>JADFDV010000070.1:1379660-6179660 GCA_019097775.1 Moniezia expansa
GTTTCCGGATGATTCAAATACAGAACTTTCAGTTCCCATGATATGATACTGAAGACGCAGCATCTAAGGCTCTGTCTGCTTCACCTGACAGCCTAGTTGGTGTTTCAGATACTACAGATTCTGGCCTAACGGAATCGTATGATCATGCGACAGATTTTTTCAATTACAAATCGAAAATTACACAACACTCGAATCTGGAGCTGTTCCAACTTCTCCAGACAGGAGGGATACAAGTTTGGAATCTACACTCGAGCACGACAGAACCATATGATCATTCGACATATTTTCCCGCTTCAAAGATAGAAAGTTACACCATCCTGGATCTGAGGCTCCTATCATTTCATCTGATGGCGAGGCTGTGGTTTAGATAGTACAGAATCTGGCGTGATGGAACCATATCATCCGGCAACTAATTATTACAGTTCGCAAATGGAAAATTACACAACTGTCGGTTCTTCTAAAATAGGAACCGATGCAAGCAGTATTCCACTAACACCCCAAAGATAGTATTACTGAATCCTCATATTCTGGGATTCCAAATCCACTTGGAAAACTGTTCGCAATTCGGATTATTTTGATGCGATTTCGTTTCAAAGAAGTCGACAAGAGCCCTTTTGAGACCGAAGGTGATGAAAAAGAGGAGGTTGGTGAAGAGCGGCCAAATCGAAGGTCGCCACAGAGCCTGATAAAAAGATGACCGAAATTCTCACGGATTCAAATGCCTCTACGACTGAAAATTCGGTAATACGCCCCAGTGGATTTGAGTGCTCATTTCGCTTCGATCACAGCGCTACGGTGTGGGAGCACCGAGCGGTTCAACACCATTCCAGATGTGCTGCATGCATCAGAGGGCTTATGAGTGTTCCTCGCTTTTAAATGTGCATCCAGCAGCCTTAAATGTTTGCGCTTTGCCTCCTAGCTTATTTCCATTTGCACGTCGCTATCATTTGGCCTTTTCTCTGCTATAATCATTCAGATATTGTCTTTTTCTTTTCGTCTGCGCTTCGATTTACAGGATGACAATCAGGGTAAGTATTCGAAATAACCACCAAGTGGACCGTTATGGCACTTCAGTCAGCCTGACAGCCCTCTTTTTATTTACTTTGCAGCGCAAGATATCGTGAGTTTTTGAGCTTACTTTTTTTGTCAATGAGCAACTGAACTCCATTTCGAAAATTGTATCGCTGTTGGAATAGGTTTTGTAAAGAAGGCTTTTTTAAATGTTTTTTTTTTTTGCTTTATATTTGCTCTAAAATCTGTGGTTGCATGCGCATTAAACGTTTGTTAGAAAGTTCATCGTCACTTCAGCAAAATTGATTAATCTATTTTCAGCATTTCTCGAAAAAAAAACTACGAAAACCCATTCACTATAACGTAGTGGGTGCTGTTAATGTATGTTCTTGATTTGTTTCAGCTCCAACCGGATTGTGGATGTCTCGAAAAGTTATGACCCCTGTGCGTAAAAATATCCCCTTACACTTTGTTTAGATTGATAACTAAATGCCCTGAGTTTTGAGTTCGATATAAAATTTTATTCAGATTTTAAGTTATTTTAATGGCTAGCTTTATTTGCTATATTTTGAATAATACATTGCGTCGTTGTTCGTTTTAACAAGTATTAAACATATTGTTCCTTCACAATATAAGGAAAATGCTTAAATTATTCTCAGATGAAGCGACAAAATATTGTCAAAGTTTACTTTTAAAATTCCTTTAGGAAATTGTTGAAAAACTTCGCCAAAATAACGTAGGTTTTGCCTTTAAGTATTTTTTAATGATCAAGGCTACCTATTTATACTGAAGGGAGCATTTGTAATACTTTATTCCTTTTGAAAGATAATGATTAATTATTGTGTTGTTAATCATTTTGTTATTATTGTTGTCTTTTGTTATCTTTGCTTTCCCAAAATGATACTCATCGGTGAATTTTTCTCTTTAATAAAGTTTACACAACCCGGATCAGAGGTAAGCCCGCATCCAAAGTAAATGCGCTTTGCAAAAATTTGTTTAACTCAGTTTGTTCGATTTCAGGAGAGTTTGTATGATGAGTTATTTAAGACACCTGCGTTCCTTCGAGTTGTCAGAGAAGTCATCGATGAATTCTTCCAGAGACCGGTTAGCATTGTTCCATCATATTGCGTCATCCCTTTTTCTGATTCTGTTGACTCTTTTGATTTTAGGAAGTTGCGAAGCGCTATGAACGATGTGTAACTGTACAAAAAGATACCAAGTGCCCGTGCCCCGTGCCGAAACCTGCACATACAATGTCAGTTCCTCCTCCAAGCCCATTCTCGGTGCTATGAAGGATATGTCCAACGGGGTCAGCAGCTAATTTAGATTGATTCATATCTGAAATAGGGTCTTTATTTAACCTTTTTTTTATTGTTAAAGGCGATCATCATGAAAAACAAAAGCTCTCTGGCCAAGGTGGCTTTCAGCCTCGCTCCGGGAAGCATGGTTTATCTGAGTGAGGAAGATATGTTCTATCTCAAGGTTGACGACAAAGAAAACATTTGGCGAACTATCGATATGGTAAGTTCAATCGATATGCGTACTTGACCTTTGTAATTTTGACCAATGCTTAAGGATTATGATCAAGTATATCTATCATTGAGAGTGAGATAACAAGACTTTCATTTTAGGCGTTGCTAACACCAGCTCCCTCTCCGAAAAAATTGCTTATAATAGCACCACCACCAAGCCATTTCTGACTGAAAGTCTCTGCAGATAATAATGCGGTCCTTTCACAGCTCTCTTTGTTGCGTCAAACTGGATTGATCAGCGTGTTTCAAATTTTGGCTTGGTCTTCCTCCATGTTGGCCTTCATTCATTCTAACCCTTTTTATAAAATGAATGTAGATGCTAAAATAACTCCTTGCCAGGTCCATATCTGGGGACTTAAATTTGTTAGAAATAGGACGCAGAGCATGGTATGGTATCTTTCCAACCTGCTCTTCCATTTAGCTCTTTTACTTCATCTGATTGACGTGGACTTCGAAAATCGTTAGATGATAATAAATTTCTATTCCTTTAATTGACGAAATTTATGATGGTGTTGAAGTTGTCATGACCGGACTTCTTACTGTCTCCACAATTGTAAGTCTAGCCAGGTCGATCCAACCTTGAAGCCCAGTAATTGTAATCGTTGTGTCTAACTAAGCTTCATATCTGCGATACACAGGTGCTTTCCTGTTAACTTATAAAATAAAAAGTCTCGGCAGTTGTTCAATTTAAGGAATGGAAGAAGATGGTTTAATTGCAAGACTTTCACTTGATGGATGTCTTTAAATCCTCTTGATCAAGGTTCTAGTCGAAACAAGTACACGAACACCATTTATTTACTTTCGGCAACTTATTTCACTTGTGCGAACTGCTTACGAGTGTTAACACCTTGGAGGAACAAGTTCCGTTTCCCCTTCTCTACTCAAAACAGCTTTTCATCAATTAAATGCGGACAAAAACATATCCCTGCTGGTGCACTCTTTATGGAATATTTAATGCTCTACCATTCTTCAATCTGTCGAATCCTAAGTGCAGAGTTTCATCTTTAATATATCGTAAAATTTTTCGTCTCGTAAGTGTATTTCTATCATTTTGTACGAATCTGATCTATTATTTCTTCTGCAGAACACTCAAAGTGAATCTGTTCGCATTCCTGAGCCTTCGACTGTGAGTTAAATGATTCTGAAATTTATCGGTTTTCATTGGCTAAAATCATTTTCGATTTGTTGCCCTCAAATTCTTATATTAGTGATTGAAGACAATAAAGAAAATCAAAGGCTTCAGGCTAATCTCTTCTTAAAAAATGGATTGTTTTAACTGATCAGGTGACAATCTTGCCAATAGGACCGCTGGATTAATTTAAGTCTCTTTTCCAACTGTTCCAGTCGAACTGGTTCGCCGCTGTTTCACGAGTTCTATATCTGTTGCGTCGCTTGCACTAACTTTGATCCTACATGGATTTAAAAAGCTAAATTTTTAGTTAAATCAACTGAATTAATGGTCTTGTCCTTAATACAAAAGCAGAACTCAGACGCTCGCATCTGTTAGTGAAACACTAAAGCTAATAGTCAGCATTGAGTATCATTGTCGATTTCTGGTTAAATTTCAGACGACCACTACGTCTCCAAAACCAACGCTAGCCCATCATCTTATAGGAAAGAGTGTAAGTTACCCCCTACTTATTACCTATAGTCAGTTGGTTCATTAACTGAACTTCGTATAATTATTCTGCGGTTGCAGTTAATGCTGATCGCCCACAACGAACCGTTAGATGGACAGCTGCGATTTGGTGCTAAATTAAGTGGTGGTCATTCAGGTGCCATTTTCGGTTGTCAACGGGCTGCCAGACGTCACAATATTTCCCATGTTTTCTATCCTCTTATGAGCACCGATATGTTCAACATGGACTACGTCGTACCGCCCATGTACCGATATGATTTGCCAATCATTAACCTCAATGTGAGTGGCCGGGCTGTGACTACTCAAATTCTTCTTGTTTGTGATTGGGAGTAGCAACATTTCTTTTTTTATTTTGTAGGGAGATGTTCTTTTCGATGATTTCACGCATATGATCAAAGGCGAACAGATTCCGATGGCACCTATTCTTACTTTTGCTGGAAAAGAGCTAGAATCTGATCCTAGTGTGCCTTGCGCCTGGATAGGAGCTAAACCTTTATACCTGAACGGTGATTATGAATACGCCGCGCGGTCCAAGTGTCGCAACTGGCAGACCCGTGATCAGATCGAAACCGGCTTAGCAGTTCATATACCAATGAACATCAATGCGACAGGTTTCTTAGACGAGTCGAATCTCTACAATGAGTCGTGTGCAAAGCGTTGCAGCATACTATGCATTCAGATATCGCCAAATTGAAGAGGAGTAGGATATGAAACTCAAGTTTTCCTAGTCAATCTTCTCATTTCTTCCTCATTTTACACTGTCCACTCTCCTGCACTCCTCGTCCCCTCCCCATCGAAGTACGATTTTCACACCTTCCGCATTCGCTCTTTCTCATCAAAGAGGCAAAAAACACAGACTACAACTAAGACAATGTCAGAAATGATAAAAACTCTGGACTGAGATAATTTTTCGACGTCGTTTTTTTCAAATTCTAGGTTTTACCTTTGTCTCCGTATGCATGAGTTCAAGTTTGCTTGTGTTCGGTTTTCTGTTTCTTCTGAGAAAAACATCTACTTCTAATAGTGGCCGAATTTAAATTAATTGCTTTATTTTAATTAACTGGTGCTTAGAAGACAACTGTTCGCGAACGGTGTTGCTGTTTTCCTTATGGCGAATGAAGCATAGCAGATTAGTACATAAGGAGAAACAGTTTATTTGACCAGAAATTGTGCAGCTCTGCGGCTTAGCAGGCCTTAAGAGTCGCTGAAATACATATAGTAGTGTGCCGCGGCTCAAGTGCATAGCGATGGCAAATAAACATCGGTTTGTAGATCGCAATGTTACGGAGGCCGTTAGACCTTCGAATTCCTTATTATTATTGTCTTAAACTATGAAAACGTGCGTTGGATGAGTCTATTCCCATCCGAATTTTTCGTTCGGAGCCTATTATACAGAATTATATTGGGACTAAGAGGCAGTAGAGAAATGCGAGAATTCCCATGGGAGGAAGTAGAACGATGGAAAAAGGGAAAGTAAGATGTTAAAGAGTTGGTCAACAGTTAGTATACAGTATCTCGTTCAAGGTATGGGAGTGTGCACCGGTTCTGTTCTTTACACGTTGGTGTATGCTGGTACAAGAGTGCAAGATCAATGAGCTGATTAGAAATTCATCTTTTGCCAGACGATGAAGTCGAACACTGCCAGAAAATCATCATTAAAGAAGATTTGACTGAAGGTACTGCTCTCGTGGTAGATCGCAAGAGCTTCATTAACGAGGAGAATCGTTACTATTGGAATAGAAAAATTTTCAAAGACAATGCTGTGCTAGGATAAAATTAGTTGAAGAACATTTTAATCAGATAAGCTTTTGGATGTGAACGCACATCATTTAAGAAAATACTCTGGGGAATTGAGATGAATGTAAAGTTAAAAATGAATGCTCCCTATCTCCGTGAGACTGAATTGCCTTTAATGAGAAACATTGTAAATAACTAAATACTTAAAATTGAATCCAGTACGAAGCTCGGAAAACAATATCCGTGGTGTTGTAAGCCCTACTGTATCCATTCTTAATAAACCTTCAACTTATTGTGAGTCTGAAGACACCAAATCGTGCTTCATGTGCACTGACCTTCACTTAACTGGATATATGGGTATCTTTCTATCATGATTGATATTGGTGCTGCGAAATGAGGTGCGCTGATTTTCTTCACAGGGTTTTTTATTCTGCTCGGCATGTCCGCACATTAGCATGCGTTCAAGACTGGTCAACGTGCCAGTTCCAGTAAGATTATTTCAAGAATTGCAACTTGAAAAGAACTCAAATAAACTCATAGGGATGCCCCTAGAGTTCCTGGTCGCCACCACGTAAAAGTGTGGAATGGTGCGTCTTAGAGACGTCAAACAAAATCTTCAGGCTCCATCATTTTTGGGTAATAAAAATTTTTAAACTGGTGGTTGATAATTCGTACCCAGCTTGACCGCTCTCACTGGAAGGAGTTGAAAGTAAGAGGAGCTCTTTGACCGTCCTAGGCTTATTGTTGTTTTTGCCACTACATCTGCAATCTTCAGCGCTGTTCTTACTGACAGTTTTCTAAGTAGCATTAACTTTGTCCTCGTGGTTTTGCCATCCTTCTTGTAATTAGTAGCTACTTCGTCAGTAACTGCGGCTACGTTATTAACATTCATCATTTCGTGAAGTAGTGGTGTCGTGTGCTCGCTGGTAGTGTGACCTACCACGATTTAAATCTAGGAGGGCTGGTAGGTAGAAATAGCAGCTCAAGGCTTCTCGATGACTTCCATTATTTTATACGGTACTGCATTCTGGTTAAGAAAAAAGTGATTCTCCTACTGCAGAAATACACTTTAGAGTCAGCAAATGATGCACCAGTCGGCAATTCACTCAAATACTTTCGTTTCTGTTCATAAAGGTGGCATGATTTCTCTTTCTATGAACATTCCCTGCTGAGAAATTCAAGGCATTGACCAGCTTTTCGTGCCAAATAGTAGTGAATATTGTAGTGGAAAACAACATTGTGCTTCAACACTGATAAACAACAAATTGTTTACAAGGTTAAATACCTGCAGTAGATCTCGCTGCTCCATCGTAAATAAAATGGAGATTGCAAAATAACTGGTGCCTTTGTTAAAATACACCGATTTTGTTTAGGTATTGTTGAAACTCATTTTCGATTAGCTTTTTTGGACTTCGTATGTGTTCAGGTGCTATAAATAGCATTTGTGTCTTTCAGGAATTTATATTTGATATATTTTTGTGTGCGGTGGGGAGTAAAGCCAATCCATTCCTCCTCTAAAGTTATGAAGGTAGTCGATTTCTTTGAATTGCTTATAGAAAATTAATACATGAATTTGGGGTGCCATTTTATACCCTAGAGCCTTGCAGAAGTCTTTCTCGTTGAATCAGTTATTCAAAAGGATATACAGGTGGACTGATCTCATTTCGAGCGTCTTTCATATTAGTGGAGTGGCTGTTGGAAAAGAGGAAAGTTAATATAATACAACGAGTTTGTGGCTCTTCTAAACAGCCATTTATGCAATATCAGACAAGGCAGTTTGCCCTTTAGTAGCTACAAGATGCGAAAATTTGAGGAGAAGCCAATGGCAATATTCAAAAGAGTTATGCTTCTCTAGAACCGCGTTGCTTCGCAGGTTAGTTGACTAGCACGTATTTTAAAGTCCTACCGAAAGGCATTTAAAATGCACCTCCTTTGTAATCTCACTTTATTCTTCTGTGATCTTGGCCCCTCCGCCATTTGAGAGCTGAGATTAATAATGTCATGAAGCAAAAAGCATCAGGGCCTGATGTAACAACTGCACTACACCATAGTTGCTGGTTTTCTGAGAACTCAAATGTCTTTTTTAAATGAGCACTTCTCTCTACGTTGCGGAATACATAGCCTTAGTAGAGCGCAAGACAGACGAGCGTTTTTTAAATGCTCGCTTCTTGTGCGTTTCAATTTTATTTATGGTAATAAATAGGTCATTTTAGGGTGTTATAAATTGTAAATACTCCCTCTGTGTATTCAAAAAATAACTGATTTTACTTTATCCACAAGAAACGCGTAAAAAGCATATCGGGTCTTATCATCAGGTACAGGCTCCAATTCTAGTTCCAAAATGAAAATAAGCGCTACATACAGGAGCCCACTTTACCCAAAGATGTCGTCCGTCTCGTCATTTTCTCCAACCATGCGTGACTTCCAGATAGTTTACAGGCTCACGAATCATAAACTCGAAAAACATATAATTAGGTCCCTTGGATCCCGAGAGCTATGGGCTCTCTAACCACTGTGGTTGTTCAATTGGTCTGATCAAACTTGTTGGCTCCTAACTTGCAACTCCTAGTTTGTCTCTAGGAGCGAATTTATTGTGAGTGGATCTTCACGATTCTAGCAGTCGAGAAGGATGTCATGATGGCTGCCGATTTTCTTAGCCATCACAGAGGTGCACTTGTTATATGAAAGAAAATCTGATGGGATCGAGTCTAGGGAAAATGTTATTGCTATCCATCGATAAGGACTCTGTGCTCTAACAGCGGATAACCATCCAATTTCCTGATATTATAGGTCGTAGTAGGTAATGACCAAAAGGAAGACCAAATATTATTACTCTCAAGGGCGTGTGCGTGGCAGGTGTTTGAGAACAGTGCTTTGGTCGGAACAACCTATAAAGGGACAACATCTGTTCCAGAGCACTACCATGAGGTGAGGATTGGGCTTGCCATGAAATCGTCCAAACATAAAAGCGTCTCAGGACCTATTTTGCCTTGCAATAGGTACTATCTTGTAGGATAACTGAATACCTTGCGATCTCCCAATTAGCCTGCATTTTGCATGAACTCTTATCAGCAAATTTGTTAAATGACTTAACCTTGGGCAAAGTGACCATTCGAACAGTAAAGGACTTATTTGGTTTGAAACTTCTCAATCCAATTCGCCACATCACCCTTTAGTTGAAAGTGAAGTCACCGTCGTCTATCCGCAGAATGATCTCTTTTCGCCATCTGATAGAAGAGTTACTTTCCTAAAAGTGTCATGAAGAGACCCAAAAACTCCCAAAACATGCTTTTGACTCAGCGTCTAAGAAAGGGGAATCTATTGCTTTTGCGGGTACTCTTTTCTGGTCTCTTTGTCAGGGCTATGACCCGAAATCATGGAAACCGAACTAATGGACTGGTGAAGACGCTAACCAACTATCAATCCAGAACGGCTAATGCTGATGGCATTCACTACTCCCTTCCTCTGAATCAAGCGATCTTCGAGGGTAATTAAGCTATCGTAGACTTTCAGAAAAGGCTGAACATTCATGCCTTATCATTAATATAATGGAATGAGTCGTTTAGTAGAAATAAATGGATCCCTGTGTGCAAGTGACGCGGACCTAACAATTCTACCTGGAGAATTTCAAAGCTCGATCAAAGTAGCAACCTTCACATGCTTCTTATTTGTCGAATCTTGATGTCCGAGATCAAACTCGATTTGATTTTGACGGAAAAAGCGCCAATCACAACGTATATAATACCTCCATTTCTATGGACAGAGTGTGAAAGACGACTTGAGCTCAAATCTTCCAAATTAACTACCTGTCCCTCAGACAGATGACTTCTCATTTGACCGGTCCTTTGTAGATTAGTCTCAAGTAAGATGGGGGCATTTCCAATCACTGGCCACTTGCCAGTTTTTAGGCTAAGTGCCTATACGATTATTACAATACCTGGGTGTACAGTATTTATTGGATAAGGTACCGCGTTTTCAAGACAAGAAGATTCTATCTGGACATGTTGGTAAATGAGTATTGACCTACAGCTTAGCTAAATACATTCCTCAGAAAAAAAAACTGCTTTTAGACCATACTCAAAAAAACAACAGCTGGAAACTGACATGAAAGCTGTCAACATGAAAATGAACGTAATTTCTACGCCTGCATAAGAAAGCTAATTTTTGGGGGGAAACGAGAACCAAGAGTTTAGTACCATGTGTGCTCATGTTTACAAGAGCGAAAAGTAATGTTTGCACACGTTACGTTGGTAACACTTCTGATAAAGTTAGGACTGAAAAATTGCAGCCCAAGTAAGTCACTGTACTACATAAATATGATTCTCCTTGACGGATGATTGAGCGTGGCCGAGACTAATTTCCGAAAGGAGGGGTTTTCAGAGCCCTCTGGAAGTCTTCGGTCAAAAAGACTGGTAAAGCTAAAGACTGTTATCGGTCTGCTTCTAACACGGAAATTTACTTGATTATTATCTGATTAAAGCTGTACTAAAGCTGCTATAGCTCATTACGACGATAGTAACCGAGTGTCAGGTAAATTTTGTTTACCCTACCACGCCTCTACCCCCGTCATCAAAACTGATTGCATGAATTCAGAACCCTCCACCCGACCTTAAAATGGTGGGCTAAGTTATTTATTTATTATTTATTTATTTTCTCCCCACCTATTAGGCAAAGGCCCAAGGACTTATTAGGGGTACAACAGAAGTGCAAATAGCTTTTATAGCAATTAAGCACAACGGTTAACACAGAACAGTAAATAAAATAAATAAATAAATTTTATTACGTAAGTAAAGAAGAATGGCCTCGTGGTGACCACTAATAACCCCAGGGGCAACTCTGAGGACTAATAAGAGGGGCAGCCGGATGGGATTAATCACCCTCCGGACGTATAAAATTAGATTATGCCTACAGAAGTACAACTTCTTACAGCATGGCAAAGGAGGCACTACGTAAATAACCGGATTTGTGGTCTCAAACTGGAGTATGGACTGCACGTGCAAGTAGCTTTGAATGGAATCTCCGCCAGAACATTGATTTCTGGAGATATGAAGACGAACGAGTTCGGACGAGGTGGCTCGACGAAGCCATGCCAGAGAAGAGACCAGACAAACAAAGGCGATGGGTCAATTAAAGTTTCACAATCGCCCTCTTACGTGTCTATTCCTCGAGCTTCCTGGGACAGATGGCTTAAAAGATCGGATAGGCTTCAACCGCCACAGTTTTGAGCTCTGATCGACATGCTCCTGGGTGATATTTGTTGCCGTATGGTAGACAAAGCACTTTTGTGGATAATCCTGTATTGTTAACTCCGTTATGGTTAGAATGATAAATCGCTAGTCCACTCCCCCCCCCCCCATTTCACCATGTAATGGAAAACAGCATAGATAATAATTCTGGATAAAAAAATCTTGCACTTATTTATATTAAACAGCAAATTTTGGAAGGGGTTATAAATAAGGCTGATATAATCCAGCATTGTAAAATAAATATTCTCCCCAATCAAATCTGGCACTTTTAGAACGCTCAATTGCCTATTTACAAACAGATAATAATTACCATGGACCACTAAGAGACGTTGGAAGAGAATGGCAACCAACACTGTCGATACATGGGGGAAGTAATGCATCAAATGAGTCTTTTGTGGGTCTAAAATTAGTACGCCATCTTGATGCGTTCTCCTCTCCCATTAAAAGAAATCGTGATGAACATCCCAATTCACCCCATTGAAGTCCGTTAAAGGAAGCAATAAAAGTTAACGATGATGTGGCCCCGTATTTCTTTGAAACTGCTATTTCCCTACCTTATTCTCCGGGTATTCGCAGTAGTTGTTGAAATACGAGTCAGCTTCCGCTTTAACGACCAGTGGTGGCGCTTCTCAAATGAACCTCTAGACGCTCCTTAACTTGTGCTCGATCAGAATGCCACAAGCATTACACCCTCTGTTTTGAGTTATCATTAAATAAATGCAATCGTGGTGAATGCAATTTTTTTGATTTGGCTAAGTAGCCGAACAGAATACCCACAAATACGCATATCTTGCTCTTGGTCACCTCGTGGTGAGCAAGGTGCTACTTTGGTTGCGTCGAAGCATTATGAGGACGTCGACTGGAGATAGTTTATTTTGGTTTGCTTTCAGAAGGCCCGGTGAAATTTCCACGCAGAAATTGAAGCTACTGCCTCAAAACACATCTAGGAATGCGTTTTGACAACGAACATCTGAACACTGTTCCATAAAACCTCCCGAACTTTGTAATGCAGGTACTAAACACCTGATGAACATTACCAATTTTGGCTCCAGTTTTTTCGCTAAGCCTTAAAAGATCACAAAGATGAAGTCTAAAGTAAAGGAATCTAGCACACTAAATCCAAGCTAAAATGATAGTAGAAAGAGTACCTTACCTGGAGCATTACTTAGATCTTGAATGCATGCACAGCCTCTACTCCAGCAGTAACCTTATGATGCGATATTTTGATCCGTCAGGGGTAACATATATCCAAAAATCAAATTTAGATCTTTCTAATTTCTGCTCATTGCAAAAAGACCTGTAATTATAACCAGTCACAACTCTGCACTACTTAGCTGATTGATGTGAAACGGTCTTTGAAATTATACACCCAACTTTGTTCGTGACTAACCACCTTTTCCTTCTAAGTGAAATTTTTTGCGCTATAACACTTGACCGTCGATTTCCATTATTTCAACTGAAATGATTGGGTGGCTTTCCGACTTCCCACTGGCGGAGGTCTTTCCTCTTTGCCACTTTCCTTCTGCAACAATTTGAGAACACTTTAAATCCGCCTAGCAATTGTAGATTTGGCACGAATGTCATTACAATTGCTTATCTTAATTGCTAATGAGCATTAAGGTACGAGATTTTTATATCAGGCTTTTTCACGCGCAGCAAATCAACTAGCACGCTTATGTGCAAACGAAAGTCTCATAATGATCCACGTTAAGCGTATTATGATCCTCATTACAGGAAGAAGTGAGAAATGAAATCAGTCAACAGAGAACAGGCCTCTCTAAACATACTGCTCGTCGTCCCACCAAACTTATCATCGAATAAAGGCCATGTCAGTAACCGCCATTTTTAAGCGATCTATTTTTCTAATGTTCCCCTTTAAAAGTATCTTACTGGTAGCCATCTATAAAAGTGATGAATTGAGAATTCCATAAACATTACGCCTGATGAACCACACAAGTGCGCAACCTCAACACCAGCAAGGCAAAGAGTAGCAGCAAGACCAACAAGCTGGATTAGGGCTATTGACGCACCTAGACTTCGATCTCACTAACCATCTGCACTAGATATCAAAGGCAGAGTGACAGTACCACCTGACTAACTTTTAACCCAGTAACAGACTAGAACTCGGGTCATTATGTTGAAGATGAGCATATTCCGTTATTTTGAAGTCATGGATGGGCCTTTAGCGCCTTTATATATCTCCTTACACATCTACTGTTCAGAGCCAAAACACAAATGATAATGCCGAGCAGAACAAGGCTAAAAATAAAACATGGTGATTTCATCATTAATGTACGTACTCTTGCTCTGATGTTCTACATGAAGAGATAAAGAGCATATTTTGGCAGGATGGAGCAGAAGTAACAACAGAATTGACAGTAAACAATAGAGGGAAGATAGATTTGAGTTTATCAGCGATCGCTGATAAGGATGTATCAGTAGTATTGGTCTCCTTTTATCCAATGCCTCCCCAATGAACGGGAAGACACAGCACATTAAGCAGTCAAGCTAAACGCTTCCTTTGGTTGCTAGAAAGACTCCGGTTTCGCTGAGAAAAAATAACTCTTTGAAATCAGACAATCAAATTGGCGATGGCGTTTGCTGCAAAGTGGGTGCATAGGTGCGCATGCTACTGTTTAATAATTAGTATAATATAAGGAAAGTGAAGAAGAATCGGGAGAGGGGAAGTTGAAAACGAAGCTAGCGAATCCGTTGGTAAAAGAGAACATAGGCATGTGAGGACACAGCGTTCCTTGGCTCAATTTTTCGAACACTGTAATAAACAAATTGAGGAATTAGGGCGTACTGTTGTTGTCAACAATCAACTGTCACATGAACTCCACAGCTATAAGGAATAGACATACCTTTGATCATTGAAGAAAAACCAAGATTTGAGCACGGAGTGACGGCAACAGGCAGTATAATGGCCCAGAAAAACGTCGCCATTGTGGTTAGACACTGCGTAGAGTTGATACCGGGCGTCAGTCTCTGATGCTGCAAAAAAGGTAAATTAGTTTACAAAATTTTGCTTTCTCTGTTCTCCTTCTGTCTCACTTTGCGAGCTCCCTGAATTTCATGCTCTTAGAGTAAGGGTGAATGGATGGATAAATAAATGAAATAGAACGACCTAACTGCAGCCAATATAACTGCCCATTCCATCGCTTTGTCGGATTGACGAGCGACTACTAAAGAAAATATTGCCCAAGGCAAACTAATCCACGTTTCTGCTTTAGTAACGCCAGAAACGACTAGATGATCAGGAGCTGATGAAAATGTGGTATTTCAGGAGGCTGAGCAACCGCATAAACATCTAGTCCACAACGGCAAACTTGCATACAAGATAGTGATATAGGTGAGATCTTAACCAAAGGGTCGATGATCTATGCGCCGGAAGGGACCGAAGAGAACTCTGAACAAGGACTAGTAGGCTAATTAGGGTGGCCGTCAGAAAACAAGGCTTCTACAAGGTCTCTGAACAACTATTGAGAACCATATACCGCGAGAGTCACTCTTACAGGGCCGAGGCAAGGAAGAAACGCACTGAGAGCGAGCCAGTGCTTTAACAATTGATCCATTTCCGAACTCACTCCCTTTTATCCCCATAGACAACTCCTTGCTCTTAAGAGCTATTTTAAATAATAAGCTCTCAAGGCAAGCTCCCGTTACCACAGGGTAGCTGTCTGAAGGTGATAATCAATAACGAGGCCACAGGTTGACCCCCAACCGAGTTACTCGTTCTCTGAATTAAGACAGCGTCAGCGGAAAGCTCGCTCTCTATACTTATTGATTCATTCGGCAGAAAAAGAGGTGGGATAATGTGAAATTTTTATTAAACAATTTGGGTTAGCAAGACAAAGACCCCGATTTTGAATTTCTAAAATTAAATTAATCACACAAATAATATGCGGTACATTCTACGTATTTTTTGCCTTTAAACGCCAATCATTAACTATTAACTGGTCATTCATTGACAACAGTTGAAATTCTCAGGCGTCAGGCTGCTGATTACTCGCAGCCATGGATTCAAGCAGCTTTTTGACAATTAAAAGATGAAAAAAAAACGCGTATGCACACACAGTGGTGGTAAGTTCAATTTGCATATCAAGTCTGCATCGACAAACACGTGCCCTCCTCAGACTTAGAAATCACGATAATACCTTGTGGCTAAAATGAATTCCACAGAAACAATTCACAAACAGCGGTCCCAGAGCAGAGAGGTTACTAATCGCCTGAATTTCTGGAAAATGACCAAGAAATGCGTCTTTGAGATATTGACGTTTATGCAAAACAAATTTAGCAGAACCGAACAAGGGAGAGAAAACGAAAAACGCTGATACCCGGTGGCTATTTAAAGCATTTTCTGCCTTCTCATGATAAATGCAAAGATTGAAGTAATTAAACTTATCCAAGTTTAAGGACATATCTCTGCGATTACTTACAGCAATATGAGGCGTACTGAGTGAGATCAAGATCCTCAGTGGGATAACCGATAAAGGTGCTGATTTTCGAACCAGATCTGTCACCAGAGAAACGCTTGAAGTCTGCAGAGACGCTGAATTAAGGCAAATAATTACAGCACATTTAATCCAAAATATTTTATATTTGTGAAAATTACTAATGGGTTGGTGAGCTAAAATATTAGGAAGAAAGCTGGTCACCCAATGAATTGGAAAAGGATACGGATAACAAGGATTTTTGGAAAACGTTGAATAGAGAAGCGTTTGCGACAGGGTTGTCGAAGTCTGCATCCACTGCATGTCTGAAAAAGGAGAAAATTGGACAGCAATAACGTTTAGCCTCCATTACAAGTGCGTTGGTTGGCAGAAAAGTGCGAAAGTCAAACGAGTATAAGAAAGTATTTCACAGAGCCTAAGATTTCTAGAATAATTTTGGGGAAATTTCTGCAAAGCTAAGAAGAGGACGTATCTTTTCCACTCTGTTACAACATGACCTTAGGGGGTTGCCGACCTCGAAGCGATTTAAGTTTCTGAGCGTAGATGTACTTAAGTACAGGGAAGCGAGGATCACTTGCCCAAAGGTAAGCACGTCTAGGCTTGCACGCATTTGCGTGGTCATGTAAGCAGACTTACTGAACCCGCCGCACGATGCACGCGAAATGCATCCAATGAAATAAGCAGGTTGTGTGACCGTGCCTCCAAGATTCACACGTGTATGTAGTTTACGCTAACTCGATTGGCACATTAGGGCTCACAGCACTGGTAACCAGAGCCTATCTATAAGCAGCTTTCGGAGTTACACAGTCACGCGTTGGATTTTATGAGAGCGCTATTGGTCGACATGAATGAGAATGGCTTTCAGACATAGCAAGTCACTACTGCAATTGAATACCCTACCGCTTGAACAAGATGGCACGAGAAGGGTTTCGTTTATTTTTCCGCAAGGAACGCCTGAGAATTTTGTATATTAAACAAAATGAGTTCGAAACCAATCGGTGCGCATCAAGTATTTGGAGTAACTACTTACAGTGATTAAAATTGGCCTCTTTCCGATTTGTAGGATCGAAGTATAAAGACTACCGCATAATTTGCAAAGCTTCTACATCATCTAACCATTCCGACCTTATTCAGTTAATTTCCGAGAATTGAAGGGATGGAAAAAAAGGTTTAGAAAAGCAGGAAATATGACACTAATGTAGGCACGTGCATAAAATGGGGATCACAACGATGCTATAATCACGACAGAGAAACTAGGTTTGATCCATCGAAGCTAGACTCACAGGCATAGTGCTATCTTGGCGATGCATCTGATAAAGGCAAATGTCTTGTAAGGGTTTGTTGATTAATTCAAGGTGATAGTCTTGATTATATAAATGAGATACTAGGATTTGGAAAAAAGAGAGAAGAGACGAAAGAAACTCACCGGTTGATCAGATCCGCCAAGAATCTCATTCGAAGTAAAATGATTAAAACAATCCTCAATATCAACTTTGCTCATCTGAAGAGGAAGAGAAATCTATTTAGACACCATGTGCTCAAAAAAATGCGCAGATTTTTTGAAAAGTATTAAGCATCACCATGCATGGAACTAGTTCCAATTCGCAAAATAAAACTTTACAAACACTGCATTTACCGATTCTATTCCGACTTCTAAGTGTACAAGGTTGAAGAGCATCGTAACCAGAGATCATGGAATTAAACCTCTAGGAATAAAACTTTACCAAAGGTGAGAAAACAGATTAGCCACTGAATTACATGTCTACACATCTAAGAGTTGACTACAGCATCGAAAACTATTCATATTTGACTGGTTAGAGCAGCCGACTGGGCAACAGACGCCACACATGTACATGGAGGTACTGAAGACGCTCGAAGATTGATGCTCCAATATGTAAGTATAACGACCAACGCTCTTCAAATGGAGGCAGAAGTGAGGAGCTCCCTGTCACAGGAGCCAAACTTGAAGCCTTCACCAACAGCAGCATATACTCAAGCAAGATAGACATGGTCACTCATAAATGATGTTCGAGATTTCGGCTTGCTAGCCAATGACACTGACCTACATTCACGATTAAGAAATGGGTATCACCACCATTACTACCTACTTTATTCCAAGAGACAGCCACTAATGTTTAGTTCAAAACTGCTTTTTATATCCGGACACAAAAGGTCCGCGAGGGATCATTTGCATAACTCCGTGAATTTTTTGACAAGCACACGCACATATAACAAATCCTCATGTTGAATCATCTGATTCATTGCCTTTTCATGAGAACGAAAGACTTAATTTTTCATTCAAAGACGTTTGATGCAGTTGGTTAACTGAGCGCTAGTTCAGTCTTCAGCCGTACGAAAGTTCATTAAAAAGCATTGGCTTCAATTATTATAAAAAAAGTTCCAAACTTGCCGGAGGAATAGGAAGACTAAGATCCCAGAAAGGATCAAAGGTGGTTGACTGGTGTCCACAGTTCAAACACTCCAGGGTGCTCATCAGCTGACCCATAAAAAGATCTGTAAGGAAGATTAATCAATTGGATAAAAAGACGACGGAAGCTGAGGAGGCTATACTGAACCATCCTAGACTAACCTGCGATAAGACTATCGTCGAGGCGTTTATAACGTTGCCAACACAGCTCGGCCTTTTTGGGATCACTAAAAAGGAAAAAAAAGGGCAAGTGAACTGATATTTCGATCAATAGAAAAAGGTGTGGTGAATTTGCCTCCAAAAAATACGGAGAACTAACAACTTTTGACTTTGGATGACAAAAAGAAAGCTATGAAGGTATATGCTGCTGAAAGAATTAATATTCACGTGACGCCATCTGACTATTTGAGAGCTATAAGTACGGCATTCACTTCGATCCTAAAATAGCAAGGTCATTTTAAATTTGGGCTACGCATTAGGGTAGATCCTTTGGCAGCTAACGATAAAGAATATTGCGTCTGTCAAAGGGCAGAAGCCTGAAAATCACCTTCGGTTTACAAAATGAAGATGAGCATGCCGTAGTGCCCATGAAAAACCTGATAGTTTCTGCTATTTCAGATTAGCTCTCATTTCTGTCAAGGGCATTAAAACAGATTAAACGAACGATTTGTCGACAAATATGCTGACCTTCTAGTGAAGCTGATTTGAATAACTTATCGTAATCCATACGTTGTTTTCCGATCATTTAATCTAGTTCTCTATCACCCTTTCGGTCATGAGGCTGGCGAAATTTCCTTTTTACGCCAATGACTACGAGTTGTCAATACGAAGCGATGGGTATCGCCAGGATAACTCACAGACTTTGATACCGCGATGTGGACAGAAGCGCCTAGCTACCATGTGGACGCCCCCGACTGGATGGGAGTTATAACCATTGACTAAAATCTAACTTATTGGGGTGACTATGAGACTACACAAAGTGGCTTGACTTACTGGCGGGAGTGAGATCAGTCATCTCACTTTATGTAACTACTGAAACTGATGATAATCACAATATTGAGCTCACTCCGTTCCTCAAAACACTTTCCATCGAATTTATTATACTAGCTAAGAGGTTTTAAGTTGGAGATTGACATGAAGAGTTAATTCTGACATCCCGACAAGTTAGGTGAACCACCAGCTGTAGATATATACCGTCTAGCCCGCTGAAAGGAGGTTAAACGAGATTCAATTAACTGGGTGGATGGACAGATTATCTGAGGCAAATGCCAGCAAAGGATGCAGGCGGTTCGATTGGCATATGCCACGCAATTATTAAAAGGTAACATAGGCACAAATACAAAAACATGGAAGCGCACTCGGGTAAAAAAGGCGCAGACCTAAACCAGAAAAATAGGGGCATCTAAGCAGGTTATTGCATCCTGTCTCTGGTTGCAAAAAAATTAAGCCATATAGAAATATGTAACTACTGCCTAGAACTTTAACATTCAAATTAGGTTGTATGGCGGTAAGTCCCTCATTCGCCATTGGCGATGAATTGCTGGGTAGGATCTGACTATTTGTCATCGGAGGTCAATAAAGCGCACAAGCGTGAGCAAGCCGGCCACGAATTGCATGATTTAATCAAAGTTCATCTAAGATGACTGCAAAGAAACCAAAAGGCCTCCGCCCAAACAGTCACTGGCCAGAGAACGTCAACTCAACGCGTACACGTGAAACTAACACCCAATAAGGCAAAGAGTCCGGTTAGCCAACAAGGGTGTATTTTGAGGGCACTCTGACATGCATCGGAATCCGGATTGCTTGGCTTGTGTGATATACCAGCGGCGTTTATGACCTAAATGCGCGAGAGGAAAAGGCCCACAAATATAAGCAATATACTGTTTTTCTTCCAGCGTGGAAGTCACGTGGGATTTATATTGCAAACGCGCATATTCATTAACGCGCTCTCGATCAGCCAATCACCAGGAGCAGAATATCCCTGTAACCCAAAATTTCCTCTTGCTACCGGCGAATGCTATAAGTGGATTTCAGAGTAATTTAGTTTTATGAACATCAATAGCAACATTTCTTGAGATGCAGAACACACCTTAGTGGTACTAAGGGCAGAGCGGGAATAATAGTCTTAGAGACGCTGAAGATGTACTAGTCAACAAAGAGTATACAGACCGAAGAACTACTTTTATAGGAAGTAATATAGAGCTTGAGTACAGCGCTGGTCGTTATACTCACACCAATTCGCTTTGGAAGCTAGAGTGAAAGTTCTGGAACTATCTCATTACCAATAAATGGAATTCAATGGCCATGCTGGAAGTTTAAAGCTAGATTACTATGATTGATCGGGATGCACAGTGCTAGCAAGGAACTGGCAATCACCAGAATGATGATCTCAAGAAGAAAAACATGGTGTCAATCAGAAGGCTGCCTCAAGGCTTGGTTAAAATGAAGCACTACTCCAAAATACAGTCAGACTTGAGGCTACATGACCACGGAAGAACCCAAAGATTCCCATTTAGACAACTACTTAAAAATGAAGGAAAAGATCATTCAGTCTAATCAGTGTGTTGCGAGAGAGGGTGCCTTGGTGCCTAAGAGTGAGAACTTATCATTTGGCCACCCATGAAGACATTGCAACGAGAATAATAGAGAATATTAAGAAGGATGCCAAAAGTCCAGCTTCATCCAAAATTGAACCCAGTATTGGCACAGACTATGAAGCAACGACGATCGGTTTGAATGCATGTTTTTGGTGTCGTTATTAATGTATCCAGACATATTTGTGGTACACGTCTATAAACTGTAACCAACGAGCAAATATAGTCCAGTGAACATCCTAAAAGTGAAGCAGAGGGCGTAATGAAAATTAGAGGGGCAACTCTGAGGGTTAATGAGAGGGGCGGCCGGATGGGACCAATCATCTACCAGACGCATAAAATTAGACTATGTCAGCAGAAGTACAACCTCATACAGCTTGTTAAACAAGGTACGACGTGAATACCTGGATTCATGGTCTCAACCTAGACTGAGGAAAATGAGTGCATGTAGTAACGAATGAATCTCCGCCAGAAAGCTGAAAAGACTTCTGGAAGAGGTATGAAGATTGTTTGCTCTCAACAATGTCGAAGACGGACGAGGTGCCACTAAGAAATTGAACTGCTACTTGTACGATGAAACCATGTCAGAGAAGTGACCAGAGAACTGAAGACGTCGATAACCGCTTTTACTGTCTTCTTCATTAACTGTTATGCGCTACTTGTTGTAAAAGCTATTTGTACTTCTGTTGTACCCCCAATAAGCCTTTGAGACTAACCCAAATGGGTGGGGAGTAAATAAATAAATAGTAAATTTGCATGGCTTCACAATTGGATCCAAGGCACTTGTTCGTACTAGACTTAGTTCAAGCTTAATAGTTTGGATAGGTGTGTGTCTTTGTCGGTTTAAAGCGATAGACGGATTGGTAGCTTGGGAACAGACATCGAGGAATCTTATGTTGACTTCAATTAGACGAGACTCAGACCTAATACTCCTTTGACCTCCATTGGGTTTGTTCCTTTTAATCTCATCGTAGTCTCAACTTTATGCAGTGGATTTGAGAAAGGTTCTTGTTTCGAGTTAGAAACGTCATTAGCTTCAATGACGTCTTTTTGAGTGAAAATGACCTCTGCTAACTACAGGTCTGAAAAACCTCCGTAGTTACGAGGTTAGGGAGCCCTGTTTTGGCCTTGGCTGAGATGGATATCCTAATTTAGAAAAGCCAATTACCCTGACTGCAGGGAAAGAGTTAAAAAAACTCTAATAAAGTGAGAAACTTGGGTCGCGAGGTACTGTTGTAATGTTTAGAAACTGCGTAGTTGTACAGGACATCAGACAAGTAGGAGAATGCGAAATACGATTGGAATTCACTCTCGTGAGGAATACTTTTCAATGTTTGAAATCCTCAAAGGATCATAAAACCTGGCATGACATTAACTTAAGCTAGTGCATTCGTTTTTTTCCTAAACAAGCTGAAATGTTTATTTGAAATAGCCTCGTAAAGAGACTCAGTAGTGCCTTAAATAATGAGAAAAACTTACGGCATTTTGTCTTCTTTGTCGTAATTAGGAAGTTCTGCGTGTGGTCGATGAGTCACTCGGTTGACGTCTTCGTGGAGGCCCTGAACGAGATAGCGAAGGAATTCCTGAGCGTCCTGTTGACTTCAAGAGCGAAAAGAGGGAAATCAGTGAGAAAGAGAAATAGGAAGGCATGGTGGAGGTCCTAGGGCAGAGGATTAACTTACGCATTGCCTACAAATCTGGGAGCAAACCTCTGGATCTGCGATCGAAAACGATGCGGGCTGATGTAACTTGCACCATTATTTGTTGCAGGCCACATTTGGCACATTAACTCGGCATAAGCTAAAAGGCAAAACGCGAAGACGCTCACTAAACCCAAATTCAACGACCTTGGGGGGATCCTTAATTTACCTTTAGCAAAAACTCTAAATTTCTTTTTGTCACAAAAATAGCTCAACCTTGCAGAATGACCCAAGGCGTGTAAAGATGAAAAGGCATAAAGGAATAACTTGGTAATAAATAAGCGACAGCGACTTAGGGAGTAGAAAAATTCCATGTAGACGAAGAAGAGCTCTCCTATGCTGGAAACCCTAGTAGGAGGATATATACAAGCCAGAGCTTAGATATATCAACCAGGACATGAAAGAGATTTAATTAGACCAGTCTAGAAGGGAGATGCACAAGAAGAGTAAAACTCAAGAAAGACCGGCTGTATGTGAATATTTTACGAACCCAAGGGAATGCATCAGCATTATGGACAAGATCACTGCAAGCCTGGCTAGTCCAAATCCTAAAAAAATAGAAACTTAATTAAGGACAATACGTCTCCAACTGTCGCCCTGATCTTTAGATAATTAAGATCCAGTTCAGCCTTCCCATCTTAGACTATGGAAGAACACCTAGCATAATGAAAGAGTACGACAATCACCACCACGAAGGATGCAGTTGGTCTGTCTTGATGTAATAATAATAAAAAAGTACGGGAAAAAAAGAGGAATATCCTCACTTATTTGAGCTAAGGAAAAACTAAATCCGGTAATAGAAATCAAGAATGTAAATTCTTGAAGTCCACAGACCTTAACTTCCAAAAATAATCAGGGTTTTATTCCTTGCCCTATTGGTACACGAGCACATTAGATTTTGGCATTCAGAAACATTCAACAAGTTGGCCTATTATCTCCTAATTAAGATCGTTCGGTTACTTAGGCAACCTCCCGGTCTAGAATTCCTAAATTAGCAGCGAGAATGAATAAATATATTATAATTATAACAAAAGCCATTAAAGAGTTGCTGGTGGAGAGCACGAGATTCTTAACCAACCCCAAGCTCCGGAAAGCAAACACACTAAAGTACAGCCTTACAAAAACTGACCCCAAACTAGGTCAATTTTAGGTGTTGTAGTTCATTGCCTCTCAGGTGTGCACATTAATGTTAAATAGCCAAAAAATTGGGTAGAAAAAACTAATCAGTCTTCAACTCGAACAAAACCAGAACTTAGAAGTAGTGCCACAATTTTAAAACGGAGACAGGGTCAAATCAGGCTAAATACTAAAGGAATATGGAAGGCTGGAACTCAGAGTACGTAGAAAATTAGGAAATATCCGATATACCACTAATCAGTTAGTCTAAAATCGAAGTTCCTAAGGTTTGCAAGGATGCATGACCTCCCGGGTTAAAAGAAGAAATCTTCAGCTATGGATGAACCGGGAAATGCCATTGCAAGAAATGCACTGAGAAGCAATTACAAGTTTAACTCCCTTGCTGCTCGTCATGGCTAAACTAAGAGAAGATGAAAAAACTGCAAGCTGATAGAACTTTTAGTCTGCGAAGAAATATGTCACTGCAGTAGCCGATTCTTTGACCCGAAGAATGCACATAAACTCGGTTCAAAAGTAATTAAGATGGAAAGCAAAAAGACAGAAAATACAACGATTAGTCATTCTCTTGAAATCAGCCAAGGTGGCAGTTTGATCGATATGATCAAACGAAGAGCATGAATTCAAAACGCCCTGTTTATCTCCAAGGCAAAGGACGAAATGAGAAACATTCTGCTAAAGGACTATAAATGTGTAGACATGAGCCAGTTAAGACACAAAAGGATACGGCCAACAAGGTGTTTGTTGATAGAAGAGGAAGGGACAAAGAGGCAGATGTGGGAGGAACGCCAAGTTTAGTAGATAGAGGAGTGAGTCGGGCAGGACAGTGCCGATATCAGGAGGGAGGGAGTACAGCTATTATTTCCAATTGGAAAAAGCTAAAATTCAATACTCCAGAAGGAAAGTGATATCTTGAATCCACCTGTTTATAAACCACCCTCTTCTAACTCCTTTGTTGTTTATGAGACAAACCAAAGTACAAATTTTCGTCGAATAGAGATAGTGACGAATGCATGAACCTATTTGTGAGTAGTATTAATAGAAAATACGGTGTCAAGTGAGAGCGAGTTTTGATTGGTCGCAGCAAAGTCATGTGGTTAGGCAAAGCGTCACAATGCGAATGTGTTAAAAATATGCAACTATAGTTTGGCTCGTAGCAAATCTGAACTTCATTCTTGCCTAAATATTGAATAACCATTCCATTCAGCACATATTTCGGAAAGAAGGCTAGGTACTGTGATGCCACTTTGATTTAGGTACTTCCATTTGACCTTCTTCTTGAAGACTAGCACTAGCTAGCGCTAGCAATAGCCTCTAATGAAATAAACGCTTTTACAGCTGAATTTTGGATATGGTTTTCCAATTTTTTAATATCTTCGTCGAAATCAACGTAAAAGGACCATGGAAAAAAGTGTATCCAAATACAGCGAGGTTTCTATACTAGTCCAGTAGACGACTTTGCATGAATAACTAGTTATAAAAAGTCGCCTTGCAAACCGAAATTAGGAACGCTGCAACCTTAATGACACATGGAATGTATGTAAAATAATTAGCATGTTCCAAGAAAATTGGCTGCTCTTGAGAACTCTAACCACAGGTTAGAAACCAACAGACGGATCAACACAAGGTCTGAGATTCCAGATAGGCGACTCTAACCTATATTTACACTATTTGAACACTAAAAGAACTAAACTCGCTCTCCTTCGTGGAATGAGACCAGAATGACAACCACTCCTGCTCGAGGGTTCGCAAAAATTGGTAAGAGGATTGACCGAAGAGAGGCTAAATTTTCTATCAAGGGCCAGATAGCATACAGAGCATCTAATTAAAGTCGAAATGATAAATCAGATAACATGAGCCTCAAGGATAGATTTCATCAATCATAGCTTTTACTTACCCCTGAATAGATTGCCCTTCATGGTACTGCTGACGTTCAAATCGGGTATGTAGGCGTCATCCAAACAGATGAGGCGTAATGCGGATGTGTGGCTCAGACATTGTAGAATAGAGTTCATAAAACACTGAAAGAGATAAGAGCGAATTCCTGAGGAAAAGCGCAATTATATGCAATCATCTTTAGATACAATACGCAATGAAGAAAGTATCAGTCTAACCAGCCTTAATAGCATGGTTGTGCACGTCAATTGGTCAGTATGCATACCTCGGTCCTAATTGTAATCAAATTAAAAAAAACTTTCACAGAAATCTATTCCTACTCTGTTGCGTTATTTCCATTCCAGCCGTTTGAAGTCTTCAGAGGATTCGCCATTGGTTAGGCGTGAACATTCCTAGTCGAATAAAGTCTATTAGATTTAATGAAGACTTCGGATGATAACTGTCTAGCTCCTCTCATTATCTCAATTGAATGTTTTCAAATAGAAGCCAATTCAAATTCAATTTTATTAACCTATGTCACTTGGCTGCTTCACCGTTGATCCAAGCACTAGATCCTCCAGTTAATGCATCAATTTAAAGAGCCTGTCATGGTGAAATTTGAAGTCCCAACACTCGAGCAACAAATGCGTGGGCAATCAGGTGCAAGTAGAAACAAAGTGATTTTAATTGCTGAAAAAGGGATATCTATTTGGGGGGGGGGGGGTGGAAAATTCAGCAAATGTCTCACTTCCCAGTATCAGTTGAGCCCGAAAGGGCGAGGGAGTCGAAACGTTAGGAATCGAAATGCATGCTGAGTAGATGTACCGGAACTGTAAAACGACAATCAAGAGAAGAAATATCAAGCCATCCCTTCTAGTGCCAAGAAGAGCATTGCTTTTTGAACAAAGAGAATCGTTTTTTTAAGTAAAAGAGGACTAAATCTTAAATAACAACATTGAAAACAAAATAGATCAGAAGACTAGAAAAAATACATTAGTAACAGAACAATTATTTTTGGCAATCGCTACAAAAACATTCTCCTTTTTACTGAATTACCTTGTAAATGTCGTGGCAAATGTGTAATTATCTGATTAAGGTTTCACGCTTTGCATTCCTAAGAATCACTTGACCCCAAACTGAAAAGAGAGGGTGCCAAGTCGGCTTTATAAACCCTAATGAAATTTCTTGAAAGAATAGAATATTCACCGAAGGAACCTTAAGGGTCAGGTCTGATTCTTTGAAATAATCTAACATGGTTACTTCACCTCGATTAAAGTAATACAAACCTCCTAATCAGCAATTACAAAAGCAGTTTGTTTCAGAAGTTACCAAGCGAATTCGCCTAACTCGATTAGAATGGAGAGCAATAACGCCCATGTGTTGAGTTGAGCGACTCTTACTTATTTTTAAATAAGGAAAAAGTACCAATAAACCCATTCAGCTGAAATTGGGCATTGCAAATGTGAATTGAATGTAAAAATTGGAGGCTGAACTAGAGAATAAGCAAGCCACCCTTTATAAATTAGACTCGAAATTGTTTAGTCAATATCAATACTACTTTTCCGTAAGCCTGAAAAGCTCCTACATTATTTTTAAATGACTAAAAGGTCGCATCTTTGAAAGATTGAAACAAACGCGTCTACGGAAAATGAATTCAGGAGCAGTAGAACGGGACTTGCAGTCTAAGTGATAAGTTCATATTACTGGAAAAGTCAACGCATTGACTATATCATTGGCCTGATATGCAAGTGATAGACAATGCGAATAAAGTTTGACCCTTGAAGCCTAGGGCGATGAGGTTATTCCTTTGAGGTTACAACACAATTAATGTATTAATTTAAAACTCATAACTATTTACTAAATTAATACTATCTAACGTAATACTTAGCGTGTTTTTTTAGGAAACAGCAGACTGATGGCCTCTTTTCTTGAAAAGAAGCATTGAATTTATACTTTGCCTGCAAGTATAGTGAATCAGATCATTTTTTTCAAAAACTCAAAATGCCAAGACTATGACCTGCTGTGTAGATGAAAGCAAGCTTAAGAAATGATCTTCTGAATGAGAAAGCGGGAGATTCCTCTTACGTTTTATGTGTACAATGCAGGGATTTAAGAAGTCTCACTAAATAACCATGTGAAATTTTAGCACTCTGAAATCTCCCAGTGAGAAGCGTCTAGAGATGTGTCTTGGAGGCTAGGTATCTAGAAGTCCAGCATGAACCTATTTTACAAGATACAGAGGTAATCAGCAAGGCAACAAAAGACAAGATCTACCGAAAGTGAACAAGAAAACTTAACATATGAAGAACGGGGGCAGACGAGCTGTAGAATGCTCCACGAACAGTTGAAGCAAGAGAAATGTGAAAAGGAGAATTTGGACGTGAAGAATGGCTGATCCCAAATATAACTCGAAAAGGCACTAGCTTAACTACTGTAAAAGACTTTAAAGTTTCCGAACCAAGAAGTACAAAATGTAAGCCCCCTTGCTATCTACAGAATAAAAGCTGTAATCCACTCTTCAGAAATGCTCAAGTCAGCTCTAAAAGGCTCACCGTGTTGCCGAGGTTCACAAGCCCAATGAGACCAGCATTCATAGGGCTGCTAGAAGAGGATACAGCGGATACAGCAGAGTTGATTCCTGATTGACCACCATGGAGCCTTAGGGCAGCAGAGGAACCTGGATAATCGTTGTTAGAAGAAGATGACGATGCAGATGTCCGTGGCGAGTAAGTATTGTTAACATTGACTTCGGGAGTTGGCGGAGAGGAGTCGCGAGTTCCCTGGGACTGTGAGATATGAGAATTAGCAGAATCAGGCGAATCGATTCCGTGGAAGTGAGATCTAGGCTTTGGGCGTGGATATGTCTCCAGCTCGTATACTTTCGTTAGTTCTTGTTGACGATGCTTACATGGACGAAACTCGGCTGCGAAAATGCAAATTGCGGAGTGACAGGTCTTTCATAGGCAGAGTTCAAGTAATGATATACAGCTAATGCCTACCCCGATTTTCGTAACGTCCGTTTATCTTACGACTGTTGTCAACTAAAAGAAAACAAAGTTCATGAAGTCCAGCCTAAAAACTAGATGCAAATAAAAGAATGAAACTTGTATTCAGACATTGAATCCATAGCAGTTGAAGAAATCATATTGGCTGACTCATTTTATAACGAGACGCAAATGCGAGCAAAGTGAACTCCTCTTTCATTAATTTATACGCATACTTACAACTCAAATTGAGTACTTTCCTTAATTATGTGTCCTTTTTGGGAGCTCTTCAACATTCTGCTGTGCTTCATTTCCCTTTACGTACCCAGAGTATTTGAAGAAGTCATGATTGAGAAATCTTCTTAAAAATTTAAGTATAAGCGTTCATTTTTTACAAAAAAACTAGGTTAAATGGTTGACTGATTGATTGGATTCAGTAACTCTAACTAGCTATGGACAATCGCCTAGAAAGACTGGAAAAAAATTTATCTAGTTAAGGCAATTTCGATGTAAATATTCCTAAAATAGATGAAAAAATCAACTTTAGTTAATCCATGCGATTCAGCTCGAGAGGCTGAAACGAGTTCAAATAGTTCAGGCCTTGGTTTAACTTACCTGTTATATAGGCGGTTGATGAGTGATTTCCATTTCTGATCTCATTATATCTGGTAGGAGAACGAATGGAAAGACGAGTAAAACTCTCGGACAGATCAGAGTTCAATCGCTTGGAGTGAGGATCGCGTCGAAGTAGAGCCGAAGAAAATTCCGACGAGGAGTAGGAAGTAGGGGTATAGACATACTTATTGGTGTGGAGGGCGGAAGGATAGTGTGTGAAGTAGTGACCAGACGATAAAGGAGAGTCGGAAAAAGCAAGTCTGGAGAGAGAGTTAGACCGAGGAAGGTTGTCTGAAGCACGAGGACGAGATGCAGAGGAGATGGCGGAAGAGCGTTTGGCAGACGCGGAGTGAGTGTAGTAGCAGGGCTGGTTTGACGATATTGCTCGGAAAGCAATAGACTGGCGTTGGGGGATCGGAGGTGGGCGGCTTTTGCTAATGCCTGGACTAATTATCTCATAATTTTTGTTAGGTGCGTAGGAGGTTCCGGAGGCTAAAGAGCGATAGGGATCAACGGACGCGGCTCTAGAACGACTGGGGGAACGTGAGGAGTAGTTCTTTGATGCTTCAGAGTGGTACGTCTGACGACGTGATTGATAGACCGGAGATGTATTCATTCGCCTATGTTGGCGAAATCACTGCAAAAAAATGAATCACAAATAACAAATTTAGCCTTCCGAATATCGATCGGAATGAAGAAAAATAAGTCCGTGCCCAAAGATTCTAATAAGAATACAAAACATAAAGCATGTAATTAAGAGAAAAGGTGCGATAGCTAAAGCTAATGCATCTGATGGACTCCGAGTAAATCGAACCGAAATGAGCACAAGTGAAATGATAATTTGTAAAATACGTTTTTGGAGCGCAAGGGAATTCCCGAATTCGCTAACTATTAATATATCAATAAAAGTGGAAGTACATAAGGAAATCAAGTGACGGAAAGAAGGCAGAAATTAGTTGGACATTGTTTCAGAGTGAGATAATTAAAAATTGCTAAAATCTAACAAGCTGACATCTAAATGTCCAAAATTCAAACAATATGTCTGATTGCAAGCCAGAGTTTTAAGAATGAAGATGGTTTTAAAACACCAACCAGGTGACTAAAGAAGAGGAAAATAAGATACAAACCAAAAAATGGTTAGCAAGCAAGGAATCGGATTCAAATTAAAAAATGAAAAGAAAAACGGCAAAATGAACAAGAATATGGTTATAGAAAATCATATAGCGTTTAAAAACTTAATAGGCACACTTGATTAAGTTGCTTGACAAATAATTTATCCATTTAGCGGTTTCACGACTTGAAGAACAAATTAGACTCAATAAGGGAATATTACTTCCGCAACTCTAAGTGAAAGAACATTAAAGAGAGCATAAAGAAAAGGATATGAAAGTTTTAAAAAACAGCAACTAGGGCGAAAATGGAGTTTATTGCAAAAAGTAAACTTTGTTGAAAGCGAAAAAGAAGCAATTTCATCAAAAGGCAAAATAAAACAAAAGAATTGAACTTTAATCTAAAAAGAGATAAAACGTCCTAAAACGGATCTTAGAGGAATATTATTGAAAGACGAATTAATATATTTGAAATTTTGAAGTTGAAAGAAGATACAAAAAGAAAAGACAAATAGATAACAACAAAAAAAATATTTCATTGCATATACATGAACATGCGTTCGAATCACATTTACAATACCAAAATAAAGAAAGCATACACGACATTGGTCGATCTTAACCACTATTTGAAATTTCGTCAAGGATAGCTATAACAACTGTAAACTCAAACAAAACTTATTTAATTGTATTTACTTTATACTTTTTTGAAGTATTAATAATTTTTTAAAATTGAAAAATTATTTTTATAAACAATTCTTTTGAGTATTTATATCTATGCAGGCGCACTGTACGAACAAAGTGAAAACATGTTAGGAACTCTGCGGAATCCTCCTAGGGTTGTTACTATCCGAGGTATAACTGAGGTTGTTTTTTCAATTTTTTTTCCAGTGAACAAGGCATCAGGATTGCGAAATACGTATTTGGAGGGAAAGAAACGTAATATCACTCTTTTGTTATTGCTGATTTAAGATCGAAAGGATAATTGCAAATGGAAAATAAAGATAAAGGGTGGAAAGAAGACACTTGAATCCTACACAATCAATGATACAAGTGGTAATCCAGTCTGGGATTTCGAAGTCACCTTGTAATTTCCGATCATTGGATAATCTACGTTTTAGTGAAATCCTTGACGTTAGTCAACCAGTAGTCATCAGAATTACTGATTCTGATGACCATCATATTGGTCAGGTTGTTATTCCACTCGTACAAATTCCACCACGTCCGACGAATTCGTCAGTTAGGCCCATGAATGCTGATAACATTCGCATTGTTGATTTAGAACCGACGAAAAAGGTCTCCGAAGTTTATGGCAAGATCTATTATTGGATCTTTGCTGAATCTTACTATGATGATTTCGGACCTGAAAAAAGTTCTAGAGGGTCCGTACTTGGTGCTGATCGTATTCAACGCAGTGCATCAAGATTATCTTCGCAAGTTCTATCTTTTATTTTGAGAAATTTTATTTTATAAGACATTTACATCACCATCGCAATAAGGATGATGGTGGCTCTGTGGCCGGAAGTTCGCTTAGTATGTATTCTACTGCCAGTGGAAAAAAGAAACATTGGTATCAAAGAAATCCCATTAAGCATATGAAGGAAAAGCACAGCAGTGGAGCTTCTCACTTGGGCGGCAAACGTGGTGGTGGCAGCGAACTTGGTTATAGCATGTCTCAGTCAATGAGTTCCCTCTTTCCTCACGATCGTGGTAACACCATAGATGTGTTGTTGAAATCCAACTTTTTTAGACGGTTCTGTTCTTGGAGGCGGCGCAGATGATGGTCTTTCAGGCAATGGAAGCGAAATTTTCGGAGGTAATATTGTCGAATCGTCAGGGGCGGACTTCAGGATACCCATAGCTGGTAAGCTAGCCTGGCATATCATCTAAACAATTCAGAAAATCCATTTCCTGGAGGTGGCAGCAGTCTAGGGTCTGGAAGGCCTTTATCATCTCCCAGTGGAAGCAATCCAGAAGCTCCTCGCAGGCCCCCATCTCAACGTCCAAGACGCCATGTCGAACCGCCAAAATCGTTGAATTCTGAGAAGGACGGAAAATCGCCGCTTTCTTCCGATGATGGTGAGGATTTTCGCGGTCAGCCTCCTTCTGAAGCGTTTCCTCCTTCGGCGGCACCCCTCGATGAACCTCCGGCTCTTATCAGTATTACTCCACGTACCGGACTACCAAATGGTAACTTTTCTCTAGTTCAAGTAATTATAACTCTTGTAGTTGAAAAAGAGGTCCATGTTTACGGAAAGAACCTCAGTTCGGCAGTAATGCAGCATGCAGTATTGCTGGTTGATGATTATACAGTTGCGAACTACAAATGGGACGTCTCAGAGGGCTCTTGGTCCGATGAACCACAAGCGACCCATCGGATAACATTCAAAATTCCCCCTAAAAAGGATGCTCTAGCTTCAGAACAAGTTTGGATTGATGTTGAAACTATGGGACATGGCCGTCTGCGGTGTCCGATGCCTTTTGTCTACCAGGAGGCTGAAAGACCTAAGCAAGGTACACTGGATTTGAATTTTCCACTAAAATCTCTTCAGCGAGCAAACCACCCTCAAAACCGCCTCAAGCAGCTCTTATTCGCAACTCCAGTATCCGTCTTTCAGACGGTCGTTCCAGACTAAGCGCTCGTAAGCCCCCTGAAGGTGGGTAATCTGCCAGATTTGTCGAAGGTATCTAAATTAATTGTTTTGGTTTCAGTGGCACCACTGAAATCACTTAGTCCACCAAGTGCTGAGGCTGGAGGATTCGTACGGAATTCTAGCATTCGCCTCTCGGATACCAGAGGCCACAGAGCGGTAAAACCGCTGCAGTCAGCGTTGCCGACGACCAATGAGATTCCGAATAGTGTTGGAAATCGATCGTCGGGTTTGGGATCAGAGGAATCGTTCAGTGAAGCGAATCCTATATTTTCTTCCCTATCTATAACAGCTAATTCGTTTGACGGTAAGATAATTCTTGATAGTTTTCTCCACCTCTTATAAAATCATCCCTAATTTTATGCGATGGCCATTGTTACAAAACTGACATACACAGAGCTATGTAAACGCAAGTTTTACCGGCAGAGCTTACTAAGGATCATCTCTAGCCTGGATAATATTGAAATTTGTTTTTTGAGTTCCGCGACCTTATTCGCCTCATAATAGTGTGCCTTCTTGCATGGTAATATGATTTGAAGCCCTTTTAGTCAAACTTTTCATGCCAAGTTTCCACAAGATGCACAAATCACATCGGTTTACCCGTACCTCAACATGCATCGATATTCACTTAGTAAAACCTAATTCACACAAATTGAGACTCACTTTTCGCTGACGTCATGGGGTTGTATTATGCATTCAGTTCCTTGAAGTACTGTTTCAAGTCGCGAATGAATATTGCCATCGATTTCTTAACAGTTTACAGCCCCATCACCTGCTGCCAACTAGGGGCAAGTGTGCAATCCCGCGAAACTTTATTTAACAGCTAAATTCAGATCATTAAGAGAACCTTGTTGCATGTCAGAGCCATCTTTTCAATTTTATGTAGTCAACCGGAGTTTAGTGAGTCATGGCTGTGATCGAAGGCTTGGTCCATTGGCTCCATAAACGGAAGGCTTTTCTCTAAAGATTTTCATATGATAATAATGGAGTGGTATTAAAGGAAAACTGCTAAGAATTCCTCATCAGTGAGCACTTATATTTCTTTCAGAATTGAACGTAGACTCGCTAGCCGATGCAGAGGTGGTGATTGCTAGGCTAAAAGGTGAGGTTTCAGATCTGGCCTCAGAGTTATCACGCAAATCTGAGGATGTTGATCGCGTCAGCGCGGACCTCTGTCGTCTGCGGGTTCGTCTTCTAGAAGATGGCATGTTTAAGTACCTCGAAAAAGTCTAGAGCGCTATGAACGCTCATGTTTTCCTCTATCCATCATTGTTTCCCTATTGAGATTCTTTAAATTGTACCGTTCCTGTGATCTTTTCATCACTGAAATTCCTGTAATGCTTCAAAGTCAAAGTAAAACTGATGTGGATATTTTGATTCTTGTTGAGCTTATTGATACCAGGCTTAGGATGCTTTTTATTCCTCAAGGTGGGTGAGAATGAATCAGATTTCTAAAAAAACGCTTACAGATTTGAGTTAATCAGTACGGTCTTATTTCGAGATTGATTTTTTCAAATTTCGAGCATTCAGTAGTGACTTACGAGAGTAATGGAGTGTTCATACGAAACGATTTAATGGTGAAATAATTCTTTGAATTTAATGTGATAGGATACATGGTGCAGTGGAATTTGAGCTAAAAATGCCTAAATTTAGCCAGTAAATGCACCCAGATCAGGTTGAGCTTTAGTTTTATGCTACACATTGAGATATGAATAAATACACTTATCGAAGACTAGTCTTAAAAGCTGACGGCATGTGACAAACTAAAAGTTAATTGCGAGTGGGCTGCTATAAATCAAATAAGCAGTCAGTCGAAAGAGCGTATGGACAGCCAACGATAGATATGACCATTTGAGTTGATCATAAACACAGGATGCAAATCGTTGTCGTTTAATTTAATACATTATCTCGGATTCGTGACTGAATGCAACTGCTGAGCTGTTGATCTTCTCGGAAAATCAGGTAATCAACACTTCTTCCCTTAACAGGGCATTGATTGCTCACTCTGAATGGCGTCAGAAACCCGGATACTCGCCTTACTCTCTTGCAGAATCTACTGTTACCTTCACTTTCTGTCTTTCTCGGTTGGCCTCCATGATGGCGCTGCTCTTGGAACTAATGGAGAACTAACGGTTGATCTTTGACTGCTGTCAGTTGAATGTCTGCCTTTGAGATATCAAACTGATCCCAACCTCCTTGAAGGTGGCGTTTGATACTAAGCTGGTTTGTAATTTCTAACAACCTGCAACTGGTAGTTGGAAGGATAGCTCAAAACATCTTTCATTTAGATCCCAAAAGTTGGATTTCAATCACTCCATCATCACGTTCCCATGAGATTCTTAAAGATCCGGACTTATTTCTTGCACATTTCTTAACAGTATGGAATCCTAAAGGGATATTTTCGTCTCCCGGTTTTAGCCAAGGGCACTAAAGAAGAGGTCTCAGCAAAGACCATTGAATGGCATCAAACAAATAATCAGCCGAAACCCGAGAATCTTGGATTCATTCGAAACTCTAGCGTTCGTCTCTCAGACAGCAGAATGCGCCATAGTATTCGTGAGCCAAATAAACTTGATGCAGAACAACCAAAGAAACTACAACCTGCTCCACCAGCCATCATTCCTGCTGCTCAAACTGTTGAGGGTAAATGTGATTTTAGAATGGCATCGTTAAGGCTTGCCTCTACTTAAGGTGGTAGTAGTTATGGGTTAAGCTCCTTGATGCAGCTTTTTGAGGAAATTAATTCTCTACTTAAACCGATTTTAGCTACCACTCCGAAAGCGCCTGAACCACCAAAAATAGAGAAAAGTGGATTCACCAGGAATTCGAGCATTCGTCTTTCAGACACAAGAACTCACCGTAGTACTCGAGAACCCAAATTTAATCTTGAAAAAAACATTGCTGTGGCTGACGTTGTTGCAGCAGCCACATCAGAAGTTAAGGGTACGGCAGAGTTTTTCTGCGTTTTTTTTTGATAATGTTAATCTAAACTTAAAATTTTCTGTTTGATCTTGCTGTAAACCATTGGCTAGTATATCACTTATATATCTTAAAAAAAACCCTATTTTATTCCAGCTATCCATCCACAACCTGCCAATTCGCCAGGAATGCAGAAGAGCCAATTCATTCGAAATTCAAGCATTCGCCTCTCAGATACAAGAGCTCGTCGTAGCGTTCGAGAATCCAAGCCTTCTAAGCAAGAATTTGTCAACGAAAAATATGGTAACGCAGATAGAAGTGCACTAATGTCTAATCAAGTTGCAAGGAGCATGCTCAGCGTAATTTACAATCCCTGGTAGTGCACATGCAGCTTTCACGCAGATACAAACATAACAATGTATCCACTGCCTATATTTCGTGTGCAAGTTGGTTTCATGGCAATCGATTTGTCGGCTTTTCGGTCCCAAGTGAAGGTGTGACACCGTAGATTAAATCTGACTCTTGATTAAGTGAGCTAATAGGAACTAAATCAGTTAATGGTAATGTAAATCGGCGTTTTTTTTCACACGATTCCTCTATCGATTCTGTAGTTCAAATTTGTCTGGGCCCCTCTGGCATGATAATCTCTCTTTAGCTAATGCCAACTTACTAAAACCTTCACCTCACCTGGTGAATCACATGATTTGACACACATTCTACATCAACAATCGGGAGAATGAAAGACTAAGAAATGAACTCACAACTCACTCGTATTCACAATCTGTGTGGTTGCAGAAATGCAAATTTCGTATGCATTCTATCAATGCAGCAACAGATAGGTGCAGGTTTTTTGAGAACAAGTGTTAAATCAAATCAGTCACCGTCAGCTATCGATGATTTTGGTTACCTTGTTAAAATCCAAGAGAGTTCCCAATTTGATTGCTCAGATTTTAGTTAACGAAATCAACAAATGCTCTAATGTATGGATTTTGGAATTTCCTCAATAGCTGGATGATCAAGCTCTCAGGAACATCGGTTAATTTTTTCTACTGACGATTTGAGCGCAAACACGGGAGATTTGTTCCTTTTCGTCACTTTTCTCGATCCAGTGCATTGTAGCTCAAGGCCTAGGTCCACTATTGTGTTATGTTTCTTTTTGGACGGTACGTGGGCATAATTTAGATAATAGCACTAACTGTTCCCATAGTTCTCAGGGGCGTCATTGAACTACCCAAAAAATACATGATTTACCTGTCTTCTTCGGTACTTATTCGTTGCGAAGCGCAAAGCATGAGGAATTTCGTAGCTCTGTACAAAAATAGAAGAGGCTTAGTGTTCAACATTGATAAGCCACTGACCATTTACGAGAAGACCTTTGTTAATATGGGAAAACAAGAATTTACAATGTGGTGGAAATAGTCAACCTAGTATTCTGGCTTCCTACATCAATTAATCATTCTGTTCATACGACTGGAAGACCTTTTTATAACTTTCAGTTCTACGATAACGATTCAAAGGCTAGAAATTTTTCAGATGCTGCTTTTACCAGGAGTCAATAATTAGACCTCGCCTTACCGTACTTCTTTGGTTCTATTCTCCGATTTTTACTTTGTGGCGGTGTTGATGTTCGCGTTCATAGCCCTTTTTCTCGCATTAGTAATGACCCAGCCATAATAGTTACTAGTGAATGCAGTTGTTGAGATCAAAGCGTGGAACAAAGAGATGCCAACAGCCTTACTGAGAGGTGAAAAAGGTGTGGAAGTGGCTGTCTCACTCAATATATTTCTCTTCCAACTGGCACCCGTCTCAAAGCACACAGACAACGCAGTGATCATCTAGAAGCTCCGGATAAGCACCTTGTCGGTGCGGGTGTGACTCCTGCTCACATCGATAAATTGATGCCGCCTTAATTAATATCCTCTTACTGCTACGTCTCCTTTGGAGTTGAACCAGGACCCATGTGGTTGCCTTACTGACCAGATCTCAATCGCCTATTGACCGATGTTGTTGCCATGTAATTGAGGAGATGGGAATTTGATTGCTTACTACGATCTGCTTCCTTGCAGATTTGGCTTTGCCCATATAGCTAGGTTCAGATTTTTTTGTCTACTGGTCCTTATGCAATTGTGAGGTAGTTTAACTTATCTCTTTAATTTTTTTTTTGAGAGGCAAATGAGCAATGCACATACCCAAGAATACTCAAAGTGGCGCCGAATTCCAGTTAGTCTCGGTTTTTTTGATGACAAAGCATTCCAAATAAAGTGAAAAAAGTTTGCGTAACCCTTAAGAATTAGAGAAGCTACTTTTAGATGCTGACTTGTGTTAGCTATAAACCTGGAGACTTTGACACTTATGAGCTTTAGTAGATCAGTTTTAACCGTGATTGTGCTTGGCACTCCAACATTGAAAACTGCGATTAAAATTATTCATCCCACGCTCTTTAGTGATTGCCACGAGAACTGTGCTCAAACTAGGGTTTTAATTGCGTACCTTTGTTATGACGTGTGAAAAATGAGTGATTGTGAGAGTCAGATGACCAGAAGATGAATGTTTATTTTTGTGCGCACTGGATTGCGATAACCAATCGTATTCATTGGGATCTCCTATAATCATTAAAAATTTTCACACGGATCATTGAAATTCGTCCTGCTATTATTTGAAGTATATACGTGATTTTGTTCTAATAACGGTAAGAGGAAATGACTGAAACTAAATTAGGTGGCTTGAACGCACGGAAAGATTGCCAGTTCTGCAGTTGGTCTTTCTCACCCAATCGTATTGTTGAGCGAAAAAGATTTCCTTTATAAAAACACTCATGGCTTATGGTGGTGACTGTGGGAACTGCAAACCCCACCTAATGCTAGGTGTATAACTCTGAACCAAAAAACTGATTATTGGAGTATTGCTAAATTGAAATTTCTTGAGAAAAGAAAACTGTTAACAGTTTTCTAAACAATAACTTTAGTAACAGTTTTGGGATTTAGAAAAAAATTGTACTATTGTCACATTGGAGCACTCGCGTTATGCTTTTTCTAAGAACTTTGATGCTAATGGCAACGATCCTCTGGAATCACGCTAGACTTATAATAGTATCTAGATTTCACTAAATGAACTGTATTGTGGTCATACTTTTTGAGTCTTTATTTCCTGATTACCAATCCTATCTAGTCCTAGATTATCCGGCTTATCAACAACGCAAGGATACTATCGATCAGTTAAATATGGATAAAAATAAGGTGCAGAAATGATCATTCATAGGTTGAATTGTGAGTTGTCAAAGGGTTTATTTTTTTGAGCAGATAAAGCCTTTGCTTATATCAAATTCTTAACTCTAAGTACATTTATCGCTTTACTGTTTTTTCAGAAATAAATAGGATTGAAGAAAAAGAAGGTGAGAAGATGGAAGCGTCTTCGGACATTGATGATAATTATTCTGCCTACAGACAACCGTCTGATCAGAAAAATCTGGTCAGCAGCATTGCTGAAGTTGAAAATGTCATCGAAAAGTCAGTAGCCTCTCCAGAAACTATTGAATTGGCAGAACAAAGGGCCATCGATAGTGAACTAACTATTGCCAAACTTGAATCTATCTATGTTGATTCAAATCATAAGGGAAAGGGAGACGATAACTTATCAGGATCCGCTACTCAATCTCGAATAAGTGAACAAGTTCGTCCGGATCCAATCGGTGGGGCGGCTTCAATGCCGAATCGAGAATCTGATCTCAAAGACGTTGGAATGGAAACCGATGAAACTTCGGAAAGCAGTGATTCCACAGAAAGCACAGAATCTTTGAACTGTAGTGAAGATTCCGCTCGAGGAGATAGCATCCTGCCGACCCTGGACGACAGCTTATACTCAAACTCAAAGAAACATCCAAGATTCGTATTAATGGAACCTCTGGAAGGCTCCACTGAAGGCAAGTCACCTCATATATTTGGAACTTATCTTTAAAATGTACTATTTCATACAATTTAGCAGGAGTCATCTGAACTCAACATATTTTCGTGCTGTGAGATCAAAATTTCATCTCAGCGAAAACTCGTATATCGTACATGGATCATTAAAAAATTATCGGGCCGAAACGAATTATTTTTGTGCTCATTCGTTTATTTTATCTTTATATATTTTTAAATTTTCGGCCAAAATCCTCACTATACAGGTGCTTTCTGCATACTGGTGTCCCTTTTCGCGTAAATATGAAGAGCAGTATTTCCTTCCCACCAACCAATTACTAAAGAATAGGAGTGAATTTTGTGATAAGCTGCCTATCATCGTTACAGTGCAGGTATGGGCCTGCTCCTTTGATTCACCAGACCCCGGTTTTGAAACCCGTCGGTTCGTATTCAATGATTGAAATGATCAGTCAGCCAGAATGATGACCAAATCGAATTTCTTGGACGAAGGAACACCTAAGCATTTGTCAAAGCAAGGGTTGAGAACTAGTTTTCTTCGAAAAGGGCTTGAATTTTACGCATTTCCTGAAATGAGGTACTTACACATTTTGGGTTAGCTGTTGTACTTTTTTTCTTGATGCTACTAAACTAGAGGAGTTTTCTACTTGGAAGCATCTCTTTTCTCGTCTAGTAGACCAAGAACCACAATGGCTTGGATTTCAATGTAAAATAGCAAGTGGCTTAAGCCCATGAAAACAGAATGCTTCTCCCAATCTTTTACAAGTAAATTCTCCCCTTTTTGTAAAACGATGCTAATAATTATAATCTCACTGGTTGAACCTGCGAGTCATTGTCACCAGAAATTTAGATTTCACCTTTTTTTGGCTTAAAAAGTCTTGTATCATTGTTCGATTTATGTTTTGCACTATTATAAGGTGCTGAAAAGAACCCTTGCACAATTTGGACTCACATGTACTTTTATTGCGTGTAAATATTTCTTAGTCTTCGGAGTTTTTCATTCAAATACGACTGCTTCAATATCATAAATATTCTGTATACAGCAAAAGATAATATTTGCAATTACAACTTTAATTCAAGCCTATTTCAACCGTTTTTTTATAATCTTTACATTTCAGTAAATTGGTCATAAATTATTATACAAGCTCTGTTCTTAGTTCTCGTCCAAGTCGCTTTGGCTTACTTAAATTTACAAACTTTAAAACTATGTTCATTCCTTTGGGATGCGTCTATTGAATTTTCCTTTCTAAAAGAGGATAAGAGGACAGCAATTTCAATCCGTTGCTAATAGGATCACTGACCCGCAGCTGTTACTGGATTCAGTTTAGAGGAGAAGCCACTTAAAATTTGTGATTATGAGAGCACTTAACGCCCTCAACACACTTAAAAATAATCAATTACCCCACTTATCCCTTCGTGTAAGGCATAAAAACATTCGAATCTGGCAGCAACTTTAGAAGTATTTGCGGAATTTCATCGTGTTAACTTTTGTTTTTTTCGCAGATGCAAGATTTATTCTCGATCGACTAATTGCAAGTACGAATATTAGCCCTTCCTGAGTGCTTATAAGGATCAGATGCAGCTTCGATATATTCAGTTGAAATGTTTTGCCAGTCATGTCATTCATAGTTGTAAACTTTTTGAACAATTTTGTTTCGCAATCGAATTAAATATGGGTTTAACAATAATGTGGCAAATATTGAAGACTGTCGCTGAAACCATCTCTTCTAGGCGGCTACGAGGTTCGCCTTTATGGTATCGATCTTGACGAGAAAGTGATGCTCCATGCACAGGTGTTCATAGACGTCTACGCAGTATCGAAATCAGATTGGCGAGTAGTACTCGGGGATTGGCCAACACTGGCTCCAGAAGCAACTCATTGTCTCCACGTTCGGATCCCTCCAATGGCTCCAGGGGAGGCTTGGATTGAGGTGGAGACAATTAGTGAAGGTCGTTTACAGTGTCCTCGACCTTTCTTGTTCATTAATAAAGCCTCTCCCATGAAGTACTCTATGCGTGGAATGGGTAAACACAATGCTTTAGAACAGCAGCAGAATATTCGACAGCCGGCACCCTCTTTCATGGACTTTGAATTAGCTCCGAAGGTGGAAGGACGGATGGGGGAAGTTCCATCTTTGAAAACTGGTGAGTCATCTTAGCAAAAATTATGTGCAATTTAGGTGTAATACCCCAAAATCTAAACCAGAGATTCTAGCCCAGAAAAGTGTTGCTCTTTTTTAGCTTTTAATTGCCATTTAGTACTATTAAGGATACTTTATAACCCAATCCAGAATGGTAAACAAAGTTAGCTGCTTCCACGATAGTGTAGTTATTATGGATGTGATGAAAACGCCTGGGAACCTAAGTGATTTTGTGGTATCTTTGCAATTAAAGTTGTCTTATCAATCCATTTCTGCAATAAAAATCTCTTAGGATCGTCGGAATGGAAGTTGAGGTTATTTTTAAATTATGAGTAATTTGGACTTTAATTGTAGGCTTTCACACATTCCTACCCCAAAGAACAATTTGGAAATTCCAAGGCTACTTTTGATACTTCCTGGTTTTCATTAAAAAAATCAGGTTGCGTGAATCCATTAGAGGTCTAAAATTCATGTCCCAAACTAGTTAAAGGAAATTCAAATAATTAACTCCACTTCAGAGAGGTACGAAGTATTTTCTTTTTCCGTGCTGGGTAGGTGCTGCTACCACCACACAACCTGTTAAAATTACGTAGAACATCGTGAAGTACTAAATAAGTGAGCTATAATCGAATTATCGTAAATTACCCGACTTTAATGGGGCAATAATTTTGAAGGATTGTTATTAAGGGTGAATCTCCTCCTTTAAGGGCTTCCGTTTTTTGATGAGATCAAAATGGTTAGAAGCGTTGCCGATATGATTTTTTTAAGCCACAGAATCACGGAGGTGCCTTTCGTTTCCTCAAGGTAGGAGTTTGGAACCAAATTCATTAAACAAAAGCGTGGTTTCGCAGGCTAATGTTCATAAAATTATCCTAAGTGGGATGTTTCCGTCATTGAAAGAGGGTTCGTAAATGAGGAGGTTGTACTTTTTAAAATTAAGAAGAAAAAAGATCGCATTACCTAAATCACTCGTGTTTGGTTATCACAAGATGACGGAATGATGAGTATAAGTCCTAAACAGATGATCCCCCATTCCTAATTCTACTTTAATCTTTTTATAAACGAAAATTTCTTAAGATTCAGAACTTCACTTCATAGGGGTATGAAGGGAGTTGCAGGGCAATCAGTCCAAAAATTGGTGGAATTCCTTTGAAAATTCGCATGTCGTGTTTCAGTATCAGAGCGGCTACTTTATAATACTTTCTTCTACAACGTCTACGAAACGCTTGATCTAATCCAAACTCGGCTTCACTTGAAACGACAGCCCCTCCAGTTAGCTTGCTTCCAATAGACCAAATGGAATTAAATCACAAATTCAAGAAAGGCTGACATTTCGATCTATGCCAATATTAAAGGGAAGTGTCCTCTAACACTGACCCTGAGGATAAGAACCAACCCTTTGGACACTCAACGGTGTCAGTCAAAAATTTGAGTGATTACACCAACACGGTTTTTAAGCTCATTGATAAACATCTAGTGATACGAGTTACCATTCGTGCTACTCATGCCACACAGGGGTAATCAATGTACTCGCCCTTCTCCTAAGACAAATGTCAAAAGGGGCTTACCAGCAGTACGAGTTTCAGTATGAATGAATTTAGTGCAAATTGGGACATAAAAGGATAATTTTTAAATGCACTTGTCGAATTAAAATATTTCTGTCTTACTACTTGAGTATTTACAGTGGCAAATTTTTTCGTCTACACTGAGGACGAAAGTTTTCTAAAAATATGCTAATCCTATAAAATGAGAGTTTATCTCGTCTTGAAGAAGAGTAGCTTGGCTATCGCACCGTCAAGTTAGTAGATGAATCGAAGCTGATTTTAAGGCTGTCCCTATTTGCTATTGGAATAGCAAAGTATTCGTACAGAGGCTTTGAATAAAATCACTACAGCCGCTGATCAATTGATAGTGTTCGCTTCTTGGCGGTGCGTTGCTGTCCGCACTTCTACGCTGATTGTCATCGTATTTTCAAGGCTTGTAAGTAATCCTGGGTGAGTTCTCATGGCTGCTGTTTGAGCTCTTATCGGCGTGCTATCAGACTAAATAGAATATGTTATAATCCAGTGGGCACTTCTCTAGTTCCGCTTCCTGCAAAGACCATATCTTATGCACTTTTCGAATATTATTCGCGTATTTTGGTATCCATTTTATTTAAAAGCTCCAATTTGAATTAAAAGTCAGCACAATTTTGTTCTCGCACTCTCGAGCTGTTGATTTGAAGATCGAAAAGTGTTGCTGCTAAAATTTGTTTCATCTCAGACTTTTTTCTGCAAAATGGCTTGACAGCTTTATTCGGATTGCGATTTTATCACAAAAGAGGTATTTTTAAGAGCCTAAGTTGAAATGATATTGGTCAGTTGACTTGCTGCTGATATGGTGAACCCATACTTTGGGGAGAACAATTAAACTAACACTACTGTCGTTCTTAAAGTAGTATGCTTTTAGAATTTTGAGACGCGATGATAGTTATGCTAACGGGTATATCGAATGGATCATTGTTTCAAGTTCAGATGTCTGCTTTGTTGAAATTGTTTTTCTCCAGATTTTCTATATTTTTCTTTGATTTAGAGGAACCAAGAATATTTTTTATACAACTCTCATTGATCGACCGGGCGTTAGCAAAGGAAGTAGTCAAATTGAGCACCTCTGTAAAATTGGATGAACTTTCATCATTGCAACCCCTCGGGTGAGATTTTTCCAAGCATGGTGTGTTTTGAAAAAGGAACTCATAATATGAACGCCATTGCAGTCATTTTCATACAGCAACAGCATAACGGCATTTGAGGTACCCGAGAATAAAAAACTCAAAAATCGTCAATATTGCGGTATTGAAAAATACAACAATACAAGGAGTTTTTGACTTAATCTTTCACAGGCGGACAGCACATGCTGGTACCACAGGCGGGGACAGAAATCAAGGGGGCAAGACACGCTTTAATGTTTCTGCGCTTTAATCATTATTTTTAATTATTCAAACGCTTTTCGAGTTCAGTCTGGTTATAAGAGCTAATTTTAGCACTATGGGGTAGAGCAAATGGTAAGTTTTGTCTTTTGCCTTTTAAATTCATGGTTTTAACCCGATTGAATAGAATGCAGTGTACCAACTGTTTTATATTTATTTCAGTCAAAATGGGAGACATGAAAACAGCAAAAATTGAAATTGCCAAACTCTATGGGGAACTTTCTCGCCTCAAATTGGCGTTGCAGAATAAGTCTGAGGACGAGATTCGCATATCTCGACAACTCTGCTTGCTTCAAAAACGACTACTAGAAGACGGCCATCTGAAGTACCTGGAAAAAATCTGATAATTAACTGCTAAATCCACCGAAACCCGCGGTCTTTCATCCGCGTAACATTGCTCGAACCCCAGTGAATATGATTTTACTATGTTATATATTAAATCATTTCATATGTATTCACTATGATCACATATTTTTTTTATATATTAGAATATAATATTAAAATCGTCTAATAGTCTAACAGTTAGACCATAATTATTACAATAGTGTAAGAAAATATCGTTGCAAGATATATTGCCTTGTGTAGCAAATGATTATTCTATACATTACCGTATTTTACATTTGCTTGCAATGCCATTCAAAAACGAGGGGAAAGGTTTGCTGAATTTTTAAAATCCAAGATGTCATTAGGGGCTTAAGTGTGTCCCATTTATTATGAAGAAAGTAAATGAGGGAGTGCCTGAAAGTTTTGACCATTTGTTTCAATAGGATACTTTTATTTTTCTTTGCGCATAGTTTTGACCATGACGACTTGCAGTACTTCATCACAGGGCACTTTTGAAACAATGAAATCAGTTACATTCCCCTTCATTCCATTTCCCAATACTTCTTGATTGAATCTCCTTCGAGAGATTACTGTTATTTCAGTATTGTAACCAAAAAGACTCTCGGTTGGATAAACAAAGAATTCATTGCTTGATGGATCTCTCACCAGCTAGTTTTAGTAAAACTAAAATTAACGGATTCACATTAATTGCCATTCAGGGATGCCTGCTTCTAATTTATGGTTTAGATCGCTGCTTACGAATTTGCGAATTCGACAAGTGTGGGAATAAATTTTACAGCTGAAGACTAATAGAATAATTTATGAAATTATTCAGGGTTGACAAGGTTAGAGTAGAGGAAACGCAGCACACTTACCATTCAAAGATTAAACGAAATGTTGACTTGCATCTCTAGACTGACCTAGAACCCAAATGAAGTAAAAATTCATTCAGAGAGAGGACTGAACATTTGTTCATTGAGCTGTCGCGTCAAAGGTACCATGTCGCCTATTCGAAATAAGAAATAGGGACCTAAATATCCTAAAAGCAGTATTACAGACGAATAAAAACTTGCTTAAATCGTTTAACTTTTGACACTTATACCCTTATGAGTTCGCTCAATAACGTCTCCTACTAGAAAACGGCCGGTTCTCCCATTTCTCCTGATGTGAATTCGCCTTTTCTTATGTACTAAGTAGCGCGTTGCATGCGAACTAAATGTTAAAAATTCACATCCGAGTAGCCATGAAGAACTCTTAGGTGCAAAAAATAAGTGTCACTGAGTAAAAAACAATAGAAATGTCCTAAATTTTTAGAGGTGACTAGCAAAAGCAAGACGATCAATGTCAATGCTATCGGAATAAAGCTTTAATAACCCAAACTCTCACAAAGGAGGATGGCATCTGAGCAATGGCCTAAGGTCGCTTCCAAGATCCTGTCCTTCAAGCGATTATTAGAAACAACCAAGATATTGCAAACCTAGCTGTTATAATAGTGTTTTATTATATGGCTTAGCTTTCTAGTAATAATTTAGAATTTTCGCTGCGATAATCACCCAATTTCGATCTTTTGTCAAGTTGGTCTCTTTCGAACTGTTTGGGCCTTCGAAAGGTCGCATGCCTTTGCTTTAGAAAGAGCGTCAAAATATTTTCTGGCACAATGGCTGCAGGGACTGACGGGTGAACAGATGTGTAATGGCAAGCTGCTGCACGAAGTACTGAAATTTTAGATGGACAGGTGAGGTGAGCAGGAAATGCAATTAATTCATTTTGAACAATAAAGTTGAGTAAACTTTTCAATTGGACAATCAACGTCACGGTTCAAAGGTCATTACCCGAAAAAGGTGCTAAGCCTTTCCTTTTTGTTTCGCTGAGAAATGACAGCATTCCCATCTATCCCAGCTGCTGCTGCTAGTCACCAACATGTTTAAAATTGAGTAATGTCAAGGGAACACGTGACCGCCAATTTAGCTTTATAAATAATTGTATTTGCTCCACACGAAACATTTATTCGAAAGTATGCCATCGTTGCTGTCGGCGCATATTATTACTAAAGCTTTGCCAGTGGTTTTGGGCGCGGAGAAAATGCTTCTCCTCATCAAGGTTCTTTTGGTATTGTAACTTTGCATTACCTTGATTTATCGATTTAATACTAACACCCTATGAGGTGCAACAACCTCCTCCCCACCCATTAGGGCAAGTCCCAAGGATTTATTGGGGGTCCAACAGAAGTTCAAATAGCTTTAATAACAAGTAAACACAACAGTTAACACAGAACACAGTAAAAACGTTTGTTGACGTCTTCGGCTGTTTGGTCTCTTCTCTGGCGTGGCTTCGTCATACAGGTAGCAGTTCAGCTTCGTCCGTCTTCATGTTTCCTACCAGAAATCTTTCAAAATTCCGTTGGAGACTTCGTTCATTGCTACATGCACGTGCATTCCACACTCCAGTTTGAAACCATGAATCCGGTTAATTATATCGTGCCTCGTGTTCCAAGCTGTAAGAAACTGTACATCTGCTGGCGTAATCTGATTTTATACATCCGAAGGGTGATTAGTCCTAACCGCCCCCCCCCCAAAGCCCCCGGCCCCCAAAGCTGTCCCTGTGGTTACCGGTGGTCACCACGAGGAGGTTGAGAGTAGGTTTGACCACCATCAAACCAATTGTACCGCTCCGCAGGCGATGGAAGCCATAGAAATGCATGTGTAGGTTTCTGCTCCAGTTTTAGACATCGATTCTTAGGGCCATAGGAACACTTAACAAAGCCAAAGGAGATCGGTAAGGATTTAAGCGCTATGCAGCCGCAATTAAGTAAAGGTTTCCCACAACAGCCATATGTCACAGCCAAAAAAGCACTTTCAAGGCTGCCATCTATCACCGCAGCCAAGGTTCAAGGAATCTAAATAAGCAGCAGTAGTGGATACGGAGAGGAAGCCATGGAATCAACACTTCTCTAGTGCAATGATCTCCTTAAAGATTCCTATCTCGTTCATAGATAAATCCGAAGCGCACCTATCAGATTTATTGCCTTCTTGAAAATTACTGACAAAATCTTATGAATCCGTCAGTTTATTAGTAGCACCTAAGTTACCAGAAATGCAAAACGAATTATGACCAGGATCTAAATTAAGTTCAAGTTAATTTTAAATAGTTAAAAGCATTTATCTCCTATGCGTTATTGTTATTTTACGCGAATTGCAGCTATAAATAATGAAATTGCTTGCAATTCATGTTTCTTTATTTGTACTGCGTAACCAGTAGGAGCAGCAAATTTTTCTTTGTCATTGAAAAATTTAAATTTCTACAGCTTCCGGCTTAGTGAAGGACCAAATTTCCCGCTTTAAACAAGAAATCAAATAAATGTTTACCTAACCTAACGTCACTAACGTTTTTTTCGATTTATTCATAGGATTTTCATAGGCTCCGAAAACTTGGTGATCTTAGAAAAATGTAGAGTAAATCGTTCTGAGATATCGGTAAACATGGATTCATTCGTTATTTAATGAACCTTTTCGAGACTACTGTATTGTACTTCTGCTTTTCAGCTACTGATGCACTTAGACCGCAAAAAATCCGTACCCGCTAGCGATTCTCAGTTATTTTTACTGCCATTACTGCAATCCTCAAAGATTAACGACTTACTTCATTTCAGTTCATTTCCTGGTGGATGATAATCCTAACAAATATTCAATGTTTTCGGTTTCTCCGACGATGATATCAGTCGAGAGGTTTCTCCTGCTCTATCAAAGCTCTATGCCATTACTTACGAAAATATTTAAACTTGATATCACTAATTATTATTATAAGGAATTAGAAATACCATTCTAACGCCCACTGATATTACTGACATAATGGCTATGGTATTTTACATAAATAAACATAAGTGTTAAGACAGTTGGGATAGAGCCTTTGAATAAGAACGTTTCTCCCATGACAAACGAAAAATTATCTCAAAATTGATGAAAAAATGCTGCAAGAATTTAATTTCGTTCGAGTGAATTAGTTTAAAAGAAAAAAAACAGAAAAAGTTATATAAAAATTTTATTAAATCACAGTCTTAATCTTATATGGTGTGTTGTTTACTTTCCACCTCAAATCGTTAGGTATTTCGCCTCTGTGAGCTTAGCTTTGCCAATATAATTTAATGATGGAGTTATGTCGATACCCCGTGTAACAGCTAGTTAACTTTGCAGAATGAGAAAGGCAACTAATGAAGCTTCGAAGAAATGTCTAATTATATGCCCGCAAGAAATGTAAGATACTTTTAAGCTTGCATTGGTTGAATGAGACTTTCAATACACACCTTTGATTAAGAAGCAAGTTTCTACATCACGATAAACTTTGTGCATCGCATTCACATTCATGCTTCTTGCATCGTCCATGGGAATCCACCTTTCAAATACTGTTAGGGTCGAATGATTTAAGTCCAGGGTCGGGTCAGTAGTTCTGAAAGAAAGCTGGACGAAAATCCCTAACTTTATGCCGCTTAGAGCATACCAACCGAGAGGATATAGGATTTGTCGGGAGTGTGGTAACCCTTAAAGAAGAATCTGAGCTTCTGATGATTCCCTAATTTCTAATCTCTTCCTACTAACTGCTTTTACAATGAACAACATAAAATAGATGAGCTTTCATAACCGTAACAAACGGTATTAAACTTTCTCGGACTGAATTACCACAATGAGAAAATCTATAAGTTCCCTCAAAAATGACCTGCCTCAAAAAAAAATCCCTAAATTCGTAATTTAAAAGCGACAAAACCAAATATCTTATAAAATTGGGTTGGGTCAGTATCAATAGTAGAAATGAGACACTGAATGGAGGGTCTATCAAGCACAGGAACGATTACACGTGTATTTTAATTGTTTTAATGCACTTACACTATCAGATGCTACCATTAACAAAGTACATATTATTCTTCTTCAGTCCAGTCTGTTGCAAAGACGTCAAATGGACAGCAGAGTTCTTGTTGCTATTAGAATTTTTCATGTTATCTTTGCATTCTACTGCATCGCATGCAGTTCAGCCCTTCTTCACATTGAGATGTTTAATAGGAAAGTTGTCCCTCGGGGAGTCACTGGTCTGTTAGCTGGAACTGTAACCTTCGTCTTCGGCATCATGATGGGAAGGAGGTATCTGATATGGATCCTCATGCCCATAGTTGCTGATGCCACGATGGTAATCACCAATGTGGTAACGCTTTGCTATATCAACATTATGGGGACCACGGATTGGTTATGTATGTCCTTGATAATCATTGGTGTGTTTCATCTCTGCTCGGGATTAGCGGAATCGATCTCGATTTTATTGGAAAAACGAAGAAATGGGGCATCCTTGAACATAAGAAATTTGTCGCAGGAATCTCAAGAAGCTTCGATTTCTACGATTTGAACCTATTTTGTTTATAAATTTTTCTTCAGTTATTTATAACTTCAGCACATTAGTATTAACTGCAGTAAACAAATTGTAAATAAAAAATAATATTCGCTCTGCTGCATGCGAGTCGAATTGTTTTCGTTACCTGATACTGTGAGTACTGTGGAACTAAAGCGAAATTTCCTTTGTCATTTGCACCCATTGTTTGAAAGTCATCCCAACCAATGCCATTTATAAAGTGCTCTGAGTTAATAACTCTATCACTTAGTTTTAAGACTTTCTCAATTCTAAATGGCCTGCAGTTGAAGTCGGCCTACGATCTTCTTACTGGAGACAATTTCACAATATATTAATCTCAATGTTTTCTAATTTTTAAGGAAAAGGAATGAAAGTATAGTCTGCGTTAATATCTGTATCAAGAGTGTTCTGTGCCTGGAGTGCAGAAGTCAGCCAAAAACGATAGACGTTCAGTTTTCGGCTGCATTATAAGTTTGTGTTGCAAATGCGAGCCATGAATAGGGAGGATGATTTTCAATTCTTCTCTCATATAGTAAAATGGCACACTGGAAGTCCTTAAGTTCCAAATTCGTTTATGAGTTAACAGTAGAGGTGATCAATTCAACTGCGCTACACACTTTAGGAGGTCAGTAACTCATGTTGTCTAATAAGCTAAAGGCTCAACATGGCAGTAAGCAGCTGAGTTTTGTAAAGTTTTTGAGATTGTCAAGTTGACCAGGGAACATAAATCAAATGATCGCCGGAATGGTCGCCTTGACTGAATGCTAACATCTAGAAGCAATTTGTCAATGTGTAAAGAAACAAGGCTAACTATGTGAAACAGAGTTATGTTGCGTTTAAAATGCTCACTTTTTTTGAAACAATAAAATCTGCCTTTCTACCGCACATTAAAAAAATTTACTCTCAAGTAAGTAAATAATCGCTTAAAGACTGTTTATAACCCAGGATTTTTTTACTTTGATTTGTATACGACGCACTCATTTGATCGAAAAAAAGAGTCATTTCAGGACTAAAGTGGTGGGATGCGTCCATAATTAGTAATCAGTAGTCTGTAGATGGAAAGTAAACATGTTCACTGACCACATGCAACCAAATGCTTTAAAACCATCCGAAGATAATGCAATTGTTAACTGACCTTCACAACTAGCACTAAGTTTGCCAATTTGGGTGTTGAACAGGCTCATAAATAAACAAGCTGGAGTACCAGAGACGGTAAATCCTACTGTCTAACTCCTCTTGGAGACTGGTAAGTAAAAGAGAGGGCTGACCGGAGAGATCTAATCACCCACCGGACGCACAAATACATTATGAAGCCAACAGAAGTACGACGCAATACCTGGACTCGTGGTCAAACTTGGCTTTTGGAACATGTGTGCATGTAGCGATGAATGGAAACTCGGCCAGATAGTGGAAGAGACTTCTGGTAGGGACATGGAGATCATTGCCCTTACGAAAACTCGAATGGAGTCCTGCTCCTTATACATGGAAAACTATGCTTTCACTAACTCTGGACAAAGTGAAGGCTCTAGACCGAACGGTGGGGTCATCTTTCTGGTCAAAAAAGGGCACAGAAGCTGAATTCAACCCTGTCTCAAATAGCCTTGCCACACTAGCCCTGCAAATTAGAGGAGTAAAAGTTGTACCAATGGGATGTTACGCTCCGATCGAGTCCACAGAGGATGCAATGGTTGAAGAACCCTTCTGCAAACTAGTGACCAAAACCTATGGATTACCTCTCTCTAAATGTACACAAGTGATTGTTCCTGGAGATTTCAACTGCATATTAGGCTCTGATGCTAGTGACAGTGGCGTCAAACATGTCGGTCCGTTCACCGATCGAGATGACACTACAGAGAACGGACTAAGGCTACTAGGCCTACGCCAAGAGTATAATTTAAACGTGAGGAATACTTTCTTTCGGAAACCAACTTCTCGGAGATTGACTTGGCACCATGCCACAGGGAAAGATGCTATTCTTGACTTTGTTCTGATGAAAAGGTCAAATCTATTCCTTATAAGTGATATAAGAGCTTCTAGAAAGGCAGATGCAAATTCTGATCACTGCCTACCAACAATTATCCTCAAGCTCAAATCGCAAATTAAAAACCGCTTAGGAAAATGGCAATTGCCTAAAGACATCGAACAGATAAGAAAATCGAAATAAACATACCAGTAACACCTCAAAAGGCAACTATCTCAAGGCCCTTTGACAACTATATATGAGGATATCCTGAAATCCATCGTAAAGGCTGCCGCCAAAACTGCGGGCAAAAAGCTGAGTGAAAAAAAACGGATGGTATACAGCTGCTATACGCGAGAAGGGAGACAGAGAACTCCACCTACAAAAGCAGTTGAGAACAAATTGGCTCTCAAATTCGTCTCAAGAAATGCTCTTGAAGAACAAGGAGCAAAGAAACAAGGTGTACAACCTGGTTCGAAAGTGGAAACAAGCATACCAAGAAGCGAGGATAACGAGCTTTCCATTATACCTTGTAGAGAGAACCTCGAAAAGGATGTAATGAGGTAAAACTCCTCATGGAAAGCAAAAAGTGCAAAGATGCCAGTAAAATCGAAAGATCTGGCCGTACACTGCCAGGAATCGTCTAAGGCCAGAACCACCGAAAAAATTAAAAACTATGATCTCCCACCAAGAGACTCTCCAATTTCAATGGAAGAGATAGAGACAACTAAAAACCGATTAAAAATACACAAACGTTCGGTGAAAATGGAATTAGATCTGAGTTACTGAAACGGGACGCTCAGTATCTAAATACCTACCTCCTAAAAGTTTTCAACGACTTCTACAATGGGAATACTCCTATCTTTCTAGCCTGGATTGATGCTGAAATTGTAATAAGCTACAAGCGTAAAGGTTTGCAAACAGATCCTGCAAATTGTAGATCAAGCTTCCTTCTAGATACATTAGGCAAGTTATATCCATCTTTTCTGTGTCAACGTCTGAAGCACCACCTTGCCGAATTACACTCAAGAACCCAATTTGGGTTCTGCAAAGGAAGGTCCACTGAACAGGCTATACTTGGAGTAAGAGCCGTTGTACAGAAAGCCGTGGGGACCAGAAGCAGAAAATAATACTAGTGTTTGTTGACCTGAAAAATGCCTTTGACTTGCTGCCTAAAGCTGCAATAATCAACCGAATGATAGATCTTGGTTACTCCTGGCAAATGGTCCATTCGGTAAAGTCCTTGATGGACTCACCGCTGGAGAAATTGAGGGGAACAAATGACTACCTCGTGATGGAACGTGGTGTGAGACAAGGCTCAAAAGAAGGACCACTTCTTTTCAACCTAACCTTCCAACTCATATTGGATTAAGCCTTCTCCTCACTCAATGACAGTGCGGTTCAGATGATTAATCACCCAGGCAAAAGATGGACGCCAAATCGTCTGGATTATGCAGATGATCCATGTCTCATTGCGCCAAGTAAGGCTGCAGCTGTCCGATTAATAGAGCATCTGGCGATAGCGCCGCATAAATACTGAATGCAAATTGCAGCGGACAAAACCCTCTGGCTTCAAGTTGGTGCCGGTGAGGAACAAACGTCCCTCGAAGCAGAAGGAATGTCATTCCGGCGTGCCTCAAATCTCGAATATCTTGGCTCTATGATCCACGACACTGGTGAGCCAGACGGAACAATAAAAGCAAGCCTAGTCAGAGCCAAGAAGTCTCAATAATACCCTGAAAGCAACTTTGGTGGGTACTTTTGTCGATCCTGCAGTCACTTATGAATTATCTACTATTGTCTTGAGAGTAAAAGATACCAATCGACCACAAACAATTCAGAATACGGCTCGACGTATGATCCTTGGATTGTACTCGCGAAGAGCCAAAACTGTAGAGGAACTCCAAAAGGAGCTGTCGATGCGTAACTTGGCAAGTCTTATGCAGGCAAAGAGGTTGAACTTATGGAAGAGTTTAAGAATGGACAAAAATAGCCTGATACTCTCCATACTTGAGAGTAACGTCGAAAACGGGGAAACTAAGAAGGCCTCACATACAAGAGAACTCCGAATCATGGCTACTTAATGGAAAGGAAAGCCTCAAAGGTCGAGATGATAACTGTACACCTAGATTAATAGGAGAAAGGCAGCGTGATATTGTCTGCATTAACGCAAACTGCCACAGATGCTTCGCCACAACAAAGGAGTTGCAAAGACACGTGAGACGTGATCATGAAGAAGAAGAATACAAAACTGAAAAGATACTGGATCGTAGACTAAAGTGCCCTCTTAAAGACTGCCTTAAAAGATGCAAGACTCTAGAGTGGCTAAAGCGACATATCAGGGATCGTCACCCTTCGGTTGCAATCGCAGGAAGTGGAAAGCCAATGGAAAAGAGGAAAGGTCCAAACGACGCAGTAAAGACTGTAGAAGAGCTGAGCGCGACGGAGGAAGAAAATAGAGTAGAAGGCACGAAAAATGACTACGAAGTAAATAATATCTAGCAGGATGAACTTCACATCTACTCTATCCCGGCTGCGAACAACGCTGACTCAGTAGGAATGGAGCCTACTAGATGAGACTACCTGAATGAGAACAAACAGATGAGGAACGAGGTACGGCAAAGAAACGCAAGTGTGGAATGAACTGTCGCTGCACGACGAAACCATGCCGAGGAAGGACCAGGGAGCCAAAGACGTCAATTTAACTGCTATATTGCTATGTGTACAGGCACTTTGTATTTCTATTGCACCCAAAATAAATCCTTGGGACTTGCTCAATTGGTGGAGATGCATGAAATATAAAATCTACCATTACGATTTTCTCTGAGCGGAATGGCTTTGAGTAATTGAGAATAAAATTTGTTATTGATTGATTATGCCAGCAAACGTACAACGTCGTACGGCCTGATAAACAAGACACGACGTAAATACCTGGATTCATGATCTCAAACCGGACTGTTGAATATGCGTGCATGGAATCTCCGCCAGAAACTTGGGAAGACTTCTGGAAAAGGTGTGAAGATTGTCTGCCCTTACATCGTCGAGGGCGGACGAGGTGCCAATGCGAATTCGAACTGCTACCTGTGCTAGAAACCATGCCAGAGAAGTGACTAGGGAATCGAAGACATCGATGAAGGCTTTTGCTGCCTTCTGTGTTAACTATTGTGTACTACATGTTGCAAAAGCTACTTGTACTTGTCCTTGGGACTTGTCATAATGGGTGGGGAGTAAATGAATAAGAAAATTGATCAATGTGTAAACAATGTGTTTGTTTGATGAAAAAATGAAAAAAAATTATTCAAACTGTTCCATAGTACCACTAATAATATAAGCATGGTTGGCTCTGAAAAATACTCGTTATCTTTATCGAATTTTAATTCATTGTCTCTTCGACCCCTGAATGAAGCCATTCGGGTAATTTTTTCTGTCCTGCCTAAGCGATAGCCTAATGAAAACAACATGCTTCGTGTATTTAATTCTCTTCTAGACTTTAACAAAGCAACAACTAATGCCACATGCTGGTACGAAAAGGGACCAGTTATTGTAAATAACACTCTAATTCCATTGAAAAATGACAAAGATTATTCGCACCACACGACCATCATTTAATATCTTATTAAGTTGTATTAAACTGAAATAGTTTAAATGTGCTGGCGAGATTGGCATGCTTTCATTATCCTTCTGCTTCGTAGATGACTTCTAGGCACGAAGGTATGGGGTCTCTTTATCATGGTGAATTAAAAGTTTTAAGTCGAAATCGCTCCATTATTTTTGGTGTAATTTAAGTTATTTTTATTTGAAGGCTGCAGGTATTTCTCTGCTGCGCATTTGCTCCTGAGAGCCATCTTGCTATTGTCTTAATATACTTTAATTTGCCATTTAATTAGAGGCTCCACCTGTACATTGCTTCGTTTGTATTTTACCGATTTCGTTAAATTTTCAAGCATAATCTTGGATTACAATAAAATACCCGATATACACAGATTATGGTTGATTCATTCGCTGATCAATTTGATTTGCTATCTTATTTTCATATAGTACTCTCCGAATTATTGAGGAGCCATAAGTTGTGGGTTCCATCAGCCACAGGTCAACAAATTTGGTTGCAAATTCACTGCACGCTTAGCTATGTCCGTTTGTTTATTTGCAGAACTTCGCTTATATATTAGCTACAGCCTACTGTTATTATTAGTTTAGCTAGTTGTTTATGATGAATTTTCTTTGATTCTGATGTTTATTGCTATTTTTACAAATGGATTCGTATTTTGGATTTTGGTGAGAATATAAGACGCGAGGTTTTTTTCTCGCTCTATCTGAGTTGCTGCGTTTGCATCTTGAAATAAACTTACGACTTCATGGTAGGCAGATTTACTTGACGAAGGAGTTTCACCGTTTGGCTTTACTCATTTTTTTTATTTGCTTTAATTTTGAGTACCTTTGTCCCTTCCAGGAGTTAAATGTGATGCTTGTGATATAAATGGCTTCCGTCTTAGGCGATATAAGTGTCTCCGGTGTATTGATTTCGATCTCTGTGGCAACTGCTTCGATAACGGTGAGGTAACTGATCAGCACCGTCAGAGTCACCCTATGCAGTGCATTATCCTAGATTCGGATCGCAAAATTTTTTTCCCTAATACCGTAAGTTAAATTCGTATACCTTTTAGAAGTTTTTTTTACATCTTTAACGGTGTCGAATTTTAAAGAAGTCAAACGAGATTAGTAGGAGCTACACTTGTCCAGTCTGCGGTGCTGCAGGATTCAAAGTGGGGGATTTGACGTCACACGTGGAGGCCAAGCATCCTAATGCCCACAGCGCGGTTCTCTGTCCTCTTTGTATCTATCCTCCGCCCGATAATCCAGTTCCTGCTGGGTGTAGTCTCAACCGAACCTATAAAGAATTTTTGAACCATCTTCTAGGAGCGCATCGACTCAAAAAATCCTCTGATACTGCCAATGTCTTCGTAGAGGCATCTCTTACTCGAGACGAGAACTGTAAGATTTTCGGGCATCTTCAACTTCTCCCTCTTCAGTTGCAAGTAAAACGTCGAATACTCTCATCGTTCTTTCTCTATTTATTAGACTACTACAAGCCAGTAGATGATACGGTATCTTCAGCTCCTTATAGATACGATGAGTTGAGTCCCGATGAGCAGATTATAGACAACCTCGTCTCAAGGTCTCCTTTCTTCTCCCGAGGTAATGGCCTTAATCTTCGACTTCAACTTGAAAGGATGAATTCGACAGCTGTACCGAAACCTTCGATTTCTGTTCCTTCTAATTCTCAGAGTCCGGAATCCGCTAAGGTACGATCGTCGACGTTTCTAGTTCGGAGAAGAATGGGGTAGCAAAAGTTGTATTTTCATTCATCCGCAAACCAGGAGTCCATACCAGAGACTCCTTTTAGATAATGTCTCCAATTAATACAGAAATCTATTTTTATATGATTACAATAGATTCGATTATTCCAGATTTCAGAGCTTGTTCATGTTAACGCTCGTGAAGAGGCCGGCGATAACGGGGCGCTTTTTCAGCCAAATGAAAATGTAAGAAATAATAACAACAATGACGATTTTGATGTTGGTGACGAAGATTCCGACATCGATGTTGGTGATATAGCTCCAGAAATTACTGGTGAAAGTCGAACTAATAGTGAATGCGACTTTGATGACTCCGTCCTCGTTATTTCGAACAAAACGACAGATAAAGAGTAAGTTTAGAACTCATCATTGACCACTTCTATCAACTGGGTAAGCATGCTTAAACGCATACAAATCTTGAATTTAACTCTAGCTCTTGTTATGGGCATACAAACTCATTCCTTAATTGTTGCAGCTCTCTAGAATTTATTTCATTTGTAATTTCATTCTACAAGCACTCTGGAAGATGTTTTAATCCGGAATCAGTAATTCTTTCATCCTATTCCAGCAAGTGGTGTATTAATGACTTATCAATTTGAGACCGTCCACCTCTGATTGGAATTGTTAGTTAGATCGTTCATGGCAAATCCCTTCTTTCAGCAGCGCTGCAGGTTCGATTTTTTTTTCTAGATTTCCGATGAGATACTTTTAACTCAATAGGACTTTGTACTTGTGGGTCTGATATCAAGCGATTTGGTTAGTACTTGACTGAGACAATTTAAATCTCCATAAACGCTGGATTGCCATCAAATGTAGCTAGTCACAAATCGTAGGGTTTTCTTAACAGATCACCTAGAATCATCACTAGGCTGTCAAATTCTCAGTTTGCGGTTTGCTTTTCAGTTCCTCTCTTGCAAAGTTCTTTAACTCACACAGGGTCGCACAAAGCCCATCTTCCTCAATGAACTGAAGGGCTGGATTTCCTAGAGGCTTTTACAAAATCTTTTAATCGTTGTTCCTGCTCTATTTTTTTGGATGGTTTTAACCTACACCTTTAATCACAATTTGAGCGAGGAAGTTGCGAGACAAGGCATTGTCTTAGGGAAAATATGCTTTAATGGAACCACAGAAAATCTGGGTTAGACCATCGTGCCTCGTCCATACGGTGTTCCTGGTGGTAATTATTTTCTAGTTAACCTTCCGAATCCCATGGACTGAGAGCCAGTAGATGAGTCGATGAACAGGCCTGGCAGACCGCCACCGTATAAGGCGCCCAGATACTAAACCAAAGGAATTTCGGGTTGGATGAATTGTAACGGAGCTCGCCAACAACATCAGCTCCCGATGTTTCGACGTCAAAAAACTTGTTTCAATTATTAACACTTAACTTCCACTTTACAGTGAAGTCGACAAAGACAGCGAGAGCTGTGACCAGAACTGGATGGCGTTCGTGCAGGAATTGATGTGGGACAGTCTACACTTGGAACGTCTTTCACTAATCCCCCAGAACAACTAGGTGAACGTCGAAAACCACGGCTTCCTCTAGAAAGTTACCTTTTTTCGCTCACTCCGTTCGCTCTACCCCGTACAAGCATATGCACATATTTAAGGGCGACATTATTTCCTGAACGATTTCCCTGCCACTGTCGTTGTCTTGACACTGACATTTCGCGCCGGCGCTAGTGCTATTATTTACCACCCTTTGTTTTTATAAAACATGAGAATAGATAAATTATTTATTTTGGGGAATTTGGTTTGGGTCCACAAGGCGAAGACACTCGTCAGCAAACTCGACAAAAATGGGCTCCCGCATGGCTTTTTCGATTGCTCTAGAAGGTCGCGGGGAACTATCAAGTTTAAGAAGGTAGTCGCGGAGATGGTGGTTCTGGAGGAGTTCTTTTAGACGTTCTGAAGTTTCTGTGCAGGTTTATAAACGGTGAGAACCTACTTAGCAGTTCAAGGACGCGAGTAGGAATGTAGTCATAGCTATCGTCACCTAGGTCAATAGGAACAATTGGAACTGAATGACAAGTAAGAAAAAAGATTTCAACCTACCCTCAACCTCCTGCTCTTGGAGTGTTTCTGATGGTTTAACGCAGGATTTTTTATGACATTTGAAACAATTAAGTGAACAACTAAAGTGACAAAGGCTTATAACTAACTCACTATTTTAGCAAGCAAGTTGGGCATTTGTACTTCCACTCAGAAATTTTACATACAAGACATTGCTTTTCAGGTAAAAAATCTGTCCTAGATTTATGACGCAAAAAAATCGATGTAAAATGAGGAGAAAAGGGGAGGCTACATAGCGATGCGTCGAAGACCTACATAGTTGCAAAGACAAGTGTGCAAACCCACTGCGGAGAGTCAGGCCAGACGGTTAAATAAAATATGATTTCAAACAAAATATTCAATAATGTTGATGAATATATTACTATTGTATTTAGTTAATGGAATAATGCTTTTCTTTTATACAAATCTTGATTTGATGAACAATGCTTTAAAAAAAAATTCAAGACGAAGCTTGTTTAAAAAATGAATTTAGAGCATTATTCATTTAAGCTCTGGAAATATTATGAATTTAAAACTCGAAATAGTTGGCTTATGTGAAATGTCTTTTTTTTGTCACTCGCCGGTTTTGTGTTCTGCGTCGTTTGGGGTGGATGATGGGTCACGGCGCCATCATTGCTGGTCTCCACAATCAATTTAATTCCATACGTAGTTCAAAATCCAAATGGACCGCAAAAGTCATGGAGTCTAATGAAACTTTCGCCTCATTTGCTTTAAATGTCATGCGTGAAATAGCTTCTTTTCTTTCTAATGGGTCGGAGGATCTGTGGTCATTGAATCTCGTAATTTAAATAGACCTCCGATTTATCAGACCTATTATAATCTGTATGACTGGTTCTAGATTCCTCAATGTAGCGCAGCCTGTCGGTTATTTCTCTCGGGTGACCCAGTCGGGGCGGCCCACTTGGCTGCTGCTAGGCGGATAGAGGATGATTTCGCTCAGCTAGAACACCTCCTCGGGCGTCTCAGGGAAACCGTAAACGCTGTAGAAAAATCAGTACGTTGCTACATACTTCCAGACTTGAATATCTTGTTTAACGGCCCTACATTTCTAATTCCCGCATAATAGCATTATTTTTATGTTCATTGCACTCCTAATGCGTGTATTTTACCGTTATGCTTATTCCAAGGTTCAACGAATCTTAGCTCTGCACAAACTCCCAAGGAGTTCCTCTAACTCACTTCTAGGCGGTTCAATTCCAAGTTCACCATCACTTTCAAAGAAACATCCCAATTCCTCCCCTATCCTCCCTATAGAATACATTCCCTGGTCCATTATCCATGCTGAGGCTAGAGCACTACTTCGCCGTTTACGTTCTGACCTGATGTTTCGTGAAAGCTTGCTTCATTCCCTTGGCCCCTCCGTTGCTGCGGCTATTTCCAAAAAGGATCATGTCGATTTAAATGAATTCCAAAGATTAAACTTTCTTTGGCGTCAAGCGGATAATTACATAAAATGGGAGAATTTTTTAGGCCTTGAAGAACACATTAGGACTGTATTCGACTGATGAAGTGGGTATGTACAATCCCCGTACAAAAGACTTCTTTTTCACATTATGCTTTTTTTAAAATTCTCTCCAGGCTAATACGCAACCCTTGTGCTGTCCTATTCGCAATGCTTTAGGACAGATTCAACACCACATAGCTAATCTGAAAGACATGTCCAACGCGTCATCTTGGTCAGAACTAGTATATGGGGTAATACCTGAGTCCAGAAGACTTTCCACGGTGGTCACCATTAGATCGATAACTGATTGTACCGCAGCTCAGATGGTCTTCATGGATACTCATCATTCACCTGATGAACTGCATGGTTTGTGAATTTTATTTCAACTGAACAAACTTCAACTCCAAAAGACAAAGTGGGCGGGGACTTTTGTCATTGAAAGTCTCGCTGTTGGTCTTATCCATGAGAGGTTATGTTCCCAACGGTTTGGATGAATTGTAATGTTCACCGGTTGAGAACGCGTGGTAGTGGTAGCTGAAACAAAAAGCAGTGTAAAGTGGGCCAATTTCATCAGTAATAGGAAACGGCTTAAGCTAATCAAACTGGTAGTCATGGTATGATGTAGATTGGGATGTGGAAATAAACCCGATTTCTATGGGGGTATCCTTACAAACAATATTCGCTGTTAAGTCGAGCTCGGAATTAGCCTGATTCTCAACCCAACGATGGCTTAACTCGGACTCAAAAGAGAATCGGAACAATTGTGTCAATTTATATCACTAGCCATTAGTTCCAAACGAATACTAGAACCTAACGGCGGAGACCTCGACTAGGAAGTGCAAGTTGAAAAATAGAAGAATTCGTAAGGAAACTAACTATGGGTGGATGGTCACAGAAGTCAGTGCCATAAAGTGATGTAATGCACAGCCTTACGTAATAACAAGAGGTGGAGAAGGTTTGGCAGAATCAATGAATTGTTCACCCGTCTGGATCACCGGTCCCACAGTCTGAATAACTTCGATGGGATGTTCAAGGGCTGAGGAAAGAGCTTGAATCTAGAAGGATCAAAATGTTAGTCAAAAGCAGAAAAGGAAAAAAATGCAAAAAGAAAGGTTAAACACTTATGGACGTACCTCCAATTGACCTCCCCAAGTGCCTAATTTTTCCATTTTCTTGCAGTAGATGTCAATTTTTTCTAGGATGCGAAAATTATAGAAATATGATTCCGGCTAAAAACAAAGGACTTCTGGATTTAAAGATACTCATGATCGTGAGGTATGGGAATTTCTGAAATAAATTCAAGCGAAGAAGTGCTCCTTAGCGGAAACTGTCGAAGGGCAGACTTCGTCAATGCTTGGGCGTAAAGGCAGATGAAAAAAAAAATGAATGGGAAAGAAGCAGAATTTTCCTGGCTTGTTATTGACGCTTTTCTCCTTCTAACTACCCTAAGATTGAGTGAATCTGCTGAAACTTCGTACCACTGATGCACCCTGACCAAGACTCTAGGTCATATTAAGTCGCTTGAAGGCCGATCAAAAGATGTCTGCAATATTTTCGCCCTATTTTTCAATGAGAAAATGAGTGGATGGCAGATGTGACCAGAGAGGACCGTTAATATCAGAACAAATCAAAACGAACGGTTAGAAAAACGATAGTGTAAGTTAAATATTTTAATGAATTTGTGAATTGTTGTAATCCAGTCAGCTCTACTATTCCTTTTTGGATTGAGATTGGCATCAGATGCCAAGGTACCCGAAGGAGCCGCCTTCGCGAAACCTAGTTTATATGGGTTTGGTATTAGTTTGCTGGGCTTTGATCCACAAATAATCTTGCTAAGCTTCTTGTTAAATAAGATGGCAATTCATTTGGGCATCTAAGAAAAACATAAGCTTATCGTACGTTTGATGTCCGCTTAGATTGAGTAAATGCCCGTAACCGAAAAAAAACCGACCAACCTTCGGTCATGTCGCTGTCAACATCAGACTCGGAAGAGATAAACGGTAAGAAGTAATCAGCGTTGCGTCTGATGACAGCAGTAGCGAGAAATCGCAGGCAGCGTACGATGGATTTCGCATCATTTGAATCGGGCACTTTGACAGTGAAATTGTTGCAGGCTTCTGTCAAGCGGTCCCACATTTCAAAGACCTCAAGCTGATGTGCAATGGAGGAGAAGAGGCAATCACCATCAGAGGGGACCTTCATTGAGGAAGAAAATAATCTTCAGAACATGAGCAGCAACCTATTAACGTACCAGCGCAATTTTCCAATGGTTTCTAATCTCGTAATAATGACCCTGTGATGCTTTCATTGCTCAAGCAACTCATTGCACGTGATCTACAAAATATAAGCGTGAGCAACATCGATCCTTAGAAGAAATGGAAAAGAAATTTTGAAACTAAGTTATTAGTTAAGTTAGGAATACTAGATCAGTAGGAATGCTAGCAAAAAAATCCGAAAAAAAAAAGTTCACTCGAAAGGATTCATAGGATAATTCGGTGGAACCACCAACGATCCTGAAGCTTTTGAGTTCAAAAACTTTCATGTGACACTTTAATCTGCTTAAAAATTTCAGTAGTAAGAAGCTGATTGCATACAGAATAAAGAAAAAAACCGGCTTATATTCGATGTTCAGCCTATGTCAAATCCACTAGTAATAAGGAATAGCCTAAACAGAAAAAGTCTGAGGAAAGGCGCGATCAGTTAGAATACCTTATGCATCGTGAGGCCACGCTCGGATAGGGCTTTTTCAAGTTCGTAGTATTCCTTTGTAGATACTGAAGTTGCCGATTTGGCAAGGGATAGCTCAACAGATTGAGCTAAAAGTCGAGCCTTTGCGGCAGCTTTTTCGCGCCGTCTAGCAGCCCTGGACATCCGATGCGCGGAATCAAAGTCGCTAGTCGCAGAAACAGGTTGAAGCTTTTGCTCTAAAAATAACATAAAATTGATATTGAGAAAACAAACGTGAAGTTGAAATAGTGCAGGTTTTAAGAGATGAGCTTAATTCTTTCAGTTCTTCTTCATGACGATCCGAAAGTTGCAATTCAAGTGTGGCGATGTCTTGCATGACTTGATTTCGCTTGCTTCGATCCCCTTTCGGAACGCTTTTTTTCATCGCCGTAATTTTTGCTGAAATGAAAGACTGAATGGAAGGTTGCAAATTACCCTGAAGTTCCTTTTTCTCCTTGCGATGTCGTTGAAGTAGTTCCTCCATAATCCTGTTCAATATAATCGCTGTTAACTAATCGAAATCGTATGCGACCCAAATGAAAAACTGACATTGTAATATTGGGACATTTAGCCATGTACAACTTAAAAAGACGTGCGAAGTCGAACAGATCCACAAAGAGCAGGTAAACAGCGAATCTGCTAGAATCCGCAGTCGTAACTAGTGGTGTAAAACAGTTAGAACAATATTCTTTGATACGATACTTTTCAGCCCTTAACATGACCAAAATAGGCTTCTCCCAAAATAAGGTATGCAGAACCTAGTTTAATAGGTAGCGTTTAAACTGAAACTTAAATTTTACAAAATTCAATTAAAAGTCTACATAGGAGTATGTATTATTTAAACATATACTGTGACTCAAATTCTAAAACAGCCAGCGTATATCTACTCCCTAATGTTTAAAATCAGAGCCGCTATTAAAAAAGGTATAAGGTGGTCAAAAACACCCTCTACATCCTCGTGGAGACCGAACTAACTAATACATTATGAAGCCAAAAGAAGTACAGTCTGAGTCCACCAAGAGCCTCTTAATCAAGGTACGACGCAATACCTAGACTCGTGGTCAAACTTGGCTTTTGGAACATGTGTGCATGTAGCGATGAATGGAAACTCGGCCATATAGTGGAAGAGACTTCTGGTAGGGACATGGAGATCATTGCCCTTACGAAAACTCGAATGGAGTCCTGCTCCTTATACATGGAAAACTATGCTTTCACTAACTCTGGACAAAGTGAAGGCTCTAGACCGAACGGTGGGGTCATCTTTCTGGTCAAAAAAGGGCACAGAAGCTGAATTCAACCCTGTCTCAAATAGCCTTGCCACACTAGCCCTGCAAATTAGAGGAGTAAAAGTTGTACCAATGGGATGTTACGCTCCGATCGAGTCCACAGAGGATGCAATGGTTGAAGAACCCTTCTGCAAACTAGTGACCAAAACCTATGGATTACCTCTCTCTAAATGTACACAAGTGATTGTTCCTGGAGATTTCAACTGCATATTAGGCTCTGATGCTAGTGACAGTGGCGTCAAACATGTCGGTCCGTTCACCGATCGAGATGACACTACAGAGAACGGACTAAGGCTACTAGGCCTACGCCAAGAGTATAATTTAAACGTGAGGAATACTTTCTTTCGGAAACCAACTTCTCGGAGATTGACTTGGCACCATGCCACAGGGAAAGATGCTATTCTTGACTTTGTTCTGATGAAAAGGTCAAATCTATTCCTTATAAGTGATATAAGAGCTTCTAGAAAGGCAGATGCAAATTCTGATCACTGCCTACCAACAATTATCCTCAAGCTCAAATCGCAAATTAAAAACCGCTTAGGAAAATGGCAATTGCCTAAAGACATCGAACAGATAAGAAAATCGAAATAAACATACCAGTAACACCTCAAAAGGCAACTATCTCAAGGCCCTTTGACAACTATATATGAGGATATCCTGAAATCCATCGTAAAGGCTGCCGCCAAAACTGCGGGCAAAAAGCTGAGTGAAAAAAAACGGATGGTATACAGCTGCTATACGCGAGAAGGGAGACAGAGAACTCCACCTACAAAAGCAGTTGAGAACAAATTGGCTCTCAAATTCGTCTCAAGAAATGCTCTTGAAGAACAAGGAGCAAAGAAACAAGGTGTACAACCTGGTTCGAAAGTGGAAACAAGCATACCAAGAAGCGAGGATAACGAGCTTTCCATTATACCTTGTAGAGAGAACCTCGAAAAGGATGTAATGAGGTAAAACTCCTCATGGAAAGCAAAAAGTGCAAAGATGCCAGTAAAATCGAAAGATCTGGCCGTACACTGCCAGGAATCGTCTAAGGCCAGAACCACCGAAAAAATTAAAAACTATGATCTCCCACCAAGAGACTCTCCAATTTCAATGGAAGAGATAGAGACAACTAAAAACCGATTAAAAATACACAAACGTTCGGTGAAAATGGAATTAGATCTGAGTTACTGAAACGGGACGCTCAGTATCTAAATACCTACCTCCTAAAAGTTTTCAACGACTTCTACAATGGGAATACTCCTATCTTTCTAGCCTGGATTGATGCTGAAATTGTAATAAGCTACAAGCGTAAAGGTTTGCAAACAGATCCTGCAAATTGTAGATCAAGCTTCCTTCTAGATACATTAGGCAAGTTATATCCATCTTTTCTGTGTCAACGTCTGAAGCACCACCTTGCCGAATTACACTCAAGAACCCAATTTGGGTTCTGCAAAGGAAGGTCCACTGAACAGGCTATACTTGGAGTAAGAGCCGTTGTACAGAAAGCCGTGGGGACCAGAAGCAGAAAATAATACTAGTGTTTGTTGACCTGAAAAATGCCTTTGACTTGCTGCCTAAAGCTGCAATAATCAACCGAATGATAGATCTTGGTTACTCCTGGCAAATGGTCCATTCGGTAAAGTCCTTGATGGACTCACCGCTGGAGAAATTGAGGGGAACAAATGACTACCTCGTGATGGAACGTGGTGTGAGACAAGGCTCAAAAGAAGGACCACTTCTTTTCAACCTAACCTTCCAACTCATATTGGATTAAGCCTTCTCCTCACTCAATGACAGTGCGGTTCAGATGATTAATCACCCAGGCAAAAGATGGACGCCAAATCTTCTGGATTATGCAGATGATCCATGTCTCATTGCGCCAAGTAAGGCTGCAGCTGTCCGATTAATAGAGCATCTGGCGATAGCGCCGCATAAATACTGAATGCAAATTGCAGCGGACAAAACCCTCTGGCTTCAAGTTGGTGCCGGTGAGGAACAAACGTCCCTCGAAGCAGAAGGAATGTCATTCCGGCGTGCCTCAAATCTCGAATATCTTGGCTCTATGATCCACGACACTGGTGAGCCAGACGGAACAATAAAAGCAAGCCTAGTCAGAGCCAAGAAGTCTCAATAATACCCTGAAAGCAACTTTGGTGGGTACTTTTGTCGATCCTGCAGTCACTTATGAATTATCTACTATTGTCTTGAGAGTAAAAGATACCAATCGACCACAAACAATTCAGAATACGGCTCGACGTATGATCCTTGGATTGTACTCGCGAAGAGCCAAAACTGTAGAGGAACTCCAAAAGGAGCTGTCGATGCGTAACTTGGCAAGTCTTATGCAGGCAAAGAGGTTGAACTTATGGAAGAGTTTAAGAATGGACAAAAATAGCCTGATACTCTCCATACTTGAGAGTAACGTCGAAAACGGGGAAACTAAGAAGGCCTCACATACAAGAGAACTCCGAATCATGGCTACTTAATGGAAAGGAAAGCCTCAAAGGTCGAGATGATAACTGTACACCTAGATTAATAGGAGAAAGGCAGCGTGATATTGTCTGCATTAACGCAAACTGCCACAGATGCTTCGCCACAACAAAGGAGTTGCAAAGACACGTGAGACGTGATCATGAAGAAGAAGAATACAAAACTGAAAAGATACTGGATCGTAGACTAAAGTGCCCTCTTAAAGACTGCCTTAAAAGATGCAAGACTCTAGAGTGGCTAAAGCGACATATCAGGGATCGTCACCCTTCGGTTGCAATCGCAGGAAGTGGAAAGCCAATGGAAAAGAGGAAAGGTCCAAACGACGCAGTAAAGACTGTAGAAGAGCTGAGCGCGACGGAGGAAGAAAATAGAGTAGAAGGCACGAAAAATGACTACGAAGTAAATAATATCTAGCAGGATGAACTTCACATCTACTCTATCCCGGCTGCGAACAACGCTGACTCAGTAGGAATGGAGCCTACTAGATGAGACTACCTGAATGAGAACAAACAGATGAGGAACGAGGTACGGCAAAGAAACGCAAGTGTGGAATGAACTGTCGCTGCACGACGAAACCATGCCGAGGAAGGACCAGGGAGCCAAAGACGTCAATTTAACTGCTATATTGCTATGTGTACAGGCACTTTGTATTTCTATTGCACCCAAAATAAATCCTTGGGACTTGCTCAATTGGTGGGAATATATAAAAATAAAATGAGAGCAGTTATTAGTTTATAGAACGTCAACAAGTCGAATGCAAATAATAAGTATCAGTGACAAATATTTTTCCTAAGGACTCTAGGTTACCTCACAACCGTTTTGAATTTCTGATATAAATTGGAACAAAACTCATGCATTTAACTCACAAATGTAAAGCATCCAACCTTTGCTCTAACCAATCAGATAATTCTATTTTTTTAGTAGTATTTTAGGAACTTTAACAATGTTTCTCTTTGTAAAATAAAGATGTTTAAATAAATTCATTAATTATTTTTATTAATTTTTATAAAAAAGTCATTTTTAAAAAGGAAGAAATTGTCTGAGTTTAGTTTTTTTTCAAAATTGATCGCTTTTATATTTTTAAGCTTTAGAAAAATATTAATATTAAAACGTTGCAGTTTTAGCATCCTTTAAACTACGTCATCTTCATACTTTCAACGGTTAAATCTTTTGCGCGGCTTTCATGTATTGCCGGTAAAGTTCGCTATGAGCTTTCAGAAATTCCTAAAGATAGCTGAACAAAATCAAAATGTAAACGATTATATTGTTAAGAGGCTGTCGGATGAGCAGAAAAGGCAAAAAGAGCTGTTTTTGAAAGAGCGTAAAATAATTGAGGCTGCAAATAAATCGAAAAAATACCATATTTCCAGCTTGTCTCCTCAGGCGACTTGCTCAAAAAATGAATACGATCCATCTGCTCCGCTGGAAAATTCAAGTATGATATCTTCTGCATCGGTCGCTGCTACCGGACGGACGGATGCCGAGTATGTACCAACACCCATCCCAAAGTCTAAGAAGCTTTCCTCCCTTATGGACGCTTTGGAAGAGATTAATGGAGAGATTCCGTCTTCTGAAAAGAGACTTAAAATTGGTATTAGAATACCTAAAATCGGTAAACCTACCCCCAATCCTTCAAATATGCAAAGGAAACCTGGGAATGTTCTTTCGAGTTGTCGTTTATTGTCAAATTCAAGGACGAAGTCTGACAGCACCGTATCTTCTCTACCCAAGCCACCTAGTAAGGCTGTAATTCTTGCTAATGCTCTTTCAAAGCCTGGGATTTCCAAGCAGCAAAATTTTTCAGCCGGTAAATTGTCTGCACCTTTTTCGAGGCGTGTAAATAAATATACCCCTTCTTCCAGACCTTTGGCGACCAACCGCAATCACTCCTCTATCCCTGATTCTAAAAAGATAGTTTCACTTAAAACTTCCTCTGATCCTCATTTTCGACTTGAAAAACGCGTTCGTTCTTCCGCAAAACATGTTGCTTCAAAATTGAAGACTATAAACTCCACTCGGCCTTCATTGAATCCTTCGTCTTCGGGTTCCTTGGGATCGGATCATCCGCCCAGAGGTATTGCTGCTCAGTATGGTCTTTATGCACCCTCGTCCGATAAATTGCTTCCAAAACTGTCAAATTGCAAGTCTACAATTTCGACGGCTATGACCCAACTCGCTCCAAATCGGAGGCTTCCCAATTGTCCTACAGAAAACCATTTTAATGCAACTAAGCCATTATCACATGCAACCAAAAATGGAATCCCATCAAAACGACCTTTTGTGGATCCGTCTCGTCCCATCCAATCATTACCATCAAGAATTCCTTCAATTCAGCCTCCAAATCCGCCTCTTGTTCGTGGTATAGCGGCCCAATTAGGAGTGTTTCCATCGCGTAGTCGTTATGATGATTACGATGACGATAGTGATAATTACGAAAGTGATGACAGCTTCATTGATGATTCTGACCGCACTTCGGCAAGGGAGTATAAAATTGCTAGGAATGAGATTTATAAGACCCTACACTTTGACCCCAGCAAATATGCCAAGGTCAGTAAGTACGACGACCTCTCCACCATGGAATCTTCGTATCGACAGATTGAAAGAGAAGAAAAACTCAGGTATTTAACTTCGCGACTCCGATCATATAATTTCGGGATTAGTTAATTGATCTATTTCAGCTCCTTCTAATTCAATATCACTCTTGTATGCATAGCTTTTTCGATGTTTAAAGAAAACCGTGTTCTCATTGTTTTTTTTTACATTTTCAAATTTTTTAATCTCATTGCTTTTTCCGCACTTTCCAGCCTTCGACTCGGAGCTCAAGAGGATAGAGAAGATATGGCATGGGAAGAGGAGCGTCGTCGTCGACGTCTGCAGAAGTCTAAGTAGGAAAAATACCGCGAGTTTTCAACCAGTTATCGCCTTGGTCCTTCGCAATACGTCTTTCCTCTACATGAATATTTAGCGTCTTTGAACTCTGCTAGGGTGCTTTTGTACCGGCAAGATGTTGTAGGTGTCGGTTTTTTTCTCTGTAATATTTACTACTTGTAGCTGGAAGATCCACATTTCATATTCGAAGCAGGACTTCCATAGTAATTTTAGTACTGTTTGCTTTAGTAACCTTATGGCTTCGCAGTTTCAAAACCCAAAGCAGGGACTGCGTGTGCTCATGTCTAGCTGTAGACCTTTTAAAGTGCCATTGAAATGGTCGATTTTCAATTTAAAGATTTCCATCCTGGGATATTTGCAGTTGAAATTAATGGCTTTACTCATACAGTGAACCAAAAAGTTGGAAGTAGGAGATTTGGACTACTTCATTGAATGTGATTAGTAGCCTTATTGATATAGTATACGACTCCTTTATATCATAGGAAGATCCCTTGTGATGTGAAACGTGAAATTAGTGATTGTGATTATGTTTAGAAGTCGTTAACGTTGTTAAATCTGTGTATAAATCCTATTGGAATAAAGACACTTAATAAAAACGAGAGAAGGGGAACGATTGCGATGGGTCATCAGTTGCCAAATTGCTATTGACAAGTGGGGAGCGTAGGAGTATTTTCATTGAGTCTAGAGACAGTAGGTAGTGTGATGATAGCACTGATCATGCGGAACACCAATATCCCCAGTGTTGATGCGAATATCAAAACAACTCATGAGTGCCTACATAAATGGGGATTTCTCTCATCTGATTAGGTTTGGTCCGCTTAGCTGATCAGTGGAATAAGTGCCATCGGTGGGATCGCCTAATTTCGACTGAAGTAGGTCAAGCTTTAATGTGTTTAGAGTATTCCTTCCTCATTTGCTGCTGATCAATATTGCGAGAACTGGATCTGTATATCGTTTCCACAGCGCCGTGGAGAGGTTACGGGTTAATTCAAGTGGTCATTTATTGATCACGATTGGTCTTATGTCACAGCGTACTCGTACGAGAAACTCGAGAAATTCGAATGGCTCCAGAAACATTAGATTTAAACGATGTATACTGTCAATTGAGATATTAGCCCTGACTTTAGTGGGAACTAGCTTTATGTCATCGTGACATTATAACCCGTGGGTGGCTATTTGTTCGATTTGAAAGGACGGATCGGTAGGAGTGCGCGGTTTACGTCCAGAAATGCGCTATCCTTTTAAAAGTCTGCGAATGGCCTTCGTTTAAAATTACTGCCCATTTACCATCTGCTTTAGCTACTCCGCTTGATACCAAGCCTAGGTAAGGCTTAAAGAAACTAATTTATCTTCAATCGTGCCTTTGAAATCTGCATTCAGGGAAGAGGAGCTATAATTCACTCATTTTGTGAATAGATTGAATGCACTTTCTTTGCTGGCAAAAGTTGAAGGTTTTTAATCCAAAGTCGATTGCTGTGTAGAAAAATAAGTGGGCATACGTCTAGCAAGCGCAAGCATCCTTTTTTGAAAGTAATAAAAGTACCTTGTCTAGCGTAACTATATGCTCAATTAGTGTTATTCATTGTTCTGGCCTCCCTGTGCCAAACTGTCGTAACCTGAGCATGTCACTTTTTTTGTTACCTATCTTGTTCTCTGGTTTATAAATCAATCGGGAAAGACCTTAATGCTTCATTCCACCGGTTATTAAAATCTGTTTTAAAGTGGCCCACTAGAGCAGCTATCTATGGCTTTAACCGCTAGTAACCAAACCCATCGAGTACACTGCCTCTTGAACGCATTATTCGATAAAACGTGCGGTGACAAATAGTCGGTAAGATACGCTCGTGCCAAGTCATGCTTCCCGCTGTCACCCTAATGGCAACTCTTGCACGTTGAACTATCAAGAAGTCTGCTTTTTTTCGAATATGAACTCATGCTTTTCTGGATTTTAACTGAGAAGGCCAGTGATTGCATTTCAGTCCGCTTCTGACTGCTGTTATCTCAATGGGACCCAACATTTATGAGTAAACAACCTCAGGAGAATTTGAACTGTCGGTTCTTTCCTCTTCGGCACTATGTGTACGCATCAGTAATTTGAATCCGAGAGGTGGAACCAGAGTAAAACCTGGAATGTGAACATTGTAGGACCGCGGGAGGTTTTAGCCCCCTGCATTCAATTTGACATAGACCAACCGCGTCCTTGCCTCTCAAGTATATTATCATGCCAGTTGACTCACAATCATGCAGTTTCCATATATTATGGCAGGGGAAAACATTCAAAAGTGATAATTCTTGAACTCAGTTAAATTTTTGCCAATAGTTTTGACTGGTGATGGATAGAGTAATCGATTATTTCATTCTGTGATTGATCAATTTGGAAATTCAGCCCCACCTAAGGCTTCGAAAAAGTTACCTTAAGTTGTTAGACGTTTTTTTCAAAACTGCATTTAGCATGGGCTAGCGTCACTTAAGAGTGTACTAAGCAAGGAAGCAAGCTTCTTATTGTCTTTTTACAATATTATTACTTAAAGGCATGCTTATATACTGATAAATGATGAGGTGCGGCTGGTATGCGATGCGACAGAAAAATCAAGACGCCTCTTCTTCCAGTGTTAATAAACACCACTGCTACAACTGACACTTCTGGAAAGTGAGTTATGCCATCGTCAATATGTGCCGTTATAAGCGGCATATCTAGAAAAATCTTATAGAACACTCCGTTTATCTTAAGCCTTTTTAGTACAAAAGGTACATGTAATTGTGGGCTTCGTTTATAAGTCCATGGCACGATGGAATATGGATTCACTTGAATAGTTTTCATTTATTTAACGATTTTATTTTTAAATTTACATGGACAATAAGTTAAAATTTTTCTGATTTGCGAAATGGATTGAAATCTTCACGGAGATAGTTTAATTATCTGTGGAACTAATGGGCTTCAAAACTGCCTTCCATTTGGCATGTGAGAGGCTTCATTATTGAGGTGATCGTTACTTAGGTGGAGCAACTCAGTTTTCCGCATTCGTCATCCAAGAACTTATTTGTGACAATTTGGACCCACTAGATGCAATCCTTGTTGTGAGAGTTCAGGATTCAGGCTACACTACTTCTCTGCAGGGAAATTTGTCATGGCTTAAACAGTTTTAAGGAAAGAACTTTACTAATGAAATTGTCTGAATTGTCTGGTCACTTTTCCAGTCGTTTTCTGAACGTATATAAGGCGTACGAAGAAAAAGTGGAGGATTTCAAACGCAAGCATAAGCAGAATTTGACTACCAACGAGACGGTGCCTGTTGCCTGTGAATTGCTTGTGGGGGATCAAAGTGAACACAAGGGTTCGAAAGATCAATCAAGCGTTGAGAGTGAGTCGCTGGTCAATGAGTGCATGAACTCGGTCTTCTTCCGCAGCACATTGTAGAGAAGGCGCTGTGAGAAGCCAAACTGGGCACGAAATTAGTGTACGGTGTGATGTTAGTGATATCCCTAATTTGTAGGTGTTGCAGGACCTCTTTCATGGATAGAAGATGAACAAGTCCATCAATCTCAAGAAGGAGGGACGGTGACGCAGGTTGCCAAACTGCTATTGACAAGTGGGGGGCTTGGGAGTATTTTCATTGAGTCTTGAGACAGTAGGTTGTGTGATGACAGCACTGATCATGCGTAACGCCAATATCCCCAGCGTTGGAAGTGCGTTGATTTAGTTGCGTGAAATAGCGTGAGCCTTAACGAAAGGTAACTATCTGAAGAGCAGATCGAAGTGCAAATGGCATTTTGAACGTGTCGGTGCTAGACAAACTGATGGGCAGGTTAAATGTCACCTGTCATGAAGCCAACACTGTAGGACCAGCAGTTGAAGAAAAAATTGTTAAAACTTAAATGATGCTGTAGTGGTTAGACGTCGAGGATGAGTGCAAATATCACTGGAAGGAGTTGGAAAGCGTGTGCAATACCATCACCATGAGAATAGTCAAGGGAGCCAGTGGTGCTGATATTGTGTCAGGAGGCACATCCGATTGTGAGAAGACAGGTGGAAAGGTATGTTCCAGTGTTGTGCATCAGGGTGTTCCAACCATCAAAGAAGTCTACTTACTAATCCCTGGGCATTTTCGTCGACTCTTTCTTCTCTCTATCACGCCAAAACTGTTTTTAAATTTACCCGAGAAGAATAAATATGCCATCATATTTTAACGCCTTTTTTTCCGGTGGGTAATGGTGATCATTGTGTACCTGTTTCTTCGAAAAAAGCTGGAAATCGGTCTACAAACCTGCAAGCTATCACTTTTATAAATAACTGGATACTTTTGCGCTAAATGTTCAATTTATAGTCGTAACATCAAAACCTTTGTCTACTGTGCCTTCGCTATTGTGCTCATAATATCATTCTACTCCAAGGCTTTATTAAACCAATGTATTTTTACTTGCAATGGTTCCTGTCACAACCAAGTTGGAACGAATTCACTCCAAATGGCTATATTTCAATACTTATAAAATTTTGAACTATTTAGTAGGTCTTCCGCCGAAATAAGATATCGGTATAACTCCGTTTCCGGGGAAAGTGGAATTAGTCTGAAGAGTCCGAAAATCTGTAGATCTTTGCTCTAAAATCAAGTGTCTTCCTCCATCATGTAAACTATTCACATACCTTTAAAGAACGGGCGTAAGCTGTGCGTGTTGGCTGGGCATTGGCGGCGAGCATTCATGCTTCAAATGCCTAAATTTTTGAAGTTGTGACGAGTTCCACTAACGTCGTCCACGCCTAGATTGATAGATGTTTCTATGGGGCGCCAAATGCTTCGGAATCTTCTATACGCAATGATGCAGCTTCTCAACCATATGATCAACGGGATCCACCTAGCAATCTAGAATTTTTTCACTATTATCAACATATCCAAGTAAATGGAATGAGTATTCTCGACTTCGATTCGATTCTGCATGAGTAATTTTCAGTTATTATCATAAAACATCTTAATGTTTAGCTCCAGATCTTATTTTTGAATGTTAATAAAATAGACTTCATGTCGATCACATGTGAGCAGATCTGATTAGTTAACTAACCAATCCTAGGAATAGATCAGAATTCACAATGTATTTTTTTATTAATTTAAGTATCACTACAAGCCCTAGGTGAGTTATCTTTTAACACTACATTTCTGTTATATAGAAAAGAAGTTCATTTTTGTTAATGAATAAGAGATTCTTTTACATATTAGTTTAAGACTGTAGAATTTAACCTGTTTTCGACTATGGGAGATTTGCGTGATGACTTGCTTTTTGCTGTTGAACACGGACGGACCCGTTTAGTGCAACTATTGCTTTTGAATGGGGTAGGTCTTAGAGCTCCTGCTACCAGTGAACCTCGTGATTGTCACAACTAACTTTATATTAAGGTGGAGTTGACTGGGAGAAGAAGGAGTGACGACGCGTCACCCTTAATTATAGCCGCTCGGGCAGGGAATCTTAAAATCATGACGATGTTACTTGATCACAACGCTTCTGTTTGGCATAGAGATAAGGCAGGTTGTACAGCAATTCACTACTCTGCCGAGCGGGGCCACTTACAAGGTTTAATATTGTTGATGGCTAAAGAAAGCCCTACAAATATTGCCAATGGAGAGCTAAAGACGCCTTTGATGCTGGCTGCTGAAAGAGGCCATTACAAAATAGTTGAATATATGCTCCGAGAGGGTGTAAACATGGCGTACCAGGTGAATAGTAATGGAGAATCTGAACTCGTCCTCGCCTGCTCTCGGGTAAGTCAACATTTGCTTCAAGCCGATGTTCGTGATTATTAAAAGGGCCATTTTGACATTGTGGACTTGTTACTGGTTGCCGGAGATCCAGCCATTGATCGTTCGAGCGAACTTTTTGCGGCCCTCGACGCGACGTTTCATGTCAAAGATATAAAAATATGTAATTTGCTACTTGACTATGGGCTTAAATCTTCCATCCAAAACCTTCCACTCCTATTACTCGATGCTGCAGAGGAAGGAGACCCAGTCAAATGTAGAGTATTCATTCAGGAGGGTGCCGACTTGGAAGCTCGCGATGGTTCAGGATGTACTGCACTCATGAAAGCGATCAGAGGACACAATACGACTGTTGTTAAACTACTTGTCTCAGCTGGTTAGTCGCTATAATTGTGAGATTGATTTTAGATCTGTTTTTAAAGGAGCTAATATATTTGCGGTAAAAACCGGAAGTGATGAAACAGCCCTTAAAATGGCGGAAAGAATAAACGATAAAGCGATTTTAAAAATGCTTCGCGAAGCTGTGAGGAAGAAAAGGAGGGGCGGTAAGAAAAAGAAAGGCCGACGTCTGAGAAAACTTTAAACCTTATTGCACATGATGGTATTTTAATTTTTTTAAGCAGTGCTAATGTATTATTTTAGACTTACGCTGCTTTCTATAAACAACTTTGAGGCGGTAAATTAAGGCATTATTAAGACAAAAACTGGTTTAGTAAAAATCGCAGCTGTGCGTTCAAAAAGCTTCAAGGCAGAACCAGCGGGGCATTTCAATCTTACACTTGTAAGATGGATGGGATGGTCAAAACGGGGCGAAATCTGTTGTTATTGGCTAATATGAGCCCATGTTTGGTCTGAGTTCGTACGCTGCTTAGGCTCTTCAAGTTAGTCTAAACAATTCTTTAAAAGTCTTGCAATCAGCACTTCAAAATCATGAGCTGATTATCTTTCAACAGGGCCCACACCCATGGGCAATAAGGTAAATTAAAGCATCATCCTTTATTATGAAATATTTTATGTAAAAAATTTCCTTAATCTTTGCTCCATCCCTCTAAATGCCCATTCCTTCATAATCTGTAGAATTCTCTTTCAGAATTTATTCAACTTTTCCACCGTGTCGGTATTTTAGAACCACAGACTTGTACTCCCGTATTTACGTCATGAATGTTCTTTCATACATCATATTTTCTTCAAGTAAAACTTTGAGACCTTTGTCCAAACCAATGTAATTTTGACTTAAAGCTCTCAATGATTACATTTCATAATTGTTTGTACAACATATATTTACCCAGTTGACTGTTACCGTGGTGCTTTGGTTAGAAGATGTCAAGATCATTTCCAGGTTCTCCCCTCATCCTTCTCTCGAATTTTCTTCCTTCTGTCGAGTCGAACATGAGAGCGTTGTACCGTTTCTCCACTTCTGTAACAGCAGCATGAGCGTTTAATTCACCTGCGAATCCAGCTATAAAAGTAGGGCCGCAGCGTGAAAGTTTTTCAGCTGGAATGTAGTACAATATCAGGTTTAGTAAAGCCTAAAGAAAAAAAAGCAAGAGTGGTTAAATCAGTAATCTAAGTTGAATTATATCATTTTTATGGTGTGTAAAGCCGATGATCCGCACAGAAAGAAACGGGTGCGTTTCACAATAAAAAATGTATCCTATAAGGCCATTTATCCGAGGGCTCTCATTTCTGCCCAATCTCGAGTAGCTGTAGAAAACTTATCTTGTTTTCCTACACACTTATTCTTATTTCCACTCCTGTATCTAAAATCTGATTAGATATTGTGGATAATAGTGGTTAGTGCATTTCTAACAAGAGAGGTGACGACCGAACGAACTAAATGACACTATTGCATCACTTCGCCTAAAAAAACCCAAACAGACTTTCTAAGGCAGACACAAGCAAATTTTCTCAATTTTTATTGTGCCTTGTCAAAAACCTAACAGGTAATTACATTTCAGACCTGAAAGCCATTCAGCAGAACAGCAAAGTTCTCGTTTGAATCTTTACATCTCGAACGGACCACTTTCTTTAATCGTAGGTGAACCCCACATTATACATCGGCTACTTCAATGCCTACTCCGGTGGTCAGGTTGCATTCGCTGATCGACCCCTGGACTTAGATTCCCTTTGGTAGATGAAACAGACACCTAAAGAACCTGATATATCAATTTTTTAACAATAAAACAATAGCAATAAGCTATGAATTTTATTCTGTTAAATAAATATTAAACGGATAGGCATTGTTTAAAGTAACTAAATAAGATTGTTCACCACCTTTTGCATTTTTCTAAACTTGATACTGATTTGCCCGTCTGTGTATACCAAGAAGGTGCCGTGCTCGACCAATGAATTGGTCACTTTTCTTAAATGATCCCTTCCCTATCCAAAGCAATATTGCTTCCGAAGGAGTGCGAATAAACTCCCAATAATCAGTGACTTTTCGAGCAAATGCTTATTTAAAGGCTGGCGCATTACGTTTGCTGGCAAATGAGGGCAGCATTGATTATTTAGGCCTTGGCAAACAGGTAAGAAGCCGATTCCTGCTTCGAGTATGTCCTATTTAGCAGTGCTATGGGTTCGAATACTATCGGCGTGCATCCATTGATCCGATTAACCAACCGCATTTGGTAACGATTGTTGGCAAAGAGATGTATGAAAGAAATTTATTCTTTGCTAAAAACTCCAGAGGAGAAACCTTTAATACAGACTACGGTCTAGGAATAAGCCGGTAAAAGATGAAAACAGAAGACCCACTTCGATAATTTGTTCAAAACATAACATCGAATGGCTATGAAACAAAAAAAGTTAACGTCCTTCAAGCAGACAAAGGTTTCCTTTTCGATCCAGTCGTATGAAAGCTAAATCTTCGAGTGGAATTGAGAATACGTTTTGGAAAATTCGCAATATTTAAGCAGGTCTGCTGTTGGTCGTTTTAGTCGAGATAAATGGATATTAAAACCAATGAATTCTGAAACGCCTGAGCACCTTAGTAAAAAAGCAGATGCAATTTTTCAAATAATGTGAACTAGCTTACCGATTGATTCAAATTAGCCTGGGTGTTCATTACACCCCAACCAAATCTTTTCTTCACCGAGGAGAAATTAAGAGATGCTGGTAAAATGATCTAAGGAGAAAGACTTTCTTGAATGCCAAATGAATAGTCTCATAAAGATTGCCTTGAAGCTCATCTGGCAATTTCCATCGATTCCCTAAGCTCGTGGATTCAGATAGCAATGGGAAAAAAGCAAATGAAGACAACATTGGAATCTATATTTGAGGTTTCTAATTCTGGATCCTGTCCGTTTTTTCAAATTCACCTACAGAAGGAAGGTTTCAAGTGTGAAAGCTTCTTGAATTCCAAAAACACTTGAAACAATGTTATTAGATCTTTGACAGCTTGATGGGGTCTTGAATAACAAAATCCCATCGATTTAATTGACGACTAAAAGAGTGTTGAGGACTCCCATTCCAGTAAATATTAGAAGTCTTGCGGCATAGTCATATAGGATTTTCCAGCTTCCAAACTTTTACTTTTCCCCTTGGGTTAGAGGTTATGGCTACGAAATGCTAGCATTGTTTCCAATCAAAAGGGATTCTAGACGATGACGAGAACTCGACTGGACTATGCTTTTGGGACTCGAGATGACAACGGGATGATCAGCTTCACCGATATCATTATTGAACTGCAGCGAACGAGAAATAACCATCTGTAACGGGCCACACTTTGGTCGCTGCTGGTAAGGACTGCCATTAGTGAATTATTGGTGGTGGATTGAGCCAAAGAGAATGTTGGATAGGGTAGGCGATGGAGCAGCGGTTACCACAGCGGTCACTGAAGACACCGCATAGCACGAAAGACGACGGTTAAAATTAGTCAAGAGAAGCCTTCTCCTTTGGTTTGTCCTATAAGCTCATCTATAAACTACCATTTTGCAGATTTCTAAAACTTGACCCTCACGCCGAAATAAAGTTTTCACAATTTTCAACAATTTTGAAGAGAAAGATCGTAGATGTCGTCCTACGCGGAAAGTTGTTGGATGCGACCAACGTTGAAGCTTGTTACATTTTCTATTGCAAATACCATCTCCAGTTTCTAGAGCGATGGCTTAATACACACCCATAAACCTACTATACCTACTACGCTGAGGAGTGATAACGAACCGCCGGGTACTTAAGTTCAAGTATGAAGCCCAATATCTTTCCACATGGGTAAAAATATGCCCGAGTGAAAAAAATATAGCAACCGGCAAGATAAGCGCTAACGACAAATTCCCAAATGCGAACAGTACCACGTAACCGAAAATTGGAGGCTCCACGTTCAAAGCCAGGTAGTAACATAGATATATTGCGCACTAGTCCATGCTGGTAAATATAGACAATATTTAAGAGAAACAAGAGGTAATGAGAGGATGGAGCATGAGGTGGGGTGTCGCAGATAACGCAAAAACAGTGAAGGCATGGATTTAAGAAATATAGTTTGAATAACGATTCTGCGGCCAGGAGACGATGAAAGTAGAAGGACAGTGAGATATCCTTCGGCGGCCCAAAAAATGCATCCAAATGCCTTATTTATGATCTTTAACGGCAATCTATCACAATGGTTTAGTTGATCGGTTGCTACCGGAGGTAGATCCAACTTTCAGTCCCGATCGAGGAGCGTCAGAAGTAGAGGGACTCTGACGGTTGGCATCCACTTGGGAGAGGAAGAGACCCGGAGGGGGCGGTGGGATAAATTGGGATCCTCCTGGACCAGCCAATGGGATTTGCGAAAAGGGCAGAAACGGTGGTGGAGGAGGTAACTGGGAACGAGACGAGACGCTCTTCTCCGACTGTCTCGAGATCGGCCGAACTTCTGGATGCTGCGAGGAGGCTAGAGCAATTGCTGGTGGAGGAGGCGGAGGAGGCGGCGGTGGCACCCCAGTTAGAAGTGGTGGTAGAACACCGCGGTCCCCGACAAACATCTTCTGCCTAAGCATGGCATTCTCTGCCCGAAGATCCTTTACTTGGTTTTCAAGTGACCGATTTGCAAGTCGGTTTTCGTGAAGTCGTTTATCAAGCTCGCCAATATGACGGCGATTGACTCTTTCAGTCTCAGCTAGCTCACGACGAGCTGATGATAACTGGTCACGAAGAGTGTTGATCTCCACTTCAGAGGTTCGCTGTTTCTCTCGAAGAATGTTGAGTTCCTGCGACATTTCTGATTGCGAGAACTCTTTCCGACCCAAGTCTTTTTGACGCTCCGCTTCACGTTTATTGAAGTATTCTGAAAGAACCTCCAATTTGGTTTTTGATGACTCACATTCTTCAGTGACCACCCGTAACTTCTGACTGAGTTCGGCAGCCTCGCTTTTGAGAGAATCCACTTTCTCTTCAAGTTCTACTCGCAATTTAGCCTCCTGTTCACGAGCAGAAGCCTCAGCATGGGCGAATTTCTCGGCTTCTTCTAAAGCGACTCTAAGACGTCCAACTTCCAGGAAGTCATTCAATGCGGACTGAACCTCAACCTCATCATTTTCACCTGTTTCGGTCCGTTGAGCACCTTCAACTTCCTCGATGATTGCGTCTAGCTCACCAGCATCTTCAACCTCCCAACCGTCCGTTGAAGTCCTGTCTTCATTCTCCTTGTACCTCTGTGTTACTAGAGGTACACCTTTCAGTTGGGCTTTTTTCTTATTTTTAAACTCTGCGCTCTTCAGTTCAATAAAGGCCTCCCGAAGACTGAGTAGTTCACGATCTCTAGCTGTCAAATTTTCCTCGAACTTTTGATTGGCTTCTTTCATTTCATTCACCATCTTCTCAGCATCATCAATCTGGACTTGGTAGTTCTTTACCTTTTCGTTCAGAGCGCTTACAACACTCTCATTAACTCGTTTATTTTCGGCTATACTTTCTTCGTATTGACGGACACACTCTTCTAATCGCTTGTTAAGGGCAGCGATTTCCTCACGAAGATGAGCAGCGTTGACAGCGGCTTCCGTTTTTACGTCGGAGAGCTGTTCCACTAGGGCATCATGAGTATCTCTGAGTTCCTTATTCTCATGTAGGCTATCTGCCAATGCGGCTTTAGCCTCCTTCAATTGGCTATGAATATATATGGACGAAGAAATATGATTACGATGCTGATTCTCATAGCGTTCACTAACTTTTGTGGACCACACAATTAAACGTCCATAAGCCTCCTCCTTGTCAGCAAGACTGTCCGCTAATAGGTTGGCGTTTTCTTCTACTTCAAGCCACTGCGCAAGAGACCTGTTAGTAGGGTCATCAGGATTAGACCGAGTGAATCCATGAAAGAGAAATTTGTTGAAGAGTTTGATAAAAAAGAAAGTTACTAGAGCAGTGAGAATAAAAAATGTCCAAGCAATTAAGAAAACGAGGGGCACCTTGAAAGTGAAGGCAAAAATACTGTCAAGAGAGGCGACAAATGAGCGGGGAAATTTGAGCAGAAGAGCTTGGGCAGCATTGAAGAAATATCGGGCGCAAAACAAAATCGCTCCGGCAAAGAGAGATTTCTCACCGGCGGAAAAATTAGGAGGAAAGACCGACCCATTGGCAGCAAAGGAGAGACAGTGAAAGAAAGCAGATTCTGATGATATGTCTAATAGTGGAGACGATTGAGACATGACAGACTCCTCAAATTCAGGAAGTGAAGTTTGTACTGTAGGTTGTTCAGATCTGATACTATTTGGTTTCGCTGTAAGATGGACATCCTGATGTTGATGCTGAACAGATGGTGGGCGTTTTTCGGACTCTGAGAGCCTGGTCTCAAGAAAATTTGAGATATTTTTAGCTTTCATGGTATCTATGGGTTCAGAAAACGCCTTAACACCTTCGTTCTGCTGTGTTATTTCAGGACTATAGGATGTAGGCTGAGTGGTTTGAGAAACTGGAACCACACTTTCTACATATGAGGGCTGTTTCTCACGCTGTTTGGAATCGCTTTCTGGGGCAATTACGACCTGAGGCGAAGCTTTGAATTCGTCCGCATTAAAAGGCTTTTCAACAATAGGAGACGGTTCTGTAGATTTGACCAAGTGAATAGAGGTAACCTTATTTTCTTCTACCTTCGATGATGTTGCAACAACGACGGGATCTTCCTTAATCTGCTTCGAATCACTCCCTGCGAGTGGTTCAATGTTAGGTTCTGAAGTTATTTTAATTTGATCTACTTTTGGAGATATTTCAACAAAAGGAGGATGTTTCACAAGTTTGGATTCAGAAACAGGCGCCAACTTTATGTCTTTCACCGCTAAAAGCTTTTCAATAACCATCGGTTCCTCTTTGATTTGCACAGAAACAGTCCCTGAAGACGGTTCTACTTTGAGTTCTCCAGTGTTTGGAGGAGTTTCAACAACGGGTAACTGCTCCGAAAATTCGACTGGGGAAACAGGTGTCGTTTTGGTCTTGTCTACCATCGGCGGTGGATCTTCCTTGTTCTGCTTAGAATCACGTACTGCCGGTAATTCGATTTTAGAGGCAGGTATTACTTTGAGTTCTTCCAATTTTGGGGGTGATTCAACTGCAGGTGGCATAACAATCTTTTTAGAATCGCTTCCCGCTAATGGTCCAACTGTAGGTGTTGCTTTGCTTTCCTGACTCCTCGAAGGCATTTCAGCAATGGGTTTTACCGGTGCCTCAAAAACAGGAAGCTCAGTCTTCAACCTGTGAGAAGTTTGAGATGGCTTTTCAACCGAGGACATGATGTTGACAATTGCTTGTTTTAGCATAGTATTGCTTTTGAGAACTTTTTGCTGTTCTAGAGGAGAGACCGCTTCAGCTTCATGAGAAGCAGGATGGGGAGGAATAATGACAGCAACCTTTTGAGGTGCAGACGCTTTAACGTCTACCGGTTTTCGCTCAGATGCATCTTCAGTCATTTTGAGTGGTTCGATAGATGGGTGAAAATCTCCAGAACCAACAGGGGAAGACTTAATATCTGCTTGTTTTAATGCAGGAGCTTGCTTCTGGGTAGGATTAAGCGATAGAGACAGCACCTGCTCTGGATCCGAGGATTTCAGCCCATCATGAAGAGTAGTCGTAAAGCCAGTTGAAGGATTCACCGGCGGTAGTTTAGATCTCACTAATCCTCGAATTTGGTGCAAGCGCTTGGTGATGTGTAAGAATGTGAGCGGCACATCATAGAGTACATCGCTGACTTTGACGCGATAGAAATCTGACGATTGAGCAATAACTTGAGCGACAGTTCCCTTGAAGAGAGAGAGTTCAGGTAGATCAGCGATCAATTCTCCTAAAAGATAGGGAGTAGAGCAAGCGGGATCAAAACAGCTCATCTCAACTGCTGCAAGCCCTTTGGAGAGAGGTACTTCACCGGATTTCGATGAGATCAAAAAGGCAAAAAACAGCAGCAGAAGACAGTGGCCATCCAACATTTCCATAAAACTGAAAAAAAACAGAAACAAAACGACTTATCTAAAAATGAAAACAGGTGGAACTGCGGAGGTACACGAGTATTTACGCCCCTTTCTCCATTTAGGAATTAGGGATAATTAAGTCAGAAAGTGGCTTCAATACAGGGTATTTAATGAGTGAATCAGTCGGGTTGACAACAAGATATCGGAAATTAATGACAATTTTCTTTGAGCCTGCGTGAGATTTCAAGATGAAAGTGAAACCTCTTTTGGAACTGGTATTATCTGGTGATACCAACGGTGGGTTTATAACAAGGAAATGAGATCGAAACCATAAAAATAATCGATCCATTCTATAAAACGAAACACTACAAAAATAAAAAAAAGTCATCTGGCTCAAATATAGAGCGGATCCATGAAGCTATGACGAGTACATGAATCTAAGTGGAAAAAATAGTTCTGATGAGAACCACAGGATAGGTCTAGACATCGATGAAAATTATCGATGGGAGTAAACTGAGTAAATTCTCTAAGCCAGGAGTTATAACAAAATGAGTGAGCAGGAGGGCGACTTAAATGCACGGAATCTCAAAAAATTTGTGTTAAAAATACTTTTCGTTCATAAAAAAGCCCTGAAACATAATGTACCCGACTGAGTCAAATTAAAAACGCATGTTAAAGATTTAATAGAAGTGTTATTCCTGTCTGATGAATTCACCAAAGAGGTTACTTAGAGGCATAAGAACAGAAAGGTTGACGAAGAACGTTGTTAAATGCATGAGCAGAAAACCGGACCTACTGGTGACGTTTCCAACACAAGTTCGTAAAACGAAGTCGGCATCTAGCCAGGCTAAGTAGGGCCTAAGTTTCCTATGCATCCATTGAGAACAGACTACTTGGTTTATTTAGTAAATTGACCACTTAACCCTGACTTCAATACTTTTTTTGTGTATTTTAAAATTTTAATACTCGAAAAGGCACTTTAAGAAAAGAAAGAAGACTGTCACTATGTGGAGGTAATTTGAATAAATATACAAATATTCTCGACTTTCGGAAATTGCTTTGCTATTATCGAAATAGTTCTAATTAGATGATTAAAATTTGTTCTCATATACCTGTCATTTTCATCGTCTTTCCCAGTTTTTATAATTTTTATTCAAAATTTACCTCACCACTTCTTGTGGTAACATTCGCCAAATCTGGTGCTGTTGCAGCTGAGAAACTCTATACTAATTTGTGTTCTCCGAAAACCCTTAATGGAATCAAATTATTCCAGGGTGGAAGGCCTTAGCTGAACTGTACGAGGACCTAGAAGTAATAACGCTTCACTTATTTCTCAACAGGCAACTTTATAAAAAATGCAAGAAAGTAGACCACGTTATCGTTATGTTTAAGTGGATCAAAAATAATAGCTACTTGACCTAGAATCTCAAGACTGCAAGGGCGAGCAGGGCATAACTGAGCTTGGGTCGCTTTGAAGTTTGCCCAACCCGTTCCCCTAAGTTTGGTAATGGTTTTTACTCTATCCATCCATTTCGGTTTCGAAGTATCCAAGTTCTCTTGACTTGTGCATCTTATGAGCCAAGCATTGAAAATTCTTGCAATATAATTAGTTGCAGACTAAGACAGAGCAGCGGCCATGTCAATGCACTGAATTATTAACTTTCTATATCCGAGTGTTTGAAATCATTAACAAATCCATTAGCACCTCACATAATACAATTTTAAAGTACACACCGTTCCCGCCGCAGTCACCAGAAGTCTTTTTTCCCGGCTTTCACTTGCTAGCTTACAGAAACGCAGAAGTTAGCACGAAATATTGCTCCCCCAAGGGCTTTCTAGGTATTCAATTTCATATAGTATAACCTACGTTTCAAAGCCAAATCACGGCGAATTTCCCCGGTAAATCAAATTCCAAATCGTACTAAACTCTCATACCCTTGCACAGCATAACAGCAGTTTCAGAATCATTGCTCCCAAAGCAAAGAGAGGGACGTTTACCCTTAAAGAATATAAAGTCTTATTTCCACACCGAGACAAAAAAACTAAAAGGAATAAGACATGCGAAAGACGATTTCATCACGATAGCCACGAGAAAAAACTTCGGCTTCATGGAAAACGGTGGGAGGGGGGCTGATGGTTACAATATCTCACGTTTTGGGAACTCCAGGCATACATCTTGGCTCCAATGCGCTACGAGATCGGCAACGGCGGCGTGGGGAACATTTCTCCCCCCCGACTTGCTCAAACTGACAGCATCATTATTGCTTTTGCAACCGCCACTGTCATTAACACCAGCATCTTGATATTTTGTCTGCTTATTTCGAAGGGCCCGAATACTCCACCGAGAGCGCTGACCTTCTTGACCCTTTTCGCCGGCCTCAACAGGAGCTCTGGGATCGCATTCAGTGCGTGAGCTTATTTGATCAGCCTTCATTTTGGCACTGTCTGTGGTTAAAGTTCTGGCCTTTTTTAGGGTGTCTTTTATATAGTCTGTAGAAAAGTCAAATGAGCGCATGCATTCTGTCTAAAAAGCAGAAGGAAAAGAGCTAGTGAAAGCCCAAGCTCGTGGTTGGGAAAACGTTTCAGGGGGAAATACGCACTAGAAGGTCTGGAGACATGGACGTTGGCATTGGACCAGTGAGAAAGGAAGCCAGATGATCAAAATCATAAAGAAGGAGTTGGTCCTCGTACATTCGAAGAATACCGAGGGCGGCTAGGATAAGCGCAGTTTCTCCGTCTCGGAGAAAGAGGTCCCAAATGCGAAGATCCACTTCCAAAGGTAGGCTCCGACTGGAATTGACGAAAGCTAGGTCAGTACAGTAAGATTTAATGCGCATAGTTTGATTTTACTAACCTAAAGACGGTGAAAAGCCAATCAAAAAGATAGAACCTGCTGTCCAGCCGACATGTTTTGAGGTGATGGAAAAGTCGAGGCATTTTTTCCTCCAATAGCGCATCGAAAGCTCCGAAGTAAGCTGTAAACTAGCCATGTAAACTTGCTGTTAGAGGTTAATTTAAAAAATCAAACGCAAAAATTAGCTGCTCTTTTAAAGCTTCCCTCTATTTGCGTCTTAGATGAACGACACACAGAAATTGATTCGTACCCATAATTTCCATTCAATCGTTCATGATACAACCATAACAGTGATATTGGCCATAAAACCTTAAATTTGGGCATTTAATTTCGCAATAGGCTTTTTCCGACCACTTAAAAGTGAATTCAATAGACAATTTCATTTGCAAAGGAGGACGTCTTTAAAGAGGAAGCCTAGACAACTATTGGGAATTTCGAAGGCATTTGATATTTCATCAAAGACTCGGAGCGTTTTAACAGATCAAATACTTCAAGAACTAAGAAATGCGAAGAAATATTACCCGATCATCCAACTAAAAGAGCAAAATACGGCAGAGACAGAGGACGGATCAATATTTCTGTTGAAGAATGCATAGGCACATTTAATAGAAATGAGTCTTAAAGAACTTAAGGCTGCGCATTTCCTCAAAAAAATCACCACATATTTACAAAGAACTGTTGGAAGATATATTAGCGACTGCTGAAATCAAGGACATAGTCCAGTAATATATACAAGATCAAAACAATTAGAATACGATAAGTTTCAATGAAATCAAATGTCCCAGGCCTGGATGTTTCGAATTCTGCAAAAGAGAAGGTTGGTTGGAGCCTCACATTTCCGCTTACCACCCTCATTCGTTTGGCAATCGGAATTCGGAGCAATATTTCCTCTGAAAAGCTTCCAATGAAGTCAAAGAAAAAAATGATTGGATCGTGATAATGAATGCTCTTGGAAATACAAAGAGAAACTCGATGCATGCTTAAAAATGGAAAAAACGAAATTCCTCAGGCACAAAAACAGCAAAATCCTACAGATCTCCGGTCTCACTATCTAAAATAGACGGATGTATTGGCTAGGATGAAGCGCAAAGAATCAAATGCGATTAGTTTGTTCTAAATTTCTCCATTTATTTAGCTGCCTTTCTTTCGACTAATTGAAAGTCATAAATAGATCAAGGAGACTTGTTTTTCTATTAGTCAAAGCACGTATTCTCTTTCCTAACCAATGAATTAATTAGAAACAGATTTCCTAAACGAGACCAACGGAACCAACCTTGAGCCGTCAAAGTGCAAATTCCGAGAAAATGAAAGGTGCTGAATGAAATAACTTGCAGCTTCCCAGGATTCCAGGGGTTCAACTGATTAAGCAGCTGTTATAATGGTCAGGCTTATAAAGCTCCCGGTCCAACACTTAAGTCTAAAGCAAGCTTTACAGCATTAGAAAACTTGTCAAGTGGGAGAGCCGTCTTTGGTGTTACATTGACTAAGGACATTTCATTTATACATCCCTTTGCAGACTAGTTTTAACTGGTGAAGCCGATAATTCCAATCGGATGGTGTGCTTCTATGAGTTCTTAACCAATATCCTCTGATGAAACAAATTTGTGAGCAATCGCCACACTATCGACTCACATAGGTTTTGCGTAATTTTTCACGTAAACAGTTGGTAACAAACGGTGTAAAACGGCAACATGAAATTCCAAAATTCAATGCCATATGAAGTCTGGTATGGAGAGAAAGGTGAGAATAGGCCATCTTGTAAGATTTCAATAGCTACGGCAGTCGCGTAAAAAACATAGCCACGAGACATAGAGAATCTGCAAATTTAGGCAGAGGATTCGCCTATTCAACGCAGAATTCTTTGGAATCGATCGATTATAGGAATGGACAAAGATTAATTGTACGAATATTGGAGAGGGAAGTAGGACTCTCAAAACATCAAGTCGAAAGATTTGCTATCCCCAGATCTTAAAAGACAAAAGCAAAAATCAAAAATGTAAAGAGAGGTAATGATACTTTCGAATTCTAATAATGGGTAGAATGAACGGTCAGATTAGGCGATAACCTGGAAGTTGCTTATAGCGAATAACTACGAACGGTAAAAAAATTGTGGAGTAGGATTATTCAACCAAATATGGGTAAATGACATAAAGTGACATAGCAAACTCTTAAATAACCAACCTCTGACTCATCAAGACTGTAGAACGCATAAAAGCTGGGTCTATTCATGAGTGTGGCGAAAGCTATGAAAGCGGCATAAATGTCATCCATGACGAGGAGTAGGATCCCAGCGATGAAAGACATGCCTTGAAGGTACCCCAGAGTCGGTTGGTATGCTACAAAAGCTGCCAGAAGATCATGTAGATTGCGTTTATGTGAACCCTCTGTCTGGAATACTCCAAGAGTTGGAAATGTGCGCGAGACATCCAACTGAATCACTTGAAGGGAGGATTCTTCATCTGATCGGCAGGAAAGAAAATCAATAAGGCAAATACTTAAGCAATAATCCAATAGTCAAGGTCTGGATGCAGTTAAGCAATACAAGCAATGGACTGAATACTTTGTAAAGTTTCACAGCAGAGCCATTAGATTGGGTAGCAAGATAGGCAGCCGACCGTTACCTAGCAACCATGATTGAATAACGGATTACAGGCAGGATTTCTATGTTTTTTCGCCAATTTACACAGGCCTTAGCAGATTTCTTTTCTAGACGAAGTGATGCGCGCCTCTACAGCGCCTAAGAACTTGACAGTGAGGGCTAGTGACCAAAAGATCATTCAATTCTGTCAGCCAATGGCAATCAGATTAATCAACAAGTCACTATCATCTGCAGGACGCCTTCGGTTAAAAAAGCACCAGATTTTCGAGCTGGAATATGAAGATTCTGCTGAAATTCCTATCCGATAGCTGAGGAGGCCATATGCTGTGAGAGGAACGCTAAGCTAGGCTATGCGGGAAGGAGTACAAATGACATTGTTACTCCCCCTCCCACTCGAAAACCTTTTCTTCTTTTAAAAGGGACCGCCAGTATTCCTGTAAACCAAATTTTGGTTTTAATAGTCATTAGAGAAGGGTTACCTATGCTATTCTGAATATAAGCAAACAAATAATAGAAGGAATTTGGCATTAGCGTAGATAATTTACAATCAACATTCATTTAGCATGCCAAATGGAATAAAAGAACAAGCTGCACATAAAAAATAGCAATCAGATAGGCTACCATGCAATATGACTTACTACGTACTCAGCACCTGAGCAATAGATCATCGAATGAAATGTATTAGAGACTTAAAAAGACTAGCATTAAGCACCAAGGGAGGGTATATTAACTAACTGGATGATAGGTCTCCTGAAATGGAGAGTGATGGAGGGGGAGCCAGAGGCATGGGTGGAAGCGTCATGATCTTTCCTGGGATCAGCATAGCTTCCACACCAGCCAAATTGAAGCTGACTTGTCGTATCACTCGTGGTCGAAAGGTACTGTAGTTTGCAGAACCGGACCAAGTGGAACCACCTCCTTCATCCGGCATGGAGTGGATTCGAGAAAATCGAGATAGAGAGTGAGTAGGAAGAGTGGCGTATCTCGTACTCGTGAGAGAAGTAGGAAGGGAAGGGAGATCGAATCCCTCGGCGAGGAGGCGCTCTCGGTCTAGACGACGAATAGTGTGCTGGCTTTGGGTGAGGCAACTCTCAAAAAGTTCTCGAGTAATGCCCAGAGGATTGCCAATTACCATACGCCATACCTTAATAAAATACTGGGATTATTGAATTTGGCAGCATCGAAACGGTCAAATAAACATCGAGGAATAGACAAGAGGAGAGCGAAACTGATGTAGAATTACCAAGTTATTTTCAGGGCACTAGGGAGAGAACGTTAAATTATTAAATGAGCTCAAATCAGAAATGTACAATCGCGCGTGCATTTGAGCATAAACATCACGTGTCAAGACGATTCTAATTCGAGATACTTTGAGTTTGATAAAACTGCCAAAGTATAACAAATCACTAAATAAAAGATCAGATAGGGAAAAAGCGGCTAATAAAAAAACACGAAACTAAATAATCGAATGGGAAGAAAAAAGACAAATTCATTTGAATAAGATATGTTCAAACAGTTAGGAGCGCATAGGTATCAGACATCTGACGAAAAGTTCAATACCCAGCGATATATAACTTAGGATTAGGGTGAACGATATTTGTTAAGTTGATAACCTTTGAAAGTAATTTTGATTAAAGTGAAAAAAACCTCAGCTCTTTCGCATGCTAAGTAAAAAGTTGTCTCAAGTCCTAAAAACTTCAGGATCGGCTTTCCTAAAACCAGAAGAGTGGAGATTGACTGCCAATAGATAGGGTACCCGAACGAGCATAATTAAAAATAAGGTTTAAGTTTTACGAGCTTCATCCTCCCTAAAACATTATTTGACTGTTGATTTATTTGTTAGTAAAATATGAATCGGCCGAAGGAAAAGTAAACAGCAGTCTAGAAAACGAGCAAACCTGTGAGCGAAGAGCGGAAGGAATACCAAGCCACCAATCATCATGGAGTTTTTGACTCTGAAGTGCGATATCCCAATTAGGGATAACGTCGTTACGCCAATACTTTACCCGATTCTCGTATTCGACAGCAGAGTTGTTGCGCTTCTTCTGTTCAGTAATTAATAACGATAATTTTTCTTGATCTGAAGGATAAATAGTGTCGCACAATTGTGCTAGATGCACTACGATAACTTTCTGAACAAGAAATTGTCATTCTGCGTCTTACGTTTCTTGGTTATATGTTGGTTGATCTTGTCACATTCTACACGGTGACGCTTAGCCTCACCAGGATTTTTCTGAGGAAGCTCGCTGAAAGTAAAGATAAAACCGTCAGAAATACTAAACATTCACGAGAAAAAATAGCGGATATGGGATTACCTAGGACGATCGTAGGCATGAAGAAATGTTGTGGACTGAAAAAATGAGTTCGCTGAGACAGAAGACGGTAAGCTAAAAGATTTTGTTCAACATATATTTAAAAAATTGTCTAAGGTACATAAATTTAACCTTAATAAAACCGATAATAATCATTAGTAAAACAATGGAAGCGTTGATAGAAAGGCGATTAAAGATGCGCATTAAAGAAGAGGTTCAGCATAAAAAGAAAAAAAAACAAAAACCTTGCCTTGCATTTACATCAGTTGAGTTTTGCTTAGGATTCGGTTGTACAGCGCTTTTCATGCGACGAGAGGAGACATATCGTTGAAAGGTAACGAAAGAACTTGATATATATGAATTGGGGTCAAGATAGTGTTCTTGGGGAGCCGACAGATCTCCACTCTCCGTGACAAAGTCCTCATCAACATCAAGCATCATAACTTCAAGGGCGAACTCAGTCAGGCTGTAAGTAGGGCTACTAACTGCTTTAAGGCCAGTTGTCAGTCAAGTTTATCCGAAAGAAGAAAAAGAGACATTCAAAATTTAACAAGAAGGCAAAATTACAAAGACAAGTTTAAAATAATCAAAAACAAATAAAAAAGATTTAAGGTCAATAATTATTTGTCTTGCAAAAAAGTTTTGAATTCAAATATAATTTTTTGATGATTTTCAATAGATGATGCATTTTTTAAATTATCCACATAATTTTAAGGTCAACCTGGGGCACTCTGGAACATTTTTAAATTGCTCATTGAGCTTACCTGCCTTCTCGATACGTACGATGCCTAATCGTAGTTATGATTCAGTGCTGGGAAAAGGCGTATTTTCCAAAGCGTTGGTAAATGACTTATTGATTCTATTTCGAGATTACACATTTACAAAAATGTATCAATTCACAAGAATCTCCGCCGAAATCTAAACATGTCCGAGCGATTATTATTGAAACACATCAGCAGAAGACCTCAAGTTTCTTGTACACAGCAGTAGGGGAAATGCAGATTTTTAAGAACCCTATTGTTTGCTGGAAGTATCTCATCCTTATTCACAAAGTTATGCGCAGTGGTTGTCGAGAGGTTTGATAATATAAGTTCGCATACATTTTGTTACAGGCCGTCCATTATACTCCAAGAAAAATTTCAACTTTCGAAGACATTAAAAGGACCTGGGTAAAATATTAATTTGTCCACCATTTTTAGGTTGCCTTTCGATGTCAATACAGCTCACTCATTAGCCAGTTATGTTGTGTAATTATCAGAAAGCTTGGATTTCATCGGGCTGTAAAATTCTTCTTTTTATAGTAATGCTGATTTAGTTTGCGAATATTCCGGGCGACTTTGAAATATCACAACAAGAAATTATGCTGACTATTGGAAAAACACCGGAAAGCTTGTACCTATCGACTTATTAGAACTTACAAACCGTTTTCTTAGAAATGCTTTCTCAGACGCCTTACTTGATTATCTCGATTCGCTGCTGACATTCCAATCCCTTGTTCTAGACTCTATTGATCGCAGTGGAACAGTCTCACCCCTCCCAAACAACTGTCGACTCGCAGCTCTTACCCAATGTGTGCAAGACTGCGCTGCCCTCTACGACCTCTCTTTAAAGACGCTCATCAGATTGCATGCTCTACTTCCGCCCGAATCGTTGGCCTCTTCAAGAAAACGTTTCAACCGGTTATTTAATCTTCTTGCGAGATTTTTCGTTCAAGCCAACACGTTCTCTTACCTACGTGATATTCTAAAAATTCCGTTACTTCCTAGTGTATACTGTTTTATGCAGTTGTATATTTATTTAGTGTTATATTTTTTGTAAGTGTGCTTGTTTTTTAGTCTCCACCGAATTTCTTCGATAGCGTTAGTCCCATTCAGAATATTGAAGTTACCGAAATGCCTGAAAAGGATATAACAGACTCGCTTGTGGATCTGACAACGCCTGAGGTAATTATTTGATCAAGTAATTACTTCAATTTTTACCTTTAAGGAAAAAAATAGATTCGATCTTGCAATGCTATTACAATGTCTTCACCTCTTTTATTCACTTTATATTTTAGTTCTACTTGTTTTTAGCCAGCTCATAATTTAACATGTCTGAAACATCATTCTCATTCTCACCATTCTTCTTAGAATTTATCATACATTAAAACTTGCTTAGTTTCATTGCAATGGAAACCGAAAATGCATAGTAACATGGTTTTGCACGCTTGCGATAGCAGACACATCTATGAATTCGTCAACCCAGCTCGTTAATATTCAATTTTAGCTGCATTTGTACATTTTTGTTCTTCTGATCAAAGGTTTAGACTGTGAAAGACAAACATTGGAGTTCTCTAGCTCTTGATCACCTCTCACTATTTATCTTTTCCCAAAGCATTATTGATGTCTGTGAATAATATCATTCAGGTTATATGTTTGAATGTATTTTCTTTGATCTAGAACCAAACAGTAAATGATGGTTTATGGAAAGGTGCAGATGCTGATGATGCGTTTGGGTTATCTCCAGGGACTTGTTCTTCTGATACTGCTCCTGTGTAAGCTATCTTACTGTGCTTACTTTGTAGAATGACTAATTTTACGCACTAGTTTTTATATGACGCAGTTTAGTTTAAGGATATGGAGGTTATGCCCGCGATAACTTCACCTCTTGTTTTTTTTTATGAAATACGCAATATTATGGCCAATAGTTAAGCTTTAGCTGATTAAATCGGATATAGTTGCAGAAAGATAAACCGTTACAACAACCTACTCAATAAACTTTTAGTTGGTTACTTTTTAGTAAATTATGGGTCTTTCTCACGACACGGTTTTCCGAAGCTTAATTTAGCTCAGCGAATCGAATACAACATAGATTTTATTAACTGGCTAACCAACTAACGATCTTTGATAGTTAACGTTTCACGCTTCTTCTCTCTTGCTTTTGGATTATAAACGAGCATAGCATGGGTTGGGTAGCCATCAATGCACAACCGGTGATTGACGATTAGCCAACAATAGGCTCTCCAAAAAAGAGATTCTATGATACTTTTTCCCTCTCTAAATATGATCAGGAAGACGCTTTATTGATACGAAGCTCGGTACGACATTTAAAGGCACAAAATCAACAGGGCGTTCGAGTTTCTTGGTCTCGTGCTTGAGAGATCTGGGTCTATGATTCTTTGTAGACAACTAAGAAAATTAGATAGGGAGAAACCTTAACGAGACTTTAAAAATTAGCCTGGTATGGGAACCATTCATCAAAACATGGGGTCTCAATCGAAATTCATTATTGTCTCATCCTTGCTACCCTATTCTCCTTTTACTGGTATCTTCGTTACCTTACCAGAGACGCCCCCAACAAGTGGTTCTCAGACGACCACTTCGTCTACCATATTCACTCAGACGAACTTCGTCGTTTAGCCCTCAAATTCAATGGTTTTTTTAAAATTTATTAGTGGTAATATTACTTAGTCCTTTGTTTTGATGGAGAGGTGATGCTCTGGTCAACTCTTTTTAGACCAACACTATATAGTTTGAATGTTCAGTCAAATAGCTGAATGTGCGCTGATAGATCTTGAACCCATCTCAGTTGACGTGCCAGAACTTATGACCGCTTTTGAGCAAGTGACTGATTGCATTAAGCTGACTAGGCTTATCTTTATTCAAACATATTTTGTGCAGTTATATTTTTTGTCGTGACTATTGTTACTGTTAAGTCATATGTTCTAAAACACATGGGTCGATTCTAGACGCTAATGAATCTCACTTTTCGATAAGCATTTGATCGACATTGTTTTTGATGGTTTTACTTAACTCTAAATAAACTGCATTAAACTTCCTTTCAGCAAAGACAACATGCTTGAAGTCAACGCACTTCGGGCGGAAATCCAACGGCTTCAAATAGAGGTATGGAATTACACTATCAATTCTTGTTATGAAGATAACTTTTTCAGTCATATGAATGGCCTCTTAGCAGAAAAAGCTTTGCTAATGCAATTGGCATTTACCAAAATTTCAGGGGTATCAAGGTGAAGGACTTCAAAAATGATCGAAAGAAGGTAGACAGCATGATTTAACCGTTCATTCCAGGAGTTATCATATAAATATCAGCTTGCATAACGTCTTGATAGTTTTACCTAAAATAGCATGGAAAAATAAGCCATAAGTTTATGTTCAATGATACCTAGATTCCTGGCCATCCTTAACTTTTTTGGTCTCTAAAAAGCCTTCTATTTGAATGACATTCTCTCGAAGACCATTTTTTTATCTCCACCTGTTGAAATCATGCATATTTTGAGTTTTTTTGACCTGGTTCTGACCTTCTAGGCTCGGTCAATGCGAAAGATTTCTTGGAACTTGCGTAGGTCCGAGATTTTTCATCCGGAGACGTCATTCATAATTTATTAATGATCACTGGCTGGCGAATACTCGAATTTCAGTCTCCCTCATACTATTTATAGGGTGATTCTCCAGCTTAGAATCTCCTTGCGTTAACTAGGAAGGCTAGATTTTTATCAACTTGTCAGTCATAGCTGTTTCTCTATATTGCTTTTTAGAAGTGCCAATGAGAAAGATCAGATCGCCAACGGTGAAATAATGAAATCTAAGTAGTACTTTTCTAACGAATTCAGATTCGTCACGGATACCATTTTATACGCTCTTCATTACCTCATAGTTGGTGTAGCTACGCTCCGCTAAGGCACTACTTGTGCGATTTAGGGAACTAAACTAAAATTAGGACTTTCATTTCCAAAAGATTCACTGGATCCGTTGCTATACCCTTTGAACGCTTGTCCTCCGATGAGTCAAGCACTTAAAGTGATGTTAATGCGCCGACATTCATTGAACGGCTGTTTATCTGACTGATGCAAATTAATTTCATAACTCAGCAAGAGCCTAAACGAAGTTACTTAAATTTCACATTGATATTGGCGGTTTCTCTGAACTTCATCATAGGCAGGCACCATTGACAGCCTGTTGAGCCTGAATCGACTTATGAAATAGCGAACTTTTTGGTAAACATGACGTCTGTACGAGTAGTTGGGGGATTTAGGCTTGGCTTAATTGACAGGGCGACCTAATGCTTCCTACTTCTTACTCTCAGATTACTTTTCCCAAAATAAAACATCTATTTCTATAGCAGAATAATACTGCCGATAAACAAGTCCCACAGTATCACACAACCAGTAGAACGATTGAGAGTGGGATTCGCAATCTGAAAAAAAGATGCTACCTCAAGACTTGTTCTGCTAATAGTTTGGTCTTGTGCATCCCTTTTTAAGACAACCCGGACTAAGCAGCACTAATAAATCTTTGGGTCTTAGCAGGCGTTTGTCCCTTTTTTACTGGTCGTTTTTTATAACATCTGGGTTATATGATCATTTGAATTAATAAGCTCTTCAATCAACGACTCACTTTTTCCATCTTCAGAAGTCGTAAAGTTTTGGGTCGTTCTTGTCAAAAGTTCCTCCCTCTGTCCTCAATTATAAGCTTTTACAGGAGACTAAAGCGCCAAATCAGATAGGTCCAATATCGTGTGAAGTAAATGTTAGGAATAGAAGACGATGGGTCTAGGTAAGATGGAAAAGCTCGAATTCCTTTTCGTGTCTGATATCTTCCCTACCGCCAGCTAGTTGTTGATCGCACAAAAAGAGCCCGCCAGAATCACTGCTAGCAACATCTTTTAATCACTGTTTCATTATAATTAGTCTGCTTTTTCTTTTGCGATCCTAGAAATCCGTTGCCCAGGATCAACTTTGCGAACGGGTCCGGACAATGGAGAATGAGATAAAATCGCTGGTTGACGTCAAGTCAAGACAAGACGAGGTTAATATTTATTACCAAATGTTCATATCTCGTTTACGTCTCTTTAATTGACCGCTTAATCGCACCACAGGTTGCTGACATCATTGTTTACGATCACTATTATTATCCTCAGAAGTATTTCTTACATCCCCTCAGGCTTAAAGCTGCTTTAAATTAATCTGTTTTTGTCTGCTTCTCAAGTTAGATTTTAAGTTAAACGCATTCTAGAACCTTAGCTCTGCTTGTCTTTTCAGGCCCTCGTTAATAAATTGCTCGCCTTCTTTAGGCTCGGATCAGCGGTAGAAATGGTAATGCAAGGCTTTGAAAAAGAGTGGTGAGGGAAGACGGGGAGGTATAGTAGGTATTCCTTGCTCATGAATTCACGTCCAACTTTTCTCGGCATCTACTCTTTGGTTCACAGTTTGTCCTGGCATCTCGCCTTCCTCTTCCTCGCTTTGTTGTTTGCCACCGATGCCTCCGGATTCAAAATTTTATCAGTAGTAAACGTCACAATCTGATTGGGCGTGCAGTTTCCTTTAGCAGTGAAGTCTAGGTTGGACATTATAATAAAATGTCTGGCATGAAATAATTGCACATCAAAATGAGCAAAATTAGTCAAAGCATCTTCGTTTACAGATGCTAAAAGCATGGACATCGTCAAACTGTCCGTGTGGATTAGAGGATCCCATGTCACTTGTGCTCTACGCTCTTGACCTGTTCTTCAGGACGCCGAGATTGGTAACAGACTGAAAGAAATAGAATTGGACATTTTTCATCAGCTTCAATGTTTCGGGTCAACCGCTCTCCCGATGCCTTCGAATATTTTCTTTACAATATATGGCACTTCCTTTTTCAACTTTTAGCAATTGCTTCAATTGATTGATGAGGTGAAGTCTCAAACCGCAGTTGCAGCAGCTACTGAGGAGAAGTTTGTAAAATTCCGAGACGCTTATGGTAAACTGCGGGGAGAACACGTTGCCTTACTTAAAAGAGTATGTCAATTTTCACTTTTTATTTGCTATTTGGATAAACATATATTGTTGAATTGTTAAAGGCACAAAATGACCGTTAACATAGGTTAATCTTCCTTGCAAATTCCGTAGAATAATATTAATTATCTTGGAGACCGATTACATGGAGAGAGTAAGCGGATATCACAAGGTGATATTGGTCTAGGTAGGCCCAGGGATGGTATTTGATATAGTTTGTTCCTTATCGTATGTTGAGGCAGCTCATTTCACCCATATTGGCAGTCCATCAGACGCAAACCAGGGCCGGAGAACGAAAAGTCAAGCTGGCTCTTGTTCGTGTCCAAAATGTGAGGTTATTTGTTTTTGCAAATATGACAACTTTTGTCCAATCAGTTGATAGTTGCGAGTCATGCTGGCCGTACCCTCATTATTCCGAATTCAGGCAACTCGCGATTGGTGCGCTTGCTTCATGCCTATTGGCTCCACAGTGGTTCTAAACCAAGAAATCAGGAGATCAGCACAAATATAAATCATTTAATTTATTTTGTAGAATGTTGATAGCTATAGAAGATGCTGACCGAATCGGGTTGTGATAATTGTTTGAATGAGACTGTAAACAGCAGTAAGGCTTTCTAAAAGACAAGTTCTGTGCGAACTTTTCTCAGATGAAGGTAGCCAAGCTCGATTAAAAATCCTTCCAAATTTTTTTTGTCATAAAATTGTGCCATCTTTGGGACCTTTTTAATTTGCCGCTTTTGTTCTAAATGAACTGCAACTTGACAGATTCTAGATAATAGTGTGGATTTTTCGAGTCTATAGACCGCATTTCTCGATTTGATATTCGATTCGCCAGTGACAGAATGTTACTTAAAAAGGCACTGGCTGCCATAACTTGAACTTCTTCGTGCTGATCTGTAGCCATAAGCAAAATTGTTTGATCGCAAAATGGATAGATAGAAAATGACTTTCTGATCATAGAGCTAATTCGACGGCACGATTTGGCGAATTTCAATAAATTTCATTCACTGAAGCAACTTAGAATTGTTGGTCGGTTCATGCAAGTTCACTCGAGTTTTCAATCGTTTACGCTCTGCAGCACCGCTCGTATGTTTATGTAGCATTGCACAAGCCACTCAGGAAATCGCACTTAAACCGCCAGGCATTAATCTACTACTAGCAGATGTCATAATGGAGGTATTGTAAAGTCACAGAATAAAGCACAAGGAAACTGAATTCGTAGATGATTTAATTATTATGGAATGAAAGAATGAAGTGGTTAAATATGAACAGAATCATTTTACGGCTCTGAACCTATTTTTCGAAATCCATAAAACCACAAGACTGCTGTTAGTTCCTCGATCCAAGGGAAACAACTATATGTTTGGTCAAAAGATTCGAATCAAGCCTCACCTTCAAAATTCAATTGAGTTCTCATGTTGTCCATCGACTTTTTCAACGAATATGTTAAATATCTGTTTTCGAATACGTCAGTGTTTTCTTGGAATAGTCTGGCACATTCATAATGACCAAAAGGCAAAGCTTGGATTTGCTTAGAGTTAGCAAGCAACGTGTTTCCCTCCCTTTCACTCCTCTCATGTCCGCGGCTTCCCCAATGCTCAGCTGTGGATCCGAATCTCTATATTTATGACGATTTGGCCTTTCGGAGTTAGCGGTTTATGAGATTTTTACCAAGAGATCTCTTTCTTAAAATGGGAAGTGATTTGGAATTACCATTGAGCTTAGATAGATGTAGGGTCTTTTGATCAGTACCAAACGGTAGTTACTCATGAGTTACTTAGATTCAGGTCTTAATGAGGTTTGAGATTACAAAAAGTGATTTATTTGGAAAATGGCAGCAATATCCAGTCTCTATTCCAGAGCTTCTTCTGGTTTCATTAGTGATACAGGTTTCAACTAAACAATCTCAGCCCAACAAACATGACCTCGTAATATCTACTTTTAATGGTTTTTTTAAATAGTGAACAAACACAGTCAACAGGACTACAACGAATTCATATTTATTCAAAATTTTCAGATGGAGTCAGCTGAAAGCGCGAATGATACAAAGGTGAGTGGCTAAAGATTGAACTTTAATTCTGTTACCTGTTTCCTTTTTTTTTTACAATTCAACCAGAAAAGGCATGAAAAATTTAATCCTCAAATAGAGCAAGCGCTGGCAGCTTGATAGTTTTGTCATCTTTAATACCCACAGTCAAGCTAATTTACTTGATGGCGGCACAACGCGAAATTCCTTTTGTTTCTGTTTGGCGCCCAATAGGGAGAAAGAAATATGAATAGAGAGGAAATTCAGTCTTTAGTGAGCTCTCTTTCAGCCCTCTCGACGATTGAATTTACCCATTCTTTCTGCGACTCTTCTCTTGGTTCGGTTTAGTCTAATCTGGGTTTTCGATTATTCTGATCACCGTCGATGGCAATCATTTTAGCAATTTTCCTTCATTCTTCACCGCCAGCCGTCGCTGCCGCGTTACCAGCATATGTTTTCGTGCATTCCATGATCGTCCCCTTTAGCACCTTTACAAGCTTTTCTAGATTTCAGGGTGTTCAGTTAAAAAAGCTTAACCCTCAAACGAGACATAATATTTTAAGTTAATAGGAACTCTGCGGAAAAGGTGAAAGAGGTTTATCCTAACCTTCGAAAAATTGGTACCGTATCGTTACACTTTGGGCTCAGCAGTGTGCTCGGTTGCACATGATTTTCACGAAAAAGTGTGCAAGTTCCACACATCATGTGTGGTAGCACATTTAAACACAGGCATATCACATGCAAATTTTCTTGTCGTTTGTATTTCCTTTTGAACGCAGCAACGAATGGCACAATTGGAATTGGAGCAAGTCTCATGGCAGGATGCCAGGCGTCAATTGGAAGCCCAACTGGCTGAAGTTCAGTTGGCATTAGAGACCGCAGAGTCAAAGATAGTCAGTCTCACTGATCAATTGGAGGGTGCTCGCAAGGTCACTGAACGGGAGACTCGTGATATTTTACTCAAGGCTGCATGCTTAAAAGCTAAGCAGGATACGAATGCAACAACAGCATTAATGGATAGCTCAGACTTCGTACAGTGTCGAAGTTGTGTTGGTGAGTAAATATACCTCTTAAGTGCTTAGATAGCAACTCTGCTCTTTTTACCCAACTTATCCATTGTTGCTTAGATGTGATTAACAGTTTCACTAAGGACGCCACTGCTGAAGTCAAAGGCTTAAAAGAGATACTTTCCGATAAAGATAGCACAGGTTTGTCTAACTGTTTTTGCTACTTAATGTGCTAGCAGAAAATCCATACGCTTAAATTTTATAGACTCTGCGAAATTACCCCTGAAAATTGCACATCTCTCCTCTTATCTCAACGCCAACGCTCTTCACGCAAAAGCCATTGCCAATTCTGCTGCAGATATTACTAAATCTGACGGTGAGTTGGGGTTTGACAATCCTTATCAAGAGCGATGTGTCGCAGTTCTTTGACTGCAGTTTTACCATCATTCTCTCATCAGTTAGAGAAAACTGCACTAACCAAATAAAATAAGCTATAATGAGGCTTGCTGAAGGTTAAGAGAGAAAGGGATTTGGCTGGACTATTAGTCAGTATTCTCCCTCGTATTGTCCTAGCCAATTTATTTCTCGCTCAGTAGCTCTGGAGACTCAGTCGAAGTTTCGACATCGAAGTATCACTTTGCCCGTTTGCATCCCTTTCTCACATTACAGATAAATTTCTTATCAATGCCCAGTTCAACGCTCAGTTCACGGATCCAGTGTCTATTCAATGTGAGACCTTTTTTCTCCTCCCCAAAAGCCCCAATTGAAAATGCCAGGTAGCGACAAATAATCCGGGGCATGGTACCAACGAGGATTTCTTCTAGTTCATTTACCTAACAAGACTTCAAATGCTGATGCTGCTCACAATAACCTCTCCGTAGGAAAAAAATTAGGTTGACTTTGCGCTCTCGTAATAAGAGTCCCCTTGTTCTCTGTGAAAACTATCTGCTAAGGAACTCCTTTTACACAAGTCACACATCCTTTCTGAGTAGAAACTTTCTTTACCTCGAAGTCGTGAAGTTGGGAGACTGGGAATCATATGATCATAATGGTCCTCATATTATTAGCTCGTTGAGTCTTACCTCAACGGACGTCACTCGCACTCCCCTGCCTTCACCGCCGATGCCGCGTAACTATTAGTTGCTGAGGTACTTGACTTTTGTGCCTCTATCTCAGTCATCCCTAATGGCATCTTGCAAGTCTCTCCTGCTCTCTACAGTGGTACTTCCAGTTAGTACTTCCTGAATAAATAAAATCGTTGCAGATAATATAGCTTAAATATTTTTACTTTGAGCATTATTTAGACGTATATAAGTAGGGTGTTATTACTGGGTTTGATGAATACGTGGACTGCTGGGTTTTCAGTCTCCCAAATTACTTTAAAGACTGAATTCAACAGAAGTTCGTTCATTTGCTAGGTCAATAGTCTTTTTTCGAATTACAACCTCACGCACCACACTGCTGATGGTTTCATATATCTACCATGAAGAATAATTGCATGTGAAAACTTTATAAACCTCTACCGTTAGCTTCTTTTTGTACGATCAAACTTTGCGATTTTTTTCAAAGCTCTTTAGTTTTCGATTTGAAGAAATTGAGTTGCATGTATTCATCCCAATACTAGGCTGTCCACAAGCTCCAAGTACTTTTGTACTTTAGGACTCACAACCAGAATTACCGGTTGACCGGCATGAAGCAAAGACTTAAGACGTGAATTCAATATTATATTGTCTTGGTGCTAGAAAGCAAGTCTCAACTCTCTGGAATGCATGCCTTGTCCTTACGGTAAACTTGCCTGCACCCTACACGCCAGTGACTCAGCGATTGTGTTTTCCGATCACGACGGATGTCCACGAAAAGCCTCAAAGTTTACTTTGGTAAATGGATCGATGGATCCAGACGGTCGACTTTTAATGTATTATGTATGTATTGAATGGAGCCGGACCATTTTCGAGGGACTAGTCTTTTCGTAATATTCGCCGAATCAATTACATTGCTACCAATTAAATTTGAGATCCAGCCAGATGATTTCAAATAATTTAACCGATTTCGATCACGATTAATGAGTATGACATAACAGATGATATTGTACCAAGTGATGTTCCTAGACGTTCATGCTCTATATTTTTCAGAATTGATGGTTCACAGCCGACGCATCCTCAGCGACGGAGTGGAGATCTATTCTCACCTTGTCAACTCAGCCGATCTTGAAGGTTGGCGCATGACAGCCCTGTTTAGCCACATGGAGAGCGTAAATACTGCTCTTTCCCGAATTCAGACACTCGCCGAGGAACTTCGACCTCAGATTAAAGATATAAATGAGGAAGACCTCGAGTTGGCCTTGGAACAGGAAATACAGCACACTGCTGAATTAATCGCTCAAGCTGAAAGCCGATTCAAGGTTCGTGATTCTAATCACGTTTCCATTAGATCATGGAATTCTTTCTGTAGCTGAGAAGAGCTTATCTCTTGGTTAACAGGAACTTCTGGAGCAATCAAGGAAAACCATGACGGGCATTCAACTGGAAGTGCATGGCAAGATTCTGAGTTCCTGTACGGAGCTTATGTCTGCCATAGCTCTTCTGGTTGCTAGGGCGCGGGAATTGCAGAGTGAGATTGCCACTGAAGGCAAGGTAAATCAGAAAATTATCATTTATTGACTTGCAATAATAAAGGATACTGACTGGAAAAATTTTGAATATTTTAGGGAGCATCAACTGTTAAAGAGTTTTATAAACGTCACAGTCGGTGGACTGAAGGCCTCTTCTCGGCAGCAAAGTCTGTAGGTGCGGGAGCCAATCTGCTCGTGTATGTCGCCTAACCTAGTTCATATTCGACGAATAACATACAAATTAATTGGGGTACGGTGATTTGAGGAACTGCCTAAGCAAGTGAAAGGCGTTAGATTAAATTTATGTTTGCCTTGAGACAATCTCATGTTGAAATAGCAGGTGTCGGCATAATTGCACCTTCAGATTTCTGTTACTACTTCAAAATTAGTTTCACTTTTTCCAATTCACGGAACAACTTGTGCCTGTCTGGATCCTATTTGATGACCTCTGGATTCCGTTGATTGGGCTGCAACCTCTCACTTGGCGTTGAAATGAACTTTTCATTGCCCTTAACCTTGAAAATCACTAAGATTGCGATATGTTCGGCCTCTTCTGCCAAAAATTCCAAGTTTCATTGATTTGGCCTAGGTATATGATGCATATTAGCTTCGATTGTCCTCGTGGAGAGGTCTACCATCATTATCTTAAAGTTCTTTCAAGCGGCCTCTAGAAACATTTTTTTCTCATCTTCACTCCTGGGAGGCTGGGTTACTTAATGGGATTTCCCCGTGTTGAACTGTCAGATTCTGTGACTGCCGTAGCAAACTTCAAACAATCTTTCAAAAATCACTATGATGTTCACTTATTGAGTAATGGCGCTGAAATCGATTGCATTTAGTTAAAAGTTCAATTTTTCATTTGTCATTTACCAGTGTAATAATCACAAGTTCTATTTTCTGGTACAGAGAGTCTGCAGATGCAATTGTCTCCAACAGAGGTGGTCAACTTGAGCGCCTGATGGTTGCGGCACTGGAGATCTCTGGTTCCACAACTCAATTGCTTGTTGCTAGCAGAGTTAAGGCAACTGAAGGTTCCTGGTGTCTCACTAACCTTGAGAATGCAGCTAAAGTCGTCTCACGAGTTACCGGAGAGGTGGTGGCGAACGTTCGGGATGCATCCTCTGCTACCGAGCGATCGCGTAAGCTGGCCGTATAAAGTTTTTACTGGCTATTTAGGAAGAATAACCCGAGAGATTCTACTTTTTTCCTCTTAACTGGACATGGGAGTAGCAAAATTATGTATTTAACAGTTCCGGAAGGGGGAGTAGAGTGAAAATTTTAAAGCAACAATGTAATGAATGAAAAATAATAATAATGTTATATTATTTGCCATACGTCCCGCATATATTATCTTCTATTGTATTTAAATGCAATCAATGAGGCCCTTTTCTTGAGTTGTAGAAAACACAGAATTCGCACAACTCTCGTATACTCAAGCTCATAAAGCTGAGGTGGATGCTCAAGTCCGGGTATTCGAGCTGGAAGCGCAACTTGTGGCCCAAAGAAAAAGACTTGCAGAAATGCGTCGTTTCAATTATAGCCATGCAGCCGAATTTGAATTGGTACTTGTTGCACTTATCTCCCTCATATATTTGACTATTTGGTCGGTAGAGCCCATTTCTATAGGTCTTTGCAACCACCGATGAAATAGAAGGCTTCCTATCAATCTCTGTTAGAAGACAAAGAAAAACCCTAGTGGTTTTTTAAAATTAAATGTTGGCATAACTTTGCATGGAATGGGCGTACTATATACCATTCCTCTTAGTAGTTTTACCTTTACTAAGAATGTTGTAGTTTAGGGTAAAACTTCTTGAGGTTCAAACTACGAGAATCTTTGGCATTCACACAGCCTATCCATGGGGCGAATAGCTCACTTTATGATTTTTAATATCTGCTGTACTCATAATAATCATTATCCATTGAGAATGGCTAGTCTAGGACTAGCGAAATCATTGAATAGGATGTCACACCTCTCACACGTGCTTTCTACTATTTTGATGTGTAGATTAGTGGCTGATAGTCATCAATCTTTCAGTTAGCAATTGTAAGTGTTGGCCGAAATGTCCCCTGTGGCGTTAGAAGTTCACTTTCCTGAAGACCTTCAGTTAGCTCTAAAAATCTAGTCTGTTGATTTCTATGATGGTTGATCAAAAGTGCAAACTTGTCTCATCTAATGTTATGTACTACAGTAAGTACCCAGAAATAGCTGATTCAATTTCAACATGCATTCATCTAACCAGCAGCTACAAGGATGCATTATCCTGATGAATATAATACTAATGTGTTTGAAATCATGCTGAACGTCCAGGCTCCTCAGCCACCACGCCCTTAATACAAGAAAGTGATGTTTCTTCAGAATTATAAAACCATTCACTCAACTGGTCTTTAACCATAAACAGAATTTTGAAGGCTTTTTTTGCTTTTCAAGGAATCTTGAATGCAGAACGGACTTTAATTTCTAAACTAGTTTGGATTATCCATGGAACTTGACTCGTTGGCTCTGTGATTGAACTTATCTGTGAAAATGAATATTTCTATGCCTTTTTGTTACTAGTAAAGGTATTGAATAAACAATGAATGTATGAATGGATATATTAATATAATACACTTAATGAATACATGAATCAAAATCTGATAAATCGGTTGTGTTTCGGAGGTTCTGAAATCAGATTGAAAAGTGGAAGCGAAATCGCCCAGCTAAACAACTCAAATATTATCTTTTATTTGCTTAGCCAGTGTCAGGAGACTTGAGCGTTAGGCAACGAAGACCCCTGCAGAAAATTGACTTCCCGGGTTTGACCAAGAATCCGGGTGGTACAGCCGTTTAGGGGCAGTTCTTTTGTACCTCGTCAATTTCAAGGCATAAAATTTTGAAGATCTGACCCCAAGTACACATAGGAAAGCGCGGAAATCGGATAGAGAGTGCAGAGTATTCTATTTAATCATCGCAGAGGATTCAGAATGCTAAGACCCAAGTTGTGCAAACGAGGAATATGCACAGACTTATTATTATAAAGAATAATCCCAGAAAGCGACTACTCCAAACTTAGAGGAATTCTTGCCAGAATTTTAGGAAGTCTTTTCAAAGAGTTTGGATGGACAATAAATCTCGAGATGGTGGAGCGAGAGCTATTTCATACGCTTGGTTGGGGTCCGCAAATGCGTCTTTTAGTGCTTGTGCTTGAAAACTAAGAAATTTAGCTAATTTTAAAATCAGTGACTTCTAAATTGTATTGACCGACCATTGAAATTTTGAGATGTATGTGGCTAATACGCGCTTTCATCATATTAACGCCTGAAAATGTCAGATGCCTTTTAAATCTTGAAGGCTTTTGCAAAAACTACGAAGCATTGGACTATTTTTAATTGTTAGCCTACAAAAGTAAAGCTGGATGGTATCGTGTAGTCCTAACTATTCGAATCAGGTGCACCAAGTAAGCCTAATCGTCAAGACTTTGGTTTTCACTTTCTCCTCCCTGCTCCTGACCTGTTAAAAAGTTATTAATAAAAAAATATGGCAAGTATATATGGCCTCCTTCCAATCACTTTGATTACTATGGCTCCCTATTCTCCAACATCGAAATCACAATTCGATGTTCCATTCTATCAAACATTTGGGTCTTTTTACTTTAGATAAAGAATAAAACGAGTAAACCGGTAACTGTGGAAAATTATTAAGCTTTCATTGGGCAAATTTGAAGAAAACGGCATGCTTTGATGTCTGGATAATGAGCACTCAAAATTCATGAAAGCGAAAGTTCCTGTTGAGAAGTGAATGCAATCGTGAACTCGGCTTCGTGCTATAATTGTGAGTACGGCGAAGTAATGTACCATGTTTTTCTCGAATGCGGATAAATGCTGTTGCTCCTGCCAAATGTTGTTGGCAAAGTTTTTTGCAGGAAAAATTTTTGGAGCAATATAGCGAACGTCGGTGTTTTTAAACCATAAACGCGCCACAATAGATGGTTTGATGCTAGAAGCCACCTCTGGATCAATTTTTATGAGCTGCTAACTTCTAGAACCGAGAAACCCGGAACTTATAATGTTGTTTATACTAAATATTTACCCTCTTGACAGGCATCGAAATCGCAATCAAAAATCAGCAAAGTATTCCATCTGAGATTCCAGAGGCAAAAGCTGTTCACTTCTTATTAAAAAGAAACCAACTTTGGGTTTTTCGTCATGGGGTTTCTTTGCCAGAAAAGAGGTGAGAAAAGTTTGACTTTTAGGCGTTTACTGCTTGTTGCGCCCACACAAAGAGCTACATGAAGCTCTTTCTGAGCTGACGTCAAAATGATACATGGTGAAAAAGAGCATCTAAAGTTAAAAGCCTCTGCTTGAAAAACAACTCATTTGAGCCAGTTAAATACGAAAATTTCAACCTATTTTAGTGGTGATCTGTCAAGATTTGATCATTACTGCTATGGGGAGATTACCAGAGCTTAAAAGGTTAGATTTCCCCCTCTTCCCATTGAAAGTTTCCCTTAAGGTCAACAAAATTAAAGACTTGTTTTGAAGACGTCCGTCAGCCAGAAAAATAAAACTGGTTGCCAGTGCATGGGATCAGGGACGACTATTAAGGCATCTTGACCTCCTTGATTAATGTTATAAGGCGTGGTGTGAGAATTAATAGCTGATTGATGGTGATCAAATCTGCTCTCCACCTCCTCGTGGTGACCACCGGTAACCCCAGGGGTAACTCTGGGGGCTACCGGGGGGGGGGGGGATCGGCCAGGTAGGACTAATCACCCAACGGACGAATAAAATTAGATTATGCCAACAGAAGTAAAACTTCCTACAGCCTGGTGGATTCATGGTCTCAGGCTGGACTATGAATGGAACCTCTGCCAGGTTGAAAAGACTTCTGGAAGAAGCATGAATATTGTCTGCTCTTAACAGCGCCGAGGACGGACGAGATGCCAATACGAAGTGGGACTACTACCTGTACGATGAAACTATGCCTGAGAAGTGACTGGAGTACCGAAGACGCCCTCTGTGTTAACTATTGTGTGCCATCTCTCGTAAAAGCTGTTTGTACTTCTGTTATACCCCCCAATAAGTCTTCGAGACTTGCCCAAATGGGTGGGGACTAAATAATAAAAACAAGTTGATTGGTGTTTGCTGCCACATATCTACATCTGATATTACGTATCTCTTTTTCCACATCTTAATGAACTAACTATGCGCTTCTGTACAACTTCGTGAATAATAGATCCGAATCAACTCAAAACAGTAGTGCTGGTTAAGTTAAGCGGGTTCGGCAGCTTCAGTGTTAAAATTAATGTTGCAGATTTTGCTGGCCTTTACCTAAGTAAAAACGGCTATTTTTCGATAAGACTTACATATATGCGATGCGTTACGATTGCAGGCTTATATTCCCTTTTAAATATTTTATTTTCTTCGTCCTCAGGACTCGAAAGCACCGCTTTTCAGCACAGGAAAGGATGTCTATTATTTAATGCAAATGAGTAAAAATTCACACTGAGACTTTAATCTGGGTTTTGCAAGAAATAGAGATTGAATTCAAAAGAGACTACTTTAGTTGAGTGCTAGATTCAATGAGGTGGTTAAGGGTATAGCCTCAGGGACGCTTTTCTCAATCGCGCCACTCTTTTCGATGATTTGATATTGAGGGATCCCTCCTTCAATGGATGGATTGCATTTGTCAAGGTAGTACAGTCTAGACTGCAAAAGGGAATATAAATAAATTCTAATTCTCTTTATGAAGTTGATTCTTAAAACTAATGCTTTAACTCGTTGCCTTTACTGCAAGAATTTTAATTAGACTTCGATGTAAAACACCGAAATAGAAGTGGTAAAGATCTTGAATTTCACAATGGGTCGATGCAAACGGGTAGTTTTTAAGTAAACATGCGTTAATTTTTATCTGACTAGGGCCATTATCTACAAAGTTCACATAAACCAAAATCTTTAAATACCCTCAAAAAAATTTTGCTTCTTCTGCTGAATAAATTGCCCTTACCTCTGAGAGCAGCAGAGAATGGATTCAAATTTCTTCAGTTCGGTACCGCTGAGTTTGTGAGGACTTTATTTGGGTTCTGCTTTTACTCCTCTTGAAAAGCATCTTGATCAACTGAGTGACAATAAAAGTGCGCAGCGATTGAATGGTTCTAGTAATTAAACGGTTACACTGCGAATATACATTAAGTGTTCAATATATGGAATTACAGCTGTGAAGCAAAGTCATATTAATTGTTTACTAGACCAGTACAACTGGCGTAATACATTTGAAGCACGCATTCACGTACACTCAGGTTTTGGAAAGGTGAATGCCGTTGCCAACGATTATCTCTAAAAAAATTATTGCCGCCTACGAGATTTAATAATTATTTTAGCCACAGCTAACTTTGCTAGCGGAAAGTAAAACGTGGATAGAGATGTGGGCCCTAGATCTCTTTCAGTGGAAAAACATAAAACTATCTTGAATCACCAGAGTTAAATAGTTGGTTTCTTTTATAAAAATATCTATTTCTCGATATTCTAACAGCTAGTTTCCCTTAACTGAAACTTATCAGACGTATCTACGGCGGCTGGTACGCTGGAAGGTGCTTAGTCTCCTCTGACATTTGTATGACGATTGCACCGCCGTGATTGGCGGTTGTCGATGCTCTTCAACTACCTATTCTTTGCCCAGTCCATTTGTTAATCAACAAGACATGCTTCTTGCCTTCACTTTAGCGGCGATCTTGGTATGTCGCATTGCTTTTCTTCATTGGTAACAAAATCAAACTGTTTAGCAGACAGCTTGCAAATAACGGAAAGGTATAGAATTTTGAAACCTCAACTTATGACTCTAAAGCTTGCGAATTCGCTCCGAACATTAAATGCTCATCAGAATGGATCCAAGAGCTTTGGTTGCCAATTGAAACTGGTAGAGGAAGAACTAACTTACTGAAAAATTACTCTGTTTAATACAGGTATATGGACCTATCTTTTATTTCAACCCGACTCATATCGTAGGACTATCTAAGCAGCTCTCTATGGTCGAATACACTTCTTCCAGCTGATCATTACGTCAGGCCACTGTATGCCAGGTCTTGACCAAAATCTAATCTCCGTTAGCTATCGCTCTCCTGACTAATGACGAATCACGGAAGTGCGGCAATTGATATGTCTTAGCGATTTCTATTAAAAATAACCTCGAGCTATCTTTCAATTAAAGATAATGTGGAAATCGTTCAGTTTTGTCGCCTGGTAACTAAGATACTTTCTATAAGTTGTCTCATTGGTTATAGCATAATTTTTGTGCGGATGCGTAGGTTTGAACTTATTGCCACTTGTTGGCTGCCTTCCATTGCTGACTGTGCTACTGAAAGCGAACCATTCGCTACATCAAAGACCTGCTAGTTGACCCTCAAATTGACTTTGATCTATGTCTTAAATATCTGCCTGTGAATTTGCAATTGACCGAGTTATTGAATATCCTTTATACAATTTATTTATTTGTTAATAAATTTTTCAATAAGCTCCAATAGAGTAAAACGCGATTTTCCACACTGGTCCTTAGAAATCCATCCCTCTCTAAGGCCGGAACTTTAGAATTAACTCGGAGGGGTTGATCGTTTCTTGCACCTCAGCGACCGTTTCTACACCTCTACCGTGGCTTGAGATGAAGAGAAAAAGGAGTTGGAGGTAGGTTTTGATTCAGATCAAAATAGGGGAGTCAACATGGGTAAGAAAGCCACGTTGGATTAAAAATCACTGAAATTATTTTCAGCTAACTGATACACTTCTCTACTAATTGGAATAAGTAGCTTATTAATGCAAAACCTAGGCGCAAAAAAACTTCGACGCAATCTCTGTAACGATCGGGAAAATTAAAGCAAGAGATATCCTCCACACTATAGTGTGATTTTATGGAACGATATAAGTGCCTTCGATAAATCTAGACTAAAGGATAGACAACACCGACTCTGCACAATTAATTAAAAATAAATATTCTACAGTGACCCGAACAAGTCAGGAACCAATTCGCGAACGTCTCACTTGTTACATCCTTAAAGCCAGTGCGTTCAGGGGAACAAAGGCCCGAAAAATCCAGGGGTTTTTGGAAATCGGCTTTCCATTCAGCCCAAGTTCCGATTCAAGTTCTTCCTCTCTCAGTGTCATAGGCGCGCTAGGCAAAACAGATAAATCATACTTATCAAACGGCAATTGGCCATATATTAGCGTGACCTAGATACCTTCGCACCCTGAGGCAGGAAAATGGTTGAAGTCGTTAAGGAACCATCTATACAGGAAAGCGGATACTTAGGACCCCGGCTACTTGAAAATGCGCCATCTTAAATCAGCTTCCCTCAAACTCCCTTTTCCACCGCATTCTTTGGAGAACGGATCCTACACCTTTCTCGCACACCAGTAAACGTCTAATTTAATACCAACAATATGAACATTGTTTCCCCGAAAAAAAAGAACTCGGTTGCACCTTAGAGGTAAAATTGTGAAAAACGTGAACTAAACAACGGTGGAAAATTTATATGCCGCATTCAATGGCAAAACACCAACATTATTATTTACAAAAGGGAAAGCGAAAAAGTCACGGAGCAAAAAGAATGCAACGCTATCTAATCTCGACGCTCACGTTTGCGATAAGTGGTATCTCGATTCGAGTTAGCCATAGACTCCCCAGGACGCTTTTCAGCCTTCTTTGCCTCCATTAAGAAATTACTAACGTTGAATGGATCTTCAGCACCTCTTTCGAACTGAACCGGGCCCTGCAGGTGACGATTTCTATCTGCACCTGCAAAACCACGCTCCGGAACAAACTGCCTTTGTCGACCAGCTGCAGCTAAATCACCCGAGCCATAAGTGTCGGCATCGGTCTGACGAGGACGATAGATGTGGGAACCGATATTGGATTCCGCACGCCAGGGCTTGTCGTAGATATTGTAGAGTTCATCCTCACCACCAGCAAAGCCCGAATCCATTCCACGGGACTGATTAAACAACCTCTGATCGAACAGGCTTTCTGAATTAACATTTGCTCTGGGATTAGGCAATCCAAGAGCAATCTGTTCACTGATATCACGGTCCTTATCGCGTTGAGTTCGAACCTTGAGTTCCCCACCAGTAGCACGGCTGATATTACGATCGTGGGCGCGGTCTCTAGCCCGCTCACGGCGAATCTCATCCCTACTGGCCAATTCAGCCGATTCTTCATCATCCTCGAGCCCATGTCCGGGACGTCTAAGACCAGCCCGAGCAGCACGGGCTTCCATAGCAATTTTCTGTAACTGTTCCTCCTTGCGTTCGCGTACTTTGGAAGCGACTTTACGCTCGATTTGAGTTCGCAATTCAACAGCTTTTCTGGCTTCCCGGTCAGCGATATAAAGCGCTTCGGCTAATTTTGCAAAATTTTCGTTAATATGAGTGGTTTGGAGACCGCGACCATCAGCAGCGACTCTTTTGTCGAGAGGAATGGTATAACCTCGTGGATTCTTCCAATTTGAAATGCAAGGTGGAATCTTCCACTCAGCCTGCTCTCTCGCAGTCACTTTTCTAGATGGAGAATGCAACAGAGGAGGAGGTGGAGAAGGAGGTCCTCGTGGAATCTTCTGATTGATTTTGAAACGTGGGGGTTCCATAGGATCACGCTGGGCTTCCACCATCCGCACCAGACGCTGTTGAGCACCACTATTGAAGGCTGGTCCTTGCTGCGCCGGTGTATAGCTAATGTACTCAGCAGGGCCAGTTCGTTCTGCCCTTCGGACTGGCAGTGAGGCAGCCACTTTTTGCTCTATCAAAGCTTCTAGTGCCTTTTTTGTCTTTTCAGTTGCCTGAAAATAGGAAGTAAAGGATTTTGTCGAAATGAATACTTAAGGCCTCTAGAGATTATCTGACCCCATGCAACTGCTTGAGGGTTTGAAAAAATGGCAAGGAAAGAGAAAGTTCATGAAAATACTACCATGAGACTTATACCTCATCGACGCTTTCCTTAGAAGGTTTCCGCAATTCATCGTCATCTTCATCAATAGCTTTGGGTAGTAAGTCGGTGAATTTTGAATAAACAATCCGATCTTTAGCATGCCCATGGCGAACTAGCTCATCGTATCGAACTCTTCCATCCTTATCAGTTTTCATAACAAGTGCATTGGATGAACTTTTTTGCTGTCCCATTCCAAGGGGATACTGAGGCATGTGTATCTCCGGAAAGGCGCCACCATCGCCAAAATCTTCAGCGTTTCGAGGAAACCAATGTTTTCTATGTCCATAGGGAGGAACGCTAAATCTCTGAACAACTGCTTGAGATGTATTTGGAATTATTTCTGTTTCCGCGTCAACTACACGTTGGACCGGAGTAGGCAATTGACTAATTGGAAACTAAGAGGAAATTGAAATCGTACCTTAGAAGGGACATACAGTACCGCTAACCTAAAGACGATTCGCACTTTTGCCATTTAAAACAACTCGGTTATTGCTTTTATTAATCCAAGAGATTCAGTGATTTGCATACGATGTGTAGGGTATAATATGCAAATACAATGTCAAAATTTTTTTGTTGCAGTGATTTTTGTTGACATAATTTTTTCATTTTTGTTCATATTTTTTTAATTTTTAATGGCTAATTTAGAATTGTTTGACATTTCAAAATGAAAAGGAACCATGTGGGTAAATACTGTGCTATGCTTTTAAGCATGAATTAACAAGAATTTTTCGCCTTTATTACGGATGAAATCCTTGTTGGAATAGGTGTTTGTTAGCTTTTAATGTAATACCCCTTGCGTTAGATATTAACCAATGATGGTTGACCTCCATTCTATCGTATTATGGTGATATCGTCTAATAATCTAGAAAAAGTACAGACGCGTTTTTCTTGGCCCGTTACTATTTTGTGGAGTGCAGCTATATTCCTTCTTGTTCCATTCATCTATTTGACTTTCGTTTCACTTTTTGATATTTTTAATTCAGGTATTATTCTATGCTGAGATTATTGGCTTTAGGTGGAATGTTTTTGAATGCATTGACGCCCAAGTTTTACGTTGCCCTTACTGGAACCAGCTCGTTTCTATCCGGAATAATATTGGTTTGTTAAAATATTTGGAGTAATAATCACGAAGATATTTGAGTGGTGGTATTTCAAGAAATACGGCACCTCCTTTATTGAACAGATATCTCTCACACATATATACCCTCTCTTGGGTGGAACTGATGAGGAAAACGATTGTGATGGTGTTGATTCTGGTGGTACTCATAATGGACCTCAAGGTATTGCTGACATTGTTTAGTGTATTGCCTATATCTTTCAAGATTGCAAGGTGTCTCGTAATCCCTATAGTCTCTTTCGCGGTGCTGAATACCAAAGGGCTGTAAAGCAGTTTGGTCAGGATCCCCTTACGTACTATGATATGAATTTATCTGCTCAGGATCACCAGACATTCTTCACATGTGAAGCAGACGCTGGAAAGCCTGAGTATGAATGTAGGTTTCGTTCACTTAATTATTATCTTCCCTACGCAGTAATGCAGATGGCCTGGAGAGAACGAAATCCTGAGGAGCGTATCAAAAAGGCCAAAGAGGCTTTGACCAAAAATCCCGAATGCGTAACAGCTATGATACTCCTTGCTGAAGAGGAATGTTCTACCATTGCGGAGGTCGGCTATCATGCTTCGTAGCGATCACCTCATCTGTTGATTATTTCATAAAAATTTACTCTTGCTTTAGGTCGAAAAGATGTTCAAGCAAGCATACAAAATTTCAGAGACTTCTCTTCGAAAGTCCCAACAGCCCCATTCTCACAACCCCATCCAAGATGCTATTTACCTTCGGGATATTCATGCTTTTATCTTCATTCGACGCCGCCTCGCTATGTGCGCTCGGAAGTTGGGAAAATTAAGAGAAGCCATTAAAATCATGCGAGAAGTGAGTTCTCCTGCACAGTTCATGCCTGCTTTTCTCTCCCCGTATGTCACGAGCATGATTTCTTGTAATCTCAAACCCTTCCCAACCAGTTGGCAAGTTCACACTTTATCGATTCCATTCATCAATTCTTTTTGAGGTCCCTTTAATCAAAATTCATCAATCTAAACTTCTTTGCCAATATCAAAGAAATCGTTGTTCAAATCGGTGATATGACCGATTGCAACTCATAGGTCTCATTTCTTGAGCTCCAGATTTTATATAAACGTTTAGCACTTTTTCGTTTACCAGGTCCTCTTTTGGAAACATATTTTCAGTCTGCCCCAAATGAATCCATTGGAGGATGAATTATCTAGAATAAGGTATCCAATACACTTAGCAATGATTTGCTTAAGGTTAATCGGTTTGGAAGATTGGGACAACTTCCCCTGCTAGGGACAATTCTAGGAAAACTACAATTCTTACGTTCCCCTCTCCAGGCCTTTGGAAACCTGTCTTCTGATCCAAAATAAGTGTCTCTGCACATCCTTACAAAATTTACCTATAATGTTGAACTCGACGAGGAATTAAGCCTTGTTATTGCTTATCTATGTAAAAGTGATAGTACCCACCGCTCTTATTGAAGGAACGTTCTCAAAATTTGAAGTTGGGAGTGGGAATCGGACTGTTAGTAATCAGTTATTAGAAAACTATTTGAAAGGAAACTGCTTCCAGTCTTCTTTAGTGCACTTGTCTCTGGATTCACTCTCCCCTAATGCTTTTACCTAGCTCATGTAAATTGTCGCTAATTTAGCCCATATTGAAAGTCACTCAGGTCTCTATAATTAATTATTGTTATTTTTTTCTTATTCTTTAGTTGATTCGGGAGTATCCAAATTTGAATCTCTTTAACATTCACGAAAATCTCATCGAGTGCTACTTAGAGGCACAGCAGTATGCCGATGCACAAGCATTTCTCATCAAGTACGATGGTAGGTTAGTCGGCACTCTTACTTATGCCTTTTACCCTAAATACTCATTTCTCCCTTTCCGTATAGACATTCTCTACCCCAAATCTGCTACCATCTGCTACACGGCCGCTCTTCTCAAGGCCCGACAAGTAGCCGAAAAGTAGGTTCTCTAAAACCTCCCAGTTCTCAGTTCCTCGTGCGCTAGCCACTCATTACAAGCTTTTCCTTTCTTTGCGATCAGATTCTCGCCAGATATCGCATCTAAACGCGGTCTGAGCAGTGCCGAACTGAATGCTGTTGAGGCAGTCCACCGAGCCGTGGAGTTCAATCCACATGTTCCACGGGTACGTAGTCGTATTTCATTGCTTATTTCATTATCTCTACACGGTGGTTTTTTTCATCTTTCGAATTCATCATGTAGCCATGCCGAAATTTTGTGATTATTTTACCTTCTTGTTCTGTGCGCCGGCTGTGCAACGGCCGTGTGCATGTGTGACACATCAGACGAAGTCGGTTCGAGGTCTACCGGTGCACATCCGATTATTGGGATGACTCCCTGCACTAATTTACATTGATACCGGACGAAACATTAAATAGAAGGTTCTTAATCAGAGACACCAAGTGTTTTCTCCTCTTGCGAATATGAAAATAGAAAGGTATTTTTCTCCAATTCTAAAACTATCCATTGTATAACGACGATATTCCGTGTCGCGATTGCTAGAGGATCGCCTGCACGTTCGACTTAAGTGAACAGTTTGAAGGAGTACTTACAAGTAGGCTAAAATAATGCCTTACTTTCTTCCTCGTTATTTCCGGTTTTCCTGTGTACCCCATATACTCTGCCGTGTTGCTTCTTTCATTATTTGATCCGAAATTTCCATTCCTGATAGCGCTCGTTGAAAATGGTCATTGAAAATGCTGAATGAAACATGTATGAACATCATATTCATTGTCTTTCTGTTTGTGCTTCTCATTCCTGCGTAGTTAAATCAATCATCCTAGTCTTTGTTGGTAAAAAGGACTTGATGACCCATATTGAAAAATGAAACGGTTCGATGGGGAATAACACAGAGGAAGCAGATTTCAAGCGTATTTCAGTGCGGACTGAGGATACACGTTCTACTCGCTGGTTGACCTGTGCAGTTATGCAGTTTCGATGCATCACAATGGAAAAACACAATCCACAGTTCTGGGTAATACTGATTACTTTCAGCAGTATACATTTTAGAACAAGATTGGTTAGTTCAATCTCTGCCTTTGTTATTTAGAATATCCACTTTGGTCGGTCATAAGACAGTTGACTGTAAGTCACTATCACTTGTTAATTCTCCTTATCTTATCTTTATTGAGTTGGTAGTTGTGGCCATGGCTTTATTGATTCTGCAACCCGTAATCGAATTGGGAAAGGAGACAATTGGTAATAGGTCCCTAGTTTTTGGTATCGCTCTGCTTCCCACCAGACTTACACTCGTATGATTTCTTTTCCCAGCTTCTTCTACGCGACGTCAATCCAACCTGTGTATTTTCGCATTCCTCATTTGACTTTCCTTTTATATCATTACCAAATAACACACGCCTATAAGACCTTTTATTCAGCTTCCCCTTCATAGATCAGCACTGATTGTGGTTAATCCTTCCAAACACCAGCTCAAACTCTGACTAGCTTTTTTAAGGTCGTTTGCAGTATTCTTTATGCTTAAGTATCCACGTAGCTGGATCTTAGACGTGTTTCACTACTGCAGTACAACTGTCTGTCCTCTAAAGTCAATATCTCTTTTTTTATGCTATCTTTGATACCCTTCTCGCTCTCTCTCCGCCTCCCGAGAATATGCTTACTAATCTGCCCTAATCTGCACTCACAGGTGTCTTGATTCATCTTTCAGTACCTGTTAGAGATGAAGCCACTGATACTGCCAACAGAACATATCCTGAAAAGGGGTGATTCAGAAGCGTTGGCTTACAGTTTCTTCCACCTGACGCATTGGAAGGCTGTGGAGGGCGCGCTGAATCTGCTGCACTGCACATGGGAAGGCACCTTTCGTCTCATCCCCTATCCCCTGGAGAAGGGCAACGTCTTCCATCCCTATCCCCCCTCCACCGAATCTACGGATCGTGAACTCTTGCCTAGTAAGTAATCCTGCTTTTTGAGTCGAGTTCATTTATTCTACTCCTGTATTTGTAAGAAAGGCAAGTTATGCAAGCTGTCTACGCTGCTCATGCCCATCCGATTCATCAACTGACAGGTTCAAGACCCAATAGCGCTCAATTAGTGATCAGAACTGTCATCCACTCTAGTTGAATACCAAATAAAGCCAACGAAAGGCCAACTTGAGTGTCCTCAACCAAGAGGATACCTTGGGATTGAGATTTCGCTTCGTTAATCATACTCATAGTTTCACGTTGGTCCATCTCGGTCGAATTTCGTTGGTCTTTAAGTAATGCTAAGTAATCAGATTTTTTGTTTTCTGATCGTTTCTCCGTTGCACTCTTTAGACCTCGGTAGATCACTTCTCTCCACCATTAATCTTTTTTGTTCGACCGGTGCAAGTCTTGGAGGCAATGGTTTTTTTCCTAGAGTGCTTCCCCCTCGAATGACTCGCGCAGAATAGACTTCGTCTAAAACGTATCTGTGATGATATTTTTAGGGGCTTTTTTACAACCAGAACTTCACATTTTGCCTTGCTGTCTTCGCAAGCCTATGACTTTCCTTCTGGTTTTGTTCTTTGTGAGTTGTTCTTAGTGGCTTGAGAAACTGAACACCGCCTTGAGACTTTAATTCCTAACTCATCGTGCCATGAATCATCTTGGAGAGAGCATTGTTGTTGTTCCCTTCTCTCCTCTCTTCGTGACCATTAGGACCAAACCTACTTTGTATTCATCTCCACCCGTTGGGCAAGTCCCAAGGACTTATTGCGAATACAACAGAAATACAAAGAGCTTGTGCAACACTTGAACACATACACATGGCAAATTAACAATTAAGTTGACGTCTTCGGCTCCCTGGTCCTTCCTCGGCATGGTTTCGTCGTGCAATAACAGTTCATTCTTCAATTGCACTTCTTGGCGGCACCTTGTCCGTCCTCAACACTTTTTAGTTTCGTTTATGTCGATGGGCCTTTGTTGTCCTCGTCTATTTGTCCGTATCTAGGCATTCTTTTATAGCAGACAACTATTCGTGCTTTGCATAACAGTGATTCATGATCCCTTTCGCATCCGTGATAGGGCAGTTTTGCAGTTCCGTAAGGGCAGCAATCTATATACCCCTATCAGAAGTCTCTTCAACTATTTGCCGGAGTTTACATTCACTGCTAGATGCACACATGTTCCACAATCCGAATTCAAGACCATGGATCCAGGTATTACGTCGTACCTTGATTAAGAGGCTCTTGGTGAACTCAGGCTGTACTTCTGCTGGCATATTAATATATTTGTACGTCCTATCCGGCCCATAGGGTTGCCCTTGAGGTTACCGGTGGTCACCACGAGGAGATAGAAGGTAGGATTGATCACCAGGACTAAATCTACTTATATGGCCTCTCATGTAAAGCACATCAGACTGGTAGCTTCGTATTTCAGCGATGTCCGTTGGCCAGTAAGACCCAATAGGCTTCATGATAAAGTCAGATTAGCTTAGCTAGTCCATTTGAACGGGCTTTGATTGTTATTACTCTCTGTTTCATTTTGTTTACTAGGAAAGTTAAACCTCTAAATGCTTGTTGATTTGGTTCATGTTCTGAATCATAGAAGAAGAAGAAGAAGAAGAAAAAAAAAGAAGAGGAACAGGTTTCCTCAGATTTCTGCTACTGTGGGCTTTGTTCACGTTTTTTTGGGGACTGAGATACGCTCAGTCGATTTGCAAGGTCCCGCAGTTTTCAATGTCCAACGTCCTAGTCTGAATGTGTTTCCGAAATTATTCTGAAGTTAATAACCATGAAGAGAGAGTAATCCTCTTTTGTAGATTAGAGTATTTGTCTTAACCAAGGCTAAGGCAGAGTTACCAAGCTCCATTAATTGCAATTTTTTTAGGCTCCGTGGTTAGCAAGTTACTTGCCACTTTTTCCAGTATAAGTTTTCAGGCATTTACTTGTGACTCACTGAAGAGAGCGCCATTTCCTTATCGGCCATTGTGAACTCCATCCCCTCTCATTAATAACTGTGCATTATCATTTTGCGAAAAGGGAAGGTGGTAGACGCTTTTTAGTAGTGGTCGATGCACTCATATATATATTGCTCAGTTGTATACCTGGTTCTCTAATGCCCGCCGAAGTCCGTGTTCGGCCCTGCACGCCGATGACATCGTAAATCAAAACCTTGATTAAATTGACTTGCGAGAACTGGGAGCGGTCTCTTATCTTCAATCGCTTTCCTCCAAGTAGCAGTCGAAATCTGATACATATTGTTGAATTCAGTAGCAGTATTAGGAGTTTCCTTTGGTCGAGGGGTGGAAATGATTGGAATCAGTCAATAGAACAGAACTTCAGATTGAGTTTGCCATTATCTTCAAGCGATCATTTCTATCTTCTTCTAGCGTTTTTCTCTTATTCACTGGCGTTGCATACTAGCCTCTACTGCTGTGATCCGAAAATTTTACGCTTCGATAAACAGGTTTGACTAAGCTACGAAACTGTTTGCTTTAATCAGTCGCCATCCTCAACTTTACCCCCTGACCTTTAGTAGGAAAGCAAAGTGAGATAGTAAAAGGGTTCATTAGAACTGTCATTTTGTGACAAATTTACTTCCTCTATGTTTGCTTAAACAATTATTCCTTCCGTTATGCCCTTTACGATGTTCTTTTCTGTCGTGGTTCACCTTTTAGATTTCAGATTCGGTACTCGTTCAACTTGCGAACTCTTCAACCGGAAATGTCCCTGAGTAGGCAATTCAATTGCCATAACTTACAAAAGACTGATGGTTTTGACATCTCCCATCCCAACTGCCACTCTCGATTCTTGGTTTGCCAGAATCTTCCGTTAAGCTCTAACCATCGCTCTATCTCGGGCAGTGGGTAGGAATTGAGACTGTAGAAGAATCGAGTTTCGTGTTGAAATCACCAACTTACAAATTGTTCGACGTTGTCCACTTTGCCTCCTATTCATCAGCGCAAAATAGCTTTGATGTTCGAACTGGGCTACTAACTAACCGCAGTTAGATTAACTAGAGCAGCTAGCCAGGCATATTTCCAGCTCAGTTCTCTTAGTCATCTCCAACAAATCGTCTTGACTGACTTACGATCTCATTCCACTCACGTCACTAATTTCCATTGATTTAATGTTATGAAGTGGACCAGATCTGGCACATGGAGAGAAAAGTCAAGCTGCTCGAGTAGCCGTATCGGTTCGTAAACAGTGCTATGACCGATCTATTTTATCATCAAAACGATAAAGTATTTATACGTCGTGGTTGATTCTGCCATACCGCACTTCCCTTTCCGAAGATGGACTATGTTGTTGCCGAGGATGAATCCTACTCGTTTCGGTTAGCTCATCATTGGCCTACACTTGTCATGTCGGTCACCTCTTCTAACGTTTTGACATCTTTTCAAGCAGATGATGCTCGAACTAATGAATTGTAATCTTTGCATTTCATCCCTTTATGAAGATCAAATTTTCAATCCACACTGCTTAGCCTCATGAATGTACTGATTAAAGTTGGTTGTTTTTCTCACTCTTTTCCCAATGCTCTTTGCAGGTTTTCACACGGTTTCGGTGTATCCCAAGAAGGATGTTCCCTTCTTCATCATTTTCACGGCTATGTTATGTTCTCTCACTGCGCTTCTGGCCTTTCTCACCCATGTCTATCCTGAGCAGATGGGCTCTTTCTCTAGTCAGGTAAGTCCCTCTATCCACGCCTCTCACCCATTTCAACTCAATTCTTTCATCTAGATTTACCACACTATCTAGAATTGTAATAGTTTCCACTTTTGTGGTGGCTGTTTGCGCTCTAACCTATAGGATAAAATTTGTATCCTGATGGAGGATCGTGAAGCAAATTTTGAGGATTCTTTCCAGCACTGTGTTGGCTTGAGTTGCTCTTTTTTCGCTGATCAAATAACATTTGTCAAAGTAGGGAGAGTGGATCAATTTCTATGAGTGTTTTAGACTGGAGGATTCATCACTGCTTGTCCAGTATCTTGACAATTTTGAGGGAATTGGGAAAGAGAATAATCTTTAAAGCAATGCACTCCGGAATATACATAGAGATGACCTCTATTTGAAAATATAACCGGAATAAATTTAGCAGAGCTAGTTAAGTTCCAGTTTGTACAAGAGGCACCAGCATTCAACCGATACTGAAGATCAATTTTCTTCACTGAGTAACCTGGTTTCGTATGAGCTGTTTTTCATCTTACACCGCTTTCAAAGGGTGCAATGAGGGGCAGTGAACATTTGAAAAAAATCTTAAATATCCACTATTGAGAAGTGGTACAGACGATTCGAAGTAATGCTATTTGTAGCTTTCGGCTTTTCATCATGGTAGTTCTTTTTTCTTAACGACACGGGCTTTAAATTACTCGCCTTTTCGCAATCCAAGATATGATCCTTTGCAGTTCAGCTGCTAGCTCAGCCAGTCACTCAAGGATTGACGATGACAGTTGGAGTTTTAGCTTACACTTGGCACTGCTGTAGTGATCGTCCTATCTAATGGTTCTTTCCCTTCCTGTTTGAAATGTTTAATCCATTCAACTTCTGAATGTACCAGCGGCCACTGATCTGCAACGCTGAGGAGTGTATTAGCTCGTATTTGCATTTACTTAATTAGTGAGAAGGTTAAAAGGCTAAGATCTTTCTGAAAATGCGGTCGCTTCATGTGTTACGTTTTGTGAGTGGTGATCAAATCCGCCTAATATTATTTAACTCACGGCCTTCTTAAGTTTAAGAAATCTTGATGAGATAATTTCTTCGGTTGTTCATGAATTTTGGGTTTCATCATTGCCCATCATCAATTGAGTCGGCCAGATAAATAAACCTAGGTTCAAATCCTTTGCCCCATTTTATCTATTGATGGACACGAATGCATGTGCCGCGAAGGTATTATGCGCAAGTTTACTATTAATATGTTCAAGAAATAGGTTGTTTTCAAATGGAGCATCGGAAGGTGGTGAACATCTTTCTTGGTAGTGAATAGTGATAATAGTATCTACCTTTAATGGTCACTAACGGATATAAAATATTGGGATCAAAGTATATTTCACATAGATACTAATATGTTAGATGGAAGGGGTAAAGAATTCAGTTGAAACATAGCGTCTGGTTCGGTGCATTTCACGACTTGACAGAGTCAACATTGCTCTTGCAATTTTTGGCCACCTCAGATATTGCCCATAAACTCCACTGCTTCCTCTTTAGCTCTTCCTGGCTAGTTGATCGTTAATTAGTTGGTATACTCAGCAACCCTAACTGGAGTTTTCTAGCTTTCGTTTTTCCCTGGAAACGAATAAACCGTTATGGGTAGGTGGTCTTAAGATTGTTCGCATCCACTGAGCTGCTGCAGGGTAGAATGGTTGATCAGTTTGATACTACCACTTTAAAAAGGTGAGAGCTTTGTTCCAAGTGCAATTTCGAGAAGTAAAAGGATTCAAAATAAGGCTAAATCGGTTTTTGGAAGAGCAAAGATTCAATCCAGCTATGGTTACTCTTGTTCAAATTGAACGCCAGCTCTAAACACCTTTTTGTGTCCGCTTCGATGATTGCTTCTTTATTCAAGCTTGTCGGACTGAAAACCTCCTACCTAATCTTCCATATGATATTTATCTGTGGTACTAAGTTACTTCATTCACTGCCAATAAAAGACCAAGCCCCCAAAAGTTTTTTAACTAACGGATATTTTTAATTAACGCAACGATTTCAATCTTTCAATTGCTAGACCATTCCAAATGATTAATACATAGCATGTTTTCTGGGTTCATCTAGTGTTAACCGAAAGCTTTTAATTGGACGACTATTTAACGCATTGTCTAACCGCTTAGATCATTCCTCACGGTCATGTGAGAATGGGAGTGACTGGATTCCGGAAAATCGGTCGGTCATTCATCCATTCCACTTCCATTAAAAAAATTATGCAAATAAACTAATCGCAGGAAGACGAAGAATCGAGTGCTGCCTTGTTTTCTCTTGGAATAAGGCTGCTTTGAGCCTCTTAACTCGGACCTGGTTATCCTTTGCCGATTTAGGTGGATGAACATCGGCTCTATTGACTTCTTGAGTCTTGAAACACTTTTATACTCGCGTGCGGAGTGATCTGTCTCCTAGAGGTCACTCCTCTGATCGCCGTTTCTCATATGCTTAATTTCGCTGTGGGCCACAAGACAACTCACTGACCCAAAACTGTTGAAGCATAAATACTTGTAGTAGTCCCTCCTTTATTGTTCACTGAGATAAGATTTCTTGCATTTTTCTTAATAGTATCACTCTTTTTGCAGGAATTGGCTGAACTCAAGATCGTCATAGTAAGATCAAAGGTTGTTTTCCGTTTTAGGCACTCCAATGGTTTCTCAGTCCAGTCTCCTATTTATCCGACAGACTAGTTGGAGCGCTGAGCGCGTTTGCGCCACTCGTCGTGCGACGGGCTTAGTAACGCCCACTCTCCACTCCAGAATACTTGCTAGGGGAGAAGAAGAATGGATGCAATTCTTTTTCTTCACGTATCCTCTCTGTCTCCCATTCTTTTTGTCTGACTGGCTGCTGTATTGTCAATTGGGTTCCTGTGGGAGCCATTCTATCGTACCACTAGCAATGCCCTAATAATGATTACAGCATTACTATTATTATTAAATGTTGAATAAATTGCGATGCATGTTTGTGCCAGTAATGGACCGTTTTTTACGATATGACCTTGTTGACAGTGTGCATCAGGTAGGGGGTTATGAAACTCACTAAGCGCAAGTACCATGATTGCCTCTGAAACTGGCAGCTTAAACCTGATCCTGCTGAAAGATTATGAAATGGAAAGAAATTAGAAATACTAGGATATGATTGCATGAGGAACAAAAAAACTCGATTCGGCAGAGTTTGAACATAACTGTTCTGGAGCCCTGTGCCACGTGGTTGTTGAACTAGAAATTCGGGATAACATTCGTAGTTCCTGGTAAATAATGTCAGCAACGCTGCCATTCAACGTGTGAAAATGGTAGAATTAATAGCCTTTAATAGAGAGAATGAACTTCTTAACATAGAAAAGCAGCTTAATTATGATCACCAGATTTTGCTTATTTGCAAGCGGCCATGTCAAGGGCAAAGAAGCTTCAAGGTCATCTGTAAAATATTTGGTCCAGTTTTTTCCCGTTATTAATGTACCTTGGGTTTTCGCGATTATGCCCTTCATTTGACAATGTCGTCAGTGACCCGTTATTATTGTCCTATTTCCTTCAGTATTTGAGTTCGATAAAAAAGGAAAACATTTTTCGCTTTTGGCTAGAGCTGTCTAGTTGCAAAAGTAGACTAAATGCTGATGAGGAAAAATTCGAGTTTAAATCGGAAGACAAGGCATTGTCCAACACTGAATTAGACAAGCTACGGGATAAAATATCACATCTGTCGGTTAATTATGTGACCGCTATTTATGTTCGTTACATTTCTCATAAAGCCAAGCTTGCGGTCACTTTACCTTCGGAACTCCTGTCAACGACATTGTGTATGCCCAATTATTGTCTATTTATTACTTAGCGCGAATTTTGGAAAACCCCTGCAATATTTTGGCACTCGAACCCTGTCTTCAATTTTCTGAATCTGAACTTAAGTCAACGTAATCAGTAATTTCGCCATTACGTACTTTTAGCCTGTTTCCGGATTTTCTAAAAAGCGACTCATTTACTCAGTTTTGCGTAGAAATTGTTCTCAATGATCAGCTTACTCTTAATGACGTTTTATTTGAAGAGTCTACCTTGGTCTGCCTTGTTGAGGTAAGTGCTTTGCTATCTAAACGTTCCACCTCAGTTTTTAGCAGGTGATCCCACTTCGTGCTTGCTAACTTTTCTTATGGCCGTCAACGCTTATAAAATGGAGTTTAATGAACTCATGCTTGAAAGCAATCATTCAGGAACCATCCAGGAACGACATGAACAGCTTCTTAACGATGCAGCGACTATTTGTGCAAAGTTTGTCGGCAACTTCGATCATTACTTTTTATATAGATATCTATCTCCTGCTTCGGATGACTTTATGGGGCTCACTTTGGAACAGTATCGAGACGTTTTAGATGCTGCATGTTCAAGTAATGCACCCCGAGTTGACTGTTTCGATGATCTCTATAACTTAATCTTTAAAACAGTCGAAAAAGTAAGTTTTACCACTTTTCAAAGTAGGGCTTAGAATATTCTTCCCATTTTCTTGCAGTCAGCAGCATTTGCAAGATATCGTGAAAAATTTGCAAAGAAATCGGGTTAGTCAGTTCTTCGTCCGACGCACTTCTTTTCACTGGCCATAATTTGTTGGCTTCGTCATCATTCTGCACGTCTCTGACGCACTTTTATACCCGTTGTATCTCGTGTTTTTCTTTCATCTTTATATATTGGCTGTGGTGCTCCTTTTGTTATATCATTATTTTCCATATCCTTGCATCTTTTGAAAGTTTCTTGACCTGTTTTTTTCTAGCTTTAATAAAATGTTTGCATGTTCTATTCGTTTTAAGCTAGTGCTTTCATGGGTCAGAATTTCCGTCCAGTAAGCTTTTATCTTTGATTTTTCAAAACATCACCTTGGGTGCCTAGTCTCATTCTCGAATCTCATGGCGGGTCTGCTGAAATTTGCATTGGTCACGTCCATCATGAGGTTTCATAGTGTTTTAGTAGATCCATGTAATAGGGCATTGCGACTTTAGATTGCCTGCAGTGGTTGGTCTCATTCGCGCCGATTGGCTTTTGTTTTTTTTTTTTTGCAAATTCCCGTTTGTTGATCCACCTACTTAGTAAGCTTAGCCGTAAAGCTGAACCCAGACGAGCTACAGCTCTACGTGACCACTAACATATCGGTCGACGATTCAGCAATGCCCAATTTACCTCGCACGCTAGTATATGCTCGCGGAGTAGAGCCTTTCTTAATGCCGATATGGATATACGTTTTATTAAGTTGAGTATTTGACCGGCTTTAATATCAGATTTGAATTTATCGCTTGGTCAAGGGCAGGCGGTTCGGTTCTAATGAAAAGCTGTTTATTACAGCGAAGATTAATAGGGTCCTTTTTTATCAATTACATTATTTACAAAACTTATTTCTAAATAAGCGAAAGATCCCAGTAGTGCTATTTGCCAGCATTTCGTGGCAGAATGCACTAGTCTGTGTTTTCTCCCAATTCTTCCGTTGTTTCTCATATCACTCAAGAAGCATGGCTATCCAAAATTGTTGTATGTAAAGCACATTTTGCATATCAAATCTCCGCGCTCAAAAAGCTATTCTCCAACCATTTTAACTAAATATTAAATGGTACACTAAAGCGATTTTTGACGTAGATTTAACGGGCCGATTTCGACAACTAGCTTGTAATGCCATTACATCATAGAATGAGAAGTCCTTATCCCAAAAGTTAAATATCGTTCATTTATTTAGAAAAACATGGTTCCAATACTTGCTCTTCAATTAAAAGAATGGGCTTAGAATTTCATGCAGCCAATGATGAATCCATTGAGGTCACTGGCTTGTCACTCGCAGCGTGGTGTTCAGTTTCAGTAGAATAGCAAGTTCATTGAAAATTCTTTTTTGTTCGCTAGTGGCAGCGACTCAATTTCGACGATGACTTACGTGATTATTTCTCCATCTACAATGTTCTTGAATTCCCCCTGCGGATTCATTCCACCTGTGCCATGGCACTTATATATGAGACTAGTGCTATTATTCCGTCCCATCATTTACGAGTTATCATTATGATTGTGTTCGGAAAATGTGCTCCCTGACTATTTGCTGCTACCCGAAGTTGGATGACATCATACCAGGCGTGTTTTTGCTGCTTCGGACTAACAGCCAATGACTAATGCTTTTGTTTCAAGCAATACATTTTGAGCTTATCACCTCTGTACCAAGCCTATCAGCGTCCTCTTGATTCACAAACACACAGACATTTCTAATTGATTACTTGATGGATGTAGATTTTAATCACAAATTAATCGGCATTAGTTCTCTATGTCTTCTTCTGGAAAACTATATTTCTTCCTTCTCTAACCTTTCTAAACGTCACACGGACGTGTACCTCTAATCGAATCCACCTAGAATTAATGTTGATGCCACCTGACACATACGTTCTTTCCACAGTCATTTGGTTGTCAAGATACAAATGAAATAATCGTAGTTATGCACATAGTGCCAGCAGTTTATCCAAGCATATGTATTTCTTGGTCAGGTAGTTAGGTATCTTGAAAGATAGAGGGTAGCGTTTTTGATGCAGCAGTCGTTCAGGAGATCGAGTAATCAAATGGCGCGTGTTTCCAGTCTACTGCGCGTCCGCAGTGATTGAAATAACCAAATACACGAGCTGTGAAAAGAGATTACCAAATACTTTATTATTATATGCTTCTCGTTCCCTAGATAACAATTAGAAGACGCTTTCTGGTTGCAGAGAGTTAGATACATGCAAGTTATATGTATTAATTAGGGAATGCAACATGCCAATATGTGAATTTGTGCCTCATTAGCAAGCGACTCTAAATATTCTCCATTCTATTGCTGTAATACAATGGAAATTTTTTTCTGTCCTGAATTTCAGGTTTGAAGACTCGATACGTGCGCACTTGCACCTCAACAAATAACAAACCAACGCGTCAATTAGCACCGATTCAACTGAATGTACTTGCCCTGTCTGACACTTCACTAGCCAATCGACTGCCACGAGTCTATGAGGGCGAATCAACTTCGTGTGATGAGTTCGTTTTTCTCTGATAAAACCTTTCAAACTAAAACCATCGCCATTAGTTTGAAAGCAGTTTATTTATAGGAGAACGAACCTAGTAGTTGAACAGTTTAGCAAATCGGCTAACCATAGGGAAAGCGGTCTTAGTAGTCAACGTTTGATTGCCCATTGAATTGATGAGAATTTGACCTTTATTCAAAGTCTTTTTGTTCTTCTGTTGCAGTGAGATTGCATTTTCGGAAAACAAAAGGAATAAATTAACATTTCTGTTCAAAAAAGGTAAGGAACTTATTTCACCACCCAATTCACTTGGTGCGTAGAAGTTATAAATTCTTTCACTTTTGCTTTCAGCCTATTAGACAAGTTACGTTAAATAATTCAAACGTTTTTCATAATTCTACCCTGTCAACAGACCCTGTCTTGCTTCTATTAGAATGTTGATTGTTGGATTAAGTGAAAATAAAGTGCAAAGTACTTCTACAGATCTTTATTTCACTTTTCAGCGCCTGTTGAAATTTAATCATCGCAATTTGGGGTACATAAATAGGAATGTCTTAGCGACATAATTCGATCTTGCGAAAATCGTTACCTCTTCTTCACGTTTTCTGATTCTTGAAAAGTCAAAAAATCAATTGGAAATGGTAGCTTTCTTAGGGAAGTTATTTGATCATCAGCTTCTCAGTCACACGGTTTTTAGCTTATATTGCTCTCATATAGAACAATCACCTAAGAAAGCGCATTACAGTTCCAGTAACACGCTTAGGTCGGTGTGGAACATAGGACTTTGGTGTCCCCATACTTCCGTAACTTGTATTTGAATGTATTTTAATAATCAGCACACTGGTTCTCGTCTACTTGGTTAGCGGTTGTGGGAATTCAGACAGATCAATACATTGAATCACCCTCTCAACCAGACACTCACAAGAAAAAACAAAGTTTTTCGTCTTTATTAATTCAAAGGTGATAACTAGCAGCCAAGAAGCTATTCTGTAAAATGATAACTTAAAACTACACCTGAGGCAGCAAAATACAAAACACGTACTTACTGGTAGCATTTAATTGCACCCGTAATTTTAATACAAACTTTTTAGGGTTATGTGGAAAGTAGTTTTAAGTTGTACCCGGGCAATTTTACATTCTCACCTAATCAGAATATTTATTTTTGTAACTAACTGTATTCAGTTATGCATCGAAAGTGAGATGAAAAAGGTTAATTTTGATTCGCAATGTTTGATTGTGCCTTATTGTCAATCCGATTTTAATCGGCCTATATAATGGCGAAGAAAAAAAATGGTCTCGTAAAACCAATTATGGGGAGAATCGCATGCTTGACTCCAGACGGTTCGAATTTAACTCAGTCTAACTTATTTGATGTTATTGGCAAAACTGATAATTCATTATCTACTATGGGGTTTTCCGGGAAATCAATTTTTGGAGCCATGTTACCACTTATATTATGAAACGAATTTCCATATATTCGTGGTCCTACGAAGGGCTCAAATGAATGCTGTGTAGTAGGCATTCCTAGTCAACATAATCGGCTTAACAAAAGAGTAAACATATCTAATACAAGATCAGTATTTCGGAACGATAGCATAGCTATTTGGCATTAATTAGTGAGCATAAATTATTTGACTGGCTGAAATATTTGTTCTCTTCATTTAGTTATCTGTGGCAATTTCGTAAGCGAAATAAAATGCCTTTGATCTCTTCTATCGTCTTTTCCTTGTCCTTAATTATCTCCGTTTTGCCACTTTTCAATTCGCGAAAATTACGCCCTTTGTCTCTTCGTTTTTACTTTACGTCATTTTGAGCATTTAAAAGAATTTATTCTGATTGATCCATAGCGAGTTATTAATTGATTGATCTCAGGGATCGGATTTCGATATAGGAAAGGCTATTTCGCATATACTGCTCTGGCGGTGTTTGATCTTGCGAGTGAAACAAATGGTCCTGCCGAATGTTTATTTAAACGACAATGAAAAGTAATTTGCTTTTCATAAAAAATTAAACTTTTTCCCGGAGAACTGAATTATTACTAAAACATAATACGTCTGAAAAAATTAAAATCGTGATTTAAGTCATCAGACCGTTGAGCGCAGTTTTGAATTCCTAGGACGGTATGGTTGGCGCAGCTGCGGATGGGTCGTTCGCCATTCCCGGTTTGATAAATTACTACTTTCTAAGTTTCAGGTGTGCTCCTTGGGCTAAAAGATGAAAAGACAACCGAGGGAAGCTATACACACATCAGCTGCGGTAAAATTTTAGCAACCGTTGCTGGTCGCGTAAAATTAGAAAATGACGGCTCACATGTATGAAATCTTGTTGACTTAAATAATTTTTAGACTAAAATATCAGTTGTTCCATTTATAGAAGCAAGTCCAACCCCTGATGTTGGTTCTGTGGTTCTCGTCAAGGTGAATTATTCGGCTTTAATTACTGATCTTAAAGGAATTTTAGGTTTGTTCTATCACACGTCGATTCGCACGATGCGATATAGTAGCAATTGGAAATCGTGTTCTTGCAGGCCCTTTTCGAGGACTGATTCGACGGGAGGACATTCGGGAAACTCAGAGAGACCGCGCCGAGCCATCACTGTCTTTCAGACCAGGCGACTTGGTTCGCGCTAAAGTAATTAACATTGTGGGCTCAAGCTCTGGAGCCTATACCTCGTCTTGCCTTCCAGCGGTTGAGGAATGCTCTTCAGTAGTTGGTTCAGTGGTAGCAGCTGCTCGCACAGTTGCTGGGGCGGTACAATCTTCTCCCGCCCACACTGTGTGTGGTTCTAGCTCGGCAACTGTCACTTACCTTCTCACAACCGCTCAATCCGATTTGGGAGTTGTAGTTGGTTTTGGACGTCCAGCACTCAGTGGGGTTACAGAAGTGCTTGGTGCTACTAGTGGTTGCCCACTTATCCCTACCTCCTGGAAAGAAATGGTCTGTCCAAGGACTCTGGACCGTTTTCCTCGTAAAGTTGCCCGGGTGCCAAGTGAACTTACAGAAATATTGTACTCAAGTGCCATGCAGGGTATGAGTACTTCGGACTGAGGTTTTTGGAAATGTTAAGTTTGAAGTATTGTACAAACTACTTAGCTACTTTATTTTCTTATAATTAGATAAAGATCCCATTGAATGCAGCTTGGCTGGCCGTTCATATATGTAGGAGCATTTGAGTTGCGTTCCATTGTTTGAATCCTAAGCAAATCTTAAATAGGATAGGGGGATTGAGGGTACTTACCAGGTTAACGGTGAGTGCTCGCCTTTTCAAAAAATAGTTGTAATAAATCGATGTGCAGGGTAACTCCTGTACAACAGGTACTTTAGGAGAACGATTCCGTTTAAACTTGTATTTGAGGCTCTTGGCCTTATTAGAAGTTAGTTCTTGCATTGACTATAAAGATATACTTGAATAAATTCCGCCTTTCGGGTTCCCGACGCTTTTCTCGCGATGGGAGACGCAAGTTTATGAGAGAAAGCATATTCTTGGCGAAGTTTGCGCTCCCGGCTCTTCTGGCGGTGGTGACTTATGTGATGTCTATGAAACGTGCCGGGGGTGATTATTATAATATAAATGCTAACCTAGGCAGAAAAGGCCGGAATATGACCAGAATCGGAGTGATATGCTCAATCCCACCATCTGCTGTGGATTTACATTGGACCCGGATATCGGGAGTTAAGCCGACTAAAATAAAGCAGCTCCAACCCTCCCTTCCCCGTCTGCAAGTCCGGGTGTTGCTCTTTTATAAAGGCTTACTGATCGTGTTGGCTGCGTCCCTCGCTAGGATTTTGCGGCTAATTATTGGTATATCCGTCGTCATTTAGCTCCAGGCATACCCGAGAACCGAGCAAAGCCCGGGACCAATTTGCAAGAGTTCCTCCTGGCGTCCTCTGATGCGCTCCTGTGCTCATCTTGCTATTTCATTCCCTGAAAAATTAACAGGACATCTACACTGATTTATTTGTGCCATACTTCAGCCGCATTTATATAAGCTACGGGTAAAATTTCGAACGAATTAGCCAACTATCAGTTGACTCAGCCATAAAAACACCTCTAGTGCAGAAATTACAGGTACTCGAGTGGCATTCAGATGATATTAAACAGCTGCCCGTGCTGAAGGGCAGTTTCTTTAATTTCTAGAGCTTCAATAATCTAGAAACATTGATTGTGGAATCCCACTGAAGAGCGAATATGACCAATGCAATTATTTGATGAGAGCCAGCAGGTCCTGAAACCGTATCGCATGATGCGAGACTCCAACAAAGCGAATTCGTTGCAATCAGTTTGGCATCTACGCTAGTTTATGGGCCGCCCAGTTCCAGGTCAGCAGTTGTGAACTGTTCGTTGAAAGGATATCTCTTTAATTTGGAAAGTATAGAATTCCCTAGGAAATGAAGATTTTTTCAGCTTGGGTGTAAGCAAACCCGTACTTTTGGAAAAAAAATGGGTTGCGAATCAGTAATAATCATCCGACAATCAGATTGAAATAGAGATCCTAAATGGAGGACCTGTAAATATAACAGCAAAAATTAATGCCTTTGTGCCCGAAAAAAATATGTAGCTTTTCGGTTGTTTTGCTACTTAATTTTTCTAACACGGCTTCCGAACCTTTTTGGGGTAATAAAGTGTGACCTGATATTCTATGAGAGCATGGCCTCGGTCGTTACTCCTGGATTAAAGAGTAGCAGCAAACCTGACTTGATATCAATTATCAATGGATTTGGCGGAGATGTCCATGATGCTGTTTTCCTTTCCAAGGCGAATTATATCCTGACAAGTTCTGAAGATAGGTAATTTGATTGAACAATGTTATTCTAGATCTTTGCGATTATGGGTGATGAGAGATAGTGGAAGATACTGGCCTTCAGTTGAAAAAGTTCTTCCAAGTTTGTTTATTTTTCTTGTTATGATTATTAGGTCCTGCGGTTATTGTTCTATATGACAATCCAACTAGTCGAGTTATCACCGGTCTTGCGAATGGCACTATATCCGATTTCACTCTAACCACCGACCTTAATTGCATTATCCACAATAAAGATATTCTAGCCCATGTTGATCGAATCACTGGCCTCATGTGGGTTAAGGAATTAAAACTCATCTTCTCAACATCAAAGGACCAAATGTGTACCTGGTTCAATGATGAAACAGGCCAACAAGTAGCATCCTTCAATATAGAAACAGCTGGAGTGTGTCTACAGTGCGTACTTTGTTTATTTCAGTCTATTATAATCGCCACTTGTTAAATCCAAATTTGTTTTTTTCCTCGAGATTCGACGTGGCCACTAAATGTCTTTTCGTCGGCGATGCCAGTGGAAGAATCACCCTGCTAAGCTTCGCCAAGTCACGTGATTGTACTTCCTATGAACTGATTCGACGGCTCCAGGGACATACCAAGAGTGTGACCTCAATGTCTTGGGATGGAATTACATCACGTCTCATTTCCTCTTCCGCGGACAATTCTGTCATTCTTTGGGATATTGGCGGTGGCAAAGGAACCGCATACGAGCTTCAAGTAACTCAACACTTTTAGGGCCCTTTTTCTTTGTATAAAAATTAATTAGGGACTGTCACTTATCTCTTGACCGTTTAGCGTCGTAAAATGGCTCTGACTAATTAGCATAGTTCATTTTTGCTGCATCTACCGTTGAGAATCATCACATTCAATCAATTAGTTTTAAGATTTAGTCATTAAGTCGTGTTACGCTTCAGCGCTTTCCAAACTGAAATTGAAAGTGAAATAAGATATTTTCGTCAATTTTGGGCGTGACTCACCTTGTGCGTGTAACTTATTTGTTTATTTGCCATGTGTTTAATTATTTCTCTCGCGTTAAAATCCTGTTATGTCAGTTGATCTACCCTAATGATTTAGAGAAAGATGTGCTGATGGAGGGATTTCATCCCCTTTTAGCATTGCTTCAAAGTTTAGCGCTATGGTGTCTTCTAATCAAAAAGGCCTTAATTTTGAGACACGGTCAACCTTCCATTGGATCACTCTTATCTGCGTTTCGATCTGACAACACTCTGCCTCTAGTGGGAGACGTCTTTTAACATGAATTGCTTATGTGAATTCTTCCAAATAATGTGTAATTTCCATCTAGTCGATAACTGTCACTTTAGGCTGTCTAGATCTGTTCAATATAAACTTAAATTGTGCCATTTTGCGGTCTTGCCTTCATTTGGCACTGTGACACCCGCTTTTAAAGCATCACCCCTCCAAAAAGTGGGCCATTTACAGTCAGATTGGAAATGAACCCAGCCAGACATACAATCGTGCATGCATCTTGATATTACTCATATGCTGCTGAATTAACCGGTGGGCTGCCCAGCATATTACCTGTTTGGATCAGTATTGAGCCCACTAAATTGAATTTCTAGGACATCGTAGCATTTAACCGGTATGTATATCTCTAGGGTCACAAGAACATAGTGACAACGGCGAAATGGTGGCATAAACCTATTCCGTCTCCCGCCGGTGAAAAAACTTCAGGTGAATCACGTGCGAACTATGCAACCTACGTCATCTCCGGTGGTCTGGACGGTCTGGTCTACTTCTGGCTTATTGACGGCGAAGACTCGCGTGGTCGTCGGATAAGGCGCCAAGAGACACCCAACTGGACGGAGTCGGATGTCTGCCAACTCTGCAATGCTGCTTTCTTCTGGAATATCAAGAAAATGTGGTCAGATATGTGCGTCGGTGTTCGACAAGTGAGTTAGAGATAAATTTTCTTGGTTTATCGAACCCGCTTGTTACCGGCCTATTGGTTATGTGGAGGCGTTTATATAAGAGCGAGTGTGGCTTTTTGGACTTTGAACCGAAACTCGGCTCATTAAAAGTTATTTCTCTTTTATACACCATTTACAGCATAAAAATCCAGTCCTAGCTATACGCATCTAGCTAGTTCTGGTTGTTTTTCCAATAGTTTCTGCTGTCTAGGTATGGAAAGTGAGTTATAATAATAAATCCTCCGCAGCACTCGAATCGCACTTTATCCTCGAGATAGCCAACCACTTGCATATCTCTTAACTTGACTCAGTTTTATTCGAAAATAATTATGTTTCAGTTGATTAGTCTGTTGTGTCCGTATACCCATAGTCCTCAAGCTGATTGATTCAAAATAGAGGCTCCTGAAACATATGCTTTCATTTTCAGGCTTTTTTGAGAAAAGTCAATTTTCATAGAATCGAAACTCTTAAGCATTGGATGACTATTTTCAGAGTACCATGGTAGGAATCTTCTTTATGGAATCCATCGTAGTCATATCTGGTAATTTCCTCCATTTCCAACAATTCGACTATCCCGGTGGCTGGTTCTTGATTATGTAAAGAAAATCCAAAAGTGGAACATAGGCATCTTATCTTTTCTATCAGTTTTTTTTATGTATTCGTTACCACTCATTTGGGCAAGTCTCAAAGTACAGAGAACCTTTACAATAGTTAAACATACATAGAACAGAAGGCTCCTGACACAGTTGCTGAAAACGGCCACTATTGCCAACGACTCGGAGACGATTCTTTTCATTACCATTATTAAACTTTTTTATATGAGCTTTTATCCTATACTATCACTCCCGCTATGATCAATCCTTGGGGTCCGCATCGTGGCTAATTGCAGAAGTATTGCCCCGTAGTTATACGCTATTTTCCGCACCAGCATTTTCCGATGTTGGACGACGTCGTGTTCTAGAGTGCAGACCAAGTTCAGATTCCAACAGGCAAGGTGCAGCTGAGGCAGGACATTCTCACCATCGTGTTTCATCCGTTCCCCGAATATCGGTTCCTACAATGTTCATTGAAACTGATTTGCTGATCGTTCATTTTATTTGCGTTTGAATTAGCGGTAATTTTTGCTAATGCACTAGCCCACAATCCGACCACACTCGCAACCCCAAAACAGACAGAAATGGCGCTCTTTCTGGTAACATTTTTTTTGTTCACGAACGATATTGGTCACGTTCTTGTTTCTGAGTTTTCAGCTGTCAGCTGAGATGGCGTTTAATTTACCTTATATTAATCCAGACGTTCTTATGGCATATTATGATGTGACATTCATCCGGCGTTTACAAATTTTATGGGAGCAATGGGCATCACTATTAACTTTAGATGACGCAGGAGAAATATTTCAAAGTTACCATTTATCATGCTTCCCCTTTATATCTATTCCGTTTAGCGCCGGTAGTAAGACGATCTTTCTAACAATGCCTTTCAAACACTCTATTCTGCATTTTTCAACCAGAAATTATTTACCACGTCCAATTCTCTTAGTTTTATCTTTTACGTTGGGCCCATCCGACTTGCATACGTCCCACTTTGTCGGCCATATCTTTGATTAAATTTCCAAAGTAATTTTAACATCTTGAACTGGGTGATTTCCACCTTTAGATCTTAGAGTAACTGGATCATATACACACGCCGCCACTCCCAACTGAGGTTGTTCTAACCTGTAAGTAGTCAGTAATAGACCTAACCACTGAAACCCGAGTCAATAGTGCCCTGAAATGATGCAAACTGATCTCAAATCTTGACATTATTATCAGAATAAAGTGAAATAGATACATAAAACCTCAATCACACATTACTATAACTTCCGTCTAATTAAAGACATTGGTTATCTTTTTAAAGTTTGCGAGTCACTCCGGTTCAACAATTAATGATTGTTGTACGTGCATACCAAATGCCTTTAGATGCATTTTCAACAAGTCTAGGAGTATCCTGTCATTCCTGGCATTCCGAATAATCCACTCTGCGCCTTTTACTTTTAGCATCATTGCCGCCGCTGTGGCAAGGCGGTATGCGAGAAATGCTCACTGAATCGTTCCATATACCCCATCATGGGATTTGAACGTGAGGTGCGAATGTGTACCGAATGCTTCAAGGCCATTTCGGGCGAGGAGTAAATTTTAATTTCCATCTCTTAAAAGGAAGTACCCACAATATTTCCTCAATTTTTTTTCCTCTTTAGCCTAACAAGCCTCGCACATTACTTTGACGCACGTCATCCAATTGTCCGTCAGCATCTCCTTGATGACTTGAACATTATGCTGACGATTGGAAAGAACAAGGAAGTTAAAGTAAGTCCTTGCTCATCTAAGCGGAGTTGGCCACACTTTTGATACATTGTCAGCAGCCAAAACATGTGTACAGGTGTTAGCCCACGATAGTAATCAGGCTTAAATAAAAATGATTTGTGACCGACAATTCCTTTAGCCTTTGTAATAGGCACCGATACCACTGCCCACATATTGGTGACTTGCAATAGCCAAATTCGTTAGCGAGACTCAAACTGATAAGGTTAAGAATACAGAGGATCCAAAGTTTCTAAAACCATATGCGACACCCCACCAACAACAATTTTCAACTTCAGGTATGGGATCTCAAGACATTCCTTTGATTGCCCTCCACCAAGCTGATTCGACGACTTGCTTTTTGTTCCTCGTATTTCGTTCCCCCTGCTATGCCTTCACTACTCGTCTACATATGCATGACGTTGACATGAACTAAAACAAGCTTCGATATTCATTCCCATTCCCACACAAAATTGTACTGTTGAATCTGTAAATACTTTCCCTGAGTCTACTGCACCGATTATGTCTATTTAATGAAAAACTACTGAGCCATCCATAACAGCGTTGAGAACAGTCGTTGTACGGAATGACAAGAGAAAAAGGTGTTCCCTTAAGGGTGTTTCATTGGGCCCAAGCTGGCCAAGTCAAGCAATGGTAAATTCGACGGTTAGCGTATTCTGTGTTGAGCTTCTCCTCAGATAGCCGTAGAAAAGTTGGCGTACCCTTGCCGATCACTTGTTCACTCGATAGAGAGTTTAGGTGGGCAAGCTGTTTACGAATATAATGAACAAGGAGGTCTAGGTGTTCAGCAGAAGTGCCAGGGGAGGAAAGAAAGAAATTTCTCCAGAGAGCTGCGGCTAAGGCGGGATCTGAGTGCATTAGAAAGGCCTCATCGTAGGCGAAGAGCGAGCCGAAGAACTGGCTTTTGAACTCGTCAATTTGATTGTGCTGTCTGCGAATTACTCCAAAGGGCCGCATTCTGGATCTTAAATCAGCCCATATTAACTGCAAAGATGTTAGACAAAAAGATATATTTTTCACAAACCTGAACGAAAGCGTTTTTGAGGATTTTACCTTCCTGCCCTTCTTGGCGAAGACGAACGAGGCACATCCATATATGCAAAGTAGTGAGGGAGAACCAAGTCTGGAAAGTGTCTGGTAAATTTAGCTTTTCCACAAAATCACTGAATTCAGGGTATTCCGCACAAACAGCATATATATATACACCAGAGAGTTTAAGCCTGCCACTGCTATATCTTAAACCAATTCCCATTTTGTATTTTATGGAATCAAGGAAGCCTGACTTGGCGTGTGATAAAATACGCGCAGATGTAGACATAAAGGGTTGAACTGTTGAAAGAATGCGTAAAAATTTGCGGCTTGTGACGAGGCGTACGCCGGTTAGAATCGGTACCATACCATCGATTGAGGAGCGCTGATTTGTTGGATTACTGAAGTAGGCTAACCTGAACCGACTAATCAGCACATTCTATAATAGCATATCTATAATATTAATTATCAGTGGACCTGATATTTGGTTAAATTACATAATTTTCCTTTCAAACTTCGTTTCCATTTATATTTATAGCAGTGGCAATACAAATGGTCCTGATAATTATATTCTGAACCAGCGGTAGTGCTTACATTAACTGAAAATTCCTGATTCATATATATTTTCTATAATTAAGATCTCCGAAAAAGGAAATATCCATTTAACCTACGGTGCAATGACAGTTATTTTGAAATTAAGTTTAGGAATTATGACCGTAAAGGAATGATGATAGTAAAATCAGAAATATAATTTATTTTATGCTAGATATTCATGGAAAAGAGAAAATAGCTCCCTTGGTTGCCTATTCTTAGCGTCGGAAACAGCTATCACATATTTGCTGAGCTTAAATAAACATTTATCATCATGCTGTTCTCCGTGAAAACACGAACATGCTATTGACACCAAATCATCATTTGCTGAATGATGACCAGCGCCTAACCATAGAATTAATAATTAAAGAGCAGATAGTTTACATTGTTAGGGGCTGGAACTGAATTTATAGGTATTCAATTGAAGACAAGGCGAAAAGAAAGTCCAAATATTGCAACAAAATTTTCACAAGATCTCGACCTTCGGATGGTAAACTTTATGATCTCTGTATAGACAATAATGTCGCAGCCGAACTAAATCAATTTATGGCACAGGCTAAAATCGTGTTTGTTAATCTTCAAGGTCTCCAAGATCTTCACAAATTTCAATTATAAGATGCCGATAATCGATACTCACCGAGTACTTTGCGAATATATGTTTCAGATATTACTTTGACTGCAAAACTGCTGGTGATAAATAAACTGCAGAAAATTGTCCGCCTCAATAGAAATTAAATAACTTTCTCCGTTTTTATAATGTTCGCTTAATTGAGTTTTTAATACTATGTACTTACGTTCCTTATTCCTTCTGCTTGAAGGTTCGATGCTCACATTATTGAAGTAAGAACCTGAGCCTTATGTTAGGAAGCTACATTTCAAATGATATGCATTTTAAATTACGTACAAATACTGACTCTTGCTAGATAATGAGATTAATATTAAAAAGGTGGAAACTGCTGAGACCAATATATTGATTCGCATCGTTTCGGTGAAACAGAACAAATCAAATTGAAGATGTGACAATTATTATGCGTGGGTAATTGTATTGGCGAATCTGTAGCAGAAATCTTGATTGTGTATTTAAGAGGAAAATTGTTTAACGGCGAAAACAGAATTTCACCTCTTTTTTAAATGGGAGCACTGAAAGTTTAAGCTTTTAATCACTCTAGAATTGTATTTTAGACTTACTTTTAATGCACTTAATGAAGAAAATTGTTTTTAAAATGACCATTAAAGCTTAAGCGCCGTAGTGATGGGCACGGTGATTCTATTGGGATTGCTAAAGCAAAAAAGATTAAGGTCGGGTCTGCACTCATGATTTCATTTCTGCTTATTGGCCTTTTGTTCAGTATTTTTCTATGGGTTAAAATTCCTAAACAAGTTAGTATTGTTTTTTGTCTTCAAGTTATTTAGAAAATTTGTGATTTTCCTGCAATACCGGATTATAAACCCAATAAATCTAGGCATTTAGTTCTATTTCATCGATATCTTTTCCTCAAAGCCGAGCTAGGTTGTATCTTTTCAAGTCTTGGAACCACATTTGCTCTAGGTTCAAATGGTATATAAGTTAAAGTGAAAGACAGGCAGATAAACGTTTAGGGTCTAAGGTGCTCGTTATTAAAACTTGGGTGCGGGTAATACACGCTGCAAACACCGCATTATAGGTATCGATTTTTATTATTTGTAAGAGATGAATTCGGCGAACCTATTGTCAACCCTAATTTATTTGATCCCCAAACTGACAAGTATCCGGCTCTGTTGAGGGTATATTTGTTTCACTCGTCTGATTATTTCAATCTCTTTTGCTCCTACTCTTCACTATTTTAGAATGAAGGCAGACCGCTGTAATTATTTTACTCCAACTGTTTTCGTATGCTTTGTGATAAACATACTAGCCGTTTTATTGTCAACTTTTGAATCGTCCATTGTGAATGATGTCAAACCAATTAGCTTCACAAAATCACCTCCTCTCTCCAAACGTGTGATCTTAATTTCCGTTGATGGGTTAGGAACGCACGTGTTGGAAGAAAACGAACAGGACCACGTCAGATTTCTAATGTAAGTGCTGTATTTGTGCCTGATTTTACTCTAAAGGCGAATGGCTGAATCACAAGGGGTAATGGGAATCGTAAAAGCTGAAGCCCCAACTGAAACGCGCCCTCGTCATGTTGCTATGCTCTCCGGGTTTAATGAAGACCTATTCAATATCAGAAATTGTAGGTCTTTTTCTTTCCCTAATGCTCTGATTTCAGTCTGGAGGACAAATCTTCATCCTTTTGAAAGCATATTACACAATACTCAATTCACCTGGGCTTATGGAGACCCTACCGCTATTAAACCCTCCGCAGTCCCTCCAAATGATCCAAGAAAATCACGAATGAAAGCGGAATACTATCCAAGTGTGCCACATGACTTAAACTATGCAGATAACTTCGTTCTCGATAAGTTTAAGGTTGGTTGTTTTACTGCTCACACCATATTTATTATTTTCTGTCCAAAGTAATCGTGCCATGTATAATGGAGTGATACTTTGACTAGTGATCTTATAGTTCCATGGTTGACTGATTTCACGAATTTACACAATCATTCTTTCTTTTGTTCAATTCAGTTTCTCTAAGAAAATGAGTATGCGTGCCTAATAGCATGGCAAATTCTGACAATTCATCCGAAAAGCTCAAAAGTTATTGGGAGGAGATGAATGGATTTTTGGTGAAAAATTTCAATTCTTCTGAAGAAACGGATCTTCATTTAAATCAGTTCACGATTTCGTGGGATCTGAAGTCACCTTAACATCTTGAGAGCTACTCTTCTAATGTTTTTTGCTTTAGTGGCCTTTCTTACCACTCTATGTTAGTGAGCCCTACATGGCTCAGGTCTCAGTCGATCATACCCCATTTGCGTTGGACTTATCAGTCCGGCTAACCTAGGCCATTTATACAGTTCAAAGCAATCTCACGATTTTTTACTAAAACTGCCTCTTCTTTTTTCTAGAAGTTTTTTACCTCAACTCCCATTTACAGATCTTGATTTCGTTGTTGGAATAATGGATAAACTAATGCTAAAATTACTAAATTTGTTCTTTGAACAGGAAAAGCCAAATTATACCTTTTTATTTCTCCGATATTTTCCGTTTAGAAACAATTCCGACTCCATTTGTGAAATCCTAAGTTAACGGTACTGTTTCCATTTCTGTAGCATGCCACTTAATTGTGTTAACGATGAAAACCAGACCCGAGAACTGAAGTCATTCGGTATGTCAATGCAATGACCTTTATTTGCCGCGACAAGGCTAATTAACTTCATAAGAGAGTAGATATGTGGCTATCTGGAAATCGCAACTGATACTCTGCTGTTAGCTGAGATAAAAGCGTTTCTCCACCAAAAACAATTGATTTAATAGTGATCTGGAGTAATTGTTGATCTAAATACTACAAAATAGAGTCATTAAAAGCTGTTTATTATGCATTTAAATCCAATTCCAATTTCTGTCATTTCAACGTTTGCAGTTGAGTAGCCCTTTTCTACGGACAAAAAATAAGGGATAAAAGCTGAAATAAACGTTTTCCACTTTTGAATCACGATCTCTTCGCTGACATATTCTTAGACGAGAACACTTTCTTTTCCACTCAAGGCTTTCGTCAAAGTCGATATTGCGAAATTCGTTGCACCAGATGGGCCTACGGTAGATTGTCGAGGGAAGCTGCTTTTCCTTCATCTCTGTTCTGTGGACGACGCTGGTCATCATGGAGGCTATAACGGACTTCTCTATGATCGAGTTGTAGGACACGCAGACAATGTCATTGAACAAATTTATCAGATTTATCGTGAAAGTGTCAGTTTGGAAGATCTGGCCTCAACTACCTTTATAGTCACAGCAGATCATGGAACTAAAGCCGACGGTAAAAGCAGTTATAAATCCTAAAATCCTGATAGACATGCAGTGCTAACTATAAAATTGAGGATCATAACAATTACCTGAGGTATAGAATGAAAGGTAAGTTTGAGTTATGATCCTAGATTTAATTCTGGTAACCTAATTGTCTCTATTAATCGGGAAGACTTATATTCTGGGTTTTCTCAGCGCTGGTCAACTGTTCTTGCTAAGCTTTTTGCTCTACAAATCCAGTCGATTTAAACGATACTTTGATGATTTGTATCAGAGACACGAGTTGAAAATATCACCCCCAGAAATTGGTTAGAGCGTAGGTAAAAAACTGTCAGAATCAGCGTCTAGTTGTTCTGGATTGGAGGGTCTTAAGTTCTTTTGGACGATGTTTAGCCACATAAAGCTAGTGAGTTTCATTATGCCTACGTCCGTGTTTACACAAAATCGTGTCAGCGCCTAGTGTGATTTGTCTATGTTCTGAATGCACAATATTATCACTTAAAACTGCGAACTTGAACTGATGGTCCTGAAGTGGGTCGGATCTGCCGGAACCTCAAGTTGATTAACTATCAAAAAGGTTAGTCCAGACTTCGTAGTTTGCCAGCGCTCCTTCGCTAACGATGCAGAATAAGTGGTAAAGCTGGATTCCTCATTCTTTCATAAAGGGTACACTAGTCTTAGCTCAACTCCCACTATTCTTTTTGCTAGGGAGTTCCCCAGTCAAAGTCAAAATGTTGAAATCGTAATTAAGAAGGACATATTTTCACAATGTTTCACCACTGAATCCTCTTGTATGATTCAGTTCGAAATTAGGTAGCACATTCATCAAGTATGGGATATGTAAACTCTTAGAGAAGTTTCTATGGCCATTATTAAAACTTTCTTAAATTCAGTTGAAAATTATACTGCTTTTAAATCTGAGACACCATATTTACTTCAATTGAAATAAAGGTGGCCATGGTGGAAATACAGACGAAGAAATGTACGTCCCATTCTTCGCCTGGGGAGCAGGAATTTTAAAATCTTCGAATTCTTCTCTTACTTTCCGTCCGATTGCACATCAAAATAGCATAAATTCTTTGATAGCAGGGCTTCTCAGTACCGTCATTCCTTCGAATTCTCAGGTATTTGGGTACTCCGGACTTGTTTTTACGTGGTTTGTTTAGGGTTCTATTCCAATTCATCTCCTAAATGCATCAGTTCAGGCTAAAACTAGCCTGATTAAGTCTAACATTCTTCACCTAATCGAGCTGAAAAAGGTAAGAAATTAAGCTACTGGTACTGTTTTGCTTATGAAGGCTCTCATTCGCAAGGCGAACCGACAATCAGTCATACCAATATTCGACAATTATGTGGATTTTCAGACAGGAGATCTCGATGCTTTATTAGTGGTAGAAAAAACATTACTGAAATCCCTGTACTACGCACAATGGATGGCGTGGTACGCAGCTTTGTAAGCCTTTCGCTGTTTAATGCTACCTGTTTAGTAGGGATCTGTTATTTTGTTTATCTTGAACTACTAAATGTGTATTTCAGCGTTCTCTGGACGATTTCCGCCTTTCTAATACCGTTCGCACTTGCTGTTGACTTATTGGGTTTTCGCAATTCGCGAATCCCCTCAAAACGCTGTTTCTTTTCCCGTATATGCATATTTCTGCTGATGCTAGTTGAACTTTATAGAGGTATACCCTTCTATTTTTCGGATACGATGCATCTTAATGTTGACATGTTTTTATGCAAGTCATATATAACATTTTGCCTTTTTCAAAAAAATTTAACGGTATTTTTTAGAAAAAAAGTTAGTTTTTTGTAATAAAATTTGTAAATCTGTCACCTTTGACACCTTTTATTGCCTCTTTTAGTTCTGGTCTGGTGTTGCGGTAAGTGTTTTATTTGACGTTCGCTAAATTAACCGATATCCTTAAAATCAAAATCTTAATTTTTCGATAGATTATAGCAAAGAACCGAGTTTCCGGGAGATGTATATTTCGCCGTTCATCTTCCTTATTTCGGATTTTATTATAAGTGGTTATATATCTTCGGGACTGTTGATGGTTTCAAAAGCTCTGGAACTCCTAAGACCCTCGAAACGGTGGATTTTTGGTTTCTTGTTACAATTATTGCAGGCTTATTCAATTGTAATTTCACTGTTTACGGTTTCACAATGTCACAAGTTATTAGGTGGCAGCATTTCATCAACCAGGAGGATTCGCTATGGCAGGATTTCTAATTTCAATTAATTTGATGCTAGATCAGCGACAAAATGGAAAGGCGAAATGTGTGAGATTTTAGTGTTGTAGTTTCCACTTTATGTAGTGTTGGTTGGCACTTAATAACATTAAGTGTAAAACTCGAATTATTTAGATGAATACTGGGGACTAATATTTACATGTTTGCTCTTTAAAGGTGTACATTTTATTGATTGTTTTAATGCTGACCTTCTCTCTATGGATGTATATTCTGCACAGTCAACAACTTGAAAGACAATCGAATTTAATGTAAATTAGCCCCTTATAAAACACTGTTTAGTGGCCATCAAGTCATGCTGGTGCTTATTCTCCTTACTGTTTGGATTCTCTTTATTATCGCTTGCAACCCTATTAATGTAAGTTTGTGACTTCCTTTAAATAATTTAATATCACTTATTCAGGAAAAGCGTACTTCACATTCTGACCTGCTTTTCTTTGAACTACAAGTTGTACTTCTCCATGTATCCTTATGAAAATCTATTTTATTAAAGCCACGGCTTTAAAATGCACTTTAATGCAAAACATTTAACAGGATAAATTAATTGTTGTATACTATCTTAACAAACAATCATAGATGCTTTTAGTCCACATGTATCTATTCGGACTAAATATTTACTCGCCAACAGTGATGTAAGTTTCGCTTTTTGCACTCATACGAATTCACCGAAGGGCAAATCATTCTAGAACAATTTAAGCAACATTTTTTTATTTTAATAACTACTGACAAGTTTAACGCCTCTCACAAGTCTTTGGTATACTAGTTAATTTAATAATAGCCATGCAAACGCCGAAGGGAAGGGTTTCTAAGTTGGATCTCGGAATAGAAGAAAAGTACTTTGCGTCTCTGCCATCTCTTGGTAGGTGAGTGCTAATCGGTATCGGTGGTCAGTTTAATAACTGAGCGGGTGAACTGTATCCATATCAACGTTGCTTGATGAATCGTTTCAGCGGATTCATCGGCCGTCGAACAAGCTACAACTTGGACTTGCAAATCAGCTTGGAACTGGAGATGCTGACCAAAGGAGAATCATGCCGAGCAAATTGAAAAATAATTAGATCACTTACAATGATTTTTGAACAAACGTCTGCTGGAAAACTTTACGTAAACTTTGGGAATAGATTGTAGCACTAAATAGCTGGGGGTGAATCTAAGACTGCAAGTATGAAAACCTTTCAAATTAAGTTACCATGTCTCCTAAGTACAGGTAGCCGTCATGAAGGGATGGAAAGATTGCCAGCAAAGTATTAAAAAAAACACTCGTATATACCTACTGTCACTTAAATACCCATTTCAGTTTTTCGAGTACAACACATTAATTTATATTATTTGTTTGATTTTTTCATATCCCAATTGCAGGTCTGCCCTTTTAAAATTTGGACCCAGAATCATCAGCGGTATAAGTGATATAAGGCTTGTAAGTTATTCTCTTCAATACCATATACAATTAAAAATGGTCCGACACTCACTATTCTGTTCCATTTGTTAGAGTATGAAATATGGCGTAATCTTGACATCTGATTTGATGATTACCTTATGCAAGAAGTTAATGCACTCAAGTGAAGCTCCAGATTAAATGCACTCAAATATTTAAAGAATTTTTTTTACTGTTATATATGGTTATGGATGCTGCTTTCGACCAGCTAACATTCTTCATCCATCTGTAGATAAATTTGCCAGTTATGGCGTTCAACCTCATTTACATACTCTCTACTTGGCAAAGAAATCGAAAACAACGAAATCGAGTTCTGGAAACACACGTGCTGGTGTGGCTTCTACTTCTCCCTTTGACTTTCTTGTACGGAGCAACGCAGATGGGAGTGGTTAATAGTTGGGCCCGAATTGCAAAAGATCTCGCCTACTTTATTTATTTATCAGTAGGACCCCTTGTTTTCGCCTCGTTATTGGTGCTACTCTCTTTTGTTACAGACCATCGCGCTGTTTATAACTGCCAACATAACACTTGATTCACAGTGCGGGCCAAATTTTAATCTACTTTCACTCTTTGCCTATCTGATTTAGATTGTTTACGCAGTGGATGAGAGATGATACTGTTGAAACTAAAATTTGCCCTAAGTAGCTTTTTGGATTCACAGCTATAGAATGTTTGTAGTTAATTTTTCACATTTTGAGTATTCTTATTTAGGAAGCGCAAACTCATTATTACACAGTAGCACATGATTTTTCACCGTAATTTGTGGCATCATTTGTGATTTACTATCAACCTCCCGCTGATTAGCATGTGTCAATAATCATCTTGCCAGTATCTCCAGACTGGGCTAAGACTGACAAATTATTCAGTCACTCGTTCTCTCGAAGCCCAGATATCGCATTTGAACATGTCTACTGTCAGCAATAATATCGTTTTTGTTTTATGGCTATGCACAAGCCTCCCGTGACACGACGATCAGGCATGTCCTGACGTGCCAAGATTGAATTTTCGTGCTGTTTTAGCGTCGATAATAGAAAGAGAATAACTCAATAGAAGACACTCATGCGATTGGTGGTATTTTGAACTCAGGCTGAAGAATGAAAATCTTGGATTTGGAATGCTAGTGCTGAAAAGTTTGAATTAGACATCCATAATGCCTGATTCACGAAGTACAGCTAATTCAGTTGAATAGCGTTCTATTATTTGGAGAATGTCAGCTTGACCTCATTATTCTTAGTCGAACGGTCCCACCTGAGTTGTTGGTACAAAAAAGCGAATTAACAACTTCGAATCACCCGCCGAATTCTGACGGTTATCGATTAAAGCTGTGGAAATCGCCGTCGACCGACAATTTTTGTTTTGTAGCGACTTTTTACAGCACCATACTTTCTGTGGCGCGTCTTATGTCAAAACTGCTTTCCTTTTTATGCACATAAAGGTCAATTAATCTTATATTCAAAGGCTTGTCGATCCGAACCAACGAGATAGTGATTCTAAAGAGAGTTTTTACTTGTTAAATTATCTTGCGTATGAAACTCTAAGTCATTGGGACGATAATAAACCAAATTTAAAGCGGATTAAGCTCAATGTTCTGCACTGCAGTCATCTGCCGACATTTTCAAAGTCAGCAAATAAATAAATAGATGTAAGTTTCTGCCATATAAAATTGATCTATTAAGACAAAATGATCGCTCTTGGACGAATTTTTAGCGAAACCGGCAAACATTCACAAGTGCTCTTTCTTATTTTAAGATTATTTTCCAGGTCTCTTTACCTAATTTCAGTCTTTTTACCTTGACTGACAATTCTTATTGGCTCTCTTAGCACTATTTTCCGTCTCTTTTCCTTCGCCCGCTTCCCTTAACCACCTAGTAGCTAAGGCTAGTTAAGTCATTGGAACATTAGTGCACTCCTCCCTCGACTCACCCTAGCAAGTTCTTCATGAAAGATTTGGTCTGCTCTGTGGCTGACCAGAGATTTTGACGGAACTTGCCCTCGAAATAATTGCTAATTTAGTCTTAGGTTCTTTCGGTGACCCCTTCAATTCGCTCTCGCGACAGTAGCCTTCCGGCTCGTGGACTAGATGCCTTCTTAAATGCTGACATACAAACTTCCTTGCTCTCTCATAATTAGCCATATTAGGGTTGACATCCCTAATGTGGAATTGGCCAGCCGGGTCACCATTTTCATGAGCTACTGATGGAAGACTGCTCATTTCCAACCTTACCAAAGATTCTGGCGATTCAGCTTCTAGTACTTTATGTTTTGTTTGCATTAGCCTTATAAGATTTGTTAATAAAAACCCTTCCCTAGAATTGTGGTGGTCTATGAATTTTTCAGCCATAGCTCTCTTTCATCATGAGCTCTTCGATATTCGCTTAGCTAACATTGCTGATGCAAAATAGCTCTTAAGATGTGAAAAATCGTATTTCAGGTTGAGAATCTTGAAATTACTTAACTTGATAATAACTTTGCCTTAGATTTCCTATGAAGGGGGAATGTGACCTGTTAACATGGATTAAACAGCACTGTGTCAGCTAAGGAACGTTTTTCATTCAAAACAGGAACAACTCAGGAACGACTGACTGTTTCCTTTAAGACTAGAGTCGCTTGTGCCCTTTATTTAATTGAGACGAAAAGCAAAGAACAGGTTAATTATGAATTGGCAGGGAAATGATCATCGCGGAAGCATTTAATTATTCTTGGGGGATTTTCCAATTGGAAGCTCCGTGAAGTTTTCTTCGATCGATCCGCACTGATGGAATGCCTTCAGGTCTTCAACTGACGAAACTGCAGGGCCCATGAATTTCCCGAACACGAGGTAAAGAATGGAATTAAATGCGGTTAATCAGTTATTGAACCATGCAGATCTGATTACACGCATTGTTGTGCTTCTCGTCGTGCATATTCTTCTACAAAGACAGTGTTTTCTGCTACCAATCCAATCACTTCGTGTTGGGCAACAGAGGGTATTTTGCCCTAATCAGCTTACATCGTTGTATCCTGCCTTCACACTGGCAAGCCTATCCTTAGTGTCTCATGAGATTCATTAATTTCGCTGAGATTCAACTTCAGCGCCAAGTACATCATGGTCGTCACCTCAGAGTCCATGGAATCGATTGGTGGACGTTTTCGTATTAACTTTATATCACAACACCTGGTACCATTTTAAAGAACTTGGAGTTCAGCATATTTTTGTGTTAAGTCATCGATTTCGAGCTGTTTAGCGTCCACACGAAAGTTTACCTGAGCCAGAAGAAACGCAACCAACACCAAATAAAAGGGACTGAAAATAAATGGGAACAAGATTGAAAAAGAATGTAAGCAAGAAATAATCTATAGCCATCTATGCAGTTATTTTTTGCTATTTTTCTGCGGTTCTGATAAAGTTGCACTCAAGAGGGAAACAGTTAACAAAATGGTAAATCTAAGATGGTCTGGAAGGGCGCATTGGCAGCAATCCTTTTCAACTTTATTAACTGACAGAGTCCCACATAAATCTCAGTGCTCAAAGGCACCGAGAGCTCTATTTTGTTGCAATCGAGACAGTTGTGTTCCGTCTGTTTCATCAATCAACTAAACCCAACGTCTGGGTCTTGCCAAACAAAGAAGTGTGCACTAGTCATCTCATTAGTTAAAATCATCAAGTTCTAGCCTCTCTAAATACCTCTTGTTCATGAATAAAGAATACTTGTGCATTTGGATTACAGTACTCAAAAAGCAGTTAGGTGAAACTATATCGCAAATGATTTTTTGCCGCTCTGATCCTATCACAATGTCAGAATCCTTCTCGTTTGTAAGATTTTAAATTTATGTGAAACTTTTTGTATGAAGAATTCGTTTGAAAGTCTCACTACCGTCGATTAGAGCGCTTTGGCATATGTTTTGATCAACCCTGGAGATATAAATTGATTCATAGTTTCACAAAGCGGTGCAAATGTAAACTGAGATTAAAATGTGCCTCTTTTTCGCATTCTGAAATATAATTAAAGGGTTGAAAATCTAACATTGATGTAAATGTATTTTCAATTTATAATTTCGCATTTTCGGAATAATTGTAGCAACGAGAGCATAATATTGAGTGAGTAGAAAATTTCTCCGGTTCACATTAAAGCGTTAGGGGCTAAAAGCCGCCAGCTTCACTAATTTATCAAGAAGTTCTAATTGTCGTTCATTTGTTCCTTATCAAAGCCTCTGCCAAAAGGCAATCGCTGGCTCCTTGTTCTCCTCTGTCCATTGCTCGGTTAAATCCGGTTAATGTCAGCATATAAATCTCTCTAAAAGAGACTGGCAGGAAAAAAATCCTAGGGCATTATCGGCCCTTTCTGACACGAATCCAACAATACCAAGTCTCATGTATATGTGAAGCTTATAATGGATAGGCCGCCGTTCATGTTCATGGACGGGAATTGAAAAGTTGGTCTTTTGGGAGGGAGGTTGACAAAATAGTTGTTAGAGAAAATGATGAAGAGTCCAGCCATTGAAAGAGAAAGAATTTCGAGACAGCCGGCAACCACTGCCTAAATCGTGAAGTATGAGCTAGGTGGGAACATTCATTCGTCCCTCAGTATCTAGTGCTCTTAGTTTTTTGAGTCAGGAACTGTCCTTGCAATCTGTTTACCCACCATAAATGTTTAAAGGTAACCCTACCATTCGCAACTTGGTTTCTCGCGACTTTTTCTGCCACTGGAAGTAAATCTCTCTTTATTTCACTCGCGATTGTCAGATTTCCTGGTAAAACACGATTAAACCTATTTTATTAAATCGCTCAAATTGGTTAATAACTGCGGCCAGGAACTAAGCAAATTGAAATTAACCAACTTGGATGTCTGTAAAAGGAATCCATGAATTTCGATCCACTGATGGGCAATGACGAAGGTGATTTCAGTCATCAAGAGTCTAAAATTCGTTTCCCAAAATATTTATGTTCGTGCTTCTGACATTTAATTCAAAACGCTAGTCTTTAGCTTCCATTCACGCTCGTCTGAATTTTCTTGCATCCACTGTGCTAGTTTTCATATATCGAACGCATCTAAACGTAGTCTCCTCCAAAATCCACTCCACCGTGATGTATGTTGTTTCCATAGCAAATGTTTAACTATCTGTAATTTATCGGCCTGGTAGGAGAACCTATCGCTGCAAGCCACTAAAACACATCTAGAAGAGACGGGATACTCTGGTGATCGTAGAATCAACCAATTAAAAGAATTGCCACTCAACGTGGCACATTTTATCATTATTAATTTCTCTTTTTTCCATAACTTGTTTCAATCCTGCATATACGTGTATGATCTTAAAGTACGAAACTCCAAATAAGTGCATGTGCGCACTATGCGCGTGAAGCAGACTCAATGTTCGTAAAAAAGTAGGACATTTCAATACCTTACGACGTGTCAGCAAACAAACCAACAAATAAACAAAATAACATAATTTTTTCTTAAGTTGCAATGTTGCCCGTTTCAAAGCACCAGAACTGTCTTTTCTTTGTTCACTTACCCGATTTATAATTTAAATCGCCCAAATTAAGAAAGTTATTCTCCAAGGTTAAAGAGTATTCTCAAATATGGCAGCTTTTACGCACTCTTCATGTAGAACTGATTTGCACGCAAATCTACCATGATTCGTATTCTCACCGGCGCACTAAATCACACACGCACCATCATCCATAGGTTGCTACCAAATACCCTACTCATCGGCTCACTTTACCCTCTCTTGTAGACATGAATATACGCATCATTGCCTGCGTGTTGTTAGGCATCGCCATTACTTTCACAATCATCGGTGTGGCAACTAGCCAATGGTATGGTGGAAATCTACTCCGAAATAATGGGAGCTATGGCCAAACAACAATGGCTGTCGGCTGTTTGTTGATAGTGGGAGCCGTCCTGCTCTGCATTGCACTGATAATCAGTATTGTGCAGGTTTCGCGGTCTACGGAGTCATTTGCTCTCTGTGTGATTTTCTTCATTACTCTCTATCTAGGAGTTGCAGCTCTTTTGGTTGCTGTTATTGTGTATACGGAGGTAATTGCTAAACAGTGGTCCTACTTTATCGCTGTGGTTGGATGCACGTTTGCACTGCAAGTGGCTATACTGGTACCTACCTTCACTCGGTGCGTGATCAAGAGCTCAACTACTCGTCGAACAATTCGCGTAAATCGCTGAGGTGGTTAGGAAAAAGTCCAAAATTTGCGCCAAATTTGACAAATAACTGCTTGTTGTCATTTTTGCCACTTTATCACTCAATCTACAATTCTTTGCATTCTTTCGTACCATAGTCATATTGTTTCAGTCAAATCCCTCTCAGCTTCACTTATTTAATTCATCATTCATTTTGCGCTGCCGTTTACCTTAATAGTGAATGTCAATTTGTGCCTATCTTGCAAGTGTGAGAAATTTCAGATTCCAAACTGTAGCAAATGGTAACTAAATAGCTCTGACTGTTATTTCAAAAGACCAAATAAAACTGTCACAAGCTGACTAAATGAACGTGAATAGTAGAACTATTCAAACTTCAAAGCTTGGGATCACTGGCAAGATCGCAAGTAAACACAAGTACATTAATAGGAAGGCATACAAGTCTATTTTACCTTTTTATGTTCTTAAACATGCCCAGTAAAATTTTGCGTGAAAACTAAAATAACCAACCGCTCGCCGTTGGATAATGGCACATTCAATAGAATAAATTAAGTACTCTAGCAGACCTGCATGAAAACAGGGCAAAAATGTGCCAGGGAATGAGTAGAGTTCTCATATAATGGCATTTAATTGTGACATCGGATTAAAGTGTTAATAAATTTTATGGCTAAATCAGCCAGCCGGTTGGACACCAGTTGGTTGAAGTCCCCTTAAATAAGTCTAATTAGGTTGTAGAATCAATTTATACTTCCCAGATCACTTAAGCACTTTGAGTAGTGCGAACTGATCATCTACGATTTTCACTTCTTCCATGTTGAGATAGCTCAGAATTATAAATTTCAGAAATAAGCAAACATGTACATCGAAAAAGAGTTCTCGCAAGTTAAGCATCAGTTATATGCCTACCAAAAAGACAGAATTCATTTGATACGATCAATCTTTGTAATCGCTAACAGACGCGCGCTTTCAAGATTTAAATGAATGGTATGCATAATTTTTGGTTGGTCACAGACTAACAAAAAAACAATGCAGATCCAGCATTTGCAGCATCTTTTTAGTAGTTTCAGCTGCTTAACTGCTTTACTAAAAAGCCCTCCACTTGAGTACAAACAATACAGTTCATGAATTGCACCCGGGACCTCATTTAATCAACAAATCAAAGCGGCCTGCTACCAACGTGTCAGTGGCGGCGACGCCACCGCGGGAAACCTAACTTAAGCTTTCCCAGTCCAGAAAGGGGACAACGAAGCGATCAATCCTCGTTTGGAAGCTTTACGTGTGTAACAGATTCTAGCTGGTGCAGTGGGATAACCAGTATTGGTCAGCAGATTATTTAGAACAACCGCTCGGGATAAATCTAGAGGGTTCCAGTTAGAGGACCTCCAAACTACGGACTCGGCGCCAATCCGGGCGGAGTGGAGAGCCCAAGAGGAAATTAGATTAAGCGGCTGTCCAAAGACAAATCTCCGGCATCCCCCGGTCGGGCGGTCGTATGCGAAATACCGTATTGGGAATAGCGAGCCAAAAGAGACCCCTAAATCGCCCAACTTTCCAACTTCGTGATCTATAAAGAAAAGCCGCAACTGCTATCAAGCAGAATTTCAACTGGTTTGATTACGTAAAATCAACACAAGGACGTAATTACTCGAATGAGAAAGACCAGAACGCTAAAAGTAATGCGAAAATGTGGAGCAGAATGCAGAGAACCCCTCTCCGATCTGCGATTACAAAAAAACAAATCCCCCAGAATTAATGCAGTCCTGGGCACCAATGCTACGTAAGACAGTGGAAAAATACTACCGACAGATTTTTATGTAAATCTGATCTAATTTGAGGAACAAACAGCATTTGGAATGAATTAGGAAGCCTCGGAGAACGATAAGATACACTTGCAAGGCAGATAATTAGGTGTTTCATTCCTGAACACTGATCTAGATATTGCCGTTTTCCATTCAGTGTGGGGAATCATCTCGGCTGGCGCCAATCTGACCTTGCCACTAATCATCCAATCGGATATCTGATCGAGCATTTTCAGGCGTTTTTCCATATCTCCCAGCCTATTCTCGCGTCCGGATAACCAAAATCCACGGATGCGAAGGTCCCTGAAAATAAGGTATTTTACGGGAACAGGAATTGGCTGGCGCGACATTCCGCCGTAGTTAACAAAAGTACCCGAAGGTTCTAAATGCTTCATTATTGCTAAAGCTGGCTTGCCAGCCAAGCAGTCAAATCCAATTCGAATTGGACCAATCGATGAGAAGTCATTTCGTTCTTCCAACTCTTCTTCGGTGATTGCAAGAGTAGCTCCGAAGTTCAAAAGGGCCTTGCGAGTCGCTTCCGTCTTTTCAGGAGTATCGCGTGCTCTAAATATATTGACTAGTAAATAGAAAATCACAGGATCAACACTATACTTGTATTCACGCCCATAAGCTTGCACATCTGCATCAAGTAAACACCCGAAGTGCTTGTTGCTCCATTCTGAATAACACAGTCTCCAGGCTTCAAATCAACGTAACTTTTAAGCATTAAGTAGGCGGTCGAGGGATTTACATTGATTACCGAAGCCTGTGCAATATTGAGTTTGGGGTTCAAACGAATTAGTTCCGACTCATCAAATAAAGCGGTACTGCGCCAAGTACCGGCTGCGGCCCTTGCTGGAATAATTAAATCCCCAGATTTTAGTTTTGAGACACCAGGCCCGCATTCCAAGACCTATGGAATTAATTTATTCGCACAAATTTACATAACCCGCCCCTTCATTGCCACCAACCGCCGGGAAAGTAGGTTTTAACGGATAAACTCCCTGAATTGAATTTATGTCAGATGGATTGACAGGAGATGCGCGAAAATTAACCAAAACTTCTTTTCCTTTTGGCTTACTAATATCAACCTTCCGATCATAAAGAACATCCAAAGGTTCTCCATGTTTATCAAACCTAAGTTGCCATGACGAAATACTCCTGGTGAATAATGTCGTAATTAAACCTCCAGAAACCCCACGTAAGGCAATCATATTAGAAAATGGCCAATCCTTGAACAAAACAGTCCATCTGCGTGCACGAATGTGCACAGCTACTTACGTGCAAATACGTCGACATTAAAAATCTTGACTAATTTATTCAGTAATTAAACTTTTCAGTTTTTTTAACTCAAGATTTTCATTACAACAGTTTACTTAGATTCAGCTTGCCTCTTGTCTGTTAAGAAAACTAAAAAAATAAATCTACTGAAATAGCGCTTTAACAAAACTGCAAATTCTTGTATAAATTCAGCTTTGATTCCACTATTATTATAGGAAGGAGCCGACATCATAAAGAACCACTGATTAAAAGGACTCAGACGATTGACACGCTCCATCAATTCGGCTAACTCGGTGTAATGGATACTTGATAGGCTAAAGTGAAACATGGTTGTTTTGTAGTGATGTGTTCTGATCTTAATGTCATCTGCTGGGTTTGACTCCAAGCTGGCTGGCTTGAAACAGGTCCATGCCAGGTTCTATGAATGCTACATTAATCGTAATTTTTCGTTCCCCTCCGCCAGGCTGGCCAAAATTAGGCAAAATCAGATTCTCGAAAGGACCGAAGGCCTTGTTTATAAATATTAAAAACGAAATCTAATGCTAAACAAAAGCTTCTGGTCAGAAAGAGATATTAGGGGAACAGAGAGGCTTTCAGGAAAATGCACCCCATTTCAAGTTTCTAAATATACTTTTTCTAATGAATTTGGATAAAATCATGAACATCATAAAATTATTCTATTTGTTATTTCTTCTCGGTTCTCGACACTTCATCGCACTTCTAATACTTTGCATTCATCCATCCAAAAAACGTTTTTTCTAGACTTTAGTTCTTCATAACTTCAATGCGCTTCAGCCTCGCTCACATGGTTTTAAGCTGAGATCCTGATAATTGAGGTTCCATCAGGAGCTGTTTTGGAGCAATGTGCAACTGCTGGCTTTTTCATACATATGGTAAATCTGTCTTAAAGTTTCATAGACGCCGACGAAATTTTGAGCTACGGATCGGGGAGACAGACAATAAAGCAAGACTCAATTTGCCCGTCAGTGAGTAATGGAAAATTACAAGAAGATGGCACCGCAGCATGCGATTCCGTTACCCTCCCCCTTAAGCTTAAAATTATCCAAATAGTTTAAGTTATATTGACTATATAGCTAAACCTATCGTAGGAAGTACTAAATTACATTCCTGCAAGATAAGGCAAGGCATTCAAAACAGGCAATTTATACCAATATTGTGAATGGCATTCAATTCATAAAATCCTTTGAAATTTTCTTAACTCATTTTAAAATTTTTAAGAGCCAAAAGTTTGAAGTTCTATTCATTCAGACTTTTAGAACCGAGTTTCATTGGTTTAATTTTCTAGCCTCTCCGCAATCAGTAACCCGATCCCTTAATGTCTGTAAAAGAGGTGGTGGCCTTGATCTGAAAATGGGCAGGAGATAGCGGAAGAAGTGACCGCCAAAGAATCGCAGCTGGATGAGCAAGTCAAAACTTTGACATTCTGTCAAATTACACTAAAGTCATGTCAAAATGTATTTTTGGTTTTGTTATCAAGGCTCAAAGCCAGCGTGTACATGTGATTAATAAGAGAAATTGATAACCATATTTCTCTAAAAGGTTCCTATTTGTAAATGTCATCTGCCAATTTTTTTCCAGTTAGAATCTGCTGATAGCGCCTAAAATTTTTAAGGATCGTTGGAATGGGATTTATAACTCCATATATATATATGTATATAGATGTTATGACATGGGACACAGCAAGAATTTAAAATGAAGTACATGATAAACTTTTGTCTCATTCCTTTTTCTATACCATTAAATTATTTAGAATATGCGTCTTTAATATATGCAACGCGGAGTTATTTCTAGTAGTGCTTATTACTGAGGTATTTAAAAACGCTCTTAAACGAAACCTTGAAACCTTTCTTGTGATAAATTTTATATATTCTGTCCTATTTTGACTTCGTAGAAAAATTTGAATTGAATTTTACGAAGAATTTAAAGTTATCAAAGCAAATAAGCTTAATTGCACTTTATAATACCTGAGCAACTCGACAGCTTTAAAAATTTGTTTGAGTTAGTCAGCAACTCTGGGGATTATCTACGACTTTGGTACTTTATCTCACCGCGTCTCGCGATGATGGCTTCGTCCGATGACTTGAAGTTGCGGAAAATGGAGGAAGAGATGAAGCGGCACGTTTCACCTAGAAATCTATGCATGTTTTCAGCTAAATAGGGGTGGTTGCTTTACTTTTGACCTATTTTTTTGCAGATTTGAAACTGAAATAGCTTCTCAGTCTTCGGCTGTCCCGTCTCCCGTTGTATCGTATCAGTATCCCCAACCGGGTACGTATTCCATGCCTTATGTTCCTGGATCTCAGTTCGCTTCTCCTTCTTTAATGGGAACAAATCAGTGTGAGTTTTTTATAATTTTTCATTGTGTTTTGCCTGCTGTTTTTGGCATCGGTGTGTAATTTAGACATGACAACGGCCACGGGCATCTATATGCCGCCGACCTATTCGATGCCTCCTGCGTTTATGGCTCCTCCACAGATTTCCGTTACTAGGCCACCAGTTATTGAGGCTCAACCAACCGTGATTACTGCCCCCCCACAAGTGGCTGCCCCATCTCAACTGGCGGCCGCGGTAAAGGCTAACAAAGAAGCGGAGGCTGCAGCCAAATTGGCTTCTGTAGATGACGCGTTTGATGTTGATGATGATGTCACTCGAGCCTTGCTGGCTGCGGCCGCGGGCGTCACCTATAATCACTCTACATCTTCCGCTCCTTTATCGACTGCCACTTCATCTGCTTCTACTTCTACTGTAACTGTTAATTCGGAGTCGACGTCAACCTTGGCGGCATCCACAGTACCTAAAGTAGTTCCTACAGTACCTGCAAAGACGGTAATTGTGCCACCTAGTCTTCTACCGACACAAATAGCTTCTTCATCCCGTTTGTCAGCAGTCGACCCTCCCAAGATCCGTTCTAAATCCAGCCTCACGGAAGAGCCTTACTCTTTCCAGAAGAAAGCCTACAAACGTATCGCTGCTGGAATGGTGTGGGAAGACCCCACTCTCGCTGACTGGGACCCCAGTAAATGGCCTTCTATTTCATTATTTGGATTTCGACTTTTTATTTGGCGTATACTTGACACAGCTTCTCATTGCAGATGACTTTCGCATATTCTGTGGAGATTTGGGCAACGAAGTTTCTGATGATACACTAATTCGGGCCTTTTCTCGTTATCCTTCCTTTCGAAAAGCCAAAGTTATTGTGGACAAACGAACAGGTAAATCTAGAGGCTATGGATTTGTGAGTTTCTCTGATCCTAATGACTTCACTCGAGCCATGCGTGAAATGAATGGAAAGTATGTTGGTAACCGACCAATCAAGCTGAAAAAAAGTGACTGGAAGAGCCGCCAGTTGGAATCTTATCGAAAGAAGGAGAAAGAAAAACGGAAGTTGGGGTTGAGGATATAAACTTTGCTGTAAATACGTCAAATATATTTGTAAATATCTGTTTGTTTAAAGTTACATTGGAGGTAATTTTGCCCTTATTATTCTCTGTTGGGTAGTTATTTGGAACGAAAGTGAAGCTTGTCGCATGTTTAAATAGAGGATTCTTAGTAGTTCGATTTTTTGTTCCGACCTTGGGTTGGTTAAGTAATCAGTTGATAATGGCCGCTTCTTTCCTAAAGTTTGTGTATATGACTCGAATTTTTGTCGGGGTTGAAGTTCGCCTCTTACGATTACTTTACTAGTCAAGTACTGGATGCCCATAGGATTCGGATTTAAATTGATCGATCGTGAGGCCCCTCAGTCCTCAATGGTCTTTTGTATTTTTCGGTTTTTCCAAGGTGAGTTGCATTTTGGAATCATAATGCATAGGCTCTCCGGATGCAGGCTTTCTTTGTCTTCATTAGACGTTACTGCGAAGATTTCTTTTGGTTTGGTGGTTCAGTAAATAATTCGTGATTTCTCATGCGTCTTCCTTAGTCTTATTGTAGCAGGGCATACTGGTTAAAAACTTGGCTGACACTTTGCTCATAAGCCGATGTACCTTACATTTATCTTGTGGATACTGAGTAGCCTCTCTTTAGAAATATGAGCGGTTAATTTTAATCATGAAACCAAAATTAAATCGATCCCAGGCTTTGTATGAATCCGCATTCACTTTGCCACCGCAAAACATTCAAGAGTGTCGACTTTTCTCCCAGATGGTCTCTGCGCAATGTAGCCTCATCTTGAAAGCACCATCTGACGTGTCTATGTTTCGTGTCTCAATTTGACATCTATTTTTAGGAAATACTGTCAATTTATATTGTCACTAAAAAAGAGTTTACTACCTTCTACCTTCTACACGTATAAGCGGGCGATAGGTCACTTCCCTCACCCACTCAGCCTCATTCATGGAGTTGGGCGCCAAATCAGTGGAGATCTCCAAGCTTTCTTTTTTTTCAGATCCAGCTTCACCATTATGAACGAATTTGATTTGTTTACTGCGAGTCTGTATTTCCTCTCATTTACTTAACGAACAACGAAGTGTTGATCATTGATCCTGCAAGATCTTATTTAACGGTCTGACTGTCCCTCTATTGAAATCATCGGAATTTGAACTGGTGGACGAACTGTTTTCCTCACATTCGTTAAAGCATTCAGTATTATTATAGATAGGCGCTATTAGAACCCAGATATGGCTAATAGCATAGTAATGTCAGACTTTGGTGAGCAGTTGAAACTGATAGACTAATTCTTACAATCACGTAACCTTATTGCCAAATTGTAAGTTATTCACGTAAATAACTTTTCGATAAGAAAAACTGGCAGTCTTATCGCCGTGTCTAAGGTCAGTTAAGACACCAGCATCGCAAAATAAGTTTTAATCCAAAAAGGACCTAAAGTTGGTTTTTCACCTTTCGCTTGCTTAGTCAGAAGAGGTAATTTCCGGTTTGTCAATGGGGCTCCCATGTACTCACTTTAAGGAAAATCAACTAAGTTCTAACTTTGTAGTCATCCGGGTACACTACTTCACCGAGATTGTAAAAGGTAATTTTATTTGACTGTGTAGGCTGATTTTAAAGGAAAACGACATGTTTATATGCTAGCTATTCCTCTGCAGATTTGAGAGTGAGATGACATCTCAATTTTTCGTTTCCTTTGTCCCTGTCATGCCATAGTAGCAGCGTCGCCCTGAGGCAGTATTTTTTTCAAACCTAAATTTGATAAGGCTCAATCCGCTTCTCGCCTTTTCAAGAGAATCAGCCCATGCAGTTTATACACAATTACTGTTCTTAATATCGACATGCGACAACACACAATGACTCCTGCACAGCCCTGGGTTTTTAGACCGCTAGTTAATGAGGCTCGTCAACCAATCCTTGCCAGCACTGGGCCTCCACAATTAGTGATTGCTACCTCTTAATCGAAGCTGCAGTGAAGAAAAACAAAAAAAGATGATTCTGCAGCTACAACTACGACGATCTTCGTGATGGAGGAAGTGTTTGACGTTGTATTTGACGCTGATGTCGATGTCACTGCAGCTGCTGGTGTCACTCACTCACTTCGCCACAACTTCCATATAAAACAGCACTTCATTTTCCGCTGATATTACTACTACTTCTGATTCTGCATCAAATTCAAAGGGTCCATGAAAATGCGAAGAGTTTACTATTTTCACAAAAAGAATCTCTTGCCCCCTCTTACCGACGGCGGGTCTCAGGAGCTGCTATCGCAAATTCAGCAGCCCCACTCTTGCCAAGACAAGAATGCCAACGAACGAACTGCTGATGCAATGGTGTAGGAAGACTTCAGTCTCGCCATTTTGAGCGTAATTATGTGATTTCCTTTTCAATGATCAGACTACCATCTCTTATTTGGTACATAATTCCCATAATTTGTCATTTCAGATGACTTTTACGTATTGTGTGGCAATGTGGGCAATGAGGACAATTGAGTCTTTTTGCATTACCATTCCTTTGAAAAAGCCGCAGTAACTGTGGACCGAACCGATAAGCGAATCGAAAATCTACCGATTTGTAAACTTGAATAGCACTTGAAAGAATTTGAAATTATGTTGAAGAAGAGCGATTGGATGAATCACCGGTTGGAGACCTCTTCGAAGCAATAGGAAGACAAAAGCAGCACTTGAAACTGAAGATATGAATTATGCTGTACTGAATTTGTCTGATTTTTGTGCTTTAATATCTGCTTTTGTATTCCTTTTATTCTTAAAAGTATGATTACCTTTATGTGCGGTCGGATGTTCCAATATTGCTGCTGTTTTCATTTATTTAGAACCGCAAGAGACATTCTCCGGAGCTCTGAGGTTTATTGTGCTGAAATTTGATTTGGTGGCATGGACTGCCCTTGTGTCAGTTTCTCAACGCTTTTATAGGTTTATGGTTTTTCATTTGTTTCTTAAACGCTCTAACTTACGGTTATTTTCATGCTTGAGCTTGGATTTCATTCACCTCTTCCATGAAGGTACTGTAAGAATCGATTAGAGCTTTGCCATTTCAAGTCTGAATCCACACACAGCTCTATAACCTGTCAATTCGGCGTATATTCTGCACTTGTAGTTTTAAAATTATCGTTCTTCCAATTTAGCAACCGTTAACCACTCATGGCACTCAACGCTTTTAATATTCCATCTAATACCCGAATGCTTATGCTCTTCCACCGCTCAAACACGAAGCAGATACAGAACAACTACTTTATTACAATTACGGACAATTTATTCTCATCTTCTTACAAGACAACTAACATAACTTTAGCGAATTGTGCAAAGTGGTTAAAGTAATAGTCTTTCATGAAATTTATAAGATTAAAACATCAAACTGATACTACTTATGTAAAACAGTAGAGGGTCTATTTGGAGTGCCCTTTTTTTCTCGATTATTAGGGTGGTTAAACATTTTCCTGTATTTCAGCATTATTCTCTTTGGGCTCCAAGTAGTCTTCAGTAGTTAAGGCATTAAGCGTTGTCCCCCTGGTTTTGTGGATAGTTCCATTCGGCTTCTCATAGTCATTCTGTGGGAAGCAAAATAAACACAATAAACGAGTAATGCACTAAAAATATATTCCTAACAAGATAAGCCTATTTGGTCTGGTCCAGCTTACATTGTCGAAAGTGCGAGAACTGAAATGTGATATCTAGACAAACGCGAGTCTTTTACTCTTTGTTAAACTTTGCTTGATTAAAATAGAAATCACTATTTACTTAGCTAAAGTTCGCATTCTTGCCTCTAAAGCATCACATTTACTTAGACGTGTATATGTATGGAAATAAATCTTCACAACACTGAGCTAAAAATCAATAAATACAGATCAGTGCAAACGCTCTCTCTCTGCCCACCGCTGTCTTACACAACTGTCACTCAAGGACGGGCTAGAGAGACCTCATCTTTGAGTCTTTAGGTAATTTTTAGCCGACTTCAAGACCAGGTTTCTTCATTTTAACGGGAATGTAGTATGGCATCTCTTTAATGGATCTGAAAGAGATACCTACCTCAAGAGCGCTTGACTCTTCAGTGTCTTCGGTGATGGATTCAAGAGGTTGATTGTGCTCCAGTTGTTGGCAGGACGTAGCAGCCTTCATGATGCCATATCGATCGTCCATTGGTGGAGAAGCATAGCGCACCTGAAATCGGAATTTTTGTTGACATTTTACTCAATCGAAGCATATTTTCGAGCTGGGAAGGTTCTACTCTGCTGTCAGGCTTTCAATCTTGACACAGAAATTGTAGACCTGGACATGGTCTTCTCTTTAGACTTCCTATACCTGTCAAATATGTAAGATAAGCAACTCGTTTTGGCCAATAGTACAGCCGTACTCTCGGCCCATTTTCGATCTTATTGTATGAAGTGCGTTTAAAATGAAAACTTGTTATGAATATATTTTTGAAAAAATGGATCAAACACATTTTCCATTGAACTTTGATCCCAATTTAAACATTTCCTTAGCACTTCGGGTTATCATCAGGCTATGTAGGCCTAGGAATTTCACTTCTGATGGCTAAAATGACACTGTTCAAAGCACCGATTACGAAAACGGTAACGGTCTGATCTTGAAGTTGGGGATTTCCCTGCCTACTTCCCATTTTAAGCGGCCTAATTTTTTCCAGATTTTTTTTTATTCCTCCCCACCCTTTAGGGCAAGTCCCAAGGACTTATTGGGGGTACAACAGAAATACAATAAGTTACATATTCTAGCATAGAGCAGTTATTTGAGTTAATCGACCCGCTGGTCTTGTCTCGGCTTGGTTGTGTGGCGGGATGGCATTCAGTTCTCCTGCTGCATCTCGTGGAGTACCTGGGATAAAGTTCTTCGCAGCTGTGAGGGAGCAGATGTGTATTTCATCCTGCTTTAGGGACTTTTCGTTGCTTCCTACCTTTCGCTCTACCTTTTTTATCATTCTCATTCAGCTTTTCTGCTTTTCTAACTCAGTTTGATTGTTTCCTCTTCTCTGTTTGTGTCTCCCTTCCTCTGATATCGACCGAAGGGTGACAGTTCCTAATATGTCTTTCTAGCCAACCTTGAGTCTTGTATCTTATAAGGCAGTCTATAAGAGGGCACTTTAGTCTAGGGTCGAGCACCTCTTCAGTTCTACGTTCATCTTCTCCGTGATCTTGTCTTACATGCATTCGCATATCACTTATTCTGGCGAAGGATCTTTGGCAGTTAGCGTTGGTACAGACAATATCACGTTGCCTTTCTCCTATCAGTCTAGGTGGGTAACCTTCGTCTCGAACTTTAGGGCTTTCCTTTGGATCGAATAGCAATGAATCTGAGTGCTCTTGCCATATTTCTCCCTCATTCTTAATTAATTGAAGCTTTCTTTGTTTCGGCTTTTTTCAGAGTTACTGTCAAGTATGGAGAGTATCAGGCTATCTTTAACCATGCTTAAGCTCTTCCATAGGTTCAACCTCAGCCTGTATAAGACTTGCCAGGTTACGCATTGGGAGTTCCTTTCGGAGTTTCTCAACAGTTTTGGCTCTTCGCGAATACAGTCCAAGTATCATACGGCAAGCCGTATTCTGTATTGCTTTAAGTCGATTGTTATCTTTTATTCTCAGGACAATGGTTGATAATCCGTAAGTGATTGCAGGATCGACAAAAATTCCCACCAGATGCGCTTTTAGGGTGTTTTTGAGACTTCTTGAGCGCAGAAATGGTCGCAGTCGTATTAGGCGCCTTTTTGCCCTGGTTAAGTTTGCGATTGCTGCTCCGTGTCTTGAATTATTGAACCAAGATATTCGAAGTGTGAGGCACGTCGAAATGACATTCCAGCTGCCTCAGGAGGCGTTTGGTCCTCACCATCACCAATTTGAAACCAGAAAGTTTTGTTCGTTGCGATTTGCATTCCATATTTTTGCATCGTTTTCGCCAGATGCTCTATTAATCTGACAGCTGCGACTTTATTTGGCGCAATAAGACATAGGTCATCGGCGTATTCTAGATGATTTAGCTGTCGTTGAGTTAGGAGAAGGCTTAATCCAATATGAGTTGGGGAGATAGGTTGAATAGAAGTGGTTCTTCTTTTGAGTCTTGTCTCACACCACGTTTCATCTCAAAGTAGTCCCTTGTTCCCCCCAATTTTCCCTTCGGTGCGTCCATCAAGGACTTTCCTGAGTGGATCATTTGCCAAGAGCAGCCTAGATCTATCATTCGGTTGATTATTGCAGCTGTAGGCAGCGAGTCAAAGGCCTTTTCCAGGTCGACAAACACTAGCACTATTTTCTGCTCTTGGTCCACGGCTTTCTGTATAATGGTTCTTACTCCAAGTATAGCCTGTTCGGTTGACCTTCCCTCACAGAATCCAAGTTGGGTTCTTGAGGGTAGTTCGTCAAGATGGTGCTTCAAACGTTGGCACAGAATAGATGCATATAACTTACCTAATGCATTTAGAAGGAAGATTGATCTATAGTTTGCAGGATCTGTCTGCGAACCTTTCTGCTTGTAGATACTTACAACTTCAGCATCGATCCAAGCTCGAGGTATAGGAGTAGTCCCATTATAGAAGTCAATGAACACTTTTAGAAGGTAGGCATTTAGACAATGGTTTTCCCATTTCAGTAGTTCAGATCTAATTCCATTTTCGCCGGGACTTTTATGTAGTTTAATCTATTTTTAGCTATCTCGATCTCCTTCATCGAAATAGAAAAGCCTAATGTTTTTCCTTACTATCCGTGTTGCAGAAAGTACATCTGTCTCGCCATATCGACCAAGGGCCAATCGAGAAAGGCACAAGTACTGCTCTTGATAGCGCGACACCATAAGCCATGGCAGTAATTCACGTGGATGCCACTTCGGTCTGGGATCAGTGCAGTCATTTGTCTGTTAGAAACTCCGCAGTTATGAGAGTATATTGGGTTGAAAGAGCCATGTGTCTGTTTTATTTTTTGTCTTCTCTCTTAATCCCGAGGTCCCTCTGTCAACTGCGTTACACTATTTCGCCTTTAATCAAACCATGACTACCACTGCCAATCATGTGGTATTAATCTTAAATTAAATGCAGGAGGGAACGAAATGAAGAACTCCAAGAGTGGAATCTTATCACGTCATGACTGCTGCTTATTGGGGATGAACATGCAAAACCTAAAGCAAAGGTTTGAAATGTTATGAGTTAATAAGATTTGTTCTTGTGCGGAAGATCTATCCGGCTGTTCACTGTTTGATTACAATAGACAAATGGGGGTGTGTCATTAGTCTGAGTTGAGAGATGCGCCGAAATTAGTATCTAACTAGCTTTTAAAGCTGACCTTTGCTTTCGAATTCAAAGCAGTCTGATCATATACGTATTGATCTAATGGTAAATTTAACAGAGTTGACAGACACTCATCCAGTAGCCTACCTCGCATTCATTCTCAACTTCTTCTCTTTCATGGTAATCCAGACTTGAAGCTATCGTAATGGGTACTGATGCTTCCGGCACTGATTTCATCATGGTGCTTGCATTGCTTGCAGTTGTCGCAGTGTGAATGGTTGTAGCCACATAGCCCGACGATGATGCACTAAGACCGTAGTCACTCCAGAGCCGGCTTCTTCCTTGCTAAAATAGAAGGACCTACAGTATTAGTATATCCAATCGTCTAAGTTTCTGAAATTCACCAATTTAACTTGTCCTCGACAAGTTGTTTCTACAAATTTAATTGATGGGCAAAATGACCGCTCAGCTGACACTGCCGATTTGAATGAAGCCTGCGGATAAGTGATTTCCTATTGTAGTATTAATTTCGGGGTGGTTTCACAACCACCTTCGAACCACCCAAACGAATGTTTGACTCGACTATTCAATCTCAGACCAATATTTTATCAAATCTATCGACCACAGAGCAAGATTTTACCGAGTCTTCGAACAGTCCCCATTGTGTTTACTGATTTTCGTGATTAGTCGCTCCCCAGTGCTTCTTTCCATTCACACAGATTTAAAAGCGCTGCATTTTGATATTAACTTATCACTAGAGTTAGGCAGAAATAAGTCTACATCAGCAGAAAGTGATTAGAAACTTGTGCATAAATTTCCCTTTATTTTAATAGCAAACTCGAAGCACCGCATTCGGGGTCTCTGAACAAATGCAAAATCCTTGTCAGATAAAGCATGTATTCGATAAACAGGCGGTTGAAAGCCTACTTTTTGTAAATTATATGGATAATGCGGTGCTCACTCAAATCACCAATCAACAAAGCTAAAGTCCGAGAGAATGTCCCTGATCCAAGCAGCAGCAGCAGCTGAGCCGACGCCATCATCAAGGCGAGGATGTGGTGGATGAAAGTTGAAAAACAGTTGCCGATCCTCTCACCAAGATGACGGTCGGTAAAAGAATTTAATGCAATCAAGAGTAGATGGTGATTAGGGATATTGTAGAGAAACAAACGACCTCGAAACACCAGGACTAAATAATGAACATCATATGTTTCAAGAGGGCTGTTTGTTCGTTATATCAATGGTATTATATTCTCTACTCTACATTTGCCTACGGCCCCAAGGGGTAACTCCATCTCTGATTGGAAGATCAGTAGCCAACAGACGCTGCACATTTTGTGGTTACGCCTAACCCTCCCTACATTATTTATAATGAAATGTAATTAATTTTGAAAAATTTCAAAAACAGTGACAAGACATAATGGATAGTTAGAGGATGCATATCTGAGCGATCTCTACGTGAGGATGAAACTTAGGGTCCCAGGTGACTATCACTATAAGCGTCCCTTAGGCCCCGATCACAGTGAAATGCAGAAGTCTTTCATTCAGCTTACTTGTTTAAAATTGAGGAAAGTCGAGGGCTCCAATTGCATATAACAAATTCGTTGAAACAGTTCTTCGAAAGATGGCCGAGCGTCAGGATCCTCCAGCCAACCTAGTTGAATATTGAAAGTTTCTTATGAACTAGTGCACAGCTTGAGATTAACGTTAATCTATCGAGGAAGAAATTCATACAGTCTGCCATGAGTTCGTAGAGTTCTAGGCTGGTCGTCAGTGGTTGAGCCAATCGAAGCCCTTTCTCTAGGTGTTGGATGAGATGCCTAGTATGAATCTTTTCAAAGGGCCGTCGACCCAAGGTGAATATCTCCCATAGGGTAACACCTGCGTAGAAAAAGGTGTAAAATAACTTTTGAGCATAACATAAGCAGAAACGAAAACTATAGCATACCATAAGCCCAGACGTCTGATTTACTAGAGAATATCCGTTTCTTGATGCATTCGATAGCAAGCCACTTGACTGGCATTAATCCGCCCTTCGACGTATATTCTCCACCCATGTCTTCAATGCACTTGGCTAATCCAAAGTCCGTTATTTTGACCTGAAGCCAATGTTTGAGTTTAAAAAACTGTACATACTCACCTGTTCTGGGTTTTCTACTAACACGTTTCGAGCTGCTAAGTCGCGATGAATGATACCACGGGAAGCTAGATAGGCCATTCCACTCGAAATCTGTCCAGCCCAATTGAGCATGATCTCTGGCGTAACAATGTCGGTATCAATGGAAGAGGGACCCCCATGGCGATGCAGATAAGACAAGAGGCATCCCAGGGGCAGAAAAGAGGTAACTAGTTGTGGTCGTGCAGTCATACATAGGGCCAGCAGACGAAGACAGCATGGGTGATTTACCGTTGCCATAACCTGTTAAAATAACTCTTTAAATAAGATTTTTGGGGTAGTCGCAGATAATGATTAAAAACATACACGAGCTTCTTCAAGTAAAGCCTTTGAAGTCGAAGAATCGGTTTCATCATTGAGAACTTTGATGGCGACAACATGCTCCTCAACGTTTTCCATGAGTTGATTTTCTCCTTCTTCTTCGTCAAAGCTGTCAAAATATCGAAACTCCTTCTTCAGTGAATCTTGACGATTTACAAAGTTCTCTTTGATAACGTCGACATTCTCATCACTAGGCTGAATCTTCTGATCTGGTTCCAAGTCAGTTGGACTTTTAATCAACTTCTGCTTCTCTTTGTCATTGTCTTCCTCTACTGTGAGGTACTCCTGTTCTGTGCTGACATAGGTATTATCTTCCGCCAGAGAGTCCAAAGGTACGAACTTTGGTTGCTCCATGTCATCTCTAGCTACCTTCGCAAGCATATTGTTTACCTCCTTTGTGAAGCCTGGAGAAACTGGGCCCTTGTACCACACACCCCTGTAGACTGAACCGAAGGCTCCACCTCCAACCCTGCTTCCAAGTTTCAGTTGGTACTCAGGAATTATGAGCAATGTTGTCATATCAGGCATAGCGTCCTTCAAATACATAAGAGGAAGATTAATTTATTACAAATCGATTATCATGATAGTGGGTTTTAACTATCAAGTGCATCTTACTGAGTGATAGTTTATCAAGCATTTTGCCTCCTTTTCTCTTTTAATCACACTTGATCTCACAGGTAGTGAACGAAGACCTATGTTTCTTCTCGGCTTGCTGAACCTTGTCTCATAATTTTCATCGTCAGATTCAGGAACCATAACTGATTTCATCCAGAATCTGTAGCATATAGCATTAAAACCAGTTTCTGAATGATCTACGACAAGACTGCTTTTTAAATTTCGCCCACCAACCACGACTTTGGAGCAGATGTAGCTGAAGTAGAATGCTATAAAGAGTGCCAGCAGACCGCAGACAACAAGAAGAGCTTTGGAAAGACAAGATAAGCGCTTGAGCATAACAGGGTTGATAATGTCGGTAGAAAAGCAGAAAATAAAACATTGCGCATATCCCCTGGAGTTGAACGACCTGGAATCGTTGGATTTTCTATCATAGAGGCACACGAATTCGACAGCCTTTGTGACGGAGTTAAGTTCGATTCGTGAGGCGACACCTGGAGGACAGGTATCAACACAGGTCCACTGTCAAAAGAGTTGATAAAATCTAATTATGTAGGACATAAAATAGATGTAATTTGAACGCAACAAATTTACTTTAGATTTCTCTTCGTCAGTAAACTGTTTATAATGTCGGCAGGCATCACAATCACTGGCGAGAGGCCCGGTGCAACTATGACCACATTGATCATGACACGGTAAGCATAAGCGTTCTTCATCGATCACATTGACCTCATAAGTACCTGCCAAAATCACAATGAACCCTTCACTAAATATGTAAATGAAACGAAAATAGGTTTTCTTTTTCCTAGGAAAGTTTTAAACTTGCCCTCGTAACATTTTTCCAGGCAAATCCCATTATAACGAGTATTGCGACATCTCACACATTGATTGGGAGACGGTCCAGAGCATCCACCGGTACACTGTGGATTACAAGGAGCACAAACGCGGACCATGCCGATTCCACCTCGATGTGATTGGTGCATGACCAACCAGTCGCCAAGAGAACTGTACAGCTCCTGCGGAAAGTGAACCAACGAATTCTCGGCCTTTATTTTCGCATGTATTTGCTCCTCTGATTCGCTCCTTGATACACTGATGAGATGCAGAAATGTATCCTTAGGGCAATGCTACAATTATTAACGGTTCCCTTAACAAGTCTTGAATAAACTCAAAACAATTGGTCGTAATTTTTTAGCCAACCTGGTATGGCGTAAGGCATTTCAAAACAGATTGGTTAGATGAACTGTTCGAAGAGACTACTTGAATACACTGGGAACAGCCGTTTGGGCCGAGCCAATCTCCGGGTCCCGTGCATACTGCCTTCCAGTTGATTGGTCCTGAGTCGCCATAGAGAGCTTGCGGGTGAGACGTGCATACCGTAGCGCATTCTTGGCAGATGTTCTCTTTATTGGGGAACTTTCCCGGCGGACATTCGGCTCTGCAGTACTCTCCATCCTGCATAATTGGGAAGATTTACATTACATATGGCGGCGATTACTGATTACAAGCCTAGTCTAAGAAAGCCATTTGACTCCGATTCAACACCGTCTTCGCGATACATCTCCGTTAATAGTAAGTCGAAAATCGGCTTTTGTGAATTAATTCGAACTGAATAGAGAAAAAACCCACCAAAACATGAGCACATCCATTGTTGCAGTGATTAGCATCAGGCCCATGACAAGCACCAGGTCCAGAGCCACACTCTTCGTGACACTTATAACAGAGATTTCTCCTCAACGTCATATTGCCATTGATGATTTTTCTAATCACAACTGGATAATATCCATGTTCAGCCGCTGAACAATTGAGCACACATTTGCTGATCTCTCCTCGACCTTGAATTAACCAGTGGGCACAGAGACGACAGTTTGAGGGTCCTGGGCCCCAGCAACCCTGCGTTAGATCACAGACACTTTCGTCACATCGGATTTCGTCAACATCTTAATGAGAATGTCGGATAAATAGCACAAGAATGTACTTAACTGAAGTGGAAATTAAAAAGCATCAGTAGCTTACAGCACTCATTAGCTGGTCGGTTGTGGAAGATAACTGGAAATGACAGGGGTGTATCAGAAGAAGGCTTTTTGGGCATCCACATTAGTGAGCGCCATTTTATCGTGTCTGCGAGACATAATTTCGGATTTTGAACGATTTGAACCACTCCTCGATGTGCTCCTATAAAATTCAATGAGGCAAGACCCAAGTGTTCTAAGTAATAGTTGCGGACGATTTTTAATGGTGACATATGTCCTTGCGGAGCTTCTAAAATGGTTGAAAATTGACTTCATTACACTTCTTTGGCGATAATAAATCAGTTGTACTTGTAAAAATTACTGGAAAACATAAGTTTTCGGACTGAATCATCAGGGAGTTTCTAACTTGCCTCCACCAATGCGTCTCAGTTTTGAAAGAAAAGTCAGGTTCTTTAGCCATGGCGCGAGAGCCTCCGTGCCCGCGTAAAGGATACCAGTTATCTCCTCGATATTTCCAAGACCTTTCTGCAGGTCCTCAAAAGTTATAGCTTCTTCTTCTTTGGTAAGATTGTGAAAGATATCGCTGAAAGTTTGATGAGTGAGCTACCATTAAACGTGTAGATTTTAGATGTTTATATTACTAAGGAGTTTAAAATAGCAACGCACCCCTCAAAAGACTGCTTCTTGAGAATAATACTGCCTTCCCAGTAAGTGCAATTGACCATTTTTTTCAAGAGGCTTCTGTATAAAAAATCCACAGATGGAAGTTGCAGTTGCTTAGCTGAGCAAGCTGAAATCAAATGGAGCCATTTAATGGGGTAGAATGTACCAAAGGCAATGAAGGGTTTGAATGAGCTTCCATTTCTTCAATTTTATAGCTTCTTAACCACATAAAATTATCGATAGTGTTTAAGTGGACAGAACTAGCAAATACGATTAAAATTGACGTTGCAAATTGAATTCTTCGGCCACCGCTAGCGCAACGGTCATAACTTGTCCACTGTCAGAAATCAAGGCAAGCTTGAAAAATATGATGATAATACCACTTGTGAATATGCAAACTGACATTTAGGACATCCTGTAGGTGGACACTGAACACATAAATTGGCAATCTGCTGCATGCCAGGTCGAGAGCACTTGAGTACACAGTGGTCGCCATCCGCGAGGAAGCCCTCTGGAAGTGTTGGAGGGATATTGTAAATAATTGATTCATGAGTAAGAGCTACGTATTACGATTTTGCAACAATCTTGCCTGGACACTTAGGGACACAGACGTGGCCCAAAGAGAACCTCCCTTCCTTATTCAGTTCCCATGATGAAGTGTGGATATTGTAAATGCGTGTGGCTGGACATGCAGGAACGCAGTTACCTTCGTACAAGTATCGTCTGCAAGCCTTAATTAAATAAAATTATATTCAGTTTTTAGATTGATAGCAAACGAATTACCATGCATTCATTTGCCCTTGATCCACTGCAGCCACCAACGCATTCCTCGTGACAGCACTCTTCCACATTAGACACCTTGACGCACCGGTTTGGACCACCACAGACTCTCGTTTGACACTTTCGCACTTCAAAAAAGCCGAAGAGTTATAAAAAAAAACATATTTTTAGCAGTATAGATGAGTAATTTGTGAATATACGCACGAATCTGGCATTGGTCTGCTGATGGCCCCCAGCAATATGACCTTCCACTGTGCAAGGAACACGTATCATGACACTTCCACTTGGGCCATGATCCACTTTGTGAAAAGAGGTTTTCAAGGACATTGAGTGTTTCGTTGGTCAGCATTTTTTCAAACTCTCGTCTCACATCCTTAATTTCGTCCGCGTTATTTTTCACAACTTCATCCTGTCGATTGATATCTGAATAACAGCGTCTAAGGTAAGCTTAGAAAACTTCTCAAATATGAAAAACAACATTGCAATACAGTTTTTTCTGTTTCTAAGTAGAATTACCTTTAACTAATAGAGATGTAAGTGTGGAAATGTGCTTACTCATATGCAGAATGTGATAATGAAAATGTGGTATCGTCAGGCAAAAACGGAGCCTACTGATAAGCATTGTAGATTGGAAACCGAAAAGCGCGAGGGCGAGTAAAGAGAAACGGAAGGGTTTTGAACGGTGAAGCGGAGCACAAGACAAAAAACGAGGATCGTAGTTGCGAAAAAATGCACAGTAAAAATTGGAACAAGAGGAAAATTGGCACAGGCGCTTAAAAGCATGGGGGTAAACACATTTTATATCTGAGTCGAACCATTGCAAGGAAGAAAGGGAAGAATTGTAAGAAAGAATAACAGCAAGAAGCTTACCCTGATTGGAAGTTGTTGTTTCGACAAATTGTATAAAAAGACATTTGAACTAATTACAAAGAGGGGTTTAACAATGACTGTTTGTGGACAATAATCTCGTTCGAGAACAAGCCTAGCTAGAAGCAGAGTTATGTATATTTATGAGTTCGACTGCTACCTGTTTACCAGATGAGCTGGAACCCATCATGATGAGCTCAATCGCTCAACCACAACAAGTGCGCAGAGTTCGCTGCTACTGTGGAATTTTCGGTTTATAGGGGCCTTAAAACTGGATCATGAAAAACGAACCAGCAGCTTCCTCAACAATGCCCTTCTCTTCATTTGCATTCATTCTCACATCGGTAAAGATTTCTGGATTTTCATCGCCCTTCTGAATCACGATGTCAGAGGCTATGCTTGAGATAGGCTCTTCGGGTTCTGGCGTTGATTTCGAAGATACTTCTTCCTGTGGTGCCTTAGTATTTGGCTCCGCCATAATTAAAGATTCTGAGGTCATCAAGTCATCGTCATTTTCCCTTCGAATCCTAGCGATTGGTACTGAAGAAAATTGTTAGAATTGTATTTCAGTGCTGGTACCAATGACAAGGATTTACAGAAATGTATTCAGCGCAATATTCGTTCAATTAAATCTAACCTATAGGTGGAACCAGTCAGATCTGAATTAGCTGAAGTACAATTTTAGAATAGCCAGTAACTACCATGCTTACGTTAAAGATATCATTTTTAAATAGAAATACACTGGCTTTTTACTTGCTATAGTCGAATTTCCGCTCTGAACATCGTCGAAATTAGGGGGCGTTGCAGCCGAGAATAAATCCTTTGAGGCATCGTTGTATCGATTCGTACATCCAGACATCCAGTGGAAGGTAGCTGCTCTATCCTTCATGGGTACTAGTATGACAGGTTGCAGATCAGGATACTCCAAAATATCATCCCAATTCACGGAAAACGGTGCATAACAAAGTCCTGGGTTGTCAAAAAATCCGACGCCATACATCAGTATCGCTGAAAAATACGTAGTGCACTTTTGAAGGCAAAATTTCAAATTGGTTAGACATAACATTAGAACTAGTTCAAAATGGAAGTATTTGGTTAAGGAGTTCGTATTCATATTTGTCACCGGGTCTTCGAGGATCTGTAATTCTCAGTCGTTTTCAAGAAGGTATGATGTTCGGCATTCGAAGTGCATATACGAAACCTCATACTTACTTGCAGAATCCTCTTTTGCAGTCTATTTTCGCCATCATTGATAGAACTTAGGAGAACTGTCGATATCTTGTGGTGTGGTCTGTTAGTAATACTAGACACAAAGTCCATTGAAAACAAGTAACTACAACCGTACACTATCAGGATTGATTTCATAATTAATCAAAAATGAAAAAAGCACTTAAATCTTCTCAAACCTGTCTCTGGCAGTTTCATTCATATTTCTTTCAACCCACTCTGAAGTCAAAATCGCTTAAGTCCTTTTGGAATTCATGCTTTTAAAGTTAAACAGTTTAAGCTCTGCGTCTTGTTGACTACATACAACTTGCTACCTTTCAGAATTGGTTCACGAAGCTGCAAACGCGTAAAAATCTCGAGAATCGCTAAGAAGTCTCTGTTAGAGCGAAAGAAATGACTAGCAGCTAGCAAAGGAAGTGGCTTCAAGTCAGGTCTTTTATTCAAAGGATTGTATCCAAGCTTTAGCCTTGGCTGAGATATTTAAAATTTTTAACAATAATTCAAAAAGGGCTCAAGAACTAGGATTTTGGATTGTACTATTTTATTTTAATAGGCTAAAGCTGGATAAGTGCGCCAGTAAACTGGCTAGTAGAAGAACACGTACCTCGATTCTCATTGAAATGCAATCGAAACCCACATCTTGGTGATCTCTTTGTACTCTTCTAACTATTTGAGGTCCAAATTCTGCCATTAGTTTAAGCTAATTAATTATGTTTATAACAAGGGCTGGAACGAAAGAACGACTCAGGACCAATTGAATGAGAAAATGCAAAATATTCGTACGATTCCAATGTCGATCATTACCAGCGACAGCAAAGAACTTAGCGAATTACCTTCTAGTGAAGGAAATTCAATAGACGACATGGAATCCCTGTTGGAGGTGTAAGTCTCGGTGACTAGCAGGGCGAAATTCTGTCCTCTTATTTGAATTGACTCTTCGCCTCTAATCAGACGCAATTTTTGCAGACTGAAATGCGACTTGGTTACTCGATGGATAAACACGTAACCGGAAACTTCCTCAATACTGTTGAGAAAGCCAATGTTTTCATCTACAATAAAACAAAGGTTTTACTGAAAAGTAGTAATGAAATCGTGCCTGGACTTATTTCTGATATCACCAAGTTGCCCAAAATATGGGTACAATTTCGGTCAAAACTGGCTTTCAACTTTTGGAAATTGTTAAACATTGCATCTTGCCAAGTGGAGAATCCTTCACAAACTGAAATAATTACGAGGTTAAAAGCTTAAGCATTGAACATCTTACTTCGTTTGCCTCGATACTTCGGATCACGGAAGTAAGGTGTAAAGGGATTGACCAGTTCGTGAGCAATAAGGTTGGTCCGATCAATGGTGCTGAAATCTTCATCAGCTTCGTCATCAATGGCTTCAGAAAGAGCCAAGAGGCTTGAGAGGATAAGAGCTCTTAAATCCAGCATCTAAGAGAGAAAAGTGATATTTTGGGTCACAGAGAGACGCCTCCGGACATTCAGCCCCTTCAGGTGCAAATGAATATGCAAATTGGGCAGGCAGAGGCGCGCAAGAACCAATACCACCATCGCCATCACCACGAGCATTGGTTGTGCTTGTGTTGTGCGCTCTTGAAAAATAAGGGCCGTTGCACTCGCATCAATAGCAGAGATTTTGGCTGAGCATCACCTGGGCCATTTTGTAGCTTAATTTTGAGCGAACGCATGGGTTCTCATGAAAGAAAAGAGACGAATAACTCTTCTTTGGTCGTTTATGAGCGGATTGGGGAAGTCCAGAGTCGATGAGACTCGAAGAGAAGTTGGTACTTGTGGACAGTATATCAGCGTGGCTAGCTATAATGTAACGGAAATAGGCGCAATCATGATCAGTCATGTGCAGATAGGTGGTGTGGGCGTTTCGCTGAAGTAACGGTTCTAGGATAAAACTTCTGCAGAGTTTCTAAGCAGACACCTAAGATTAACTCGTGTGTCGAAATATAATCTAATGACCTGACTCATTACCAGTACAAGCCTCTTGGGTACTGGGCATTTGGATACCTTATCCCTTTGTCAATAAAGGATTACCACGTTTTTCCAAAAAAACGTTCGCTGTTTTATTCTCCTTCACAAATGCTCAATAGAGGTTTATTCGAAATGAAAAATAACTTGCAATTTGATGATGGTTACCAATAATGCGCAACCAATGAATAAAATGACCATCCACAGCGTTTGAATGTTGGTCTACGGGAGATTGACCAAATGAGAGATCCCAATCAGGGCGGCCACATGATACCTATCTACCCTAGTCATAAAGATATGTTTATGGACATATTGTTCAGTACTATGGATTCGGATCTTTAATAATATCAATATTATGAAGAGGCTTATGATTTAGTCTCTACTCAAAGGCACTTTTTTAAAACTGTCCGCAGCACAGTGCAATTCTAGAATGGGCTGACAAAGGCTGATATGAAAAAGGCTAAATTTGCATAATACATATATGGAATGATTAAGTTGTATCGGCTAATTAATTCATAGAGGAAAAGGGACGCCTGGTTAACTCGCTTGAGTAATTAGTCAAGATGTAGGCATTTTGATTTAGACAAAACGTGACAATTTGGGTGGACATGAAGTCAAACCACTAGTTCTGGCGAACATCATATCATCCGTTAGAAGATGGTCAAAAGTACGTGGAGAAAACCGGAGGATCGAGCAATGAGGCTTGGATCCTGACGAGTGTGAAGGGTGGGTATGACTTCACAAATCAGTCTCTTGGGTCCTCCCTCCGTAAGGTTGATACGTCGTTGGTTTTCCTTACGGAAAGAAAGGCGAATGAGTAGATAAAAAGAATAGTCTTCTATTGGTTAGTACTTGTGATAGGATTTGCCTGCTTTTGGTCTCCTTGTGCAGTGTAGGTCACGAAACCTGCCACATTTAAAAATGTACATTTTCTGGCGGAGTCCATTCACTGTTTAGTGCACGCACTTTCCTCAGTCTAGTTTCAGACTATTAATCCAGGTGTTTGCATCGCACCTTATTTATCAGGCTGTACGAGGTTGTCCGTCTGCTGGCTTAATCTAATTTTATACGTCCGGTGGGTGATTGGCCCTATCCGACCGCCTTTTAATAGCCCCCCTGGGGTTACCGATGGTCACCACGAGAAGGTTGAGAGTAGGATTGGCTACCTGGTGCCGCGACTTGACTCCATATTATCTCCGCAGCCAATTTAAATTATACCACGCTTGTTTTTCCCAAGGCTGATTCCGAGGGAGGAATTTTATCAGTAGCACGCAGAGCTGAAACTTATATGACCTTATAAAGGATAATGTCTGGTCTGGTTCAAGTTAAAGGAAAGAAAATATATTTTCCTAGGCCCTTTCACATTTCCATTGTTAGATTATTTTAAGGAACTGACTTCCTAGTTTCCTCATGTCTTGCGGGAATTTCACCTGTATCTGTCTACTTCTTTGTCTACCCAATAGTGAAGAGTTCTGAAGTTTAGCAACCATATCTTATTGGCCTTTTAAACTATTTTTGAACGTAATTAGATCGGCAGATATACGTCTGTCCGTTGGCATTATGGAGAACCCCACATAGTTGTTTATTCATATACGGTTAAATGTTTCAGATATTCCCGCCATCTTCGTCAGATCCCAAATGAAGCACATTTAGATTTCTATTCCAACTTTCCCTTTACAATAAAGTCATTTAAATTCAATATCACAGTTTTCTGCATCTAATATTTCACTTTATTATTTAAGCTTTCAACCGTTTCGCCGCCTCTTGATCTTGACAACGGCCAGCCTTTAGCGATGCATAAGCTTATTTCCGAATTTCTTTCCGAAATTTAGCCAGCACAATGTTAAATATAGACTTTTATCACTTTTGCTAATCCAAAGTAGAGGTGTTTATATGAATACCTTTTCTGTAGCAAAGTGCTTATTGCTCCCAAAAAACAGTCATTAATGGTTAACAATTATGATTGAATAAATACTCCGCTGCTCGGCTGGAATTCAGCTTTTGTTGGCGAAGAACATCTTTCAGTGAGAATAAGTCGCAGTCCAGGAATTTTGAAATTTTGGCTAAATCGATCCTGACAAATTATATCGCTTGTTCTCAGCTGATCCACAAATATTGGATGGGGCGGTCATGAGCTTCGGATCTTCTATAACAATTAATCGTGCATTTATTGCTTTTTAAATTAGAAACCCAACACATCATCAGCTAAAAAGGGAGATTATTCACTTAGAAGGACACCAGTATAGACTAGTTGGGCCAAAACCCTCGTTGAAAAGACAAAGTGATGTCATGCGGGAGGACAAACACTTACTGCTGAGAAAAGAAAGACAGAGCTGATCGTTTGGAGGGAATAACTGAGGCGTAACGTGAAGGAGTGCCGAAGCTGGAATACTGTTTCTAGGCGCCCCAGCAACTGACTCAGGCAAAATCACGGCTATTACTGATTTAACTTTTAGGATTGCAAAGCGACTCCTCGGGACTTATTTGAGGTTTCTAACAAGCTTTAGGTTCGAATTCTATTTTTTCAGAATTGAATTTCACAGTTTGGGTTGGAAGAATTCAGAAATGGACGCTTCAGAAAGGAATCGGTCTCTGTAGATTTTTATTTCGATAATTAATTCATTGGAACCCGTCCTTGCCTGCAGCATAAATGAAGATATAAATGCTCCGCCCCTGGTGAATGTGGTATTATGATTCCGATGGGCCTGACCTGAGTAAAGATATGTCAAGACACCGCGTAGAGAAGGTTCCAAATATGGAATCAATTTATTATTGAAATATAAGAAATCACTTGCAAGCACTTGACCAAGCTCCGCCATTTCTGCTAAATCTGAAGAATTATCGCACACCCACTATCTAATGATCGAATCTGCGGTGTCATTCCGTAGAGGCTGATGAATAACACTTATCGGATCTCTGTGGCTACGACTTCTAAAAGTCCCCAATATAACGTCTTACAAAATGTTATGTAAATAAGGAAAGTCGGTATCAACACTGACTATTCAGACCATTTGAAGTAAAGACTTGTAAACGTAAATGCAAACCTCTTTCCTACAACATGTTAATTTACTTTAGAGGGCTATGAGCCGTTGTCAGGTAAACGTAAAATCCAAATAAAATTGCATAAAATTTCAACTTTTGGATAAAAATGCCATAATTCGAGGCAATATCACTGTTTAATAAATATGTGAACACTTAGTCTAGAAAAAAGATTATGCATTTTTTACAAAAAAAATGTTACTAACAAAAACAGGTACTGGAAGAAAAGTTGTAAAAATTTAGCCAACTTATAAGTCTATCCAAAGAGCAATAAACCATGTCGGCTTTGGGGTGAAAGTGATTGGATGTTTAGAGTTAGTTTAAAGTTAAACTGATTACCAGTCAATAAATGTAAACATGCGCCCTGAATGTTTAGGGAATTATGTAAATCGGAAAGTAAAAATTTGAAGGATTTTTCAAGTTGTCAACTCGACATTTGGACCTTGTAGCGTAGCAAACAAGTGTTCTGCCGATTTCTGCTAATGGATTTAACTTTAATACTCTCACCTTTGGAAATCTCTATTAACAAACGTGCCCATGGATATTATAGTGAATTTCTAAGCAAGTTCTACCCAATTTTGTTTTCCAACAGTGCATACCCCATACATCTAGTTTAGTTTTTCATTACGTATTTCTAAATTTTTTTTCTGTGTTCTTCAGACATCCCGATCGCCTCAAATATCATCCCAGTTCTAGACGGTTTCACTTATGCAATTAGAAGAGCTCATTCAACGCAGTATGCGCAAAAAAAATCATCCGTTACTTATGATGAAGGACAGAAGAGTAAGACTTCCAGAGGCAGCTTTTAATTAAGGCGTCTGAACTTAGACAAATTCAGTTGAAATGATTCGCTCTACTTTGACATAGAACTTGGACCCATGAGTATTTGTCAATAGATGAGTATATTCTGCAAATGTTACTTTAGATAGCGATGAAGGGGGACAATCATCATTTACTAAGAGCGTCCCATCAGACTTAATAGTATGACGTCGACGGTTTCAACCGCCCTTTTAGAAAAATACTGTCTTTTAACTGCCTTTTTCGATGATGTTTGCACCTTGCTGTTTGATGGGGTCGGCTCGACCCTTGGGTCACCCTTAGCATTCCCATTTGAAGACTATCGTCAACAACGTAATTGTGAGTGGCTTAGTCCGCCATTCCGGAAAACACGCCATTTTAATAATTGTTAGTTTGTGCTTTTGGGGCACTCATAAGTTCTATCGACAATCGGAAGTGATCCGTAAAGTCAGGTTTATTCAGAAACGGACAAAACGGAGTGCGAGGTACATGATTCTTCTCTGTCCCCGAGTTCTGACCCACCCAGAATCCATCTCCACTAAATACCATTACCTCTCCGCTTCTCTCAGGGGCGAAAAGTCTGTGGTGCTGAGGGAGGCAGGAACGAGTTCCAGGGGAACTATCGCACGATTAATAAAATAGGTGATGTCTCGGAGGTGAAGCGTTCCGAAAATTTTTCAATCTGGGCCGACTTCTACCATTGCTCAGTGGTCCGACTACATCAACTAGTACTTATCTGATCCTGAATTTTTGAGTATATTACAGATGGTCGAGTGCTTCTTGCCAGAGTTCTTGCAAATGCAGCCGCCGACTTACTAGGAAATGCTCAGTTATTATTACTGAATTTGGAATCTACACGCATGCTTTTAAACATGTATCTTTATATTTCGAATTCGAAATGAGGATTCATTCAATTACAGACCTGTACTTAAGTCGTTCCTTTTAAGAAAGCTGACTAGCCAATAAATTCAAATAAGTAGAACTCACTGCTATTTGTACTCAAAAATGAGAACCTAAAATTCGCTCATTGCAATATGAAAACACTCAGTTCTGATACGTTTCTTCCTTGATATGCCCAATTTCATTGATTGGGTTTTAAATCGAAGATAATTTTGCCAGCCAATGTCCTGTGGAGGGGTGGAGTGGATCCAATCTCCATCAGAGTTCTCCCGCAAAATTTCTTCCTCTAACAGCGGCTTCGCGAATTAACTCCTGCATTGACTGTCATCCTGATTTTGGAAACCCTCCCCTCATCGGTTCGGTCAAGTCGTCAAACTTTGAGCAGCGAACAACTTTGGCGTTATCCCAAGGCAGTGGGATAATGTGAGAGCAGGAGTCTGTTTTTAATTTGTGTCGATTCCTTTTCCGCCGTTTGCACAGTAATGCAAATTATAATTTTTTGGCTAGGAGCTGCGATTACTGGAAAAATGATACTTCGACTGCTACTATGTGGAGGACTACCCTAGATTAAGTAGAATTGGGCAGCATTCACTATGGGCGTTTCGAGATAAGTACCTCGGTTCCTGAAAACGTTCTCAGGCGATTACCACGATCACGCATCACATCAACGCTAATCGATAAGTCAGGAATGTCCCTCCTCTCCAATCGTTCACTCCATGCCTTGCCGAGAATTCATTCAGCGTAGGCACAGGGGATGACCTGTCAAAGAGTTAAAGCCGAAATCGGATTGCACATTTTTAATGTTTTGTAGTTACCTTTATGTTATAGGTGATTTTCAACATTCCCCTCCCGCTTTACTGATTAAAAGGACTGGAAGGAGGGAAATTGTATAGACGCCATGGCAAAAATTATTCTCCCGCGCGCGGAAGGCCGCAAGGCTCTCACGACCAGGGTGTCACCTGGTTTAGTCTGGCCAAATTGTTGGTTCCCGTCTAGATTCACCCAAGTTGCCATCTTCATAGCACCAATTCGCTTAATTTCATTTCGCGGGACCACGCGGAGGCGGCAGTCATATTCGCGGCGAAACTTAATTTGTGAACTTTCTTCTATTTAAAAAAATGGTTTAATTCCATTGACCCGAACATTCACGCGTCTGCATCAAGAAATTCATCAAAGAAGACGCTAAGACGCACGAGTTCGGTCAATTTAAGTGGTCCTAAAGGGAGAGATTATTTCGGGAAAGAAAGCTAAACTGGCTATTGAAAACGATGAGCAATAATACCTGTTATGTCCAAGTTCCGCAGACCCCTCTCGCTAAATCCCAACACTAGAAGCCATATATGCTGCTCAAAAAGGCCTCAAGACGAGAGCCACTACGGCCCTGAGCAAATCTCAAGTGTCCCGGACTCCAGTTCCAAGGTTCAAACCTATTAATTCCTCGGCTAACAACTATGAGATCCCATCAAATCCCCTACGCTAATGGAAGTTCAACTTTCCAATTCCCACTCGAAATTCTCCAACAAGATTTTTTCTCTTCCCTAGTGAAGACATCGAGTCCTGCAGACCCGGTCACTTTCGATTCGTTAAATCTTTTCCGATCTATCGTGGGCTCTAGGGAAAGCAATTTTTTGTAAAGTTGGTAGCGCCCAAAGGAAAGTTATCGCCGCTCTACTATGTCAACCAAAACTACCTCCCCGCCATACAATTTCTCGATATACCACCACTACACGTGAACCTCTATTGCGTTGGAAGGAAAGAGAATAAGAGTGGGGTCGCTCATCACCACACATATTGAGGTGCACATGAATTTATTGAACGGGCATAGTGAAAAGGTAAAACTTCGGCGAAATCTCCAGAAAACCAGCAACAATGCCAAAGCGAATCGAGCACTGCAGCGAACCACGATTCACATGCTAATTGCTGATCCCTGCTGGAACAATTTCCGCGTATAAACACGTCTGCACACTAATATCTGATCCCAGTAGTTGTGTGAACTAACGATAAATGTCTGTGCAGCATACTCTAGAGCGTAGTCCGCAGGAGCGTCTGCGAAAAAAACCAGGGATAAAGGGAGGAGATTCACACAAATATTAGATCAGGCATTCAGCAAACAGGAAGTCAAAGCAGCACATTGAACAGAAATCATTATCCTAATCGAGTAACTGAGGAGCTCCGATTAGTATACTACTATTATCTTATCAGGGCAATTTATTCACTTAGGCACAGAGTAGTAACCCTTTCATGAAACAAATTAGTGCCCATGCCAGCGCCACCTCGAAACTACTCGTAAACTTAGCAAATTGGCTAGCGCACAAATACGCTTAATTTGTGATAATGAAGACATAGAGACAAAAAGCTGGGCGGAATCTTAGGTTAAAGCCAGAGTCCATCAATTAGAGCTAACAGACAGATAGAACAGTCTAATTGCCTAGAATTAAATCTGAACAACTAGCTCAAGATGACAAAGAAAAAGCAAAAGGGAAAACCAATCCCAAGCGAGAGGAATGGATCGACTTAGCCAGATGAACAGGTGGGAGAACCAACCATATTGCGTGCCGCAACCACCCGGGTAAGACCAAATTCCAACTTCCATCTCCTCAGAGCGTAACTTACACGGTGTAAGAAAAGGGAAAAGAGCATGGATGCCTCAGACGGAAATTCCGGCAAACCAAATCCACCTCGTACTGTCCAAAACAGACTGATAAATTCATATAAAACTACAAAGAAAAACGGATTATAAGTATGCGAGTGGTAAACTAAGAATCAGAGCTTTTATTAGTACACTGAAATTACATCGAGAAGAAAGGAATACTGGAGTCGGTAAGTTCAAAATTTTACCACAAAAAGAATACGGACAACACATACTCCGCATTAAATTCTTTTTAATTAGGATTAAAATCATTTCGAGAGCCATATAACGCTAATAGATACCGGCTAATATCCTAATGGTTCTTGATTCCAACTGAGGCATTGTTGATACTCGTTGATAAATATCGGCGGCCCGATATTTGCGAAAAGTGTTCTAAAGAAGGATTATGCAAGTAAACAACAACTTACGCGATACTTAGAGGGCTCCTTCTGGCGAAAAACGGCTCTAGCAAGAACTCTCAGAGGTTCACGAATGTCAGCAACGGTATAGCCGCTCAAAAAGGATATTCTGTCATCCCAAGCTTTTTCAATATCTGGTTGATTCAAAACAACTGCTCTAGCCAAGCAGACTGCCGTTGCGGCAAGAAAATTACCACCGAAATAAACAATTTCGTACTCATGGTAGGCTAACTCAAGAAAATATCTTGCAAAATTCTGCAAAAGAGAATCAGCCCCGAGCGCCACTAAAATGCGTCCAAGGAACAGATTTGGCGATGGCATATTTATATCAAAACCCAGGCGGGTAAGAATAACAACTTCACATTCCATAATTTCCAACGCGGTATAAGCCCCTTCAGTAATGGAAGCGAACTGGCCCACGTCGGGAGGAAACATTTCCTCATATTTAGAAGCGATGTACAATGCAGTCACACCTACCAATTGCAAGGTTTGTTTACTGATAGTGTCGCAGGCTTTCTAAAAGTTATCATATGTAATCCGCTTCGGTACCTGCAGGAATTGGTCCAGCACACGAATCGCCAAATACAGAGTATCAGAGTCCAAATTAAAACCAGTGTGAACTTGGACCATCCAATCTACAAGGATATACCGCATGCGAGGAGTCAGTTCCCTACAACCAGACATGAAATCTTGCCTAAGGTGGTAGGACAAAATTTCTTGATTTTGAAGGTAGTCGAACGAGCACTTGGTTACTTGATTTATTTCCCTATGCAGTGGGCCAGAAGCTTTCTCGAGATTAAAGAACCGAGCCGGATCATTTTTCAGAAAAGCAGCTCTCATTTCGGCCCTCTGGTTGTAAAATTTAATAAATTCACATTGTATCTCAGGCGGATAATCACGAAGAGCGAGGCCAATCAATGTCTTAGCCAAATCATCACTATTGCTGCTGCATGCTTGAAGCGGAACATAATCCTTTAGAGTCCCTGCAGATCGTTTTGGTGCGTTTAAATTCTCAATACCACCTAGCGCTGCTCTCGGTCTGAAAGTTACTGTTGCGACATCATGCTTGGTCAAGACAAGAGCATTTTCATCGTTCTAAGAAATAGGCATCAAAAGTCAAAACCACTCACAGTAACGTTACCACGGCGACACTTATTGCGAGTCAGCATTGCCAGTTACAAAGATAAAACCGCTAATAAAACAATACCAAACAATTATAAAAAATACAGAAGCCAGACACATGTATAAACAATGACGGGAAGCGCCAAAAAATACCAATTTGTCGAGGCACGACCTGTTATCAATATGCAACCAAGGCGTTAGGGGCAGAGTTTGAAAGATTGAATGATGCAGTAAAAGATGTTATTAATAGTATTCATTAAAACAAAAATATGAGGAATTGAAATGTAAAGATTAGTTATTTGAAACAAGTATTCGATTTCATAAAAATTGCAGAACATAGTTTCAAAATGTGCAACGGATTGCACCTAATACTTTACCCACAAGAAAAATCCAACAGCTCATATTTAGACGCCTTTCGACTTCCAAAATCACTTCATGGTCCGACTTTGCCACTAAGTCTTCTTAGCGACCAAAGAAGGGAGTCTACACGCCTCAAGACAAGCCCAAAGTCGGAGATCCTATTCCACATAGCACGATTATTTCGTATGGAATGAATTTATTCTCGTAGATATTTATAAGGCTGCATCATGACCAATTGGCCTCTGGTCGTGCCAAATATTATGCCAAGCGGATACCAAGCTAGGGTGTTCAGAGAAGGTAAATCTTGAATCGTCATTGATCCCCACAGATGAAGCGCGTTGAATCTTCGGAGTTCTTTCATCTTCCGCGGCTGCTCCACGTCTACGCGCGAGAGTTTATTTAGTTTATAGACAAAGGCTTGTGGTAAACTTCTCGGTTCATATGAAGAGGTGGACACTTGGTTAAAAGGAGAAAATGGGTGGTTGCTATTGGTACGGGGTGAACACGCCATACCAATTAATAAATTATCGCTACTGGGGGAAAAATTCACACAAACAGGCTCAATATTTGGCTCGAAACCGATCGCGAAGATACATTGTCCCCTGCTAATCTCCGGTTCAACGCGGTAAACAGCGACAACACTGTCCTGTTCCTGGATAATGAAGAACAATGAAATGATTAAAAATTTTCTCTCGGTCTAGGTCATCGAAGGATAATGAGTAAGGCTACAGACTAGATAAAAAACTCTTCTCAAAATAAATGGCGAATGTCGTGCATGAGGAAACAGGCGTTCTAGTTCTCAATTCGATAGTCTATGTATACGCACCCAGATGCGTAAAGAATAGCTCTAAAAGAAAATATAATCTGAATGATCGCTATTTTGATTGTATATCTGGAAATCAACAAGAAGACAATATAAGACGTCACTAGTCAGTGGACAAATAGTAAAGGGGAATCTGAGCAACGTGCACAAACCAAAGACATTTCGTTTTTCAGTGGCGGTGAGTTCAATGTACTTGGTCAAAAATAACAACCACTTACATTATTGATATCAGGATTACCATGGTTGCCGGGAGGAACGATAATAGCTGCAAGTAGATCACCCGCTGAAGATAATCGTATAGAGGAATCAGTAGCTACACGAGCATGTGGAATGATAAGTGAATTTCCTCCGAAGGTGATTGAATGTTGATCTGTCGGAGGATAAACGGAGGGAGATTCTTGATGGAAGCTTAATTCCCAACGACAGACCTTGTGAGATGTTGTCTGAATTGGACAAATCAAAGCCTTACAATAATGATAGTATGAAAAAGTGGATTAAAGTAAAGTTAGAAGGTTTGAAATATGAACGATTGAACTTTTCTCTCCTCATGGCCTGACCTTCATCATACCAACAGCTAACGTCATGCCAATTACTTAAAACAAAAAAAGTGGCTAATTTAAATAGAACTCATGAGTAATGCAGGCCGTTGGCTCTAACGACCTCTTAACTTGCGCGAGATTTCGGGATGTTCTACTGGCCTCCGTGAGTAATCAGTCCTGTCCTGTGGCCGGTCAAAATTGCATCACAGTACTGCCTACTAGGCCTTGAAAAATGGAATTAATGAAATCGAGAAAGTCGTTCCAAAAATGGGAACAGCCGTTGAGTGTTAGTCCATTTGGATAATCAGAATTATGAAAGCATGCATTAGAATCGAATGGTTCGCTGTAAAGACATTTTCACGAGTACTGCTCCTCAGTCACTTAACAGCAAAGCTAATATTCTTCAACTCTTAACCATACCTCTAAATACATTAGATACCACATCTAAAATATTGGGACGAAGAATACCTCCAGGAAACCCATCCCATCAAGTTCGAAGAAGAGGAATTAAGATATATTTTTTTGTAAGTATGGGTCCTCTTACAAGTAAAGCGGTGAGAAACGACCCTAAGTTCAAGGCCCTGACCACCCGTTATTCTTGCACCAAGTATTGTAATATGGGAACTGAGCGAAAGCCATCAAATAAATAACTAGCATCAGCCAAAGGAAGACACTAAGAGGACATCATTTATTACCATTAAGACAGAAACGGAACGAATGATTTTGCATGCTAAGTGGAAAAAGGAAACCGAGAAACAAATTTCTCGAAAACACAAAGGATCGAAAATAATGAATTGCGAGCTCTATGTACTGTTTGAGAGGCATGAAAGCTCGTTCTGTCATTAAATAATGTTTATTCACTTTTAATAAAAAATGAGATGAATGAAAAGGGGACATGAAAATCGAAAAACGGAATTGAACCACTGAGCATCGGCAAACAAGGGATTTAGGTAAACAGAACGGGATAGTAATCGGGATCTAGAGCCACGATACCCACAGAAAGTTTGTCCTTATGACCCTAAATGTGCTTAGTTAGGTGAATAAAAGCCCATTCGAATAAATTAACCGATTGCTTTCGAACGGAGACACTTAAATGTATGAAGATGGAGGAGGAATTAAACCCGCTAGTTGGAAATTTGGCTTGAAAACTACAAAAACGTTTTAAATGTAACAGCATTACGAACACAGATATAAAAGCTGTACAATTCATAAAGAGAATAAGAGTCTACGCTTTCAATATGGGGGTCATCGATAGAATTTGAGATCCTACTCAGGAAATTAAAATTTCGCATTTGTCTTCTACCTAAAATGCCTACGTATTTATCGCCAAGTGAAATTTTGACCAACTGGGATCTAATCAAATGCAGGTGCCACTTTCAATTAGGTCAGAGAAAGGTCTTACTAGCCCTTCGTGAACTAAGAGACAACTGATGTTTTCAAAACTAGTGCAGCAGAATCCTGGGGTTTAGTTGGGCTGGGTTTGAGGAAAACCCAAAGAAAGCCAACCTCTCCAGTTTGAAGACGAAAGTTTAAATGCTGACCATTTCTGTATAAGCGAAAAAAACTCCCTTCCAAGACAATTAGAGCGAATCAATCCGAAGTTTGACCATGCCATTGTTTATTGATATCAGAGCAAACGTTTAATCAAACAGGTTCGAAGCAGTCTAACAAAGTTCTATGGCGCTGAAGGAAAACTAATATGGGTGAAAAATTCTGAGACCGCCTCTTTCTCAAAGTCGATGAAAATAAGTTTTGTTGGGATGATAATGAGCTGAAATGAGTCAGCATACATGGAAAGTTTTAGACAAACAGGCCATAAAGGGAGCCACAATGTATCATGATATTTTCGCATGACAAGCAAAACCTTTTTAATCCTAAATACGAATGACTGGACTAACTAAAGTCCGCTTGATTGAAGTATCCCATGAAAAGACGACAGACCAACAGGAACCGCGCCTGGAGCACTAAAGTAATCACAACAGTATCAAAGTCAATCACTTCCGTTAGGATTCCGCAAAGTGACTCCGCAATTGATACAATTGAAGAGGTCACCCGGAGGAGAACACATGTTCGCAGTTTAATTTCGAAAGTGCTAAAATCACAGACACTTCTACTGTATTACGGGGTAAACCGATCCCCTACCTTATATGGTCAGCCGTATTTAATGACCCCACGAACCACTGCACAGATGGAGGGCACATTTATCCGACCTTACAAACAAAATTAAACATGATTGGCCTAAACGAAGTCTCACATTACCTAATCATTAAAAAGTCAAGTTGAACAAAGCAACCCAAATAAATTGTAGAAACTACAATAAAAGCACGCTAACCGGCATCGAGACCTAAATTGGTCATGGATTGGCTTTAGTCCTTGGTGTTTAGACTAAGAACCATGTTTTATTTATGGGGCAGGTCCTTACCACAGTTCCTGAATTGGAAATTTGGTTTGTGCCCCTTCGAATAATGTTCGAGATAGTTTGAGCAAAGTCTGCGCTCAATAATAATGGTTCCTCACATTTTGGTTCTTCAGCGAATAGCAGAGGACAAATGAAATTGAGCATTCCCTTATTTTTCGATTCCATTTTAACGAAGCGGCGAACAATACCACCACACCGAGTGCACGATTTCAGGCCTAAATGGCAGAAATACTTTCTGGAATAACATGTACTAGTGGCTGAAATCCTTTCAGTGATATCATAATGCCACAAGATTTGAAGCTGATTCAGAAAACGAAGAGATGGACTTACTCCTATTACTTATTTGCTTCCTATCGCACGATAACACAGCCGTGTCGTCATACGTTACACTCAAAGGATCATCGATTATGCGATTTCTTAGCAGTTCCTGGAACACAGAAATTGCACAAAGACATGGGTTTCAATAGAATAAAACTCGAACAACAAACCTGACGTCGTCTAAGAGAAGCAGAGATCATGTTAGGTGGAAGAAGAGCTAGGGCGAAGCCGGAGCCCGGGTCGATGTTGTCATACTCGAGGTAAAAATCGCGATTTGTTTCGAGCTCTCTACCGTCCAATCGCATGATCTCAGTCACTTGGCCGGGATTTCGGCAGCATCGGTAGCAAAGATGGACGGTCTGTGATGGAAGGTTTTCAACAAGAGGAAATTCGTATGGTAAAGGAGGTTGAGGAAACCAGGAACCCAAATTCAAACTCCGCCAATGAATACCTCCTTCCAGGACGGCCCATTTCCAAAACCCCTCAATACAGTTGAAACAAAGAGAGTAGCGAAAAAGTTGACGGTGTATCATAAAGAGCTCCAAAGTATGTCCCGAACAGCACATATATCGTGGTATTTTATCACTGCAGCAGGGTTCAGATAGCCCAGTATTAACCAGCCAATCTTTTGCTGGCAAATCGTCAACTATTACGACCTTCCGAGGGTCTGGATCGCAACCAATCCACTCAATCACACTCAACGCTCGTTGAGCACACTGAGGTTTGATGGCAGCAACAGTTCGAAGGATGATTTCTACCTCACGATCACCCGGAACGTAAGAACTGGGAAAACGTCTATAAATATGAAGCCCTACGGCCCAAAGGCAAAGTCGTAGGGTGCAGCAGTGGCAGATATTATTATTATTGAACCATAAGTAGTCTTCACTAAGCAGGAATTCGAGCAGCCTTTCAAGTGGGAGGGGTGCTTGGAGAACTAAAATGTGAAATTGGAAAAAATATACCATAAACCTTCATGGGAAGATAAACGATTCCTTGCTGAAAAGACACCGGATGAACTGTGTCTTTCGGACGCGGTGTAAAGTACAGAACCATCAGGATTAAAATTTACCCAACGTGCTACAGAATCCCTCATAGAGAACCTCCATATAGTCTCAAAGTCCCCGGTTTGCCAGTTGAGGAAAATGATATCCCGATGCCTAAAATATGACCCTATCAAAGAAACCTTACTGTGCCACTGCAAGAAGAGAGCGTGTCGGATGGAAGGACATAGAGGATATGGCTCCAGTGTTTTTGAACTTAAGTAGGGGGGGTAATTCACAAGGATAGTTATCCAGAGATTGAACATAATTAAGCTTCCATATACAAATGCATCCTAACAGATCACCACCAGCGAAAATTGCGGGATCGACGGGATGAAACTGGAAAATATAAACCAGCTTAATGACTACCGAGCGACTAAATAACTTACATTAATTGCCCAAGGTGTGGAGGTTAAGCCTCTACAGTCGGTCACAAACTGTCCATTAGCGGCATTGAACAGAAATACATTTCCTGATACTTGAGTCACGGCAATCACCGAATTGTTGCAATTAATTTTCATGACAAGTATCGGAGAATTATTATCAGGAGCACTTATTATACAAGGTGCCAACCTATTAAGGGATACATTTTCTACCCACTGATCAGCAGATTGACGAACGAAACCCCTATGCACGCGTTTTTGGATTAGATCTGGAAAATCATGTGTCGCACATAAGCGCATCATCCAACCACATAACAGTAAAGTGCGGTCAGAGTGCGATAAGCTTCTTACTCCAAAGGTTAATAAAAAATGATTCTGTAAAACAAACTAGCATTTTTGCAATATATGAAAACTTTTTATAGGCACATCAAAAATCAAATAAATTTAAATGTATTTGTACGCAAAACAGATCAACAAAAAATTTGAAACTGAATAATTTAAAGGCTGAAAAAAAATTTTTTACAAAGTATACTTTATTTTGAAAGGTGGTGTCCATGGCCATCACTTTTAAACTTATCGTACCAGTACATTGCCCCGGGTTGGCGCAGGATTCGGTCTTTGTAGCTTTTACTTATATTTGGCATTTTGAGGCTCCTTGGCGATGGGTGTTCTACAAGGTGGAATGAAATGCCTTAAATATTGCACATTTCTCTTTAATTTCATCGTCTTTGTAAGTTTAACGAGCTAAGTGCCGGTATTGAATGGAAAATAGGCTGTGCTTTTCATCACTTACTTCGTACCTTAAAGTGCTTTTATAGAATCTTATTCTTAGCTATAATGACAATTTTCTCTGGTTAGTAATTTTCACCTGTGATCTTTTTATGGACCTATATTGTCCAACTTTTTTTTATCTTTTAATATAGGTGTTTGGTCTATTTTTATCTGGATTCGGTGGATATCTGCTGTATCAGTTGAATTTATACAGCAATCAGTTCGGCGAAATAACTAAGATCTTTCCCATCGCCATAATTGTTCTTGGATTCATAATTTTTGTTGTTGGATTTCTGGGGTGCTGTGGTGCTTGTTATGAAAGTCCCTGCATGCTAATAACAGTGAGTTTGTCTTTCTTCTTTCCTTTTTTTGTGTGACCTTATCAAACGTTTTTTTACCTAGTTTGCTGTCGTCGTGGCGATTCTTCTTTGTCTTCAAATAGCTGTTGCAGTTTTTATTTTCATGTACAAAGATGAGGTATTTCTTTGCTATTGGCTAAATGCATTCACATCTAGCTTATGGATTTTTTGTCCAAACGATTCGAGGAAGTCTTCAACGATCCCAATGATATGTTCAGACGGCAAATTGAAAGAGAAGTACGCTATGTCGCTCTTTGCAAATCCATTTTCTCTTATTCTAGTTCGGGTGTTGTGGGTTCAAAACTACTGACTTCAGTTGCGGAATGGGAGTCTTCCGGAAGGTGAGGTCTTTTTTTTCACGAGCGATACCTTGTAGTCTTGTTGGGATGTCATTACTGAAAAAGTCAAGTCTTCTATATATACAATCATAGCAACCGCTGCATTTCTCTGCCTCCTTCAAATTGCAGCCATAATAGCTGCTTGTTGTCTTCAGTCCAAGATTCGAAGCTATTCTACCTATTGATCATGATTGTGTTGCTAAATACGAACATTAGAAGCGTTAGTGAAGTCGACTAAGTCGAATCCGTTTAATCCTGCTATTGAAAATTCCAAGAGCTTTTTGAATTTGCTTCTGTAATTCGTCTTCTTCACCCCTTTTCACGACTTCATCCCTGTACTCATCAACCTTACTCACGGTCTTGTGTATTTTGAGCACCGTATTAGCGTCTCTGATGCGTGTAATACTACGAATTTCGTTTTAAAATTAAATTTATTTCACTGAATCCGTTTGTTCCAGGGGCGATTGTTTCCCCAGTACCGTCTGAAGTTTCGAAGATTCGACTCAACGTATTAGTTTAGTAGAGCTCGCGTGGGGCAACTTCTCTAAGTGGGCATGTGTTGTTACTTGGCTTTTAACGTCATTCAACTTGTTTCTTTACGTAGAAGCAAAGTTGGAAGAAGCTGGAACTGCGCAAAAGCAGATTTCATAGTAGCGCACTTAGATCGATAGCTTAGCTTTTTTTCTGAAGGCTGTCTTTGCCCTTATTTGAGACTTTGCTGGCTGTTACCATCATATGGGTCTGGTCCAAGACAGTAGATGATGAATCGGAGTATTTGCACTTGGTGTACTTAAACGAAAGCTTTCAATCAAATTAAGGGCAGATGAACTTTTGGTGCAGTCGTGAACTGAGTGTCAAAAGTATATCTATTCTCAAAAAGTTTGTTTCCCAATATCCCTTGCATAATTTTCAGTATTGTAGTACTATTTTATCGGATAAGGGGGGTACTTCATCCAGTGTTTGTCCGACAATGATGTCTTTAAACAACTCACAAAAACGATTCCTTCTCCATCATCCATTTCATCGAGCTCCCCGACATTCCAGTTCGTCGATTTTGTTGTTCCTTTATTAGATCGTTCAATTCACAGTCTATTCCTCAAGGTTTCCTTAATAGGCAGTCTTTAATTTTTCTGAGGGGTTGAGTTAGATTCGCCAAAGTGATAGTGGCAGCAATGTATAAGTATGTATCGAGGATGTATAAATCCTAATTATAGACTCTTTGTAATGAGAAGAGCTTAAACAGTGGTTTTAAATAATCACGCCAGTTAGGTTTTAGGATGTGCTAGTCGGACGGATGTAGAAGTTTTGATTGTTGGTTAACCCTGCCTTTTTCAGAAAACTAAGTGACGAAGGAGCGGTGGTCATGGAAACGTCGTCACACATGCACTAACAAAGACTATCTCTATGTATGCAAGCTCCACTTTTGACTCTTGTCTACGTTTCTTCTGCCCACTCCGAGTTGCTCGAATTCAAGCTGCTTGTTGAATGTGATAATTACTCGTATCAATGCGGCTTTCGATTAACAGAATCAGAGATTTTAGGACTAACTAGTCTAAAATATCCATTGGTTGGAGCCATAAGTCATTCCCTTCGGCTTTACTCCTTGGCATTTTTAAGCTCTGCCTGAACCTAATTTTGATATCAAAATTGGCTTGAGAAAGTTGTGCATTTTAACATTTTTTTGAGTAAAATCGGGTACATTTTGAGAAAATAGGTAGCCTAACCACCACCACCACCATATATTCCACCATAATTAGCAGTCCAGTTAAGTTCATGTTCTGCTAATGGCAGGATTTAAGAAGTGAATGCATGTTTGTTGCGTAGTAAGCTGCCCACTTATCGTCTGTTTAGACAAAATAGCCTCAGTAAATTACATGTTCACTTTTTCTGGGCATATAAAAGTGAAATCATATCTAAATAGGAAAAAACTAGCCAAAGTGTCCAGTGTGAGCATTTGGGGTACCTATTGGCTAGCTAAGGTACTATTACGTTGTCTGCTTCAATAGCGAACACAAGGGAGGAAAGTGTCATTTTGCCCAGGAAGACCTCCGTTGATTCTATTTTGTGGGCAAAGCGATGAGACCCTTTTCTGCTTCCCAATCTGAAAATTTATCGCGAAATTACAAATATCAACGGGATTGTCCTAGGGCACGGACAAATTATCTGGACTTATTCTGGTGATAGCTTAGTTAAAAAAAAAAACAAATGCATTATAATGACAGTTAAGTACCTAAAAATTTTTGAGGGCTTTAGTATCGTTATTCGACTTAGTGATCACACTTAAGGTTCCTGTCAGAGGAGATCCGCAGTTCAAGGAACGCTTAATTCTGGTGGTGTATATGGCAGACAGTACAGGAGTATTGAAAACGATCGGCCATTTTACTCTGAGCAGTCGATGCGGTGATTCAACAGAACTGGTCACTCTAGGGGTCGTCAGACCTCAAAGGTTGGTTTGCCTTAGGGAGTATGACGAAAGCGAAGTAGCCTCTGGTAAACGATACGCTGGAATCACTTGTTGAATGACAATAATCTCGCAAGCAGGTGATTTCAGCTGAGTCGCTAGGCGGTCGCTGAAGAGGCCATTGGTGCGAGATGAATACCAACGAATACTTCGGTTGAAAAGTTCACTTAATAAATTCGTTTTTTAATAAATTATCCATTTCCTCTGGAATTTTTGACTTAATTCGCCTAGCCAGTTGAACTTTATATTCATCTTGGTTTTAAATAGTAGTACTAATTAATAAATTAAGAGAGCTCGTACTAGAGCTACTATCCTAGTGAGCTTAAAGTTGTTTTCTGTCAACCTGTTCTTGTGACCGATTTATCTAACGAAGACGAGCTCTTCAAAAAAAAGTCATTCCAACTTGGACTCTTATTTTTTGAAATTATTTAAAAATTTTCCTGGAAAACGTTGCTGTGCCTATTTTTATTAGTCGGTCTTTGGCGAAGTCATTCAACTTACAAAATCACCTTATGTTGAAGTAAACTTAACACGAATCAACTGAAAACTTTAAAATTACATGATCTTGCTCTTAAAAGCATTAATTATTGAATCATATTCGCTAAAAAGTTTGAGTTTCAACTTTACTGGCATCGTGAAAAATCGGCAATGTGTAGTTTACAAGTTTACTAAAAATGACTAATTTCAATTCCTCATCTTGTCAATGTTGCGAGAAGTTTGCTTAGATGCAAAAAAATGTACCCTTCATTAGCTTAATAATTTAAGGTTGACAACTTCCACCAAGTGCCAGGGAAATTTATTGTCCGACTTTGCAGAGTCTAACCATCGAAAATTCTTCTTATTCCTGGTTACGAATCGCAACTCCTCTGTTCTTAATCCTGCTGTCAAAATAAGCATTTATCCTTGTTAAGAGTTTTCTTGTGATTTAGCCAACCGTTTTTGCCAAAATTTACTCTCGCACTTGATTTTCATGCTTAATATCACCATCCCAAGCTGATGTTCTTGATTCACTGTAAACGAAGAACTGTCAATTTTTTTCAAATAATATGAACCCTTTAAGGAACGAAGAAGTACCAGTTATTTAGCATCTTTTCGTAAGTGTTACGCAGTCTAGCCAAGTGGCAAGAGGAGGAAATGCTGGGGCCTTGAGAGTTTGAACAAGGGCGTGGATTGCTAGAGTAGATAGCGGAAAATTTCAAGCAAAACGGCTGCTATTCAAAAGCGATGGCTGTCATGAAATCATGGATGGAGAGTGATTCAAACAGAATGGAAAGTCGGAAAGAATGAGTGGGATATTTGAAAAGTTTATTCCATTTTAGGTACCCAATATTTCATTTTTTTCAGCTTTTCACGGCTAAGCTACCATAGGATGTAGGATTGGATGAAAAATGCATATTGAACATTCTCTTTGAGACGACCTGAACAAACCGCTTGCCTCATATTGGTTACTTTTTATCAGTATCCATCATCTACCACGTTCTCAATCGCCCTGATGATGCTTAAATCTAACGATGTAGGGAGGACATCTGAACACGATCTGTTTTAAGGTTAGGCCAGACGTATTATCGTTTGCTATTTCTTTGCAATCAAGCAATAACCTGTCACAGTCACTTTGTGAACTTCGGAAAAGTTTTAATTACTGGATCGCTTCCACATTATACTACCAGCATGCGCGTTTCAACGGAAAAGTATCAATTTCGGGTGTAATAAGTGCATCCAGGGTCTTTGTGTTAGCGATTTCAAACTCCCAGTTGCTTTCGGAATGCTTCTTGGAAGTTTTAATTAGACAGATGGATTGAGAAAAGGAAATCGTTTTCGTGATGGTCTCTCCTCTTCTCAAATCTAAGCTACCTACAATGAAAACAAAGAACGATATTTCAGCAATTTTTGCGAGGTAGTTCTTTACCGCTTAAGAGAAGTTTATAAGGAGAATTTTTGATAAAAAAATGTTGAAATCCTAAGAAAAACTGTTCTAAGACCTGTGAATTCTAAGTTAAATATACAAAAATTATTTGTTCTAAGATACACCATTATTTTGACAAACTTGTTAGTGAATATCGAATAACAAGAATGCTAGTTGAAGCCGAAACGCCAACTTCAGGGTTAAATGCAGTAACCAGAAAAAGGGGCTCAGAAGGTGGCACTATATTGATTTCATTGTCAGCCTTCAAGTTAAGAAGTACTTCGACCCCCGGGTCGGGGGAATCTGAACTATGAAAAAATTCAAAAAGTTAAGTTTTTAATTTATGTAAGTATAATCATTAAAATGGGGTCTGACGACACTTGGACTTAAAAAAAGTGTTAATTTTTTACGAAGTACTAATCCTAGTTGTGGTGGAGTAGCGATTTTGTGCAAATGTAGAAACCTCGCTGTACTTAATTGTAATTTTTGTTATTTCTGGTAAACACAAAATGAAATATAAATTCTAAATACTATCTAGGAAAGGAAGGCTGACTTGGAGATAAAAGGCGCTTTAAAGAGAGTTATTTTTTGTAATTTTAATGAAAAAGAAATTACACAGATTACAAGGTCTAGAACTAGAATTCAAAATAATTACTGTCATTAAGTCGAAAAGGATGTGTAGCATTAATAAGAAGAACTATTTACAGGTTTTTCCGGTCAGGTTATCCGTATAGGACGATTTATGGCTTATATGCCAACAAAGATGTCTTTCAGAAAAAACCAATTGCTGTAGAAAGTGCACGAAGGGAAGTGAAAAAGCGTATAGTAAACGTTTGCTAAATTTGCATATTCAAAAAAAAAACAGAATAATAGATAGAAGAGTAGATAATCCAACTGCTTCGCAACATTGTTTACTATCGGTAGTTGTGATCCTGCCGATTATGTCAACGCATTTATCAATGCATTTGATGGCTAATGGGATCACTTGTTAAGATCTGAAAGTCGGGGGTCGCTTAGAAATCTGAAATCCAGGGAGACTATCACTTCCTTGACTACTTCATGGTGAGACAAGTGACACAAAGGTATTGCTTATAATACTCAAAAATATCTGCGTGAGTTATTAACTGGACTAGATTGAAGTGAAATACCTTCATTCTAGTGGAGGCTAATGGGGAAAAAACACAATTCAGAAAGGTGGAATCAAATTTTGCACATTTAAAACTTTAAAATGTCTAAGTTATTGCTTTTCAACACCGAAAATCGGGGTTTTTTACTGAATCTCATGGAAATTGTTTTAAAAGGGCTGCTGTTATCCTTCCTTGGATGACAGTTACGTTCTAATCAATCAGTATCAGTCGGACATAATACTTTTCATAATGTAATTCAGCTTCAAATCCGCAACTATCTACTAGAAGGGATGTACACGATTGAACGAAAAGAGAGAAAATTTCTGACAATCCGTCAGCGAGCTTCAGTTAAATTGGCTCTAAGTGGCGCGGAGAAATAAAACAGTAAAAGAGCATGTAAAATGTACAATTTTATGCTCAATATTGTACTGTCTGGTTGGCTAGCATTGTTGCGTAGTTTGCGCACATCAAAACAGGAATATAAGAGCGGGAATCCTAGTTTCAGTAGGGTTTTTTGAATAATTTCGTGACAATTGTGTTTAAATTCATAAGTACTGAGGGTAAGGGCGGTGGTACATATCAACCTGCACCTTCCTAGTGGTATCCGACCCGATTTGGATCAGCAGAAAATAAGCATATTTTTACTCGGCGCCCGATTTTTACTGCAAACTATTTTTTTAACTTAATGGTGTTACTAGAAACTGTCCTACTGTTAATTTTCATTGAAATTTTTGAGACAAAAACGTCTGTGATCATCATTGTCATTCGCCAGCTTTTGCCAAGACAATTCCCGGTTTGCTTTTTTTGCCTTAAAATGGTTTTTTTTTTTCTTTCTGAGATAGCTCATCTACCTAAGCTACTCAATTAATACTTAAAGATGGCTCATTAGTCAAATAAACTCCATCCTGATAGTAATATGCAGGCATCTGGGAGTTCAATGTGCGTGATTAACTTTGAACTGCAATGTGCATTTTTCTTTAGGATTTAGAGAGAATAAAGATTAAAAGCCCTTTGAAACTCGAGAAGCCCTTAAAAAACCTCCAAATTAAGACTGTCTCTGAACGCAATCTCAAGGTATGAGGAATTTAAGACAGGCTTTGATGATTAAATGGGAGGAGCGTTTAGAGTCTCGTGCTTGGAACTAGGACTATAGCCAATGAAATAAACATGGACAGATTAAGCTCCATTTTCAGTGGCTTTTTAGTGAAATTGTCAAATACCAAATCATGCCTAGATAAATCAAGTGGAAAATATAACACGTTTGGAAGCAGCCTACTATCAGTGCATAAAAGCTAATTATCCTTAAGTACGATTAAAATTTCAGGAGTATATGTTAGTTAGTACTTATCCCAATTACAGAAGACTGACAAATTTTATTGATACAGTGATTTCAATGTATCTCCTGATCAAACTTTAGGTTTCGAAATGGTCAACGGAGCTTCTGACTTCATCAAACTCATCTTCACGAGTTCCTATGGTGGTAATTTTAGTCACCTAATTCACTATGTGATCGCGCCTCAAGTTCGGATTAGAAACAACCAGCCATGAATAGCAAGCCGATCATTGTGGCCACCCAGTAGACTAACTAAGCTCGTGGCGATTCTATCCGCAAAGTCTGGGAAGACTCCAAGTCAAGATTATAGGTAATAGGCTCTTAGTTAAGGAAGTACCTGACGCTAAAGCTCCTCACTACGTCGAAGAAAACTACTGAAGGGATCGAATGTTGGGAGTTATTAGGTCAAATAATAACTAATCAGAACTGACATCTCCAGTCATAGTCCAGGGCGTGTGTTTAGTACCCAACTACTAAATGAGTATTTGCTTAGTTTGATTGATCACTAATGGCAATTATTATTTTTTTCGGTTTCAACCGATTTCTCAATCCATGGAGAGTTGTTATAAGGCTAAGTCATTGGTTCAATAGTGACAATGTAGTTAGTTAGTGTTTAAAATGGCGCCTGGAAACATTAAACAATACTAACCTGAAAAATATTGGAATCACCGTCATTCATACCAGTAAAAAGATAGAAGTGTGCGAAATGGTGATGCTTAAAGATCTAAGACAAACTCACAAAACATTAGGATATAAAAGTGGTTCTTGTTTTACCACTGAAATCTGGTTATCAAGAGATACTTTTGTGATAGATCGGAGCATGTAGGTAATCCTAGCAGGATTCGATTATTTAGTCAAAGGTGTCTGCGAATGATCATGTCGTATGACTCAAAGACCTTTCTTGGTTATTGGCTTAGCATCCTGAGTACCCACAAAATCATTGAAAAACTCACTGTAATCGTTTTGTGAGGAGAACTCGCCATTCAAATACAGTCGAAGCCACCAAACAATGTAATGGAACAGTAAATCATCTGCACAAGATTTCTTTCTGGTTCCGGCACTGCAGATCTGTTCGTCTTCCTCGTATAAAACTATCAATTTCCAGACACATTGAAGGGTTTCGAAAACAGTTCTATTTACAGGCGGATTCCATTCTAGTTCCATGCTACCCCAAATTTCGATAGGCAAAAGCCATTAGAGTCAAAAAATAACTATTCCAACAGAAATTATAGACCCGAACACAATTGAGCAGACTGGTATCAAAATGAATAGAAGCCATGATCTAAATGCATTTTCAGACTTTCCATATCCAGCTTGCTGATAATGCTAACAAAGCACGGTTTCCTTCCAAACCTTTAATAATGTTAAATTGTGCAAATTAGAAAGTTTAGCAAGCCAGTCAGTTAGTAGTTCAATCAGTTCAGACATGTTGAACATAAGTATTTATCAACAAACGACAGAGGTCTTTAAATGAATAAGAAGCCAATTGGCCCCTAAGAGTATGACGCCGTACGGTTTCCAAAAAATGGTACAAATAGAGCTAAATTGCCCAGAAATGAACAATATTGCTCTAGAAGAGACAGGCTCTTAAGATCGTCTTAATAGAATTGAAACTCTCGAAGAAAGTACAGGTGAAATATAATTTTTTGATGGTTGCTAAAGATTACTAAGTGACTGAAGACATAACCAATAAATATAGCTTTGATTCAATAAGCGAGTCCGCGATCCTTCAGCCTAAATCAAAATTGACTGTGACATTGGTAGCTCTAATCCATGCACACATGCAACTTTACCTATGTTTATAAACAGTGTCCTTTTACTAGTACAGTCACGAATCTTTACACTTTTCAAAAGAGGCGTGTTTGATTAGGATGCATTCATTAATAGTTTACTTACAAGTCAAATTTCGGGTGGAATCACTAGGATACCTAGTATTTGGTGCCCACCAATATTTGCCGATATTCAAAGCTTCCATTCCATTTCGAAACTGCAGCGGATATTTTTAGAAACAAATTTGGTAAGTGAACACTGGGATCGTCGTCTAAAGCAACGTAACTCGACTACTAGATCGTTGTGACTTCTAGACTTTAATCCTTTTCGGAACATGGTTAGTTATTCTTCTTAATAATGCAAGAAAGCATCCTACCTGTGGCAATGGCTGTAGCCATTTCTTGTTCTTTCCTGGACCTAATCGGGATCTGGACCTACTTCATGTGACAAAGTAGCTTTTGGAACCTTGCAGCAATACCGAATATAGATACCCTTTTCATACACTTAAACCTGAAACGCTAATCGTTCTCGACGTGAGAGCACTTATGCCTCCTATTTTCTCTGTGTGTCAAGAAAGGCAGCCATTCATTTCCAAAAAGCTATCTACTTAAAACCTTCAACGATCAGAATGGAAGAGAATCACCTGCCTTTTTCCTAGAAATAAAGAAATTCAAATTTTTTTTACGCTAGATAAGTTACAAAATAAGCAATGGAACAAAAACTTCTCTACAAAGAAAAATCCAGTTTTCATGACGAACAGACTTCATTGGTGGACAAAAGTTCTAACTGGATACTATTTGAAGATAAGTGGAACAAGTCAACGTGTTCAGGAAGACGGTTTGACTTAACTAATCTAGAGCAACCATTACTACAACGGTGAAATAATGTATACCTCCGTTGTGCCCGAAGCAAATATAAAGGGTCGTCCTCTCAGAAATGCTAATGTCAAGAAATCTGCGCAAATTTTATTACGCAGTCGTACCCATAAAGATTGCACCGGGTCAACACACGCAACGCAAAGGAAAAGTTTCAAAACCGGAGATTCTATCTACCCGACAAACTTCTATTTCAGATGCAACCAAAAATCAGTTACTAACGTTGAACGCAGCTCTCGTAACTAAGGCGAAAATCTAACATGAATTCGACTCTGTAATGATCTAAAACATTAATGTTCAACAAATTCGACTAATATTTTTAAAATTTCACTTAAGGTTCCGCTTGATATCTTACAAATTTTATAACCTACACCTTCTGGTCAACCTATGACAAATTTGAGGTTCTTAATAATTTTTTACAATGGCCATAGAAGGATTGACAAAAGTGAACCGATTACACGCTTTTTCCGGCCATAAGACTCACAGAATTAGCTTGAGGAAGGAGCTTAATTCTGTATGAAACACCTAATATCCCGGCGACGATTCTCCACTTATTATTTTCGGCTTCATATCTTAACCCATTTATTGCGCTAATCGAGGGCTCAAAACTAAAAAAATTCCTGATAACGACATGAAACTAAGTTATTGAATCAACTATTACTTTGATATTGAAATAATTAGACCATTCTTCGATAGTCACATAAAATAGAGTGATCTCTAATGCAGTAATAGCAAGTCTGAGCCCGATTGAGGAATATCTTGCTTCATATTTTATAAGTGAAAGAGAATTTAAATTCGTTTAGCTTCGTACTTGTCAAGTTTATGCAAAGCTAGAGGTGCCATTGTTGTATTAACGTCTTATCATTGAAGTTGTATCGCGGTGTAAGAAAGGTCGTATAAGTACGGCCATAAACTTTAATATTGCTATGGTTATAGCAACCGAGTTCACAAAATCTTGTCCAATTACAAGATTTTTGCTAATTTTTAGCCTCAAAACAAAGAAAAAGTGAATGAATTTATGTTTCTTCATCATCTCTTACAGCGTATTATAAAATTATCTTTGAAGGTCTGCGATGCTTCAGCGATGAGGGGAAAAGAATTCGATCTCTCTTACTGGAAATAGATTTATAGGACTCCTCGAATTAGGTATACATATCAATTTTTTAAAGAAAAACCTCGTCTATCTTCTCTTTGTTATAGGTGCATATTTAGATGAGACACTTGCGAATTAAGCGTCAGGTTAATGAAGCAGAATCTCTCTTTAATAAAATATTAATGACTCTGGATTATCAAATCCTAAGAAAGTGAAAGACGAGCAAGAGGTCACATTAGTAGCCTTTATCCTCAATCTTGGGGCTAAACCGGATTGAAAGGCTCTCAATCAAACTTCACTGCACTGCTGTCCTTATTCCTTCTCGCTTTGTAAGGTAGCACTGAAAAGCTAAACGAAATTTTATCTGGCATAATTGAAGCTTTCAACTTTGTAAGGGCAAGATTTTGAGAAAAAATAGACTTAATAAGGGTACTAAAAGTAAAACTATAAAATTATGCTGGAATAGTGATGAAAATCCTAAGAAATGTGTATCACAATTTTCAGCCGATTTTTATTTTACTTATTAGAATGGGACCTTAGATAAACAACAAGACGATAGTGTGTCCGTAGGAGTATCTGCCGTCAAGGTGTCGTACAACTCTGATAAGAACAGCACATAAGAGAGAAGGCGCTTTTATATTCCAAACGACTGTGACTCTAGAGGTGGAAATAACAAATCATGCCCATGTTTATCTAATTTAAAAGTCAACGAATCCCTCAAAGAAGTGAACAAATACAATAATGTAAGGCTTTATATTTTACAGCCTTATTATTGTATGTGACAAATATGTAACTGTGCAAGTGAGATGCCTATTGGAAAAACAAACGTCCAACTGCTGTAGGAGTAAGATTGAAGTTCAGCTTCGCAGGGATCGCACTTTACCCTTCTGTGCTGTTTCGCCTTTAACTATGTGGAACAAAGATCTCTCGAAGTTCAACCTACATTTAGTTTGAACATGTCAGTTCATTTTCAAAAAAAGGCTGAGATGACAGAAAAAATGGGCAAATGAAAGAACTAATGAAAGTATGATCAAACAAAATAGTACTTAAATTGAATGCCTTAAAAATTTTCCTTTCGCTCGACTTCGAAAAGCAAAACTCCTAAGCCACTCGAGATGCTGTTCCAAGATTAAAGACTGCATAAGCTTAATAATAAAATAACCGAAGCATTTAGGGATCGTGTTCAAATTGTTGATGTGCCTGAAAAGCACTCTCTCAATTTTTTCGATGCTTCATCGTTAGCAGCATCCCCAAACGCAGATCATCCGCTAGGTTCAAGTTGACCTTTCAGAGCCACTGGTTCTGTTTTGTGCCTTGATACAATATAATCACCCCAATGAAATTCAGTTTATGGCTGCCGTGGAGACCAACCAGTGTACGCAATCTGTAACGCGACCTGTTTATATTGTAGATCACGTATACGAGTGTCGGGACAATACGGTTTACATGTCGACGTGCTTTCGTTCAAAGATGGACGCATGCATGATATAGAACAGTTGATTACCTTCGATAGAAGACTCCCAACCCTTTGCCACATCGGCTATCAGATCTCCTTATTAATCAAAAATATAACTTCCCGGACCCTTTTTACTTTATTTACGCCACAAACTGCTCGAATCTTAAGCATGTTCATTAATGAATCTGACATTCGATTAGCTTTGCAAGCAATAGGAGGGTATATTAGGAAGTTTTAGTCATATAATTCGACAAATTTCAATAGCTTTTTTTTCTATTTGTGGATATTTGAAAAGCATAAATTGCTGTTTGATCGACCCGGCGAGAAATTAAATGATGCTTATTATACTTAATAATTTACCAGGAGTATAAATGAAAACTTACTCCATTGTCTAAAACCTTGAAACTTGAAAAACTGAGTTCGAAAATAGTGATATTCTGTAAATGATTATAATTGTTTGAGTAAGCATTTATTAAAACGTATAGGTAATAGTGAACACCTTTAGAAATCTTATCAGGTCAGTCTTTGGGAAACTTGGTACTAGTTTGACCAACTACCTCTAGTTTTCTTTCAAATGTCCATTTCAGTCTTCATCTTCAAAATGGTGGCAATCCTCCTATCGCAAATCCTCTTCATAAATCGATGGGTACTGTTAGTGGCATCAGTGGACATCATACTTTTGCAAGTAGGATGCAATCATGAGACTGAGCAAGCAATACTATTAAGTAGGAATTTCGTTGATCCCAGATCTATACAAAATTCATATGCCTTGGTTAAATATGCTGAAGAGTTATCTGGGCAATGAGCCTTGTGGAGATCAGACTCATATGTTTGAATCTGATTCACCAGAAACGAAGCTGTTCAAGACAACCGACTTGGGAATCTAATTTGTGGAACCAACATGAGACAATTAGAGATGGTCGATACTAGCAGTTGCTCAAGTTGGATTCCATGTATATAGAAAATATTTAATCCCTAATATATTACCTTCAACACTGATACTGGTAAGGAAGCTTCGATCTGAATCTCTTACAAGGCAATGTAATGACAATCAAACATTCGTTACTTTTAAAATCATTCAGAATTAAAACCATTTGCGGCAAAAATCTTTGAAGATGTTGGTTTTCAAGGTTTTTGGGAACTTTAGACGAAGTAATTCGAGATGATATAGGATCAGCACTGTCGACTTAACTATTGTGTGCAGCAATTTTCACTGCCGGACTAATTGAGAATGAGGCTTAATTGATGAACCGTCTGCGCTGCGATATGGAGTGAGAACTCTGCAAAATTTATTTTTAAATTGCATGAAAACCTCAAGTCGATGACATTGTCTTGCCCTATCATCATCCGTTATAAAAGGATCCATGCCTTGCAGGACTGGTGAGATAATAAGGCGGTAGACTTGGGTGGCAAAATTGTATCCAATAATTAAACAGAATCATGTTAGTAGTTTCTCCTTGTTATTTGAGATATATTTTTGTAGGAGAAGCTGAGAGATGCAATACCAAATTTTGGGGCCTTAGTTCCTACTATTCCAAACCAAACGCTAGATTGAAAGGGTTCAACTGAGGTGAGAAAACTGCTAGAAGTTAGGCAAAGCCTTTTTTTAGGTATAAATTCTTTGACTAGTCCAGAAAGCTTTCAAGTCATCACGAAAAAGAAATAATCCCTCTCACTCTAAACTGCTTAGAACAATTTACAACAGCCCGAAATAAAAATAAATATGTAATTGTTAGAGAAAAGGTTCTTACTTGTTGCATACGGTATGAAAGTTCGCTTAAAGATTTAAGAGTGCACGATACACTACCTTGAACCTATCCTCGACCTCCCCCTCTGGGGGCTAATGAGAAAGGCGGCCGGCTAGGACTAATCACCCTCCGGACGTATAAAATTAGATTATGCCAGCAGATGTACAGCTTCTTACAGCTTGGAACACGAGGCACGATGTAAATAACCGGATTCATGGTCTCAAACTGGACTGTGGAATGCACATGCATGTAGCAATGAATGGAGTCTCCGCTAGAATTTTGAAAGATTTTTGGTAAGAGGCATGAAGGCAGACGAGGACAGACGAAAAACCATGACGAAGCCATGCCAGAGAAGAGACTAGACAAACGAAGATGTCAACAAACGTTTTTGCTGTGCTCTTTGTTAACTACTGTGCGCTACTTGTTGTAAAAGCTATTTGTACTTCTGTTGCACCCCTAATAAGTCCTTGGAACTTGCTCTAATGGGTGGGAAGAAAATAAAACAAAAATAAAAAATCTCAAACGGAACGGAAGTTCACTGTTTCTCTGAAGCAATGGAGAGGACCAAAAAAGAAGGCAGATTGCTAAGAATTATATTCATTTATTTACATTTTAGCGTTTAGGTTACCAAATTTCCTTAAAACTGAAATGAATACCTATCAACTATGTTTTTCACAAGAAAAATAAACAGCAACTTTACCGAATACATCACAAAATGGGTGAATAAATATATTCGCGGATCTTATTGGAAAACTGGCGCTTGTAGGGAAAAGACTGCACATTTTGCCTTTCCCACAGGCAGTCGGCTTAGTGCTTGTCGCATTCCCACATTGGCAATATAAAATTATTTATGGATATTTGAGGTAAACTACCAACTCGGAAGTCTAAAATAAAAAAATATGGTAACAGTAGATGGGTCTAAAAAAATATGAATTGCTTAAACGGCCGACGTCAGAGCTAGTATCTTACCAATTAAAATAAATAATCAGCAAAAAATTAGCGAATTAGTTTGGAAAAGAAGTTGAATAAAAACTTAGAGAGGATGTTTGCCATAGGATTTAGAATGGTCATTTGCTCTAGTGGTAACTTCAGTGTCTTGTGAGTGGGATCTAGTGGTTAGAAGGTATCTTAGATGGAATTAAAAATGTTCAAACATCTCTTGAAGGTCAGCATATGTCACGGTTCGGTAGACGTGAATGACAATGTGAAAATATTATCGTTGAGGTCCAGTTTTTATCAGGGAAAATGACACAGTGCAGAGGCCTCGGCTAATGCGACACCGAGTCTTTAGGCTTGGTAGCATTTTGCGAGTTGAAGTCGAAGAGGACGCTGGACAAGGATAGGGCGGCTGACTAAGTAATCACTCACAAATGTAACACGAGCAAAATTTACGGACTATCACTGAGGACGTCGCGGACTGCGACAGAAACGGATTCAAATGCCAATCTTGAGGGAAAGATTTGGTTTGTACCAAAAAATTCTATCAACATGATATTCCATTGTTGACATGCCATTATGAAATATTTTATGTACTCTGGTTTATTTATTTAATTTTTGTTTTATTTACTCCCCCACCCATTTGGTCAAGTGTCAAAGACTTATTGGGGATAAAACAAGAGTACAATAGCCTTTATAACAGATAGCACATAATAGTTAATTCAGAAAACATTTAAAGTGTTTACCGGCGTCTTCGATTCTCTGATAGCTTCTCTGGCTTCGATGTTACATGCACGCACTTTCCACAATCCAGTTTGAGACTATGAACCCGGGTATTTACGTCGTACCTTGTTTATCATGCTATTTAAGGTTGTACTTCTGCTGGTACAATCTAACTGTATACGTCCGGTGGGTGATTAGTCCTATCGGGCCGTCCCTCTCATTAGCCCCAGAGTTGCTCCTGGGGTTGCCGGTGGTCACCACTTTGGCACTGATATTTGTATCGAGTTACAACCAATAAATAATGACTGTCAATAATTCTGGAGAACACCGCAGACAATAGTAAGTTTGGTCGAAATCAAGTGTAAGGACTAACGCCCTCGTGAAGCATATTGCATCAAGAAGATTTATTCCATACAATACACAAAGTGTTTATTCATTATTTAAATTCTTCTTTGGTTTGAATTTCGTATATTTGTTCAGTGAACTTTGATTAAAAGTTTTAAATATGTGGGGCACAATTGAAGCAAAGTAGAAGAACAATCAAGAGGTACACAAAATATGGCCACAGATTACAGCAGCGATTCTTGGTAAATTAAACAAATTGTCAAAAATAAACATTGTTTCAATGAAAATAGAAGATTACGGATTTTTCAAAAAAAAAACGTCTTCTAATTTGTAAATGCTGAAAGTCCAATTCGGAGGTTTCCAGATAAAGGAAGTAAATTCAAATTGCATGCGATTGGGACATTAATGCATTCATTGTTGACATTTGATCTTCTCTGGTCCATTTCTAAATTCAATTTTTAGATAAAATTTCATATGAGGAAGTGAATTTTCTTTGAGAATTGTAAGTAATATTGAAAAGGCAAATCTTAACCATTTTTTAGTTATGAATTCAGCAGTTTTGTTGGCGCCCCAGAGGTTTTGCCCCAAAACTTAGCACTAAACCAAACGGAAGGTAAGTCACTTTTGCAAGTTTTCATTTTCAAGTGCTACAATAATGTCGCAATGGAAGGCATCTCAGAAAAAAGCGGGGCAAACATTCCTGACCCAGTTGAAACGGGTTGCATTTTGAAAAAAATTAAATATTTCATTAAGACCAAGCTATTCTGTTTACATTTCCTATAAAAACCTGATTTTATGGTTTAAATTTAAACGACACAGTTAAGTCCAGTCACCGCGTCTAATCCCTAAATTATGGGCTTTTAAGATCATGGTCTACTTCATTCATAATCCGGTGGGCAGAGACTCGGTTTAGCAGATGATAACAAAATTTGCCTTAATATCTCTCAATAATACATTGAAAATCCGGGATTTCCCCTCAATACTTTACCTGCCTAATAGAACTACTTTCAGTTTACATTTAGAAGAGGGGGTTGTCCAAAAGATCAAGAGATTCCAACTTGCTTCGATCTTTACCAAATCTCCTCTCACTTTCTTCAACCGATTTTCTTATCTCTTAGATCCGCATTTGTCCATTGCTTCTAGATTCCCACTTCAAACCCTGCTTTCCCTTATCAGATAGCTAGAAAGTCAATATGTTGAAAAAAAAATGTGAAGGCTGAAGTTGCCTTTAAGATAACAAGCACAGGATGAAGATAATCAGCTTGTAAATGTTACTCTTCTGTGTACATAGTATATCAAAGAAACCAAACCATCAAAGGAGAAGGAATTAAAGCCATGGGAGGCTACTTTAATGGTACTTATTGAGCAGCAAAATTTTTCAAACATTCGAATTATCTCGGTATGAGAAGACGTATTCAATTTCTATGCTGCCGTCGCTTGTTTTCATTTGACTTTCTTACTTAACCTACCAATGTTTTTTATAACCTGAGAGTTCGAGATTTGTCAAATAAAAGAGTGCTAACATTAGCAGACATGTTCATCGGATTCGGCGCCAACTTAATGAACCAAGTAGCTTCAAAGTTCTATGGCCCTCATTGGTTTCGAAAGTTTGGCCTTCAGTTCCCACATCTGTCTGCAAATGTGGGCTTAGCGTTAAGTTTTGAAGGCTTCCAAGTGAGAAAAGCACGAAAAGCCGTACAAGAATGGTAACCCAGAACCGACATTTTGAGCTAATCCCGACCTTCTCTATTGTGTGAATTAGCATCTATCATAACCAAGCTTAATCGACTAGCTCATTTGAATTGTTAATTAAACGATCGACGACACAAATGATTTCTTGAGGTGTTAAAGAAGAAAGTTCTAGCAAGCTACTCTAAGTGATCTTAAGGGAATGAAAGAACTAAGTTAATGTGACTATCACCCACTGGATGACCTTCTAAAACGTTAAAGGCAGAAGCGCGTTTCTAGCCTTCTGAGATGGCTAGATTGGTAAATAGACAGGGTGGAAGAAAAGAGCATCCAATCCCACGACGAGGCGACCTTCGCTTAAATACAGTGACGAGGACTCTTGGTACACGCAGGACTGAATCATCCAGGCACACCCGCGAAAGTCTGCGCTTTCACCTTTACCAAGGGGATTTTACGACTAAGTCATCATTTAATCTGAGGACACGAAGAAGCGGGGACTAGGTGAAGGCAATTAAAGAAAAGCGGTATAAAATTCGTTGCTTTGTCTTATTTCGTATTGAGCGATCCACTGAATATAACCGTTAATATCCCACAGATACTTAAATCGTGCTGAGAGTCCTCATGTTTAATGAGCTGCACCATCATTTCCCTTGGAACATCATTTGTATCCAATAGTGTTGCGATAATTTTCTTGCTAAAAAATATCTGTTAAATGATGCATTTGATTTTTCGGAAATAAATGAGGACCTTAGTAATAATTAGTTGCCCTCCCTGAATTATCCCTTCATAATCCCCACAAGAATTTCTCTGGTCCATCACAATGTATCAAATAGCAAAAGGCAAAGGAGTTCTCTAGAAGGTAGGCTTCGAAGTTTAATTTGCCACTCTGGTATCCTGCCCATGAAATTACTTATATTGAAAGATAAAAAGCGGTTAAAAATTGACAAAGCATGGCATATACATGTTAAAAAAGCCATGGAAAGTGCGATACCTTGCGATCGAGCAATATGGTCCTCCTGACAAACCGCAGTTGAGTGAAATCTTGGTTAAAAAAGATTCCGCAGTTTTTCGGAGTCGAAGACGTATGCATTGACAACAGAAACGCAAATTTTCATTGTGCGATGGTTGAGAACCTGTTAGTTTCTGGTATCAAGTGGAAATCAACTCGCCTTCGCTGACAATGAATAGTAGCATATTGGAAAAATTATGAAAAGTGAAACAACTTTGTACGGCCTGGTAAACGGGGCACGACGTAAATACCTGGATTCATGGTCTCAAACTGGACTGTGGAAAGTGGGCGCATATAACAATGAACAAAATTTCCGCAAGAAAGTTGACAAGACTTCTGGAAGAGGTATGAAGATTGTCTGCCTTAACGATGTCGAGGACGGGCGAGGTACGATTACGTAGTTGAACTGCTACCTGTACAATGAAACCATGCCAGAGAATTGACCAAAGAACCGAAGACGTCGATGAAGGCTTTTTCTTTCCTTTGTGTTAACTGTTGTGTGCTACTTGTTATAAGAGCTATTTGTATTTCTGTTGTACCCCCGATAAGTCCTTAGGACTTGCTCTAATGGGTGGGGAGTACATAAATGAAAAAAAATGAAATCGGGGTAGAAAATTAAGTGATTCATGAGCTGAAACAACTCGAAAATGGACACATTGTGGCTGTGTGTTAATACTCTCAAATACACAGTCATATTTCTCAGGTCGCACACTATCATGCTATCAAAGCTTGCTCTGGGTCGAAATATTATGACGTGATCATGACCTTTTTCCCCATTAGACCCTGTTGCAACTTTAAGCTGTACAATCTAATAAGTTCTCTCTTGAACGTCTTTTTCATGATAGTAGTCGCGCCAGCTCCATCGATGAGATCGGCTAGATTAAAACTCCATAGATCAAATTCCTAACCAAAGGAAATTTCAGATTTGCCTTAGTTCCATCTTGAAAAGCCATGGTGGCTCTCCAATAATTATTCTGCGCCAGTGTATCCTTGCAACTTAATTGCAAATTATGAACTCGTTCTGTTCAGAACTGAAATAAAATTCGTATTAAAACGTCTTACATAACGCCAAGAACGAATAACTATGCCTCAGCAAAACAACAGATAGCTGCCTGGTGAAAAATGGATTCGTTTGTGAAAAAAACTCGAAGACTCAACTCATTTGAGCTTGGGTTTCTGATGGTCCGAAGGTGCCGAAGGATACTAAAACACTACGTGTGATAAGCTGCTACCATTATTGCTGCTGCTTTTCATGTTTTTCGTAATTTTTCAAATTTACATCATTTATCAAATCAAATACAGACGTATGGTGGGAAAGTTAACAACTAATAAAAAAGGATTATAATTTCTAAGAAAAAGAACAATATTTTGGGCAATATCAGTTCGATGAATAAGCGAGTCATTAGATTTTTTCCTGAAAAAATTGGCTCTTTGTTTGCGACCCTCATCTCAGACATGATAAGAAACCCTCCACATTTAACATCCAGTTTGAAAGAAAGTTCTGTTGCTTCTGATAGGATGACCTGATAATATCTTCGTTCCGAGAATTGGGGCCCTTTTCATTTGGAAAAGTCTGTTGTCATATAATCCAAGTACATCTAGAAGACAAAGGGCTGGTACTAATCCACAGCTCCACAAAAAGGTGGGATAATTGTACAAAGAAAAATCAAATAGGCAGGTTGAAAATTGAAAAAAATTTACTACACTCATTTTAAGCTCAAGATCCATTATCGTCTTCGTAGTTCACTCTCGCAGGTTGTGTCATTCCAAAGCAACCCAAAAGGATCAGTTGGTCAAGTTTGTCCCAAAGCACGGAACGGTATTGTTGGTTGGCATCCCTTGCTAAACTGGGGCACAATAATGAAAGTATCAGAATTTCCTGTTCACACCACATTTATTAACCACTCATTTTAAAGGAAATACCAAATTAGTAATTTGGGAAGCTCCAATAGTTCTAAAAACTGACTTTTCCACTTCTTCCACTACTTAATGCTGTCTGTGGTATCTTTCGGGTTTGGCTTCCTATGATCATACTTACCGCCTTATTGCCGAGCCAGCAATGAAAAATGGGTATAGGGACACCAAAAAAGAGATAGCTGCATAGTTTCAGCGGTTTGTGAAAAAGAGCTTGGCTGGATTATACAGACTGCCGCGGAGACGAAAGCCGTGGCCTAACAGATATATCGCGTTAATCTCATACTGGATAGAGTGAGACTGTGTTCTGACAGCCACCTTTCCTGAACCCTATCAAAAGCGTACTCAGCCAATAATTAGTAAGGGAGGACTTTTATGAAATCCCTTTAGACTGCATACACTTATTTTAAAACTCGTAGCGACATATAATAAAACCAGCACCGCATGGATACATTCAGTTAGCTCTTTGAGGTACATCTAAAGTGCTTTACCGGTACTCACAATAAAATGTTCATCAATACCAATCAGAGTGGCGTGGTATTCCAGTTTCTGGCCGAATCTTCCTTGCCTGAAAACTTGAAAGAAAGAGTGAATTTCTTCCACAGTACCACAAAAATCGCAACTTGTATATTTTGACATCGTTTTTCCTCAGACAGCCTCGAAGGAAAAATGTTAGATTTATTTGAAATTTTTGGAACAGAAGGCTTTCAACATGTGAACAATTTGCCAGTACAGGGTCCAAAACGTGACATTAAAGACCAAATCAAAGTATTGTAAAAAATTAGCTTCTAAAAAACATAACTTAGATGTGTTTTGGAGCGAAATAACTATATTACTGCAAGATCATGCTTGATGACAAACCAAATTAGCTGCTATTTTAAGTGCATAAATTAGAGTTTTTTGGTTTGACAGGAACCACTCAGGTCATTTAAGAGCTGTCCAGACTCGAAAAGATAAGGATATGTCCAACATGATTTACAAGCCTTGGCATCATGATATGGCTTGAATTCGGTGTCATGGGTTCCAAAGTTCCGAACTAACCACCGATTGGACAGAAAGCATTTGATTACAGGCGCATAGGTAAATGGATAACAATTTCGTTGTATTAGAATGACAGCTAGTAAAATTTGATATTTTTGGTTAAAGTCTTCCAAAACATTACTGCAAAATTAAACTAACAAGAGATATTCAATGCAGTTATTATTAAGTAGTAGTAGCATTCCTGGTTTTCACAAATAATCCAAGATCATGAAAAAACCAAACAGTCCAAAAAGTCCAAGGCGAAATTTTGCTTTGAATATCTTTATCCATTTCGTAAAAAAATTATGTGAATAAACAGAAACTGACAAAATTGGTCGCTCAGTCTTTGAATGAACCCACACCATGCAGTAGTTTCGTTTAAAAGAGGATTTAATTCACACAGTTTTTTTCCTGGCATATTGTAGAAGCGTTTTGCACAACACTTTTGACCCAAAAGCTGCATAAGTGTATTTGGGGTATGCGTATCTTTGAACAAACTCTAGAGTAATCGTAAATTAGGTACCCGATGTTATCCCAAATAATTTTCGAACATTCAGTGGCTAATTTTAGTTCATTTTGGGTTTGAATTAGCATTTTACAAAAAATTAATGTCTTGTGAATTTCAATCTTGTGGTAGCCATGAGACTTTGCTGGTACATATCTGCTTTTAAATTTCATGATTTCAATCGGGTTTCCATGCAAATGTTTTGTTTCATAGTTAATATCTTCAGTTGACTTTTCGGCATTCTTCAACTCAAGATTGCAAAATGTGCCTGGAATTGTTTGTATGTTACCTAGAATCCTCTTGAGAAGACGACAGCAATGAGTTCCAGTGGTAAACAATTATAGGGCGATAGCTCAAACTGGAATGCCTTATTCAGACTCAGTTTGGTATGAAACATCCAGAGAAAACTTACTCTAAGGCCTGCGGTTGAATATCTCTTATTTGATTGTACTTTGTAATACCGATGCTTAGGCAGCTTGGATGATCATTTTAATCACAGGATGGATTAAAAACTCTTGCCGTATGATCATTACCCAGTACATTATTCCAAGATATTTTCATTTAACTTGAATTAAACAGAAAAGAGCATTTGTGCAAAACTGGTCCTTTCTGATCCAGTGATGCCGTGTTGACAATTAAGAAAACAAAGCAGTTACTGATACGGCAATTTAATAAGGACTCAAATTCAAAATAATTTGAATGCAATTTGTTATTCAGCTACCGATTTCGAAGCTACCTAGGTGGTATTCAGGCCAGATTAACATCTGGTTATGAAAAGCAATATCTACGAAGCACTTAATTAAATCCAATGATTTAAAGAGTCTTGAATAAATGGAAAATGTAATTGTTCTTTGCAGTAAAAGATGAAATAAATTCGTTCGCAGATTATTGAGTACTCCACCTCAGGAACAAAGTCCAAAGTTGAAAAATCAAATTCACATTTGTGACATGGAAATGCAAATTCAGTTTACTACATTGTTGAACGAACGTGTTTTAGACCAGTCAAATCGCTGGTTGATTTTCTTCTTCGAAGTATTTTTTTCTGCACTTCGTCTTATGAATAATGCAAAGGCTTAAACAACTGTTATGTAGTTTATATTTTTATATTAATAAATGGAATTGTGAAAGTGCGGTATTTATTTCGATCACTGAAGGTTCGAAGATAGACGTCGAACTAGGGCCGTTTGATGAGTTGAGTGAATTCAAAACCGCTTCACTATGGGGACATTATACTTCTCATTGCATCCACACTGAAATGATAGAGAATATCAAAATTCACAGTCATTTTATCATTAAAAGTAAATCGTTTATGTCTAAAAATACGTGCGAAATCTTAATGGTAAATATTTTTTTCGACCGTCTATTTTATCAGACATAAAATTTAAACGACTGCTTAACAAGTGCTCTGAGGCGCACGAAATAGTAATGAATCTTGTCTGCAAAGTTTGGCCCATGGCTCGAAAACAAAGCAAAAGTTCTACTATATACATTTGAATAATATGTTTTTTGCGCCTTAGGGTGAAAAGGTTGTCTGCTAAATAAAAATTGGTTGACTGACTTTCATGCAACTTATAAAGCAACAATAGGGCTTGTGTCATGTAAAGCAATGCAATGTAGAATGGTTAGATTAAGTAATTTAGCTTCGAGCAAGGGTGGTAAAATCGTTGTTATAGCTTACTTGGAGATGATGATTTCTCATCTTCTCATTCAAAATGAGAACATAGGCTGACTTTAATTAAAATGAAGTCATAAATAAATGATCTATGCCTAATCAATTTCAATGATAGAGCTTAGAGAGATAAAACTGATCTCTTCAATAGCATGTCCAAAGCGTCAGATCAAGACATATATGGATGGGCACAAGATTTCATCTAGGAGTTCATAAGATCAATGTTTGCGTCTTTAAAACTCCAAATACCAAAATAATACTTAGCCTCTAACCAAACTCTGCAGCTATAAAAGAGAAGGATCTGACGAAAGCGGGGGAAATGAAGAGATATCTGTTTAGTAATCGTAGGAAGGCAGTTAGAAATATTGGCCGATAAACTATGGCCTCAAAACTTCAAAATTCGTTATCGAATTGGTTCTGATTAACTAAAGCTATCCACATCCGTAAGTATAGTACCAATTAACATTTATGAGATCGTATGATGGTCACAGATAACATAAAGAATGAAGTATTGTATCACATGGGAGAAAAGTGGCAAAGCCGACGCTTAGAGTATATCAATGAAAGACACCACCGTCGACTAAATATTCCCAATAGAAAATCGGTCATAAAGCTTTAAAAGGTCATTCATGGACTAGTTATAGTTTTAAACAAGTTAAGTTAACTTTAAAAGTCGAAATCATATGAACACCGTAAAATTAAGCTTTTGAGGTGGATAGAAAGCGTAGTAGTTACAAGTAAACACTAATTTCGTTGGATCTGTGTTTGAACTGGAAGAAACAAGCACTAGACTGATTATAGCATTCATTCTTATATTCAAAAATAATTTATACATTTAGAATTGCATTTCTTGATGAAATGAGCAGAAGAAAGTTGCAACTTTAAATCCAATTTATTATAAATAAGGTTTGAATTGGTTACTTTTCGGTTTATCCAGGCAATTTTTTTTTTGATGTTTTCAATAAATTGTAGCGCAGAAAGTTTAGTTTCCTTCATTAATATAACCATATTTTCTATAGACGCATGGAGGTTTCAAGGGCCAAAAGGGATCAAAGGTCGGGCTTAATGATTGTGTACATGGCAATTTGAATAAGGAAATCATTAAAAAGAGGCAGTGGAACTCATTTAAGTGAGATGATATTAACTGTTTATTCCTCAAATCTTTGCCTAAATGAAGGTAGAAGAGATGAAACACAAATTCAATGTAGATGCAAAATGACTATGTAAAAATATCTACAGGGCGGTTGAGTATATAGATAGGCATTACACATCTACAGAATGAAAGCGAATCTTGAATGGAAAGCGGTCAATTAGGTGGAACTGCTGACTTTTAGCGGATCGCAAATTAGGAACGAATGAAATAGTATGAATGACAACAAATGACGCTTATTGGTATTAGATTCACTATTTACCAAGGGTTCAGAGCACAGTGGCATGTATCCAAAGAGTGGGTGAAACCGATCCATGGAAAAAAGAATAGACAAATACTTTAATTATATAAAACACCTTTTGAAGTTGACTTGGTGCCATGATCCAGAAATGTCTGCGTTTATGAACAGTACACAGTGATTGAAAATAATGTCCTAGTTTACAGCATAATCTTTTGGTGTGGTTAAGTATTATTAGAACAGATTTAAATGCGCAAAATAGAGCTTCATCCATGTCCATTAATCCTAAAATGCAAGCGGGTGTTTTAAATCGGTTTTATATCTCCCCAGAGTAAATTCACCACTTTAAATATCCTAGATTTTGTGAAACCTCAACTGCTTTACAAAGAGATGAGTCCAAAATATGCCTTGAACATCGAGTTGAAAGTGGTTGGAGCCGAAATTTTTCTGTATTTTAACTTGATCTCAAGCTTTAAGCTGCAATTAAGTGAATGAATGCAAGTGATTTCGCATGCAATTATGACAAGTTAAACAAAAGAGCAATTTTTCTCTATCACTGACTATTTGTCAAACAAACCGTTTTTAAACCTTAGTTTTATTGAAAGCTAAAACTATCCCTCCGAAAAGTTGTTTTATCATTTTTACCACTTTCCTAAGGATTACTTCCAGCTTTTACTGATCTTCACAGTTCAATCCAGTTCATCTGACAGAGGTGAACGGATATGGCATCTTCTGTGCTCTTCCTTTATGTGTGCATGAAATTTCTAGATAGATCATCGAGACTCCCTGTTATTAGTTATAGCATCTTATCCTTTTTCAACTAAATAAAGAGCGAAATCCCGAACTGAAACATGCTGTAAATCTATTCCTCGGATTATTACTTAATATTACAGCTTCAGCGATAATCATAGTCTAAAGGATAGCTAAATAATTACAAGCAAGCTGTGTATTATCATTTTAAACTAAAAATGAAACAATCATCTTCAAGCATTTTAAACCCTTAATGATTGCGTACTGAATGCCTCAAATGTCGAAAAAAATAACCAATAAATTTAAAAAGATCGATCGTTTATTGTTATAAGCATCCAATTAAAAAGACTTTTTGGATTAGTGGAAGCCTGTTTAAATAATCTGGTCTTAATTAAATGAATTGTCAAATAAACATTGTTTGTTTTTTTAGTACAAAACACTATTGTCTGAAGCCTTTCTCTTTATGCTGGAGAGGTCTGTTGACAGTTTTTACTTAACGCCTGAGTAGATTTAAAAGACATCATTAAAAATAACGCTCCTTGTTTTTCCAGGCTAAAAGAAATGAAATTAAATATTTACTGCAGATTTTACAGGACTCTTTTCACCTTTGGTCGAATTCAGTACTTTCGAACTGCAATATGACCTCATCGTTTTAAAAAAAAATAGGCAAGAAGAATTTTCAGCTCCTGTCTATTTCATGTCAAAAATCGAGCCAGTTACGTAAAAGTATAAGCACAAAGAAATTAAATCCTAATCAAAACGGATAGTCCAACTTCAGGAGCAGGGTCTGAACTAATGTGTTGCCCAGTTTTTCGATAGTTGTCAGTTGCAACATGAAATGAAAGGTATTGAAAGACTATATTCAAATTAGGGGCAATGATTACACACTCCAGTTTTCATTTCTAAATCATGTAAGTTCACTTTTACGGAAGTCTCTTTTGAATCTCCTATGCTTTTAGGCTAATGAATGCTTGAAGTCCAGTTTAGACATTTCTACTTCCTTTCCTGTGAAAAGGTAAGCAAAGTGAATAACAAATTTTAATTTGGGGGCTCAAAAATATCCAAGCAACTTATCTTTTTTTAAACTTTCAGTGAAATACCATTCAGCCGGTCCAATGAGTGACGATGAATGCATAATGCGGCCACTACATTGTGAAATTTGTTTGTTTTTTGTTCCACATTTGATGCCAAGCAAGTTATTGAACCAATTTTAACTCACAAACATTAGTTAAGTTTTTGTCGTACAATTTAAAATGCTTCCAATACGAAGGAAATTAGTGTCAGGGATCTTAAGTATGAACTAAACCAGAAGTCGATTTCAAGTTCTTTGTGTATCTTAAATTTCAAGCCAGATCCAGATCTGGATCTAATCAAAACTAGACTTTGTTATTCGCGTCTTTCGTGACTCTGAAAGTGCATCTCTGATACACAGCAAAGAAAAACTTTCCTAAAGTAATAACTGCACGTTGTCCAAGAACTGGTAAATCAAATGGCTATATAACAGATAAGATGGGCAAACAAAGAGACATGGTTAGAAGAGCTATAACCAGGTTACCAGCAGTTGTGGTAACCTGAAGGCTGATTACCACGGGTTGGGTCGAATTCGCCACTGTAATTGAAAAATATCCCCCAGGTACAGATACATGTTTATTTCAGCGAACAATATCTGTTCACCTTCCATACAGAGGTCCCTTCCACATTCAACGAGCATCAGATGACAGGAGTTCTAAAACAGTAATTATCACCTTGCTGATCAATGCCATTCTATACGGGGATTCCAAAACACATACTCTTACCTCAAGCGCTCTTAGTTTTTAGAATTTCAGTTTATTGGGGAATTTTTATGAAAACTCTTGCTGAGGATTTGGTGATTCATTCAATGACGCTAGGTTGACGAAAAGGCAGAACTAGTCAGTTAATTAATTTTTGGCTTCAAATGAAGGTCCTACCTAAGTTACCACCTCTTAATGCCCTCTACCACTTTCCCATTTGATCCGGGTCGCAGACCTTTGTGTATTTCAAATGAAAAATTCAAACCAAATATCGGCGGGTTCGGTTAGTTCCAAAAATCGCTGCCTGGCATTACCTTTCCGAAGTATCACATAGAGGTGTAAATTAAAAAAATGCATCCGTAGGGGACCTTGAAGTCAACATTTTGTATTAAAAATTTATGCAATGTTCTATTTCATAACTAGCTGTTAGTTTAGAGCCGGGCACCCTTTTATTAATGAAGTAAAGTTTCTATGCCTACATCATCACGAATGCATGCCACCACCGGTAACCCCAGGGGCAACTCTGGGGGCTGATGAGAGGGGCGGCCGGATGGGACTAATCACCCTCCGGACGTACAAAATTAGATTAGGCCAGCAGAAGCACAACCTTGTACAGCATGGTAAAGGAGGCACTACGTAAATAACCGGATTTGTGTTCTTAAACTGCAAGTAGCTATGAATGGAATCTCCGCCAGAATTCGGACGAGGTGGCTCGACGAAGCTGAGCTGAAGCTGAACTGCTACCTGTACGACGAAGCCATGCCAGAGAAGATAGCAGACAGACGAAGACGTCAACAAACATTTTACTGTTCTGTATTAACTGTTGTGCTTAATTGCTCTAAAAGCTATTTTTACTTCTGTTTTACCCCCAATTAGTCCTTGGGACTTGCCCTAATAGGTAAAGTGAAAATAAATAATAAATATATAATAAATAATTTAAGTAAACTATTCATGTCTTCGATTTAACCTGAGCGGATAATATAAGGCTAGATTGAGGTCATGAAGATTATCCATTCAATGTATTTGGCATTCAAAATCAACAGAATTTACAGTTTTTGTCCAGAAGCATCAATTACATTACTTTAACCTTTAAAGCCAACGACCACATACTTTTTCGTAAACCAAAATCCCTATGCTGGTAAAATCATCATTTTACGTGAAATCGAATGGTAAATTAAAATATTTATATCAACTGAAGCTATCGTAGTAATAGTTTTTAGACCAATATTGCAAGAAGATTGTCTTAAGTACTCGTTCTACGTATAGAGGAGGCTGTTAAAAATCACTTTGTAGGCCAGCATTATCTCCCTTCTAAGTTTGCGCTAAGGGATTTCGAGCCTCTATTAGGCGATAAGGCAAGTATATCATAATATCGGTACCCTTCCAGCTGGGGAACGCAGCCGATGAAGACGGATCACAATGCTCATAGTAATTAGAAATTAAGCTGAGAAATTGTCATCATGAAGCTTCTGTTGATGCTTATCCAACAAGTCGGCTAGTACTTTTGGCTTTATTATGCGCTTATTAATCAAACTAAAAACTAGCTATATTGCCAAGTGGCAAATATATTTTGTGTCTAACGGCTGAAATATCATTCAAGAGTTTGGTCATACCATTAACACCTCTCGCCGAGAGTATTTGCGCTTGGTAATTGTGTAAAAGGCAGGTGTGCTAGATAAGGCCAAATAGATAAGATATTTTATTACATCCAAACCCATTCAGCTGTCCGTCAGTATTCAACCCTGTCAGTGCATTTTCATTGCCCGAATCAAATAGTATTTTTTGATAATTTTTGCTACTTTCAACATTATTTTCATGAAAGTGCAAACCATATCATGATCTATTAAACTCACTATCTTTTTATGACGAAATGGGCTACAATTGAATATCTTTTTCGGAGGAATTAGATTTAATTTGACAGTAATTCCATTTTAATATAACGGCTTTATTCACGGACGAATATGGCGGTAGGCAGTAATGAACCCTCCTAATTCTTCACGCAGATAGATTGCCTATGATTGTTTCCTGCGATCAAGTCTTTACTCCATCTTCATCTAGACATCCTTCTTTAACATTTCACTGTGTAACTCCCCAAACACATGTCCTTTCTAGTAAGTGCATTATCTTAGTTTTTGTAGTAGGGTGTTCCTTACTCCCAAGATCTTTGTAGACCACACCTGAAAACACTATTGGAAGCCACCAACTGTTTTCAATAGCTGTAGCACCATCGGTGAATAATGACCTACATACATTTTTCCGTTCACCTGTTAAATAGACATTTGCTATTAACTGGACTGAAATAGGCCAGTAATACAACAACTTTCAGTCAACTTCCCACAAGAGAACTCAGACGGACCAATTATTCCATCAGCTCTTAAAAGAGTGGACAATAAAATCCTTACATCAATTTAAGGTGTTTAGATTTGGATTTATGATATATATTGTATACTAACTTGGATATTTTCGGTTATGATGATTTGGAATCGCACTAAAATTTCAGGTCAGTAAGTTATCCTTTGCTAAATCCTATAGAGACCAATGAGTCTTTTTACAACAGTTACATGGAATGGAAATAAATAACAAATTGTTCTAGTTCCAGTCTTCAATTCGCATTCACGATTCAGACAGTCAGTGGCCAAAAACTTCGACAAAGTCTGTACCACTGTAATTCTAATTGTTAAAACCCAGAAAGGTCATCTAAACTATTTCTACTATTGATTTACGTATGAACTATTCGTCACTCACCATTGGTACATTACAAAGAAAATGGGGTGCTCAAAAGTGTCCGATAGGTCCAAGTTTTGTCTGAAGCACATTTTAAAATTTGAACTCTTAGAAGTTCTGCAGGTTATTTTCATCGAATATATGCACGTGATTTTGGCTAGAAATTCAGTCCTCGTCTCTTCGATGGCCAGCAATAGTAGCACTAGCATATTAAGTAGCTAGCAAGGTTGGATCAGAAATGACTAACCATTCTTTGCCAGCCAGTAGCCATTGAAGCAAATCAAGAGATCCAATCAACCTTGACTCAATGATTCACAAAGTTGGTGAATTCCTAAGGAATGAATTTTTGGTCTTTGAGCTAACGAAAACGTTGAGTAATGACGAAATTGCTGATGTAATGGTATTACGTAGGTAAAAATCATGACATATGCATCAAGAAGAGTGTTGACCGGGATGAGATCTTTGAACAAGCACCAATGTATTAGTAATCAACTCCTCTCTGCGAACTTCCATTTTTGTCCTCCTTAGATCCTTACGATAGCTTAATTTAGCCTTTAAGCCCATAGAGTATGAAAACTGGCAAGAGATCTTTGGTTGATCGATAAGAATGTACTTCCTAGCGGCATGCTAATGTCTTCCTCAAAGGATCTCGTCCACCACCCATTGTTAGAAACGCATTATATGATTTTGCAAACTTCTAAACGTTTTTATGCAACCACGCGTACCGAATAAGTGTGTCCAACGTTTGTCCTCCATCCTTCATTTTTCAGCCTTTTGGTTTCTTTTAACTAACCTTGTAATCTCGAGATATGGACATGATTAATAAGGTTGTGGTTATCCAAAACTATTGAAAGACCTTTGTTTTATAAAATGGAATATTGTACTTCTCCATTATTATACCGAAATAAATTTTCCTCCATCAACACATGGGCTTTAACACAAAATTTGAAGTTTTATACGTCATGGATTGGTTAAAATTCTAAAAAAAATACGATGACTAAAACTCGACTAAAACAAGTAGGTTCATTTGGACTTCAAATGCGTTAACTGCAATGAGTATAAATCGTTTGAAACAGGTTAATTTTCAATGTGATCCCAGAAATTATCCATGCAGCATACGCCCTTTACCTCGTTCTTTTTTTCATGTTCTGCCATCTTCTTTGATGTCCGTGTTCATTTCACCCTCAATTCTAGAACTTAATATCCGTCAAAGTCGGATCGTTTTCATGATCGATTCCCTGACTATAGTCAATGTTGCGATTTCAGCTTGACTAGCTAATCGAGTTGCCGGTTTATCAGACAGTTTTCACGCACTCCAAGCATTCTCAACAGTCTTCCGTAGAAACGCTAACATGCTTGCTGTTATTTCACAATGCCATTTAGAAATGTAATGAGAAATGAGTGACTGTTAAGAGGCGGTATGATGGTGATCAAACCTACTCTTAACCTCATCGTGGTGACCACCGGTAACCCCAGGAGCAACTCTGGGGGCTAATGAGAGGGTCGGCCGGACAGGACTAATCACCCAGCGGAGGTATAAAGTTAGATTGTGTCAGCAGAACTACAGCTTCGCACAGCTTGGTAAACGAGGTACGACGTAAATACTCGGATCACTGGTCTCGGATTGGACTGTGGAAAGCGGATGTATGTGGCAATAAATGGAATCTCCACCAGAAACTTGAAAAGACTTCTGGAAGATGTATGAAGATTTTCTGCCTTAACAATGTCGAGGACGGAAGAGGTACCACTATGAAGTTGAACTGCAACCTGTACGATGAAATTCTGCCAGAGACGTGGCCAGAGAATCAAAGATGTCGAGAAACGCTTTTACTGTGTTCTGTGTTAAACGCTGTGCGCTGCTATTTGTAAAAGCTATTTGTACTTCTGTTGTGCCTGCAATAAGTCCTTGGGACTTGCCCTACTGGGTGAGGAGTAAATAATAATAAAAATTACCGAACTAGAACTTCGCCAACCATTCAACTGACAACATAGTTCGAACGCTTGGCTCATTACGAAACGCCGACCTGAAATGGTTAATGCGTTGAACTAAAGGTCTGAAACAGCTTCTTTTTGGTAAGAGACTTTCAACCTCTATGAATAAATAAACTTGTAATATTTGCCTTTTAACTAGTCATTTTTAAGGTCCGCTAATTTAGAACGACAATTTTTCTTTCATTTGGCATAAATTTAAATCTATTTCTAAAGCCAGTGTTTTACTTGGTGAACTCATTGCTCTACAACTATATTTCTAAATCAGGAGTAACTAAGCAGTCATCGGTCCCTTCTCAAGTTAGCACTCATCAATCCTAATGAAGGAAACTGGTACATTTCATTAAGCACTTAGGTTAGCATTTATTTGAGCTTAGAATGAAAGCGTCTCTTGGAACGTAAGTAGTTAGGGGGAAAGGTCGATCACAGGAAAGGATCAGTCACTCGAATATGAATCTCGCGATTATTGTAAAAACAAAGTTCAAGCCATCCATTGTAGCAGGCATGCGGTACTGTCAGCAGCACCTCATCCTCAGTTCCATTGATGGATGGCCTGGAATTTTCAAATCACATTGAATATGCCTTGTCGCTATCGACCGAACACTCACAGTCAGTTTTTGATCAACACATAAATTTAAATTCATTAAGTCAGTATAGGAAGCCTAAAATAATTTGTAGGGTGCAATTTCAATGAAGTATCGGTGACCCAGTCTACTCCACTAATTCTGCTAACGAAGCCTTTTAAGGGCTGGAACAGTGAAACTACCGAAGAGTTTATATTAGCCTGAAATAACAAAGTTTCTACATTGTGGGTAAGATAACTACAATACTACAAGAATAAACGCAAAAACCAAGTGCCACTTTGCTAAATTCCAATGCCTTGGATCTTTAAAAATAACTAAACAGCAATGACATCAGGTCTTTGAAAGCAGATCCTTAGTTTATAAGAAACCAGAACCCAATACTATCTCCAGCCCGAAAAATGTCCAAGCTTGAGCGAGGCTTCACCGTTGTTCTATTCCAGAAGTGAATAGACAATGCGTTCAAGGAAAGGCATCAGTAAAAATTGTTTGCAAGGCATATACTCCCCCTTAAATTTTATTGGTCAAAACAGTCTGATAAACGGATTTCAACTATCTATTTAGACTGCATTTAATAGGTTCTGTGAGTTGAATTTCCTTTTATAACTAACAGCCATTGAAGTTTCTATCTTCAGGTTCAAACGCTAGTCAATATGAGGGTATCAGAAAAATAAATAAAAGTTCTAATGAAAAAGTTCTAGTCAATCGTAAACTATGAATTCTTGCGATCTTGAGATGACTTTAATGACCTCTTTTCCATATGGAATAACTGTAGAATAATAACTTAACCGATTTGCTTTTAGAAAAGCTTTGATTCGTTCACACTATGCTTGAAATAAACTTTGAGGTGCACCAATGATTTTCTTTGGGATTAAGACCAGCCCAACTCGTTGCACGCTTCTTATTGGTTCGATCCTAAACGCCTTATAAATATAAATATTACTGATTTGGAGGTGTGTTATCGGATTCTAAAAGATTTTAAAAACATGTAAGTCGTGGTTAGTCAATCAAACTATCCCGAAAAAATATAGTTAGAAATCCTTCGTTGCATTTGTGCAAACGAAAGCCTTTGAACAATTCGCGTGATCTCACACGTGTGTTTGAGACTCTGTAGGGCTTTAATTTCACAAATTGTAACCTTTATGTTTGATTAAATAAACAGATTTTAGTATTAACTTAATCTATGCAGAGTTATTAAAATGAACATTCAATTATGGACGCTTTACTCTACCTACTTTAGAATAAGGTAATGGTTACCATCACGGCATCAACGTCGTTCTACATATTTGCGCTTTTAACAATTCTGGTTCCTTTGAACAAGGCTGGTCTTGGCTATGACGAGCGTCGTCTCGCTAAGGCAGCCGCAGCTCTTCGACAGGAGCAGCGTTTGAAAGACCGTTGGATGGATTTGAATAAGGAAGTCATGGATGAATTTTCCGCTTATGTGAAACGCCCTGATCAAGATTCTATTGTAAAACCCTCGGATCTCGTTCTCGACAATAAGGCTGCTCTGAGGGATTACCTTCGACAGATAAATGAATACTTTGCAATTATTGGACGTCCAAGGTTTGCTAAAGCAACTCTCATATTCATCATCCTTATTTTTCCGGTTTTTTGTAGATTTGGCTAGGTTGGCACTTTGAACCTCGACCCGCAGCTTTGAGCTGTTTTGTCATACGAGCTTTACAAACAAGTTAAACCATTCATTGGAAAACTTCTCGACCGCAATAAAATGAGTTTTTTTACAAGACTTAAGTCTTTTCAATGAAGTCTTTGACTTTTCGTCGCAATAGTCTTGGGGGTACATTACATGATGTTTATTAATTGTATCAGTGCATGGCAAATCGAAGTATTTAGTGGCCATTTAATATCAGAAGCAGTATCTGTAGTCTGAAGTTCAAAATCATGCTCCTGATTGCAAGGAAAGTGCCTTTAATTGCTGCACTCAGTTCACCAGGAAATTCTTTTTTCGATAAAATTTTGCAGAAATTTCTGCTTTACTTTTTTGAGCAGAAACGGAGACCTAAAAATTACATTTTTTTCAAATCTTACGTAAGATCCCTCAAAGATAACATTTTCACAACATGAGTTAAACTTAGAAGAAAGAAGACGAGTATCCTAGTCCACGAACATAATTTTTTGCAATGCCGAGAAAAATTTCCAAATTAACATCCTTAACAGTTCAATTTAAACATAATTCTGGCTTTGCTTTTACAAATGGTTGAATGTACATCGACTGGTAAGCATTTTGACCAATGCGTTTCCACTTAGTTACCGAGTGCTATGCTGCAAACCAGTTGGAATATGGATTCTTTAATCTTCGCAGCTCGTTCTACTACTACTAGACTCATTGTCCCCTTATTTTCGTGTACTTCAATGTGTTCTCCGAATGGCTGCCCCTCCTATAAATTAATGCTCAACATGATTTCGTTTCTAACATAAGTGCCTAGGCTTATTTTCACTTGAAACATCCTATTGTTTTAGTCTTCTGCCGGAAGGCATCTTATTAAGCGCTTTCTTTGGCCACCAGAAGCTGACTGCCACTTAGTATGAGTATATCTTCTCCCTGTGCTTCTGACTCTATTATAAACCATTGCAGAGGGCCTAAATAAGATTTCATTTCAATTGTTTTTCGAGAACTGATTTATGTTTTCTAACGCTTTCTTGCTGCGCAATATGCAAGTGCCATAATTTGGCTAATAACTTGGCTTTCCACTTTCGTGGAAGATGTTGACCAAGCTGAGCCATTTTGATTAAAGATTTTAAGCTTGAATGAATTGACTTGAAAAAAAAATAAATGCTGACAAATAAAATATGCCTTACCAAATTTTTGGTAGTTGGAGATGAAGTGTATCCGATGCCCCGATGAGCACTTGCTTTACTTAAAGGTGGTTTCCGTCGAGGCAAAGTTACCGCAGTAACGAATTTCACAGACTCCACTCTGTCTGTCTGCCAAACTTCTCTTCGACGTTTGACAGCGCTTTACTTTTGACTTCATCTTAACCGTGGTCAGTATTTAGAAGTCTTTTTAGAGGTTTTACACTGAGTAAACGATTTTTATTAATCAAGAACTTTGGCAATTTTATCATCGTGTTTATTTGAGCAGTTAAGAGCGTACATAATAACTTCGAACTTTTAGACTCCCATGTAGTCATCCAGGAAACTCGGTAGGTGGTTGATGGAGTCAAGGAAATAAACAGAGAGATTCGAAGCGTGGTTCCGTGTGGCAAGCCAGAAAATGGAATATGCTCTCATGTAATTTCCTTGGGGTCAATTTTCGGAAGCTTTTATCTCTAAAATCTTGAATAAACCATTGTTCTAATATTATTTCTACTTATAGTATTCTATTTGTGTGAGAAGTCATCACGGAAAAATTCAAATTCTAATGAAAATGTGACCTACCAGTTAAACATACGATAGACCAACCACTTTGATGACTACACTTTAATGAGTTTGGAGCCATGACGTTTGCAAAAGATGAAAGCAGCGAATTTGTTTAAGTCAAAGCAATCATAAGTGACCTAAAATGGATTTTACACGTTGTTATGGTTGATAAACATTAATATTTAAAGTAAAACCAGCCTGAACATTGGTTTCAAACCTAATCTGAGACGATAAATCAAAATATCAATGACGGTAATTTGAATGTGTTTTGAGAAACCTAGAGAGATGATACGGTATACAATGGTAGTGTATATTCAAAACAAGGCTAAGGTATCGTCATGCAAACTATACCAAAAAGCCGTTTTCAACGGTAACCTCTATTTTAGTAAGTAAGTCGCAACAAGATGTTCAAACAGACCTTTTACTTTAGTCTTTGGGTATACACTTAATTTCGTGAAATCATCTTAATACTAATAATTAGTCTGATAAACCTCTCTGAAGGCGTTACAAAACGGTGTTGAAAATAGAAATTTAAAAGAAGCTAAAAATGAATTTAATTCAATAGTCGTTTCGCCTTAAATGGATGATGAAAAAAAAATAAACTGAGGTAGGAAAGAGTGAAAGTAGAGGAGGACTGTCTGTCCGCTTGTCCTTGAGACCTAAACCTTTGTTTAAAGGTCTGTGGTAAATCGTGTCAGAAAAAAAGAACTTATTGTTCAAAAAATTATTGAACAAAATATTTGCCTGTCTAGCACTTGAAATTGGTTTATGGAAGAACCAGGTTTAACTTTTTATAAAAGTTTAGAACTTGTTAATACTTAAGAAAATTCGATCGTTGATTTACAGATTTACCCGTTTTTTCATACTTTTATCACCTAAAAAGGAATATTAAAGAAAGTTAACATAAGCGCAATAGTATACTAACTGAATTCGATGAAGATGTATTATTTCAGTGTTCTCGAAAGACGACGATGCTGGGCATATATTTAAATAATTATTCAAAATTTCAGTTTATTGAAATGACCTTAAGAAAGCAAAGATTATGAAACGTTATTTATACTTTGAAAGATGTGTAACGCGAAACGCGGTTGCTAAAAAGTGAATATGAGAAAGCCTATAGAGACCCACGAGTTGAGTCGACGCTAGTGAAAATTGATGGATGGTCATTTCTAAATCGATGAAAGGTTCAGTATTTTGAAATGGACCTGGATGATTATCAGCAGAAAAATCGTACTTTAAACATTATTTTATCTCAAAATTAAAAATAGTTTTTGTAGGGAGCACCAAATACGAACGCTCAGCTCCCTTTTCCTCCTGATCGAGAGTTTCACTTTGCTCATTATTTACTATGTGAGTACTTGTATTAACGCGATTAGATGTATTATAAATATATTACAGATACCCATCATTTTCAGTTTCAAATATTCAAATGGGCAGGAAGAAAGCACTTTAACAAACAAACTAAAGTTCGCTTTAAACTGGTTTCAATCGCTTATATTTTTCTGAAGCTAATATCAATAAACAATTCAGAACTGGAAAAGTGCTTTTGAGAACAACAGATTTAACAAAACTTTATAACCAAATTAAAAGTGACAGAGATTCTTAAACTCACATGAACATATTCCCATCTGAACGCATGATATTTGTTCTGTTCGACTTATAAAATGGACTTACTTGAATTGAATGTTTACGACATCCTAGTCTGGGTTAAGATGATGGTCACTCTTGCCAAAAATGCAGAAATTCTAACAGACTATCACTCCGTTTTCTCTAGCTACCCATGTCAACGGAGACCTACAAAGGGATACAAGATTAAAACTTTTAAAGACAGAGTCCTCTTGTAATATGTGAAACTTGTGTGCCTGTGTGATTCAGATGGTTGCCGAAAGTAACTTGATTTTAATCCTCGCAGAAATAAAGGGGATGTATTATTCCGTTAAAGGCTCTTTTTATTCGTCTATGTTTCAGTCTAACCGTGCTCCTCCGAACCTAAATTGTGTCGTCTGTACTTTTGCTATTAGTTTATGTTATAACTAGCCCTGTCTGGTTAGTTTCATCGTAATTTGGCAGGAAATGCTTATCGCATCACTGCTCGATAAGTTTCCAGTGTATGGTTTCTTTAGAACAATTAGCTCTCTCCTTTTTATGCAGTTCAACATCTCCACATTTTATTGTAACCACTTAAATCACTCACCTTATTTTACAAACGTTCGATGTCTCTTTTTTAAGACATTTTTTGAGGATTCAAATGGAAAAAGGCGAGCTCAAAAACTTTTGACCGCCTTAGCAACGTTGGTAAATAATTTAGAGTCACGAAAACTGAACTCAACTGTGCGGCAACTGTGGATAGGAATGAGGCTTTAAAAATTCTCAATTTATGGTGGGATAATTGGTTTTATTGTGATATAAAATCAAAAGTACACTTGTTATGAACTTCTGATTTGAGTACTTTTTCCTCCGAAAAGAAAAACACTGGATCCTTGATATATTTCATCTGAAATTTATTCAGTTCCATTCTGAATGAATATCATTAGTAAGAGAAGATAGAACCAATCAAGGCCTATTCTGACGATAACCATAATTTCTTCAGGAGTTGTAAAAGGTTAATTTGCCTAGGTAAGCGAATCTTTTACATGGTGTGAAATAGAATGGAATCGAATCGAAACTTATGATTAATACAAAGGTCAAGAGAAACGGAACATTCATTTATTAAACTTCTGTCCAACTGACCTATAAGAACAATATGCTTGAGCTCGGTAGGTTTAGATTTCAGTTTTGCAAAGACTTCGATGAGTCAGTGGACATGGTTTCAATGTGCTTTAAAAAGTGAAATTCTTTTCGAAGTGTACGAATTAATCATTTTTCACAATAGGGCTGTCTGTTATTTTGAAATTGTTTAAGTCCTTCAATTAATCCAGTGAAATAGTTGAAACAAAGTGCTTAGTGCACTAAAAAAAGGCATGGATATTACCTCTTACTAATTCAGATAGCTTGCTTAATGTATTGTTGCTATCTAAATGTGATCTGTAAAGGCTTGAGCGGCAAATTTGCTTCGCCAGTTTACCTGAAGCGGAAAAATATCAACTAAGTAAATGAAGGCTAGTTGCTAATGCGGTTTCTGTGCAGGACTGACCAACCATTTCACAATATTTCTTTGGTTCAGTACGATTGATTAACCTCAAAAAGGCAGTGAGAGGACCACAACTTCTTAGTTTTCAATCCAGGGTTACTGAATAGCTTCGTTACAGATGCAAGCTGCTGCATTGAAAGTTCATTTAGTTAGTGTTATTAAAATATGTGCCTATGATGGTGATGCTATTATGCTAACGATATATTTTTTTGCCTTTTTGGATATGAGGAGTTACCTAGGTACCTCTCTGGCTGAGAAGACTCTATCTGTCCACCCTATATAAGTAAAGATTAACAAGTGATTCCATTCAATGCAATGTTACTTGAATGGGTTTCATTTGATTAGTGGGATCCGAAATAAGACTTGTTGAAATTTTATCTTGTCAAGCCCTTAGTAAATGTAAGATTATTAGTTGGTAGTTTTTTGGGGGAACTGAGAGCAATGGAAATATGTACGAATTGCGATAAGGTTGACTAATTTTCAGTTTTTTTCGGCAAATTTAAAAGATCTATAAGAAATCGCAGAGAAGATTTAGAGCATAAATTTTTCACATTTTATAACTTTACAAACCTGCTAGCCACACAAGACGAATTCGATAGTTTCGAATAAATTTATTTTGTCCAGGGACACTTTGTCAACCATTTTACCATGAAACTAAGATGATCCGGAGACTAACCTCGAATTTTCAAAAGGTTTTACGTTTTCGCCATCTCGAGCACCGTCAGATTTCATCCATTTTTGGCATTACGGTATGCTAGCGTAGATGCATCATTGGCAATAACAACTGATCACACCGACATAGTAGCGCAGTGATTTGAAATGTGTAAAGGGTACGACTTTCAGTGGTATGTGACAGTTTTAGTAATCATATATTTTTGAAAAACTGAGTTTATTGCGTCCCAGCATTAAAAATGCTTGTGGTGATCCGGAACCACTGAGTCGAATGCACCACTTGTGTATGCATTCACATTTGCATGCCAGACTTACATAATCATTTAAAAACCCCAGATGTCAAGTAAAAGTTCATCCTCGACGTTTAATCATATTTATTTTTTCATCTGTACCATGCCGTATATATGGTTCTAATTCCAGCAGAACAACATGCTGAGCGGAATAACAAAAGAATGGCCAAAATCCAATTTTCAGAATATGCTCGCATTAGCTGCTAGTGAAGGTAAACTTGCTATTGAATCATTTCAAACATAACCCGATCTTATCGTTTTAATCCCATTGCTTACACTCCCTTCACTAAAGCCCTTTTGGTATCACAGAACGTCGCTACATACAAAGGTGATCAAAGAATCCAAAACTGCAATGTTCAAACAGTGATTTAAACGAGCATGAGCTTTTTTAAAGCCAACTCAAGGGCATTGTTAGATATAAGAACTAATTTTAATCCAACTTTTAAATGGTCTTTAACTATCGATTCTTAAGGAATGATTTTACGGAAATTAGATACCATAAAATAGTTGCTTTAAAAAACTTTTTGAAGAAATGATATTCAAATGGGGACAACGAGGGGTGGCGCTTTACTTCCAGCACTTTGTGCAAAGGTGCTGTCAACGAAAGATAGTTTAAACAATCAGCCATCTGTACTAATAGTGTATAATGACTGCAGTCAGTAGATAGGTCTGAACAGGATCCCGTTTTATCCTATTACATAGGTCTTTAATAGAAATTTTTGTTTGAAATGCTGTTTGAAATGGATGTGTGTTCGAGTTTTCATACTGAGAATCGCTTTTTTTTTACTAGCATCGGACCTCAACTGGCAGGTCAGCAGACATGACGCTACTCACGGTCACCTCAAACGTTCTTTTTCAAATTCATACAAGAGATGTGTGACACCATATGTAACCGCTTCCATCTGTTTGGTATTGAAAACCAGCCCGATGATTTCGTGGTTAATATGCAGTCAGCAACAGAATTTAATAACTTAGGACTAACTTGGTTTTACCTATCCAAATGCAGTTACTGTTAAAAACCAAAATGGAAATTATCATTTATTAGAAGCAAACAGATGACAATACAATTTCCAAAAATGTATTCAAATAGAATGGTAACGATGACGTCAAGTATTTCGAAATTCAGCAAACTATTCATAGTCACAAATGCCGACTGTACGATAGTTACACCTCGAAAATGGAAAAACTCTTTTGTAAAATCACAGTCTAAGGCAACTTAAAGCTATGGTATTCCTGTATTCTGGAGCACACAAAAAAATAATCGATATAGAGGCACATTTCTGAGAAGAATAAGGCCGTCGATGGGTCAACTAATTAAAAAATCACCCGGCTACCACGGTATTTGTCGGCAACAGCTACTTGCATTCGGTCTAATATTTTGACTCAAGAGTAATTGCAACCAAGTTAGCAATATAAATAATGTAACTAATTCTGGATGGATGAAGACTAAGGAAAGAGGCTTCTTCTGAGCAAAATGAAATGCGATTTCATTAAATTTTGGAGAGGGTTAATTATTAATTAAATTATTTGGACAAAAAAACCATGAAGAATTCAAAATAACTACCTGACTAATTGGGGACGTCATTGTAGACGTTGTCAACACTTCTCAAGCATATTCAAATCTTTCCAAAACTATGCCGAATTCTTTATAAAAGCAAATCCAATAAAAATTTTAACAAATAAGGCATCTCAACTTGAAGTCACTCACAATCCTTGCACAGATTCAGATCAATGAAATCCTTATCGTCGCAAATCTGATGAAGTTTTGACATGATCATATCCTTTTTCTGGAGGCATTGAACGCTAGAAAAAAAGCACCACAAACTACCACTCTGGAAAGCATATGTCGCTAGCATTAACCTTAGATTTCTTCTCGGACAGATCTACCCTAACATATGTTTGATTAGTAAAAAGTACGATTGCTTCAGTGAGTAGAGCAAACTAATAAATGGACTGGCCACGCGTATTGACTACAATTGACAATCAAGTTTAGGTCAATGACTGGCCAATTCAGAATAAGTTCAACATGAGGGGAATAAAGATAAGTTAGCTGACTCGACGTTTTTTGAAAGGTATTTAAACACGAGGGGAGGTCATTCTGCAGCAAACAATGGAAGCGATCACTAGTAGATAGCGAGTAAGTTTATCTTTCAAATCGGAGCCACAAACATGGCCTTTGTAGCATATGAATTCCGCTAGACATGACTGAATAGGTTTGGAGAATGGGGTAGTCCAGACACCCATCAGACAGTCCGTCCGTGTATCACAACATTCATACAAAGGCAGTGTCAAATGAGATGGCTTATGCTCCAGTCAGTATTATTGCATATTTCCAAAGTATGCCAGGACAGATATGAAGGAAATACAGAGAGAAAAATAAAACTAAAGCATTGAACATTACTGTAATTAAAGAATAAGACATATTGTTTTAACAGGAGAGATATCTTCAGTTTCCCTTGACATAGGAGCTTATATAAAACGATCACTGTATTTTCAATTTATGCTAATAAATACCACATCCCCTATATGCAAGTTCCCTTAGGAAATCTGGATTGAATCGATGGTTTCTTTGATCCTCAGGGAGGTTTGCAAATTTAAGTTATTCCAGACAACACTATCCGACCATTTGGACGAAAGTTAAGGCTGCAGTCAAGTCTCACAACTGTCCTAATTTTTTAGATGAAATACTCCAATTTCACTTGATAGCACTGTTTAAACGATATAACTTTGTGTTGCTACGCCAAAATAATTTTAAATAGTAGGATTCTACCCTTCCGAGAAGAATGGTACCAAGACTACACCTGGTGGCAGTTGGTAGCGAGGTAATATAACTGTTCTGTGCGAACAGCCAGCTTCGAAAATTGAAATTGCGAGTTTAAAAGAACCTTGTGGCGTTTTGCAGTTGCGTAGCTTGTCACTTTTGCTTGAGACCTTCAACAGCCTTTTCGAAAATGATTCTGAAACTCTTCGGAAAAACAAAAGGGTAATGACAGTTATGGCAACCTCAAAAATTCACATTGAAGAATGATTTTCGTGGTCACCGTTACCACGTCTGGTTGAACTGCCCGCTTTGATGGAGAATTCACAATCGTTTTTCATTATGCATAAGGGGCATCGCTTTAACCTCACATTTCGATAGTCACTTAACGATCATTTTCATTTTAGTTAAGGTGGAAATGCGCTTAAAACAAACATGAACCTAAACTCATATTTTGAGTGCCTTCTAACACACGCCACCCGGTGAGACAACTGCATTTGACAAAAAAAAATATATATATTAATTACAGCAAACAGAGGGATGTTGTCTAGAACTCCATTCTCAGTTGGAACTTCGTGTTTGGTACCTCCGCACACTCACTATCATCCCAAATATCCATAAACTCTACGAATACTGGAATAGTCTTGATATCAGGTTAATTTCGCAGGCTTTTACTGATGCCGCCTCAATGGCAGAATCTATCAATCTCGATCACTTTCCCTCTGTTAAGATGGCTCCTTTAGTCCGATAGTACGACCAGACCACCAAAAAGACAGAAAAACCAGACGGCATAAAAAACATCCTACCTAATTAAATTCAGTACAAGCAAACTTCCCCCTTACCCATGGAAGAAACGAGTCCACCAGTACACGCGAATGATCGATGTTGTATTCGAGTATCAACATAACTGAAAAAAGAATGCAGAAAGGAGTAAACGAATGTGGGAGTAGGAGCCATATTTCGCAGGCTTAGAATGATACAGAGCAGCGCTAATCAGGACTAAGCTTTCACACTGAAGGGTACACAGACGGTTTAAGATCAAAAGCAGTGCATGCAAGCAGGAGATAGAAAGCGAAGATCAAGTAGCGCACAGATGAATGCATAGAAGAGACGGTGAACCAAGAAACTAGAGTACTGATAGATAGAGAGAGGGTCAGATTCTAAGATTGAAAAAATGCCGATGGATGACCGTCTAGCTTGTAAGTTCTCGACGAACTATCCACTGGTCCATCGAAGTAGAAGAGAGAGACTTTATTGTCGAAACTGGTAGTGCGGTCGAGGGTTTGGTGACTTGTGTCTGCGGAGGTTGAAGAGATGATCCAGCTAAACAAGACAATGTGGATGAGAACCCAGGTGGTTTGAAGCCTGAATTGAATGTTTTGGCAATTGAAGGTTGTGATGGTGCAGAAAGAGAGGTCCGAACAGTTGGACTCATGTTTGCTGATTGGAGCTTAGACCGAGAAGCAGCAATTGAAGATGATGAGTTTACCGACGGCTTCACTGACGGTGCAAATGCGCGTTGGATTGGAGGCGTAGCTAATCCTGATCTGCGAACTATGCGTGACACGATTTCAATGATATGAACTATAGAGGACTAAATATAATTTTGGATTTGGGCTAAATTAACCTGAAGATCCTGGAACCTTACGTCCACCGCGAATTGCCTTGGCCTCCTCCAACTGGCGATGTTGCTGTCGTTCACTTGCCAATAATTCGCATCCAGCCCCAGTTCTAATAACCTGAAAATAAAGACGCCGTTGAAGCTAATTGTTTCCGATTCAAAACGTTTGGAATATGCATTGTACAGTGACAATCCTTTGACTCAATTACCTTCTTTGTTTCCGCGGAGGCAGTAGCGGTAGAAATCGTGGAAGTAGATGGAGGTTTCAATTTACTACGTGGACCAGTTCGTCCAACCCTAGCGGCAATACTCCTTGGATGGTCGGTAGGACTGCGGAGAACAGCAGGAGTCGTCGGTGCTGATGCAGGCAAGTGGCGATTTGTGGCGCCGAAAACACTTCCGCCGTTTGTAGGACGCTTAGCAGTCAATGAACGAGGAGCTTCTGTCAAGAGTTTATGTGCTGATGGAGCAGCCAGACGAGGAAGCGAACTGGTTGAAGCGCTTCCAGCAGCAGAGCGGAGTTTTGACGGCTAAAAAAGAAAACCTGCGGATTATGTGTACCAAGCCCTCAGAATTGCTTATACACATGAAAAAGCCATAGAAGAACTGTTCGATTGTGCATTATCGATTTAATAACCGCTCAACAAAGAATCAGTTTAAAGACGAACAAGAGGGATGCCACTGACTACCATCTCTTTCAGCGTACTAGATATAAAAGATACTATTCCCACTTAAAACAACGCCATGTTGCAATTTCCCTTTACTCACATCTTGTAGTCAGTACGACATTACAAAACTTTAACAACTAATACACGAAATGAGCATTCGCAATATATAATTTTCACCCAGAAAAATGAATGATTCCCGCTAGAAAATCGAAAGGATATAAAGTCTGGCAAAAAAATATGAATTAGCCGGTCTGGCGCAGGTAACCAATTTTATACTCCGAACAGTGAGAAGCCACTTTTAAGAAAAGTTATGAGAAGCATAACAAGGCTTCAGTCCTGACATGAAATGGAGAGGACCAAGGAGAAGTCAAACCCCTTGCGTAAGGAAGTATGAACACAAGACTACATCAACCCTGTTGTAAATACAAACCCTTCAACGTCGGTCAAATGGCAATTGTACGTTATTAGCCACAAGCTGTTGAAGCTTGTGGGGCAAACTCTACTAAGCATTCTAGCACCATTGGGGTACCTGGCTTAGGAAGCAACGCGTCCTTGAGCGGAAAATCCTGTGATTTGTTAGTTTCCAACAATAAATGCTGGAGGAATGTCAAGTATCAAAACCCGGTCCATGTCGAACTCTTCCAGTGCACAAATTAGATTGAAAGCAAGTATAAAAATACCAATTTATTCAGATAATAAAAGTTTGATAGGTTTGAGCAACCTCCAAAATCATCCTAATGCGCTAGAGACCTATGACATATTTATTTGGGTCTAGTCTTCATCACATCAGAACTCTTCCCAAGAAATGTTGAAATTAATGAACCGCAAGGTGTGCACGATGCAAACTAATAATTGAAATTAATGGCCTGACTAACCCGGGGCAGACCACTGTAGATTGCCAACGGTGGTGGGTTGGATAACTGAGCTCTAACATTGGAGGCCCGCTGCGGAGAAGCTGACGCAGACGAAGATGCAGAATTCGGCACATTAATTGATCTCGACCTCATATGAAGTCCTATTGTGGGTTGTCGAAGTCCCGATGACGGTGGCCTCAGCATCGTAGTGCAAGGACTCGCAGCCTGCCGACTTCCGGTATCTGGGGGCCTAATATTCAACGGAGTGGTCAGATCTTTTTTAACATTCGTCGAAGGTTTCGCAGTTTCAAAATCGAGGATAACGTCTGATTGATTCATTACAGCGTCAAGGTCCAACAAATCATCATCGTTAGCTTCCCCCTAATGAAGCAAACTGTTTTTACCTAAATGATTTTAACAGAAGTATTTTTAAAAATATGTATGGAAGGCGCACATCATTGCCGGCATCATGTTGGGGCAGTGGCGGTGGTGGTGGTGTTGATGGCGGTGATGGTCTCCATGGGGGACTGCTATCACCCACCAATGTCACGGAATCATCATCAACATCAAAGTTCCCAGAAGGCGGTGGGAGCGGGAAGTATTCATCCTCAGTTACCTTTTTGTCCGCTTCGAAGTGTTTCGGAGCTGAGCGACAAAGTTAAACTCATTAGAAACTCGTTATACCTAAGTGCCTAAATTTGGTATTCATATCTAGTTACAACGCACCAAGTGTAGGGATAAATGCGGGAAGAGTAGGCAAAGATTTTTCCGCCACCACAAATTTAGTGCTGTCTCGTGAAACGCTGCCATACATTGAGAGAGGAACCTTTAGAGCTCGCCCTGCTGCAGTGTCTAGATCCGATGCCCCCCCTGGCCGAGATATCTCTGGTACCTTCGATCCTGACGAGATCATCTTCCGCGATTGGATTAGACGGCCGGCTGGCGCCTGATTGTTCTCCGGCGATCTGCTGATTGGCTTGACGTCTGCAGTGCCGGAACCATGAGCTAAAAAATGTCTTGCCCGTCTAAGCCTGGTGGAGGGTGCCGCCAGTTGTTGTTGCTGCTGCTGCTGATGATGATGTCGTGGCTGAAGAAGACTTTGAGGGCGCTGTTGATTGCGAACTTGTTGACCATCTCGTTTTTGATACATATCGGTGGTAATTTCTGAGACAGCAAGAGGAGACGGAGATTGGGAGGAGTGCGGTGAGATCGGAGTTGTAATAGGTGCAGTTGCAGAGGCTGGTGGGAGTGAAAAACCGATTGGCTGTTGAATTTGATTCCTGACCTTAGCGGTTCCAATGCCTCGACAAGAGGAGGAAATCGGCAGTTTCGGCGTCGGCATTGCAGAAGAAATACACTCCTAAAGCAGGAAAGAGTGCGTTAACTTTTACTAACTAACCAGGTGAAAGAGGGAGGAAATAATCACCTGTAGAAGACTGGTTTCCACGCCGACGGATTCAATACTCAATAATGAGGAGAATGAAGAATTGTCTGCTTCACTCCCACCGCTACTTGGTTTATCTTCTGATTTTATTAGTTCCATAGTTTGAGCCGTTTGCCGATCTGGAAAATGAGATATTTTTTTGCCATCAAATATAATATAATATGTAAGCATTATTTAAATAGACAATTCCGAATAACCTACCCACAATGTTTCTTTGCGGCATTGGAGCCACGGTTGCTTGTGGACGCCTTTGTTGAACCGGATGTCCAAAGCCAATTCGAGGAGCCATCAATTTGCTTCCATTAGGGATGGCACTCGACTTGGGTCTTCCGGTTGCTGAGATGTTATCACTGCCGTCAGTCTCGACAGCTTCGGTCCTCGGAGCTGTGAATCCACCCTGCTTAGGTAAGGCTGACTGGATAACTTCAGAGAGGAGGTTAACGGAACCTTCCTCCTCTTCAGCTTCATTGACAGAGCTTCCGTCCTCGGTAGAACAAGCGTAAACCTCCCCCTTCAACATCGATTGTCTTGGGGATGCTGATTTGGACATTTCTGAAGAGGCAGACGTAGCCCCACAACCACCACCCCCCGGATCTGTGATTGATACATCACTGAGAGAACTGTTCTTCGTCGAGAAAACAAATGGGGTACCTTCGACAGCGAAGGACTGGATCGTATCCTCGGTAGTCGTAGCGGAGGCTCCTACGTTATCACCAGGATAGCCAACAGCAGCCGGCTGATTAGCTGAAGCAGCAGAAGGCATTACAGAAGCAATACACTGTTGGAGAATATTGTTATTGTCTACAGCAGGTTCAGGGGGACTCCACATCGTGGGAACAGTTACGGCAGATTCTCCATCGCCACTCACTGAATTACCATCAAGGGGAGATCCCTCCTCGGCAAACATGATCCGTGTCTCTTCTTCGCCTTCCAGAGGTTTGGATTTGGGCTTTCCGTCGCCGAGGAGTTCTAGTGGGAGATTACTAGGACTCGTTCCTAATGCGATGGCTTCATTCGGATCTTCTCCGTCATCTTCAAGTGCAACAGAATAAACACTCTCTGGAGATGATTCTATTGGTGGAAGAGGTCCAAAATCAACAGAAGAGAGACATGAAGATGTTGCTCTGGAGAACATCAGAGGAGTTTCAAGAACCACCCCGTTGGAAGATGTCTCGAATCCAGGAGAAGACAACCCGCTAGACGCGACTTTGTTCGGTGTCCCCGACTTGGACTGAAGATCCACGTTAACATAGGAATGGATAGAACGTCTCTGAGTTGGGACAAAGTTGTCATACACTTCCTGCTTTGGGGATCGAAGATCCAGTGTGGACGCACGAGCGGATGGTCCAAATGGTGTCCCTTCTTCAGCGTAAACGCATGCCTGTTCTTCTTCTTCCACGGAAGCCTGAGTGTATGTCGGCGGAGGTGGAGTCGGTGGTTTCTCTGTTGAAAGTTCAATATGATGGTCATCAGGAGTAGGGGGATATTCTGGAAGTTTGAATTCGGCTTCCTCCTCTCCTCCTGCCTCTGAAGCCTTCGAAGAGCATTCCGTGCTTCGTCCCTCCTCCGGAACACTATCCACTTCATCGGCTCCTTCCTCCTCATCTTCACTACTTGTTGACTCATTTTCGATCTGTTCTTCTTCAAAATCATCATTGGTTTCCATAACAACGGAAAGTAACCCGAAACGCAAATGTGATCGATTACTCATTCTTCGGCGGTATACCTGCTCTGCTGGTGATGTTGGAGACACTGTTCCCGGAGAAGATGCATTACTAGTAGCCGGACTATTTGTAGTACTGGAAGGATTAAAGGAGGTAGCATCCGCATTTGCAGGATAAGGAACGACCCGTTGATTTTTAATCAGTATATGAGCTCGTTCTAGATTTTCCAGAGCTTGTTTTGAACTACTAACGACATAACGGTGTCGAGAGTGGGCGAGACGATGGAGAATATCAAGAGCTCCTAAACGAATCATGAGAGCTTGATCTGTCGTAGCGGACTCAAGGAGAAGAGCAGAACTTGGCTTCGTCTCGCGAAGAGGTGTTGCAGAAAGCGCCCCCAGAACTTCACAGACATTTACCACGACAGTTACACTGGGGGATGTCCTTAGTTGTTCCAGGAGAATCGAAATACAGTTGTGAGTTCTTAATACAGCCCTGGAAGGAATAAATCCAACGATTAAAAACTTAGGCATAACGGATATTTGGACACCTGGGCTCTGCTTACCGGTATTCCAAACTGTTGATAATGACCGGGCAGAGGTTGCGAAGAACTCCACCGCTATTCGCCTTGATTTCCACATCCTTATTGGGATTCTTGGCATCAAGAGTCGACACCAAAAAGGCGAGAGCTCCATTAACGCTAAAATTTAGATATGATTGAATACGGATGTGGTTACTTATGCAATTAAAGGACAAGTGATGAAACAGATGATAAACCTTATTTTTGGGATCAATGGCTATTTCTGGTAGGTTCTGGGTCAGAAATAAGCTTCACGACAATCCAAAACGGGTAAATGGAGGACTCCATTCAAAGGGAAAAAAACACTAGGTGGATAGGCACTGCCTTTGAATGCACTGGAAGATAAGCTTATGTTGAAGAGGAAAATAGAGTTTGAAAGGAAACTAGAGAATTGGCGGAAGTTTCCCACTTACTCCTAATAATAAATTGATCAGTTTTATTTAGCGACTGGGAAATAGAGGCGAAAGAATGACTACAAATATCCCCACGAAAGTATGAAAGTGGTGAACTTCGTGACTGATTACCTGTCAAAAAGCTTTCGTTCATACGAAATTTGAAGCATCGATTCAATCTCAGTTTTGAATATTTATGATGCAAATTTCGATATAAACAGGTTACAGCATTCCACAGTATCGTTTTCAGTTAACGTATCGGTTTGAACTTAGTGACTAAAATTAAGTGTTCAACAGGAAAATTAGCTGGGAGCACCAGTGTTTCTGGCTACATTTAAATAGAGTACCAACATTCCAACGACACTTGCACTGATCCGTTGTACATCCGGAATGTAATAGAAAAACGCGTCGAAATAAATTTTAAAAAAATTAACGAGAAGCAACCTCGATGCTGAAATACAAAAATGTGGGTTAATCCAAAAGAACTCAAGCAATGAAGGTGTACGCTCTAGGTGGAAGAGCCTGGGGCTACATCACTTCACCCTGCATCACCCTTAAAAGTGAGTGCGACAAGAATGCGATCTCGCCAAATCCTAGCGATGAGAGAAAGACAAAACGCTAATGAACCGATCATCAGAGAGAATATTCCTAAGATGCCATTTTTTTCATATGTCAGTTGGAACGCCGCTTTAAAAGCTACAAAATCAGAATTGAGTTAAAGGCGACTAATATTACACGCGGAAGCTAGGCACTGCTCAACATTTAAAATCGGAAACATCCATTCAATGTGAGAATTTTCTAACGCTATACGAAGTTTCAATAAACCCCCAATTCAAGACTAGGTATATTTAGCTTTCGTCAATAAATGCTGTTGTAAATGAGTGGAAATCTTGGTTAGCTACATATTCTAAAAGTATTAGAGGCACTCATAAGAACCTCCGAATTTCTGGAATTCTTCGCCAATTTTCTTTGAATAAAAAGCTTTTTCTAGCTGGCTTCTTTATAGCATTTAGCCCCTAGCCAATTTTCTTCTCCCAGATTGAGCCAAGCAACTGGAGCAAGCAATTTAACTTTGACATTCGCATTCCTGAAGGAAACAAATCTGCTGTATCTTGCTGTCGCGTCATAACGACATTTCCCGATATTTCAATGCAAAATGAAGGGCTTTTCGAGATGGGAATTCATTCAAATTAACACTCCTAGGATTTCCGGAATGAAAGACTCGTAGAATATTAGATACTTAAAGGAATGGAATAAAATCAGTCATTGTAAAGCCAGAAGCTCTAATGGAATTATGTGGTTCCGCTTTATGACAATTCCACTAGACAACACTGCTTAACTCTGCAGACAAGTTTAAATGGTCAATGTTTACGTTCGATTTTTAGTTTCCTGGGCTCCATTATATTGGTACGTTTGATTTATGCGTTTGGCTGTCCTTTTCCACAGGAAGACAAACATTAGACTTAATAGAGCTTTGCGGTTAGGTCCTGGACGTAAGGCAACACGTTACAATCTGTTTTCTTCCACCATGGCTTTATTAAAGCTCGTTATAACTAAAGAGGTTTCACAGACAAAATACCGTACCTTAAGATATCTAATATTATGAATGAAGAAAAATGATAACTTAGTGAAGTGTAGCTATAGAATAGTAAATGGTTTGAAAGTGAAGTTTCTGCAAGTGATGAATATCACCGGAAGTCTATGAAGCTGGGGGCCCTATACTCCACAATCCGTAGCCCCTGGCACTTACTGAGAGTGACATAACCGCTCCCCCCCCCCCGCCAGTAATGCCAGTTCATAAAGCTTTCTGCGGCAATTGCGCATTTTCTTTTTATGGTTTAGAAAAGAGCGAAAAAGACCTGGTTCCAGTGTCGAAATGATCTTTTTACGTAAAGGTCGAATGTAGCAGTATTCACCTGTTATGCAGACACTATTCACATTCATCAAATTGAAAACTTTAAAAGTACCCACAGAAGTGTTAAGGTAACTCCCGAAGATAATGCACCACTTGTACTATTGTCTATAAGGGGAAATTCAAACAAGAGGTCCTTAGTCAGATATACCACGAGACGCAAGTAAGGCCGAAGTTTCCATTAAGCACTCTAGATGAGGAATCGCAAGGCGATCCTGATAAAGGAGGCGAAAGTTGGTCCGTCTAGATCATTAGAAATGTAGCCTTTCAAAAAGGGAGGTTGTGCACACCTGCATTCGAGTAAAAGTCTGGCAGGAGGCGGATCGGCACACGAAAACGAGAAACCCCATACCAATATCCCACTGGCCCATGTCTCCCTATCTCAAACCATGTTGAAACGCTAAAAAGGATTATGATTTTAATAAAGCCGCGGGTAATACGACTAATGACCACGAGCTTCACGGTTATGGAGACATCAATAAATAACCTTTTCTCCCTATTGTACATGGTAGCAGCGTTCTACAAGGGCAAATTGTCAAAAAATGAAAGCCCACCTGCAGACGGCCTTTCGATTGGCGGTAGAATGTGACGAAAGATTCCAGAGAGCATTGAGAGTAGTTCGGAGAGTAGCCTCCCGCTGAGCGGAAAGTACCGCTCGAGTGAGCCGAGTCGCCACCTGGGCTCGACGCAACGCAGCTTTACTCCGAGCATCGGTATGCCAACTGAGATTCCGCAAAACACTAGCCGCAACCTATCAAACGACAAGAACTCGAAGGATGAAAGAAACGTCAACTGCCAGTAAGAGGGAAACTAATGAAGCTGCGAGCAAACCATGATGGCGGTGCACTGTCGATCAGTCATGTTTGGCCGTGTTCGGCCCAAGCTTTTACTGCAAATCATTTTCTCCATTGACAGCAAAGGGAACGGTTTACGAACCCTGCTGGCAAAATAGTAATTTGATTTTAATCTTTGTGTCAAGAGATTAAACTCTGGTTATGGCGATACAGTGAAGATATAGTCTCAGAGACCAGATTCAAAGGGCGTTCATTCAATTAACTAGAAGATATAAAAGGTAGGCATGGGACATTAAAGGTTTCAAAAGGGCTTGCCTGCTTCAGCTCTTCACTACCGACTTCCAACTGGGCAATCAGAGCTTCTAGATGGCTTCTTCTTTTGCACACAAATGCCTTGTTGGTCGGTGCTCCAAAGGTCAGATTCGTCAAGGCGACACAGATGTATCTCCTCAAAGCTAAACTCGCTTCAGCGGTTGTCATGGAACCTGAACCCCCAGCAGTGGCATCTACACGGTCTCCGACAACCCCTGCAGCCGTGGTAGCTGCTGCTTGGTCGAGAGGAGTAGTGCCCACAGCAGCTCCAGTCGGTGGAGTTGTGGAGTGAACCTGAGCTACGGGGCGGGTGTCAGGACTTCGTTCACCACATCGAATTCGCCACCAAGCATGTTCCCATCGAAGAAGGCTCAGAAGAGCGTGAAGACCGCCTATTAATTACAGGGATAGATAATTAAAACTGCGGTGCATAAGGTTCGAGATAGAAAATAAAAAATGGGATGTGCCGCGGAACCATTCAATAAAAAACATGAACATTACTCACTTGCACTGAGGATCGAGAAGGCCTGACTAATAAGCCGCAAAAACACGATTTAGTACGTTTTTGGAGTTGCAGATGTGGGCGTGCAGACAGAAGCAAATCATGATAACACCGTCAACTGGTCAAACAGAGAGCAAAAGGCCTGTCCAATGCCCTAGAGCCATTCTCGGACCCATATAGTCTGGAATCTTCAATACTTAACAGATTCATAACGTCCTGCATTCGTAAATGAAACGTCCATTATCTGCAAGGTGAAGTGTCGGTCTAAACGCCATTGGGGCTTGTGTTTCCGCGATCTCCACTTATTAAGTTAGGAGCCCGTATAATTAACTAACAGATAGAATGAGCTGACATTTGAAAACAGTATGTAAGCGGAAGGCGAGGCTTGAATATGTATACAGAACAAGTCTTTATTCACTGAGGCATTAATTCACTACAGGGACTAATTTGATGCTAGGAACCAAACTTAAACACCAATGAGGAGCTCAATCGAATACCTGGCTACTCACATTCAAGGTGCATTTTTGACCAAATGAATCGAAACATTAAGAAGACTGAAAACTTGAGTGCATAGCTTACAGATATGATTGGGACATTTATGAGCACTTGCGAACCCTTTACATCAGCCCGAATCCCACCATCGAAATCAGATCCAAATCAAAATTCACTTAGAGTTCCCTCGAAACTATCAAAAACCGAGCAAATAGCAATAACTAGAAAATCAATGCTTATCACAGTAAAGCGCTTTTTAAACTCAGAAAAGTCCGACAAAATGATGTTCTAACGACTGGTTTGATCAATATAGTAACTCTGTCTCAAATTTATGAACTCAGATAAGTAACAAGGGAGGTGAAATATGAGTCAGAAAACTGGAAAGCCCAAGTCAAAAGCATTTTTAAGTAGCTTTATACAGCCGACGAAACCTTTTTTTACCATTCGGCCCTCTCAAATAGCCGCTGATGCTTTTCAATTTGTTGCACCTTGATAAATCGACAGTTCTAATCAGAATGACATGTTATACTCGATTTATATTCGACAAATATAGATACGACTTACTGAAGTAGATATCGAAACCAAGTCGGTTATATTCAGTAAGATCGCCGCTCAAAACCTTAGTTTCCAACAGACGAGAACAGTTGAATGTAATCTTCAGCTAAAGCAGCACCCATTTCCTTATGCAATAGTTATCCGAGAAGCCTGACACCCAGATTTCTAGAATGGTTTTATGCTGTTGATAAGAGAATCCCTGCTTGCGCGTTCATAATCTCACAAGAGCTGCTATTTCGAACAGGTACAAATCAAAGCAAAAATACTGCTAGGAGGAAAAAAACTTACGCACGGCGGAAAATTCTAGAGGTGTTTATCTCTTTTGGCTACATCCGCCAAACCTAAATGACAAACGTCAGAGGAATATGATCTGCAAAGATCCAAAGTGTTCAATATTCACGGTTAGGAGGAATGAAGAGACATTGAGGGAGCGACAACTTGAGGAACAAAGCTCAAAACAGAAAAAAAATTACAAGTGTGAAGCGGAAGGATGTTTCAAGACCGACAGCTTTCACTAATGGTTGCCATCCATTTCTTCAACCGGAAGGATGGCGATTGAGAACCACTCAATAGGACCTGCTGTCTAAGTCAATGAATGAGCTAAACTAAATTAACAAAAACACTTTAAACTGAAACCTTATTCTTCTGTGAAATTCCCCTCTGGCTGCTCGAAGTCCTCTTACAGAACATCAAGACTTATCAAGGCTGCTACTGGTCTAAATCCGCACATAATTTTTTGATAAAGACTACAATGACGGAGTAAAATATATTTACGACACGAATGAAACGGAAAGCTAAAAGAACTCTAATCGAGCTGGTGACATTTCTAATTGGAAAGTCCTCTGACTGTTTCCGGACAAATGAAGGCTAGTTTATAATGCTCGATCAATCACCAGAGATCACCGAAAGTTAGAATTCTGTGCGATATATGTCTTCGTCCAAAAATGGTTTTCTGATTCTAAGGGATATGGAAACAACAAACACAAAATATGAACGGATGACAAATAAGCCCTGAGGCTAGCAGGCAAAAATCGACTCTTTTAGACACGTACTTAGCTTATATGTACACAGTACACCCCAAATTCACAGGATGGTCACCTAATCCGTCTCACGCATACTGATTAGGGATGAAAACGAATATAGGACGGAATCCGCTTCTGGCAGCTGGAGACCATGACCCTCAACCAGATTCTGCTGCAATGCCAATCCCACTTGAAAACAGCTTAAGTTTGTTAGCAAAAGCGAGCAATTTTCTGCGCGTTTTGACTCCAACTGATCTTTCTCCCGGCATCTAACCATTACATCACGACAGAAACACGCAAGACAATCTCCCAAATGAATTTTAAAAGCTCACCCAAATCACAAATGGCCTGCCTGTGATTAGGATGGAAGGAGAGTCGAACAAGAGCGGCCACCTCTGGAACCGGTACATGGGCAGGGGCGACACGTTGCCCATCGTCAGGAGATAAACGTCCTTCGGATACCGCACTACGGGCAGCAACCACACGTTCACTCTGAGTCATGGTGTAGGTTTGGATACGAGAGAGAAGCTGGACAATATCGAGATCACGACGTCGTAGTGCTGGATCGAGTTGGTAGGCGGAGACAAGGTTTACGAGAGCCTAAAAATTCACTAAGTTGATCAAATTGGCCAAGTCGACTGATCTCTTATGTAATATAACCCTTGTTAACTTAATCGTTGTAGGGCAAAAAATTACTTGTATCGAAATAATTTGCGGAAATTGACCACAGGTAACGACATTAATGCATGTAATCTATTAAAGCTTGGCGGTCTTCGAAATCGACTATCATATCCAACGTCTTATGTTGAATTAGTTAATTTAGATCACATTCCTCAAGCCATGGAGTGTTAGAATAAATAGAATAGAAATTTTGACAACACATGAAATTGAGAAGAAATAAAAAGGACACTACTTTAAAGACTTATTTATTTTCAATCACTTCATTTCGGTTTGGTCACCTACAGTCTTTGTTGCAAGCATTCAACAATACACCAACACACTTGGATTCTGCTCCTCAATTCTTCGATCGGAAAAAGCTATCCCTTAACAGCCTTTTGCTACAGATTAACATACAGTTCTCGTTTGGGATCTCGCCGGGTTAATGGGGTTTCAGATAGTTATAAGCTTACTAGGGCAGGATAAGATGCTAGAGGGAGGCTCTAGCTATTTATTTATAAAATGAAAGATCTACAAGATCCAAAGGTGGTGGCTAAAGCAACGCCTTCGATGCTGATTTTTACTTCTTCAAGCAGGATACACCGACAGAGTCAGTTCAAGAAAAAGCCAAACTAACAAAGTAATTTAAGCACAATAATTTTTCATTCCCCCCCCCTTTCCCCTTCCTCCGATAAATTGTCTTGTGCATTCTTTGTTTGTTAAAGACTGGACTATGTCAACCTAATTAGAGAGGTGGGCTTCAAAACTAATTTCTAACTGAAAACAATATATAAAGATTTATCTGATGACATCGTTGCAAAGATCGGGGGTTTGCTAATGTACAGTGACCTCGTTTGACCCACAGTAGATCCCAAAACCCACGTGAATTTCATAACTTGCTAAAAAATGGAATTGCTGTAATATACTACTTATTTGGCGCAATATTTCAATAATTTGATATAAAATTGAACCTCAATGACAATCTCTTAAAGAGATTGTCAGGAAATGACAACAGATAACTTGCTTTCATGGTGAACCGTGTCAATCTAGTAAAGGAGTAAGCAGCAGGATTTGTTTTGAAAATACTTATCGGAAAAATGTTAAATGGAAAGCGAATGACAGCTCTTACTGCTCTTAACCAAATATTGATTAATATCCCCAAAAGGAGGAAATCTAACTACATCAAATATTTTCAAGATTCACGTTTTAGAAATCCAAATCGCAGTCACACTTGGTAAAACGTATCTCTCTAATTCTTTCTTACCTTGAACTTTGTTCAGAGCTCATCGTATGATCGTGTGAGTCCATTCATTCTCAGACTAATCGTTTTGTGCTACCTCTAAAACAGTAGACTGAATAAAGCCCTCGGGATTTTCTCAAAACTGCACGTGCTAAAAAGTAGTACTCATTATCTACCTCGCTTGCCTCTCAAGATCAGGACGGGTCTTAAGTACCTCAAGCGTTCGGTTATTAGGTAAAAACCGTTAAAATGTCTTCTACAAAACCATCGTATTACAGTTGTCAAAAATGACACGAATCATCCTTGATTGTAGACAACCTAATATTCAGTTGGCACCCGCGTCTGCGTTTCCAGTTAAGGTCTTTTCAGCATGAGACTAGATGATAACAAGCGATGACCCTAGATACATCCGGAAGGTGGACAAATACAGCGGTATCGTGATCGCTTTTTGATAATGGAGAACTTCGAAAACCTAAACGAAAATGGAACAGACAAAGCTTGGCGGATCAGCAAAGGTAAATAAAAAAAATTGGCAGGCCTCTAGAGTAACAGTAGTGTAAGAGTCAGACTTGTGACAAGGGACCGAAATCTATCAGTGCACATCCAATAATTGGAATGGACATTTGACGGGACGGTCGAAGAGGAGGTGCTAAATCGGAAGGGCGCGAAGATGCCATTCCCACGAGTTTGGATTGGCTTTCTTAGGGCAAACATGCCGGCATCACTGAAGGAAGGCGAATAAATACAAATTGGGCTCTTGGGAGCTGGAATGCGGAGTTGTGTAAAAGTTAGAAAGAGTGGAGCTTTTGTGGTGGCCAAAGAGAAATGTAATGGGAGAGAAACAGCAATTTTGAGATGAGAAACGAATAATGAAATCAGAATCGAAATGATTTTTGGTTAATTTTCTTCCAAAGTCTATTTCCCTTCTAGTGAACTTATCATACTTAAATCGTTATTGCAGCTCTACTGCAACCAGTTTCAGCAAGTCCTGATTTCAAGCCCTTGATAAAAAAATTTGACAGGTGATTTTAAACCGTTTAATAAGCTAATTCGGTACTTTGTTCGATAGCCTACCATGCATATTGGTGGACTAAGGTGAAAAAGATGTCACAAAGATTAAATGATAGGAAAAGTTAGAGAACAGGTTTGAAGAATCACCACGGAGGGCCCAGAGAGCCATGAAATTGGTAGAACCGATCAGAAGACCCATAGCTTAAATTGGGAACCGCTCACAGGAAAGATTCAGACTACTGCCAAATCCGAGAGTTTCCGGCCTCATGAGAAGGAAAGCAGATTAAAAAACGATTCATGCATAAATTGATGAAATTCATTATAGACGCACTAGCACTTATCAATCAATCGGTGATGAATTTCTGCCCAAAGCCGGCACTGGAACTCAATTCAGCCATATAAGTACTTTGACAATAATCCTTACAGGAATCATAAAATACTGACCCGGAAAGCACAGACGAAAACCCATGAGATGGACATGAATTCAAGGCACTAACTATTAACCCCAAGAAGAGCGCCTTCAAATTAGCTTCGGGGGAAAGGGGCTGCATCGGCTAACTATACAACACGGGAAAAAATAAACCATTTACAATCCAAAGATATCCTCTTTGACTCAGATGCATTGACCCTGTTTTTGGACAATTGGCCCAATATAAGGGGCAGCTTTGTCAGGGGCAACAAGAGTCGAAGGATGGCGCTTAATGTCAATAACGGGCAGAGCACTGAAAATTGGCGTTATGTCAAAGGCTGCTGTTTAAAAGACCACCGAAAATTCGAACTGAGTGATGGCTAATATTTTATTCACATAAGCATTTCAATCACGTGAGGGTCATAGTAAATGACAGAACCAATTCCCAGTCACAACTATCCCCTCGACAAATTGTTCTATTTCCAAGCTTCTGATTATTTCAGGGAACATCGGGCAACACCCTACGACTCCAGACACCTATTCAAGGGCTCGTCATACTCAAAGCTTGAGTTAAGTTTAAAAATGGCCGGAGAGATCACGAATCAAGCTCGATTTTTGAAAAGCTCCAGTACTTTTGCGATCTATTCAGACGACACAATAGTAAAGTAAATCGATTAATGCAAATCATGAATCTGCATTCAATAGCACCTACAACCCTGACGCGAAAATGTTCGAAACCACCGCGGCTCTGGTAAATCGCCTAAGATGAATCCACAACTAAATGTTCCAAATCAGTCAACCAGGTTGAGACAGGATATACTTCCCTCCACGCCTTGTTTCGCCGTCTACATTGGATATGAAATGACAATGAAGTCGGTAGATTGTAGTTACTTAAAAGCGGACCAGAGAAAACATTTGATGAAGACTGATGGGTGCATTAAGTTATGACTTCGCCAAATGTCAGAGACATTGTGGCAAATAGAAGCTTGTTTACCAAACTTATCAATGACAAATGAAATTAAATTAAAACAATTGCAGAAGTGGGAAACAAAATATCTGTCGAAACCAGATCAGAGCAAAAAGAGAATTGGGCGAACCTAGTACACTTCGTAAGCCCTGAAAGGATCAAGAGAACGTAGCTCATTCTTCCTAAGACCGTAGAATTACGTTCATGACATTGGTGATCGCTATAATCAGCTACTTCTACCAAGACAATATGCAGTAGTAAGTAGAGCTGACTTTGAAATATTCAAGTCTGAACGACGTTGAAACCGCAAAGTGGACATCATTCATTTAAACATTAAGTTCTACCGGAGTTTTAGAAATTCACATGCCATAATCATAACAACTCCTAGGGCCTACTCTACGCAAAGGTCAGAAAACGTATCTTGAATCAGGAAGAAACAACCCAATAAACGAAGAAAAGCACTAAAATAAAAAAAGTTTAGCAATTGAAAGGGAACGACATGAGGAGAAAAACAAATTTAACTGAGCAAATCCATTTCACTTTCCAAGGTGATATTAACTTGACAAGGAACTGCTCATAATTTTTCCCAAATTTTTTTTAATGATAGCAAAGTGCCTGGTCTAGTAATGAGAAACTTCCCTAGTTGGAACCAAACAGTGTTTTTTTTAAAAACATAACAATCATTAAGATCTGAGATTTAAGATGGAAAAAAATGTGGTCAGAAATGTATTTAATTATCTTAGACTATGCGAAAGGAGTCTGCGATCCAAGAGTCTAGGGACCCCAGGGAAAAAATGTTTAGTCATGCCACAGAGAGCCCAGAGAGCCATGATAACAAGTTTGGAGGATCGCAGAGTAGAACACCAGCAGGTCCGAGTCCACCTAACTTACCTGAGAAAAACGATAAGACACAGCCCCTTAATGAAGATCCGATCAAAATTAATGTGCATTTGATTGCTCACTCATGAGCTCCGTTTCGAGGGCCATTGGACCCAAGGCGGTCAGCTCATCGATGACTTAGGCAAAAATGTGAAATTGTAGATAAACTTTAAGTCCCTTACATAAACATAAAGATAGCTTCACCAGTGACAGAATTTGCTAAAAGCGTCAAGGTACTCAACAGGCTACCTACTTGCATAGCCGAGGCTTTTAAGCACTTGATTGTAGTATCCTGAGGCAGAACCTGGAGTTCAGCTATTGTTAACAGTGTAGTTGAGTTCGTTTGAGGGGTGCCAGGAAGGGTTGAAATGGAAGTCTTCAGATCAGTGAGTACCACAGAAGGCATAACAGATGTAGGAGACATTAAAGACCCCGCGGTTCCGGTCTGCGGTCTGCCATCAGGTCCAACCAAATCATAAATGTTGTAATCAGCACCCATATCTCCTTCAGCATCGCCTTCGTCACAAAGTTCTTCATCTTCGTCACTGGAAGATCCAGAATCTGACGCACTTGAAGATGAGATGGATGTAGTTTCGATGTCTTCTGCAAATCTGCTTTTAGTGGTTTTAACTCCAGACATCACGGGATTCATTCCCAATTCACAAGACTTCCCTATGATAAAATAAATAACTCAGAACTATTTTATCACACAAACTCGAGGCAATAAATGGCAGAATCCGGTAAACTGAGAAAAACGCACAGAATAATATAGTCCTGGTATTAGGTGTGAAATTTAGAATAAATGGGCATCTCGTCAGAGGTGGGAAGAGAAAAAGGAATAGATTGTTCGCACTCTGCCAGATCTGAGATCTTTCAAATCCACCCACATTTAGGCGGAATGACGACTTTTAAAGCAAGTGCTTCGAATGCAAATTATTTATTTGATTTGACTTTCGTATAATATCAGCAACTTTTGGTAACACTAAAATCAGGCATACCTACAGAACCCTCATTCCAATTCTCAAATAATCAAATCTTATTTTTGCATTTTCTATGGAATATCCATCAAGTTACTTTCGTTTTTTATAAATTTATTTTAAGGCCTTTACCCATGAACTTCGCTTGGAATCGTTAGCCATCAGGTTCCTACATAATGGCATTTGCTAAGCGGAAAGTAAAGAGTATCCATTTAATCCTTTCAAGCAATATGGGTTGAACGGGAGACTGAACGACTCTATGCCGATGCATCTGCGAAAAATGTGATTTGCAAGCACAATCAGTGGAACAGAATCTGGAACTGCGGTATAGGCAAAAGAGCTTTGAATGATGAGTTTCGAAGAGGAAATGACAACAAAGGCCGAACGCTGAGCCAGGGACTCATTTGCTGGCTGTCGAGCCTTCCACATACTTATTTTAGATCAGAATCTAATTACGCTGATTTAGAAAAGCCTTTATCATGATATGAATCAAAATGCCATTTGGAATGCCTATGAAAGCTCGCAATGATATCAACAAAGATATAATCAGGGCCTTCAAGAAACATGGAAAGATGCCTTTGATAAAACTCACCAGTTTTCATTTGCTCGGCACCAAGCAATGTTGCAACAGCCTGAGAGTTCTGTTCGTAAACTGAAGCTTCCATTTTTTCCAAGAGTCCACCACTGGGTCCAACAGAGGCCTCCAAACACCTTTGACTGGGAGTCTGAAGAGACGGTGGGGGTTGAATGTAAATTTCCGTGTGTGCTATTCGGACAAGATGTGCTACGACCCGTCTAAGATCAGGTGGACCCCCTCCACCCTTCTCTGGTCCAGTGGAGGAGGCATCGACGAATCGAGCAAAGAGAAGACGAAGAAGTCCTTTGGTGACCTCTGCGTCTACACCTTCAGACACCATCTCGGGAGGTGGCGGCGATAATGACGCTGTGATCGAAGTGGGAGTTCTCTGAGATGGCACAACACGTTGAGTCGATACTGTATCCGCTGGGGTAGGTGGGTAACGAGAGCGATCCGGAGGTGCATGCTGATGATGTTGAGGGGGTGAAAGGGGAACAGCACAGAGCCCGCTACCACCCCGTGGGGGTGGTGGAGGAGGATTGCGTCTAAAAGCAATAGAATCACTAACGATGCGCAACGGTTGTCCATTTATCCAGAGTTAACGCGTTAACTACCGCTAAGGGTAACTGCAAAACCTGCGCCATGACATGGCCAGACACATCACACAACTCATTTGGACAGAGTTAAGTCAACGCCAGGTCCATGCAATTAACTACCCATCGTTATTGGATTATATTCGGGTTATGTGCTTCCATAATGTTAGAAAACAACTGGCAAAATTCTGTACCTAAACCCGCAAATTAATGACCATTCCCGCCATTCAGCAAAATAATTAACGAGTCCATTAGAAAGGCCCTGACCAAAAGGAACCTCTAGACTAAAGCGAATATATTTTCATTCGTCTGTGGGATTACTTCTTTTTCTCTCTTTAGTAACTAAAACGATTAGATACAATGGCAGTGATGGAATGGAAGAAATTAATATTTTGAATTTGATGGCAGGATAGGAAAGGCACAAATACGCAACGAACATTGTTAAAAAGATAACAAATTTCGAAATATTTTGTTAAGTCTCCGAAATGTCTCTTAAATATTTATTTATTTAATTCAGCCAATGGTTTAGTTATGACATCAGCGTAGGTTTTTACGTGAAGGCAGGAACGCTGAGTTTACATAAGTTGTAGCGATATCCGGATAATTCAATTTATTCCTTTAGAACTAACCTTGGTGGAAGAGATGGTGGGGCGAAGTCATCAGCAGGCAAATTGGATGTTCGATCTGATCGGTGGAACGAGCCATGCCTGGGACCCATTCCAGACTGGGACTCTTGGTGATACCCGAAAGGCGACCCGCGGTTCTGAAAATCTGATGCCTGAAGTTCAAAAAGATGAATATACCGTAGTTTAAGGAATTATAGTGAAAGTGGTTTACAAAGGTAAAAAGCTAACGGGTGGGTGACTTAAACGGAATTAGGTACTCAAAATTAGAAAGTCGGAGATGGAAATAGCCCGGCACTCCGCTCAGCGATGGCAAAAATCCTCCACACAAGCCTTAGAAACATTGTGAGATGTGTACTCAAGCTGTTTTGCATGATGCGTTTGCGTCGAACTTGCACAAAAAAGTGGGCAAATTGGCCGGTAGGATGCTCATCCATGAATGAAAGCTTTTCAAAAATGTAACTTCTCATTTTTCTGTCACTCTCTTTCAAGCCGCTCGAAGACCCCAGATATTACGTTAAAACCTGCCTCGCTATCAGTTTAAGTGTTTTTTTTCTCTTGCGAAGGATGACATGAATGACGTGGTTCAAGTTCCATAACTTGAGAATTGCATTTAAAATCGCAGTGGTGATGGCAGGGCATGCTCATTGACGTCGGTTTACATCTGGTTTGCAAAGAGAAGACCAGTCGAGGAACATGCTAGGAGGAGGACTGCATTAAGGACTCTGAATAAAGCAATTTCGAGAAATCTCGCAAACAAGTATCGAGGACGGAAAAAAAGTAGTCACTACATAGAGCCGCGTCAGGTGGGACACGAAGTGACAGACAAAAATGATATATCGTGATTGAATAACCGATTACCCACATTCCTGCATGGATAGCATTATTAACGAACTGTCTGTAGGTGCAAGTCGATAAGATGTGCTTCGTCCATTAAAGCTGAACAGACTGGTAATGGAGCCGTAAGGATTTATTGGCCAGCCCTGGTTCGAAGTGCATCACGTGACTATAGGTGAGTAATCCTGTAAGACCCAACAGCAGACGTAGGTGCAATGGCAAAAATCAATCAGTTTATCTTCCTCCAATCAAATCGCAATCTGAGCATATCTTTAGACTTCAGAAGTGTGACTGAACATCTCTACAGGGAATGAACAGTATGGCTTGATCAAAACCTTTGTTGGCGCCGCGAAAACGTACAAATAGTCATGGAAATGCTTAGTCAGCTAGCAGTAAATGAATATGCAGGCCGTGCACGTACGCACAAGCATTAAGTCGATAATCAAGCACGTACGCACCGAGCTGATTCTGCCCAAGTGGAATGCGAAGGCAAGCACGTACGCACAGAACCAACCACCCGCGCACATTCGGTAAGCATACGACGCACCGGGTGGCTAGATGTAGTCGATGCAAGCATGTGCGCACCACGAGCACAACTACCCGCTGGAGTAACTGGCCAATGGAGCAAGGGAGATGCAAATATATCAAACATATCAACACACATTGCCTGAACACGCTCTCATCCTTTAATGGCCGTTATTTCCACGTTTCGCGTCTTGACGTTCCTCTTTACTATGATGCCCGGCTTCATTTCTCGCGCCATGAGGCATGGGCGCGCATAGTTGACTACGTGCCTGCCTTTTCTTTAGAGCCGCACAGAGGTAGGTTAAAATCGAACAGGGTTTCTTTCACCTGGGTGGTCCTTTTATTCATAATGATCTATGCTCAGATTGGTTGAAATCATTCTTATTAATAGGAGTTAATGATTCAACCTAGATTCTAGTTGAGCCGGATTAATGACCGTTAGAAATGCCGACCTGGAAGAATGCCAAGGTCGTTAGAGTAAGTATAGGAATTTGAGTAAACGCTCTCGAGTTTGACTTACCGTTGGGACCAATTCGTTTGCACAGTCAAGATTTGATAATGCGAAAATTAACCCGATCTCAAGGCCTTGGGAATCGGTTGACTTCAAACACCATAGTTAGGGGGATTTTATGTTGAAGTTACAGCCCTGAATGAAACACCGGTGGAGTCCGGTAGAAAGTTGAATTTGCAAAAGAATAAATTGGTAATCAACGAAACGGTGAGTAAATAGACAGCGTGATTTGTAGATTTATTAAATTAGATGATTAAATAAACAGATCTCCCAGGCCAAAAAATGGATAAAGTGAACGAATTGGGCAAAAAGCAAGTGTGGCCGGGCGCCATATTCTTTCTGGTCATGTAGTGATGGTGAGCAGATGATAGTTAAAACTGAATTGTTCCTCAGTTCAGATTATTTATCGAAGAGATCACACGAGGAGAATGCCACAAACCTGAACAGAGGTGAATTAAGCATACCTTTGCTTGTCCGCAACGGCTTTGATCCTCATCTATTCCTTATAACCAAAGGCCAAAACTGAAAGACAGAGCTGGCAAATTTGTATACTTCCAAAGGGATTTCTAACACTCCAACTTCGGCTCACTGATAGAAGTGAGACCAACTTGTTTTCAGATTTGAATTGTTCTGAGGGGGCTCCAGTATTCTCAAAAGCGTAGATTACTGATTCGAATTAATCAACTTCACCGCCACCATATTTGAATTCAGCGAAAAGCATCTTTACCAATCATTAATGTAACACTGACCTGTGCAGATCCCATCACTCATGCATTGACGAATAGCATATACTTAACTCTCAACACGACCCCATATCAGCAGGACTTTACACGTTGGTAAAGCGATCATTGTGGTTAAAAATGCCCAGCGGACTGTCATGCGCTCTTCCGACTAGAAGAATAGAAAATTACAGCTACGGCAAGAACGAAACAGGAACGCCCATGAAGGAAGGTCACGCAAGTATCCGACGCTTCTCGACTTATCGTGTGTGCTCCTTTTTCTGATTGATCATTAGCCACTGATTTCTCTTCTTCATTCACTAAGAAAATGCCTAATAATTTAACGTAAGGAATACTAGTTAACAATTGGATCGGACGATTTACAGAAAAGATACTCTAAGGCACGAGTTCGATTTGAGATCTCAAAGACTGTCTGCTTAGGCGTCTTCTTATTCTATCAGAATTCAAACCCCAAAGCGCAACAGACTTCTATGGCTGTAGGTAGGTGCATCACCAGCTGGTCTTCATATCAACATCTCCGTCGTCCAGCATACAATTTACAATAATTATCGGAACTTGTTTCCATGTGTACGGATAAAAATATTCTAAAAAGCTAACAGCCGTTGTTCAAAGCCAGATTTCAAACGGTTTCACACAAAAAAAAACTTGAAGAACCTTAATGATCCCTAAACGAATATCGATTGTAATTTTAGTCCGGTCCTGAAGTAAACCGTTTATCTCGACTATTATTTCTTAATGAAAATCGAACGAAAAGCATGCAAAAAAGATAAATCATTTGAGCATGTAGTATTTAGCCTAAAAAAATGTCATTTTTTTATTGCGCTTTTATGATAATCGGCATGTTGAATTTAAACACGCAGTTGGGTGATCTGAATTGATAAATGGATACAAAAATCAAAGAGTCATATGCTCGGTAAATTGTGATAACTTTTCGAAAATAATAACCTTTTAAGCTTGGAGATGCAAACTTAACAAAGAAAAGTGGGAAATAATTGCGAACGGTAAACAGCGACTAAGAGCGCTTAACATAGGAAACCTTACGATCAATTAGGCCGGGCCACAATGACCCAGGGTAAGCTAGATTTTGCAACTGGGTGAAAATCACAAAATGCACAAAACACGGCTGAGGGAATTCGCCACGAAGTTAATTTTTGAAACATTTAAGGCTCAAGTAATCTCAGCTGGATATTTGGCTGAAAACATTTTCTCAAGAACAGATTCGAGAAGATTTCAGAAGAGAGCTCTCCACCTTTCAGTTTAGTCATCATCAGAGATACTAAGACAACAAAACATAACAGAGAACAGGAAGTCTCTGGAAGTAAAAAAGTGCATTGGATTATCCATAGTTAATACATAAGATATGAAATATTAAAAGTCCGACTGCAAGACCCCCGGCTAAGAGACAGCGGAAAATGACCATTAGGAGGGAGTCCATTGGTATATGAATCCATTTGAATGAAAGGACGTTTTCAGATCCACTAGTTTATCAGTAAGTGTCATCTATTTCTTTAACCGAACGAATGGGAGCGGAGGGTCAAATAATGCGTTCAGATATAAACACTGTTTTAAAACAGTGAAAATAGCTCGAACTTAATTTCTAGTTGAACTCTTCCATGCTTCAAACCCCTCAACTCTTTTTGTGTTCTCAAAATAGGAGAAAGATACAAACCTTTAAATACAACGAGGAGAATCGCTTCAAAACCCACCGAAGTCACTGGTCGATTGAAAACGTTTCTCAACGTACTCTACTAAGCATAGACGAGAGTTGATCGATCTAAGTGGGCGGATATAGGTACATAAATAATTGAAGAACATTTACATATTTCTCGACCGTAGATCAAGTCGTGTTAATGGAATGTTAAGTTGCGGATGCTAACAGCATAAGATATAAGGCAATTAACGGTCGGTTAAGGTACTTGAAAACCTGTATTTCCATGAAAGTCAATGGTTAATGACGAGTGGGGAGTTTACCAATGCTGAACGATCAAAATATACCCCAGGGAATACGGGTCAAATAGAGCTAAAAATGGAATAAAATCCTTCAGATTAACAAAGGATTTAGGATCGGTACTAAGTTGAGGAAGAAAGTTAGTAGGCGAATACGATGGGTAGCACTTACCATCGGGTGATGAGGACCGGCCAAGGAGACTTGTCCACCGGGAAGATGGGGGAAGTGCATGATACCGGGTTGTGATGTGGAAGCGATGCCGCCCCTAGCAGGAGGATGGGGTGGTGGTGGTGGTGGTGGTGGTGGTGGTGGTGGGTGTTGCGGTGGTGCGGGGGAGACGGGGGCAGAACGCGCAGCGGGTGAATGGCGGTGGCTGAGAGGTGCTGGCGGAGTTGGACCCGGACTGCTCATCGTGGTGCCACTACCACCAGTAGCGCTTGTATTAGAGGCAGCGCAAGTCGTCTGTACTACATGCCGACTGCTGCTAGTGTCAACTGAATGCCAAAACTGTGCTGTGCCGGATGAGTAAGTGGACTGAGGTGGACAGATTTGAGGATGCATGCTGCTATGATTTTAAGGTCATCCTGCGGTGGACTCACAAACTCCAAATACTTAAACTAAGGAGAATTTTAAACAAATCTATGTTATCACCATGAAGTTACAAACACAATGACTAAAGAATTCAAAAATAAACGTTGGTCCTCAGCCATGATTTTAAAATGAGGAGCATGTATTAAATTTAGACCAGTAGTCCAGGTTTTGAAATTCAAAGTCGAAAAAACGGCAAATCGTTTCAAATAAGTAAATAAATGATAGATTGCGATGGCGATGAACCCAATCGCATTTACATCACTGTAAGTAATGTTAAATTCGCGTACATGGTCGCTTTAAACATTTATTTCTAAGGACTCGCAATCAGATCACTGAAATATTTAACAGTGTAGTGGACTGGTCCGTCAAATCAAGCCGAGAATAAAACAAAACCTACACGGAGAACCGAAACCCGGAGCAACGATTTGCGCGGGTTGAGAAAACAGCCTTGGGAATCATCCATTTACTTTCAATGCACTTAAATTAATTAATCGTTTTATTTCCGACCCATAAAAAATTAGAGTTTATTAAAGCGAATATTCATTTCGAATTTTTGATTTGTAATCACATCTTTGTTTCTATTAATATTACGAAACGGACTAATTTAATTAATCTTGCCATTTATGCCTCTACTCCATTCGATAGGCACTTTGATAACATGCAAAAGTCATCTCACCATAGACATTTATTGAACTTGATGACAAATGCAACTGTCTCGTTTATGCTTACAAACAATGCATTAGACTAGTTAAGATTTGTGGAGAGAGGAGGCCATGTTTGAATTTAACCTCCTACAGATAGCGAAAAACTCGTTTCTAATCGTTAAGATAGTAGTAATGGTTAACATAGCATGTCAGACGATCCTGGAGTCAATGGTCTGGAACTACAATTTTTTCCGAAATTGACTGAAATGAGTCATTTTGTTTCCATTCGATTATCCAGAATATTGCGTTTCTAGGACCCACTTGATTCGATTTTCGAGTGAGTATGATAATCTCGCTTCTGAGTCTTTGGAATCGGCAGCCAAAAGTAGTGGTCGAAAATAGAGCAAATTTTAAAATCGCATTGGATTAAAATTCAATAGAGTTTGAGTGAACAGTTATTCAATAGAGTCACATAGCCTTCTTACAACCATGAGTCAACTTACAACACCACTCTCCACTGAAGTTTATTTCACGAAAAAATACCTCAATCCATACACCCAATTATATACTCGACCAGCGTGTAATCGGCGACTTAATGTGCCTTGAAAGTGAGAATTTTTCCCATTTCCTTTTAGTAAATTAAGGACTACAAACTTGATCACCTCCGCACGCTCCTATTATCAGGTTGCTAGTCAAGTCGATGTCCTACCCAGCAATCTAGCTGCCAGATTCCACGACTGCACACAGCGCTCCGAATTGAAGAGGGCTAGTTTAATCAATTTTCGGACAATAGCCGAAGCACCTAAGTTAAATCCGTCAAATGGAATGGAACACACCGCAAAGGGCGACATAGAAGACGTTACTTTTCACTGCCTATCGTATTTTTTTTGTTCAAGTGCTAATGTAAAATTGAACTTCAGTCTTTACACCCTCGCGGTCTGGTGGTGTCATAAGGACTTGGTAGGTTTGAAAACGCCTAGCCGTTCTTTTCTAGCTTGCAAAAGTGAGGTTCAATAGGTCAAGTCCAATCCATAAGATCCGGTTTATCCCCAAGAGAGAGATAAAAATGAGAGTCCTTCAGTTAAAAAGTCACTGATAAAGCCTCTGGTTGATAATCAAGAGGGCTATTTACTGGTAGAGTTTCTGTATCCCCATGTCTGATACCCGTTTTGAACTATTAACAAATGGTTCACCAATGACCAATGAAAGGGGCTACCGCTAAATTTGTTATTAGGGTAGTGTCGAGAGTATGAGGCATTCCTGCAGTATTCTACCAGAGGTGAAAACCGATAACACTAAAGCGATGGGGATTTTTTGATTATTTGAACCATGGAAGGGAACTAGGAATCATAGGCGTGATGGGCATCGGAAGAGAGACCATTGGAAATGATACATCTCTTTCAACCGGAACGTAAACGGGTTCCGCTCTAAGGTGACCAAAGGGCCACAAGGTCGATGGCGAAGAGCCTGAGCAAGAGTATCAAAACACCCTGTTGAAAATGGGCAACCAATCAATGAATTAATAAAAAGATCCCATCACCACTACCCAAGAAAAACGATGGTCGAAAGCGATGCCCTCCAAGATCTACTTCCCGAATCCTACTGTAGCACTTTTAATAGCAGTCTGGATTCAGACCGTGCAGCCTGGCACCTCCCTGACCGAGAACCTCCAGATAAATTACCTTCATTTAGGTCAACATTAGCAAGCAGATGTTATTACTATGGACGTCTTATGCGCCGACCGAAGCCCAATTGATATCACTTTTGATGTTCATTGACGAATCTGCAGAACGAAGAAGGATTCTTTCATAATTTGCCTAACTTCATGTATTTTCGGATCATAAAGCATTTTATTGACACATCTAATGGCATGCACTTCAAAATTCAGATTAAAACTACTTCACAACCCAAGTCATATCAAATAAAGCCAAAGATACTTTAACAGTATTTCCATTGTACATAAGATGATCAATTATTGCTGCTATTAAGGGAGGGAAAAAAGCGCCTATTCCGTTTCCATAGAAACCTCCTCAATAGTATCCGAGGTGCTTGGATGAACTGGTGGTTGCGCTGTACATCGAGGAGCTTCAGGAACATGAGAAATATCAAGGTCTTCTCGTATACTAGGAACCCCCACCGGGAGCAAGGCGGACAAAGATAGACCAATCAGTTGAAATTGCTCCTTTGGAGGACTTTCAGTGATATCTAGAAAAGAAAATAATAAGAATTCAGTGGAGCTATAGAGTAGACAAAGGATGAATTCAATAGCTCAAGTTTTACTGCATTCGTATTTCTAGCGAAGGGTTCAACCAAGATAGCATATACTAAAAGCTGCTTTGGCAACGCGGCTCTGAAGCTGTCAGTTTTCAGGAAAGAAGAAATGAAGTGAATCACTCTGAAAATGAGGAGCCTAGACGAAACTTTACTGACCAGGGCAAACAAGAGATATAGTTTTGTGGTGATCATTGGTGTTATGGGTTCTTTATTTCATACTGACTACATCAGTAGGGGAATGAACATTCCTAATGTCTTATTCAGTTTAACGATGGATGCATTAAAATCTTGATTTCTGTCTTTCTTACGTCTTTCAATGCACTATTTGCTAGTGGGAGAAGACTTAAAGAAATAGGTATTTTCTGACTAAAAAACGGGACGTCGCTAATAAAAAATCAGATGAAACGGAATTTACTTTCATCCATCACCCATAAATCCATTCATTATACATAAAATCACCGAAACTTCTGACATTCACACTGTTACCAAAAAATGAGTTATGCCACTTTTTTCCTCCAATAGAAGCCATAGAAAACTTGAGATATAAGATGATCAAGACCACGGTCCATCCAAGAATCAATTAAACTGGTTTTGGTTTAAATAAGCTTATTGAACGCCATTATTTAGAAACATTCCACTCACCCCTTCCAACCGTAAATTCCTCCTTATCTTCCGGATTAGTACAACGAGAAACAGCTTCGGCGATAGTGGCAGTAGTGGACCCGCCAGTAAAATCAGGGAGAAACACAGTCTCTAACTGCTTGGCATACATTCGGTGACAGACGTCGAGAAGTTCTACCGTCACCGTAGCATGAACTCGAGAGGCATGTAACGGTAGTGCTGTTTGCAGTGCACGAATCGCTTGACCAAAGTGACCTTGCTGAGCGTAGATCAAGCCCATGGCCTCCAAAGTGAAAGGAGAGTTTTCAACTAACTTGAAAGCAGCTTTGTGCATTTCCAAGGCTTCGTTTAGATGGCTGCGGAAGGCGAGAAGAAGTGAAGACAGAACGAATCTTCTAAAATTTGAAATCTAAAAGCAGCCACTAAATTCTAAAGCTACTTTTGCAAATAATACGAGCCTTTGCCAGAAAACTTGTTTAAGACGAAGATCTTGTTAGAATTGGGACTAAAAAACCTATGCGAACGCCTTCGTCCTCTAAGAAACCTGATCATCTAGGCTAAAACTGCGGATATATGTAGGTTGGAGAACGCTCTTGAAAGAAAAAGTAACCTAAACGTTGTCTTTAAAGGCTCATTAGGTTCACACTGGGAAGTGAATGAGACAGATATATTCTAATGTGAAAGAGCTCTAACGATGAATGCAGATATTTTAGAATGGAAAATAGCATGCCTGTTTCAACAACATAGAAGATCTACACAAGAGCGATGAGGTCTTTCGAGGCCAAATTGAGAGAGATTTTTCTGAGATAAATCAATAATTAAAAAAATATTCAGGGTCCCGTTTTTACTGCAATGTCAAGCAAAAGGTTACTTCATGAACGCAAAAATCCTAGATCGAATGAAAGGACCTGAAAATAATGTCACTAGTTCCCTCAACCTGAAGAATAGAGTCTAGCCATTAAAGAACTGAAGGGGAAAGGAGAGAAAAAGTTGGTAACCTGTTGAGCATTTTTCCCAAGTAAGCCCGCAGAATTTGTCTTGCTATTAGATTTGGTTCTTATGCTCATTTTGCAATCGAGACGGGTTTGAATATATGAAATAGACAAAACGTACCCAAGCTGTCGGTAGGTGAACGCCAAGTTGTTGAGCAGTGGTTCCCAGTAAGGCGCGAGGACTTGACCACTGAGCTTACATATACTGTTGTACGCCTGCGTGAGGTAGTTTAACGCTTTTGTAAAACTGAAATCAAAAGGAATTAATTGAAATTCATTGGCAGGGAGTAAATACAGAGCACTTTAAAAGGGAACTGAAATAACAATAACAGGGAGATAGCATAGCACGAATGACAGATCCAGCGTGTCACCATTTGTGGCTAAGGAAAATGTGGTAAAAGCGCATATTTAATAGTTATAACTTGAGAGCGTAATGTCATATTCCATTTCGATAGATATGGTCTAGCACTACAATTTGGCCACAACCCCGCCTCTACGGAAGCAAGTTAATCCCAGCAATTGCGGCGATAAATACATTTTCTGCGTATAGAAACATGAATAGCAATACCGTGTTTTGAATTTCAAGCAGGTATATAAAAACTACGGCATCAGAAATCATCTCACATTGCTAAGCGTTACTGAATTCAGCTACTAAAGTTCTGAGAAGGGCGAAAAAAGACAAATCATTTCAGCTAGCCAGCAGATACGGCGGTAAACACGCCGGAAAGAGATAAAAATAAATGATGGCCGTTAAAGGAAAAGTTAGACAGTAGTCTGCGATCGAGCAAAAAACCAAAAAAAAAGACGTTGACTGAGGCGGTGGTTCAGAGAAAAGCTTCAGAGGAGTCTCCGAGCCCTTTCTAAGGTTGTACACTGTGGAACGAGCAGGGGTAGGACTTCAAATGTTCTTTTGATTAATGATCAATATGAGATAGATACCATTGTCTTCTTGCATGATGAGTTAGGCAAAAAAAAGCGCGCACGAGTAATCAATTAGAAAATCTACGGTATAACTACAGCCCTCTTCTTCATGCGAAGAATTAAAGTTTAGTAAAGCTGAGAGGGATTCGGGACTGACTTAAAGACTTCGAAGCACAGAGTTCCAAGTTCATGAAGTACGGCTGGATCATTAGGACTGAGCGTAAGAGCATGACGCATAAAACGATCGGCAAGCTTTCGATTGCCGCTTTTACTGTACTCCACGCCGATATACAGCATCGGGATGTGTGAACTGAAAAGATAAAGTGAACAAACTTAAGCAGTAGAACGATACTGCACGGAATATCAGACAGGAAGACGTTCAGAAGACTTACTTCCGTATAATTTGAGCAGCAGTGCAATATGCGGCTATAGCCTGATCGTGTTCGTTGTCCGCTGCATGGGCGTGGCCTAGAGCCAACCATGCAGGCCCAAATCGTCTGTCCTCCTGAGTTGCCTTCCTATTGGCAAAAAAAATTACGGTTAAAATTGACACTATCAACGATTTTCTTGAGTTTTAAAAGTAGGGAAAGTGAATAATCAGCTGCTAAAACACGCCTCGTTCTCGAGAACTACTCCGCTCCCCACTTGTTTCCTACAGCGTAGTCATCTCTTCAGCTTGACTTCTCTGAGCCTTTTATTCCACGGCTCTATTATTTAATTTTGAAATGTTGAAAAAAATATATATTCTTCTGATTAAGGAACTCAATTTTAGACCAGACGCAACCAGTATCGAACCGCCTAACATGATACCCACGCATTAAATAGGAGATGCCCAAGCTCGGGGGAATAAAGAATCAACTAGTAAGTCCGAACGGTAGGACTTTATCCAATTTAGAAAATGTATGTGCGAGGGAGCACTTTCTTCTAGGCCAACCACGAGGCTAGCATTGACCGGTTGGATAAGAGTTAAAGAACCTGCTTAAAGACTGGTGGATGTGCTGATCATTTTAAAAATGAGGCGACTTTAGGACCATCTTAAAACTTTTTGGCTATACTGATGACTCGTTTTGCCTTTCCTGCCGAATTGAAAATCACGAAGTTTTTTGCTATCTGGCCTCCAAATAGCTTGATAATAGACATAAAAGACTGTATTTTATCCGCATAACTAGAAAATCTTGCTGTAGAAATAAGCACCAGTTTCGGACTAGCAGTTACTCATAATAAAAATATTCAATTTTCTCCTGATGCATGATATCAAAATATGCCCATCAAAATTCCAAAGAAACACTGAAACCCCAGCAATAGTTTTTCAGATGATCATGGATGCACTCTCCTTGCCAAATGAAGCCTATGAAAATAGCCGAAAATTTATGCCATAGACGGTTGAAAGATGAGACGAACAAAGCATTGAGGCGAATTTGTAAGGAAGCCTCGGCAGTTATCAATGGCAGTTGTACTCGCAGGGCACAGCAGCTACTTCTAACAGCTAGAGAAAATTGTTGGAAGAACTCCACTATCTACTGCTAACCTTCAGATACCTCGGCTCAGACGATAAACGTCAGAAGGCTCTGAAATGAACTGAAAATGACCCCGACGCACAACAACTGAAATCTTTCAATTAGTTTCGAATTAAAAATCCGTAATTTCCATCAGCATCATGGGAGATCGAAAAGCTTACTCAAGAGCCAGACACTGACAGCCCAAAACGTCGTTCATAAAAAAGGTTGACTGAACGGTAGGCAAAATCCCCAAAAAATTCAATCAGAACGTATCCTATTGATGGAATGAGAAGGCACATTTTTGGGCGATAGGCACGAAAAATAATGAAACCCAGAAGTGCTTCTAGCCTACCTGAGATGTCGCTTTGCCAGGTCATTCTTTCGAGTGCAAAGGTAGTAGGAACCCGTGGCGAACCAGGCAATCTGGAGGCAATATTAATGAATAATAGGACTTACAGCCGACTTTGGATAGAATTTAGCCAGCTGGTTTGCGAGCATAAAGAGATCTAGAATGTACCATTAAAAAACCACAATCTTACAGTACCTACCATTTACTTTGTCCAGCATCTTCAAAATGGAAACGTGAACAGGGAGGCACTCTGGATTCAAGGGGTCATGTTGAAGAATACTGAATAAATAAACTAGTAAATTCATCTCATACCGTGAGGTTATTTCATAGCATTTCTTGTAGTGGTTTATCGAGAGTAGGAATTCAGCATGAGTTAACAAAACTTCAGCACTCTCTTTGAGTGGTTCCAGATCAGGCGGAACATCCAGCCGAAAATCATCAGCAAATTTACGCATATAAATTGCTCTAATGACCGATGTCATAGGCGGTGAGAATCCCGATAAATCCAACTTTGAAATCAGAGTTTGATCTTCTTCGCAAACCGCTTCAAGGTTCTGCAATCTCTCCAAGGCTTCATAACAGAACGGGTCTAGTCGAAATGCCTCCTTGTAACAAACAATGGCCAAGGCGATATTATTGAGGGCTACATGAATATGACCCCGGAGGAGACTAACACTACTAGTAAGCTATAATCCAAAGTAATTAGCTGATCGGTAAATACCACAGCAGCATCCACACCTTCAGGAAGACAATTAGGATCTGCAGTGTCCCCTATTACTTCAAGCTGACCTCTAGGGTTAGGAAAATGAATGAAGGCACCGGAAGAAAATCTGAGTCCAGTCCGCTGAGAGTTTTCCATATTGTCCAAGACTCTAAGAGCCTCAACGAACTCTTGGCACTTAAAGTGGCACTGGGCTATGAGAAATCGGCCATAATAGCTCTCCTAAGGGATATAATCAAAAAGTGCGGACACAAACTCTTAGTTTTTCATTGCGGTTCAGTAAATCAATCGCTCTATGATATTGGCCGGAATTTATCAAAACGTCAGCTAGTAAAAGCGTATCTTTAACAGTGTCTACAAAGGTCTATGACAAACCATTATATAACCTTTAGATAAATTTATCAGTTTGTCTGCCCAAAAGACAGCTGATCGATACTGGTGCTGGAACAAATGCGTCATATAATAAAAAACAAACTATTTTTACGCATCTCTTTATGAGAACTCGCAGAGCCTCTACATCACCATCCATCAGCCTAAGCTTAACTCAGCCGCTGATTCTATTAGCCAATAAACCCCAAGCAGGTATGCGATTGGCAGAGACCAATTTCATATTAAGAATTCAAATCAGTACATTCTTAGAATTTTAAGCAATGAAAATGGGTTCCAAAACCTCTACAACATCCATTTGCAAAAATTTCGTTTGACAAAGACTAAAAAGATCAACTGATGAGGCTTCGATTGCAGTGGAATTATAAACCAAGAATCAATGTAGAAATGCCAAACATAAATAAAAGATCATTTCATTCACTAGTTTATTATAATATGAATACACGTTTAACACTCTGTATGAGTAGGAAAGACATATCGTAAGTACTTAGTAGATGCTTATGCCCAATTTCCATTGTTATGTTTTATTTAATTTTGCAGCCAGCTTATCCTGTCAAACAATTTACAAATAACGTCGTCAATGCCTAGCACAAATGATGCAAAAATCTTACTGAAAGGAAAATGTTCTACTTTCGTTTGATATTGGGTAGTTTAACGCTTGACTAATTGTCAGCGTTTTTGCAAGAAAACATTTTGAAGAATCAAAGCATTTACGACAGTCAGTTAGGATAGAAAGTGTCAAGTACTTTTGGTCATAACTCGACAACACTTTTAAACTGATGGGTTATGGTTTTAATGAAGCGCCACTTCACACCACTTTAAGTAGACAACTAGAACTCGATCATACCACTGTGCGATTAATAGCATAAAAAATCAAAGATTTATGCATTGACATCATTTTTTATACTAATACTCCGCACGTTCATTTGCCATTTGCTATGATATAACAGGAGCATTTATCGAAGTGATTTAGTTCTCTCACCAGGCAATGTTTAGACTTCACATTATAAATTTGTTTATAACGTCTCTCAACTAAAATTGTCAAACTAGAAGTGAGGTACCAGCCCATCATTCTCTATAACCCCATTAATCACTTCATGTCAACTGAGCATCTTCCTCAATAAGGATTCGAAAAAAATTTTTTATGATCTAGTGATACTTACTTACGCCCCACCCATTAGAGCAAGTCTCAAGGATTCACATTTATCGACGTCTTCGGTTCTCTGGTCACTTTCATCGTTCAGGTAACAGCTCAACTCCGTAGTCGTACCTTGTCCGTCCTCGACATTGTTAAGGCGAATAATCTACTTATTTCTTCCAGAAGTCCTTTCAATCTTGTGGTAAAGATTCCAATCATTGCTATACACATCCGATTTCCACAGTCCAGTTTGAGAACATTGATCCGGGTATTTACGTCGTGCCTTGTTTATCAGGCCGTACCAAGTTGTATTTCTGCTGGCATAATCTAATTTTATACATCCGGTGGGTGGTTAACCCTATCCCGCCCCTAGAGTTGCCCATGGGGTTACCGATGGTCATTCTGAGCCAATTCAGTAATAATTTGCCTCTACAATACAAAAATCACAAACTTATCTGCATTTGATGGTATTGTGGTGGCAACCATTTATTAACACATTTTTGGTGGTCAATCTTACTCTCAACCTCCTCGTGATGACTGCCGGAAACTCCAGGGGCAGCTATGTAGGCTAATGAGAGGGGCAGCTGGATAGGACTAATCACCCACCGGACGTATAGGGATAGATCGTGGCAAAAGAAGTACAGTCCCGTACAGCCTAATGAACAGGATGCGACGTAAATACCGGGGTTCTTGGTTTCGAACTGTGGAAAGTGGTGCATGCAGCAATGAATGGAACCTCCACCAGAAAATTGAAGAGACTTCTGAAAGTGGTATGGAGATTCCCTTCCCCTAACACTGTCGAGGACGAAATAGGTGCCACTACGAAGTGGAACTGCTACCTGTACGGCAAAACTATACCAGAGAAACTCCGGTTAGGACCAATCACCCTCCAGACGTATATAATTAGATTATGTCAGCAGAAGAACAAATCTTGCAGCTTGGTAAACGAGACACGATGTAAATAGCCGGAATCGTGGTCTCAAACCGGACAATGGAACGCACGTGCAAGTAGCCTTGAATGAAATCGCACCAGAATGTTGAAAGATTTCTGGTAGGAGACATGCGGAGGACGGATGTGGTGCTGTTGTGCTTAATTGCTATAAAAGCTATTTGTACTTCTGTTATACCCCCCTAATGGGTGGGGAGAAAATAAAAAAAAAATACCAGAGAAGCTAACAGCGAACCGAAGTCGTCGATAAACCCACTTACTGTCTTCTGTGTTAACTGTTGTGCGCTACATGTTGTAAAAGTCTTTTTTACTTGTATTGTACCCCCCAATGAGTTCCTGAGATTTGCCCTGATGGATGGAGGAGTAAATAAAAAACAAAAAACCACGATTTTTAGTTGTGTAACCGAATAAAATAGTATTAAAGTGGCAAGATCTACTCGATTTCCGCAACACAAGTAAACTCATCTCGTCACGCTCTGGATCAACATTAATATCTCCTTGGACTAGTGAGAAATATAAATATTTGCTGAATCAGTTATTTTCGACATTTCGCGCACTTTCGAGAGTGAAACAAATATGGAGAAAAACGAAAAGTGACTAAAAGCAGTATGGATAAGCTGCTAAATTTTGACGGATTCTTAGTGACTGCTCACTAGGTCGAACGCTACGAGAGAAACACTGGCCATGAGGAATTGGAAGAGAAATGTGGCTACCGCGATTCTGACTATAATTGTCGATAATATTTAGCACAGTACTATATATCTAAATAGTTGGATTACCATTATTTTCGTCAGATGTGATTACTAACCGCCACTTTTGTTTCCCGAATCGGGTAACATGCAAAGTCCACTGTGATGTCAGCTAGATATTCATATTGTCTAGGCAAGTCAAAGGAAAGCTTAGTAGTAAATTTTCCGACCACTGGCCAACCAGAGTTCAAGAAGTTCGTAGACCAAAACGGTTATTTCGTGTGATTAAAACTACGTTTCAAGGTATTCCAAATCATGCTCGGGGAAGGAACTTAGTTGAAAAGAAAGATTCTCATTTTAATTACTACATGATGCTTATGCTCAACAGATTTAAGAAATTTAAATTTTTGAGGCGATTGGATCCACCTCCATGTACGCCGAGATTGTATGGGCTAGATTTTGTAGCATTCAATATTCTAATATAAAAAAACTCTTTATTTAAACGCGGGAATTTAGAACATAGAATTGTTTTAGTGGAGAATGACATTCCCTTAGTTTGAAATTGCACAAAAATTTTCGTCCTAGTTCTTGCAACTATGTGTCCAATAGCAGCAACATACTTTTGAGACAGTTTCACCAACATACCTGAGTCTCAAAAACAACCATCGAAAGTTGCAGCCGAAGGCTTTAGCTCAAAGATTTTGATCAAAACGCTGTTAAAGTAGAAATGATACAGCGCTTCTGTTGGATAGTGGGGAAGAAAACTTCTTCATTCTTATTTCCTGAGAGTACTTTAGCAAAGACCTTTCCACAGCTTGCCATTATAAATTGTCATTCCTTTGCCATCGGAGCATAAAACTGGGCATCCTCGTAGCACAGTAGAATGGAACTGGGCTCATAAACACAGAAAAATTGTTCTTTGTTGAGATTTTAGAAGTCGGAAAATCGAACAGCGAAAGTGACAGACTACTGTGTACAGCTCTTTTGCTAATAGAAACATAGACTTAATGTCCATATTTAGGGGTACCAATAGGTTGCAATAAAGGGGCATAGGGCTTAGCTATGGATCAATCATTAGAGCCTAAAACTCATTCGATATGCTTCAGAGATGACTTGCCCCATCTAGAACCACAGTGTATATTCAGAGACTGTTTGCACACTCTAAGGGGGCTTTACTTTAATCGAATATCTAGTCTTCTCCGAAATCTACTGCAAGTCCTGATCAGGCACTCTCCAGAAAACTGATTTGAGAGCTTCTCTCCTTTATCTTTCCCTTTACGATAAAGGACTGCAGGTTAAGTAATTTAATGAACTACTTATTAAACCATCCAGTGTTCAAAAAGCTTTTTATTTCCCATAAGCTTTTCTTAGCCATTAGCCGCCATTCAGAAGGGGGCCTGATGTTAATACCGTTGAAAGAAGACATTAGAATTAAATTCCTCAGGTAATTTAGCAATTCACTTGAGTTATCATCCTTTAAAAGCGTATCATCGATAGAGATCTCTGTTGAGCGAATGCACTTTCCGACTATTTCAGAGCTGATGACTGGAATCTGCGTACCATTTCATCAATCTGCCGAAGGAATCGGGATTGCTGACTCTTTCATATAATTCAGTTCGTGATAGAACCCTTCTACCATTTTTAGTCTGATATGCAAAATAGTGGATATTTTCGAGTCCCTTATAGGATCCAAATAGCCTGATGGGTCGTATGTGGAACAATGCTTTTCGCTCGATACATTCTGCAACGATGGGGCAACAACAGATTAGCTATTGCTAAGGCAATTTATTTTCAGCAATTTTGTAGGGCTTACAGGTAATTTATCGGTGGAGCTTATAAGCTAATTCCTTCAATGGGGCCGAGAAGATGTCGATTGTCTGAACTGGGCGATGAAGGCCAGTTTAACTCAATATCTTCAAGGTTTTTTAAATTCACTGGACTTCATTAGGGATCGCTGAGATCTAACAGACAGACAATCCGAGTTATCAGATGAACAGGGAGGCAACAATGAGAGATGGTTTGAGAGAGGTGGATTGCAGACTTATTGGGCTTGTGAAGTATAAAAACCAGTGCATTTCATTTTTAATATGTATACAAATGTATTATCAGTTTTAAATTGTACCATATTTTACCATATTTTAAATACAAATTTGATGCTCCGCTTGTATTTTATTTAAATGTGCTGAATAAAATAATTTTATGTTGCGGATGGAATATTTCATCGGTTATGAATTTAATTATAGATAATATTTACTGACGATTTTTTGTTAAGTTTATAAACATGCTGGAATTTCCCCGAATGCATTTTTAAAATACTCCGGTTTTTCTGAGGTCACAATGAGATTGAGTTGCATTCTGGAGGGGCAATGGGTCAGGCGAGGTACCACCGACAGACTGTAGGGGATAGTCGATCATCTGATGATGAAGCTCCGGTGGAGTCTCCAGCAGAGTATCGAGGAAGCCATTGTAACTGAAGTTGATGCTTCTAACGACTGTTCCTTTTCCAAACTCTGTTAAATTCCAACCTCAAAGTTTTTGAAATGGGAGTTTGAATTGAAACTGTGGCTCTGAAGTCGTAAATTCTCTCGTCCTACATTCCTTCTCTTCCATATTAACATTACTAGACTTTATTTATTTTGACCTGACATAGATTTAAAACAACGGTTCACTTTAACACCTCGCCATGGTGGAGTCATATTATTAATACTGTTTCAAACATACCTGCTTAACTAAAGTCAGTAGGTTAATTTCTCCTTGCCTTGGCTTTGCAGATAACTGCCCGGCACTGAAACATGATTAAAGTTCGTACTTTCTGCTATGACAGCATAGCTTTTTGACTCCTTTCAGTAGAAGAATCTAATATTCTCGAACGGACATCAGGTGGCAGAGGATATTGAACAGCCGCCGCGAGCAAATAATCAAATGCGCTTGAATGCCCCCGGCCAGAAAAAGGAACTCGAATTTGAGTATCCTTCCTTATTTTCGAGTTGCGCTGCAATTTAAAATTTGACCTGTGCCAAAATTACAGTCGAGGATACGTGTAACATTCATCAGCGTGATTTAATGTTACTTTGGCATATCGCTATTTTCTTGAGTAAACAAGGCGAACAGGGTCTGTGTATCGGATTGAAAATGGTCAGACCCTCTTTCTGAAAAGGTAGTGATATTCTGCATTTCATTATCGCTACAGCTGCTTGGTTAATCTGAAGTGATTTGGTAAAAGCTGGTGATTCTCAGTTGGAAAAGCAATTAGCCTGCTACTTCGGTGGTGAAGTTGTTCCTTGACCGTATTTAAATGATAAATTTCCACCCCCGAACTCCTGACAGATTCCTCTCTATCTTCAGGCACTAATATTTCATTATTTCATCGATAAAAGGACGTTGTTACTGGAACAAAAGTATGCGCTGCTGTGGTATTTTACTGTAATATTTCTATTAGTGGAGATCATTTAGAAAGTTCCAGAATAACGATAATTGTTCGACTGCATTGTGAAGACTTACTTCAATAGGCTTGAAGATCAATTTAATTCATGAAAATTTTGGCTTTAAGGGTACTACTCGCAGGTCATTGTGACAAACAATATTTGGAAAAAGTCAACTTCGGACTCTCAATATAAGAGCTTTCTGACGCGACGGCAATAGCGACAAAGGAGAAGGAAAATTACTTTACCATCAAAATGTAGTGATGTAGATCAATGCAAAAATAAAAATCATCGCAATACGTTTTAAAATTTACAGTCAATGCACTTTTAACTGGCCTAACAATATGCATGCATTAATTTCAAGTACATCACAAACAAAAAAACGCGACTGTGAATCGAGAATCAATGTGAAGCAAAAGCCCTTAACCACAGTCCATTACCTCAAAAGGCTGTTACTGACAGGTTCAGGCTGATGCAAATAACTGTAGGCTAAGAAAAAGGATACCAATGATTTGGTTAAGAGGAAACTTAAAATTGTCCTTCATTTATGGCTTCAGCGGGTTCGTGAGCTTTCGCCATTTCATGACTATTGGGATGGCGGGCTAGGGCGGCTAATGCTGCTAAGTTTGGAGATCTCGTAAACAAGGAAAATGTACTTCTCCCAAACGAGGTCACATGCCGAAGATCTGGGTAGAGAGTAAAAATAGTCGATTAATGATAGACAGCCTTGGTTAATTGATTCAAGAGCATTTAGCCACTGCTTCCCAGTGACCTGGTCGATCTCTTCCTTTTGATACCCGACTCCCTTACATTGCAACGGTGGCATACAACTATGTGGCGTTGTATACGAGCAGAAGTATAGCTCAAGTCAAACCTCTATTTATAACAACTCGAAACCTGTAGTACATGAGTAGTAAGAGTAAATAAGAGCTCTTAAGCAAAGTCATCCAGGTTTAAAACTTTGTCGGCAGGAGATCCCTTCTAAATTTCATCTCTAAAGCAACTTATTCGCTACAGTCTCTTTCTCCCGACATAATGTAATGTCCAGATCTCTAACCTGTAACTCTTTCTAAGTTGCTCAATCCGTCTTTCCTCCCAAAGTTCTCTTACTAAAAGCCCCAGAGGCAATACCAGGTCCTACGTTATCTCACACTTAAAAGGTGTGTCCAACCGTTTGTGCTTTGTCATGTCCTGCTCTGAGAAGGATTGGCCTAAATTGTGTCTAACGCTTTCTAACCCAATATTAAGTTCACTTGACTGAATTACAAGAATGAGAAATACCAGCAGTTTGTTCATTACAAATAAACAATTACTCGAAGTAAACGTATCTGATCGGAAATCAGACTGAAAGCGAATCAACTAGTACTACCTACCTGAATGCTTTGATTTTTTTGTCATCATTCATTGATTATTTTTATGAGGACCCACGACAATAGGATTCCCACCAGTTTGGCAGAACCTGCACCACATTATTGGTTCCTTTGGTATCATTACTCTTTCGGATGGTGATTTACAAAATGTGCTGTGCCGTCTCAAAAGTAAAATAGACTATGCTCCCATCACCTTTATTTTCCGAGGAACTAATTGAGACTTATGATAGTTTTCATTTAAGAGTTAAGCATCTGTTCGCGATGCGGTGATAAATGAAAATTCGAAATGTCCGCTCGGCCTCCATGGAGAGTTGGCCGAGTTGATAGCTAGATTTCGATGGCCTGGGCAGATAATCACTACCAGATGCTGCTAAAGAAGACTGCATCATGCTTTTGTGAAACTTGCTTTGTCAATAAAAAGGAATGACAAAGCACTCCAATTTCCCACTTACGAAATTACATGCATTACTTCGAGCGGTGTCAGAGCTCTTTCAAATGCACGCGAATAGAAGTCCAGTTATCATAAACTTTGCCAACACCGAAGAGACGCAGTGAATTACTGCAACAACCTTGATTTAACTCCCACTACGACTAACTTTATATAGAATATTGTAAGTTGCCTTGCAGTACCTTTCAGTACACAACTATAGAGGTCACGTGATATCATCAGCACATGGCAAATGTCATCAGCCGACTTCAAACTTCGCCACTGCTGACCTAGTCACAAGTGCTCGTCAAAAATGTGTGAAGCCGGATGTAAACTGTCAGCCTTAGTGCGAATAGCTGAAACCGATTCCTTTTAGATCAACGCTGCCTTAAGATAGTTCGACAACATAGTGCTCTAACTCGCCGCAAACCGAGATAACTTACAGCCCCGACGTTACAACCAAAACCGGTACCTTGGTTGAATTACGCCGTGGACGCGTGAAGCCGAGACTATTCATCGGAACATGTCGCCTTCATTCGATAAGAACTTGAGTAACAGAAATCGACAGGCTTAGTCTGATGCCATGGGAGAAACTGGCGAAACGCCTAGGCACCCTCGAGCAAAGCCAGATCCGCCGACGAACCACGTCAGTGATTATTGATTGAAATAAACATAAATGGCATGCACCATTAAAAAGAGGCAATACTTGCTTCGAAAAATCAAATAATTTTAAGCGGCAAAACGAGATAAATTTATTGATTTGTGTAAGCTATGTTTATTTGAAATAATAAGATTCAGTACGATGATACAACGAGATTCAAGATCTTTTCACTCTCTACGTTCATTACGCTCCTGGAGGGAAGTAAATGAAGCAAACAATTATCATTAAGCATGAAAATAGATATGAAAATGATAAAAGCACAAGCTCACCCTTTTCGAGTTGAGGATGATCAGAAGGTGACGGAATAGTTCAATAACGTCAACGAAAAGATCCAAGGCATGCCTACGTTTTAGATAGAGACCAATTATTATCAAGCGATTAAAACAAGACTGATAACAAAAAGAACACAAAATATACCTTATAAAGTCAGTGTCACCCAACTGGCGTTTGAAGACCACAAGCTGAGTATCATAGACAACAAAGCCACAGAAAATAAAAAATGAAAGGTAGAGTTCCGCGTGGAAGAGAGCAGGCGAACGAACGAACAAGTTAATCAATGAAAATGTGGAAATCACACCAATAGCAGTTCCCAAAATGCCTACAAGTAGTTAAAGCAGACATATTATCATAATTCGAACGCAGAATAAGGTAATTTCGAGTGAACGCACCACCCAAGTAGAACAATATGCGCTTGCGGGTAAGCAAAGCAGCAAAAGTGAAGGCGATGAAAATTATTGCGGTTCCCAAAAGGGCTGATGGCAAGGTAGAAGGATTCACATGGAGAGCAAAACTAACTAGCGGCCCGAGTCCAATACCTAAAGAGAAAAAAAAAACTGCGTTGCTGGGGCTTATAAATTCACAGGAATAGGGAAAAAAAAACCTACCAGAAGAAAAAGAGAAAATCATAAAAGCCGCCATCCTGCTCCAGAGTCGAGATTCGGTGTGCTGAGTGAACATAATGTAACAGCACGAGGCTATTGAAGCTATTGCGGAGATGATAATAATGCCAAACGCCCAAGACTACACAAAAAAAATGCATAAAGAGGAAAAATTTGTCATTTTCAGTGGAAGCAAGAACAAAAAAGTACCTGAACAAACGCAGAGGCGGCGAAAACATAAGACCCAATAGTCGCTGAAATCAATCCGACTGAGAGGAGAGCGTAGACGTTCTTGAGATGAACTTGAACATATTTTTCTCTAGCAAGTTAATAAAAACAGCGATTAAAAGCAAACAAATAACTATTCATCAAGTGGAAACCTAAACAATACATCATATAAAACTAGGCCGCCGAATTGTTTTAGGGTTAATAAAGCGGCTTACATGTCGTTAAATCTAAACAATATATTGGGATCGAAATATCGAGAAGTTCCAGTACGTGACATCATGAACCCGAAGTCTGTCGGTATCTTACGTGTAATGAAACGACAAATAGAAACGCTGATTTATTAAAACACTCTAAGAGACATTACATTATTTACTCATCATAAGTTGAATTTTCGATAATTACGATAAACACAAATAATGAATCTGCTCTAAAAAGTGTAAAAATAAAACTAATGAACATTACGTCGGATTGAAGGTAGACCATTTATCTAACCAAGATTTTTCACTTCCTTAATGCTCACAATGCTCAAAGACCTTTGTTTAAGAACCCTTTAATTTTTTCGAAAAATTTCGGCGTCACTAAATTATCATTGCAAATTAGTATCATTGCAAATACCATTCAAGTTATTACTACACGGCAAAGGTTTACTAAATTGTACTTAGTGCTGTCAGAGCCCCAGTAAATGAATTTAAGTTGTGGATTGTTTTCGAGTAGTCATAATATGACTTCTATTCATAACTGAAAAGACAAGGAAGTTTAATTATGGTCCTGTCATCGCAAGTTAAGCTAATGATTACTTCGCTGGGAGTTAAAATTCTAATTAAAATGCGATAAAGTCACCTTGTTGAATGCAGAGACTTCAAATTTTGAAAATGATATCAATAAATACAACAGGTCATGAACCTAAGTCATATTCACTCTGCTCGTCTTTATTTGTTCTCAAAACATGTCTATTATTGGCTGCCGCTAACCAAAAGTTGTCCATTGCTCTACAGTGCTCTTTGCGCGTAAGCCTGGATATTGGGATCTCAAAGCAGCAACTTCTAAGGTATTGAATTTCAACAGTTCTCTCTAAAATGCTGAAAAATTTTACACATTGGACACCACCAGCCGCCAGTGCTATTGACTTGGTCTAATGCGGCTCATTTGTTCCAGAATTTCACGTTAAAGCACTCCCTTTTCATCAATTAAAGCTTGAAGGAGAGAAGGCATAATTTCTTTCCAAGACAGAACAACATGAAAAATTAAGTAGTCTTAGGTTCCAATGCAATGGTTTTAAAAAATCATGAATTCGTTTTAACGACTTTCTCTAGCCCTGCTCAATTCGGATATACTACCGCTCCTTGGCTGTTAAGTTTCTGGAAATGGCGTAAGTTCTGCTTATTTTTCTTTGCATTTTTTAAGTTGATGACTTTCTTTTTAGATTTTATCGTCATAGATTTTTGTTGAATAACTTCAATCAATCCGTTGGTCAATACTACTAAATAAGCACAGGGAGGTATTTATGCAATCCCTATTAATAGGTGGAATTCAAAAATAGACTTCTTTTTGCTATTTAGTGCTTGATAGTTCAGTCATGGATGGTCCTACTTCAAAAAAGTCATCATATAACTACGCACGTGCCGTCACATTTTAATGACTTTTTCTCTTCCAAAGACTTCAAACGCAATACCTGCAGCACTATTCGGATCTCGGCACTACATCCGAAAGCGACTCATCTGTTTACTCTATATTGCCACCTTATACAGTTCGTGCACGTAATAACAATCGACCTCGTCTGGTAGATGACGAACCTCGCAGAAAGCTTGGAGCTAGGGCTATGCGCCGTCTTAATAACGGTACGGCTCCCTCCCTTCCTCCTTCCTTATTCAATTGCTGTTATTTTAGATGCGTACTTAAAATTTGTCGCAAATTTCATTGGAGTGAATGAAGATGATGAGCAGGATTGCAGTTTTGTCGACACAGACCCCGAGATCTCTGGATTCTCGACTCTTTTTAAGGATGATGCGTTAGTTCTTTCCTATTCTCATTTTACACCTTTCCTAGGGTTCGTCAAATCTGGGATGAGTTTATTTCCCTTGATGAGAAGAGTCAAACTGAACTCTTGAGCAGCCTTTCCTCAAACACGCTTGACCCCTATTACTCGGACAATGGTAGTGATTCGGGTGATGCCGGAGCCAAACACTCTCCTCGCAACGGAAAGAACCTCGGACGCCGTCGTATTGGAAATGTGCGACGAAAACTCCGACGTCCTTTATTTGTTCTGGAAACTATTGGTGAAAAGGTTGAAGAAACGCCCATGAATACGCTCGGTGAATATTTATTTCATAGCGAGGAGGGGTTTCGTTTGGTGCTAACTTACATTTCCTCTGTTAGAGTCTTTTCGCAGTTCAGAGGAGCTTCAGGCTACTTTACTAGGCACGATTTCAGTGCCCCTGACAGCCCCTACGTTAGACCCTGCTCTTCAAAATGAGGTAATGTACTTAGCGGATCCGATAAGTCTTCCTACTCAAGGCAGTCTCGCTCCGAAACTTCTCGAACTCATTCAAACTTCTGTCCAGTCCTCTTTCCAACGCGCAGGTGGTAAGAGCTGTAAAAAGCATCGGAAGCAACGATTCTGTGTGAGAGACCTTTGTCTCATCAATCGCGTGGAGTCCGAGCTGCGTCGGGTGTTTAAAAGCTTCTCCTCATTCAATCAAGTATGGACTCCTTCTACCAGCCTCCTCGATAACACTAATCCTCAAAGTCAATGGATTCGTGGTCGACCTCTCGTCCTAAATGGTTTTCATCGAATGTTGGTTCATGCATCAGCTATGTATCTCGGGCTAAACTCTTACAGTAAGTGGGGAAGTCCCTTGCTCTCATGATTATTGAAAGCAAAACAGTTTTGCAGCCCTTAATCATGCATGAGAGTGGGCCTAATCGCTTTTATGCACTGTTTTACCTTTCACCACAAATCTCTTCTTTAAACAGTCACTTTTATTTCTCTTCTAGACAGCAGCTCTTAGTTTTCCTCTGCAGTATGTTTACCTTTATAGTCTTCCTTGTGGATGCTTGCCTAACTTGTTCGGCAGTTTTGTATTCCCCTGGTAGATGGCCTTTCATTCAGCCTTACCTTTGCGAACCCATGGATAAGTGTTGCTGGTCATTTCTGACCACTGGATTCCTAAGGAAACATTTTTGCCTTTATAATTTAAAATTATAGCTTCTCAATTTTCTACTCTACCCACGAATCACATTTGAGACTCATTTCTTGTTGTTTAATCCAGGTGAAATCTGTTGGCTTAGTCGTTCTTTTGAGTATTCCCATTCTTTATAGCTCGATCGAAAATTGCTCATTGAGTGAGTTTCATCGGAATTTTTCCGCAGTTTTTTTCTAATGATATTTGTGAAGGTATATACACTTGTAATATGGTTCTTCTGAACCTTTTTGTATATAAGTACATGTTACTTTTTGAGTAGTAGTGCTGCATATACTTTTACACTAGTAGAAATCTGTATCTAGGTTATTCATGTTATTATAATATGGAATTCCCATTGAATGGAGGTTTGGTTTAAGATGTTACCAGCCTTTTAAATGTATTACCGCTAGTAATTTCTTGACAAGACGCCTCTGCTTGCCGATTTGTCAGATAAAGTTGTAGATGACTTGCATGGATACAGCCAAACTTTACAGCTCATTCATGTGGCGATTTATGTGATGTTCAGTGTCATTATGTTCTTCCATCACATGATTGAACGCTGCACAACCATAATGTCATCTTTATTAATGCAGATCATTAATTGAAAGATTAAGCAATAACACTTGCAGTTGAAAAGATCGCCATGCTCAAGGATTATCTAGGTAACTCACTGTTTTGGCTGGAAAAAATTACTTGGACAGGATAATGGCGACTTCATCTTCCCACTAGTGCAAATGCGCTTTTGCTGCCTCTGGAGCAGCATTCAAAAGTTCTAATTCTTGAAGTTATCTATTTCTGTAATTAGTCTTGAGAAAAAAGAAATATATTTGTACATGGTATAGGAATGTCCGTTGAACACTAAGAAACCCTGGCATTATAGGGAGTACCACTACAAAACGATCTCGACAAACTCCAACGAATGGCAACCCCTCATCTCTGGATGCTTTATATCCCAAAAAGATGAAGGGTGGTAAAAATTTCACATCTCTTGCTGTCTTGGGTAATAAGGATCTAATGCTGGCTTCCTTTTAAAACTTTCTAGGTTGAACATCTTCAAATTGAGTGCTCCACATTTCAAAGACCTCTCCTTCCCGAACTTAAAGAGTTGCGACCTGCTCATCTCGCGCTAAATAAGTTGAATGGATAAGTTTCTATAACGCTTCGATGGCAAATTAAATGGCTAAAGCCTAGCTGAAGGCCATGTAGCGTCTGTACTCTTCGAAATATTACTCCTTTTTTCACCCAGTAGCCTTGGCTTTACAGTCGATGTCTAGCCTGATATTTCCTTTGTAGTTTGGCATTTAAGTTGAATATTTAGTAAAGTTTAGTGATTTGTCCAAATCTTTGAGGAAGCATCCGTTGAACCCGTTTTGACTAATCAGTAGTGATATTCTCAATACAGCAGCTAATGTCTGCCAAAGAAGTGTGTTCACATTCGAAATTTCGGCATGGTGCTTGTATAAAATTAGCTGACGTGACCCTTTAAGTTCTAATGTTTGACACCAAACGACCTGTTGAAGATTCGTGCTTCGATGTGTCTATAGCGTTTGGATTGACGCCTAAAAAACGGATTGTTCGAATCTTTGTGGTAAACAAAGATATCGACTCGAGGTGATTTCAGCACATTTGACTGCTTGAAACATTTGAACTTCATTTTCGAAATTAGTAGAAGCCCCCGGAGATCAAACTCTCTTTGCTGGCTTACGTGTATATCGATTCCACAATATTCCTCATTTAGCTTATTTTCTTATTGCCGCTATTTGCCTTTAAGCAAGACCTTTGGTTCAACTATGTTCTAAATTTATCCATGCATAGATATGCAGAATTCTGGTGCTTACTTAATTTTTTGTTATAAAACGACTTGCAGATATCCTTCCGTAAAAACCCTTGTTTTTAGACTCAACAACTCTTCATATTGGCTTTTTTCGACTCCAGGTCGCTGGGATGATGATTCGCAGTTCCGACAGCTCTGGGTAACCAGAAAAGGTAGAAGTTTCCATCCTCCAGAAGTGCCACTGGTAACAGCCATATATAACGCCATGCGAAGCATGATGCCTCAGGAAAAGAAAGATGCCGCCACTGGACAGCAAAGACCTTAATCGATTGCCCTTACTTCTTTTTTTGACATTTAAAATAGCCAATTTAATGTTTTCATCCGACTTGTGTATCTACCAAATAGTAATCCTACCAATATCTCATTTTCCTCAAAGTAGATTGTACTGATTTAAATTAGTAGCATTTAATATAACATTAGAGACATCGCTTGTGGGTCATGGGGTGAATGTAATAGAGGTTAACGCTTTTGGCACGCCGATCAATTATAGCTGTTTGTTTCTGGCTTCTTGATGTGGCAGTTCAGCGGTTTTGGTTTAGAATGGAGTTTTTAGTTTTTTACTGAGGAAATCAAATACCGCTGGAGGAACGCCGAAGGGGACGGTCCGACGTAAGACTCTCGAACGTAATTTTGTTCATCTTGAGGTACTTCCACCCTTTAGTCGGTCCCGTGCTCTATTCTTAACTAATGGCCCACAAAGTAGGGCGACGAGCGCTTCTATTTCTGGTGGAAATTTATCAACCTTTAAAAATAAACAAAAGTATGATAATAAATGAAAAGTAAAATTTTAGCACCGAGTACAATTGCAGATATTTATTCATTTACGGGAATCGCATACTTACCACCGAAAATATCATGTTCGAACATTTTATTTCCTATAGAAAATGAAGCAGGTTGCTAAAGTGGGCACAAATGCCAGTGAGAACCTCGCGACGGAGTGTAGCCATTGAGATTTTGTATCACCGTCTCATTGTAACTTAGCCGACACATTTTAACATAAATAAACAAAACTTAATAGTGGAGTGTTTCCAATTTTTTTTTCGGAAATCGGAATTATTTTTTTAGCCGTCTAGAGTCTGAAGTGCGGTGAGAGTGAGAAGTTTTGGAACAACAGAGACAGAATAGCCTTCGGTTACAGAAGCCCACTTTTCCGTACTCATCTTAAAAACCTCTAGAGAACTTAAGAGAAGACAGGTTGGTGCTTCAATGGGCTTCGATTCATTAAATCACATGGGATAACAGTCTTAAGAGGAGTATACAGTGCAGAAGCAAAGGGCGTGGCTACTTTATCAAGCTTTGTGCTGCCATATTTCTTGATCTCGAGCCAATTATTGAGCCAAAGAATGCCTTCTTGTGTAAAAAATTGTTATGAAGCTGCTTGGTACGGTGTTCGTTCAACAGTCACGAGTTGTCCAAACCTGTAGCCGCAAAAGCCCACACTGGAGTGCGGGTGCTAGGTGATGAAAGTTACCTGAAATCTTTTATCTGAGCCAACCACGATGAATGTGTATCAATGACTGGTTGGAAGAGACTGTGTTTGATAAATACGCTACTGAAAAATAGAGATCTTAGAACCACCTCTGTCATGGTTTGTCTATTCCCAGATCCTATTTTCGGCTTGTCTGATCTACGATTTTAAAATATCCCTACTTTTTGGAAATAATCCCTTTGAAATCAATTAAAAACCATGAGAATAAGATGTGGAAACGTTTCTCGATTTGGATGATGCAAACAAAGGAAATAGTTCTAGTTTGGTTACCTGCAAGAAAAATCAGGGTGTAAGCTATTGACGTTGGCTACTGGTGTGTTAACGCCTCATGAGCTGCTTTAACTGCAGTTGATCTGATTCGAATAATATAAGGAACAGAATCTATTTCAATACTTGAAAAAATTTTGAAACTCATCATGTACAATGCTGAAGCAGTATTTCATCAGCCCATTTAGCGAATCCTTAAAGCTAACAGGCAGGAAAAACTAATTTAATGTTTTTCAGAGGGTTTGTTGTGCCATTCCTCGTCTATGTTGAAGTTTATCCTGATTCTGCTTATTCAATGCTCGTTAGTGACTGTAAAATGTGACGTTTTAGTCAAACTTCTCTTTTGAAGTGATAGTTATAAATTTAACCTTTTTATTGATGATTGAATGATGCCAACGATATCACCAGGGTATAGCAAGTTATTAGGAGACCTATTGATGTTTGAAAGGATAGAATAAGTTGAGCACACGAATTATGTTCGGTCAACAGAAATAATAATGGTAACAGACCGTTTCAAATGGCTGTTGGTTAACACTTCTAATTGGGTTAAATTAAACAGCAATAAAAACAAAAAGAATAGAAAGGAATATGGGTTTCAAGGGGAGGGATTCGGAATAGAGATACGGCTAAAGATTCTGTTGCAATACATAAACTCATCAATGGTCGTCCCGAAGCTCCATCTTCAGCGCATCACCCAGTCAACCATTTAGAGCTCAACGGCTCATGTTTGCGTAGATGGCAGCATCTCACCTACTTCGGCAAAAAACTAGCTCCTGATCAGCTAGTAAGGAGTCGTTGGCTATTTTCAGCTCTGCCCAGCGAAGCCGATTTTCGCCAAATCCCATTCATTCAGATGAGGACTGAATTACCAGTCTGTTTATTTCACTACAGCTTTACCAGGATCTAGCTAAGTTACTGTCCTTGAATAAACAATCTGATTTGCCTAGTTCGGTCCCATTGTCAATTCAAACACTGCAGCTACTATTTTCTGCGGGTAGGCTTCGATATTGTCAATTTACACCTTCTTCGTCCATTCTCACAGCGCTTCTATCTTTACATCCATACAAATCAAAATGAGCTATGTGAGATAATGAATGCATAAAAGGTATTTCTCATGGGCGAGAAATCTCCCACATTTGGCCATCTGAAAGCGACGCAACTAAATCTCTATTATTCGAAAAAACAGCAACGGAATTTGAAAAGACGAATGATGATTTATGTAAAACGATTTCACTTTTGAAAGTTCTCATATGAAGAGCTGAAATTGTTGCAATTATTTTGTTTAGGGATAGTCTGATATAAAATCATATTGAAGCTCAATGGCCATGATTTTAATGAGTTTCTAGATTTGGCGCAATTTTGCGTAAATTACCTTTGTCAAATTATTTCTACCCTGTTAGTTTGAAATGGAGGTAGTGGAATATTGTTGACATCAATCAACGAACCATCGGTACTATTTTTGTAACTAGTCTTAATTAAAACTCATATTGCTTATTCCTAAAGTCTTATACCAATGATGACCTGAATCTCTGCAATCATGCTCTGCTAAAACAGACCTACGCCGAAGTTCTGAGTAACCCCATTATTCTACTCAATGCTCTTCTCTAACTTGGGTTATGCGAAGTTCTTCAGATCCATAATGAACATTCTAAATGCATACTTAGGGTTCAAATAAGAAGCATGTAGCAGAACATTTCTGTATCGGTATTTCCATGAACTTAAGCAAATGTGGATCTTAAAAGGAATCATGCGTCTTGTCCATCAATGAGCACATGTGGTTCATTCGTGCCCTGGTCTTATTTCTCGTGGTGAAATGGCGAGTAAGTGGAACGGTTCTAATTTAAAGTGTAGCGTTATCAGAGGAGTTCAAAAGGCACCTTTCGACACCTCATAATGAGTGCTGGGGGTCAGTGATAGTCTCGACACAATCTTTACAGCAATCAAGAAAAAAGACAATTGAAACGGAAGAGCAGAGAGTTTGGAGTCAAACATCAAACCCTAAGGAATTTATTAAAGTTTCGCCCTCGGGAAACCAATTCATCAGTGTTTTTATCTTTAGAAAATCTTCTCGATGCCTTTGCAGTCTTACACGGACTGAGTACTTTTTTATACTTCTAAGCACCATTCTTTTGGTTCTATTTAAGTACTAAGGGAATACGCTGATATAAAACGCACGTTTGAGTTATAGAACCTGAAGTTTCTGAGTTTTCATTTTTCTAGATCCAAAGAAATCTTGTTATTTGATGACATTTCTAGAAGGCAGAATAGCTTAATCAACCGCTGGAAATCCAGCTTTCACCTAATGGCGGTCAGTCTTTTATTTCAATGAGAGCTGGTGACGATCAAAGTTTCTGCATGAGGTTAGAAATGGCAAGCCATTCCGCAATAGTCAGTTAATTTGGCGGCTCAAAAGGCATGAAAAAACCCCGCAAAGATCCAGTTCGAAAGGTTACTTGTGTCTACGATGGAACCCTCAATTAAAAGGCCAATAAATCTTCGAGCTCGTGAATGGAGCCGAAAAGACAGATGCTGGTCGAGGATAAGAGAGCCGATTGAAAGTATTTTGGAGACGAAGCTCAGGTTGAAAACGTGGCAGGTCATAATCTGCAAGATAAACGCTTGCCGAAGTGAATCAAGAATAAACGTGTTGCAGGCCAACGTCCGATCTCTTCTTTGAAATCTTGTCGCCTTTCCATTAGCTACATTAGTGGTTCTGTATCCTATACTCTGACCCAAATAGTTTTATTGTCTATCATTCAATAAAGAACGGATATATTTGCAGATTAATGTGAACTATGGATGAGATTCATGAATGGCTTCATGGGAAATGATACACGAACATTCGTTCATCAATGTTAACGCAGGCCTTTTTCATGTCTGAAACTTAAAAAAATATCACTGACAGATTATTGCAATTTTATTCTAAATTTACAGCATGAAATTACAAAAGGGTATTGTATGAGGAGATAGTGTTTGAAGGCAACCTGAAGTGCGTGGGGTTGACTGCTCATTATACTAACACCGACTGCTGATGCATGTCAGTATAAAGGAAGCAAATCAATCTTAAGAAACTGACATGCCTATAAGTGACGTGATCTGTCAAAACATGAGCCTTTTACCCTTTTGAGAAATAAAAAATGTTTGAGGCCAAACAGATATGGTTGCCTATCCATTAACAGTCAAAAGAGGCACTTGTACCCCAAGGTACAGAGTCCGACTGTCTTCAGTAATCCACCGTTCTCTTAAAATTTCTCTCAATAAGTCCTTTAGGAGTTGTCTTGATAACAAATTGAGAATGGACAGTCGTTTCTTATAAATTTATATTATAAGAATCTATGAAATTCATCCCTAATAGAAATGAAAGTGCTAGTCCTCAAAGCAGTATTTTCCACCATGACTACCACAGCATCGTTTTAACAAGAGGAAGAAATTAAATTCCATTTATATAAAATAAATTGCTGAAATTTATAAACAGGTTACAGTTTCAAAATTCGTAAATATGATAAGCTGCAGAATGCCTAGTTTGTATCAGAAACAACGAATGAGGCGAACGAAAGCATAAATGAGCAGACCTTTCCCGGTCTTCTAGGCAGAACCATTAAATTTGGGCACATTCATTATAGATTCATTCTTACCAGAACCTGTTCGAAAAACGCACGTGCTTGCTATGACTAACAGCTATATAAATTTTGTAGACGTTCTAGCGGAATTCTACCATAAAGAAGAAAATGTTATCACCATAGAGGTTTCGATAATATTTTCCTCTAGGTCTAAGACTGTTATTTGGTACCGTTCATTAGAAGACGGTGACAATTACTCTAGTTGAACCAATGCACTTCAGCACTTTAGACACTTTGCAACAATACGAGATCATGAATCTATCTGCCAATTTTCGTTTCAGATAATGCCAATATTTAAACCCTTTCTTCACTGACCATAGTCTGTAACATACTAATAAACATTCGTGTGAAAATAACCTTCCTCCAACCATGTTTGTCATGATAACCATCTAAGCACAGTCAAAATTTCCTAGTCACAAGTTTTACAACTTCTATTTTCATTCCATTACACTTTAATTAGTATGAAAATGTCAAATAAATCAAGGAAAAATGCAAATAGAGAACAAAAATGTTTTCCAGATTCGGCATATTTTACATTGCTGTGGGTCTAAAAACGAGTGTTGACAAGGTCTAGAAAGCTACACTAATACATGCTTTCATTGTTATGAAAAACGCAGTTAAAAGAAGTCAGAAAATCAACAAAAGAATGCTTAACATGAAGATGCTTTTCACAATGTTATTCGATGAAGCATGTAAATTTGGTGCCTCAATTTGGTTAATGTATTGCAGCAGCTGTTTAGATTGAAATCATGAATGAATTCATTCAATTGATTCATTATTTTACGGCTTCCCATACAGGATGATTTAGGGGACCGAGGTGCAAAAATGCCCAGCTTAGCGAGTTGGTTAGTTATGACAATTTAGGCCACACGGACGGTATTTTCATTCTAAAAGGGATTCAGAGAAAAGACGAAGTCCAAACTGAAATTCCTAGTTCTAAAAGTAGATTTCAACTCTGAGGAATTCTTTTGAGCATTATGTGCCTATCAAAGCAATATTATTCGCTTTCAAGTCAAATTAGGCAGTGGCCATGAACATGCGTGCGTGAAAAACTTTAGAAGGGGCTTTCTTTTTAAAAAAACGAATTGCATTAACTGCATATGAAATTGAATGCATACGTAACATTACCTTGACGCAATTCATTCTCGGCGCCTTTTCAGAGAAGCATCTCCAAAAATTAGGACCTTAAGAAATAAATAGAACAGCAAACTTCTTTCATTTAACCAAAACATGTTAAAAACAAACTAAAGATTGAGCTCTTAACGAAGTTGACATGCTGGTATCTGATGATCGTGATAATTGGTTATGTGGAGGGCTGACTTTTGTGTCAAAGTAGCTTCCATTCCGAAAACGTAGGTGAACATTAAGCAACTCATTGGCAAAAAAATAATTAAATTGCATTTCTATGTCACTTTTAATAAAGAAATACTTCGCTACATACTATTAAAGGTTGAATTGTTTCCATCAGGTAGCATTAATAATATCCTTGGAATTCGAATTCAGGTGGCTTAAAGTTAACCAGATAATCGACTTGAAAATGTCGAATAGAATCCGGGAAATCTAGTCAATCAATACACAATCAATTGATTATTTTAATTATTAGAATTTGAATTTTCTTCAATACTGCAAATAAAGTGATACTTGGTTGTATCAACACTTCAATAGATCTAATAACTTCGCCCATCATTCTGTTGAAAAACGCTGGCCGATTTTCTTGATTCTCTGCGAATGTAAGATTGAAAAACATTGACAAGCATTAATAATAAAGCATATTCGATAGGATGCTTCAACCAAATAAATTGTTTCAAATAATTCAAAATCCTCATGTTCTTACTGTGTTACAAAAGCCTGTTATAATATCGAGGCCGAAAGAGTTTCTCTTTTATCACCACGTTGCATGACTTATTACAACAAAAACATAGTTTGATTGTTTAAAATATGTGAGAAAGAACATGTTTCAGGTCTCTTTATTGAAAGAAAGCAAGTTAGTGGATATATGAGCAATTAACAGCTGAGAAAGGATCCAAAGATCGACCATTAAGATTAATCCCCTAGTTATTTATTAAATTACTCCCTACCCATTAGAGCAAGTACCAAGGACTTATTGGCGGCACAACAGAAGTACAAATAGCTTTTACAACAAGCAGCGCACAACAATTAACACAAAACACAGTAAAAACGGTTGTTGAGGTCTTCGTTTGTCCGGTCTCTTCTCTGGCATGGCTTCGTCGTACAGGTAGCAGTTCAGCTTCGTAATGGCACCGCGTCCATCCTCGTCCGCCTTCATGTCTCCTACCAGAAATCTTTCAACATTCTAGTGGAGTCTTCATTCATTGCTACATGCACGTGCATTCCACAGTCCAGTTTGAGACCATGAATCCGGTTATTTACATCGTGCCTCGTGTTCCAAGCTGTAAGAAGATGTAGTTCTGCTGGCATGATCTAATTATATAGGTCCGGAGAGTGATCAGTCCTAACCGGCCGCCCCTCTCATTGGCCCCAAGAGTTGACCCTGGGGTTACTATTGGTCACCTAGTTGAATTATTTTATGCTCCAATTCGACTAGACCTAAATTTACTTAAACAGTAAACTACAGCAAAAACTGCTTAATTTTAGCTTCCTTGTTTGCTCGTTGAATTATTTTTCCGTCATTCGATCATTTCCTTGTAAGTGCTTAACGAGGCAATATTAATCAAACCGGTAAACATATAAGGTGAATGCTTAGCTATTAGATTGGATTTCAAAAGCACAAAGATATCATCCACCATTTAGCGCCTCTCTGATCGAGGATCCCACATATGGCTGTCCGGTTTTAGACCAGCGGTAAGTAGTGCAAGTGATCATTCGAATTAGTGGAAGTGCGCTAATGATTCCTGAACTCATATTATTTACACACATTGGATCGCTTATCTCATGAAGATGAAAGAAACCTTCTTTGCAAAGCAATTTATTTGAGGATTGAAAATATTAGCTTGCAAACTGCTTTAGGAATTAAATCCCTACTATTTTACTGAACATGCTCTTTACCAGAAAAGATGAAAATGCCCTAAAAAGCCAGTCTCATATTGCTTGATTCGTAAGTCGACGGTCGCTCATGCAATAACTCAGCTTGAAGAGAAACATAATATCACCAGAATTTTACCATAAATATGGGTATCAGTGGGAGCGCCGTACAGCCGACTTGTTTACCCATTGTGGCGCATTGTGTCAACATGACTATCGTCATATTAACCCCAAAATCTAGAAAATTTCACTTTATAACTTCCGTTGTACATTTCGAATGTGTATCACCTATTACCTAGAACCAAAAAACTTTGAACATTGCCCAGATACGTAATGTACATCCCAAATATCTCTTCTCCAGATCCAATCACGAAAAGGCTACATAAAAAAAAACCGATCTCTTGATCGGACGTAAAGGTAGTACTGCCTGAGAATTCAGTTGAATTAGCAGATTTACACATTTCAAGGCTTTAAATGAGGCCTTGATCTTGCAATCCCAGAAGTTAAGGAAGTAAACTTTAGGTTATATTATAGCCTATACAGTTTTTCATATTTTGATACATGAATGGAAAAATTTGTATTTGTTTTATTAGTCTGCTTGTTTACATCCACTAATAATTTCATGGGATTTCAAACCTTAATCGATGGATTTCATTCTCATTGTCAATCACTATGAATTTGGGATTAACGAAGGGAAAATGGAAAATAAACCGTTTTAGAGTACCTAAATACAGCACACCCAGATGGGTAGTCTGTTGATATATGAGTATGAGTTTCTATACAATAAATGGAAAGCCGATTTCATCGTACAGAGTTGAGGAGTTGTTTCAGTTATTATTAATGTAGAAGCACCTATTTAGGCCATTTACCAGGACGGCTAGCGTATAAAGGGGCCGAATGATCGGGTTTTTGAAACCGAAGTCAAGTGCATGTATGCGACATGTTACGAGAGTAATTGGTGGTCAAAGATACTCTCAACCTCCTCGTGGTAACCACCGGTAACCCTAGGGGCAACTCTGGGGGCCAATGAGAGGGGCGGCCGGATAGGGCTAATCACCCACCGGACGTAAAAAATTAGATTATGCCAGTAGAAGTACAACTAAGTACAGCCTGGTAAGCGAGGCACGACATAAATACCCGGATTCATGATCTCAAACCAGACTGTAGAAAGTGCGTGCATGCAGCAATAAATGGAATCTCCGCCAGAAAGTTGAGGAGACTTCTGGAAAAGGTATGAAGATTGTCTGCCTTAACATTTTCGAGGATGGACGAGATGCCACTGCGACGTTTAACTGCTACCTGTATGATGAAATCATGCCAGAGAAGTGACCAGAGGACCGAAGACATCGATAAACGCTTTTACTGTCTTCTGTGTTAACTGTTGTGTGCTACATGTTGTAAAAGTCCTTGGGAGTAATTACGCTTGTTCGGTTGAAAGGTGCCCAAACAGAGCTGATTAGGTTAAATGACAGGAACCATTCCTCCTCTAGAATCATAAGGTAACTGAATCCATTAGGCTCGTTCTAAGATTTCCACGCATACGAATGAAATGGCAGCAATGATAGTAGGGCTTGAAATGAAAGTCAAAGTTGAATTGAGGCCGGCATGGTATTTTGAAAAGTAAAGTGGTAGGGAGTGCTAGAAATAAAAGCCACATCTATAGTTTTCTTTTACACCCATTCAATCAAACAACACCGTTCTATTAAAAAATTTGTCGAGCACAGCAAAGTATCTTGAATAGAAGACAGCATCCAAATAGCGCAGGAGGTGGATTGAAATATTTTGAAGTTAAGCAATTAGGATTAACCATCAGGATGTAATAATGACCGATTACGAAGTGGCAAGTTAAGCTATTTAAATAGAATGACTTTAAAAATCAAACATTGCGTGTAAATTTATTTCATCTTTAAACGAATATGGACCTTTCTGCTCAAGAGAGAGTTCATGGATTATGTTGTCGACTCTTGAAGATGTACTCTATGGTTTTATGTTGCTCTTCAAATTACCGAACTTACATCTTAAAAGCTGAACGACGTCGATTTGTCTAGGCTTGGGGTCCATATTGGTCAGGCTTCTTTTTATTCTGGGCTTGGACAGATCGTGAATGATACGCATGCCTCATATTGTTCGGATCAAAGCATTCAGATTTTTTTCATTAAAGAACAGGAAAAATGGCGTATCAATTAATGATATTTGAACAATCAATGAAAGAAAAATTAAGGAACGACAGAGTCCCTTTTATTCGCCCTGGACTGCATCAATTGGGAAAGCTCACCAATTGAAAGTGTCTGCAGAAACATGCATGATTCTGCTTTACAACCGGTATTCAGTCAGGTCTAAATTTATTGCCAGATTCGCTGTGGAATTATTTGCAAGCCAGATAAGATAGGATGTATCTAGAGACCACGAGGTTAATTCTGTTCTAACATAAAGCCATTGTGACTTGTTTCGTACCTAACACTCGTGATTCATTCCCCTTTTGTATTTCTCTGTTCTCTTATTATGAGTGGGCCTTCCATTCGACGTACTATACTCCGGTTTCGAAAGGCCTTTTTGGACCTGCCCTGTAAATGCAAATCACAGTGCAAGACTGGAATGAATTTAGTCATTGTGTAATGATGAAAATCATGCATGAGGAATATGTGGTCAAGGTACCTTTCTCGAAGGCTTTTTCCTTCAATTGTACTTTACCTACAAAATAGGTCCCTTTGAACCTCTGCCAGCTACAATCCGGTTGATTGAATGAAAGAAGAACAACCATATAAGTGTGATCATGCACGATATGGGTATGATTCTCCCAACACTTTCGCTTTGGCTCTTGGCACGGGGCTGAGATGAATCACGTTGGCGGATTGGCTAACTTTCAGACAGGTGAAATGCCGTCACGTAATCATGTGTGCAAATACACAAAATTGTGCCATCGATTGCCTTCACAACTTGAGTTATCAACTTGACAATCAAATGACTTTTGATAACGGAATAATATGCGACAGTATGCTGTTTGTCCATGAATCTTTCATGAAGGGTCAAGCGTACAGATTCTACCATTAAAGCAATTTGAATGAAAAAACAAATCTACCGAAAAAATTGTCCATCATTAAGAGATCCATCTCTACCGTGCATCCTGTCAAGATCTCTTACAAGCCTTCAACCCGATTTCTTACTATAAGCACTAAAAATACCAAGCCACACTAAAAGTGCATAAATCGGAATGTGCGAGACCGAAGTGCTCTACTTCTGTTCCAGTGCTATCACGATCCGAGTTAGGTGGATTCGATGTTTATATTCTTTTGTACGATTATTTTCTTCTACTGGTTCGGATCTCTTGATAGGAAATTAAAACGCAGATTTGAATCTATAAAATCACAAGATTTGGATCCTTTTTCTTTAACACTGACATTCCTTGAATGTTTGTTTGCTAATTGATCAATTTGAAAGTTGAAAGAAGAAAAACAATCAGACAAAACATTATCCATGTAGTTCAAGAGTTTCATTTGAAGGCGCCATGATCCACCGTGCCCCGATTTTCATTATTAGTGGTGTCGCTTTCTTTCTAACCGGATACCTCAAATCTACAGTGCAAATCATTAAATTCTAAGGTTTTTTGAATCACAGACCACCCAGACTATTTGATTTCATTGAGAAACGTGAATACTAATGAAGAGGGTAGTTTTTGAACATGGCTACATAAATTCTGGTTGATGGTGGTAGAAGCTGATTCTAACCGGAATCCCTTCACCTATCAGAGTTAAATTAGTTCGATTTTGCTTCTGAATATCCTAAGAAAATTAATATATAACTCGCTTTGATTTAAGGATGTGATCATTAGCTCTACATTGGATGAAGAACGTAAGTTCAGTTTAATAGTTCTGGTGCCAAAACTAGTCAGGTGCCTAAGAAAAAGTAGTAGGTGGTCAAACCTACTCTCAACCTCCTCGTAGTGACCACTGGTAACCCTAGGGACAACTCTGGGGGCTAATGAGAGGGGCGGCCGGTTAGGACTAATCATTCTCCGGACGTATAAAATCAGATTATGCCAGCAGATGTACAGCTTCTTACAGCTTGGAACACGAGGCACGATGTAAATAACCGGATTCATGGTCTCAAACTGGAATGTGTAGTGCACGTGCATGTAGTAATGAATGGAGTCTCCACCAGAATTTTGAAAGATTTTTGGTAGGAGACATGAAGACGGACGAAGAGGGACGAGGTGCCATTACGAAACTGAACTGCTACCTGTACGACGAAGCCACGTCAGGGAAGAGACCAGACAGCCAAAGACGTCAACAAACGTTTTTACTGTTTTCTGTGTTAACTGCTGTGCTATTTGTACTTCTGTTATACCCCCAATAAGTCCTTGGTACTTGCCCTAATGGGTGAGGAGAAAATAAAAAAAAATGAAAAAGATGATCTTTAGAATATATAAGTCATCAAAAAAACTGAACTGATGTTGGATCATCAAGCTTACATTTGATTTTTTTGTGCTGGTGTAGAATTTCGATGATACGAAGTGATGATTAGTAATTCTTTGATTAATTTAATGCACATCTCGATTCAAAGCCAATTAAAATAGTTACTTTTAAAAGATGAATGATGAAGTAAATCCTATTCGCATCTAATTTTTCCATTAAGTTTGGTTATCTCATGCAGGTAATGTAAAGTAAAAGATGACAAAGCGAAAAGAAGGTTTCCAGGGCTGGTCAAGATCTCATCCTTCGATGAATTCACCAAACACATCTTTATTTTCGATAAACTTGACTGCTGTTATGAGTTTAGGCCTCCGTACGTTGTGGATCAAACGTGTATATCCTACATGACTTTCAACCCTAATAGTGTTGTAAGCAGCAGGAATAAAAATATGATTCAATTTGAGGTCGAAAATTCGTCGGAAAAAACTGCTGTCAAATCCATCAAGTACCGTCTGTTCTTAGTCCGCTTTTCCATTCAATCAACTTTGCAGAATAGTTTTAAATTTTATCGCCGCCGGAACTTTAGGCTAAAAAGTGTTTATTATTCTTGAAAAACGGTTATTCGAAAGTAAAAAGCACCATTTGTTCAAACTAATTTTATTCGACAGTGTTTCGGGAAATTCACTTTTGGCTCACCAAAATGCAAAACCACACGAATGGTTTTCCTTCAGAAAGTTCTCTAAGGATTTTAGATAAAATGAGTTCAACACTTATAGCTCCAAGTAGTTTTCTGGTAAGTTTGTATTCGGCCATTTTTTTGGAAAGCACAATTTTGGGATCAATCCTCTAATGAGTGTTTAACGTTTGAAGGTTTATGAACAAATTTTAACTCAAAGACAATTCAAACAACGCAGTTTTATGTTAAATTTAGAACAAAGATGAAAATGACTTTCAAATTTTTTAAAATTCTGCTTGCATTTAATTAATAATGGAGAAGTTAACTAGGTATTTAGGAGTTAAGTAGCTGAATTGGTCTAGCTGAAGACTATTATCGCTAATTTTTATAAAGTCGGGCAACAGTAAAATCTCTCCATGAAGACTCATGTTAAAGCTCTAACAGACTTCCACAATCAGCAAGGTAAGGCATCACCAGACAAGGCAATGAAATGCAGCAGAGGTCCATCTTAATCGGCACTTCTAGAACTAAGGGACAAAAGCTGCACAATCTTCTGAATTAGGGATGAAAGCAGCAAAACTTCATGATGAATAAAATGAATGAGAGCACATGAATCCCCCAAACCGAAAATAGTGGAAGGTGTATACTGATCTGTGTCCTAGTTTCAAGACACACAGTGATTTATTCAACGAAATGTTATCTTACTGATCAACCGATTGCTTAAGGGTAGGACGATAAAAAAAGTCTATTATTTAGGTAGAAAAATCACTCTCCATAACCAGAAAGAAGATAAATTTAGTGACGAAGGGACCGTGCGAATTTGAAGCTCTGGTGGAGCTTATAGATGATCGGCAAGGAAGCCATGTTTTGCGTATTGGTAATTGTTTTCCTCTCCTGAACTCTTGCTACTGATCTGCCTGTTTTGAATTCATATGTATTTCATAGCTAGATCAACAGATTTAACCTCGAAACGAAAAAATGTTGCGGGGTCAAATAATGTGAAAAAATTATGGACTTCGGGCCCCAAAGGCAACTAATTTTAAAAACTACTTTCCCACAGGCATCTTTCATCACGGTCTCGTTTGCCTGTAATTCCTTTCCGAGTGATATCAGATCTAATCAAGAGCAAGGGCCAGTAGGTAGAATACATCAAAGCTACAGTCTTGATATCGTGCAATAGATCTATTACAAACCGACCTTGAAAATAGGAAGTAGTACTTTTAACTATCTGATGCTTATGGTACTTTTGAAAATCTATTCAATGAACTTCTATTTATAATCACGATGCTTTAAAGAGAGCTTTGAAGTGAGAATTCCCAAGATTGAAGTCATTTTAAACTTTCAAAACGTCTATGGAAGCTCAACCATGTACGGAGTGCACATTCGTTTCAGACTGATGATTAATTTGGTGCACGGAAACACGTGACATATTCTGCCCTATCAGCTAAAGCGTGTCATTTCCTGAAACCCTTGCTGATGCAGTACGTTTCGAACATTAAGTAGAACCTAGTTATGTTTTTATCCAATAAGTGATTAACTTTTCTTCACGTACTGCATATAACTCAACCCTCAACTGTTCCAGATCCTTCGGCTGTAATGCCACCTTTCCCGAATGAATTAAAGCTAGGTAGAAGTTGTAACGATCAGTGATTTTCCACTAGCCGTTCACTGTGGTGGTACGGCAGGGCTGGTAAAACTTGTGGCCTGGTGGTATTTAAGGCTTCTGATCTATCCTTTAAGAGGCATGTTGTACGAGATAAAAGATGGCCAGGACTAGTTGAGGTGCAAGAAATTCCCCGAAGAAATCCAGAATTCCAGTACCTGACCATATTTCTATACTCTTTTCGTTTTCTATCCTCTCCATTTATATCTGTGTGTATTACTCCCTGATATCAGTATTAATTTGCACTAATGACCAATGAAGCAGGTCACTTATGACTTTCCGTCTTTCTCTTCAGCCAGAATTCTCTGTCAACGTGGGGATTAGCCAAAGGCATAGATTGATCTAATGAATAAAAGGGTACGCTATTTCATTGATCGCACGTCAGTTTAGCAAGGGAATAACATCTTTAGGTGTCAGTCTATTAACAAACCTCTTTCGTCAGATTGATCAAATGAAAAGAGTATTTGAATCATTGGATTCTTCATACCGATTCAGCCATCATTTTTCTCTATCACGACGAAATAAAGTTTTTAGACGTATATTATAAGCTTATTCATGATAAATTGTAGTCTAGCTTTATTCGTTGAATACTTAGCACAATTTTTTCAAACTCATTTTAAATTTGACGTTCCTTATATTCACCTGCTGATCTCTAAGTGGCATCGTTTCAAAATAAAATTGCCATGTATTCTGGTAGTGACAAATATTTTAAATGAATTAGACTGAGCAAATAAGGTTTTCAGGATTGATCATATTAAGAAATTATTGTACAAAAAACTTTACAAGCCATTGAAATCCAACAGGCCTCTGCAAGGTAAATAATAAGTGCCATGACTCGAATAATTGAAGTAAACTACCAAAGGTCTTCAAGCGAACCCCATCCATGGCTGAAATTATTTTAAATGCAAAAACTTTGGATTAGCTTACAGAATGCCGATCAGTGAACTTTTAATTCCTATGTCCAGAGCTTTTTCCATCAGCTTTGACATTTCTTGAATCTGTTCATAATTTACGATTAAGTATGCATGGTATTTATAAAAATAGGTGAAGGGAAGCCAACTGTCTTAACTTATTTAAGAAAGGACATTCTACTATAAAGTGAATTTAGATGTATCCAAATTTACACTACATTTTAAAAGCATTAGAAATTCATCGGTAAGAGTTGATAATTTTAGCTTTTTGATAAACTCCTTTGTGAAAACTTCTAGCATAGACAGTATCAAATTTGTTCTTAACCCAAGGCTAAGTTTCAGAGGTAGAAAGGAGACAAACAGTGGCCAAATGTGGTTAGAATATGTTTATCTAAAAAATAAAGCAAATAAGGTCTGAAAAAATTAGTTTGTTCAAAGCAAATTTTTGCGATCACAAGCAATGACTAGAGGTATTCTGTCCACAGGCCCTAGCAATTCAGAAAACAATACAGATTCGGGCCCTGTTTTAAAGGTTAGAAAGTGTAGCAAGTAGCATTTGAATGAAACTGGTACTGTCGTCATAATATCATTCACATTATCGTTTATTGGCCTTCGGCTTTCTGCTTTTCGCAAGCACCGTTAAAGTGCGGCTGTGATACGTGCGTTAGTGTTTTATGTGAATACACGAAGTGTGCCCTGAAGCAACGAGCCATAATTTTCAAACGGCCAATGGGATCGCCAACTAGCTGCACAGATGCACACACGCACACTCCCTCACCTGTAGTTGTAAGACTGGCTAGAATTGCAATCAATGAGTGGTTGAAAATCCTCCAGAAAAAAAACAGGATTCATATTTACGTATATTAGTGCACGTCCTCAAGAATTAGAACGGACGTCGTGCTTTCAAGGACTGGACTAATTGAATTGCCGATTCTAACCAACTCAGAGATGCCCACCAGCCTACCTGATTTCTTTGCTTACTTTGGATATATGACGCAATAATTATGCTTTCCAAAGTGAGAAATAGACGTGGAACTGCCAGAAAAGGTGAGTTCAAAATTAATTTTTTTTGGAATAGTGCATATTGCAATCCGGTTTATTTAAATACGTGAAGTTCTTTTTTATTCTGATTCACGATCGTGATTCCTCGTTTAATATTGTTAAAACCTATCGCATTCAGGTACTACAGGATCGCTAATAAAGCGTTATATTTTAACATATTACTGAATTTTAATAACGTAAAATAGTATGATGAATACAAAAAATTGCTTTCCATTAAGCACAGTTTGATTTATTGCGTTTTAAAGCTGAGGATGAAGACGACACGAAGGAATTTTTGTTAAATCGGAAAGTGACCATCAAGGAAGGCGTGGATGTTGAGAAGGACTATAAAATCTTCGAATTTCTCGGCAGGTGAGGACAAATTTCACTTACATTTATTTGAATCATTCTGTGAATGACTGATTTTGAGTATTTTTCTTTCCTAAAATCATACTTATTTGCTCCGAAGCGTTCACATTCGTTTGTCTCGAAGATATTCATGCAGAATAAAGATAAGCAAGGGAATGTATTTAACAGACAGAAGAACAATGTTCCCGATGTTATTCGACTTTGAAATCAAAAATTCATTTCATTGAGTGCAAAAAGGCTCACATAAACGCTTTGAAAATACAGACTTGAATCTCTAATTTCGTTTTAGCATTCATTCTAAGTTGATTCAAAAATTAGCTAAAGAGTACTGAATGGTAAGCAATATTTTAGGGAAACACCACAATGCAAGAATTTTCGAAAAAGTAATAAACTGATATGGTGAATTGTTTGGAGAAAACATTATGGTTCCCTGTCTTATTATACTGAAATTATTAAAAGTAAAATATAACTGAAAAGCTCAAATAAATTAACGAAAAACCGAGTATTCTTAATGTACTGCTATTCATTGACTGCTTTTGACTAAGGCTGAGTCGCATTATTCTACTGATGGCAGAAAGCGAATTCGTCTTGTACCGAATTTTATTTAGAAGATCAAAAGCAGTCGTTTTTAGACGGAAGTAAGACCAAAGTTCACCAGGCAACGGTCGAAACACCGTTATACAGGCTTGAGCATTCAAAAACACATTTTACAACAGGATGGGAACAAAGGCACTGGAAAGCCAGCATAGGAATTTCGTTTTTTGGTACCTATTTAATTTAATAATGTAAATTTCCCAATCTTTGCAGTGGAAAGTTCGGCGATGTAAATAGATGTCAAGAGAAGGTGACAGGTTATGAGTTGGCGGCAAAAGTCATTCCATATAGCTGCGCAGACGAGGAGGAGGCTGTGATGAACGAGGTAGAGATTATGAGTCGACTTCGGCATCCACGGCTTATCCAACTCTATGATGTCTTCGTTCAGCGTGATCGCATCACTCTAATCATGGAGTTGTGAGTTGTTTTTAAACTTATCTTATCCTTTTTATTTTTTGTCCACATACTTTTACTAAACCATTGTTACTGATTGTCAGAACTTAACAATGATTTTTTGAGTTGCGAAATTCCCTAGTCTTATCTCTCCATTGGAATCGTTTCTAATCGGCTATGCAAATAAACTAGCATTAGCATAGTATCTGTGGTCAAAGTTGGTAATGGATATTTATATTATTTCTCTAGACAATGAAGCAAAAAAAGGTTAATATTCTTTGATGCATTAACGAACTCAAGGTAACTGCACCTTCACACAAAAGAAGAGCTTGCATTTAGGTGTTCATCCAGAATCATAATGATTCTTACGGCAAATGTTAGTTATTTAGGCTCCAGGGTGTACCATTAATATTTTCTTTCAATTCTCCGGCAAGATCAGTTTGCTAATGTAGTTTCTCTTAACATCTGCACCACCAATTTAGTCAATGATTTGAGCAAAGGATACAGATTTTGAGAGATAATGCTTCTGGCTTGATTCAGCTGACATTTCATCCAAAAAAAGAAGATTGATCAAGTCTTAGTCCGTGATCAACCAGTGGTTAGGAACGCCAGAAGCAATGTTGCGTTGACGAATAATATAGTGAATTTAGCGGTATTAATGTAGAAATGACATCCACCTTTATCTTCAATCGCTTGCATCGCAAGATAAAGTCCTGGAAAATTCCACTTTAAGGAAACGCTGAAATTCTGGGCGTGAAAGCAAGGATAGAATTATATTCTTGGACTTGAATTTTCAAGTGTCTCTCTTTCCAGTGAATGTTGATTCGACTCAGCTTTAGCCACAGCCTCAAACTTCAATCAAGTCATTTTTGACGTAATTTTTCAAAAATGCAATACAATGTTGCCATGTAATGTAATTTGATAGCTATAAAATTGTCAAATAGTCAGAATTGTTGAAAAGTTTAGGCACCGATCCCCTTGGTTATAAGCGGCAGCTGTTTGGAACAACTGACAGAAGATATAATGTCACTCTGATGGTCTCACTAAAGCAAATTTTGGCTAACAAACCCTACTATTTTTAACAGGATAACCGGTGGAGAGTTGTTTGAACGCGTAATTGACGAGCATTTCGAATTAGACGAAGCAGCATGCGAGAAGTTTATGCGCCAAATCCTTCAAGGCGTTGAGTATATCCATTCCCAACATGTAATACATCTGGATCTAAAGGTTCGTACACTGTTTTCTTTTGAAATACTTAAAACAAAAAGCTCACCTTAATTTCTTTTACTTTCGATATAAGACTCAGATTGTTAAAAGGCACATATACTACTTAAAAATCTCCAGAATGCAGACTCATTCGTCACAAACACAACATCCATCTTGCGAACCAATTCGGATATTCTTTTAGGAGGCAGTATGAAATTTGAACATATAAGGGCAGCTTTTAACTCTGTTAGTGGATGTGCCAACATTATATCGCTTGAAGTTCTCCTGAGAACTAGAAGTGGAATAAGGATAGTCAGCACAATTCTCTAAAACTGCCTATCTTTAAACACATTTGAAATCGCAAGGGTAATATTCGACTTGATAGATGGGAACATACCTATAAGCGTCCTATAACCAAACAGCTATGAAAAGCATGACTGAATGACTTAAGCTTCAGGAAGAATTCAACATTAGAGCAGATCTTTCTGCTCTTAGGGATCAGTGCCTAAGACCGAAATTCGAGAATTAGGACTCTCGTAGGAACGCAGATCTTTTAACTGAATATGGAGATTTCCCAAGAATCGGTGTCAAATAAAAGATAAATTTACTTGCCGTGCCAGATTTTTGGCAATCCGGCTCTCAAGCTCCATCTTATTTATTAAAACGAGAGGAAATCTACTCGATTAATAAAGAGTAGTTTTAGAGAACATTAAGCGATCCAAACACCGGGAGACTCATTATTAACAATAAATGGCCTTCAGTGTGCTCTTTTGATTTACCTTGATCATTTTGCGCCATCAAAACTTACCAGTGCCTTTACGGAATCTTCAAACGAATTCCAGCACCCACAATTGTCTTGCCGATTATCAGTTCATCACTTGAATTTTGGATCTGGTACTAAGTAAAGTTTAATGGCTTGTTACTTTTTATATCCACTGGAACTACTGTTAAAAGCCACAAAGATTTCAGCTTTAATGGCCAGTTCCAAGCATACCAATCTAAGCTTTGATCTTTGATCCTATTTGGTTGAAGAATATCCCATCAATTTTCATTTTTGGTTCTGCATTGATGAAATCCCAAGCATCGCAAAAAGATTATCATTCCAAATGAAGAAATTTTCGGAATTCATTATTTCAAATAAAATGCAATCAAATTTAGTCTACAACTTCTAACTTGATTTTATTTTATTAATCTTCATGATTGAATACTTGATGCTCATTAAAAATATCTTGTGAAATTTTCTGCAGCCCGAAAACATACTGTGTTTATCTAGAACCGGTTTTAAAATCAAGATAATTGACTTTGGCTTGGCCCGGGAAGTTACAAATGCTGATCTACGCGTAATGTTTGGCACACCAGAATTCGTCGCTCCTGAAATAATCTCCTTTGACCCCGTGACCTACGCAACGGATATGTGGTCCGTCGGGGTCATTTGCTATGTTCTGTAAGTACACCATCTAAAACTTAGATTTCCAAGTTTTTGCTTTGAAAAATTTGAGTGAATTTGCATTACTTTCAGTTAAGGTTATTAGTATCCCAAACCACTGTCCCGTTTTAGCAAAACCTCTGATGTAGGAATCAAATAAATCAAAAATTTTCTTAAAACGTCCTTGAAGAGGAGTGATGCGGTAATTAGAGGTATCTAAGTGGCTACCTACTTTTTGGTAATATTTACTCTATCCGTCTCCACAGCTTATGAAACATTTTCACCTCATTGAATTATTATATTCACTTTTTTTACTGGAAACGAGATACCGTTTCTCCTGTTTTTAAAGGGGGAGATTTCTAGTTTTCTCTTTGTATGAAAATGTTTGTGTCGAATTCCCATAAACGGTTTTTATTCATGAATGATTACCCAACAATGAGCTTAACGCCAATGCTATTTATTTTGCGTCTTAGTCGGCATTTACAGCCTTGCCTTTACTAAAAGCCTCGGGTAAAGTGATGCGAGTATTTCCTTAGGAGCAACAACATTCTAGGAATCTTCACATGAAAAAAGTGCGCCTTTCTTCCTTGAAGAGTTTCGCCCAAGTGTGTGCGTGTGATTCAGTACTTGGCATAATTAAACCTTAAAGTGCCCCATACCCCCAATTTCAACAAACTCCGTTCTTGTTTTCTCCAATGCGCGGTTTATACACAATTTTAAGCGAAGCTTTGTTTATTTAAGAAAACAATACTTCCAATAAAGTATTTTTTTGAAGAAAAATAAGCTAAGCCATGGATACAAATTTAATTTAACAAAACCATGTTTATATTTTGCAATCTGGCTGGAACTATGGCAACAGGAATCTTGGACTAGGTTCAAGGAAACTGGCAATAAACATGCCAACTGATGAGGTCAAATTAGGATTTAAGCGCTGTTTTTCATTGCAGATGTCAGCCGATGTGAACTTACGAAAAATGATGGTTTTTAAGTAGCAATAATACTCTGTTAACTTGCCGTGGTCAAAATAGTCCTTTATCTTTTGACTTTAAATTCGTGCTTTTATTAACAAGAACTGCATATAATTTGTCGAAGAAACGTCCAAGTGAAAGACTAGACTTTCAAATAACATCGTGAACGGACAAAAATATTTCCTATAAACTGGTGAAGAGTTCAGCCATCAGAAGTCTCCTCTTTTTGATCCATTCCCACTGATTCGGACCATGTTAGAAATTTTGTTGCTCAAGAAGTAAACCCAAAATTTTTCATTTACATCAACTTACCAAAACCCTAATCTATTTGAACATTATGCCCATTTCTTGTCTGGAAATCAGTCACTATTTGTTTAACTTTATTCATCTCTTGTTTTGAATTAGCTCATACTACTAATTATGGTGATTAATCTGTTCAAATCATATTCCATTTCATGTGATTGGTTTCAAATATTCAATTTCCTTACTAGTAGACATTAGTATTTAGTTTAACCCTACTGAATTATTATTAATATTATTTTCACATTAACATGAGTTGAACTTTGTATATTTGTGATGGGAGACTCAAACATTTGTCTAAAAAATGATGGTAGTGGGAAATCAACTGCGTGGAAAAAGAAACTGTTGAAAATTCCTCTAAATCGCACTTGTTGACTTGGAAAAAAGTTTATCAGCATCAAAACATAATGAGAAAGTTTTTTAAGTTAATAAAGTACGAAATTTTGTCATATTGCTGCTGAATGCGTGATCTTTTCTTCAGAAATAATGGATTGAAGGAAAACGGGATTAAAACTAGGCCCTCAAATACGAAGAATTGTGGCACTATTAAGTGCAATTAAATGAGCATATTTACTTGACAAAATTAAAAAAAAACTGAGAAAACAAAGCAAGCTAACTATAAATATCGAATTTAAAGGTTTAAAAATTTGTAGTTTGCTTCACCAAGCACTTATTGAATGAACACAGCCAATCCTTCATTTGTCTTGGCGTTTGTACTTCTAAGTAGAATAAAATCCTTAAGTGGTATGCAAAATTAGATCCTGAACTTCCCAAAAGGGCAATAAAAGTGAATGGACAAATAAGGAACAAACATAAAAAAAAGATTTTAGCATTCTATTTACCAATGATTATAGACAGTGCGTTGGTAGAAGCATAACTTGTTGGTTTAAATAGACTATCTTCAGAACCATAGTTGATAAAAGGTACGATCAGAAAATGTATAATAGCTAATTCATCGGGAAACACTAGTGTTTTTTGCGCACCTATTATTGGGTTCAAATGAATTTTCTCTACTTAACAAGATTCATCTAAGCATGAAAAATCAGAACTGATATTGAAAAAAATTTAAGGGTTTCGCTCATTTAAGGTCTTTTGCAATTTATGAGATCAAAATTTTCCGCTACTCGACTTTGACTGGCTTAACATCTGTAGATGGCTGTGAAAATACAAGTTTTCTTTTCAATTTTACGACTTTCCATAGATGCATTAAAAGGAGGGGCCTTAGAGTGTTTGATTAAACGGAAGATAAAATGAGATTAATAAGTCATTAAAGTACATAGTATCCCTTATTCTGCTTTGACCTGCTTTTATTTATTTCTGTTTCCTGTTAAAACCAACATATTACATAGCCTACCAAATAAATAATTCCTATTAAGATCTGTTTTTCAATCGTTTCCAACCTAGCTTGGAAACTAGGTATTTGCCTAACTGAAAAAGTCAGCTGGCTCATAAACCAATGCATTGCCCTTATCACAAAATTTTCGTTTGAATCATTTTGAAAATACCAAAAATTTTAAAAATTAACTCAATATTTAATAAACAGTTAAACTATATTGCACAAAAGTTTTACAATTTTTAGTATATGAGCACGCTAAAATTTATAAAGTTATTGTTTTATTAGACTCGTAGAATATAAAAATCAAACATTTAATAAATTTCTACAGATGTAATATCACTCTTACTGAAAATTTAATAACAGACTAAAGCAACCTCTGGCTAATGATTTTAGATGAATTTCTAAATGCATTGGTACTGTTTTCGAATATGTCAAGATTCGATCGATTGCGGTGGAAATGATCCAGTTCAAGAATATGTCATTAATGTTTTCTACCTAAAGTCTATAGCTTATAAAGAAATTTTTCTCCGATAGATTATACTAACTTGGACTTTAAAAGTTAGAGCATCACTGTCTGTTTATTCTTTCAAGATTGTCGGGCTTATCCCCATTCATGGGGGATAATGAGAGTGAAACGCTTAGTAATATTATGCGTTGCAACTACACCTTCGACTATCCAGAATTCGCCGATATCTCTACGGAAGCCAAAGACTTTATAAAAGCTCTACTCAATAAAAATCCGCGGTTAGTAATTACCTTGAAAAAATTAACTATGAAATCTACTTAGAGCCATTTTTTTAGTATTGAGCTAAGATTTATTTTTAATGTTTTTTGTTGCATTTTAGAAAGAGAAATACTGCGGCTCAATGCCTCACACATCCCTGGCTAAAGGCGCGTGATAGTAATGATATTGCATTTAAACAAATCGCTTTGAACTTCAGTTACTTAGCAAAAATAACAGTAGCTAGTGAAAATATAATCACATTAGATATCAAGTCAACCGAAATAAGAGCTCTATCAAAAGCTTTATGTTAACTTTAATTTGTAAGATAAAAAAATTAAATATGAAATCGAATTGTGCTAACAATGGATAAATTGGCACTTATTTTGTAGCTATAGTCGGTAAATTGTAAATTTAAGTTTTGCTGAATTCGATTTACAGGAGACCCCGAAATTAAAGCGGACAGCAACAGTCAGCAAAAAGCGACTTAGACATTTCGTGTACCGTCGTAAATGGCAGGTAAGAAGCGATGCCAATAGTCTAAGCTTATTCCCCTGGACAATGCTTCTCCAGATGGCTTTTTCCCATTGTTTTTAGAAAGCTGTTAATGCAATAATAGCTCTTCAGCGAATGGGAGTGGTTTTAACCCACACTCACAACAGTGAACCAGAATACAGAAAGCTCCTTCAGGCTAAGAGCACAAAGACCGCGGCTCTATTTAGGAAGTCTTCTATTAGAGAATCGCCAGCTTTTCATCCTCCTGATGAAGACACGAAGCGAAATCAATCTTTTAGCACAGCTAGCGAAACCGAAAAGCATACAAAAGAGCCAAGAAAACCGATTACTGAAGCCGATGTCCAGTCAATCTCATTGATGAAACGACCTCCCCAAATAACCGTTAGCAATCCCTCGCAACCGGATATCAAACAGTCAATTTCAATTGATTCCATTGCTTCAAAACCCCCTACTCCCTTGTCCAAAAAACCTGAAGTTTCCTTATTTACTGCAGAGAAGGCAGCAAATAATAGTATACAGAAGATAGAAGCTAAGGAAGAGAAACCAACACCCCCCGAACCAGTGATTAAAACACAAGACGATTCCAAAAATGACGGTAGTACAAACTCCACTTCCGTTAAAGATAACAAAGCCCAACCGTTTAGGAGTAAAAAAAATAGTCCACAGCAGTTTTCTGTTTCGACCGTTGAACGGCCCAAGGATTCCAAAATCTCTGCAGGTCAACAAGCATCAAATGACCCATCGAAATCTGAAAATCAGATAAGACCTCTGACCACCAAAAACCCTCATCCTACAACGTCCCCTAATACCACTTCAAATACCTTTAATAAGCTATCGGATTCAAAGAGTTCTCCAGCTGTAAATAAAGGTTCGCTCTTACCAAGAGAATCAGTATCAAGCGCATCATCAAGAGCTGAAAACCAAGTGATGTCGGAAACAGCTCCTGACAAAACGACAACAAGGACCTCGAGTACTGTTGATAATTTACAAGAAAAGCAAACTTCTGCTGGAGGATCGAGGGTACAACCTGCAACGCCGATATTGCTGAAAATGGTGCAACTGAACAAGCCTCGAGGCAGTGTCGCTGAAAGGATAAGCTTCTTCAACAGCTCTCAAGAAGCCCAATCAAAAGGCGCCAAAAACAAAAAGTTTTCTCTTTATAGCTAGGTCTATTCACAAGAATATTTTGCGGCAGAGATCAAATGGACTAGCTTATCAACATTTCTTGAATGTGTAAATAGTAAGAAGCCCACAATTACGTAAAAATCTGTAATAACACAGAGGAATCATTGTTTACCACAAACTTGAGCTATAACGCAGATCGCTTTTCTCTTAATGTGAGGGAACGAATTTTTCCGCTCTATCAGTTTGCTTTGTCATACGTTATGTTTTATGAAACCAAATAATTTTTTTATCTCAAAATGATATTTTCTCTAAACTGAAAAATCAAAACTTCTGAATTGATGATACCATTAATATTGTTCGAGTGATTCGGATTGATGGAAGAATAAATGTATTGCTAAAGAAGGCCAAATTTTCAAATACTAGATCAAATATAAAAAAAACCTTCTTTCTAATGCTGTACAGGATTTTAATCAGCAAATTAAAATCATCCCTGTTATTCATTTATTCCTTTATTCATTTCGATTTGTTTTGAAAAAATGAATGTTCTCCAACTGAGAGCAGGATAAGTCCTGACTGCCTAAGAGGGGGCTCTAAGTGTGTGAAAGCACAGAAGATTAAGGTAACGGCTCAAATTTTTTATTATTTACTTAGCAATGCTTTTCTAGGCTGGCTGAACTAGTAAGTCCTGCCGAGTAACACTGTAATATCATCCTCATGTCTGAAGAGAGGCGTTAGGGTTTTCAAGGCGTTCTTTCAGCAATTTATAGATCTTGGAGTTACTTTGATAAGATCCCACATTGTTGCTTGCTGACACTGTCCGTCTAATGAGTGCTTTTCTCGATTATGGCGTCGTCCTTCAAATTTGCTATCAAATGCCAACTGCCATATTTCATTTAATAAATAATTACCTTAGTATGTTTTAACACTGATATCTGAGCAGAACTTATCAGGTGATCTTGCGGTGTTTTTCTTTTCACAAAGGCCTTGTTTTCATCCTTTAAATTATGGATAAGGACAAGAACCACTCCCAGTAACACAACCACAGACGTTGACAAGAAGGTCCGGCTGTCTTCTCTTGCTGCCTTTCCACTGGGCCTAGAAAACTGTAGTCCATTGGTGAGGATCTATAACTCACAGATGTTAGTCCCTCGAATATTAGTTTTAACCACTTGTATAAGTACATTTTCTGGATTTTTTAGCAGCACACCCAGCTACTTAATTCTTATGCTTAGATCCCCATTCAAGATACATATGCATAAAGAAATGCCATATCTCGACCTCGTTGATATTGTTCAAACACAATTACCCAAGAATTCGAACTATTGTATAGTAAACACCAACCAACCAGGCTAGAGCAGATATCTTACCAGCTCCACAGCTGTTTTAACTATAGCTTTTAAGGTCTCTAAACCCATTATTCCACCGAACTATGATTTTCCTGAAATGTCTTAGCGATATGCGCTTGGCTGCAAAAGCATAAAAAATACTCGAAACACGCTCTATCAAAGACAAAAACAAATCAAATAAATGAACAATTGCAGTGCTCAGAAGAAGGAGATTAGAGTATCATTGAACCCAATTTCAATTGAATGGCGCATTTTTTCTAGCAGGTAAGTTAAGAACGACACAAATTTTGTGCAATTGAGTCTGTAATAAAAATAATTTAACGAATGAGAGTGTTTTTACTCTCATGCTAAGTCGAAATATATAGTTGATACCTTTGCAGTGGTAAAGTAAAACACAGAGAAGACAGTAGAGAAGATAAAAAAATAACGCTTCAAATCTGTGCAGGCATTCATCAGCTTGGTCTTTTGAGGAAATTCTAGGAAACATTCTGGGTAACTGAGACGAGCATTCAACGAGAATACTGATTGTGTTATGATTTACTGCAATCATGTGCAACCCGAACATGCTATTTTTATGTACCTTTATCGCTTTGCAGCGCTCCATTATGTTCATCACATGTCTGTGATGAGAGATTCATTTTCTACACTCCGTATTACTTTTGTTTTAATCCATTTTAACAAGATCGTCTGATTTACAGTATTTTTTTCAGTTTGACGACACCAGGCCTAAACAGGATTAAAGTACATCTAGATGAATTGGCTGCACTTGGCCTGGAAACACAAAAATGCGACGTTTCCAAGGGTGTAGAAGGACAAACGCTGCCGGAGGACAATTTTGTATACTTTAAGTAGCCAGCCACGAAGTAGATGAATCAATTTAAAAGCTGGTCTCCCTTAGATCACCATTCTGGCATTCTCTTCCCGTGATCTTGCATTTCCATTTGACTCTGCCATTTTCATAAATTTCCTCGCGTTAGCCTATTAACAGTGTTTATTGTCAGTCAGTCAGACGTCAGTAGTTTAACCAGAATATCGCTTTGCAATGAGAGATGAAAATATTTTAATAAAGAAATAGGCTTAAGAATTATTGCATTTTCACTAGCATTTGTTTCCAACAGCCTAAGTTAGTCAACGTTTCCTTTTAACTTCTATTCAATTCTCTCCTCGAACATCTGATTTATCAGCCGTTGAGTACTTCTGCGTAGCCTTCTTCAACACGAAAGCTCATCATGATTGATGTTATTTGCATCCTTAGTCTTATTAAATAGTGATGTTTAAGTGAATAGGAGATTTGAAATGCATAGCAGCGAGAATGTGAAACACCAGAGTGTGAAAAATTTTCACTTACGAAAAATTCTCAATACACCAAAGGAAAATGAATGCATTCATTCAGGCAAGACAATTTCAATTATAATTATAGCCAAGTTTACAAATTCTTCTCTTGGATATTAATTGAACTAATTCCGAAAGCTCTTGAATAAATATCGGTGCACTTTGCGAATGAAAAATTCCGCGTTGCGGACCAGGTTTTTAGACATTCATTTAAATTAGGTATACATAATGTATGCATCACAAAAATAGACCTGAAACAAATGGTTTATACGTGAGATTTTTTATTAATTATTCAAACCACCTAAAGCAAGAGTTTCTAGCCATTTAATATAACGTTAAAAGGTTACCAAGGGCCTGCCATTCATTAGATTATTTACTTTTTAGCCAAATTTAACATGAGGGATTAGTTTTTTATGTGAATTATTTATTAAGAGAGCTAAGTGAAAAAAGGTTTTGCAAAGGTTTTGTAGTACTTGGCTCGTACTCAAGTCTCTAGCGTGAATAACTACCAGGTACATGGAATTCGTGAAAGATATTAAGATTCTTTATCAAAGGGAAAAATTTTCCAACAGTTAGACTTGAGAAAGGTGCTGTAGTGCCTCTCTGCTTGAGCACTACCCATTTTACTATCGCTTACAGTCTAGTATTAAAATCCTTTGGTTGACGTTATTGCTGCACTACTGGACGACTGACAGGACTATTTATAGGCACGTTTTAACTTGAACAATAATGAACCAATAAGGATGCATCGAAAGAGAGTATGTCAACATAATGTGGCGAACTCAGAGGCAACCAACAAAACTTCATGTAGCCGAGCGGCTACACATGACGGATAAGAGCTTAATACAAACAAATCATAGACGTTCATCAACAGAAGCGCTGTTGCGTAATTGAGAATAGTCGTCTTTAAATACATTGTTGACACACCTTTGAAGCAATCTTAAGATAAATATCAAATAATCTCATAGCAGAAGTAACCCGATTGCAGTCTTTTTTCTGATCTACATCTTACAAGCTACCGTCGTTTGTGAAATCATTTATTTAAAGGCGTTTTCTGGGACAGGTATTCTTTTTGCAAAAAGTCCAAAGCGGGTGGTCTCATATTTACTAACCGCCGGTTCAGCCTATGTGTTGCTGGCACCTCTATGCCTCTCTAATGAATGGTCGAAGAGAATCGATGTCAGACATGATCTTGTTTATCTAAGCAGGTATATGAACAAAATCTATTCGTTCATCTCTGAGTAAAGAAGGTCTATTTCCTGAAATGCCTTCGAACGCATCTTAAAAACTGTGCTGCTTTCCTGGCACATGACAATACTAAGCTGCCAAGTTCGTTAAAGCCTGAAAAAATGCCATCATTCCTACCCTTTAAGCGAACAGCACAGGAACAGAGCATCACACATTATCTAAAGAAACACTATTAATTTAGCATGCTTTTTGCATTGTTTAAGGGACTAAAGGCATTAACTATCATAATAGAATGTCAATGTATGGCCCCATTTAGAAAAAAATGCATAGCCACTATTCTACGTAGTTGGAAACGAAGCCCACATTTCCTATGACAAATAAAAATCCAAAGTTTGTAGGGGAGAATTCAAAGGAAATAATCACTGAAGGATTACATTTTGAACAAATAAGGGAACCTCTTAAAGTTTCAAAGGTCTAGATTGTATTATGAACCGATAAGACCTTTAATGCTCATAATAATATAAGGTTAGAATAACATTAGATCAAATTCACTGGAAAGAAAATTTGATCTTAAGAGCATCCAATACTAAGGAAAAATGAGCTTAAAAATTTTTCCCACTATCCATTCCCCAGCTACTTAAAGTTCACCCTTTGCTTCGTTATAATTTCGTCCTTCTTAACTCACTTTTGTTTGAATACATCGGTAAAGTAATTTAAAATCCAAATCCCTTCAAGTCCTTTATTTATAATCAAATCTAGAATGCATGTGAAAAAAAACATCGTTTATTGTTTAAAGAAGGGCTTTCTTAACGTAAATAGAAGTAAGTCTCTAGCATTTAATTAATAATTAAGGAATTAATTACCCTTATTAACTGGAAGCACTATTTTTTTGGCAATGCTGTTACATTTTCCAGATTTTAGAAAGCCAAATTTATTTTCAAAAAATAATCAGCTTGTTGGCCGTTAAATATTGACACTTCAATATCTCAGACAATAAAGCTCAGCAACGATTCGATAAAGTATTACTTTGAAAGATGGGTTTGATGAAACAACTTTCGGTCGCATGCTTCATTTTGAACCCTCTCGTCACCGTGGCTAAAGGAGGGCCAAAATCAAAACTACTTAAAAATTGTCTTTTGAACTATACACACATGGAGGTACTGAAAACGGAAGTATTTGTAAATCAGGGCGTGAAGTAATAAAAACACAAGAAAACTGAAGAGGTGGCTAGAGCAGAGATGGGATGTGTCATGTGGTTGTAGAATTCAAGTTCTAAAACATACAATAATAAACTTAACAAGAAAACTTTATTTTGTGTTTGTTTCTAATTATTTTGTGATCAACTTGAAAAACTGTCAAAGTCAAATCAATTTCTATTTTAAATTCAATTACCATTCCGATGAATTGGAATTTTTATATGGTTTCAAAGTAGAATTCTGCCGGGTGTAAGAGAAAATGACATTTATAATACTGGTGTCTGAGTGTTATGCACGACTGTTTCAAACAGTCATTTAAGGCACAGTTTTCAAAGTGTCACAGACTTTTGTCAAATTTTTCAATGCATTTAAATAATTGTTTATCGGGTAGACAGGATTCACAACGACGCAGGAAGCGAATAGAGCTGAAAAAATCTTGTTGAATGAGCAAAATGTAGAAATTTTGGGCTGATTAACAGGAATGCAGTAAAAGCGGGGCTTGTTAGATTGCAAACGTTTAAGTTAATACCTACACGAAGTTTAACTTGTATCCTGAATAAGAGTCATGGAAGAAAAACGTCAGTTCACAGATTTTCAAAATGAATTACTTTTCCAGAGACGTACGATATAGGCCGGAATACATACGTATATGCTTTTAAACAACGCAGGCATGAACATAAAGTTTAATAATCAGAGGTCTTCAATGTATATAGCCGATCACTCTCTGTCTAAGCTTGATACAACCCTAATAAATTTGTAAGAAGCTTGAGCTGCCCTTCGTTTCTGACTGCTCTTTGAGCAGAAATGTTCTCTTGCTTATAATGTGCAGTGACATATAGACACGTTATAGTTAAAGCCTAGAACTTCACTGAATCTTCAATGTCATTTATGGGGTCTTGGTATGTATAATCTATTTAAATATGAGGAAATATTAAATAAGTTTCAAAGGGAAATCTCAACGTGAAGTACTGACGCGAGCAAGTAAAGTGAAAAATAACTAGGCTATGCAATTATAATCAGTAAATGTGCTCCAAGTTTATCCAAGGCAAAATATTTGGTAAATTTTGTTAAATTTTGATTAATACCTTTCTGGAGGGATTCCGCTGCATTAATCCAACTCTAAATTGAATGTTGATGAAACAATTTGCATATGGTCGGATACAAAGATACACCACAAATCCGAACAAAAATTTCTCTGCAAAAACGCGAAGTCCGCAAAATCTACCAGTGATCTAAAACCATCCTTTATTCGTTTCTGCACATGTTCAGGAACAAAAATTTATAAAGCCATCAAAAACCACTAACATGACTGCTGCTAGTAGGGCAACGTGGCCTGAGGTTCGCTACCTTCAACAGCTTGATAGAGGTAGAGGAAAAAGGAGAGAAACAACATGCTTTTGACCTCAATTAAAACTGCCACCACCAAAGCTAATAAAATAAACATAATCCTTGCTCTCCCAGGCTTAGGAACTTGACCCACAGCGACGAAACATTAAGTGGTAAGATATTACCTTCCAACCAACGGAGCATAGATAGAAAGAGTCATAAATTTTGAGGTTGTAGGAATGCCGTCCCTTAAAAACAGGCTTTTATATCATTCACAGTTTGTTAGTTCAATCTAAACGGTGAAAACTCAGCTGTTTGTTGGGCGTTCTCGGATATTATTTTAAGACTTAGTGGCTATTTATCTGACTAAGCTTAGATTGCTGCTGACATGATGATGGTTAAACTGAAAAAAAATTAAAATAAAGCAAAAACGGTAAAACTATTTCAAATTGTTAAAGTAAATTCCTGCAAATACGATTTTTGGTTAAATTCCGGTAGGTATGATCCTCAGCGCTATTTGTCCTTTATCTCTGTTGGTACATTCAGATTAGAAGGCTGAAAATTGTGAAGAAATAAAATTCAATTAGTGACAATTTCCAATCTTGAGTCACTTTGTCTTATTTCCTAGACTACATTTCGATTTGCATAGGTCATGTGAACCATTAGATCATTAGAACTCAGGGAATTTCCGAGTTTATTTGGGTGTTATTTGTTCCATTTCTTTTAACATATTTTCAGCTGATAAATCCACGACCACATTTTTGCTTAGAGGACTTCACAAGAAACGATCAGATGAAAGCAGAGACAGCTGGAGAACTACTTCTAAGTACCGCTTAGAAGCGCATCGAAACGGCTGTCAATAAGGTGTTTTTAATCGAGTTCCATCCACAACCGAAAATTTACATCACACCGTTAAAATAGAACGCTACTAAATTTGAAGAATGGAGGGGTAGAAAATAGCGATGGGATGGAATGCATGTTTAAGATAAGGAAGAAAGCAAAGTAACAAGGCTGTAATTCATGGATAAAGTGCTTCTGATATATAGTTTAGCAATTAATGAACAGGACGCAAAAGAAGTACTGATGCCAAATTATTCAACATGGATTTTAAAGAATCTTCGAGTTTAAAAAAATTAATTTGTTTGTGGGCTCTTGTTAACGCCTTTTAATTTGTGCCACTCGCAAAGAAAGAGTGGTGGATATGCCAATCACTTACCCAGATAATTCCTCTAACCCAGCGCCAATGTTTTGATTTAGCAATACATTATTAGAAGATGCAAGCTTTGATCATTTTTGCTGCTTTCAGGCTGCTTTGGTTTGAAAAGATAAAACGAAATTTCGTGTTACTCGACCAAGTTAATTCAAACTTTCTATCTGTGAAAACTATATAATGTTGGTCAATTCTTGTATTACAACATATGTACTGTTGCTCAACTTTCAACTACATTTCTCAATAAATTGATGTTGCAAAGAAAAAGGCTTCAGGGGGAATATGTTGGGTACGTACTCCGCTTCAGTTTCAATTCATTGCACTATTGTACTTTAGCTGGCGTTTCAAATTACCGGACAGATGAAAAGTTTACATATACCCGTACTAAAAGTTGACGGCGCCTTTAAAATGGTTTGCAGAGGCATGAATTTTCTTAAGTGAGGATCACCTTATGAGCACTGTCAATTTCTTGGTTAATAGGAAGATATATAGAATGCGCAAACAGGAAGATATACACTGCAGCAACGAAGTTTACTAGGATGCGATCAATTTGTCAGAATCAAAGTAAGAGTTAATCCAAAAATGTGACCCCATTGAAAATTTTCTGCTATAAACACAGTTTTATTCAAGACTCATAGCATTTAAATGAAGCCTTTTTCATCAAGAATGTCAGCCTCGAATAGGATGCCCTTCGTTCGAATTTACAGACATCCTAATCAAACATCCGTGAACCAATCTAGTTTACAAGCTACTTATTAAAAATGAGTACCATCATGTGTATTAAGAATAATATCTATAAACCTGTCCAATTTCATCTTACGTACATTTTTTCTGTAAAACCCAATTAACAAAGTTTTACCTATTTATTTAATTGACTCTTAAAATAAGCTAAAATGAATTATTTGAAAATCTGAAAGCAAACTATTTTGCTCGTTTTTGAACTCTTTTGTAGTTTTGTGCAACTAAAAAGCACCATTTTGTGTTCATCTGCAAGTAAACCGTCACCAAGATTTGTGAGTTTAAGCATTTTGCCTATTTACTATCGCTTCATATTGTATTTTAATACCCGTTTTCACTTTATTTCCTAATTTTGAATGAATCTACTTACTAATAGTCCTTATTTAAGTTAATAATGATAACGTTCAAGATGAATAACTCGACTTCAAAAGCTTAATGATGAGCCATATACGTTCTTACGTGTAAAAAAATATATATTTATCAAAAATTATTATCAATAAAAACTAAAAACGAAAAAAAAAAACAATTCTACTTTTACCGATATTCTCTAAAGCGAATCTTGGGAAATTCCCATAGATGTTTTCATGGCAGTTTAGGTAAGAAGTTGTAACAACAAAGACGCAAAATAGACGCAAATGAATGATTGCGGTAGCGATTGAAGGTGTCGCTGGCATAAAAATGGACATTTTTTCCAATGAACGATATTGATAGATGGTGAATTTTGCACTCAAGCCCATTAAAGCTGTGTCTTAATTGTCCAACATGGAATAGCAAAGTAATAATAAAGTGAGTTCTTTTTAAGCAAGAAAAAGAAACCACTAAGAACCTCTGCAACTTGAGGAGTTGTGATTTAGTCTGTCAGGTCAAATCGACATGAAGATACGGTTCTTCGCCGAACGGCTGTAGAATAGTTACCTTGTTTACCATTGATTCGCCAGTAGCAAATTGTTATTTCACCTATCTGGGGGAGGGGAGGATCCAATGAACTTTGTGTCAATATGGGATATACCTGAAGGGTGCATTCCTTCGATGTAAGCTTCAAACCTTTTGTTTTTTTCGAATTCTTGAGCTTTGGATGAAGTACTCTAAGTCAATCTGCAATTACGCCCTGAGAGCCGATTGTGTTGGCAAGATTTGAGAATCGGTATTTGATTGTATTACAGGCCCCAGAATATGATAATAGAAGGTTGTTGCGAAACCGGTCTTGTTTTAAAGAGGATTGTAACGAAGTCAAATGAAATGGTGTTTGGAGCCTCCAAGCAAAGCACATGGTATTAGACTCAAAGTATGAATACTGAAATCACCCGGGAATAGAATAAACGAAAAAGGGTTCCAGTTTACTCAAAAGATGCTACAAGATTGATGATGCATTGGCGTTACAGCAGTTTTTGCTGTGTAATATAGATTTGTGGTCTTTAAACGCTAAGCTACTCCTTCTCTAGAAAAGTACAACAATAACTGAACTGATTAAAGATTTTCGGAACGGTAATTAAAATCAAAGGGCGATTGGAAAAACTTTTCATTTAAGGAGATGCAATAAAAAAGTAGAAAGAGCATGTGCAACACTTGAACACATACAGATAGCAATATAACAGTAAATTGACGTCTCCAACTCTCTGGTTCTTTCTCGGCATGGTTTCGTCATGCAGTAACAGTACATTCTTCAGTTTTACTTCGTTGCGGGACCTCGTCCGTCCTCGACACTTTTTAGTGTCGTTCATGGTCGATGGGCCTTTGTTGTCGTCGTCTGTTTGTCCTTGCCTAGGCAATGCTTCTAATAGGCGACCATTTGTGCTTTATATAGCAGTGAATTATGATTCCTTTCCTACCGATAAAGCGCTGTTCGCAGGTGGGATAGGGCAGCGATCTCCGTACCCCTTGCAGAGGGCTCTTCAACTATCTGCCGAGGTCTCCATTCATTGCTACACGCGCACACGTCCCACAATCCAAGCTTAAGACAATGAATCCAGGTATTAAATCGCACCTTGATTAAGAGGCTCTTGGTGGACTCAGGCTGTACTTCTGCTGGCATATTAATATATTTGTACGTCCGATGAGTGATTGGTTGTATCCAGTCGCTCCTCTCTTTAGCCCTCAGGGTTTTCCTTGAAGTTACCGATGGTCACCACGAGAAAACAGAGAGTAGGATTGACCACTAGATACCAAACTTCACACTTAAAAACATTTTTGAGATCTCTACCATTCAATCTAATCGAATTAAGTCTGTCACCTCATGTCCGAGTTTAAAGCCAAATTTTTAAGATCACTAGTGTATGAAACTAAAATATCCTTTTACGAGGGTTTCAACTGCAAAGTTTGGTCTCTCTTGACGCAATATACCACCAGCTTTCAATAATTTGTCCTATTCAGTTAGAGGTGAATGCCAAGGGACATTGAGCATTGCTGAAAAAGAAACCTGCGTGTCTATTTTTGACACATTTTTAAATCTATTTGCCAGCACATCATTGAAATCAAACATAAACTGTATGACCACATTGCCAAGATTAATGAACATATTTAATAAATACATGCAAGTAACGTGCATAAATTTAGGTCTCAGTTAAATGTAATTAAGGTGGTTTTAAAGCACCTATGATTAAAATAGGTGTTTATAAATTCAGTTTAAAATTTGATCATGATTTACCGTGCTTTAGCAAGAGTTAACAACAATATGTTGTTCTCGAAATCTGCAGGGTGCGTTCTCCTCATATATAAATAAGCCTTAATGAGCAAAGTATATAGTTAAATTTCATCAAATTTCGGTCTCTTCTTTCGCTCCAGAATGCTCGAACCGTGACCGTGAATGATATCCAGACACCTACGATGCTCCATTGCTTTTAACTGAAACATGCTCTTTTTGAGTCTTCTTTTAAGCCAGCATCTGAGGCTAGTATTAATAAATTAGGTGAGCCAATTATCTCTGTTTGTAGCCTAGTCAGTTACACTGGCTGTGACTAGTAAGGGCTTTTCTGGTCCTCTCTCGCCGATAGAACACTTAAAGCATTAACAAAGTCAAAATCGCAAACCATCAAAAAGAAATCGCTTTCATATTTGTCAACCTGTCATATTTGGACTTCGACGTGATGATTGATGTGGTCACATTAATCCTTTTGTTCAGGTGGCAACTAAATAAAAAACCAACTAGACCTTAGATTGTAATGGAAATTAGAAGATTATAATGCTAACATTTCTGAAAATACTAAGAAAAATACCATGAATGCAGATTAATAACAGCTACTTTACTTACAAAATGATGATGTTGAATAATAAAAAGTCTGATCAAGGAGTCAGTGAAAATCTCAAAGACGTCCCACTTGTTGAATAATCCCATCGGAATACTTATTTGCCCTTGTATGGGATGAAGACCGAAATAAAGTGGCCTGTGCTTACCTACCGCCTTCATGATTCTCTATATCTTTTCCAAACTTTTATGGAATTTACTTTTCAATACAGCCTATTGAAATTACGTAGGTTGGTGATAGTCCTACCAAATGCAAATGCAGGGGACTTCTGCCTTGGTCTGGATTCTTATTTTCGTAGGGTAACAGTTGAAATTTCAATGTTTTGCAAACAATTGATTATTTAGTTCATTAAGCCATACTTTTTGATAAGCTTTACGAACGCTATTGTAGGTGCTCTTTCAACCGACTTTCATGAAATATCAAAAATTGGACATTTGCGAAACATATTCAACCCTTGCTAATGCAATCGGTCCCCAACCAAGAAATTTCGCAACGAATACCCAAATCCTTTCAGTGAGTAGAAGAAAATAGACAAATGGAAAAGAGATTAGACGTCAGCAAGCTTCAAAGATTACCGAGTCAACTTTTGTGAGTTTGTAATTACTGCCATCTGGTACGCAATTTATTCAGAACAATCAAATGGGCAACACTTTAAGTGAAATTTTTTATACACAGGTCTTATTTGGCACTGGATGATGAATTTGACAGTTTTCCATCACTAAGTAGGAAGCTCTCAAAAACCAGGACAGTTCTCTGATTAGACAGATGGCTAATTCTGTGTACATGAAATATCAGGTATTCGTATCTTCAGGGGAGATATTTCAAGTCTAACAAACTCGATCAGCTTTATTTTGATGAATTTTGACTCTGAAATATGATGGCTTATTCACATATCCACTTAAGAATATTTTTAAACGTCTTCGCTCTTCACAAAATATGAAAGGCTTGCCATTGAAATTCCTGGCTGAATCACTAACTATACTTCATAATTATCAGTTGATGATATCTAGAATTGGAGTAAAATTTATTATTCTCCCTGAAGCCCTGATGTTTTGATGTTCCAACAAAAGGCGTTTTCTAACAGTACAGAATGTGTTACCCAGGTCGTTTAAAATGTCAAGAGCCTGGCCATGTCGGGCGTCAGTTACTGCTAATTTCATCTGGAATTACTAGCTAGACAAGCCCCATCGTCCATTGTAGAGTTAAAATTATCAGCGGTCAAAAGTATTTTTAAAATGAAGCCATTAACTGAAATTAGAAAATTTCTCTTTTTAATCAGAACAAACATATTTTGAAGTGGTCTGCTTATGTTTCCGTTGAGAAGGTATAAGTTAAGTGCCCTTTTTGGAGCAGCTCGCATAAATCTACATTAACATTTGATTGACTGAACCAGATTGAATAACACATATTTTATCATAGTTTTTTACAAATTCAAATAAGTACGTTGATACAATCCTTCCGCGAAAAACATTGCCTTAAAGTTCAGAAGTGCGGTACCATTGCATCAGGCCAGTTTTTCAGTCCCAACGTTGCAAGTCTCCCAGCAGCCAACCTCAGCTAACTTCTGGGTAAGGCAGTTTTGAGTTGATAAGAATTAATCTATGTAGATTGCTAAATTTTCAAGTATGCTTTTTCAATAAAATTGAACATTGAACCCAAATACACCTAGGATATTTTATCTACAAGTAAGGAGGTTCTGGCTTTGACACAGCCGCGCTCCTTCAGCATAATCGTTAAATTTGAAGATCAAATATTTGCTAATATTAATCAGTTTTATGTGCAAAAGGAGCTGTAAAGAAAGATTTATTGGGACAAAAAAGAAAAATAATGTGCTTTAGCACCAAAATTTAGCCAATAAACATTTCCGCGTCTTCATTTATTTTAAGTTTTGCACCTGAAAACTTAATGAAATCGACTGGCGGTAAATAAAATGATATTTGAATGAAATCAGGTGGGTCTACACTTAGTTTGGACTTCACAATTTGATACTTAAGCAGGTGAAATCGGTGATTCCGTTTGAAGCTCTTCAATTTTACTTCCCTTAGAGATTAAAAAGGGTCAACTTGTTCAGCTTCATCAGAAAAAAAACATAGTCGGTCATAAGAAAGCTTATGATCTTCACAGATTTCGATCATTTACTTATGCTGTAAATATATTATACAATTCCGATCAATCTGGCAAATGACAGAATGTAAGCATATGCAATAGCTTGAAAGTTTGAAATAAGCTGATATTCTATTTTAGGGACGTCGCTTATTGTAAAGAAGTATGAGAATGCAGAAATCGAAAAGCTAGAAAAGCTCAGTTTCAGTTTATCTTCACTTTCATTCTCAAACCATACAGTTTAACTATTATTCAAACGGCTGTGTATCTACAGCATGGCTGTGTCCCGGATGTACTCGTAGTCATACATATCCGAAATGGGATGATGTCGTATTATTTAGACTTGTGGTCAATGTATGTGCTTTGCGGTGGTAGATTTCATATGTTATTCTCAAATTGGCTGTGACAGAACATAAAAAAATAGTCCAAGTCAACTGAAATGCCTAGATTTGTTCAACAACCACCAACTGGAGCACTTTTGCCGATTGATCACTTTGACTACTAGACAAGGCTTTGAAAACCGCTGAATGCTTCATATTCAAGGCATTTCTCATCAATTTTCATTTGCATTTTTAGATGAACGATCGAGTGCTTGTTTGTCACATTTTGATTACATCTTTGATCACACCTCTAACCAACCTCAAGTTATTTTCTTCTGAATTCAAAATGTATAATCCATCGTATGAAAAAGTTGCATTGCAATAATAAAGTTAGTTAAAGATCTTAGAAATAGATTGTGTTGACTAGGTACAGGACTAATTTTCTCCTCGCATCTGATTATTTCAATAAAAACATCAAATTTTTTCGATGATTTGAAGGTCGATTCTGATTGGCCATGATTCAGCTTAATAAGTTCTAAGGGCTACTCCGTTCTTCCAATACTGAGAGGAACGCGAAGTATGATAGTCCCACCTCTGCAGATTATGGTCCAAGAGATTCCACCTACGCTGCAAAAACATTACAGGGGTAAAATATCAAATCGCACTCCTGCCAGCATAATGTAAATTGATTAGAGGCACCTAACTGAGGTGCTAAAACTGATGTTCAGCGATTCTGTCTGATCATGTTATTATCAGATGTGGTTTTTGGCCACGAATCTTTTATAGACTGCCTGCAAGCGGTATTTTTCAGCTTAAAAATTAAAAAAATTGGTAGTTCCTTTATTATTTACTTCTAACTCCGCCTGCTGCGTTTAAAGATTCTTCTGTCAGATATTTTTAGGCCCTATTAAAAAACTCCTTAGTATTTCAAATTGAGTTTAGTTGAGCAAATTTAGATTCCAAAATCCATTTCTACTTCCTGTGTCGAGCGAATAAATATTATTCTGGACGGTTGATACGATGCAGTTAGAGCGCTTTTTATCTCAAAATAATTCTTTCACGTCGAATTTGTTATTCACATCTGACATTGAAATTTCAGTAATACTGTGATTAAAATTTTATTCAATTTGCCTTCGAGGAAACTAAATATTTCTTTACGAAATGAAACTTGAAGGAGAGGTTACCATCGATAAAGAAATTTTTATTTTGACCTACGTGTAGTCGCAAGAAGACTTACCCACCTTATCTGGTTAACCACTTCGCTTCACATTCAAGGCACGTTAGGATTGCATTTATAAATATAATTTAAATTTAGACGCCATAGAAGAATTCACAAAATGACGGGCTTAAAGAACAATCTTCATGTCCGATTCCGGTGAGAGCAATTGGAATTGCAACGAAGGATAGACATCAAACCAAAAATAATTTTTCTGAATAATCATTCTCTGAAACCTCTGAAACCGTTTTTATTGCCCATACCTTTTTGAAAGTTGAGACTTGATTAACAACCATAAATCATGGCTACTTAAGCTTGAGTCTGTACTCTGAAAAATGATGCTAGTGTTAATATCAGGCCATCAACTCAAATTAAGTACTTGATTCACATTCAAATTTCATTTAAATGGCAAGTAGGAAATCCGTTAGGACTAATTTGACTTTTTAAAGACACCTTTTTTCTTCTCACAAAGCCCGAAAATATAAAAACACATTTAGAACTTTCATAACACAAAATAATTCAATTTTAGCGTTGAAGGAAATAGAGTTAATCACTGAGAGACTTCTGGAGTAAAGTTTTCTGCCAGAGTGCTAGGAGATTGAACGGACTGAAATAAGGTAATTTTCTTCACAAGTCTCTGCAACACAAATGGATTTATTGCAATACTCCTAATAAGTCTGCAGTCGCACTCAAATTCAGTACTGCTCAATTTAAATTGTGTTTTAGCAAATAAAAAGTGAATCAGGTTTGAGAGATGAGTGCCCAGCTAAGTTCAAGCGGAGCGCTCAAAGGAGCGGACTCGTCAGACTCGTTATTTGAATACCAAGGAAATCATTTCAAGTGACATAGTGAACGAATAAGGCTCTTTCAATAGAATATATTTTTTTACGAGATCATCTTCATATTACTTTACCTCTGTCTCCTTTATTTAATTAAGTATTAACATTTTTAGACAACCGGTGAATTTTGGTTATGAGAGAAGGTATGCACTATTTCACATAAATCAACAAACGGCCAAAATTTATAGGAACCGACTAAAGGCTATTGTATATTTAAAAAGACTCTTAACTGCTTGCCCTATAATTTACCATTTTGTGAAATCTTCCCGAAGTCAGCTCTCCGAACCGCAATTTTCGTACTAAAGCTTAATTTAATCACGCAGTATTTCAGAGAAAAATTAAATGTGCGTTGAGCCATGGCTTGCTGAAATCATCCAGATGTAAAAATATGCAGGATCTACAGGCGGGAAATTGCTCCCTTTAAAAATTTGTCCGTGGAAGTATTTTATAGGAGAGAAGTTGTAATTAGCTAATTCCAAGGTGTTCATACTTGAAATTCAAGAAAGAGTTTGTAATTCAAGTCTACATAGATTTGAGTAAAATAATTTAATCAAATTCTATAGTTTGATCTAAGCTTAGGCGAATTCATCTCGAATGCTTCACAAACCAAAGTAGCAAGATTTGGTGGCATGAGCTAACAGACATATCAGTACCTTGTGGATATATTTAATATTACTTATATGAATAAATGGGAAGAATTTGTAATATGGTATCTTAACGCTGTTTCTAATTAAGGCAAGGCATTGACTGGCTTGATCGTCTCAACAGAGACCAAAAATGGTGGATATTTTTAAATCCACTCTAAAACGAAATGTTTATGCGAGTATGTGCAAAGCAGAGAATCTTGAATTTGAAAATCTGACATCGAGCAAATACATTGTAGAACAATGGAAGCTGTTTAATCTGAATGACAAAAGCAACTGTTCTTTTATTTGGAAAAAAATCAACCTCGATACGTAAAACGAACCTTATTTGTGATGATAGGAATGAAATGGATTATGCAAGATCATTGGCAGTTTCTGGACTAGTTCTGTTGGTAAAAGCTAAGCATTTTGCCCAATTTTAGTAAAACCATTGACATTGCTAAACTTGATATTATATGGATATGCAACTTCGTTTTTAATCAAGATAATGGCTAGGTTGTAGACTTTAAGCTTTTAACAGGCCATCAGCCAGATAGAAGTTGATAATGAAAACACTAGCATTAATGTCAGCAGATGCCCTCGCCATTTTCAATAAAAAACATAGGATGTCTAGTACTGCGGCGTTACATGCAACTGTGGATGAGATTGGAGCAAGAGAGGATAATTATTCATATTTATTTGCAGGTTGCATCCCGCATATGGCCGAAATCAAGCATTTAACTGCAGCATCTGCAACGAACTCAAGTCATTCCTTTTCAAAACCAATCTGGCACTCGTTGAGAGGAATGGAAAATAATGCAAATGGTAGAAACAGTAAGAAGGTAATCAAAAGGCTAGTTCTGTTTTGAGCCATCACAGGGGACAGAAATATATGGTTTTTACTATGTGATTGCCCTATCCATACTTGAGATAAGTTTTTTAAAAAAAATTGTGTTTTAAATCGTGGTAGTAAAGTGAGATCCTATTACAGCACTACTGCTCTACTATTTTAAGCCCAATCAACAATAGCGTAACTCACGATATGGAAAACGATTTACCTATAAAAAAATGCCTGAGAGAGCTCAGCCACGGTCATTTCGCACAGTGGGGAATGAGTAACTACCATGATGAGACCGGCTGCAATGGCTCTGCTTATTTGAGACCTATTTCTTGCACGGATTAACACACCTCCCTATTTTAGAAGGAGCAACGGCCATATCTCTACTAACGGACTTAGTGCGATTTGACAGGTTGTAGTATCGCAAATTAATTGTTCGTACTGAAAGATCCTTACAACTAACGTGGCTGGCACCTGTTCTTATTTTTTTAAGAATATTATGAAAAAAAAACACTTTTCAAGAGAGAAGATGAGTTTGTGTTTGCCAAAATTTCAGAATCCATTCATCAGCTTAATAGAGGAAGAAGCATAATAGTTGGAAAAGACCTGGAATTGTAAAATAATTTGATCAAGTCAATACTTTTATGAGAAGAAGAAAAAGAAATAAATGGGGAGACATTAATAAAGTCAGTGGAACCGAATTAGAGCCGATTTAGGTAAGAAAGACGGAAAGACCTACTGAGGTGGGAGAATAAGTCGAAAAAACTAACGTTTGGCCACCACTGAAACCAAAGAATAGAACGATTTGAATTCCAAGGAAACCCTTATTGCTCGTTCTAAAAAAACGTGGAGGTTTCTGACACAGATCAAATAAGAATTAAGATAATTAGTTGTACTACAGGTGAGATGGGCCGGAGCGGTTTCGTAGGAAAGAAATATGTGAAGAAGTGGGATTCGATATTGCAAACGACCTATGCTTAAAGTACACATCCAAACAAATGCATTTTAAAGAAATCAACTCAGACATTGTTAGATGGTGGGATTCGCCTTTTGCTCTAAAAACGACTGAGATCTAAGGAAGCGACGTAAAGCGCTTTGAAACAGAAGGTCAAAGAAGAGATTTTTAAGCTTATTTGAAGAGCCTAAGAAATCACACAACTCTGCCAAAGCTATCTAAATACACTTTTCACCTTTCCACTCGTGGCACTCATTTCAATGGGAAGAATGTGACAATCGTGGTTATTCCAGCCATATTAGTTCCGAAAGCATGTGAACCTCCAATGGCAGTCAATACTCTATCTTGAGATCTAGTCTCTACTCACAATTCATACCTAAAACTTGCTCAAAAAAATACACCGTTCAAGCAAGCCTTCAGTATGCATAGAATCTATTGAGGCTCCACAGTACTTGTACCAAAACTCTTTAATAAAACATTAGGGCGGCGATATCCGCAATGTGATTGCAGATTGCTATCCACCTCACCTTACCTACACATTTTGGAGTCGAACGCTATGGTACTAAAAAGCATTCAAATCAAGATAATTAGGTCATCGTATCTCCAGTCTAGTAGCTCTTAATTCGCGCACCGATTGATTAAAATGAGGCATATTTAACCAAAATCTGTTTCAATTATACATGTTATGTCTGTGTGCCAATAGTCGAAACGAGACTTTGAGTGATGTAATCCTTTACATACTTCTGGGCTTCCTGTGTATAACAGCAAGAAGCCCAACCTTTACTAATCAGCAAAACTGAAGCTCACCACACTGTAAAAGTTTGCGTTTGGAATTTTCTTAGGGAATCTTTTAGTGCTACATCATACTTCAAAATAGACAGCAGACTGCTGGGATCGGGAGCAACGATTTAGTGCAAAATAAATTAGATTTGGTCATAATTTTTACAAACATCTAATAAATCGTTGCGTTAAATTATCATTCACTATTCGGTGTTATTTTAATGATTTCAGGTAACGTAATAGGGTAGTTGGCATTACGTAGAACTAGCGGGAAACCACATTGTCAATTAAATTGCTCTATCGAAAGCGAAGAAGAAAATAGGAACTGTGACATCAGTGAGCAAAATAATAAATTCTTCTCAGATTTTTATACCCCAGATATGAAGAAAGGTCATTTCCTTACTATTCAATCCCTTCTCCCAGCAAAGGTATGTTCGCTTTTGAGGACCACTTCTGGTTTTCTGTTTTATACTGGCCTTTACTGCCACAATTGCCTTACCGAGGTACGGCCGAGGTCGATCGTCTCGTACTATTGCAAGGTCAAAAGTATTGGTCTCTCGTGCGCGCAGTTGCATAAAGAATGAAGCTATTTCAACTGCTGAAAAAAATTTCGTCAGATGTACTGCAGAAACTGCAAGCTTACTTTATCATTATTCTAGATCATTAAGTAAATATTTCCAAAAGATTTGTACAAATTTTGCAGCGAAAGATAGCTCAATTTTTCAATGAATTAGAGAAACACACGACTATTCGCTGGTAATACATCATTAATTTAGCCCAAAGTGTTCTCCAGTCTAAGTAAAATTTACGAGCATTCATGAAAAAAGAGTGCTTGCCCTGATTTTTTCAAAGAAAATGGTAAACTGCGCCACAAAAGCAGTTGCTTTTTAAATATTTGAAGACAAGGCATCGATAGTTGTATTGCAAATTAAGTTTTGTTTGTAATATAAGCAGTCCTTTGATGAAACACAAAATTAGGTTCTCGTTCTATCTAAGAAATCCATGGTAAACCGTTCGGCTAATCATTTTTCAAATTTTATCAAACATTTAAGAAATTTCTTTTAGTTCGAACGGAGGCTCCAATCAGATTACTCGAATTTTTAATGATCCTAACCATCTTCTACTTCTTCCTTCATATGTTCAGAAAATCTAATTTCTCTGTCCCATCGCGCCACGAACGGGAAAGCCATTCAGAGCACTGTACTTCTAGGGATAGTTCGAGTAGCGTCAATTTGTTAGCCATATGCAAAAGTAGCCTATATCGTTTAAAGCGCATTTTTCTGCATTTTTCTATCAATAGTCAAAGACTTTTATCAATTTTTAGGTCAGGTGAAAGTCCTGAAATTTTCTGACTTCTGAAAAGCTATTCTTTGTAACAAGAAAATGATTGACAAAGCAGCCCATTTTACGATTTTTCGAAATAAAGTGAGAGTCAACTGATTTTACCTCAATCGGAGTTCATGCGAAGCGGGATAGCTGACCTCATCTTGCCATCTTTAATGAAAACCATTCCTGAAGACCTGAAGATGTTACTTGTGCGTTGAGACGGTTTGAGGCTAATTATGTCACTACTCAACTCTTTTTATCGAAATAGCAGCCTCTTTGAGGCAATCCATTACCATCAACACTATTGCATCTGAAACCCCAATGTCGGATGCCATAACAATATCAAAACTGGTGTATTAGTGGATGAGCCCTTACCACTGCAAAATGCGACCCTTGAGTGGCGTGCAGCACCATGTTGGCCGACCCTGCAGCAGGTTAGAACAATTTTATTACAATCTATAGTAAATTACTATACCGTGATGAGCATGCATGTTAAATGATACGATCGGTACTTATTTTACACAATTAATGCTAATTTAAAAATCATTAGAAGACTCTTAAAACTGTTTTGAAGTTGTACTTGTGGTAGTCTAAATATCATGCAGTTGCCTTCCATGCCTAGTGAAATGCAGCAATAATACCCAGAAAGACTTCGAGAGCACATTCGTATTAGAGGTGCGTTTATTAATTATTTAAAAGTTGCAATAACACTGCCAAAAGACTGGCTTAAGGGCTACAACGTGGACAAGTTATGAGGAGCATCAATGCAAATCCTTTCCGTTGGTCGGTTCCTTGAACGCTCACTTGTCTGAAAATTAGACACCCCATCCTTTGGTAATTCTGCGTTTCTGAAGTCAACAGCACATAGGATTAAAGGTAACTCTAACAAACAATAGTCAATCGGCATTATCTGCGACTATATTACTGATGTGCGCAAGTTCAAATCACTTGATATTTTTGCTAACAGAAAATGAGATCCAACAGTGGCATTTGATTGGCACGCGTTAATTCCGTGATCTCATTTGTTGTGATAAAGTAGTAAATAATCATCCTAGCCATTTCGCCTCGCAAGTTAATTATAGAAATCCCCGTTACACTAACAAAAATTAAAAAAAACCAAATGCAAAATAGTAAACTAGCGGGCTAATGCGTGAGGGAGAAAACGAAGATGGTTTATTATATGCTGATCATCAATGATTGAAGCATCTCGTAGATACGTGGATGGTAGAGATAGAGAATGAAATTCTTTTCTTCGAATGGTTCTTTAAATTCTTCCCTATTTTAAGACCTTCGGAGTCACCATAAAAATTATTTTCCATAGGAAGGAATACTTGATGCGCACGTGCTCCGCCAATCATAATGGTAAAAAATAATTGATAATAATTCTTATTTCGACGACGTTGTTAGTTATCATATCATATTTTGATCGTGCCAAAGGATAAAAAAACAAGGAAAAGATGAAATATCTTCTATAGGCCCTTTAAGCAATTCATTGCATCGTAAATGATTCGAGAATCTGCTTGCCTTATCAAAGTGCCCATTGATTTCAGCTGCCAGACTTTAGCAAGCATGAAGAAATACTCACCACAGGGGAGGTGACTTCGGTACGAAGAGCGATATGCTTAACCATGGCAGGAATTCGAGAATGTTGCTCCAAACCAGCTTATGAATTATTCTCTTTGGTATTGTCTTGACTTTTATTGTAGCTTGCTGAGAAATACACTTCCATTAATATTTCATGGTCTCATGTGCAGAAGTTGGAATCAACCCATTTTCAAGGAACCACACCAGCTAGGCAACTTCTCAGCATGTAAATTAATGAAGTACTTAACCCGATATTTAGCAGTAACGTATCCATCGTTTTTCTTGTCAACAACTGACTCAGTATCGAAAGAGATTCCCCCATAGAATATTTGCTAGAGATTGTGTTCATTTGAAACAAAGTGAATTGAAAGTTAGTGACTATCTAGGGATGAAATATAGCATTTATTGAAGACACCATGTACTAACCTCATAAAGTGAATCTAGTCCAAAAATGCTACTTCCTTTATGTTAATAAAATAGGTCTTGAATGCCATCATAGTTTAATAAATTTACTTTCAAGATCGAATCAGTTCTTAACAGAAATTTATGTACGGCATACCAGTTGATTAAGGGAAAATCCCTAGTGTACCTACCATGAAAGATTTCAACCGTAGATTTGGCCTTTGCATTCATGATAAATTCTCTTCCATTAGTGGTAGTAGTTCACAAAAACATATGTTGAGGAAGAAAAAAGTTATCATGACTGAAACGGTACATTCCTTGTGAACTCAAGTAGCAGCCAGCTGAATGGAAGAAGCCACACTCGAAATTAAATACATGAAAAATAAGATTGTCAGACCACAGCCTAGACTCACGTAACATATTTACAAATATTCTTGACTTTGGAGGAACCAAATAAAGTAGACACTAGTATCATCTTCGATTCTTTACGCCTAAAAGTCAAAGTGCCAACATTTTAAGAAAACCCGATGACACCATACGTGAGTTATTCCTTATCAAAAACTTTATTTGTCTGGACAACATTTGGGGAAAATTTTAGGCCATGTAATCAGTTGGGTGACTAAAGAGATTTCTTTAGGTTTGTCCTACATCTTCTTAAGCAGACGAAGAAAATGAGCCCTATTTTTAGGCACTAGAGCTGCACCCAGTCCTCCGATTTTCGGTCATATTATCCGCTATTTAAGGCAGTTTAAAATGAATGGTTCATAATATACTCTGATATCCTCGCTCTTCGTGTAAAACTTGAAAACTTGCCTCCCATCCTTGCAGAAGCATTTTTAACTCAAGCAATATGATAAACTGTTAGCCCCTTCGGGCCTGTTTTATAACACTTATGCGTTACTAGTGCACTTTTGCATTCAGCATCATCCACCATCTACGTCATTTGGTAAAAATCAAAGAGCTAAATAAATAATGTAAAATTTATCTCTACTGTCAGAGAGTTCATAAGAAAACGTTGAGTTAATGGTTCAAGCCTATGTTTTTCTAATGAGTACCAGAGTGAAAGAATGTTATTACCACATTACTAGAGCATATTTCGATAGGGTCTGCCAAAAAGCCAAAAGTGTGGGCAGCTAAAATGAAATTATTTGAGTTGGACACAAAAGTCACTTCCTCCTGATGATAGTTAATCAGCAATGACTCTATTAAACGCAACTGATTTGCAGTTGAAACAGCCATTGTTTTTTGGTTTAGTCAGTTAATTCCACTAAAACATGGTATTTAAGAGCAAATATGCAAACTGCAAACTAGTTCATGTACGACATTTCAAGCTAAAGTAGGTTCCGAGACACCATTACACCTATCTTCCGGACAGAATCAGTCTTTAAGAATCGAATCGTTAACTGCCATTTGCCAGTCTTGGGCTCCGATCTCGACTTTGAACATTATCGTATTGTTGTCTTAGCAAAAGGAAACTATTCCTTTAAAGCCAATTTGCTTAAAATATTTTCACTTAGGGGTCTGACATTATTCTTCACAAGGGAATCAATAGAACCCAAAAATAGCTGCTTTCCACCTCAAAGGAAAGGCTGGCTGGATCCTTATCGCTCTACAGCTATACATCCCAAGATTTTCTGTAAAGTTGAGACTCTATCTTTCGACCATATGAGTATTCTCAATTCCTTTTCTGCGATCTGGTACTTTCCTGTATTCATAAAATTGCAGTGGATAGTAATATCCAGTTAAGTGGGGATTTAAAATGTTGATTTTTTTCGTAACGCCCGTAAATCTTGAACCCGATACAAACTAAGAAGGCATATGAGAAGAAGGTGGATGATGAGAAAACAGTGCTAAGTTTCATGCCATTCAAGATTTAATATCCTTGCGATACCGTGGGATAATTTGAGTTCATCACTTTTCGCAGTAAAGGTTGCTCTGATAAGAGGGTTTTCTAGTTACGATCAGCAAAACGTCAGGGGTGAGCAACAGAGTTCATTAACGAATCTCGTGTGTTTTCATGCAGTTTTTTAAATTACTCATAAGTTTTTGCATGAATTTTTAATGGATTCTTCCAAAAATACGGAATTTAATTTCCAGATAATAAGGTTTTTATTATACCTGTATGTTTCTAAAATTACTCTGACATTTGACTTGAAACGGAAGTAGCAGTTCTTATGAAAGAGAACAAATTGTAAAAGTATTTTTTAAATGACTCTAGCTTCAGTCAGATGAATTTTGACCGCGTCTCATTGATCTTAAATAACGACTTTGGTTGCATCAAAGGCCTTTCTGCAGTTTCAGTCTTCAAATATTCCACCATTTGACACCCTCAATGGTAGTCAAGAGACTGGCAACTTCTTCTTCTGCATGTAAATACTTTGGTCGAGGTCTCAAAAAGCAAGCCGTTCCTGAACTGGGACTTCTTCAAATTTATTTTTCTGCAAATAGATAGGGCTACATTGATAATGCAGAACTTTTGGGTTCTTTTTGATTTGCTTTGAACTGCAAAGCAAACCTTGCTGCAAAACAGATCCGAATTCACTGTAAACAGTAAAATGGGCTTAAAAATCCTTATGACATTGGTACAGGGTAAAATCTCAACCTTGTTAACATTTTGCGCTTATTAATTTACTCGTATTTGAGGTTGCCTGGACTTCAAATTTCAACAATCTCAATGACGGGGAAATATCAATGTGTTTAAGGAAATTTGTGTTATCCGGTAGTTTTCACAACTTCAGAATTTGCAAGTTAGCGTTCAAACATCCACGAATCAAAATGTTGCACAAGGAAACATTTTACTGTACTGTTTAAATTCTCCCATCAATAAATTGCCTTTTTTTGAAGTAAAGTCTCAAGAAATGAATGAAATTGATAGGAGTATCAAATTGTTTGAAAGTTTTCTACTATACTCCTGAATACCAATTCAATATTTTGAATTCGAATTTGGAAAAAGCTAACAAAAATTAGTAAGCTTTTTACTTGGATTTAATTAAAAGCCAGCACGATTGGCTTTGTATACTATAAGAAATTTTGCTTTGAATTGGTGGTAGAATAATTAGAGCTGGAAAGCATATAAATAAGCTGGTAACGGTGTAACTCAAACAAAACCTTAAAGTTTTGGTTGGTACTTGATGAAATAGCTTGTGCAAAACGGCTGATCTCACTTCAGTGAGTGATCGGTGTAGGAAAAAATCAGCCGGCGAAGTTAAAGTCGAACCGTTCGTATATCGTCTGGGTATGAGAGTGTTTCTGCGAAAACTCAGACAACATACAACTTTAGTTAAAGGTTTATAGGTTTAAAAACACTTAGAATAGCATCTAAATGGCAGCTTTTGCATTGTAATTATTTGTAGATTATTGCGTTAAATACTGCGAATCGCACTGGCTAGAGTTTTATCACTCCCGACTGACCGCTCATAACTTCTGTGCTTGCCCCGGGTTGGTTTGTTCCATGAAACACCCAAAGGTTGCTGTTTATACATCAAAAACGTCGATACAGAGCTCTCTTAAATTGAACATCTCAGATTTTCTTTTGGAACACAAAATATAATCGTGTCTAAGATGGAAGAGGTTTTTCCGAATTTATTGTGAAAACATCTTGGCGAAGTTCTGCAAACAGTAACTTAGTCAATGTGTAGCCCCTTCAGTTATTGGAGATGCACCTCTGATGGCATGCATATATACTCCCACCATGAATTTACGACCATATTTTTGACAGTTTGGCTTTGCAACGGGTCCTATTTTTGGAGTTTTGCGCATCTAATAGCACTGTATATTCCAACTGATTCAACAAAAATGCTCGGAGAAAGACAAGTATTATTTTTTTGATTATTTCTGAACTCAAACCTGGTTGCAAAATGGTCTTAACGTTGGAATTTCATTTGGAATTGCATCGATCCAGCACTAAAACACTTGTTATCTCAGTGTTATAGAATCTGATAGGGCTCCTAAGGATTTTGCGCTTTATCATTAGTTTGAGTATCCATCGCTGTCAATGAATATTTGAATAAGAGGATTAATTCGAAGGCCACCATAGGTGCTAACATGCTTCATAATTATTAATGTTGCTAATTTCGTTTATCAATATAGGATTGAATACTCATTTCAATGTAGCCCTGACACAGACGTCAGATCAGTGTGATAATCCACAAAAATGATTGTAAATGCACTGAAAAAATTGAAAAAAAAAAATACATACAATGGCATTAAATGAAAATTTTTGCACTTAATTTTCGTGCCTGAAACGCTTTAAATAATCAACTTACAAAGCAACAAAAATTATAGAGCTTGTAAGTTGATATGAAGCTAGGATCTGCAGAAAAGCTCGAGACAGTCTTGCGAAATTCGTTTTCAGTCAGTTTGTTGAATTCATTCTGTCACTTTTTGGAAGTTAACAAAACCTCATTTTCATCATTTACCCACAATCCAAAAACTGAGGAAAGACAAACTGGAGGCAAGTAGAACGATATCACTAATTTCCGTCGATCTAACTTGCGAAACATCTAAAGTGTAACGAACGCTTGATAGTCTAATCCTAGGTGGGATCTCGGCACATACCCAAATTTCAAATTAGGTTTTAAAATCATTTATTTTAAATAGATTATTTGATAAATGAAACAGTCAAACAAATTATGTGAGTATGTTTCGATGATTAGCTTTGCCCTTTGCGGCTCCAAATAAATGCATGTGAAGTAGTTTTCATTTCCAAATTAAAGCACAGCAATTCCATGTAAATTGGAAGTTGCGGATATTTGATTCTGATTAAATCAGAAGCCTGTTCTCCTTGGTACCGAGTTCTGAGAAACGAGTCGAAATCAAGGGCTAACCAACGAATAAGGTCATAAATTGAAAGCTTCAAACAAATTTAAGTCTTAGAAACACTATTGCATTTAATTTTGGCTTCAATTATATCTAACCATGCAAATACAACAAAGCAGCTTAATCCATGCAACTTTTGTGCAAAATAAAGTAAACAATACATTTATGCCACCGAAACTTTTTTCAAGTCCTTGTTGCAAGTCGTTTTGATCAGTCACCCTAACAGAAACTTTACTGATCATCCATCTTAGAAATCATCGTCTGAATGAAGATTTCAGCAACTATAAACTAAATTGGACAGAAAATTATGCCTAAAAACAAATATCGGGCAGAACCTAGACTTTGCAAGTATGTGATGGAATTTCCGATCGAGGGAGGAACCCAAGTTCGTAGCATTTAATTTAGACATCTCTTGTTAAAAGGTGTCAGATCTTGTGAAATTTTTACTTATACTAGCTAACAAACCTGTTAATTTATTATTTAAAATTATTAAATGTGGGTTCGATGGTGCAGAGAATTCTTTCATTTGATAGTATTTCACGATACTAATCCTGGCACGAAAAATGTATGTGAAGCCTCCTAAACAGTCAAAACTCAAAAACCAGTTCGTGCCGTGTTAGGTTTCAATTTTAATCGCTAGAAACACGCGACATCGTCATTTAGAAGGACTTTATTTTAAGAGCTGCTGAAAGCACAACGAATACGAACGGAAATTGCGTCATAGATCTTCGGTTTCGAAAGAACAATGTGAAAAAAAACATAAAATTAAACGAAAAAGTTTCGCAATGATTATAGATGAAGGAGATTGAAAAAGGATAAATTCACAAAGTTCAGTGAAAATCTTTTTTTTTCAGAAACGCAGATTTCGAATTGGTTAAGGGTTTGAGTTACTCGGTAAAAACTAGCGCTTTTTCCAGAAGGACAAGAGTTGAAATAGACTCTGGGTAAGGATGCAAAAGATGCTGAAATCTCTCTCAGCAGATGCAGAATAAATTATTTTCTTAACAAAAATGTCTTCTGAATCCCGTTTGTTACCTTTTTTAGTCATTGCATGTTTGCTATTTTCCAGCCAATATAGGAAATCTTAAAATCAAGAACTAAAATTGAACTGGGATGATATATGCCAAAACTATTTAAATTGCACTAAAATAATGTAATTTGGAAAAAAATTTTCTTCGTGAACTCTCCTGTCTTATTCTGTGGTTTTCATGAAACTAGATCGATGGCTTTTCGAGCTGAAATCGCAAACACTTCCTGGAATCGTCACTTTTCAAGCACTGATTTCAACCTCCTGACCGCCTTAAATCATTACATGCTTCCATTTCTAGGGTTTTTCTAAACTGGGGCCTTCGTTTTGCTCCAAATGCTACTAAGAGGACTCTTAATAACTTTATGACTTTTATTCTGGAGCCATTTTCACTTCACACTAGCATAGAGATTTAGGTAGAATAAAATTTATTTGTCCCTCAAATTGATAGTGGGGTTAGATACATAAATATTATTTGATCTGCATATCACTAGATCTGAGCGAAATAGAATCTTCAAATAAATATAGTAGTGATATTTCGATAATAGCAAGTTATCTAAACTCTCAAGAAGAAATTAAAGTTGTCACAGAGTTTGCCAGTCGAAACAAATGATGTCGTGAAAAAACGACATTGACAGGCAGTAGCGTCTTATTCGACTAAGGTAAAAAGGACGATTGCAACCCTGATTCCCTAGCCTGAAATTCGGCTGCTTCAAACGTTCTTGAAAAACAATTCACGTACCGCTGACATTGCCAAAAAAGGAATAAACTGCGTTACTTCAATATCTGCCATAAATAAGCTTGAAAGGTCAATGCTGATCAAATTTATTAGAGAATAATCAAACTTCATTTTAGTCGCAGTGATAAAAAAACGAATCTTTCATTAAAATTGCCTCGAGATACATAATCCTCGAATCAATTCACAGGATTGCTTTGCAGAGAGCAGTTGTAGAACTCAGGTGATTGCTTTAGCACCATCTGCATATGCTATCACTGCTGTAATGCTCATTTAACAATAGCCTCAGTGCTGTAGCGAATTCATACCTTTTTCAAGGGTGATTCTGCATATATAGACACCAAATAAGTAATACGAACTTGAAAAGACCTGATTGCTGAACCAGAGTCTTTTAAAATGTTATGGTTTTATTTGCTACAACTATGAGTAACAGGGGCTCTTTAAATTTTTACAATGAATTTAAGAAAACTCAATGAAATTCGAGCCTAATATAATTTTCCATAATAACTCTACAATAGTTGGTATATTAAATGGGATAATCTTTTGAACTGAGAATTCTTTCACTGTACTCTATTTGCATTCGGATCGTTGCATCAACTTTTGCAAATTTATGTTTTTCGCCTATAACAAGAGATCTACTTATGTCTTTGAAATAATCAGAATCGTCCGTCAATTTCAATGGTTATTAGCAAGTAAGTGAGGTTTTTGGGAGAGCAGCATTGGCAGCTACCAACAGGGCAAATGGAGTAGTTTTCTCTTGACCTGTCATAATTTAAATTTAATAACAATCATCCATGATCTGTCTCGGTGTTTCTTACATCGGACATTGAAACTGACACAGCAGTTATCGTTTGTATTATAGAATCCTGCATTTCACTTTAACTTCATAGATCGCGAAATTCATTTCACCTGCCAATCGTAGGCTTTCTAATATTTTGTGCAGCTGAGGTTCAAACCACAGCATGTTAATTGAAACTTAAATCTGTTTAGTTCTGAAAAATATATCTGCAAATTGCTTTGTTTTGCCCAATTTTTAAAAATAATGAAACCGTAACCATCATTGATTTAAAAGATTCTTTTCTTGAACTCCTGTGGCTGACAGCTTCGACTCTCTGCATGTATTTAACAACCCTACTGCGTGATAAAACAAAATTTAAAGACAGAAATAAAATGAATTTAGCCAATATGGACAAAGGATGTCATTAGTTGAACGGAGTACCTGTTCATATCTGTGCCAAAAAACATAAAACTTGAAAATAAAAAAGCAGATCAAATAAATTAATTTCAAAATCGCTTGCTGATGCAAGCAAAGAGGTGTAACACATTTTAATTTGCTTTCATTGTTGAGCACAACGAAACTGTGTTTTGAATCATTTCTCTTGAGACACTATTTTTTATGTTAAAAAGTAACTGTATATATGGAGAAACTTGAGGGGCAAGTCCAAATCATACCACAGTTGGACGTATTGTACCTTGTTTTAAGTGCAAAGTACAATGAGAATTTAGGACATGGGCGGAATAGCATGCTTTTAATGGTAGACACGACTGGACCCTTCTAATAAACGATTCATCAAAAGATTAGAGGGAAAAAAGTAGAGGTGAAAAGCAATCATTGTTGATTAGGATCTCAATTTTGTTGTTTTGGAAAATATAAGGCAGGAGGAACCCTTGATGATGTCACTGAAACCGTCCCCTTTTCCTACATATTCTTTAGATCACCTGTCACTTGACTTATGGGACGTTTTTTGGAAAACTGGTTGTTTGACTTTTGCGAAGGTTCACTTCACCTAAAGTAAAGAAAAATCTCTCGATTTGAATTTTAATAAATGGCGTCTTTATGCTTTGATCTTTTAGATTAGCTAATGCAACTCATAGGTGATTACTGTGTCTGAAACAAGAGCAACGAGTTTCTGAACGCTCTGGCTTCAGACTGCTTCTTGTTACCTTTCCATCCATTCGTTGTACAGAAAATCTGAAATATACAGTTCAGATATCCGCAAGATTTTCGTTAGAAAATTTTACAACAGACCATTGATTATGCTAAAAGACAAGAAAATTTGGCAAAGCATATCAGACAGATCGTATCCATCGACACTCAAGCATACATCCAAGCAATGTCAATATATCAAAATATCAATTTTACATGCGTTAATTAAGAAGAAAATCACTTTTTTTCAGATTTTGTTCCCAGTCCTACCGCTTTTTAGCTTGCAGAGGTCAAATATCTAGGGACATATTTAAGCTCTCGAGCACTTTATAACATCCAAAATTGAAATGTGGAATGGGTTGAAAAATATCTTGAAGGTGTCTTAGTCAACAGAAAGTTGTTTATTAATGAGCTCTTTGAAAGAGAAAGCACAACTGAGCAGCTCATTAAACACTCAGTTTTTCCTGTTTTTAACCGGTACCTATCGACATGTCTCCAAACCTACTATTCAAGGTACCGCAAATTTATTAAACCCAGAAATTTCGATGGACAAACGCTATCCCATTCAAATACAGTTAGTCAGGAAATAAGGCAGAAGTTACAATTATGCTTTACCTTAAGGGAAACGCAGAAAATGTGGGAGAAATAAATTAGTTGCATGTGAATTTGAAAATTAAACTTCTGTAAGTTCGAAATCATTAATTAAAAAATAAATGTTTATATTGAGGAATTTCCCCTACACTTTCTATTCCGCGCAAATTAAAGTTAACAAATAAAGTTTTTTCAACCAGTTTTTAAACGGCTGAACTCCAGGCGACTTTTTATCAGGACAAAATAAGTTCCTTTTGTGGTCCAAAAATTCTCGAGTTTCTTTCTCAGTCTGTTGGCTGACAGATTACTTCTGCCACTCCGTTTCGCATGCAAAAGTGAGCAAAATAGTCATTCAAAAGCAGATAACACGCAATCCTATTAAATAAAACCAATTAATGAAGATTCCTGCCCAGAGGCTAGTAAGTTCTAAAGAGCCGGAAGACAGAGTTCAATTTGAGAAAAATACATTCGGTAATTCTTGGAAGGAAGAATTCCAGCAGTGATTTTCATTTATTCTCTTCAATTCGTTAAATAAATGTCTGTATTTCCGAAAGAACTATCATGCCTACCGTGTTTATAAATGAATTGTCCGCTATTCTACTTGAAAGTATTTACTGAAATAAAAAAAATAATTTTATTTAAATTGTATAAGTGTAGCCCAATTAGAAAATATGGATTACGTATATCACGGAGAAGTCTGATATTCGCCTACTGCTTTAGCTTTCTGCTTCAAGTGATTTGATCGGCTTGAGTTCATAAGGATAACCTGACTACCACCAATCACATATGGTCGCCAATGCGGTTTTTAAGTAGTATACAAAATGAAACCATGAAAACACTTCATGAAAAGGTGTTAATAGCATAACCCGGAAATACTAGTAGCGTTTCCAGGCAGTCATTTGATAAACAGTAAATAAATTAAAAACGAAGTTATTTTATTTTGATTTTTTGCACTCTGGTGAGTGAACATGCAATTGTCAAATTAAAGTTCGATGCGGAGCACTGATTTAAAATATTTTTCATTTTAAGTTTCTTTAGTCGTCGTAACTGCCAAGTACTTTTAATAATACTTTACCATAAAAGAGTAGGCAGACGAAAAGGTTTGTCCAAAGGGACATTGATAATCCTGGCTATAAAACATTTATTGGTGCAAAGGAAACTTTCAGCGTAAAGGCTCTAATTCTGAATGCAGAAACTTCTCATTTATTATTGAATTTTATTATTAATGTAGTCGGATATGACTTGAGATAAAACCTAACTGGTAGGAGTCCTAAATTAGAAATAGAGAACTTTGAGAGGGATTTCGCAGGTCTCCAACAAAAATACTAATGTTTCATGGGGTTCCTAACTGGAGGTTTAAAGGAAAGAAACTAATTTGCATTACTTTGATTCCACAGTGACTGTAACTTGAAGTGCCTCCTAGGGCTCTAATAGTGATAGCAACATGGATTCCTGCAACTAGTCAAACTGGTGAATCATCGTTCTTCTAGGCCTTTTAAAAGATATTTTCGAATCGCTAACATCAGCACTCTCCAGAACAAAACAGTCAATAAATTTTCACTTCTTTTTTTGCAGCTTGTTCTAGTCCAAAAGACTTCTGGGGAACGTAAGTCTCTTACTTGACTCATTATTCACTGGAAGGTAATAATAATGTTGAATTTCCAAGTTATTCATTGAACCATGGTGCATCATTTTTCTTTTGATTCATATGTTTTTATACTGAGACCTAAGAGTTGACAATGAACTACCCAACTACTAAAGGTCTAGCAACTGACCTAGAGACAACAACTTCATTTAGGAGAACTAGTTTGCGCAGATATCTTGATTTAAAGGCAAACCATAGATCAAATTTCTAAACTGGGATACATCATCAAGTATTCATGAGTTCTGAAGTGCAAAGGCAGAAAAAAACATCCCCATAACTTCTTCAATGAAGTATTCGATTTCCTTAATAGTGGATTCAAAAATTTGCTAGACAACTAAGTTAACAACGAATTAAATTTTTTAGAAGTGTGATCCTTATGGAATTAAGGTCTTAAGTTGTCTTGACAAATAAAAAATGCCAGCTTAAATGTTATATGGCTGCAGAGCGCTCTCTGATGCACAGATTGCAACTGCCTGTACAAGTAAACTTGCAATCTTCACAAAAGAAAAGCAGCAGCTTTTCATGAACTTCACGTCTGGAAAAAGATGAATAAACATGTTTCTAAGGTCCATTTGCTCTTGTTCTCCAGGAGACCATTATTTCAATAGCCTTGGTGAATATTCTTGAGCAAGTTTCAAATATTCACATCCACCTTTAAACTAAGAACTTCATCATCGTGATAGAAAAGAACATGTTTTGCAACAAATTTGAAGAATAACTTATCACGTTGGTGACTTATTTTAGCTAAAATGTACCTATAAATATGGTTAATTTCTATGCGAATTTTTAGATCTGAGAGGGTAACTACAGTAGATTTCTCAGAAAACTATTGTGCGAAAAATTGTCCAAAAGCAAACCTAGTACACCAGTATGCAAATATTAGTTAGATATTAGCGATAGCTTTACTTATGATATTAATGAAATCTAAGTCGGAGATAGCTTAGCGAAAAGCCCGTTCTCTTCTTTTGATTTCCATCTGCTCATTCTAAAAAATGCCACCCTTCAAAGCTAACACCCTTCTCAGATGACCAGATAAAGTTACTGTAGTTGATAAATTGAGTCGCTATTGCTGATGCCTAAATCAAATGAATCAAATCCTAAAGTAAAACGCTTTTGATCACCATAAAATTGACCACCTTAGAGGACTCAACTGACGATCAAAAAAACAAATAGAAGATTTGGTTAATCTGCTTCAAGTTTCACCATTTTTATTTTCAATCATGGTTTAGTGCTGGTTAATGGGAGTCGCAAAAGCCAATCAAAGGTTTGCACGTTCTGGAATCAAGTAGTTTATTACTTTTTGACATGCTTCTGCTAAAGGACAACTCCGATCGCTTTCTGTAAGATCTACCACGAACCATTCGCAACTCTCAAGTCTGGTGCCAGTTTTATCAGGCAACCGTCAGTCATTGAAACGGACGAGTTTTGAGCAGCTCATGTTTAGATAAGCATTTATCCTCAACTTCGCTGATTTACACCCCTAAGTATGTCATTTAAATGCACTCTTGTCCCTGAACAAAGACTATCAAATCAGTAGTTAATTAGTTGGAAGGCAAATGTGTGCATCTCTAAGAGAAAAGCCTTAATTATAGACCCCGAGCAATTGTAAAGCGATGTATGAGAACTGGGAATATGAAAATATTATCTAGATTTTAACCGCTCTCACAACCGCATCAAGGCTCTTTTATTTTCATCGCATAAAAACTGTGTGAACTGGCTTCTAAATTACCGATTGGGTTCCGTTTGCAGGTTCAATTTAAAGGTGAATCACGATTCGACTATCGTTCCATTGGCTAAGAAATAGGATGGCTATGAGGAAATACTAATGAATTGCTTGCAATGATCGGTTACCAATTTCAGTACCGACGCAGTGCCTTGGTTCTTGTTTATGTGGGTAATCACCATATTGTATACAAAAATCTGCAGCAAGTATTAATGCAAAGGTAGACAAACTAATGCAACAAACAGGTCTATTCAGCAATGCACGTTAAATAATAAATTAGGAAAAAAATGTCTTTCAACATTAAGGAGTCAAATATTTGCTATTTTCACTCAATCGACAAATAGGTTTAATAGTAAATCATTTCTGTCAGCCACAGAACTTCATGGAAATGACTTATTTTAACAACTTGCTCTTAAGAACTAGAGATATGCATCAGAAAGAGGTCTTTGCATTCATTTCGACGCAGTACCGGGTAATTGGAGCTATCAAATATTGAGGTTGGCAAGAGCTGCAGGAGAGGATGCGACACTTTAGATCGGCATCTGAGCGCAGGCATTCCGAGAAATCACCCGATGATTATATTGAAGGGGTCAAACTAGAGTTGATTTTTCCGATCATTGATAATCTAATCGGGCTACTCTCATCTACTCTTCTTCATTACCTGCGATGGCATTTTACCTATTTTTATCCCATCAATGATAATGAATCCAGAAACTAAATGTCCAATTTTGAATCTAACCAAATTGTCAAGGTCAGTAGTTAGTGAGATCTTGTTAATAAAAGATTCACTACCTTCTAAAGTAGCAGTTATATATTGCATTTGTCCCTGAAGCAAAAGTAGAGCGCGTGATGATTGTCAGTTTAAAAAGACTTTGAATCGGAAGCATTTATTAGTAACTGACAATATTAGAAGTAGAATTCGCAGTGGTGAAACTGAATGTCATTCGGAACCATGAGCGCAGCGGAAGTAGCTGTTCATGTAACCCAGGAAAACTATAGTTAAGTTGATGAAAGCAACCATGCCAAGACAGAACACTGTGTTCGTGGAGGAAGCCCTCTATCCAAACATAAATTCTTTAGTCTAGACTACTTAGGCGACCTCAACGTATTTAATTATCAGTTTATATAATTCGCTAATAATATTTGAACGTGATGGAGTATGAGTGTCGCATTAGTTGAACTAGGTATTAAGGACAGAAAGTGATTACGGTAGCAGACTCAGCTATCAATATGCAAACCATTAGAGGAGTTAAAACAAGATTAATACGTTCATCAATCACGTTCATGTACATCTACACTGCCTCCAAGATTTACCTTAGTCAACTGATAGCGTCAAGTGTCTTTTAAGGGCATAAAACCACTTGACACGCATGTTTGCCCCATAAATCAAAACATCGGTTTCCCAAATGCACAGCTCCCTTTCCTCCCTCGGTCTTCTATCTAACTTGACCCTTTGACACTATAAACATCTGGTTATATCTCATCTCAGCCGGAAAACACCAGTCCTTGTAAGCTCTCTCTACGCCCTCCATAATTTGAGATGAGCACATGCAGAAGATAAAGACCAAAGCCAACGTTAAAAAGAACAATTGAGCAGATGTCATTCCGCGAGAACATTATGTTAAAAATCTCGTACGAGATTATTATAAGCAAAAGATTTGTATTTCCAAGATTACTTACCTCAGTCGTTGGTCAAGCTTGGCGATCACTGCTACAAATAGAGCTTATACGTCAGAGAATGTCTGGAACATAGGGTGACGAAATCGAAATAATTCGTCACGAGCTAAAAAGACCAATTGTTCTCCTACTCAGAAGACACTGACTAGCTAGTACTAGAAATTTTTAAGGATTTCAATATTCCCTAATTTACGCCGTAGCTCTACTCTAATATCTAGCGCTGTTTACCCACGATGTTGTTGATATCTTTCTGTATCAAATTCATCTTAGGACACTGCAATGGCGAGCCTTCGCCAGATACCATTCACCAAGCATTTGATGTGTTAGGCTTTCAAGCAAATTATTCTATATTTAAGAATCTTGTAATTAGAGACCTTTTGAAAGCACTGCTCATAAATATTAACTAAAATAAGGTTAAAAAATCAGGAGCAACTACTCTAAATAGACACCCTAAAGTCACAATGCATTTAAAACTCAGCTTCTTTTATTTTAAAATTTAGTTAATCATTGCAGGTGTACTATCAAGGGTCATTCTTTTTATATTTCAACCACTGCAGCTGCTAGGACATAAACATGGCAAGTGAAAACGCTTATTGTAAAGTTCGTCCTGCACCGATCAGAATTCCATGGTCGAAAAGAGCTGCTGGCGGAAAAAATGACATTCAAAAAGGGGCCTTTAAGGACAGAATCCGACAAGAATCTCAGTTCTGGCTACCTGCGACTATCACCAGTATTGACAGACCGCTTCACTTGGTTTACTGTTTCGAGCTCCCGCGAGGTTTACAGTTTCGCATACTCCAGGGTGTATTATTAGAGAGCCAGTGACTGTGATGCTGCTCTTAGGATCATTAATCTAGTCAGCATGTTAGCTGCATGTTGGCAGATAGCAAAGATGACGCTACAGAGGAGGCTGCTTTTGAGTTAACTGGATTCCGCATTAATATGTTATATTTCAAGCGCTTGGGGTTACCCGTTGAAATACAATGCATGAGCTTGTTGCATTAAATCCTCTGCTTTAACAATAAACTAATTATTTCAAAAAATTCCCAACCGGGCAAAGTGGGCCCAAAATATTGTATCACAATTAATTATTGCAAAAAAAATACAAATTACTTTCAACATTTTTTTGCAAACATCTCCTATAGTACGGATTTAAATCTTGTGTTTAATGTATGTTGAGCATCAACCCGCATTCATATAATAACGCCAGATAAATATGTTTCGCTTACACAAATCAGATAACGTTAGGATAATGAAGAGCGATTGTAATTTTACACATCAAAATAAAAGCCGTTTGGCAAAAGCTTAAAGGAAAAAAGTTGTGGTAGGCAGCAACCATTAGATAAAGGAATCTCATCCAGAGTTTTGCCGCTTCAAGCCTTGGTTGACCTACGTTTCGCCTTTGTTTTAAACCATTTCCTCAGAGACCCACAGAAGTGTCGATTGGTTAACCTCAACGTCTTCAACACTGCTTCCGGGTGTCGCATCATTCCCTTCTCAGATCTGGGGCCCATTGAAACTAAGCACCTTTGGAACAAAGTCTCTGTCTGAATGTGTACTGCACTTGGGTCCTCCTGAATACTGCCCCTCATGCCATACCACTTTCTGTCATTCAAACAATTACAAGTTGTTTTAAGTAACGTAATTAAATTTTAATTTATTTTATAATCATATTAACCAAGTCACATTTAAATTGGTTAAAGATAGCCAGTCTTTTTCTTTTAAACTAAAGGCCGAACTTGACGGTTACTGACACATCCATCACCTCGTGTTATAGCACTTACCATATAAGATGGTTGGTTTTCATTGAAGAATGCCAACCTTAGTGCTAATCATATTTTTACCTCAAGCGTAAACTAAATCAAACTCTGGCACATACATTTGTCAGTTTAAATACGATCACAATGGGGAAATTAAAATTGTTTAATGCATAAACCTTAATACACATTTCAAGGCGTTACTTCTAGAAGACAGCATAGGATGAGGCCTATTTTTCATACATCTTGGTGCTCTGAGATTTAATGGAAAGCAAAAATCAGTTCAGCAATATCAATCACATTGTGAACCATTTGCAACTGCTTAGGTGTCCCATCAAAGTTAATCAAAAAGCACCTCCGACAACCTATTCATTTTCAAAACCAGGAAAATTCTGCAGTTACTTTCATGTTCTAACGTCTTTGACAATTACTTGAAAGGAACCCAAACATTGTTGCGGTTCCAATAAAAATGAATCCAGCTTAAAGCTCTATAATATGAATACATCAAAAATTAGCGATTCGCAAAGTCTATAAATTCACTATAACAACAAAATATTAGTAAAAAGTTGGAAGTCGAAATGCAAGAGAACCTTAAAGGTTTGAAGTGCATGTCGCGTGGCATATCTGGAATTTTCTTAATCCAGTCAGATGTACTTGCTCCATCAATAGCTCACTATAACGTTCTTATTCAAAAAATTGTGCAGTTAAAGCTAACAAATTTGGATGAGCTTTTCCCTTTTCCCCCTCGGCTGGCTCCACTCCATACAATGCAGATGGTTCTAAAGTATTCGTTACTTTACATGAGTTGAATTTATGGCGAAACATATCCTCTCTGTACTTCTTAGTGCTTTACTCCTGTTAAATGGCTTAAAGCTTAGCACAAAATTTTTTTTATGGAATAATAGTTGGTGCATTCGAGACCTCCAAGACTCCAAAAGAGCTATTTCATAACGCGTCGCCCTCAATTCATTTCAGTTCATCTAGTCCAAGTTATCTTTACATTATGCGTTTGAACCATGTATTAAAATGTACAATTTGAATTTTTTTCCAACGTGAAATAATAGGATCTGTACACTCTGTCACATCAACTCCCAGGAAGACAAATGCAATCTGTACAGTTTCAGAAGATTCGCTCTGATTTCGGTCACCAGAAGCCAATTAACAGCAAGTTGCCTAAAAAATAATAAAAGCGCTTGACTGCTAGCATTAAAAACTAAACTGTCTTATAAATTTATAATTTTAATCCTGACAACAACAAATATTATATGAACATTTATAGAATATAAATGAAATTTAACTGACAATTAAACAGATTTATGAGCACCATAACTTGATATGAAATGATTTTTTTCCATAATTCTTGGTTTGGCTTTAAGCTATTTAATTTCCAGTTGTAAAATTCGACAATTTACAGATTGGGTTGTTCTCTGCCTAGCTGATGCATAGTTAATCTCATTTTGATTGTTTCAGTAGAATATCTTTGTGTAAGCCATTCCAAACAGAATAAAGAATGTTTTCACTAAATATGTCCATTTTTTAAAACAGCGCAATGAAATTAATGTTCATTTTAAGTGAAAGTCGGAACTTTTGAAAATCAAAATTTGATCATTAAAGAGTTCAAAAAAAATAGGTGAAGCCCTAAACAATTTTGATCTCTGATGTAGCAGCTCCGGAAGGCATGCAAGACTGAGACCTTGTCAACATCTGTCAACTACGAATGACATTACCAAGTGAAGCACTAGAATTATTCGAACTTTGCTAGTCGACCAGGTAAAGCGCTTCCAAAAATGAAGTGATTTTAGTAAAGACGCTTTCTGAAAATCATCTGATTGATCAAGTGACTTAATAATGCATCTATATACCGCAATGCTTGGTATTATTAAAATTAAATAACCCTCGAAGTGTAACAGGATAGAAATGAAATCAGATATGGCTATGCCTAGTTATACTTTCTGTAATTTCGGTTTTTGTTTTGAGTACTTCTTGAGGTACTCATGCTATGTAAATTAGCCAAGAGTTTAAATCAATATAATTTTCCGCTACTTTGTCACTTTTATAAACAAGTTTTCCTAGTTAACTGTTGCATTTAACTCTTTTACTATGATCACTTAAATAATATATTGCCTAAATACTTTTAAAAGAATAATGTTATTTAATTTGTTCAAATCTAGTTTTTCTTGAATTAAAAGCAGGATTTTTACGAAATTTTAAAAATTGCGTTACTATGAAGAGCCTATTTTTGATTCACGGAATCAACTAAAACAAACCTCAGGGAAAAAATTTCACTGGGAAGATTTTTGATTGTTTAGTTTTGCTTTCCTTCTTTTTTTTGTATTACCGTTGTAAAGGCAGTAAAAATATAAAGTGCCTATTACTCATATAATCATAAGTTTTTAGAGGGAAAGATTCTGTTTACCAGGGATTATAATGAATTCTGAGGAGCAAAACTACCTTGAGAGTTTAAGATAATGGATTGGTTTAATTCTGAAATTGTCGACATGAATTCAGTTCAGTTTTGGAGATCTCGATATATTTCAGAGACTAATAAAACTGACAAAGGGTTAAATATCTTATTTTGAGTAACCACACATTTGTTTTTACATCACTGTCATAACTAAAAGTCTACTTACGAAAGAGTTTTGACGAAATTTCTTTAGCTGAAACATAACCATGGTGCAGTCTTAAAATAAAAACCGCTTTATTCATCATGTTGTTTAGATTGTGTAAGATCAAAGTGGTACATATGGACGAAAGTGTCAGGGCCTAAAATTTATGGTCTTCTGTTAAGTTGGAAATTGAGCTGACACAATCAAAGCCATTACTAGCTGCAGGACTTACATTAGATAAATACTCTTTCGTCCTGGATTAAATGAGTATTTGATCTAAAAATACATGGCTGCCTGCTTATATTCGCGTATCAAGAGAACGAATGTGACACAAACTCATAATAAGAGGTTTGAATAAGAGAATGGCATAGAAGGAATGCATTTTTAAAAAAAATACATGAATGGCTTCAACAAAGAAAGGACGAACTCCGCGTTTTTAGTGTCGTTGTGAAAAATACACATGCTTGGGATATTATAAGTAGAATTTATTGTGATGGATTCGGGACCTCAGACGATTACGAGGAAAATGAAATTAAAAATCATCATCAAAGTGGATTGCAATCAAGTGCAATAAGGTCTGGAGTAAAAATCCTTCTGTCGAATGGTTGACATGCATAGTCCTGAAGTTTTTGAATGTTCAAGTAAGGACTTGCAACGCCTAGTCCTAGTTTAACCAAAGTTCTCAAACTCTAGATTCTTTCATCCATTAGCTAAATAGAGCAACAGTGACAGAGTTATTAAGGCTTGAGGCTGCATTTCTCTTTCAATCGACGGAAGAAGTCGGACTTTCAGTAGTTACTGTTTGACCTAGTCATAATTAAGAGCCGATCGGAACAATCGTAATATATTAACATCGAGTGCGACGGATGTGTAAACAACTGAGTGTCTGACTGACGCAAAAAAGCCTGGCCAAATTGAATCATTCTCTAAAATGACAACAATCTTTGCCCATTTTTATTCCTAGGACACGATTCAGATTTTGTTACTAGTATCATAGCAATCTATTGCTTACCAATCAATATGTATAACAGCGACGTCCGGCTTTGAATTCGAGAAGACGAGCCTGTCAAAGTTGTCTCAAGATTGTAATTAAAATAAACAAGTCTGTCTCTTTGCGTTAGTTTCGATTTTTCAGGTACCACTTTTTGGTTCTCTAATGGTTTCCAGCTCAGACGATTTGTAAATCTGTACTCTAGTCGAAAACCAAATTCAAACTTTCCCGCGTGATTGTCTGAATTAAAGAGCAAGGTGAAGAAGTTTCCTGAAGAGGCAATAGCGAGATTTTGCATTTGACTGTCTGCTTCGGGTCGAAAAACCGAATTTCGACTACCACATATACTCATCTGGACAGGCAAATCGGTTGTTGAACCATCGTAAAAACTCAGTCTATCTCCAACTCCGTCGTTGCATCTAACAAAATCAAAAAAATACTTACAGTAAGCCACTTGAATTATTTATTTAAGAGCGAAAAAATTCACACGCTGTAATGAAAGTTCTGTTTAGCTCATTATTTCCCTAGGTGCAAAAAAATTAACGTTACCAATTTGAATTTCAGAAAATTAGTTGTAATTCTGTCAAGCAACTTCAGTCTTGATTTCGAAGTTACAATGGAAATCTTTCTGTCCTTTATTCAACTATTTATGAGAGTGCAGTTGTAAATTATGTATTGCTTTTTTCAAATTGCATACAAAAATGTAGAAAATGTACTGATTTGAAATAATCGGTTATCATTAAATGCTGGGTTACAGAGAGAAGCCAAAAGTGTGAATTCGTATCTAGCATTTCAGGTGGGGTTAGTATTAATGACTAGATTAAAACTGGAAGAAGAGCTGGATATTTAGATAGGAAATGAAATTCTTATGTGAAAACAGCTTTACGAATTTGCCAGTCTGTTGGGACGGAGAACGTCCAATCAAAAGATATCCTCCACATTATTTGAAATAAGGGAGAATATCAATCCTTTTTCGCAGGTACTTGAGCTGGTTTAAACGCATATGTGACAATGTAAAGTATTTAGATAAATTTTATCATTAGAATTCGTAAAGATTGTTTTACTCGATCTAAATTGCTACTCAGATAACAGACCAGTTTTTAATTAAGTAGAAGGTGCAAGTAAGCCTGCGTTTAAAGGAACCGATATTTTTTAAAGTAGGTTTCTTCAACAAATTTGACTTCTTTATAAACTTCATGAGGAAAATTTCTTGCCAGGTGGATAGAATAGATAAATAAGAGGAATTTTTACCGCGATGGGACTTTTTTATATAGTGCAAAACAGCTTTGGTCTCCAAACTTAGTTGATTCAGTTATTTCACGAAAGATTTTATAGCAAACAATATTTATTGGTCTTAAAAGCTAAGTTGCATGATTGAATCTTGATTTGTGAATGCAAACTCATTCCCTTTGCAGAAACAAATTTAACTTCTAGGATCAATATTAATGTTGTCGCTTTAATACCCATCGTTAACCAAGCGAACTGATTTATTTTAAAAATTACCTGTCTTGAAATTACCCAATAGGTCAAAAACGTCTTTGGCTATAAATGAGCCAGCCTTAGTTACCTGTTGCTGGAGTAAACACCAAATGCTTTTTTAGAAATCACTAATAATGCCTCGATCTGAATTATAATGTAAAATATGGGCATGTATGCAGGACTGATGAAAAAAAGATTAATATTACGGAAAGAAAACAAATGCCAACATGAACACAGGGTTTAGAAATCCCAAGCTCAAACAACCAACTATCTCATTAGTTAGATGCTGAAAGAACACGGAACAAGGATGTGCTCTTTCTTAATTTATGACGTTATTTAGGCGTTTCCTGGCGAAAACAAAGAAAGCCAACATTTAAGTACCAGCCTGCCGGAAAGAAATATAATATGACATGAGGTTGAGTCAAAAGTGCTTTATTTATGGTGTTCTCGAACCGTCAGTTTGGACTATAACCTGAATGTCTAAACTAACTCTATATTTTTAATTGAAATCGGAATTGCCAAAAGTGACAATCATAACTGGTATTTCAAATAAAGCTACCAAAAAATTTTGCATCGAATGAAATTCTATTGTATCTAAGTGGAGTATTTTCACACCCTTGGGAATCAACTTCATTTTTATAAATCCAGATTGACAAAGCTTTGTAATAAATTTGAAATAAACTTTCCTTACGCCTTCAAGGACTAAAAAAATTTAGAAATATTTTTAAAGAAGAACAGGATTACTTTAAGTTCCTTTTAATGTGTAAATGTACGAGTCCAATATGAGTCTTTCAGTGCTGTTTGCGTATTGCATATCCACTTTTAAAAATATAACGGGTTTCATAATCTTTCTGGCCCTTAGATCGTGATACTCGCCAGCGCTATTTGTTTAATGAACAAGTATTTTTGTAGACAATAATTCATGGTCACTAAGTTAAGAAACCCAGTAAGTTTGACTAAAGGGCAATTTTTAAAGCAATTCAGAAATTTATCTTGCTCAAAAAACCTCTCATTAAATGGTGCTTGTAAAATATATTGACAGCACAGTCTTTATTTACATTTCATCCGAATGAACTTGTAATTATTAGTACCGCACTCAACTGAAAACAAGTGCTTGATAATGTGGAATGTTGCTGGAGATATGATTAAATATTTTGGTTTGATACCTGTAGAAAAAATGAATAATAGAACAAAAGAATGGCTAAAACCGTGAGTAAATGGAATAAATTCATTAAAAAGCACACTTCTAAAAAGCTTCTAAGACAGCTCCTACCAAGCGAAAATGGATTTTCGAAGCTGGAACTGGTAATCTCAGTGTCCTTTGCTTTTGGCTACAGAAAGTAATTTCTTCAAGGTTCCCGACGGAGAGACGAGCTGCCGTTTATTATTTGTTTTCGGTGATTATACAAACTCACAAAAGTATCGTGCTTTTACCCGTCAAAGAAACCATGATCTGAGAAACTGATTTAAGGAACATTTTTATTTTCTGCTGACTGACGCAATATGATATATTTAGCAACAAGGTGAATAGCAAATCGAATTAATCCAAAAAGAATGGCAAACTTCTAAAAATCTTATTCTATCTTATTGGAAAAAGTATAACTTTCTAATGCTTTTAAACTGAATATTAGCTTCCTGAATGCCTGATGGGTTTTAACTAATCGTTTCTCATTTCATTGTTAATTGACTTGTTCAGTTAATCTACATTTTGCTATGCTATGTTATGTCCTGTAGTTAATGAAACATATTGAAAATTTATATCAGTTTCATCAAGTACAATTCGGAACTGCATTAAATTGCTAGGCCAGTCACTTTGGACAACCTTTGAAGTGTTTATTTTATGCATATCCTTAATTTTTGTTGAAAGCCACCGCTAGAAAATCAAAGAAAACAGACAAGAACAAGAAAGTTGTACGAAAAAATTCAATTAAGATAAAAATATCTGTTTTGAAATTTTCCGAACTCTATATTCAAGTTAGTTTGCTAAGTTATAACCGCTGCATTTATTTATTTCTGATATAGTTATTTTATATTTACTTGACAGCACATACTTTTTTTTACAAAAATCATCAAATTATTGGGCTACCGAAATTAAATAGCAGAATGACCCTGCAACCTTTGACTATTGAGCTTAGAGCAAAAGTTAAATTCGAGGAGCAGACCCACCGATCAGTCGACTCAAGCGAAAATCTCCCATCGTTCTGATATTCAGTTGTCAACTGAAGCAGAGATAATTTATACGATTATGAGACTAAAGAATCTTTGATATTGGTAAAGAGGATATGTGGAAGCAGAGCGCACTGCCAGATAAAGCTCTCTGTTTTAATGATTGCTTTCCTTACCTTTTCCTCTAATTACTTAAATGTATGTGGGTACTGGACTCAATTCGACTATGTCAACTGCTTGTTATTAAATATATTTCAAAGAGTAGATCATTTTCGAAATTTGTCCTAGCCATTAAGAATTTTTCAAAACAAAAAGTAGATGGTGCAGTTGAATACAAGTTTGAGAAAGAATTGCAATAAACATATGCAGATTTGAAATTTAGAAATAGGAAAAAATAATTTGGTTGCATATTTCAGTTTAAGATACAATTAAATAATTGATACAATCAATTTTCTATGTTCAAATGCGCATCCTATCTCCCGGGATTTTACGTGGTGAATATTTCCAATGATCTTAGCAATGAACTGAGCTGGTCGCAAGAGCTTAAAAATTATCTGAGGTGGTACAAATGGTAAAGATTCTTGAGGTAGGGACAGAAACTGCTCAGGTCGCTGCTCATGCAAATTATAATTTATATGAAAAATAAGTTTCACAAGACAATATGAACAATTTGTTTATCAGTGAGGAGTCAAAGGGTTAGGACTATATAATCATGATTTCGTAAAAAGTTAACGGATTCGCTGTTTTTGTGATTACTGAGGGAAAACGCCGAGGTAGAACCAACCGGGTTTTAGGGCTGGAGCAAGAACTGAATCTGAATATAAAATTTGGGGCAATGGAAGTTTCCACACTTCCTGAAAGAACCAATGTTTGAACGAAATGATTTGGTCTGATAGCCAATCCTTTCCGTGTTTATTTTCCTTTAAAAAAAACTTTACAGGAATCTCCTGTATATTAGAAGGTGAAAAGGACAAAATGCAGAATATACAAATAACTTTGAAATATCAAGAACCAAGAATACATTTTTGGTTCATTCAATAAAAATGGAGCAAATTTTAGGGATTCAATGGCAAAGGATATCAATGTTTGAACTTTGAATTCGGTCTTTTCTTCCACTGAAGCATGCACTCAAAAAAATCTCACTATTAATAATGCAAGTGAAAATGACAACATAATACACACTCTTTAAAACCGTGACAGAACCGACATTTGTATTCTTAAATTAAGATGAAAATCACAACTACGCACAAAAAGTAAACAAATAGATAAATTAATTAATAACTGATTTAAAGAAATGGCGTTGAGAAGAGCTCAACTGGTTTAATCGTTTTTATGTACAACGCTATTACGTAAAGCACAATATCTGTACCAATATCAAAATGAGTTATTTTCCGAAAAATCATTGTTTTCTGTTTTGTATTGATAATATTTAAGCATCATGAAGAAGAGTGCATCGAATGAACACACTGAATAAAATCGAGACCTCTAACTTCAGTTAAATACATGTTATTTCATACAATGAAATGAAGCCTACCGTTCAAAGTCTCCAAGTTCTAGCAGGATGAATTTCAGGTAGACTCTCTGTTCAGGGCGTCCTCTGAAACAGAAAGTCGCAGTGACGCATTTCGGATAGAGTTCAGGGAATTGAGGAGATGTTAAGACACCTTCTTCTGCCAGGTGAGAATCAATTATGGTTTCAATTATCTTGGGAGAGTTGCAGGCCTGTTGTGTACTTGCCGAATCGCTGTTAAAGATATTTGCGTTTCCCGTCACGCGGAGATTGTTCTCGTCTATAAATTATCGACAAAACAAAAAGCCATTTTGAGAGTTCATCCCAATAATTTATAGTACCAAGCTTGGAAATTGTTTTAAGACCACAATATTACGAATTATACTATCAAAATGTTTTTTTACCAATAAAACCGTTCGAGAATCGGCAGCAAATAATGAAAATTGATATGACACAATAAATAACTTAAGATAGTGCCTCTTAGCTCTCATTTTGAAGAGAATACCTTTGTTTGACTTATTCTTTGCGTATTCTCTCCAAATGTTGTAAGCGTAGTGGTGAGGTTGAACTTATTTATCTTATGAGTTAAAGGCATACCTGACAACATCAATAAAGGAGCACCTAGCGACTGCAGCAATACTTAAATCTACTATTTTATACTATTAACTCAGGCTAATTTGAGAATATTTCAAATGAAAGTCTGGGGAATAACGAGTGCAGATATTACTTATAATACTACCTTAATTTACTAACCCCTACCAGGTACATTAAATCTCTGTAAACTCGATCAACTGAAAGTTGTGTGCCATTCATAACCCCATGAGCAGTAGTCATTTTTATCCAGTTTTTCTAAGTGATTTAAAAATTAATTTTTGCCAGTGGTGGTGGTCAGGAACTCTAAATTAGATACAACTGAAAAAAGTCTAATGCGCAAGGCCAGATATAAAATAACAGAAACTTTCTACATAATTCTATCCCAAAGAAAGCATATTTCAGTTCAGATAGCCTCGGTCATACCAAGTTAACAACTGAAAAGGTAAGCACCATAATATTTTAATAAAACGGAACAGAATTTGGCTCTAATTTAGGCCACTTAAAATAGAGAAGTAAATGGATTTTCATTTTAATCTCACTGGTGTACTCGGCTGATTATTCTCTTGTTTACTTACAGTAACAATTATATTCATTAACTTATTCAAGTTCACATACAGGCGATGCCTAACATCCTAAGCCAAGGATGAGAGCGATTTCGGGTAAACAGTAATTTTTGTTATTTTAGAAATGAGATTACTCACAAAATTAGTTCCGTACTCCATAAATAACCATATGGCATCTTTTGTATGGTAAGCCAAGAAAATACATAGATCAAACGTCCATAAATATGTTCGGGCCCTTAGTGATTCTAAGAGTTGCCACTTAGATTTATCTCTGAGCTCGAAAGCAAACTAAAGGATGAATTTACCACAAACTTTACGTCGATGGGTAGCCTCCGTGTATGCATTTGTCTAACCAGACATGTATTAGAAACCCTAACAAACCGATGGGTTATCCGAGACGTTGGAACCGAATGACTTTTCTCCATTATTGGTTTAAGTTCATGTTATGGTATGTTCTAATTGCAGCATAATTCGAAAGCATTTCTGATTCACTCAATTGATTGAGACTTGGAAGTAAAACCGTAGGGATTGGACGTGTAGGCTAAGCACTAAAATACATCATTCATCAGATTAGGCTTTTAGCTTTAAGGTTTAGGCAGTTGACGGAAGATAATTTTAGTAAAAATGCATGTTCAAATGAGGTGCATTGGCGCTTTTCATACGAGTTAAGCGATGATACTACCGGTTATACTCCATGTTTAGTGATCAGTAGCGAGAAAATGGCAGGAGTAGTGCAATAAAGGATTAGCAATTAAAACGTGAGTGTAATCATGGGTTTTCATTCACATAGCAAATTAAATATTCTAACTACAGAATTTTGGGGACTTGTTATATTTCTTCCTTCCTTTCTTTCTTGGATTCGATATCTCAAGCTTCCTTTGCCTATATATTCTTCCCAACTAGAAAACTGACAAGCTGCTTCTAATAATTCAGTCCAGCGCCACCAATTTTAACAAAGATAAAAATGGGAAATGAGCTGCTTTTTTATTTGAAACCAATTCGGCTGCTCATCCAGAATTAGTTCCGATATGACCGCATCTTTTTCGTTCAATGGAAAGAAATTCATTTCTAAGACCAAAATATATTTCCTGGAGCGATCCGTAATTTGATCTGTTTGTGAGGTCACAGATTGTCAATGCGAAGTTACTAACAAGCATTGAGATTCACATAGAAGCATTTCAAATCATTTTTTTTGAAACAACTGCAAATAAGGAATCATGTTTGCTCCGCAGACTTCTAAGAAACTTATTTCTTAAGCTGATTATGGCAATACCTTTTACGCGATCTCAAAATCCCAAAGTTAACATTAAAAAATGATTTTGATTGATTACTTTCATCAGCTGATTCAATGAATTGGTGTAAACATATGTCAGGCCCAGACAGACTCATGAAGGAGGAAAAATTTTTGAAAATTTAGCTTAAACAATGCAGTTATGATTATATTTCTATAAACTACGGCAAATATGGGACTTCGATAGTGAAAGTCGATAAAAGTGAGTTGAATCTTTTTTCATGAAGTGATTTGTTCCCATTTTTGTTAAGGACTGCAAGTGCGTGCTGCTGCCAAAATCAAATACTGCTTGACTCACGTGCTTCGTCCTTGGAAAGATGAGCCTTTTTAGTATTCTGCAAATGTTCAAATATTTCCTTCACACCATCCTTCATGGCTCTTCGCTCCAAAACAGCAGCACTAACAGCGGGCCGAACTTGAGGGCTGACAGTTGCCTGCTTTACAAAGGCATATTCTATTAAGAAACTGCCATCTTTCGGTCGAAAAGGTAGAGAGAGAAATGTAAGCATAATGTTTGGTCCCTCTGAAACAATTTGGAAAGAGGCGATAGCTCCACAAATCCTAATCAGAGGCTTGGGATTTTGCCAGAGGTCTTGAGGTAGTGTGTGGACTAAGATGCGATCGAAACTGGATTGAGGATCTGTCTCGTAAATGCAACTAGATTGACATAAAAAATAAAAGAAAGTGATAAACACAAAGAAGCAGTGTTTTGAAAGGCAGGAAGCTAGATTTTTCTGCCCTGTAATTATGTATGAATCTTCGGGAATACGAAAAGGCTATGAAAAGTTCGCTGAAATCTTGACATCATTTTGATGGTCAAAAGTTAAATTAAGTCAACGAATCTGAGCCTTTAGTCATTAAAGATAAGTGACATTGTAATTTAGTGCATTTATTAAAATCCCATTTTTATTGAGTTTGTTCAGACACACTGTTTTAGACCAAAATTCAAGGACAGGTACTGTCAGATCTCAAAACTTTACAAATATGAACTCAAATCTGTTAATTTGTATTTTTAATCCCAAATGATAATGTGAAATAGACGAAAAAGGTCCCATTATATGAAAAATTCTAGGATGGATGCAAAATTTTACTCGACATACTGCTCAATGCTTTCAAATTTCGCGGAGCACGCCTTATGCTAAATTTTCGGCAAAATTAGAGGTTTCAACCGATTCAACCCATTAAGTATGTAAAATTTTGGAGTTTTTTTAAAACAATCACAAATAGATTTGGGCCAGAAGACGCATGAACCATGTAAGGGCTGTTAAGGGAAATCAGCTGCACAAAAGGAACGAATACACTCATGGTATGATGCTTGCATGAGTCGCGGGGAAGCCCGGAGACTGCACAAACATTTCTAACCATTTATTTTACATTTAGAGTTTTGAGGTAATTTCGCTCTTATTCAACATAGTTTTCCTGTCGTCTGCGCCTTTCTGCGGCTAAAACCTGCAAGTTTTGTTCTTAGAAATGCAATCCGGTAAGCAAAACTTGTTTTGATAGCGCTGTTATAAAAATGACAATAACTTCTTTGCGTTAGTATTTCTGATTTTCAAGTCTAATCAAAAAATTTCTCACATTCTCTACCTTCAACAGTCCTTTGACCTAACATTATCCGAATTTGTTCACCTAGGACTAATTTCAATTCCAGACATCAGAGTTGAGCTGGTGTGGATTCGAGGTAACACTGACGAGGTTCTGAAAACAAAAGCAGTCAACAAATAGTGTGTTTGAGGAGTTGAAAATTCTCTGCGGAAAATATGAAATTTGTCAGCCTTCACAGGGAAATTCTCTTGAATTTAATCCTTGTTTAGCAGGCGCTGATGCCCTTCAGAATGAGAGATAATTAGATGCCTTTGAGGGTGTTTTTAAACTCTTATAAGAAAAATGGTTCAAAGAGTATAGGCGTCCACAAAATCTGCCTTCAACAAAGGTTCTTAAAAAAGGAACTGCATGTATACAGTAACGTTACTGTTTTTCTCTTATCATTATTTTTGATCTTAGGATGAAAACAAGCTTGATTCCTGCGAGTTGGCAAACCTGTATGTAGGTTAGATCGGTTATTTACATGGCAGCCAGATTCATGTTCAGGTATTAGTTACAGACACAAATTAAATCGCTTAGTGAATCCAGTAGAGACGTTATTGAAACCCCCAATAAATCCAAACTCAAAAACCAAAAAGATGTTCTTGAATATAAAAATTTCGTTTATTTCTTTCTACTTGATTATACTGCCAAGTTATTCGCTGGCCTATGGACGTCACATTTTTCGTTTCTTTGATTCTATTATGACTCCAATATAAGATTAATGCCAGTAGTCTTTTGGAGTTTAACATTTTATTTAATTCTATCAGCATAGCTTGTGATTAGGATCAAAAATTCATTATCTTTTGGTTAAGGTCCAGAAATGGTAAGCTGAGGGTCGATTTAATGTGTATCAATAATAAATTAGAATAAAGGACAATCAAGTAAAGTTCAATTTTAGATAGTAAAACACAGTTCTGTTGTTCTTTTTGTCTTTCTAATTGATTAATAGAATAAATTTAGGGCGTTTGTTTACTTTATTTGAACAAGCCAGTACACTTTTCTTTTTTCGCGGATACTAATGGTTTGAAACTCTACTCAATTGGTTATTTAGGCCTATCAAAAGCTAAGATACTGACCATGTATGTTCAATAAATACTTGTGAGTCATTGTATAATGATATTTGGAATCAAATGACCAAAATATGCGGATGTTTTGTGATGCTCAAGATAAGCTGCTCTAACCAGGTTGAGCAAGCTCATTTAAACCATGCCTTACATTAAATGTTAAGAATACTAGCTGCTCTTCAGCTATTCAACACTCACGCACATTTGCTATTCTTCAACAAACAACAACTAATCAACGGCTTCTCCACCCGTTTAGATCCCATCATTTAACATAGACACACTGGTGCACGCTATGTAGCGGTATCACCTCTCTTTTCTTGTCTTCCAAAAAAGTCTTTTGAATTCCATCTTTCGTATTGTCTCCTCAAATTTAGATTACTCCAATTACGAAAGTACTTTTCATTAAGACAATTTAGGGTATTTTAAATAAGGCTTTCTTCAGACTTACTAATTTTTTAATCAGTCTCGTTTACAGGAATTTTATTATTTGCCATAAAACAACAAATTCACTTATAAAGTGATAAAATACAGCACGCCATGCATTAAAGCTAGCATTAAGCTCCGCTATATCATTCTTTATCTTTGTTCTCGACCACCGGATTGGCTACCTATTAAATTAAATGATATGTCCTCACCATCCCCCGTTATTCCAAGCACTCTACAACTTCAAATTCTGGGCGAATCCTATTACTTGCCTCCTCATCAATCACTTATCATTGTTTCATTTATGGTTCCCATAAATGACTAAGTATGCGATTGCATATCCCTTTTAACAGGAAATTCCGGAAAAGTGATATGATAATGAATTTTATTTCTTAAGGGATAAAACTCGTCACCTAACAGAAGTTGTTTAGTCAATTTCTCGATCATTCAACTGTAAAATCATATGTGCTAAAGTAACATCTAACGCACTTTATTTTTAAAAAAATAAAATTCATCAGATTGCCTTAAGTCGAAAAAGACATCAAGATTGGTACAACTAAGGTAGATTTTCATCTCTAATGAAGATGGATTATTTCGTCTGCTAGAAAGGTGGAATTAAAGCGCAAAAACTACTGTGTCTCAGACAGTTTTCTTTCAACCAGTCAATATTAGTGAGCGAAAGATATCAATTTCGATCTTAAAACAAAAGATGAGTTTAAAAAATGCGGAGTTGTTGAAAGTGGAATTTGAAGTTTCCTATAAAAATTGCCAGTTTACCTAGAGAATGCCGGCCATTGTCTTATTCGCAACCGCTGAACACAAGGAAGTGTGTTACTGATCAAGGCATTAAAAGGCTAATTTGATTTGTTTTGTTTAAAACCCCTTAAATCGACAGGATTGCACTTTTGAAAAACAACTTGAAGATATAAAAGTGAAATAGACGTCATAAGTGCAGATTTTTTAGGCTAAATATATCTTTTATGCTAAATATTCTCATCTCAAGGCATTTCACATAAACTGATTTCATTGGTCAGAATAAAATTTCCTCATAGCACTGCTTTCCAAAAAGGTTGCATTCTATATAAATGAGAATAAATTTGATCCGGAGTTAACCGACAGGATATGCTGTGGCTCTAGAGTGAATAATGAATAACTGAGAGGTCCTTTATGAAGGATGAAATAAAATGAATTATTCGGGCAGAAGCACTACATATTTCGATCTAAGTACAATTATTTTCACTCAATTTTATTTGATTCCATTTATTTCCTTAACGCTGAATGATATTAAAATTGCCATTCTATTTATAATGCTATGCTACGCATTAAATACTTAGGAAGAAGGGCAAACTTCAGTTGCATGGTGACTGGAAAATAAAATTCACACAAACTTGACATAATTACCCTTTCTCGGTAGATATTACCGAATTCATCAAATCCCGATGACTTAGGTAGAGGGAAGTGATGGACATTACCACTCGTTCGTCATTCCTCCCCATAAACGCATAAGAGCAGCGGATGTTTGGAGGATAATAATTAGGGAATCGTGGTGATACAATCCGACCACTGGTAATGAGACGTCGGGTAGGTACGTTTTGAACGAGGTAAGAGCATTCGGAATTTGGTATTCGGTATCCGTCAACTCGAAAATTGGCTAGCAAAAGAAGAAAATTGAATTCTGGAGAGCGTCAAAGTTGACTTCTCTTTGTAAAGCGATGGGTGTTGATGATTTTCCACACACTAAAAATTAGCATTCGATATGCATAGCGATCGCTTAAAATATTTATTAACTACTTGTTGTGTAATTAATTATTGAAGGACCCGAAATAAATGGAAAGTTTCATAAATCTATCTACTTTACATTCGATTTGTATTTTGATTTGCTACTTTGCATGAAGGATTATTAATTCAATAGAATTGGTTGATCTATCAGTTACAGGTATGCTGGTTTTCAAAGATGATTTATTAAATCCAATCATCTTAATTCAACTGTGAAATTTTCAAAAAAAATCCTTTATCTTTTTATGAACTTTGCCTTTTATAGTGAAGATAACTTATTTGAAAAAGTTCGCATGACAAATAAGCTTTAAATTCAAATGCAACAAAATAGACGATAGGTTAATTGCAAATCCATTACAAGCATGTATAAAACTGCAGGAATGTAAATTAATTTCAAATAACGAGAAAAAACTGAGGCAGACACGCTATGTTTCCTTGGAACCTACTGCTTCCATAACGAAAGTGGGTCGATTTAGCGTTTTTTTCCACTAAAGGAAGTGATGATTGCCCGGTCGATGTATTAATCTGAAGCAAACTCTTAGAATGACAAGGTGGCATGGTACAAAGCTTAAATATGAGGGTCCGTTAGGCTTGATTAATTTCAAAGGATCGATTCTTCCGCTTTTTAGCAGTGTAGGATATTGTCTCGACCAGTAATCTCGTAAAATGCGTGTCTTGGCCCTTCTAAATTGCCAAGTAGACCCTTTCAGTTTCTAAATATGGAAATATATGAAGGTCCTAGGAAGATCAAATGTCTCATCACTCTTCAAAAACGATAACGTAAATGTACGATGAGAAACGCCATTTTAAAAACTGGCCTACGAAAAATAGTGAAAATTTGGGACTCTTTTGATTGAAGAGGTTCGTTTTAAATGATCTCGATCTTAAAAATTGTTAGAGCGATCTGTCTAAATACGTCAAAAATTCAGAAAATGTGTCCATCAATTAATTTAACATTTATCTAGTCGAAAGTCTTGATCTCTACAGGTGGAGCAGAGAGATTTTACCTGGACTGGAAAGGTGCATAAGTACGAGAGGTGCTCATGTGTTCATGTTGGTACTTTTTGTTTTTGAATTTCATCGAGGAGCATCAAGCTTTCTAAATTTGACTTTGAAAAATATGTTTTGGACTTCTCTTATTACGTTTAGGGGGCCTTCATTAAAATGAAGAACTGAAGTTTTTGTATAAGGGTAAAATTGGATCACTTTCTCCGTCCTCATTTTCTTCACGTATCCGTAGATACAACGCCATAGAAATGCAATTCTGATCTGAGATATTTCAATGTCAGAAACATTGTAGTTACAAATGCATTGTTGGATTTACTTTTCTTATTTGACGGAGGGGTACAAAAATTATATTTTTCCCAAATAAAGAGTGGAATAATTAAGTAAGGTGTCCACAGCCCTTAATTTACTGAAAGAATTTATTTCAAACGTAGTCATAGCCACATTTTGAAGAATAGAATAAAAATTCTTTTTAAACTCTGATAGATTTTGGTGCTTATTCTTTAAAAATTTGGGGTCTGAATGATTTTGACTCAAATAAATAAAAATGAAGTCATAGATTATGCTAAAATGCATATTCCAAGCTTCGTGAGTGCCTTTTTTAGTGCGGACATACTTCTTTACAAATAATAATACAAATATAATCTGCACATGGTTCAGATTATTCATGACTTTTTGCTTTGAAAGTCCGAGACTAACAAGCAACGAAGCTGTTAAATGTTTTTGAAAAACAATGAAGGAGAAAGCAATCGTTTCTGGTTGATTCTTGATGATGCAGTCATTAAGCGACATGAAGAACTTGCTTTCCCATTTAAACAAGCTGTATTTGTTTTTCAGAAAATTTGAATCTCAAATAAAACAAATAGCCAAGGTGGCCTAAGTAATCGGCTTACGTACATGCGTTTAAGAAGAGAAAATTTCCCTGGAATCCAGACATTTTGGCAGACTGCTCAAAGAGTGCATGAGTAGTAGTATGAAAGACTAGAATTAAAGTGTTGGCCTCAGAGAAGAAGGTTTTCTTTTTCTGCATTGACAGAGATCCGCATATAATGGTTGGGGGTTCTATGTACCATTGGAGTGAGTTTGATTTAGTAGATGGTTCCGATTTCATTAAACTCGAAACGTTGTTGGGGAGAACTGCGACATAATCAAAACATCTAAAAACAAAATTATGTGCTTATTCCGTAGTTGTCTCCAATAATTAACACACAATGGTGCTTTCGAACTCAAAAAGTTTTAGTTTTCATTCATAAAAAATTCGCAAGAGTTTGAATGAATTTACACATCTATTCTTGGAGGACTTAAATCCATAGCGAAAAATGATATTTGTACAAGTTGCGAAGGAAATCCATGGAAGAGGTAGATGATGCAGTTGTTTTCAATGGGATATGGGGAAGGATAGTTCGGTGATTTGAATACTCCATGGAGTCGTTTTGTGCTTGAGAATCTAAAGCTTCGACAGTCTACAAGGAAACGCAGAAAATAAATATTCTAATCAAAGATTATTAATGAAAATATCAAGTTCGGGGACAAAATTTTATTATCTCATCTGACTGCGCAGTTGAGTCCAGCCATTTTATAAAGACGGAATGTAGTAATTCACTAATATCAAAGTTAATAGCCACATTGGCCAAGACTAGTTTGTATAGCGATCGCCCCTCTGGCAAACAAAGTAAAAAATCTAAAGATACAGGAATATGGCATAAGAATAGACCTTCTGGAAACACAATGGTCATCAAAATAAAACCATCACGTAAACCGATGATGTATCATAATTAATCTAGTAATTGAAAAATACTGCTGACAGACTTATTGCGTTAAGTAAGAAAATTTAACACTGCTAAGATTTTAACATCAACCTTGGTATTTGTAATTAAAATGAGACTGGACGCGTATTTTGTGGTTAATTATTTAAATATTAATATTGTTGATGTTACATCTATTAGAAAAGAAACTTTCCTTATTTGCAAATTTGTAGCTTCAGAAGCGAATGCGCAGTTGCATTTTAACAGAAAGAAGAAATTCCTTTTTACTGTGGATGTACCATCGACAAGACATAAATTTCACTATTTAACTATCTTTCAGTCGAAAATATCTATATCGTTGAGCGACGTCATTTTGTGTTGATGCGAGTCACCTGGCTCTCGAGTGGATGAAAGTATTCCTTTGATTCAAAATATAACTCCATAATAGTTAGCTCTGAGAAACACCGTGGACCAAAGCAATTCTCAACAATCTCTTGTGACTTATAAGCCCCCCTCTTGTTATCTTTCTGAAAAATTTGTCATTTTGTTTCCCCAAACTCATTTCCGTTTTGGAAGCTAAATGGATCCTATTGTTTCGAAGATTGGGTCACTTATTCCTTTGAAAATCTTTCAAATGAAGACGAATGCCAGACCACTCGTTCTAAGCCTTAAGGATGAATCGTCTTTTGATTTATCTCGCTCACGAAATGTAAAATACCAGCATGTTTCTCGCAAAGCGAAGAAAAAATAGTGCCTACATTTTTTGGTTAATGCTAAAAAAGAAATCACTAGTAGTATTTTAAAGATGATCTGTCCTCTAAAAGTCATAATTATTACTTGTTTTCAGGAACTAAAAGAAAGCCTACAAAGGAAAACAATCCAATTTATAATTTTTTGGAAAGCAAACACAAAGAAATTATTAATATTTCAAATTTGAATTAAATTAATCAATAAACTCTATTGATATATTTTGTGATCTGTTGGTTTAATCAAATGAAAGCCTTTTTAGTATTTGCCTCTCGATCGCGCATGCTGTAGTCAGCAACCACTTAATGCTTTGAAATCGGCAAGATATCAAGAAGAAATCATGGTAAATATTTAAAAACTCAACTCCTTTTAAATGAAAGAATCAAACGGATAGTTTATCTTAACATTATCACTAAATAAATGAAAGGATCTTAAAAACGAAATGTGACAAAAGCCATAACTATGTGGCAAAATTTTTAATTGTTGCTAAATTATTAAGTTTCTTGCTTTAAATGAGCCAAAACGGAAATGAAACTGTTTGGGTTTGAGTTTACATACTCGGGTTCTGGATGACAGCAAGAGGATCCATATTTGGAGGTGCACGAAGTCCTATTGAGACTTGACAGTAGACAGATAGCAATACAAAAGCAGTAAATTTATTTGCTATTGCAAAGTGACGCATCATCTGGGGTTACTGTAGCTAGAAGTCGCCATTTAGTTACTTGAATCGTTATTAGAATGCCTTTTGCGTAAGCTTACACTTGCCTAGACAACGCGTCTGAGATTCATTAACTCGCCTACCATTGGTTTAGGTTAATCCAACCAATCAGAGAAATTATCATAAAAATTATTGTAATTAATCGTAAAATTCATGCTATTTGATTGACCCAAAGCCAAATCAGTAAGTTTTAACAAAATTAATATCGTTTTTATACTTGAACTGCGTCTAAAGTGATTTAAATAAGTGGCAGTACTAGGCTCTTTTGCGGTTGATATTAGGTAAACATCTCAATGCCAACTTTCACTTAAACCTTTTTAGATCTGCACAATATCAACTTTCGAAGTGCAGGAGAGCCGATGGAAACAAATAAGAAATCCTTATTTGTGGGTCAATGCGGTAGTTGATTAAGTTTTATAACTTTGTACTCATTCATTATTTTACGCCCTGGTTGTCCCCGAGTTAGTGGAAACTTGAAGATGTCTCAGTTAGAAGCGTAAATTTTTCAACTTTGATGGCTGTCTGTGCTCATAGGCAAGCAGAATATAGTACTGAATTCAAACGAAACCGATCACTCAATTCCTGTTCAAAGCCTTGGTAAAACTTCCAGAAAGTCATTTTGGAGATTATGTTCTACAAGAGAAATGAGTTGAAAAAATCCATGAAAAATGATGATGTTCTTCTTGTCGAATCCTTCGTCCCTTGAATAAACTCTTTCAGTATCTCTAGATGATTTTAATGTTGGGATCAATTTGTCTACTTAGCTGGTAGACCGTAAAATGCTCTTAATTTCACTGCTATTGTATACAATGTTTTTCCTCGTTATCAGTTATAGTACTTATAGTACAAATCAGTGCCTTTCTTATTTTCACCTTTTAAAAGGATTGAAGCAGCAGTTTTTTTATTAATTTCCTTTTGTTTCTCAGTTCAGGTTCGTATAAACACCAGGCACTCATCTTTTAAAGTTCCCATTTTAATCATTGTTTGCATGGTAGCTTTACTATTTCATCTTGTGAGTCCCATTCTGGCATTAATTCCTTGCATACTTCGAAGGAAACTATCTGTCAATAGCTTTGTCATTTCTTTCTGATAATTGACACTTATCACTAATTCACCAAGCTATAACGATCAAGTCACGTTTTTAAGTATGTTTCAATGCAAAAAGATTCGTTCCAGCATCCTGCTACACAACTATTCTAATCCATCCACAGCATCTTCAGTGATCTGCCCTTGCAGTTTGCCTACTGATTCTTGGAACTGATGCCTTTTAACATGTAAAAGTCTCTTTCTTTTTCTTTTCTAATAGTCATTTTATGTCTAATCAAGTTTTCATAGACGCTCTGAAGGAAAAGAAGCTTCTTGAGTGTTGTGTGGACGACTGCTTCAAAACCTTTGCGGTTGAAAAAAGCTGTATCTTGGATAATTTACGCCATAAATGGCCAAAGGTCGAAATAAAATTCCTCTGCTTAAATTCACCTTTTTATTCTTTCCTATCCAAATTTGACAGTTTGAGGGTCAAAAGGAGCTGGTACATTTTAATGAGATTATGAAAAGTGAATGAGTATAGTCGCAAGATTAGTTCTAATATGGAGCTTTCAGATAATATTTGTCTGAATAAAGAAAAGAGTCTCGCAGTTAAAAGTTGCTTCAAGTCAGAGTTTTTAACTCCTCTGATGACCATTTATTTACAGCATGCAAGAGTTCATTCCTTTATAGGTCATGTTTCCTTTTCAAATGATTTTGGTCAAATAGCTCAGTTTTTGGGTTTAGGAAACATGGCCGATTTCATCACAAAATATTATTCGAATGTCTTTTATAAGTCATACTCAAGATGGTGCTGTTGGCCTAAGATAGTGCCAATTTACCTTAACTAATTTTCAGATCTACAGAACTGGATTTTTCTATCTTAAGATTGGATGGCAATTTCACAAATAATTTCCATTTAAAACCTAAAATTTGCCAAGCACTTTGAAGATTCAAAATTTCCTTTAATAACTTGCGAGCTAAGCACAGCAATTAAACTCTCACTAGATGTGGCAATTTTTGGCGGATTTGCGTTAAGCTTCCTTATTTCAAGCTATGCGGTGTCATTTATCATTATTATTTACTCCTGGAAGGACCTTCAGCTGCACTGACCAAATTCGGCGAACCCGTTCAAAGAGTCAAATTAAAGTTCATTCCAGCTTTTACTTTAAAGCACGAAATAATGCAATAGATGGGTTAAGGATGCATGTGTAATACCTAAATAAAAATCATTTCAGTATTATATTAATAATTTTTTTTATTTTTACAGATTTCAACCATAACGACTAGTGGTTATTCGGCCCAAAATATAATTTGAACTTGCATATATTCAAATAAATACACTGTATTCAGAAGGAAGTAACAAACAAATTGATGCTTTGACGCCGACTTTTGATCAAAATGCAAGTTAGAGGACATCTCCTTCTAGACAAACATGATTATTTTGCTTCATGCAGAAGAAAAGACGAACAAATAAAATCAATTATCTTTCATTGTTGTCTTACTGAAGAGATGGTTTGATCAAGCTAGTTCAAAATTTGAACCGGATGGTACATGTGACGCACGACTTCAAAACAATGGAGACTGCGACATGCTGTTCATATTGAATAGTTTAAATAAAGAAGTCTTTATTTTTCTGTCTTAATATCATATGCTGAGGCTCAGAGGAGCCGTGGCTTATATTCTGCTACGAGTTTTATTGACGCGCCAGATAACAAATCCAAAGGAGAATGACATTGAACAGTGTCTTATATTAAACTAGTTGTACTCTTTTTGCCTTAATGAACTTACGAATCTAGAATGAATAAACCTTCTGAAGCTCTATTCTGTCATAGCCACTGTTTTGAATAAATACATCTATCTGTTTTGGGAACGAGAAATCAGGAGAAGATTTGGTACAATAATGTCTCATTGAATTATGCATAGAAGCGAACCTGAGAAGAGAACCACTGAACTGAGTTCAAATAATGCCTATCTGGAAATGAATAGAAGAGAAGCCTGCAAAGTGAATTCCTTGGCCTCAAAGCTCTCTTAAAAAATAAGGTGACGACAAAGGAAAGGTCATCACTATGGAACTGAACCCACTACTCTTCACGTTAGCATAAGCTTCTCAGAATTATAGATGGAGTTAGAAACGACTAGCCACTTACTACTAGTTGGTCAGTCTACATGATAAGCCTGAGGAGCGTAAACTCAAAGCTCTTTACAAGCTTTGGATTCATTAGCTGGAGGTCGTCTACACTGTAATATATGCTTAGGCTGGTGTAAGCAGGGAATAGATGATCACTTTACCATCATAGAGGCTTCAATTTGTTTGAATTGACTAAGTTACTGATATGATTATAGAAATAATATTGTTTCGAAAACTGGTTTAGCTAATTCAAATCACAGTTTATATTCGCGTTTTAGAGTCAAAAACTAATTTATAGAGATGTTTTGAAAATCTTTTTTGACCTTTAACGTTTCTACGTAATCGAACTTTTCCGTCCTGAAACTGCCTTTTTGTCATCTTGATAAGTACTGGAAAAACCAAGATTTAAGTGCCGCTACTAGAAGTTATCTGAGCATTTTCAGTGAATGATTTCATTTTAAAACTATATTACAATTCAAAAGCTGCACAGTTTGAGTTTTTATTTTGCACCTTCTAAATTGTTTGCCGAAGGGAAATAATTTATAACTGGCCTAACAAATAATGAGAAACCTTGACCTTTATTGAGAAATTGGTTAAAATACTAAATTAAGCTATTAATTCTTGACACAAATGCTATACTTCTTACGTCGTTTTCCTCTTGTATTTTTTCATGAACAAGACGTAGAATCAAAATGAAATACGGGGAAGCAATACGGACTCTATCATGAAATGCCACTAAAACATAGACGTACAGTTCTTTATTATTCAAGAGTCTCTTGCAATGTAGTATGAAAATAGGATGAGTCTCGAATTTTTCATCGCAACAAATTAGAGCTAGAACAGTCGAAAAATTGGAAAAAGTTTGCTGGAAATAGCAAGATCTCTCAAACAATGTGGATTTTATGATGTAAGGTTTCCCATAAGTAGAGTTTGGAGCTCCTGAGTTCTGTACTAAATAGGCTTCACTTAATTTACAACATTTCGACGGGTTGAACTAGGCTCCAACTGCACAAAAAAGACTTTTTATCCCTTCAGATTATCTTTTTTTCAATTTTTTTTATGGTTATTAAAAAGAAGAGCTCTGCATTTGGCTGCTTTACTGATTCTTGCAGTAATTAACTTTGCAACCGCTAGATCATGATCCCACCTTTTTGTTCACCCCAGGATATCCGCTTTAAAGGCGATTCACCTATTTATTATTCAGAGTAAACTCAGAGGCAATGAATGAGTTAGTTTTTGCAAACCGAGATCATGAACTCAAGGTCGTACAACTAACGCGAATTCAGATGAATGCAGGAACTTCATGATGAGATGCAAACAATTAAAACATTTTAAAACAGAGTTAAAAAATTTGCCATCTCCAGGGCTGTCTCGATTGTCTTATAAATTTAAGTCTAGAAGCTGCAAAGCATACTTGAGTCCACTTCTTCATGAATGGTAACGTTCTTACGATTTCTTCGTTCACTAAGAACAATAATGTATTGTATGGAATTCTCATTTATTATTTTCAATATGAATTTATCGGTCATCTTGGGCTTCCCAGTCTTGAATTCAATCAAAGTAAGTCGTCATGCTTAAATAACTTACAGCCAGCAATGCTTTCGCTCTTCATCTGATTTATGCATTTATTTTCTATCTCTTCTCATCATAAAGAAAGCTTTTTACTCACAAATATATTAAGGATCAATTTGTGGCACATCTCGATAGACGCCTTTAAGTCAAAGCATATAATCGGCCAATTTCAACCGCAAAATCGTCTGAGATGGATATCATTCCATGGTTTCTACTGTTGGCATTTACATTTAATCATTGGAAAATGGAAATTGATTTTTGAGGTCAAATTCAGATGGCTGTTCCATGGTAGTAAATACCCATTTGTGTAGGGCAGTACCAAATAATTCAATGGCTTAGCTCAAACCATCATGGTTATAATGAAGGGAGAATTTCCATTAAAGGCCACTTATGGAAAATTGTTGTTCTTCGCTACTTTAAAAAGATTATCGTTTCTACTTTACTATGTAATCACTTTATGTTGGAGTTTTTTTGTGAGTGAAGGGTTAGCATCAGTATTTGTGACTGATTGCGAATAAGTAAAGTACTGATGACTCCTGAATCTAGACTTCCCAAAAGCCTGACAACAAATTCTGTTCTTTCTATCTGAGATTTCGTACATTGTCCATACGCAGTAGGAGGTTTGGCCTCAATTCCAGGGATTTCAATCAATTAATTTTGTGCTTGGAAATAAATGCAGGAAAAGCTGTGAGAAAATTTATGATTTTGCCTTTACTGGTAGAGAATTTTTTTCAATTTCCCTTTTTAGGCCACAATAAAGAGAATACCGCAATTTCACGGCATTTTTAGATCGTTTTCTATGCTTTTTATCTGATTGAACTGATGACAATGTTCATCCGCAACGATTCAGAGAAGGCAAATTAGAATTTCATGCAATTTTTTCAGTAATGAATTCTGTATAGGTATGATAAACAGGACTGATAATGCTGCTAAGATCTGTATTGACACGACAAAAGAGTAATCTGCAGGAGTTTGGGGGGAAAAATTCATCTAAACAAGCTCTGAGCAGACCTCAACAAAAAAGACCTTGTCTCTGGAAGGAATTAAAGGCTCTGCCAGTTCTTTGAGCTATCAGTTTCCAAAAAATGACTAGGAAGTAGGCCCAGAAAAAGAGTGACTTGGACAAATTTTGCAAAATGCGAAAGTGAGCTTATATGGGATTATTTAGTCTTGAGCGGAAAGCTTAGCCAAGATCAGCCCAATTTCATTAGCGACAATTGTAAACTTTAAATGAATATGCAAAAAAGATAGTAAACTGCAGCAAAGATAAATGAATGAGAATGCTTGTTATTAGCTAAGAAACGCACTGGCTTCATGCAGTGGGTTTCAGTTCTATAGACAAGGAATAGTAGTAGAGACTTAACAAACCAAACCATTACTGTAATCCTTGGATAACCATGATCTTCCTTCTGAGGAGCAACATAAAAGAAAGACAAGGAAGATTTTTTATCCTCATTGTCCCAAATAGGGCAAATAAACAACTGGATCTGAAATGAATTTCGGTGACGCATATTCCCGAATCCCGTCGACATTCTACTCCAATCCCTAAATATTGGAAGTGATGCAGCTGCAAATGACTAGTTTAAGCATTCCCAACTTTGTATCATTGTAATAATCCAATATGTCACTGTAATAAACTGGGCTGCCAAAGCCGAGGGATGTCCCTACTGGCTACGACCCATTAATTTTTTTAGTGTCTTAGATATGAGTTGAAAGTAGACTGAGTGAGCTGTGACCTTTTTTGGACTTACATAACAGAATTAACTGAGTAGAAGAGAAATGGCTGCACAATAAATCGTGATGTATTATTATGCCCCTATCCAATGGCATGTGCAGGAAAATCTGTTTATTTAAATACTCTTGTGTGTGGCACGGGTTTCAAAAAAAGACTGAAATATAAGTATAAGCATCACTTTGTCTGCAATAAAATGATTAAAAGCTGCTATGAAGTAATAGTATCAAATTTTATTCCTTTTTCTGAATCGACAGAATTATAGCATATTAGTAAATAGGTGTGTCAAATTTGAATATATTTGAAAATGAGAAAGTTGAAGTATATAAGTTTGCAGAAACTCCCATCTCTCTCTGTTTGTTAAAGCGATTGCTACCGTTAAAAACTCAGAACGCATAACATTATCTCTACAAATTAAGAGATAAGAACGCAGACTCTTCACCATGACCAAAAATATATCCAAACTACCTAGAAGTAGGGACTAGACAGTTATCATTGCTAACTCAAATGTAGAACTGCATACTTAGTCTGTCCTATCATTCTAGAAAATGAAGCCGATGGAGTCAAAATGCGCCTGTGTGAGGAATCACGTATTAAAAAGTCTTGGCTACTTTAAGCTATCAACACATCGAATGCAGATTATATGCAGATGAACCATTACCAAGTCATTAATTTAGACCGCTTGGGATGAAATTTACGTTCCTGAGTTCTACAAGGGATATTCTACCAAACAGGCTAGACACGAGGTAAGCCACTTTCACCATTGCATTCTTCATTGCGTCGTCTAAATGCTTTTTCAAAATGCCAGCTTCAGAATTCAGTTAGATCTGTCAGAATATAGGTTCATAATGCAACCTTCGCATAAAGTTTACTCAATGTCTTTTAATTGATGTGTTCCCTCTAAAAAACTCACCGATACTCGTCGAGATTGTGTAGAAATAACATTGAGTCGCATCTGAGGGGTATGAGTTTTAAAGTCCGCTCCCTGTGTCGAATTTGTGTCGCCAAAGCTAGAAAACAGGTCATATTTTTCATTCTGCTTGCTATCCATTCAAAACCAGACAAATCTGAATGTCAAGGAGCCGCATGGACCAAGAGTTATTTTGCACTTTGTTTCTTCAGAAAAGTCATGAAAAATGCATCAAACCTATCTAGCCGCTGAGTTTAGAAGGCCCAAATATAAACAGCAGGGGCCATGAAATTTACATTTTGAAATCTGGAAATATATTTTTCTTCTCTTGGAGAGGACGAAGATCTTGCAATCAAGGGTCTTAGCTTCTCAGAGTTCACCTTAGAGGGTGGTAAGGAGGGTCAAGTTAGATGGGATTAATTTTTGATTAGTCTAGTAAATAATGCCTGAGAAAAGCGCAATCAGAGTTCAAGAGGAGCCTCGTTTGCCGCAACTGCGGTTATAAACCAATACCCAGAAATTGATGAAAGTTTAGGATCTTGTCAATTACTGATCAGTACTGTTAATATTAGTGAATTTGAGCTGATTTAGTTCTGTGACTCACTGGTAAACGAATGATACTTTTTAAGAAGATAGAAATGAAAGGCCTGAAGAACTACAAATAAACATTGAGGGCTCAACCATTAAGAGTACGCTGATTATCGTACTTTGAGGCTCCAATGGAAGTAACTCCTACCAGAATGCCTGAAAATATGGTATAAATCTAGCAGAAATGTAACTCTAAATTCATAATACCATTTGGCAACACGTAAGCTCTGATGCTGATTAAACAGCCTTGATACGAAATGCGTTTATTAAAAGTACATTCACTCAGAGCAAAAAAGCGACCAACGCGCATGCATTACACTCTCAAGGTGAAACTAATAGAAATGTTTTTGAACCCGATTGCGACCTCTGGACCATCCAAAATTGCTTGCTAGCCAAAGATGGCACTCGTTTAATCGCAATGTAAAACATAGAAAGGTTCATGATCCTAGAATTTAGTTAAAAGAAAGAAAACTAATAAGAAAATTGGCTGCAAGTATGCAATGAAAATAATTGAGTCGATAAAAAGCTGTAACATGCCTTCTTGATCCTCTTTACCCCAAAAAGTGAGGGTAGTGGAGGAAAGTCTGCAAAATCCTTGGGTTGGAGGCAAGAAATCTGAGCAAGCCGTCTGAAAACTGGCTAACCAAGCTCAAATGCAAGTGCGGAAATGGTGTACTAAAGCGTGTGGATGAAAGTCTAGGATATAATGCTTGGAAACGTCATCTGCCACATAAACTTAAGCTCAACTTTGTCGATCCTGCAATCACTTACAGATTATCAACCATTGTTTTGAGAGTAAAAGATAACAATCGACTCAAAGCAATTCAGAATATGGCTGGCGAAGAGATAAAACTGTTGAGGAACTCCGAAAGGGATTCCCAATGCGTAACCTGGCAAGTCTTATATAGACTAAGAGGTTGAACCTATGGAAGAGCTTAATAATGGACAATGCTAGCCTGATATTCTAGTGACTTTGAAAAAGCCGAAACAAAGAAAGATTCACATACAAGGAACTAAATGCTGCAATTAATTAAGGATGCGAAAGAAATATGGCAAGAGCACTCAGATTCATGGCTACTTGATCCAAAGGAAAGTCATACAATTCGACTGATAGGAGACTGATAGGAGAAAGGCAACGTGATATTGTCTGTACCAACGCTAACTGCCAAAGATCCTTCGCCAGAGTAAGTGATATGCAAATGCACGTAAGATAAGATCACGGAGAAGATGAACGTGGAACTAAAGAGATGCTCGACCCTAGACTAAAGTGCCCTCTTATAGACTGCCTTAAAAGATACAAGACTCAAGGGTGGCTAGAAAGACATATTATGAGCTGTCACCCTTCGGTCAAGATCAGAGAAAGGGAGAAACAAACAGAGAAGAGGAATCAGTCAAACTGAATTAGAAAAGCAGAAAAGCTGAATGAAAATGATAAAAAAGGTAGAGCGAAAGATAGGAAGCAACGAAAAGTCCCTAAGGCAGGATGAAATAGACATCTGCTCCCTCACGGTTGCGAAGAACTCTATCCCAGGTACTCCACGAGATGCAGCAGGAGAACCGAATGCCATCCCGCCACACAAAAAAGCCGAGATAAGACCAGTGGGTCGATAAACGTCAAATAACTGCTCTATGCTTTAATACGTAACCTATTTATTTCTGTTGTATCCCCAAAAAGTCCTTGGGACTTGCCCTAAAGGGTAGGGAGGAATATAAAAAGCTCAAAGGAAAAGATGTCCAAGCATATAAGAAAAAGCTAGGAAGGATTATAAAGATGTCGAAAACCTTTAAAGCGCCTGGCGGAAGATTTTGAGAATTCAAAGAAAAGAAATGGTTTTATGTTCAGACACTCCGATAAAAAAGGCATAAGAACAAAAAGCTAACGAGATGGAGAAAAAAAGCTGGTGAATTACCAAAAGAAGATAGATCTAAATCCCTCAAAAGTGGCCACTGATTCTGGCTTCACAAAGGTGCGGTTATCAAGGTTAATAAACCAACTTCTACGAAAAAAATGGTAGGCTATACTCAAAGAACAAACTAATGCAGAGAAAACTGGAATAAGGAAAATTAGGACTCATGATGAAGAGCATTCAGTATGCTGGCATGTACAAAGTCAGAAGCTGCTCTGGGTGCCAAAGCTGTTGAAATGGTGATTCTGTATCTCCAGTAATTTCTTTAATCGACATAAATGGAAGTGAGAAGTCTTCTCTTTTTCTTGGTAAATATTTCTGATCTTGTTATAACCTTTTTAGATCAATTCTCAAGCCTTAGAGTGGATACTGGAGCTACTACAGAGGTTATTGCATATATAAGACGCGATTCTTGCCATGCCATTAATTCTAACCGCCTTTTATGGCCAGACCCTTTTACTATCTCGAATTATCTATGCCTTGGCCTAAAAGTTTGCACTACATCCACTTCTCGTCTGAAACAGTTTGTTATTTATGAAGATTAGTGGTTAAATTTGCACAAGCACTTACTGATCATTTATTGGACTAGAAGACACGGAGGTGGCAAAGAGATGGTAAAGGCTCGAGAGACACTTTTGAATAACTCATTCCTTCAATGAACTCAATTTGGTTCTGTCCATGTATTTTCTCCTGTTTCGATGACAATAGTCCCCAAGTTTCTTTAGTAATTTAGAATATTAAAAATGCAACATTTTTGTCCAAAAATATAAGAAACAATTAAAATATTGGTGTGGTTGACTATTGGGCTAGAGGAGCTTTTGATAACTCAATAACATTTTTTTTTGGGATTTTTCGAAGTATTTGCTTCCAAGTGAAATATAGGCAATCTTATGTTTGAGATCAATTCCACACTGGAGGGCCACAGCAACGTTTTCTCTCTCAGCACGTCATTAGTGTGTTTTGAAGGACATAAGTATTTGAAGGTAATGTTGAAATATATTGTTGACGCAATTCATTTCTTTAGGTACATTTCAAGGCGAGTTAGAACTGTAAAAGCGGTCAAGGTGTAACGCGCTTACAGATCGAAACTCTCCAAATCAGTGCATCAACTGGGCTGATTCATAGTGATTTGAACTCCACCGTTACTGTCCCAAAAATGTTTCGAATAAACAAAGAGCTCAGATTTTTCTTCTCAGCATGTATTACTTCTACTCATGGTATAGTCGGTGTATTCATGTGTCATAGATTAAAAGAACAATAAAGCCTTCACGCGAACTGATTCGAATTAAACATTCCTTTGTACAAATGATATTTGGGAACAAATACGGACAGAATAATGCTGTTTAAAGAAATTCTCTATCTTGGCGTAACTGAGGACGATGTTAACTTATCCGAAAAGGTTAGTACCTGTAGAAGAAGGTGTTTGTAATTTGTACTTATTTACTAAAATACTTCAAATTTAATTCAACTTTCTGTCGTTATTCTTGTACTGCTAGATCGGGGTGTTATTAGCAACATCTTTGCCTTAGACCCAATACGATTCATTTCTATCTTAATTCGAGTGGTTCCAAATTCAACAAAAAAATTCTTAGGTGATTTGAGCAAACTTCTTTCTTGAGGTTTTTAAGCCCGATTTGCAGGTAGTCCATAATTACTTAAAAATAAGTGGATACTTCATGAATGTATTATTCTTTCCTATGCATCTTCCTTATTGAGTTACAGCTTCCATTCATCTGATTGCAATCATTTCCATTTAATTTTTTAACCCAAATAAAGGTTTCTTGAGACTTACACAACCTACCGCGTATCACATAAAAGTTTCAATAAAATTGTAGTCATTCCATTAGGGTTTGTCTGCTGCAACAACTATGGTTGATAACTTTTAGTAATTTAATTTTGGATAGGTACCTGAAAGAAGGTACTTCAGTTCCAAATGTTCATTTGAATACAGATGCTATTTAACTGATTTGACGGCTATTATATAATGCACCTCATATCATTCACCATTGCCTGGTATCCCTCGTTTTCAAAAACCTTTTTTTCACAGCTTTTTTCTTTATTTGCTCCTACCCATTGTGCAAGACCCAGGGACTCATTGGGGGTACAACAGAAATACAAAAGCTTGAGCAACACTTACACATACACGTATCCATAAAGCAGTTAAATTGACGCCTTCCGCTCCCTGGTCCTTCCTCGGCATGGTTTCATCGTGCACTAATGGCCTGTTCTTCAGTTACACTTCGTTGCTGCACCGCATCCGTCCTCGACGTCTTGTAGAGTTTTTCATGGTCGATTAACCTTAGCTGTACTCATCTGTTTTACCTTATCCAGGTATTCTTTCATACCACAGCCAAGATTGAGTGGTTGTGTAGTTCATTCTGATGCTTATTCTTTTCTTCGTAGTCGTTTTTCTTGCCTACCACTCCATCTTTTTCCTCCATCGTGTTCATTCCTACTTTCTCCACTACATCGTTTGGTCCTTTCCTGATTTCTATTGTTTTTTTTACTTTCTGCGATTGCAATCGAAAAGGGACAATTATTAATGCCTCTTTAGCCACCCTTGAGCCTTGTATCTTGTAATAAGGCCACTCTAGTCTACGATTAAGTATTTCTCTATGATCTTGTCTTACGTACCTTTGCATCTCCCCTGTTGAGGCGAAAGATAAAGTTTTTTTGGATCAAGCAGTCATAATTTGGAGTGTTCTTGGCATATTTTTTCGCATCTTTAATTAGTTGAAGCATCCGATTCCTTGTATGCGAGGCCTTCTCAGTCCATCTTTTTCAAAGTTACTCTAAATTATAGAGAGTATCAAGCTATCTTTGACCATTTTTAAACTTTTTCATAGGTTTATCTTCTTTGTCTGTATAAGACTTGCTAAATTACGCATCTGCGGCTCCTTTCGCAGGTTCTCTGCAGTTTTGGCTCTTCCCTAATGCAATCCAAGAATCATACATCAAGCTATATTCAGAATTGTTTGCAGTCGATTGTTATCTCAAAACAATAGTAGATACTCCTTGATAGACTGCAGGATCGACAAAAATACGCACCAGATCTACTTTTAGGGAATTATTGAGACTTCTTGAGCGCAAGAATGGTTGTATTCTTGTTAAGGGCTTTTTGCCGTGATTGGGTTCTGCTTTTATTGCTCCATCTGGCTCACCGGTGTCTTGACTTATGGAGCCAAGGTATTCGAGATATGAGACACGTTGGAACGACATTCCTGCTGCTTCGAGGAGCGTTTTATCTACACCCACACCAATTTGAAAACAAAGAGTTTCGTTCGCTGAAATTTACATTCCGTATTTATGCAGCGATATCGCCAGATGCTCTATTAACTTGACATCTGCGACCATACTTGGCACAGAGAGACACAGGTCATCTGTGTATCGCAGATGCTTTAGCAGCCATCTTTTCCCCGAGTGATCAATCACCTGAACCGAACTGTCATTGAGCGGAGAGAAGGCTTCATCCAATATGAGTTGGGAGTTTAGTTTGGCAAGAAGTGGTCCTTCTTTTGAGCCTTGTCTCACACTACGTTCCATCACAAAGTAGTTTTTAGTTCCCCTAAATTTCTCCATCGGCGAGTTCATCAAGGACTTTGCCGATTGGACCATTTGCCAAGGGCAGCCCAGACCGAACATTCGGTCGATCATTGCAGCTCTAGGCAGCGAGTCAAAGGCCTTTTTCAGGTCAACAAACACTAACACTATTTCCTGCGTTTGGTCCAAGGCCTTCTGTAGAATGGTTCTTACTCCTAGTATAGCCTGTTGTTCACTGAATCTTCCTTCGCGGAACCCAAATTGACTCGTGATTGTAATTCGTCAAGGCGGTGCCACAAACGTTGACACAAAATAGATTCATATAACTTGTCTAATGTATCCAGAAGGAAGATTGATTTATAGTTTGCAGGATCTGCCTGCGGACCTTTACGCTTGCAGATACTTCCAACTTCAGCATGGATTCAGACTCGTAGTACAGGAGTAGCCCCATCACAAGAGTCATTGAAAACTTTCAGAAGGTAGGCGTTCAGATACTGAGCATCCCATTTCACTAACTCAGATCTAATTCCATTTTCGCCGGGACTTTTGTTTAGTTTTAGTCTACTTTTAGCTGTCTCCACCCGCTCCATTGAAATAGAAGATCCTCTCGTTAGATCGTAATTTTCAATTTCTTCGTTTGTTCTTACCTTGAACAGTTCCTGGTAGTGTAGGGCCAGGTCTTTAGATCTGACTAATATTCTTGCACTTTGTGTTTTCCACGAAGGGTTCACCTCCCTTCGTTATGTCCTTCCACCGCATGAAGGCTTTTCGAGGTTCTCTCCCTACAAGAAATGCTGGGAGGCTCGTAATTCCTTCTTCTTGGTATGCCTGTTTCCATTTTTGAATCAGGATGTACACCCTGTACTTCAAAAGCACTTCTTGAGATGGATTTGAGAGCATATTTTTTCTCAACTGCTTCTGCAAATGGAATTCTTTGCCTACCTTCTCGTGAGTAGCAGCTGGATACCATCCGCTTTGCGTTTGCTCAGCTTTTGCCTCGCAGTTTTGGCAGCAGCCTTCCCTATAGATTTCAGGATATCCCCATATGTAGCTGTCAAATAGTCCTGAAGCAATTCTATTTTGAGATATTCCTAGTATGTCTCCTTCGATTCTCTTATTTGTTCGAGGTTTTTAGACAGTTGCCACATTTGCTTCTGATTGTTTATGCCCTCCATCAAAGTTCTATTCCTTCGTTTTCCTAAGCACCTTCTAATATGCGACTTGAGCTTGAGGGTAATTGTTTGTAGGCCGTGATCAGAACTTGCAGCTCCCGTTCTAGAAGCTCGCATGTCACTTATTGGGAATAGATGCGACCTTTTCATCAGAACAAAGTCAAGAACAGCACCTTTCCCTGTAGGCTAGTACCAAGTTAGTCTTCAAGAAGTTGGTTTTCAAACGAAAGTATTCATTACCGTTCATTCATACTCTTGACGTAGGCTTAATAGCCTTGGCCACTTCTCTGTGGTGTCTTCTCGATCGGTAAATGGACCAACTAGTTTGGCGCCAAGGATAATTATTCGTAGACATTTAGAAAGGTGTATTTTATAGGTTTTGGCCACAAGTTTGCAGAAGGAGTCTTTAACCAGTGCATCCTCCACAGACTTGGTTAGAGCATAGCATCCCGTTAATTTAACTTGTACTCCTCCAATTTGGAGCGTTAGTGTGGCAAGTCTATTTGAGACAGGATTAAACTTAGCTTCCATGGTCGGTTTGACCAGAAAGACGACCCACTATTCAGTCTGGAGCTTTCACTGCGTAGTTGTCTATATACAAGGAGCAAAATTTCTTTTGAGATCTCGTAAGGGCAACAATCTCCATGTCCCCACCAGAAGTCTTTTTAATTATCTGGCAGAGTTTTCATTCAGTACTACATGCACGCACGTTCCGCAAGCAAACTTTAAGAATGTCGTACCCTGATCAAGAGGTCCTGGGTGTACTCAGGCCATACTTCTGCTATCGTAATAATATATTCGTACTTCCGGTGGGTGAATAGTCCTATTCTACAGCCTCTCTCTTTAGTCCTCAGGATTGCCCTTGAATTTATTGGTGGTCATCGCGAGGAGTTACAGAGTAGGATCAACTACTAATCTTTTTTATAAATTATATGATTTTCAGTTGTTTTTCTGCACTAGTAATTTTTTTCTCCCAATCGCTATTATTATAATATTATCAAAGGAAAAAAATCAACTTTTCTCGACGAGTTTTCATGATTTGTATACATTCAAATATGTAAACGTAAATATAACACTGAGAAGTCGTTCGTTCCATTCATTTGTTCAGCAGACTGCTTATCCAAATGACACGATCGAATCTCTTACACAAATATTTCTGTATCAGTCACCGAAATAAATCCATTATGCTTACATAAGTCTGGTCCTAGGTACTTTATTTACTGAAAAACTAAATTTTTGCATAGCAGACTTTGAACTAATTTGACGACAGCTGTTTGAACAACCAAATCGGGTTCAATTTGAGGTGACGATTAACAATAGTGCGATACCAGGAAACAGTGGTCGAATAAACTGGTTATTTTTTGAGTTATTTTTCTTTGAGAAATCGTTAAATGGTACTTCGGGTTGATTACATACAATGTAAAAAAGTAATTTTGTATTCTAACCCTGAATTAAAGTTGGCGTAACGAATTCATAGGTGTTTATGAGTGGTACAATCAGCCATCATTGTACAATTCAACGCCTTATTCGCAGCTATCCCCACGCATCTTGTTTCTTGACTAAAACCTATTTTTACCATCAAAAGGTAATTTTGGGGCATTTTCTTACATAACACTTCTCCACATTTTGCCTGCTCATACTTCTGAAATCCGATGCCACCCTTACCTTCAGGCCCCTTTTGATGATCCTGCATCATATTGTGACTTTCTACAGCTCTACCATCGCATTAGGACAAAAAAATATAATTTCTACAACCGCTAAGGCCATTTTGTAGACCCATCTGTAAATTTGAAGCGAAATAGCCGGACCCTTTTCTAACACCATAGACCTAATTAGTGTTGATTTATTTTGCCTTTAGCCGTAGAGCTGGTCATTTCTACCAAGCTTTAATGTTACGATAGCCATTCTGACTAGAAGACTGGCATAAATGAAATTTTTACACCAACCGGGTCTTATATGGCTGGCTCAGACTATCCAAAATTGCCTTCGATTTATACACTGACAACTGAAGTGACATTCTTTTAGTTAGCAGACGCCGACTCTCGAGGAAATGGTCACAGCTTCCCAATTTTCTAATCGCAAGGATGATTTGGATAGAAACCAAATCGGCATGCAGGCCTTGTGGTTCATGCAATGCTTGAATTTTGTTAAAGTAAGAGATGAAATCCCGTCCCAGAAAGGGTAATAATTTCTTTTTTAAACTCTTCCTTAAAATTCGACAGATTCGTGTCATTAAGAAAAGATCATGGTTATGCCTTAAGTATAAGTGAAAACGTCAAAACTGGTTGAAATTATTTTTTTAAACAACTCTAGCTACCTTTGCTATGAACTCGAAATGCCCTTTGGTTCGTTTCAATGGAATGATTAGCCATAGAACATGTGTATTTTGCAAAAAAAACAAGAAAATGAATCGAGGGATAGTAATTTTACTGTAAATTTTACTTCATGAACTCAAGTAATTACATCTATATACTTTGTCTTCAGGATTGTGTTTTCATCATCTCAGCTCATTAAAATGAAGCCAAGACTAGTAAAAATGTAAAAATTAAGCTCAATTAGTGTAAAACTTTTCCTTTGCAGCATTCGCTTTTAATTTTTGGTATTTAGTTAGTTAAATAACAATCTTTCTCTACGATTTGTCTTCTAGCAAGCTGCCGCTTGTCTGGGGTTTCAGCAGTTTGGTGAAATTTAGCAGTTTGATTTCCAACTTCAATGATAGATAATAATCAGTCGCTAATTAATTAACCAAACAATTTAAACATTACTTACAAAAATGCCTCACCTGATCTAATATATTCTTAAAAAATTTTCTCTGATGTTTAATTATTGTTCTGGTCAACTTATCTTAGCCAGTGAACATTTGAAGCCACTGACCTCATGGAAACGCATCTCTCTCTTACTCGCCTTCGGAATCTTCTTTGAGCGAGGACCGCTTTAATCATTCGCATAGACGTTAAATTCTTTTGCATAATTTAAAAATTTTCACAGACAGCATACTTCTAGACCAGTTCATTTTGAGAAATAGCATCATTAGTATACTGAAAAGGCGGTTTCACGCTCCACGCTTTTGATTGTCTTCAAAAAAGGTGTACTATTAAGAAAGAATTTCAATAATGTATCCTCTCTTTTTTAAAAGGACCACAAATTCTTTTAGTTATGGAACGGCTTTGCTCATAGAATAACTAATTTCCATATTTGTAACGCATTGTTAACTAGTCAACATTTAAATTAGAACCATTTGAAATGTTGCATATTCTCGGAGTGAAGAAAATTCATTTCTTACCGTTTTCCAAATTCCTGTTTGGTGGTGCCTTTGGGCTTGGCGATGATCTTGCAGGAGCGCAGAAACCCTGAACATTGGAATAGAACCTAAAAGCCAAGTCTTTGGATGGTTGCCAAGGCGATGGTTTCCCACGAAAAAACGTCAAGCAGCAATAATCGGGAAGAGGCGGCATCGGTCGCAATTCTATGCCATCATGCTTGAACCCCACAGGACTTTTTTTCAATCTTTTTATTAGCAGATCGGTAAAAACACTTTAGGCTCATATTTTTATCAACAAATGATCAAAACTCATTTCTCGTGTAACGATTCGATCCCTTTTCTGTTTACTATGGTAAGATGCTTACTTAAGGACCCATTAAGTGAGTCCTCGATTGATCACTCTCGTTCACCATACTAGAAGAGGGAAGCAGGCTTGGAAGAATCAAGAGGAGAACGCTTTGAGCTAAACTGCTCTTTTCCACTTCTCATCTTTGGTCAAGTCTTACTGTTGTCCTTGGATATAAGCAAACTAATATGGTGCTCTATAACACTACTAGCTTATCACCTAATTTAGCTGCTGTGAATTTTGCTACTCAAAATAACACCAAATATGTTCCACAAATATTTTAACTTTCTAGTTCTGTGTAAGAACGCAAAATGACATGAGTCTGTCATCACTTAATGCAGTCAAAAGTTGAACTTGAGTGCCAGTAAACAAATACTGCGCTTTAACTTTGCGGTGGCAGGCAATGCGACAAATCAAACTCAAACATAATAATCAAATCTACTTATTTTTAGTTTGATTGCATTTACCGATGAATAGATCCAAATATAAAATAAATTACACTTAAAAAACAGAAATAAGTGACAAAAACACCTGTTTCATGGAAATTCTGAGTTTTACGAAGGTTTGCTCTTAACCAATTTTTTCGGCTTTTTTTGCATCCTGGTTGATGCCGGAAAAATTATTAAGTAATAATGCATTTTTATCAGCACAGCCACGTCTCGTGGAATGAAATCATAGTGTCCAGGTTTCTGGATCAGAAGCCTTGAAAAAATTAAAAGCTACTCAACAAAATACATAACTATCGACTAAGAAATGGCATAATAATTTGACTATACTGATTACGTATCTTACGAATTTATAAATATATTTATATATAGACATACATTTTCTTTTAAATTACAAGAAATATATTCAGTCTCGTTTACTTACAGTTACCGGTAATCAGTAGTGAATGTAGCTACGTCTCCCTGAGCTATCAATGATGAAATCGAGGAAAAATTAAATTGATACAGACCTGTTCGATTTCGAAACAAGCCAAATATTTACTAAGACAGGCGTTAAAAGGGCAAAAAAAGTGCTTCCATTATCTTATTTAAACCGAAACAGTGTGCTTATATTTGAAATATTGCCCGATTTTTACAAAAGAGAAAAATTTACATGATACAAAGCATATATGACAGTACCTTGGTGGCAGAATGCAATATCAAGCACCACTTTAATGAGTTAAATCAAACCAACTTCCGTTTTGTTCGTGTGTTCAAAGCGTGCTGTACCAAAGAGCTTTGGTGTTTGATATAAGCCTGTGACGTGTTTAATAACGACATTTGTCTTCTAAACCTATAAGTGATCTGCGAGAGCGGCAACCCTGTTAACCAACTTGGCACTGTACAGATTGGTCAGTTGCCTCAGCTACCCTTGCTTTCATTACAAAATAGTTCTGCACCATTAAATACGGAACTATAAACTGATTATATGAGTAATTATCGAATCCGAAACTTTGAGAGTGCTTAGAAAAATTAAGGACAACTCACCTCAATAATTTTCTACCCAAGCTTTATTTTGACTCTTCTTTAACTGTCTCCAGGTACATTTTAAGTCAAAACATACTTCGAATCAACATACTTCAACAGCACTCCCATTAAAGAACATTCTATTTATTTGCCAGTTCAGCAGTAAGTGCTTCTCTTTAGATAGCATAAATGCTGGAACTTTAAATCTTCTAGCTGCCGATACCCTCGAGATTTAAAAGCTGTTTAAAGTCATTTTCTTAAAATTACTTCATCAGTAGCATCATTTCTGTAGTGATAGTAAGCGTCAATGAGCAAGTACTGTCAAAAGTGGATTAATAAACGATTGGGAAATTAATCATTGTCTAAATCACAATGTCATGAATTCCAAAGACTCGACTGAAAAGATCAAACGAATACAACCACTCTGAACATATAAGTGTATAACTGTAAACGATTGAAAATGCTGCACACTGAGCTTAAGGGTAAAATATTACTGATAAGCGGTCGTTGCTGTCGAGTTGAGTGCTTTCGGCCTCAGGTTTGCCTTAAAATTTTACTCGGTTTTCAGCTGAACAATGACCAGAAATGTTATTCCTGCCAAAATGCATTACAGCTGTCAGATAAAACCGTAATGCTATTTCATTTATTTCTCGAACAGACCCAGATAACTTAAATTTTAATCACACTTTCATCTTTGTGGTAACCTTTAGAGTAATGAAAATGAGAATGGGAATATTTTCGTTTGATATGCTTCTCAATCATAAGTTTTCTTATACTCGCACAAATTTGTTGATATGAATTTATTTAAAGCACCCAATTTCACCCAAAGATTTTAGCTATAAGTATCTTTCGGTTGCACTAATAATTATTTTCTTAGTTCATCACTTGATTGTTAAAGGAAGGCCAGCTTCAGGAGTCATCAAGTTCGAAAAATGGATAGTAAAATGAGCTAGGACAGGGCACTACGAAAAATACCGACGGCAAATATGGACAAAATTCATAAGTCATAGAGTATGTTGAATAGACCTGGGCATTGTTAATGACGCGTTCATATTCATAGTTCTCAATGGAATTCAAGAGAACTGCACTTTCTTCAATCACAGAATGCAACTAACTACTCAATGCTTCGCAGTCGCTGAAATGATAAAATAAATCACTTGATTTCTTCTTTACCATTCCCGACCTATAATTTACTACGCCACAACAGTAATACATGGCGAACTCTATACCTTGACATGCCATTAAATCCGACAAAAACGTTGATTTGACTCATTTTTGCAAATGTTTGCGTCGTGCTTATTTTTCTCCGACAGTCGCCGTGTATGTTAAGGCTAGGAGACTGTCCAAGCAATACAGCATTGGAGTTTTCAGATAAAGGTTGTTGAACCCTTGGCATTACAACACTGCCTTGGAGTAGTCGTCTGAAACTTTCGGCTTGATATCGCCACTGCAGTTGCATTATCCCACACTTTGGTTAAGCAGTCGGCGGTGAACATCAAAGGCACATCAAAAAGTTCAACTTTATCGCAGTTTCCTGCGGTAGGCGCTGTCATCCATTGTAACACCAATTTCACAAGTCATACGACATAAATCAAATTTAAAATTTCGCGATTTATACAAGGATAGGGGTATTTTAGTAGGTTGAAAGTAAGGTGCTTCTTCTGCGACACTAATGCCTAGATTCATGTCGCAGAGCCGTTTAACGCACGTCAATCACCGGTTGGTCAGTATTGAAGTGATAAGGACAAAGCTATTGAGATTCACAAGCCCTTTTTCAATGTTGGAAATACACATGCCAGCGAATGGACGGTAACTTATAGCCATAAAGAACTTTTCTGGCGCCAGTGCTTGATTAAGCGCTCGTGTGTAAATATTTAAAGCACAAATAAAACTGATACGTTCTAGCCAACAGGAGTCAGTTGATTTTTTCCTTTTCGAGATCTAGTCCACTTCATATCCCTTTCTGTTATTGAGTGCCATGAGATCAGTCGGATTGGATGTTTAAAGAAAGTGCAATCAACTATAGTACTTATTATGAAATGTCTGGGACAGTAAATATTCACGAACCTCACTTCAACTCCCGAAGGAGGTTGGATTAGCCAACTCTTGCTTGATGTAAATAACCAAAGCCCGGATGACTTCCGTGATAATCAACGTAAAGCAAGTGTACATTATGTAGAATACAGATCGAGAATTGATTCAGTTTCTAAGACCTTCGCCCCTCGACGCGACAACATGATCGACACTGAACGATCGCCAAATTTTTCGTGTCTCATTAGCCTATCGGCTAGTGTTCAGCACTCAGCTCTTGACAATTACGCTTCTTCAAAATACAGTCCTCTCCATCACTTTTCCAACGGAGCTACACCGAATTCATTCAAACAGGTAGACCTTTTGCCCAGAACTCCCATATCTGCCACCTTTGGACCCACCATGACTTCTAGCGCATGATAAGGAGTTGGAGATGAATCTGCATCGGTATTCAAGGTAAGGTAGCAGACATTAAGCCATGCCATCAAAGCGCTAAAATTGTATAATGTGTATAATATGTAATGTATGAGTGAAGAATAATCAAAGTAGACGATATAATGCTACTGACCTCATCAATGTGAAGTAACCTTTACGTTTGGATCTCCGACTAAATATTTTCATGGCTTTTTATTAACACTCGGTAGTAATTGGAATTTCAGTTTATTCTGAATTACGATGTTTTTGAGGCCAGGTTTTTTAGACTTACATGAAAGAACCAATACCTTCAGCTCGGCGATTGATTTCAGTAATGTTGATGAATTGACCATCAAAAATAACAACTCGTGGTATCATCGTTGTTAAAAAAATGTCCTTTTGTATGACGACGCTCTAACGCGTCTGTACCTAGATTTATTTCTGATAATAGCCGTAATCAAGGTTCGCAGAAAATCTCTCACACTTTCCAAGTTACTCAATCCCAATGCCGCATTTGTTAGTTATAGCTTTACAGACATGACTTGGACCGAAATTCGAAATTGGATAGCATTCTTCTTGGTACATTTCGAGATTTATTTCTTGGAAGCTTTCCTGTTGGTCATTGTGTTTCGTACGACTATTCACTTTCTCTACTATGACAAACAGCATCACGTGGCAAGAAAAGCAGTAGATAGCATGCCTACTGGAAGTAAGGTCAATCCAATGAGGGCTGATGGTTACACGGAATGGCCAAAGACCCAATATAGTTTGAATGAGATATTTTCAATAATCAATTATGATAGTAAAATGAAGCTGCATAGTTGCCCATAGTTACTAAAATCTTTGTAGTGTATAAATATTTAACATTCATACGCTTGATATCCGTTACGTTTCTCTTCGTTCCGTACATTGTTATCTGGGATGAGATTGTGAGACTACCTTTTACTATCAGCTATTAATATCACAATGCGTATAGAGGACCCCATATCATTGTCCAGTTATCCTAGATCACCCCGTAGTCACTGTCCATATTTCGATTCCATGAACAGACAATCTCCATAAAGGAAATGGCCAGCATGAAGTGACCAAGAACTCAAAATATTTACAAGTTTTGAAAAAATAGTGTTTTTTAATCCTCTGACAACAAAATCTATTGTTAATAGAAATAATTTCAAATTCAAGATGTAAAGGCTCAACTGCAATAAGAATCTGCTAAATGTCTTCATTTAAATTAAAAAACAAACATAATTTTGTCGGAAAAAATTTCTTAAGGATTTAGGTGATTGTTTTTCATTATGGACATCAGGATTAAATTTCTTAATTTTCAATCATCGGTAATTTAAAAGAATGAAGTTGCACAGTCAAAGATGGTTAATAAATACAAAATGCATATTGCATATGTCCGATTAGGTTTCTTTAACTAGGAGCGGGAAATACAATCACATATCGTGCCTAAGCTAACTAAAATAATGTTAGGGGTGTAAGTTTTGGAGTAAATAATCGAGGACATTGCCCTCATCTCATAAGAAGTTGAACTACTGTATTCAAGTGTTTTCAAGAGTTTGAGATTCCACTTATTTCAACGTATTATGAGTGCTGTTACTCATACTAGAATGAATCTTCAATTTGATCTCGTAAACCATAGGTATTACGTGATTTCTTTTCGCATTTTCAACGAGGTAATGAATGGTGAAGGCTCGGGTTCTAAAACTGATATTTTGGATCATAAATTATTCAGAATAGTCTATTGTCTCTCTGAGCATATAAAATAGACAATGCAAAGTTGTCCATGTCAAAAAGTGAGACAGCGTTAGATTAAATAATTTATACCTTATACGTTCAATAAAATGGGTGATTTAAACACCGGGATCGACCAAATTAAGGATTAGATTGGTAAAATCGACAAGCGAATTCAAGAAAATCTGACTTCCATAGTGATGAGGCATCATGATTCTAGTCTAAATTTCTTTGAATTACTGAAAAGATTCAGTCTCATATATTTGAAGTTAGATACGCTTAACTAATTACTTGAAATCTTTTAAGGGCTGCAAATTATTAACTTTTGACGGAGCTACCAATGCTTGTTGTGGAGCTTAGTTAAATTCTCTTACCATATGTTCGGATATCATTAGCAGGTATGATATTCATTTCTAATGCAGTTGTAACAAAAATAGAGCAGTTACTTTCGATATTTAAAAAAGACTTTCTATTTTCAAATTCTTTTCAGCATGCAGTCGGCTCAATGCATAGAAGCTCATCTTTTTTGACCTTGTTGAACTCGGAAAGATTTCATCAATATTATTTATTGACTGAAGTAGAGGTACCCACCTATTTGAGTCCTGAGGCCACCCCACTATTTCGGTTCCTGCTCAAACGCTATTCTCAAGGATATTTTCTTATTGGTGCTGGGCGGTGCCTTCTCTCCCATTTGACTACATAGAAATAGTGCATAGTTACTGAGAGCATTAGATTTGCCTCCTGCACCCTTTATTGATTTCGTTTCCGTTTCTCAAAAGGTAATCAAACTTAAATTTGACTTGATGCGGAAGAGAGAATTATGTTCTAAGAAATTAAAAAGATTTTTACCAAATTCTATCAAAAACCACTTTAAAATCTTCAGAATTAGCCATAAAAGGAACAGTCTACTGTCTTTTAATCGGAAATATTTAATAGAATAAAAGAAATAGTCTGAAGCTTGGTGCACTGATTCTCGATAAAGAACCACAGTCTGTCATAGTATATCAGATTTGCCAACTATCCTAAAAAAGATCGAAATATCAGTTTGGCCGCATTCCTTTAGGGATCGGTTGTTTGCGCACTAGATGTGCATCCCTGGTGAGTTCTAAGAGCTGTCTCGGTCGCTTAGATAAATCATTCCCAGAAAATATTTGACGTTAAAATTATTGAAATAGCCCGATTCATTAACCAACCTTTTGTCTTCCAAATGAAAATCAGTTAGCTATCATTGAAGGGTCCTTAAACTTTTAAGTCGAAATAAAATTGCTTTCATTTTCCCGTCGTATTAAAATTATATGACAAATTTACAATAGCTGCATCCACTTAAGTTGACTTCCTTCTAAAATGAAGTCCTCTTAAGGATTTTTCTCCATTAATTAAATCTGCCAATGGCTGAATATATAAAAGATTAATGCTGTTCCAGCCTAAGCCTATGCCTACGTACTGTTTAATCCTTTTCATGATTTCATTTTTTTCACCTATTCTGTGGTGAAAAATCACTTTTTACCCAGATCCTCTGATTCGAAAAAGTATGCATGAGACTTTTTATGGATTTGGCGTCCTGTTTGATTAATCCAAAAGCTTCAATAAGAATATGGATTGTATTTCTGTAAAAACTGAAATTTGCATCGTAAAATTTAATGGCTGTAGTTATTTGGGCACATCCAAGTCCAATATTTTCGCAAAATTACGCAATAATAAGTCAAATTTTGTGTAATTTTTTTCGAATACATTTATTTGTAATGTACTTATTAGGAATCAGGAGCAATGAAAGTGACAAATGAGTTTAGAAAGGGGTCAGGTATTAGGAAACAGTGTCTCGTTCCTTCTATTTCAGTCCAAGTTAGCCTCATCGGTCGTTGCTCTCTAGGTGAATAGTCTTCCAATAGACCGCCAACTATTCCATCGAAAGCAACTTTGGCGTCCTAATTATTTTCTGTAAGGCCGTAGATTGTGACCACCTGAAAAGATTTGTCCTGCCATTTTCTATTGCTGCGAGACAAAACTAACATATTTTTGGTTGTTTCAAGACTTCTTTTCATAGCTTGACCCTCCAATACTTATTTCTAAGTGTGATGCAGCGGCAAGCTTAGTTTTGAATTACTAAAGAGGGGATCAATCACTGAATAGTCTGATTTGACCCAAGTACATCTCTGACGAAGAATTTCCCTTTGCGTTGATTAAGTAATCTTCTGAGCTAATAACGGGCATCTTCTTCGAATTATCATTACATCTCTTGGCTGAACGAACGATATCCCACACGTTGGCAAAGAGAGATTCAAAACATACATGTTTGCTCTATTCATCTCAACTGCTTTCAAATTCTAATTCGGTTTTAATATGTAAATACTGTATTTATTGCAGAAATACTTTTAATTTGTAATTTAATAGTAGAATTATTCTGTTTAAAAGCGCAATACCAAACAGAATGAAAATTTATCACCCGTTTAGGTTTTCCAGATCCATCTTTTTATAGAGAAAAAAAATGCGTTTGCAACAAAATAAATACGAACTGTGTTTGCACATTCATTTCGATAAACTTCTAAATTATTCATTCAGATCTGTCTGATTTTGAGTGCATTCAGTAGAAAACCTTCGACAATAAATGCTTTTCAAGTTAAAAACCTTAGGAAAACGCATAAATATTATAAGCAGACATATTTATTTCTAGTAGATTGTTGTTTTTATCTTAATTGGTAAGGCAAATTTCTTTGATTTCAGTAAAATGCCTTTCATTAATACCCTCATTCTTGCCACCAACTTCATGAATCTTCTTCATAACACTTCATTCTGGCTTGTTCCCAATCTCACCTACCAGTTTGATGAGAAATGCAGTTAACTTTGAATAAAAATTATCAACAATATTAAAGAAGGTAGACTTGTTGCAAAATTCTACGCCAAGTCACCGTTCTCCTGCTTTTTGGGGGAGATTTAAGGTTCGAAATTTCCCTATTAACTCCAATCAGTGCAGAACTGTTGAGACTGACTGATTCGCAAATCAACAAACGAATAAAATCTTTCCAACCGATTTGATTTCTGCTTTTGGAGGCTTCAAAATTTTCACCCTCACTATCTTTTTAATTGAAATAAGACTCATGGTTAGCAAGAACTCTGGGCAGAATGTAGAATGATTAGCTGCTCACTAACAGGTAAAAAGTGTGGTGGTTTAATTGGCTGGTACTAAACCTTCATGAAAAGGACATAGTTTGCTGAACGTTTTGTAGAGTTTTTATCCGTTAACAATCGAAAGTATAATTTGTAAATGAGATCCAACGTTTTAAATGGCTGTCTACCTGAAAGCCCTTCTTTGTTATTCACGCAGTAGGCATCTCGGTTTGATATATTTTGATTTAGATAATTTTTTAAGTAATAATTGCTAAATTGAGACTTAAGCTACTTTTATTGGCAGGTTCAGTGTGTAATAAGATGAATATTGATACTGCAGTTGAAATTTTTCTCTGTAATTCCAATCCATGATTGATTCAGGTATAAAATTTTGCTGCAATTTACTTCAGTCATGCACTAATAGACTATAGAATGTTATTGCTCTTAGAAGATGATGTGCTACCTCATATAATTGTATATTTAATTGGTTTTTTTTTTAAGGACTAGCACATGATAGCATATCAACAGTTCCCAGAGTGTAGCGTTTCGGACTAATTTATCTCTCCTATTCAATCGTATCATTGATTGAGTATCAAATGCACTTCTCATGAACATACTGGATTCACCTTAAGTCTATGCCTTCTAACGGGAGATTAAAGTACATGATTTCATCGAACATCAGATATAATCGACCAAGATGGGCAATCTCAGATTTCACAAAATAGTTGGAATGATTTGTTGAATGGCTTTTGGAATAGAATTTTGCAGTAATGATAACTCAGTTGTTTCAGCTGCATGAATGACTTTATTCATCCCTTAAACTCCCAAACGCCTGAACACTAGCCATCAAAGAGCAGTAAGTCACTATTCTATCTAGCCTTGCTTATCTAAATGAAATGTCATTTAAAGTAATTTGAGCTCTCAATTTAATGTCAGGCCTTTATTTAGACTTTTCAATACGAGCTTACAAATGCTGTTTTATATGTTTACCTGGTGAACACACAGGTGTGCTGAATTTTGCTACACTGAGACTATGTACGCAGAGCCTTATATGGCTCCATAGACAAAGTTATGCACTTACCGCGCCTCTGTCAATCAAGAGCAGGAACTGACTAAAATATAAGTGAGAGCTAATCATTAGCAAGCAAAGCTTGACATTTGCATGATCACTTCAAAAGCCACTACTTCCTTTTTGCCTTCTGGCGTCTTCTTCAACCTCTTCTTCGAGTAAAGTCAATCCTGCTAGTACTAGAAAGGTGATTATATTCCCGGAATCAAATCTTTTCCAAAGCTTCGTCGTTGACAAATATGATGGATGTCAAGGATACCAAGACTCAATAATGTTCCGGTTTTAGTGAGGTGACATTTCTAGCATGATACCACTTCTTCCATAAGACCACGTCGATAAGTATCTGGCGGGTCAACTATTAATTATACATTTTGTTTCATCGGAGTAACCCAATTGTTTCCATTTTGTTTGATGCGCCTGGATTTGGTGAGCTAGATTCGAGACAAACATATTGTAAAGAGATCAGAAAAGTATTTGAGAATTCCTTACCTCCACGGGGTGACAATCGGGAACCTCAGAGGCAACTCTGAGAGTTAATGAGAGGGGCGGTCGGATATAATCATTCAACCACCGGATATACGAATGTATTATTACGCCAGCAGAAGTATAGCCTGAGTCCACGAAGGGCCTCTTAATCAGGCTACAACGGTCTTAAACTTGGATTGGGGAATGTGCGTGCATGTTGCAATGAATTGCAACTCTGGTGGGGGCATGGAGATTATTGCCCTAACGGAAACTTATATGAAGTTCTGCTCCTTATATATAGACAACTATGCTTTCTTCAACTCCGGAGGCAGTGAAAGCTCCAGAGCATAAAAGCTAAATTTAACCCTGTCTCAAATAGACTTGCCACACTAACGCTCCAAATTGGAGGAGTACAAGTTAAATTAACGGGATGCTATGCTCTAACCAAGTCTGTGGAGGATGCACTGGTTAAAGACTCCTTCTGCAAACTTGTGGCCAAAACCTATAAAATACACCTTTCTAAATGTCTACGAATAATTATCCTTGGCGCCAAACTAGTTGGTCCATTTACCGATCGAGAAGACACCACAGAGAAGTGGCCAAGGCTATTAGGCCTACGTCAAGAGTATGAATTAACGGTAATGAATACTTTCGTTTGAAAACCAACTTCTCAAAGACTGACTTGGTACTAGCCTACAGGGAAAGGTGCTGTTCTTGACTTTGTTCTGATGAAAAGGTCGAATCCATTCCCAATAAGTGACATGCGAGTTTCTAGAACGGGAGCTGCAAGTTCTGATCACGGCCTACAAACAATTACCCTCAAGCTCAAGTCGCATATTAGAAGGTGCTTAGGAAAACGAAGGAATAGAACTTTGATGGAGGGCATAAACAATCAGAAGCAAATGTGGCAACTGTCTAAAAACCTCGAACAAATAAGAGAATCGAAGGAGACATACTAGGAATATCTCAAAATAGAATTGCTTCAGGACTATTTGACAGCTACATATGGGGATATCCTGAAATCTATAGGGAAGGCTGCTGCCAAAACTGCGAGGCAAAAGCTGAGCAAACGCAAAGCGGATGGTATCCAGCTGCTACTCACGAGAAGGTAGGCAAAGAATTCCATTTGCAGAAGCAGTTGAGAAAAAATATGCTCTCAAATCCATCTCAAGAAGTGCTTTTGAAGTACAGGGTGTACATCCTGATTCAAAAATGGAAACAGGCATACCAAGAAGAAGGAATTACGAGCCTCCCAGCATTTCTTGTAGGGAGAGAACCTCGAAAAGCCTTCATGTGGTGGAAGGACATAACGAAGGGAGGTGAACCCTTCGTGGAAAACACAAAGTGCAAGAATATTAGTCAGATCTAAAGACCTGGCCCTACACTACCAGGAACTGTTCAAGGTAAGAACAAACGAAGAAATTGAAAATTACGATCTAACGAGAGGATCTTCTATTTCAATGGAGCGGGTGGAGACAGCTAAAAGTAGACTAAAACTAAACAAAAGTCCCGGCGAAAATGGAATTAGATCTGAGTTAGTGAAATGGGATGCTCAGTATCTGAACGCCTACCTTCTGAAAGTTTTCAATGACTCTTGTGATGGGGCTACTCCTGTACTACGAGTCTGAATCCATGCTGAAGTTGGAAGTATCTGCAAGCGTAAAGGTCCGCAGGCAGATCCTGCAAACTATAAATCAATCTTCCTTCTGGATACATTAGACAAGTTATATGAATCTATTTTGTGTCAACGTTTGTGGCACCGCCTTGACGAATTACAATCACGAGTCAATTTGGGTTCCGCGAAGGAAGATTCAGTGAACAACAGGCTATACTAGGAGTAAGAACCATTCTACAGAAGGCCTTGGACCAAACGCAGGAAATAGTGTTAGTGTTTGTTGACCTGAAAAAGGCCTTTGACTCGCTGCCTAGAGCTACAATGATCGACCGAATGTTCGGTCTGGGCTGCCCTTGGCAAAGTCCTTGATGAACTCGCCAATGGGGAAATTTAGGGGAACAAAAAACTACTTTGTGATGGAACGTAGTGTGAGACAAGGCTCAAAAGAAGGACCACTTCTTGCCAAACTAAACTCCCAACTCACACTCAATGACGGCGCGGTTTAGGTGATTGATCACTCGGACAAAAGATGGCTGCTAATTTCATCTAGAATACTCAGATGATCTACGTCTTGTTGCGCCAAGTAAGGTCGCAGCGGACTAAACTTTCTGGTTTCAAATTGGTGTGGGTTTAGATAAAACGCTCCTCGAAGCAGCGGGAATGTCGTTCCAACGTGCCTCATACTTCAAATACTTTGGCTCCATAATTCAAGACACCAGTGAGCCAGATGGAACAGTAAAGTTTGATCTAGTCAGGACGAATAGGCGCCTTACATGACTGCGATCATTACTGCTATCATAAAGTCTCTATAACAACCTAAAAGCAACTGTGATGGGTATTTCTGTCGATCCTGCAGTCACATATGGGTTATCTACTATTATCTCGAGAGTAATAGATAACAATCGACTACAACTATACAGAATATGGCTGGACGTATGATTCTCGGACTATATCCGCAAAGAGCCAAAAACTTTAGAGGAACTTCGAAAGGAGCTGCTGATGCGTAACCTGGTCGGTTTTATACAGACAAAGAGGGTGAATCTATGGAAGAGTTTGAAAATGGATAAAGACAGCTTGACGTTCTCCATGCTTGAGAGTAACTTTGAAAGTGGCGAAACTAAGAAAGCCTTACCTACAAGGAACTGGATGCTTCAATTAATTAAAGATGCGAAAGAAATAGGGCGAGAGCATTCCGAATCAGGGCTACTTGATCCAAAGGAAAGCCTCAAAGGTCAAGGTGATAATTACACACCTAGATTGGTAGGAGAAAAGCAACGTGATATTGTCTGTGCCAATACAGACTGCCTTAAAAGATACAAGACTGAAGGGTACTGAAAGAGACATATTAAGGATTGTCATCCTTCGGTCAAAGTCATAGAAAGTGAGTAGCCAACGAAGAGAAAGGGACAGAATCGCAGTAGAGAATGTAGTAGAACTAAGCACGATGGAGTAAACAGATAGAGTGGAAGGCAGGAAAGGAGACTGTGTGGAAAATACCACCCAGCAGCATGAACAGCACAATCACTCCATCTCGGCTACGAATAGCCGTTACCCACTCATGATCGCCACTAGAAAATATCTGGATAAGGATAAGAAGACAAGGACAGTGAATAGCTGCTAGAAGTGTAACAGAAGAATGAACTGTTGCCGCATGACGACACCATGCCATAGAAGGACCAGGAAGCCGAAGAGGTCAATTTAACTGCTCTATGCTATGTGTAAATGTTTGGCTCTTGCATTTCTGCTGTAACCTCAAAAAATTCTTGGGACTTGTATAGCTTACTCAAAATAATATCTCTGCCCAATCACCAGTTACATCGTCGAATTTCATTCAATCAAATGTTCGCGTGACAAAAATTCGCCAATGGGCAAATCGTTTGCCTAATTAGAGTTCATTTTGAATATGAATTTGAATAATTTTTGCGAAATTTATTGAAAATTGAGATGACTCCGAAGGTGAATCTTAGAATTTCGTATACTCGATCTGCATGTGAGACAGCTGTAAATGATTCATGAATGTCGATTCAGTCTATGGGATTTAAGAAAATTTTCGCTTCAGGTTAAATTGTCGAGGCATCTTAGCGCATTCTATTTCTTCTGATTGAATATTGGACCGAAACAAATGGCCAGTAAAGGAATCCTCAATCAATTTCACCTTCTATTGTCCCAAGGCTTCTATTTTAATAAAGTTGAGTCTTAAGAAACTATGGAACAAGAAAAATGGCCCCTTGACCGTAGATAAAATCAAGGCCGCAGGCGACCTGGCATTTTATCCAAATGGATCACAGAATGGTCAAAGCGGATTGGTGGTTTTCAAAACCTCATTAGAACCATACTGCCCAAGGCGATTGATAATGCATGAATATGAGTAATCTCGGCGTATGTGAAAATACTATGCCCCTATCTAGAAGGATTTGGAAGTATTCGTGTTTAAGCCTTTGTGGTGACAACAGTGTGCCCATTCATTCAGTTTCCGACTGCTTTGAATACCATCAAAGCCGACTAACGGGAGGGACCTACATCACAATTTCGACTCTCTTTTCAGTTCTAATTGTGACGTTATGATCATTGTTGCGTCACCATGACCACGCGCTGTTGAAAATGGAAAAGACAGTTTAAGCATAGGTACAGCTGATGAATTACCGGTGAGGAGAGTAGAAATATAGTTCGTTAACCATACAACTATTTCGAATATGGAAAATGTCTTATGACTTGGGCTGCACTCTAATATTAAATTCATTAATTTCGACTAACAAAATGGTTGTTTCAACGATGCTCTATCTAATGCACTTGAAATTCCATCAGTTTAAAATCTATCTTTAGTCTCATAAGTTTTGGGATATAATAAACTTTACCAGTTAAAATGGCTATTTCTAAAATGGTTGCGAATACCCAGCTGCCAACCATTTAAAACTACGCCAGTAGCGATCCTTGTGTTAAGTTAAACTGTTTCGATTTGTAAAAGTAAAAGGTAAATTAATGCAACATTTGCATAGTTCATTAAGAAAATCAACTGCCCTTTCACCTACTCTACTTATTGTAATGAGTAGAAGATAATTCTTAACAATTATTCTTCATCTGCTTGAAAAAAAAATGCCAATTCAAAATATACACTGTGGCTTTTTATTCTGGTGATGGAAAAATTTGTCCTTTCAATTTATTTATAATTTCACTGATTGATTCGAAACATATCTTACCTTATGTAGTAATTGATATTACGAAATTAAAAAAAAACATTATATTTTAATGGGCAAGTCTCCGCTGCGAATCAAATCGTAAAACGAGTTCTCGGATGCAAAATGAGAATAAATTACCGGTGGCCCGAAGATATTTCCTCTTCCTCCTATCCGTTCTAGTCGTTTGTTGTTTCTTCGACCGAGAAATGTCAAGCTCCGTCCATGATTGTGTTCATGTAAATTCATTTCATTAATACAGTTACATGCTCAAACCTTTATATTTTATCACGGTTCTGTTGCTTAAGCGATCAATTAATAACATCCGAATATGGGATCTCTTCCATTTTGTGCCAAACGGCTGGTGTTTGCATGTGTAAATACGCATTACACAGAATTCTGACACGCACTATTTAAATACAACATAACTCATATGACTTACATCACATTCCGACTGCTCGTGGCATTGGTTTTCTCTCTACAACAAACGATTTCTGCATTCTTCTATCACTTTTGTTCTTCTCAATACCGTATCAAATATTGGGCAGGTTTATTCTGCATAGTGCCAACCCTACGGGCTCTCATATGTCTCTATGTGAAATGAATCTCGAGCGATAAACTTGAAACTTCACGTCTGTAATACCAAATGCTCGGAAAAATTTAAGAACGTTTGACATAACAGACACTTCAATTATCACTTAACTAGTGAGTACGTGAAATGTTAAAAATTATTATAAAGCTGAGTTGTTACGCACCTCCAATATTAAAATTGTACTTAGGTCCGCATTAACACAAACTGCCTTTCAGCCTCCTTTCCGAGGAGAACGATTCTTAATAAAATATCCTTTATCAATATGGTATTCTAACAATGTCTTTTTCTTGATCAAATGACAAAATCCAGCTGGAGATTTCAGCGCTAAAACGTGGATAACTTAAGAAAAGTAACTGCTACCAAAAGTGTATTTTTGGTCTCCATAAATGATTGTGATCACCTTAAATACACAACTTCCTTTACCGAACTCAAAACGCTCGAATTCGTATTTTATTCCAAGTCTGTTTATATGTTACGACGAGGTTACAAATTGCCAAATAACCAAAATCGAATATTGCAACCATATTCAGCTTGAATTCCCCCTACCAGTTAAAGGTAAAGACTCTTCGAGTGAAGTTTGGGAATCCTACGATGGAGAAATCAGTGATGACGATTCCTCGGAGACTATTTAAACTGTCCAACCACGTTTCAACTACTTCGTTGGCCTGTTTTGCTAGTTCTTCTACTCCCAAGTTGTCATTAAAGAGGATGAATTCCAAATCAGGTGATAATATTCCTTGAAAGACGAAGAAATTGGTCTGGTTGCTCCTTTCCATCCAAACACTGAAAAAAATTGCGAAATGCGGCGTTTATATTGTATAAGATTCATTGCTATTATTCAATACCATTTTTTGACTCAAGTCTGATTCGAGGAAAAGTATTATTATTAAGAACCATCACCTTGTGCTAGATCTTGAACGCTAAGTGGAAATACCTCTTTATTTTAAAATCATGTATTGAATTATTCTCAAACAACTGATTTGTGGTATTTTAAAGGAATCAAATAATCAAGAATTTCGATTTCATCAACATAAACTACAAAAAGGCCAAAAATTAGGGTAGTGGCACTTATGTCCGATTTCAAGCAAGGGCAAAGATTTTAATTGAATTGGTTTTAAATAGCTTATGATATTCGAGCATTCGTGCAAAGTTGGCTACCGCTTTCGTCCATTCCTTTATATCAGTCTCTTTTAGAATAAGAAGAAGAAGAAGAAGAAGAAGAAGAAGAAGAAGAAGAAGAAGAAGAAGAAGAAGAAGAAGAAGAAGAAGAAGAAGAAGAAGAAGAAGAAGAAGAAGAAGAAGGAATGCGCTGACACTAACAGCAGAAGAATTATTGGTGGTCAATCAGAGGAACTAATGTGATCTCTACCATAAACAACTTCAGCAACCCTTCAGTGAGTGCTGAGCACGAATGCAATTTTCAAAGTCCTTAAAGTTAGCAACCACTAAAGGGCACGTTGACTGGTCATTTTAAGCTATCCATGAAAACCCACACGTTTATATCTCGGTGTTGGGATGTATAGTCATGATAACTAAGACCATCTGGACAGTCTTGCGCCTCGATATGCGACAAATGCATTTACCACCATTATCGGCATTATTGCTTGTTTAACTGAAGGACAATTACGATGGGACAGTCATCTTCAGTCAGCGGGAACAATAAATTCAAAATGAACAGTAAGCGCAATAGAATGTAATGAGTATGGAAACCTTCTGGGCCGCCAAGTGGAAAGTGCGAAAACTGATGCGAAAATAAGGAACTAACTGGGATGCGGATGGTTTAGTCTATTCATTAACAAATGCTCTTCCATTCCCATCTCGTTTTAATCCACTTTAGCGTCAACATTGACCCAAGGAATCAAGGTTTTTCACATTGGAATTTCTTTGTACTACTTAAATAAATATGACTATGTTAGAATAAATTTGATATTTAAAGTTGATTTGAAATAGCCACTTTTCTTCTAATAACTTTAAGCACGGCTTGAAAACTAGATTTCTATCAAAATTGCGGGTTATTAACTTTCTAAGCTGCACGATTGAATGTTTGGTTGATTCATGAAACTGAATTACTGCTTTCAAAACAACTTGTATTACTCTATTTTTATTATTTGAAACTTATTTTAGACTCCATTTATTGCCTAAACTAGCTAAGAGTTCAAACGCATTTGTTTTCTCTTACCTATATTTTTCGTTTAAGAATTTCCTTAAGGACTTCGGAACTTTCGTGTTAGGCCACGGTTGTCGGATGGAAAATCTAGGCCATAACAACGAGACGCCCACCTCCCTTGATGATAATGCCTTTTTATATCCTATCAAAATAACCTGCTTTCTGCGAGACCATAATTCAGCCAAAGATGGGATCTGTGATCTGTAAGGCTCCAACATGTCACCAAAGATCTAGCCTCTCGATTTTACAGAACAAATTTACCTGCTGGGTCATTTCTTTGAATATCCACATAATTTTTTCATCAACTTGATAGAAGTGCTGAAAGTCAATGATGACTACCTCTTTTGGGTGATCGATGAGAAAGTTTTTGATAACTTCTAGTTCTTGGTCGACTCTATTGGCGTACTGTCCGTGTACGATGTGGAAGCAGGGATAAATAGCCGACGATGAATTTAATAGAAGACCTTTGCAAGTATCTCTTTTAAGAGCAACACGGAAATCAAAATAGCGGATACCGAATTGCAGTTGCCTGGCGAAATTCGTTTTTTGGGTTACTGACCATTTGAAGATTTGAAAACCGAACAAGTAGCCGAAGAAATCGGTAAGAATCTCAAAGCTGATATCCGGAGAGATAGCTGACGATTCCGCAATGCTGTAGGTGCCGGAATTATGAGTACCTTTGTACAAAAAATGCTTCAACTTATTTCGCTGAAAAATCTGTTCACATCTGCTATTTTCTTCTGAAATAAATCCTTCTCATATCTATCTGATTTAGCTCTTGATGTACACACCGTAAGTCCCCAGATTCTGGCGATTTCCAACTAATCTTTTTACAGACGTGTCTACCATTGTGTGAATTTCGAGTCAAAGCTGATATTTGTAGACTGCAAACTTGGGAAGCCAGCTATGGCATTACAATTAAGAGGTTGCGATTTTGCATTTAAAAAAAAACAATCAGAATTTTAAGTCCGATTTAAATCGGATTCAGAAGAAAGCAACATATCCAAAATGTTGACGCATCTATGCAAGCTTAATACGGAGTTTGCACAACCGCATTAATCCTCTATTCTTTTTAGAGTTGTAAAAAAATATGTCTTATGGTTAGACTTACCGGGTATTGCAATCTGAGCAAGAGAAACGTCTGTCATCTTCTGTGGTAGGTGGGCCATCCAATCGCTTGGTGGAACCTCATCCTATTCATTACGAACCCAAAATCGACGACTTATTCAATATATCAACAATTTACTCATATTAAATAATTCAAACACTGCGTCTATTGATGGCTATCTTTGCCATGAATTTAAGTTATTTGTTTTTAAAGAATCTTTTCTTATTAATAAAGATATTAACAGGAATTTTTTACCTTTTCTGCTGGTCGAATTGGCGGTGCTGATACAAACTAAACGTCATTTTCTGTTAGGTCTGCTGAAACCCACCTGCAAAACACAAATCGCCTGCCAAAGTGCAATAAAACGCATGAATTGGAACTTACGAAAGTGATCTTCGTGTGATGCATTGTTGTATCAGGCGAAGGATGAGTGCCCTTCGGACCTGCAAAGTGAAAGGCGCCTTAATGGTAAACAGTCAACGTTAACGCAAGCACCAATGTGCAGTGATCAGATCTACCGGTAAGGACGCGTAAAATTGCATGAAAAAGACCTTGACACGTTATTTTCAACCTAGACTTTTGTCTTACTACGGGGTTTATGGCTGTTGTCAATGCTAAAACAGGACAGGAATGAGATTTGAAAAGTAGAATATAGGCTGAAAGCTCAAGGCTGCATTGAAATAAATATTGTTAAGTCTTGATTACTTCAGTAGCAAGTTTATTGCTTGTGGTTTTGCTTCAACAAAATATGACCAGGAGGAGAATCGTTTTGTGGAAAAAATAAATATGCTTATGCAAATTCACTTATCACCTCCTTTTCGTCCTTCGGTGGAAATGTTAATATATTGTGCTATATGCGGATTATTGACTAACGCAGTCTCTGAACTGGATTGAAAACGACCAGCAGTTCTCTGTTAGTAGACTAGTCTAGTGGTTAGCGCCCTCAATCCACGAAATTCGGTTTATATTTGATGGAAAGGCAGAGGCGGGTGATGTTCATTTAAGGAGCAGCCGTTCTAGCCAAATAGGAACCTATTTGAATTTGTCTGAAAACGAAGCTTTCAGACTTGGTCCTTTCGTTGGATTTTGTGCATAATGAAGATCCGACCAGAAAATTGAATGGTCAATCCACCCATGCGTCTGAATGGTTCGCATAGAATGATACTGAAACACAGGCCTTAAATCACGGCGATTTTCAAGTCTTGATTGTGGAATATTATTAAGGCTGCCGCACCGTTATCTTACTGAAATACTAGGCTGGGTAGCTCGCAGTCAGTGATCGCTGGTATTAATAATAATGAATTTAGTCCGCTGCATCACGAAGAGGTGAGTTTCTGCTTCTGGGAGTTGAATGGTTCGCCGTATCAAAAACCGTAAGAACTTGTTCTAGAGAAAAGTGACGGCGCCGGTAGGTACCCAGATGAGTAGCCTAATTTAGGAAACTTTATAATCAGTCAGGTCATATGCATTTTTACCTGGTTGAATGCATCGTCAGCCATCAATTTTAAAGGGCATTTTCAATTTTGTACTTAAGCAAATACTCCGTTCCACACCTCCGTTTTCAATGTCAATATTTCGTACTACATTCCATCATATAACCGAGAACCGATGGAAAATTATGAACTAATAAAGTGTGCTCTCTGTGATTATTTTCATTTTATCTTCAAGAAGGCATTAAATGTAATTTTTTTAATGGTTATGACTGCTATCTAGATGATCAGTTATCAATCTTAATTATAAGAGCTACTCCCAGTCTGGCTAAACAAGAATTAACCGAGTGATTTTGCCCAACATGCACAAGAGATTTGATACCGACCAAATAAACGATGGGAAAATTATGTCGATTTACGGCCTTTTCGTAGATAAATTCATTAATAAATGTTCCATTTCTAGGATTACCCTGGATAACCGCGAATACTTAAAGTACGCCTACATATCTCGATTATCTGTTAATATCTTAAAGACTTAATCATTTTGATGAAGCTTACGGTAGCATTAATTTTTTTTAAATTTTGACTGGCAGAATCAAACCTTAAAATTTCATTTGATGCGAAAGTTTGAAAAGAGAGTTCCGAAAATACGGATGTAACTGGACCTAAGAAGTCTACGATAGCTGGAGCAAAAGCGTTCATTTCGTGATAGAGAACTGACCTTTGCAGGGAACAGTGAAGTCGCTTTTTATCTATTTACGAAAACTAAACAAAATTATCACATTTGCACTTTTATATTGGTCGGAACAAACCGAATCAGGAGTTTTGAACACTTGCCGCTAATGAAATATTGGGACGAATAAAAAAACAAGGTAAATTTACCATTGATAAACTTAAAAATATAATTCCATTTCATGAAAGAGTTTGACCTTACAGTGACAAATACAAGAGTTACATGCTCACACAAAGTAAAAATAGTCTGCGTTTTTTTGGAGAGGTCAATTAATCTTCATCGCAGTTTGAGATTTTGGGGAAATGGAAACCTGTCTAATAAAGTTGCTCATTTTCAATCAATTTATCTCACCGCTCATTAGAAATCGGTTTCAGGGCTTAAGTTACTTTCTCGTTCGAACGGCATGCCTTACATAAGTTTCTAATTTGTAAATATGGCCTCCCTTATGCACAAGTGAATAAATACCATTGCAAAGGTTTTTCGCATCCATTTTGTTGCTTTTTTCTTATATTCAAAGTAAATAGAATCAACTTTGATTAAGAAAAAGGCTTTAAGTTATTGCTCTAGAGCAACTTGTCACTCTCTCCTAGAACTGATTCAGACACGCAAATATGAATTCACTTCAATTTTCAAAATCCTTCTAGTGCAAAATTATGCTTATAAGCGAAGGAAAAGATATGATTCTGGATCTGTTTTGCTACAAAGATAGCACCGATTATTTCCGGAGCACCTGCAGTAATAATGGCTATTTCTATAGATTATACTTCTATTCATATGCAATGGCAACAGAAACGGCAGTCATTTTATATTTATCGTAAATTAATACAACATTATTTCTGAGGATTGCCTCCCCACAAACCAACAGAGCTAAAGAGGTGGGGACGAGATTCGAGTCAGAATTCAATAATTGAAACCAAAATGGTTTTCGATACACCCGTCCACCTACTTGTTCCGATAGTATGACTTCTTCAGCGGATTCTTGGGCTCTCTTCGGCTGAAAACCCCAAAAGCCATCTCATTTACCGTTTCGACTTGCAGGTACCTTGCAGGTACTATCACCTTACTTGCGAAAGCGGTTTCACTTAATGGAACATCTCTCGGTTGGTCCCTCTGTGAGGCAAACTATGCTCTCTAGTTAAGAAGATCCCAAGATTGGCAAAATAGAAATTTTAAAATCCCCTATTACTTAAATCCAGTCATAATGCCAGCCAAAGTGGTTGCATGAAGCATTAAAATTCACAAAGTGACATAAATATTAAAACTATCCTGCATGAGCACTGACGAACGAGCTTAGATTTTCACCCTTGAATTTGAAGATGGATTAATTTAGTCGGTAAAAATGATGGACAAATGTTTGACCAACCTTGAGGTTTTAGCCAATAATAAAAAGGTTTCCCTGGTTTGCTAATTTAGCCTGCCATCGCATCTTCGTTAAGGCGATGGGTGTTATAGAAAAATATATAACAAACAGTTTAATCTGTCTAATCTCACCACCGATTTTAAGTATCCTATTACCTTTTGCATGGATTGCAGACGCACTGATTTGCGCTCTGGTTTTACTTAAAGTTGCGTGTACGTGAAACGAAAAAAAAATATTTTGTAGATACTGAAATCGACTGGACCACCTATATGCAGCAGGTCGAAATATTTTTAAACGGCACGCGAGATTATGACCAACTCGTAGGACAGACTGGACCTTGTGTGTAAGGGTATCTTAGTGGGATTACATAACATTACAGTTATCCCGCTGGTCATGTTTATATCTATTCTATTTTGTACTACCTGACCGATCACGGTAAAAGCATATTTACCGCTCAGTGCATATTTGCGGTCTTGTACTTGCTTACGTTGGGGCTCGTGTTCAATATCTATCATAAGCTGAAGAAGGTATGCTATTTGCTCATCTCTTATTTTCAAGGTTCCCCTTTTTCCCATTCTCATCATGTCTTTCGCTTCCTATCGGGTTCATTCTATTTATTTGCTTCGACTTTTCAACGACGCTTGGTCCTTATTCTTTCTATATTCCTCCATAAATTGGTGTTTGTATAGACATTTTACTTTAGCATCAATGTTCTTCAGGTGATTGTCGGATCTTTACTAATTTCTGTTGTTATTTAGCCTTGCTGTTGGAATCAAAATGAATATTTTACTCTGCCTTCCCGGATTTATCCTCGTTCTCCTTCAATATCGCGGTATTTATGAGACAATCGGTCATCTAGCAGAGTGCGCCATTGTTCAAATGCTCTTGGGGGCAATTTTCCTTTTCCGCAATTCCGAGGCATATTTTAACCGTGCTTTTGAGTTCAGTCGTCAATTCATGTACAAATGGACGGTTAATTGGCGGCTCGTCCCAGAATCTCTTTTTCTAGATCGTCGATTCCAGTTCACTCTTCTTGTTTTCCACGTCACCGTACTCTCATTTTTCCTCTTGAAGTACATTCGGTATGATTCTCTCATATATAATCTTGTGTTCTGCCGAAATTTTGCCCAATTTTCTGCCATACTAGGTCAAGAGGTGGGCTCAGGAAGCTCCTCCAACCTCTTCCTCCTCAAAGAATGCAGCCGATCAACGCTGAGGGTGGTTTGCTGTTCTATTGTTCTGTTTGTTTCTTTTATCATTATTTTAGGTCTTATTTAACTTTTCCGTATCTCTCTAGATGTTCTCTACCCAATTTTCGTGTCTAACTTCATTGGGGTCGCCTTCAGTCGATCCTTGCATTATCAGTTCTATCTCTGGTACTACCATACTATTCCATATCTTTTGTGGTCCGCGACGACCTTAACAAATCCCATTCGGTGAGCTCTCTTCGATGGGTCATAACAACACGTTTGGCGTTTACTTTCACATATTCAGCTATTTGACGTTCTGTTTACGAATAGTAGTATAGCAGTAGAGTTTCCACGCCTACCGAGTTAATTTAATGGTTTCTAAGATTTATTTCTCGGTTCATTATACTGAAAACCGTTTAGTTTTTTTTGGCTCACGGCTTGCTTAAATTGGGTGGAATGTGCTTACTTTTAACCATAAAAACACCAAATCCGAAATTCAGAAAATCGGAATTGAAATCCGCAACAAAGATGTAAACCGCAGCTTTAGTGATCGTATTCTGCCACCAGACCTCAAGAAGGAATTACTAAGGTTAAAGTCTAATTCACAGTGTCTTTGAAGGCAATTAGCTTTCAGCAATTCAAATCGGTTAATGTCCTTTTCAAGTCTTCGTGAAAATTCCAATTGAAGCCTTGGTCTACAGGTTTGGTTTCTTACTATCTCATCAGGCGAAATTAGCCATAAAAGTCGTTCTTCGATTCATCGGGTAGCATTTCCACAAAATCTTTGTGTTCCAGCTTCCGAGATATTATCAATGTTCAAATATTCGCTCATGGAATCACAAAAAAATTTTGACATAGACCTGCAGCTGCATTGATAGTGTTAATCGTTTTTCAAACGTCTAATGTCCTTATTCCCATAGCAATCCTAACAGAAGGCTACTTTTAAAACATATCGTGTTTATTTCTTTTACCCTACACAGGTTTTTAATATTTGGATTAATCGAAATGTGCTGGAACATCTATCCATCGACAGAAGCGAGCAGTCTCACTCTCCACCTCTGCCATGCTGGCATTCTTGTTTCTCTGGCATTTTCCTCCTGCGAAACCTTTTCGTTCTCGGTGCCTGCTACCGAGACACGGAAGCCAAAAGGACGCAAGCAAAAACAGAAATAGTTGGTGTCTTTTTGATAAAACTCGAGTGTATAACTAATTCATTCATGTTTTTGATCTGGGAGATTTAATAATAACTCAGTTCTTATGTTTGTACTGTATATTTGAATTGTCTTGGTCATTGATATTGGAAAGGATTTCGCGCGTGTATACTACCTAGCGTTATTTAGGACACTATTCTGAAGCACTGGGTGGAGAGTTGTACTTTTCTAAATATTAGACAGTCAAACACTAAGACCGAGTCTGAACAGAACTAAAAATGAACTTTCGACTTGTTAAAAAAACTCACTTAACTTTGCCTTGTTCTATCCTTGCAGTTTTTGAATGTCACTCGCTGAAATATTGGTTGCCCATAATAAAAGCCTTTTACTCGATTGACGATGTGTATAACCCCTGCTATAAGCGTGCTTATCGCGTTATTCGCTTCAGTCCCTAGTAGTCATTTGGAATAAATAGAGTGAGTAAAATGTACCTAATGTTTAACTGAAAGCTCAGAAAAAGGTAACATCACGATGCCAAAAAGGGCATAAAGTAATCTAGCTATTGAACTATTACAAGGAACTGTTTCCGGATATAAATGAAAAAAAGCATTACGATATCACCTTTATGTAGCATCATGAAGCCGAGTTATTTCGTAGAATCTATCCTCAGTCGTTGATTCAACATCGTGGATGCTTTCAGCGATGGCCTTTAAAAGAAAGAAAACTGGTTTATTAATTAAAATTTATCAATTTTTATGTTTATGACACTTCATTCTTATGAGACCAATGCCTTAATCATTAGATAACATAAAACGTCGATCTGATATGCTGATACGTTTAGAGTTCATAGAATCCGGTACCGCATTTTCGTGTGACGATGTCATCCTTGGATGTTATGGATACATTGATGTATTCGCTGTACCGAAAGAAATGGTGTTCATCGAAGCCATTCCAATCAAGAACATGAAATATTAAATCATAACTGGTCAAACTCATTGATTCAAATTTGATAATTAGTGTGTAAATTTACAAGGGCATGACATGAAATTGATCACTGCGAACACCCGTACAATAAGGACAATTGGGTGGTTCTGGAATATTTGAGGAAGGCATAAGAAGAGACCATTCAAAAGTAGGATTTCGAATGACAAATACGGATGCCTCTCGTCAGAATGTCCTCTCTCTCTCTCTCGGAACTTATCTTCAAGTGCCGAGCTACATCAGCATTCAATTAAGCTTTAATTCGGCTCTTGCAAACTCGTGTCTGCGGCTTTTGAGAACACTGCCCGGCAGTGCCACTGAAAATGTTCCCCATTTGCACGAGCCCTAAAGGTTTGCTTCCCCCGGTTTGACCTGAAATGTCCTCGCGGATTCTAACTAAACACTCGAATGTCTACATTCGAAAAAAGTGCTCACTGACTTATGCTGGTAGGACCAAATGACCTTAGAAAGGTTCTATTTGGAAACGAAGTAAATTTATGAATAAATAACCCCTAAAAAGTGCCGCTCGATGACGATACAAATTCTCAGTTCCTGGGTTCGGTTGTGAAAATCTGGCTTATGCGATGGAATAACCGACGGCGTCAACAGCATTGTTGCTCTACTTTCAACGTGAAATGATCGGATCCATTTAAATCACAACAAAGGGAGTCGGACTGTTCAATTGATCTGTTGAAGTTTCACTCAACTTAAGTCTGGTAGTTTCAGTAAGTCAAAAAAGATTAAATAAGAAAGCCATCCCGAATTAGAAAGGACCATGACAAATCCTCAGCTACATTGGCTGACCACGTACCTTCCATTTCAAACTTATTGCTGATTTTTAAAATATTTCAAATTCTTTACCAGACTGAATTGGTGTTCCAGAAGTTGAGATAAGTCTTCGACTCCCGCTTTGTTCCAAAAGAGAGAATGCTCGATTGATGGCCGATAACTGACGTTGCCGCTGGAACAACTGGATTGATGACACGCCGGTACCGAAATCGAGCAGGGAAGCGCTTCTTGATAATCCTCGTATCTAAGTGGTTGATGATCGCGGCCAAGCACTGCTGGGGAGGAACAAGTACGTCGCAACATTTGAGGTTGTCCATTTCTATACTCAGGAGGGATTTCCTGCACCAGTGTGTAACCTTTTGGTAGAATGAAGATAAACTTTGTACTAAATATTTGATACTACTTAGTTAGATCTTGACTGAAGTAACCCTGAATTTTCAGATCTACTGTTGAATTCGATAACATGGATTAAGCGAGACAGTCTCAGCCATAATGAAAAGACAGGCTTTTACACCGAATTTGGAATAGCTAGGGGAGATATGTTTTTTGATATAAGTTTGATGATTGCACTAAATACAACAATGTTTTTGCAATGGAAAACTGATACTTACCTAGAATTAACTATTGAAACATGGAAGGCACTGCACTGCTCATTTTTTTCAGAACAAACGAAAATAGGTACTTAAGAATCATGGAAGAAAAATCTTGGTAATACTTTGCTTACAGAAACCGATTCGCATCAACACCACATAAAAGTTTAACGCAAGAGGGTTGTAATCTGTCAAAACCCAAAAATGACAGGGGCTCTACTAATGACCACTAGAAGAGCCTCTAAAGACAGTTCCCCATTTATGCCCATTTGAAGGCAGTTTCACGACCAGGAAAAGCGACATTTTTTTCTCTCCAACCTGAAGGGCGGAAAGTGAGTTGAATTAACTGTAGCTGTGTTTGCAAAGGCAGTCCTGGTATTAGGTTAGGCAGCACATTCTATTTTGATAGATCTTGAGAAATGGATTAAGGATTCTACATGAACATCCCAAATTATGGATAGGAGATGAACCTTACCGAGGTTACAAGTGATGGAATCATTGTTACAGGCAAAGCAGAGAGTCACATCTGAAAGTTGAGAGAATAGGGAACTCTCGACTTTTAACTTCATTAATTTCATGGCCGCTTTTCTATTGTTCAGTGAGCTTCTCAGACACGTCCAAAGGTTTGAATAGGTCAAAGAGCAGTTTTCAAATAGAATGACCTGGAACATGAGCAGTATATTTATTCCAGTTAGAACTGTGCCTGGGTAACTAATCAGAGCACCAATCAAGACTTGTTGTTATTTGGAATCTTGTTGCCTTCAAAATACATGATTAAAGTACATGTGGTAGACAAACCATTTTAATTTATTGTGAAGCCAGATGCTAAAGATTGATCTTACTTAATCCAGTAGTACCTAGTTAAAGCAATATAATGTGTTCCCTCAAAGACTTTCGTCTCCAGCATGAGGGGCGTCCAGTTCTCCTTGTTTGTCTGCTACGTGGTTAACCGAAAAGAACAATCCATTTATTGTTTGTATCCGTAAAAAAGGTAATGAATATAAGGAATGTGATTATGGGAAACAAATGCGCCAACTTGAAAAAATGGAGAATAGATTTCTTAGACAAACTCATAGCTGACTACTTTATCATTATTTGGAAATCAAAACCAATTTGAAAGGCGATGAAGACGAGGGCGTTTTCGTCAAATTATGATTAGATGAGATCTAAAACATGGAAATCACAATCCACTGAGGAAGACACCTTAATAAATTTCTAGTCAAAGTTTTACTTATGAGAAGTTCTTCATGGCTTCTGCTATTCAGCAGGATATTGTTTAAATACGGTTCAGTAATCTTAAGAATTGTATTAAAGCCTCCATAATTAAGAGCAATTTTAAGTTAAACTGGGTGGCTAAGCTTTCCATAACCTTTCAGGAATAGATTAGTGCATCATACAGACTTTTTTGACTATGAATGACCAGGAACTGTCGACTCGATAATGGTCCAATTTTTTCACGAAATTCGTACAGGTGACCCATTCAGATAGACTTGAAATGCCACTGAAGTGATTTTCCAAGTCAATATCGGAGACCTTTTCAATTAAGTTAATGCCTAGCATCTGAATAGATTATTTGGAACAAAAAATCCGGATCCAATTTCTTCAGAGTGATGTTCAATAATTGCAGGTCTCTAAATAGACCGAGAAGGTATCAGCGAGGAGGGTTCCGCATTTGATAAGCATTTTAGTTGCGTTTCGGTAGTCGAAATTGTCGTTTACAAACAAAGCTTTCCAACTAAGATGCCAATGAGAAAGCTAAGGCTAGACAATGACGTCAAATGAGATCCGCTGCTGCTAAAAAATAACTCTACAAATGCAAACCCAAGAGAACTTATGAGAAAGATTGAGCGTAGATTTCTGAATAAACAAAGCAGAACGTATTTTAATTAATTATTTATTGAGTTCTGGTCAGTTATTTCATCGAACTTGGAGTTTTCTTCGATACCATTCCCATGCAAAATATCTATTGTAGGAATTTAATAGTTTTAAAATATAAAAGGCTAAATCATTTCCTATGGATAGCAGAAAATCAAAATAGCTGTTTTTCCAGGCATCTAAACTTAATGTTTCGAAAGTCTCGACCCGTCTTTTTCATTTGCTGAAAAACCTCCACGGACCTTTCATTTTTTTGCTTCTTGTTAGCGCATTTGAGCGGTGGGAAAACTAAGTCCTTTAACTTCGTATCAACTGTTAAATGTCAAGAAAAGCTCCTTTATAGGAACGGAAACATTTCTACCTTTGGGCTCTAATGTATTTTAGTGAATGCTGAATTATGCGTATTTGTGAAAGTAACTTTACATTAGGCTCAACAATACGTAGGTCTCCGAAATCAATCCAGTTACTCATGGACCTCTCGAACCTTAAAACCTGGAAATTTAAAGACGAATGTGGAAGTTGGCGATCGATCCCTGTCCACCGTATAACTAAGCATTGGCTAGTGTTTTCAAACTGAAATGACTGAAAAGGATATAGAGTTAATAAATATGTCATGGCCTAACTTTCTTTCAGCCGAATCAACTCATTTTAATCATGGTAATTAAGGCTATACCTACCTAACAAACTGTTTAGAACCTCACCCGATCTCACAATCTGTCGTTCTTCACACACAAGTTTTCCCGGCGTCAGTCTAGAGACTGCAGTGAAATTTGGTTCGTGAGACTACTAACTCACTTTCGGAAAAAAATGTTCCTCCAAGTCTTGCACTGCTGCATTTGAAAATGTAATCGACTGTAATTTAACATAGTATTACACTAAGTGCTGCTCCATCTAGCCTTAAAATAACGCTTAAATCTATTGTTTATTACAGTATAGACGTAGATGATTATTCAATTGCGCAAATGGAAGCTGCAGACTTAGCAGTCGCAACCCGCATATAGTTAACTAGCTGACCCTTTTCCGTGTGTAGTTGATTAGATAGTTCAGCTCTCTCCTTGGTGGGGTGATGAAAACCCGACCAAAGGATAAAAAAATCCAATTACTGTTTAGTTGAAACTATCCAGAAGTGGCTGTAAAATCAACGAAATAATAAAGTATTAGTGAAAAAGTCTTAAGCACAAACACCAGCACAGTGGCTACATGCTGCCATCCATACCACAAAACCAACAACTCTAATATCAGAAGTTCTGTCAATGCTCGTGAGCCATAGTAGTTGGATTCTTACTGTCGAAAATGGCTGGCTCACGAATGGTTTGCCTACGTTATGTCTACTAGGTTCAAACATGATTACTTGGCAACCAAAACATTTCGAACCCATGCTTTTTGTTACAGATTTATTTATTAGTTCACAATTTTCGACATCGATTAGCACAATTTTCGTGCTTGACCAAAACCATACAATAGTACCTTTGACTTCGTCACACAAAGGTTGAAATAAACATGCGCGATTTCATGTTTTAAAATGTTTTGTAAACTAGCATTTTGGGTTGACAAACAAGAATCGGCTTATTACTTGTTGTTTATTAAATCAGAGGCCCGAAGAGTTGACGCACGTACACGCACTTACATAATTAATGCGCAGTGGACTAGGCCATAACTAATGGTGACAGTACTGCTAGTCGTGACGTCAGCAATGTTGGTACTGTGATCGAAATTTGTCCGCAGTATGTCCTCCACAACTATTTTGCCTTCATAAAGAATGTTCTCAAATGACGACGAAGTGAGCATTATACGCTTATGAAAAATTACTAGATACCCACATTCCCATGTTATCGCCCCGCAATGCATGAAAAGGAAACAAAATAGTTGCAAAATTACTTGGGGGTTGTATCATTCCCCCCATCCCATAAAAGGACCTTTTTTTCTGCTATAGGAAGATGATATATGATAATGCCATCTAAATCCATAGAGTCTTCGACAGAATAAACGAAGACATAAAACATTCGAGGATTTAAATGATGAGAGTTCTATGGACCAAAAGTAAAAATGATGTAGAATCGATCCTTCTGACTTTTTTGACCCGCATTAACACCCCAGTTGTATTTAAGTCAAATGTTTAAATGTGCAAAAGAACTAATAAAATTCTTCAGCTAATATAAGCCACAAGCAGTAAGGATGACACAATATGACATGGATAACTCATATAAGGAAATTGATTGAAGATCGATTCCTGTTTGTGATTATCATTCGTTGGGACACTTTAGCAAAAAAAGAACCTTTCATTCCTGGTCGATCTAAGTAAAGCATAAAAGATGATGATATCTGGCCTGAACGAACTTATCTCTCCACCTCCGTCAATCTAGATTTCATCCACTGGAAAACACAAAAACTTGTTTTAAGAGTTTGCGGTGCGTATGAATTTATCGATTTCGCCTAGCGAGAAGTGTAGTATATTATTCGAGAACAAAATGACCATGTAAACTCCTCAGTTTCTACTATTCTGGCATCATCCGAAGCGGAATAACATTATATTCCTTGAGCATAATATAAAGGAGACACTTTTACTGATTATGAAATCGGACGCGGAGATGCAATTCCTTGCATCTTACTTGAGTGATCAGTTTCTAATTGGAATTACAAACTTCTCCACAAATATCAAAATATCCCTCATCCCGGGAAGGGGATCGTTTCATAGCTAACCTATGGCATTTTTACTCGCTTACTATAAAGAGCCTAAATCTAAAGAAATATTAACCCAAAACAGACTTTTGGGACATTTCGTCCCATCAATTTCTAGAGCAACTTTAATTTGAAGTTTCACTGAAAAACCGACAAGCATACTGATTGATGAAACAAGTTAAGGACTAACTAGATAATCGGTTAACACTCGCGAACTTTATGATGTAATGAATGTATCATAATTGATGAATCATTAGATGGATGGACTTGAGGCTTAAATTAATAGGCTGATCGATTATCGCAAAATATGCTAAATCCAATAGCGATTCAAAAAAATCGGGTGGCTTTGTAGTATATGAGCAACTGAAATCATATTAATGGGTCACTTATTATCGACTGTGTTGAAAATCAACGGGATATTCATTATTAATTTGCGTTAGTGTTTAGTTACCCGATGCATTAAATTAATGTAAAATCAGCATGAAATACCTCTAATAAAGAAAAAATAATTAAATATCCGTGAAATACTCAATGCTTATGATTAAAACAGCGGGATTTTAATGGGGCACCTATAGGCTCTCTTACCAAGGTTGGTGAAAAGCTGCAAGTAGTTGCCTTTGCGGTCCTTTTTTGCTGTTGGATTTGTGGTTGTATTTAAGACGCTATTATCTTTGAAAAGAATATGCCATTTGTTATATAAATTTTTCATATTTTTCGCTTGAATCTTACTCTGTTATGACTTGTATGATGTATGTTTTTAGGTTACTTTTTCAGATCTATTTTTTTGCATGTGTATCTGCGCTCAAATCTTTATAATTTTGGTAAAGAAATGTATATTTACTTTTTTTCATTTCCATGTGTATTTCTTAGTCTTTCACGTAACATCATCGCACAAACAACCATCACAGATAAAACGTCAAATCACTAGTCCTTTAATTTCTTTACGCAGAAAACATGAGTCTCTTTGTGACTCCTTCGCCCGTGGTCAAGCGTCTCATTAGTTACATCAAAGAGGGCTCAGACAAGGAAGAAAAATGGAAAGAAAAGGCTGTCAAATCTCTCGTCAAGAGATTAAAAAAGGGTAATCAGTTGGACGAATTGGAACGGGCAATAGTCAATCAGGATAGCTCAACCCGATGTGTCACGATTCCTCGCTCTCTTGACGGACGTCTTCAGGTTATTTCGTTATTTCTTCCCCCTTTATATGATACATTTTTCCATAAATCACTCTTCAGTTTAGTAAAAATTTGACGTTAAGTCGATCCCGAATCGATCATCTGAATGGTACGTTGTTAGCCAATTTAATGCTTTTAGCTGCTTTGAAACATGTTTGGACTGGTTTTGAAATCAGGACTAAAGTGCCCTCATTGCTAGCTCACGGGTCTCCTAAATTACTAATAGCAGAGCATTAGTAATTTAATATTTCCTGTCTCATGTTGCCTAGCCTCTAGCCTGACCGGGACTGGGGTTGATACTGTAACTGTCCGACGGACGCAGAAGCTAGACAGGCATACGTATGCACCCCCTTAACTCCCCTCCCACGCTCTAATCCTCTCTTCTGTTCTGTCTCACCCTTTGCTGCTATGTATCGCTTCAGAAACAGGGTAAAAAAGGGAAGCTACCGAGCACAACAAAATGCTGCTGTGTCTGGCATCCTCGTCTTCTGTCTGGGAGGCTGCCTAATTGCACAATCAATTAAATAACTCTCTTTCCCTTCCTTGTAACGTCTATCTTTACCAAGTGTTCAGATTAGCGAAACCTGAATCATTTCGCAATGATTGTCGTACTTTTTGTCCTGCTTAGAGTGTCTGCATTCCTATAAATGTTTTCTCCACTTAGTGCATATTTTCTTACTAGAATCATTTCTGTATTCAGACCAACAATTGGTGAATATTTGTTTTTTTCTCCTTTTACTACTGTTATGTCAGACTTTGTCCAGGAGCACTGCTAATTCGGGGAATACTTTGTCTATTTGTTTTTTTAACTCCCAATCTACGAATTGGTAGGGTTTTTGAAGAGTGAAACAAAGCGGTAATTATTGTTTTCGACAACAACGACCCTTTATCTTTAATTTTCAGTTTTTTTAAGTTTGCAGCTAGGAACGTCTACTTTTGTCGAAATTGACAGTAACTTCAAATTTATAGTCATGTGAGTGGATTATGATGTAGTTGCCATGAAAATGGTTTTCAACTATTGTTATCTGTGGAATCCAACCACCTGCAGTTATACTTTGTTAATTGTTAGTTTGAATTGACTTTGAAGTGTCCAGTTATTTATCTCATTATAGAATGGCAATTCCAGAGATAATATTCACATTATCCCTGTTTTTGTGGATGGCAAGTGGACCTCGAGACTATCATGAGGTTAGGAATGTTTTATTTGTATTAGATGCTCCTCCTCCCACCAGAAGCTAATGTCCGTGACCGTTTCTGTACTTTTGTGCAAATGCTTTTCCAGTTTTTCTCGGTAGGAGTTTCTTCCTTACTCATTCTTTTTACCGAAGACCCTTCATGGAGTTGTTATTGAATGTTTTTGTTAATATTATAATATTGATCTCAGGAAAATCTGAAGTACTATGGAATTTCTTCGAGGCTTTTTCTCTGCTCATTTCCTCTATGTTAACAATACTTGCAAAATTCGAGAGCTGACATTTTTCACTCTGAGCAAGTGCCTCGGTATTTGTCGGTGAAATATTCATATCGGAAATGAGTTGTATGGCTCTATTGAGGAAATGAACCTGAAACACAAACAGTTTGAATACTAATGAACCTCAGTTCATTGAGTTCCGCAGTCCAAGCTCATTTTCTTCATGTTCTCATTCGTTTCAAAGCCTCTTATTTACTTTGAGTCACGGTGGCCATCGGTGGGTTATGTGGATGTGCTTTAGAACAGGGTTTCTTTTCCGTCATTGTTGATTTCTACCTTTCCCTCACAACAGAAGACTCCCTAATAATAATTGTAGGAGGTTTTCTAGCCAAAATATCGTTTTATATCTTGTAGCACCCACCTAACGGGGAAAAAAGTCTTAGGCACAATAAACAATATATGGATTCTCACATTCTTTCTTTCGGTTACCTCTTTATTGAGCTGTTGCAACTACTATTTCGATCAACAGTCACTAGCTCATTCGATCTGCGCTTGCTGTCAAGAACTCCCAAATTTCAAATTACTGCGTTGGCAGTTTACATTCGTTAGGAACGTTTCCTTCGTTCGTCGTCTCGAATGTCTTACCGCAACCATAAATGACGTAGCCTTACGCGTTTTACGTTCCCATAAAGCTCATTAGTTCAAGTACAGATATCCACTTTTCCTCTAGGTTGCACAGAAGAAGGGTCTACCTCATGTATTCTATTGTCAACTCTGGCGTTGGCCTGACCTTCACACTCAGCATGAACTCCGGCCCGTAGAGAATTGCCAGTACTCCTTTCAGGCCAAACGCGACGAAGTCTGCATCAACCCTTATCATTATCGACGGATAGAAAACCCTAGTAAGTCTTAGCGTTTTGCTTCGCTGTCCATTACACTTGGCCTCAGCAACCTGTTTCTATACACATCTTTAATAAACACCGTCTATCTGGGGTGATTACTAAGTGTTATAACATTAGGTACTTAGCCTACTCTGATTGTTTCGACAGTAGTAGATGGGCAGAACTAATTCATCCCACCGGATGTGCAACCACCTAAACTGTTTTACGCTTATTCATCTAACGGTAAGGCCGTCATAACGTCTTTTCAGAGAGGTGGGATGGCCAGATTATCTTCCATTCAGAGATATTTTCCTTCAGCGTATTGTTATATTAGCTTTTGCTTCGAGGTAGCAAATGTTCAACAACAAATCTTGAATTAGAGTAGTCTATTTTGTAGAAAATCCCATAGTTTGTCTTTTATACTGAACTAGAGCGGCCTTTGGCAACGAGAAGTGTCCCTTCTAGTCTTAGGGAAACCAGTATTCATAAGGACTGTCCTGCAACCAAGTTTTATTAAAGGTATTCCTAATGTCTCTGTTTCACACACTGAAATAATGAAAGGGCCTCAAGTGTCTAGTTTGTATTTTCCCACTGAAATCGTATTACTTGAGTCGTGGTCGTTCAAGTAGAATCGGCAGTTTTCCCTACATTCGCTAGTGCAAATTTTTATACGTGCTAAGTAATCAAGAGCACTTTACCGGGTAGATTCTTGCCCTCTAATACGCAACAATGCGGAGCGGAAGCATCCATTTTTGTCCATTCGATCAGCTGCTACTACGCTGCTAATTCTGGTGGGAATGACGTCACCGTCATCTGATTGGTGCGGCTAGATAGAAACAGACAGGAATTGAGACGGGGAAGGTGTCTGGACAAGTACGTACGCGTTCGGGTGGGACAAGGCGGGGTAGAGGAATTGTTTCAAGTCTCCCGCCCTGTCGTCGCCGCCACCCGTCTGATGTGCCTCGCCTTGACTCGTCACGGAGCCTTCATTTCCCTCGAAAATACGCCCCATTTAATTTGATAGTACAATGAGCATTGAAATTCCTGAAAATTTTCGTTTAGCCCCTGGATTCGATAGCTCGTCTACGCACCCAACTATTTATCTGATTTCATTGTCGTCAGGTTCCATATCTCTGTCAGAATAATGTCAACTGCTTTAAGAAGTCTTAAAAGAGGATAAAAATAGTTCCACCTTCGCATTTTGTTTAATCTTAGTACTAGTACATCGCAGACAGTATCAAAGTTTATAAATTGAAGAGAGCGGCTTTGACCTGGGGAGGAAACCTGTTTTATACAGTCTTTGTGATAAGGTTCCTGCCGGCCATTTCCTTTAGAAGTACTTCTCTCTCGCTTTCAAGTACATTTAAGGTCTTCCCTTTTTTTTATTTTCTGCATTCATTTCTGAAAATTACGCGGCAGTGGTGTTAGGCCTGCAAACATTACGTTCTCCAGGCGGGAGATTGGTGATTGCTTTTGCCCGGTTTACTCTAGTGGGTTCTTTATGAAGACCAGGATCATTAAGGCATAAGAGCATTTATTGCTGTCTTATAATCCAGCTGTCTATATGTCGTGCATTAACTTTCTCTAATATTCTTGTGACAAAAGTGGTACTCAGAAAGAATTCTGCAATCTCTGTGGAGTTCCATTTAACTTAAATAAAACAGGTTTTCAATTAAATTCCGTCCCTCTTGGAGCCTAAGCACTAAATATCTAGCGAACTAAAACCCAACTGGGCAGGCACCTATCGCTCACTCCTCAAAGATGCGTAACCAGGAATCCAGTGGTTATAGACGTTGCAAGACATTGTGTCTATATCGTAAATTACTGCCTTATTAGCAAATGTGTTTAGCAGTCCATTTATTAGGTGATCTTTCCAACTAAAGCTAGCCTACTTTGCTGCTAGTTATGGCTTTCATTGTCATGGTATTTGTAGATAGAGAACCATAGAATTTGGGAATTTTCGCTTTTCGTACGAAATTTCGTTTTGATCCGTCCGCTTTTTTTTGACAGTTTTTGATGCACTGGTTGAGATGTATCAGCCATGCTTTTTACAGCATGATAGAAATCCCTTATGATTTATTTGGAAGCCTTTTGTGATGAGGATATAGCTGGATCTCGGTTGTCTAAGCAGTGGAAATGTAACACTTAAACAAATAAATTGAAGCATAACTTCGGACTACTATTGGAGCCATTCTTTTGTTACAAGAATCTGGAGCTCCTTTCTTAATCTTAATAACCTGTATTCAAATCTCTCGCATGTTTTCGTCATTTTTTGAGCTGTAATATCCTTTGCTTGCCAGTAATTCCTCCGATAATGGTGCCCCGGGCTCCCCATCCAGCATCTCAACCCAGTATGAATGGAAGTGCGGACAATATGAGTGGCTACGGCCACCACCACCACCACCATCATCATCATCACGCAGCAGCGGCCGCTGCAGCTGCCTATCGAGCTGGAATGTCTCAGCGGCTTGGAAGTGGACCTTCGGGGGGTCCTTCACGCCATTCGATAATGGACTACACCAGCGCCTCCACTGGTTATCGAGGCGCTCCGACACAAGCTCCAGGTCTCCTGGGTGCCTCACATTCCACTGCTGGTCTTCCGCCACCACCTCAAACAGCACCATATGCGGACGCTCCCAGCTCCTCTCACCATCTCACGAGTCTCACGGCTCTTCTGAATTCTTCCACGGCTGTCGGATGCTGCAAATTCGAAGAAGAGATGGACACCTCAAGCTCGCTTCTAGGAGGAACTAGTATGGCTCCTCCTTGTGTCACTCTTGACGAGGTAGGTTATTATTTCCTCTGCTTTTTACCCCAGTAATCGAAAACTTGTCCTCGACCCACAAATGTTTGCATCCAGCCATTAGCTCAGGTACAGTTCTCTACTAACGCCTAGGTACAAGTCTAACCATTCACTTTTCTTTTTTTTAAGTTTGCTCTTGAGGAAATATATCCGCTTTCACTTGTTGCATAGCGATAGCTCCTCTACTATTGGCAACTGTTGCCTAACTGCCTAACATCCAATCCAGTCGAATTTTAATAAATCAATTCTTTTCCTATTCCTAGAACGCAGATCATGAGGTATTAGGTGGGACGCCCCATGTAGTATTCTCTACACCCCTAATATCCTCTAGCATGGGATTGGGCTCCGCAGCCTACGCATCCTCGACCCAAGATTCGACGACCCAGGGTACCAGTAGTCCTCACACCGGCTCCATGCTCAGGTCTGTCTTCAATTTAGTTCACCCTTTTATATGCTATATCCATTTTTTCCATCGTCGAATTGTTGACGTCACCAAGTAGAGAGGAATAGTAGTAAACAAATAGCCTAGTCGAGGTTGTATTTGTGATACAGTAAAAGGTTTCGGTAGTGTGGTTAACAGCTTTTTGAAGTGAAGGCCAATCGACTCATCAGGAATTGTCTTTGTTATTAACTCTTAAGACTTCGATTTCGTCCCACATGTTTGCGCCCGTGTTGGATTTGTGAAATTTTTCCTTATAAGCGTAGGTCTAGCTCATACCCACATTTCTTTGAATAACTGCTGAATTAATAATCTTTGTTAAAAGAAGTGATTCTTAAATTTTACGCATATTATCTTTCTTCGTTTAGAGCCTTAGAGAAATTTAGGAACCAGGAAATAGAATTAACAGTAAATCAAGAGCGATTTCTTTTAAGTACGGTTATCAGTCAATAAGTCCCTAACAGTTCTTCAATATTTTTTAAAACCTAAAAAATAAGCTCACAAAGTCTGAATACTCCTAGCTCAATAATGACGATCATTCCCAGCTTAGAACAGCAGTAGTTTTTGGAGGCCTGGTTTAAGAGAACCAGACGTATTACTTTCATGATTTTCTATATCTCGTAAATCAAGTGGCCTAGCTGCCACTAACCATCTAATCAAAATATTACTCCTAATGTTAGCCTAAGAAAAACCCGTAGTCTGTTGCATTTATAGGAATGGAAAACTTGGTGCGCTTCATTGTCGGATTCTTGGTATCGAATGTAGACTTTTAGCTTCTGTAGACACCAGCATTGCATTCGATGAAACTGGGGAGAGTTCCAAACAATGTCCGGGTCTTATGATATGGGAAAAGTCAGTTTTATGAGGCTTCATGGCTGCAGGCCGCTTTTTCTGCCAACTCATCGAGTATTGGCAATTATAACTTAGGTAAGAAACTGCTGCGGGATCGCTTGAAGTGAAACCGGTTTTGCAGAATACTTCCCTAGATGCTGCCCCATTCTGAAGTTGTGAATGTTCCTTTGATAGTTTCAACTGTGTCAGACATTCCATGAAAAGTTGAGTTTTTGGAATATTGGAAGACAAATTAGAGCTCTTTTGTTAAATTGAACTGGGGTGCTTACGTCGAACTGTTCGCTCAGTTAATGTTCCTTCTCGAAATTACACTTTTTCCACCGTTAGATATTCTGCTCTCTTTCTGGGTGACTTCTCACTTAAATGTATCGCTTTTTTCAGTTTTTTCTGGTACCTAGACCTGACTGGTACCTTTTTCCCACCCAGCCTGTAATTTATGCATTATGCCTTTTTGTGCCATTTCATCGAAACCTGAACCTCTAAAAGTTCATTGGGAAAGTTTTGATAATCTTTTTAGTCCCGCCCTGCTTGCCTCTCAAAAAATCTTACTTCTCAATAGAACGCGAAATTTAACAAAAGGCGAGTGCAAGATCATAACTCATTTGGAAAGCGCAAAGGTAAACAAACTACTACTGGCTTGATTTTATGGCCCAATTCATGGTGGTCATAGGTATTAGTTTTATGAAAAAGTGGCTCTTAAAGTGTTGATCACATTCAGTTTTTATTTCCGAACAGCTCATTTATGCACTCTTGGATCAAAAATAGGGAAAATCCACGAACTTCTAACTGGTAGAAATGAAATATCATTGGGAAGTAAAGCATCAGTTCAATACAGTGCCACCTATTTCGTGAGTCTTATTCGTTACCGCTGGAGATCTCGTGTTTTTTATGCGCAGTTCAGTTCGTGATAAATTACATTTCTTTTGGGTTGGCCTTTTAGGTCATTTCTCGAAAGTGGATTTGAACCTCGATTTTTCCAGGTGTTTTTTAATTGCTTGGACCATGTTTTAGTACGAGTGATAAACACTACTCATTACATTGCAAGGGGGTTCTCGAGCTTATAAAGAGACACTCACATCTGACTTATGGAAGCGTCAATAATTATAGTTCATCTTTATGCCATTCCAAGACCATGGGGCCGTAAGACATCTGTCGAAATGTTTTACAGAATAGCTTTAGAATATCGGCTTCGGTAGTGAGTGAGAGTGTGGTGCTCCACAGAACTCATTTTTTAGGAGTTTTAACTACTTATGTCGACTACTGCGTCAGCAGTACCCTTATCGAGATCGCAGATAATCGTGAGAACATACTTAAATACTTTGCCTTTTACCAACCGTAGTTACCTCTCACATGGTTTGAAGAACAGCATTGCAATGAAGCCCTCCCCTCCATCAACACCGCAAACCAGTCCAACCAACGGTTCCAAGGTGGTAGGAAGTGAAGGTGACGTTGGTGATGGCTCTTCTTCAATGCCAGGCTCCGCCAGAACGACTGCAGGTTCTTTGTCAACCGCGGAAGCTTCAATAATTGATTGTGGTAGAGCTCCAGGCAGTAGTAGCAGTGCTGGAAGTGGTGATGCCACGTCTACTGGGGGTCTCGACTCTCGTTCGCCTGGGGCTCATTCAAGAGAAGAAAACTGCCTCAGTGAAGATAACGACACCATGGATACCGGCCTCGGTGAGTTTCAGCATTCTCGTTGTTTGTAGAGCCATTAGTTCATCGATTTGTCCTGAGTGTCGCCATAGAGTGAATCGTTAGTTTGATTTTTTTCGGTTTGAGCTGCGAGCGTTATCATGATGCTCTTGTTCTCATATTTTCAATCTTATAGTTCCCACGTGATTTTGGGTGACTGGGTTTTGGTGATACAGCTGTAATTTCTTATGGCTGTTAGTGAATTCAATAACAGTATTGAGCAGTTCATCGTTACAATATGTAAAAAGCAGATTGATTAGCTCAACCCAATGTTCATTGAAAAGAATGCTTATATTTAGACCAAGTTCTAAATCCAAGTTCGCATTTGAAACGACTTGTATGTTTTTGGTTTTTTGGCAGCTTAGGCTATAGTTTGTTTCCGATCTTGTCAAATCAATTGGTGTTGTCGTCTGAGTTGTTTATTTTAATGGTTTTGAAACATCTTTTTTCTAGGTGGTAGCGCTGGTACCAATTTATGACATTTTATTCATCTCAATCTTTAGTTAAATAAGAGCCTTCATAATCAATCTGTAAGTTAGACGAGATCCTTAGATTTATTTCGAAATTTAAGGCTGTTAGGTAGAGATATGCAAAATACTTCAATTTCTATTGTCCTCGATATTTTTGGCAGCTTTTTTTCCTCTGACCTAAGAAATAGTGATCTCGCGTCTGTTCAGCCCTCCCAAGGTTTTGTAGGTATTAAGGCCGCTTTGCACGTGGCGTGCAAAGGAATTCATTACTGGAGAGTCACTCTTCCGAAAATGGCTATCGCTCATTTTGGGTTTTGTCGGTGCTTGTCTTACATATAGGCCCATGATCTTTTTGTTTCAAAGACTCTTCGCTCCTTTATTGCCTAAATGTTCTTTTGCATCGCCTTGGACCTGACGCTCACGTGTCACATTGGTGCTCATAGAAGAGTTTTTTTCCAACTTATGTGGTCCTCTTTATTGAACTTCCTCCGCAAATTTTATCGCTAGTTGTTATACCATGATATTTTGCCATACAAATGTTGAATCAACCGAGGTATTTATGATCAGATTTATACTTAATGGAAATAGGGTAATTGACCTCTTTGCATGATTGCATTTAGGGAGTATATTTAAGCCACCTTGGTATTTTAATGCGCTTTGCTAGTTTCGTTGCAATCCAACCATATGAAAGAATCGTAACCTTTAAGATAATATTCAATGAAGTCTCCAAGAGACGCCGGGGCTTGATTAATCGCATCGAAACTTAAAAGTCCAGGCAGTAGAAATGCACTAGTATTCTCCCCTGGAAATTGCCAGCGTCTATTAATTGTGCAAGGCTAGCCGAACTCTGCCTTGACTGGATCCCTTTTTTCCACACTTCCCAAACAATCCAAATACCTTGGTGTTTATATAACTAGAACAAGCTTACCTGGAACTATAGATCAAGAAAGATTTCAACTAAAGGTAGCATTGAACGCTCGTCAGCTTCTTACTTAACACTATTTGCCGGACAAGTTTAACCCTTTCCATTGAAATTTTAGGCTAGTAAGAAAAGAATCAAAGCTTCTGAGGCTTTCTTGCTTCTCTACTTTGACCTACATAAGGAAAATGTGGAAGTCCAGACAAACTGCCCATGATCCGACATTGGGAAAATAAACTCTAAAATAAATTTACTTCATACGCCAGCTGGAGGATCGTTTCAATGCTTTCAAATCTTAGGAAGGTTAAAGAGACACCCAAAAGGCTATAATTTATTTCCTAAATCCGATCAATGGCTACTGAAGATTAATTAACAGGTTCTGAATGAAAAGTATTACGCTTGTGCGGGACTTTTTTTGAGATGATAATTTTATTATTTTCTATTTAGAAAGGAAGTTAATCTTTAAGCGCCATGTGTATCATTTAATAAGCCTAGTGCCTTGTCAAATTAACTTCCATACCATCTTCTTTGAAATATCTTCTTCCGACCTGTAGCTGCATCTATGAACCTCCAATTTTATCTTCCTTTTTTGGTGGTCATCGCAATAACGAACGCAATTTTATTAGTTAATATCATCAGATCTATGCACCAGAGCTTTGAAATAGAAACATATGAAGCAGATAATTTGAGGGCAGCTATTTCACCAGAACAAGACAGTCAGCATCTTTTTTTGCCATAGCAATCAAGTCATCATTTCAGCTTGTATAAATTTGTATTTATAGTCTGGCTGATTATTCTCACGCAAAATAAGCAGTCTGTTATTGCTGTTAATTTGTTATAGTCTCCGGAACCAGTTTCCGCTCCTTCCCCTTTACTTCAGCAACCCAGTTATTTCTTTCTGGGGCACTAAAAAAACGATAACTTTTTTCGCTTACCTGGCCGACAGAATAAGTTTCTTCCAATATTGTTTCAAAATGCAGCCTAATTAACTTATGTTCCTGTTCTTGTGTTTGTCACCCCACCACTGCTGTAATCTGTCCAGACTTGCTGTTAGAAAGTAAGCTGAATAGGTAACTGATTAAGGATCACGGGAAGAATTGCCTTCAACAAAAGAATCCCACTCGTATACCAAGGAAGCTTGTTTCAGGATCCGTAAAAATAGATAAGGTGGTTTTAAAGTGATTGCTGCCATCTGTTCCCATCAGAACATTTGGAATAGTCCATCAATCAACAAAATCTGGTGGCACCTTCACTCCAACAGCGTACAGATTAAAGATGATTTTCACTGAGTACCTTAGTTGTCTATGATTTATTCCTTTTCTAACTGTCTGAAGTCTCCAGATGGTTCTCCAGTATCTGTTCCATTATTTACTTCAGGTATATTTACCATCTTGGCAATGAAGCCTGGGGCAAGTGAATAAATAAACAAGGTCATTTTGATGCTTGAATCTTTTTCTAGTTAATACTTTTGGTTGGGGGCCTTTCTGAACCCAAATGACCCAAAGATCTGAATGTATATTCCTTTGGGGATGACGGTGGCAATGACGATTCACATTGCCTAATTAAGGCCTAGGAAGAAAGGCGCTTCGAGATGTTCTCAATCAAAGGCACCGAGTTGACTTTTCTCTACTGGAGGTGCGATTTCAGTGGCACTTGAGGTATTATTACTGTTATTCCTTTTGCAGATACTCTGAATGACATAACCATCGACGATTCGGCGCACACGTCTGTGGCCTATCAGGAGCCAGATTATTGGTGTTCAGTTTACTATTATGAAACAAATACACGAGTTGGAGACACCTTCTATTGCGCCTCGCCTTGTTTAACCGTAGACGGTTTTACCGATCCTTCTCGAGAGAATCGCTTCTGTCTCGGTCTCCTTAGTAACGTTAATCGTGGCCACCAGATTGAACTCACTCGACGGCACATCGGTAAGAGAAATCATTCTGTTGTTTATGCAGTTAACCATGGTTTGACAGCTTTATGGCCAAAATATGCGTCAGCAGTTTTATGGCATATGTCTAATGTCTTGTATTACTGGCAAACAGAAGAGTCAAAATAGAGACTCAAAATCTACAAAGTCAAATTTAAAAGCGACTAATGCAGGTTATTCCCCGGGATTTTCATCTGAATGCGTCTCCCATCGCTTAAAGGTCCTTTTTATATAATTTCGAGTGCGTCAAGTGAGCCCAAATTTTCGGTTGCCTCTCCAATGAAGTCTCCACTTTAAAAACCTAGATTAGTGGTTTTTAGTACTATTTTCCTGTTTCTAGACCTTCAGGTCTCATATTTCTTTTTCGAACGTATTCTGGATGCCATTGATACATCCACAGCTGAAGAACTAGGGATGGGAGATCCACACATCGGTTCTGAGAGTGGTTGATGATCTTTGGTTTGGAGAATTGAGAGACCTAAAAACAAAAATGTCGTCGTGGTCAACGGTTATAATCCAACTTCATCCAATTAATATTATATTTCATTAATATACTTTTACGTAAACATGCACCGCAATATTGTCACTGAAATGCTGAGTTTATCCACAAATGATGAATTGAATGCGATCCTATTTTTATTAGAAACAAATTCCTAGTGCCCTACTTCATCACGTTGCTGTTTTCGTTCTATTACCAGCTTAACCCTATCACGCTTTACGGTCAAGGAAACGTTTGCCTTCTGGGGCGTGATAGGGCGAGGTTGGGCGGCTTATGAGTTCAGTATTTATGCTCTATTTGGGGTACTTAAATTCATGCTGATCGTGGTAAAAGTCGTCTACTACAGTTTGGTCAACTTAGATTCCCCTGTTTGATTGAGGACCTTGCTCTTGCTCCCACAGTAGATCGATACTTAACTAGTGTTAGTAGCCACTTGATCACCAGTTCTGCGCTGGTGAACTTTGCTCAGTGTTTTCTCCATGGCTTGTTTCTACTTATCCCCTTCTTTCTAACCTTCATAGAAAGGGACTCTTGCTGAATTTCCTGCATGCTATGCATCAAACTAAAGCAAACGTTTAAATTGTATTCATTGGTTTATAAACTGATTTAAATCGTAGATCAATTCGCCTAATTGAAGAAATGGATGTCAATCTTGGAATTTCTTCGTCGTGACGCAACCTTAAAAGTCGTTCGTCTTTACCATGTATAGCTTGTTAAATTATTAGCTCAATCTATTCATTCTGATATTTATTACGCTGAACTTCTGAATTATGGAGGTCACGAGGCCATCGTTTAAAGTGTATATTTTGACCACAGGTAGCATAACTAGTTTTGCTTATGTTCTTCAGTGGTAACGTGATCTTTAATTCTCTAAGCCCACTTTTCAAAGAAGCAAAAACTACAGTGCTTAATCCTTGAGAAATTGTTTGGGGAACTTCGCGAATCGATCGCCGATTAGAGGTTTACTCAAAGTGTTAGGAAAGTGGTCAAACCTACTCTCAACATCCTCGTGGTGACCACCGGTAACCCCAGGAACAACTTTGGGAGCTAATGAGAGGGGCGGCCGGATAGGACTAATCACCCACCGGACGTATAAAAATGGATTATGTCAACAGAAGTATAACTTCGTACAGCCTGGTAAACGAGGAACGATGTAAATACCTAGATTAATGGTCTCAAACTGAACTGTAGAAAGCGCGTGCATGTAACACTGAATGGAATCTCTGCCAGAAAGTTGAAAAAACTTCGGGAAGAGGTGTGAAGATTGTCTGCTCTTAACAATGAAACCATGCCAGAGAAGTGACCAGAGAACCGTAGACTTCGATAAACGCTTTTACTATCTTCTTTGTTAACTGTTGTGCGCTACATGTTGTACTTCTGTTGTACCCCCTAATGGGTGGGCATTAAAAAAAAGATCGAAGGTATAAAAATTGAATTTTCTAAAGGCTGACTTATGGTGAAGTTATGAAACTTGCTCATCATGAAAGGAGTTCGGCTCCTGATGCTACTAACTCCTACTGGATCAAATATCTTGCTTCATGTAATATCGTTGTCAAGACATTCTGCAGTTTCCAGTTTGTTCACCATTTTCTCCTTTCCTTGAAGGTCACGGTGTAGCACTGTACTATATCGGCGGCGAGGTTTTTGCGGAATGTCTGAGCGACAGCGCCATATTCGTCCAATCTCCTAATTGCAACCACATGTACAATTGGCATCCGGCCACTGTCTGCAAAATTCCACCAGGCAAGCCTCTTATTGTATTTCATCGTGTCGTTAAGGTCAAGCGCGCTGTTTAGGATTAGCGCATGCAATATTATATGCTGTTTCATTTAAATAGAACCTGTCCACGTTTTTTGTTTTTGTTTCCTATATCCATGTTTTTTAATGCCCTTGCTCAAGAACAGGAGAGATCATTTTGGCGTTTCTTTTGATAGGAGGAATTTGTCGGCAAATTAACCTCAAAGAAGTAGATTTTTCGAAAAATATCGGATCACTTCCTGTGAGGTTTTCAGAAATTTCAGTTGGAAGAAGCCAAGAAAACTTTACACTTGATGCAGTAGCCTTTGTAGTGGAGGCTTCTAACAGAACGCTTTGGTTTTAGAATACAAGGCTCTCTATTGGGGGAGTCAAGGTAGATTTTGTTATTTGTAGTCCATTTCGTTCGACCCTAATTGATACTCACTCTTCCACTCTGCTCTTTCATTTGGTTCATATTCTTTCAGGAAATGCTCTTCCTTTTACAGTGTTTTCTGGTAGAGTACTACTTGTCGGGATAGCACAGTCCCAGGTTTTTCACAGATAGCTGACTCTTGCAGAATTCATATCATTCCTTATTATCTAAGGCTTAAGGGAGCTAGTCGGGAATATGACATATTAACCATTCGTCTCTTGTGCTGAATAGAACGCTATGGGTATCCAATTTTCAAGTTTCTTCAACGTTAATTTCGGTATGTGTGTGAAGGATTTAGTTTGTGTGTTAATCTAGTAGGCTAGGTCTAAATTCGAAGGAAAATCGATATCGGTAGGTTTCGCACAGAAACGAGAAAATTTACTTCACCTTGTCTTTGTCGGGTTCATTCTCAGTCACTGCATTTTAAGATCATTCTCTCGTAACTCCCTCTCAGTACTACATCTTCCCACGTTTTACGAGCTTCGGGTTCTGCTCTTTAATTGGGAGTTAATTGTCGACAGGCTTTATAAATACTAGCCTTTTCGATCTCGGTAACATTGTGGTACGATACGCAATTTATTGCATCCTCTAATTGGGCTAAATTTACCGCCTGAGTGCAGCGCCGGTAGAACCACTTATGCTTTTGCTGCTACTAGCCTTGTTAATCTTATTAACAACGGTTGCCAATACTGACTATTTATCCATCAGCTGTGGCAGGCCGAACCGTATTCGTTTCCATCATTCAATCGTTTTTCTCTCGCGGCAAGCGATTCAAGGATGATTGAGGTCAAACCTCAACTGTTAATATTTGCGTGCGAACAGCCTCTAGGCACAAGCGTTAATCGAGGCCAGTCGCTGTGATTTTATCCCTTTCAAGTTCGTTATTCTTGTTTACAGGCATCGGAAAGTTGTGTGAGTTCCGTGGTTCCCCATTGGCTGGAATTGTAGGGTCGAAGCTGTTAGCTATCCTTGAATCCGTCTCAGTTGTCAAGCCCCCGAGACAATTGTAAGGGAAATAAAAATAACATGTTTGCTTGTATTTGAGCTTCTTCCTCTTTGTTCGGTTTAGAGAAAGGCTAACGCTCTTTTGCTGCTTTTGACGACACTCTCAAAGAGCTTTTGAATAGATTTTATAATTATTAATTTCATCCCTAAGTATAGTTCTTCTGAAGACAACCTTTTCGACAGTTTGCTAGTTTCATACGCGCAGCTTGGGCAGAAAATTGTTGACAGTTTTTAGATTCTTTTTACCAAAAGGCGCTTTTTGCTGGAATCCTTTAACTTTAAATTATCACACAAAGAATGCACATGCTTGTACTAAAGGCAGGCCAATTCATGACTGTCTATATGGGTAATTCAACTTACTTGAAGGAAAACGTCAGTATAGAACAATGTAAAGAGACCTTTTTGAAGGTGTATTTTAATTCTTCCACTGGCTTACGGGATCATGTTTCCACGCCAGAACAGACTCCAAGGTTTTAACCCCTCTTTATGGTTTGTTGAAGTTCGTGACCAATGAAACATAAGAAAAAAGCGGCTTCGATTTCTCCAGTTTATGAAGTGGTGTTTGCAACTGAATCAGGAAAAAAATGGTTTACCGAGCTGCTTTTCCGCTTCCGCTTTCCCAGTTTTATTTACTTAAGTCTGTCTTATGTCGAAGTACTTGGAGACAATCAAGTACTTGACTTGTAGCGCTTTCTTTTGGGATGGGATTGAGGAATAGTCTCGTTTCTCACTTCTATCGGACCTGTTGATTTCGATATTCCCCCGAGAAAAACAAATTCACATGTAAAAAGGCGGCTGGATTGGTAAGTGGATTTCCAATTGCTAATCATGGGTGAAAATGTAAGAAGGCTGACAGAACGCTGAATTTTCGACTTTTCTGACCTTGGCCTCTGGGAGTATTTTGAATGCTGTTGACCTGCACCAAATACAGGTATAAAAAATGTGCCTTGATTGAGTGGCAGGACAGAGCTCAAAATACCTAAACCCCAGTAGCATCTCACCGAAGAATTAGAGGACTATGCTCAGTCTTTGAACCTCATGGCTGTACGGATGAAATATCCAGCGAACGAATGTGTATCTAAATTCCGGCTGAAGAACGCTGGAAACTACGTCCATATAGGTCCCTTCCTCCTATGCTACTTTCCTTCTAATCGTTCAGACTACTTAAGTAGATGATCAAGGTTTGTTCTGCTATTAGGCGAGACTTATTCGCTCCTCTTTTTCTAATAAAGGCTAGGATTAATGAATGATCGAATTAAACCCAGCTTAACTTTCCTCAACATATTCAGAGCTATGGCATGATCATCGGTTTCCATTTTTGAGTTTTGTTCTAGTCTGATACCAGAGACAGCCCTGACTTCTCCTTTCCTTGAGACTGAGGAGGCAGTCAACCAGTCTAATTGCATCCTTCCTCAACCTAGATTTTGTAGCTGCCATACAATTTTAAACAAGTTTAAGCTCTTGATTGTCCTTCAAAGAAGGCGACAATCCTTTGATAAGCCAATAGGCGTTTTTCCTCTCTCCCAAGAGCTGCGTGTGTTTCTTGTAGGTTGCAATTTGAAGATTTTCAACAATCAGCACTTCGCCGCCCTGTTGAAGGAGAGCGTCAACAACGGTTTTGAAGCTGTTTACGCTCTAACCAACATGTGTACCATCCGAATCAGTTTCGTCAAGGGCTGGGGCGCGGAGTATAGGTATGCATTTCTCTACCTTACCGCTCTATATGGGATTGAACAGTCCATTGTGATTTAGATGTAATTGTCTTCTTTTAGGCGCCAGACGGTGACCAGTACTCCCTGCTGGATTGAACTTCACCTGAACGGTCCATTGCAATGGTTGGACCGTGTGCTGAGTCAGATGGGTTCACCCAACCATCCGTGTACTTCTGTCAGCTAGACTTCCACACCAAATCGTCGAAACAAAGTAGAAGATGGCACTTAATTGCTCTTCCATTTCATCACACCTAGCCGCCGCGCCATTCGTGTTCAGTGTGTCTTTGTGTGAGTCATCACCCCACCGCTGCCACCCTTGTTTCAATTCCTCCCACTAATGCATTTCGGTTTTTCACCCCCAATGCTTGTCCCTCCCCGGCTTCCCTTTTAACATCTCCAGTACTTTATCCTGTCCACCGGCATTTCTTCAAACAATGGTGCTACTGCTTATGCTATCTTAAATGCATGAATATTTATTTGGTTGGAGAGAGGAGTTAATTTGAGGGCCAATTTCTCCCAAGTCGCCTTTTTGCTCTCTTAATATACTTGTGGTATTTGTTTCGGCCTGGTTTTGTTCCTTTTCTGCTCCAACATGAGTGAACATACTAAACACTCGTGATATATACTCTCATCTCCTTGGCGCGCTCTTTTTATGTATTCTTTGATGATTAATAAAGCTTATCTAAAGTGCTTCTGTTTGTCGTGGTGGTGGTATTTCGGCGAGATTTCATATGTCCTGAAATGAAGCTCTCTGAATCATCAGTGATGTACCAACAGTTCCACCTCCCACACTGAAACCTCATTTCACGGAAAAGGAAAAATAACAAAATTTCCAACTACTCCATCATCAAGTTCGACTGCGTCCAATTGAATCACTTTGGCCTGGTCTGGCTTTTGATGTGAGCACAACGCACTTTAAAAAATTACGGTCGGTCGGTTCCTCGCTAGTTTATTGAAGAGTTATTTAGCTACTAAAGTGAAGTTAATAGTTCGATTATTTGTTAAACCATGGAATTTTCATCAGAGCCCTGGGCTTCAAGGCATTCCTATGATTCTTTTGCCTACGCTCTTAATATCAACAAGGAAGTTGGAGCACCATATACAGTGTTATGGCAGAGAATTTATAGATCTAGAGATGGCCTACGGTAATATTAATAGGACACGACTGGAGAACAATTATTCGATAGAATAACTTTATTTAACACACTACCGACTCATTTCGGCCAGAGATTCTGGGACTTCGCCGAAGCTTCTTCATCTAATTTTTAGTCCTCTTCGACCCATACATAGGTTGAGAACTCGGTAACTTTTTTTCCTATTTTGTCTTAGCTTCGACGATAAAATATTGGTCAGGCCAATTGAATTGTCGCTTTTATTGTCTGATAAGACGTGGCTGGCCGTTAGTAAATCCGGCCCGGAGACCTCATCAGTCGCTAGTTCCCTCATAACTCGGAAGGCATCTTAGAGCGTTGCAACTTGGCTCCGTGGATGGGCGAGAAAACGGTATTCCCCAGGGATAGCTTTTCATCTCATTTGGAAATCGGAATTCTCGGTTATTTCCTTGATCAATGTCTACATGGTCTCTCAGTTCAATCGCACATGAATCATTTTTTCCCGATTCATATCAATTATTGACATTATGAAGAGCCCTGCCAAAAAGGTTTCCAACACTCATTAATTTTTAAATCCCAAGAAAAGAATATTTTGACTCAAAATAGCGCGAAGTGGACAAATCAACTGCCTCAGTCTAGACAGCGAGAATATCGCATCAACCAGTCGGTTCTGAGACCTGTCCTGACTACCTGAGGAGTTAAGAACGGCCACTAAGAATTAGTTAGCTAATAACTAAATTGGCTGGGTCGCTAGTGTTTACCTGTCGGAAGCGTCAGTAGCAGAAAAGATTTGCTCAGAACACAGTAAAAATATTACTAATGATTGCTCAGAACAACGCGGAAGTGTGTCGTCCAATCCTTCGACAAGACAACCGCAAACAGTTTGGAACGTTTCGCTGCTAGCATATGCTCTTCCAGTCGGACTTGTTGAAATGTAAATATAAATAAGAACAGCTAGAACAACTAGGTCTTAATAGTGCATTTCACATTGAAGAGAACACATCGAGTTTTAGCTATCTGTCTTATATAGATTTCACAGGGCTCACATTTCAGCTGCTTTCGACTTCTTTTTTTTCTTAATGACAATTGAGAAATCCTACTCTCTGTCCGCCTCGATATTTTCATCGTCTTTTTCAGCACCTTAATAACGCCGAACGCAATTATATATTACGTAGCCGGAATTAAATTATTCGATTGTATTGTCTAAAGTGTGAAATCATGCTCATTTCGAAGGCAGTCGTTTAGTTTTAAACTAAAGAGTGGAGTTCGCCACCAGATTCTTAACTACAGTGCCTCCTCAAATTGTAAACGACACCAATTGGTAATTTTCATGTTGTTTACTGGGAAGCCAATCTATTGCCGTCTATTGGTTTGATAATCAAGACTGATAGGCCGAATCTAGCCTTGTACTCATGGTACCGTTGACCGCCAATCCATGGAAAGCATTTAGAGCAGACATATTTCCACAACACCGTCAAGAACGATCCTTAAAATCAGCCACACATAATCCTGTACGCTGTTCGATAATTTGCTAAAGAAACCGCGAATCGCCCTTGTGCATCTGTTGGCAAATTTAACTCTCTGTGCAAAATGCTAATGTTGACTACAAGAAAGCTGCTAACTCTCGTAATAGCCACGCACTAAGAGTCGTCACCATATGACCGAAAATGCTGAGTAGTACCCTGAAATAAACCTTAGAAAAATAACCTGTTAAATGCGAGTTCGATTTTTGGGTTTGGTCTCGAAATCTACTAGTGAAGCTCAAACTAACGGATTCAATCAGCAAAAATTCTTTTCTACTGAATTCAAAAAAGCTGAATTCTTAAACCGAACGTGTAACACATTTACAGATGGGTCTAAACGTTAACGCTTGTGAGATTCAAGAATAGGGTGATTGACACTCGAAAAAAATTGTTTTCAAAATGCCAATAAATTATTGTTGAATGGCAAGTTGTGGAATAGATTTTTATAGGACTGTTTTTCTCTGTTAAAATGCTATTAAGCTTTTATCAATTATTTTAAAACATAGTTTTACCTAAATGGGATCAAACCACCATAAAAAGGATTTAGAAAGTGTAATATCTGAAGTGATTTTCCTAATGTCAGGATCAAGTCTCTCAAGACGAGTCAATAAATATGTCTTCACACGTGGCCTAGAACGAGTAAGGTACAGAGACGAGAGTAGACGGGTTTAGCATAATAAACACTTCAACACTGAGAAAAAACGTGGCTCTATGACAACGCTAACATCATAAGCCATGTTATCAACATGGATGTGGATAGGTGTTGTCATCGTTTCGAAAAAGTCTACAGTTGGGCCCTTTGAGGTCAATCCCAGGCACTATAAAATAGGATGCCTAGAGAGAAAATAATAAAGCACTCGCCAAAAAAGCCGCTTTAAAGAAGCCGAAGGAGGTCCTTCTTTATTTTTCTTTTCCTTTTATTCTGATCATTATTAGAAAGGAAGCATGCTTGCTTTGGTTGATAGCATAACATTGAGTCTCTCTTTGAAATGTACTATGAGGAAATGACGTATTTCTATCACCGTTATACAGTGAAAATCGCTAATTGAGGGGTCAAAGTGGAATTAGAGTAAATGCTTCTACAATGAATAATAAAAATTGAGCTCATAGAATTTATTAACTTTTGACGATAATTTTTCTAACTTATATTTTTGCATTTTCGCTCATAGACTTATTGTAGAAATAAACGTTTAGCAGTGAAAATAATAACAATTATTATTTTATAATTAAAAAATAGATTTTAGTTGCGAAGTTGTCATTTTATGACATCTGATGAACTAATGCAAACTATTCAGTTACAAATTCATTCAGCAGCTCACTTGAACGTTAGTTGATTAGTTTTCAAGTAGAAAATTTCTTGTTCGTTTCATCCCTACCAAAATATCGTCAACCGTCGGTTATTACTCAATCAGCAGGCTGACGTCTTAGCTGCAGGAGCGCAAAGGTTCTTACATCCCTCTCACCCTCTACACAACGAACTTAGCAGGTGTGATGAAGAGAATCGCAAATATTAACGGCACAAACTGCATTATAAGTTATACAAGATAAAGGGAAAGTGAGTTTAATGCAGTGTATAGAATATGGAAATCATCGAGGAGCAATAGGGAGTGTCAAAAATCGATGTTTCTCCTCAAATGTATTCAAAAATAGACGATCGCTGCTGCTGGTCATTGATGATATCGACATCCGGCTGTGTTGGGTCTTTCCTCAAAGCCTCATCGCCATACCGGGTAGCTTTTCTCAAAGCAAGCCTGAAGGCAGCTCCACTATTACGACGCCTTCTTTGCCCGCCTTTTCTCCTTTCAATGCGCTGCTTGGTAGTAGAAAAACGATGCTTCGGAGGAGAGCAAATGAAACTCAATCGATGATAAGAGCTTCTAGAGCTATTTTGGTCTGCTCGGTTTTGGTGATGGTCTGATCCCGAACATTGTGATACCTCTGGTTCAGGTTCAACTGGATCTACTTCTAATTTTTTGTGGTCGTGCTGAATAGAGGGCGACGGAACACGATTACGAGATTTTCGCTGATAGAGACGGCTACGGAAAGTTCGGGACCAGACAGAATTACTTACGAAACCATGGTGACCATCGCCTTCGCCGCTCTTAAAAGACGATGCACTTTCCGAATCGGAAGTGTGGTCCGGAACGTCCAGATACTTGTAGGGGGAGTGCTCAAAACCAGTGACACTTTTTTCGGCCTTAAAAGCGAAAGAACGTTTTGGACTTGCATCAAACACTTCATAGTGCCGATTTAAATCAATGCTACGTTGCTATGCAAGTTGGCGTTCCTTTAAATGAACCATTTTGGAAGGTTTTATCTGATTTATATACCAGACATTCTCAAAGTCCTGAATACATAATAGCTCTTTTGTTAGAGACTGTCTATTTTAGCTTTGTGATACGTATATAAAAAAAGAATAATTAATTCACTTTTTGAAGTAATATCAGATTAGAAACCTCCACCTCACAATTACCAAGCAAATTCCGCCAACTCCAAGTATGTTTAGGTTTAATAATGGCAAATTGCTCCAAATAATAAATACATTAGCCCACAGTAGCCAAACCGCGGATTGTTAGCAGAGAACAACTTTGAGAACAGCGGTCTGGGTGTATTAAGGCTTTCAAAGGGGACATCGGAAAAGACACTAATAACAGGGTGGTCTTAGGAGTCAAGCCTCGAAAATCTAACAGCAGATGCCAAATACACTAAAAACGTGGGATAGAGGAAGCGCATTAAATGGTTAGTTATTTTTTTACTTCATTGAATGTGCACTGAAATTAAATTAACGTATTGACGTATTATTAAAAAATCCTGCACAATAGTTTTGTTTAAAAAATTTTTTTTTTAAATTTGAAATTGACTTGGTGAAAAGCTTCCCTGTCAAGATGGATCGCCAATTATTTCAAAAGACTGCTTTTTAGTTTATTGCCGGACCTAGCCAGTAATGCCTTTGCATCCCGCCCAGTTAGGGTCAGAAAGCTACCAGAAAGATAAAAGGACTCATCAAAGACCTCGAAAAAATGGACATTAATTAGTAATAATTGTTTTCGATCTAGCACCGATTGGCAGCCACCGCAACTACTAAGACCTAAAAGTAGCTTGCAGCTGTACTAACCAGGCGACGGCTAGGCCTACGAACAAAGCTACGGCGAGATCAGTCATTGGGATATATGATTTCACCCAACACACTTGTTTCAAACTGGCTACTGCTTCTTTCAACTCATAGGATATCATCGAAGCCTCATCGCTGAAAGAACAGAAATTTATGCAACGAATGCTTTGGCTTCGAATCGAGCACGAACAGCCATCGGTCTCACGGTCTTGGGCTCTTTTAATCGAGAACACAATTAACTCAGGGATAAAAGCCAGGTATTATGAGTTGATGAGTCCAAGGCTTGTTTATTTGCTGCATTATTTCGATTCCTGCGGAGGTTATTCATTAGCCTCCGACCCTCGTCTAGTTAGGACACTTCGCTGCCACGACAGTAAGGTTTTCTATTGCATCCATTCACACATGTGAACCCTCTACTCTTTTATTCTTTCAAAACTTTTCACAAACATAGAACAAATAAGGTATGAGGCTGATCTAAAGGGCAAATATTTCAGAATCACGATACTTTTTATTTCAACAAATTACTTGACTGACGATCTCTTTGACGATCTCCAAGTCCTCTTGCAGGTTTTTCCGATGAATTACTTGAAGTGGGTCCCTTCCAAGTTGATGAAGCCTCTCGGCAGCCACGGACTCCAAAGTGCGTCGCATGAAAGGATAGTTTTGAAGCACATCTTGAAAGCTCGCTCTGTCCAGTGCATAAAGATTGCAGTAGGTTTCAGCCCTCACACTCGCCACGCGTCGGGAGTTTGTCAAAAGACATATTTCTGCAAGATTAAAATGGGTAAAGGAGCAATTAGAATCGGTTTTCATGTCCAGTGGGCAAATGTACATATGTGCTTAATATAGAGTTGCCTCGACATGGAATGGGATATAAGTTCCACCCATGGACACTGTTCCAAAATGTTTTCGACCACCTTTAAAGGGAAAAATCGAAAATTAGAGCTTTTTAGCTGCATTCTAACACTCAAATGCTATTTATTTTCAGTTTTAAGTGAAGTCTTTCACCAAATTTTTTTATCAAAATGCCTAAATCTTCTTATCGAAATCATCGCCAAGCAATAGACAAATTACGATTCAAAAACTCATGAAGCTCAGCTAAATAAGTGATACTGTTAAAGTACGACATTTGAGGACTCATGTGAAGCACGAGCACCCAAATTATATAAACCATTATTTCTCGAATAACTACCCAAAAGAAAGGTTGTGGACAGAAGTCTGATATATAACTTACTCATGGCTCGCTAGGCTCACATAATCAGCCTGACAGTTCAATTTTGTGATCATCCAAGATCCAAAATGGCATGACAGACACGTAATTTCTAGACTCAAATTACATAAAATATTAGGTCATGAATCTACATTAGTGATTGTTATCAAAAGAATGAATCTTAGGAAAGAAGCTGTTTTTCATGACAAATAAACGATTGATTTTAGCTAACCAAGACCAACCCGCTTCTATAGTGATGGCTATTAGAGGAAAGACTGTGAGAGCTCAATACGAGTGCTATCAATGAACCTGGTTTCATGTTCTTTCGTGTACAGGTACTAAATAATATATCACGTGGTCAAACTTACTCTCAACCTCCTCGTGATGACCACTGGTAACCCCAGCGGCAATTCTGGGGACTAATGAGAGGGGTGGTCGGATGGGACTAATCACCCTCCGGAGGTATAAAATTAGATTATGCCAGCAGAAGTACAACTTCTTACAGCTTGGTAAAGGAGACACGACGTAAATAACCGGGTTTTCGGTCTCAAGTAACTATGAATGGAATCTCCGCCAGAATGTTGATTTCTGGAGGAGATATGAAGACGGAAGAACTCGGACGTGGTGGCTCGACGAAGCTGAACTGCTACCTGTACGACGAAGCCATGCCAGAGAAGAGACCAGACAAACGAAGACGTCAACAATCGTTTTTACTACTCTGTAAAAAACTGTTGTGCTCAACTGCTAAAAAAGCTATTTGTGCTTCTGTTGTACCCCCAATATGTCCTTGGCACTTGCCCTAATAGGTGGGGAGAAAATTATAAAATAAATCAAGCAAATTTGCATGGGGAGTAAAAGGCGGTAAGGCTATTAGTGGGGACTGATTCAGTAAGAACTAGAATCACTTGTAGAGAAGATAACGACATGCCGTAGCAGTATTACATGCATACTATATATTTTGTGAGCATCAAGTTGACCACTAGTGGCAATACCTTAATTTTTACATCGAAGTATTTTGCATCTCATTGTTGTCACCACTTGGTTACCAGTTGAAGTAACCTTACAGATAATCGGGTTTTGGGATGAGATCCTTAGTTGTTATTCACATAAGATAGAATTAAACGAATAACCTGGAAGTTCGCATTTACTCGCGGCTACTAAGTTAACCATAATCGGTGTAACTTCTTCTCACATACATAAATAACTACTAACAAATTTCAGTACGCAGTTCTTTGAATGTTAACTCATGGCGATTTTTAACTGACGTCAATTTCTGAGTGGATAAAAATCTATCCAAAATCTATGCCTGCTGTAGAATGACTGACGCGTGAGTGCTCAATCGTTTATTTACCTAAGAAAATTAACTAAACAAATCTGAACGACCGATCTAGATACCTCATAGTATTACAGAAAAAGAGCGTAGAGGAGAAAATAAAATGGTTTTTAGTAGTCCATTTATATCCTAATACATCGAGGAATACCATTTGCTTCTCCTCTGGACAATGGTGCGATTTTCAAGGCCTTAATTTATAGGCGATTCTCATTGTGGTTCATAACAATCAAAGAATATAAAATAACAGGATTTACTTTGCGAAGATTCCTAATAGCTCGGTCTAGGGATCAATTGAGTATAAATGGCAAATTTATATCAATTATGGATTTTGAACAATAGTGCTTATCATTTCTTTAGTGAATGTCGCTATTATCAATATTATTATATATCGTGTTATTTCAATTTTCGCAGCAATTTAGGAACACATAAAAATGATTAACAGTGTTATTTCTTATAATCAACGTCTTTTTGGTAGTCCAGTTGTGGTACCTCGAGACTGACAAGCATATGATTTATCCCTAATTACTTTTTTAATTACTGACTAGGCGATATAAAGAAAAAACAAACATGATATTTTTTTAAGTGATACTAGTTTACATTTTTAAAACCAAATCAAATTACTTCGAGGTAAACCACTCTTAATGGTTAATCAGAATGATAACTGGTAAGTCGTGGCACACAAATAACTTAGTCTTTCAGTTTGCATGAAAAGGGAGATTATAAGGCCAGAGTGGAAAAGCAATTTAAACATTACATTTTCCCAATTAATGGCAAATTACTTAGACAATGAGACAGCAACCGCGATTAAATTTCAGCCTCTCTGTCTATTTGTATGAATTCACTATGACGACGCATTATATGATCTTCCATTTTAAAGTCACCAATTTACCTTCTAACAGGCCATTCAAAACGTGTAAAACGGTGATTATATGGAACGGAAACGTTATCTGCTTGTACAAACCCAATTCTGACCAGACGACGAAAGAGGCAGAATATCACGCCGACTCGTGTTGAGACACCTCTCAGACTCTCACAGAGCACAAACAGTTACCAATTCGTTAATTACGAAAACCTCTGCTTAAAACCAACAGATGGATTTGCATCAAAACACTTTAAAACACATTTAAACTTGTTTATGCTAACAGGAAATCATTAACAAGTCAAAAATTTCCATTCAACAACATTTCAACCTGCCAAAGTCATTAATTTTGCATCTCAAGTTACAGCCGCAAACAAAATCTATTAAGGCCCGTGGGTTTTCATTTTTTTGTCGGCATCCTTGCTCTTACCAAATCAATTTCAGTTTATCACACCAGAAAATAGCTATTTGTCATGGCCGTTTTTTTTCAAACTGGGGAAATGAATAGCCCTGCACTTTTCAGATCCATTGCTTTTCACTTTTGATACCGAAGACACGTCTTCAGGCTAGTGAACAAGATCGTTATTATGCCTTTTTTTCCATATCAGGTTAGTATTTCATTGCAATTATTCCATTTTAAGTGCTGTGAATACTTAGCAACTTCACATATATTTGTGATGTATTAGAGGATCGTTCAGACTAATTATCCACCACACAGACCATTTTAAACAACAATATCCACTGCAGAATAATGTAACTTTCGAAAAATTTACAAGGCGTTGTCCCAAGCTTAAATAAAATAAAATATATAAAACAAAAAAAAATAAAATAAAATAAAATCAAGGCCATTTTTTTCAGGGTTTAGGTTCAATTCCACCACCATTATCCTTTCAATTGAAATTGCAAAAATAAAAGCAGAGGTAGTTAAACTATTTTTCTTGTGCTGTTTATCGGAGAAAACTCAATTCATAAAAGGCCTTAGAAAAAGTAAATTGCGCGCTCTTCTTAAACAGACACTTAGTGCCCATTCAAACAAACGCACGTTTCACTTTGTAACATTCCCCGATGGTAGGCAATAACTGTGCTCAAGTTATTGTACACGTGACAGTCGACCTTCGGTTTAATGCTAAATGTAACTTTTTACTCCTAGCTGAAAAGGTCAGGGGAACACTGGTTCACCTGATTTAATAAACAAACAACTGTGGGCAAATTATAAAACAAGCAGTATTGAAGCATGATTATAAGTAAATGTGTGACAATTAAAATTCTCACAAGACTAAATTTGTCACAGATTTGGGGACTTTATAAAAATTAAGTCACCTTTCCGTAGATTTACAAACTATCTAGTAACGGCGACCGTATGGCTAGAAACCGACGACTGTCTTCATGTTCCATTGTGCAATCTTGCGAGTTCGGAAAACGGCAGAACTTACAATATCCAACCATTCCTTCCTAGCCACTCAGTGTTGCTATTCAATTAGTTCAGTTATTTTTTTAATATCAACTTCAAAATGCCTGGTTAGTATTAGGAAGAGAAATAAAAATGAAGTGGCTTGGCAGCAAGGAGTCAAGAGATACAGTTCTCGAGGACAAGGTGACCGATTCAGTGGCTTTTCAAAGCTTAAACGTCTTTTTTATCCCTGGGTTGCAACTGAGGCATTCGTGTACTGCAAGAAGGGTTTTTTAATTTCAAGTGGAAGAGAAAAAGCAGTACCATAACCTCGAATTCCCTTTTCTGCTAGCCCCTTAATTTAGTAACCTTTGATTCAAATAGTTGTATTAACTAATATTCAAGGGGGTGGAATAGAAATTATTACTACTAAATTTTATCTCAATGTAATTTTTTGAATTGAAACAACTTATTAAGCGGAATTTTTAAGTGCGCACTCTAACTTAAGGAGCTCAAAAATTTGGTTAAATCATCCTAACGGTCAAAACGCCTTTAAAAGATGACAGAAAATTTTTTAAATAAACAAAACATATGAACCTCCTGGAAAGCTTTGCTCCTGTACTGATCGCATGAAGGGGTCTCTAATGTTGGTTTATAACTAAATTGTGGGTCAGGAAATTCCTAAATTTTCTTTGAGCCAGCTAATAGACGGCAGCGATTGAACATGGTAAAATATGACAATCATGAAACAAAAGCTGATGCAGTTAATCCACAAAAATTTACGAAAATCTCCAAAGTAAAAATGATTTTAAATTGACTGAAGCAGTACACAAAGACGCGATATCCAATGGCGGAAAAACAGGTCACTAAATTTTTTCAATGAATAAAGGACTTCGAAGATGGCAAAATAATAAACACTAATCTTGTACTAGTAATAAAAGTGCTACTAAAGTTATTTAGACAGCGGCTTTTCAAAAGTTTTCACCGATAAAAATTCTAATTTTATAACATTTCTCGATTATTAAGCTTCAGATTTTTCAATAAAGTTTGAAAATAAAGGTAATTAGAGTATTATAAGGCATGCTGAACCTTCGGCAAATCAACTAGATAGTTCAGAGTTGAGACTAATATCGAATATTCTTCTAGGAATGACTACTAGGACTATGCGCATTTTTAGCTTGCCAGTTAGTGAATCAAACCAATTCTAAGACGCTTTCAACACTGCCGTCTACGGTTAAACATTCTAAAATTCTTCTAATTTCGGTTATGGCAGGGACTCTTTTTTCGCTGTTGATGCAGACAGGTATAAATTGATAGAGATTCTCTTGTGAGATTCATTCACCGTCAGTAATGTGCAACTGGTACTTCTTGGCTTGAAACCTAAGTAAGATGAATTATTAGACTGCTTATGATGGCTTTAAAATCCAAAGGAATAGTTTCTCTCAGGTACTGAGAGGCAAGCGTATCTTTCTAAGCACTTAGGTTTTATGCTCACACAGGCGCCATCTGAAGCGACTAGTAAAACAAACTGCGTAGTTTCTTTAAATGCTTTTTAAATGCGAATAATTCAATTTTTTGGTTCCCCTGGTACACTACTCAGAGGGTAGTAGATTCGAGCAGTTTTACACTTTGGCTACGCTCGCTGCATGCGAATGAAAATGCATTTAAAAAGAGTGAAAGTAATCAAATCGAAATATCACAGAATTGGAACAAACATTTGGTTACATAACATTAGTCTGTATGATAACGCATTGATGTAAATAATAATTGACTTCCTTCAATAAAATGGGCACACATTTGCAAGTTGAGTGTCGGCAAGTTTTCAGACGCACATTATGTCTTACGGTGACCGTTTGTCAGGAGCAGGTTGAAACTAAGAAGAATACAATGACACTGAAGAAACATTTCAAGGGCTCATTTGGTCGTTTCTAATTCTTGGAGTTGAATGGCCTACGTTTTCTTTCTTTTTCAATCATTGAAGTGAAATGAACGCCGAAGTAAACGGATATAATTTTGTAAAGATTGGTCGGTTAAGTCTCACTGAGACATTCACTTACGACATTTTGTGGATAGACATTTATAAATATAGTTGATCCTAACATTGTTGTCAATGAAAAAATCTTTGTCAAATAAAAAGAGTTTGCTTTCATTCTCTGGCCAAAATCGAGGGCAAAATTTAGCTGAACGAATGAAGAACCTATAGCAAAGAGATTAAACTACTATTAAGCATCATTGAAATACCTACGCCAACTGTGAGCTTTTGAATTGCCAAAAATGCAAGTTTTAAACGCATCTGCTTACATTAAGCACGTGAAATGACTGTACATGCTAGCTTACTTTTGACCGTAAAGGAAGACAAAATTGAAAGCTCTCCCAGGATGGTTGCCGAGCCCTGAACTTCATTCCCCATTGAACTCACAAATCCTGCCCTCTCTTAGTCTTAGATTGCAGTTGTAAACTTTTTTACATTATGAATGGGCACAATTAAAAGTTCTACAATTTTCTAACTATTTAGTTAATATTTACGGAATATGTTCATTTTAAACACCTGATAATGTTGACTTTTAACCCAATTTTCCAAAACAGCAAGTCTGAAAAAATCGTGAAACCAGCCATCTACGTATTAACCTTTGTGCAGTCGAAAAAACGCATACCTTCTAATTGATGTCATTTTGCATCAGAGATTTGAGTAGTCAAAAATGAAACTTCGTGTCGAAACACATTTATTTATAAAACTTAGCTTATTTCAGCAAGCCGAACAAATAATTCATTTTACAAGCGAAGGGTGATTCACTTTCTAGAAGGTTAATTGGAGATAGTTCAGTGTCTGAAAATAAAATCTACGTATTATTGTCAAGTTAATGACTGGCTTGCCTGTCAGAGGCAAGCGCCTTTTCCTGGCTACCAAAAATAACATCTATTCCCTATGACAGCATTCCCAGCATAACAGTACTTTCGGCGTTTCTGAAAATCATAAGTAAATGATCATAATATTTTATTACGTGCATTTTCAAAGCCATTCTCACTGATGAAATTATAGGGCCATCGAACTAAAACGAATAAACAGGGCCTAAAATTACAGGAAGTTCTAAATGTAATGCCTGGTTGACGAAGTATTGAAGGAAGAGAAGTTAAAATTTAGGGTTAAAAAACGAAAATCTGGGTTAAAATTGCATCAATTCTCTTAAATATGTTGGAGATTTTCAAGGAACTGGGCTATATAATGCTACTGAATAAATATTTGCTGCAATAGACAGTGCATAAGCGTTTTGGTGAATCTAAGTACTAATTGAACTCCATGAAGGAGGGAGTTTGTTAAACCATCAACCCATTGATAGTTCGGATTTAGCACCAGCTCCTTATTAAGAGGATTCTCCAGATTGCAGCGCAACCTAGAGACACTTGAGTTGAAGAAAGATACGGGAGACAGAATTTGTCAGCTTTAAGCAACATTTGATTGATGAAAACAGAGAGCATGAAGATATTGAAAAAAATGAAGCTAAGACAAACGGAATTAAAAGACTGGGGTAACTTTAAAGTTCTCTTCCCAACTTTCAACTTTGAAAAGTAAGCGTTCAGCCACTTGCAAGGTAAGAATACAGCTATAGCAAGGGTAAGAATTCAATTTTTTGGGACAGGTTAATTTTATGCATAAAGATTTGCAAACACGAGAGTTCAAACGTGATTTTATGTGATATGAAAGATGCAATAGCTCTTGTTATTGATTGAATTTCTAAAAAAACATTTTATCTTGCTAATATAATGCGCTACTGGTGAAATAACTGGTATAACGTCTAGTTCAGTTGAAATATAAATACTTAAAGATGTTGAAAAATGGTTTTTAAAGATTTAAAAATATTTCTACCCACAAAGCATTAATTTATTCCCAAATGCTTTAAGATAATTTGCTTTGCTGAAATATGGTTATTCTAAGGCAATCAGTTTAGTGGAACGGAGTGTAATAGTCAAGCATGGGGCCCTCTTTTGCACCTTTCATTAAAAATGCTGTGACATCATTCCACATGCTTATTTAAAAAGTAAACATCAAATTTTATAACCGAACTTACTGCTTTTAATGGACTATGTAAAGTAAAAATTTTAAAGGACGGAATGATACAGCAAACCATACGAGGAGCACTCAATCAAATTAAGGACACAAAGTTGCCAAGGGTTCCCAAGGAATATCACCCCTGCGCCAAAGAATGGAAACAAATATAAATTCAGTAACGCTAATGAAAATGGAATTTGACTAAGAAGTCTAATCTCAACCTCCTCGGAGTGACCACCGGTAACCACAAGAATAACTCCGGGGGCTGATGAGAGGCTCGGCCGGATAGGACCAATCGCCCACCGGACGTACATAGTTAAATTATGCCAGCAGAAGTACAGCTTCTTACAGCCTGGTAAACGCAGAAAGTCATGCCTGGATTCACGGTCTCTAATTGTACTGTAGAACGTGCGTGCATGTAACAATAGGTGGAATCTCGGCCAGAAATTTTAAAAGATCTCTGGAGAAGGTATGAAGATTGTCTGCCCTTAAAAATTTCGAGGATAGACGAGGTGCCACTATGAATTTAAACTGCTTCTTGTACGATGGAACCATGCCAGGGACGTGACCAGAGAACCGAAGACGTTGATGATTGCGTTAACTGCAGTATGTTCCATGTTGTAAAAGCTATTTGTACTTCCGCTGTTCCCCCAACCAGTCCTTGGGACCTGCCCTAATGTGTAGAGAGTGAATAATAAAAAAATAGAGAGGTACAAAATCGGCTTTAAAGTTCAGACTAAGCTCTCAGTAATAATAATAGTTCCGCCTTTGCAGGCCAGGTGAAAATCAGCCCAGTATCGTTAAATCCATGGTAAATTTAAAAGACCCACAGAGTCATAAATAACTAACTAGACTAAGTCTACTCTTAAAAGAAAGTATTTATCATTTTAATTTAAGTCTTGAGAAAAACATACACAACCTAGAAAGCGAACACGAAATTTTCATAAGGTGCACATATATTCCAGTGCTTTTCTCACCTAACTCTTTCTTAGTCAACTCGTGACGCTAACTCTTTTTCAAACCGCAATCCGTACCAGTTTGTCATTTATTTACGCTTGGCTTGGGTTATCTTGTACATCCAGAATTATTATTAAAAGCGAGAAAAAATTCGTTAAACAAGGTGTATTGTTTAACTTGTCAATGAAACTTGACAATCATTCTAATAATAAGCCCTATTAAGAATACGGAATGATTTTCGACTAAAAAACTATTCTAGACTGTCAATAATCCCAGGCGATCTAAGGAAAATTCCAGGGAAAGTGGGCACCAAGAAGGTGAAATTATAGAAAATCTGATACTTGGGACGAAATTCAAACATGGTAGAAGGGGGCAAAAATAGACGACAAAAGGATTAAAGTCAAGCATAGGATAATTTCTAGGATTACAGAACATAAAGATTAGTGAGAGTTGAGAAAAGCAACCGAAAGGAATAAATTGCAGTAATCCTGAGGCAACCGACTTGATAATAGTGGAAGAGGTATCATGAAAATGACCAAGACGTAGAAGGAATCAAAAAAATATTGATTATGACAAAAAACTAAAACATCTAGATTAACAATAAATTTTGTTTCCCAAAAGACCAAAATGGATGAGAAGTTGAATAAAACAACAGATAAAAATAAGCAAAGGGAAAAAAATTGAAAAAAAAATCAAAATAAGAAAATATAAAAGCAAATGGGCAAGAAAAATTTTTGGATTGAAAGTAGACAAAATTCTTGAAGAGACTATTGCCAAAAAGGGGAGCTTTTCTAATGCTATTGAGCACATTTGCCTGAAATCATGAGCCATTTACCTGGTACTGCTACTTCATCAAACTAAGCAATTCAGATTTGAATCAAGATGTTTCTGAGAACATACCTCCAAAGTAAGATCCATCTGAAAGACTAGTTGCAACACGTCCATCAGTATCGACAATGTCAACGATCCCCTCTTGAATGAAGTACATTTTTGTTCCAATTTGCCCTTCCTTTATGATCCAATCACCAGGTTGGAATACTTCGTACTTGAGTTTCATCAAAACCTCCGAGACAAAATGGCGATCAGCGTAGGTGAAGAATGGAACTGCAGCGACCAGCGCCCGGCAGTTGTGATTGATGATTTGCTAGGAAAAATAAAAACAAGTAAACAGAAATGTTTAATAACTGCTTATGCGCACTTGCTAACTGAGGTTGATGATGGGCCTTTCTAATCCCTGCAAACAGCAAATTGAATGTCATCATGTTTCAAATAGTTAAAAATTTGACACGAATAATGAGGGTCATATATGACATGCAAATTTAAATTAGCCTCTCATGGTGGTCAACCTTCTCGTTGTGATCGCTGGTAACCCCAGGCTCAACCCTGAAAGCTAATGAGAGGGACTGTATGATAGGACTAATCACCCACTAAATGCATGACATTGGATTGTGCCAGCAGAAGTGCAACCTCGCACAGCCTGGTAAATGGGGCACAATGTAAATACCTAGGTTCATGGTCTCACACTGGACTGCGGAAAGCGCGTGCATGCAGCACTGAATGGAATCTCCACCAGAAAGTTGGAAAGACTTCTGGAAGAGGTAAGAAGATTATCTGTTCCGTACGATGAAAACATGCCAGAGAAGTGATCAGAAAACCGAAGACACCGATAAACGCTTTTACTGTCTTCGCTGTTAACTGTTGTGCGCTGCTTGTGGTAAAAGCTATTTGTACTTCTGTTGCACCCTTAATAAACCCTTGGGACTTGCCCTAATGGGTGAGGAGTAAAAAATGCAAAATTGAAATGAACTGGGACGAATTTTGAAATTTCGCTAGTAAAAGCAGTAGCTTAACTAGTTTGTTTAAACCAATATTTCAATTGTAAAAGCAGATATTGGATTGATCTATATCTCTGTGATTTGGTAGCCTTGTAGCTCAGTAAGCTTTCTGGAAAATTAGGAAATGAAACTGAAGCCGCGATTCAGGATTGCCTGTTCTCATTGCTATGTGTGGAACTGCATGAATGGGTCAGTCGACTGGAGACCCAAAGTATGTATCTCTCGATATTTACTGAAATGCAAATGAAGTTTACCTCAATTTTAACTGATTGACGCTCAAGAGAGATCATAAGGACGCTGCTTTTGAACTTTTTATTACAAGAACTGAAAGAAAAAGATAATATCTGTGAACACTGTTATTTGCATACATTTGAAACCTCGCAATATGACCTATTTCTCTTCTCAGTTATTTGGAATTCTAACACTTCTCATTATTTGGCTGTAATTGAGTAAGTCACACAGCATGAAGATGAACTCCGCACTTCGTTGCTGGACAAGATCTTTCTAGTATATACAGTAGACGAATGAAACGCTTGGTTAATTGCTTCATATGTATAAATATTTAAATATATCTTCGCTAAAAAGTTCTTGATTTAATTAGGTAGAAACCCTATCAATTTTAATGACAGACAAAAGCAGTGCATTCAATGATGGCGAATTTTAGTGGTCTGAAACACACGTCAGTTTCCGATGAAACGCAACGCATAATCCAAATCTTGGCAGCCAAAAAATCTACTTTAAAGTTATTAAGCACCGACGATGAATGTAAGCAAAACTATGGTGTTCGATTTGACCTATCTTGAATAAAAAAACAAGGCAACAGCAAGAAAATCATTTTTATATGCTCCCATTTGAAGTGCCTTCTGAGTAGAATCCAACCTCATGATCTTGTCATTTATGAGGTCACAGCTTTGACTTGCTTAACAAAATAGACCCCTAAAATACAGAACCCTTTTCACAAAAACTCAAACAATTTTAAAGACATGCTCTAAACGGAGCAAATAGGTTAGACTAGGTTCTTCTTTAGTCACAAAGGCTCCTAGAAAGGATTTTTTGGGGGGGTATTGAAAGAGTTTTTCGCTCTTATGAAAGCGCCTTATTTTACCTAAAGTAAATTTAAAAATTTTAATTAAAACTTGAATTAAGCGCAAAACACCATTTCAAAGCAATTTGCAAAGAATATGACCATTAAAATTTAATATCTGCAATAGAAACGGCATTCTTAGTAGCTAAAATTCACAAACAAGAAGAGCTATAATGTCAAGAACTTTAGTCGAACCTTTATTTGCCCATTTATAAAACCGTTATGGTAATAAAAACTGGCACCACTTAGAGGAATAGGTAAAAAAATATGTTGATAAATAAATGATTTTCTCGCTTAAGACATCCAACGCCTGCAAGGAGACAGTTTAAATAAATTTCAATACGTGAGACATGGCAAAAAAAGCCTTTCTAGAATATTTCAAAAATACAAGGTTATTTTGCATATGAACCATGTATATTACCCTCTTTAAAAGTGAAACTGAGCGGAAAATTGAATAGACAAATTAACTCTATTTCTAACTCTTGGATCCTTTAAATGTACAATGTGAAGATATGTGATGATATCCATGGACCCTGCCTCGAGAGTTTCGCAGACAGGCTTTAATAACACTATCTTGAAATTTACTCGAATGAAGACCTCCCACATGGTCTTTCCACCAGACATCAATATAAACTGGGCTGATTACGAAACATTGTTTTTCCAATGCGTGTTATACATCACTTCAGGTGATTGCAAGGCCACTTAATTACCAGCAGATTGGTGAAATCCTGTTTCGAATACCATTAAATACTGGATTTTAATAAGCATGAATAACTAAAGGCTCCTCTATTCAAACATGAGAAGAAGTACACTAATGCAGATATGTTGTTTGAACCGGAGGATGGGCATTAAGTTACGTGGAGTTCACTTTCCATCGACATCTGGTCATAGATTCAGGTATCTAATAATGTGCTGGATCAGTAAATCTTAAGAGAATGTGGATGACAGCTTAGATTTTTCATCAACAAATTCTATCAGCATTTATGACAAATTTTGAAGCTATGGATTCTAGTATGTTTTCTAATATTCAGATAACAAATCATGGCGGTAAAACCCCTGATGGAATTTAGCCGGATCTAGGTTTGCTCATCCCATTTGATCAGATCAACGGCTAGAACAAATTTATTAAAAGGTTAGCATTCACTTATCTTCCAATTTGCATTAAAAGATTTGGGTAATTCAAAATCGCATTGGTCAAAAAATCAGCAACAATTTATTAAAACAATTGGTGACTAAAAGTTATTGGCTTAACCGAGTGGCTAATAAATATAAAGAATACCTTATTAGTGCATAAATGATGCCAAATATGATCGAAAAAATGACTACTTACAGGTCTTCAACACCTTAAAAGACAGATTTTGCCTTATTTCCATTTTTTTTTAAATATTGTTAGCAATTTATAATTAACTATACAACTAGACGCCTAAGTGCAGTGCAAATGCGAAAAGCTATGTTCCTCCTATCTCTTAGTTTAACAAAAGAAAGAAACTCCTGAGGGTGCCATTGTTTAAAATAAGTAATATCAACTGGCGAGACTTTGTGCTCTAATAAATTTTATTTTATATTTGATTGCTTTTTATTCCCCCCGACTTAGATGCCATAAGTGAAAATTCAGATAAATCAAGTTCCGTCTTTGCTCTCACAGACTGTTTCTTAAATATTAACTATAAAGTGTCGTTAGTGATAACGAAAGTTCGTCTTGTTTAAGAATATATGGTCAAGGAGGCAAGATATGGCGGATCAGAGCTAAGGCTAGTTTTTGATGTTTAGACCATATTTAGGTTTGCCTAGTCTGAAAAATACCTCGAGCAATGTAAAATATTTACAAAGTTCATATCCTCTTTTGGTTCCTATAAATGAAATCGAACCCATTCACGAAAACGTAGGTGGATTCATTAATGATTTTATATAAATGTTTGTTCTCAAAATAAATGATCTTTGGGTTCATAAAAAAACATACCTCTCGTAGACACTCGGAGAGTTCATCCAATATGATAACCTCATTGAACATTTTGCCTTGATATCGATGTTCGTAGTAACTTGCAATCTTTTGACGAAGAACTCTTGGCAACTTTCTGTAGGCCATATATTCTTCCACTTGTTTGAACTAAAAATTAGCAAAAAAATAGTTATTTATTTACAATTTTGGTTTAAATCTGCCACTAAACCTAGAATAATAATGACAAAATGAGTAATTGAAAAATATTTCAAGCTACCAAAACTGCGGGACTAAAGCTGAGCACACGAAAAGCGGATGCTATATAGCTGTTATACGAGAGAAGGGAGGCAGAGAACTCCATCTACAAAAGCATCTCAAGAAATGCTCTTAAGGTACAGCCAGTTTCGAAAATAGAAACAAGCAAATCAAGAAGAGAGAATAACCAGCTTTTCACTGGATCCCACAGAGAGAGAACCTCGTAAAGCCTTTATGGTCTTAAAGGATATAATAAGGGAGAATTTCTCATGGAAAGCAAAAATGCAAGGATGTAAGGAAAGTCGAAAGATCTGGTCATACAATACTAGGAACTGTTTAAGGTCAGAACAAACGAAGTAAATAAAAGTTATGCTCTTATAACAAGAGAATCCCCAATTTCCATGGAGCAGGTAGAGACAACTGGAGTAGACTAAAACTACGCAAAAGTTCCGGTGAAAATGGAATTAGACCTGAGTTACTGAAATGAGACGCTCAGTATCTAAATGTTTACCTTCTGAAAGTTTTCAATGACTTTTACAATGGAAATACTCCAATGTCTCGGGCTTGTTTTGATGCTGAAGCTGTAAGTATCTACAAGCGTAAAAGGTCGCAGACAGATCCTGCAAATTGTAGACCAGTCTTCCTTCTATATACATTAGGCACGGTACAGGCATCTATTCGGTGCTAATGTCTTAGGCAACATCTTGCCGAAATACACTCACGAACCCAACTCGGATTCTGCGAAGAAAGATCAACCGAACAGGCTATACACAGAGTAAGAGCCATTCTATAAAAATCCAAACCAGAAAAAGAAAATAGTGCTGGTTTTATTTGATCTGAAAACGGCCTTTGACTCACTGCCTAGAGCTGCAATAATCAACCAAATATTGATCTGAGCTGCCCTGGACAAATGGTCTGTCCGGTAGAGTCCTTGATGGACTCACCGTTGAGGAAATCGAGACAGGGCTCAAAAGAAAAACCACTTCTTTTAAAACTAACCCTCCAACTCAGTGGATGAAGCCTTCTCTTCACCCAATGACCGTGGGGTTCAGATGATTAATCACTCGGGCAAATGATGGCTGCTAAATTAGCTAGAATACGCAAATTATACGTGTCGTACTAGGCCAAATAAGGTCGCAGCTGTCAGATTATTGGAGCATCTGGCGAAAACGCCAGCGGACAAAACCCTATGGTTTCAAGTTGGTGCCGGTGAGGATCAAGTGCTCCTCAAAGTAGGAGGAACGTTATTCCAACGTGCCTCATACCTCGAATACCTTGGTCCCATTACTCAAGACACCAGTGAGCCAAACGTAGCAATAAAAGCAAACCTAGTCATAGCAAAACGATACCTTACACGACTACGACCATTCCTGCGCTCAAGAAGTCTCAATAATACCCTGAAAGCAAGTTCGGTAGGGATGTTTTTGATCCTACAAACGACATAGAATACACCCCGACGTATAATTCTTGAATTTTACTCACAAAGAGCTAAAACTCTCGAGGAACTTCAAAAGGGGCTGCCGATACGTAATTAAGCAAGACTTATACAGGCAAATAAGTTAAATCTTTGGAAGATATCGAAAATGGATGAAGATAGACTGGTACTCTCCGTACACGAGAGTGACTATGAAAGTGGGAAACTAAGAAAACCTTACCTACAAGGAACTGGATGCTTCAACTGGTTAAAGATGCGAAAGAATTAAGGCAAGAGCATTCCAAATCAGGGCTAATTGATCTGAAGGAAAGCCTCAAAAGTCGAGATGATAATTACACACCTAGCCTGAGAGGAGAAGGGCAACGTGATATTGTCTGTGCCAATACAACCTGCCACAGATATTTCATCACAATAAAGGCGATGCGAAGATCATGGAGAAGAACACAAAAATGAAGGGGTACTGGACTGCAGACTAAAGTGCCCTCCTACAGACTGTCTTAAATGATACAAGACTGAGACACATTAGGGATTGTCACTCTTCAGCCAAAATCACAGAAATTGAGAAGCCAACAAAGAGGATGCAGTGGAGAAAGTAGAAGAACTGAACACGATGAAGGAAAAAAATGGAGTGGAAGGCAGAAAAAAAGACTGTGTGGAAAATACCATCCAGCGAGATAAACAACACAACTGCTTCATCTCAACGGCCAATAGCTCTTACCCACACATGTTCGCTAGAAAAAAATACCTGGTAAAGGACAAACAGACGAGGATAATGAGGAGCTGCAAGAAGTGTAACAGACGAACGAACTGTTATCGCACCACGAAAACATGCAGAGGAAGGATTAGGGAGCCGAAAAAGTCAATTTAATTGTTCTGCGCTATGTTTAAGTGTCTAGCTGCTGTACAAACTCTTATATTTCTGTTGTACTCCCAATAAGTCCTTAGAGTTTGTCAAAAGGCTGGGGATGAATAAAAATAAAGCCCTTTTACTTATATTTTTTCTCACTTGATACAGCCAACAGATTCGTCTAGATATATCCCACTACTATTTCAGGTATGGTGCTTCTCTTTCTAATCACGTCTTAACTGAAAATGAAAAGGTGGATTCCTCTAGAATTTTACTTTGAAAAACAGTTCAAGACAAGTTGAACATTATTCTAGAAGCTTCATATCAAAACACTCCATCTGATGAGATTCAGCATTAAAGTAGAGGATTTATTTTGCGATTTAAAATCAGCCTGTGAATGTAAAAACTCTGAAGCGAATAACAAGGAAAAAACAATACCTTGGACTTAAGTTGGATGTCTGAAAACAGTAGCAAAACGAACTGATTGTGATGTCTATGAAGGAAAGACGAAGCGCAAAATTATCTAATTACATGGAGCCCTCTGTTTAAGTATAAGAAGTTGGACAGAAAATGCAGAAAAACTCATGAAAATAAAAGTACTGCTTTGTTCGTCAAAAAGAAACCTTTCTTGTAAACATGCCAAAAAAGTTACCAAACTCGAAGCCTAGAAGAAATCAAACCCGATTTTTAATCGGAAGAGTGAATGCTCACTAACAGATGGCATTTCAATCTCCTACGATGACTGCCAACGTAATACACACACGTCAATCAGTTATAAAGGACTGATAACGTTTGACATCGGAGATGGAGGTGTAACAATGTAAACAGCAGTGCTAAATCAAGATTTCAACACCAAAATTCACTGTTTCATTGAAGTCTTGAGCTTAAATACTTGTTTATTTTAGTCGTTTTCTAACTGCTTTTGCTGTCCAAGCTGGGTTCTCTAATCACTGTGTTGGGTTTAATAAACCAGCCACAAAATTACTACTCTAAGATATTTGATCTAACCCAGCCTTTTTTCGCATTTATAGACATTAAAAGACAAACGAGATTAATGCCAATAACCAATTATAGTTGAATTACAATTCTTGCATTGTGCAAAGAGTTCAGAAGTGCAGAATAATTTATCTTGGTCTTAAGCGAAATAGATAACAAATAGACCATTTGTTCCAAGCCAGATAACTAAAAAACTGTTAACTAACTAGCTAACTAAGCAAAAAAATCGGGTTAATGAGTATCAAGCTAATAAACTAATCTTCTGGCAGATCAAGTGGATAAATTCGCCATTGGAAAATAACAGCGACCTTGAAACCTCTCCAGCTACAAATTATACTTTAGCTGGGTTTATGATGATTGGCTGAAAGGAATGCAATAAAATGATAAAAATGCCAAAGCTCTATTCAAATACCTTTTGCATTGTTGCGTGAAATAAGACTTAATCAGATGGATTGGATTAGACCCTTCAATATACAATAGGTCAAAAAATGATTTCAATTTCACACTGGTTCTAGCTGTTAGCAGTTTACGGGACGCCCATTCCCTAAAATGCATACTCTGTCTTAAACACAAGCAATTAAAAGTCGGTGATATGAAGAAATCCGTTAAATTTTTGCTGCTTGAGAAGCATGGTACTGAAATAAGGTAGGGTATCGGGTTCTTGATTTCGGCAAGTATATCGTAACTATGTAGAGACATTAAGCATGTAGATTGTTGACCATGTGGCATCTTGACGAATAGCTGCTCTATGAGATAGTCATTTTTTAGTTACCAAATTTTGCCTTAAGCAGTCGCCTTTAATAACTTTTCGCAACCTTTCAAAACTTTTATGATTCTCTAGAAAATGATGGTTTCCCTCCTTTTCTCAGAATTTTGAAACCTATATTTTGGCAGTTCAACTTTGAACGCGCAGTACCGGTTAAACTGCAATGTAAGGGATGTGCATTCAACACGGAAAGTGCTGTTTCATTCAGAAGTGAAAAATCTGTGGAAATCTCTGGTAGGCGTGAACTACTTCTTTGCCTCAGTAGTAAATAAGATTTTTTACATAGTCTAAAAAGTCCTGCTATTACGGAACGGAAGGTACTAAATACGTTGCTGTTTTGACTAAGGATGTGGAATTCAACCACACAAATGTTTGACACTGTTTTCTGCAATAAAGTAATTAGGTTTCCAGAGGAATCGAATCGGTAATGATGGCTTTCCTTTGATAGCAGTGATCCTTTTGAGACTTAAAGACTTCAGTTTTTATTAAAATAGTAATTTTGGAGGAACGGAAACGTCAGTTTGGGCGACACTAAAGAAATAGACACTCAAGGTATTGAATTCCCTTTAGGTTTGGGAAAAACCTGAGTTATAACTAGGGTCGATAGGCAGAAAAGCTATCTGAAAAGAGGAAATCTGTGAATAAAATTTCTTTGAATTTCCAACTCATTATTGATTTTTGAGATTATTTTTGAGTTTTCCAAAAGGACTGATACATTGTTTTACCAGTTCGCAGTTTTTCCAAGATTAATTTTTGCCAAACAATTAATAATTTAAAGTAAGTTGAAACTCTGACAAAAGAATAAGTCCTAACATTTTTTTTAAACCCTATGGGTTTTATTATTGCCACATTATTTTTTTTCTTTTTGCACCTAAATAAGAATGGAATGGAAAGGAAATTCATACATTTTTGGGATACAAAGCTAATATGAGGGTTTTGAAAACACCTTTGCATATCAATACAATGCCTTTAAAACCAAGGCAGTCTACTAGGTGTCCGGATCTCGTGCCAATTCACTTGAGACTTCGCCAACATTTAAAGCTTATTCACCCCAAACAGTTTAATGACAGCACAGAAGAGACCAAGGAAGTCCCCAAGAATTTCTTTGGGTTCACTTAAACTCAGAGTAAAAAGAGTTTTCAAAAGCTATTGTAGTAGCAACTCATATGATTACCATTGAAAAACACGAATTAACAGGGTCTAAGCTTCATTTGCCAATTTGCCGAAAAATTTCGCTGTCAATGACTTTGATGCATCGTCAAGCCTCTGAAATAAATCCTTCTTTGTTAAAAATTCATTCTAAGTAATAAAATGAGTTTCGTTTGCTTCTCTTTCAAATTAATTGCGGGAGTGTTAAAAATCTGAGAGGCTGTACGGTAAAAGTTCTGGCGGACGCAAAGACATTTGCAGGACTGCAGAATTGTTTAATGAACCAAAAAGAGAAAAGCTAGATTCAACACCAAATTTAGATTTTAGTCAGTAATTTGATATTTATCTCTTTAAGACAAATTTTTACTTGAACTGTAAGTTCATAATATATTTTGCATGAACAAATAATTCACAGTATTGTAAAGTCGATCTGTGATCCTTTTTATCCAAAGTACGAGTTAGATGTAAAGCAAGTAAAAATGCACATTAAACGCATGCTTGATGGGTCAAAAAATGTTTGTTTTGAACAACAGTAGATTTTCTTAATTTCTAAGCAATTTTATTATGAGTTATAGAAAATATTTTTGGGAAGTTTAGATCCAGTGGTAAACAAAATCACCTTTGTTCCGTTAAATGCCGTCAGTCCACTATTAATAATTTGAAACAAAACTCCTTAAATGTTAAGATATTGCTTAACTATGTAACTAACCACATCAACATAGTAAAGGTAAAAATGCAGTTTCTAATTTTTTTTCACAATTATTTTTAGATAAATTAGACAGTGAGATCTGAACTCGTGAAAAGTGTGGAACTTTTTAAAGTGAAGGCTCATAGATGTCCAGACAATGAGGATAGGTTAAATGTTATAAATAATTTTTTATTGCTCGCCTTAATAAACAATAAAAATAGACCGAGCGAAAACGCTTTAAAATCATACAATTAAGAGTGTTGATTTTGAGTCCGAGTCCTTATTATTTACTTCTGCTCACTTGCTGTGAATAATTATTTTTATTTGTTGACGACACCAAAGAAATTTATGTATAAATCATTATCAATTGAAACGTTTGAACGGAAATGAAAAGATCTGCATAGTTCAGTCAGGCCGCGTTTGGATGTCCATAAATTTAAATTAGATTTTACAACTAAGAAAAGTAGTCTTAGCTAACGTATTTGGACAATTTTTTGAAGAAGAGCCTAAGCGCTAGTCAGTTTGAATGTGATTAACAGAAAAAGAGAAAACTTTGGCACTTATGGAATTACAGCAAAAATTTTCGAAGCAAAATATTCACCTAGAATCGTTTATCTTGGCGCTTTCATGACTTAATCATTTATTTTTTTCACAAGAAAAAGTGCAAAAATGCTATCAAGCTTAATATGGCTAAAATGATGGCGAAGAGAAACATCGATTTCAGTTTAAATGAATGGGTGATTGTTAATAAATTAATGTGCGCTGAATGCCACAAATTAATTGATGAGAAAATATTGAGAATATATAAAGTAAATATCTCTTCAATTTTGTGATTGATTTCTGTTTTGAGTATTCAAACTAACGTTGAATCGCTTTTGACCTTCATATTCTTTCCTTATATGGCAATTGACATTTTATTGCGTTTATTAGAAAAGAAAATCAGGTTCAACATTGGCAGCCACAGATTTCCTATGGAGACTTCTCAAGAAAACAGTATGTTGCGCATTTTTGAATTTCAGATGATTCAAAAAGAAAATAAAAGAGTATTTTCATATTCCTGTCAGTAAGGAGACAAAAAATATTGTGCCTGCTAGTTGCAATGATTCCAAAAATGTTTGGTATTGATGCATACGCATTTTTTTCTAGTTGAGGTCCCTAGAATAGTTTACAAGGGTGGAAATCTAGTCATCAATTAGTAGATGGTTGAACTTACTCTCAACTTTCTCGTGGCGATCAACGATGACCCTAGGCGCAACTCTAGGGGCTAACGGAGAGGCGACCGGATAGGACTAATCACCCACCGGACGTATAAAATTAGATTATGATAGCAGAAGTACAACTTCGTACAGCCTGGTAAATGAGGCGCGATGTAAATACCTGGATTCATGGTCTTAAGCTGGACTGTGAAAAGCGCGCACATGTAGCACTGAATGAAATCTCTACCAGAAATTTGGAAGAGGTATGAAGATTGTCTGCGACGACGAGAACTACGACGTTGAACTGCTACTTGAACGATGAATTAATGCCGGAGAAGCAACCATCAAACCATAAACGTCGATAAATGCTTTTACTGTCTTCTGCGTTAACTGCTGCTTTAGAATCTATTTGTACTACTGTTGCAGCCCCAAGATGTCCTTGGCACCTGCCTTACTGGGTAGGGAGTAAATGAGTGAATACATTATTAATACAAACTAGATTTCTACTAAGATTAAATGATTTGTAATGCCTTTTCACTTGAAACTAAGTTAATGGTTTATGAGAACAGCACGAATGAAAAAATTAGTGCTAACTGCAATTTCTTCTAATATTTTATAGTCTGACAACTGAAATCAGTATAAAAATCAAAGCTCACTCTTAATAAATAATAATTGTATAAACAAAACGTTAACTTTGGACACATCTTCATAAATTTGAGACTTCAACAATTATTTTCTGAACGTTGAGTGTCTTTCTCACATTTACACTCCTGGTTGTCACAAACCTTAATTATCTGCCATATTGTTAAAAGATGACTCTCAAAAACGGGTTCAAAACAAACAGTAAAGTGTTCCATTAACCCAAATTCATGAACAATCAAGCATAAAAGCACAAATGTGTTTAATACTTGGATGGATATTTTGTAGCTGCTTTGATGTGCTATTAATTGCCTGTGTTTAAACAGAAGAGAAAATTTGAAAATTTGGCCATCTTAACTAGAAGCGAATTGAAAATTGCTTCAATTTAATAAGCTTTGCTTCTCTAACATTAAGATGAACTACAGTTGTTTTTCTACACTTAATTTTTGAAGTCAAGGAAGGACAATAACGAATAAAGACTCAACTAAATTGTTTCAATGCACCAATGCAAACTTATTCACGCACCTAGGTTCGCTAAAGATCTGACTAAATAAATGAAAAATATGAGATTCAAATCGTCCGCCACCGATGGGAAAGTCATCGAGTTTTATTATTATGTTGACAATTGATTTATGAGAAAGAAGAGCCGAAAGGCAGCCTCGATGGTACGGTGTTATTCAACATCATAGCTACAAATGTGGGAGACCAGACTTCATATTTGAGCTACAAGCTTTACACTCCAGAGATAATTGCCTTTTGAACAGGTCAGAGGTACCACTATTAGCCTTTGATTTTATCTATTGCAACTGTGGCCATTTGACAACGAAACAAGTAGTATCGCAACCATTTTGGATTTGATTTAACAACAAAAATAATCGACGATTACCCCAATTTTATATCATTTTATTTGATATACTGAAAGTTTAACCCTTCTTTATCAACAAACAGGGATGCTTGAATTCACAGAATGGTTGGTTTGGCTTTAAAAATTAGCAGCTCAGTCAGACCATTTCAGTAATGAGTTTAACGATTCATATTAATTTTTTCATTTGATTTATTAGAATTGAGTGAAAATAAAATTGTCCTATTCATATAAATGACGAACGCTATTGCGAATTCACCTCATACAAAAAATCAAGAATAAAGGCAGGCTCTGTTGATTGGAAACGATTTTATTACAATAGAGAGTCATTGTTCGTTTGAATGTAATTAAAGTGTCTGGCAAGCACTCTCATATTAGTAGTATGAGAAAAACGTGCTAAGTTGGTGTACTGTTTTCAGTTTGCTGATCTCATGCTCAAAAATCATTTTAATGGCTTAAAATCATAAGATCTAAGGCTCGTTTAAAAAACGATAAAAAACGCATATGATTTTAAGTTACATTTATAAATTCTGCACTAAAGTACAGGTTGTTACTAGTTGAAAGTCACAGAAAATGGTCGAACCCTCTTAAATTTTACGAACTGCCATAAATTTTCAAAAAACAGAATTATGCAACTAAAACAATTGTAGGTGCACATTTACTGCCACATTCTATAACAACAGGGAAAAGCTGATTTTTGGGGAGTCAGCGACTTTAAATTGTCCTAAAATGTGAATTTCGGCATCTTATCATGATGTTGGCGATGATTTTGTTCTTGTCGATTGGCTTTCAATTACACCTTAAAGTCGAAACAAATTAAATTACTTAAGTCATTTTGCACCTTGATTGATAATAATACTTTAGCTTTGAGGATTTAGCAAAAAGATGATACTGAAAAAGTTGGACCCAATGAGACGACAAAAAGTACTTAGATTTGGGGCTGTTATGCCCGTTAGAAGCCATCAATTCGGAGTGGCAGTAATGTTTCTTATAAAGTCGGCGCATTTCCAAGTTTGAAATGAACACCATTATGAGCTCAAAACCACAGCATTTGAGTTTTCTAGGCGTAGTTTCTAAAGGTTTGCCCAGTTGGGTATGAAATTGAGGTAATACTTGTTGGTTCTTCCAGTCAAAACTGGCAGACCCACCAAAACTCTACTTTTGCACCCTGATTCACTTGTCTAAAAAAGCAATTTTAGGTTTGCCTTCTTGATGCCTGTTCTTAGACTCCAATAGACGTCATGGAACGCTTTGGAAGAAATATTAAGTGAAAGCAATTTACTGTACCCAAGCGGGGTACTTTAAGACAATCTGGCTATAATTGCTTCTACTACGCAGGTTTTTTAATGAAATCACAAATAAATTTAGTATTTTTGAAAATTTTAATTTTTAAATCCCCTTTTATCTTCAATAAAACTTAAGACCTGACTAAAATATGCCATTTACATTAAATTTTCTTTCTTAGAATTTAGACACGTGTGATTTTTTCTTTTATTTCCATAGAAATCAAATTTTAGTGAAGAATTTTGATTGTTTAAATAATCTGAAGGGATTCTACATATTTTTTGAAGAGAAGGAAACAAACGTAGAACAGAAATGAGTTTCAAAGAGTAAAGTTGTTTAGCTGAATGAAATTTGAACCTGCCGAAAGTGGCAGGCTAAAATTTATTATTAGCAAAATAAATTTTCCTCTCTTCAGTGAAGGTTTCTGGCTTATTAAAACATTGCAAACCGAAGCATTAACTATCTCAAAATAAATGAGAAGTAAAGTATATTTCCTCTGATTTTCTTTGAATAAGCCAGCAGTTTGATGCCAAAGATCAATTAACAACTTGCTCAACTTCAAAAACCGAAGGAACTTTGCAGGCATATGTCTGTCTCTTTTGATGAATTTCAGACGCGAACCACTTGAATCTTGAAAACGTATGTTGGGCTTCAATCAGCGCTCACATCTGTTTATCAAATTGTTTTTTTTAATTGAAGATGCGAAAGAAATACGACAAAAACATTTTGATTCCTAGCTATTTGCTGAAAAATACACACCTAGACTGGTAGAAAAGCAGCGTGATACTGTCTGAACCAGCGCTAAATGCCAAAGATATTTTGCCAGAAATAAGGATATGCAAAGACACGTCAAACAAGATTGTGGAGAAGAAGAACACAAAACTGAAGAAGACTAAAGTGCCCCCTTACAGACTGTCTTAAAAGATACAAGATTCAAGAGTGGCTAAAAGACATATTAAGGACTGTCACCTTTTGGTCAAAATCATAAAATGAAAGAAACCGTCAGAGAAAAGGAAAGAATCTGACTGCAGAAGAGAAAGCAGAAAAACTGAACACGAAGTAAAAAAGTCTGCAAAGAAAAGTCCAACAGGCAGGATGAAAAAAATACATCAGCTCCATCACGGCTGGGCATAACTATGACCAAGGAAGAATGTTATTGCACTACGAAGCCACACCGAGAAAAGACCAAGCAGCCGAAAACGTCAATTAACTCTTTCTATGATATGTAAAAGTGTATAGCTGCCATGCAAGCTTTTGCATTTCCATTGTACCCTCAATAAGTCCTTGAAACTCGCCCAACAGAGGGAAAACGAATTAAAACCTAATAATGAAATTGGTGAGATTACTGTAAAGAATTTAATCAGTTATTCATTGGTCACTATTTGTTCAATTTTTTACAGTTTAACAGATAGTTATGCATTGAAATGGGGTCAATCTAAACAATTAATAATATTCGTTAAGCTTTTTGATTGTGGACATAGATACAGTAAATTTTCCAAGATTATCAAAAAAACCGAAAGGATTAGATGACTAGGAGTTCTAAAAATACCATCATAGCTCATGCAATCAAAGCAAAATCGTTTTGACAACTTGGAAAACAGCAATTTTTACGAGATAAACAGTCGCAACAGCGGAGCTTTCTGGGTATTTCAAGCCTTGTTTTTATTACTAGCTATCCTAAGTGCATTTATTATTATTTAATAAATTCAATTGATAGAGCGCCTAATGCCAACCATGATCTCTAGCACAAAGGAGGATTGTAAGTGCTCCTTATGTTGAGCTTTCAATTTAATATTTCATCTCACCTTTTCCCATTCTTTCTTATGATTTGGTAATACCAGTTTAAATCCTTGTGTTGTACAACGATACTACAAAAAACTTTTGTGCAAATTTTGATCTCGCATTTGCGAGCAGAGGATCATAAAAGCGTTTCAGAACACTTTGTATTATGATCTAGGGAACCAAACAGTTTTTCATATAACAGCAAGCTACAATTTTAAAAGTATGAATCTTATTGAAAACATTAGAGGTGCAGATGCTCTTAAGAAAAAACAAAATGCGGTACTTTGAAAGTGCGGCTGAAAATGGCTAACATCTTGGGTGTGAACAAAATGAGTAGTTTAGAATTCTGCCATAGCTTTCTAATCATGGGCCTAGATAGTATTGTTTTAAACTTGATTAATTTCAACCAACATTTTCAAAACATAACAAAAGAGATGTTTAAAATAGTTAACTAGAACTCTGCTTCTATTCTACTACAAGGAAATTAAACGGATATGTGAGTGAACTGCCAGTATAAAAAAATATATCTCCATTTTTAATTAAGTATGTTTAAAATCCACTTTCACGTAGACTACTTTTCATCCTTCTCTGCAAGCCTCTGTTTTACCTCCAAAAAAATACCAAGTAAATCGTCAAGAATTTCTATACTCTTAGTCTGGGTAAGTATTTTGTTCTATTGAAAAATAAATTGAATAAGTGATCTAGGTTGTTCAAATGGAAATGACTTTGATTGCACTCGTAATGATTAAGCACTCACTTTTTCACGATATAATTTTTTTGAGCAATCAAAGGACTGTATAAGAGCTGCAGCATGGCCAACGAAGAGCGCGTAACAGGTTGATCCAGTCATCATGCTGATGATCGTGATCCAAGCTTCACTCGAACTTGTGGGCGGGAATCGACCGTAACCGATGGAAAGCATATGAGACATAGCCTTGAAAAGAGCCCAGGTGTACTGTTCAAACCAGCTGGCATCCTGCATGCATGGCAATAAAAAATAATGAGCAAAGCAAAAAAATTTCAGCCTCAAATCCGATTTTCAGAATGTTCTACTGTATACATTCGAAAGTCTTTTGTGTTATTTACCGCATCGGAAAGACCTACAAAGTGCCAAAAATTATGAAAATATTAAAAACTAATTCAAGGAACAAACTGCATTTAATTTTTTTTATTTTTTTCATTCTATTTTCGAAAAGAATGATTATGTTTCCAACACCAGTCATGATACAGTTTCACTTCTCAGTGCTACAGAAAGTTTTTCGCAACTTACTAGTTTCTTCTATAGACTAACCTTTAATTTGCATTTGATGACCCAGCTATCAGCAGGAAAATTATTGAGCATTGGAATGAAGAACTGCAGACAGGCATTCCAGTGTCCGAGGAGAAGCATTAGCAGAACCAAATTGAAGATGCCCATAAATTTGTTTGCTACGTTTAAAAACTGCAAAAAAGTAATAATGCGCATTAATTAAGCCCTGCTTCAATTAACTTTTGACCGAGAAATTAAAAATGAAGAGTGGTTCCAATTTTATTAAGTTTACAGTAAAATGAAATGCTTTTGTTTAAATTATCGAATAAGAGAATATTCACGAGTGGTGTTATCTATAAGCTCAGAGATTGAGTTGAGATTAAACTATCATCCAATCACAATCCTAAAAATGCAGGCTGTTGTTGTCTAAAAGAAGCAGAGAAGAATAATCTTAGACTCAAAGACAAAGTAACCTAAAGACCGTTTGCACATTTCGATTTTTTTGTTCAAACGCTTAATACTAAAGGTTTTCCAAAGCATGGTAGAAAGTTCCTTTCAAGAAACTTAATTAGGTACAACATTAATGGCTATCTCTTAACATCAATTGGATCAGTTAGATCATGTTCAATAAAAGACTCCTAAGATATTTATTTTCAAACACTGAGTTTGTGCTTTCGATTCCGAGGACCAACCCTCAAAAGGAATATGAATTATAAGATTAATAGCCTCTTGCTTCAAATTACTGCCAATGAATTAACTATAAAGTGTCCAATAAAGGGTTATTAAGGATAGTTTCACATTAAAGGTACTTAGAAATAGACAGAAAGGGCTCCTAGGCTTAATCTGAGCTTATTATCTTTAAAGAGCTGCTCTGTTTATAAGACTAGTCTTTCGCTGTGTAATATTTACTTCGTCAAGTCTTAAAATAGTAGTTATCAGTTGCTATCAAAAAGATAAGAATCCTTAAATTAAGCATCGTAAAATCACAGCCAGATCTAAAATGGAGTTATTGTAGTTTGTTTGTTAAACGGACAAGTACCAACCTTTGATCAAAATGGTTTTCTGTTAGAAACCGATGCTAGTTGATCCAAAAAATGCATAATCTTTATTTTATGTTTTAATTTTTTCGTAAAAATCGATCAAGAGTTGCTGTCAAATCCTGAATAGGCGGATTCAGATAACTGAAATAAGACCGATAATTACTCTGACATACCGAAATGGTCATAGTAGACTAGGTATTCATAAACGAAAAGATAATGGAATTTTACAAGACTATATTTATTACTGTACTTAATAGGACTGGGAACAATAAAATTCAGACATCCAAAAACTAGATCGATGCGCTCAGTGGAATATGTAGTCTCATTGTGAGCTCATTTGTTCTGAAAAACGAAGTTTGGAACTTATAAACTCTTATTATTTTTACGAAAATATGACTTATGTATCTGTCCTAATAGAGGTATTCCAGAATCTCTATGAAATCCATGACAGAATCCTCGCAGAGCCCAGCGAACCAACTTTAAACATTTCGTGGTTTGTGTAAATGGTAATGAATGAAACTTCTTCCCTTTTATTAGTGTTCTTAAGGTCAGCCTTTTTTATCGTTTACTGTGGCCTTGTTCTGATGCCATTTTCAGGTTTCCCTTTTAGTAGTAAAACGTCTTATAAATCTTGCTTTGAACTTATTTTGCTTGCATTTATATTTCCATGATGAAGCGCATAAGTCAGCCTTATCAGAGGTGAAGTATGTTGAATGCCTCTTGTGATATATTGCTCGGATGGCTTGAGTTGATCTAAAGCCGAGTTCTTCAGTAACCAAGATTTATGGAATGAAGTGTAAACGAAATATGATTTCAAGCTTGTTCTGGTCACAAGCTAAAAATTTAGAGTTAATCAAGGCACGCTCTTCTGTTCATTACAGTTTGGTCTTAAAAATAAGCTGTGTTGGATACCCAGCTACGCTGATATAGCATTAAAACTAATGAAAAACGGTGTTTTTCATCGTCACTTGGACTGTGGCTTTACGCGATTTTTCGGTTAATGGGTAACTAGGTCAGATACAACAAATAGCTTAGTGACACGGCCATTTGTTTCCTGAACATTTGGCATTCAGGACTTACCACAAATCTTACAAGATTTTTTAGTTTGACTACCGAGAATAGCTAATTTTTGTATCTTATGTTTTTGTTGAAATAATGATTAATCAAATCTGTCATTTGAATGTATAAATATATCTGTGTTAGATAAAATTGGTATATTTAATAGATGCATATCATATACCTATGCTTGTGCACCTGTTTAAAGTTTAGACTGGCATCGATAACGCCATCTTCTTGACCGACGAGCTGTCAAAGAACTCTTTCTTGACATCTGCTGGAGTGTTTCAATTTTACAAAAGCATTTTCATTACATAAATCAGTAACCCTTACTGGTAAGTTAACAAGCATCCTAATATACTAGCAGATAAAAATGATTTGAGAGTCTTAGAACTGAACAATTTCTTATCTGCTTTACCTCAAATAAACAACAATCCCTCTTTGAAAATCTGGAAAAAGAAGGTCAGTAAATCATGACTGCTCTTTTGCTTCCATTTTTAAATCAAACATTTAAATATACTTTATAAGAATGTGCGAATTTGCCCAGCTGGGCATCACCTGCAGCACAAATTCATGCCTTTGGTAATAAAATTGAGGAACAAGCAGTGTAGAATTGAAATGTATGCACTATAAATTTTCTTTAAATTAAAAAGCAGTTGTTAAGAAATGCTGGCATTTAGGCAATTAAGGAAAATCTTTTTAGCATGGATTGCGAGATGATTCAAGTATTTAGCACAATATTTAGAACTTTCGGGGTCTACTTTCCGAATTGTGACGCGCAAATATGACATTTTATGAGCGCGTTCTCCACAATTTTTTAGATGGCATTGTCTGCTAGGTTATAGCATTGGCAGGTTGTCAGTACAATTTTGAATGCTAAAGAACAATCTCTAGTAGAGCCATTGGCGAAATCAGATATAAGTCTTGACAAAGTATCGAAATCTCTCTATCGTCTCTGATCTAGAACGATTTTTGTAAAACTCTTGGCCTAATTCATCATTTGTTATGCAATGATGCGTTCAGCCAATTCAAATTCCGAGGAGTCTGAGGTGGATGTTTTCTTTTGAGAATGACAGATGACAGTTTAAATCTTCAAAAATGGTGATACACTACGGAGTCTGGATATCTCTGCTAACGATTTCATTAAATACACAACTTTACCTGTACCATGGTGAAGGTTAAAATCTAACCCCATCAATGAATGGACCTATGGAAAAACCTGGTTTGCAGACCATCCATAAATAATAAATAATGCTCAAAAGAAGGGCATCTGAGGTCAATGGAACAAAGTAAACGCCAAATTTAGCCATGATATACACACCAAACTCAATATTTTCCTTATGGCTAGGCACACAATCGTGGACTTAAATCATATATGAGAACATAGCAAACCAATAGGGAACCCAATGCATTTTTGGTGAGGATGCGATTGCTCAAAGTTAGAATTTCTACTTATCATCGGCTGGGTTTTGCTCTTCTATATGGGTTTCCTAAAATTTATTTTGCCTGAATTTACTTCCTGGAACCTTGATTTTCTAATTCCTAGATATGTCGTTTTGTGAATTCAGTTGATAAACTCTGAAGGGACGTCTAGATAGATTCCTTACTCCGAAGTCGCATCTCATCAGTCACTCACAATTAATAGGCATATTCAGCCTGTCTGCGATTTAGAGCTGAAGGTCAGTTGTTAGCTAGAGATTTTTAACATTTTAGTTGGCGATTCCGAGTTCTAACAGTTTTCCGTTAACTTTATTATTTTGAAGGCAGTAAGACCAATTCTGAGCACTTGCTTTGTAAAAGAATTATTACGGTAGGTTGATCCAATTGTCACAGAGTTCAAGTGAATGCATAGAGAGAAAAATTAACAATTTTTCAAAAACTTCTCACCTCTTCCCACTGGCTAACATAGCGCACAAGACGGGTAATTCTGAGCAGCCGAAGTAGTCCAAGTAGTTTTACGAGGCGTAGGATCCGTAACGCTCGTCCTGGAGTTTGATGAAAGTGTTCAATTTTATAAGTACTTTAAGGAGGTAGGCAAATAAAGTAATTATAGTGTAAAGCCTCTCTCTGAAAAAAATATTTTGAATAATATAATTTCATTGAATAATAAATTTGGATTTTGTTATAAGAAAAATGCACTCAAATTCATTTTTTTTCTTTGATTTTTAGAATCACACATGAATTAAGGTTCAAAAGCGCCAATCATAAGTATTTATCCATTTTCAAATTGTTTAAGGTTGATATCGTTGAAGCTTCTCACTGAAAAATTATGCTTTAAATCTGGAAAAAATTAACTGAAATGTTTAATCATAGAAAAAAAGTTCTGTAATTGATTTACATATACTATCATGGCCATTCAATAAGAAGAAACCATGTGAGAAAATTTTGGAGGGCAATCAGAAATAATAATTTGAATGTAGACCTCAGAATAGCGGGAAGTTTCAACCACTAAAAGTCAATCTTCGCATTACTTTAGTCCCAGTTGAGGTATCTGGGCAAGCATCAGTGGCAAAATAACTTGAGCAGATTTGGCTCAAAATTGTATTTACAACTTTTCCATGTATATTTTGAGATATAAAGATAAGTAAGCAGAATTGCTACTAACTAAAGTTAGGCTTAATCAAAATGGCATTTAAATGTTAGTTTTAGTTGTGATCATTTAAGGCATTGGAAATGAAATGTTAAGATGCTTTCTTATGGGGAAAAATAAGCATCATATTTGAGCAGCTATAGTTGGTATAGGAAAAATACCACTGATCATCTTAAGCCTGTTTTTTATTCATCCATTGGGCAAGTTGTTAGGACTTATTAGGTGTACCATAGAAATACAAAGAGCTTATACAGCACCTAAACACATACACATAGCGATGTTACAGTTAAATTGACGTCTTTGGCTCTCTGGTCTTTCCTTTGCATGTCTTCGTCGTGCAGTAGCAGTTCATTCTTTAATTGCACTTCTTTGCAGCAACTGTTAATCATCTATACACTGCGTTTCCTATTGGTTTTCATAAGCATAGGTCAAAGTTTAATCCTAACCTCCTCAAGAATATAGTGAAATAAAATTTCAAATCATTTATGATGTCAGGGCCTAAATTTGTTACATGAACTCAGATTACATATGTATGCTCCAAGAAAAACGAAGAAACACCATTTTTATTATTCATGGCATATCATGGAATTTCATCTTGTTGGTTGTGATTTACTTACTGATTTAAATTTATTTCTTTGATCTAGTTTCGAGGATCTTTCTAAAACATGTTTAATATATTTTCAACTATCGAGGATCAAACTGTTGATACCGACTTTATTCGGTCAGAGCTTATGTGATATCTCCCCTATGCAATGACTCAATTTCAACGTGAATATAATTTTTCACTCTGATCCGTTTGCTGTGGTGCATTTCAAACAAATTCTTCACTCCATCTCAAAGCTTAGATTGTAAATATCCTAATTGAAAATACTTTATTTAGATTGCTATTCATTATGTCAGTAAATGTTTGGCTCTTGATCTAAATTTGACTGTCGTGTTGGCTGATTCGACTTGGTTTATTACTCAGATGGCAAATGAAATTACGATTTAGCATAAAGTTTAGATTGATATTTTTTGAGCCAGAGTGGTTGCTCTTAAAATTTTCTGTTGAAAAAAGTTGTTCTAAAGAATAAATTACTATCAATTAGTTAGTAATTTAGTGGATACTTTTTTATTTAGCTCACGAGATGGGAGATGAAAGACCTCAAGTTTGGACTGTAGGGATACTAATCAAATAGCACTTATATAGCTTCTGTATGCACACTTAGATAGTCAGACTATCTAAGTGTGTGAAATGCATCGAAATACATCTGGTGGTTGGAATTAATTCTCTGGCAGAGTTCGCCGAATCGGATTTCCTTAATTAAAGAGTGACCAATACTATTTTACCTAGCGATAAAGTCTTAGGGTATTATTATTTAAAATTAAAACGATTGGCATTAAGCGTGAGGGAACTGATTGAAATTGAGGCCTCGGTAAAACAAAGCCTGCTGCTGATGTTGAATGTTTCTTTCAAGTGAATGCGGGGTAGAAGCTTCTGCTCAAACTCAATATTTATATTAAGAAATCCAGATACTATAAAGACCCTCGATGCAAAATAGCTTATATTTCCTAACGAACAAAGCGCTCGTTGAAGGTCTATTTCAGCCTTCTATAGTAGATTCTCTAGTTTAATAGGATGCTCTACTACCACTAACAGTAATGGAGTAAAAACAAAAGCTGTATTAACAATGTAATCTTTGAGTTTGTCTTAATCTTGACTGTGACGATAGTCAGTTGGGCTCATTTAAAGTACATTGTATGAGAAAAATATTCTTTCAAGTGTATAAGTGTATAACTATTCCAATTAGCAAATCGTCTTCCCATTATTTATTTAAGGTTTCCTCAATTCAGGTTCATTAACAAATTTTTGAGACACAAGTTTTGCGTATCGCAGAAATCACTAGACGTGTATGATGGATTAATGGTAAAATAAACTCCTGCGAAAGACTACATGAATGAGAAATTTTCCGGTTTCCCAAGTACCATTACCTGCTTATTGAAATGGTTTCCATCCCTATACTCCCCAGCGTATGGTGCTCGATGGATCTTTAAACGAACAAAATCATCATACTAGAGAAGCAGTTAAATGACTTCAGCAGTGGATGAATTCGTGGAACTATTAAGAGTCTGTAGTCCTTCATTCACCAATTCCTTTCCTACTCTAACCCTTGATATCATCGGGAAAAATGAAAGTGTTATTGTTTCAATAGTGGTTTTCAGAACCGATTTTACAAGAGCAAAGATTTTATTTTGCGCTCAAAATCTAGAACGCCGTACTACTCTGAAATTCCGAAACAGAACGCTCTTTCAAGGTCAGCATAGATAACAAGGTCGAGGGTTCGTCAATTACTTTACCTACCTGCCGCCAATTCAAAATGCTTCTAGATGTAAATTTCAAATTTAATCCGTTACACCATGACTGCTATGACATGGACTTGTTCACGATGAAAGATCCTATTTAAATTGGTATAATTACAGAAATATGTTTGCTCTCAGTGTTTTCATTAATCTCATGGTAGGCTCTCTATTAATAGCAAATCAAAAAAAATTAATCTTGTTATTCCAAATAAAAAACAAGAATTTGTTAGAAAACCAATAAGAAGTTTTTGTTTTTCGAACATGAATTTAAATGGACTTAAATTATTCATTTTTTCTAAATTAAGCTTGCAAACAAAAAATTTCATTGAGAACTTGCAATTGTGAATAGCAAAACACAAGTAACTAGAAATATATCGTTGAATTAATAATTTGAGTTCCAATTTTGCACAGGATAAACTTTAAAATTGTTGAGAGACTGCCTAATGGGAATAATTTGGCCATTGTAACTTGCTACAGGTATCGCATTTTCTAGTAAATTTTGGATAGTAATAAGGACTTAGAGGCCCTTACATGTTTATGAAACAGGCGACATTGGCAACTAAGTCATGGCATTACAACTTCAAAAAACGAGTTGTTAAATCGCACCAATATGAGATCTTAAAGTCTAGATCCATTGAAAAATGTTCTCTCACATTCTAATTGTTTGAAAAGAAGGTCAAAACCTTGCCGTTGTCTAAATGCTAGTTAGATATTGTTTATTGCCGCAGAGAATCACCTTAGTAATAAACGTGCTGCTATAAAACTATCTAAATCATTGCTAATGCGGAAAATTTTAAGGTCCTCTTATTTTAAAACTTGGGTTATTTTATAAATCAAAGTTATTCTTTCGATAAAAATAAGCAGCAAAGGTAAAGATGATTTGATTATACCCCATGCTTACGCCATTTCCAGGAAGTTTTTACTCATGCTGAAATGTTAGTTGAATTATATCTCTACTTGTAAAAGTATCGAATAGGAAAGTGAAGCTTTTTATACGAGAATTTTACTGTCGTTCTCTATTCACACAGAAAAGGTATCAAGTAGGTCTTGAAGACTGTGAGCATTTTAAAATGAAAAGCACAGAAGAGAAAAAAGCATGGTAAATCTGCCCGCAGTATTTGATCCTTTCAATTCCTAAATTTGAAAGTTTCACGATATTTGCTTACGCTAAAAAAAATACTTTTGAGTAAGCACCATATTTACTGCTTAAATTAAAGCATTTAGAGCCAAAACATCTTAAGAACAATCAAAGTTGCATGCCCCACCCATTTTAGCATTTACATTTAAAATGTATAATTTCATGTATTTTGAAATCAATTCCGCAGCAAAATAAACTTTTAAATGATTGTCATCATTTTAATGAGCGTTCAGCTTTCAATTCAAGAAACAATTGAAAATGCCTGATTTCAATATCTCTCCATGTTACAAGTTCCGTACTTGGACTGAAAATTTTGTCAAAGTTAATGCAATAAAATACGCAAATAAAAGTCATGTGAACATTTTAAATTGAAAATTTTCGCTGCCGATCAGGCAATTACCGCTCAACTGTTTCTTGTCCTTGAGAGCTATCACAAAAATGTAATGTTTTTGCACTATTTTGAAATCGAATTTTGAGATCGTAGTTATTCACTGACTGTTGAAGCGCTTTATTGTCAATTATAAACTTTCAACTTTGCTTTTAACTAACTATAAATATGAACCACAACGCCTAAAGTTATTTCAACTAGAATAAGCCTTTTTAGGTGATTTTCGAATGTTAACGTGCCTGCTAGGGTAGTATCTCATCAAATGGGCTTGGAGTTATAAATTAAAATAAAGAAAGCAATTGAACAAACCTGCGCCAACCAAGTGGGGTCTCGCTTTTGCTTCGTCACTGAGCAGCAAAAATATGTAGTCCAGAGGAATGGAACTTATTAAATCCAGTGCAAACCATGTACGGAGGTAATGCTTAGCTATTTTCTTTGGGTTCAAAATGATCTCATCGGCTAGCTGATTTGCCAGAATACCTAAGGAGAACAAAAATTTCCTTAAAATTCTTCTAGCTGAATCTAAATCCATTTTCTCAGCGTCTTTACGGCAGAAACTCTGAATGGTAGACTAGAATAGACTCATGACATTGCAGTTCACTTTGAGTTGCTGTTGATTATTTGGTTTTGCGATCACTTCTTAAAAATGATTAGGTGAGTAAGTGCAACTGCCTCTATTTTGTCTCCTGTTTTGAATAATCTGGGCAGAGACCTTAAAGTTAGGCATTGATGATTATCAACATTTTTGAAGTTTTCGTTGAACAACTACTCTACAAAGCCTCGATTTTTTACATCATTAGTGAGTATTTGAACGCAAAAGAGAAAAGATGACCTTATTCAGTATTCAAACCTTTGGTAAATATAAAATGTCACCCTACAGTAGAAAGCTTTGGGTATTAGAAACTTGCTGTTGCCTTACATTGTGCTGATTTGGATCTATTGTAGAAATATCAAAACAAAACGTGATCGAATGCAAAATCTAAAACTTAGCAAACTCTCTTCTACTGAAAGATTATTTCATAACCCAGCATCCTTTGAATGTGATGCTTTTGATCTGTACAGCTGAATAAAAATTACAGAATAAGGAGAAGATTTTCGAGCAGTTTTTGATTATGAAAAAAAGTGCCAGGACCATTTAAATGCTTGTGAGCTTAAAATATTTAAATGCAAGTATTGAATATACCTGTGCGGAAATTCACGACAATATCTAGAAGAAAGATGGTATCGGAGACGCAGTTGAAACAAATGGCCTGATATTCCAGATTTTCGAGAAAGAATGAGATGAAAACTGGCAGTATAATCAGATTTGCGATGAGGAGAACCAACATCAGAAGATCCCAGTAAAATCTGAAATAGTGTCAAATGAAGTGCTAAAACTTGCTCAGGAATCATTTAAAGGTGCCCTAACTCACTTAACTGAGCCTTTTTTGCTAATACCGTAATATTGCGAGAAACCATTTTTTAGCTTTTTTATAACTTCGACTTCTTTGATCAAAAACTGTTTGTTTATGCCTGTTGATCAATGCAAAGGCTTTATTTGACTGTTGATTTGGCACCTTATTTACACTAATTATTCTTTCGGTAGATGAAGAAGACCTGTCATTACTAATGAGAAAAAGAGGAAGTAATTACTCCGGAAAATCAAACTTTGACACTTATGCAGTACAGGAGGTTTACGTTCCAAGCCGCTTAAAGTTTAAAATTGTACAAATATTAAATCTCTAACTTATTTTCAAATTATAAGTTGCGTTACAGGCATATTTAAGGGATGAAATTCCTATTGAAGCCCATTTAATAGAGCGAAAATAAAATATTAACAATCATTTTTTGAGGAAAAGAGAAATAGAAATAAATATTAGCAAAAATTAAATAAAATAATGGTTTTATCAAGGATTTGCTTTTTGAGACAATTATTTTTCATTTAAGTGTTCTTACAATTGTAAAATATCACAATATATAAACTTTTGCTTTCAAAAAAGCTTGGTCTCTAGTGTCAAAATTATTGCCTGGAAATTCCAAACATGGCGTGGTATCCCAGTTTTAGGCCAGATGTAGTGGAAGGTCACTGGCTTGGGCATCTAAATGCCACCGATCCTCCGACGTCAGATTTACGGAATAATTTTGCCGAAACAAAGGGGCTCTGTAAAAGAATCCACTAAATAGGCAACTGTATAGCTTTAAGGCCACTGAATGATATTTTTTTGCAAAAAAATTTAAAGTTCTAAATACTGATGAACTCTTAAAAGGTTGATATGATGGTTGAAATGGGCTCTATGGTCAAACTTTTTTCGAAATATGCACACATATTTCAAGCCAAAGGAACATTTTGCTCAAAATCTTTACTAACAAATGCCGCCATTGGCTTTATTTATATCGCTCATCCATCGAGCATGCAGAAAATACTATTTTGAATTTAAATTGAGCAGGAAAACCGCAACTTATGCTCAAATTACCGTTTTGCTCATTGTTATTCCTAGTATCAATTAAGTGGATTCAAGATATCTACTTATAACCTTGTTGGATTATTTTTGGGCAAAATTTTTTAACGCTGCTGTCAAAACACAAAGTTTCAGTTTAAAATGGCATTTTAAAACGACTGGCTGATTTTTCTTTGAGTCTGGCTCAAATCAAAAAATTTTAAACAAAATATCAGTGAGTATCAGGAAAAAATATTTTTCGTAAAATTTGCTTTAATTAAGACAGCATGGGATTTCCATGGAGCAGCTTTTCAAGGTCTGGAAAACTCAGCGACAGCTTTCTATTCAAGATTATCTTTTAAACAATCCGGGTAGTTTTTCGAAACCCTTGATGAGGGCGAATGAGTTTCAAGCCTATAATTGAAATAATTGGGCTTAAATATGACTATCTTTATGCTGGCAAGCATTATCCTTAGGGAATTTTTATAAAGCTTGTAAAAATGAAGTTTGACAAAAATGAAGGAAAAAATTTGTCCAACCACCATTCTGCCGAAATTCCGAAAAACCCAAAATTCGTGTCGAACAGCATACTTCAAAAAATGATCCTGATATTAATATTATTTAAATATCCCTCTAAAAATAAAATAAGAACAAAACTGATGTTTAGAAACAAATACTCTAATCGTGAATTCAAGGTAGAAATATCTGACTGAGAACCAAAATCAGACTTGAATAGGCAGTAACGCAAAGATTCAAAGTCAAGTAGAGAATAAACAAAAGGAATTAAGGTTTACAGGGGATAATTAACGGTAACAATTATCTAAAAATAAGGAATCGTCAGAAGTAATGCTTGAAAATTATTAGATAAAATAAAACTGAAAAATTATTGGCGGATGCCAAAATATGTGAGAGAGCTATTAGTTTTAGAGACAATTGTGCTGCTAATCTGTTAAAAATTCTTCCCAGATCCTTCCTTGAGGCTCTTTAACTAGTACAAAAAAGGTGTTAGAGGACGGGAATGAAAATCTGCGTCCGAGAAGTTTGATCTTCTAAGCCTGAAATAGCTTACACATAACAATTAACAAATGTTGGACAATGCGTCACAACTGAAGTAAGCATGGATGCTAAAGTTGAGTCAGCATCTGCCTTGCCTTAGATGTTGATTGAGCGTTCAGGCAAAAGCATGGTCTACTATAAAAAGGCTCTTCCTTTGTAATATTTCTCAATCAGGTTCTTCCTTGAAATTAAATCAATTTCGCCTGGTGCAACTATTCATAGCTTTATCAGAGAAGATGCTCGTGAATACTTGATGTGCCCTTTATAATGTCCTAACCAATAGAAATAAATATCAGTTCCCTTGAGTGATCCTAATTAGTGCTGCAATAGTGTGTACAACATTCATTACTACACCATCGTTCAATTTGGACAGTCACACTACTAGTAGAAAAATCACAGCTATTGACCTACAGCTTGAAGTGTCCAAAACTTTTAATATATTTTTTTGTAAGTCACGTAAATTTTGCCCCAAAAATTTAGTCTTCAGAAAACATGTAAAAATTTAGTTTGAGAAATGAAGTTTATTTCATAACAATTTTATCTAATTGACAAATGGTCTCTCAACAAGTTTTATAGGCGAACTGGTGAAATTTTGAAGAAAGTGGCAATAAAACTTCTTTAGACTTAATAATCTTCAGCACTTGTTGAATAACTTGATTCTAATTTACTTAAACATGAGCCCAGCATTACATTAGGTTAGAAAAGATTATGAGAGCTAATAAATAGATAGTGATGAACACATTCTGACAGTTTTTCCCCAAATTCTTTCCTAATGAGTGCATAAACAATTAATGGCTTTGATAAGTGACTGCCATCAGCTAAAATGGTAGGTAGGCATATAACCAGGTTAATTTTGGAGTAAATGCACCTAATGTTGAGTTCAGTGACCAAAACCATGAAATAGAATCACAAAATTGATTCGCTGCTTAAAGTATAGCAAATTTTAACGTTGGCTCAACATACTGACAAGATGATTTTTCTCATTAGCCACTAATTGTTATTCACAGAGTCAATTAAGGCCATAGGGCTATACTTCACATCAACTGCTTGATTATTAAACTGAAAAGTATGGTAGGGTATACCTAAATAATGTTTCAAGACTTAAGTATAACTGAAAGTTTGCATTAGCTACCTATGAATTCTTCTGCCATTTGAGAAAGACAGAATCAATTAATGATGCATAGTGATACATTTAACTCATCTAGCTTTTTTACATAAATTTTAATCCTAAGAAAAGTGGTATTTATTTGCAGGTAGATATGTTTGTCCACGTAAGTTCATATCAGTACTTCACGCTTTCATCCATTTTTATTTGTCTACCAACTGCAAGGATTAAAAAATACCCCTAAAGAATCAGTTCTCCATAATTAAGGGCCAGATACAATTACAAGACTCAAATCGCTGATCTCTATGGCTATTTCTGCGCTGAGAATTTACTTTGGTGCTTGAAAATTTGGATTGCTATCCCAGATACTGCTTACAAAATTAAATGAGATTGGATACAACGGTAGTTAAACTGGTAGCAAAGGGTTCATAACCAAAATCAAAGGCCAAAAACTCCAAGTAGACTGATGCTAGTCCGTGAAATTATAGGGTTGTGAGATGTTTCTTATTAAAACTTTATTCAAACCTAAAGCCTAGTACTAGATCAGGAGATTTAAAATGGCAATTGGAACTTTTATTTTCCAAGATTAGCATGGATAACAACCTCAGAATCCTCGCAAATGAAATATTTCTCGAAAAGATAAAGAGAAGCTGATCAGAGTTGGGTTGCTTAAAAGAAGGATTGCTGACTGTTTAAAATCGGGCGCAAAAAGGTAAAAAGGCACAAAAACCTAACAAATAATTTTAAGGATAATTTAAGCCAAGAAAACTTTACTGAAATCGAACTTCTCAACTATTATAAAGTGTATTAACAATAGTGAATTCGCCCTATGAAAGGAGCATTGTCAGTTAATTTTGCTGGTACAAAGATTTTCTCATTGTTTGAAGTCGGATTAGGAAAATTTGTCTTAACTACAAACACACCCTGCGATACGTCAGCTGCATAGATCAGTCAAAGTATGATAAAAAAAATTTACAAAAGACTATGATTTCCCCGGATAAAGGGGCGTTAGCCTAGAAGGGTGCATTGTATGCTAAGGGTATGTAAAGAGTGAAAAAGGTATTCTGTTGAATTGTGCTAAATTTTTCGGCCTGATATTGTCCTTTTAAAATTCTGCAAGTAGAAATTTGGAACTTTACTGGCCATCAGTAATGGCTGTCAGGGTTTTCCCTGCGTGAATTCATAGAAAAAATCCATTTCTTTGCTTAAAATAAAGTTGTAAAATAGAAGCAATGGCCATCAAAGTTGTAATTTTTCTTAAAAAACAATTTTAGCTCTTTACGATTCCTCGGCCAATTGAAAACAAATAATCAAACACATTCTTCCATATAATTTAAAAAGTTAATAAAAACTTCCTAAAGAGTTCATTTGGATATTTTGAAGCTCCAAATACTTAGTTCGTAGAGTTCACCCTAAGACCTATAGATCATTTATTTTCAAAGTTAAGACAGATGAATGCATTTTTTGCTAAAATTTAAGAACTTGGAGGAGAGGATAAATGCGCGATTGGAAGAGGATCTCGAATAATCTACACTGGATTCAGAGCTTTGGCACCTTAGTTCCTAGATTTTAAAAGAAATTTCTGTTTGTAATGACAGAATCTCTTCCCGAGGGAAACTTGTCCTTCTTTTTATATCTACAACTGCATCTTTTGCACTTGTGCACTTATCATAGCATGGATCTGTCGTGCTTCCTCTGGGCAAGTTATGACACGGAAAAATGACATTCCATAAGACAGTTTGGTCTAGCTGAAAGGGCCCTATTACGCCAAATCATACTAATGATCACAATACTGACTGGCCTTAAAAACTGTTAAGTTGCAGGCTAATGAATATTGGATTCATTCCATTTCGTAAATTTATTTTAAAAAATCAGTGCTGCATAAGGGACATTGAATAGGGTCCGAGGTAGGAGACGTATATTAGACACCCTTGCCTTAACACGAATAAATTCTTCTCTGATTAGATTGAACTCAAAAAGTTAGAAAAAAGGTAGGTGTAAGAGCATTAAATATTTACCTAATGAAGCGATGCCAATGACTGCTCTTAAATAAGCAAATTAAGACGAGTTCAGAGAGAAGAGCTTGAAACTTGTTTGATTGGCTTACTTTTCCAGCAGAACAAGGCAATTCTTAAACCCATTCCATAGGAAGTACCTTCTAGTCCATCTCAGAACATGCATAAACTGACTGTACTGGTTCTCATAGATTGGGAAATTTTCAAAAACCCCGAAAGAAGAATGTTATCAAAACCATATTTTTGGTTTAATCCTTGATTTCGCTTGTTTGCATCAGTCATTCGTCTTGAGGCTCAAGAGCCTAATTTTCATGGTTGGAAAAATGTGATGGGCTTCTTTAAAAGTTAATTTGATCGCTAAAATCCTACATTTTACACCGAATTCTTGTACAGATCTCTTGAAAGGCTCAAATACAAAAGCAGGGAAGCGCATCGAATCGGGAGCATGCCTAGCAACCCCCTCTGCTCCACCATTTTTTGTACTTGCCGTCAATAAAAGTCAGTTCAACAGTACATTTATATGAAAATATTCTCCTAGTAGCTGGTTGATTTGCATGGTCTTGAAGTTTGCTTACAAGATCTCTTACCCTCTTTTGATTATAATTTTTAATTGTTTTCTGATCTAATCAACAATTTTTTTAATTACTTAATGTCATGTTAATGGTCATGTCAAATAAAATTTTATCCTGTCATGAAAGGTCTGCGTCTCTTTCAATTAATGAGTCTCGCAATTTAACTTTTCATGTGTTTGAAGCCTTTACACCTAAAAATGCTAAGTTAGTATCAGCGTAAGACTTGCACAATCAAATAGAAGCCAGATTTTCTTTTTTGTTACTGATGGAAACGTCTTTAAATACAATGTCAAGTGGCATTTTCAAAAATTAATATTTGGGAGTTCTAATGCTCCGAAACTCTTGTAAGTTTTCTAGCTCAAAAATAACTTTATTTAGGAATTATATGAATGTAAATACCTAATGATGCTATTGTATCTTTTTACGCATTTGAAAATGAATATCAATTGGCTTTCTAGTAAAAGTTTGACCGGCAATAAATATCACATTTTTACATGAAGTCCTAAGAGAATTAATTGAAAATGTAAAAAATGATAAATCTAAGTTATTTTTTTACATTTGTTATTAATTAAGTATCAAAATAAATAAAGCATTGAATCTTAATAAATGAAGCATGTTGCAATTGTTTCATTGTTACCCTTACTTAAAGGGGTTATTTAGTTGCCGATGAATTATTTAAAGAGCAGTGATGTCTTGATCCATTTCATTTATTCCTTAATTAAGGGACGTCTATTCAAGGGGATAATCTTCAATCAATCTTTTTCGTAAGTAGTTTGTGTTTTTTTAAAATTTTATTTTGTAGGTGATTTCAGAATCGTATGCTTTGCTTCTGCCGAGCAACCACGCCAATAATTCCACTGTCGAATGTATTCAACAATTATCCATTCGATTGCGACAGATGGCATTCGCGTTCCATAATGACTTAGCAAATGACTTTGGTTTATTGGAACTTGAATAGAAAATGATCAAAGCTCTGTCAGTTAGTGATGCTCTCTTTTATGCATATCGCAGTGATTTGATCTGGTACTTTTCCTTCTCTGAATGACTTCGTTTTTATTTGATCCTGTAAATTGAACTGCAATCTACAAGAAATTTTTTCTTCCTGAAAATACTATCCAAACTGTAAGGCAGAACTTAAATAGCTTAATACGAATCTGCAAAACAGGAAAAAAAATGATCACTGGACTGGTGTTTTGTTAAAAATTCTTGACAGCTTTCCAAATTATGGCCTTAGTTCAATTCCTTCTCAAAAAATGCCATTAAATAGTTCAAATCTCATTGTTCATTCTGGATAGAAATAAATTATAAAAAATAAATAGACTTAAATTAACGCAGAACTTTTCCATATGAATGGGTATAATCAGAGGTAAATAAGACGATTTAGATAATTTTTCAAATAAAACTAAGAGATTAACTGCAAAGTTAATTCTACCTGAAATTGCTGGCTGGATGGATGATCCACTTTCCTTGCTTCCTCTGCCGCGTGCGTTCCTTGTTTAGGGCCACCTTAGTGCCGAACAACTTCTTAGCCAATTTATTGTCTGATGGCTGGAAAAAGGTCAAAAACTGCTCCTTCCAGTACTCCTTTGAACGCTGCCTTGAGGAGTCATCAGTGCCTCCGACTACTTCCCATTCATGATCCTGGGCAGGCTCCTTCGTTTGATCTTCCTCATTCAATATTCTCGGAATGTTGAAGCTTGACTTAATCTCCTTCTCGAAATCTTCCATTGTCTGAAGTTGAAAGTCCCTTTTTCCCTTTTTTGTTTGATACGTGTATTCCTGATGGGCGTCCTCTACTTCACTGTATCCCACAACGTGCTCGAGATATGTATCTGATTCACTATGTCGTCTTGTCATTGTAATTCCCTCGGAGTTAACAGTCTCAACCTTTAAGCAGTCACCGACCTGACATAATGGGTCTAACGTATTATCCATCGGCCAGGATCGCAGACTCCCAGCATCAGGGGCATTGTAAACTTCATTACGGATGACAGTGGCTTCGTTGATTCGAGCACTCTTAGTGGGTTGAACATAAGGTAAAATATCCTGAGTTGATTTCGATATTGATGGAGAAGAGGTTACATTAATTATAAGAAAGTCTTTTGCAGGCTCTTCAGCGGCACCAGTGTCAATGGTTTTTTTACTTATTGAGGTCGCAGACTCAATGGGCATTCTTACAATCGCGTTCGTCACGGACAGTGTCTTCCTTAAACCGAAATCAAGTCCGCGCTTTCGCAAAGATTTGTTTTTTTGGAGTGCTGACGGCAGTTGAAACCGAAAACCACTTCCTTGCTTAATGTATAAAGATTCAGTTTTCAGCCGGGACCTAAGCTTATTTCTGGCATTATGGAACTCACCAGCAGGAGGTATGCTGGAAAAGATCGTCTGCGTGTACTGAGATGACATAGTTGGCAGCTCAGTCAGAGAACTAGATTTTCTTTTTGAAAATTTGGATCTATTGTGATCTACAGGCTTTACACAACGATACACTCTGCTCAAAACTGGGATTTCATCGCCATCAAAATCATTTTGCGTCATGCTGTGAGTTCGAGAGTGAAAAGAGCGACAATTGTGCCATAATGGGGTCTGATTGGAGCGTATGTTAGACCGAGACCAGACATAATCCTTCAGTGGATTTTGGTAGAAATAGGTTGTACAGTACCTACACCCACGATCCATGCCAGAGAGAGCTACGCTTTTGGAGCGTCCACAACGTTGCAATCCCGGACACCAACTTGAAGATATTTTCGATTCGTTTATGGAATCGCTGCAGTAAAGAGGATCTGGTTTGTGGCATTTCGAGCAGGCCAGAATCGGAACATCAAGTAGCGGTTTTCCCGGGAAGCTAGCCTCCGCCTTCTGCATAGCAGCAATTGTAGCCTCGGTCAACTGTTCACTCAATCTTCGCATAGCATACCAATTCCTATGACTGTCATTTTTTCTACTGCAAGGGAAATCAAGGCTATCTGGATTCATATCGGGCGGCTTGAATGATTTCCATGTAATTCAGCCTCATTCGTTTGAAGCCTTCCCAAGGTAAGTGTTTGAATATAGTGTGGTATGCTTTTAGCGACAGAGCTGATTGGCACTGGAGGTAACGTTCTAATTGGTGGATGAAATCAGCTGTTAGGATAAACCAAATTATAGCTGTCTCATTGGTTGGAATATTTCCATTAAAAGCCCAAGATTGAGTTTTACTTGATTAGAAGATTGCTGCAAGGTTCAGATAAATGCTGATCGCACATAATCTATCTTATTAAGCTCACAGTATTAACAATATATGTTACCTGTTTCTACTTGACTGAGAATCAGATGTCAACTTATTTTTCCACGAATTTTTACTAACTGATTTTCAAACATTTTGATTTATTTTACTAATTGATAATTTAACAAGTTTTAACGCCTTAAACTGGCGCATGTAATTTGGATAATCTCTGTAAGTGCAGACGGAATAGCTTGAAAAATGTCTAAAAAATGTGGATATCAAAAGTAAAAAAATTGGCTGAATTACTGATTTCTTTTTCAATATAGTATATAAAGGCAAAAATAAAATAAGCCGTAATTTTTTTTCTATTTTAGAGGCTTGACTGTACCAAATGAAAGATAAATATCAAACGGAAAACTTCCTTAACGTATCCAAGTGGCAACGAATCTGAAAGGACTGCTCCTCTTGAATCCTTCTGGTCTGAACACGAACACCTTCAATTCATTTAGCTCTAATCCTACCAACCCTATGACTTTAACGTCATTATCAGAAGACTGATTCCCTGTGAACTCAAGCCACAAACAAGTTCGAATTCAATAATGCATCTAGCTCCATGATTGAATGTGGGATCATATGCGAGACTGCTGAATATCGTGGAGTCCTTTGGAAGTAGTTGTTAAGATTATTCTAGTACTTAATTTTTTTCTGGAAGTACGCACTGTTTTTCAGCTGATATCAAAGTCCTGGCTACAGAAAAGCGACTTAATGAAAACAGTAAAAAGTGGATTTGGTGGGAGAAATTTGCTAATGTAACCTTTTTACCTAATTTAGAAGATTTCTTTCATCACCAAACACAAACCTCGCCTAAAAGTATAAGAGAACGGAGGCTGCTATGACAAACATAAACTTTGCATGGATTGTCTTTGAACTGTCCAATCACCTCTGAATTGAACGTCTAGATAGTGACAGAAGAAAGAAGAGCAGAAAGCAAAAATTAATCAGCTTAATGGAGTTTAACGCGAAATCTATTTTTTTTACCAACATTGGTTCATAGCTTTTCGATGATTTAAGGCAGAGAAGAGTGAAAGAATAGAAGACAAGGCCAAAAGGTCAAAGAACGAGACGAAAACAACACGATTACTTGTGTAAATAAAGCCAAGTGCTCTCATTTATATGTTTATAGATATTTGCTTATTAACAATTTACTTTATTAATAGCCCACGAAACTTTGTTTCTAGGTAACGAATTTGCTTATCCACAGTTCCGTGTAATTAACCTAATGACTAACCTAAATGAGGCATTCATCAAAAGCCTTTCTGTATTTATAGTGACACATCTCAGGTTGGACTGCAGAGCCATGGTTGTTCGCCATCATTCGCTGGTGAAGGACAGTTAGAAAACGGTGGGTTCATTAGTTTTCTTTTTACTTGAATTGAACATGGCCATCGCCTTAGTGACCTGGCTTTAAGGTATGAATCGAAATATCATGTTGAACTTTCCATGGAATGCGAATTTTGTTACACAATATATTTTCACAGACGAGTAGAAATGGTAATACTTTAGCTAAATCAAAATGATAAAATTTTTCACGCATTTATACCTGCATTATCCTCTTTGCGTTATCACTCTTTGGCAAAATAAAGCACCAGGATTAAAAAATACAACCACTTTCTTTACACAAGGTCTGCTTAATTGGATATACAAACCAATTTAAACTATCTAGCTATATATAAGTATTGTCAGGGTTATAGAGTATTGGCCTCTACTAAGGCATAAGAATAAGAAGTTTGGCAAAGATTCATGAAGGGCATAAATTTAATAAATGCATTTATTTCAGTGCCATGTTTGATAGCGACAGATTTTCAAATCTGGATCTCTATGATCTTTTTAAGAGTGTGACTCCAAGAATAGATATACTGCACAAGTTGTAATAACTTGAGGTAATCATCTTTCTTGCGTTCTTTTGCATCCTATATTTACCTTTGTCTATTTCAATCTGTCATCCTTGAGTTTCATGGAAATAGACCAATGCTTTGCGACCAGTTTTTAGGCTCTTAAGTCTATTGTTCAGCGGGTTTTTTTAGTTTAGTGATTAGTTAACTTAGTTCGCCTCCTTGCATTGACGCATTCAATAAGATTACAAAGTTGGCTGCTTCCAAATCCTTCACTAGTCTAAGCTTTAGCTTGGCCTTAAAGTAACCATTCATAGTTTGCCGTTCTATTTTTGTCGGTAGAGGTAGGAAGAGCAGCAGAAACTTTTATTTGATACCATTAATTGTTCTGTATTTATTTATAACTACTAGAGACGTTACCATGGGACAGCTGCATTTTCCAGTAATCTTTTTTTTTACTTTCTGTCTTTCACAGTATAGAAATCACCGATGTTGGCAGCGGGGAGTGTTAGTTCATTATCATGGAATGTCAATATTAGCAAGGATGAGTATTCGAATCAGGCCTCTCAGTTGCAAAAAATAATTAAGTTTGCATAATTCACCAGGGTTCTCAATTTTCTCTGCATCTACATTCATTATTAACTCTGAATTATGCATGTTTTCAGTTCTATTGGTCCTGTCACTTTATACATATTCAAATCGCTACCTAAATTTTTTTAGTATCTGCTTATTAATGCATTTTCTTGCTTACATTCAAAGTTCTATGTGTCAAGAGTATCTCATACATCTAAATCCCTATATCACTTATATTGCATTTATATTGCACTCCGATATGCCACATTAAATAACCTACGATTTATATCAATTGTTAATATTACAAATAGTACGAGCAATATTGAATATATTTTGCATATTACGCTAGTTATAGTCTAAGCTAAATTTTTGATATCGGTTATACCTGAGTTCATATCGATAGTGCTCAACTTTCACTCGGAACATGGTGCCGACGAAATACTTGTACATTTCTCAGCAGTAGAGCCTCCGTAAACAATTCAAACTTCATTCTGAATAGAAAGAGCAAAGTCGCTTGGTACAAGTTCCGTTGATGACTCGAATGTCAATGAAGAGATTTCCTTTCCAGATTGTGATATTTTAGCGCTTTGCTAATCCAAAATACACAATCGTATGCTCCGCCGGAAAAGTGACTTCTGCTTAAATTTAAACACATTGGAGAACCTCATTGCATTGACTTTTTTAATGCAGAAGAAAAAAACAAACTTTACTACCCACATTGTTAAAAATTGAGTTTGAATTAAAAACGAACCGAATGTTTGTGTGGCAAAAGAGCTGCCATTACAAATTACGACGATGCTGTTTAATTCCGGCATGTTGTGACAGGAATCACGTCTTTGGGTTCAGTAAATTCGAGTAGCACCAGTGATTTCGTAAACATTTGAAAGGCCCAAATTGCTATTAACCCTTAGATAACCATTTTGCAACCACCTTGCTTTGTTTCTTTGTGTAAAGCGATTCGGAGTACCTTTTTTCCTTTCAATAAGCCAAGTTCAGGTTGCTGCACTCCACAATTTCCTTTCCTATGAGAAAAATAAGTACTTGAAGCACTGTTCATAGCTATTGCACAGCTGACTTCTTTCTTCGCAGCTCGTTCGCATTCCTTCTGCCACTAAACACCTAAATTTGGAAAAATTCAATGCTCACCCGGACTCTGCCTGATTTACTGCTCTTCAAATCCTTTAAAAACCATGATTGAGAATCATTATTACGATGAAATGGCAGTAAGTCTAAAGCTTTTAGTTTAAAAGAGTATGAAATTGGTCCTTAACTGTTACTATTTTGGATGTCGGCTACGATTCTTGATAAAGATATACTGTAAATACAAGAGCTGTACGTTTCTCCATTGGATAAGCCAATGGGCTTTTTACAATGGGAAAGTGCTGTAAAGTTACTTTCATAACTAGAAATTTTATAATCCAGTTTTGGGGGATCCACCAAATGAAATTCATTAAGACCTAATCAAATTCATTTAGAATCGACTGTACTATGCTTACCTGCTATGCCGCTATATGCACCCTTCATAATATTAAGTATATAAGCAATGTACTCTGTCCAGTCGAAATTTTCATCACTGCTACAAAATACGGTTTAATCAGCCATTTCTCTGTTCTGATCGGTAGCTAAGGACCAAGATATGTGAAGTGCATGAAAAGCTTTCTTGCTCTTTTGAAGAAAAATGAGGGGCAATTTTCCAGAACAAAATGTAGAATCTTTTGTGGTTAATGTAAAATGACCGATCTCTTATAACTGTATTGAGCCATCTGATACATCTTTTTTGAAACTCACTATCTTTGTGCATAGTACAGCATAGTACAGGCAGTTTCATCGAGTTCCCTTGTTTTGAAATTCTTGCTCTGTTTGAGCAAACAAGATCTTTGAAAAGAACGTTCCAGAGCAAACAAAATAGCAACCATCTGATGCATTTAAATAAATTTATTATTTATTTATTATAGCAAATAGTGATTACCGGACAGCTAGCTATCAAAAAGTGTACATTTAAAATACGATTTGTCTGAGCTCCGGAGCCATTGGCGTCTCAATCATTATCATACAGGCTCTTAAGTAGTAAAATGTAGATACATAGCATAAATACTTGTTCTGACGTGTGAGTACCAGCTCATTACAGCAAAGCATTTCCACTGAAAAGTGTGAGAAATCTATTTTGGTTCCTGAGAAGTCCTGTCCGATTTGTGCTTTTGCAGTATGAATTTGAGGTATTTTTAACTCCATACATTAAAATTTGGGTTTCTGAATAGATAGCCGTAGTACCCAATTAAGTAGATTATTATTTTGAATAATCAGCTACAGTTCAAATCAGTGGTATAATACTATGACGGCGCCCATCACCAGCTTTGGATAAGTAAAAACGAGTGTAATTTGCTGTAATTTAGAGGACTGGTTGTCGTAGACACCAGAGAAGGAGATGATTCTAAAAGAAACGAATATTGAACAGTCGCGTTAATTATAGTATGCCCTCATCGCAAAAGGAATTTACACCTGAGGATTATTTCGGGCGACAGACCCATGCGTTGAAGGCTGCAACATTTCATTAGATCGGGATTCCCAAGAAATCCAATTTGATTTCGAAGACAAAATATTATTTTGCACTTTAAAGCGTTTTGAGATGCGGTAGTTCATAAATTGCAGGCATTTGGCATATGATTTCCGGTTAATATGATGGATATGCGTCTAGGCTTCATGACTAACTAGTACCAACATGCGATTTCCAAAGCTATTGGTAGCTGAACTGCTATGAAGCAATCTGAACCGTACTCTTGCCGAATTCTACTACGAACCATGGATCAAAGAGAAGCTCTGAAGCCCTTTTTGACCATGACTCAAGAAGTTGTTGTCATTATTTCTCAGTTACTAGCTAAGAGACTGAGATTACTAAGGTTAATTCCAGATCATCAATAATAAAACAAGTCTAGAAAGAGTTTGAAGAGGAAAAATGGTTGAAGAATACGTTTATTTAGAGTAAGTGGTTGTCAGATCGCACCCGAAATTTCGCTAGCCCAAAGTGAGCCTCTTAATCAGAGAATTGTATGCTTCCGATTAGTCTTAGTTATGGGATGAGGAGAGAAATAGTTAAGGCATCTGGAGAATTGAATATTTAATAGCGGCTTTAGTGTTCATAATATTTCGATTTCACTTTCAACTACCTGTTTTTGACTGAGTGAGGATGACTTGAAGGAAGCGAAAGCCTGAATAGAGCTCGTTTCAATCCGCTGACCTTAAATATAGACAGAAGTTCTGACATTGTTCCTCAGCATGATAAGATGAGATTTTATTTTCTCTCACTGCGTTTAGCGCCGTAAGCTACTGATTGAAAGACTAGATGATCGCTGTCTTTCCTACAACTTTAAAGTGCAGGCTATCACAGTTTTAATAAAAGAGTACAGAGAGCGTCAATTACATGGAATTTTTCAACATAATAATTTCACCTTATCCTATGAACTTTCAGGATTTGGGGTGAACTGCGTTAGAAACTGACTGAACTTTGAGTACTAGGTAGGAAATGATTGTATATTTCGCTGTTTTCTCCATTCGGCAATCAAACACGTACAGTGACTGACAGAGCTTCTTTTAAAATTTGTCCATCATATTTTATCATTACAATTTCTTTGAGGTCCGCTAACAGAGCGATTTGCTGCCTTATGAAATTCCTTAACCCCAAAAAAAAATGATGGCTTCAAAACCCTCATTTACTCTTGGTTCATGTCAGGTCATAAACAATGGTTAAATAATAAGTTTGATTTAGCACGCTCTAGTACATCTTTTGTTTCCAATCACGGGATGATTATTTTATCTCCCTCAGACATAGTGACGTGCAATGAAATTTTAATGTCCACGAAAAGTCCTCATAACAGCTGGTACTTAAGCCCTTATTCAGAACATGCGTGGGCAGTATTTTCCCATAGCCTTTTACATAGGTACTATGACAACTTGACAACTAATTTAGAATGGTCTTAGGACTACCTCTTAGTTACCCTTTTTAGCTCTAGCCGAATCCAGTTATAGTCCACTAAAGCACTTATCAATATTGACACCTTCTGTTACAATGAATTAGCGAGGAATGACAGCTTAGTGTAGAGTTAAGTGGCACTTTTGCAGTAAAGACTGCAAAAAATGAAATGCCAATTTGTAAAACAAACCGAAAACTATCATGACCTAGCCTAGTAAGTCAAAAGTTCCTGTTAGCTTAGTGCACAATGACTGTGTAAAAATTACTAGTTTTTTTGGTTAAACTAGGATTTCTACCTCTAATAATTACAATTTTTCAAAGCGAAAGTAAATTAGTTCAACGCAAGATGGCTCTATCAACATGAATTTATCAAGAAAATGAGGAAGATTCAATGAGCTTAGAGTTGAAGCGAGTCTATTCAAAATTCAGCATATGAAGCGAAAAATGGAATTAAGCACAGCAGGAGAGTGTCGGTTACACATTCAATGTGTTATAACCATAGTCTGATCAATTCTCAACAAGATGGATGTCTCTAACGAAACTGCATCTCTGAATGTATCAAGTGTTGACAAACTGTGGTATTCCCTGTAGATCCACTTTTAGATTGCTTTTAAAAGGGAAATTGCCATTTTTAAATTCAATACCTTTATATCGTTCCTTGATTATGGGACACAGCCAGATAAATAATTGTTAGGTTGCAGTATTGGGCATAACTGACAGCCACTATTACCTTAAAATTTAATTGTCCGATACCTGACGAATATGATTTAAGTTATGGTGCTTCTTCATACAGCTAGAGGAATCGTAGCTTGACAATCAGTCAAAATTAGTGAAGGTTTAGTGTCCTGACTGCTGCTCATTGACTAGTGTACCTTAATTCGCAGGCGAAAATGTATATGTGGTTAGAATGGATTCATGTAACAGTTGAGAGAGATAATTCTTAATACCTTTAAGTTTATATTTACTAAAATATCATTCAAATTAGCAACAAATATCAATTCAATTGAGCAGATTGTGCAAGACTTACGCCAAAAATTAATCTAAAAACAAGGAAGAATTGAAAAGAGATCTCTGCAAATTGTATCAAGCACTCCATTAAAAGCGATGATTTAGTTGCATCTCCTTAGCCGATAATGTACTTGAACTCGACAAAGCTCGAATAGAAACGTCTCAAAAGTGCTTGGATGGGAAAGCTTTCAGATTGTAGAACCTAGAGAAATTTTCTGAAAAAAAAATAATTAATATAGTAAGTCGCCGCAGATCTAGGCATACCGCAAGCAGTTATAGCTCCAAGTGGTCCGAAATGAAATGATAATCCAGGCTAACTTAATAAGTAGGCACACGCAAGAAGCATTATCTGCGCAACTTTGATCAAATTATTTGATAAATTTAACTGCCATTCCACGTTTGACTTCAGTGAAAGCATTCCAAATAGTTAAAGGTACTCAAATCAGCTCAAACTTTGTGTCTCCGTCTGAGAATTACTTGTTTTTTGCAGTCAACTATCTGATTACTTGGTTAAATAGTTAAATGTGAAACAAAAGACAAACGTCCTTTCAACCTACATGTAATCAGTTAATAGCTCTTTGTGCTTACGTAAACAAACATTTCACTTAAAGATTAGACGAAATGTCAACTGACAAATGGACCTCTGTCTGGTAGTCAGATGCCATAACAATCATATAAAATGCAGGATGCAAAAATGCCTGAAACGCTTCCATCCGAACTTCTCTTACAATGTCAATGAAAGTTGATTCGTCTTAAACGCGGACCATTGTTCTCCGAGGATTTAAGGTAGCCCTCTGTCAAAACAACATGAGCACTCTAGCCACAAAGGTCGCCAATCTTCATCAATTACAGTTAGACTACTTTCTACGTATGGCAGTCGGAGAAGTGATTGGGAAATTGAAATTATTACAAAGTTGTGATAGTAAGACAGTAATTCGCAAAACTTTGCCGGATAAAACACCAGTATGTCAACTTTGCTTTTATCGAAAACTGACATTTTTTTAAAATAAACCTTTTATTGCTTCTCGGTTAACTCTATATATACATAACCTGTTTTTCTCTGCACTTCTGTGCTTGCCATAAGAAAAGCCAATCACTGTTTAGATGATTTGGGTAACCAGTAACTTATGATTCCGGCTATTTAGCAACTACTAATTTTTCAAATATGAAACAGCATGGCCCTGACCAGAAGTATTAGTGCGCCCAGAAAATACGAGATCATCCCATCCTGCAGCCGCAGATATGGAGCTGAGCGTAACTGGTATAAAGCTAAAAATTTTTAAAACAGACTTGAACCTTCTTTCATGGTGATTCGTCCGCTCTTGTAACTATCATTGATCCCCTTAAAATGAATCTAGTACAGCAGCTGAGGCTGGAAACCTGAATTTCGAATGTACTGAGGGACATTTACTTACTTTGAGATCAGGTCTTTAGAGCGTTACACTTTCACCTTCAGCCAAAGCAAAATACTTCAGCTAGATCAAGTTCTGGTCTAAAATCACTCAATCAAAAGAATTTGAGCATTAAAATCTTGCTTTAGAAATCCAGTCACTTTGGTTCAACAAGAATATTTCCCTTCCTTAGGTTTCCGCAGAATCAGCAAAAATTCTTTTTTAGAAAAGCCGTGAATAGTAGCTCTTGAAAACATGGCAGCCAATCATTTCTTTGATAAGTGTTAATTCAATCCTTAGCACAATGATATGGGAAAATCCTTGGATAATATTAAACAACGTCTGTGAATGGAAATATCTCTAACTACCTTACGAGAACTGCCAGTCATCAGCAAGATACGAAATATCAAAACAAAACAAGACCAAAACTACATGGAAGTCCTTGTAATGATTGAGAAAATGGAAAGGCATCACTGAATGAAGATTTTTCAGAAATGAAATGCATTATATTTCAGGTTAGGACTTACATCAATGCCTCAAAATTCTAGAATGGCTGAATTGATGAGCTCAGAACTCTCATTATTTTCTCCTACAAGGTGACCACTCAGCAAAATCTACAGCAGTCAGAAGTCCCATGCAAGCGGAAAAGTTAAATGAAGGAAAATACTTCAATTCAGTTTCTCGTTTTCTGTATTTTTTCCTTTCCAACCAATCCAAACCCCCAAATAGGTCGTCAATGCTTGTGCCACCATTTAGTGGTGCATATATATTACCTTTCCAGCAAACGCTTGAATGGATAAACCGCCTACTTCATTTTGTCTCAATTGCATAGTCAAATCAATTGAGTTACAAATAGTGCGCATGGTAATTTATCAAAAAAAACATCGAAATTTTGGCGGAATTCAAAGATTTTTTGACTTGCAATGGTACTTTTTTTAAAATGGCCTCTAAAATTGCACATTCCAATTTGCCCCTAATGATTTGAAGCCCAAATTATTTAGTATTTTTTAATTTTTTTTCATTTTGAATTGATCTAACTTTCTATTGTCGTGACTACGCTTGTCAAAAGAAAAGCTGGATCAACTTCAGGAGCATTTTCGGACTAAATGCGCGGAAACTCTAACACGCACCAGGTTCAGGGGACTGTTGTCAAGTGTGTTTAGAAGTGATTATAAAGCGCCATAGTGTTAAAAATGTATTGCATTTAAGGTTATAATTGTTTGAAACTCTAGTTGAAATGGGATATCCATGTAATCGAAAAAATGAAATAGGGACAGATTTAATTTTTATTATCCGCCTTCCTTTTATCTTCCTAATTGGTTTCTCTTTGAATTAGACGACCTTACGACCGTAAAACTAATCTTTCAATGTTACTCATATTCCAAAATTTACTTTACGAAAGCAGTCTTAGCAAAAGGGTCTCAATATTAAATTCACACTCTTTACAAGAGTAATTTGGCTTTTTATTTTATCGAACTGTCAATAGTTACTAACGGGAGCTCACAAGACTTGATTGCTTCGTTGATATCTTCAATGACTCTGAATGAAATGTAGCAATGCCTTTTAGTCAAAGAAAGGATATTTGATCGTGACTTGAAACGAAAAATTAAACACGCTGACTGTGTTAAGTGGCACTACAAAGTTACGGTTTTTCGCTGCATTGGATCTTTTGTAAGACACCCATGTTCGCTAAGATCAGGTAATGCTCCAAAATAGCAGACAAACATGAATTTTGGAAGTGTATTACTTCAGATTTTACAGAAATGCTGACTATGGCCTTTGATCTTCAGATATCACTCTCAGGCAATAGCTATCTAGAGGATCTTTGACTTTTTCCTGAGTTAGACTGCGGAAATTAATAAGAATATGACTGCTATAAGAAACCAGTTATAAAATTCAAATTATTATCGCCTATGCGCTGGCGAAAAGCAAGCATGTGCTCCAGATTTTGAAAAGAAAACCTTAATTTCAAGTTGAACGCTGAAGTTGACATATTCCAAGCTTTTAAAACTATGCAATGGCTTAGTGGAGTTCGGCGATATAAATGATCCCGAAAACGAGTTAAAAACTGTTAAAATGGATACTGCTTCTTAAAATAGCAGAGATCTCTTTGTGCCTAGTCCTAGAAATACTTAGTCCCGGCCAGTCGCGAACTCTACGGCTGAAATCTTGAAACAAAATTCATGCATTCTGTTCTCTTCTTCGCTGCTATGATCAATTCGTCGAATTTCCGTCCATGAACCTGATGCCTGGAAATTCTGAAATATGCATTTCCTCAAACATTAAATAATTGAATTATGTCAATGTTGTGCCAATTTGATGGAAGTTGCCAAGCATTTTAGCTACCCATCCAGTGGTCTGTCCACAAATTGTTTTCAAAAAACGTTTTTACCCTTCGAACAAAGATAAATTATACTTATTTAAGCATTTACCATCAATAATGCTAATGTAGAAATGTGCACTGGTTTTGTTGAAGATGCATAGCCCTTATCCCTGGGTTCGGATTTAGTTTACTACGAAATTCAGCAATTAATAGATTTAGGAATTACAAAGGCAGCAAACTCCTGCTTTTCCTTATTAAAGTTTGGACAATATTTATGCCTGATGAACCCCGTTTCCCAGAGAGTAGTTTATCAAGCCTTAATAAGAGCAATAATAGAGATTTAATTGTAACCGTTAGAGTAGGAGATATACTGGATCCTGGTTTGTCTAGAAACGATGAATTCTAATAAGGGGAATGTTTTTCATAGGACTTGAATCGACATCTTCGGCTCTCTGGTCCTTCCTCGGCATAGTTTCGTGATGCAGCAGCAGTTCATTCTTCTGTTACACTTCTTACAGCACCTCATTGTCCTCGTCTGTTTGTCCTTATCCAGGTATTCTTGTCTAGCGACCATGGAGAGGTAAAAGGTTTCTCGCAGTCGAAATGCAGCGATTGCGTTGTTCATCCTGCTGGATGGTATTATCTTCGCAGTCTTTTCTCCTGATATCCACCCTATCTTTTTCCTTCATCGTTTTCAGTTCTTCTACTTTCTCCACTGCATCTTCTTTGTTGGCTTCTCAATTTCTTTGATTTTGACTGAAAAGTGACAATCCCTAATGTGTCTCAGTCTTGTATCATTTAAGACAGTCTGTAGGAGGGCACTTTAGTCTGCAGTCCAGTGCCCCTTCATTTTTGTGTTCTTCTCCATGATCTCCACATCTCCTTTGTTGTGGTGAAATATCTGTGGCAGGTTGTATTGGCACAGACAATATCACGTTGTACTTCTCCTCTCAGTCTAGGTGTGTAATTATCATCTCAACTTTTGAGGCTTTCCTTTGGATCAAGTAGCCCTGGTTCGGAATGCTCCTGCTATATTCTTTTGCATCTTTAACCAGTTGAAGCATCCAGTTCCTTGTAGGTAAGGTTTTCTTAGTTTCCCACTTTCATAGTCACTCTCGTGTACGGAGAGTACCAGTCTATCTTCATCCATTTTCGATATCTTCCAAAGATTTAACTTATCTGCCTGTATAAGTCTTGCTTAATTACGTATCGGCAGCCCCTTTTGAAGTTCCTCGAGAGTTTTAGCTCTTTGTGAGTAAAATTCAAGAATTATACGTCGGGGTGTATTCTATGTCGTTTGTAGGATCAAAAACATCCCTACCGAACTTGCTTTCAGGGTATTATTGAGACTTCTTGAGCGCAGGAATGGTCGTAGTCGTGTAAGGTATCGTTTTGCTATGACTAGGTTTGCTTTTATTGCTCCGTCTGGCTCACTGGTGTCTTGAGTAATGGGACCAAGGTATTCGAGGTATGAGGCACATTGGAATAACTTTCCTCCTGCTTTGAGGGGCACTCGATCCTCACCGGCACCAACTTGAAACCAGAGGTTTTTGTCCGCTGCAATTTGCATTCCGTATTTATGCAGCGTTTTCGCCAGATGCTCCAGTAATCTGACAGCTACGACCTTACTTGACTTACTAAGACACTGATCATCTGCGTATTCTAGATGATTTAGCAGCCATCTTTTGCCCGAGTGATTAATCATCTGAACCGCACTGTCAGTGAGTGAGGAGGAGACTTCATCTAAAGTGAGTTGGAGGGTTAGTTTGAAAAGAAATGGTTCTCTTTTGAGCCTTATCTCACACCACGTTTCATCAAAAATTAGTTTTATGTTCCCCTCAATTTTCCCATCGGTGAGTCCATCAAGGACTTTACTTAATAGGCCATTTTCCAATAGCAGCCCAGATTAAGCATTAGTTTGTTTATCTCAGCTCTAGGCAGCGAGTCAAAGGTTTTTTTTCAGGTCAACAAACAGAAGCACTATTTTTTGCCTCTGGTCCCCACGGCTTCTTATATAATTGTTCATACTCCAGGTATGGTCTGATCGGTGGATCTTCCTTCGCAGGATCCAACTTGGGTTCGTGAGATTGTTTCGGCAAGGTGGTCCCTAAGACATTGGCACAAAATAGATGCGCATAATTTGTCAAACGTATCTAGAAAGAAGATTGATCTATAGTTTGCAGGATCTGTCTGCAAACCTTTTACGCTTTTAGTTACCTACAACTTCAATATCAATCCAGGCCTGAGGTATAGGAATGGTCCAATCATAAAAGTCAACGAAAACGTTCAGAAAGTAAGCATTTAGATACTGAGCATCCAATTTCAGTAAATAAGATCTAATTTCAAGTTAGCCGGGATTTTCGTGTTGGTTTAATCCCCTTTTAGCTGTCTCTATCTCCTCCATTGAAATTGGAGAGTCTCTTGGTAGAAGATCATAGTTTTTGATTTCTTCGTAGTGTATGGGCAGATCTATTAATTTTACTAGTATCCTTGCGCTTTTGCTTTTCATGAGGAGTTCTCCCCCATCATATCCTTTAAGATCATGTAGGCTCTTCGAGGTTCACTCCCTACGAGGTATACTAGAAAGCAGTTTATTCTTTCTTCTTCATAAATTTGTTTCTACCTTCGAATCAGGTTTTTACACTGTTTTTTTGCTCTTTTCCTACTTCAAGAAGGTTTCCTGAGATGGATTAATGGGCCAGTTTGTTCTCAACTGCTTTTGTAAAAGGAGTTTTCTGTCTCCCTTGTCGAGTGCAGCTGTAAACCATCAGCTTTTCTTACGCTTAGCTTTTTGCCCCGCAGTTTTGGCAGCAGCCTCTTCTATGTATCTTAAAATATTCTCATATTTAGTTGTCAAAGTGTCCTAAGACAATTCCATTTTGAGATATTCCTTGTGTGTTTCCTTCGATTTTCTTATTTGTTTGATGCCACATTTACTTCTAACTGTTTAAGCCCTCCATTAGAAATCTACTCTTACGTTTTCCTTAGCGCTTTTCTAGCATGTGATTTGAGCTTTAGGATAATTGTTTGTAGGCAGCAAATAGATTTTACATCGGCCTTTCTAGAAGCTCGCATATCACTAATCAGTAATAATTTTGACCTTTTCATCGGAACGAAGTCAAGGATAGCACCGTTCCCTGTAGGTAGGTACAAAGCCAGTCTTTGAGAAGTTGGTTTCTGAAAGAAATTATTCCTTACGTTTAGATTTAATTCTTGGCATAGGTCTAGTAGCCCTAATCTGTTCTCTGTTGTGTCTTCTTGACCGGTGATTGGACTGACAAATTTGATGCGAGCATCAAAGCCTAATCGACAATTGAAATCGCTAAAAAATAATCAAAAATCTGCTTTCAGAAAGAAGTAGTCTAAAAGTTTTGGCCACTAGTTTTTCTCGGAGCATAATGTCCCATCAGTCCCACTTTCATTCCTCAAATTCGGAGTGTTAGTGTGGCAAGTCTGCTTGAGACAAAGTTAAATTCAGCTTATGTGCTCTTTTCGACCAAAAAGACTACTCAAACATTCGGTCTAGAGCTTTGACTGTGTCCATAGTTAAAGAAAGATTAGTTGTCTATATTGATGGAGCAGGACCTTATCCAAGTTTCCGTTAGGGCAACAATCTCTATGTCCCCACCAGAAGTTTCTTCTACTATCCAGCGGAGTTTTGGTCATCGTTACATGCACGCACGTTCTACGACTCAAGTTTAAGACCATGATTCCACCTACTTCGTCGTACCTTGATTAAGGGGTTCTTGGTGGACTCAGGCTGTACTTCTGCTGGCATGATATATTCGTATGTTCGATAGTTGAATAGCCCTATCCGGCTCCCCCTCTCTTCATGCGATATTAAACTTTGTTTTAGAACTAAAAAACTTGATTCAGGCGTAACGATTTCAAGTAGGCCAAGGTTGGGCTGTTGATGACCCATGCATTATAGACAACAAGCTATAATGGCATAAGGCCATCTAACTTTGAACATATAGTTAGAATGAAATTATATACAAGAACTTGAGCTCTGTAGGTTTATTTATTTGTACTAGAAAATGACTCAGAGTGCAGCTTAGAGAAATCAGATATTTTGAAATTGTTAGTTCTACAGATTTAGCAGACGCCTAGCTCTGATCAAAAACCTATCAATGCTAATAGTTTCCAACTAAATTTTTTTTCAAAGATCATAGTTTTTTTGAAACTCCCTAGAAGCTAATTGCTTGTCGGCGAAAATTCCCAATAAACTGGGCATTTTTTTAATTTTTCGTTTGCAGAAATGTAGTGATTCACTTATTCTAGTCGCTATTCAATGATTGGTTATCCAATTTATCTTGGTTAGAATCCAGTTATTGTGGTATGCGATAATGGATCATTGCGGAAATCTTTACAAAGATGAATTTTTTTGTAAAAATGCCTAAATTTAGACCAAATAAAAAGTGACACAAATTTTCAGGATATGCGTGTTTTTTGCATATAGTGTATTCTCGGATGTCCATTTGTGTAACTTGAATCAGGAAGAAGATTTTTTCATTTTACTTATTGAATTTCCAACTTGCGCCAGTGTCCAATGCTTAATTTCAATTATTCTCGGATTTACAGTGAAACCATTAACTGATGCTATTTTCAGAATCCTGCAATCTACTTGGACATGACAATGAAGCTCATTTACTTCATTTTAATCCCAAAACTAAAAATCGCTTACGTAGGAATTCGTGACAGATTATGTGCTCTTTAAACAGCTGTAAGAGACTATACCATTTTCCAGTGAAAACTGATTAAGTAGCGGCTTCCAATCATCAGATAAGCGTTTGCTGGTCTTCGTAAAAATTTAATTTACTTTTACAAAAAGCTCTCAGAAAAGAAGTTCAATCAGCATTCTTTAATAATGGCCTTAGGGATAAGAGATGTAATTCTGTAGCATGAGTTGTTCAAGTGTCAAGTGTTTGGAGTGGCCAGCAGCACCAATCCATGAAACGCCTGAGTTTAGTGAAATATTTTGACAAATAGGTACCCGAAACAGATTCTACATCTCTGGTAAGGATTGCGTTTGGTGCTAAAAGTAACTAACTGCAGGACACAGCTTTTGGTTTATAAATGAGATCTTCGTGCTTCAAGAGCAGGGTGCTCTTCGCTCTCATTGGTTATTTTCCTCTTTTTAATATAACTGCAAAAGGTAATTTTTGTCAAAGCTAAAATTGGACTCTAGATCATGTGACTTATTGCTAAAAAGTACCATGATATTTAAAGTAGCATCTAAAATTTCTACAAGCAACGCTACTTTTAGCCGAAGTAACGCAAAATAATTTACCCCAACTTTATTCGCCGTTAAGTGAGCACCTTGATACAACGTCTCTGCTCCCTAAGGAATAATTAGGAAGGTGTTAGAAGGACGTCATTACTTTTGCCATAAAGTTTCACGTGATCTTTTAAAACTGGTTTATAAAAAAAGTCAGGAGAACGTACAGCGGTGCGAAATCTCATAATGGAGAGTTGATAACACCATAATCAAAACGCCAATCAGATCGCATCAGGGCATCCATTTTAACTTTTTTTTATCATGAAATCTATTTATAACCTGCGCTCTTACTGTTATTCTGTGTAAAGACTAATTACCTTGGTTATTTGCCAACTGGGGCCTTATCTTTGACTAGCTTTCAACAACCACTGTGATCACGAGGTATTGAGTTGGCCAGATATGCAGTCAATCAACACATTAGCAAAGTATGATATTCTGCTTTATCATATGACATTGATTAGCTTTTACATGAATAGGTCTGTTAGTTTATAACTGCAGTATATAACCTTCTCTAAGATCCTCCCATGATTTCACCAAACGTTATTCTGCAAATAGTTACCCTTCAAACACACTAGATATGCTTTTAGGGTGTTTTTGAGACTTCTAGAGCGCAGAAATGGTCATAGTCGTATTAGGTGCCTTTTTGCTCTCGCTAAGTTTGCTTTTATTGCTCCGTCTGGCTCTCCGGTGACTTGAATTACAGAACCAAGGTATTCGAAGAGTGAGGCGCGTCGGAATGACATTCCAGCGGCTTCAGAGGCGTTTGATCCTCATCACCTCCAGTTTGAAATCGAAAGGTTTTGTTCACTGCGATTTGCATTCCATATTTATGCATCGTTTTTGCCAGATGCTCTATTAATCTGACAGCTGCGACTTTATTTGGCGCAATAAGACATAGGTCATTAGCGTATTCTAAATGATTTAGCTGCCATCTTTTACCCGAGTGATCGATCATTTGTACTGCATTGCCTTTGAGTGAGGAGAAGGCTTCATCCAATATGGGTTGGAAGGTTAAGTTGAAGAGAAGTGGCCCTTCTTTTGAGCCTTGTCTCACACCACGTTTAATCTCAAAGTAGTACCTTGTCCCCCTCAGTTTTCCCTTCGGTGCGTCCATCAAGGACTTTACTGAGTGGATCATTTGCCAAGAGCAGCCTAGATCTATCATTCGGTTGATTATTGCAGTTGTAGGCAACGAGTCAAAGACCTTTTCCAGGCCAGGTGGGCAAACACTAGCACCATTTTCTGCTTCTGGTTCACCGCTTTCTGTATACTATTTCTTACTCCAAGTATAGCCTGTTCGGTTGATCTTCCTTCACAGAATCCAAATTGGGTTCTTGAGGGTAATTTGGCAAGATGTTGCTTCAAAAGTTGGCACAGAATAGATGCATATAACTTACCTAATGCATCTAGAAGGAAGATTGATCTATAGTTTGCAGGATCTGTCTGCGAACCTTTCCGCTTTTAGATACTTACAACTTCAGCATCGATCCAAGCTCGAGGCATAGGAGCAGCCTCATTGTAGAAATCATTGAAAACTTTTAGAAGATAGGCTTTTTGATACTGATTATCCTGTTTCAGTAGTTCGGATCTAATTCCGTTTTCGCCGGGACTTTTATGTTGTTTTAATCTATTTTCAGCTATCTCGACCTCCTATATTGAAATAGAGGAGTCTCTTGGTAAAATATCATAGTTATTAATTTCTTCAGTGGTTCTTTCCTTAAAAAATTCCCAGTAGTGTGCTACCAGATCTTTTGGTTACCAGTGGTCACCACGTGGAGGTAAAGAGTAGGTTTGACCACCTGCAATCACTTACGGATTATTTGCTATTGTCTTGAGAGTAAAAGATAACAATTGACGTATGATACTTGGATTGTATTCGCGAAGAGTCAAAACTGTCGAGGAACTTCGAAAAGAAATCCCAATGCGTGACCTGGCAAGTCTTACGCAGGCTAAGAGGTTGAACCTATGGAAGAGCCTGAAAATGGACAAAGACAGCCTGACTGTAACTTTGAAAGAGACGCAATAAATAAAGCTTCACATACAAGGAATTTGATGCTTCAATTAATTAAAGATGTGAAAGAAATATGGCAAGAGCACTCAGATTCATGGCTACTAGATCCAAAGGAAAGCCCTACAGTTCGATGCGAAAATTATACACCTAGACTGGTAGGAGAAAGGCAACGTGATATTGTCTGTACCAACGCAAACTGCCAAAGATCCTTCACCAGAATAAGGGATATGCGAATGCAAGTAGGACAAGATCATGAAGAAGAAATTTACAACTGAAGAGATATTGGACCATAGACCAAAGTGCCCTCTTACTGACTGCTTCAAAAGATGCAAGACTCAAGGGTGGCTAGAAAGGCATATTAGGGACTGTCAACCTTCGGTCGAAATCAGATAAAGGGGGAAACCAACAGAGGAGAGGAAAGAATCAAATTGAAGCAGAAAAAGCAGAAAAGCTGAATACGAATGAGACAAACGATAGAGTGGAAGATAGGAAAACAGACTACGACGAAAAGTCTTTCAGGCAGGATAAAATACACGTCTGCTCCATCATGGCTGGGAAGAACTCTATCCCAGGTACTCCATGAGATGCAGCAGAAGAACTGATTGCTATTGCACCACGCAACCATGCCGAGAAAAGATCAGCAGGTCACTAAACGTGACATAACTGTTCTATGCTGTAATATGTAACTTTATTGTATTTCTGTTGTGCCCCCAATGGGTCCTTGGGACTTGCCCAAAAGAGTGGGGACAAATAAAAAAAACCCTTCTAACTATCAAGATTTTATTAGCATCTTCTTCGACTCCGGCACACACATAGATTGAAGCTTGATTTTCTAAACCCGAGACTTTTAAACTGCGGGACTCTCACTAAATCTCTGTCCTGGAGACTAACCAGGTCATGCAGTTGCTAAACCACCGCTAGCAAATGATGAATCGCCATTTCTAGATCTGATCCGCATAATTTAATGACATATTCGAAGAACTTTGATAAAGTGAGCCTTGATTTACAATGTTCTTTTTTTCAATTATATAACTTTTGACAAAATTTGACGATTCAGTGCTTCTTCCGCTTCTGTCCATTTCTCCACTTTGAATTCGAGTGCTTTTTATAGTGGCAAAAAAAGCTTTTCAATTATAATTTCACATTTCAAGATTTTATTAGCTTATTTTAGCAAACTGTAAATCCCAAAGGAGGGAAAAGATTTCAAGTAAACGATTGTTTGAGGAAAGTTAGGATGTGGCTAGGATGTTTCTCCTTTCTCGTTTATTTGGCTGTTTAGCTGATTACCAGATTCCTGAACAAATCAAAATGATATGTTACATAATGTTAGAAGCAAAACTTTACCCATACAAATATTTCCTCTAACAGATGCTTTAACGTTTCAAGGTAATAACTAAAAGGTTTAGTCTTTCAATACATGCTTACAGTCAAAGTGTTTGAATAGTAATAAACTGCTGGTATTCAGGAGGAATTTCCATACATCATGATTAAACATTCTGCTGGTTCACTGTTCAAATCGCAAAGGTCAGATCTTTGTACCATAGAAGAAGTTATAGAAGTTGTGGACTAAAATTTAACTTTGCAAGTGGGTTCACTTATTTAGGACGCCAAAACTAAAGCGATTCCAGATGAGCTACCTGGAAAAAAGAACTAGCCCACCAACTGTGTCTGGGATTTAGCGGCCTTCTGTCAGAAAGCAAAATGGATCTAACCTAAATAGCCCATACTCCTCCTTACTTAGCAGGTTAACTTGTGGTTACTCTAAAAATAAGAAATGATTTCTGTTTGTACCTATGCTTGTTTAAGGCTAATTTTGGTTACGAGAAGCAGCCAAAGCTTTATTTGATCCATAATTATTTGCCTGGTTATTTAAAAAAAACAATCATGTTTGCGTTTCAGATGAAACAAAAAACTTAGCAAGTTGTGTGAAATGACAATATTTCGTAAGTTGAAATTGATTGTGCGATTCTGACGCCATTCTGTACCCCACAATCAGTACCTCTAAAAAAGTAAACCGAGTAGAAACCCGCTCAGTGGCATACTCAACATAACGTGTAAGCATGAGAAGTATGCGAGGCTTTCGCCACCTGTCTTTAACGCAAGCCCAAAGAGAAATGAACCAACATTGGTTTCATTTGAATTAACAGGGTGGTGAAGTACTTCTTAAGGTCATCCGAATAGGCAAAATTAGAAGAGAATTTGTGACTCTTTTATCCCGAAAATATTGAGCGAGAAACTTGGCCATTACATCATCTCTCTGACCTTCGTCGTTGAATGAAGTATTTCTCGTCCCATACAAGGTAGCTATTTGTAAACCATCTTTTTCTATTGCATTTATATATTAATGTTTGAGATCGTTGAAGTCGTTTTATCAGAGTTTTGTAGTGCAGCTGCGCTAGCTGTCAAGTCAGGCCTCCAAAGCCACAAGGATTGAATTGCATTATTCGTGCTACAATAAATCATGTAGCTTGAAGTTATTGGCGCATGCTCGCTCATTTAAGTGATGCCGAGAACTCAACCATCGTTTATTGAGCTTACTTTATTTCGCAATATATTTAACAAGACAAAGTCGGATAAAATCAGCCCTTAGAAGATTTAAGCATAATTGAATAATTTAAAAAAAGCTACAAATTTGCAAAAAATGCCTATAATGTTTTCGGTTATAAGGAAATTGATATAATTTATTGCCGCAGCAACAGTTTTTTTTACTTAAATTAAATCAGTAGTAAGGCAATTTTATGATTTTTAGCATTGGATTAATCTCTATCAGCCAATTTTAACAATGAAATCCATGCTTTTGATGCAATAGCGTCTGAATTAGACATAAATTATAATCTCTTAAATAATTTTTCAGTTAAATAACATTTTATTTGATAATAGAGTCTATGAATGGATTGGATTTTCAAATTACAAACAAGGGACAATTTATTTCCAGTGGGAGTGTCAGTCACATGATTTAAATTATAATGTCTCTAATGCTGATTAATTATTTCAGCTGATGATCTGATCTGCAATTTAGACGTCCGATGGTCAAAAACGGACTCTTCGATTCATGATGCAGGTAAGTCAGAATTTTCGCAAAGGCTACTAGTTGACTCCTTTACTTTAACCAAATATTTAGTTTCATGTGAAACCGAAACTAATTTTAATTTAAAAACAAGCGATTTAAATCGAAAATTCTTAGCAAATTCATTAAAAATTCTGTCATAACTTTCCCAACTTGCTATGGTTCAAAAAATATAGCTGTTTGTTACAATAGGTTTCATACATTTGCAATGCGATTTCTGAGCGCTCTGAAAAGTTTAAAATGATGGCTTTAGTTATTTCAGAGTACAAAAAACTCATCATTGGGTATCAAAAGCAATATAAGTGTACATGAAGCACTCTCCAGCTATGCGGATCTGAATAATCACCTATTATTAAGTAATTTAAATGAAATTCATTTCTTCATTTTGCTGCTGTACTTCAAAATATTCAACTGTTGATTACCTACTGTTAAATCAAATTGCAGCCGCTCCAAGGCGCTTATCTGTTACTCTTGTAGATTGTTCTAGCTAATACTTTAGTCTTAGTGAAAGTTCTTCTTGTACAAATGAGAAACTTAGTTAGTATCGAAACTCAAGTTCTTAAATATCCATTAAATTTTTTTGCTTTAAACTAAATCTTAACTTGAGCTTTAGTGAATGGGAATTTAAGGAAACAAGGGTCCAAAAGCACTCTTTTGTGCCCCTAATTACTAACTCCTTTGTGAACGCTTCTGTGTAGAGACGGTCATTCTGATGGCTAGAAACACGTTAGGGGCTTTCAAATACATACTATATTTCTGAACAAGCAACAGTTAATTATGAAATTTTTTACGTTTGAAGAAGTTTATGTACCCTCTGGCCTCACTTATTTGATGAATGACCAAAATATAGCGCAAAGGTTAGAAATGATTCAATGTAAATTGCTCTTCAACTTGTGCTGTCAGTAATTGAGCTCAGGTTCAATCTCATTCACTATTTTTATTATTTTGCGTTAAGCAATATTCATGTGGCATTTTTAAATATCTTAATAAAAAGTTTTCCAAACCTCTAATACTTGTTCAATAATGCATTTATTCGTGAATAAAAAGCGGGGCGATCACTGAAAGCCCACCCTGCTTTCGATCCATAATGAAAGGAATTTGCGTGGAATCATCAACATCTTCCATTTTTCAATCCGATTTATAAGAAATCAGTTACATGCGCACCTGTGCGGAGGCAGTTAACAGCGACTGCTTGCATCAGTCCTGGTTGGTTGTTTGCTCGGCGATAATGCAGTGATGGCAGCTGCTGTACTGATGAAGGTGGTAGCAGTGTTAAAGGTGGTGATGGTGGTGGGTTAGGCAACGTCAGTTAAGGAGGTGAAAATTGCCACAACTATTTATTAGAGAGCAGACATTGTACATATATACTGCTGGAAGTTGTGGACATTGTAGCATCATGGTCCAGGTCAAGGATTTGAGCGTGCATGTGCTGTCCCTCATCTTTTCAATATTACTCAGTGGTACCCACCTTTCTAATGGGTATTCTCCTGGGTGAGTTAGACAAATTTGAAAGAAATTAGACTTTTTTTCATTGGTGAATCTAATAATAACGCATCATTCAAATACAATAAGTACTATCTTGATCATTCACAAGCAGGAAGTAATTTTTTCTCAAAATTTATTGTGCTTCATTTTAAATTTTCTGTAAGTCAGCATTCACGTTAGCTTATGCCTAATTTATCTATATATTGCAGTGTGTTTATTTGTTTTAAAGTGCGTTCTACGCATAATGGCCTTGCAACTCAAAAGGTTGATGAGTTGTGAAATGATACCTTTATTCGTTATCCGTTATTATCAATGGTTGTACCTTGCTGACTCTGTTATATTATGCACTTAGCGGACCATAATACCAAAAATTCAATTTACTAGGTGCAATCCCATGAAAAAAGCTTTCAATAACTAAAAGATTTAATATCATTTGAAACATGATTAGCTCTGATTTAGATATATGTGAGATTTAAAACCACTTTGGAATATATCTAGACCTAAAAAGGATGATTCGATTTTGTAGATTTTATGTTAGCTTTTAAGGGTATGATTACATTCTCTTGATGTCATTTCGCATACTTGACAAGCTGCTTGCCAAAATTAATTTCTCAATTTCAATTTACAGGTATCTTCACCCTGATTTATGGTATCGTGTGATAAAGCTCAACATGCATGCGAAAGTAAAACTTGGCGCCTCCTGATATCCACCTCATTCAAATGTACAGTTAAGCAAAAGTCAGGTCTCAGCAGAGCACAGTCCTTCAAAACAACTTAACATGAGAAGAATCATAGCGCTAATTCAGATCGTTTTTCTTTAAGCTAAATGTTAGATTATCTGATTTTACTCACTAATGCTCCTCAAGCTTCATTACCCATTCCGTTTCGTCAGTATTTCAGTAGTTTTATGTGCACCTGGAGTACCTGACATTAGCACTTGTCTTATGCGTCATTGTGATTCTTCTCAAGATATATGCACTAAGTGATTTACGACCTAAGAGTACAAGTTAAGAGGTATGGTACTGATTTCCAGCCTTCAGTTTACAGTGGAATTACTTTTATGACTGAAAATGACCCACGATCAGCGAAAATTTGGTTAGTTAAATACAACCAACATATATTCGCATTATTAACCCTGGTACTGGATAGTCCGAGTTTAAAAAGATGCATCTGCTGTTTTCAGCAGTTGAGCGATCTGACCTGGTATCAGATTTCAAACGCTACCGATTATCTTCAAGGAAATCAATTTAACGCTTGATTCTCTAAAGACTGTATCCGTAGAATGAAGGTCGTTTTCACAAATCTCACTTTGTTGTCATAAACCTCCGTCCACTTCTTACCCATGCGCAATTGTTTTAATGATAAGTCAACAAGAAACCCAGATTTCATTAGAGGTTTTCAATAAGATCAAAGCGTAGGCATATTGGTGAAATCGGTTAATACAACACCATTTGGAAATGCATTCAGTTAAATACTAAGACGCATTTATTTAACAGCTTGAAGAACCATCTGCTCTTAGGCTTTCATATTTCTGTGACGTTTTGTCTGAAATAGTCCAAGTAAACTGTGCTACTTTGACCAGCCTACCCAAAATCTAAAGCGAAACTAAGCTGCTTATTTGATCATGGTGAATCAGACATTCTTACCTTGTTACATTCATCATCTCTAATTGCAGAATGAAATTCCATTTGTCCAGGATTGCTCCCGATTCCAGATTTCTTGTGACTTGATTAATGCTTTCATATGAAATTAGAAATTGATTGTCTTTTTTTTCTAGACTTGCAGCCTTACCTTTTCTCCCTTTTAAATTATATACATCATTGCGTCGTCTCTATGAGCAAGATTTTACTTTAGAAACAAAAATTACGCTGTTATTGAAAATAAAGATGAATTACAGCAATTATAACTCAAATATCACTTCCAAAAAATAGACGTTGGACATGTGTTTGCCATTCCATGCTATATATATCGATGCTGAATATTTTCCGCGAAATTATTTCTGCCCGAAACGAAAATTCAGGCTTAATAATGAAAGTCATCTGACATTTAATAATCAAACAAATTTTAATTCCAGCAAAGTAGATTTCTTAAACAATATTACTTCAGGAAATGTGCTAATATAATGACGGCTGACAAATGGTTCTTTCGGTATAATTATCCATCTCAAACTTCCAGAATATATTCTTTGTTAATATTTCTTCAATATTTAGTTTGAAAAATAAATATTTGACTTTGATTTTGCTGCACACGATTAACTTACAATTTCCTCGTGACAGCCCACCCTATTTCTAAAGTGTAGCGAATTCGGGCAAAAAAAATTTAAAATTTTTCAAAACCTGCTTAACTGAATTGTGGAGATAACTGTCATCACTTGTTAATCTACTCAGAATAACTCGTAGGATTCTTTCCATTAGCTTACTTTTATTATTTTTGTTCGAGTAACTTAATGTGTTTAGTGACCGTTGACACTACCTCATTACCTGAAATTTCATTTTTTAGTTTCGGAGCCTTCAATGAAAATCCCAGTTCTCATTATTGCTGGGCTTCTAAGTAGCAGCGAGCTTGGACTAATAAACATGTTCGCCTGTCGATATGTAGCTGAGACTCAAAGAAATTGGTTTGAATCCAATATTCATACCTGAAAATTCTATCCTAAAATTCAAAGAAAGAGTAATAATCTTATCGCTTTTAGTTTATTTCGATGTTCGTTTGACCAAATAAACTTATTTGAGTTTACTAAGTATCGCTGACTGACTAGCTGCTATTTTTTTACGTAACAGTACATTGAATGAAGGAAAATCCAGTTAGACTTTAGAAAGCATGGTACTTCATTTAGTAAAATGTTCTTTTCCTATTCAATTTGCTGTTGTCAATTCTGATCTCTCTTTTCAAATTTGTTTTTTGTTCAAAACGAGAGATTTCAAGCGCATATAGGTCGGAAGATTAGTTGTAGATTTGGTGTTGGTTTCTACACTCTATCTCAAATTTTGACCAAATAAGCAACGGAATACCTTAACTTAAGTAATTTTCACTGACTTATCTGCGCATTTATTAGATTTTTATCTAATTTTTTGCTATAAAATTGATTCTGAATGACCAACATTCCTCATTTTATACTTCCCTTCTCTCAAAAGAAAAATCCTCATTGCATCGACCGAAATGAAAGATTAAAGATGTTTTAACTTATTGTTGAACGGTTTAGAATATTTGACTCTAATTACTTGAGTCAAATTCAGAAATTTTTCCAAAAACTACGATTTCTGTCAGAGATTCTTGAGCTTCAAGTGAATTTATCCATCACCTGCAGAAATCTCAGAGGCTTTTGATTAATTTAAACAGGGTAAGTAAGAAATCTAAGCTATTACTGAAGATTCTACCTAAGTCTTACCATGTTGCAGATCATATTGAATAAGCAGAGCACAAATGGAAAAGTACGTAAGCTATAAGGGATCTGAAGGTTACTTTTTCTGACAAAGTTACGCAATAAATTTAGAGATATTAATTAAAGTGGACAAATAAAAGGTTTCTGCTAATAAAAATTTTGTAATTGCAGCCGAGAGATTGTGATATGGAGGTTTCTACTTACATATTTCGAATCACATCACCAACGAGGATATTTCAACTGTCCTGATCTTAGCCGATAAAGTTCGAAACAGTTACAAATTATTCGAATTCCACATGCATATTTGACGAGCAGGGCCAATCACTTTAGGCAGAATAAGAATGACTTTTAAGTGAGATTTAATAAATAAAGGTTGAGTTAAATACTAGGATATAAACCCCAGCCAATACCGAAGTAAAACAGTTTTCAAAGAAACTATCCCACGCTCTCTTACTTGGTTATCTTATCTAGAAGCGTTATTATCTTAGCGTATTTTATTTAAGTCATAAATCCGTATCCTCTGATCATGCAAACATATGTGCATCTGACCCTATTCAAAGTTTGTTTAGGGGGTTTTCATTTACATTCACGCAACAGATTTAAACACTTAGTTTGATTTCAATTTTTTTTAGATTGCTTATTCAGCAAGTAAAGTTACAATAAACAGGTTAGTATCTGTTTAGAAAAGTTTCACCAAGGAAATCAGGGCAATGCCGTATCTTTGAAAATGTTGAGATATGTCGGAAAATGACTATTGGAAGTATGATGAACTCTCCTGCTTTTTGAAATAATTGCCATCAAAGAACTTAATGCGTGTCATTTATGGTCCTAAAAATTAAACAATCCTCTTACCAACTAGCACACGCTCGCAACACTGCAAGCATTTTATGCTTGCTCAATGTCCCTATTGACTGCAATCATTCAATGAATGAGTGCTAAAGAAAACTAAACTGCTTTGCTGGCCCTCAAAATAGTTTAAAATTGAAAGTCGTTGTCACAAATTGTTCAATCTCCAACGAGCTTTGTTTGGAAAAAAAAATTAAAGCCCATTAAAATTCTAGAATCCGCGCATACTTCAAATACCGAGTAGTTTGAGGCGGGAAAATGCACTTTTTTATTCATTGAATGAATATTCTTTTAACGGTAAAAAAAATAATTCTTGTTAATTGATTAAATAATATTCAATAATAAAATCTCATTTCTAAGTGTGTGTCTTATAATTAAGTAGTTTGGCAAAGGCTTTTACAAAGGGAGAAGCTCAAAAGGTCCTTGTTGAAATAACTTATTTAAAACTGTGTTCTCAAAATAATTGAAGAGTTAAATAATCTTTTATGAAAAAGAAATTAAAAATAAATTTACCTTAGTATTTATCGACTAAAAATTTTACTTGCTTCACTGTTAGTTCAATAAAACAAAACATTTAACGAAACCCACAATGTGATCAACATAAAATCTACTCTGGTTCAATTATTCAGAAAACCTGTCTGAAATAAATTTTGAGCTAATGAGACTTGTTAATTTGAATATTGCCCAAATTTTTGAATTTCACCTTCTTATTAAAACCGATAATAATATGCTTCAGCTGCTGAAATGGTTAGCTACAAGATTCTGGCTACAAGAAATTTCCAGAAGATTCAGCTCAATTTTCTCAGTGCAACATAAAGGATTTAAGATCTGAACGTCTCCATAGAGGTGGCAAATTAATTGTTAGGGAAAGTAGGAGATAAAACTTGGTGATGCCCAAGTACTGACAGGTCAAATTGAATGCAAGGAGTTCTTGAAGTAAAACCGGCAACAAATAGATAGAAGCTGCAAAGTTTCAAACATTTTGAGCTATTACATTACAGACAAGTTGCAAAGCCCTTCAGTCAACATAAAATTTGCAGTACATTGAATGGCAACCCAAGAGGGTCATGAAGGCTCAGATTTCTGCATATGTTCTTATCCAAAAGAATAAACAATTAGCCTCAACAAACAGTATCTCCAGTTTAAGCCAATTTTGGTCAAAGCTAAACTAAAAAAACAAATTTAATTGCACTCTCTTAAAAATTGCTTCAATGTGCTATGCCTTGCTCATATTTTTGCATTTTAATGTCTTCAAAATAATGCGCTAAAACCAAAAGTAGGTACTAGCATTCCTTCGTGAATGGGGGCTTAGACGTACGAAAATGACAACCAAGAGTGATCAGTGCGTTTTTTTTCACTACACAAATAGCCTTTTGACGCAGAACTTATATTTTTTTAATAAAAAAGTTTTAACACTTAGATAACACAGTCCAAGTTTATCAAGTCGTCAAATGATTTTTACCAAGAATCATGAATTATTGATGACCCATATTTTTCAGAAAAGGAGCAGAAGCCAAACCCACCAGACAGGGGAACTCGCTATGTAGCAACCACTTTGAAGACTGCATTTTCTGATGTTCGTTACATCTAATTTAAGAGTTAGGCTATGTTACATTCTCCTTAATCAACCAAACAGATGTTGAGGTCATAATACCCGCCCCGAAATATCTTTAGATTGAGGGATAAAATACCATTGTTTTCTGATTTGCTCATCGCAAGTGATTCTAGTCTTAAATAAAAATTTAGGAATGTTCGATATTGTTGATCAAACTATAAATCATGTATTTATTCACACTATCTAGGTCGTTTTAGCTTGATCGGAAATATTTTACAAATTTTTGGTCTGCATTTCCTACAAAAGTTACTGCACATAATAAAGTAGAATTTCTTGAACACACTTTTTTCGAGCTATCAGATTACTTTAAACCTACTTCAATATTATTTATAAATAAGTTGTGAAAAAGGCAATTAATTTAGTCTAAATGTCAAAAATTGAAACAGAAAATTGTTTCATCTCCACCAGTTATTCGTGAAGGAAAATTTTGCATGCTTGAGCAAAAGTATGCTGCTTTTCCATTTCAGGATGCTAATACAAGCCTTATTGTTTAATTCTAAATCTAAATATAACCTTTATTTTCTGACGTATATTATCCATTTCGTCTAGTGACCGATGATAGTCAAATTCAAGCAAAAAAATTCATTTGTTGATGTTATGGTGACACTGACGCTAAATCTGTTTACGTATTTATGCAATTTTCGATTGAAAACTTCAAATTCAACTTGATTCTAGTCTGAAATCTATGTAAGCAAAAAAGGCCACAAAAAATTGAACTACGTAGATTTGTTTTGTTCTAATCATAATGCAGAATACATCAATCTTGCTTAGTGACTTCAAAATGGCTGTCTTTTAGTTGATGACAGTTTTTGGATTGATACCAAAAGTAGAACTAATAACTGCAAGAGCGCTTTCCATTTTCCTCCCAAAGTTTGGTATTCAATGGAAATAAATTGTCATGTACTTGAGCAGAGCATGCTTTTATACTTAAAAAATTTTTTGCTAATGCCAACTTATTTAGTCAACTGATATAGCATATTGTTTCAAGAGAAAGGTAAAATAGTTTTATGGAATAACTTGTAGTTTACCATTTCCTATCTACTTAAGTAATACTTTCAGCCATTGCATTGGAATTTATTCTTAGGAGGTCTGCTTTAAGGGGCAACGAGACTCGTAGCAGAAAAGAGTACAAGCAATTCGTATGCATGACTAGGACTTTTGTCAAAATATGACGAAACATTGGGTATTCTTTGTTTGTGTTAATTTGAATTATGAAAGAATCAAAGAGGTGCAAAAATGATTCTCGGACCATTTTCACTTTATTACCTCCTTAAAAATGATTTTCATGAATCATATCACCTAACAAATTAGTCTCGATCTATTCAGCAGCCCCTTGCACCACGTTCCGCGACTCTTTTTGCACCGCATATTGGCATTCCTGCTTTTGGAGGTTATCATACTGTCGGTACCTGTCCACGCTACTGGCTGCATCCTTCCTCTATTGGCCGAGATAGTCAGTTTCAAGACACAAATATTCGTTGTGGCTGCTCGGACTGATTTGTAGTTAATGTCTATGCTTGAATAACTAGACTGAAGTACAGTCTTTTCTCCAGTGTTCTTCATCACTCTGTTGCGTTTAATCGTTGTTAGAACCCAACATCTAAGTCATTGAATCGCGAGAGATGGTAAGTAACTTAAACAAACTTTAAAGAGAAACATTTTTTTTGATAATGGAAAAACCATGTAACTTATTTGTACCATTGATATTTACAAAAGTCGACAAAAGCAAGAATTCATTCTCCTGCCTCGAGATGTGCAAGATCCAAACTAAAATTTTTTCTAAAAATCACCGTGCTACTTGAAATTATTAAAATCAACGAAAAAACAATCAAAATAATTAAAAAAGACCAAAAAACATCAATTTAGTTGTATTTTTTCTCTCTTCAGTTTGAATTTCACTTTAAATGGCCACATTTCTTCACTACAACTAGATTATTTTTTTGCAGAGCTGGAGCAAACGTTTGCGGCACATTCTTCGGTTTGACCCGCTGCTGCGATGGATGGACTAAAAGCCTTGATGGCCTCTGTACTACAGGTAGAGTAAAAACTAGTCTCGTTTTTAAAACATTCGCTCAATGGGAAACTGATTTCAGTGTTACAAAGAAGTTTTTGCATAAGCAGAGCAGCCACTATCAAAGAATGAATAGAAATTTATATAAGTGTCTGGTGCAATTTCGATTTAGCAAGTTTTAACCTTCTCTTTATTGTTGTGTTTTATGTGAATTGCCCTGACGTTCATTTTTACATAGCTAGAAACGGTAAGATTAATCTGATTTGTAGGTCCTGTTTTGTTATTCCGATAAAGATTTCAGCATGTCACAATGTTTCAATGTGTTCATGGGAAGTATTTTCGGTTTCGTGGATCTGTTACATACTTATAAAAATGGTTATAATCATGGCCGTAACTTTAAAGTTGCCGTAATTATTTAGGAGGTGCGGATCATTTACCTTAGTTAAAATATAGCCCTATAATTGTAAAGTGACATCTCAATGAAGTCGCAAAATCTTAACTATAAACATTCCTTTTTTTGCTTGTAAACTATCAAAAATTCTTGAGCCTATTTAAATTATGCAGTTTTATAAAGGTAGGTAGACTCATTTCAGATTTTAGTAAGGTGTTTGATAAGAAACTAATTGTTACGCTTTCTGTGCCTAAGGTCTATTTAAAACTAGTTTTAGTTTAGTAAATAATGATTTGATATATATTTGGTGTTAGAATATTAATAAATTGGTAAAAGCACCAAAGCTGATTTTTGAATTTCGTCAGCCCTTTTTCAAGTACTGCCAAAATGTATTGTACCTGGCATTATCTGCTCAATGCTTCTGTAAATGGTCGCAGTATTTTGACTGTGCAGAGGAGACTTGCTTAGTTCGCTTATGAGTTAGTGCACGTTAGAATGACCAGATGATACAGTAGCTGCAACACCAATGTGGCACATTGCGATGAGACCAGTTAACCTGACTGTGCTCATGCGTGCACAAACAGTTTCCTCCAAGACAAATAGCTGCATGCTCGTGGGATAGTCGTGAAAAAAGCCAGATACGGGAATATCCTGCTCGCAATGACTGAGTCTGAGGTGATATAAAGATGGTTAGTCATGATGCCGCTTGGCTTATTTGCTTAGTCCAATTCCGAATGCGCAACGTTCAGTTATATTAGTAAGATCTCAAACTGTCGCCAATCATTGGCCAAGGTTCTGATCTCTATGTTAATTCTGGCAGAAGATAGGGCTGTAAGACTGAAATGTGCAGTTCTACTATCTAAATGAAATCATCTGGCAACTCAGCCGGATATAAATGAAAGAAATCCTAGCACAACTTACATAAATTCCAATCCCGATTCTCTTTGCCTCTAAATCTAAATAACAACCAAAGGGCAAATTGTAATGGTCTTCGAAGATCAAAAGCTACAACCACACTTTCCAGATTGAAGATTTACGATGTGCCCTACCTAGTGTCTAATTTTATATATCAAGCATTAGTGTTTAACTAATTCCATTTCAAACTATGGAAGTGGATACTTATTAAAGCTACCAGTTGAATTGCTTGATAACACATGATGTCATCATTTTTCAGCTATTTGTGATGGAAACTGTGGTGACAGAGGATCTTGCATCGCTCCAAATCAATGCAGATGTGAAGATGGAAGAGTAAAAGATGATTGTACGCTTGAGGAAGACTACGGATATCTGGCTGATGAACCAGGTAGGAATATAATCATATTGGCTCATTATTTTCCTATTTGTTTTAATGGGAGACCAAATAGTAAACAAGATGCCACATATATCAACCAGATTCAAAATGCCAAACTCTGTAGACCTTTCATTAATAATATCAATCAAAGGAATCTTAAAATACCAGTGACATTACTGGTACGAACATGTGCATTCCTGCTTTGATCTGCAGTACCTGACCAAACTGATCAGTCATTCCCATTAGTTGGGAAACATTGTTATTTTGTGGTTTAAGTTAAATTTTTTTGGCTGTGATCCTTTTAATATTTCTAAATGTATTGAAATAGACTGAATCATTATTTCAAGTGGCCATGTGCCCTATGACCTTAACCCTTTGCTCTTTTCAAACTTGCCTATTTCTCATTCATTCCACCTGCAACATATCCTTTTTCTCTCAAAAAGGAGAAAACGATAGGTATAAGATTCAGTGATACATTCTTTCAGCCCAATAATCCCCTTGTTCTACTGATTTTGAAGAACTTGAATTGTTAGAATGCATATTAATTTAATTGTAAGAGAGGGTTTTGAGAAAATTTCATCGATGTCAGGGAAAGAGATTTTTCGCTTATTGAAGTCCGAGAACATGCAGCTTCGGTATTTTTGAGGTTGAAATTACAAATAAACAAGCCTTTGGTCTGCAGTTTATTGCAGATGGCCAGGGTGCTATGGTGGCAAAACCCAGACTTAGAGAACAAGTCATCGTGGCAACTGGCTGTAAAAAAAGGGAAAGCGATCCTCACTGACTCACATGGATGGCGAGAGAATTTCCGAATCCAAAAATGCTGGGCTTAGTTAAGTCACATTAAAGTGCCTAATGTGATCACAAATTGGATAACTAATGTATTTGCAAATCCTTGTTAGAGATCACATTGATACAGTGATGCGCGTCGAATCCATCAGGCGCATTTCCGCAGAGGATGCTGCTGTTTTGTCGGCGGTGCCGAACCTAAAATGCGAATCGACTCTTAGATCGTACTGAATAAACCTCAGTTAAATTCACTCAAGGTTTTTCCATATCAGATAAAAAATGCACAGTGAGAACTTCTAGCCATTTTACATTAATTTTGATGTTTACTGCTTCGGCAGTGAAACAGAGCTGAACTATATTATAATACAATTGGCATTATTGTGCATAGCGAGTGATCGGTGACGTACATGATTAGTGTTTGAATTAAAAAGTCTATTGTTTCTGCTTCCCCTTCACTCCCCTCTTACATTAGAGTCTACTTAGTCTCAGTCTTGGAATCCTTATTTTTGGCTTTCTTCTGGTAGAATGGTATTTTTTGCAAAGACAAGGAGTTAAAAATGCGTCATACTGCTCATTCTGGAACTCTGAATTATACATCTCTGCTTAGATATGTAAAGACTATGCGAACTTTTAGGTCAGCGCCTCATTTAGGTTTGACGTGACTTATTTTTCACCGTGAAAGGGCCGCGATCTGCTTTGATCTTCTATGCGATTTCATTCCAACTCTTTAGAACTTTTGATAAACCACTTGCACTCTTTTTGCTAATAATTCAAGCTAATCAATTTGACTTCTGTATGTGTAATGGTTCAAACTACTCTAGAATTTTTCAGTTTGCAGCTATTTGAATGCCGAAAAATTGGCATTAAAAGAATTCAAATTTGAAGTTAATTTAGGCGAAGTATTCTATTTCAAATCAGAACCTTTGCAAACCTGGTTGTTAGATATTTGTTGGAAGAAGAAGAACCAAAATATGCTTTTCTGAAGAGCTATAGATGGATGTTCTCAGCAGTTGAATGAGGCTGCACTCAGAAGATCGTCAGTACTCAAATCGGCGATTCGAATGAAGGTTGCTTATGGACAGGATCGCAATCCTCCAGCACTATAATCTACAGAAAAGTCATAGGTCAAAATCGGATGCTCAATGTCATGACTCGTATAATTTTATTCGCATGCTTCCTAATTTGTCATCAGTTCCTCATTTTGATGACTGAAAATGATGCTCAAGTCGCAATCAGAGTGTTTCTAAAAAATCTTTTCAATTTGAAAGTATTCCGTCAAAGACTATTCGTTATGAATTATAGAATTCACTTTTGGATTCTAAAATAGGAAATCCCGCATATTCACACCCGCTAAAATAAAAAGCCACATCTGTCAGCTAATTATTTGTTGATTCTACCATAAATGATTCATGATTTCCACAAATGGTTACTTGTCTGCCTTAATAATTTATCATTTGGCTTCATGGAATGTTCACCTTTACCGTCCCCATGGGAAGCGTTTTCACCTGCTAATTAAGCCTTAAATAAACTGTTCTGCTAAAATCATCTTGATTCGTCTTATTGAAATGGCAACCTCTTCCTATTTTGCTACGGAAAACATTTATTTTAGTCTTATTTACTGACCACTAGCTGAGAGAATTCGGTTTTACTTTCTTCGCAAATAAAGTAAATTTGCACTGCTAAGATATATAATTTCATATTTTGTCCCTTGAATGTACGCCCCATGAGAGAATACAACTTTGCTGACTAGTTGCATATTATGAGCAAACGCTTGTTACACAGATTACCTACAATATTGTGCTGACTGGAAGAATGTAGATAATTAAAAACCGTTTCGAACCAATTCGAGGATTTGAATAACAGCTGACAGAGGGATTGAATCAAACTGTCAAAATTCATGTTCGTTTAAACCTCAATCAATGAGGAGAGTGTCTTTTTACTTTTTTGAATTGAGAATAATTGATAAAATTCATCAGGATACTTAATATTCTATTTTAAAATTAGGGTATTTTACTAAGAAAAAGACATTGCAAGAAAATAATTGCCAATTAAATTAAATTTTTTTTAAAACTTGTTAATATCTATTTATCTGAAATAGTTTCCAGACAATCGAAAAGTCATGACAGTGATTCTCGTTTCATGAAAATATCCCACATCATTAGGTCATGGTCATGCTGATGGTTATAGTAGTATTGAACTCAGGCCAATGTTAAATGGCAATATAATCTGACATTTACTTTGAGGAGGCCATAAATATCTTAGAAACTTGCTGATTAGCGTTCTCAGAAACGGTCGTTCTTTTTTAACCAATATCTGACCATTGTGACTGGTGATTTAAATCATTTATAAACGAAAATAATGAACTCTTTATTGACTTAATTATAAAAACTTTAGTTTGTGCTGGTGCTTTTTCCCATTAAATTCCTTCTGAGCTTCTCTTCGCAATTTGCGGTTCTAAGATTAAAATAGTTCTACTCGAGATGAAGTAAAATTGATCCTAGTATCCTGCATTGTTGAATAAAACTCAGTTTTTTAACCTTTTTGCGATCTCTTTTTGAGGAAGTTTGCGACTGTGCAGAATACTCTTTTGCTGATCAGGCCATCCGGAAAATAAACAGGCTTCGTGAAAAGAGGTAGCTGTTATTTGAAGTGTCCGATCTTATCCAGTAGTATCCCCTCGTTTGATCCGGATGAGTTATTACCCGCCCATTATGACCTCCATTATGCACTACTCGAGTTTAAATCTATCAATTTCCGGAATGCTGGGCCGTTATGTAATCAAGAATATCTCAATGCCTAAAAGAAAAATGCTTTGGTCAAAAAAGCACTGTTTGTTTATTAGATTGTTTATTAATTAGAGATTGCGTGAAATGCTCGAATATACGATCAGCCCTTGGATTTATGAGTTATTAATGATGAATACATAGTGACTCTAACGCTATTAAAATAGATATGTCAAAACCAAAACCAAAATTAGAAGGTTTTTTCATTCGCTATTTTGCTGTTCAAGATCCCAGCAATGAAAATTTAAGATTTAAGTTTGTTTATGCTCTGATGTGTGGGAAGTATATGACCGCACTAGTCAAATAGCTAGCACGAGAATCATTGCATAGGTATCAAAGTATCTAGAGTGAATTCATTCTCAGAGCCTAAACTTAAATCTTTATAGTGTCGCCGAAATTTATCTTAAATATTTCATCTACAATCGTCTTCAGAAGTCTTGATCTTTTTATTTAGTTTATTTGGGTATTTCTTTGACACATGAAAAGACGTTCGAACGCTTCCACTACGCTTATACTCGCATTCATGTCACCCAGTAGCCTTCTCAAGAGCTGTTTCGTCCATCAACTGTTTCAATGTTGTAGAGATGATTTGATTAGCCAAAGTTGAACCAAAACATAAATACCTTATGCCTGTGGGATCACAGGAATTCCTATTTTTATAGCTTCAAGCATGTTTAGAGGTTTAGTAAAGTTTTAATAGAGTGCTTGTTATTTCTGTGGCAATCAGTATAGCTAACTTAAAAGTTATTCTTTTTACATTCAGTACGATGCCCTTTAAACTGCAACAACCGAGGAAGCTGCCTCAATGGAAAATGCATCTGCGAATTTGGCTTCAAGGGGAATGCATGCGAGGGTAAGTGAGCCTTTCTATGCTTCAATGTCCATAGAATACAGACTTCCGTTTTGAGCCGTTAAAACAGCAAAAATTGCAACCAAATTAAAGCCGTCAGTTAATTGTTTGAAAATTGGCTGTGTGACCTTCCAAAAAAGAGGTCTATTGGCACCTAAATTTCCTCCTCCTACTGCTGATTTGCAAAAATTTAAGCCGGATAATTTTACGATGCCAGCAAATGAAAAGGCTGTATACACTGGCCAAATCTTGATCTCCACATTTATCCAAAATATAGCCCATATAAATCTAATTTGGTGCATATAAAATAAAATTATGATTTATTTGTTTTTTGTAGCCGAAAAAAATCGCATTTTTTTTATTACTAAGAATAATAGCAATGCTTATATAAATCCTCTACAGCTCACCACTGTATTTTTCATTCACAAAATAAGAAATACAAAATTTATCCTTACTTAATAATTCTAATATAACAAATCACGGATTTATTTAAGCTAAATTTTAATAAAATATTAAGATTTTAGAGCCTAATTAAAAAACAGTAACTGGTAACTTTTCTTAAATTACTAAATTATATGGCAGATACTGGCAGTGAATGCAAGGTGAATGAATTTTGAATGGTTTCTCCGTTTTCCTTTTGTGTAGAATTTCAGGCTTGTGACAGGGATTGGAACCTTAGGTCTTCAAATTTATCAATGAAAGTTTACTGGCTTTATCATTTGTGAATCGTTTTGGAATCGTTGCGATGCCTCCGTTCCACTTTTTGGTCATCTTTGGTCACGCATAAATTGGCGTCTCTCAGTTATCAGTGATTTGCACCAATTTTCGAATCCAGATGTGCCTTCAAAAGACATGTATATGAAAGCAATATTAAATTCTGATTATTAAATTTGAGTAGTCAATTTTTAAGTGGAATGAAAAAGGATCAAACGCAAGGTCGTGGCTTGTATGCATAAAAAAGGGCTGCCTATAGTATTTGATATACGTGGTCAATTCTTATTAGAAAATCCAGCCAAAATTATACTTATCTCATCAGTTAAAAAGCCAGCCTCAAAGCTCTAAGTATAGAACAGCGAAATGCATGGCCTTGACTGCACCTATTCGAAAATGAAGGGTAATTAAGCCATTGTGATTCACATGAATCCTCGATTTCTTACTAAATAAGAATTCAATGCAATCTCCGCCTGAAAGAATCTTGTGTAAGTTTGAATGGGCCTCGAAGAGGTTTAGGAAGGTACCTAGAATAAACAGGCAAAAATGACTTTTGCTTAATGAGTACAATCCCTCTAATCTTGCTTGTCATTCAAAAGTTGACAAACAGTTTTAATCTCGAACTAAAGCAAAAAAGAACATCGTTGTGAAGTCAAGAATACAATTTTATAAATTCGGCAGGCTTAGCCTTTTAGGTCCTGGTTCCAAGAGCTGTAAATTCCTAGTCAATCTTAGTTTTCTCGCTTATAAGGATCTATTTCAAAAAGGAAATTAAACGACCATTAAATCACGCAAAAAATGCATTTATGCTGAAATTTATTTTGTGATCCAAATTTTTTTTAATTTTTAAATTTCTCCATCAATGACTGAGGCAAGTGTTTTCTTCCAATAAAATTTCGGTCACATATAAAAAGACGGATGACTGAAAAATGTGCGAATCTAGAGAATCATGTTTGACAATAAAACCAGCATTACATTTTAAAGCAACATTACAGACATTAAACGTGTGTTCTGACTTGCAATGCGTGGATTTAATTTTTTTTAATCTGGTGAATGGGTTAAAAAGGACTCATGATATTGTGATACCAAGCAAGCATCACTTTCAGTTGAATTTTGATAGGGTCAAACCCTTTCTTTAAGGCATTGATTTAACCAATTTTATCACGTTCAGGATTGTTTCATTGAAATTTTTGAAAATGACAAGGTTCATTTCTGTCATATTTTCTATTCAGTGCTATCTGCCATTCAAATTTATGTTTTATTGAAGTTTCAGCAATGTACTGAACATTATGCTGAAAATGTAAATAAGGATCAGGTTCTCCGCGAGTTCAACGGCATATGTTCATTAAAAAAGGATTTGTGGTTGTGAATGGGGATCTTCTTTTATCTCGAAACAATTTCATTTGCAATTGTTTAATACCAATTTCAACCTCGCGCAACCCAACTATCGGATTTAGTGTCTTTCAATTACCTCTCCTCAAACAGCCAAACCTGATACTACAAACATTTGCTAAGATTTCCGGATAAAATCATGCCTCTCATCAAGGGCTTCTATGATAAGCACCGCCTAACAAATGGCAACAGCTGAAACAAATTGTGATTAGACTAACTCCTGAGGTAACCTTCTCCGTGCCAAACTATAGGAGCTCATTTCAAGTATAACTGCCAAGGCATTTACAAAAATTGCTCTCTGGCCTTCCTGAAGTTCTATATTCTTTTAAAATTCAGCCATCATTCCATACCTTTTATTTTCTCTCCCAAAGTACGCTGAACGATTGCTTCAAATTTCAAATCCTAGTTTTCTATTTCTGATTCTCATTTGTACATTATTCGAATAGTAAACTTTTCAAATCAATGTTAGATTATTTCCGCATAGTCCATTTTTAGCAAATTAATTTTAATTTTTCTATCCATTTCTGTCCTAGACTATGGGTTTGAGTGAGTCAGACTGATTTAACCAAAAACTTCAAGTTTACGTCCATATTCCAACACGTCAGAGCAATTTAGACTTGTCTTTTTGATTAATTGCCTGCACCCTTTTATTCGAATAATCAAATCAAATCAAAGTCCAAATCTGCATCCTTCTAATGCTTACAGAAATATTTTTCTTATTCAATCTTATCTCCTCCTTGAACGGTAAACGATGAACTAAACTAAGTAAATTACTTTCCCTTTCTATAAGGCTTCCTTCCTGCTATTAATTAAAACCAAACAAGACGAGAGGAAGAGTAAATGTAATCTGTCAAGTAGAAAAATTCTGTTTTTTGTCGGAGGAAGCCAATGCTGATTCCAAGGCTTTTGAATCATAGCAGCATTTTAATAACAAACTATTTCCTTTGATTCTTGGCAAAGCAGTAACTGAGCCGCTTAGAGATATTTTCCACCGAAATCAAAAGAGTTAATTTCTTAGATCTTATCTTTCAATCACTTGAGAACCTATTGAATCATTGTAAGTGTGCTGTTAACAGGGAATTATGAATGACATCGCAGCTAATGTCATCTGAGAGGTCAGAGTGGATTCACAGATTTTCAAAACTGCAGGTGAAAGGCCGCTGACTATTTCTATTTATTTATTTATCCATGAATTTATTTAGGAAATTACAAATTTGCTGCCTCTGCTCCTTTATTTTGCATTTTTATTTAAAAACATTTTTTTGGATTGTATGCGAAAGCAAAATTTTGTTTGTTTTATTTAATAATGATATCACAATATTGATCGTAATCCACTGGTTCCCTGTATGCTTCGTCAAGCAACTGATACAAGCTTGTCATATTTGCAACTACCTTACAATGGTCCAAGCAGAATGTAAATACAGAGAAAATATTGCAGCCACTGTTTTTAGCCATCTCTTGGCTTCTGCAAGCAGAATGATGCAATTCTGAACTTAACTGGCCTTGAAATGAAACCATGACTCATTCGACGTCGGCTCAGTAGAACTGTATCTCCTTTTGGCAGGGCACTTTTATATGAAGCACAAAGTCATTTATCGGTCTTTTAACGTTCAGAAGATACAAAAAGCTATCCATTAATGTTCATAATTAATTTGATTTTGGCAATTTTTTCACTGGATATATTTTTCTTCCAGAACTTAAAATTTCCCATTTCTTTTTCAGAAGAAGAGACTGGACCTTGTTTTCTTCAAACGGATCGCGGTGTTTGCAAGAATAGGATATTAGGTTCTGGCAACGTAACCGAAATGATGACACTAAATGCCTGCTGTGCTAGTGTCGGCGTCGCATGGGGCGATCTGTGCCAAGTTTGCGGGGTTCACCACTCTTACTGTGGCAAAGGCTATATTCTTGTAGATCATAGATGTGTCGGTAAGTCAGTAATTGCTTTTTTCTGAACAAGACATACTATTATTTGAAAATTAAAGGTAACTAATTTATTTATTTTTGCACCATAATTATGGCTACTTCTGATCTTATACTTATTTTGTTACATTTTGCCTAGGTAGTAGTTCAGTAAATAGACTTTTCCTTAACATTTTAGATGTTAATGAATGCGAAGTTCCCAATGTATGTGCAGGAGGAATTTGTCGAAACACAGATGGGACATTTCAGTAAGTTAGTTTAAGTTACTACTAATTCTGGTTATTGAAATCGGCCTGTATCAAGCATTTAGGTTTATAAATGTGATATACGAAGTAAAGAATCGTGATTTATGGTTCAAAAACTGAGCAGATTGACCTTAATATGTTACTATTATGGCGGTCAAATCGAAGTTAAAGGTGAAATAGAAGTGCAATCAGATCCAATTAGCAAATACTTCGAGCTCAAAGGAAAAAAATCTTCCATCATGGGTTCATTCATCCTGCATGGATGTAAATGTGTAGCAAATTGAACCGAATTGCGCATAGGAAGGCACATTTACAGAATGAAGGAGCAGATTCTTGTAAGACAATGTGTATAACTTTTACATCACTTAATCGGCTTTATCTACGTAATTTTGGGACCCTAAAGGAAACAGTTTGCAGGACTTCCTGCTATTCGCCATTTTGAAGGCAACATGCGAAGAAGTTGAATAGTCACTTGATGATTCTTAAAGGTGGAAAACGGTGGAAACCTTTTAGGAGAACATTTATCGAGTATTAGATCACCAAAACTACTCTAAGTGAGAGAGGTCTCCACTTCATAGTCATAAACTCTCACTGTTTTAACGAATACATACTTAGAGATACAAGCTTATGAGTTCATATTTTTCTGCTCTAGTACATTGACATCTGAATTATAAATAGAATTTCGGTAGCCAACTTATTTCATGACTTCATCCCTCATAGATGCAGCTGTCCTCATGGCTACGTTTTCGACAAACCCAGTGTTCAATGCCTCCCCGTACAAAGTAAGGCATCAGCCCTGCTTATGTTACAAATCGCTCGAATTTTATTGTAAATTAAATCAAATCAGAAGGTTATGCATGAAATATGTTGTCATTGTCTTTGTTTGTTGAATTTTTTTCCTATTTCAAATGTCATTAACATTTGCCTATGGGATTTATTATTTTAAGGATCCACAGCAACCGCCAGTTTTTTGACAAAGCGAAATTTTAGAACTGTTGAAAGGGAAGATTGCTAAAATGCAAATCATCATTATTTCATTTACTTAAAGTTCACAATTAACTAGGCGGGGGTTTATGTATAGTAGTGAATAATTTTCAATTGTTATTCTCAATACCCTACAAGTCTAGTCTATTTTATAACAGTTTAATGCTAAAATAAGCTTATACTTTAAGTTATGAATATAGTGATTATTGAAATTGCCTTTGTATCAGTTACTTTCAGCTTTTTAAAACTCTATTAATTTGATTTCTCATTTGAATGTGACGTTGCAGTCCTAAGTAAACTATTAGTCTAATTCCCAACCCGCTTTTCGACAACTGAGCTGACCATAATAATTTCGTCTAATGTCTCACTATCTGCACTGGACGGATTGTAACTAATCAGGATATTTAGATGGGTGCCAGAAAAATCTGGAAGCCTGTTCGCCTGGTGGGCACTGTATACCGCTTCAAGGTACAGCTTACTTTTGTCAATGCGATCCAGGATACGTTGCCACAGATGGAAATACTCGCTGTAAGATGTGAAACCATCTCTCATTTTTTGGATTCCTGATAAATATCTGTAACAATAAAGGTGTTATAACTCGTTTTAGGTCGCAAAGAAGACGTGGCACTTAATTATTGCGACATATTTGAAGGAAAATTGTGCAAAAATGGAGAATGTCACCCAACCGTCTCCTCATATGAATGCACATGCAATCCCGGATTTGTGCCAAGTCGCTCCAAAAAGCAATGCATAAGTAAAGCATCCCCAGTACCTATCTTACCATGAAACATGAATTCATGCAACTCTATTTAATAATGTTGGCCAAAGACTTTCAAATTTGGTGTGTGTATATTGGCCTACCAAGGCAGGACTTGGCGTCTAGCAGAATTCTGACGTACGAGTGCATCTGCATACCTAACAATCTCAAAAGTGTTGAAACTTAACAGGTCATAGTTCGCTAAAGGACAGTAATTTCCGAACTGTCTGAACCCTTGACAATAATTTAAATTTCTCACCACCATGTTTTCATCCATGGATCAAAATGACGACGACCTAAACTATCTTAAAATGCCAAATTTATAGATGATTTCTAAAGCATAGAAAAATAGATTAGCTTTTATTTACAATGTTTTAATTTAAATAGACAGAGTCAATCTGAAGTTTTCTCCTGTTTCATATGTGGATGGAATATCGATGATAGTTATAGCAAGGGCTGTAGCAGAACGATCCTAAATATTTTATTAATGAGACAATTAGGAATTTTTTAATGAATCTGTTATCTAGAATAATAAAACCTAATGAGGTTCAATGTGAAAGGAAGCCATTTTAGAATTTTGCAGCTGATTGTTACTGCAAGGCAAAAGTTTAAATTCCCATGAAGTGCAGTGGAGGACGATTCAGATAGTTATGGATGATCTGTTGATCTTTCGTTGATGTTTATTAATGAAGATGATTCCACAGCCAAATACTGTGCTACAGTAATTCGTTCTTGGTTGTCACCTGAGGGCTTCAACATACTATTTAACATGCAAGACTGTTTAAATACCATATTTATAGTCTAAGTATGGTTTGAAACACTAGCAGCATATCAGTTAATGTTTTTCGTATTTTTTTTAAAAGCTAGAGTTCAAGGTTCATTTATCATGACCTTTTTATCTCGTCAGATAAACAAGCTCGACCTTGGCAGAATTTTCATTAATGCTTTTGCCTATTTCGTTAGAGGACTTTAACGCTTGTTTGATGTATGGAAATGGCGTCTGTGCCAATGGCCAGTGTATCCCAAGCGGTCGCAGTTTTCGATGTCTCTGTAATCCAGGATACATCCTTTCCTCAGACGGAACTGCCTGTTTAGGTGAGCTTTATTTTTCGCTATGTTAGGGCTTACGAACAAACATTTCAAACTGATTATGCCTAATTTATAACAAGTACAAGAGTCTCATAGCTGCCCGAAAGACTACAAAGACAAAAAAACCTTATTCCTTTTGAGTGCAAAGGGCTGAACCCATACACTGATGCTGATAAAATTTATAAACCCCATGATTTCTTAAGGTTAAGTAGGGCCTTCAAGAGAGAGCAATTTGATATTGAAAGTCGTCAGTTGATTCATCTGATGAATGGGTTGATGGCTCCTTTTGACTGAGCGAAATTCTCCACACTGTAATAATGTCAGAATTTGTGTCATACTGATGGTTTAAAAGCAGCTATGGTAATTTTATAGATAAATGTCAACAACTTGGACCATCGATATGTCAGAACGGTTTCTGCCTTTCTCGACCCTATGGTGATTATGAATGCCGCTGCCACTATGGTTATCAGCCCTCACCGGATAGGAAAAGCTGCATAATGCTCTTGAATCCCTTCCAAAGTAAGCAATCAAGGAATCATAAATAGCGACGGAATTTTTACCATTTTTTGGGTATTGCAAATCCACAATCTTGAGTTAAATCGGTTAACTTTGAGGCAGCGCTATCTTTTATTTTAAACTATTATCGAATATAAGATTGAAAATGTCTGTTCTTCTAGTGTTGTCATTTTATTAATGACAAGATGCATTCGTTTCGCAGCTCTTAGCAAAATGATAAATAAACGTAATTAGTAAGCATAAGTTTCACGAAATCATTACATTGCTTCCTAGGCCTAAAAAAAATCAACAGTTTTTGATAAATTCAGTAAACAAATGAATTGTAATTTATAATAGACATACTTGCATTCATTTAGTTAAATCTGTCATTAGTTATCTTAAGATCAAAAACATGCGGCAGGCAATACGACAGTTAGAGGCCTGAAATAATCTGAGAATGGCTGATACCGAACTTGAGGATCCTTTTGATCTGCAAAACATCGTCATATGTTTTGAATAATTGTTTACTAGTATGGAAGATCGTAATAAGATCGCATTACAGCCCTTATTTTGATATTTCTCTGTTATAGGCAAATATTTTATTCCATTCATTGTATTATAATTCCTGACGGCAAACCCAAAGCAGCTGTTTATCCACCACAGACTCATTAATTCACAAATTCGCAGATCGGAGAAAACAATGAATGTTTGGATGTTGTCCAACTTGTTTAATATTCGGGCATTTCAATCGAAATTCTCTCGGTATCCATATAAATATTAATGTAAAAAACACAACTATGGGGAGCAGTCTCCTTTCGTAGTTTTGACTCCCTTACGCATTTGAATAAATCTAAAATTTTATTCTCACGTATCATCCAGAGCAATTCACTTTTGCAAATTTGTTTTGAAAATTTGATTTCATATTAACCCATATTTACAAGTATCAATAAGAACTTTTCGGTTTTATACTTGGAGAGCAATAAGTTTAACATGCATCAAAACCTCCCCGAAATTCTTACAAAGAAGCAAACGAAATGAAGCTTAAATGATGTACTTGAATAGCGTAGGTATGAGTAAATCCTTGGTCGCCCTTGAAAAAATTTACTGCGTTAATCAACTATCACAACAAATGAGAAATTTTGAGGAGGATAATTAGATGTTTTCATCCCTTTTTGGATTGATCGATGGTTCCATAGAAGGTACCGTTAATGATCCTACTAACTGAATTGTTGTGGGAGTAGAGCTGAAGAAAAGCAAACATAAATTTGCATTCTGTATGAGCTCCCAAAATGAAAGCAACTGTTTTGTAAACATGTAAATTGGCTCATTTGAATAATGAGTATGAATTTTTAAAAGAAATTATTCTATGGATGTCGTGTGCCTACTGTAGTGACTTCGTTTCTTGGAAAAAAGTACTTCTGATTCAGCTTAAATAATTGCTTTGGCACACAAGACTCCAATAGTTTCCCTAAATAAAGCGTTTACATTGAAAAAATGCATCAACCCTAGTATTTTTTAGCTTCAAGACGTGAAACATGGGGCAACGGTGGAAATGTCTATCGCAGTTCATATCAATCTGACTTGCCTCAGGATAGCAAACTGTATTACAAATATGGTAAGTTCGTAGAGGACTAGAATTTTGATCCTCTTTGGTGGTAAAACGTTAGTGTGGCTGTCATAGACTACTCACATAAGTTTGAGTTCATATTTGTATCTTTAAGCAGATGAAAGTTTCTCAAAGTGGTAGGCCCCTAGTCACCCACACTTCTATGTAATGGCTACTTAATTACATGAAAGTAGCATTGTGATTATGTGTTGGATTTTTACACTTAGGGTTAAAGTGTAGTTTATAGGAAATATTTAAGTAGAATTTATTTCAAATACAAAGGAGACCACCAAGTGCTGTTAAGAAAAAAATCGACGGAACATGCATCAAAGATTGACGAAATTAACAACCCAAAGGAGATGCATGGGGAATACTTAATAGACTTATATTTCGAAACTATTGCAATACTTTGACTAGGGGCTTGAGGATTTTAACCCCACAGTCATATTTCAAAAGCCATACTCACTGAATCTGATGGAAAGTATTAGTTTTTACCTCTTTGTCAGACTGTTAATCATAAGAAAATGTTGATCAAAACTTGCCTTTAGCTAGTTGCTGGAAGTGTCAGCCAATGCCTGTTGTTAAATATTGCACTGAAGGTGAAAAGAAATCCAAATAAGGCCAAATCAGTTCTAGAATAAGGACACTGTCTTTGTGAGTGTTTGTTCAATTTTTATTCCTGCTCAACTTCCGACCATAAATCAAAGCGAAATCGGTCAAGGTCTCAGTAAGAACTTTTTTATTGAAAACAAAGAAAAAAGGCTTGCTTTCATGGATACTGTGGGCCTAGAAGACCTTATAATGGCTCTCCACTACTTTTAAAAACAGTAATAATGGTCAAGTATCAAATTTGTTTTAATTTAAAAATTAGCCGCACCAAAGCCGAAGATCTTAGAGACACGATGGCAGACACCTTTGCAGGATAACTTCTCTAATCCCTGTGATGATATCGCCATTAAACGCAAATGCTCGGGTGGTTTTTGTATTAATTTGGGTCGAGGACTCTACGAATGCCAATGTTATGATGGCTACCGAGCCGTCAATGGCAATAAGCAATGCACCGCGGACTACAGAATACAAAGTGGTGCGTATCCATCTCTCGTTCTGTTGTTTTCAGAAATGTACTGCTCCGATTTTCTTACCAAAGTTTGTTTACAATCAATAGAGTTTACATCATTTACTTATTTATTTATAACCATGTCTCAGCCAAGTTACTTCAGCTCTTATCATTTTAATCGAAGCCTTTAAGCAATTTTATCTATTAAATCAACTAATGCAATATTTTTCGCTTCACCTTTTGTCCTTTCTAGCCAAAAGTAACTGGCCTTATCGAGGACATTATCGTAATATTCGAGTGAGTTTGAAAAAGCCAGAAATATTGCTATTCACAATGATTATGAGCTGTGCTGATTGGTAGACTTCGTAAATAGTAGGGAAAATCACCATAATTTTTGCCATAAGTGTAACAGGTCGTACTGCATTTCTTGTATTTTCATAAGACCAAATCAACCGAACAAGAGCTAAAACTGATTATGAAATTTCAAATTTTTGAGTTTTCTACCGTTTTGGACATTTTCATGCAATGTAGTGTCAAGCTTTGTAGTAGGCGTATACTATAAATTTAAAAAAAATCTGCCTTCATGCATTCTATCATAATAAAACAGCCAAAATACGGCAAAGTATTGAAATCGTTAGTTAATTTAATGTTTAACTATCTTCATCTCATCATTAAATATTTAAAATTTCAAATTCCAAAAAAAATTCATTTTGTTTGGTTTTACTTTTGACAAATTTTTTATCAAAGCTATTTTTCTGCATGTTTAATTAACAATTTCTGCTACTCTCGTTTATATTTCGTGCTTGCAATTCTGATTTTACAATCGTTTCAAGCTCCAGGATCGGACTATCCAGACTTAAAGGCGTCAGTTGCACTTCATTTCCCGTTTTTCCGTTAATGACACACTACCCCACCTGCCCAAACCAATTCCAGTGACAAAAAACAACAAGTTGTTGTTTGCACCTTCAACTTTAACAATCTGATGGATTATCTTGTATGCATTTAGATATGTGATACTATGTTGCGAATCCCTCAAAAAGCTTTTTGATTCCCTTATGTATTCTCTTGCGGTCTTTGCTTTCAATAGATTGCCACTTTCTCCATTTTGCCTCTTTTTGAACACTTGCTTATTCCCAAACACATTCGTCATTCTACCACTTCTAAAACCTATTTGGGCCAGCTTGGCTTTTTCAACCAAATCGGGAAAATTTTAGCCCTAAAAATTTTCTAATGCTTTACTGGAATCCATATGAATCTGCTAATTAGCTGAATGTATTAAAGGGTTATCAGCATTCGGACTTGAATTCAAGTATGAACTGATGTTTGTACCAGTGCAGTATTTCAATCAAACTGCATTAGAGAAATATTGAGAGTTCTGAGTGCAGTTAGATCCCTATGCTTATGAAATCTTCATCTTCCTTTTAAGAAAACTAGCTATTTTACCCCTTTGATCTTCGATTATAATAATGCTTCATCTAGCACGTTTACATCCTCTTCCACCATGCAGGCTAAAGCGAAGATACGTAGCTACTGGTGCGAATGCTGGGAAAAATGATTGACGACCTTAGTTCCACTTGGAAAATTAGAAATGTTTGCTGTTCCTAGATCAACGCTGTAACAATCTAAAAAGAGCTGATTGTGTTTATTTAGTATGAATAACCTCAGTAGTGGGAGGCCTTAGAAACAGCCCAATCGGCTAATTTAATGCCGGAAGCTGGAACAACTTGAGACTATGATTTTCTTCCATATTTTTGCTACAAAATGTGATTCTGTGGTGATTTCTCGTACAAGCGCCGCCTAAGAAGGGTCACAATTCAAATCTCAAGTAGCACACACTTTAGAATGAACTATGTATGTAATATTGCTAGCGAGGTTTAAACACGAAATAAAAGTAAAAATCATCAGGGTAAGTTGGAAATTCCAGTCCTGTCCTGTAATTGAAATCGCGTACAACTGCTGGTGGATGAATTACTAAATCCATCCTTTCAATCTTTAACCATTCTCTTCTTGGACCACAAATCCAGCCATGGCGCAGATAATGATGGTTACGTTGAGACAGTTTAGGCAGTTTTGATAGAAGCGTTTGGTGTATCTACTGATAGTTCCGATCACTCAAACCTCTGACGCACAGAGGGTTGGTTAAATCCATATTTCTTCACATTCGAAATAGAGGCTTCTTCCCTTAAAATCAACTTTTCGTAAGTAAACAAGATAGCATTGCTACTAATATTGCAACAGTACGCAAAAATAAGTTGACAAAAATAAACTAAAATTAAATAGCATTGAGGCTTCTACTGAAGATTTCGGCCTTGATCGTGCGTCTAATGAATGAAGAATTCACAATCACGAGTAGTGTCCCTAAGTGCTCTACTTTAAAGGAATCCCATTTCAAGTGTTAGATGAGATTGGTAAACATTAGTACGTTAGAATTCTATAAAATGGCTTGCATCGGTAAGACCACCAAAATTTTTGCAAAACTACATGGAGTGAAACAAAATCTTTCAGTAAAGGAACCTTTCTGGGGGAAAGTAGCTGAATGGTATGTAAGACAGCATCGTCTACGCACTCAATCAAGCGCATTAAAAAAAGGTTTGATTTCAAAAGCAAATTTATACCAAAAAGGGACTGCACAAATTGCAATAGTTTACAAGGAGGAGGCAATAGTATTTGTTCTTTTTTCCGGAGATGTCAAGCAACTTTATGTGGGCTGTTATTGTTAGTGAGGAAAAACTAAACACTTGTCGATTGAGATAGAAGAACAGATAAGGTAGCGAGAAACAAATGACTTAAACCCTCTCAACTTTTAGGCTCCAAGTGAGAGAACGGAGGAGAGACTGGGAGACAAAAAAGCAAGACTGATGGAAGATTGTCTGACTTGGTAAAAAGAACACGCATGGATCAATTTTATGCTTAAAAATATCAGAATAAAAGACATTGTCTGTTTCCATTCAAAGCGTTACTTCTTTCACTACTTAATGGTTGTTAAGAGTTAAATAAATCTTGGAATGGAAGGAGAAAATTGCCTGAAAGCTGTAATTGATTTAGCGATGAAGAGCGTAATCATCTCTAAATCCTCTGCCTTTATTCTGGATCCGATCGTCTTTTCATGCGCGCTAGCTGATGATGCTTGAACCCTAAAATTTTTAGGAAGCACCCAGTAGGGGTCAGCGTAGCCGCTCTTTTCCGGTCATCTCATTCTGACACTTGTTAACCTCATTTTCGTTACTTCGGTATCTTTATTGAGCCTATGCATGAGCAGTAGACAGACTCTTAATGTGACGCATAAAACGATCTCTTTTCTTACAATCGCCTTCCCTTTGTCAACTTCATGAGCTTCTACTGCCGCTCGGGCCCACTGTTTCCTGTTCCATTTGTAATGAGCTTTTAGGTCAAAGTGATTAAATTCACTACATTAGATTTCAGGCATTTGGTTTGATTTGATTTAATCATGGATAAACCAATGTGATGCTAAAAAATTGCCAGACACGCTGAATATATCTTATCACCTGAAAATTTACTAGCAGATAAGAGCTTATAAAATGGTTCAGAGTCTTATCGAAAATCATCTGGACCAACCCGTAGTCTACCAGGGATTTGCTTATCAAAGTATTAAAGTTAATGGTTTTGGCTAGCTAACTCTTTGCGTCTTCACGTTTATATTGATGTTGCGCTCCTGTTTGATAGAGAACGGATTCCTCTAGCAAACATGCCTAAATTATGAGACTGTGAGCTGAAGTGTCTGAAGCGAATTAGTTAGAAGTGAAACTGGTCTAACATTTTACTGCTTGAGCTCATTACCAACTCACCCAACACGGAACCAACCATCCTAATTCCGGGCTTGTAATTCACTATCACTGATGGCCTAAATATGCAACTCAGCAAGTGACCAGTCTACCTACACTTCCATGTATCCCTAGTATTGGTATTTCATCCGCTCAGTTTCATCTTAAATTCGCACTATAAAATAAACAATAAACATGTCAGGAGAGGTTATGGGACTCGCTCCAATTTGGCTCCAAGTGGGCTACTACATCGTTATAATAAGATAATGAACTCCAGTTCAATTCATTCCTTCTTTTGGATACTCAAAGTCCGACTAAGGTAAGTTAACCTTTCACACGCATTTAAAGCTTACTGAACACCCTCATCTCGTTCTAATATCCCGGATTCGGCCAAATTATTTTCATCATGGACTGCAACTTCAGCTCCAACTGTCTGAATATCTAAATTCTCATTAACTGAACTGATGAACTCTTTATCGCTGCTCTCCAGAAGACCGGACTGTGATTGTAAGTATTACCTTTAAGTTTAAATTGAGGTATTACCAGGTTCGAAGAAGCATCTAGTTAAACTGCTTTCCTGATCACTCTTCAGCGACGTTTATTACGCTGACGTAAAAATATAGGATCATTCTCCTCAAATAATATTTTCTAAATTGAAGTGCGGCTGATCCCAGTGTAGTTTGCTTTTTTCTCATGTATCTCATTTAAGCGAATGACCTACATACTATCAGATTATCGTTTGCCTCTCTGGGTCTTCGCTAAGTGCCCCCATTGACATTCATGCCGTTAATTCAATTCAGGGTATTACAGAATTGTTCAGTTCTCACTCAGGACCTATCGGCTTATCACAGTGAGCAATCATTTTATTTTGTCCCAGATGAGCATTTCGTCAGAATCCATCAGTTAGGTATTCCATCCACTGATTATCATCTTCAGCTCTTGCTCTTCCGCAGCACGCACCATGGCATTAGTTTGCTACGGTATTTACGAGGATAAGTTTCTGTGATTTGATCAATACATTTTACTATCCATTCGGGTAAATGAACTGAAAAAGATCTTCCCACATCAAATTCCCACGAGTTTAAATTCTTGCGTTTTTTTATAGAAATCGCAGTGGAAGCCTTGAAATAATATTTCAAGCTCAATCTATAAATAATTAACCTTTGGATGAATTGAATAATTAGTATTCCCCTAATATTGTAGATATTTCTAACGTGAAGCAGGTACTCGTTGTCAAAAATTTAAAGCATTATACATGGCCATAGTGCACCTCTGAAAGAAAGTAATCGGCACCATTGATTGCTTCCACGATATATTCTGGAAGCTTCAATTTCGAAACATTATCAGACAAATTACCACGCTTTATTTTGACGTTTATTGCCTCTATTTGCCAGTCTGATATCTCAAACGTACAACCTAAGTAAAATCTTCCAGCAAATGTACGCGATCCGTACACGCATGCACCTATGTGACGATAGATCGAAATGGGAAATAGTTAAAATGTAGATTATATTTCGGTTTGCTTCTTCCTTGAATTGAATCAATTAGCTTTCCTCTTTATTAATAGGACCTTTTAGCGACTTTTCAGATGATCTATCTGTGAACAACTAACTGAGCAGCCTTATTGCTCTTACCCGGTTATGTCTTTTGCTATCGGCTGCTTAAAGGCATTTGCGTACCGAACCAACACATATAATGGCTAACCTTTTCCAACCCCATCTATGAGGAGTTGGCGTTCGATTTTCCGGCCAATAATCAAACTCCTCTCTTACACAGATTTGTGTCGAAAACAAAAAGGCAAAATACCAAATTCTAAGCTAGAGAGGCACTATCATACCAAAGTTAGTTCTACGCTGACATTAATGAAGGTTGTAAAAGAAGGATTAGATGACCAAACCTACTCTCAGCCTCTTCGTGGCAGCCATCAGTAACCCCAGCGGCAACTCCGGGGGTCAATTAGAGGGGTGACCGGATAGGCTTAATCACCCACCGGACGTTTAAAATTAGGTTGTGCCAGCAGAACTACAACTTCTTATAACCCGGTGAACGAGATACGACGTAAATACCTGGATTCATGGTCTCGAACTGGACTGTGGAATCCACGTGCATGCAGTAATGAATGGAATCTCCGCCAGAAAGTTGAAAAGATATCTGGAAGGAGTATGAGGATTGTCTGCCTTAACATTGTCCAGGATGGACGAGGCGCCCCTATGAAGTTAAACTGCTCCTTGTACTATAAAATTACGCCAGAGAAGTGGCCAGAGAACCAGAGACGTCGATAAATGCTTTTACTGTCTTTTATGCTGACTTTTGTGCACCAATTGTAAATAAAGCTATTTGTACGTCTGTTGTACCCCCAATAAGTCCTTGGGACTTGCCCTAATGGGTGGGGAGTAATAAAAAATAATAAAAGATTAGTCCTGGAATACAATCTTATTACCTTTATCTAGAAGTAGATAGGAAAAGCTTACTTCGGTATTAATCGAGAATCAATGCGGTGAAATGACGATTCATATCTTTAAGAATTATTTCTTCCTCTAATTTCCTATTCTTCACCACAGCAAGTCTGTTAATGGGCTTTCCTTTTGACAAGCATGTGCTCTCTTCCTTACATCTTATTGTTTGGCAATGTTAGTACCTAGGAAAATTAATGGCTAGCGAGATTCAGAGAGCGAGCATCATTGTAGAGTAAATCTGCTGACACCAGTTAATGCAGTGACAAATGGCTCTAAGGTAAATGGTGAGGCCACTCTATCAATGGACACCAAGAATTAATAACCCAGTCTATGAGATAGATTGTAGGAACAAGTAAAAGGACTATCGTTTGTTTAAATAGAAGCTGTTGCTTGATTGGATTCAATGTGGGCGAAATCCATAGTAATTCACTAAACTACTAAATATGTGCTTAGCATACAAAGAAATCGCTGAAATAGAATAAAGGTGGAAAAGATTTAATAGAGAAAACCAATTATTAATGCGCAGTGTCACATTGTATCCTTCTAAATTTGGACTTCAATGATCTTCTCAAATAGTCCCCTGGCCGTACATTTCACCATCTTCTACTATCTTCCATTCTTCTGTCCGCAAGCTAATTGCCACCCAGCCAGAGGATCGCTGGCTTTTACATTCCTTACGGATATAACTCAGATCTCGATATTTATATAGCTTGTAAGTTATTCGATCTACCGAACCACGAGAATTTTTAGTCAACAGCGAATGACAATCATTTTCACTTCTATCCAGAGCCCTCGTCAGTCGAACAGCCCTAAACATCATGGATCCATGAGGAGGTAATGTTTTGCTTTTCTAAATTAAATGAATGATAAGTAGGCATGCTACTGTCATGGTACTCCAACTTGTCAGGCTAGTATTACTTCTAAAGCCTAACTTTTATATGCCCTTGCATCGAATTCTGCAAAGCAAGGCAATTGAGGGGTGTATTGAAGACAGTAACATCCGTTTTTAGACCTATCGCCACCTTTTATTCAACTAATTGCCGATCCAAACGCATTTCTAAGCTCCTTACCAATATTGAGCCACATCTAATTGCAAACTTAAAGAAAAATTCAAACATGAAGATTTATGGAGCTTTTGATGTATTTGGACTGGTTATGCTTACTTGGATGATATAAACACCAACCTCGTTTTCATCAGGAACATTCAGTATGATTGTCACATTGATATATTCTGTAATCAGACTTAGAAGCTTGTCAAAAAGCAAAATAATATCGCAAGAAGCAGTAATGAATAGATAAGAAGGCTCCAGCACTGTAGCGATTGCTCATTCGTCCAACAAGTCCTCGAAATCTTCCTATGCAGATCTAGTGATAAGGATGGCCAGCGGCATTGATCGATGCTAATCTACAAGGTTTCAATGTGCTGACAGTCTGGAAGTACAGTCACTTTATGCACGTCCCCGTTCAAAACAAACTTAATCATCTACAGTTAGTTTGTATTAACAATTTTTATGTTTCGCTTCAAATAGCAGAATGTAAAAGCTATCCAAAATGGAAATTCTTTCGCAAAATTTTAGTCCAATGTAAGGTGAAAAGCTATTTTCAGCTTTTAGATTGTATCGACACATAACGTTTGTTAGGCTATTAACGCAAGTATGCTGCGTTTGACTCTTTTCAAACAGCATAAATATCGCAAGCTATTTGAAAAAATAGAAGTGGGCCGAAGACCAAAGCGAAATGCACGGGAATCAGTTTAAACGTTTCTACCCGGGAATCATAATTTGTGGTTATGAGCGACCATGACAGTTCAGTCAAAAAAATATTCAATGTTGATAGAATCAAATGCTTTTTAGAGAAGCCTCGAGTGGGATCTTGCCTCATGCTTGCCGGTTTGCTATGCCCACTAGTCTGGGTTATGCGCCCCGAAGACCGGGTTTCCCATGAAAAGTGCAAGACAGGTCTGAAATGTCTGCCTAAAAACTGCCATGTTGGGTAAAAAATTTTGCGCAGATAATGCAAAGTGAGCTTAAGAGTTAACACGATCGTTGAAAGTCAAGTAGAGGAACTTGATTTCCTGCTAAATGGACCTCTAAACTTAGAATAAGTTATATACATTAACTAACATTTATTCTACTTTCTATTCTAATTTGGTTTTTGATGAGACAGTTGGTGTCACCCGAATCATGTTCACTTTTAACCCATGGGATGATGGGATTCATAAATCCATCGGTGGATATTCAGTGATCCTAATGGTAACTTGTATAAATTCAAGTGGGATATTCTCAGTCGAGGAACACCCATGTATCTTCCTTTCCAATATCATAAGATGGATCGACCTTCATTTAGATTTAATAAGAAGTTAACTCCCGCATTCAAAAGAAGATACAACAGACGAATAATTAAGATACCTTAACATCGATTAAATATCAACGGAGGTCTCTTTTTTGCATGTAAAATTAAAATAAATTTAAAGAAGGTTGCAATAATGGATCGTGATTAACTGTAACATCTTTGAGGCTTTGTGTCTTACTGCTGGAAACCAATCAAGCCCCTCGAATGTATCGCGATAAAAGACCATGGCTAAGGTCCAGTCATTACGTGAGCGCTGGAATGTTTTAGTTTATATCTTCGCTAAGCACCATGGCAACTAGAGTCTTACTATCTTTTTGGAACGGGTTGTAAATGTGCAAGTGAATTGCGGCTCCTACTATATCGCTAAAATAGGATAGAATTTGATGAATGTCTATTCTAATGTGGATCATGGTATCAGAATCTGGATCAGCGTTGCAACTGACTCTTTAGCGTTCATTTTCAATTAATTCATTCATTTTGTGTAATCAGCAAGCTAACAAATAAAATAGCCAGACTAATACCTTGCAAATGAATTTATGTTAGAGCTGTACCTGGCTTGAGCCGTGAGTAGGCAACTCGAAAAATTGTTTAAGTCGGCAAACCATAACGGTTCGTTAAAAAATTTCTTTTATTTTCATTAATTTACTTCTATTATTAATTTTAATATTCATTATTTGAGGGTTGATTTTCGGTAATTTTACTAATCAATGTATCAACACCACCAAGTTTAATAGCCCTTTAGCTTTGGAGATAACTTGAACCACGCTATGCAAGGCTCTGAAGCTGTCTTCTGCTAACATGTGCCTATTTTGAATTAGTATTAATAGCAATGGTTTGCAAAACTGACTAAAAATTCATAGACATTGCTTTAAAGTTTGGAACACAATGTAGGTTATAAAGGTATGGCCTTATTCGCAGAATTCAAACATCATGGGTTTCGTAATTTAAATTTTAAACATTTTATCATTTAAGACAGGCAAACAAAAATGATGCAAGTTGAACCTTCAGACCCCTAGTATTTGAGTAGCTATTGTAGATGAGGTTGAGTAACTGACGTATTGGCCAAAATTAGGGGCAACATCTAGTATCAAAATACAAAATATAGTAGAAGTTCTGTATTCCCAATCTCGCCCTGCAACTAGCATTTTCGGATATTGCGGAAGTAATAGCTGAGCTCTAAAATAGTTGATCTAGAAGTTAATTAGGAATTCTAATTCCATATCTGCTTACAACTGGGTGGCTGCCATCAAGTATTCCGGGTGGATTTGAATAAATCATACCGCTCTAGGTTTCACAACTTCAGTGGCAAATTTTCACCTTAAATAACACAAAATAAAGGTGAAAACATTATTTTGCTACTGCGGGTAACAATGAACGCCGAGTTTTAATTACAATAGTGTAATTAATGAATGCATGATTAGTTCGTCAATTAATCAATGCTAGCCGATAAATCGACTAATGTTTTCATTGGTGTTCTTTTGTCTTCCTCAATGAATATCCTTTTTGTACCAATTAGGATCAAGTACAAAGTACTTGAAAAGAGCATTAGAATGACATAAATCAGGCCTAGTGTAGGAATAGGACTTGTCATTAGAGCAGGACCATCCATACGGATCTTGCGGCCATGCTTGTTGAAGTAGTTTACCTCGAAAATAAAATCGACGTTGATGATTAAAGAAATTTATTGTAGAATACTTTGATAATGGTTTGAATGTCACTTTGAACCCATGCACGACTAATAAAATGGATTAATTTATGGGGTTCCGCGAGTATTTAGAGGTTGTCGGCTTTACAATAAGCTATAAATGGCTCCCGAACATTAAATTATTTTGTAGTGTTACCAGATTACCAACTGCTTTTAAGATGAAGCGTAGCTTTAAAAGTAATGCAAAATCGTTTAAAATAAACATTTAGTTTGGTATGCCATTGTCAAATGAAGGTGTGATTTAACCCTATTTTACCAGATAATATTACTTAAAATATGGATTAAGCAATGGTTAATCCGTATCTATCTTTGGTAATTTCATCAGATACTTGCGTTTCAAATAAATAAACTTAATAACTTTTCGTTCATTCACAATGTGTATATGAATGTGTCAGCTAGTTTCAGCACCTATGAAATGTGTGCACCATCTTATCACCTACACTATTCACAATATAATGTCTTGAGAATTACAGTTTGAACTGCTCTTCTGGTCATAGAAACTGAGATAGAACTCCTCCTTATGCAATCAACTCATTCATTGCCATTCCGCTTAGGTATTGAACTGACTACCCTTCTATGGCATAGATTCAGAAGTAGTAGTTTATTGTTACTAAATAAAGGGCTGGAATTGACAAAATTGGTAAATGATTGCGTAAATGACTAAGAACGCCTTAACAATGGATATCAAAAGCTTTTGAAGGGTAGATTTGATACAGTGGCATTGAAAAGCCATGTGATTTAAATGATCCGTATTTAAAATGATTTAGTTTTATAGAAGTGATCAAGATGCTTCAATTTTATACCCCTTTTAAAGACCTGATTTGCGCAAAATTTACGAAGCATCGAAACTAGACTATGAACTGGATCTGATATTAACCCAGATCTACTACTCTCAACCTCCTCGTGGTGACGGTAATCGGTGTCTTTTACTTCTGACACTTGAAGTTGATATCATTGACTAAGTCTGACAAAGCCCCATAAGAATGGAACTATTACCTGCACTAGTAGTTTTTATTTGAAGCCTATACCTTTCATGCTGATAGATGCACTAGTGTTAGTGTCTGTCTGGTGTGTGAATTCGTGCTAAGCTTGCGTCAAATTTTACTGGAAGCAGTTGAAAATGGTTTACTGAAAGAAGTCTCTAGGGCTTCGAAGCAACAAGCTGGTGGGAGAAATGATCACAGAGGAGAAGAAATTTCTGATCAAAAACAGTGCTATGGACTTTTGCTTGTGGCACATATCACTTGATCAATAAATGTGAGCTTGCTGTCACTGATCTCGATCGCGACTGGTCCTAGTCACTCAAAGCATTCAAATATTTTCTTACTATGCTCAATTTCCCAAAATGCGAATCTTCCCCTGCTCAAAGATAGTATTTATAAAGAATTCCAAAAGTTTATCTCCCAATCAACTTGGAGCTCTCTTTACTTTAGGGACCTGAGCCTTGTAGAATGATGGCTTGCGATGGGGCCTTTTCATCCGAAACTGCAGTGCTGCAAATGAATTGATGTCTCTTGCTTAATCACTCGACGCCAATATCATCTGAATCTTCTCTGAAAGGTAAAAAGCTAAGCTTGCGTAGAAATTTTTATTGAATGCATCTAACTGTATACTTTATCGAACTCTTATTATATAAACAAATGCAAATAGTAAATAGAATATGGAAAGTGATGACACTTTTGCCATATTTTGGTCGACGTGTGAAAACTGAAATGCGTGGGAAAATGCAATTGTTTCCTTTCGCTACTACTCGAGAGGAAGTAGAATGGATTAATTCGAAGTAAAGAGTTCATTTCACTGATGCATCATCGAGCCTTTTCAGTGGAGTCTCTTTATTTGAGGACGAGGATCTCTGACGAGTATAAGTTGGAAGTGGTACTGAGTGAGAGGGAGTAGAAGCATCCAGATGTGAGTCAGTAATTAGAGGAACTGATGGTTTGCCCTCTATGTCTTTTAGGTCAGAAATCGTTGGAGTGCTGAGCAGTGAATGCTTCTCATTATCACGATAAGGGAAAGTTGATTCTGCAGGTGGTTGAATAGAAGCACGAAATCTGGTATATCTTTGCTGTCGTGCCCTATCCCAGGAGAGATACGCCTCACTTTCAGTGTCAGTATGCTCTCCAAACACTCCTCCACGTTTGAACAACTTTGAAACGCCAGAACTGAGTACAAATACGCGACTGTGTGATCTCTTTTGAGCTGAATCTGATTTGGGTACAGAAAGAAATCTAGATTTTTCTTCAGAGTCATGTCTCTGAATGGTTTTGGTGTCTATTTTAGCCTCTCTAGCGGATACGTTTTTCTTTCGATGTCTTGCGAGTTGTATTACCCTTCGAATTCTGTCCATGGCTCTCGCCTCTTTATCATTTTTTCCCTCTTCAGCGTCCTCACTATCTTCTATTGAGTCTCCATCGGAATCAACTACAGAGCTGACGATCTCCTTCACTAAACTTAGGTCAGCCTTTAAATCAGCCCGAGTGCTCACGATCGCTGGGTTTCGGCCGATTTTGCTCAGACGTTCGGCTGCAACAGACTCCATCGTTCGTCGCATCAAAGGATAGTTGTCCAACACGGCCAAAAAACTATCTCGATCAAGAGAATAGAGATTCGAGTAGACCTCCGCTCGTACACTGGCTGTTCGTCTCGTGTTCGTTAGGAGACAAATTTCTAAAGCATACACCAAATAACAGTCTGTCAAGAATGGTTTATTAAAATTTGAAAATTGTAGTTTTTTCAGTTTAGTTCTGATTTTTGATAAAAAAACCATCTCACTAGAAGATGCTGGCTCGTATTTTATAAGATTGGTGAAAATATCTGGACTGAAACGATGAGCCTAACTTTTAACAATGCTAAAGGGTATATATAATTTAAATCTTGCTAAAAAATGTTCACTCTGCAATGAAGATCGTTTGCCTGTCAAAAATGCATTAAAATACTTAATGCCTCCTTGCTTTCTACATTAAACCAAGAATAATGTTGAACAAACTCGAATTTTCACCAATATTTTGTGCCATGAGAGCACCACCATTAGCGATTCTAATGATAAATTAGAAGGTGTATGAGGCTTGAAATGTTTTGTAATTTCAGGCCGTCTAATAAAAAGTTGATTCTGGTCTTTGCGAAACCTTGTGTTAAAAATGAAATGCCCGTGAATTGGTTATGAATCAACAAAATTCCGGCTGTAGATCAATTTGCATGCAATTATTCGACGTATTTCTAAATTTCAATTTAGTTTTATTTTCATTGCCTAGGTGTTAATAGGTTTTTATTGCTGGAATGCATGCACATTATAATGTGGCAATAAACTGCAACCGTTTCGGTAGTTGGGAACCTGCTAGCTGCAACCCTCGTAATAAATCTTTCCTCTGGAGTTCAAATTTTGGCTTAAAAATCTCAACTATTTCTTCCTGTTGCTCTACTAATTGTTCCACATTGCTTTTTTTGGCAAGATTAGTTTTTATTGGTCTTCTTGGCAAAAAAAAGACGATTCTTGCAGTTTAGATATCCATCTCAACCTAAAGTTCATTCCATTTGACTAGATTAAGATAAAGCGCCGAGAGCTTTATGAGTAGTTCCTGTATTATTTCAATGTTCAGTATACTGATTAGTCAATTGTAAGTCAATACCCCAATGAACCCGAATTCGCTGAAGTAAGAATAGTAGATGATGCCAATTTAAATGCTCTTACAAGTCGCATCTCAAACTTTTTGTACTTCAGCCTGTTATACTCTTCTCTTTGCTTAAAAAAACATCTGAATGCATCAATAAATGTTGTCCATGAAGCCAAATACGCCCTTTTTCTTTGGTTTTCTCAGCCAATTCCGAGATGGCTGAACTCGTTAGTGGTTCAACTTAATTACTATACTTTATATATTTAGTCTTGTACAATGCGCATGACCTTTCGATCTTGCGTCAGAAACGAACGATTTTATTACTTACGCCCCCTTTTAATTGGAATGGCAAACCTGAAATACCTCAACCTTCTACTATGTGATAAAATGTATTAAATATACAAACGTTTGTATTATGCTGCTCCAATGCGTTTATCTAGGTTTTTTTCTCAAAATAGAAAGTTAACTTTTCCAAAGTACAATTTTTGACAATGAAACCGTCAAACTAATCTCACCGGTATCCTTATTAGTAAGAAATTTAAATAGGCCATAAATTAATTTACAGTTAATTGGAGCAGTTGCTGGACAATCGAAAACGACGAAAGCTAATTGCCATGGTATTCGAGATGGATCCAGTTATGGGGCTCCTGGTTAAAAGAAAAGATTAAGTGTGCCACATTTACTCATCCGACTTCCATCCCTTTCAAATTTAAACTTTATATTTATGACCCGACAGCAAAGTAGAGGCTTGTTTTGTTTGAAATTTGGCTTCATTGGCATTTACAACCTTCAAAAGCCACTGACTACGATCAGAAGCAACTGTTGCCATGAAAAAAAGAACTGCATTAACTAAAAGCCTAATCCTCTCTTAATTTCCTGGTTTGCCTTTGAAGAATAGCTTTTTACAATAACAATAAAGTACTCTAAACTGGAGAAAGTATCTTTGAGCTTTCATTTGCACAGTAGCATTAATCATTGAGTAAGCGATCTGATTAATGGATGGTTGACGATATATTTTCAAACCAAGTCATCTAACGACTTAAGCACTGAATTATTTGAGACCAAAACAGCTAGCTGTTAAATTAGTTTTTAGTTAGTTTGTTAGTTAGTTTTAAGCCCAACTCAAAGCTTATGTTCTGACAGAATTAATTTTTTTTTCAAAAATGGCAGCAAAATGAGGGCAAAATTGAGACTTTTCGAATGTTTTTTGCTGTTTAATGACCTGAAAAGGAGGAACAATAGGTCAAATTATGATGTGATTGCAATATCAACCGTAATTATGGCAAGGTAATCATTTCGAGTGTAATGGACCTTACAACAGTCTAACTAACAATGGATACTTTACAGCTTCCCAAGTTAGCTGCTGTTTTTATTAAATTCGCGTTATAGATCAGATTATGTTACTCTGAGTGCAATCGGGGTCTTCAAAGACATATCTGCTTGTAACATGTGTTACCTTGTGATTAGATAAAAAGATGCCCGAAAGTCAGCCATAAACTATTGCAATGACTTATCAATAAACTTAAAAGTGCTTCTCGCTCCCAGATATAACCTTTAAAGTTTAGCGCCTAACTTACCTCCAAAGTAAGAGCCATCCGAGAGAGTTGTTGCAATTTCTCCATCCCTGGTAATGATGTCGACGATCCCCTCTTGAATAAAATACATTTTTGTACCAATCGTACCCTCCTTGATGATCAGATCCCCAGGTTGGAAAACCTCGAATTTCAAGTTGGCCACCATCTCAGAAACAAAATCCTGGTCGGCATAGGTGAAAAAGGGCACGGCTGCGACTAATTCTCTACAGTTGTAGTTAATAATTTGCTAAAATACAGACAAGGTAACCAAATACAGATTTTGATTTTTGGTCTTTAGTTTTTGTTTCGAAACCAAATTTTTTGGCAAGTTTTGCTCTTGAGGAATCTCAGCATCTGAATCTTAAACTAGTGATCCATTCAATTGAGGGTCAGGAATGGTTGATAAAAATTCGAGACAATTCATATCATTTCACACTTTTCAGTCCTATATATTCGGGTTTTGAAGATAAGCTACGAAAATAACATTTTATTAACACATTGAAGCCAAAGAAACACAAAAATATAAGAGACATACATTCGAGGAACTTTGACGTATGCAGAACGCACGTCTTTGTGAAAAGAGTATGAGAGATTCTAACAAAACTTGAATTTTACACTCTTTATTTCAGCAGTTATGCCGCCCATTATTCGCCGCATTCCATGGTGGCAGTGGGTGGTACAGACCTTCGATTACAAACACTTGAGCCATTTTTAATCTTTTAATATGTTTTGACAACTTGTTGCACTACTTTGAGCTGAAAGGTTTTCTTCTTAAAATAATGTGGGATTTAAACTTTATTTAACAACTTTAGTAGCTTAGTGAAGAGTACGGAAAGATATTTTAGATACCTAATGTCTGATGAAAGGATTATGCCAAGCGATATAGTTTATGACCTTTATGTGAACCATTGAAATTTTTCCCAATAGCAAAGTTTACAGATTGTTAGTTTAGAAGTACAGTATAAGTTATTTTAGGCATCAATAGCGGTTCAAACATCTAAATTCAGTCTAAAATGAAACACTTAACACTTCAGGAAAAATTTGGATAATTTTTGTTTCCTGATGGGTGATAACTCAATGGGAAAATATGGTACTGAATATCTACCTTTAAGGAGGATTTGACTTAAGAGCTAATGAACACACCTGGAAGAATATTTGGTAATATTAACGAGAAGGTAGAGTAGTCTTGCAAGAGAGTTGAGGTGACATTTGAGACAAATTAGATGGAGTGACATCCTCTAATGCGCTTCACAAGCGATTTGAACCTTCAGTGATAAACACGTATACCCCAATGCAGTTTTGCGGATTAATATGCTAGACCAAAGTGGAGATGGATTGGAGATTTGAAAGTCAAAATGAAATAGTTCAACAGTAATGGAACTGGCCAGCTTGACTCACGGGCTGATAAGTGTTGCGAATTGGATATTCAGGAGCAGCATGCCGTAGCATCAGGCAATCAAGCTAGAAACGTACTGGCTAGACAGAAAATGCAGATTTTGCTGAAGAGGGATCGCAAAAAAATTTGTTTGACTTTACTGACGAATTGGCGACGTTGTTCGAATCTCACGTTTGACTAGGCTGCTTGGGGAAGTTTCAAAGAACATTGTGCCTTAAAAACAGCACACATTATGCGCAAACTATCTTATTTCAATAGTTGAATGTTCGCATACGGAGAGGCTACTACTTAGAGACCACATTGATTTCCGTGCTTCAAAGGTGACTGATCCGAAATATAGATGCTGATTCCCTTGGTTCAATCCTACTAAAACTTTTTTCGCTTTTAATAAGGAGAAACAAACAAGCACTTAAAAGACCCTGTGCTTTTTTTAGTATGAAATATGTGCTATTTCACCTTATTGCGTGGATATCGAAAATAATTTATAACCATTATAAGAATAGGGCTTTCAGGTGAAATAAAATAAACTAATAATTCAATCTGCAGTATTCTGTTTGCAAAAAAAACGCTTAAGTGAACCAAAAATAGCTCTGATGAATTAAACTAAAATATGAGAAATTTTTTTTGAGTTGATGTGCTTAATTTACTCAATGTCAAGTAGCGCACCGAATTCGATTTTTTCCCAGTTTCCTCTACAACCATCTATTATGCATATCAAGTTATTAATTGAACTTCTCTACTTGATTCGGATCTTGAAAACCAACGTTAGTTCCAGTTCAGTGGTTGCTTGAGCAAGTTTACGATAGATTTTCCTAGGTGTATATCATATCTACAAATGATTTGTAATATTTCGGTACTGCAAACATGCTCTCTTGGGCAGTGAATTTAGTATTATCTTTGTAAATTGGTCTAGAATCTATTTGACGAAATATGTCGAGCGATGTGTATCTTTATGAGAATAGGACTGCTAGGTACATACAGGAGAAGGTGCTATAATTTTTTATCCTTCTAGACAGAGGAAATCAAGATTAACGGCGTATTTTCCCCCGCCATCAACGCAGAAATATTCTATTTTAATGGCCGCGAAAAGAAACCATTATATTATGTACGTTCTTACACTTCAGTTTTCTCGCAGTACATAAATTGCCAACTTCCACCTTGCAAAGGGTAATTGAACTCCTCAAGTTGTCAGAATATTATGATGAAATGACGGAGAACTTGGCCTCTCAATCGTTCCAAAAGCTATGAATTCTCAAAATTTCATTAAAAAGAATTACGTTATAGCTGGGGTGTGATATTTTTTGTTTGTAGTTTGCAATATAGACCCAACCATGAATTTTACGCTTGATATGTCTTTGGCATTCCTTTTGGTTTACTTGGGTATCATCTTAATTTCTTCCAATGAGTTTTCTGGGTAATTTTTTCAAATGAGAAGGCGATTTCTATGAATATGGTTTGTCAAAGCATCCCATGAAAAAAATATATTGACCAGATAATTGAACCACTGCTTACCAATTCATTTGCAGACATTTAAATTTAAAGGGTAAAAAGGCTTGCTGAATTCTAGGTCAATGAATAATAATTTATTAAAAGAATTTTTCAATAATAACCCGTCTTTGAGCAAGGAGCGACGAGTAAATTCAAAAGAACAGTGATCGGAAAAGCACTATGATTGACTGCTTATGTCAATGTGATCAATGCAACTGCAACCTTTTTATCAGCCATATTGACGTCGTAGATCATCACTGTGTGAAAGGCAGCTGGCAAATTACTTGCAACTTAAGGATGAAATTTTGGCCTATTCATCAGATTTAAAACTGTAACAAAAGACAGCGAAGAGCATCGAATTATATTTGGTAAATTTATCAACTGATGCGCTCCTCGAAACCTTCTTTTTCAATTTTCCTCACTAGATCATCCTAAAAAACTATTATTCAGCCAATAATTTTTGTACAATGGATTTGATCGGAACTGAATAAAGCTGAGATACTAGTTGTCTAGTAATAGTATTGGACAGGAGCTAATCAAATATATTATATTCAAGTTTATGAAAGCTGACAGTAAAGCAACGAAACAGTGGGCATGATTCATTCAAAATACCAAAAACGGATTAAAATTTGATCTCCTGACCAAACGCGCCGAGACTAACTGCTACAGCACATCCAAACAAATAAGTAGGTTTGAATTCTTTGTTCTTAATGTAGGGAGATTAGAAGTCGCTTTGATAAATTTAAAAATGACTTTTACTTCTGCCTCTATTTTTATCATACATCTCACTTTCTTCTCATTGAATTTTCGGTTGACGTAGACACAATAGTTACATGTGTCTCAAACAAAAGAATCCTTCAAACAAGGTTGATGACTTACCTCTCTTAAGCATTCAGATAGTTCTTGAAGAATTTGAGCCTCGTCGAACATTTTACCTTGGTATCTGTGCTCGTAATAATCAGCAATGCGTTGTCGAAGAGCTCGTGGCAGTTTCCGGTATGCCATGTACTCCTCTACCTGTTTAAACTAAAGTAATAAGTAATAATAAGTCAATAAAAAATAAAAAAGCTTTAAAATTGAGTTCTTAGTAAATAAAATATATTCATTTTTCTGCTTTATCTGTTTTCTTCACCTTGATCATTGCAAGGTGATAGACAATTTTAAAACATCCCAACTAATTTTTTTGATTAAAGCTTAATGTTATAATCCTTTATTGACCCATTTTTCACTTTTTAACTTCTTTTGTCGTACATAAAAACCACCGAAGTATAATATATGACCTTGTAGTTAAGCCTTGAACTAGAGAGCCAGTCAACTATAGTTTATCAATTCAAAGAAATATCAATGTAGACACTATGCGTTATGCTTAACTGCATCACCTGAGCGAAAATTAAGGTTTTCGATCAAACATTTCACTTTGACGAAAGATTGGGATGGTCTTGAGCGAAATACTTGGATTTCCTCTCCTGTGATTCGGAATGCTTAGACAAATGCAATCGGATGTATTGAAAATAAAAATAATCCGAGAAAAGCGAATGGGCAAAAAGCACGTTTTGTTCAGGCCTTAATGCACTTAAAATTTATGCATTTTCATTGTAAGTCACAAGTTTAAATGGAGGCTCTAAAGTATTTAATAAGTAGTTTCATCGTCCAGAAATGTTTAACCAGAGTAAATTTTTCGCCTAAATTGTCACAGTCTAATGTCTGTTTTGTTATTTTCTTAATTCAAATGTAATTTTTTAAATTTAATGCTTTGATGTCGTCAACGATAGAGACTTCAGAGTAATTTTCTTGCCAACACAGTTTGATTGTTCAAAACAGATGCTAAAAATTTCCTATGGAAATAAAAATAAAATAAAATGTAGAAATAATATGAAAATATATTTTATAGAATGAATGTGATTGCATACATCCATACTCGGTAAACATGGTATCATTAATCTTCACCAGTTCGCTTTATCGATCATAAATTCAAAAATTTAGCCTTGAGGTGTCACTAGGATCACCGTCTTAGGTATTTTAACCTACTGGTAAAAAAGAAACCAAACTTCCTACCATTTTAAAGCCAAGAAAAATTACTAATCTCTTATTAAAAGGTTTCATTGGCTGAGATTGAACTATTTTGTTTCAAACCCAAAAGGTTTTTAACTCATGCCAAGATCTTAGATACCTCACCATTTCGCAGATATTTCAACCTCACTAACTGAAGTGCGATACATTTTTAAAACTGATTCTAGATTTCTACTGAGAGGCGAAATCCGAAGTCGCATAGATGCGAATGTCAGAGCATAGCAATGTAGACCTGGGACTCGGCTAACAGGCTCTAGTCTAGATCCTCCCGTAAACTGATTAATACATTATAGGAGAAACAATTTTTAAGAATTTAAGGACAGTTCGTTGTTAGGAGTCTTGACTTCTGCTCTTTCCGAGAGATCAGAAGCTCATAAATTTTGTTAGTATGGACAAATCATAAAATGTTTTTTTAGTACTTTTAATGTTTTAAATATTTGAAAGAACACACACACGGCACATAAAGAATGCCGTATTTTAATTTATGAATGGGAAACTAATATATATTTCTTTAAAACTTATCTTAACTCATGAGGGTTCAGTAGTTCAAGATTCACCTCGCTACTGTTTGAATGCTGCTACCCAAGTAGGACTGCCAAAAAACGGATGTTCAACGGCATTTGCTGATTTATTTTGATTAACTAAGTTCAATTCAATTTTCTTTTAAAAATTCATAAGTTAGAAGGGTATCATCAACCGGAACTTTGCTGGATCATCTTTTAATTGCGAATCCAGCCCTCATTACGGTCCGATACTATGAAGAACCTGGACGTAACTGTTTTAGCGACAGATGGAGAAATAACAATTTACAACGATCGACCATTTTATAAGTAGAAATAAATCCAAGCATTCAATTTAAAAGACACAAACCGTTGATGCTTTTGGGTTTTTATTTCATTAAATATGTCAATGTTTATGTTTTATAAGGGGAATACCTCGGAAGTGCTGCTCTTTAAACAAAGGTGACCCATTTATTTACCGGATAAAAAACTGTGTTCTTGTGCAAAACTTAATGCACGATTGTTTCAAATCGAATTTTATGCTTTAATTTCTAAGTTTTATTTAAAATTAATGAAGAAATAAACTGTTTGGCTTATTAGTCTAACCAGCCTTTAAAGTGGGACAAAATATAGAGAATGTAATGTTCTGTGTCATTTTCAGTAACTTAAGCGATGAAATAATAAATTTCCGCTTTAAGACATAATATTCATTAAGTTTTTCTACCAGGATCTAAATGAAATATAAATTTGATCCGTATCACAGTCTCTAATATTCGGTCGCCACGGTATTTAGATCTATTACAACTTCTAGCCAGTGATATGTTCTTGATCATGATGGAATTAGCTCTGTAGTCTACTTGGCTAAAAAAATGTACTTTTATGTTGCACTAAGACCTACTTTTATGTTGACCTTATCTAATATATGCTTTGTTCGCCTAACTCTTCAAACTGGGTGAATTATTACTGATTTCATATAAACTTTTTGTCTTATTAACTTGTCCACAACCCTTTGAATCAGAAAAATATGAATCAAAATGAATTTGGGGATCCTTCATAATTAATAAATCAGTTCACTTGCCATCTAAATGTTGGTGAAGGAAAAATAGACAAACTTCCTGCCTTCTAAACTGGTCTTAAGTACAAATACCTTCACCAAAAACGAAGCTTGGTGACATTTAATTAGGAAACTTAACAACGAACATCCAATAGACAGCCAATTAAGGGAAGCAGTTTGGCAACCTTGTAAATTAAGTGAATTTAATACGAGTTATTGTCTAAACCTGACAACTATTTGTTTTAAGAATCCTTAAAATCGCACACTTGTTATTCAAAAATCTTTAGTTTTATTTTTCTATTCAGCATATTTTTAGTGAAAAACTGATCTAAAGAAATTTGCAAAGTGCTAACAGTCAATAAATTCCTACATGATCTTATTGCAGTAGAAAGAGAACGAATGAGGACCTGCCAAAAGGTCGATCCGATAAAACCGCCATCAGTGGCCCATCAGCGAACAAACGCTTCCATTTTAAAGCGGTTTTCTGAGCTCTCCTTTACTTGGAAATCCTTTTTAGGGACCTTTCTCTTCCACAGCTTCTCGAGCAACTGGTAAATATAAGCCTCAAAGCTGGAGGCCTATTGATAAGTCTAAAATCATATTTACTAAGTTAAGGTGTATAGTTCCTCTATGTTCTCCTGATTTGGAATATAGAGAAATAAATTATGAGAGACCGGGGTGGTCCTTGCTTTTGATGACTCTATGTTCCACTTTAAATACTAGCAACGTTAGAAATACCCTGATTTCAAGTCCAAAAAATTAAACTGAAAAACTTAAGAAATGGATAATTCAATCTCATCAGCTTAACGGTAAATGCATTAAAACGAAATAACTGCCTGAGTAGGGCGACGTACTTTTTCGCGATAGAGCCGTTTAGAAGTGTCAAATGACTGAATAAGGGCCGCAGCATGACCCACGAACAGGGCATAGCAGGTGGCACCAGTCATCATGCTCACAATGGTGATCCAGGCCTCACTTATACTGGTTGGAGGGAATCGTCCATAACCGATTGATAGCATATGTGACATGGCCTTGAATAAAGCCCAGGTGTATTGCTCGAACCAATCAGCATCCTAAAATAAAGGATATCACTCGCATCCATTCTCGAATCTATTTTTCTGACATGAAAGATAAAGGGAATAAATATAGAAACAGGTTTAACGCCATTATTTATATTGATGATATCATGACTGGGCGCCTTTATTTGCAAGCAAAGGAACATTAAATATTATTTATGGTTCAACTTAATGGCCAAAGTTATAATTAGAAGCCTTTATAACGATATCGCTTAAGTAATATACCTTTAGGAATTGATTTTGAAATTTTTGGGCAGTTCAAATGCAGAAAATCTTACGTTGACATTGCTTTACAATTCAAGGTTTTCATCCTATCAAATCAGGCTTTTTGAAATCACCTAAATTCGTTGCATCGATGGATTTTATTTATTACTCCAAGAAGTGACTGGTTAGGATCTCCATGTTCAATGGGTAGATTTCAAAACAAAACTGTATTGTTGAGGTCACACTCCTTTCAATGCAGAAATCATAGCTTGTCATAGCCAACAGTCAGGTAGCTTTCAATACTTCCCGAAAAATCTTTTATACCTCAAACTATTACCACTACATTATATATTCGTTTAACGCAGAGCATATTGGACAAGAATTGAACATATTCATCAATCTGAACAGATTGATGAACGGACGCACCCTAGTATGTTGTTATATAAAGGGCTTTTCCTTTTGTGTATTTTCTTTCTTTTTCTTTATTGATATTGCAATTAGACTCAGTAAGTTAGCTATCAACATAAATTTCTCCAGTTTTTTTAACCAGCCTTTTGTATCAGATAGTATTGCACACTTTTGCCTTACGTTAGGAGAATCTCTTTGACGTTTCTATAGCACCTATTCATTTCGTCCTCTGCAACGGATGCTCGCAACTTTTGCATTAAAAAGAAATATAGTCACGCTTTAAACTTTTTTTTCTGTTAAGGGTTAATTTCTGGTTTTCATAATGCAATTTCATTAATAGATGGCCTTTACTGTTCATAGTCCGGGCTCTATCATCCAAAGAAATTCTCAGCCAATTCCTTCGCTAAAGTCTAACCATTGCCATTCAATTAGTTCTTTCCAGATAATACATCACTGATTTAGTGAAGCAGAATGTTTTGTTATTTGATATTGCACACTAACAATAAGACTTGAATGAAGCCCAATGTGACGAATTGAATAAAAATAGCTAAAGTAATGTACCTGCTGCAAAATTGTTTCACATTAACACTTATTATACGCAAGTTTTAGTTTAAAACTCACATATAAAATTCGCACATAACTTTGCGAAGTGTCGATGCAACAATGTACAAGTTTCGCTCTTTGGTTTTATTTCATCCACCGTCTGTGTGGAAACGCCTTTTAGGGCAATTGTTTTAAGAAGGGTGGCCTGGATCATTTACGTTCCCAAACACAGTTTCAGTGGGTAACCAAAAGTTGGTTGACATAAATAACCTAAGTCGCTTTGACTCTCATCATTTTTCACCTTGATCGTCCTTGGAAATAGTTTTATTCTTTGACAAATTAGCAAACAACTTAAAGCCAAAAAAGTTGTTGGAAAAAGCACTGACTTACAAGAAAAATGCTTTGAGAGCAACTGAGGTGAAAAAGATGAAGGGTTGGGCCTGGTACTTCGAATGAAAATTTATCAAACTTGCAAAATGTTGATGCAATAAGTACCGGCAGTATCGCTGAATGAATGGCTAGTGGTGTAATTCAAGGAATTAAAGTGAAAAAAAGCCTGGCAATAGAGTTACAACGGACACAAATTCTTGTGCAAAGAAAATTTTTTTTGAATTGTGTAAATTAATGAATGAACAGCTGCGTTAAAAAATGATGCATAACCAGAAAAACGACTGAAATCGGGAAGCTTTTTTTCACATTGAAGAGAATAAACAAATTTGTGCAGATAACTACACTTAAGATGAAAGAAAATGAATGAAACCACGTGCGTCGTCGATACCACGGTCACGTCCACGTCGGAATTATCGTATAACAAGAAGTAAAATGCTATTTAATGGTTGAATGTGGGTTTATAAAGGAAGGACCAATTTGAAAATTCTCGATCATGTTTCGATTGCAAGTTCCCTCTTATTTCTAGCTCAGGCCATTTTTGAAATGAGGAACGCCATATCTCTCTGTTAAAATTTCTAGCAGATAGTAATTCAACCATCAAAGCAAACACTGAAACATTTAACAAATTTAAATGAACTGAAGAGTGTTTTGCAGTATCTAAAAGTGGATGTAGGAAGGTAAAATGGATATAACACCTTAAAGTAAAATAGTAACTCATCTGTATGAAATCCTAAGCCCTAACGTAGATATTTTTGAGACGTCTATAATCTCGTGTTAATGATCACGATGTAAATCACAGAATTCTTATCAATAGTAAGGTGTATTTGTGTTAAAGAGGATCGATCTGCAATCTAAATTTTGAATGCTTTTAATCCCAGTATTTGGTGATCATATCTTTTCCTCTCTTATAGGTTCGGAGTAGTTACCTAAGTGCGGATTCATTAGTAAAAAGATTGCGTGAGCTCATTTGCATTGTAAAGCTTTAAAGGGCGCCGGAAGGGTTGTCATTCTCACGCTTCAGGATCGTGAAAAGCTCTAGTTGGTTTAGGAGTCGGATTTCCTCAACCTAATTTTTTGACTCATCTCTCACCGGTTAGTGCCGCTGTGGCGATGAGAGAATACTAGCCACTATCTAACGATGGTTTCGATCAGAATGCGAGGTGAGAAAATGCCACCTGGCAGTTAATTAATGTAGTAACTCAATATCTTTAAATGGTAAAGTTTCATTGGTCTCCGAGGGGTAGATATGGTAAGCAGGTCCAGGTTCAAACAGATACTTTGCTTGCAATTTTGATGGCATTGTACACGCGGCGGGAATGGAAACAGCTGTTGGACAAGAAAGTGGAGGTTTACAGGATCGTGATCAAAACGTGAAGCTTTGGTGAAATCTTCACCAGAGAGCTAGAGGAGAAGACTATTTGCTATTTACTGACTACTTCTTGAGTTATTTTTATTTTCAATAACACTCATGTACCATCAAAAACCACTTTTTGATCGTGCTATTACAGCGGCTAATGAACAGCGTTGGATATTCAATGCAGCTACTTTGGGCATACCGAGATTTGTGTGGAATATTTGCGAAGAAACCAAAACTTCATTTATCCTATCCTACCTTTAGCGACTTTCAGTTATTTATTTGTTTTCCCAGATAATGCCCCGAACGCTCCACTGCTACCAATTGTACTCCATTGACAATAATTTTCAGCAATGAATATGGTGAATAAATGAATGATCTGGTGAAACGACAGTACTACATTTGGTAAATGAATCAGTCTATCAGACGTACTCGTGATGCTAATCGAAATGCTTCGCAATGGTAGTGCTCCTTTTTGCAACCAGACTGAAACTCATGAATTAAAAATTTCATTACTAGACCACTTTCAGTCTATGCAGTTGTATTTCGACACACCGCGGTAGTTCATCGCTGCTATGATTTGCTTAATGGACACTTCTCAGTCACAACAGTGGATTAGATTAACCACTTGAAAGAATTGAAGATAATCTTGTGCAGAACAATAGAGGCTATAAATAGATGCAATCTTCTTTAATGATTTTCCAGTTTGATCAGTAGGTGATAACGTATGTTATTGTTGCTAGGCAAGACCACTATAAGTATAATCCAGCTAAGTAAATTAAAACAAAGCTCATTCATTATGAATGGCAAGTAATCTATTTTCGGTGATTCTCTTTATAGGCACAAGAAGTTTTGCTAATCATTATTTTTTCAGGATGTAAACACAGGAAGTAAAGTGCCCTTCAACTGTCAACAGAGGCGATAAAATTTCATTTGTTGCCATTCTGTTGTTTTGATGCGGACCGAACTTTTAGCAACGTGGGTATTCTGTTCAACGTTTAAATGGAGTCGGATGGGATCCAGTTCTACACCATCCATTGTGTCAGCCAAGTAAGTAGTTTCTTCCTAGTGGACAAGTAATTATTGTGTATGTGGACAAGGATAACGGTAGTGTGAGAAATTTAATTTTAGAGCAGAGTCTGCGCTCCTTGTAAATCTTTCCCCCTCTTTTCCTCTGGTCCTTTTAATTGCTTAAAGTACCTCGACAGGTGGTCAGTAATTTACCTGCTATTGGTTAAAGCAGGAACATTCTCTTGCATAAATGGACTGAATTAGCGAAATTACCGACAGGAATTGCCTAGGCCATCCCTCATGCTGGAAGTAAAAGTAGCCAAAAAGAGGTTGAGACTAATAAACCCAAAATAAATGCTTTCATTAATATATTAAATGCATGTCGCTATTATGTAAGAGCTTTTCACTTAACTGAAAAATGAGGAATAAATTTACAAACAATATCACCGATTTCGTGGCTTTATTCCTGCAGAATTCAATTATAATTTCATTCATGCAATACTACTGAGGTTTCTCTTTTCAGTATTATCACGATCAATGATTCTAAGTGGCGCTATTAATGAATGACGTCGGTTGAATTGCCTGAATTATCCACCCGTATTCAATGGCTCACAAACCGTACCTTTATAAGTCACGCTATGCTTTACTATAATTGATTAATTAGTAGTATGTTTGTTAAATAACGCAGAATATTTGCAATATAGTGCTAGGTAAACGAAAATTTAAACTTTTCAATTTTCAGAAGTTCGGTTGGAAGTCCACAAAATAAGAGTGACTTCACTTCTTTATTTAATCGTCGAAGTTTGTTTTTCTTCGCATCAAATTTCAAAATATACCCAGATTTTGTCACTATTCATAGGGACATTTGTATAGGTAGAGATATTATGCATTTTCAAAGTAGTATTAAAATAAAATTTTCAAGATTAGATTTGAATGCTATTGCGCCACTAACTCAATTTTGGAAATTTCATAACTTTAATACAGTTGTTTATTTTAAAATAAATTCCGAATGGCTATACATACGGCGCTCGTAAATTGAGCTTTCAAATATTAAATTGCGGTACATCTTGAATTAAGCTGTCAGTGTATATTTGAAAAGTTCTGTTTTAAAGTGGCTTTAAATGAAATTGAATGTGAGAAAAATTTAGATCATCCCTAAATTATATCACTTGTGTCTTGAGTAGACATTGCTTAGAATCATTATTATAGCTTGTAGAAGTAATTATGATGATATTTGCTTTAAAATTAATGATAGATCTCTAATACCAAGTTGCTTTGCTGGGTCTGAGATGGAAATTTGTTTTTGTTCTTACAGTTAAGCACAATACAACAAGCTCTTACTTCTAATACCCTTTGCTCATGTAGCATCAAGGAATTGTGTTTGTCAGTTTTCTCAAATGATAGAGAATTTATTAATTTTGTAAATAAATTTTATCTGAGGTGTAAAAATCTTGCCCACCTGAGCTCTCGGAGACTTTGGTTACCCATCAAAGTGAATAGCGCTGCCAAAAGAAAGATTTAAAAGGAAGACAAGAAATCAGAGGCTTGTGACGAAAATCGTAGGGGAAGCCCCAGTCTATGGAAGTAAATGGACTTAATCAACTATTTCTTCAGCAGTATATGCTGAAGCAAACAAATAAAATTCGATCTTAGTAATTCTACAGTCCGGAATGAAATGTCTCTACGGAAGTATTCTCTAAGACTTTCCATATTTTTTGAAATAACTGATAGAAGTAAAATCTGAATGCTGTATTTTAGACACCGAGGCTAAAATAGACCCCACCTCAAACTCCTCAAGTGAAATGGTTAATAAAAGTTGAATAAAAGGAGAACTGAATACACCATCTAAACAAGCGCAAAGTTGATTAAAGTGATGGTTACTTAGGCCTTCTAAAGAATTGCTTCTACTTTCTAAATGGGACCAATTGACTCGCACTCTCAGGATATAACATCTCAGTAGAAAGCACTAAGGGGAAACCTATGGTGAATATTTATTCTGAGTGTCTCATGCAATGCAGTTTTTTTTTATTTAGGCCAATTCCCCAATTATTGAAGCTCCATCAAACAAACGAATAAATTATTTGCTGTCAAAATAATTTGGCCATTAGATATTTGAGCGTTCATAGCACTTTCAGTGAATACCACGAATATTCATGAGTAGTTGGGCTAAATACTTAATCCTATTGCCCCAATTCAAGGATTAGATTTATCCTAAAACTTAAAGTTTCCAGTGGTAATTTTAGTTTTATAGAGCTGCAGTTAGGCAAGAAATTTTCCGAGTAAACTACTAGGAAGTTGCTTCAATTTCCTTACTGAGCAACTATCTAATGGGATTATACGAACATAGTGAGTACAGACTATTTTGTTTTCTGATTCTCAATTTCGAATTTTCAACTTATCAGCTAAGCGATTACTTGTTATTCTGCTCCCTTAATAAATATTTAATAATTTTGACTGAAACACTGTGATTTGCTGGGAGAATTTTGTTAATTGATTGGATATTAGAACTTTTTGGTACAACTTCTTGCACCAACAATTTAAGCGCTTTCATTTCACTTATATTTCGGAAGACCTTTTGGCAAAATTGAAAAAAGAGGGGGCGGTAGTCTTAATATTTAATGGGGTGATTTCTTAGTTCAAGGTCAATTTCTTACTGTAAAGACGATTTAGTTAAACTTCATGCTGACCATCATCTTTCGATGATCAAACGAATACAAAAGGGATTAAATATTCTCCACCAGAATGCTTCACATGTCCAATGCGTATGTAGTGTTCCACTTGAAAAAGCTTGTTAATACCATTTTAGACATAACAGACACATAGAAACTAACTAAGCTCTTGCACGTGAATTACCAAAGAACTATTATTTTATTATTTTTTTTTTAAATATCCCTAATTCGAACCCTTTGATTGATCTCCTCTTGGCAGACTGTGGCTTGACCGGTGACATTCAAATCACTCGATGGAATTCTTACTCGTGTAATCAACTAAGTCAAACGCACATACAAGTGCTACATCGTTGGTGCACATGCTTGTCACAAAAAGTTGCTTAAGCATACTGTTTTTCATTTGATAGTATATGACTGCCTTTATAAAGAATAAGCCACATTCAAAAGGTTTAAAAGTTCTTTGTACTGCCCGACAGTTTACTTTTATGTCAGCGGTAGGGATTTGAAACAAATTGAGATGCATAGTGCCAAAAGCAAATATTTTATCAGAAGAAAGGGACAGTTAGAGACGTTGTGAAGATATTTACCTGTGGCTGACACTACCCTTTGTTTTGCAAGGTTCTCTCTCAGGACTACGTTGATACAATATGCATGGTGATTTCACGCCCTAACAGTGCCGTTTCCTTGCTGAATGTAAGGATTATTTCACTCTTACTTCTGTGGTACTTTCATTTATTTTAAGTTGAATTGTGACTTACCTTAAGTCTACATCTCTGCACCCAGGAATCTTCGGGATAGTCCATAAGGAGGGGAATCAAGAATTGAAGACAGGCATTCCAGTGTCCAAGGAGGAGCATCAACAAAACGAGATTGAAAATTCCCATAAATTTGCTTGCGATGTTTAGAAACTAAACATATGAATCAACAATGAATTCGAAAGCTCACTACTCTTATCATTCATTCGATCCCCTATAAAAACGGACTATTTAGACCGTAAAAAACACATGATTCTAGGATTCTTAGTTGACATTAATTTTTGTACAGCCTTATTACTTGGGTGGGGTTCCAAATGGATTTTAAAAATCTTGACTCCCATTGGTTAATGTGCTTTTTGAACTCAGTCTCTTTAGGTGGAACCTTGGCGATAGTAGAATGTATGTAAGAGAAAAAGCCACTCACGTAAGTAATTTTAATTGAAATCTTGCTCAGAAGCCACAAATGGGAAAACAAACAGCCTTAACTTAGTTTTACATGGATGTTTGTATTATACTATTTATTTTGTTACCTCTATGATTCTTGCAACTGCTTTCTCTTTTATTTCTCTCAAACTTGGCTATTTTCGTCAAAGTACATATCTTCTTGTAACAAAGAGTATTTTATTGATGCTGAAAACAAAAGGACTGGTGAATTAACACACTCTCCGTCTAGATTTAGGGACTTAGATTTTATGTGTAATCAAGAGGTCAACCTATACCCTCATATTTTGAAGGTCGCAAGTGGATAAATGGAAACAGAATCAAAATTACCTCCTCCCATTGGCTGACGTAACGAACTAGCCTCGTGAGCCGCAAAAGTCGAAGCATACTGAGCAGTTTTGCCAACCGTAGAATGCGCAAGGTTCGACCTTAATTGCAAAAAAAATATGTTAAACTGGCAGTCTTGGCAGATGGTACTGAGGCTCATAGCTTTAGATTGAAATAAAATTATTCTACCTGCTGTGAGGATTTGATTGTAGTTTTCATGCTTGTTGAGAACCCAAAATATGTAATCCATGGGGATGGAGCTAATCAGATCTAGGAGAAACCATGATCGAACATACTGACGAGCGATTTCCTTAGGATCCAGAATAATTTCATCAGCATAGTCGTTAGTTATTATGCCTAGTAAGAAAGAAAGCAAATCATAAATCACTTGCATAGCACACCATTAGATGCTGCTAATCCATGTTACCTTCTGGCTAGGAAATTGTAATTGCTTTGGGCACTGACACATTTATCTTAGCCTTTAAATTCGCTAAAATTTACTGCAGCACTGGCTGCTCTTCAGCAGCCAAACTATCTCTCCACATAAAAATTTATTAGCCCCTATTTATTCCTTAAACTTTTTCTATATTCTTACGATTCGCTTCCACTTAGTCCTCTGAGTCAGAGATAGTAACTTTTTCCACATGGTACCATAGTAATACGTCCAGTATAGGCATGTCTGGTCTCTAAAATTCTTTTTTTCTTATACTTAGATTTGTAGAACCAATGAAACAATGGCCTAATCCGAGTCTTAAACCCCTCAGGCTTTGGTTTACTCACTCAATGATGTTATTCTGCTCTACCAATCATCGTTCTATTCCATACTGGGTAGACAGGTGAACTTAAACGCACAGTCGATTCAAGAACTGAAATCGAACTGAAATATTTTGACTCTCCTATTCTACTCTGATTTTTAAAAGTTGCACGACAGTGAAGTTCACCTGATCTAGAAGAAAGCCAACCACTATCTTTATTGGGATGCCACTGAAATCTGATACCACAAAGATCGCTTTTTATTCTCCTAGGCTATTTTCTTTTATACCATTTAAAATGTTCAAGCAATTCGCCAACACGTATTTCGTCTTTTATTTGAGCAATTTTCATCTCCATTATTCTACAGAGGCTGGGATGACTGAATACTGAAAAAGTGCCCTTGGTGATAGCTGTTTAAAGTTAAATGAAGATTGACAAAGGTGTCGTAAACAAATAAATGCACGGTTTAAGGCTAAGAAGCGCAGCATCGTAATTGTAATTTAGGAGCAGTTTTAGAAGAGGAAAGGACTTTGGATTGAGGAACTTGAGAGGGTTCCAGAAAATGAATTCTTAAACATCAAAAGGTATAGCTGGAGTAATATTTAGTAAGAGCAAAAGAATGAAATAGTGAGTGAAGGAGAGGTTGATGGGAAGGTATTAATAAGCATGATGAATGAATGACTGAAAATTATGGCAAGATCGGCCAACAGGTAAAATAACAAAATCGCAGTGACTAATTGGCAAGAAACTGGTTGAATCAGTTGCTGGATATTGCAAAGGTACAAGTAGAAACTCAATGATTTTTCTGATGAATCGTGATTCTTGTATCTATTCTTTTCGTTCAGAAGCTCCAGAGTGGAAATTAGTTTTCTAGCCTAGGCTTGCAATCAGTGATTTGGTCTTTAAAGTAGTGGATACAGTGCCCAGAATGATTATCCCAATGATAATGGTCAAAGCCTACTCTCAACCTCCTCGTGGTGACCACCAGTAACTCCAGGGGCAACTCTGGGAGCAATGAGAAGGGCAGCCAGATTGGACTAATCACCCATCGCACGTATAAAATTATATTATGCCAGTAGAAGTGCAACTTCGTACGGCTTGGTAAAAGAGGGACGAAGTAAATACCTCACACTGAACTGTGAAAGCACGTGCATATAGTAATGAATGGAATCTCTACTAAATATTTGAATAAAATTCTGGAAGAGGCATGAAAATTGTTCATCCTTTGCAATATAGAGGGCGGATGAGGTGTCGTTACGAAGTTGAACTGATACCTGTATGATGAAACTAGAGGACCGACGACGTTGACAAACGCTTTTAATGCCTTTTGTGTTAACTGTTGTTTGTTACTTGTGGTAAAAACTATTTGTGCATCTGTTGTACCCCAATGAGCCCTTGAGACTTGCCCTCATGGGTGGGGAGTAAATAAGAAACTCTCAATGATGGAGCATCGGTCTATGTAGGAATGGAATACCTTCGTTAAAAGGAAACAAGAGCACAAAGAAAAAATCAAAATTAAAAGATGAAGCAAAAATCATTTTGAATATTTTGGTGGAAGTGGTTGCCCGAAGTTTTAACTGGAAGCAAATGAGAGCTACAAAGTGGACTTATGTGGTCTCAAAGCAGTTGTAACATTTATGGAGTCTCTATCCTAGCTGCACAGATATTTTATAACACTATCCTTTTAAATAACCCGAGAAAACACGAATTTTAAAAACTATGATCCAAGAATTCTCATTAACTTCAAAGATAAGTAAATAGTTGTGAAATAATACCAGTTCGAAATTTAACGGCAATATCTGCAATGAAGACGGCATCAGAGACGGAGTTGAAAACAATCCAGTGAGCACGTAGATCATCGTAGAAAAATGAAATCGCAACAGGAAGAATAATGAGGTTAGCTATCAATAAAGTGAGCATAAGAAGGTCCCAATAGAATCTAAAATCAACAAAAAAGCATGATTAACGACGTTTCTTCTTCACTCTTACGTAAATTGATTCGCTGATTGGTTCAGAAAGAAGGATCATGCTACAAGCTTACAGAAACAGTTCTCGACATATTGGGGTGCGTCCAAATAGTATGTTTCAAAACAAGTTAACAGGTAAATGCTGCTCTATGAAAAAACATAGCCTTGACATGGAAGAAAAACCATTAGAGATCCAGGTCACCATCAACCCTGCCGCAACTATCCTGTTCCGTCATGCGTGAAAAAGCTCAGAAGTCATTATTTTAAGTTGTGGTTCATCTTATAGGGGTAGAAATGGTAACTGTCGAATATAAGGCCGCGTCACCGGAGTCTCACGGAAGCTGCACTCAAAAGAAACGGGTTGGTACTAAGACCCGGCATGAATGTGCTTTTAGGATGAGACAGCAAATTTCTCTTTCCGCTGCGCTTATTGTGTAACTAGCTATCCACAACCGCATGTCAGATACCAGAAGTTGACCACTCTGATTCCCTTTTCCGTTTGTATAACAGATCCTCACCCATGTGCATATCTGTGAGTTTATCTAAATGCATTTTTTTGAAAAATCTTTACTACTTGCTCCCGTGGATGATATTATTAGCATCAATCTGTCTTCCTAATCAGGGACTTTTAGACGCATAACTTCCGATCGAATTCAGACTGACTGTCAATACTCCTAGTAGCTTATTCCAGTTTAGAAAGTTGGCATTTTGCTAATAAACCAGTCTACCTACTTTCCAGCATTTCAAGTTCAATTATCTATGGCCTGACGGACGAAAAATCGTGAACGGAGGTTCAAATGATCTTCAGTCCTTTCAAGCTCCATTAATTTCATCTCCGGTTTGATTCGCTCATCAGCTGGATTCGTGTAAAGGGTGAGTGCTGTTAGTTTATAAGCATTGCCAAACAGATCGGAAAGGCTGATGTTGTATGGTTTTTGTGCACGCAGCCCATTCGCAGAGATGGCTCTGGCAGTCATTTGCGCAAGGAAAAATTTTTGCAAGTTTATCTGTGGAAGAAACGTTGCATTCCTAACGGATCGCAAGCCCTGATTATCTGCCTTTAGTTTGAAGAATGCACTGCCACTTATTTCTGTAAATTTTCTTCAAATACCATTATGATGGAGCATTGATCGACCGCTGACTTAGTCAAAGCCGATCATAAATCACAACAGCTGGCTGGCATTAGGCCTCAAATTCGATCTGAATCATTCCTGTAATAGTAAATGACATTTCTGAAGCATCAGTAGTAAGTAAGATCTCTAAATACCAAAAAATCTGTCAACTGTAGTGGTTTATTTTTTTTCCACGGAAGTGATTCATTGAATTTCTGCTACTTTTTAAAGTTTTAGTCCGTTTTGTGATCATATTTAATGCTCATGTATCAAGATACTGTTTTCTTCTCATTTTTATACGTCCTACTAAAGTAATTTCACTCCAGTCAACCGGTAACCAAGCGTGTTGATATGGACTTCATGCAGATTGAGTATAATACCCTGTTTTCATCAAATCACACTTTCGACGGTATAACGTGGGACGTAAGTCGCCTTTATCAGCAGAACCTTTGTAAACTTTGCAGATCGTTGCGCAATTCATTTTGTGGAACTCTACAAACTTTTGCACGTGGTGATAGATACGATATATCTTAACGCTTCTTTATCAACTCCAATCTATTAAACAAGTTTGGCTCTTTGTGGAGTTTATAATAGGTCCTTACTCATGGCAAAAGAGAAAATAATGGTGGCTAAGCAGTTTGCAATTTTTTGTTGGCATGTACGAAACAAATGATTATTAAAATATCCGCCACCTCCTTCGCACAAACTTTGCATAAGATACCAAATAACTGCTGCTCTAGTTAACAAATGGCATAGCAGCATGATTTTTGGCATTGAGGCTGGAAATAAAACATGATTTTGCCATTAAAATCGGCTGCGGCTTAGAAGGTCTGAGCCCTCTACAGATCAAAGAATTCCTTCGTTTCACATTTTTATCTGGCGCCTTTAATCTTGTTCATGCTTTCCTTTCTAGATTTCTAAGCATTGAATAACCCATGGTCCCTCAAACATTGCAAGGATCCATCAGTGATCCTCGAGTCACCTAGTCCGTCATTCGATAGAGACCTAGGAATGATTCGACCTACCAACAAAAATAAATTTATTGTAAGAAATGTTCTGGCTTTGACAATCCTACAGTTTTCACACAAAATTCCTTCTTCATCGAGATTTAAGTCTGATTTCAAATTCAAATCATCAACAATGGTCTTCTCATTTGTACCATCATGGTTTGTTCCTTTCGATTTATCCACTCGTGAATGTAATAAATGGCAACTTAGTCTGAACTTAGCTATACTATGTGCCTCTTAAATCATTTCGCTCCATGTCATACCAGACATAATAGGCATTTTTATTTGTGGCTCATAATCACCTTGAGAGGGTGTAATTTTCGGTTAAACTGATTCTTACGGCGCGATAACTGAACTATTGCAGTTGAATTTTGGTTATTATTGCGGTAAACTTTGCTTAAACTGTTATTTACTTGAAGACTGAGGGGAAATGCAAGTAATGCTGACAGCTTCCCAACTTGTCGATTTCATATCTAGCGCATTCTACGAAAGGAACTGGGAAGGACTCGACTGTCTTCTCAAAATAAAAGAGCATCAAGATAAATAAATAATTGTGAACATTTCATACTTTGGCCGGGCTTAAAATCAAGAACTCAAACTGCGATTTCCAGGCAACAAAAACTGGGAATAGGTTACTTTCGAGTATACTAGTAACATCTCTCCCACTAAGAAATATCACAAAGAACTGCAGCCCTGTTTCTATTTAAATTAGCTTTCAACTGATCAAAATTGACTTTTCTAGGCCAGAAAGACCGCAATTTTCGCCAGTTATGAAAACTTTGTTTTTAATTAAAAAATTTTATGCATTTATGGCATAAAAAAATTTCTAACAGATAAAAGGCTGCATTAAATCACCGATATTTACGATGGCAGAAGAGACTAGACTGATTGTGGTAGCCGCTCAGTCAAACGTAAAATAAACTGCCTTGTAAAACAGGTCTCCCAATTCCAAATAAAACTGAAGTAACTCAATAAAATGAACGACAGTTTTGGGCAAAATTTCAATCAAACAATAGGCTTAAATTGAAGGGCCATTAGTGCTAGTGAATGAAGGTGAATGGCCCCACTTCGCTACCTGATTGTACACCTAATTTCTTTCGGTTTGGATCTTGTTGAAATTACTGAACGCTCAAAACGTCTTTTTCTCAAATAAACATGTTCATGCATTAAGTGAATTTTTAAAACTCACGATAAATAAATATTTATTTGCATAAACTCATAAACACCGAGAGAGTATTCTATTGTAAGCAATTCTATCTTTAAAAGTCAGAAGATAAACTTAAAATTGCAATTCTTCCGTAAAATTTTTCCTAAATTACAAAAAAGCTCATTACAAACAAAGTAATGATGAAAACCCAAGGAAATTTGATCGTTTGACGGACGGATGATTTTAAATTCATCAAAAATTTTGGCAGTTAGAACGAAAAAAAAAAAGAAAAAAGGTATTTTTCTTCCCTGAAATATTTACCCTATAAGTAACATTTACAAACTTAGTGGACTCCTCAGATTTAATGTTCTAGTGCGCATAATGCACAAAATAGGTTTATAAAAGATTAAAGTTTTGAAATACCTTGAGAGATTAGAAAGTAAAATACCTTAATTTTGAGTTTGTTAGAATCTGCATGATTCCCGACGTGCTCAAGTCTTCCCTCACAGTTCACTCTTCGCGGTTTTACTGCTAACTCATGTGCTCCCATTTACTCTAATGCTAATCTTATCATCAGTTTCGTGATTTAAAATGTTCACTCAATTTCGAGGTCTCTCTCATATGAGTGACATTTGGCTCTCCTTTTTTATTTAAATAACTTATAATTTTTTCGCACTTTCTTAATATTTCATGGATGTTTTTTACATTGTCTCCGTGACGATCAAATGAACATCCATTCCAAAGGAAATGTAAAGACTTTAAGAAGGATCAGACATGTTTTAATAATCATTTAAACTGCGGATACAAAATCTGTTGCTGTTTTAATGCCTCGTAACTAGAATTGAAGCCTGACCTCATAACTAATGGCTATTAAAAATGGCTATAAAAACTCTTTATCTTAGTATTTTGATAGATTTTGTTGACCATCAAAAGCTCACCCGAAAATAGGCGTTTAAGGCATATTCATATACCGGTGATAAAAAGCTTTTGAACGTACCGAAAACTACTGCATGGATGGATAATCCATTTGCCATGTTGCTGTTGGCGGCGTTTCTCCTTATTGAGGGCGCTTTTGCTGCCGAATAGTTTCATCGCAAGCTTGTTGTCGGATGGTTGAAAGAAAGCAAAGAATTGCTCCTTCAAATAGCTCGAGGTGCTTTGTTTGTTGGGATCGCAGAGCTCTTCGACATATCCATCTGCCATGGCAGCCGCATTGGGGGGGATCTGACCTTCAGCGGACTCTGAAGTGCTAAGATCAGCACCACTTGTTTGAGCAGTATGATGGCCTCCATCAGGAATACTGATCGATACCATTAACTTTGCATTCATCTCGATTGGAGATACTTGGCCTGGATCAGTCGATGAGTCAGGAGAGTAATACTGGGTTTCTGCGTCTAGGTATGTTTTGTTTGAAAGAATGTGAGGTGCAAAAGTTGCAGCATATGGATCTACTTCATTCGGGCAGCAAGACCTCAAAGTTTCTCGAGAATCTTGAAGGTGGTGAAAATCACTCGCTTCGGCTTCACTAGCCTTAATATTGATCTCTGGGCTGACTACCAGGGACCGTGGATTCCACTGGATCATGTTACCTCGAGTATCTATCGTGCGACTTCGCTGAAGGGATTTCATCCGCGCAATTCTTGACGTCCATCGTGTCTTCTGGGGCATGCCCCGAGCTCGGAGCTGGGCAATGATTGGTAGATTAGGGGAAGGAGAATGAGAATGACTGACATTGAGATCGTCCACTTTTGGATCAACTGCGCCAATGGTGACGGATCTATGGAGACGTGATTTGTAGATACGTCTTGGACCCTGTTGGTTGGAGTTTATTTCGGCTGCTGGTGCATCTACAATAAGATCGGTTCTTGGAGTCTGAGTTCGAAGAACTGTGGCAGTGTCGATGGCATTAGATTCTTCCTCTGCTGTGCAGCTGTGAATCCGCTGAAGGAATGGTTTTTCAGAAGGCCGATCATGACCACTATAGTAGTGGGAGTCACCTGCAGAAAATTTAAAGCGATGATCCATTATGGGAAATCAAATTATAAGCATCTCTCCTCTTTATCGCGGTCTAAGATGAGACAAACTGACTTGTTCTGCGATTCATGCTGCTTTCATCGTCACACTTTTGATTGGCTGGGAGTGTGTACACATGTGATTGGATGCCCATGTTTGTATAAGTCACAACCTCGACTTCCATGGAAAAATATATCACAAAATGTTTTTTTGCCAGTTTTTGCATGCTACTGAATCAAAATAAGTAGGGTTGTAAATGTCATTCAGAAAATGTCATGTGATTATGTTAAACATGGAGTCGCTTAGAATATTTCAAATTTCGCCACATGCATTCTCCTGCTCCAGCTTTAATTCACATTTGTAAAGCTGAATTGTCCTGCAAAATAGATGATAAGAGTTGACTATGAGTGAATATGAACTGAACCATGAATATTTCATTTCAAAATAGTATCTCTCTCCAACTTAAATTCCATAAGTTCATTTCGTCTTCTGATTTAAAGCATGCTTCCCCACCTTCTTTATAAATAATTTAAATCTTGGCACCATCACTGGGCCATACGCTTGGGTTTTATTTTCCCCCACTGTTTCATTTATAGGCAGATTTGCGTTTCTAGAGTTGCTTAACACTTCCAGTATTTCCTGTGTGCCATAATAAATTCACCGGTTTTTTCTTGTCTTCTCTCGGTTTCTCATTAGCACAATTTTAGGAAGGTTTTTTTTAATCAGAAAATCGACAAAGTCCAAAATGGTATTTTTCTATATCTCGGTATTGATAATTCCATTCAATCCTTGACTGAAACATAAACTGAGTTGTTCAAGGAATTAATGAAACAAGTGAGCACTTCGTGCTTAAAAAATTTTTAGGAATGATGAGGAATCACATCTAGATCTGGGATTTAGATGGCAAGATCAGTTTGTGATACGCGCTCTGGTTTGGTAGAGAACTCACACTTTAGTTCTCGAGAAGATATTCGTAAAATCTACCTTCTCTCTCAATTTTTTTTCTACTTTCCTGATATTCAAAGCTGGCTCATGGCAAAGTCCCTCTGCTATTAAATTATGAAGATATGTTTATTTTTCAACAAAGATAGCCAGCTTCGTCACCCTCCTTTCATTGGTATAATTTACCCTCAAATACGAATAACCTAGAAACATGATTCAATTTTGTATCCTTCGAGGATAACACACGTTGTTTCGAACAAAACACCCTATTTGAAATCCTTTAAGCTTTTTTTACCTTAAGCTCAGAGAAATTAATCAAAACTGCTAAAAAAGCCGCTTTCATACACCTTTTTTTCCATATTTGGACCATTTCTTATCAGCTCAGATATAAGCACTTACCATTGTACAAAGGTTTTGTTCATAAAAACAGGAATGAAAATTTTCACAATTTTTTGATTTCATTGAAGTTTGAATCATTCTACTTATCTCTGAAGACCCTTTTAAAAATAACAGGTTTAAATCTAGCAGTTTGAAAAAATTTTCTTGTGAAGGCATTTAATTTGTGCTTAAAATAAATCTCATGAATCTGGAATAAAAAATGGTTGCGAGTTTTAGCTTTACAAAATTTTATTTCCAAAAGGAATCCCCTATAAGATTATTTCCTCATACTTGGAGATTAGAGATAAATATCATTCCTTTAGCCATAGCAACCAGGATTATTTTGCATTCAATTTTTCAAATTTACTTTAAATTTATAAATACACGATCCTGATTAAGGAAAGAATTCGTTATTGTTACCTAAAGGGCTAGCTGAAAGGGTTAAATCATATTAGCTGTGTATATTCAGTGAAAAGTAAATTTGTCCTGTTTTACCATATTCGCCTTCATAGCATTTGGAAAATCTAATCCCACGCCCTATATTTTCTAGCAACATGCTTAAGAGTTTATATAATGAATGTAAGACTTGGAGATCATTAGACACATTTTTACCTTTAATAGGAGGACCCTTTCATTCAAACGCTCTTCTATTCAGCTACTCGGAGCTACTCTGAGCAATAAAAGGTTCATTTATTTGGCTACATGTTCCTTAATCAAAAGCATCTTTACGAAATATTTACGCTTTGAGGGGTTCAGATATGCTTACGGTACCGATGGCCAACGAGTACTCTGGATTGTGGAATTGGGTTCCGGCCTGCCAACACTTATTACTTTTAGGTCATAGTTAATCGAAACTTGTCGATCGGGCAGAAATGTTGGGTTATTAACTTAGGTTTAAAATCACAAACTTTATCGGATACTCAAAAATGGACTTCCCTAAGAGCTGCATCATAATCTCTTACTTTATATTGAATTGCAAGTACTTTTCGTTCCTCTGGTTTCCACCGAATGATTTTGGAGTCTCTTTTATTTGAAAAAATTGTCATATTATTTGCCCTATGGAACACTTTAGTCCAGTTATCGTTTATTAGCTGTGTCTGCTCAATTTCATTTTAGTTCATACCTCATAGCTCAGCTTTTCGGGCGCTACTGTTGAAAGTGAGCTTTTGAATTCTCATCCTCTGATATTTTTGACACGAGCCTTGGCAAGACAAATTTAAACATAATTGAGCCCTATGAGGGCAGTATTGTAATGATGTATATCCCATGGATTCAAAAGTGCTTTCTTACATTGCCATAAAAATTTGGTGGCAATTAAACGAAACCGTAATGAAGGAATGGACAAAATTTACTGAATTGCTGATTATATTCTTCAGTATGATTTCATCGGCTTTACTTCCTCTTCTGAACAGTTACCTTATTCTATGTTTCTGAATCATCTGAGTGGCATTAATATATGTAATAATACAATTCATCAAAGTTTGAAAAACAAAATTTTAGCTTTTCTTGGCAATTGTGGCCCATTTTTGTTCAAATGAATTGAGTCTCAGCTCATAACTGTTTCTTTTACGCATACTATGCAACACATTTGTGCTTGTTTCTGTGTTAAGATCTTTTGTGTTTCAGCTTTTCTTTCATTTGTTTTGACTCATTGCGTTGTAAAACACTTTCATAATGCCAAGGTTTTAAAATATTGTTTCTTTTTATGGTCTGCAGCTTTGACCGAAAACTTAGTGGTGATTGCTAGTTCTTGGTACCACGCGAAGCCATCAGCATCAAGAAGAGTAATAAAACTTGCGGTCTTCTATTTTCTCTAAAATTATTAATATTTGCTAGTTTTTGTTACTTATTGTATTTAAGTAACATTTAATATGATTTTTATTTACCTCAAACATTTAAATAGGTTTGTGAAAATTGGACTCTTTGATACTTTACTATGATTATACTCTTCAATGAAATGTCTTCATCATGTATGATTGAAGCCTCAGCTACTCATTTAGTTCCTAGTGTCTTTTGCAGAGAATTGGTTTTGTCGGAAGTCTATAGAATGGTGCTTCAAATGAGCTTAAAGTCTCAAGATCAAAAAACTTAGGAATCTCACTCACTAAGGAAATAATTGGCGCTGGTCATATCTTAACCGGGCAGAACTTGGTTTATTTGCTCTAGTAAATCAGCAAAATTCTGGCTTGTGATAAAACTCCACGTTCGCCATTTAAAACTAAAGAAAATTGTTTGCCTTTGAATGTGGGACCCTGGCTTAGAACTTGTTAAGCAGAATCAGGTAGCTGTATTTATCCACTTTTACAATTGTTCACATGGACTGCCTGGTTAATTGTACCAAGACATTTATCCTTAGTTGTTCGCCGTTTGTCATAGATGATCTCCCTGAGATTAATGATTTCTTCACCACATAAAATGCAACTAGTCTTTCTCAGTTCAGATCTATCACAGTGGTTTGGTGAGAAGATTTCAACATCCATCCGTGGTAATCAATGATCAGATGAAACTACAAAAGTTTAAACTTCCACCGTCGTTGGCTTTTTTAGAGTAAAGCCAGCTTCCTGTGTGACTGGGCATCGGCAACCAAAGAAGACTTGGACCATATTAGAAATGATCAGTTTTTAAGCTTTTCAATTCGTAGATCTTGATCCATTTACAAGGACGAAATAAAGGTAGAGAATTCTCGGAAATACACGCATCTTGTCTTTGAGCTTGGTACGAATAAGGATTCTAGGTGACCTTAAGGCTCTTGAACTGAACTAATAATGGTACAACTCTTGAAAATGTATCTACCATCTGAAAGAAATGCATTATTTTAAAGCTGCTTCATCCTGTTAGTTCACATTTTTTAGACTTGGTCGTTTTTATACCCAACTTGAATTTCTTCTGGTGAGATTACAATCAGGCATCTTAATGAAAGTCGCAAAATTTCGTTTGAAGTCAGTCGACCCCTAGCTCTGGCGTTTCTCTAGTGTCTGCTCAGCTTTCATTCAGTAGCGTTGAAGTTAACATGTTAAATCCTTCCAGTGGTGTCATTCATCAGCAAAAAAGAGTGTTCAAGACGTCAGAGAAAAGTTTAAGCATTTTGCTCGTGTTTTTGCTTATTCATCCAACCCAGAATCAACTTTTAGAAAGAATGCACAAGATCGCATTGGCAGTAGAATAAGTCCTGATGAACTACCAAGAAAATTTCATCCAGTTTGAAAGCAAAGAGCACAAGAAAAATAAATTTCCATAAAAGTGGCCTTGAAACTGTATATTAGTAGAGACTGAGGTGTAGTCTACTGGGAATTTGATTCACGAGGTTATGTGGGCTTCAAACATTTCAGGAAGAATATGCAATTTACAAATGCTCGTATACTTCTGCATTTCTCTCCTGAAGCCTTACCTTTGAAGAACAATGCAAAGAGATTTGTTTTAATTTTTGTTATATTCAGCTTAACTATCTTTGAGTACTAAGACTGAGTTGGCATGACTCATTGAAAGTTAGTTTTAAACTCGTTTTACGTAGAAACTAGAGTCACTACTTAATATCTTTAAGCGTCTAATGTAATTTTTATTGCCTTAACTGACTTTATTATCACTCCGTTCTACTTCTTGTACTGAAATTATTATATCTCATTACAGAAGTAATTTTCTGCCAAAATTTTCATCAAACTGACTTGTGTTTATTTCGCTCTTGAATATAATTGCTGAACCTTGTTATTTCATGTTCTAACACCTCAAATGTAAATGATAATTAAAATTTAAATCAAATATCACTTTTCTGTAGTTCCTTGCCCTTTCAGATGGTTTGGATTTTGAATAAGTTTTCAAAGATTACTTACCCTTAAAACAAATGTGTAGAATAAGTAAACCCATAAATTCAAAGTAACGAATGATCCAGCTCACGTAATTATAAAGTTAAGGTATGTTGTTCTGCAGATTCATAGCTTAAAAAAACACATGAGACGTTTGTTCTGAAATCGTTCGAATTTTCTGCTTAAAAATCAAAAAGACACAAATGCAAATCCGAATGCGAAATATTTGGACCAATTTCAAAGATAAGCGCTGAAATACCGTCTTGTAAATACGAGTATCTACTTAGAACTTGTGACCTAAATTCAAGTTTGGTACACACGTTTCAACGTACCCTGTGGTTCCTCGAAGTATGGGTTGTCGATTGATATTGCCCGAGCCACAAGAACCTTTCTTTTCTGTGGGATTAAACCATTTTTGGAATTTTGACAGTTCTGAAGAGCCTCGCCATCCAGACTACTGGGTCGGGTCTCTCGGAGTCTACGTCGAAGATACGCAGTGTAAGAAGGCTCCCAAGGCCGAAAGTCTTTAGGAATTGTGAACGAAGAAGTTTCTTCATTTTCACCGGGAGTAGGATCTAGATAGTCAATTGGGGCATCTATGGCCACAGAGTTCTGTGACTGAAGGATATGATGCTGAGTAGAGTGGGTAGAAGCATAGCTGGGAGAAAACGAGAGATTTCTTCGACGCCTAGGTGTTGAGGGCTGCGTTCGGGCACTGAAATTTCCACCTTCCAAAAAATTGCGGCACTGCCTGGAGCTTGGTATCATTCGAACCGGTTATTCTGTCGTAAAAGCTTATTGATCAATTCAAAACTTTGGCTGCCTTGATGGAACCTGCCCAAAGGTATCTATTGGCCCTTTAAAGTTAAATCTAACGATCTTTTATTCGCAACCGTTTTATCGAAAAAACCAGCGTTAGACAACATTATTACCAGCCTTAATTTCTATGCATGTTATTTGTCATTTTCATTTTAGAATAACAAATTTAGGGCAGTTTATTTCCTAATAATCCATTAAATTCTATCAAAGTCTGATTTTTAAAGGAATTTCATTTTTCTGGAGAAAACGGCAATAGAGGTTTGATGAAATTTCCTAATTTGTTTTAATTAATGTTCAAAGTAGGGCTGAAACATTTGGTGATTTAAAAGTTCGACAATCTACCGCAAAAAAAACTAGTTGACTATAATTTATTATTCAAATGATGTATGCACATTCATTTGAAAGCGAGTGAATTTCGGGCATCGAAACGGTTGTCAAGCACTGTTTTTTGCCATTTGAAGCCGATGCTTGTAAACTGATGCACACAATTTATTGTTGCCTTGCTGTTTCATTTTTGCGTTTACAGTGCTGAAATGCTTCATTTGATCTCTTAATTTTCACTTATCAAGATGTTCAATTGGTTGCTTGGTTGGTTGTTGGTTATTACCTTATTATTGTATCGAACTTTGAAGTTCATGAACTAGAAATTTGCTGATCTTGATGTAAACGTACAATGGCTTTGAATCAAACTAACACCCATCTTGCAATTAGAATGACCACCAATACCTCCTTGCTTTAGGATATGCATGTAAAGCAGAACCCATTATAACAGTCCCAATGGAGGTGTGGATCAACTTTCTTAATTTACTTCCATAACAAGAAATTGGACAAAGTTAGGCTTTATTTGAAGCTTGACTGTAACCCTATTTTAAAATGATGGTTACATTGGAAACTGATTGCTCAAAGGTTAGTATGAGGTCAACATATTTAACTTTGTAAAGTAAAAAAATTCTAAAAGTTCAACGTATAAGTCATGGAAGCCTTATCGCAATCAGTTTGCACTAATAGAACTCTGAGAGAATAAATGCCAAATGTTTGTACTTTATTTTGGGAGGTGACTTATTACTGCTAGGATCGTTGAGCAACCGAACCAAAATTCGGAAGCTGACGTCTTCTAAGATAGATTTTTAGGTAGCAGATTCAATTAAATTTAAACTCTTTATCAAGAGAAGAGTTTTTCTTCTCAAATGTGATTTTAAGGGGCAATTAAAGTCACTTATATAGAAGCTTTGCCTTCTTTGCGCGGAGTATCTTCATCTAAAGCCATCCTCATGGCTCTTGATGACGATTTCACCAAAATAAAATTTTTTTAGTTGACTACTAAACTGCCTACCGATCGGGGATTAAAAAACGGTATCACTTGAAAAAAACTAATTCGAAATTTGAATCCTATTAAGCTGTGCCACTTTTATTTGTAATAGTAAAATTCGTAAATTAAAAATAAATGAGAAAATTTTTTTCACAATCATGAGAACTAATCTATCTATTTGCCCACATTATTGCAACAAATTGTTGTTTGGTGTATATTTTGATAGCGTGTAAAAATTTGCTTGAATTCGCTTGCGCTTTGTTAGAACTTCAACTGCAAAATAGATCAAACCCTTAATATGTAACATTACATATAATAATATCGTTGGCTGTAGTGTAACGTTCAAGGGTACTTGTTTCCAATTTCATTTGATTTCGTGTTAATCTTCAAAAGAGCCTAATTCTTTTAATGAGCAACATCAAAAAAATTAAAATGTTTACTCTTAAAGGAAAATAGAACGTTGAAGACAATTTTCGCAATATAGAGCTTATGACTAGCGCCAAACAGTGTAAATAAATACATAAATAACAACAACCTGCAAGAAGCTTTCCCAAGTACTTTGATTAAAATTTAATTGTTATTTAAATTAAGCTCATTTTAATTTTTAGTTCATCATTTGATTTAAAAATGATATGTTCCACTCATAGTTTATGTAATATTTTCGTTAGTAACTTTAAAATGTGATAATCGTTTAAAACAAATTTATTAGTTCAAACATTTGATTTCAGATGTTGTTTCACTATATTATAATCAAGCTTAATCAAATGAATTTCACTTGAACATTACAAAAACCAACCAGACTCTGCTAGTCAACGTATTTTGTAATTGCGGACGTTAACACCCACACATTTCCATTAATTAGTATTTGATTAATTATGTCAAACAATTAATTTACATTCTATTTACTAATTTTAGAAGGAAACGGTAAGAACGCAGCAAGAAATGGCAGAAACTTTGCATGTGTGTGATTATTCACATCAATTGGCGCAATACTTAGTGTTTGAATTAGTAACTTGCTTAGTAAAGTTTAAGTAGAGTGATCTGCGTTAACATTAAATTCAGCTTGTGCAGGTGAAATGAACGCGCAAATTTATAGGAATAAATCTAAATAAACATTGATGGGCAGTGAGATTTTCAAAATCGAAATTTTTAATTTATGATGCAGTGACTTCAATGCTCACTTCAAAATATTGCATGAATCCATTGCCACCCATAAGAAAATGACTGTTAATAAGCGTAGGCGATAGTTTCTGTCTCTTCTTAAATTCTGTAGGCACCTTGTTACATTCTCTCTTTCTATAATTAATAATAGTTCTGTTTATGACATTAATATAGCAATCACTGAATTTATGTATGCATGATAGCTTCGAACACTGCCGATGTATTTCGTTTTTTGGCGAAATCGCATGAGCAAAGATGACTCAAAGTAACTGCTTAAAGTGGCGCAGGTATTTCCAAACCTTAGAATTTACATTATTTATATTTTCGCTTATTGCTTGCGACTTTACTTCGCAACCCACATTGTAAACGTACACTTGAGTGAAAATGAGCTATAAGTTTTGACATCATTGAGAGCGTTATAGCTAATAGATCGTTTCCATGCGAAAAATTAATTAAAACAAAATTTTTGAGTAAATTTATTTCCTTTTAAGCCTTGGGAACAATTTTTTAATTAGTTTGCTCCTTAAGACTAGCTAGATCTACTGAAGTAACGAACTTCCTGGCTCAGATTAGTACATTGCAGAGCAGTTGATTGATCTCACAACATTTTCTCATGTGTTTGTTGCGAAAGATTTGTGCAAATTTTTACCAAAAAGACGTCATTTTTATTTAAAAGAGCTCTGAGCATAAGAATTTTGGTTTAAGTCTCTTCCTATAACCAATTATTCTGTGACGCTAATCAAAAAAGACGAGCTACTTAAAAGTCTTCGCAATAATTTCAAATTAGTTTAATCCTGACAGATATTTAGCCAGGTAATAGCAGACGAAAAAATGACTTATGAGAGTACAATCATAAAACAAATTAAAGAGACTGCAGGGAAAATTTTCTGAACTTGTGATGAAATTTAGCTCCTCGTTCTTTTTATAAAACTCTGGGTATGTAATTTACTGATTAAAAGCTTCTTTCGCTATTAAAGTGATGGCCTTCTCCAATCAAAGCGAAATAAAATTATTGCTTGTAGAAACTACTTTCAAGAAATCTAATAGGTGTTGGTAGTTTTACACATAATGATCAAGATAATGGATCAAAATTATCCGCAGCTCGTAAGAATACTTAAAATTGACAATAACAAATATTCAGTTTCAAAAAATAGTAAATCTGGAATTATTTAACATAATGGCAATGCACTGTTCTCCCAAATGCAGTAAATCTTGTTTATGTTGATATATTTTGCGGAATCGACAAACTTCAAAGCGGAATTTTATTCTTAATTGAACAACTTTGCTGCTCAATTATCTCAATGTATGCAGATCAAATAAAAGGATCACTTTTGATAACCATTTATGTTAGCAGTCAAGCCATGATATTTGTTTATATTTCAGATGTCTTCTATGAAATATAATTTAAAAAAGTAGGTTATTGATTAACTTTCAAAAAAATTATGCAAAACACAAATAAATTGTTGTGAAAACTATTAAGGCGTTTGCTAATCAGATCACAGTCCACTTGTATATATTGCTAAATTAAAATGTCAAACATGGCAAGCAATAATCTTAAGGTTATATTGGGAAATTTTTCACTTTTATTGTTACCGAGTCAGATATTTGAAGTACTTTCCTGATTTATGAAGTATCTCCAGCCGCATAGACCTAATTAAGAATGCCATTCAAATTTTTCAAAGTGGGCAGTAGAATAGTAATTTCACATTTCGCGCCTTTTAAAGTGGGTCAAAACTGGTTTAAAAGATTGTTGATTGAATATTTGACAACCAAAGATTTTGCATTTATTTCGGTTTTTTAAAATATTTCAGTTTAAGTATGGCTTTGCCTGCATGTGTTGTCATTGTTTATTGACCAAAGCTGTGTACTCTACATTTAAATTCTGGAGTAGCACAAAATTAAAATTTATGAAATAATTAAAATTACAACTAGTAAATGACTGCCAAATACGATTTGAACGCGCTCCTTGTCTGCTGTGTCAATGAATTCGAACCTTTAAATCCTAAGAGAAACAAAGCAGGATGTGTAACTGGATTCTCTTTGTTCTAATGTAAATTTTGTTCTATTCTTATTTCTTTACATATAATAAACAGCCGCAAACATTTAAAACTTCTATATGTATCATTAACATAGTTTTGCGTGTCTACAAAACTCAAATTAAATCTAGTCCAACACTGTCCATTAGGCAATAAATCTCACTAACAAGAAAGTGATTTTCATTTTTCAGCCAAATTCTAACTTTTAAGGGAAACCTTAATTGACAAATGAAGGTTGTTTAGCCATTTGCGGCCAAGTTTGCTAATGCGGGCTTAAAATCCATTTCTTAGAGGACGTTAGATATTTAAATTGATATTCTAGCCTCGTCTCAATCAATTTCATTTCAATCTTATTTCAAAAATGATTAAGCCAATGATAGTTGATCGTTTCGGTTCTTTTCCTTAATTTAACGATGCATAATGAACTGTGAATCCTCAACAAAAGTACAAGCGAGAGAAAGTTATTTCCTGACTATTATTTTGACGATTTCTTTGGAGACGAGCTGCCCTACCACTACTGTGACTTAAATATCGTAGGATGTTGCACTGTCTATAATGCAGACAAAAATTCATGGCATCAAACATTTCCTTCCAACTTAGAGCTATTCTAATTTTTTATCTGTAAGAAAAAATATCTCCATCCGGTTAATCTTGGTTCAGTTGTGTGGTCAGGAAGGAAAGACCATCTTTGAAGACTGAGTTTTGAAAAGCACTATGAATACCACTAAGAAAGTAATGTTCTTGCTTAAGATACTAACTGCCATATCAATCGAAAAAAACAAATGAACTCGTATAACTTATTTCGACTCAGAAACAATGGTTTACATTAGTGAATCTTCTGGTGGGAATGATTAAATTCAAATTCCAGGTGTAAAAACGCCTTTGTATACGCTTCAGTAGATAGCCAAACATTTTTAAATTGAATTCTTCTTTTCTATTTGGCTAATTTGAATGAAGATTTGTATGCTCAAAACTCAGCGCAAAGCAGACATTTGAGTGAATTCCTTGATCCAAATGTGCTCATGAAAACCTGTACGCATGAGCTTCGTTGAAGCTAATAAAACAAATAACGCACACCTTATGGACCAATAACTCAAAAAGACAGAGATCCAGCCAGCTCGACTATTCAAATTGAAGGTACAGGCTAAACAGTGTGCACTTAAAGTACTTATGAATAGATGCCATGTTTTGCTGAGCAAGTCTAAATTTTCATGGAAATTTCCTTGAACTATGTGTTTTTTTGCCAGTTAGTTATAATTATTTTGTACAAATACAAGTGAAAGCGATGTAATTCGCTGAGATACTGAATAATAATGGCTCTTCATTACACTTTAAAGATGATCGAAAGAGGTAAAATTGTGGTCATGCCATTTTTTGCCAGGCAGAAAGCTATCTTACTGCTCCAGGTAGTTAAAGCATTGAAATTAAATCATTCTCGATTCCAACCTACATATATTAAAGTGAAACTAAAACGCAAGAAGAACTTTTTTAAGAACTGATAGTAATGATGTAGCTAAGTGCTAAGCTAGTATCTCAAATTTTAGTCAAATTTCCTAAAATACAATGACATAATGAAATATATTTATTGATTTTAGACTTTGTTCCTGTCATGTTTGGATGAAAAAAATTTGCAATTGAATGTTCTCTTACAGCTTCTATTTCTTTCAACTATCACCCATAATCTTGCTAAACTTAGAATAGGATGCAATCCATAATTATATTAAATGCATAATTATTTTCAAAAAATATTAAAACTGTTTGGATCTGTTAAATTCAATACTACGTGCCATGACATTTCACTTTTATAGTGACTGACCACGCCTTTTCAGGAATAGACTTTTTTATTTGCCACTGAATGGAGCGGATTTCGCTACCGATTTATAAATGTATTTCCTCTTTCTACGTGTACATATCATTTATCAAGTTCATTTGTGAGTCTAAATACTAATCCAACGATTTGGTTATTGAGAAGATTTGACAGAACTCTGGACTTTGCTTAAGCAATAGAATAATCACCGAGGAGGCGTTTGTGACGATAAGTCGATGTTCTCATAATTCGAATAAAGGCTATGACCTTTTGAGTAACTATACATTTGGTACCAGCATCCTAGTTGGCAATCAAATTTTCAATTTGCTGGAATAATATTGAAGACTGCCTAAGCTATATCTTTATGTTTGAGTTTTCAATTATACAAAAATCTAATTAAATTTCTATTTGTATTGGAAAAGAATATTAATAACCTTATGAGCTTCAATCTATCCTTCAAAGAAGAAGGTTTCAAAACTTAATTTTGGTAAATTTAATCCAGCAGAGTTTCCTTAAGAACAGTGAGCAGTCCTTTAAAGATTGACGATGCTGATTTCGAGCATGCTGATTCGCTTTTCAATTCCCCAATATCTCAGTAAGTGTAACTTCACTGATTCTACAATTTAAGACGACCTGCGAATCCAACTGTCTTTTAAGTCCTTAAATTTTTTTAAAAAAGCACAAGAATTTACTGATTCAATTGAATCATCATCGTCTTTGGAGATATAGTCTATTTATCAAACTGCAACTAAAAATTCCTTGAATTACCGTTTCTAGAGGCACCTTGAACTCAGTCTTTAGGCACGCAAAAGCATCTGATGCTGTTATTTTCGTAAGACTTCTCCAAGTCAGATGCCTATTTAAAGACGGACACCATTTATTTGCACTGAACATCTAAACCAACAGGGAACTTTATCGGTTGCATTAGAATGAACAAATTTTGGAAATGTCCCTGGAAAAATAGATCAGCGTATCCAAAAAATCTGGAGATTGGTATCTAAGACCCGACTACAAGGTTGCTATTCTTTTAGCCACCTCCTCTATTAAGCTCTCATGCTGCAAGTGGCTAGGCGCAAATTATTATGTGAATAACTGCACTAATGTAAAGTTACTCGAAAATTGCTGTGTATCCAGTGGATTTCGAATGCGGGGAAGGAGGCTCTAAGCTAGAAGTAAAATTTATTAGTAGCCATTTTTTTATTTTTAAAGTTTTGAATATCTTGCCGTTATCTCGTAAATTCCCTGCAACATGCAAATGTATTTTTATTTATTGGAAGGAGTGGAACGCACTCAAAATTTTAAGTAAAACGCATCTGGAGGTCCATTCTAGCTCATGTTAATTGTAATTTATAATTCACAAGGCTTATAAAACTGTAAGATTTTGTGAGATACTAGCACATATTTCATTTTTTTATGGTAAAACTGGAACTTCATTTTATAAACTTAGCGACTTTGTTTTAGTGATTCAAATATTTCTACCCTAAAAATTTGATAAAAGTAAGTTGTCTTAAGAGTTTGGTTTGTTAAATCAAAAGCAAATTGATATAAATTCTTTTTTTTTACTTGTTCCTGCTTGTCTATTGTTATGTCAATTTTTCTGAACACGTTTTTATTTTAATCAATATTTTTTTTCCAAAAAGTTCATCATGACTTGCGAAATTTTCATATTTGAGTTATAGCCTTCTCAAAATTATAGATTCTTTACATACGGTTGCCTAAGCACGGAATCTAGCCAAGGTCACAGAAAAAAATGGAATACCAACACTTGGGGAATCTGGTTTAAATTTTTAATTTTGGACTAGCTGCTTCAGACCTTGGATTTCTAGGATCTGATGTATTTGCTACTGCAAAAGTCTTCTAGCTAAGATTGAACAGATTTAAATGAATTATGGCATGAGATAAAAAAACGAGGAATGGTATTGCAAGCTATTTTTTTTAAATTGTTGCTAATTTGTTATAAACAATAATTCGAAACCAATCATCTGAAATATGCTCACGTTTTAAAACTTCAAAAAAAGAAAAGGTGGACTTCAGGAAAATGAAAATTTTGGATTCCAAAATACCCTCCATTCCAAATCCTAATTCCAATCGCTGTGCACCACAACCGATTGGGATAATCTGCATACTAGCTGTACGGGCCGTAATTATCATATATTTGAACTTCTATAGTGAGCTTCAATGAGTCTTAAAGTCTCTTTCAGTGTAGACTATTAATTTACCCGTCTTTTTTAAACACACTCTTACTGATCATTCTAATAGCTGATTGTAACCCATTGAAATTCGAATCCTTGTTGAATTATATTTGTGATGGGCTGATCCACCAACGAAAATTAGGATACTTTTTTTAAGAACAATAATAGTTAGAGACAGAAAGGTGAATCTCACTTTTAAGTTTCATGGTTTATACTAGCGTGTATTGGGGTGTTCAAGACCATCCCATTTAACAATAACCCTTCGATCATGATGATCGCTTCAACATGAATCGCTTTTGACAGATCGCATATCCATGTCATATTTAACCACAGATTTTGAGTTGTACAGGCTAGAAAATATTTTCAAGGCCAGCTAGAGAACTACTTTGCTGAGACCGGCTGCAAACTAATTGCTCATTGTGGAGTTGAGACCTCCCTAACATGACAAGGCTCATTTTCGGCTTATAATATACCATGACGAACAGTTCACTATTGCCTTAAAATCATCTTAGTTATAAAGGAATAAATAAATTTTTATTAATCAGAAAGTTTTGTTTAGGACATGTTTAAAGTTGCATTTAATAAGAAAGTTTGAAAGTGAAGTAGGATTTTCATTAATTTTTTTGCGATTCAGTGTCTCGGATCTGGAATGAAGAATTACATTCTGCTTTTTATCGAGAACAATAGTTTGATTTGACTGAATGACGGACTCCTGTATTTCAAAGACAAACTTTTTTTTATTAAGAAGAAAATTTGTGCCTAAAATTATCATTCAACGCAAACGACGCTTAAATGTCCTAGGTTAATGTTGTTTACCAATTCAACTTTATATTTTATCTACCTAGGCACATTCAAGCCATCGATTTGAATGAGAAAGGCTAACTGAGACCTAATTTGAAAAGACATCTTTTAAAGTGATTCACCTGATGGCAACTGTAAAGTTCATTCCGCTTGTGGAGAGGTATAAGAGTAGCCCTGCTCAATGAAGTGAACTACTTTTCGATAACGAATGCAAACGATTCGATGTCATTGTTACCATTGACATTCCTGACAATTAAGCGCTGAATGCTGAATGAATCGGGAACAACACATCTAGAAGTTTGCAAATGTGTTTTCGACTTGTTATCATTCGCATTGTTTCTCTTGGCGAATTCGCTGCTGTTAAGATCATAATTTTGGATGGAAGTATCATTCACTAATGCCCAATCAATGGATCATTTCCAAGCATCAAGTCCCTGCTTATATGTTTTCGAAATCATAGCCGTATTGCATATTTGTTCAGCGATAACCTACAAGAAAGCATAGGCTTGCATTGGAATTTTGAAGTTTGATTATGATTGCTTACCATCTAAGCCCCATTCCAGATTTTCAGAAAAAGCAGTAAATTTTGATCTAGGTCAGTTCAGTCTTCAAACTTTTGCAATACTACAATTTTGACTATTAGAGATTACCGAAGTGACGCTAAAAATGCTCTTAGAAAGGCTTTCACGCCGGATCATTTCTGTATAGCTTTTCTAAGAACCTACGTATTTAACTAACTAAAATATGCTCGCCTTTTCGGGATAATTTCTATGTCGAGAGTTGCTTGCTTATTTGTTAGCAAGTATTAAGTCAAAGATGTCAAAATAAAAGTAATTTTTGGCAAGGAAATTTGGTGGTACCTACATCCAAACATATTACTAAGATTCGGACAACTTTCATCAAATAAATGCAGTCCAGAAGCAGTTCTTCTTATTCCACCAGTATTGAAGTCACAGATCTCTCAATGCTATGAAAATTAAAAGATCGAGGAGTTTTTTTGGCAAAACGATTGATATCCTCCCAGTTGGCATCATAATTGAACAATTCTTCAATAAACACAGTTGCTGGAATTGCTAAGTATCTACCAAGAGCTATTTTAATGTCGAGGTGAAAATAATTTATCAAACATAGGATTACAAATGAGAGATAAATATTGATAAACAAACTATGCCAAGTAAATTAAGGCGAATTCGTGCTTGTCAGGTAAATTTCGTGCACAAATGATGAACCTCAAATGATAACTTTATGCCATAGGAAGATTTTTTCTTTTGTTATTCACAGTTTTGTTTGAAATTTCGACTTTTTGTGCAAATAAATCAAATACATATCCACTCAGATGAATATTCAGAAGATTCAAATTTCTGAATAATCGCAAAGAGACTGGTCAAATCTCAAGTCTTGAAATGCGTGATTAGTTGAACTGGCTCCAGCTCATTAAAGTCAAGCATGTTTTGTATGCAAATATTAAGGTTTTTAGTTATAGATTAACTCTTGCGTTCTATATTTAAATGTTATACATAGGCATACAGAGGGAAAAATCCGCATATGAAAAGCCTTGATTACATCCGGCGATATTTTAGATCAAGTGTTTTAGACCACTGGTTTCAAGCAAGAACTTTGTCCTTTTGGTTCCAGATTTAGCCACTCTTGTGTGTTATGCTTGTATAGAGTACAAATTGAGAGTAAATGTAAGGTGATTAGGCTAGAAATATACGCTAATATCAGGACTTTGGTTAGACAACCAAATCAAAATGGTTCTCTTAATCTTTAACTCTGATCTTGTTAATAACCCTTATTTAGTGTTTGGCCTTAACTTTGAGCATTCTATTAAATAACTGAAGGGCAATACTGAGAAGGGCGGACTATCAGCAGGTAGTTTTTACTTACTCAACTACTTTTGACTCTCAACAATTAGTCTACACTACATTGTTTTGCACCTAACAAAAACAACTGAACTAGGTGGTTAAAAACTATGCATTTAAGAGTTGCTAATCTCTTTTGGAGACGTACCAAGATTCAAAATAATCAGTAGTAACATAGTAATTTGTAGTAATAATATATAAAATAAAGATAGAGGATTCAGAAAAGTTTTTTTGTCTGGAAAAATGAGATTTTCAGATTCCATGGAGCGTTTGCACTTGAAAATTTGCTTCAAGTTCTAATAACTTTGTTTTCTCCGGTAAAAGTTCTGGCTCTCAGATCCCTAAGTTGGCATAACAAGCGATTAATTCAGTCCTTAATCAGTAGGAGGACTCGAGTTGTACTTAATTGTGGTAGAAAAAATGAAAAGAGTTTGATCGTTAATTTATTTGAATAATTTTATAATGGCATGAACTCCGAAGCCTCTTAAATTCTATAAATGCTTTTATAGTTTATGCTCCAAGTTATTTATAATGTGTGCATTCTCTTTATCACTTTAATGTTAGAGTTAGATGTAAAAATGAGACTCTCTTAAAACCATGACTTGAGTTAAATGCTTTCTAAATTTAAAAGTACCTTCAATGTAAGGTCCAAGAGCTAGGATATCATCTCGTTATCTCGTATAATTTATTCATGTCGTCATTAGTTTTGCTTTTTAAGATTCTGTGGACTCAGTTAGTAAAGGAGTGAACGTTTCTTCTGTCAAGACAATCTCAAGGCAATCAGATCAAGATCGGGTTGAATAGATTTGGTTATTGTTTTTGTACTTATTCATTTATTTGTATTTTGACCATTTTTGTTGATGAGTCGCAATGGCTGAAATTTTCCTTTCGAAAAATTGAATGGTTTCAGATAAACTGGCATGTTGAAGAATGGCCGATGCCAACTGCGTCGATTGAAAACTTTTAATTAAAACTCGTTGTTTAGAAACGCACAATAATTTACAAGCAATCAAACAGCATTTCAATAGATCTTGATAACAATACTTTTTTGATTGACCAAAACTTGAATGCAGCTTGGAAGGTATTCTCATTTAAGGTAAATTACCGTCAAATTAGAATGTTTCAAGGCATGATTTAAGGCAAATGGTTGCCACTAATTTGCAGTCTAACCACCTTTCTTTCCAATTTCATTACTATAAAGCAAAGCTTTATTTAAATGACCTAATTTAGACACACAACAATTGAATTAAACCCTACATACTTATTCAAATAGTTGGTATTTTATTTGTTTAAATCAATGTCCTTTACCTTCACGGCCGCCGTTTTTGCACTGGAACGAATTTTTTGTCTGCGATTTAATTAAATGACTGGACATGTGAATGAACTAATTTTACAGTCTGAAAAAAAAGCTTGTTAAACGCAAGAATGAGCATGAAAATCACCATGTTGTGTGAAAAAATAAAACAGGAAGAAGTTTAAAACCCTAAGAGTTGAAGTATACTTTGGTTGAAATTGGGCATTGCTGAGTTATTCTTACCAAATTTTTTTCATATACTTAGAATGCTTCTTTGGAAATTCTCTATTAAGGGCTTTTACAATTCTGCCAAATCTACTACTTTAACAAGAACCGATTTGGCCAGAATTTCGTCAAGTTCAATTACATACTCAATGCAGACGGCTTTGCTTTTTTTCAAAGTTGATCAGCAGGTAAGGTAATTTTGAAAGTGAACCTCGAATTCTGTCGAATGGTTACCTACATAGCGAAATGCTTGATAGTTCATCGTAGACTGATGGTGTAATGAAAATGAATCCCACCGACTAAGAGTATTAGCGATGAAAAAACAAAAAATACCATACCATGAGAAGGAACTGGCAACACGTTAAATGAAACTTAAAGATGGGAAATTTTGGAATCGTGCAACTAATAGAAAATTTAATGGTACATTCATAAAAGGATAAGCCTTTGTAAACAATCCATATTTTGAGCATGCACATCAGCTAGCAATATCTTAAATCAAATTTACTTTAGAAATGACAAAATCTGGCTAACATTTAAGTGAAAATAGTAAATAGACATTCAGTGGAAAGAAGACTTATGTACTCAAACTGTTGTGTCGTTTATATTCTTCATAAATCTCCACTGCAGCATTTGCCGTAGTTTACTCGCTTCAAAGAGAAAAAAAATTGACGTTGGAGGTAAAGTATCTCTTACATCGAGGTTCAAGATTGTTAGTTGCCTCGCCTGCTCTTTTGCGAAAAAAAGTAGATTAAATAATTTAAAAACCGGTTTATTAACTTTGATATGGAAAATCTGGTCTATAGGAAAAATTATTAGCGTCTTAAGAGATTTTATTGTTTTTAGAGAGCTGGATCGTTATCCAGCACATTTTACAATGCTGCGTACAACATAAAACTTTTCATTTATTAAAAACTCCTGACGCAAAACCTTTATTACGCATGAGCTCATAGTCCGGTATTGAATCTCTCGCATTTATTTTCAGTGATTTAAATTGAAAAATAAATGAAAGTCGATTAAAAAATTTGCAAGTAATACGTTAGAAATTTAATTCTTGACAAAAATTTGGTAAAACTAGTGCAAGTGAAAAAAAAATGATTCCAAATCCGATCTTTTTTCGATAGCCCTAATCCGATCTGTGGAGCAGTTTTAAACATTGATTCAATTCAAATTGTCATCTCAAGGGGAATTCTCAATCTCGAATCGAGGAATTTGCTCCACACAATTTGAAATTAATGAAAATGTCAAAAATTTATAAATTTATTTATTTTGCAGCATACATTTTAACTAACTTCCTTTTAGTTTAACATTCGCTAGTGAACTGGAAAAAAGCGTTCGAATCACAGCAAAGGAAGTTAAATTAATAGCTTAGGTAAATGAATTGAAAGCTTTTAAAGAGAACCCAGCAACACTAGAAGATAGCCAGAGAATAGAGGTCTCCTATCGGGTTCGCTCTGTTAGTAGCTGGATTTGCGTGTAAACTAAATAATAACTCGAAAAAAATTTTCTGTAGAAATACTTTGCCCAAATTTTTTTTGAAACTCAACCAAATGAGAGAGCAAACACAGACGTGGGTGCTGTGCAAAGAGGAATTCGAATATTAGCTAGACATGCAACATTATCAGTAAAGACACATTGAATTTTAAAAATTCTTGTAATTATAACAATGAAAAATATTCCCACAAAATGCTGTTAAATCGACTTTAAACAAGCATAATTTCAGTTAGATTTAACTGATAGACTTTGAAATGCACAAAATATATGGGCTTGAACTATTAAACTTAAAAGGCAATATATGCGCCTATTTTTTTTTCAAGGAAGACATGGTTTAATTAAGACTTAAAAGTAATCAACTGAAAATTATTTATTAATGAAAAAGGATCGCTTTGTCTAGGTGTTGCATTAAAGGTCACAATGTTTATTAAATACTTAAGAACATCGTCAGTCATTTATTCACCGAAAATTTTTCCAAATATCATTTAATGTAATTGCCAATCACCCTTAAAACTACTTCATCCTGTGAACATTTAATTTATTTATCTATTAAGGAATTCGTATTATACTTTCATTGGATTTATCTTATGCGTAGCAATTCAAAATGTCATTTGTGTATAATTTTTTGAATCTATTCGCATCTCTGCAAATCATAACAAAAATTCAAACCGAAACACCATCAGTTGTATCAAAGCTAAAATTTAATTAAATCATGAGTTTCAGTTTATTTAACCTTTAATAAAGGAAGTAATAGTTAATAAATTAGCTTCCCACAAAATAATGACATCAAAATGAAATTTCAAATACTCACGAGATTTCTTGAGCAAGTGTTCACAAAATTAGGTTGATTTCAATACATGACGTTCGAGTCTTTCCCATATGGTTTATTGAACATGGTAGGGAAAATACTGTCATTGGCTAAGTAAAACGGTTCCACCCTAAGGTTACGATTAATCCTAACACGTGTTTGACCAATCATGGTTAAGCGGCATAATCTTGCAAAACAGGATTGGCTGTATGTCAGTTTCCATCATCAAATGCAATTATTTAATGATTTAATTGCGCTTATCCATTTAGTTTCCTGAGTGTTTTTATTACTTTCAATTTTTTCGTCACCTTTCGTTGAGATTTTTAAAAAAATAATATTTAGACTTCGCTGTCTTGAATTAGCCGAAGAAAATTCAATCAAATCTCTTTGTTGCATATCTAAGAAGGCAAGATTGGTAGCTAATGGTTTTCTGAAGCCCAATTCAGGTAATAGTAAAAGTTTGATAGTCAAGATAACCGTTTCGCAAGCTGAGGATTGATTTACTATGCTGGCGTTTGCTTTAAAGGGTCTGTCACAAATTGTTAGTTCAGGTCGGGTTTTACTAAAGTAGGGATTTGAGTATCCAAACTAACTATAAATCAACACTGCTCGACCTCTCTAGCTACCTCGAATGGTTAGACAACAAGTACGCAAAGAGAAGGGAAAGAAATGCCTTTGAAGTGGATCTCAATGTTAATTTAGTGAGATCTATAGTATACATTTATGATTGGACAACCAACTTTCATCTTATGAAATCCTCCGTTAAATTCATTCCAAAAATTTTGGAAGGCTCATGGCTATTAAGGGATGAATCACGTATCTCAATTTAAGGATAAAGTAGAAATCGAGATGCAAACTCGCAAAAGTTTTCAGATTTGCAGTAACCATAAACCAGTATCATTCACTTGGGGTTTCTTATTCGAAAGATTCTGGCTGCAATCACAATTTGAGCATATCGAAATTTCTATTGCTTCAAAGATTTCTCCTTCAGTGCACAATGGTGTTAAAAGCTACAATGTATAAGCTTTAATTGAGAAATAATTTTCATAAAAAAGGCAAATCATAATAGTTTTTTTAGCAATCAGTAAGTGGTAAATCTGAATCATGTTTCAAATAATGAGATTTTGATGTCCTGGAATATTAGAAGACTAAAATAAATTTTTTTTAAATTTTTCATGAGACCATGAGAACCTTTGTCAATGTATGGTAAATGACTTTAATAGCGATGGTAGTTTAAAATTAAGTTTACTTCAGAGGCTGCTACAATCTCAATGTTCAGATTGAACAATGGCACCCGGTTGTCGGAGAACTTTGCTTACGAAATGCTCATTAAAAAGGTGCACCAAGAGGAGGCACTATGCGGAATGCCCAAACTCAGGTTAGCCAGAAGTGTCTAAACACCTTCCGAATCAGATATTTTAGGGCATATTCTTGTCAGGTTTTATTGTGAGGAGTTCTATTTTTCTCTCTCTCTCTCTCTCAATCTCTGCCTCCTGAAATGCCATTTCTTTCCTTTGGGAAGAACTAACTGCTGAATTGAGTTTCGGCCCTTGTCCTTATTTCCCCTTCCTCTCCTTATGTATAGTGGCGTTTTAGCTAAAGATCCACCTTCGTTATCAAAGCATGAATTTTAACTGAAAATTTTCTCAACTTAAATTCTCTATAACCAAATTTCATGGCTCAGGATTTATCATGGTGAAGAAAACCACGGGAGGGTTTCAAGGTCTAAATTCAAAGTTTCTACAACTAACCATTTGTTTTTCATTGGCTTTTTCCTAGGGCTAGTATTTATGTAAATAAATTTGTAATTGAAATATTCGGTTTATGATACTGTTATTTATAACCAAATCGCTTCTCTTACGGTCGGATAATGCAACTTGCCCGATGCCGAAAGGTGCCCGGAATAACCATGTGCGGTTTCCTGAAATTGTGCCGATGTCGCCATTGATGCTTGTTCAAATACGCTCATCCTGCCCACGAAAGAATAAACCACCTTGAACCGCGCTTTTTAAAGCACCGTCATACTTTTGCTATGCAAGCAAACTTAATGTAGTGTCAATTTTAAAGCAATAAAATAAATGAGAAGTTGTAAAATCCTTGATAATACAGTACACCATGAAAAAGGTACCAGCATCAGAACCATTAATTTTTTCGAGCAAAAAGCAAGGGGACAGTAGAACTGGTGATTTATATTGAGAAGTTAGAGGATGAACATTGATGAGACAGCAAAATAAGTACACTACTTTCAAAATATGGCTTACTTTCAATTAATACAACTTAATGGATTTACAATTCTACCTAAGGAGGTGACGCTCCTCTTTTTTTGTTTTTTCCGCTCACGGATACGTAGTTATTAAAACAATCCTCCACTTGACATTCGGAGTCATATTTTCACTTAGGGCTCTGTGATTCGATGATGCTTTACTTTAGTGTCTGACTGTTTTTAACTTTTTAAATATTTTGTCATTCTTATTTCTACTGATCATGTGTTTCTTGAGAAGACCAGTGTACTACTCTTGGATATCAAGGGCCCTAGGATTTTTTATCTCGGCTCTGATACTACTTTATGCCGTATTGAACACGTTCCAGTTTAACTAATTCCGTTTCCAACTAAATCTTCGAATAACCAGTAAACGATATATCTGGGTCGCAAGCAATTCGATTAAATCCGATTTTTTGACTTCTTTTTTATATGTATAAAATTCTAAATAATAATGTATCTTCACTTGCAAGATTTACGTTTGTGCATTTGGTAATAATTCACAAAGTGATAAGTCAAGTCAACCACGTTCCTGGAATCATGCACTCGCATTGAGGGTAGAAATAGATCTTTTCTTAGTATTTTTAACATGCTACAAAGAAGATGAAGACTATTCAACCGCAAGATCAAGTTCCGTTCATATTTCATATCTTTACTCAGCGCAAGAAAAATATTTGACGGTTAGAATTGTGCGATACGTGGTACAACTTTTGGTCGATTTCAGAACCAATAAAATCTTGATTTCCAGAACCGGTTCATCGACTGTAATAAAGATGCCAACTGGTTGTAAAGGTAATTTAATTGCGAAGATTTGTATTTATATTCATGCTGTGAAGCAACGTATTCAAAGCCTATGTGTGTCATCATTAATTCATAAAATTTGTCAAAACAAGTTTAGCCGGAAGTGGTAACGATTCCTTAAGCGATTTATCAAAGCTGTCGAATTTCTAACGGATATACATGTTAAACGCTCAACAACGCGTATTACGAATTTGGTTTTTCAACTTCTTAAAAAGTTTTCTTCCTTAGCGTCCTTTTGAGGAAGGTATGAAAAGCAGATAGTAACCTGGTTAAGTTTGTTAGATTCCAGTTTGAGGATTTGAGCTTGGTGACCCCGTGACAATCACATTTTGAGAAGTCTGTAATGTTTAAGCATAAGAACATACTAAAAAGGGATTTTTTTCGAATCTCCTCTCACTTGCTACTTAAACGTGCCTCACTATTACGAAAAAATACTCCGATTTCGTGTATTTTCTCGAAGTCGCTGTGTGATCCTGTAACTATCCAACCGCTCGATGCCGACCAATTTGATTGATATAGAAATAGTTAGCTACAAATATACAATGTTCACTCCCGTAACTAAGCCAGCTGAATAGAAACATTTGAGTTTTCCTTCCTTCTACTTTAAAAATTGAGATAGTGCATCTCAAAATAGATCACTAACATCTCTGGTTTTTAAGCTATTACTTGTAAGCGTCTACCGGATATTCCACTCTACCTGGATACAGTAACATCGGTTTATGCGCTTTAGTATATTAATGCAGCAAACGGCAGTACATGTGTTCAAAATAATCAAAAATTTTGTTCATTTTACTAAATGGCAAAAATATTGGTCATTTTGAGCTAGAATTTTCGCGTCAAGCCCTTCGTTGATTAAATTGGTTTGGAACTGATCGTATGACACCCCATTTTATCGCAAAGTATGGAAAAACTTTCAATCAAAGCCAATCTGTGGCCTCTAGATTACAGTACCACTTTGATATTTGCATCATAGTCTTTTGGTCATGGTTTGAAAGTTATTTTTACAATTCCTTATAACTCAACAAGTCCCATAACACAGGGTTTTGTAGCTTTCTGTTATTTTCGCTTTACGTACAATTCAATTTCATGTACCCTTCAAATTGGTGATTTGTTAAATTTTTCAAATTCTCATTACGACGTACCAGGCTAAATTCTCTTTCATTCAGATTAAATGATATTACTCTAAACGCTGGCAATCTACCACGTAGGCAAATAAGCTTTTTTTCATTTTATTTGCTAGACTGCTAAGGTGAAATCTGAATTCTTTCATCTAGCTCCTACCTTTTTTTCAAATCTCTCAACTTATTTGATTTCTAATTCAAACTGCTGCATTATGTAACTATTGGTTACGAACTCTCCAAAGTCTTTTTTTAAAACTGACTTATGGTGTCATGTGCAACCATAGTTTAAAGTGGATAGCCGAATAAGAATATTATTTTTATGCATAAAAGTCTTGAAATACTCTTAAAAATTAAACAATTTTCCCTAAATTTTAAAAAAATAATGCCAAATTGTTTTTTTTTTAGTTTGATTTGTGGCTCCTTAAGTCTTATCAATTTTTATTGCTAATTAAAATTTATTTTAGGAACAGGACTTTCGCGTTAGGGTTACCATGATATAGTGAATCATTTCCTCTAATTTTCACTCTCGGTAGGAATTGATTTCATGAAATATAATAAATTTATTCAAAACTTCAATTCTGATCATTGTTTGATTGAATTAGAAAACGAATACCTTGTTCGTTGCCTTCCTCATCTGTTGTGCGATGTGAGGTTGTTTATTGCCATTCGAAAATACTAATTTTAAATGGACAAATAATCAATACTGTTAGGCTTAAATATGATTCTTGAAAACGTCCATGGCAAGATGTAAACGGCCAACTCCAAGCCAGACAGAAAGTATGCCTAAGAAAAGTAGGCATCCCGTCAAATTCGCCTCTTTTGGGTGGACAACAAGAAGCTATATAGAAAGAAATCGGTTGGACTTTGTCGACAAAAGTGCCAATAGAGCCGAAAAGTTTAACGACTGATGATGTTGCGGGCTAGAAAGTCGGTCGACTCGGCGACTTCACATCAGTCAAGACTTGTAAATCCGAGGCGATGCAAACGTAATTAGCGCGATTCGCATGCCTTATCTAGGTGGTAAATTCTGATTCAGGAGGTGAAGATGCAATGGTGCAGATGCCAACTTCGGGGCTGATTTCAGTCAACTCCAAACTCTTTCAAAATTTTACTGGCATAACTTTTCATAGCGGATTCGGTCATTATTCTAAGCCCTTCAGCTCCAGCAATACCAAACAACTCACTTTCGGTGTACATGACTATTCATTAAAAAAAACTCGTATATGCCTATTGAAAGAAATTTCGGAATATAAATCAACCTACACTACTGAAACTTAGACTTCGGACTCACTTAGTCAAAAGTGTCCATTTGATTTTATTCATGTTTCATAAGAGTTGCAGAGTAAACTTGTTTTAATTAACATTTAATGATTCGCCAACTCAACTTGGGACGGAAAATTATTCATATTCCTTTTCTTAAAAAATTAACAATCTTAAAAAATGTGTTAGGTAATATGGTGACTCAGTGCCGGAGAATAAGGCGTTCAAATAATAATGGTCCTTCGCGTTACTGATCAAAATGGCAAGATCGTTTATCTAAAGCCAATTGTCGGATTAAAACGAATCCCATTTTGAAAGGATATCCGTTTATGGCAACCCCATGTTATAGGCTTTTTCAGCCTGTTTGCACCGCCTTCCTTAATGCCTGCCTATAGATCGCTTCAAAGCCTCAATTCCACACGACCATCTAGGTCACTGCTTTTTTCTACTTTACTTCTAGTTCTCCTCCTGCATATCGTAACAAATCATTCCTGCTGCATGTACCGACTATATGGGACAGGGATGGAGAATAAGCATTTAAACATCCCATAATCCTAAGTGAAATAGGCATGTATACCTTTTCCACAGTGTGCATATGAGGGCTGCCTGAAGCGTCTCAGAAATGAAAAGAAGCAATTAAGTCGGCCAAATGATCTACGTGACCACTGAAATTAACCCTGAATCCCGACCAATGGAGATTTTCATTTTCGCTTATACTTGTATTGCTGACCCCGCTGTGAATTTTCAATCTCAAGGACTTACGTAACAGTTCGAAGTATATGTTTCCTAAGGGCCGCTGACGAGACTCACGTATATCAATTTTACATATGTCTGGATTACCATAAAATGAGGATAACCACGACGCCACTGCCAACTACGGCACAGACACTGGCGATTGGTCAGAAGATGGAATGTGCTTATTAAAAACTTATAAATAAGCGATATCATCTTGACAATGAAGTAGAGGTTCCCTTGGAACTAACTCTAAACCATCTCAAAGCACGATTCACTCGAAAATTCATTTCTTGGGGATGATTTTCTTCCTAATTACTACCTACATAAGGCAGATTAGCTATTTTATATCACATCATTGGTGGATGGACTGGCTATTCGAATCAGGTGCACAATATTGCTTATTCGCATGGAGAAGGTATAAAGATTGTCTGCCCTTAACAATGTCGAGGACGGACGAGGTGCCACTACGAAGCTGAACTGCTACTTGTACTATGAAATCATGCCAGAGACGTGACCAGAGGACCGAAGACGTCGATAAAGGCTCTTACTGTCTTCTGTGTTAACTGTTGTATGTTACACTTTGTAAAAGCTATTTTTACTTCTGTTGTTCCACCATTAAGTCCTTGGGACTTGCTCTAATAGGTGGGAAGTAAATAAAAAATAAATAAATAAATAATTTGCATGTTATACCATACCACACATACAAAACGAATGTTCACAACATAAAGTAACGCGACACACTGCAGAGCTACTGAACAACCATCATAACTATGTTATCCAACACCCATAACCGATTCTGCGAGTTTGAGCATTCTTGCAGTATTCAAGGGTTGGTGCCAGTTACGGTGACCTCGAGGTGCTGTTCTTTTCCCTGAGATAAGCATTAAGGAAAAATGTCATTGATAGGAGTTTGGATCCATTTGCGTGGAGCTGGTTTACATGATTTTCACAGGTCAATTACGATTTGTTAACTTTGAATGATTAGAACAAATTTATTAGGGCTCACAAGTTTCCCGATGAGATGGAATGATTTAACGACAATGTGGACACCGCTGACTGGACAGGAGTGATAGTGCTCAATTTAAAGATTGTGTATGACCATCTTTTCATACCGACAATACATAGGAAGTGGCTTAGAGAACACCTTAGATTCGCCTTAACTCACAATCAGCTTGACGATTCTCTTCCTGAAACCGGTCTACTGCACGCCCTGAATGCTTTTCAATCTAGTGTCGGCGATTCATTATTTTGAACTAAATATCTTACTTTTAGCGTGGATGCCTTTATAGGCTTGTCTTTGCCGATCCGATTTGCGGAAAATCGCAACAATTTATGGTAAGGATTTCACAAATAAGGAAATAAATTAGGACAATATTTAACAAAAGCTGTTCATCTAGTCAAAGTTACATTATTAGATCAAAATAAATGATGTTATATTTCCAGTAGAAAATAGCATTTTTCTAACTGCTAGTGTGTGCGTAGTCCTCCATGAGATGCAATGGAAGCTAGTGATATGCCCTTGTTCCAGTTATACCCCCTTCATCGACAATGAAATAGAAAACCTTCTGCTTTGAAATAGTGGAAAATCCAAGAAGAGCTCATAGTGATTTTGGAGAGGACTGGAGTCGTGATTGGATCAGTCTCTCTAAACGTCAATCGATCTTCTCTCCAATGCCCTTCTAATTCAGATTTCAGGATGAACCAAAAGTGAAGCACTTTCAAAACTTTGGTTTAGTAAAGTGGAGCAGAACGAAAAGGAGTTTTTCGGAAGGGCAAGTTGACCTCAGCTATCAAAATAATCAAGATAAATTATTTTCGTGACACTAGATGCAAGGCTGAAAACCGAGGGAACAATGGGTAGTAAATACAACTGTTCTTTGAAGATAAAATACCTTGACTTTTTAGGCATAAACACTGTAACTCAAATTGCAGTGAACATAAAATTCCCACACGCTGATGTTTAAAATCTTACCAAAAAGTCAACATTTCTAATCATCAACCTCCGTCTTTCGAGAATCAGGATTCAGTGCCACCTCCCTCCAGAGAAGCTGTCAGATCAGACCCAATGGACTACAGTAGAATGAGGGAATGAAGCTGCAGGCAGGAACCAAAATAACTAATCACTGCTTGGAAGTGTAGTTTTAATTAGCGTCTCAAAAGTATCGAGAGAATTTAGATGTCTCACAACTCTTGCTGAATAAAAACTGAGATGGAATGCTAATTCCTAAATTCAATGTACAGCTGCTTCCAAATTCAAGCACTGCAAGCTACACACTCTTCCCAACTAAGTACATATATGCTCACTGCTTTACTGAATTCGGCATATTTTGAAAGTGACGGTAATGTATTCTAAGCATTCTTCATTGGATAGTCAATCAGCAGTAAGTGACTGAACTGGACTACTCCTGCTCGCATTAGACTGAATTTCATGCCACATTTGCTCTGAACTGAAATGATTTCGTGTCATTTAAGACTTTGAACTTATTTAACTTTTATGCAAATTCTTGTGGATCGCATTAGGAGCCAACAAATGCGGCTCATCTGTCAGATATCAAGGCCGATTTGGATAATTCAAACTCAGTTACGTACTTGTTAAACTGTTGCAATCAATTTCATGTCCTTTTGACTTCGCAAAGCTAAAATTATTTGTTTCGGTCATTTACTGTTTTTACCAGTTAAGGAATTTCAAAAGCATCTTTGGAAGCGAGAAGATATCGTGGTTCTCTCGTTGAAAACCAGCAATGACTGGTGCGGAAATTACCTTTGATAGTACATATGCACTGCGAGGCTTCGAAACAGGGTCATCTAATTTGTTAGACGCAACGATCGCGGTTTAAACTACCTGAAAATGTGACATTCACCACGACTTTTTCTGACATTCACTGAGCAGAGTTACTTAGGTGGAACGATTCGGATCCGGAACTGTTTGTAAGAATAGGAATTCAACCTGTTATACCAAAAGCTCGGGATGAACACATAGGATTTGATGACTTGAAGGAATATGTTTTTCGTTGAAAAGACTGAGCGGTTTCTCAAAACAGATGACCCAACCTTCATTTTCAAGTGACCTTGTGGTGATAATATCAAGATTCAAATTGAATTGAAGCTGGCGGCTGGGGAGATTGAAAATAGCCAACAAATACGGCGAACCATTACGACTGACCAAACTTGTAACCATCCGATCTTCAGCGCTTGCGACACCATCAATTAGAGCCATCGGTTCTTCGCATTCGGGACGATGAAAGGGTAGGATCCGAAGGGAAAATCGGGCGAAAATAAATACGTCCAACGATCAGTGATTTGAAAATGAAGCTTCATTAGAACTTCTGGAAAATCATTGATGTCATACACTACTAGAGAGATGCGTAACAACGACATTAACGGGTTCTGGTTCCTTGCCCCTTCCTTGAACTCTTTTCTTTTTATCTATCTCATTGTTATCTTTGTATATTGCACTTTAATCTTAGAAGTTACGGAGAATTACTCCCACTAAAGGGGTTGCCATCACTTGACGGTCTTTGAATCTTCTCTAGGATGATGGAGCAGATGTAGTTCCAACCCCTGCAATTTTCAAGTGCTGTCTGGTGACAACGGTCCCAGAAATATATCGGAGACTGGCGGCTTCAAAATCTCTAAGTAGGAGATTCAGTTTGATCAGGCGCGTTTATTGCTTATTTTTACAGCCTTATCAAGCACTTGAAAGCGCCAACTGCGTTTGAATAAGAGATCTAAGAGTGTCGTATTTCAGGATGCAGTGGATAACATGATAATCCATGACTCGGAGTCAAAGAATAAGTGTATAATACTACAGTTTGAGCACTTCAAACAAGACCTATTCCACAAAATCTTTATTTGCCCTTTCTGGACCAAATTTATGATAGTTGTCGAACATTTTCCCCACTTTCAATGCGTGAAAAGAGGTAAAGTTGGATGAGCAACTAATTACTTATAAATGGATAAGTCATGACTATGGTAGGTACAGTATTTTAGAAATAGAGAAATCGAAGTAACCATTCATTCTGCTTGCAAATAACTATAAATAATAACAGCGAATTACACAATAAACCAAAAAAATTCACTACAACTTAAAATTGGATAATATTTTCATGTTACAATATGTGGAAAGGAGTGTTTCTAATTCCTCGTTGGAACACAATCGGTGTCAACTATCGAAGAGGTCTTTTTTGCCGTTTTTAATTATTTTTCGCCCATACGCTCAACGTCCAGAGATAAGTTATTCTGCAGCGCAAGCTGAAATGAATGGACAAAGGATTTGATTTTGGTCCTCGAAATTAAGCTCTCTACGCAGTTACCAACGCAGACTTAAGTCAGATGATTCATAGTAAAAACATATTATAGAACCTTTGTGTAAATATCTCTTCCGAACAGTATTCAATTTAAAAAAATCTATGGAAAAAACGAAATTTCATCGCGATTTGAAAAACGACAAAGAACTACTTAGCCGCAAAGTTTTTCCAAGAATAGGTTGGCATGATTCGAAAGTACCTGAAAAATTTTCAGCGGCAAAAAGCAGACACATCCCCAAGCTAAAATTGTAGACTCGATCGTTTTGTGCCGTTCGCCTAACCCAAACACCTTTCTAGTGAGCATAATTTTTAGGGTAAGCAGCCCCTCAAACGAATCCCATGGAGTTTTATGGCTTTACCATTGATGCACTTTGTGGAGCATTTTTAAAACCATTTGATTTGAGTGAAAAATTAAGCGATTTAATTTTTTTTAAATTGACACAAATTGCATTTTGGCTCTTGGAAACATGCTTAATTGGTGAGTAAATTTATGTAAATACCATTCTAGACAAACGCGCCTCACTAAAATTTTTTAAGTCATCACAACGCAATTTCGCAGATTAATCCTTAGCTAAATGCATTCTTTTTGAAAGATATAAGGCCCTCTGTATATTTGTTTCGATAATTTAATACCTTTAGGTGCACTGCTTTAGTTGGAAAACAAGTTCGACCATAAATGGTAATGCCTTTGGTCCGAGATTCATGGAAAAGATTTGACCGAACCAAGGTTTAATGAATGAGGGTATACTTCGATGTCCTGCATCCCGTGTAGATACTTTTAATCATCTGTCGAAGCTCCTGAAATCTTTCGCATCCTCCAATGCCAGGAACTCCAAATCAAGGTTATTTGTGCAAATGCTTGATCTCCTACCTAAACCGAATCCCCTTCTAACTCCTAAGATCCCTGTGGACTTCCCGTATTTTGCTAGACAAATGAAGAGTTGAAGTAGCCTACAAAGCGAATCACTGCAGCGATTGAAGTTTTATTCGAGACAGACAGTCTACAGGAACGAGCAAATGGTCGGACCTTCTAGGATGAATATTTCTTAGGCAGCATGACCATTATGCCAACGTCCATCCCGACATTTCCACACCAGCAGATGCAAAAATTTGCATGTGCGTCTATCACAACAAAGAATTCAACAAAGCGCTAATACATCTACAGTCATATCTATAACAAAATGACAATAATAACCAAGTATACAAACAAGGTAAAGTTTAGAAAATGCGAAGGGAAATGCAGATGAAAATTACACCAAATTATTTCTTTCTTCCTTATGCATCTCATCCAGTGCGTCAACTAACCATTCTGGTGGGTGTAGGGGACTCCGGAGAACTTCTGGGCTGAGCGAGTCTATAAAGACAAAACATTTTGAGGTTAATGGGCCAGATCATAGAAAATTTCATAACCAGCAGAGCACAATTTGATACAGAGGAAGCGGTTAATCTTTTCATGTAACAATGGAATACATCAGGTATGTACAGATTAACTTTCAAAGATGGCCGTTAATTAAACGAAAATTAATCATAATTTTTTAAAATTAGAATCGGCAGAGGTAGCTGAAATTGTTTAAAAGAGTCAGGACTTGAGCAATTTCCATCGGCGTAAACTGAAAGCAAAACTAAATCTGCAAAAAACAAAATATTTGAGCACAGACTAGCAAGCAGGCATCCAACAAGCGGAAATTATACTCCCTGTTACTTACAAAAAACTAAGCGACGAAATTTCAAATCATTTATTCATTCCAGCTTTGGTCAAAAGAAAGAATTTCCATGCTTGACGATTTATCTGAGGACTTTCAAAGTTAGAAAGAAAATAGCATAAAAGAATAAAAAGAAAGCTCTCTGAGGGCAAAATTCAATCACTGCTTCAGAGAGGAACGAAAGGTGCAATTGATCTGCATGGTAATTCAGTTTCTACGCATCAAAACATAACAGCAATTTTTAAGTTCTCATTTTGGTTTTTTTGGATCCTTTTACGATTGCTCGTTGAAGACCGTAGCCATTAAAGAAGGCAGCGAATAGACAATTTCAAACTCGGCGTTTACAAGTTAGAGCTTTTCAGCTAAATCACGACTAAGGCGGCTGGCTATTTCAGACCTGAAGTTAGCACAATTAACTAGCATTCAATAGAACTTTGTCTACCTCAATTACTTAAAATGAATTCAGCGATATCACACACTAATTTAACAACTAGCATTAAATGAACAAATCAAATATTCAACGCATTTGAAATCACAGCCCAACAACGAGATCATATGGCAGCGATGAATAAAAAAGACTGCTCCTCTGATTTTTTATCTGATCAGCGGTCGATGGGAAATGATACCTCGCGCTGAGGCTGACTATGCCCTGCCCTTTTTCACGAAAACTAAAAAATCTGAAAATATTTTCAAATGGAGAGATGACACAGCGATAAGAGAATTTTCAAATGCAATCAATTACGAGCAAGGACGCAATAATTTGTTAGATGAATTTCTCTAGAACGAAGAACGTCAACGCAGGAAAGTAAGGATGGATATGAAAGGTGGAAAATTTTGATACTGCATCTCTTCAAAGAAACGACTCGCCTTAACCAAGATTTAAATATGCGAAGCCATATTAACAATTAGAGAAATAAATATACAGTGGGGAAAAATCACTCAAAGTATGATAATGGTCTCGATACACACTGAAAAGGTCTTACTGGTATCAATAACTAGACGCTTATCTGTTATGTGTATTTTCACGACCCCTTTAACTGAACTGGAAGCTTAGGAATCATTCCATCCACAAGGGGCCGAACATATCGGGCTTCAGCAATCAGCTTCATACCCGAGTACCTGAATGAGAGCCTTATGCCGCAAAGGCATCAACTATGCATTTTTGATGCATTTCAAACAGCGTTCTTAAAGTAATGGCAAAAAAAGCAGGAATAAGCTACGAGACTCAGGGTAGAGAAAACCGTATGATTCCAAACCTACTCTCAACCTCCTCGTGGTGACCACCGGTAACCCCAGGGGCAACTCTAGGGGCTAATGAGAGGGGCGGCCGGATAGGACCAATCACCCAACGGAAGTATAAAATTAGATTATGCCAGCAGAAGTACAACTTCGTACAGCTTGATAAACTAGGCATCACATGGATACCTGGATTCATGGTCTCGAACTGGACTGTGGAAAGTGCGTGCATGCAGCGATGAATGGAGTCTCCGCCAAAAAGTTGAAAAGACTTCTGGAAGAGGTATGAAAATTGTCTGTCTTAACAATTTCCAGGACGGACGAGGTGCCAATACGAAGTTGAAATGCTACTTGTACTATGAAAGTGACCAGAGAGCCGAAGACACCGATAAACGCTTTAACTGTCTTCTGTGTTAACTGTTGTACTCTACTTGTTGTAAAAGCTTATTTGTGTTTCTGTTGTACCTCCAAAAAGTCCTTGGGACTCGCCCTAATGGGTGAGGAGTAGGTAAAAAATGACTCAAATGAGCATCAAGAGTTAAAATTCCCTAATTTTATGGAACATTGAAAGCTATAGCTTCCTGTACAATTAAAGATTCGAATTGACTAGTAACAAACTGTTCGGGAGGAAGGCATTAGAGAATATGAACTTTAAATGCGCCTCGCTTTCTAATGCACATCTTCCATAAATAAAAAAATCATATGCCAATATGAGCTGATAATTGAAACGAATCGAACAACTACAGCAATGCACTTTGATTGGGTCCAAGTGACTGGGAAACGAATCTGCTACCTCTCTAAAAAGGTAATTAATTCATCTCAAAAGCCTTATTTTCGTTGCTGGAGACTGTAAAATCGTTAATTTAATCCTATTCTCGGTATGAATACAAATCGTAAAAGGTTTCCCTATCGCTGCATAAAAAAATAAAATAAAAATCTTTTCATCGGTATAGAATTGACGACTATAAACCCGCGATTCACAAACTTACTGCCGATCAAATATAACTATGCGCAGATAGATGAGTAGACATGTAGGGATAGGGATTGGAAATATAGCCAAGCAGAAGTCACCTCTAAGCCACAATCCTGTATTAATCTAATAGTGGCGTAACTGCCTGGGTAAGTCGTATCGTGGCCAATTAATAGTGAGAGTGCTCGGCTTCACTATGTAAAGTTGCAGTGTCTGAAGGGGTACGACAAGGAGAGAATTAGAAGATATGTTGAACGCCCAATGACGAAGCTCCAGCTGTGCCCTGGACGAACACTGAAGAAATCAACTTAAGGAGCAATTAGGGTAGCGCGAGCGAAAAAAGATACCAAAGTCTGTTCCCCACGCCTCCTAAAAACTTTCCAACAACAACAATTTTCCAGTGGATCACCTGATTTCGAAAGAGATCAAATGTGTCGTCACCGTCGATTCGAGGAGATGCTAACTGATCAGTTGCCACAACGGCAGAAGGAGCCTCGCTACGGGTAGGAGTATCGTGATTCGGAATGACATTATAGACAGGATGGATCGGAATGTCCATTGAGGAATCACTTGGTGGCTGCATCATCTCCCGGCAGATTTTTTCTAAAATATTGAGGAGTAAGAGAATCAACCACTCAATGGTAGGAAAGTGCGACATAAAGGTAAAGGACTAACGCCGCAAGGAGTCATCTAAGTTGACCACTTCAACTGGTGTATCCGTAGTAATGGCTTGGTTACCAGCTGTCAGATTGCGAATAAGCCCCGAGAGAGATAAAGAGGAGTCTTCCTGGGATTGAACAATGTCCGCGGTTGTCCCCGTTGCTTGAGAGTAGTAGAGAAACTCCGAAGGATTTGAAACTGGTTGTTGGTGTTGCTGTTCATGTTCTTGGCGATATTGCTGCTCCAGTTCTTGAGAAACCTGGTCCCGGCTGGTCGGAGCATTTGTCATGAAGGCGTTGAGTAGGGACCTGAAAGACTCATTCGTAGAGGTGTTGGAGCAACCAGGGATGTCGGAAGGCAAGCTAAGGTCTCCTTGGTTAAATTGACCACCTGAAGGCTTTTGAAAAACGAAGCAGTTAGAAAATACATCCCGTTCTAAAAACAATCAGTTTTTTAATGTATATTTTGAGCAACCGAGGGGCAACACTCAGTTCTCGAATACCCACTAAGGAAGTCTTGGCACTACTGTTCTTCGAAAACAATATCGCTTCTTAACGCGACTAATTATGGATTGAATCGTTTTAGGCTGCTTGATTTGAATTAATTCAAGGGGTGGTAGACGCCCGCCAGGGCAATTTTATTCATAAAACGGAAGGGTACATAGAAGGGCAGTAAATCAGAGGCTGTCTGTATTGTTAAAATAGAATAAAAGGGATATCAGGCCGATGCCTGTGTGCTAATTAACTAACACTGATACCATTGGATACTTTGTGGATTGGAGAGTCCATTTCTGGGTTGAACTAAAGGGAGGAATAAACACGTTTTCTTTAGGAGTAATTTTAAGATAACCGATCCCCGAAAAGTCGATTTCTGACACCATGAGTGGATGGCCGGCATCATATACAGATGCCAAATTTGACTGGGGCATCGGACTGCTGCAATTTACCATCTATTTACAATACCAGTTCAAGTGTTGAATTAGGGACGTGCAAACTGATATAAGAGAAGCCTGATTCTGGCTCTCGTGTAGTCTAAATGTCTTATTGCCGTACAAAACAGAACCGGAAGTCTGAACATATGTTTTGAAACCGAAAAAACAAGTAATTATGAAAATCTGTAGTGCTGAATCAGCAAAGAAAACACAAGCTGGGCAATTTCATTTATAAAGCTGACTAGCGATATTGCAAGGAAAGCAGAGAAGTGGCCCAAAGATGTACATCGAATACGGATCGGAGCTGATACGCTCATACTTCTAGACGATGTAGACTGTCTCCAAGTGGGGAGAAACGAGCACTATTCCGCTCTCAAAAATTACACATGAAAGAACTCGAAATAGACCTGATTCGAAAATCGATATCAGACATAGGAGCCCTGTGTGATGGGTTCGATCATTCACACTTGTTAAATGCTAATTTATGGATGGAAGGTCATTAAAATTGGTGCTGGGGCACCAGGTCATTCTGAAGGGGAATACAGAGGCAGTCGTTGGAAGAGGATGATCGGTAAGAGCACAGCTGTTGACTTATCCATTTATGAATGCTACCACTCTTAAGCGAACTCCGGTCTAGGCAACGATTGACCAACCAAATTCTAGGCATAGTGATTAATTGTTTGTCCCTAGAGCACCGTCTTTAAATGTAACTATGGCTACCCTAAATATATCAGATGTAATCTGCAGCTACGTTTACTTAATAGCAAATAACTTTTACATGTATTGAAAAAGTAACGACTACAAGATATAAAATTAGATGACCGTGGGAGATTCATGACAATGCGTGGAATAAAAGAACCTGCAGTAAAAGCCAGCAGTACAAATGTTTCTGCCTTGGAAAAAATGGCAATCACAAGCATTTCGCAAACACTATAAAAACCAAATGCGACTTGATATCCTGAAAAGAGGAATAAAAGAGAACCTCGAACGATTGTGAAGTGAAGAAGTTTCAGCACTTTCTAGACAGACAACTCAACTCTTTTTAAGTCCTTCCAGTTACCGCGGCTCGTTCCATCATTGGTCTCATCCATTTTCCATTAATGAGACTTTGACCAAATAAACCTGGTCCACTAAGGGTGAATGGTTGTTAACTCCTTAAACGGTAGATCAGATGAAGCTTTATACAGTTTACAATTTCTCCCTCTTTGAACTTTTGCAGCTTACTTACTAGGCTCAAGGTGCACCTTCAACACCCCAGACTATCAGTTAGTAGCCAATCGTTTTTGCCCTTTTCGCTAACAGTTTGAACCGCCTGTAATAAGTCGGTGATCCTGTGAACATTCAGCGCTGATAACGCCTACAACTTGTATGATTCTTTTGAATCAGTGTGCCTAGAAGTTTTGTGTATCTATTTAAATTAACCTCGGCTCCAAAATAGTTTCTAATCTCACCTCTTCTAGTCGATTTCAGGGATAAGCTAGATTTTATATTAGCTTAAGATTCTAGTCGAATGATGCTGAAAATATGACTGATCAGTTTACAAGACATTTGTCAAACGAACCTCAGCCGATATTTGAATTTCACTCAGACTGAAAACTTTCAGTAGAAGTGCTATCGGATAAATATGAGGCTGGGAAAACTTGAAGAAGGCCGTTCTGATAGGTCATTTTATCAGGAAAGGCTTGGCAACTACGTGGATTAGATAGGTTGAAAGCCACAGAAACCGCGGACACGATGAGCCTGGCTAATTTAATAATAACTGATGCGGCAGACGGAAAAGAACCACATACTTTTGTTCAAAGAAGAATTAGGTGACGAATGTTAAGAAATAACCTGAACCCTAAAGAATTGACTGCTTATTATGCACACAAATATTGAGTCAGGCAAATATTGAAAATTTATATGCGAAGGTGAAATGGTCAGTCTGAGGGGAATGCAATGCAATTGCAAAGCAATGAGCTCAGCCGAAAGAATAAGCATCGGTCTAAATCAAAATGGCTTAAAAGAAGCCGGAAGCCAAATAGCTTGTAGACAACAATTTCAGAGTCATGCAACGCTGAACTTACTGATCACCCAATTGAAATCATTATTTCGCCAAAATTTAGCAAACACTCCGCAGTCTAGCCCCAATTTAAAAGCCTGCCGCGTATTAATGGAGCGAAAAAAAAGTCTATTACGTCATATTAGACCAGAAGGCGATAAAACTAGAGTCCAGATTTTGCGACATCTCCCAACCCACCACTCCATTTCCCATCATTAAAAACTAACACCTGGGTGGATGTCATTTGAAGAAAACCCGAGGCAGGGTGATTTATGTTTCGAAATTCCTATCCCAACTTGATGCCTACCATTTCAGTGAGGAGGTATATGAACATCTATTCAACTGCCGATTTCAATCAGGCCTAATGAAATGCAAATGATTCACTGGCTGATTTCGAAAATCAAGATGAGTACCCAAACGCAAGAAGAGAAGAGCAAACGTATTTAGATATTTTTGTTCCTCCTACAGCTTCGCCATCACCTGGATTATTGATTTCAGAAAGGCAAAACTAGGAGTAAGATCAACGATTGTTAATAACCAATCTAAATCTTCAAGAATCAGCTATTCACCATGCTAGAAATGCTGGATCAAGCAAGCTAATGTCGAAAGATTTCATGGAAAGTTCAAAATATATATTCAAAAAGAGTATGACACAATTACAAGGTCTTAAAATGGGATAGAAATTGAAACCTAATGGACGTGGGACTAAACATGACTAGGAAATAGAATTTAAATTTAACTCCCTAATAATAAAATGCTAGAAAGGCGCAAAACTGGTAAAGCCAATTATACTAAAGTTTCTATTGGGGTGTTTAAGTCAGAAAACGGATAGCAGTTATTTGCAGCCCTCAGCATATTGGGACTGAGAAGAGGACGCTTTGAAGGAATCGAAGTTCTTAAATTGAAATCGCCGAAGCGCGCCCAGTAATTGGAATTGACCATCTGTACTGGTAAAAACTTGCTCTGCAAAGGTACGGCCGAATGGAGGATCTGTAGTTTTAGAAGTGAACCAAACTTCTAAATGCCTACTGATTTAATATTATCGAGTAAGACAAATTTTACAAAGTTTGATGATTCGTCGAGGCCATCGATGCACAATACAGAAAATAACTTTCGACACCGTCTCGACGATCCTCGGCAGGGCAAATCACATCCACAACTTTAATGAAAGTGTCTAGACTTTTAGGCGGACCCGCTTGAGGCAAAAATCTCAAAACACTTTCTCATGGGGGAGAAACGAATGTCTTCGAGATTTGGCAGTAGTACATCTTACAAGTGTAAAATAAAAGGGCGGATTTTCACTTTATTTTAGCACGACTTTGTCCTGAACACAAAAAAGGTACTAATAAAGACGTGGGCTGAAAACGGAAGTATAAATTTCGGTTGTGGACATAACCCAAATCTAAGAAATAGACGAGTAGGCAGCTAAACACTGATGGGCCCGGTTTAATCTTATGCAAAGAGGAAAATTTCAGTAGATCGATTTGGTTTCAAGCAAATAGTTGGCAGAAAATTGGGTTTTGGAAGGTTTGATTGAATGGTTTTACGCCAAACGAAAAATTCCAGCCAGTCGCATTCGACCAGCTACTTCCGTAAAATGGGTCTTCAGAGATGTCAAACGAAATAGTCAAATGTGTTGACATTGATTGAACTAATGGAAGACTGTTAATAGAATCCATCGATGCTATTGAGTAGTTTATTTTGATTTGCAGATTTCCAATCGATAGCAATAAAACGCGCAGAATAAATAGGCACAATTTCCAGGTACAAAGAAATAAACAAATCGCAAGTCCCTATCGATTTACAAACTTCCGATACTTATGTGTTTGCGTTAATGACCTTGATATTCAAGACGATGACTACATAGATTCTAGCTGAATGAACCGTATTATTCGTGTTATTTTTACTTAATTAAATTTTCCATTCATAATTTGCAACACCTAAGAAGGATGTGAGACGCTCCAAGTGGGCCCAAAAAGTCTCGCACTAAAAGATGAAAGGTGCTGATAAACAGCTTGAGCAAGTAAGTGGGCGTTTGTTCAATGCAAATGGAATGGTGACTACTAGATAAAACAAGTTTGGGGCTTACCAGCGCAGATTCAGAACTCCACATACGAGGAAGAGACGTAGGTACTCAATCAAAGGGTTGTCAAGGTACACACGAATAGGTATAATATATCGCTAAGACGAACGAAGAGGAAATTAGAAGAGAAGCAGTAACAAAGCGATACTTTAACGTAATGAAGTCGGTCGATAAGTCGAACGCGTTACCAGCCAAAAGTCAACCTGGAGCAATAAATACCCAGATAGTATAACCTACAAGTTTCGATAACGACGATCTGCGAAGACGCAGGTGCCCAACGCGATGGCAAAGTATAGCCGAGACGCGGAAATTCTCATTTTAACAGCATTACATATAAATACCCCATCGTTTCAAGATCGACGTGGTCTTAAAATTGCAAACTGTATTGAAACACGAGAAAATTGAGCTTTCTATCCGATGGTCTAATTTTAATCAGGTCGACAGCAGGTCAGATCTATCAGTTATTTGAGGGGAGCTCCTTGTCATAGAGAAGAAAACGATCAGTCAAATGGAGGGCTGCTTCACGTCGCTTCTTTTTTTCTATCCCGCGGTCTCTAAGTAGCAACAGTTGGATTCAAGTGGCTTGATGGATTGCAGGTTGAACTCATGAATGGAAAGCTTAGTGGGATGTGCATTTGCTTAAAAAACAGATCAAAACAATAGTGACAAAAAAGCAAGGGTGACCAATCTTGGTTGGAAAATTGAACCGAGGCTATTCCAGTCTTGTCGGCCATTAGGCCGAGATTCAAGGGAATGCGTCCAATGGCAGCAAGGTCGTTTGCATGCAGATATTCGCCGAAGACCAATAAACACTCCGGCATTATTAGTTAAGAACACCACAAACAGGACGCAATGAATTACGATACGTACAAATACCCTATCTCCAGGTACTTCAAATCACATAAAATAAAAGGCCGATTAAGGCAGCACAGTTCCTATTTTCATCTTCAATTCTCAGACCTCAACCACTGCTCCAATTCAAAGTGCGAAAAGGCATTGTGGATGAAGCCATACTTCCAAAGAAAATCTTTAAAGTCCAGAAAACAGCTCTTTTATATTTCAGCATTGTAATTTATACTTCTCCGCCAAACTACAATCATACCGATTCAACAGGTCGATTACTAAGAAAACATACCACAATCGGTGACGGCAAACGCTTTTGGACCTCAGGGACAGGAACCGCAGTTGGTACCGCACATTGAGCCTGCGCTTTCTGAGCAGCAGCTCTCTTTCTTCGAGCAGCACTCAAAGCAGCCCGATGACGTCGAGCTTGATTTTGATTGAAGAGGCGGAGGGCATCAAGCGAGTCGGTAGGCCGTTCTGGAATCGTAGTCAAGGAAGTAGTTCGTGGATGAACCAGACACGCAGCCATAGATGAGGTAGAAGGTTCGTTAGATTGGCCTTCACCTTGATTCGACGTTGAAGGCATATTCATAGTAGAGGCATCTGTGGAGCCCTTTGGTGGAGCGACCACATCCAGATGCCGAGCCACGGCTAACTTCGGCTTGGAATTTCTCTGAAGCAGAAAAGAACAGGTACCTTAGTTAACGACCTACACTCTGACTATATTTATAATGACCAGAAATCATACTTAGAAATAATGTCTTGCAGCACATTATGGGGGGAGCCTCTGGTTGAAGATTTCTCATCAGGTCATCCCCCTGTGTGCAATATTTACGAAAACCAAATTTTCCTTGCTATTAGAATCGGCTTGTGAGTTATCTTACTTGGATAAGGCTTTGTTCCTAGCAATTTCTTTTTCTTACATAGCGAAATTTCTTCTGCCATTGAGAATGAAGGAAAACTAAGTAATGCGAACAATGCACTTTTGTTCTGATAGGAATATAACTTTTCATTTAAAGGAATCTCTCTTTTGCCTCAATACTAGTGCCCAACTTAAGCGGTTGAAAAGGGGAAAATTAATAATATGCCTATTGCTGATAAGAGGCAGCATGTCCAGCCCATTCACCAACTATTTGCTTCCGAAATTCCTGATTGATCGTTATTCAGATTAACTTTAACTCTGGATGAATAAGATGATTACAAGTGCTGCGTCCATTTGATAAGAATTGCCATCTGTCTCGAATCCAAAACGAGTCTTGCTTACGAGCGGCACTAGCCGCGACCGGGTGACTGTTCACGCTGGTGTCAATATTTGACTGCGTTGTATGTGAATCGAATGTCATTACACCCTACGTTGTAACTTTCGTCAGCCAATAATAGAATAAGCAGTTAGATTGGTCAACGTAGTGATTCAGTTGACCTATTAAAACTCGCAGACATTTAAAACCCAGGATCATGGCCTGTTTAGAAAGGAGAGATTTTGGTTAAAAGCCTTAAGTCAAAGAGGAACTAGGCTGTCGCGCGGGCCGAAACCAAGGACACCGGACGATGAAATGAATGACTATGTGATCGGTCGAAGTTTTTGGACAATTGCTGTGAGGAAAACATTAGTCGAGACGCGAACAGAAGGAAGCACGTCGAAAGAAACGACCCATATAAACATCTACCGCCATTTGAACTCTTCCCTTCTAATCAGTCCTATCAGTTCATTCACATAAAATGCTTGGTTGTAGGGAGGGCCTGCCAAGATGCTGAAATTTCACCGAGTAAAGAACTGTAAGAAATCTTATGTTAGATGGACGCTAACGCTGGAAAGGGGACTGCAGTGATCATGTGCACAGGAATATTGCCAACAACACCTTGCTAAAAAAAGGCCAGGAAGAGACAAAATCCAGCTACAGAACGAGACCTTTGCGATCTACTGAGTGATTACACCACCACCACTCTTTTTCCCTTAATCTACAACTATCTTAGTCATGGTTACTAAGCGCCCCATTCAACGTCTGCGTTCCTTTAAATCAAAAAGAAGCGGAAAGTAACATTCCGTTCCAGAAAAACCTAATGCGGTCTGCTAAGGTCCACTTAAATGTTAGTAAATCTTGTCTCCTTGTTTCTCCACCTTACCCTCGGTAAGGCCGGTTTCCTGAAATGCTAGCATTATTTTCAACCAAGCAAAGTGTTTGCAGTAACGTTTAAATGCATTTATTAAATGCCTTTTCCAAGCAGACAGAAAAATATCCAGATAAGGTGAAAGAAACATTAGTCGCCGATTAATGACATTTTAGTACGATAATTCGAAGCATAATCAACAAGAGTAACTAGGATACGCGTGGGCAAATGTAATTAATACAAGGCAACTAACGAAAATAGTCAAGAAAATACATTTAAAGATGAATCTCTGGAAATTCTATATAAATAATCCACGGTAGATACTCATTTGCCAGAATTTTATGTGATGTCTTTCCAGAAAACACTGGTTAAGTGATTTGCAACTATGAATTTCTGATACACTAGCGGTCGCTGCAAAACCGATAAACTAAGGGAGAAACCCTTGGTCAGGGAGGTTTCAAGGGACCCTCCACTCACCAAAAGAAAAAAAATAAGAGGGACACTTTTCTTCAATGCAGGCATAGGTATTAAATTATCAACCTCTTTCCTTCAAGAACTGAAAGTGGCCTTACCCCTTCACCATAGTAGACGAGCCCATAAACAGGTGCTGTCGGAGGCACAAACTCTGGAGTGGTTGAAGGATTTGGCTCAGAAGTTGTAGACTTCGTTATTTGCTTTGCAACCGATTTGGAAACTCCCGTAGTTTTCTTCAACTCGTCAACTTCACCGGTTTTAGCAGGTGGACGGAGTGGTTGCTAGATGAGTTCGAAAATGACTTCAACAGAATTCAAGTTTGTCTCTGATTTCGATTTTAGGTAGAAGAAAATAATGTATAATTTAGTCGCAAGAACTACAGGGACAAGCGTTTCAGCTGATTTGCTTTGCTTAAATAAGTAACATACAAGGATGAAAATCACTTAGGGAGTTAATTTTGCGGGTATTATTACGAAGAATATGGACTCACATTAAAGTTTTTGAGGTTGAGGTACTCACTGGCACTGAGGTGAAGCAGTCGACGGAGTCCGTTCGTCATGCCCTCTCCATTTGCGATGGCCTCTCTTGACAAAGGTGCCGTGAAAGAGGAATTCCCGAAATCAACATTCACGTAGTCGTATTCGAAGCGAATTCGCTCTGGACATCCAAGAGCTAAATATATCACCGCCAATTTGATCGCGCGGGCTTCCTAAAATTGTGCAGAAAGCTATTAAAGTTTGCTATCCAATCGTTCAAGGATATGAGAGAACTATTCATATACAGGCACTTAGAAACACCGAAGAAACCCTCAACGTTAATATAACCCAAGGTAGACCGATAGTGAGGAGATCGTACTGAAGTTTAAAACTTAGTGACTTTTTTGAAAAAGGTGGTCGCGAATAGATCTGTATCTTAATGATTTGCTAACTCTATTTTAACTAATGCTTATAAAATTACTTTACACTCATCAATTTTCTCAGATGATTTCCAATCAGTGTTTGAATCTAAGTGCGTAGATTCTCAATGCCTAATTGTCAACTGCAGTACTGTCAGAATAATGATTCCGACCTTTTAAAGAAAGTAGTTTCAATGCAGAGGATTTAATCTGTTATTGGAGTCTCCAAATGAAGATGCACAGTCAGAAAAGTGACAATTGAACCAATTGGTTCTTCTCCCACGGTTATGTCTCAAATTCGATCTACATAAATAATTTCGAAATGATACAACGTGGAGTTTGAACTTCCGTGATTTGTAGTAGCCCATTCCAGTTAACTCTGAGATTAGATTAAATGCTACCACCCCAGAGCTATAGGAATCCCATCACCAACAATGTAGGGTATGAAATGAATCAAAGCTTGAAATTGCAGTATTTCTCACAGACGAGCTAAAAAGGAAGGTGACAGCGTCCAAAGATTAACATTCAAGGTCTTCAGATCAATTACTGGCCGCTGCTCTTCAATGGCAGAACGGCGATTTAAGAATCGATTAACAAAGCTTCAAGATCTAAGAACTCGAGGTCACTCGAAGAGATGTCTGAGAGAGTCACCAATTGCTTCAATCGATGAAATCATCGTCAAGTACGTAGGATCTGAGAAAGTAAACTTATGAGAATTTGTCGAAACCGGCTCTGTAATAAGATAGATATTTTAACGCCTTTTTCAAGGGAACCGTAAGGCAAGGAACATCAACCTTACGTCCACTGATTAATAACCAGCCCTCAATAGGTGTTGCAAAAATATAGGCGTCATAATTCACCTTGTTTTCTGATGTAGAATTAAATCATTCAGAGCCAATGCCAAATCAAGGCACACGCAAAGAGGAACCGTAATAAGACACCTTAGCTTTTTCCTCCTAAGCGAAAAGCAAGCAATATTTTTTTTTCAACTCAAAGTAAAAACTGTATGAAAAAGGGAAGGTTCGAAGTGATCGGAAGCCATAAAACCGATCACAACAAGCGGCAAGATCAAAGTGGTTCGGCTCTAGTTTAGAGGAATGATGATTGTTTAACTGACCTTGAACGGTTTTACCATCAACCCTTACTGTTTCAACTTCGTCAGAGAGTTGAGTGCTTTTGAATACATCAGGTTCAACCGCGAATGAAAACCAACTCGGACTGCACCATAGTGACAGTCATCATGAGCAAATTTACGAAAACAAAGTTTAGTTGTTTAAATTCATCGACTAATAAGAGAGCAACAAGAGCCAAGATTTTCAAAGATTTCAGGGAAGTCGAATATTTATCACAAACACTGAGAGACTAAATCAAGTATGAATGTGAGTACCTAAACCAGCAGTAGAACAAGCCTTGACGAAGGGAAATAAAATGGCGTAGATAAAAAGAGCTTTAAATGATGGTGAATTTAGATCGCGTTTCAGTGAAAACTAATCTAAACAAGCTTTCACTGGTCAGTCGACCTGAACGTACATTCAGTTTCCAAATTTCACAAAAGGAATGCTCCATCGAAAATTTTAGTAGAGTTCTTGATTACTTTCACATGTTTTCAAAGAAATTGGTACTCATTGAATCACACCTATATGAGCTAGAGTGTGCTTACCATCAGGGCTAAGGCAGCGTTATCAAGACTGATATTTGTTAACGTACTGTTACTTACCCTGACAATAGCGTTACTGTATCATGCTTATTTAGCCTTCACATACGTGCTTGGCTTAAAGTTAAGTCGATAAAGCTGATGCTAAATGTGATTTTAGCACTGGTAGGGATGCCAAGAAATCCAAACAGAGTCACTCCTAACATATCGAAAGATTAAATGAGTATGCTTGAGAAAATAAAGGTCTGAAAAGGGAAACAGAGTAACCATCCGACAGATGAGTCTGACGGGATACAAACAGTGCAGATAGATATTTTTGTGTTCTCAAGGCTGGTTTCCCCACATGATTCATTTTTGCTCCTCAAGAGTTATAACACCTCAACCTCCGATTTAAGGCATATGGACATATTTTTCACTAATACCTCCTCTGCTGTTGAAAGAAAGTGATCGAGATAACAAAGCTTTGGAAAAAAAGCAGGGGTCATATCGGCTCTAAGAAGTCATTAAGGAAAACTATAAAGAGCTGTCCATGACTGATTACACAATGTCCGCAAAAACGATACAAAAATACAACTGAAAAACAACTTTTTTAACGGAAAAAGGGTGAGAGAGCTTGTAACAATGCTCATTTAACAGTTTAATGAACGACTGGATTAGAATATGGAGCTCAGAAAACAAATCTAATATCAATATTATAATAGAAGAATACTGTCATCCATCATTTAGTCGCTGATTGGCAGGCTCACTTTGGTTCCCAATGACAACTTTTTAAACCCGAAAAAGATAATTCAATAAAGCAAAGTCACACTGGCTTTTGCTGTAGCAATCGAGTGTGATCTGAAATGAAAAAATTCTCAATGCTGTCCTCAACAACCTTTACACTATTTCACTATTTCAATGACCGAAATCTGCCGGAAAATCTATCTAAAGGTACTCAACGTTAAATAACTCCATCCATACGCACGCCATAGATCTTGTCAAGTAAATATGTGTAGAAATTTTACAAAACTTCGAAGTCTTTGATGTTCCCCTGTGAACGAAGGTGGAAAAACTGGTGATTAGGTATATTCAAAGTCATGACATACAAAACTCAACCAGGACGCAAAACTTTTTTGAGGCTCCCATAAGACCAAATCTCCAAGGAATATGCGTAATACTCATGAGCTGAAGAAAGCGTTCCAATTTTATGGATGAGGTCGAACGCAGCTAATTTCAACGGTTACAAATACCCCATCACTAGATGTTTCAAATTAAACGAAAGATAAGGGTAATTAAGGCATCACATTTTCAACTAACATCCCAAATCATTAAATAACCGGAATGCAATGCGATCTCCACCTCAAGAAACTCCCAGTAAAGGCCCACTATATCTTTGGCACTGCACTTCCTAAGGTTGTGGAAGGATGGTGAATGGGAAAGATATCATCAACGTCCTTTAAAATTAGCAAAAAATATAACCCTCATAATGAACTTCAAGGGCAAAATTTATCAAATTTTATACGTAACAAAACCCAATGATTCTTGGACTTGAAGTCTGGAATTAGGAAACCCCAAGTCCAGAAAAAGCAGGATTTGCTTTATTTGGCCACTTTTTTTCTCATCCCAAGCTTAAATGCAATTGATGCTGCACAAGAATTAAGGCTGGTTGTTAATATCAGGCGAAAAAGAAAACTAAGAACACGTAGAACATAATTTAAAATCTTAAAAGGAAGACCAATGTAAGTGAAAACGGCACAAATGCTTGACACCATGTAGTTGGGTAACTAAAACTAATTTTTTCCTCCCCTTCCTTCCTCTTATTTCCCATGAGACATCATGAAGGTGGAGAAAATCTTGCGCACATCTAGTGTTCACGCGACCGGTTATTTCACCTGGGATTTGAGGGGAAAGTTTTCATGTGAAATGATCACTTTTCAAAATTGGGGGCTTATGAATAAAGTCAGATATGTTACCGATTCTCCGATCTCCAAAATCTGAATTCTCTACTTGACAACCGGCTGGATGTTGTATCGGTAACCTTGCGAATCGGAGATCTGAGGGGAGGATACTGAAGTGTTCCGATTAACTACCAATGCCATCCACATGCTGACACTTTCAATGAGAGAGGCACTTAAATACAAGAGCTTTCGCAGATAGTAAAGCATATTCTTTGGCCTAATTATCGACCATTCTTGAGCCAACCTTTCTCTTCCACAAATTGCGGAACTCTTACACCTTTAATTAAACCACGAAAATTATCCCAACTACTGATAGCATTCCTTTCAAACGAAGAGACATCTTGACTAGCGCCTCTTAAGCAATCGAGGGCAAACAAGGAGAAATAACCATTGGAACGATTGCTACGCCAAACGAAAAATCTGCACTATCTATACAACCGTTTTTAAAAGCATGGTTACATGTGCCCAGCCCAGTAATTCATAGAATTATCTTTATCTAGATAGGCACAACTAGGGGAATGAATATATTATCGTCGATGATACAAACTCTGTGGAGGGATTAAGGCTAAGTAAGTGGCTGGTTCATTTCTGATTAATTCTAAGCGAAAATTAATTCTGTCACTCTTAACACGACTAATGCAAATCAATCAAATCGCAGCGACGAGGACCTAATTACGATTTGTCAAACAAACCTTGACATCATGCTATCCAATCTCAGTTTGCAAGTGAAGAGGTTGTAGGTAGCAAAATACAATTACAAGAAAATCCTTCCGAAACTAAGCCCGTGGTGAACGCTGACTAGTCAATATAATAGCTGGTATATCTAGTTGAAGGTTCGTACATAAATACCCTGATGCTTTAACAATAAACGGATGCAGTCTTAGGATCGTCCCCAATGTTTCCTCAGTAGGCAAGCTTAAACGTACTATATTCGTTTACAAAGTAAAACTGGCATGGATTTTAAATCTGAAGAAACGGTGGGCTGGAACACCCTACCGTTCATCGTGTTTTGAACAAGTGGCGAAGTGGAATACGCGAACTCACAGTATAGGTCACACCATTAAACAGCTGCTTCCCGATCTCATGAAGATCCAGTCGAACACCGGGATTCCCCGCTCGAGTAGGTCGGCTGGTACTTGGAGCGTCGCCCGAGGGCGTCGGCTGATTCGCTGAAATATACAATTTATTTCAGAAGAAATTAGAAATATCATCCAGAAAAACCACATTCCCAAGTGGCAGAGAATTCAATGAAGTTAGTAGTTTTTCCTATAGCATACAGTGGAACATTTGTCTTATTTAGTAAATCTGGAAAATGGTGGTAAGTCTGCGCAAGCTTGCGTCCGACAACCAGGCGAACGGCATCCTCAAATTCCGATTTACCGTCCCGTAAACACCTGCATGTTTGGAAGCCAAAATCGCTTCTTAAATATTCCTTCGGTCGGTACTAAATATCCGACACAAAATATCAAACCACCTTCAATCATTTTGAACTCAAGACTTGCCCCATTACTTGAATGGAGATGCATGTTCTCTTAAATCGATGAAGTTGAATGGATTAAACGATGTTTTATCTTGGATCTTCCCAAACAAGTAACAAAACTGATATATAAAATGTCGAAAGTCGAATTTCGATCAGTTTCTTTTTCTTTAGACCATTCAGTTAGCATCTTTCAGTGATCTAATCAAACAAAATTCAAATAACTGAGATCAGAGCTTTCTTGTCAGGGAGATAGCCATCAGGTGTCCAAGTCCAAGACGGCAAAATCATCCGAAGAGGACATAAGACACTTAAAAGCCAGAAGGATAAAAATGATCGAGTGGCAGTGGCTCCTGTTTATTTTTTATTAGTTAATGCGATTACTAAGAGACAGTGACACAGTGGAATGAAACGGGAACAGTTCAAAACAATTAGTTTCTTTAGAGATAACTTTGCCCTAGTTGATTGAATCGCAGGTAACCCGGAAACTCTTAAGAACCACTCCGTCTTCCATGTATACTTTGATACTCACCCAGTGGTTGCGATAACCTTCTAACCGACGACTTAAATTTATCTCGAGGGTTACTGGGCGTTGATGCCAAGATTGGTCAAGCGTGCTGCACTACCACATTAACCAACTAGCAAGAAAGAGCTGGCGATTTTTAATCACAAGAAAAGCCATCTTTAGCCGCCAAATCCCACTGAAATTACCCCACAGGGCCACGACGTAAAGGTTTAATCAACTGTTAGAGTGCATTGAAATGTCTGTTCCCGGCAGGTATGATTCGCAGTTCTTCGTGGTGCTTTAGGCGGTTTCGGTCCCGGTATCGTATCAGGGGTTCGAACTTATCAGCCAGAGCAGAATCCTTACTTGATTATTGAAATTAAGCTGGCACGCAAAAATGTTCATACTTAGAGTCCGCCATCGAAAGACATAGTAGGCGAAATGACCATTCGCGGTTGGAAACTAAGGCGATTCTGGGAGAAAAATTTACCAACAGTGTTATTAGCTTCGATATAAGCCATTTAAGGACTTACGCATTTAAAACTTAGGTGGATTCCCATAACTCTCAAATGAACGAACAAGAAGTGGACCATAACAAACGCAGTAGATTTGATATGCGTCTGACTCACCCTACTATTACGCCCAGTGAATGACAATCTTGTAAAGTGATAAAATAATGCCGAGTGGTAACAGCCCTTTTTTGCTGATAATTTCCACTACTGGTCATGGTTTCTGACAGGCGTTTTTTTAATGCAACCTGGAAATGGATTTATTTCTGGTTTATAAATGTTTGTCTGATAATTTCGATCTTTAATCCAACATGATTGACCTGATTTACCAGTGATCGACAGGAATCATATAGACTTAGCCATAAGACTTGCCCTCATTTATTCTTCAACAAGACTTAGCGTTTGAAATGCATTAAAAGCATGACAGTTCAGACTAATGGCAATAAAGACTACGCATCCGATTCTATGCAAATGTGGAAATAGAACCCTCGTTTCTGATGAAAAATCTAACTAAAACGTTCAACGAAAGATAAGGCTAGGCATAGCGGAGCGTAATTGCATTCATGAACTTCGTCTCAACTGCATTCAACACAGCATGTAAGGCAGAGGCAATCAAGTTTGGATATTCTCCCGCACTCTTGGGGAACAAAATTAATCGGGATAGTGGCGATTCCGAAGGCTATGAGCATACAAAAAAAATTGACAAATTAATCTTGCTAACCTGAACATGAAGCTGAATGCCAGTTCCTCACAGTCCTATAATGGTACGGACGACCTAAGGAGTGGATGGAAACCGCAAGCTGACGGCAGTTCAATAGTCCCGAATAACTTAGTAAAGGGCAATCCATACGACTTATCATGCCAGAGGAGAGCCGAATGGTAGAGGTCTTTGGCTAAAGAAAGATCAAATAACTGAGCTGGACGAAGATTTGCAAATGGGTTGGAGCTGAATCGAGCGTGAAAGCTGACGGTTTCCCTTTCATAGACGAGGCTGCGGCAGAAACTCAAAGATATCTGAGGGAATCATATACTGGAATGAGTCAAGAGAAGAATGAACCGAATGAGAATTTATGTTTAAGCTACGGATCCCTTTGGGACTCCTTTCCATTTCAATTGGTTTTGTTAACAGCATTTTGCTCTATCCTCAGATACGATTTCTTCTGTCAACCATTTAATCAACAGAGGGCTACTAGTAGTACTGTTACTAAATAACGTTGCCGGCATTGGAATCCTTGGTTATTGGCTAATCCAACCGGTGAATAGCTCAATAGACCTCAAATTTAGAAGACTCAAGTTCTTAAATTGTAACTCAACCCCAATTTTGCAAACAAGGTTCGATATCAAGAGCAGATTATGTAGCTACTTTAAATAACTGTTTTCCAATTTACACAGGCAAATATAATTTAAAATTCGAATCAGATTCGTTTAGATAACATTACTAGCCGATGGCCGAGGCCTCCCTTCATTTCACTCATGTTTTCCCCTCATACAGGTTAAAAAGCTCACAACGACGAAAGCACATTAACCCAAAACATAAACTGAATACCACCCCATAGGGTACTTAAATTTAAAAATTTAGGCAAAAAATAAAAATCAGTTCATGTTATCTGATTAATAATGGATGGAATTTCGCCAAAATGGCTTCAGTTGATTGTAACAAATCTAGGCACAACTCACTTTCATTGGCACTATTAGTATTATTGGTGGCAGGAGCAGAAAACGTAGCAGAGGTGGTGGCTTTGGTTCGGTTGACGAAGGCGGTTAGGGAAATGTCTGTGGAACGGGTTCGAGAGACCTCCTGGACGCTAATTGCCCCATCCAGACGATGATCTTTTTCCAAACGAAGTCTCAACATTTCGCTAACCTTTATTCTTTCCCCGGGCTTTTGTTGCTTGGTTGAGCCTAAACCGCGTCTCTGAAAGAGGAGTATTCAAGTTGACGAGGCCTTCATATATCAATCCAATGATCAAATTTTCATAAAAAGGTTAAGCTATGTTTTTAGTGAACAGATGTTTGTATGTACTTAAAGATATTAGGAAAGTTTTATTAAATTCTGTCATGCGAAATTCGAGATAGCTCCAAATTGAAGGTCAACAAGGCCTACGCAATTTTCGTTGAAGTTCGTAGCCATTAAAGAACAGCGTGGTAAATTATTTCAAGCTCTACTGTTACGGAATCGAGTACTTATCTCAGCAGGATCATCGAATCTTGTGACTCAAAAGTTATAAGTACGCTGCCTTTTAATAAAAAGATGGAGCGAAGAAAAATATTTATTTCCCCATTTAAAGGCAGATCCAGGAGTCATGACTTGATCGATAGCAGAATAATATTTCCAGATACTGGCTTTGAATCTGTCGATTGTGCAGCACAGAAATGTTATCTAACTGGAATAACAGAATGCTTGCTAGTACTTATGCCTTAGATAAAGCCCAGCTGATTACAGGTCCGAAAAACCTTTAGGACACTGATGACATAAATAAACCAAAAACCTGGCTTCCCAAAATCGACCCAAGAAATTTAGTGAAAAGAATCCTGAGGCCTGTGTTCAATCGTTCGCTATGTTAACAAGAACAGACAGGCACAGAAAGAAATATTTTGGAAAACTACTGGTTCAAGCACGTAAGGATATGAGATTTTGAAATCTGCTAAAGACCTAAGTGCCTTAACAGTCCTAATCGAACGCCCAGTTGCATTCAAAACAGGATATTTGTGGTAGCATAAAGGCGATATTTATACTTATTTGACTAAACTTCCACCCTGTGATAGGAACGAACATATAGGTAAGTGCTGGTCCAAAAATTGATAAGCGAATTGAAGATCTATTCATCTTCGAGACAAAAAAACATTCAAGGTTTGACTACTATTATAAATGATCATTATTAGTTTAAAATAGTTAAATGTACAGTTATTTGCGTCAGTCATAAGGACGCGATAACTGGTTCACCTCAGGAGATATGAATGGCTGTTTGCTACAGTCTTAGACATTACAGGCACTTGTATAACAGTTCGTTGAAAGACTCAAAAGAAAATAATCTTACATTCGAGCTAAAGGGAAGGCAGGCTAGACTTACACGGCCTTGCAATAGTTAATAGGACAGTGGAAACGAACTTCTATCAAAACAGTAGAGCATGAGCGAAGAGTAAGGACCAACAACTGAAACACAAAACTATGAATTGGGGAGTTTGAAAAGGCGTTATATCTAAAATCTTTAATGGATAACCCCAACCAAAGAAGGAAACCACTCTGTTCGTCATCACAGGAATCGGAGGTAATGATAATCTGAACATTCATGAGTCAGATCCGAAAAAAAGGTCTTTCTGTGATAAGTGAACTTGGGTTATAAAGTGCCTGCCATCTGGAGGTATTAGTAGTACAGAAATGCATCACAGTTTAGGTGAAAACCGATGAGCACAAGTTTTTTGGCTTAAAGAGAGATAAGATTTCCTGAAATTCAAATTCATTGTTCATTCCACATACATTTGACCGACCAGTTTGGAGGAAATCCAATAGCGGTTGATAGCGAACATCAGGTATTCCAGATGCGAAGAGGTGGAAGGGACATTTACTACGGCTCTTTTGGTCCTGAAGGATGTTTTTTTCTCGGACTTAATGAAAACAAATGGACTCGGCAGCACCTAATTTGAAAACTTCCCTGAGGACGAAGAAAGGACTAACCAAACATTGCCCACTTTTACGAATGCCAATGAAATCGTAAGAGAAGACAGGCCTAGAGCAATTTTACATACAGACTGTAATTATCAAGAAGATCGACTACATGGGCCACTAGTATTAATAGTAATAAACTACGGGAACTCACAATAAGTTCACTTTGAGGAGTCCACTTAACTTCAACGATACTGATGACATCCGAGAGTTGACGATTTATATCTACAATCAAACGTAATCGAGGATTTTGCTCAGCTTCCAGCACACGCCAAGCGACTAGTTGGGTGGCTGGAACCAGCTCTACCATAACATCATCGGGAAGAGTAAAGTTTTGTGTGGGGGCTAAAGGAAACACAATCCAGGTTAAGTTATTCTTATTGCCTAAATGAATTAAGTAGAAAAAAATTTACCAGAAATGTTGTTCAGCTGCTTCAAAATGGGGCAGATTGGGGTTCTGAGAAGGAAGCGACGACCATGATGTTTAACACAAGTTGACCTAAAATTTATTTTGAGATTATGTCTCTCGACCAAAATGGACACTTAATGGGTACTTTTGGTTGGTAAAACTCACCCAGTTTGTACAAGTTCATTCAGTTTTTCGCCGAGCCGATTGTCAAGAGCTATTAAATAGCAGAAAGCAAATCGCAAACAATTTAAAACAGTAGCAACAAGTTAACCAACAAACCATAAATGTACGGAGCCCATTATATTCTGACATGGAGGCTAAGGGAAAACAATTCGCAATAAACGGAGAAATCCATGCAAAGTAATTACCCGATTTTACAAAGTGAAGCCTGGTCGAAATCTCAAAGATGAAATAATGGTGCGATATTCTCGGTTATGAAACTGCGGGGTTCACAAACGGCGCGGAAATATATGGCCAGGAGCAGATAAAGTCGCTAAATAAGATGGATGGCGGAATTTCCGCTCGAGAACATAGCGAAGAAGACATAAAAAAAACTAACATCCTTTCAGAACTCGATGTCTTAAAGATCTATGTCCAACGAATTTTTTAAAGTGAGGTGGATTAACGTTCATGAGTGAATTGTTTAAATCAAAAGCATACATTATTGGGTTAACAATTAAATATTCATATAATTCAGGGCAGAACACCACCAGCAGTGAGCTTTTGACTGCGAATGCTATTCATTTTTCAGAAACAACATCGAAATCGCAAGCTAAGTCGGTAAACAGGTGTCATGCGAACGCCATCGTTATACCATCCGCACATCCCCAGTTTACCAAATATAAAGGCAGGATAAACTAAAGTTAAGCCACAAATAAGTAACATTATCGGTTATAGAAACATTTCAGTTCTGCTTCCGTTTTATTTTAAGGGCCACCAAAATCTGATTGTATCCACATTAAACATACACCCTAATAAGTAAACATCTTGAATAGCTTACCCTTTTTGATACGACCACGCATGGCCGACCAGTTGACAATGGCGTAGACTTCTCGAACGTGTAGGGGAACCTCTTCAGGGAAAGAGATGTATCGACGGAGTTTATGCCATGTCTGTTGATAAAACATCCGTACTTGTGCCTTGGTACGACCTTCTACTACAGATGATTGTGAAACTGACTGGTTCGGTGGATTGGTAGGCAACAGACCTGCGGCAGCTGCAACTGGAGCAACGACAGTTGGAGGGATAGGATTCAGAGTTGATCCAGAAGATTCAATTGATGTTGATGGTTGATTGCCTAAACTTCCTGTAGATGTGTCAATGCGATGACCACGAGATTGAATAAATCGTGCAATTTCCCTGTAATTTCTACCGTACTGGTAATTTAGAATTAAAAGCTGATGCCACATTTACCAAACGAACACCTTGAAAAAATAACCGACGGTCGTCAACTGTCCATAATTCACGTAAAGGAACTTTCGATCCTAACAAAATGATGGTAAAACAAGAAATTCAAAATTACTTTGACGATTTTTTGAGGCTAACTCTTCAGCTTTTTCTGTGACGGTTGATGCGCCTGGTTGCGAATTACTACCTTCGTCAGTTTGAGCTTCAGTGTTCATACGGGATGAAGGAGAGCCCATGCGTGCAGTTCTCCTAGTTTTTACACCAGCTGCTATGTTAGATGTCTCCTCTGCAGTGCTACGAGTCTTCATTTTCATCAATTCTAATTCATCAATAGATGCATTTTAGTTGCATGCACTCGAAATGTCGAACTGCACACAGACACGTTACAATACGACACCCAGCACATAACTGGTACAAGCCAAAGGCTAACCGAGCAAACCCGGCCTTACCTCAAAATTTCAGCAGCCCGCGCAACTTATGGTTTACTAAGAGCAATAATGTCTGAAGATCAGCAGAACGGATCCCTTTGTAAATCGCTAAATGTGATGATTTCTTATGAATTATTTAATCAATTTATATTTCCGTTATTATTCATTATTGAATTTATGTCAATGTGTCTTACACTAAATTTGGAACTCTTGCCTTAGATTTTTGTTTTCACCATATTTTAGGATTTTCGATATATATGTTTGTGGTTAAATCTCTTATATTATGACCTTTTCATTTTCTAATTCGCTAGATTGGATTCACTGGATTAGGCCCTTCATTGACTCGCCCTTTAAGCGTATGATTTTGTTCACGAATTATCTGCTATGCGCTAGACTGATCGCCTTGGGTTCTGATTACATTTGAATAAATACTTAGCATTACTTTCAGACAATTTGCGAATTTTTGTAACTTTATCTGAGAATACTGTATAAATATCTTACAGCCAAGTGAACTTCTTGTATTCGATTTCTCATTAACATCTTTCTAAACTTTGCTCCCTTGGGCCGCAAGGTTTTCGTAATTTTTCACTGAGTATTCCAGTTTGATGAACCAGGGGCTTTTATATTATTTTTTCCCTGAACATGCCTGCATTGGGAAAGCAATTCAGACAACTTTACTGCCCTGTTGAAGAACTCGCCATTGTGAAACTACTCATTTCAAAGTTAAAATCAAGCGTTCCATTTTGCTAGAAAAATCTCGCAAGGTCAGTTTCTAAAGTAAATGCTAATGGAGAAGTAATCATAACCGTCATTTTAAAACTTTAAAATTCGTTCTTTTTTATTTGTGTATCTTTGCTGAATAATTCAACTTTTAAAGCAAAATCCACACCATCCACTAAGTAAAATAATCTGCTTTAATGTTTAATTGATTCACTCAAACGTTTGTGGTATTCTTAAAAGTTCGAAACTCTTGCGTTTCGACAGTGACAGACCATCTTATAACGGACGCGGAAATATCCTTTTTTTCCGCTGGCAAATGTTTAATCACAATCATTGACACCCTAATCTCGTTATCACTATCCAGTCCTGTGGCTTTGGCGGTTGTGCTTTGCCTTGCCTTAGTGTCATATCGCGGGACAGGCAATGGTTGAGGTGATAGAGAGCTTAGCTGAGAAGCTCTCCGGAGGGTGATTGCACTTCATCCTGCTTGTTGAAGGATTGATGATTTACCGTGTATACTAAAAAAATATTTCACCAAAACGACCAACTCGGAGAAACATCTAACCCGAGAGTTGGACGGCGTGGCGGCCCGCATGCGTATTTCAAGAAAGCTCTCATGGACAGGACAAGCAGGATTCGTCAAGATGCGGCGCCAGGTAAGACTGGTCCCCTCCCTAAACACAAATCTATACTATATCTCCGAACATTCTCATAAGGAAATCCCATGAGTCCACACTGTCTACGCTTATTAATGAAGGAGTGGCTGAAAACGAGTCTCCACCAAGACAACCCGATTAACAGGACTAACCATTCGCTGGGAAATGTACCCGCTGAATGATTCAAATGGAACAGCTAAATAATAAGACTAAATAGGGCCTCTTCAAAATGTATTAAAGAATATTACTGACATTATCAAATAGAAAAATAAAAAATTTTCTCAAAAATCATTATCCATTGGTTAAATATGCAGCCGGGTCTTCACCCCCGTGTTGAATTGGCAAGAATTGTCTAGCATCTTCAGCAATAAATTAGCTTCCATTCGAACAAGTCCACTCCCCTGAAGAGCTTCCTTAAGAACTGTTCGAAGGAAGCTCACCCTCGTAGAGAACTCGGAGGAGAGATGCTCCACACAAACAGTGCTAGGAAACTGTAACTTCGTACAGAGGCCGAAGAGCTCTCGAAGTGTCTGATTTATCATTTTTTGTGACACGCTCTCCGATAATAAGCAAATTTCATTCACTCGGTTGAGATAAGCACCGAAATATTTCAGAAGGTCATCTAGGCAGGTATCACTATCCGGCTTTGTCACTGAGCTCGTGAATTCCAAATGAGCAGTTTCGATGTGGTCTACGATGAAGGCATGGAGGCCATTGATTACATAAAGACATCGAGATCGTAATAGTAACAGTTTGTGGTTGCCAGTTTCGAATGTCCATTTAGCATTGTCTAGTATCCATTTAGCGTGCTTGAGCTGTAAGGGAAATTTATTAGGCCCTGAATCGATTCCAGTAGTTGTTGTTAAGACAGACTTACCGTAAACAGAAATTTGAACACCTTTTGATAGATTGTCAAGCTCTCTTCAGATATGATTACAGTGAGGGGCCAAGGAATGTTAATTTTCAGAGTGAGATCATGGAAAGTCAATCTTGAGTCCGAGTGCTCACCCAAGTTGAGATGTAGCCGATCACAGAGCCAGGATTTTTCACGACATATGGCTGAAACTTGATCCCTTAGTGCCTTATTCAAGAGGGATTCTGTTCGATTCCACAGCTGAAGACTGAAAACCTCTTCACAAAAGGTGTACATCCCTTCCCCTGACCTGAAAAACGCGATCCCTGCTAGGCTGTCAAAAGCATGGATGAGATTCAGGTCATCAGCTAGACAGGAAATAGCTGAAAGCCACGTTCCAGGTGGAGCTAATGGTCCTCGAAGCAGGTATGAAACAAGATAGAAGGTGATTTTCAAAGCTTGCCGCCTCACCTCCTCTCTGAGACATTGCACAGTCTTCTCTGGGGGGAAAGTTTTTTTTCTGAACGGGGAGTAAAGAAGAACATGCTTCGATTTATTTAGTATAGCTGATTCCATGAATTTAACCATATCCTGGATGTCTGGATCGTCGTATTCTTCTAGTTCTCGAGGCTTCGAATTGATATCATCTTTGGAGTTTACGTCCTTGCTCAAATGAGAGAAAAATTTGGGTCTACTCTCGATTATATTTAAGAGTTGTTGATTTCGAAAGACAGAGGAAATTACTTTGAGTAGACTAAATGCCTTAGCACCGATAAAAACATCATGAATAATGGGAGACAAAACATTGGGAACGCTGGATTCAATAAGAGTAATACCGGAGTGCCAAAATTGGGGATGAGTAGGGGGAACATTGTCATTGTACCGGAGAAATGGGATATTTTTAAAATTAGATCCACTCATTATGCTGGACAGATAGGTCTCCGTAGCAGAAACAAACGTCTCACCGATTAGACTAACGAGATAAGGATCAGGGAAAGTATTGGGAATCGTTCGAGAGAGCTCTTCGAGCCGATTAAGGAGAAGAATGGAGGTTTCACCACAGAGAATGGTATTCAGTTGAGGGGAACAAACTTGCAAAATAAGAGCAGACATGAAGGAAAATCGACGAAACCACGCTCGCCACTTTGTCGAGAGTGAAATGATAGTTAAACGGGATAGACCTTTGGCCTCTTGCTCAAGATCCGAGATTACGCTAAAAGCATCCTGCCTCAGACGTTCACAGGTCTGGGCAAGATGAGAGAATGGCGAAGGTGTTGGACATCCGGACAGTAGAACGAAGTTTACGAACGCTTTGAGTTGAAGAACGCACGTCGCACATTCAGCAATTTCAGTACAAAAAGCGTCCAGTGCTCCATAAGTAAGGTGTGTGAGACAGGCAGGTTTTCGAGTGTAAAGGCAAAGATTTTTTGTGAGGATTTCATCACTTGTGTAAGATACAAATAGAACGCTTTTAACGGCACCAATAAGAGCCCATAAGCATTCTCGAACAACTTGATATTCAGTCAGTTCAATACGATTTTCAGCTTGCCGAGATCGGGTAGCGAAGGGAAGCCATTTTATCTTGAGATTACTGTTGGGATCGGGGCCAACAAAAACTTTAGGGTTTCCTACCCACCAGTATTCGATTTGCAGCTTTTTAACTAAAGACAATTCATCAAAAGGTTGTAAATTTGGAGAAGGAGGCAAGTAAATTGGTAAATTTTCCCATGGACGGGGAAAAACGGTGTTGGGTAAATCAACCGCATGCAAAGATTCTGTATCGGAAATAGTTGACGTAGTCCTTGAACGATCAAAATAATTGTTTGATTAAATGTTAAAACATATAAAGTACTACCCGAAATTTAGGCAAAATGTATAATCGCTGTTGTTTTATAACCATCTTATACTGATACTTTTGCATTGAAAATTCAGGATTCCTACTTGTTTTATGCTTAATATGAAGCTGTCTAAAGTCAAACTCATGCGAACACAGTATGCTCAACTTATTAGAAGGCGATGCGTGGTTTATTTAATAATATTTAACTAAGAACAAAGCACAGACTTTAAGCACGGTATCAAAAAGTTTCCAAGCTGGTTAAAGAAAACAACCAAGGAGCACCTCACCTATTCAAGCTCATGACAGCTGACTTCAACAAAACTGAATGACGAGCCAAGGTTCTGTTGGCCCAAACAGATTAGTTACTCTAGTTTATCTATCAAATACATTTTATCTCCATAGGACTTGATACTAGTTAATCCGCTACTTTTTTATCAATATTTAAAAGTAGCTCAACTTCGTCTTCAAATCAGGAAAACTGATATTTATGGTCTTATTTCAGTTCACTAACTGACCCTGTCCCGTGCTGTCATAGTCACAGGACACTAAATCTCCAACAGCATCTTTTCTATTTTAGAATGTAACGAGCTAAAATAATAGACTGGGCTCTACTTCTTCTAGACCCTGTTCGTTAAAGGTTTTCAAAAGCTTCTGACGTCAATTTCGCTAATTGTTTCACTTTTATGGGTTCTTTCACATTTTTTTTTCAATTGTCGGGCAATTAAAATAAGGCCGCGTCTCATTTCTATCTTCGTCACTTATAATCATCTAGTCTCCAAACTAAAGCTCGTTATCCTTTATAAGACTGGGTTTGTTCTACAGCATCATTTAGAATTGTATTTGTCAATCCACAAATTTCGCTCGACCTTTTTTTATTTAGCTGATGATCCAGAAGTAGGACTGTCTTACTAAAAAGTGTTCATTCAAACACGCATAATGAGACCCTAATCACTCCTCTCGATAACATAGGTGAATAATCTGACAAATCAATCTAACATTTTTCATCCCAAACAGCTTATAAAATATGGTTCCGATGGGAACTCAAATGCAGACTTTCCATCTAAGTCTAGAAACACATAGCCCCGCGGTTGCACCTATGCAGGGATTATTCATCTCATTGATTATGGGCTGAAAGCATATATCCTCTCATTATTAGTCAAAGTGCTTTGAAATATTAATGCCCTGATACTTTAGGACCAGTTTCAGTCGTCCACCTAGATTACCAAATACCTCAGTTTCAATCACGCTTTTAAGGCGTGTTAAGTTTAAGTTAGCGTCAACAGAAAGTTGATTCGATTAGCAAACGACTGAGAAAGAGAGCATGAAGGATTGATGACACGAGATTATGAACTTTCGTCCCATTTGGAGCTCGCACCGCTACTGATCGAAGCAGAGACTAAGAATTTTCAGTCAAATCGCGTTCTAGACTAACCATTACTAATTTTACTAAAATGATGATTCAGTCACTGGTAAAAAAATATTGCTTGGTCCTATTTTTCGCCATTGTCATTCATTATTTTGCTTTCTAAAATGGACGAAAGAATAAGTTATATATTTATGTTCCCTTTTTGTAAAATAGTTGGATTTTAGTTGTCCCCATCGATAAATGATCTGGAATTCTTCGTGTCTCCTGGGTGCAAAACCTTGCACTTACTTTTTAACCCGCGGGTACTCTCAGACACTACCGAGCTTTTTACTATAAACATTTCTAAATCCGTCAAGACAAACAACTCTCCTTCATTCGTACGCTCATGCGTCCATCATATAGGCGACTATTGAAAACACCGCATATCAAATACCTCACATATTTGGTTAGAACAAATCGCATATCTTTTTTCCTCATTTAAAAACAAAAACTGAAACCCATGAAAAGTTCTTAGGAGAGACAAGATACATGGGATTCGAAAAGGGCTTTCTGTTTTTTCTCTTAAATTTTCTCGAACAGTTCTTAATCCTCATCGTCTTCCACTTCGAGATCCTACCATTGTTTATTCACTACATTCTCGTCCTACACGCCTGCTGCTTGTAGCTTATATCTCAATCCTACTCTCTACCTCCAAGTGGTGGCCACTGGTAACCTCAGGGGCAACCCTGAGGGCTAAAGGGAGGGGCGGTCGGATGGGACTAATCACCCTCCGGAGGTATAAAATTGGATTATGCCAGCAGAGGTACAGCTATTACAGCTTGATAAAGGAGACACGACGGATTTGTGGTCTCAAACTGGAATATGGAATGCACGTGCAAGTAGCTATGAATGGAATCTCCGCCAGAATGTTGATTTCTGGAGAAGATATGAAGACGGACGAATTTGGACGATGTGGCTCGACGAAGCTGAACTGCCACCCGTACGATGAAGCCATGCCAGAGAAGAGACCAGGCAAACGAAGACGTAAACAAACATTTTTACTGTTCTGTGTTAACTGTTGTGCTTACTTGTTGTAAAAGCTATTTGTACTTCTGTTGTACCCTCAATAAGTCCTTGGGACGTGCCTTAATAAGGTGGGGAGAAAATAAATAATAAAAAAATCTCTTTTATGTTAAGGATTTATTTTCATTTCAGTCTCTGCGATGAGCGGTAGATAATATTGGTTTTAATGGCCATCCCAACTCAATTCACGTGACGGAGTGAACAAGAATTATTGCTCTAACCAAATATTCTGCAGAGAGTTTTCTCAGCTTCTAGCACCTCTTTCATCAATGAACCTAACGCTACTTTATAGAGAAATGTGTTTTTGTAAGAATTGATTTTGCTGTGACCAATGGATATTTTCCAGCATAATTTTCCATCTCTTCTTTGCCATATGAATTTTCAAAACATTCTTCTGAAAATCCCAACTTTTGTTATGGAAGATCAACCACAAAAAAGATCTGGTGGTGTGGTAAGTTATCACCGTAAGCATTAGCAATCTAAGCAGCTAGACAGAGAATTATAAAATCTATTTTTATCGCTCTGGCCAAATTCTTTCCTGGTCCCCCTTCTCACTCTGCTGGTCTAAGTGGATTTACTCCTGCATTTCCTACCATCATTAACGGCTTCTCCCGGGGAATGAAGTGACCTTGATATTTTCACTATTCGTTACTTAATATGTAATTATAGTGTTGTCCAAAGTATGGCTCAGTTGATAATGGTGAGGGATTTAATCAGAATGAATTAACTGAGTGTTATGGTTTTCCCTCAATGTTTACTTTCAGGATGTAGCTTCCTCTGACATAATTATGTTAATTTAGTCATATGTTACATTATGCTATGTTATGTTGTGTTAAGCCATTATGACAATTACAGCTGGCATAGATGGATACTTATTGAATAGGAGATGCAAAACTTTCAGTATTGAGGGGTTTGTACTTTTGGCTTTCACCGTGGTAGATTGCAGAAACATGTGCTTGTTTTCCTCCTTTAAGTCGACCAAGCACTTGGTCAATTTTTTCTCGGCCCGAGGTAGAGCAGACCGAGTAGCGGTTGAGATCCGTTGGGACTTCGATTGGAGCCATCTGGGAGGAAGATAGGTTTGGATCTTGGTTATCCAAAAACTGATGGCGACAGTGAGGAATGTAGCATCTCAATCGACTTTTTCTACAGGACTTGAGAGTTTCAGATATAGGACACTTGAATTTGTCGAAAATCGTCGCCTTCGAGCCGCAAAAAAGCATTTCCCTGCTTGTAACTATAGTAACTGGATCAAACTCTCATAATTTGCTCGATTCCCCAATGGATTATCCTAACGAGGACTGAAGTGGCCCAAATGGCGCTATGAAATGATATTAGACGAAGCCGAAAAATTATGATTTCTGTTTCTTTCCCTGAGTTCTATTCGTTCAAATCTTCTGTATGGCAAAACTGGATGGGTATTTTTTGAAACAGTCGAACAAGCGCACAAATTGAAGTCAGATGGAAAGCCCCTGCTACCACAACTTTTTGTGTCGGTATTTCCGGCTAGGCTACTTAGTCTTCTTTCTGAAAATAAATAAAATATGAAGAAGCCTTTCCGGACAAAAAAATCGGGCTAAATTACCTTTTACCCCTAATAGATGCTCCTCTTTGATCATTGAAACACCTGTTCTAATATGCAGTCCCTTTTTCTTTCAATGTAAATTTCCCACACAAATATAATTTGCATATTCCCTGAAAGAGTTTTAACGTCCTATTCAGTTGTATTTACTCCTCGCGCCAAACATTTGCATTCGCCAAACAATTCGTCACCATGGAGCTAAGACTAATTCTTGAAGTTGTCGTGTGTACAAGACATTTTATTAAGACGCAGAGACCTAGAACCAGGAAAATATTTTTTGGCGGTTGCGCTTAGGCAGCGCATTTGGAACAACACCCAAACCTGCACTTGCGCACTGCACTTATCCAGGCCGTTGCAAGTCGATTATCTATTGAGCAGCCAGAACTCCCGTGTTAATCACCTCACCGGTTTCGAAGTCCAGAGCTGGCAACAATGATTTCACTGATGAAATTTCCGTTCTTTCGACGCTGTACTGTCACACTTAATAAACCCTTTCCCTTCCTGCTCCTTCAGAATATTGATAATAATTGGCGTTTCAGCAAAATATCATAAAAATCTGAAATCAGATTCGTTGTGACGCCTTCGGCTATACCATTTAGACGAAAATCAAAAAAACATTAATATGAGATTTCATTAGGCAGTCATTTTGCCTTGACCGAATTTAAATTAATGAGCTCAGTCGCTGGTTCTCAAGGCCGAACATCTGGTGATACTTTAAGTAACCGGGGCCGCTTATATGCATGGTCGAGTGACTGATCTGCTCCCGTCAAGGTCATTTGCTTAATATTAATTCCCAAACAGTGAGTTGGCCTTGTCTTGAGAATATTATGCTCATCGGCGGTCGAGAAAATAGATATCTACCCCATTTGCTGGATGGAATGGCCCATTATATCAACTTTAATTGGTTCTTATGCACAAACTTGAATGATTACAGCGCAACATACTGATTCGGTGAATAGGGCATTTTGAGTGGACCTTCCCGGTATGGGTTTTTGTGTCCGGGAGTTTGATTCTTTTCTATTTCATTTCTGTTATTTGTTCCCAATTTATTAATTAAAATTCGGTAAAGAACCAGGAAAAATAGCGATATTGAGGTTCCCTCGTTAAACATGACCCCCTAGACATAGAATCACTCCAAACAAATGGAATCCCGTTGTAGAAGAACTGGTGAATTAACTGTTCATTACTCTCCTATAGATCCAAACAGATATGAATAGCTCTTAGGTGAAGGAGGAAGTTGTATGAGTCGAAAACTTTGGCATATCCTCACTTCAAAGAAATGAACGGCCATGCCTGATAGGTCGGTGTACGAGAAAGGCGATCTGTCAAGGCCAACATAGAATAAGTTCTTTAGCTGGCCTTAGGGAAGAGGACTCTGGAGCATGTCATCCGTTTTTTCAACCATAAGATTGAGAGCTGACCATAAACTGTATACCAAACCAGCAAAGTTGAAAAGAACCCAATTGGTCATTTATTTGGATTCATGTATTTGCTTTGAATTTCACACTCATTCGTTCATTTCAATCCCTACTAGGAGAAGAATGTATTACGCGCATCAAGCCAGTGGTAATACAGTCATGCTCAAGCCATTAAAGGGGGAATAGAACGGAGGAAAAAGCAAGAACCTCCGCGAAGGATTTCAATCAAATTTTGATGAAAACTGAGTTATGAGTATTTTTTGCTGGCCGTTTTACACAACCAAGCAGCTACTATACATTGCAAGAGAAACGTCGTTCGATTCGCCTGTAAGTTTGGCTGTAATCATAGAAAAGGCTAAATTGATAGGTTATTTCAATCTCTGCTTATCTAAGTAAGATCAGCCGCCTTAACCAAGGCTTGAAGAAGATGCCAAAGCTCGTAAATGATAAATTTTTCAGGTAGCGGAGGTCAGCATCACTCAACAGTACTACTGTAATATAATCCGATCTGCTAATGAGACTAAGCATTTGAACCAGCATTTACTCTTAGAAATCGCAGAGTAATTGGCCGCGCATTTCGATTCTACCGAATCTCTTCTGTTAAAGACACTGCAGAGGATCAAAACTAGTTGTATTCTGCTGAACTCGGTTATTAGTAGAGAAAACAAAATCCACCCTCAGTATGAGTTACTCCCCTTTAACTGTAGCGCACTTTAACGGGTTTCAAATAGATGCGTAGGATGTAACTGTCTTCATACGCTCTTCATTGTCTAATTAGAACTAGTTTCGATGTTCTTCCCGGCTCTTGGAGCGGTTGGCACGCACTGGGTCAAAACCGCATGACTCTACTCCTCCGATCACAAGTTTCGATCACGGATTGATTTCGATTGAGATAAAATTAGATGCAGATGGCATCTGCTCTTGACAGCCGAACACAAAGAGCCTCAGTTGAAGCCTGTCTAAGTGCCGTACCACCTTGATGGTTTATAAGCATAAGGGATTATGCAAATGAACTGAGGGTTCTAGGGGGCAGAGTATTTTCGAGACCGCTTGCAGCCATTTTTGCAGCATTGATGGCTCGCCCCATCCCCAGTCCAAGCCTCCGTCATAAAAACACTCTGTTAAACATTGCCTACATGGTGCAAACCTAAAACAAACACATCTTTTCCATACGATTTTAAAATCCGATAATCGTCTAGACATTATCTGTTCATTCTCTTCAATGAAACTAGATTCACGGCGACCTCAGGACCTGTATTAATCTCTCCTATTTAGCTGATGGGATTCTAATGGATAAAAATTACTTGAGATCGGCTTGAACCTACTTAATCCATTATTTTGTGTGAGGTCTTTCGCGATTCCTCGATATTTCTTAGGGAGCATCCCACCAACAGACTTTCTAGGTTGAATTCCATTTCGATAAAAAGTAATAGACTGAAATTTTAAAATTTGAGCCTACGATTTACGGAGGAGTTTGACTGTTTGCTATTAAATGTACAAATGTCCATGCTCACCCTGAATTTCATTAGAAGATTGTTTCATCATCAGCAATCTTTGCCTTCAGATGGTGCTTTCTAAATAATCTTTCGGATTTTCTGCCCTGCTATCAACCGGCACAGCCCTCTTCCCCTGGGAGGCGATCGTCCACAGACACGGGTGACTAAGTCCCTCGGACTTCTAGGTCACTGTGACACATCAATTCATGTCACAATTAGTCAGCATGTCTGAAAACTATTGTTGCAACCTCTTGACGTTGAGTCAGATGGACATTACGCTCTGTACCTTGAATAACTCGTTCTATCGAGAGTGATGGTGGTAATTTGCCGATTGGGAAATTTTCGTGCTAAGGCAATTTGAGATGAATGGAGGAATATTCATCAATTTCACTATAGGATATTAACAGGAGTAGTTACAGCGACGCTGTATGCTACAATCAGAGATTAACATCTCATCATTAAAACAGATTTGTGTCTAATCAGTAATACATGGCTAATAAATTATTGAACCCGCTTAAAATCCCTTTGAAATTGATTGGCTAATTGGAATGAAAGTAAAATAGATTTTGTCAATTGAATCAACCCGCATAGGAAAGGGCCTAGGAGTCCAAGCTTTGGTTCCTCAATCTTAGTAGGGGTTGAGACGGACAGCAAAAACTTCCTTAAGAATGCCAAAGTTTGTCCGAAACTAACAACACAAATAATGTTTTCCACTCGTAATTTGTTGGGACCGTTTGACAATGCAAGTCAGCCTCCACAGAAATAAAATCAAAATCCATCTCCACAGCGATCCTTTTGTGCATTTTATGCACTCTTTCCCTTCTAACTATTTGGAGTTCTCAGCCGTGTTTATAGGGACTTGAGGAAATGAAAGAATTGTAAACTGCATCAGTGCCAACTTTGTGTGATTGTTCCCCGCAAACACGGAAACCTTCTGACATTTTGGGTAATTCCTCTGCGACAAATACAAAAAATTTCTGTGAAGGTGTCTGGGCATTTCAAATCCGTCAGAAGTAAACAGTATCTTGGTAGCCATAATTTGGTCCGTCTCTCCCAATCCTTAGAAAATCAGAATCTAATGTAAACTCCCGTCCGAAATACTGCTTGCAAAGGTCCAACAGGCCATTACCAACGCTCTTTCTCCGGCTTTGTAATAAGAGTAAGATCCAAACCTTTGAAATCGTGTTCCGAAAGCATTGAAAGCTGTTATGTGAAGATGGAAGAAGGAATTAAAGGAAAAATGGCTGCCTGCTGTGGCAGACTCTGACATTAAATTTTTAAAAGAACATGTTTCTCAGAAAGTAGAATAAAGCAGCATAAAAGGAGATGAAGATTAGGTATAACAGTGCGTCCAACGATCTTACTGCTTCACCAAATAAAGACGAGGCGAATTTATTTAGTGAAAGAATTTCAGACTTAGAAGACCTCACTCGATTTAAAAATCATTGGATTAAATGCTGAAGTACAGAAGAAATGATCTCTGACATCTCAATATACGCATTTTAGCGTCGGTATATGCTGTTCGAGCATATTTATTCTTTTGAAAATGACTAAAGTTAAAAAATGGCTGCAAGAATTGAAGACACAAGTGTCCCAAAAACATCTCAGCCCTTTTTCTTGATTTTTATTAGAAAAGCTATTCCATGTCAATCAGTTAAAAAAGCCCGCTTGGATACTCTCAAACGGCTTATTTGAAATAAAATAGTTGGCATCTTCAAGTATTGTTTAACTGCACTCAGTTAAAGTGGCTGGTTTGGCGCAAAGAATGACAAATGTTTAGGCGGAAAAACTAGTGCAATTTAACACGCCCGCGCTTGAAGTACCGCAAATTATTTGTTGCGATCTTCGTTTGACGCACATACTAGACGGCGACTAAGGAAACAATTATGGTTTATCGAGCGGAACACGGCACCTACCAGTTTGCAATGACACAACTCTTGCATTTTATAACCCCCCATCTTCCGATGGCTTCATCGAACAAAGCGTCGGCTCGGCCTGAACAAGCCCCTCTTAAATGGCCTGCTAAGTGATCAGAGTGTGCCCACTCGCAAGTGCTGCTCCTCAGTTGAAGCCGGGTAACTGTTTTCGATCCGATGAGCTAACTTACAGTAGATATGCTAAATGGTTACTCATTTGGAGTTCATTGACAATGCTAACTGTATAAATCAAGACGCCACAAACTAGTAGTATTTTAGATGGTGGTCAAACCTACTCTCAACCTCCTCGTAGTGACCACCGGTAACCCCAGGGGCAACTTTGGGGGCTAATGAGAGGGGCGGCCAGTTAGGACTAACAACCCTCCGGACGTATAAAATTAGATTATGCCTGCAGAAGTACAACTTCTTACAGCCTGGTACACGAGGCACAATGTAAATAACCGGATTCATGGCCTCAAACTGGACTGTGGAATGCACGTGCATGTAGCAATGAATGGAGTCTCCGTCAGAAATTTGAAAGATTTCTGATAGGAGACATGAAGACGGACGAGGTGCCACGACGAAGCTGAACTGCTACCTGTACGACGAAGCCATGCCAGAGAAGAGACCATACAAACGAAGACGTCAACAAACGTTTTTACTGTTCTGTGTTAACTGTTGTGCTTACTTGTTGTAAAAGCTATTTGTACTTCTGCTGCACCTCCAATAAGTCTTTGGGACTTGCCCCAATGGGTGGGGAGTAAATAAAAAAAATAGTATTTTAGATAGACAATAATAGAATTTCAGGTCCTATAACCAAAATTGTATGTCTAGAAGGGCTGACTCACTAATCGGAGCCACAACCACACCCAGCCCGTCGACAGAACGGTAAGTCCAGGCAGAATTAGGTAGGTTTAGTATGTTAGGTAAAACACTAGCTTCGCTGACCTAAAGGGCATTAAATCAACTCGGTCTTGTCAAACTGGACACTCCCTGGTTAAAATTTAGCTTCACCTTAATTGCAATTTGAAAAGAAAGAGTTCGAAGCACACAAAGTAGCTGAGAAGCAATGCTTTGCGAGTTTGAAATTTTCAGTTGTTACCAAAATATCTATCGCCGTTTAAAATGTCCGTTTTTAAAAAGGTGAAGGAGGTTTCCTGTTGTGAATTGCTTTCAATGTTTTGTTAAACTTGCTAGACTAACTGTCATCGTTTCCTGCAGTTCTAAAATAGTTTATTTCAATAAATATTTTCAGTTGATCCCTAAAAAAAACAAAAACAACCGTCATGTGCTTATTTTGTTACCTGGAGAGGATTCCACCTGTAGAATGGTAGAGAGAGCTTTGAACCGAGCTGAGAGATTCGTTTGCTGTCCATGATTGGAAGAGTATGGAAAACTGAATTGTAGCACAAATGAGTTGTTGTACCATTTGTGAAATTCATGGTTTGATGCTGCATCAGATGAGCATAAACGGATGCAAAATAATTCTTAGGTGAAATGGAGAATCGCAGGAATCATTTCTCTTCAAGAAAATAAATTACTACAGTAAAACCTGACAGTTCATCTCGAGAAAAAGACAAGAATTTCGGCTAAATTTTAAATTTCAGTTAGTACTTAAAGGCGAATTACAAATGAAAAGAACCTCTAGAAATAAAAGCCCTTCATATGCTTTAAGAACCGAGAACACAGAATCGGTAGGAATGTCTACCTTCTCAACTTGGAACCAGAAAATTGGCGCTATTTTCAAATGTCAGAAAAATACCACAGTTTAACCTAAGAAAAAAAGCAAACGGAAGAAACTTAGAATAATAAAATATCCAGACTTGTTTCTGTGATGCCAAAGAAGTCCTAAAGAGGTATCCTGCTATTCGGCAAGATTTTTGAAGCACAAATCCAAGCCTGAATGAGAGAAAATAGTCCCCTTATAGGTTGCTATTTGATCAGTATTTAGTCATTTCAATGGCAGCACTATCGCCGATGGATTCTGAGCTCATTTTATTCGAGGAGCCAAGTGGGTACACTAGGTCCAGACCACCAGCGACACACTTGTAAAACGTATTCGCCTCCGTCGCCCTTTTGGATTGTACTTTCATAGAAATTTCCAGTTGGATTTTACCCTAAGGCAATATCAACCCAGGCCGGAAATTCAGAATAACAGATTGACCTCTGTAGGGTAAGAAGGAAGAATTGAATCATTAGAGGAAACGTTTTGGAAATGTTTCCAAGGTTGCTACCAATTAATTAACTGACTGATTGGAAACTTTTTTACCAGTCAGCACTCTATGAGTTTCAAGCGGAGGTCAAGGAAGCCAGTACAAGCGATCTCATTGTAATATTTTAATTGAGCGTAAGTATGGGGGGAATAAACGAGTTTCAGGAATTTAAGCATTCACATATGTTGTGTCTTTCGTAAAATCTGCCACATCGGTCATGTTCTCAGGAGTTTGGCAACGTTGAAAACGTCAACTCCGATTTCATGATTTAGAACCTCACTGTGGAAGACGGACAAACGGACAAACAAGCTTGTAAGGAAGCCTCTAAAAATCACACTCAACTGTAGTCGAACACTGGACTGACCGAAATTAATTAAACCAGATCTGTCAGCAGACTTGAATGAAGGATATAGTGCTCAAAAGGGTAGTTTTTTTAGGAAGCCTAATCATTAAAGATCATGTAAACAAGGCGAATATACTTTGTTTACTCAATGTCCCATGTTGACGATCAAGACTCCACGGCCTAGGCCCTCTCAAGCATTCTTTTTCGAAATTTTCATGTAAAAATATTGCAGCATTTTTCAACTCTTTTCTTTCGGAGTCTACTCTTTTCAACTCTTCTTGAGAAAAGTGAAGAGACTAGATAATTTACAAGCTTTAATAGTCGCCTGTCTTCTCCGATATTTATCGAAAACACAGGAGATATTAATTGACGTTGGAAAAAGGAAAAAGGAGAAAAGTTTGGGAGACAGGAATTTAAAAGGAGGTAGCAAACGTCGATAAGGAATGCTTCGCCTCCGGGTACCTAAATAGGGCCCTTCTGACTAGTTAGCTCCAACGATTCTCTCCAGCCAGCGGATTCCAAGAACCAAACCGAGGGTGCGAAAGTAGCTTTGACAAATCAAGCAAGGCCCGAAAGGAAGCTATTGTAGAGCAAGTAAATCATGGCCCGAAAATCCGATCGAGACTGTCTCAGTCTCATCAGCAGTGAAGCCGATTCCCAAAAGAATACCAGCAAGAACATTGAAATGTAACGATGCTGAGGATGGGAAATACCCCAGCATAATAGGTATGATTATGCCTATTATGCGTTCTATCTGGAGAAGGGGGAAATCTTAATGATGAAAAAGGTAGTTAGGGCGCCACAATTTTTCTTTCCCAGCTCAGTCGAACAATCCAGCTTGGAGCTAATTTACAAATGACGCTTTTAGCATTTTGTTCGGGTAGCTCTTAAAAGGTTGCCCTAAGAACTGTATAAAGTCTTAACCTTCTTTACCTGTGTATTTGCATTTTATTTTAAATTTCCTACCCAATTTAAGCTCAATCCCAATCCGACTCACAGGCCTTTACAAAGTCTTTGGTAACAAATAATTCGTAACATAGCAAATACCTACCAACACTGTTCATATTTAAAAATCAGAATATATTTAAAACAATCTTTTCCGGAATTTATTTTTCAGTTTTTTTACATGATTGATCAAGTTATGAGAGTGCTAGGAATAGGCTGAGGGAACTGATTATTAATGATGGATTTCCTGGCAAAGCATCGATGCGAAATGGCAGCCACAGTTTGTGTTTATTCTTACCTGCTTCAACGATGAGGATGTTGTTGTTGTTGTTGTTGTTGTTGTTGTTGACGACGACGATGATGATAATGATGGTGATGATAGAAAGGTCAAGTCATTTGTGCCTTGAGGCGGTTCAGATTTTATTGACCAAATAACTAAGTGTTTATACGCCAACCCTTAATAAGAACAACAGCTCCTGTCAAATCGGCAGTGTATGCATCGCCCTCCAAATCTCTATCTACAGCTCCGACGAAGAAGTTATCGGGCTTATTAGTCATAAGAGTCCATTGCTTTTCGCTCCGAATTGACAGCTAGTGATTGGCTTGCGAGTGTTTTGTCTACCGGTTCCATTAGGGTACCCATACTCCTTCAAAAGGAAAGGGTCCTTAAAACTCTCAGATTGTGGAATGTGGCACAAGCGGTTTGTCGTAAGCCCGTCTGAATTTGGCAAATCGCTTTCGCTGCCCTGGAGCACGTGAATCTTTATTCTCCGACCTTCCCCTTTTCAAAGAGGCGTTAACCTAATAAGTATATTTTCAGGTAGATAGATAAACAACAAACTGTTTGATTAACAGCCAGAGTGGACGTTTGAATCTGGAACTGTTGAACGGTAGAGCAAAGCTTACCTATTGCCAGCCACTCCTTTTACCAGAGTTCTTTTTCACCGAAAAGTTGGCCTGACAACCATCATTGCATCCTCCAATTCAGGGCCCAACGACACCTTACTTTATGATAGCAGTCTTCGGATCAGTCAAAGTCTCATGTAGTAGGCCCAGGTGGTTTTTCACGTAAGTGCATATCCGGCAAATAAGCAGTTGACATCTCTCTTGAATATTCAAGTATTCATCGCCTCCTTTAATTTTATCAGTTTTACCCCGGCTCTTATTGTAGGGAACTGTCAGATAACCCTTACAACGTTCACTTCTCTGTTGCTCTTCTTCTGACACATTGTGCACCTCGGTGTCGCCAGAAGTGCGCCACTGGTTCTCTAGTTTATGTCATTGCAATAGAAACAGTTGGCCTTACCTTCATCACAATTGATAGGACGAAGGCCAGACCCGGTAGTTCCCGGCTTTACGACGATTAAAAAGTGTTTATTTCGAAACACACCCGTTTCGCCCCCAACGCACCTTTATATCTGACGTTGATGGCTATCGTGTCGTTGGGGCTTGTGACTCATGACGACTAAAGCCTTACCGTTCCGGATTGACAACAACGACTGTCAGGCCGGGCGCCATAGCGGTACTTTGTGTCAGACACTTGGTCAAAGTCTTCACCACTGGCACTTGAGAGATCTTCGAATGTGCGAGATTTGTGGGTCCCATTTTTTGCTCTTTTGTTATCGTTTTTCTTGGCCTTTGCAAAGAAGAAAGTGAAGAACATTCAATATTGAATTTGCAGGGTAGACGGCCTCAAATTTTGACCTATATTTAAAATGTTGGTTAACACAGGATTAGACTAAATGAGTTGTTGATCAAAGGGGTTCTAATATAAGCTTCTAAGTAGTACAAGACTGTCTTAATGCCATGGTATTAAAGTGATCAAAACTCTGGTGAAAAAAGACAAATCACTCACGTGATCATTTACAGTTTATACCTAGGAACGGTAACTGCGCGCGCTGCAGGGTCTTCGTTAGGCACGAAGGCCGTCTAGAGGTTGAAAATAAGGCATTTGCACGAGTACCCTGAGTCACGCTCTCTGTCCTCCTAGCGCTTTCGGCGGACTTGGGCGTATTGAATGCAGGCAGTGCGAACGGTAGGAATCAACGAAAATTGGGTTTCATTTCAGTGTTTGACAACTTTTCTTCAATTTCTTCACTACAAAGTCTTCTTCTCTTGATGTTGCTTGCTTATTTCTCTTTTTACCTGTTCTTCCAACATCCGAATGATCCGCAGTATATTCCTGGATCTCAACTTAGATGGTTGGCTGCTCATTTATCAGCAATAAATTAAAACTCGAAATCATAGATGTTTAACCTTCACTGCTTTGGGATGCTCGACAGGTGGGCCTTGAAATTGAAGGATTTTCGCTAATCGCGGGGTTTCGTTCTTACTCAGCCCGAATTGGGAGGCTTTCTTTTACTTTTTTTTATACTGATGCTAAGCGTTTTCATACCAGTGTCAGAGGTCGTTCTCAGAGCCCTCCTAGAGGTAAAGCAGTAGCTGAGATATTTTAGAGCTTTGTTTGCACAGCGTCCTGACTGTGAAGCAGTGAGGGTGAAGGCAGTGCGACTTTGACTAATAGAACTTCAAGTATCCAGGAATGGGGCTTTTGAATTTATTGAAGTTCAAAGTCGTTGGATCGCCATGAGCTTGTTTATAATTTCCGAGTATTAAATTCTTTTCAGAGGTCATTCGCATTGTTTCACAACTCGGAGATTCTACAGTCGGATAATAAAATAAAGGTATTTAATGGATTTCGCCAGAATTACGCATTCCATTGCTGTCAACACCCTTCCGAAAGCTAGCAGTGGAATTTTGATTGGTCACACCGTATTTCGTTTGTGTACCGTGTACTCATTTATTTGTTAATGTCATTGTATCGTGTGGTGAGCATTGACACCCATTGTTAATTTCATGTTTGGGTTTTTCACTTGAAAGTACTTCTAGTTTTACCGTTAAAGTATCTAATTATCTCGATTCTCTGTCTTGTTAGAATAAAACACTTCCTCAGCTGGCGAACTATTCAGTCAGAGAAATCGAAAAAGTGTCATCTTTAATCGCAGTATACCTTAGAGGTGGAATCTTATATTTTCAACTTCCCTTTTATCTAAAAATCGTTTTTGAATATCATTACGCTTGTAATTATCACTTTGAAACCTTGCAATCGCCCTCCCAAGCGGCTCCAATCGGAGTTATAATGCACCTTCATCATTGTTATATCTCGAGCTTCGAACAGGAATTGTAGTTGAGGTAAGACCTTATTAACCACTTTTGTGGAAAGGGTGGTTTCTCCAGCTCAGCGGAATTAATAAACCGAATTTTCTCACGAGAGATAATTTTCTATTTTGATTTTTATTTTATTTACTCCCCACCCATTGGGTCAAGTCCCAAGGGCTTATTGGGGTTAAAACAAAAGTAAAAATAGCCTTCTACCACGAGTAGCACACAAAAGTTGTTAAAGAAGACAGTAAAAGCGATTATCGACGTCTTCAGTTCTCTGGTCATTTCTGTGGCATGGTCTCATAGTACAGGTAGCAGCTCAACTTCGCAGTGGTACCTAGTCTAGTACCAAGAGCAGACAATCTTCATACCTTTTCCAGAAATCTCCTCAACTTTCTGGCGGAGATTCCATTTATTGCTGCATGCACGCACTTTCCACAGTCCAGTTCGAGACCATGAATCCAGGTATTCATGTGTTGCCTCGTTTACCAAGCTGTAAGAAGTTGTACTTCTGCTGGTATAATCTAATTTTATACTTCCGTTGGGTGATTAATCCTACCCGGCAATTCCTCTCATTAGCCCTCAGAGTTGCCCCTGGGGTTACCGTTGGTCACCACGAGGAGGTTGAGAGTAGGTTTCACCACCATCTACTTTGATATACAATTTGAGACGGTCGCCTATTGCTGAAAACTTTTGCATTTCATCTAACTGTTATTCGTAAGATGACTAGGTATACTATGATTGTGGTCGGAGTGAGAGTAAGAAGCACATCTGTGTGGAATTAAGCTTTATTGATTATTGATTTACAAAAGTAGCAAATAAAGGGCCATGCACAAAGAATATTGATTGCAACAATCCCGAGTAATGCGATCGATTTGTCCGGAGCAGTGTTCATCACTTTTGCAAATACCGTATGACGACGATGTCTAAGTGAAAGACTCTATCGTTCTTCTTAGAACGACAGCTTTCCTCCTCCTCTTTGGAACCACGACCTCTGTGGCTTGGAGACCTCTGACTGGAGATATACCATATGGCTTTGGCCTAGCTGACCAGAATGTACCAGCGCGAATAGACATCCTGGTATTTATGATGATTAAGCCATATCGATACCAATCAAGCTCGTTTCCAATTAATTGCAGGGCATAGTCTCATTGGGAACCCTCTGAATAATTACTGAAACCGGACTTATTTATTAATCAAGAGGATCTATCAAGCTATTGATGCGTCTGCTCATTTCGCATGCTTCAGCACAATGACGCTGGTGCTGTCTGGTTTAGATCGTATTCCTTTTCCGTTTGTCTAAATTGAAGTCACGTAAGCCCAGACGACTAGTTCAATAATTAATGAGAACTTTTGATTTTCAGACGGTAGTGAAGACCGTTATCCAGATATTTAGGTGCTGCACCCAGATTTAACAATTCGACTTGCTGTTTTTAGTTAATATACTGATAACTTTTCTACCATGTATTACTAGTAGCAATCCTTTATAAATGATCTTCATTTAATAAAACTAATAAGATTGAAGAATATTATGCAGTTAGACGCTAATTGGATGGTAGTAGAGGGGAGTATTTCTGGAGGAGATCAGTTGTTAAAATAAAATCTCGGCCCATTTCTCTCTCAACCCCTCCTCGTCAGCGTTCTTATTCTCATCCAGCTCATAGACTCGGTACCACTTAAATCACTTTTATCCCTCCCCCTAGGTCAGGTCTACTAAACCATCACGTTGGTCGCCTAATCCTTTCCAATCATGTTAAAAGCCCTCAGTAGCCACTAGCCGAAATGGCAAAGGACCTCGAGGAGGTGATTTATTCATGTTGGCAGGCTCTATTTTCAATCGTGATTAATTTTTTTGATCCTTTCTTAAAAACAGAACCAAAAGTTGATTTTCAATACATGAAATTATTCTTAGATCATAGCGCTGGCCTAATTCTTTATTCTTGGCTTTAAACCATCGATCTTTCTTATTGCCCGTTCTTACAGACTCCACTGAATCTGCATCTCCCAACGAATACCTTTTAAACGCTTTTTCCTTAAAAGTCTTCTGTATCACTTTCTCTGAGCGTAGTCCACTGTCCAGTCCCAGAATTCTGTGCAGATTTAGAATGAGAAATCCTCCTCCTCTTTCTTCCCTCCAGACCACTGCTTGTTTAGGCCAGTCATCGCACGACAAAAGGGGCTGATCAGATGGAACCACTCACCTATAGTTTCCAACACTCAACTATGACTCCCCCCATTCACTTGATTATGAAGCATTGCCAAACGCGGATCACTTCAAACCTATTTTAAGTGTCCTCCAGTAAATTCATTGTTGGAAACTGACGTGTTGCCAAGGTGATCATCTGATGGCACGCGCAATATAAAAGTAGATGAGGTCCTAAGAACCTGCCCGATACCAAGCCACAGGACAATCCAGAACGTATTTCGTTCGGCAATCGCATTGTCCGCTTTTGTCAACAGCCAATTATTCTTCCTTTTTATTTGAGGAACTCATTGCATCTCTTGGTCTTCTAAGCACCTCCCCGCTTGGTGTAAGTGCCCAACATCCGCTTACTATAACTATATTGCGCATACTTTTTACCTTTTCGGTTCATTGCGACTGGTTCACGGCTCGGAGGTACCTCGCCAAGGGCGCCACCACCCTCCAAATTGCGCTCCACAGCATCTTCCGGCCGCTTAACCGATTGCTTTGATGAAGAAATAAATAGCTAAACCAAGAGGTTGCAAGCACCTTAAGTGCATGCAGACGCTTTCAGCCCAGGCCTTCCATATTGGCCCCATTATCAGTCAGACCGCACCAACTACTCATTCCAATCAATCGAACCTGCACAGCATAGCAGGTCAAAACCAAAGGTGACCCGCCGTACGATGCTAAACGTGATAAAAGACAATGCTCAACATAAACAGGATAAGAAGTAGGCAACACTGCGCCGCAAGACTTGAGTCTAAATGAATTAAGCTTCCCGCATCATCAATAGTGGCTGGACGGTACGGAAGCCTGTCCACTACTGATGCTCAAACCAATGTAATGTGCACTTCGATCGAGAAGATCACTTGGATGTGTAGAAAATGCGTATTAAAAGGGGAAGGGCAGGAACGAGAATAGCAAATAGGGTGGGGATGCACTGGGGAAGGGCACAAAAGAAATGCAGTAGACTTAGTAGAAAAGTGGACACCGCAAGGGTACCAAACTACGAAGCGAGCGGAGAACACAACGCCTCGGATCCCCACGAATTGAAATCAAGGCGAAATATAACCCGAAAAATGTGAAGATTAGGTAGTGCCAGAGGGTCGAAATGACGAAAACGGGACTAGCGAACGATGTAGGATTCTCGACATAACCATTGGAGAGCCGAAATGTCCTCTCTCTCTTCTATGAATGCTGCGGGTCGTCCAAAGGAAGCCATCGGCCAAGGAATGTTCTCCATACCTACCCATTCGAAGATTCCTGTGTCTAAAAGGCGAACATCCCGATCAAACTAAAGAGAAAAGGTAGAAGAGTATGAGCCTTTCATGAACTAACCAATGTCGAATTCCTCGTCGGTTTCATTTGCGGAAGAGGCAACATCATCGTAAATTCCCGACGCAACAGAAACCCAATCACCTCCATGTAGGGCGTACACCCCACGAGATGAGGTATCAAGTGACCCGGACTTTATCCGTTTCAGTGGAGAATCGTCCACAATCATTGCTGAAACTTGCATCAAGTCGAGATTGGAGCCAGGAATTACCAGAGCTCGTTTTTTCGGTGGGGTGATCTCTTCGTAGATGGCCTCATCTTCAGAAACCGTGCTGCTGTAGATGTCATCATAGACAAGGTTAAAGCGTTCAACAGCTGGATGACTACTGAGTCTCCGAACTTTTTGTAAATGGTCCTCTGAAGAAGATGATGCCGTAGACGGACGGCGCTTGACTGCAACCGTAGGAGTCGATGGTAACGGAGGAAGGTCAAGAGCCGAGGCCCTCATGATCGGGATTACAGCAGTCCCGCAGCGTATCCTACTCGGAACCGGACCGATGACGGGGTTGGGCGGAGAAGGTAAAGTTGTCCTATATCGCGGAAGTGCTTCTGTGGCGATGGGAGCGGGATTTCGACGTTGATGTTTCGTAGAGCGATGGAGATTGGGCCAGTGGAATCGTTTGACAGGTTTCTTTGACGATTTTGCAGCTACTTTTCGGGGAGTAGTGGCGGTGGTGGCCGGTCGTACGGACGCGATTCCGCCTATCTTTCGACGGTGGATTTTAAACCACATCGTAATCGGTCACCTAATAGACAAAACCGGTTCTCTTAGGAAATAGGTACTGTTTTAATCTTCACCCCGCCGTGGAGGTAGAATTCAACAGATCGGAATGACTAAATAAGGCACCCGTGAAGAAATATACAGCCACTCCTGAGAACTAATGGTCTGGCGATTTAAATGTAACCACACCATAAGTGTTGGAAAGTCATTGGCGTAAGTGGAACACTACGAGAAACTACATAGCAAGTTATTGAACTCGGAAAATAGCTCTTTCGCTAGGCTATGGAAGGGATACTTTTGGCCCTTGAACTGCCAAGGATACGAAATTCAGAAACTAGATCGAGATTTTGCTCATGACATATTAGGTGAGCCCAATGGAAGGCACTGAAGCGAAATAGGATTTAACATTGAGCTGAGGCAAAACTTACAGGAATGATCAGCTTTTTCCCCATATTACTCATTACAGCATCTGCATTCATTGTGAGGCTTAGCTTAAATTCAGAGGCGATAGACCAAGAAAAACGACCTAACGGATTTCTACTGATTCATATGAGTTTATTTACTGAGATGATATTTGCATTGGACAAGAGTACCGTGTCCGATAGGGCTACTAGCCGCCAAAGTCCCTAGAAAATGCTTGGGAGACGATCAGTTATTTTAGCAATAAATCCAGACTACCGAAATGTGCCTTTCTGTGTTCAGCCGTATGCTAGACTCACCTTGATTTCTAAACATGTGGAGTTGGCGAAAAAAAATCGTTTGTGTAAAGGAGATCTAGGTCCGATTAGTGAATCGAATTCACCATAAAAATCAAAGACACTGAGTAACTTCGATAGACACGAAACCAAAGTAGCAAACCTTCCACAACCGATATACCGAAACAAAGAAGTCACCGGGGAACACAGATGAGCGAAAAAGTTACAAGAGAAGAAACACAAGCGGACCTACCGGTGGCCCGGTGAACGACCGAATGCACACGTGTGTTCGTCAAGTGCACTTACGCGCGCTTTTCGTGTCTAGCACAAGTAGAGGCCAATCGTAAGTTAAGTTAGTCATCGGCTCAGTGATGGAGTTGACCAATAAGAATAGTACAGCCCAGAGGAGGTAGGTTATTGGGCAAAGCACTTATCTATGGGCGTGGCCTTGTCACGGTCTGCTCATTGTGGTATCCGGTGCCAAGTGGGAGGAGTGAGGAGTGCTGGGGGTGTCCGCAAGACTGTCATTCTGTAAATCATTAAACGATGATGTGTGATGAAGGTCTACTGCTATTTATGAGAAAAACGACAAATTATGTATAAATAGCACTCTGGACCGGAGTGAACATGAGGCAAATGTACGATGCTAAATTTAGGGCGATTTCTTGTCAATCGGTATCGAGTTCCACTTCATACGTCTGGCAAAGTGGGTCTCATTCCTCACTTGAATTCACGCGGTTGGTTTTATATGGCGATAGCCAGTTCGAATTCAATTTAGGTTCACTTTATTGCTTGAACGATTTCTGACTTAGGCCTTCCCGGATTTAAGACCGGGTAATTACGCTAAACCGGGTTAACGATTTAAAATGTTGGAGCTGGTAACAAGGTCCATCCTGTTGGTTACCTTACCTTGACAATGGTCAAAGTACAGGTAAGGAGCTTATCGACCGTTTAATCTGTTTCAACATGAAATTAGTGCAAGTCGCTTGTGCGAATGTTGTGGGCTTTGTTTGTAGAACGCTTGGCCTTAACTAGTTTAGACTTACCGCTAAATCGCAGTGCTGAAATGCTTTGTGGATTGATGTTCCAATCAAAACAATGAAAAATGCTCCCACGTGATTCGGCAGCGAACGTTATCGCTTGGGTTACTGGTCAAACAAACTGGCGATATTTATCAGAACTGTTACTTTACCTGTGTGCCATGCATCATTTTTCGTGTACCTTCGTTAATAACTGAAATTATATAAAATTTTGAAGTTAGTTGCAAAAGCTAATGGAGAAACTAGTGCACACTGATCGCTGAAACTTACCAAAAGTTGCTAGTTCGTGAATAATATCGAGGTAACTAATGGAAGTCGTATTTTATATCTTAAGTAGTGGCTTCGTATAATTGGAATTTTCAGGGAATCTACATTTATCACATGTTAGGTGGACAATACCAGCTCCATTTACAGCCAGCTTCATGGCCATTTTATGACGCCATCATAAACAGATTATGTATTACTTGATGTAGCGAGTTACCTGGGATTTATGCATGGGTCTTACTGAGTTATCCACAATCACCATTTAATTCTTTATCGAGATTAGTATCAAATAATGTATGAGTGGAGCACTTTTGACCTCTTCAATGATATGAAGTGAGTTCAGACCGTTGGCCAACTTTTGGCCAAACGTCGGTGCTCTCGTCTTATCGTTCATGTTCTGTATTGTGGTTGACTCCCAAAGAGATGTTCTGTATCTGCACCTTCTGAATACTTCCGAATGGGGTGGAAATCAAATTGTCAAGGTAGGTGAGCCCTACTTTAGATTAAGTGCCTTAAGGACTCTTTTGGATAGTGATCTCGCCGAAAATTCGCAATAGTTTTTCGCAACAAGATGGTTGCGGGGACCTGTCACTCAGGGATGCCCGCTGTCACGTAATGCTTATACCTGCAAAGGCAAAAGCTTTAAATTCTAAGTAGCTGGTTGACTTAAGCCACTTCTCAATGCGGAAAATTCTTCCGCATTGGACCTAATTTACCGGGCCCTGCAGAACAAATCCTCCAATAGATTGTTAGGGTTCATACACTTTCCCGATTCGTTATCCATGGGGATAATACCGTAAATCTTCTGCGGATCTCAGCATTCGTTTGAATGTTTAGTATATTTTTGACCGAGCAATCGCACAAGATATAGATACCAAAACTCCGTCTCCTTGTGATGCTTTGAGGCAATTCCAGGAGTAGGAATAAAAAGAGAGAAGACAATGGTAATCCTTAAGTCCAGTGAATTCCTCAAATGGACAGTCAAAGCGACGTTTTGAGACACTACCATGAACTATCTGAAGGACTGCATGAAATCCCTTGTTAAGGTCCACTTTTTTAGGTCTCAGGCGGAGCTCTTAGAGATTCGTATGGAATAAAAAGTCGTACAATCTTTTTGAGTTAGCTGTAATACAAGTCGGGAGAGCGTTATTACCCGGAATATTCCCTATCGTAATGAAATGTTCACATAACGATTCTGTATTTCTTTGATGTGCTGAGTATTAGGTTAAACCATGATTCATGCACATAAATGCGATGTCTACGAGATCGGCATCTGCTCGCTGACTACGATTTCTCCCTAAAGTTATCTCCAAGTTTTTACCTTTATAGAACACTGGAATTTATAATTGATATTATTAGATTCCTACAAAGGAGATTGATAGGGAAACAGACAGTGGGCGAAAAAATGGGCTTTATTATGAGAAATAGGTACGGGAAATCAGCCAATGTTACTTTAAGTTTAGCCCCTTCTTGTTAAGACTCCATCCATAGCTTTTGGTCCTTCATAGCTACGGAGTTGCATAACCCAACGCACTCCCACCAAGCGCTGGTAGCCTACCTAGCCAGTATGACATTCCTCGGCAACAAGATAAGATCCACATTTTGTGGTAAAATTGCTGAGACTAAAACGAGCATACACGATCTGAATATCGTCAATTGGACAGGAATTAATGTTTTACTAAAGGCTTTATTTCGATGCGGTATTCCTTTTATAATAACCATCTGAACGTGCGAATGCTTCGCGTTTTCGCCACATCACATCATATCACCTAGAGAACGTGTGAATATCTTTGCACAGGATTTCCATCACCCTATCGTTGAATGAAATTGCCTAAATTCATTAAACAAACAACGCAGGGGTATCGAATTCGAATAGCAAGTACAGAATGAACCACAAATGTAAACAGGAAGTGCTGCACTCCCGAACGTCAAATTCATAAATTCTATCGAAAATAATAAGATTTAGGGTCTCAAATGCCAAGAAGGCATTGGACGAAACGCTTCGCTGGGGAGGAAAGAGGACTGAATTGGACTTGAAATGCTTTGGCCGTTGTTAATTTTCATCCATTACTTTTTAATTATTGAAGAGATAAATTTTAGTGGGAGTTCTAATAACCAACGTAGTTACATGTTCTGCTGCGCTAAAACATGAAATAAATTTTCTTATACGCTCATTTCTTCTATAAATATCTTCATTTCTACCTACTTGAGTATCGAACCTTATTCTGAGGAATGAGGAATGGGGAAAAAGGTGATCAAGTTGAAGGTTGGTTCTCATTATATTCACTGTTTTTCGTCTCAGCTCAGCAGTAGCAACAATATCAGCTCTCATTTATTAGGGCATTAACCTAGTGCATTAAAGAATAAGGAGTCTCCTCTGCTGCATTTCTCCATTCAGGGTCCCCAATCAGTGTTACTCCCGAAGTGTTCACTAATCGTCTCGGTGTTCAGCAGAATCGTAATTTTTGAACGGCCACTCCATCTTCATCGGTTTCAATTCTACCAGGATTCGTGGCCCAACGCAAGTAACCTTATACACTGACTGAAAATCTCCTACCTTAAACTCTGTCGCAGAGGTAAATTAGGCTATAAATATTGGGAGATCAAAGGGTTAATCAGGTTCATTCATTATCAATTCAGTGAAAACAAACTAACTTGAATAGGAATGTATCTGTTAGTCTCCGATTTGGGAATCTCATCATTACACAAAATGCAATAAATTAAATCGCAAGGCGTGCGATTCTATTGGGAATAAGGGATTTGATCATTTCAGGAGACAACGAAATGACGAAGATGTACAGAATTTCAATTTCTATTATTATTTAACTCTGCTATTTTTTTGATAACTCACGAGTACCCACTTATAGTAATAACTCCATCTGGCGCCATAAATATTGCTACTGATTTTATTAAGTAGACAAAGATATAATTCACAAAGGATTACTTGATTCCGCAAATTCACCTCAAAGTCCATTTATATATTATATCTTCATATGACCGCTAGGATCTCCTTAAAGTCCTAAAAATCTACGTTTTAACTCTGAGACGATAATCTTCATTGTAATTAACCATCGATAATTAAGTATAAGTTCACTGCGAACTTTGAACTATGCATTGGAGACTGAACTAGATGGCGTAACGAGAATAAACTCCATTTAGAATAGAGGTACTCTCCCTTTCGTTAATGGAATGCTCAACGGTAGTTATCGCATCAGTTTTACGGAAGCTGAGGGTACAAACGACATTTCATCAACGAAATTGACCTGTGAACTTCGATTATTTACTTCGATGAAAGACCACCGTAGCCGTTAACGTATTCACAGCCGTAAGAAATTGTCTACTCAAAGAATAAAAGTAGGTAAGCGGTACAGTTTTGAAATAATGCCTTTTAATGTCAAGGGATTTCATAATACGTTATTAGATCGTCTTCATCGACTAGCCCTCATCAGTTACTCGCTTAATATGTGCTAGGTGATTTTAAATAGATTCGTTCCTTCAGTCTAGCCACTTCAGAAAATGACATTGTTCACTCATTCTTTGCCCTTGGTCTGCTTGGATTAATGACAGAATGACTCCTGACTATCATTCTGGTGAGCCCAAGTGGTTGGATGGAAAATAGGACAGGGAATAAAAAGAGATCTCTGTAGAGGTGATATACAATGGCATTTTAATTATAACTGCAGCGCGCGATCTTCGGTTGCATAGTTAACCTACACAATCCTGCAGCTCCCAGACATCACAACTGGAGCGCATAATTGAAAGTGCTTGCTTGCTAATCGTTCTTGAATTCATATGCAAGTTCACGTTGAAATGTATAGCTACCGAATCACAAAGGGTAGGTCAGTTTCAATCTGTGTCCTTTTAAAAAATAGGCAACCCACCTAAATCGAGATTCGAGTAGAGTTACAGACGTCAGAGTTGACTCAATTGTAGGACTTAATGGATGATTCAACAAGGTTTCTAGAAGGCAATATAGATCAAATAAATCCAAGCTGAAAGTAAGTGTATATCATCTTCGACTGGTGGGTTACCAGGTCCCACTCATATTTTTGTAGAAATAGAAGACACTTTGTAAATCGTGCTTTTCACCAACCTAAAGTGGTCCGCTCAGTGGCAGCTTGACGTGCACTTGATGCGCTTGAAAAACACAATTTCTTATACGAGTTTAAAGATTGTAGAACCTTTTATTTATTGGGAAATAGTGAAGAATACGTATTCTGATTACTTTGCATTATTAAGTATATCTGTCGCACTTCAGGAAACCAAGTTTACTCATCTTCAAGCCAATTTCTCCTAAAGCAACATCACTGACACATTAATTTCTAGGTATAACTTTTCTACCACATATTGTTAACTGTCAATATAATAGACGAACCCCAGTTCGTAGGAGTTGGAGTTTGTCAACTTTTTACTAGATGGATCCTCCGGCCACCGTTTTTAATCAAACTCTTGTCAATGACTTCCTGTCTTCAATGAAGAACAGCTAGCAATCAACCACCCTCTCCTCACCTGTTGAAAATCTGTCGACCCGTGGGCCTCATATTCATTCCTTTACCACAGTAGAACCAAATATAACAGGTGGGGCAGGTGGGTAGATCCTGAACCCTTCTCCGACCCCCTAGAGGAAGGACTTCCTCCCCACCCTATTCCACGGAAAAGTTGCCCCACGAGTATTGGTGGAGTTCAGACTGGCCGTCGGGGGCGATAGGGTGGTTAGAATGGGAAAAGTCACTGTGGAATAACTTTTTTGGCTAGCTAATTCACGCAAAATGGGCTAAGATTGGTTTAGAGCCCATCTGAAGCTTTTTATGGAATGATGACCACCACAACATCTGTGTACTGGTTGCTCGCACTTTTTTCACCAAAATTGAGGGTTTTTAGAGTTTTGGGAGGTTCAAATTAATTTGGACTGATTTTGGTTTTGTGCTGGGCATAATTTATGAAAATTACACAGGTTTATTCTATTGGTTCAGCCCATCTGATCGTTCTTCAGAAAGCATAAAAATGGTTGTGCCTTTCTAATCGCGATGATTTACCAAATGTGCTGCTTGTACCTGTGCTAAAGGAGGGGAAGTGAACTGGCTCTAGCATTAGGGAGTTTAATCGCACGTAAATAAGGAGATTGCTCCTGATCTCTTGAAAGATTGTTATTCAGTCCTTCAATCATGAGCATTATATAATCACATTAGATTTGCAAAAAAAAACCCGAGTAGGAAGAGAGGGGAGGTAAGTTAAGGGAACTAAAACAGAATAAATAGGTAGAACAACGGGAAAGACATTTGACACTTTAAAAATGATAGTAAATTTGTCAGAAATGCGACATACATTGCACTTGACCTAATTTCCGTCTCGTTTATTCCAGTGTGACCTCTCATGAGGTCAGACAGACCGCATGGAAAGCCTAAAATCTGGACGCTAGCTAAAGTTAAATGAAATTAAGCCTTTCCCTTATGAAATAATTTATCAAGCGACGGTGACTTGTTGAAATATAATCGTCTAGTTTAAAGTTATGCAAAATTTTGAGTTTATTGGATTTCGTTTAGAGATTGAAGTACGGAAAAATTTAAAAAAAATTAACATGTAACTTCAAACAAAATTATTCAACGGTCCTACCTCTCATGGACCACAGAGGATCTAATGCTTTACAGAACGGAGGCAGAAGAGCTAACAAGTTAATATTCTGAGATTTTAATGACGAAAAACCCTCAAAGATGTCTGGTTGAATGGTATATTTAAACTGTGGCTGCCTCTTCTAAGACAAGGAAGTTAAATCGGATGGGTCCAAGGTAATGTAGAAGAACGCTTAGCCGACATAAGAGGAAGTGTCTGAATGCAAAATATTATGACAACTTCATTTCATAGAAGGACCTGCGTCAACGCAAAATGAACGCTTTCTATCGGGATCCAGCACTTGATACTTGAATTCCATCGTGAAAAGTGACTTTAGACTGACTGACCATTTTGATTGAGAATACCTTGCTTGGTATCATCCATTACTTCAATAAAGGAAGCAAAGTTAACCGTCGAGCAGTAATATCGAATGGGAATAGCAATACGAAAGCTGAAACTGTCACTGGTTTGAGATCGGTAACTTTGTATCCCATTTCTGGGCAGGCCGCCTTCCAAGGTGTTCTGAGTTGAGTGATAGGTTTTTAGCAAGGCTTTTGTACGTTGATTTATTGGAATGAATGCGCAACAAATCTCTCGAGCCTGTGACAAGCTTTAGACATCCGAAAATAATTTCGAACTTGATATAAAACAAATTATTCATAAAGTCAGCACAATGCCATATAAGATGCGATCTATGGGGGCTGTCAAATGGCCACAAGACAATCTTAATGTGATCTCTTACTTTATGGTTAACCGACGTATATCCTCGGTTATAAATTGATATTCCTTCGGAAACGCAAAATGTTCGTATAATTTTAATTTTAACGAAATAATGGCGAGGATGCTGATATTTTGATTGAACTGGTTACTAGCTGCGTCTCAATACTCCTTGAATAGTTCATGTTAGTATGCCCTGAATGCGAATGGTACTTACCCACTTGACAACATGCGTAATAGCCTCTTAGTTTCGTTGAACTTTCGACCTCCTCATCACACACCCTTAAATGGTTGCATTTGCATTTGGTCTTGCAGTACGTTTTCGGTTGACATGACGGGGAATCATCATGTATCCATGACCACGTGACTCATCTTACAGGCATAGGAAGAGGAGTTACCCCTTAGTGGATTAGGAAGACAAGTTTTGATCGAGAATCGCTACCTCAGACAGTCTCCAAGAAAAATTAAAACTACTGGAATAGATTTGAGGAGATGGATCAGGATACACCTTATCTAGTTAGGTGCATTGCCAGATTAGTCTGCCATGTCGTTTTCCTTGCGCTGATCACTATCGCGTAGAAACGGATATCCAGGCTTGATCAATCGACTAATCCACCACGCTGTGTTTCGAGTCTAATTCAACATCTTATTCATCTCCCATTGAACTGAGGAATTCTATCCCTGCGATACTCTTCCGAAGCTGTTAAAGCGGGAGGTCAGCCCAGTGTCTTGCTCAGAATCGGCTTAGGCTCTGGCTCCAGTAAGTAAAACAGGCATCACCCATTGCGATAACAGTGGCCGGTCATTGAACAAACATCCTATCAGTTTGCTATCCTTTCGTTTATCTAAAGCCATTTCCATTTATTTCAGAGTGACTGGACAGAAGTACATTACATAAAAGCGTCAATTTGACATCGCGGATACACAATCTCACAGTCCCTCTAACTCGTCTTCACTCTGGCGTCTGTTGGACTTGCGTAGAGTGATGCCCAAAATGGGGCCCTAGTCCCCAGGATTTCAGTTAATGATTAAACGCCTTTTTACTTTGGTATATCGGAGATCTGCCAAGCCAACCTTGCCCAACTTCGACATAACAGGATGTTCCCGTTGATTCTGAATTTTCTATTCAAAGCGAAACATTTGCACCAATACTCTTCTGAGTATGATGTGACATTTCCTTTGCTAGAAGAAGCGAAAAGTAAGGGCCGTTCGTCAGTTCATCGGTATCAAAGCCTATTTTCTTTTCCGTCGGCATAATTACTTGACATAAACTTCAAGTAGGTCCCACAATTTATCATGGTCTAGAGGTTAATGCAAGAAAATGTCAAATCTCCATTGAGAGAGGCAGTCGTTTCATAGAGACATTCCAAGTGAAAATACCGCATAAATGATGTGGGCTATTCACGGTAAAAAGTGATTGCGAATTTAATAATATATTGGTAAAAGAAATTAAAAATCAGTCTTTACCATTAATTTAACCTGGAACTTAGTGGTAACCGTGTATTCTACTGTTTGGATCATAAGAACTAATTTATTTGAAGATATCTTTACTTGAGAAACATACTCCCAATTAATGTTTTAAATCGACAAACACTAAAGGGCGCTCTCAAGAAAATTGTTAAATATGATACATAAACAGAGGATAGAAGAGGATAGAAACTAGAGTAAGAATCTTCAAAATGGGATGGGTCAACTCAAGTTCTACAAAATTCAAGGTCGGTAATAAGGGCAGTTTAAGGAGCATCGCAACACGACTTCTGCTGAGCGATACTGATCTGGGCTAAATACAGTTCGAACCCGGGCCAGGCCTCCAGGTGGTCGATCCTACCCTCATTTGTGAGCCGTTTTAGTATAAAATGGCCACGGTTCAGGGGGGTACTAAACTCCAAAAAAAGCAAAATTTAAACAGCCCATCACTTTACCATTCGACAGTTGCATGCTTAAACTTACGAAAAAATTCAAGAATCCCGCTAAAATTAGGGAAATTGATCACAAATTTCTGTTTAAATGTTTCAAAACTACATGACTCCGCCATTTATAATAGTCAGTAAAAAAATGCTTTTACTTGTCCTTGCTGAGGTACGATCACAATTCACCTACTCAATGATTTCTTTATATTCTTTGATTTTTTTTAGTTTTCTCCCCACCTATTAGGGCAAATCCTAAGGACTTATTGGGGGTACAACAGAAGTAAAAATAGCTTTTAGAGCAATTAAGCACACAGAACAGTAAAAAGGTTTGTTTACGTCTTCATTTGTCTGGTCTCTTCTCTGGCCTGGCTTCGTCGTACAGGTAGCAGTTCAGCTTCGTCGAGCCACCCCGTCCGAATTCGTCCGTCTTCAAATCTCCTCCAGAAATCAACATTTTGGCCGAGATTCCATTCATAGCTACTTGCACGTGCATTCCATACTCCAGTTTGAGACCACGAATCCGGTCATTTACGTCGTGTCTCCTTTACCAAGCTGTAAGAAGTTGTACTTCTGCTGGAAAATATCTAATTTTATACGTCCGGAGGGCGATAGTCCCATCCGGCCGCCCCTCTCATTAGCCCCCAGAGTTGCCCCTGGGGTTACCCGTGGTCACCACGAGGAGGTTGAGAGTAGGTTTGACGACCTTCCTAACCATTTGAAGCCCCCAGTTATATTGACAATACTTGGCATTAGTTTGAGTGGGGGGCAACATTTCTCTTTTTAAGACGAAGATGAATTAAATACCGAAAGAAACGTTATGTTATCCACTTTCCATCCGAAAATGCGTGAGTGAAGTGAAAGAATGGCTGCTGCGACACAAACGAATACTCACCTTTATCGGTTGTAAATTTTAGCCCAATCGAGAGCTTTAGCTCAAATTTCACCTCAAGGTCGTGTGTTTGTCAACAACTTGGAAAATATGGTGATATAAGCTTAGCGAATTGACATGAACATCAAGAAGGGTTTTTCACCAATTCTGCAGACCTTCCCTTCCAAAATTCAACGCATTCATGTATTCTTACTTTTGGAAGCCTTAGTGATCTAGTGAATAAGCTCCAACCAATGCCTTTCAGCATCACGACAGCCCTCTTAAAAATAGTTTCCAGTCTATAAACCGACATCCGTAACAGCTTGAAATACCGTTTTCTAAGCTCGGTCCAGTTCCCTTTCCGACGACCTCGCGGTTGGAAAATAAATTCAGGCTTCAACTCGTTATAACGCATTAAATTGGTGGCGAAGTAAATTTTGCTTTGAATTAATTTACATGAAATTTTCCGCTTCATTGCATTAATGGTACCCAAATGGAAAATTTGCATAAATTTTCATTTCTTAAATGAACAAGGTAGGTTGCATTTTCTTGGCATCAGCACGTCAAAGCTTTCGAAAGTAAAGACTTATTGAATGTATCTTTACCTGCCTAAATTCAACCCGGTAGGTCCTGCAATAAAGTGAAATGATTTGTAGACAGAGAAGAGAATCGCCATTGGATGTTTTCGAAATTGTATGTGGAAGCAAGTTTTAAAAAAATGTGAATTAACTTCTAGAAATAGAACTGAGAAAGCTGATTATGAGCAAAGTCTTGACAACGGAGCCTCTAGAATTACGTCCTTTATATTAGAAATGGTCAGCCATCCATTCTGTTCTATCCTATCATTGTTGTGGTTTACTAAGCTTGACTAAAGTTGAAACTATCTAATTTGTGATGTATGCTATATCTCCCAGAAAGACAAAAGTAAAGTTGACTTGGATAAGGGCACATTTGGCCTATGAGCTTGTCAGTGATCTTATCAGTGGGCAGCAGCCGAAGGGATTGCCGTAGCACGCTGGGAGATAAATACACTGAGGCTTTGTGAGCTGATGGCTGATCTGTGACCTATGCTCGTCTTCTTTAATATACCCCCGAGTTCCTGTATACTTCACTTATGGGCTTGATATTAATATTAACTAATCATCAGTAAAGAAAGTCTATCAATAGTCTTGGAGATATTGTCAGTTTGAATGGAGTAGTGGGGATTGTTCACCTTAGTTTGATTGTCAAATTATGCCAAGAAGACTGGAGATGACCTTAGCTAATAGGATGATGAGGATTTGCGTTTGATTAAGCAGAGTTGACGACAAAGAGGGCATGTGAAGTAACCAATCGCAATGACGCAATGAGACGAGGTTACCTGATTGGTCTTGGACGAGTGAGCTTTTCAACGAGGTGGGAAGGTTCTTATTAAGTCAAAAAACAAATTCAACTAGCACCTAATCCCATTGCTGCTGGGCAAAACAAATCCTGGTAAGAATTTGGCCGCCGAAAGAACGCTTTCCAGGGACGGTAGCTTAAATCCCCTCCTGCCTGTGGCTTTCTGTGTTGTAGTATATAAGAGGGAGAGTTATGTGGAATTTAGGGATTTTCAATCTTGGCGTGCATTATGGAATTCACCTCGAAGCGGATCAGGGTGGATAATTGACTGAGGCCTAAAATAGATATCATCATTAGATAAATTGGATGACCTAAAATAAATTCTTGTTAGAAAATCTAAGTGGTAGCAAAAGAAGTCAGCACAAAACTTCAATTGTTCGGTACAAGTCGAAGGCGAGAATCGACTCACTGCATGTTCGCCAGGTAGATCTATGTCTTAATCATTGCAGCTTTCAAAATTGACCCGATATTCGAGGTATGGAGCCACAATTTTATCAGTTAGTAGGTCCACAGTAGGCGAAATGTAAAAACGCGAGCGGGCTAGTTTTTTCCATTGTTAATCAAGACGTTCTTCTCAGCTTTTGACAGAGGAAAACTAGTGCAGTTCGATAGAAAGCAGGCAAAATCTCTAGAATTTATTTGGGGACTTCTGATGATTGTCAAGGCTAATTCCAGCCATTATTCAGTTGGAACTGAGATAAGCATTTTCTGCTGTTAAACTGCCTTCCACAGCCTTGCTGTTTGCACACACCGCAACTGGAGGCCAAATCTGAACTCATAGTTTGAGTGTCGTTCTCAAATTGTTCTCCAAGTTTTTGTTGGATTTTGAGAAGGCTAATGAATGGGGTTAAAGCGAAAATTTGTGGCAACTTTCAGTCCTTTTCTTAAGGTATTCACCACTTGAATAACTTGGAGAAAGCATGAGTCCTTGTAAATCAGACGGTTTTCGTTTCATTCATACACTCAAAGCTCGTTCTAGGTGACCTAAAACGGATTTAGATTGACCATGACTAACTGTAAGTTTTTTTCTGAATCGGTAGAAGCGATCGGGACCAGAGGGGAAAATGAAGGAAACGTCAAATGTCAAAACTAATTAGCCCATCTTTTGACTGATAAACGCCACATGTTGCTCTTCCTTTCTCATTCCGACTAAAACGAAACAGCAAATGTCCCCTTCACGTGATTACGTGATCCTCCTTCACAAATGTCAATCCGCAGCCTTCACGCACGCTTGCGCGAAAACACACACGCACGCTATTTAAGCGCGAGGCAAACGCAACTTCTGTTTCGTCCATTGAAGGTGTAGGACGTAGTAGCATTGATTTCTGATAATCATAACAGTTGCGTCGTGTCATTTAGCCCAAAAGCTGCCATGTAGCACGGTCGCTAATATCTTGAAAAACAATTGGCGCGGACGCACATGTATACAGAGCCCGCGCAGTCATCTAATTGGTCATGGTTGGCACAGAGTGTGCCATGCGGACCAATGAAAGTGGCAGCCTAATAGTGCGCACTAATCGACTGCCACATCTGGTCAAATTGAATAACGGACAGCAGTTGTTGCAATTACAGTGGCTGGAACAGCCGCAATCTCCTGGAAAAGCAGTCTATTTTTTGTGAAAAACGCACGCAGAGAGGAGCACACATCTACTGGAACGCTATCTAAATACATACAGGCTGTGAACAGGCGCAGTAACAGTTGATACGACAACAGGCGCTAACAATTGTCGTCGTTGTTCAGAGTAACAACAGTAATCTTGTGTGATCATCTCGGTCATCAGTCTTGTGCGTGTGAGGGAGAGGAGAAAGAAGGAGCAACACACTCGCAGGCAGTAGCTCCCTTGTTATCCGTAGCTGTCGTCACCACCACCACCACCATCACCACCAATACGCCCTCTTCCCACCCGAACAAAGGACAAGGACATACGTATACACCAACACAAACACATGCTGGGAAGTAGTAACAGCGATTACTCTACCAGTGAGGTAGTATCTACTGCAACAACTAAGGCACACGACACGGAGAGCAATGCTGCAGGACCTCGGGATGGAGGAGTCTACTCCTACCCTGAGTATGTCAACCTCATGGGATATGAGGCGACAGGCGTCAACCACAGTCGGCCTTTTTCAAATGATCCGCACTCCGGTCCCCTACAGACTCTGGTCAGTCAATTGGTGGCGAAGAGTGAGCTTAATTCAAATGAAGGAAATTATGATCACCTTCAATATTCAGCCTCTTCCTCAGCCGCGGTGATTGGTTACTCTTCTTTTTATGGGAATCAATCAGGAGGAAGTGTTCCAACACCCTTTGAAGGGTTCTATCCCCACAGTTACACAGCATATATGTCGGATCAATTAAGCAATTCCACGGACTTGAATGGATTCTCGTATCCTGGAAATTATGGGACAAACCGGGTTTATGACTCTAGCGAGTATGGGGGAGCTAGTTATCCCAGTCAACGTCCAGGAACTTCAAATGCGAATAAGACCGCTGTTCCGACAACAAATGCGTTAGACTCGTCATCGACGTCTTCGGTGAATTCGACGTGCTCTGCGATGGAGACGGGATTCGCTAACAATGCAGGATTCTACTTGAAACCGGAGGAGGGGAGAAAGTTGGGTGGATTCTTTAACGCTCAGAATTCTGGTGTTCAGGCTCCTCCAGCTGCCTCCAATATTGCAACACCCAGTGCTTGTACGCCTAATGGTAACATAGACAAAGACCAGAGGAAGAGGATAGTGGATGCTCGAAGAAATGGAGCATGTATGAGAAAAAAGGCCAGAAGCCTTCAACAGACACCGAAGAAATCCGACATCGGGGTTGACAAGGTCACCAAGTCGAGTCTTGGTGGGTCCGAGGAACACAGTCCAATTTCCATGGGGGGGGACTCAGGGGAAGATTCAAGTTCCAGTGGGGATGATGAACATGGGCCTGGAGGCAAAGTATGTTTATTACATTTTTTAATCGTTAGTTTTGAAGTTGTTGACTGATGATTTTCAGTTAGATAGTTCTATTTCAAGGACCAAGATGATGTATATAACGAAGAGCATGATAGGTTCCGTTTAGTTACAAGATCCAAATCAAACATGGTGTTTTACTCGTAAGAACATTATGGAGAAATTAGCAACTAAACACAATTAATTGCTAAAGTTATTAGTTTAAATCAATATAGATTAGATTCTTACAATGACAAATTTCACTTTTTGGACAGGTTAGAGGGTAAAAGTAAGAAGCCGGTCCTAAGTCTTCGACAACTTTCATTTGATATGACTAATTACCTTCTTAGTTCAGAAAGTACCACTCACTCTGGTTAATGTTCCAATAAAATATTCAACAGCATTTTAGTTTAAATATTATAAAGGTGTTTCATTTCTCATTTCAATTAAAAAAAATCGGCGAGTTGTACGTCTTATCTCAGTATTAAAACTGTTGGTCAATTTAGTATGATTATTCATAAGGTAAACAGAAAAAAAAAACATTGTTTCAAAATTAACCCGTCTTTCTTTTCCCTTTGTCAATTAATTGGTCATTTGTTTGCACTTGATTTAATTGAATCTAACTTTGAAAAACTAATAACTTGTCATAAAGAAAATATTGTTTTTCATCAAATTTTCCTATTCATGGCATTTTTCTCCAGTTACTTCCAACCAGTATCAATTAAAATCACATAGTAATCATGTAATAGATCTGTGATTGGCTGACGCATCTCTGGAAATGAGCTCGAGGCATGTTGCATCAAGGTTTATTAAGGACAGGGTGCTATATGCTACTGTTGGATTGTGACCAAATGGTCGTATCCGATCAGTCAACCGTAAATTGATTAGCCTTTTGCAGGTCACTGACTTGATCCATCTTGGTTGATTAATCCTGCTAATGATTCCATTTCATTCAAAGGTTGAAATCACCCGAAATTACGATTACCTTACTGCCATAACTCGTGCCAAGATCATTCCTTCATATAGCGGAATCTTTCAGGGACAATTTAATCGATCAGCTTCGGCAAGTTTAAGGTGGTCCCAAAGAACATAAACCTGCAGAACTGTACTTCGGGAATAACAGAACAAGAAGTAGCCGTGACTAAGTAGTCTTCTTACTCAGCATATTCTATAGGCTTCCTCGACAGGTAAACGTCAGCTGTTCACCTCGATCGTTGGGAAGGTAAGGGGGAGGTGACAACCACCGTCAGAGACGAAGAGGAGTGCCCAGTCTGGAGGAGGGAATTCTCTCCCGAAAAGGAAGGGAAAATAGGTGGACAACAGCTGACGCTTGGACAACAGTCGGAGCAATTAAGCAGCAGTAGCTGGTACTGTCCAATGGGAGCCGTAGCCAGGATTTGCAGTACTTCCCTAGAAGGAGCAACTGTTGCGGTGCTAAAGACACGAATTTCGGGTTGGGAGGATATTGGTAATAAATATATACAAGCCGGCTGCTACTCTCAGAAACGGAATTCAGAGAAGCTTCCTCCCCTTTCCTGTCACTAGGGCCCTTTTTACGCATTCATTTTCAGTTGATGGGTTTTCTCTACTAGGTGTGATTAAAACACCCAATCCCTCCTCGCAGCTGCATTTTCTAGAAAAAACATGAAAGTATGACGTTTTGGGCTAGCAAATTAGCTCGAATTGAGGCACTTTTTATCCGATTAATTAAGGGAATTATATCGTATTTTTAGGAGGAACATATAATAGCTCCAGGGACTCATGGACAATGTCTTTTGTGGGCCTGCAAAGCATGCAAAAAGAAGACGATGCAAGTGGACCGACGGAAGGCAGCGACCATGCGGGAGCGTCGACGTCTTCGCAAGGTGAATGAAGCCTTTGAAACACTGAAGCGACGAACTTGTTCAAATCCTAATCAACGCATGCCCAAAGTGGAGATTCTGCGCACAGCTATCGATTACATTGAGAATTTGGAAGAAATGCTTCATCGAAATGGCGTTTTCCTTGGAGTATCTCCTTCTGGGAATCCTGCTGGAACTACTTCAAACGCCGGAACTCTCCTCCGATCCTCCGACCGATATCCTTCAACTAACACCTCTACTCCCAGCAATAAAATTAACGCTATGGATGGAACTAGGATTCAACGAACGGTTGGTGGAGCACGAGGCAAGAAAGCTGGAGGAATTTCCAAAGGAGATAAAGTAGGCAACACTCGGGCAGAGTACTCGAATATTGTACCAACTTCTGCAACTGCAAGTGGAACCCACGCCTCCTTTATGAAGATGGAGTCGTCACAGGCATCGATGGTAAGGTCTTACTCATCCATCAGCTATTGTGAAAGGGGCACTCTATCATGATAGACGGTGAAAATGAGGTATTCCAACCCACTAACCTTGTGGTAAGGGTAGGAGAGGGGGGAGTGAATGCAATTCAAGAATTATTTGGTGATGGATATGGCAGGTGGCGTCTATTTGGTCGATTTCTGAGTGGATTCACACGGATCTGGGTGGAATACAGAGGGGGGAGATGGGGGAAAAAGAACACTTGATCAGTCATAGCCTTATTGTGGGCCTAATTATCGGTTCTACTTGGCGAAGGGGGACGGAAGATTTGTCCAGAGCAAAATCCTGGGCAGGAAGTTTGGCGAGGGGTGTATAGCAAATCAGTTCAGTGGCACGCGCTGTTTCCAGCGTTTAGCCGCATGTTCCCCCTCTTTGTCTGAGGGTTGTAATTTACGTCCATTAACCACAAAACTTTGATAGTCTGGAGGGAATAAGATTTATAATTCCGGGTTTAGTTCGCTGCCCTGGAAGATGTCATTTATTAGGAAGGTTAATTATTCAAGTTTCTTTTTAAATGAGCGGCTATTTATCATAGTACGGCTACTCTATTGGTTCAAAACACTTAATGACAATGGGAAAAACGAATAAATAATCGAAATTTACCATGTAATTATTCTTGTTTGAATCGATGTTCCGTCTGTTAATTCAAACGCTCTTCATCAGAAAGATGCTTTCAAAATTGTTGTTTACAAAATTGTTGAGGTTGAGATACCTGTCAGGCAATGCCAGTCTGCATGAACTTGAGCAAACTTTTATAGAAGCAAGTCCATAAATATGATTTTTGTTCAACCGCACTTTAGAGCTGAGAGTGCCTACCCAGGTATATCTGTCACATATCTGGCTCTGAATGAAATTAACCACCAGTAGGTCGACATCTTTTTTCATTACAGGAGGCCAAATTGTTGATTGGATAATATACTGATTTCAATCCTAGACAGCGGATCAGTTCAACATTCAAGTCCTCTCTGGACAAGGAGGTCTGTGGTTACCCCATTCGTGGAATAATACATAAGTGTTCAAATGAGTCCCGTCACAGCTAGAGCAGATGGTGCTGCCTTTTCCACCGTTGTCGGGGATCATCACCTTCAACTCGTATGCAAAATAACCCCTAGTAAACGAAATACTACCTCTACCTCTCCTAAAGACGTCAAGGAAGAGTAGGTGGGTTCGGGTTATTAGTGGGATAGAGTCCAGTAGGGCCTCCTTGAGTAATTGTTCTAAGTTATGAGATGGGTTGGAAAAGGGAGAACACCGCCAATGGACTGATAGTTGGGAAAATTCGTAGTTGACCGGCATACCGTGGGGGTATGGAGGACCGCTAACTGACGTAATTTTGGCTGCAAGATACTAAAATCTTAGACGTCTCCGAAGTCTTGAGCCGCATTAAACGGTTTCTTAACAATAATGCAGTTAATTAATTGGCGTAGCCTTATTTTACTCATTTAACAATTTGGAAAGGGGTTTGATGAATCAGAATTCATTTTTGGTACAATGTTCAAAAATATAAAATTTGGGACTTTAATTTCAAGATTCTTTTTTGCTTTTTATAATTCATTCGAACCTTTTGTGCTTTAACTCTAGCCTTCCTTGGAAGCAGAAGGCACATTTTTTATCTAATAGCAGGTTGAACCCAGAGAACCTATCAAATACAAATCCATGTATTCCCTTTCGAGGAATGGACATGTTTAACATTCCAGGGAATCACAGTCTTGAGAATTCCCCTATTCGTCATCTTCTGCGTCAGAGTTCCACAGACCGCTTCCCTTTTTGTACAACTTTTAAGCTTGACGAACTCGAAATTTCGTGGAAGCGGCCAACCCTAGGATTGTCCATATAGAGACGTTTATTTACCGATCTGGACCTTCATGAACAAGTAATTGGTGAAACAACTATGCTTTTAGTTGTTTCTACCTTTCTTTATGTTGATTATGGAGCAACGCCGATGCCTGAAGACTTTGTAGTCGAACTTGAGAGTTTTTGTTGCCATAGCCTCAAATGTTATTGTCTTATGGTTTTGCAAAAACGAAATCATTCCGCTTGTGTACTGAAAACTAAATTTAGAGACCTTAGATATTTTCTGGTTCTAAAGGTAAAACAACCGGTCCACCAACTATGGAATGTTAACATTTCATTACCTATAAGTTTAATTGAACTGAACTGTTCAATTGAGACTTTCCCGATTTAATATTTATTACTTTTTTAATAACTTTCAGCAAACGGAGGACGAATCCTACAGAGGATATGGATCAACTTTAACAAATAATAGTTGGCCACCATCAATTCCAGTCCATGACCCTAATTCCGCCAGTGGTGAGTTTAATCGCTTTTTCAAAATTCATTTTAAATATAAATATTTCAAATCAATTTACAAAAGTGATATAGTCAGTGCTAACTAACTTTGTAATAAATCTCTTTTTAACCAATTAATTTTAAGGCACATCGAAGCAAGTAGGCTAAAGCCAAATGTTATTCTCTACATTTGTTGACTTTAATGAAATGGATGGGCTAGCGAAAAGAAAATCTAAAAAAAATTTACGGAGGTTGGAATGTCGCGAAACAACATTGTATATTAATGATCACTAAACGCGTCTAGACTTTGGAGAAAGTTGGGCAAGCCCAATGTGCACGTAAGATACTCACATCTTATTGGCTTATTTTGTTTGCGTGTCACAGGTTCTGTAGCCCCCGCCATTTCCCCGCCACCACCTTGGCGACATATGGCGCCCCCTTTAAATGCAAATGCCTCCGAAAAACCCAGCACCGCAGTGCCTGAAAAAGCTCTCTGCTGATTGGCCAACCAACGCGATCGTGCGTTTCCTCCGCGGTTCCCTACCTCAAACCGACTCTTTATGCGCAAATATACTTTTATGTTTGCACACAAGCCGAATTTGTACTGTAGGCAGTAAACACCAACTGCATTATCCTCTCAGCTCCGTGTTTCTGTCCACATTTCAGATATTTGTGTGCGCTATTTGTAAATAAATTCTTAAAAATGCGCACATACTCATCTTGAGTTGAGCAATCTTTTTCACCAGGAGTGTCGACCGTAGATTTGACCGAGCCTGTTTCCTTTTATTTTTGCTTCAGTGCTGGTCATAGAACTCAATAGATCTATTTGCTGCTTTCTTACTGCATTAAGAAATCAGAACATGGGGGCTTTTATCAGAGAAAGGCAATTGAAAGGAAGCGGTCTTGTGGCAATCGTAAAGCTACTGAAACCATATTTAAGAATGCGAATATCGAGATTGGACGCCACAGTGTGATCTATTACTGATGATTTAATCATTTTAGGAGGTGCCGTAGACATGATGCCAGCCATGGAATTGCATTGAAGGCCGGTTTTTGTTAGGACCGACCCAATTCAAGGATTTCTAAATGACTATCCCAAGTCTGGTAGACTTAGAATCCTTGCAAACTCCTAGAATACAGTTAGAAGGGTGGTGACAGGTCTAAGAATAAAAAATCATTGAAGTTCTAGCCTCTCTGTAGGAGTTGGAGATCCCAAAAAAGTAACGAGAACCAACTTAAACTCTAAGTCCATGGCAGCCGGTTACTCATATCAAAGTGCTGTGCGACGGATGCTGACTAATGCAAAAGAATTCTTGAGTAATAGGTACGGATGTCTCCGGTGAAAAGCCCTGGGACGGCCTCACTTCAAACCATCGACTCATGCCAGCCAAATCTGTGGGGTCAAGATCCCAACTCTGCTTCATAGAGGGACATGAATTAACACTAAAGGGGCGATGAACAGGATTACAACTAGCAAGAAGTAATACCTTTTTACGTTAGGAAAAAGGGTGCCTAAATACTTGCAAAGTCAATAGATGTCAGAAATATGACCTAAAAAGGAAAATAGAAAAACAGATTGGGGTAAAAGTTTCTTTTACAACGGCCTGAAGAACTGAATTGTCATTTATTTGACTATGAAGCTCGACTTCTGAAAGTTTACTCCCAAATGAGTGTTAAGATGGCTTACAGGTCAGGCTATGGTAATGGCGTATTCTAGGTTTTCGGTTCTGGTGACATCAGGATTCAATGGCAATCTGGTCGCTGTTCAAGGATCCGAGCCTAAGCACTAAGGCAACATGGCCAACCTGGCTCTCCCTTTTCCGACCTTGGAATCGCTACACTACTGTAGTATGTTAGAACCGCTACTGGAAGATGCCTTGGAGGCCAAAATTTATGAATTATTGGCTGTCACAAGTTACAGCTATAAAGGGGTGTGTATTGTCCGCAGAGACTACACGCTAAGAATTTTGACTACCATAATCCAGTCAACTGCATAGTATAGCCGAACCATGTTTATTTAAATTTAAGAAGTAAAGCCCAGACCAGCTCTTTTATATTAATTAATTAAACAAATTCTTAATTGGACATAAAAGGCGAATTCCACACGATCCATTGGAAGGTACTAAAACAAAGGTGTGGGACGAGCGAGCACAAAGATTGATCAACTACTTCCATTTTAGTTTTACTTGTTGAAGTATGGAGTTGAATTAATATTAAGTTTTTTGTTAACGGAATGAACAAGAACTGGTTCGATCAATCTTGGAAGTCTCTGCTGAAGTAGAAGCAGTAAACAATGAAATACACTACTATTCTATTAGATTTGACGAAACTTCTTACTGAAATTTAATCAGATTTTCAGTACTAAATTGCAAGTGGTTATTTAGTAAACGAGAGATTGTCGAATATCATTTTTGGATGTAGGACATTCAGAAATCATCTAGCACCAGGCAGACTATTCCTGGTTCTTCGAGCCTTTTACAGGGACCATTAATGATCTTAATGGCGCTTTTTGGAGATGGAATAGGGTTTTCAAATCAGCTAAAATGCATATATCTGCTACTTTTGGGGGTAAAAACCTTTATCTAGTGATAGCGTGTGATTCGAAAAGGCAATACTCTTGGTAGTCCGGTCATATGTGTCGGCGATTGAAAAGGTGAGTGACAGGCTGAGTACTTTTCAATAGGTTAAGTCTGGGCTTTTTAACTCATTCAAAGGAGAATCTTTATTATGACGTCCAACTCCAACTCATGGATAACCAAAGAACATCGTGATCGTTTGATTGGGAAGTTCCCAGAGAAGTATAAGCGAGATGCGACCGTTGCTTTATCTCGGCCTGCGAGATGCCATTGAAGACAAGTAGAGACACCATACACCATTCTCATAAGGATATGGCAGGTCTATCCTATTGCACCTAACCATGGCAAGAGAAAATAGGCTTCCGAAATCGAAGTTAAAAAAAGTGAACTGCTATAAAGAAAATTAAAAAGAAAAACTCCAAAATTTCTTGGCTCTTCGTAGTCCAGATCTCAAAACGTTGACACCCATGCACAGCCTGCTGAATTTGTATTTATATATATTAGCCTTGATGATCATGGTGACCTAACTTACTGTCCAATTGAAACAGTTACCGGATCCGAAATCTAGGTGAAAAGTGGTTAGTCGATGTTTCCACTTATTCCATCCCCCCCCCATCCCCCACCCCTGATAATAGTGTCCCTCTAAACTTCTGAGGTCACCCAGCAAAATAGTTTTGCTTTGATTATTGGGTACAACCCACTTGATTAAGATTTGGGCAAGGGGATCTCAGCCCTCCATCTAGATAATTATCATTTGTAAGGAGCATCAGAAATTAAACCTTAAGGCGGTGAATAAATTCATGCCGGACTCACAGAGAAAAAAAATTTGATCTTTCGAGAACTTTCTTTGTGATTTGAAGTAATTTTTACTAATCCGCATTTCTATCCAAGCTAACTTCAAAATCAACACAAGGCGTCTGGTGGTGCCGCGGGGTAAAGTCAGACTCTTCACTTTTACTTTACTTCGAAATACTGGTTCCAAATGACCACAAGAGCTCCTCGGTTAAAGGTGCCACAGAGCCCATGAGCTATGAATTACACCGGAAAGTGGCAGACCGATCGACCATTTGAAGTGCAATCCGATCGAGAGTAATTTGAGTTTGGACATAGAGTGAAGGGTCGAACAAAACTTGGGAAGTCTAATGACTATAACTTGTCCTATAGCTTTTAACAAGGCCATAGATACTCCTATTACTTTTGTGCCCACCAAATTTTGTCTATTTAAGCAATACTGCCCAATTACGTTTGCTTAAATACCTCGGCATGCCAGACTCAATTGCCTTGTTAATGTTTGAATCAGACGATGAAAATTTATTTCATAGTTAAGTGAAATTAACATTAATGAATTATATGCGAAGCTGAAGAGCAGTTTAAACTCAGCTAAGGTAAAGTCGGTTCTGATAGACTGCATCATTGGCTGGGGTACAAGGATAAAGTATAGCTTTACACAATTTTTTTTCACAATGATGGGATTGGTAGGACAAAGTTTAGTGTCTTTCGGTCAGAGCTACTCTCAACCTCCTCGTGGTGACCACCGGTAACCCCAGGAACAGCTCTAGGGGCTAATGAGAGGGGCCGCTGGATAGGACTAATCACCCACCGAAGGTATAACAGTAGATTATGCCAGCAGAAGTACAACATCGTACAGCCTGGTAAACGAGGCACGACGTAAATAACTGGAGAGGTATGAAGATTGTCTGCCCTTAATAGTGTCGAAGTTGAGCTGCTACCTGTACTATGAAAGCATGCCAGAGAAGTGACAAGAGAACCGAAGACGTCGATAAAGGCTTTTACTACGTTCTATGTTAACTATTGTGCGCTACTTTTTGCAGAAATTGTTTGTACTTCTTTCGCACCCCCAAAAAAGTCCTTGGGACTTTCCTTAATGGTTGGGGAGTCGGTAGTGCCTTAGACAAGAACTAAACTATTTGGGGGGAGTTAATTGCCCTGAACTAGTCGATTGGATCATCGAAAGCGATACATTGTGCCCATGCAATAGATGTGCTTCTAGTTCCCACCGCATTAATTTTTCCTGACTTGGCTCACTTCGATTTCTTCCCTTTTGGACAATTTCAATTAGAATCTTTATAGCAAATATAGCAGTCTTTTGCAGATTGATAACTAGAAGAGGTTCATTTATAGCATCTTTGATGAATTCCATCAGCAGAGGTAGGATAAGATACACATTGTCTAGAAAGACCTAAGAGAGTTCATTTCTTCGTTTTGGAAATGATGTTTAGTATTGTTATTAAATGGAAGGCTGATAGATGATTCATAATCCATCCTCAGCACGTTCCAATCTAATGTCGTGGCGATCGAAGTATGGTTTTCAAAAAAGGTGGTTCCAATTTAACGTATCAGATCCGGGTCCATTTACAAATATTTTACGACCCTCTGCGGCACAATGCGCGGTGGTACACCTGCACAGTGTTTAAAGCAGTAACAACAGGTCTCCTGTCTAAGAGTACACATACGAAAATCGGCCAGCAAGCATACCATTAATTACACGTGTACACTTGCAAAGTTGTGTTTGCAGAGAGAAAGGGGCAATGCGGCTCTAGGACTGGTGGATAGAGAGGGTGGGGCGAGAGACCATAGCGGTATAACTTGCCACGCGTAGAAAAGAGGGAACATGGGCTCTTATGGAATCCCCCTCTCATCCCTCTCTCTCGTTTTCTGCACGTGGCAGACGAGAGCGACTTGAACGGGTGCGCATGATTGATAATCCAAATGGCGACTGAAGAGGCAGCCGGTGGATCAAAGAGGTCTCGTGGTTCTCCCTCTCATTTCTCCCCTCCCTTTCACTCGACATGAGATAGCTGAGCAAATTGGTCTTTATTGTCTGACAATGACTGGCAGGGGTAGGAGAATCAGCTCGGTAAATACTTGAAGTAACCTCTTCATGGTTTCGTGGATTGATACCAGTAACTGCAGTTTATCAGAGGTTAACAGCAAAGAGAAATATAGCGAGGGCCAACTACACCGACATCGTGTTGCTCAAACTTTGGAAGGGAAATGACATGGAAGTAAGTTCTCTTTCCGAGGAATAGCTAAATCCCGAAAAAGAATCTGATGAATGGACTAGTTGGTCGAGAATAAAGTCAAGGCGAATAGTATGATAACTAATTTAAGAGGGACAAATTAGTTTGGATGAGTCTAGAAGATCTAACGGAACTTGATGCTTCATATATTGATCCTGCACTTTTCCCATCGTCGGAACTTGAAAATAATTTTAGTTTTTACATTAATGAGGAAGTGAAATGCCCCTGACCTTCCTCACTGGGTTGATATGGCGTAAGAACGGTCTCTTGAAGGTTAATTGGGTCACCTAGACTGAATAGATCGATGTAGTAACTCGCATCCATTGATCAAGTGGATCAATAAGTGAATACCTTTTAAAAGAATTAAAAGTGGAAGGGATCATCAGAGCACTGTTCCCTCTGTTCATTCCTGCTACTGCGTCTCTCTGCAACTGTTAAGAGGCCCTACGAGGAGAATCATCGAATTATAACCTAAGCCTCGTCCATACACAGATCGCTTACCTCTTCTCTCCTTCGCAGATGAAATGGGCGTTGTTAATTGTTGATGACCAGCTAGTGGAGTGGGTGAGTGTTGGATTTTGTCTGCAGGATGGAGCAAACGGTCATTAGTCGTATTCGATTGGCTTTTTAGGTGCAAGACCTGAATATTTGGGCCATGAACTTTTGAGCACAGCATAATCTCGGTCAGAAGAGTGCCTTTGGTAGATTATTTACGAAAATAGTCAATCTAAAAAGTGTACTTATAAAACGTCAGTAGTGAGTTTTAAGAACTTCCAATTTATTAGGAATAGAACTTGGATTTAGCATAAAGTGAAGGCGATCAGAAAAAAATAAAAAAAATTTCGCACCCCACCTAGACCCTCATAAATTTTTGTGCGGACGGTTAGTTTAGATTTCCTCCTCTTCACAATTTTTTCAGTCCTTGCACTTTTACTTTTATCTCAGAAGGACATCCATGCCTGATTTTCGTCAGTTTGTTTAGGATAGGAAGCTAAACTGCGTGGAATATTGCACTAGAGTACTTTTCTCCTTCCAGCTCACCCTGTGGCCGTTGCATCTACCACAGACAACGATCGGCGATATAATCCAGCAACTGCCAGAATCAACAGCAATGTTCCCTACAAAGCATTAGTGAATCTTTTCCTAAATATCTTCATCTAGATACTTTGGCAATTATGCTAAGGTGGACCTGAATCCACCCCAGAACTGCCTAACAACGCGAAGAAGCCAAATTGCTTTTTGCCCAATTCTCGGCAGTTACATTAGTTTGGCCTTACTACTGTCTTCACGCAGGGAACCCCAATTCTCTTCAGTAAAGTGAAGACCTAGTGAAGCATTTATGCACAATCCTTTAATAAAATACTATTTGCGGCATCCGTCTCGCGGTTATGCGTTGCCATCTGCACCGCCACATCTGCACATCCGAGGTCAGACGTTATCTTGCTGTCAAGGCTTGTACGTCGTAACAGTTGAGCCCCATTCCTTGTGGGATCCTAACTCATTATTAGTGAGAATTCGTCGTTTGGGATCATGATCCTTATTGTCTGTGTAATCTTTCATAAATAAATGATCAAAGCGGGCTTACAGCAAGGTTGGTTCCACCGATGAAGCTCCCCTCTGGAGGAAGTCTAAATTCGATAATTCTAGACATGGCTTCAAGAACTGGAGTTCATTTCAATCTTATTTTCTTCTGATAACTCGAGGAATGTCTGAAAAAAGCCACGTGAGCTAGTTTTGATTATTGCTAACTTTGGAAATTTTGATTTAATAAAAATTCAGTAACCCTTTTCAATTCCCTTATTTTTCCCTGCTTACAGACGAAATTTCTTCGAGCCTACTATCCTATAGAAGTGTTCACGAAAAGCATCATTTTTCAAAATCCCATACCCTAACCTGATTGTGCAGCGTAAGATATTATGAAATGTCTACTGATTAAAAGCAAGTAAATATAATCCTTGAATTGAGGTTCAGAATGACCGAACAGGAATGAAGTGCTGAAACTGGACTGCAAAAAAGAAATGCTTGTTTCCCTAGAAGACAACAATCATAAACACTACCTTATCATCACATCTCCTCAGCAGCTGTGAAATCCTTCCACTTTCACTTACTGCAATTAATTACTGCAATAACGGGGTTTTCCGGGGGCAAATTTTGAACTAATGTCCTAATTGATGTTGATGTCTGGTGACTTAGCAACGGTTTAGCAGAGCAAACTTGCAGAAAACGGCCACATGACATATGAATGTGATTTATCCAGGCACCTAGCCGAATAATACAGTAATGTCTTGTATTTGAGTAATGAAAAATAAACTCCAGATTAAAATCTATGTTGATTTGAGGAAAGTTTCGATCTGACTGAACTCAACCCGATTTCAACCATTACAAAAGTGATCATTTAAAGCTTACACACTTGAAGGATGTTTGTAAAGATTACGATAACCCAGTTGTGAAGGATTTCTAGCAAACGCATATTTTACATCTAGCAAAGGAAAAACGCATTAAAAAAGACGTCATATTTCAGAACGTCACATCCGATCCTCTGAGAGGCCCCAATGACGCTTCATATCTTAAATCCTGCCCTGTTTCGATCTGTTGGAAAGCAATTAAAATGATAGGCATGGTTCGTTTTGCTAACTAGAAACAGCTGCACCTTGCCTAACCACTCCCAAATTTCAAGGTTCTGGAAACTCTGCACCTAACTCCAAATTGATATCCATGACGGCTAGCCTTTTTTAACTAAAGTGAATGATCCAAATAAATGGGCCACCAACTTAACCTACCCAGCGCTTTTTTAAGCTCCTAAATTTGTTCCCATAGGCTAAAAGTCCCCATTGGGGGTCACCAAAGCCTCAGCGTGCCTAAAACCTCACAGTCCTATACAGTATTAGCTTATTCTAATTGATATATGACCCAGACAGAGACGAATAGTTCATCCAAGTGCAAGCGCTGCTGAGTTGACACATTTTATTTTCAAAGACAGTGAGAAACAATGACAGAGGAAATCAGACACCAAAAATCAGTCGATCACTCAAATCTTTTAGTAGTCTGCCATAGGTATTACATATATAAACAGGCGTATTTAGTCTTCATGGAAGAAGTAATTTCCAGAACGTTTCTGCTCTACGTCCTTCACAGAATTCAACTTATTGATCCGGGGACGACAATTGTGAGAATCACGCCGAAAGGTGATGTTCAAAGCTTGGAGGAATTGGTTCATTCCAGATACCATATTCTGTGAGCTAGAAGGAAACAATAGAATGAAGAACCCCAGATGACAATCAACTTCTTGATCGAAATTCAACATCTGCGGTTGCACAAAACAAGACTATTGGATGGTTGAAGATGGTTTCTCAAAAGCAAAAGATAGTTCAAAACTAATATTGAATTGGAGATCTAGGTTCGGAAACACAGTCTGTCGATAAATAAAAGTACTTTAATTGGCGACAGAAATTATTATAGAATCTAGAAATTCCTCTGTGAATTCACTAATAAATTCGACAATATTTGATAAAGGCAACTGGGATTCTGCAAAAATTACGTCGAGAGCAAACAGGTCAGTCTAACATTCACTCCAGAGCCCTCCTACTTCTATGGAGACCGATGTTATTCCAAGGGACAATTCCGAGATAATAGATAAAAATCCCTACCAGTTGGCCACCGCATGAACACCAGGAGTCCCCTCGAAGACAATCACGCGATCAGCAAGGTAGGTGGCCATGATGAAGTCGTGTTCTACAACGAAGGCGGTCTTCTTGGCGTGCATGATGAACCGCTTGATAACCTTAGCGCAGTGTAGGCGCTGTTCGGAGTCCAGATAGGCCGACGGCTCGTCAATGAGGTACACATCAGCCGGTTGACCCAGACAGAGAGTGATGGCTAAGCGTTGCAGTTCTCCCCCGGAGAGATTGAGAACCTAATAACAGGAAAGTTGGTAATCTCAAGAGCCCGGGAAAAAAATCACTCAACTTTGGTCTTTTTGATTAGCATGTTATTAAAGGAGGCAATATAATTATACCAATCAGCATGATGATGGCCGACTTAGTTCATGAACTTCTGCGTTATTAAGTCCTCTTATAACACAATAGAACAAGGCATATGAATCTGCGCATTTACTAACCTCTTGGTCGTACAAACGTTCCATTTGGAGAGGCTTCAGTACGTCAGTACTAAATTGGGGATGAGTGAAAGCAGCTCGCATCTTCTCGTACAATAGGTTCTGCACCGTTTTCTCAGACTTGGGGCTAATCTTCTGGGGCTTATAGGATATGTTCAATGAAGGCATTTTTACTCCATCGTCGGGTTTCAGATTTCCGGCAAGCATTCGAATGAAGGTTGTCTTACCAGTACCGTTCTCACCCAACATTACGATGATCTCAGAGTCAGTGAAGGAGCCAGCTTGAATCTCGAGTTTGAATGAACCGAGAGTCTTGGTCATAGCCGGATACTCATATCTTGCAGATCGTTTAATTTCCTCCTCATTACCCGTTTCGGAAACCTGAAACAAGACAATGAGAAGAAATAAAGCAGTAAGATCGCAAAAAAAAAGACGAGAAAACTATCACCTTAAAAATGAGGGGAGTGTCACGGAACCGTAAGTTTTCAGTGGGAACCATGCCATCAAGGAAAATATTGATACCTTCGCGGACAGAGAAAGGCATAGTAACTACACCGTAGGCTCCGGGGACACCATAGAGACAGCAGATGAAGTCCGAGAGGTAATCGAGAACGGAAAGATCGTGCTCCACGGCAACAACATAGTTGTTTTTCTGTGCAATTGATGGCGGATCAAAATTACAAAAGCCAACATACCTCAAGCAAATCACGAATAGTAATAGCAGCATTTAAACGCTGTTTTACATCGAGATAGGAACTGGGTTCATCAAACATATAAATATTAGCCTTTTGTACACAGACCATGGCGCAAGCAAAGCGTTGAAGTTCACCACCGGACAGCTCAGAGACCTGACGGTCAACAAGATCAGTCAAATCAAGAACGTCAAGAATCTCCTCTTGGTTACCACGATCGTCTTTACGATTGAGAAGTTCTTTCACGCATCCTTTTACAATCTTCGGGATCTGGTCGACATATTGAGGTTTGGTAACGGCTTTCAAATTATCTTCTAAGATTTTTGTGAAATAATTTTGAAGCTCAGATCCGCGGAAATAAAGAAGAATGTCAGTCCAGTCAGGAGGGTGCTATGAACCAAAAACGGAAACAAAGAGTCACACAAGAGGATCGGAGTCACAAGAACTAGTCAGTAAAACTAACCTTGTGATGTCCCAAGTTTGGCTTCAGCTTCCCATGAAGAATTTTCAGAGCAGTGGATTTGCCGATTCCGTTAGTTCCCACCAATCCAAGAACTTCTCCAGGCCTTGGCATGGGAAGCCTGTGCAATTTGAAGGAATTGGGACCAAAGCGATGGGTTATTTGACTTTCCAAATTACTAGCCAAATTAATGATATTTATAGCTTGAAAAGGGCATTTTTTCACGCAAATACCACAGCCAATACACAAATCCTCAGATATGAAGGCAATTTTATCTTGGGGTGTCACCTCAATACATAATTTGCCTAAAAAAGCCAAAAAACTAAGTGGGAAACATTCTTACCCATCCTGTTCACGGGACAAGATTTCTTGCACTCTTGTCTGCATTTTTTTGGTTTGCATTTATCACTGCTTACGATGGCAATACGCGTAAGCTTATCCTGTGTAGGAGGTTGAGCCATGACTTAACGCTAAATGCAACGTGCTCTACGACCTACAGTAAAAACGGCTAAGTGAAACCATCGAATCAAAATTTTTTATAGTAAAATATGCAGTCTAAAACAGCTTACTCTGCGCAAACCAATTAAAGTATTTTAGTTTTAAATACTTTAACATTATCCATTTAATTGAGTTTATTGAAATGAATAAGACTCCCATAGATACAGTCAGATTCTAATACAATAAGTAAAGCATAGATGAAACCACCCCTGCTTTCGCACAAATAGAATGCTGGCAAATATAAAAGTGGTAGCTGAGTTGTGCTTGGTATATCATCATTTGAGATACAGGAATTCCTAAGACTGAATAATCACTAGGTTGATCCAACAGTACTATCAAGCAGTAGTATTGAGCGCTGGTCTAAGTCCTCTTGGATACCTCGAAGCATATGATTCGCGTGTGTGAAAACGCGTGAAGGAATTCGACATGAATACGGTCTTTTCAGTCAGAAGATCAGGTGAATGGTATATCCATGTTAATCATATATTCAATAGGGCAGTTTCGCTTTATTTTCGGCACCAGTTCTACCTATTTGTGATATTTCACGTTAGCATAGATATCATGAAAAATGAAACAGCATTAATTGTTGCGTCTTTGAGTAGTGCTTCGCACTATGCTGAGCCGATCGAATTTAGACACAGTTAATATCTACCAAGATTTCTTAATTTAAGTCGGCTTTAGAGACATTCGAAGGACATGGAGCATCAGCGAAAGTCGGATCCATTTACTTTAGTGGGCAAGGAGCTCAGCAAATAAATGCGTTTCCTAACTATTTTTAGGCTGTTCTATCTTGAACTCATTGTATATTCCATATACTTAGATTTTATATGCATTTCATCTATTTATTCAATTTTTACACTGTAACTGCAGACAAATTACCACATGCCATTAATAATAACAAAGATTTGCAAACAAAATGCAAGAATCATTTTCTGGTAGGGTCCATCCCGCATCGTGGAGCGAATATGATTGTTTCGAGGCCCAGAGTTTTACAAGTTAACCATCTGATTTGTATGATCTGAATATATAAACGAAGCTGAAGAGTAATAAACTTGTGAATAAAAACGAATATGTTTATATATTTACAATAAAGGCACCAGCAAGGCATTTTTTTCAATTATAAGAAAATAGTCTTGCTCCATCTTTATTTGCTGACAATAGATAGGTAGTCGCCATTATATCAATAAGAGTGGAAATGATTATTAGAAATATCAAACTACGATCTCTGTTCTTCTCGCTGAACATTCCTTAAAGTTCATTCCTCACGAAGTTTCTTAGCGTCGGTGGGGCCACCCGACCAAAAATGTCGACTTTGAATGTTCATATCCTTCCGGCTCGCAGTTTGATGCCTATGAAATGAATACTCAAAATTTTCAACTTCAGGCGATATTGGTCTTAAGTCCAATCTCTAACTGTTCAAAAGATACCTTGGACCCGCCGCCTGATTCACTTACTAAGCCCCATGCAACTCGAGGGCACAACAGCGCAAGAGCGTGTTTAAGTGAGCTTAACACACACTGCTTGTTGAATGTGAACTGTAAAAAAGCGTAAGAAAACATTTATGCGACATCCCTAGAGTATTCCACTTGCCTCCAGATACCGATTTTTTGAAATGAATCTGTCTTGATAGAGAAAGTTTTCATTTGAATCGTTTTAAGTTTGTGGACATCGATGTTGAAAAAGCACAGCATTTAGGTTCGAATAGATTAAAATGACAATAGCATCTAATCTTGTCGGAGAAGAATTGACAATGGTAGTGGAACTAGTTATTATATTGTTATGTTGTGTTTACATTAAATACGCTTTTATTTTGTCTTCAGCATTAACCGTATTAATAATATCTTATGTTCGGTTCATCATATCTTGAGATATAAGTACAATGTGAACCTACTCAAGGTGCCTTGGGATATTTTTTGGCTCCGAAAATGAGACTGAGTCACTAGCAGAAACTTTAGATTTTGGGATAGAACCTGAGCTTCGTCCCATTATTATCATCAGGTCATTTTTTTATTTCTCCCCACCCATTAGGGCAAGTCCGAAGGACTTATTGGGGGTACAAGAGAAGTACAAATAGCTTTTATAACAAGTAAGCACAATAGTTAACACAGAACACAGTAAAAACGTTTGTTGACGTCTTCGGCTGTTTGGTCTCTTCTCTGGCGTGGCTTCGTCATACAGGTAGCGGTTCAGCTTCGTCGTGGCTCCTTATCCATCCTCGTCCGTCTTCATGTCTCCTACCAGAAATCTTGCAAAATTCTGATGGAGACTTCGTCCATTGCTACATGCACGTGTATTCCGCACTCCAGTTTGAAACCATGAATCCGGTTATTTAAATCGTGCCTCGTGTTCCAAGCTGTAAGAAATCGTACTTCTGCTATCATCAGGTCATAGTAATTCGGAAGTAATTGACAAGGAACAGCTTGACTTTCTATCTAGCAGAATGGATAGGTACGTCAGATTGATCTCGAAATAGAGTGAAGCTGAAAGCCCCGGGTAATTGTCGTGTAAATGACCCTGCCGAAGTTGGGTTGTATTGTATTTGTTTGGGGAAAAGAAATTCGAGAACGATGCACAAAAATATATCGTTCTCTCCTACAGCTCCTACTCAGACGAACCTGTGGATCTTTAAGCATGTACGTCAGTCGTTCCCTTAACCCTCACCAAGTGTTTTAATAAATAGAACCGATCGAATATTTCAAAGTCCTTTTATTAAGCAATATCCGGTTCAACTGATTTTGCCTATCGGAGACGTGAAGACCTTTACTTAAGCCTCCACTGGGTAGACTAACACTTATCTTGATAGGAAAGAAGCTACCCAGATGCCAATTCAAATGAGGATCCCCCTTCCCAAAATAGCACTAACTAGCGCCATTCCACTCACAGTGTCAACCAACTGTCATACCGCTAATTTACAAATTGTCTGTATCTATAAAACGTTATTTTATTTCTCTCATCTCGAATATTAAAGATGGAAGTTTGCTTTCCTCCTAACAGGCTTAACAAGCTTCGTCAAGCGTCAGCGGTACAGATGCAGTGGAGTGGGAGGCAGCGTACAATCACGATGGACATATTTGCGAAATCCCTGAACCGTCTCAACGCATGGATGGCTTGACTTTCCGGTCTCAGGTTTTAGTTTCCACTACTTGCAGGACCTAGGAGGACGAGGTCAATCATGTGACCTAGCGACAGATTAAATTTGCTCCCATTTTATATCAGAAGAGAAACTTTTTCTCTCTCAACTGTGAGGAAGAGAAAGGGAATTATGACAGTCAGAGAAGTGAGCACAGATCTCATTTTGCACACTGCCCTACTTCCCACCAAACCTATCCTTGCATCGAGACAATCTCCACGACCACCCTTTCACAAACACCATTCAACGTTCTGCAGATTAGGCCCATAGGCAGTATTGCCGATAATTCAGATCACTGCTTGCGTACTTTGCAAACATTCAATACGGGTGCTATAATCCGATTTCATTCGTCCCTTATCTCTCTTCCGAAACTCTAGTTTGGTAATAGCACTTTGCAACAATAGGCTATGTGAGGAGCACCTTAATACCGATATCACACATCACTCATTGACTCATATTAAAGTGAAAAATAGGGATAACTGAAAAACAGGGTGGCGCTCCCAAATAGTACTGAAATTACTAATTCAATGCCACTCTGCCCAGTTGTGCTTGTCATCACTTATACCCCTATTTTTCGCCAAAGACAATTTGAATACTAACTGTAATTTTGGTTCAGTTTCTGTTTCTTACCCGAATCCATCTTGGGAATGAATAAATACTTCTACGAGTCGTGTCAAATCGTTATGCGGTCAGCCAGCATGGCTCAACTCTTCCGATTGCTTGCGTTTTGAACTGGGATAAAACCACATGCCTTTGTAACTGATTCAAACGTATACAGGAACCTATTCCCTGACAGATTTATACTTTATTGGTAAAACAAAGCTGCCTATAAAGAATTTATCTCGCATTTTCTCCCTTCTGGGGATAAAGATACACATGGCAGCGAAAAGTGGATTAAAACCAATCTAAAATTGCGTTAGTTCATCCTAAGCAGCTGAAACACCCACAAGAAGTCTCGTGCACAATTTACCTGAAAATAACACCAAGTTCTGCTGACGCGGCTTCAGCTATTCGATCAGCATGTTTCAATCAGAAGCTCAGTGGAACACCATTAGGGATTATTTAAAATGACCTCAGCCGGTCTCCCAAAGGTAAGCCTCTCCAACTGATACCAAAGAAACCCAAAACACTACCCAAAAAAATTTGAATATTGACTCACAAATGTTTTAATGTATATTCCGAACCAGCTCAATAACTTCCAGAAACGCAATATCTAAGAACGACACTTATCAAACTCCCGATTCGAGAAAATGTAAACTGCCCAGACCGGCGTTTATTTAAAATCACAGGCCCCGCTGACTGGTGGCTTGCCTTCATTCTAAAACTTCACACTTGCGTCACATAAATTAGTCGACGCATTTCGTTTTTTAGAAACTTCACCTAACATTTTGTGCGGTTAACGAGTTTCACAACCCCACGTGAACCAAAGCACACATCACACCTGCCACTTACGATTAACGAAAATCAATTTCCTCAAGATGTCTACGCTCAGGGAACGATTGGTCTAATTTGGTCAAGCAGCGACAATTTATAAAAATTGATAAGGCGCATTGTCATTACATTTAGTGAGACAGCTAGTCTTTTAGCTAAACTGAGTGATCTAACGCACTAATGACCAATGATTTGAATTCTCATTGATCCAAATAGTAAATACACCGCGATGACTAGTAATTCGCCTGCGTATTGGAATCTGTGACGCCGAACGCTTCGATCTATAACTACTCGAATAACCAGCAGTGTTAAATTTCGAACTTTTGCTTTAAAATCGCAAAATCATTCCATTGATGTTGCGATTTTAGGGTGAGAAAGAATTGTGATTTCGTTAAGTCACTCAAGGAGGAAAAGTTAGCATTTCTATCGCGAAATGAAAAGCCCTATCTGACACCATCAGGCCTGAAATTTAAATTAGTCGCAAGGAGATTATTGATCGAAAAAAAACTCGGCTCAGTATGATTAAGTAGTTCACATCTCTGGCAGGATAAAATATACCCGTGGCTAAGCGAATCTTAGGATGTTAGGCAAAGAGATACCCGTTTAACGATACGGGTTATACAAATGCAGCCTTCCTGTAGCAGAACGCTCTAGATGGAACAGTCTCACGCTTATTTAAAATGCAGCATCACATCGACCGCCTAAACAACACGTCCAACCATAACCGACCCTCCTGCTCAGTTAAGTCCTTCGTGACGAGGGATTAAAAATCATGTGCGAGCCAAGCACGTCGTGAGCCACTAACTAATACATTCGCACTTCTGCGTTAAGGTGGATTAGCAAGTGCCGCAAATCATTAATATGCGAAAATGTGTCATCTGCCAACGTCTTTAGCCAAGAAAAACACTGATAATCCCATATTTGATTTAAAAAGAACCAAAGCTGAATCTCACGATCAATAGAATGCATGCAAGGATAGTTGAACGGTTTCAATACTAATGCGTTTAAAATATTAAAGGTTCAAGGTAAAAATAGCAAACACTTATTGCGATAAACATAAGACCTTGTGCCAAGCTAACAAAGTAGAATAATTTAAGAACTCACCACTCCATATACGAGAAAATCACAATTAACGACACCGAATCTGCAATGACGATTGAAAAGTAGAACACTTGGAAATCGGTGACACAGTTAAATCAGTTTGTCATGTTTGCCATTCAATAGATTATTACATGGTGATCACAACACTATTTAAGGTCTGGAGTGGAATTTCAAGCGAATACGATTACAGACACTGGAAGTTTTGTGAAGGTACTTTGATCAGCTTGTTATTTAAAAGAAGAAAAGAGGGAAAGGCGGAGACCACGGGTACAGATGGTGGAATGCAGGGGAGTTATATAGATATATTTGGAGCTGTCAATGGGTAACCAACGGCCGTTACAACATACCATGGGGTAAACGAAGACCAGATATACCAGAATTATAATGAGACAGAACGTATGTCAATCTTTCAAGCTACTGACTACAGAGAATAAGCGCAACAATGAGACCATATAAGCCCAGTACTTCAGCGAAGATGAGAATTAGGATCATGCCTACGAATAGACGGGGTTGTTGGGCAGCTCCTCGCACACCGGCGTCACCGACAACTCCGATGGCAAACCCAGCTGCAAGTCCACAGAGGCCTACACTTAGGCCCGCGCCGAGTTGTTTGAGTGAACTACAGTACACGTCACACAGATAAAACTAGCTTACAGCTCCATGTTCTTCATATTTTCTCCTTTTGAAGCAACAACAACAGAGACGACCAAGCCATAAATAGCCACGATACCGGCCATGACGACTGGAACAAGCGACTTCATGATCGATTCAGGCCGCATAACACCCATTGAACAGATACCAGCGCCAGACTTTGCAGTCCCATACGCCGCACCAAATGCTAAGAAAGGAATAAATCCCAAGAAAGTCAAACATACCGCAAAATACAATCGATGCGGTTGCACCCATGATTCCGAAAAAAGGGGCGTAGGTTGGCTCAGAGGACATCTCTGCAAACCGATGGCGATGAAGGTAGAGCAAATGCCGCTGAGATTCGGTGCAGTTAAACACTAAATATGTTTAAAATCAGTTTCATTGAATGGAAAGGCAGACTAAATTGATTTATTTTTATTGTTTATGTTATAGAAACTTTATTGAAGTCAAAGGGTTACATCATCAACCCACTTTGAGAGAATTTAAGCATATCACGACGACCAATAATATAGAAACTTAAATTCATTTTGTAGAACATTCAATCAACATTTGTCTTCTACCAGCTTTTTTGTTTTCAAGAATATTTCAGAGCGATAACTTTAGTCAAATGCCTTACGTCACTACAATAAGCTAAGTCTATCATTCTTAGCAATACGTTTGAAGACAATGTCCATAAATGTATATAGGTTCCCCATCCTCGATGATTTAATAGGCGCGTTGTTATTGAGAAAAGGTAGGGTTCTTAGTAGAGGGGGATGAGATTCTTTTATTTCAGCGGGGAATGTAATTTAATTAAAAAGCTGAAAAATATAGACCTACCTTCAGTTTAACCTTGTTCCTTCCATAGAAGTGCCATGTTTTTTTTGTAAGATTTTTTTAACGTCATTCGATTTCAATGTACTCCCTAGCGATTACATATGCCAGTGGTCTTAAAAACGAAATTTCAACCGCTAGCAACAATAACTATGAACGATACTTAATACAAATGGAAGCAGGGGTTAAAATATTGCTTTTAAAAGAGGTTCACACGTTGCTAAATTTATTGCATTTTTGTGCCCACATAAACACACTTTTGATTAAACGGACCAGAATTATGTTAATACATCTGCTGTAAATCTGAGGTAAGCGAACGATCCAGTTTCTCACAGATATTTGAAGACCAAATGCACTCAGAAAGTCCTTTACGTCTGCATCATTGGTGTGAAATTATAGGCAAAATGAATATCCTCGGGTTGATTGATAGACATCAATCGAATCCACACATAACTGGGCTTTCATGGCCATATACCCCTGTCGATACAATCCACAAGCCGACTAAGGGTAATTTTTGACTTCAGTGCTATACTATAAAAGAAAGTCAGATGAACTGTCGGTATTTTGAATCAAGCCTATTCAAACTTTTATAATATTAAGGGAAACGGCAGAAATAGGAATGGGCCTCGAACGCCGTATTTCACACTTTAAATTCAAATGTCAATTCGAAGCAGGTTAATTGAGTCCCTTAGGGCAGAATCTTCTAAACTAGTTCTTCGGTTTCATAAACACCGTCAATGAACGAACCAACTAGCCAGGTATGTTATGAAAAATTGGCACTGCAGGGACGTCTAGCTGTTCTAATCTTCCATTAGGCGGGAAGTGCAGGGATTTTCTACATATGTAGTGTTGCCGATTTTCTAACCTGTTTACTTTGTCCATGTTTACGGCTGTATGGCAGTTTTCTCAGCCATATTTGACCTAAACCCGCACAATCTGCTAAATTTGTGTCACCAACACCTAGTAAAACAAAATCCTTGAAAACTTTTCGGGAACAAACTGTTCACTGATGGCGTAGAGGGCGAGTACCCGGTTACTTATCAAATGACACATTTTTGAAACTGATCGGAGTGCGTTCATGACTGAACGACGACCCACAATAACTAATGCTAGTCAACGAAAGACCGGCCGAACGGAACTACACAGTCAGTGGGCTACCGTGGCACCTTCTTCCACTCAAAGAAGATTCTTTCCCTCATCAATACAAACGATTTCAACCATTTTAGCTAAAAGCATTTCTATGGATTCCTAGGTTGCTAAATAGTACAGCGAATTTCAAACGCGAGATCCTTTTTAATCAGCCGAATAAATAATTATTTGTTAGGGTTTCATTTAGTCATGAATTCAATATATTACCTTTAGGCAAAATAGCTGCTATTTCGATTCATCTACAAATAAATTTAAAACTTTGCATGGCAAATTTTTAAAAGTAATTCTGAATTATGCACAGTATTGGCAGCTAAATAATAAAACTCTAGCACTCTATTTTAAAGATTAGTGGCACACCATCACGATCCAGTCAGTTTTGGCTGTCAGGTCTGCCATTCTTGGTGATTGCAAGACACCTGCCGACATGAACGAGTTAATGCTCATAATTATGGGGCAGATAGCAGAGTTGGGGAGAGATCAATCAACGAAGATCAAAAGCGATAAGAACGACCATTTCTCTTGATCTTTTCTAGCAAGGTTGACTGCATCGAATCGATCACTGGATTCTCCCACTGTGGATTCTCAGTCACTACATCCTCCTCTAAAAAGGCAGAATTTAGAACCCTCAAGTAATGCTCAGAAACGGTTGCGACTATGAACTGATTGGGACCCGGAAACGAACGATCTTGGCCTAAAATGAATTAGGCTTCTCTAGATACACTAAGGTTGCCCTGTTTAAGCTCGAAACCACGAGGCTAATTCTGATGCAGAATTCATCAGAAGTTCATTAAATTTAATCTAAAAGCAAATGTGTAGTATAATTTAATGTCGACCGACTAAAGCTCCTGTTATTTTTACTACCCTTCTACAGTGAATCACCCGTGTTGGCAAGTACGTCCTCTGCACACTGCCTGAAATGCCTTAGCATACGCTCTCCGGTGATAACGGAAATAAATGTGTAAATAATTTACTGAGGTGTTTGGGCTGATCGAACCACTTCCACAGGCCTCGTTTTGAGATAGTTTATTAACGCGTAGTCGAAGCATGGCATTCCAGCACGTGCGGATAACCCATTCTGCCAATTTGTTTAAATAGAGGATTTTAGTAGAATGCGCGACTATCCAAATTTTCATCAGCTACGTTGTTTTTATATTGGTTACTTCCTAATCCTACTTTAGGCCTGCGAAAACCTATATTATCAACCAGAGCAAACAAACCGAACCAGGACAACACCATACGTTGTGCAAAACAGTTATCCTCGGCAAATTAACTCTCGGGGGTTAAATATGAGCCACCTGAACTTGGCAATTAGAAATAGCGACAATTAATTCGAGGAGTGGAGTTACTAACTTTCCATATTGCTATACCGAGACTCACACATTCAACTCTTGGCCGAGTTTTGAAGGTATTAACATTGCAAAATGAATCCAGATAAAAATCTAGACGACTCATTCAAATGGAATACCGACTCCATTTGTCTTACTTCTAGCATTACATCCTTCTGGTTAGTTATTTTATTCGTCCCCACACACTTGGGAAGCCCCAAGGACATATTGGGGGTACAACAGAAATACAAGAGCTTGTACAAAAACTAGACACTTGCACAGCATAGAAAAGTTAAATGGACGTCTTCGGCCTCCTAGCAATTCCTCTGCATGGTTTCGTGGTGCAGTAACATTCCATTCTTCTATTACACTTCTTGCAGCACCTCGTTGTCCTCGTCTGTTTATCCTTATCCAGGTATTCTTTTATAGTAGCGACCGTGTGTGGGTAAGGTTTCTTCGCAGCCGTTATGGAGCATTGTTGTTCCCCTGCCGGTTGGACTTTCTTTGCAGTTGTTTCTCTCCGTCATGTTCAGTTCTTCCACTTTCTTTACTGCAGTCTGGTTCTTTCCTCTTCTCTGTTGGCTTCCCTCTTTTTATGATTTTGACCGAAGAGGGACAGTCGCTAATATGTCTCTTTAGCCACCACTGAGTCTTGTATCTTTTAAAGCAATCTTTAGTTTTATATACCTCTTCTCCATGATCTTGTCTTACGTGTCTTCGCACCTCCTTTGTTGTGGCGAAACGTCTGTGGCAGTTTGCATTGGTATAGACAATATCACGTTGCCTTTCTGGTTAATACTATTTTGATTACCAGTATCACCATCATCGCAGTTTTGGAGCTTGAATCAAAATTTAACTTGGAATGCAGTGGGATTCCTCTCTTTCAGCAAAGAGCATTGTGCAATGTGAGTTTCGAAAGGACACACTCCTTTTTTAATAGACTGTCTTTTTGGGAATGAAATAGTCGACGGATTTACCGAAGGTCAGGTCTCCTTCGGCGGAGAGAAGTTTACTTTTTAAATAAGCAACAAAAATGGAAATTTTAGGCATATCAACCAACCGCAAATAAATATGAAATAGTTCAAACCAAACGTTGGGAATCCGCGCTATAAGAATTCGCCTGCTCACTTTTTTGCTGTTTTTATAGTACAGATAAAATTTCGAAGCTGCTTTGTATTTGGCCAGAAGTGGATGGTATTATGCGGCTCTCAGACGATTTCTTTGATGAAAGCGGATGATTTTCGTTATTTAGAAATGTTTTGCTGCAAGAAATGTCGCCGACGAAAGGGCTGAATCGCATCTAAAATTCGATGTTTTGGAGATTTTGAAGAAGACTTGTTTATCTAGTGACAATGTTGCCATGCTTATTCCATGACATTAGTTATTGTAAGGTACCTAGGCATTTTTAGAAATTTAAGGAACACTGATAAGCTGAATGGATCCCTTAATAATATGCCACTTAATGAATCAGAAAGGCTTCGGCTCTGCATTCTCCACCGAACCCTGAATGGTAAAATTAAACTCAATAAATTCTTCTTTCTTAAACTCATCGGTACCGACCTAACGATGAGTTAGTCTTTTCTCAAAACAATGAATTTGATTTGATCCACTTTTCAATAGCAGCTTCTTCTACTTAAAACTGTGCTAGAAATGCATTTTTTGCAAAAGCATGGCGCACTCCTCTGAAAATCTGGCAAAAAGAAACTGTGTGCCATTCAGGAGATTTGGATCATATCTCAACAGGCCTTATCCAAAAATTAAAAATTATAGCCAGAATTATTTTACGAATGAAATCCATGTAAATAACTGACAGGTTAGAAAGAAGGGAGCACTCTGCAGTGTTAAGGGGAGGAATTCTACTGACTGATATTTGTCTGAATTTCCTTCCAGTTATTTCATTTAAAAATCCTGTTTTTGGACCTTTTGTGTTATTCTTTATGTATCTTCATGTCCAACAGTTTCCGGTTGGAAAGTGTCTAGTTTGTTCGCCTTAGATGCGTCGAGTGCCTCACTTTGAATAGGTTCAAGATGTATCTACGGCCACCCAACGGTCGTATTGCAACATTGGTGACAACCAATTAGTACAACTGCCAAGATCTGAAAAATGCTTAAAATATTACCAATGTAATAGATTAAAAGAGGAGATTTCAGAGAAAGAGCTAATGATAACAACAGAGCGTTTCATGCGTCGCACCCTTCTTCCGTCTCATCTGAACAATTTTCTTCTTCGCGTAGACACTGTCAAGGCTCCATCTTCGATCGACCACTTTGGCAGTCACTTCACCCTAAATCTCCATTGATATCTACAAGCTCAGTGATCGCCAATCAGCTTGTAAGCGCAGTGCTCCTGATTGAGGATCTGTCACCTACGTTTCTTTCTATCTCCCCCAGAGATTGAATGAGCTTTGCGGATTGGTGCTTCCAAGGTTATTCTGGTCTATTTAAGTGCCACGTTGGTCCACTAGGCGGTCAAACCTACTTTCATCCTCCTCGTGATGACCACCGGTAACCCCACGGCAACTCTGAGGGCTAATGAGAGGGTGGGCCGGATAGGATTAATCACTCACCGGACGTATAAAATTAGATTATGCTAGCAGAAGTACAACATTGTACAGCCTGGTAAACGATGCACTACGTAAATACCTGGATTCATGGTCTAAAACTGGACTGTGGAAAGTGCGTGCATGTAGCAATGAATGGAATCTCCGCCAGAAAGTTGAAAAGACTCCTCGAAGTGGTATGAGGATTGTCTACCTTAACAATGTCGAGGAAGGACGAGGCGGCACTACGAAGACGAACTGTTACCCGTACTATGAAGCCATGCCAGAGAAGTGACCAGAGAACTGAAGACGCTTTTACTGTCTTCTGTGTTATCTGTTGTGTGCTAATTGTTGTTAAAGCCATTTGTACTTCTGTTGTTCCCCCAATAAGTCCTTGGGACTTGCCCTAATGGGTGAAGAGTAAATAAATAAATAAATAAATAAATAAAATTGCATTCAATGCCACCTAAAGTCCTAGTCGGCTGTCAGCTCCCACTCGATTTGGAGGCTGACATCATGAACATAGAACCGCGTAGAGATAAGGATTCGATTCCTTCATGTTCTGGGATTTATCACACCCTCCCAGTCTACAGGGGTATGAATTTTGCCGAATGACCCATCGTCTCATTCTAGCGATAATTTCGCAGGTGTATGCGCATCTAATTCTCGATAGTACCTTTCCTTCAAAGTCCTCTACTCTTATTAACTGTGCGAAAACCAGCAGTGCAGTCTCATTTCCGTTTAAGTTGGAAAAACGTGATCTGCGGAGCGTTTAAAATAGCATACTATAAAGATTGGATTCTCCATTAGAGATCAATACGTACAAACTGGCTTGCAAAGGGAAAACCCAATCGTTCGATTTAACAAATAATGATATAGTTATCATTAATTGTGCATACAATTTGAATTACTACCACATGCAACTTTCGACAAGAAGTAGTTTGTTTGATTGAACAATGGTAACAAACAAATACTACACGTCGAAGCTGTTATACCGCAAGTAGCGCTAAATCTGAAGAGGATGATATTACTAACCCCTTCAAGAGATGCCATTAAATTAAACACAAAGAGAATAAGCGAAATAGCCGGTTAAATCAGCGTCAGTAATGAAATCTGCAGCTTGCCATGTTGTACTGAATACAATATTGCTCGGTGAAGGGACTTGGAATGAAAAGGAAAATGCAGAGCTACTGAGAAATATCAGTCTCCCTGGCACCGCTAAGTAGGCTCTTACATAATGACCAGTTTATTAGGTCATTGCAATCATTCAAGGCTACCAATTGGCAAGACGATATAGAGCTTTCGAGTTTAATATTTGGCAAAAAAATCGGTGCAATTTGGAGACTTCAGATCTTGAATTTCAAAACTTGCATCAGTTTTCGCCTGCTATTTGAAGTAGGATGGTTAAAATAGACAAAGCAGGCTTTTCGAGCGGTAGTTAATCACACATTCCCTTACCTTTAATACTTTCCTGACTGGCAGAAATCCTTCCTTTTGTAAGATTTTCTACACCAATTGAATTGTTAGTATAATATTATGGTCCTCAAAGGGAAAGGAGTGCACACTGAAAAAAACCTCTGAGAATACTCTGACGACTTGATTTTGGAGTTACAATGCAAGAAACGAATCAAACTTGAAGCTTCTGTTGTCTGATCACCTGCCTGAAATCAGTTCCTCTGTAATGCCCATGTCTCCATGTGTTCAATGGGCGAATTGTGGATCCCTCACCCAGAGCCCCGAGAAAACTAAAAATGACCTTCAAAGGTCATACCCGGTGCATATTTTTGGTTTAACTCTAATTGCCTACCTCAACTCTAATGAATGGAAGGGACTGAAACTTCACTTTGGCCAAAAATCTATCGATTGATTGCCTTCAAATTGGTGGAAGCAATATGCGGAACCCTCGACAACGGAATGACTGGGAGGTTCCACAAGTTGCCAATCACAAGCATAAAAACACAAATTGCACACAGCAGCGTTCCATTTAGTAAACTTATGCCCGCGTTCACATAGCCTAGATTTAAATAGATGTGAATTATTGCACTAAGAAGGTCACGAAAAAGAGTCACAGGAAGGTAGATGAACAAAAACCACTCTGGAGTCATAAACATCAGGCAGAAACGTGTTTACGCAGCATCAGAAAAAAACCCGAGTGCTCGAGTAAAAACGGAGCTGAGGCGATTTCATTGTACAAAAAATATAGTTAAAGTTTGCACAAACTATCAAATATTCCCGACTTCAACAGTGAGCTACACACCACCTCCAATATTCAGAATGTGAAAGATTTCGCGTTCATCACCACCGGTGTCATAGTACTATTGTCGACCTCGCTGGAGACTGAACTATTAACTCACCCAAAATACCACCGTTTGCATTATATAGTTATGAGCATCTGGAAATATTAGAGTTTTGAGCAGCTCAGCGATGAGAGAGGGGGAAACACTCCAAGCGCACGAGCGCATCAGTTAGAAGGGTTGAGCTGCCGTTGTTAGTACCATCATTGCCGGTGTCATTTGAGAATCGAGAATGAATTGCGGAGCGGAAAGTTGAGAGAACAACAACAAAAATACTCACTGTTGTGAGAACGACACAGATGTTTAACAGCACGTGAATTTAAAATACCTAATACCTATGAGATATTACTTCCGCAGTTTTTTCCTAGTTATGCCCTTCTCATTTTGTTTGCCTTGACTGTTAGATTCATTGAAGAAACATGCCATCCATTCTTGCCTTTTGCGTTAGTAAAATGTTAGGTATTCTGCTTGAGATCACTAGTTAATTCAATAGTTAAAATCAAAGAATTACATACAGAAATACTAATAGGTTGAATTAAAATACAGAGTGATTACAGAGACCAGGCGAATCCTTAAACGATGCCTTCTCTCATTCCCTTCCCATCACTACTCACGGGGAGAACTACATCCACTTAGGAAAACGGCGAAGAAATCAGAACTAGACCTCTGTAGTACTATCGCCTCTCACATTGGAATACAGTACGGTAGAAGGATGTTCAGCATGCTCATGACTTTGTTAATTTTACAAGTATCGCATCTTCTTAGTGCTCACAGTGTAAAAATGTTGGGTAGAGCCAATTAGGCTGCGGGAATAACAGATTGGCCATGGCCTGAGTTCGAACGTGGACAAACTGACCCACTGGTACACATTGACGCCATGTACTGGTTAAGCCAGCCTTGAAGATATTGAAAATAAATCTCTGGAGGGTTCAGAAAAATACTTCAATGGTGAGAAGCGAAGGTGACAAAATAAGAGGGATGAACATGAGATGGCATTGAATCTATGGTGATTACCAAAAGGAACTCGACACTTTTAATAAGGCATTTCAAGTGGTATTCAAAATTGTTAACTCAGATTTGAAGATTTCAACTATTAACAGAAAACCGGAGCTGTTAGAATAGGAGTTCCAGGACTCAATGAAAATGCATATTTAGTGCCCACAAAGGTGAATGCAGATGAAACTTTAGCCCATAGTATCTGAGATGGCAAAAACCCTTATAAGTATTTTCTATGACCATTGTGGATCTTCCATCGATTGATCATTGAAGGGGAGCATAACGACAAACTCTCCCAAACACCTATTCGATATCTTTTAGGAATTCGAACAGTTCCGTTTCAAAGAAATCTATCCTCCGTCCAAACACGAAATAATTTTGAATGCTTATACTTAATGCAATGCAAGTTATTTGATCGGCATTCGATGGACAGGAGTTGATAGACTGGTAACGGAGGGGTTGGGAGCAGAAAGCGCTCGAAATCACAGATATAATCGTTTCGGATGCACATGAAGATCGATGTCTTCTTAATAAGTTAGCGAATTTCTCTAGTTATCATATCGCAAAAACATATTGAGTCGGATCTGGAAGCATTCCGTCTTCACTCAGGTCCAAAAGCGATGTATGTCGCAATGAGAGCGAAGCCCAAAACCAACGAAGCGATCTTCCCAAACCTGTCTTTCACACCTAACTCCTCGTCCTCTCCAAACTCGTGTGGGAGCATCTCACAGAATACCACAAAGAAGAATGTCCCACAGGCTAGACCTTGAAGAATTGCAATGCCCATGAGGAGAGCGGGTGAGGAACGCTGTGCAATCAAAGCCCAACCGATGAGAACACCGACTGGAGAGGCTAAAGCAAAAGATAGGGTTCCCAACCATTGAGAACGCATGATCCCATCAACTTGATAGGACGTTGCCAGAGAGAAACCTAGAAAAGAGATAACTGGATCTTAGAACAAATTTCAACAAATAATGTTTGGAAGCATCAGTTCCACGTTTCCAGTTATATTATAGCCCTTCAAAATATAACATCGAGAAAGGTTTTAGACTAGCAAAGCCAAGGAAAACTGAGATTCGAGGTTCTTGCGGTTAAATTTTCTTTGAAACTAGTCTCCTTGGTTGAATGAATAGGGTTTAAGCCTTGAACATCTTATATGTAGCTTTAGAACTCGCCCTCGATAAAATTAGTGAGAAAGTCAATGGAAAAGCCTGAGGCTGCTTTGAAGAAGCAACTCGCATCAGCCAAACTTTTAATGTCAACGCAATATCCAGATTGAGCGGAATTATTTATTAATCGAGAAAAATGAAAAAATTAGCACTTATAAAAACTTATCAAAAAAGTGAAACACTCAGGATGTCTGGTGAAAGATCGCTTTAAGGCACGATGACTGCCAGTAATTTAAACGAATACCTTAATCTTTTGTGCCACTCTCCTTTTAACTGCTTGGAGTTTTACCATAGGTCCAAGCTCTTACGTTCTTTGCCAATAAAAACCAGAATGAAAGAATGAAATCGACGCGACAGCAAAATTAATGACGGCATACCGATACTAGTGGCCATTATGAGTTTATGGAGTAAGAGGGCAGAGAACAAGGTGACCACTTCGGAAACGCTTCGCTGCAATCCAACTGCTAGACCTTCGAAAACGGAATGGACAGAAAGTGCAGTGAGCAGGAGCACGATCTGAAAATTGGAAGTTCCAATATCTGCTCCAGTGATCATTTCGTGATCGTGTGAGTGACTGATGTGTTCGTGGTGATTGTGAGGAGCGGCAGAGTTAGAAGTAGGGCTGGGTCTACGCCTTTTTTGGCAGATGTGAGCCCCTTGCTCAACCGTTAGTACCATGAAGAATCCAAGGAGGGTAAACAGGGCCGAGAAGGGGTAGTGGGTATTGATTTTGAGAGCACTCAGGGCCACTGCCATCGAATCGTTCACGTCAGGGAAGAGGTCCATCAGACCTGTGGATTAAATAAGACAAAAAAGGCAAGATTGGCAGTGCATTGAAGGGTTCATATTGCAGTGTTATTGACAAACGCAGAAGTTGTCGTATAACTTTTCCTACACTGACAAAGTGGATGAAATACGAGGCGATCTGTGCTAACTACGGATCTGAAAAAAACAGTGATTATGAGTTCTGGAAACTATATTTTGGACTTAGTTATGACAGATACTCTAAGTTTAAGAAACAATCATTTTCCTTTTAGCGGCTATAAACTCACATTTGAATTCACATTATAATTCTAGGGCTTTGGATTGCGCGTTCCTGTGGGTATGCGTAGAAACTAGATGAGCATGATTCAACAGGTGAGCAGAAAACTGCATATCTAAGTCAAAACAGGAATACGACCGAAATTTATATCGATAATTTTTTTTATTTTGTGCTATTTCCCTTATAATGCATTTCAGGTTCTAAGGGGATACGAAAAACACACCAGATATCGTCATAGTCAACTTATGAAACTTAAATACATAAAGTTTTTAAGCTGTACACCTAATGATAATTTAACATAGGATGACGTTTTGGTCATAAATATACGCCTGCGTAGCTGCTTGAAAAGATTTTGGAGCCAACTGGTGTACGTACAAACAAAGTGCGAACTGGGAACATCAGGCCGTGGTATTTTAGAGCGTGTATTGGCGAAAACGGGCTGATCTGCGAATTGAATAACTTAGAATAGGAGAACAAGATTCTACTTGTTCGGTAAGGCAGCAACTCTCGATCAGAGAAGGCCCGCGAGTGGAATACCCCATATTTCTCGAATGTAACGGCAAAAATAGTGGAAAAGATTCCTTGGAAACTCTTAACACTTTAGTCACCTTATTATGGAAATGGGAAGAGGAAAAAGCCTGCAAAATGAACACCAGAATGAGAGGAAAGAATATCCTAATGTTGAGTAGTTAAGCGCAGTAAATTCAACGAAAGGGTATTGCGCATGTAGGTTGTGATAGCCATATACACAACTAAACGCATTGCATCCGCATTCGATGTCCGCGTGACTTCACCCAATTATGTTCCAATCTTATTCTCGCTTAATTTAGCATATTCACATACTCACACTGGGTGTTCACCTGATTTCACCCCCTCTAATAAGCCTTCATTCAGTGTTCGATTAAACGCACTCCAGTCCTATATGCAAGACCAGGTTTATCGAAAGATCATGCATACAGAAGCCTTCACTGTTTACTTAAATATCCAGGTAACATGCCACAAAGGGAGCGCAATGGAAAGCGACTCAATGTAAAATAAATCCTATCCCACAGGCATCACTCAACACTTCACTACTCAAATCTGCACGACACACGAATCTACGTGGTTTACAATTAAAAAACGAGGGAGTAGTACACCCGAACTCTGTGTGATCGCACCAAATATCTGAAATTGCATTGTAATCAATGCTATCCATTGTAGAGAAAACTGTAAACTAGTTATTCTCTTGTTGGAGATCACTGTAGAGGCGAATGGAGAGGAGGAAGGTAAACCACACGGATTTTTTATTTAGAAGGTGAATGGAAAATTACAGAAAAAAAGTTATAGGTCAGAGAACTCCGGGGTTAATAAGCGAAGAGGAACCCCGATAAAGACCAGATGAGGCAAAATCATCAATCTTAAAGCAGACTTGGGGAAGAATTAAAAACTTCGGAGATATAAGTACAGATATTAATGACAACAGATAATCAGAGCATGTCTTATTGAGTCAACAGCTACGCGGATACGGTCAAAAAATAGGAAGAGATGGTGTTTTGTTAAAAACGTGTGTATAAGACTGTTTTCGGACCGTTTTGGTTATACGGCTCAATTCTTACAACACAGACATACTCGTTCGAAGATAAAGCACCATCTGCGTAAGAGAACAGGTCAGGTGGAACGTGGAACAGCGTGTCAAACGAGGTAAACGTGTTTTAAAGACGGATTTCCTCTCCAAGGGTAAAAAGATACTTTTTTGGAAATCAGTCTTTAATAAGGAAGTAGATTAAATATCAGTTTCTGTACCAAATGCCAGTTCGATAATTTGCATCATACAAAAGAAGTTGCATGGTTGTAGATATTCTGCTAAACGTAACGATCTGGAATCGTTTCCAATCATAGCACACATTAAACGTTGGCAGCCGAAAAGTTAAAATAATGTCTATTCCGTTTAAGGGCTTAATTTTAAAGAGTTAACCACTCTTGGGAATTAAACCGGCCGACAGACATTCCCACTGAGGAAAGTCTTGAGGGAATCTGAACGACCAATAAAAATGCCATCAGCGCACTTGCTCCATCCGTAGAGAACGCTGTTTCTTCAAGACGTTGTTCTGCTGTATGGACTAGCTTAGCTCACCCAATGTCCAGTTGCACTCTGAAGTACAAGTCATCTTGAAATAGCAAGGATTTACTCTAGTAACCTGAGTTCAGAGAACTGTTAACCGATTTGTCCATTGAGATCTCTCAGTATTTACAGAACGTCAGACTCGGGAGTAATTAATGGTCGGGAAAGTACTATGGAACCTATCAAAAGCTTCCATTTTCCAGTCTAGAAGGAAAGAAAAATCTATCAAGAACACGGGCGTGTTATATTTGCTTTCAAGATAACTCGCATCTGACCGTCCCTCGAGACTATCATTAATCGGCATTTGGTCATCCCCATCACTGGATGTGCACTAATAGGTTTCGAACCTGCTGTGTCTAATGACAACAGAGATGAAAATTTTTTAACGCTCAGGAACAACTTATTCATAGACACACTGATGTGACACTTCTTACACTGACACTAGTTAGTACACGCATCAAACTCGATGTCGAGTTTAAGCGGATCCAGTGTCATGAAGATGAAAAGTTTATGGCCTAGCCACAGACCCCATGCGTTAACACCAATCAAGACCAACTAGGACATTTTACTAATGGCTCAAAAAACTAATCAAATGATTTATTAATAAATTTGTGCATATAAGGATAACTAATTCAACGAAAAGGAGCATAGACGGGTGAAAAAACTCAATGGCCATAGCTACTCCTCTAACAGTTCCAGAAGAATTTCGCACTGTCAATGAGAAATTCGGATACTAGTATGCAATAGTGCAAATAGTAGCTACATGTAGACAAGACAATGGTTAGATTGTGAAAATCAAGGAGATTGGAAAGGTGTATTGAGCACTTCACTGGAATACTGTCTTTGATTCTGTAACCAAATAGGGTCTTCGAGGTACTTAATCTGATGAAAGAGCGAGTCCTGAAGGCACGTCAAAAATTGGAGAGCAACAAAAGTATAAAAGAATCCTATTCTACTCCCAACCTCTCTAGGGGCTAATGAGAGGGGCGGTCGGACAGGACTAATCACCCAATGGGTGTATAAAATCCGATTTTGACAGCAGAAGTACAACCTCGCACAGCCTGGATTCATGGGCTAAAACTGGACTGTGGAAAGTGCGTGCATGTAGCAATGAATGGAATCTTCGCCAGAAAGTTGGAAAGACTTCTGGGAGAGGTATGAAGATTGTCTGCCCTTAACAGTGTCGAGGACGGACGATGTGCCACTACGAAGTGGAAATGAAGTGGAACTGCTACTTGTAAGACAAATCCATGCCAAAGAAGCGATCAGTGAACCGAAGATGTCGATGAACGCTTTTACTGTTTTCTGTGTTAACTGTTGTAAGAACTATTTGTACTTCTGCTGTACCAGCAATAAGTCTTTGAGACTTGCTCAAATGGGTGGGGAGTAAATGAATAAATAAATGAACAGAAGAATCCAAACACAACGACAACTATAAATCTCTTGTTTTTTCATTTTTGTGAACAACAAGCAGTTTGCATCCTCCTGGCTAGAACAAAGGGTTATAATCGTGTAGGTCACCAAGAAATATCTACCTAGTTCTCTAGTGCCAACACTTTTTTCAGGCCAGTCGATGCCAAGGCAGACCAGGGAGAGGGCGCATACCGAATATTTGCTTAAACAAAATAAGCCGGATGAAAAACTCGACTAAGGTTGCCTCAATTTCGAGACGTATGCTGATAATATGGAAGCACTCCGACATTAAAGCCAAGAAGAGAAAATCAAATGCCTCATCGTAGATTACAAATCTTTTAAAAGAGAAAACGGATTTTTTAATAACATCTTCAACCATTGGCTAACAAGAATCCAGCCAAATATCCCTTCAAAAGGGTCTTAGCAAAGCTTCAGCAGATTCCTACAATAATCCCTATCGAGTCCACTGGAAGACACCGAAAAAGCATCAACCTGTTGATAGTAAAAGCATGACTTCATTTGTCCCGAAAAGCTGCAAGTGAAAGCGAGCAAATGCTTCAGATGGTAGCCACGATTGACCCAGTCACCCGGTTTGCAGACACGTGCGTCCTTACAAGCAGACTAAATGTATGAGCCAACACCAGACCCCCCCCCCCCAAACCTTGTACACATCCGTGAGGTCAGCTTTATGCCCCAATATCTGTAACAAAATTTTTAATAATCATGTGCAAACATACCTTCGGAATCATTTGGAACTTGAACCCAATCAGTAGTTCTGGGTACTAAATTTTACAGATCAGATTAATCAAATAACTTCCTCTTTAGGTACCCTATCTTTCACCCTACTATAAAGTTGCAATGTCTTTTTGAAAAGACCCGAGTAGTCTAAATTCCTATATCCATTGTAGTAAAACGAGTGACCAGAGAAGTTATTAATAACAGAGCCGGTCACACACAACCATATCACGTGCCTCGTGAATAAACAAGTAATCGAAATCGGAAGCTTGAACCACCTCCCTCCCCCTTCCGGATGTTTTAAAAATTGTTAATGTGTCTAGTTTGTCAATCTGCCGTACTACTTTCTCACGAAGGCGACAATACACACAAATACATATGGGAAGGGGTTAAAGTAGGATTACGGCGTCAAGTCTGTTCCTGTTAATCCAAGCGAGCGAGCTCGGAGCAAGCAAATTTAGGTACCATTCTCATGTCAACACACACACTTAGGCAAAGAGGACTGAAATACTGATAAATTATTGGCGAAAGTTTTGCCAAGAGGAGAGAAAGTTGGGTGCACATTCGATAATTACATACTGGAACGCCAGTGGTGAGTGCGTATGGCGGTTATGTGGGGTTGCACGCTTAGTACAAGAACGCAGGCTAAGTTGATACGCTATAGGGTTGATAATTGCATGTAACATCGTAAAATCCCGACTAGAGAGATTACATTCAAGGAAAGGAGCGGGTGAATAAAGCATAACTATCTCCGGTAAAGAGGAAATATAAGTTATCGCAACAACGCGCAGAAGTTGATACACCTGACGTTTTTTACGATAAGTGCTTAGTTTTCTATCCACTATTGAAAAATAAATGTTCTCAGTTAATCCGGAAAGCTTGAGAGTAAATAAGAGTGGATTAAGGCGGGTAACTCGGGCAAGGGTGAATCTCATTTTTTTACATGTTTCTTTGAGTAGTGTTATTTTCAGGCCCTTATTTTATTCCAATCAAATCTTCTAGCTGAAGGATTACGAATCTCGCTTTAAAAGATTTGTAAATGTCAGAGGAACGATTCATTTGGAACGAGAAGAGATTTTTATACCGGGGAGTCTACCTCTGGGTGTTCATATCTCGCACCAGAGTCCAGTATCATTTCTTCTGGCTCACTTACACTCAAGTACGGTAAAGACAGCTTGAAAAAAATAATGTTTTCAGACAATACCGACCACAAAAAGTGCCACATAAATGTACAAGTAGGCACGAATGGAGGCGCCGTATAAAACGCTAACTGCCGCTATATACTTGTCACCAGATTTGGCGTAAGCGGAAGTTGCTGCTCTAAACGTAAGTTAATACAGCTTGCAATAAAGTTAACACTAACTGGATGTAGCAGCGATAGGGGCATCACAAATTCGGCTAAATGGAATGACAAACGATTTTTGAATGGAAAGTGCGAGAATTGGATTTCGTATTATAAGAGAAGTTGAAAAGGACAAAAATTTTTACATCGCCGAGGGAGTTTAATGGAGCGAGCTTGATCTAGAAAAGCAAATACACCTAAGAAACAATGCCTTTGTAAGTAGAAGACGCAGGTGCTTTTAGCAATAGACTGTTGGAGGCGTTTTTCACTCTCAGGAACTATATCCTAGGCACAAATAAGATTCGGCTGATAGAGTTGAGACAGATTTTGACTAAGCTGCATCACTGAAATCTGATGTCTCTCGAATTGGTAACCTTAATCGGCCAACTTTCAATCACAGACTGAGCTACATTCCACAGTTTCAAAATACATCAAAAAGTCCATTTAAATAATTTCTGGCAATACTTCTGTGATTCAATTATTTGGTGGCAAGAAAATATACAATCGAGCGATCAGTAAGGGTCATCAAGCGAGGGAGCACTAAGATACTCGAGTTGGTTGAGGACATTGTGGAAATAGTCTTTCAACGATAGCGCAGAGCTACTGCTTGATTTCTCCACTTTTTTTTTCAATTTTTAACTCCTCAGAATAAATTATAAGACCTGAAGTCAGCACGGCGTATTCTCAAACCTATTTGTGCAAATTAGCCACAACTGATAGTGCAAACCGTACGATTTCACTCGTGACTAAGTGGAATTATTAAGTGCTAAAGACGAGCAGGTCAAAATGGATGATTTACCTCCGTGAAAAAAAAACGATCGGGCCTTTTTCTACGGCAGTGACATATCTGGGATCAACGATTCTTTTAATTAATCACTTTGCCGATGTCATGCTGTCAATGATTTATACTACAATCATACATGTCTAAAGTACGATCAAATATCAATAGAACGAAAAACCGAAAAAGTGCCTAGTAAATGGCCCTACTTATCGAACATCATCAAGGACATTCATTTATACATGTTTTAATGCAAATTGACACTTACCGGTAGTAAGGAAAATCCCAGCCGCAAAACAGTTAATTCTACTCGTCCAAATTTTTATCAAACGAATTCGTCGGAGGGAGCTCCTTCTCCGAGTAATCTTGGTAGATGCGGATGGAATTGCACCGTTTCTACTGATTTCTACGCCCCCGTTTAACATACCTGCCTCGGCACCATCAGTGATGCTGGCGTCACTGGCGCTATTTGCCCAGTGAAGACGATGGATGTCACGAGAGACCGAACTACCCACATGACTGTCCACTTCGTAGAGCGATGATCTAACACCTTCCACGTGATTATGCGTCTGAGATAGATCTCTTCTGTGAGAATCTGATCCTTGAGATAAGAGAACCTCATCCGACTCGGTGCTTTGAGGATCCAGAAGGAAAGTTGGAGATAATGCGTCGAGTTCTTCGGTCTAGAAGAAGATACCCACTAAGACTACGATGAGATGATAACTATGTTCGTATTGCAAGAAAGGAGGCTTACTCTTGAAGCATAATTGGGGGGACTTGAAGCGGAACTTCGAGTTCTAGAACAACGCCGAGTACAGATACGCCGTGTGATGCAGGTTATAACGATGACTGGGAGAGAACATGCCCCTGCAGTAATGGCAAACATTCCCAATGCGACACCAAGTTTGACATAGGTCAGATGTCTCGCATCATCTACAGGTTTACTACCGTTTTTCAATTGATCAGCGTAGGTGTAATGTGAGAGACCCACGGAACTACAATATCCCCTTCCTCTGGACAAGATCAGGATTAGGAAGAAGAGGAAGAGCCTGGATGAACTGTTCCACCCCTAGATAAGTCGGAAGATGGCTTAGGGATACGGAAATTTGCAGCCCTAAGGGGATAGCCGCTTAGGGATCGAAAACCATTTACGTTAATCTGAAATCCATCATATATTAAAAGTGACCTTGTATACTGATAGGCCATGCATATGAGCAATACATTCATGCACTAGACGAACATAGTAACTACAAATTCAAAGCAATAATTTCTAAATGGCTGACACTTTGCTGTGTAAAAAAGAATGTACCAAATGAAATAGTTCAAAGTCTAGCTATGATCAGTAAAAGATATCAAATTACTCTCGTCTGGTCTGGAATTAAACCGTGATTAAACCAAGAGAACTCGAGAAAAAATGAATAAGTAATCTATCGAATTTAAAGATCAAGGTTAACATCCATTGAAGGCGAAATTTCAAGCGAGAAACAATTAGACATAGTGTTAGTGACATCGATTTCATAATTACAACAAGACTAAGTGCCATACCATTAAAAAGAGGACTGGTGCAAGCCGAACTGACACGACTGCAAAGCCGAAGTCACCATGAAACAGGGGTTAGGTCCGAATGGCTACCAAATTACCCAATGAAAAGAATGTTAGTGCGTGGTTGGTAGAACACAAGGTAGGCGTAACTTAACTAGGCATTCAGATCAGTGCCTATAATATCACTCCATACAAGTGTTTTTGCCTAAGAGACTTTTGAAAAATTGCTAAGTGGCTTCAGGAAATTTGTGAAGTCTATAATCTTTACCTCTCGGCAAACAAAATACCATTTAGGAAGTTATCAGAACATCCAAGCAACAACGAGAAAGCAAAAAGCGTCCAGCTTGATAACGCTTAATTTTATTGCCATTATTATTTTTTTGCTTTCTTTACACCGAAGAGAGGAAAAGATCAAAGTAAACTAGAGCTATTAAATAAATGCAATGAAACTGGATCATTACAGAATTTAATGAGCGGGTTGATTTCGTGGGCGGATATAGGGGATATTAGGATAGGCCTGGTTTGCACAAGGAGTGCACAACCACTCTACAAAGCTGGATTCCGATTTGAGAAGATAGAAGGCATCGAGGCTGAGGCCCGAACAGGGAAGATGGAACCACCCCCGGCATCCTGCTTCACACTGAATCGGAGGATAGGGACAGTTAAGATTATTGTTGATGGCGGCGGTGGTATTGGAAGTGACGGTGGCGGAAGGTGGCGCGGGGGGTTCTGTAAGATCACGAGAGCAGAGAATGCAGGGTGTACCTTGCGGCGGGAGGGGGAATGAGTGGGGAACCATAGGAGGTATTGATCCCACCGACTGTTGGCCTGTAGGCATAGGAGCTACTTGGTGCTGTTGCTGATGCTGAGGCATTCCCATTGGTGGTTGGGAGGGAAGATTTTGACGGGACTGCTGTTGCTGTTGTTGTCTGTAGGACTCTGAGGCTGTATTAATAAATGTGAAATATTCTTTATCATCTTATAAAATGCCTCGGGTGACCACTGACGCTTGCAATGGTTCCCATAATTATTCTGAAAGAAGAGGATCTAGGAAGGGATGGTGTTATCGAAGACTACACTCGGAAAAGCGTAGTTGTAAATATTATCAAAATAGGTGAACAGGTTCGGCGAGACCGACTGTATCTGAAAATATTGCCATCAGCCGACTATTGTGAAAGTATTTTGCTCTTGAGTGATAGTATTTTTTATACTATAGAGCATTAGTTTATCTAACATCACCAAGCAATACCCAGCGCAGTGGAAATTCAGATTTTAGTTTTTCAAAGCTTTTCGGAGGGATTGAGTTTTATAGGTGGGCAAAAGAGGAATCCTTATCTTCTTGCTCCGATGTGTCAATTCCAAATCAATGATACCTAGTGAATGCAAATCAATAGTGATAAGAACCAACCAGAGAGCACAATAAAGCGGGAGTGATCAAGTCAATAAACTGATATACTAAGTGATTCAACACGCAAGCTAATAAAATTCTGACAAAATTTGAATAGTCTAACATTGGAAGCAAGTCAATTTGCAAACGCAACCGCCATCAGGGACGGAGGAAACTGATTTGAGCCTACCAACCATGACCACAGAGAAGGATCGATAGGAAATCTTACATATAACAATATGCAACCCAGCAGAGAGTTCAATTTCAATTTTTCATAAATGAAATTGGAACGAGCCCAAGAGCATTCCTGGACAAGAAACTGAGAAATCATCGAAAGTAAATGGTTCTTGTGACCATTTTGATATCCCGTGTAGCCAAATATAGAACAAGGGTACAAAAGGTAAAATAAAATTCGCAACCAGTTGCGATTAGTAATCACGACTAGGCAAAAAACCCTATCATTTTTATAGAATTCTATTGAGACCAAACAAACAGAGCAAGGGCAAGCAATGTAATTCTTCCAGAATTGTGACGGCGGAGCAAGAAACGAGCTGATTGGTACAATTTTCTACCAAGTAAGAGGTTCATTACCCCCAATAGGATAACTTCCCAAATCAAATGTTGGATTTGACAGGTCCAAACTAAAGAAAATATTCACTTTCAGATTATACAAGACTCTGTTAGTTGGAGAAAGAATATACGCGTTAAACGCTTAGCGGAAAATGGAACTTAACTATCAGCCAAAAGAAAGCAATGTCAATCTTACACCGAAAAAAAATAGCCAAGATACCTAAATTTCTTTAAAATGATGTACCACAATTTTCTGCGATTTGCTCCCCTTACCGCTTGAAGTCAGCACGACTCGAGGTAAATAAATGAATCATGAACCACAACTAAACAATACAAATACCTAATCTCAGGATGCTTCAAGTGGAAAGAGAAAAAGGGTGGCTGCAACCTCATATTCCTAACTGTGACCCTCAATCACTGAATGACCAGGATTCAAATCAATTTCCATTCCGAGAGGAAATTGAGGGCTGGCAATGACTAAGGCATTGTCAACGATGGTTGTAATAAACGTAGTTGATTGATCAAAAAATTAGCAAGAGAAAATAGGCCCATTCTTCCGAACTCAAAATGATGTAGTTTGTGATTTCATCTAATAAATTGCAAAGCTTTTAAAAAGAAACATCCTCAAATTAGTAAATACATATGCTGGCTTTTTTGGTCAAAATGGAATGATAAACGCACTAGTGCTTAACTAATCTGATGAGATGAACAAATTCATTTACCCTCAATGTTACTCATGGCAATCGAAGAACTGGACTGAGCTTTCTGATGCTGCATTTGAGGGGGCAGATTTATCGGAGAAGCGGATGGAGGTTGATGGGGGGAGAAGATTTGCTGCTGCGACTGTTGTTGTGGAATTTGAAGAGAAGGAGGCAGAGGCCTGGATACATTTTTGACCCCGAAGCCGGTTTCGTAAGGGGACGGATGACTCAGCATGGGCACCAATGCTGAAGAATCAGGTGCTGGTATTGAAACTGGCATTCCAGATTCAGACGGATGACTACCGGGAGAGAGATTGGGGAAACGGGGCCCCCCTGGAGGATTCTGCATTGGAGATGAGAATCCTGGTTTATTGAAACAGAGAAATCCACATTGAAAACAAAGGGCAAATTTATTTGAAGTACGCATCAGTAACATTTCAACTAAAGTAGGCTTACTTTGTTGCTGCATCATGTCCATAGGCATCTGTCCGGGCATTTGGTTATAAACGGGCGGCTGCTGAGGAGATAAGTGAGGAAGACGAACACCAGGCCCAGATGCCATATTGGGACTTTGATACTGGTACATCTGAGGGCCGCGCTGATATCCACTTGGAGGTGGTTCTCCAGACATATTAAGGCCGGAAACCATACCCTGGCTATTCATCGGCATTATACCTTCAGCTGGATACTCAGAGATCCTCTCCTTTAGAAAAAAATTAAGCCAATTGAGTATCCTTACCATCAGGTGCATTTTTCCAGCTACTGGACCAACTGTTGGGACTGTTCGTCCCAACCTATTAGGAGTTTGAAAACTTTGAGGACGCATAGGGTGTTGCATATATTGGCTGTGACCATTTGCACCAAATTTGTTCGGTTGTGTTGGCATGTAAGTTGATTGTGGATTGTTTAACACAGATGGCAGAGGCTGTTGATTGACAGGAATACGGGGATCCATGCCTGAGACAGCCAGACAAGCCTGCTGCGGTGAGCGAAATCGCGCTTAGGGTTCAATAACACAATGAACCAACCAGAAAAAGGTGGTAAAAGTTAAAGTATAAAAACAAATGATCCAATAAAAATTTCTCAAATATAAATCTCGAGGGAAATTTTTGAATTTACATCTTTTTTGACCTCAAACCATGATATCTTGAGAAGTTTGGTTCTAACGGATTTTACCTCGCTAGGGTTTTTCGGTTATGCTTGAAAAAGCCCTCAAGGGAAATGAAATTGGTAATACGACAGAGATTACATTAACAAACGAGATCAAAGAAGCAAGCTCTTTTCATTCTTTACGTGGCCCATAGCCAAATAACTGTATGGTTTATTCGAATACTCTTCGTCGAATTAGACACATTGCAGTATGAAACCCTGACACTTGCTCGGGGTTTGCTTAAATTCTAATCCTGGAATAACTATGGAATGACACATTCTATGTCATCAGAATGAAAATAGGCTGTTAGTAACTGGTGAAATCTGTAATTTTTTCCTTAGGTCAGCCTGGCATTGGCAATGAGGAAAACGATGATTGGATCTAAAAATATTGCTTAGCTATATATCATTTTATAAGCGCATTATAAAAAAGGCCTCATTTCGGGACTTTCTATCTATGGTTTAAAGGGCGAATTAAAGTTAGATTGATCTGTCTTCAATGGATTGGCCCAATTTATTTATTGGTAAACTCTAGACTTCAGCTAGCCAACAAAAACTTTTGGGAACATTATTACTTGGAATGAATAAACGTGATTGGCGAAGCATCCTTGAAGTAACAAGCACAACTATTCGGGGCGATCATGGCGGCTATAATTGGGAAATCAAACGGGGAAGACGATTGCTAGGATACTGCCTAACTAACGTCCGTGGAATATCAAGCTAGTGTCTTAAGACCTCGTTTTGTCATAATTTTTCTAGCTATTAAACGTCAATACTATAAAAGATCGATCTGATATATTGTAATAGAGTCTTTACGACAAGTGACAGCAAAAGTAATAAGTTCTGAATATATTTTATGATTATATTTCGTGAGTATATTCGCCGCTGTAAATGGAAATGCATTAGTTAAAAAGTCAAAATAATAACAAGGCAAGGTTACATAAAATGATAACAGACGTCAGGTTGTCAGCTGAGAGTATTAATGACAGTGGATTATACCACCATAATGCATCTAAGTTATAATAATCATCCCTTTGAATGAGTGCGTGTTCGTGTGTGTATGCGAGGTCTTGAAGAAAAAAATTGAACAAAATGATTCGGTCCGATCTGACAGTCATTGCACTTTAATTTTTCCATTTGGATTGTTCTCGAAATTTGCGACCTGTTGGGAATCCGAAAATTTTGTCAAACGCCTTCTGTAGAAACGGTCGGTGATTAGATGCTTTCTCTGAAGAATAATAAAAATCAGCTCAAGTGCATGTATAAAGCTGTGTATTACTATAATTTGACGAAAATGACCAAGACATGAAAAATCTGCTGAACTAAGCACTGTGGTGCCATCTGCGATCCATTAGCATGAGTTTTGACACCCACCACTTCAAGTCTAATTGCCAATGTTCAGACCTTTGCAATTTGTGCAAGTTATAAAGCATCACAAAGTGTTGACTCTTGAATTTGAAAGAACTAACACCATTGGCATAAGCCGCACAGCGCAATTTCAAAGACGCTGTAAAACTATTCCAGAATGGGAAGTATTTAGACATCTAAAGCCATAAATCAAGGTATTTATTTCGGATTTCATGTACGCACTAACGAGTAAGAAACGAAAAAGGCCCTCATGCACATGGAGGACCAGAATCTCAGTTTGATCATGACAGGGATTGTGAAAAAGACGAAAAATTTTGAGTACCGGCGGAACAACATTTCAATCCATTCCCCAGAACCAGTTGCAAGACGCATGATGAAGTAATCTACTTAACCATTTTAAATTATTTCAAGCTCGAAAGCCCAAAAAGACCCTCATAACGAACACATTCCCCCAATGTGATCGATGGGCATTTATTTGAGAGCCAACTGTAAATATTAAAAAAGCAAGCCTGAAACGAGTGGGACCTCACCAACCTACTAAAGTTTTATTTAAAAAATTTGTTAGCGGAGATTTCGCCTATATGACAGTTGCAATACCCGGTATTTTTTCAGAAAAATCAGCGGCATATTTATCAAGTTCTGCGAAATTTAGGACTTTAAATTCTTACTAGGCGTTTGTCAAGAAGATTCCATTTAGGAAATGCACAACTTGCAACGCAAACTTCATTTCACATCACCTGATCCAGCACAGCGTCTCATACTATTCACGCAGACATCGGCCCTAACGTACTTTTAAAGGTTCTCCAGTTTTGTCTTGCATGTACATCTCACCGTGGAATAGGAAATGGGTATAAATAACTGATTCCGAGAGATTGGTAGGTTCTGGAAACCCCAATTGAGTCTTTGAATGAATTACTATTAAGTGAATCATTTTTGGTCAAAGCTGCGTTTCTCTTCAAAATCGGGATTCAACAGCTTTAGGTCAGATTTTAAAAGAAAAGCTGAACTATGCTTCACTCTCCTTTCATATTCCCAACTAACACGGCTAACCCCGCTTCCTTAAAACGGCGAATGTCCAAACCTCCGCTGTCATATTTCGACCAAACCAATGAGTAAACGCTCTCATATCTTACTACTTTACTCCGCATTTTAAATTTGAAGCTCACTCTAAGAAAAATAAAGCTCCGGTTCAGTGAGAGAAAAATATTATTGCATGGAGAGAAACGACCCGAAACCTTGGCACTTGATTGCTATCATGAACTACAGGATCGGAACTGTTCCATGAAAAAAGAAGGAAGCATTTGACGCCTGAAGAACTCTGTGCCCTGCAGAGCCCCAAAATGTGCAACAGATGCATAAACGAACAGAAAGTTGGTCTGAATCCATTAGCATGCTAAACAGAGCTACATAAAATCATTCATGGATGTTAGACAATCCCTCGACCTAAAAGATGAAAGCCGCTGGTGAACATTTTTGGATAGAATTAGTGATCAAAATTATGTGTTAACCGACGGTATAATTGTCAAGCACACGTCAATTAATCAGGCGACAAGAGCTCGGAACCCACCGGAGAAGGGAATGAGTACCAATGCGAACCAAACACTGTTCTTATAAAGAAAGGCGGAACTGAAGATTTAAGATCATGGGGGCACCAAAGCACAATCCCCACTCTCGAAGGTATGAGCTGGAAGACACTTTTCCTCAATAAAGGGGTAGGCCAGCATTGTGTTAAAACCAAGGCACAATCACTTATGACGACTTAACTTTGCGAATGAAATTTATCTGGGTCCTTGAGCGCTTCAAACCACTATTAAAAACTCTCACATTTTCCGTATATTTTCTAAGACCCCACCATACACAAGACCGAGTATTCATACGTTCACCCCGTTCAATTGTCAAATAAGTGAACACAAAAACAATGCAATTACTGCAAAGAAAATAAAATTTGTTCAAATAAAACGAACCGCGCTGGGTATTGATTATTTCCTCCTGGAGCTCAAGAACCTTACTTCGAGTCTTTTCATAGAGCTCCTCCTTGAGTTTCAGCATTTGTCTGGTTTCCTTTAGCACTGAAAATAAACGTTGATAGGTTAACTACAGCCAAGAATAGGAAAAAAACCTATTTTAGGTTTAAGATGTTCGATTGCTCCTGCTGACAAAGCTGATAAACTGTTTATCGAAACATTGTAATAGTATTCGTTGGAATGAAAATGGAGTAATCACCACAGACAGTGGATAGATTCGCTAAACTAATCAACGAGTTAGCAAATCCTGGGCCTGGACAACAGAACTTCGATCAACATCAGAGACCCAGGTGCAAAAGTGCGAGCTGCTACGTAAAACCACAGAGCGCATCTCGTGGAGTCACGATAACGAGATGCTTATATAAGCATTTTATCATTTTAATATTAAAAATCAGTGGTCTTCGGCTGTCCAAACTGCCAATCTCATATCAATGAGTTCATAGAAAACCTGATAATTTGGGATAAAAGACATTCAAAACTAAAACTCAGCTAATTTCAATGCGCCAAAGCCCGTCTTTTTGAAATTGGAACTAGAATTAGCCTGCTAGGCGATGAGATCGAATAGCGAATACCGTTTAAAGGCTAACTGAAATTAACTGCTTTCTTCTAATAGTGGTCCAGACCAAAACCGACTTTTTTTGAATTACTGTCGATTGTCTTCACAGTGAAGCCGATTCAAATAAGCTCGTGATGCTTTAAGACTCTGGGAACATCGGTTCTTTTGACCAAGAAAATCTGTTCGGTTGTTTGGAAATAATGATCGACGATGGGGATTTGAACACAGATCTAGCCTCTGAAGCCGTAATCTACATCACTAAATAATTAGGGACGAACTACGAGAAGAAGCAGTTTGTATATTTAGTTTAAGGGGCGTCATAGTCCATTATATCATCGAGAAGAATGTTAAATTAGGAAACAAGAAGTCGCAAACATCGCTTCAAGATGAATGGTACCCTTTCATTCTAATGAATGATCACCTCACTTCCTATTCTTTCCTGATGAGTCTATAAGATGACTCAAAGAATTTCGAAAGCGTAGCATTTAACATACTGTTTCCACATTTGGAATTCCTTTCCTGGTGTTCCGAAATGGATTCTCTGCATTCCCCGTAGTTTTTCTGTGATTCCTTTAATGCACTTTTGAGTTTTTCCAACTCTAAAAATACGAGTTTGGAAAAAAATGTTATTCAGGCGCTACTTAAATGAATTTCAGTGGTTCTGAACTAAAGAACCAATATATTAAGCAAATGTACGAATGCAAATGAATTTAAGGCAATATATAGGATAACTTCTGATTTCTCATACTTGCTTCAAGTTGTTCGATTTTCTCTTGTCGCCAATCAAAAGTTGATCGGTGTTTGATAAACTCAGGTGTGTCAAGGTCGAATGTACGGGGTACCGGGCAATCTATGAAAAAAAACATCATTTCTATTAAATAGCCATAAATATTGAAACATTCTTTTACATTTATAGGCATCATTACACACCTGGCTGTGTAACGGTTGTCGGAGTCGAAATCTAGAACGAGTATTTAAAGTATCAGCAGCTTTTAGTTAAGTTGTAAAAATGAATTCATAAACAAGTTTGAAAGAACAACATTGTGATCGAAAGCATCCGTTTTTTTACAAAGTCTGGTTGTAGTCATGTGTAAGCTGTTTAAGGAGAAAATTTAACCCGCACTCGGGTGCAGTTTTCATCTCTCCACAAAGTACTTCGTTGATATCAAAAATCATTGCGAAAATTGTTAAATTTAAAAATATTTTATCAGATCAATAACTTATAGCGCCTCTTGAGTGATGCCCTTTTAGTGTGCTTGAAGTATGCAAATTAAATAATTTAAAAAAAAATCGAGTTTGATGCAAAATTAAACAAAATAGATTAATTAATAAAGTCATGCAATTTGCAAGGGACTGCCAGTTAATACCTGAAATCATATACACTCATGACGTGTTCGGCTTCATTAACGTCTGTGGGGAAGTAGAAAAACCATGTTGATTTCACAACCTGCATCCTTGAGCATGTCTTTATGTTGTTTCGTGTTTGCATTGATTATTCAAAAATATGGTGTTTAATTTCACACTTTCAATGTAAACGCTTACATTCGGTGTTTAGCAAAGTTGATTTGCATGTTTACAGTACGCCACATACATACTACTCTGACGATAACTGGATGACTTTCAGTAACGCGATGCTTTGTGGAGCAACAAAGCAAATATGATCCACTGAACACACATTTTAGCAATACCTCTCTGTGGCCACTATGGTTCTGGAAAACTGCCCGATGCATGAGCTAAGATCTACCAGAGATGGTTTTTAAATTTTACAAGAGGGCAGAATAGATGCACAGACATCCTAATGAAGAAGAATACAAGGGTGGATAGGGAGAATCCGACGTGACGACAAACGGAGAAGTAAAAGACCTCTGAAGAAGAAATTGAAGCAAGTTGATTAAGACTTTAAGACGGAGGATACTTCCTCCATCCGAGTTGCTAGATTATTTGTGTAATTCGCGTAGCCGGGCAAGAGTAAAAGTCACAGAACATGCTATATTTTTAGGGATTACGGATACTTTGAACTATAACATAAAACATGATGTGGGAAAACAACCATGGAATCAATCATTAGTCTGACCTACTTTCAACAAATATTCAAACTGGTCAGCCTTGCGAAGCTAAACGACATCTATACACTGAGTTGTCTCCAAGTGAAACATGAGGGTTCTTTATAATGAATTGCAAATCGCATTTTTTTACTAAACTACTTTCGTCCAACTCGAGTGTGGGCGAAGAGCATGGGTTAATTGGAGACAAGACTCCCTCCCATCCGAGTGGCGGGAGATTCCTATACTAAATAAATTAATCAAGGGATTTCAAGACCACCAAGTTACGGGGAACCTTAAATAAGCATTTGAAACGAATCACAAGAACTGAAGAATCCATTGCTTAAGTGGAAATAAGTGGTTATTCATGAATTAGAACCCTAGTAATAGGCCGCATCCGTGGAATCGATACCGGATACTCTCTAATCTCAAAAACCGAAAAGCTCTTTATGAATATTGACAATGCTTCACAAAAAACACAAGGTTGAGATGATTCTATGGTAAAGCGCTTGATATAAGCCCATCTTGACCCGGAGCTAACTTAAGTAATCAGATAGAACGAGTTAGTTGCCTTAATTAGCTTAGATCATCTTTACATGCGAAGGACACCGCTCTGTCAATAACAGTTTTACATCCCAGGGATGTTAAACGTTTAGTCACCATCTAGGATGCAGTCAGAATTATGTTTATGGACCGACGAGGAAACACTTTTGATAATTCCCTTTGAGAAAAATGGACTTCCTGGTTCAAGGAGGCGAAACTCACTAGAAGAAAGCTAACCTCCTTGCTCTAACAAGACTGTTCGCTATAGCTGGTGGAACGGAAATCATCGATAAAATGATGGATTTCTTCAAAAATAAATTTATTTAAGACCTTAAAAACCATGGTAGGGCTAAAGAATAGCAAATACATGCTATTTATGTCCCCGAGAAATTTTTGGGACAGTAAAACAAAGCTTCCCGAACATAAATCCCAGTAGAGGGTGTCAGCGGTGATTAGCCCATCCAAATAAACTTTGCCATAAGCGTTAGACCCTAAAATAATTATTTATGCCAAAGGAAAATAAATGAACCTGGCAGTGAGGCAAGCGGGAAGAGGCTATTCAGCAGGTAATGTATTGAGAAAATGCATGTGTAAGACGAAAGATTAAGAAACACGAATCGCGTGACTAAGAAATCAATATTTTGCAGTGACACACGCCCAGAATTCATATCGATCTACTGCAGGAAAACAATTACTCACTGATAACATTGAAACCGCCACTTTCAAGAGCCAAAATGGCAAAAAACTGCAATAATAATATAATACCCGAACCTCCAATAAGGATGTCCAACAACCCTTTTCTTGTCGCCCCTCTACTTAAGGAACCGCCATTTAGACATCTCTTCGTGGGCCGATGTTTAACCAATGTAGGCGATCAGTCCAGATATTTTCTAGTGGGTTCCGAACCCATTTCATCTGATGATTTGAAGCGAACTCAAAGGCCACACTGTCGGTAGCTAGAGGTTATCCTTGTGTTTTAAATCGATAGCCGTTTTTAGGAGTAAATGAATCCTTTCATTTGCCCATTTAGGTATTAACGTTTTGTAGAATAAATATTTGTATCAAACGCTTCTGTTCAGCAACATGCCCAAATTTTTACTTAAACGTACGGATTTATAATTATTCTAATTAGCAGAAGATTTACCCGTTGTTAAAACCCCTCTCACAAAACCCTCTTCAGAATTGGCTCTTGCAGGCCTCAGAAATCTCCGAGAAACTAGCAGTGATAGCTAGTAAATAGCAATTTTTGAGCCTTCATTGGAAGAGCAAATAGAAATAATGCCCTCAAGAAAATCTAAAAACCAGAATAATAGTGCTGAATTAAAAATAGAAATCCCCTTCCTGTCAGGCCAAAGGTACAGAGAACAGGAAAATCTACCGACAGATAAAACTGACTGAAACAAAATTCCTTTTATTGCTTAGGGAGAAAAGTGGCAAACAGACAGAAAGTAAATGGTCAAAAATGGCAGGCGAACCCTCTTTGATCACAAGAAAAGGGCGCGTTGGAGCCATATTTTATAGTTGATTTAAGGAGACCCCTTGTGTCAGTGAAGGGAGGAGTTAGAAAGTTGTTAGGACTTGTGATACGTGTTCATTGAAACGTCTGCACCATTTAAAATGGATACACTTGGGAAATTAGGAAAAAAACGAGCAAGGGGAACCAGTCCCTGCCCTCAAAATTTACTGGGTCTGTATCTGATTAGCCTTCTTACGTTTGTTGTCATTGTAAATGATTAATCGTTAGACAGCCGATCAGTTTTTCGATCTCGGACTATAACTAAATTGAAGTGTTGTATGATCCAATAATATGCTGTAGTGGCAAGAAGTTCAAATCAACGAGGAGGACTCAGGGCTGACACTCCCTTACGGCTACGCGAATTCCCCTCAAATGCTGCGAGAAACAGTCTACTACTTGGGGATTGACTAATATTTCCAATAGTATCAGACAAGTGTAAGTCAATGCTAAAAGCCCAAGGTTTTGGATTTTGTCACTTCCACTAAATGACTCACGTCAGGCAAATCCGAAGGTTCAACGCAAAAGCGATATTGTTGATTAAGATCCAACTTTGTGATTTTAAATAGACTTGAAAATGCTGTTAAAATTTTTTTCTACAACTACCACGTTATTGTTTTTAAAATATTAACTCTGTATATTATCAAAAGTTTCAAAACAAGATCTGATCACAATGACAGTTGGATAACGAAATTGATTCGTTAGTAAATAAATAAATCATAAGTTCTATGCTGAGTTCGCATCAACCCCAAAGGAGTTTTTAACTTGTTTATAAATCTAGATTTAAGAAGTTTTTGAAAAAAACAGGCACATAAGTATAATAAGAACCGTTTCGCAACAAAAGAGGTTTAAAAAATGAAATGATGCATATTACAAGAAAATCATACATCAAAAGTGGCTTCGAAATCAAGTTAACTGAATTTACAAACAAATGGTGTTTTAGCAAACAAGCTTCTAAAAATACTGGTAGGCAATTTAAAGGCTTGATGCAGCCGAATTGCGGATTGCAACTACGCTCAGCTGGTCTAAGTCACGAGGGTCTCAGAAGCCACCAAAAATGTGGAATTGCCACTGGTGGAAGGGGCTAACTTTGCGCCTCGCGATGTTAAAATTCACTCGACTGTGCGTGTCAAAACTGGCCTTGCATAACTATGTAACAGAAATAGTAAAAAGAAGAATCCAGTGTGTTGGCTGGATCATACGAATGCATCCCAACATCCGCTAATGATGCAGCATTAAAAAAGGGAAGATACAAACAGACTCACCATGCATATTGTGGTGGCTGGGATCAAAACTACACGGCAAAATACGCAGATGAGCACCTGTTTGGAAATTAAAACTTACTCGCTAAGAGGAGAATACATAAAGCGACCATTTTTGAGGAACTATCTAAAATAATAATAAAACAGGTCAGTCAAAGGAGGGAAGCAAACAGGAAAGTTTGAAAGTAAATTTCAAAGATGAAGGCGAGATCTTCAACAATAGCAAACGAGCAACGAGAAATGACGCGATTTTCACAAACTGTGGGAATAATGACGTTTTTGAAGTCCACCAACTAATCCAATCGACTTGGCATGCAAGTGCATGACGATTTGAGGTAAAGAAACGAAGCGACTTTATGGGCGCACATATCCATCGTAGAACATCGATTTTAGAGTTTCCACGTGCCCAAGCGAAATTGGAAAAAGAATTACGCATACCATCAGGGCAACTTCAAGGTCGACCCAAAAAGATTTGTGGAAAATTAGTATTTCTATTCATACTCATTCATTTTATGAGAAAATATCAGCGATATAAGTCAGTTACAAGAGTGTTCGACAAATTTTCCCCTAATGAATCATTGGCGTCAGTCTGCCGTTTCCGAAAGTCAGATGAGATCCAACCAATCCTAGAAGATAGTAACCAAAGAAAAGTAAAATTTTCATAGATGAAAATGTGATCATCCTGCAATAGAATTTTTCTCCCCAAGTTTTGGATCATTATCTGATGCAATGAATAAAGAGTAGGCATATCGATAGATTGGTATACTGAATTTTGCTTGTCATTAAGGCGAAGACTTCAAAATTAACTTAATTGAAACGTTTTTAAGACTCATCGATTACTCAAGCAATTTAAACGTCCCTGAAATTCTTCTGATGAGATACGTGACACCACATCACTGGCAGGATATGAGGATGTGGATGTTCCAGAAAGGCATTAGGTGAGCACTCGGGAGTTGAAGGAATTGCCAGATTAAGACAATATGAGAAAAACGAACTGTATGGGGCGGAGTAGAATATCGGACTGAATTACGTTTCACTGACTTGTAAGTTCCCCTCTGCATTTTTCATGGTTTGATTAAGATTTGGTCCATACCAAAACCCATTTGCCCTTGCTGGTTTACAAAGAGATGATTAACGAGGGATTTTTACCCACAAAGGCTCCATGTTAGCTTTCTTCCCCTGAAGATAAGAGTCGAAGACCACTTTCCAATAACATGTACCTGGGATCTTATTACCATATCCGATCGAAAAAAAACGAGAATAAATGGGTGCTAATCTCTTGGTTCTTCCAATAAACGTCGCGACATCTGGTTTTTCTGCACCTTAACTATTACCAATGCAGAACTTAGAGAGCATTTTGGTTAGTTGTGAAACGAGCTACCAAACTTTAATTCTTCACCTAGTGAACAAGAGATAGCTGATTTCAAGTGCTGCTGATTTCTCACTCACAGCACGATTTCACTTTGAAATCGTGCAAAACCTACTCAATTTCGGTATTGATACAGTTGGCAACAATAGCAAAGGGTAGTTAAACGCCAAACAATATTTCGCATTTGGGGAAAATAAAATACTTGGAAAGAAACAAAGGAAAAAAATGACACATCTATTTGAAGCTCCAGAGAAAAACGATGTTCTAGAAAACCAGAGAAAATAAATTTAAAACAGAGCGGATGCTAGGAATAAATTAAAGCGCGTGAAGACAGTGATTACACCAGCAATATTAAAGAAAATGAAATCCAGCCAGTCTGCAAGCGATAAAGCGATGGAAAATAAAGGCACATTTGTTGAGTGAAAAGCGTAACGTAGAAGTATAGGGTCATAAAAAAGGAGCTGCTATAGGAATGTTCCGTTCCCCAGCATTCTACAGGAGGAACACCATTTAGAAATCAGTTGCAGAAATAGGATAAAAGAACGCAAAATTATGGATGAAGAAATTGCCAATACATTGTTAGAGATCAGTGCCAGGGAATTCGATAAACGATCGTTCATCAAGTCACTAGGAGACGGAAATTTCGGAGGTTCATATATGAAGGTATCACTAGAACACGTTGAAGAGTAAAACTAAGAGTGGGAGAGCAGTAGCTGAATGGCTAAGCTTTGTCATCGATTTCAGACAGTTAGATAATACAAAGTTTCGCCTTTCTTCATTAAATAATTTTCTTCAAAAACTCGGGGCTCTTTATTCAGAAATTGTTTAGTTAAATAATATGTCCTCTAGATCCGATTTCATTAAGCCCGTTCATTCGAATTAACCTTTTTTAGAATGGGAACGAACAAACAACGGGACAAGCCTTGACCTTTTTAGGGATCTAAAGACCTAGCATAGCAGAGAAATAAGACCCATTTGCCTGCTTCTTGAAGATTGTGCAGACCGTAAATCCTGTTTAGCAGCACTCAGTTTCCATTGTTTTAGTTAAAGAAATGAATGATAATCATAAAGGCGACGTTTAAGCCAACTCTAGACCTCATAAGTCTTGAAGCAGCTTTCCACTTGAAAAAAAAAACAATTAGTTTTGCGCCTTACAAAACCATTCGTTTCTCCCAAGTCAGTGATCGAAGTTGTGTAGTTCCGGGGTTTGCCACTCAGAAACACCTTCCTTCATCATTTAATAATTTTTCTACGTTGTCAAACTCCAGGATTGCTTTTCAGTACCCCTCTTACAAGAAGGCTATCTAACCTACTTCGAAACACCTGGAACTCAAATCGCCTTTGTTGAATCTAGGAAGCTAGATTTCGCACAGATTTCCGCAGCAAGATTCTCGGAACTCGTCCCTCTTCAATTTTTGTAACTAGAACCATTCTCCTACCTGTGCTCTGAACATGGTAACTTTAACAGAAACGTCGACTCTGACGGCGTCTGTCAAGCATGAGATGGAGATAAATTCAAAACCCTCCCAAGTAAAAACCGAGTCCCTCATAAGCGAAATCAGCTTCCTTTTGGAAAGATATGACGATCTTGAATAAGAAAGCTGATCTTGCGAGTTGGAAAGGAGAACAGCGGGCATACAGGACGTCGAAGACACAGAATACAAGATAGACTTTGAAGAGTGCTGTTTCGGTGGTATCTGCGGGAGGACACCATCTGAAGGAACAAACGGTCACTGAACGAAAAACCGTTCTGTTTACACTATAGCCTCCTCTAGTTTTAATTGAGGTTGAGACTGACCTTGAAGTAGTCAATGAATGATAAATGAAGTAAAGAGCGGTAAGCATTACTGGGTTCAAAGAGTTAATATTCATAAATAATAACTTCAAAACCCAACTATGGGTATAAGAAAGAAGAAAAGACATGATTACAATGAATTTGACGGCAACCACGTCATGAAACATGTGATTAACCAACTGAAAATGGCTTACCAATATGGCCAGTGATTTCGGTGATTTTGATGACCATTTCAACGAAACGAAAGAATAAACTGGTGTTAGGATTGTCATTGTTCTGAGCACCTGCGGCACCAACGGAATCCTCCCTGTTCTCATTAGCGTTTGTTTCTACGGATGCGCGTTCAAGAGGTTCAGATTCGGTCGAAGAGAGGCCAGCAAGAGGTTCAGTACGAACCCTTTCTTCAGATCTGAAATAGACAAAGGGTGAAAACAATTTCGAGAAGTGGTGATCAGAACAAGTCCCCACATTAGTCAAATGCTTATCTAAAAAGGGAACGTCGAATGGAAGGAATACCAAGGATCAGTGCAGAAAAAGAAATTCTAAAACTTGTGTAAACAATGGTCTAACAGATGGTTGCGGACATCTGCTTCTTACGAAGGTACTTCCATGTCCGAAGTACCTTGCCACGGCCCGATATAGAAAACAGTTAAAGTCCATTGCAATTCAGCTGGGAGCCTCTAGGATGGAAGAAAAGTCTGATTGGAAGCGGAAAGCAACGAGCCAAGAGGCCTTAATGTTTAAGTAATAAAGCTGTCTCTTAATCCTACCCTTATACCCTTATTGGGCACTTCCCAATAAAGATTAGGAACTCAGAGAGTTTCCTATTGGAGATACGAGGGTTCAAGATTAAAGCATTCATTCGCAGAGTTCGGCTCATTTATTAGGAGAAAGAGCCCAAGACTTGGAAGATCTGAACTTCAATAAAAGAACCAATATCTAATAGGAAACTCTGAAAGGAGGCATAGACATTCAGAAGTTATTGAGTTTATCCAGTTCATCACCAGCAAATCAGCTTAGCGAACTGAAGATCAACACTATCAATAATTTGAGTACAGTAGAGAAATCAAACATACTGAGATATAAGGAATTTTTTCATCTGAAGAACAGATATCGAAATTCATGGGTCAGACCCTGCACCACAAACGGAGAAGACTACAATTGTTCGAGCAAAAACTCACCGGGATAATTCTTCGACCTTCAAACTGGATTTTGATTCACACTCGGAGCTACGGATTGGATCAACGATAACCTCTTCAGGCGAAAGACTTGATTTGTTTGAAACGTCGGAGCTTTTCCGAGAACGAATGGGGGAAATTTCGGCAACATCTGGGCATTCTATGAAGCAAATCGATCAATTTTGGAGGAAATCATACCATCAGTCGACAATGAACTGGAGTCCTGATCATTGATGGAAGCACTGGGAGCATCGTCGTGTCTAAAAAGGCGAACTCGACTATAGGTTTCAAATGAGACCAAAGTATATTTTTAACGGCACTGATTTTTGCATACAAGAGAGCTACTTTGGTTTCTGATTGTGTATTATCTAAAACTGATGGAACATCCATTGCCAATCCTTCCGGTGGGGAAATTGATTCACTCGAGATATCGGATGGAAATTCCAAAAGTTCCTCATGTTCTACACGAGATGGTTTTATGGTTCCATGAAACGAATTCGGGCAAAAACATACCTGAAGAGGAGGACTAATTTTGGTGTAAAAGTGTTATTTGCATACTTACATCGGGATCTAGCACTACGAATGAGGGGGGTCGCTGCATTGGAATTGACGGCCCAAATTCTTTATTAAAAAAACAAGTTTTGGCATAAAATTAAAGGTTTCTGACAATAAAAAATTTCACGAACGTATTTAAAAAACAAAAGTCGCACAATATTAACTCCAAAGCTTGCAGATAAGTATAAGAGATAAAGGAGGTTGAAACAAATAGAACTCGACAAAAGGACAAATTATCAAAGTCTACCACGCGAAAATATGAGTAGAAGTTAGCTATTCAGTTTGCCATACACACACCAGCCAACTCAGATATGAAAATCGAAACAGTAATTAAAGACGTTAGTGATCAAAAATTGAGCAACCTAATATCTTGAAAGAATCTGGCTACAAAATGTACAGAGAGCTAGTTATATTTTCGACTAAATACATCTATATAAAAAACACTTTGAAGGACCCACTTGCTGACACCTTGATAATAACCCGCAGCAAACATGGGATGACCTTCAAGCATATTTCTTCATTCATTAAAAATATAAAGTGTACTTCTGAATGGATTATTTTATTCCCAAGTAAGCGCCTCTTTTATCGGCGGTTTTGTTTCCAATAAGATAATTTCATTTTGTTAATATGCTAATTTAAGCATTTTGTATCATTGTTGGTGAGCAATTTTAGGTTAAAGTACCTTTTTCGAAACCATTGAGTGCGAATAATTTTTTGCGTTAGCAAATTTACAAATTTGGAGTTACTTAGCGGAAAGGCTCTGCAATCAAAACACGGGCGAATCCAACATCAACTTGTATAACCAGAGGCTGTCCGGAATATACACGGTTTAAAACAGTGATAAGAGTTTGGTGAACATCAGATTTTTCTCTTGCTTCTCTAATAATTGGAGTGCGAGCTACAACGGGTAAGTCTTCCAGATACATCCTTAAATATTAAATTTTGATCATAAGTGGTGCAGAAATACTATTTTTGAGCAGTTGAAACAAATACGTTTAAAAATAAAGTTTTATTCATTTTTCTATGAAGCGGTGTTGTATCCTTTCAACTTATCTTTTAGTTAAGCCATAAGCTAAGTGTTTATGGACCTAACATTCTTCAAGCTCAAGAATCCGATAGGTCCGTATTTAATTAGATGAAATGACAGTCACTTGAAGCAATACGATATTCGAGAGATCCAGTGTCAATAAGCCAACTGAACATCGTAAGATTCAGTGGTTTATCGACCGATCCGATTGAGAGGTGTTTTTGAAAGTCCACAAGACAATTTTTTCCCAAGCTTTAAGTCCACAAGAGCTGTCCGGATATTAGTATGGCAGATAAGCTTTGATCAACGTTGCAAGGAAGAATTATATTAGTTTACGAATTGTCGAAAACCTAGTCTTCGTAAATTTGCTTCTAGTTACATTGACATCATTTTACGGCAATAGTTTCAGTTTTAGTATATTTTTACTGATTCGGAAAGGAATAAGGAATGAAAGCAACACATTGCATTTGGCTTTCGCTCTTTACTTGCGAGGGAAATTCGAGCATCTCGTGGCTTCCATCCAAACGATCTAATAAAAAAATGTTTGCACAGATGGCAAATATGTTTGCTTCTGCATGCCCAGGTCAGTCAAGTTGAGTCCTCTCCTCAAAACTGCCCTAAGAACAATTCCAGTAAGCTTTGTTCCTAGCCATCATTTACGCTAGTAAGATAACATTCATGTTGGTTTCATGGATTCAGTATTAAAGCTAAAAAAGCCTTTTTAGTAGTCCTCACTTTTTTAATAAATGCAAGTTTTTGTAATAGTAATATAGACTTATATTTGAATAGCATTACTCGTAAACTTAGGGCCCAGAATTGAGAGCTTCACATCAGCTATATCTAGGCTTTGCATTTATTAAATTCTGCAGATCTGATCGTCGGCTGAGTCCGGCAGTGTACACCAAAAAACACACAAGTATAAATCACCCTGTACATTTTACACGTCACTAAAACGTCCTTGTGTTTCAACATTATAAATGCCAGGATTCAATTGCAAATCGATGCTTTCTGTTTAATTTTTCGGTTTTACGCAAATCTAGCATTTGCCCCTATTCCCTTTCAGAAGGTAGAAGTCGTCCTAGCTATTGATTCCTGGTCACCTCGCCTCCAGTAAGACTTGGTGGCTTGGATATTAGATAGAACTGCCATGGAGTGGGTAAATCAAACTTCTCCATGCAGAATTTGTGGAAATGCTGGCAAAATTGTCATTTAAATAAACGATTAGAGAGGAATCACCTCGGGATATGCGTATATCAACTTTGCCTTCAAGAGAAGGTGTCTTTCAGACAAGCGAGACCGTCTTTAAGTAGAAAATGAAGAAGCAGTAATTTCAACATACGAAAAATGAGTGCACCGTCGGTTGCGTTGCAGTTGTAATGAACTTGATTCAGCAGGGGAAGTGGACTAGAAAATTTGTTGCACACGCAGAGAGGAGACTAAACATTCACAAATGGCCTCCAGAAAAAAGAATCTCCTATCTCTGGGATCCAGAGATGAAGTCTAGGCATTCGAGTTCTTAAAAGTCCCGTTAGTATTCCAGATAAATTCTTCGGACATCCGCTACTGGCAGGGGCTTGAATGGGTTGAATTTAGCAGCCTACGTTGTAGTCTGGTTATTTGGAGGAACCGCCCATACCTCTCAATTTGTGAACATGTGTACATACACTCAGAGGAGTTGTCGTAAATCTCTGAGTGGCGGTTGCAAGAGCTAAAAGTTACCAAATAAACAAAACGGTCACCCGATTTAGTTAGTGCTGGTCTACGAAGGTGAGACCGGATAGGTAGGTACGCAGCCAGAAGACAACAGAGTGCGCAAATAAGGTTGGCACTTTAGTGGAAAAGGATACTGGAAGTAAAAAGAGGCAGAATAGGACGAAAGAAAGAGGTAATGGTCACCATGTTCTTCATACGCGGGCGAGTCCGCCGAGATGCATTACAGTCCAAATCCTCTAAGCTCTAGAAAGTCGATTTCCATCTTTACTATACTTTACTTCCTCGCTGGGGATGAGTTATGAAATGTACTTGGATCACTTTGAAATGAGACCAGGTAGCATGTATCCATTGTAAACTGACTTAATGGCTATTGAATAACACAATCAACTAACGCACTCTAAGATAGTACAATGGGTTTGGCAGCTTTGTCCGCCCTAAGCTTCATTTCCTATATCAAAACCAAGTTCTTTCTCAAAAACGACCCATTAAAAGTGAGCTTTTGCTTAAATGGTAACCGTAATTTCAACAAGCTGCCATTTCATATGCCATTACTTTATCGTATTTTTTACATGAATCAGCTGCAAATGTTGAATATAATTTCAGTAAGGCAAAGGTCAAAAGCGATCTAAATTGCACAATATGGCTTGAATTTTTACCAATTTCAACTTAGGCCACTTAACTTAATGCACCAGTTGGTCCTTTGATTTGATTTCGAGGGGCTTCTTATGGAGAGGACATGGGATATACACTCCAGAAACTAGAACTGTGTGCCTTGTCAATCGTATCATCAGCTGCCTTGTTGATCAAGGGGGACCACCCATGAACCCGAATAGGCCCCAAAGTTTCGAATACATAATGAGATGCAGATGCAACGATGTTTACATTTGCAAAAATAATGTTTTAAATGCAATTCACAGCCATCTGCTGGTAAATTCACTCAAAAATACTTTCGCGATCAGTTCTGCCCCGCATGGGATTTAATGATGGACAGATTGAGCCAAATCTCCAATCTTGCAGGGCAGTGGGTGAAATCCGTCCGTCTATACGCGGGTCCCCAACCCTTCCCCAGACTTATGTGCAAAACAGGACCAAAAAATGATTTCCCTGGCCAAGGGGCGTTTTTGCATGCCTCTGTTAACCGATCCTCATAAACTCGGGTGTCGAAAACGACAAGGGAATGTGTTGGGGCGACTCGGCACACAGGCCAGTCACTGGCTATCAAATCTCCTGGCTGGACGAAACAAGGAGACGCGACGAATATGGGGGTTGCCAGGGTCTTATTCGTGAGGAGGATCTGGCCTTTTGGAAGGAGGAGAAGACTAATTCCTTCGTGGGATAATCTCCGACGTTGTTTGCTGGGAGATGAGTTAATCGTTGAATATGGATAAGATTTCCTCCTTCCAGAATGCGATTCCTCACTGACAGCCCTTGGCGAGGCAGAATGGCGAACCAGGCGATCTAGACAGAGGCGACCTCGTTTGGACCAGACAGCGTGAGTGTTAGCTTTATCTGGGGGAGGACATAATTCGTCATTGAGGACAACAAGAGCGGAGGTGAGAACAGGTAACCACTTATGACCAATGTGACGGTTGCATTCCCAATAGGCGATGTGCGACCAGGGTTTCCTCCGATCTCCATCCATAACACAGCCCGAGTCAGTTTCACCGGTTCTGCAGACATCTCTTTTTCTGTCATCTAAATTAATTGCTCTGGGCACAGTTAGCATGTTTTCGCTTCTATAATTAAAACAACAATTTATGAGATAGAAAGACATTATTAAAGAGTCATTTGTGTTTTCTAGACCTATAGTGGTGTTGACAATAGCAATGGAGGTAGTGATCAAAATATCTAGATCGAAATATGAGAAGGCAATGAGGTGGAGAAAAAACTTGGCCTATTACAGCTTGTCCATCTCAACCAATGCCCCTAAGAACAGTAAGGGATAAAGCTAAAGGTGATCGAAACACATGCTGCAAGCAGAGATCGCAAATTCATTGATTCCACAGAACTCTCTCACCCAAAGCAGCAAACACTAGAAATCGAAAACCCAGTGTCAAATCAGCACCCGATGTTTACTAGCTTTCATGTTCACAATAATCTGAATAGTGGACCGTGAACTGAACGATCAGGCAAGGATTTGGGGAAAGGCAGGAGCCTACTTTACCTCTAAACTAACCAGGGCGGGTTTGTTTGTATGAGTGCTTATGTGTATTTTAATAGCTCAAGTGACTGGAAAGATTTGGCATAAACGTTGAAGTTGACAAGCTTTCACTAACAGTACAGATAATCAAAGCATGGTCTCCACTAATTTAATAATTCACTCGCGACATCCATTATTTGTATACATTAAAAAAAGGTTTCTTTGAGTTTGTACGAAATTTGTGCTAAATTTCTGGGAAGCTACAGACAAAGAAAAAGAAAACTTCGAGCCGGACTCAACATTTCTTTACAAATTCACCCTATTCATGCAAACAAGACAATAAGTTGTCACTGTTGGCGATGGGGCGCCATGTGATGTTATATAAGAAGAAGGAAAGGAGTAGCTTCAGGATACACGGCGCTACATGCCGCACAGAGTGGCGCCTCTCGACCATTCTGCTCTTCCTTCTTTTTTCCCCCTTCTCATCTCCGCACCCCTTTCTATCTTCCCACCCTACGCCCACATAACCTTCTCACCCTGGTGCCCCTGTCTGTCGGCGCCGAACGACGAACTTCCGATGAGTAGTTCTTGTCGTCATTACTTACTGTGCAAAGGTGATCTGACAACGCAAGAACGTAGGAAAGTGAGCAACAATTATTCAAGAGGACCCATATCTCCCTCTCTTCATCATCCCCTTCGGCCCCCTATCCCTCAACTCGCTCAAGAGTAGCTTTGAAAAACCCGCGCTCTCTACTCAATACTAGATCAAATCCAATAAAGTTTTTATCCACGGAATGCGAATCTTCTCAGTGAGGTCAGACTATCGGTTTCGGATGGTTCAGGTTATCGCGGAAACGAATGGAACCAAAGACACTTCTGAATGCCAAATTAAAAAAAAACGAAAGGCACCTTCCATGTACCTCAATGGAGTCAAAAGTATGTAGCATCACTGGGAAAATCAACCAAAAGAAAGCTTCCAGAAATGATTAATGCTTCTTATTCATTGAGAATTTCAATCATGCGGGATTACTCTTGAGCTCTTCATATTCGTCAGTGAATTAGTGAGGTCGTCATTATCATCCATTTAAAGTGCTCCTCAAGTCGATTTACAACGAAAAGATATACTACAGTTGAAAATATGAAAAAAACGTCATTTCTTTTTTCAGCATAATCTCAGGTTAGGGTGGTATTATTGGACAAAAAAATTCATTTAAGTATAGAGTGTATAGTGAAGATAGTCTCTGTACAGATATATAGATGCGAAAAAGGCGAAATTGCATTCGGACTCGAAAAGTCGATCATTTTTAGACACCTACAGATCGCCGACACCACCCCCTTCGCCGAATATTGCGGAGCCCGCCCTCGTGTAATCTGCCACTCCAAACATGGTTACATCTTGATGTCCACACCCCATAAATGCTCTTCACACCCAAATCTACAGCCTGTTCTAAAAATCCCATAAACCAAGTTCAGCAATTTTTAAAACCAATGGATTTCAACTTGGGTCATAAGCATTATGAACCGGATGAAGGTTTGAGGCATTTACTCTGCAATCTTACAATCCGTTTTTTTAGATCGCGAACATTTGGTCTAAAATTGTGTACTAACAAGTAACGTTTGATCGGAAATCGATACAATCAATAGATTATAAGGTTTTATTAAACTATCAGGTACATTAATAGCTAGATGAGTCAAATTAAAGATATTATTTAAGAAAAAAAAATCGATACTTTGCGCCAAATCGGATTATTAACTTTTGTAAATAATAAAACATATTTTTTTTAATAAAATGCAAGCGAATGATGAGAATCTGTTGAATTAAGAAAATATCAGGGAATGTAAACGAACACGTACTGAAAAATTTTCTGAAGTTTTCTTTGTCAAAACTTGAAAAACGAACAAGGAATCGGATGAGGTAGAATGCTGAGTATTGAGTGTTGGTTACGACTGTTATTCTTTGCAACCTTTTTTCAGCCTGTTGGTTATCAAATCCACGACCCGGCTCCGATTAGCACTTTTATACCGGGGGTCCTGACTGCAGCGTATCTGCCTTCATGCTATTGGTTAATAGTCAACTGACCAATGGGCGCATCGCATCTGACACGTGTAGTGTTGGCGGCGATGGGGGCTACTATTACAACTACTTCATCAAAGCGCCTGCTGCGGCTACCAGAGCGAAAACGAAGACGACGCCGTAGAAGCCTCACCGAGCCTGGCGTCTTCTGAACTAGGCGCCACACTCACCTCCGCACCTGCCACACAAGCTTGTGCGCGCATTTAGCGTTCATGTCGCCTCGGCGCCTATGGCCCATGCAAACGGCGTCAGAGCCATATGCGGATACTCAGTAGTCGGTCAAACGGTCTCAACGTCGGAGCTTCATGTAGTAGTGTGGCTGGTCGGTGGGTCAGGCTCTTCGGCAACTACCGGTTGGTTGGAAAAGGGATTTTAAGCGCTCTCCTTACTGGCGACTGGGGAGACAGGGGTAGGGTGAATGAGCAAAGCGAGAGTGAGCGGGAAGAGAGAAAGAGGTATGGCGTCGCTAGTTGTTGGGCGCCAAAATGGGCGCTTTTCATTCCCCTCCTAACCCCCTTCCCCTAAAAAAACACAAGCAGCTTGGGAAGGGAAAAAACTTTCTACCTTCAATTTCTCTTTACGACAACGGAAAGCACACCCGTAAACAGCCAGGCTCATCTATCGTTAGTTTCAAATGACGGAGACGCCGTCTCACTCCATGTTGCAATATTACCAGAGCAAATTTTATCCCAGCAAAGCATTCCAATTTGTTGGCTTTGCAAAGCTAATGATAACGACGTCTAACTAACCCTCTGTGAATCTACTTTAAGGCAATTCAAAAAATGTTAATGACCTCTAGTAACAGGAAGAAAAGATTTTCCATTAATTCCCTAGTGACGGATTTTCCGACTAATACCACTTTGTGAAATGTTCAACAATGGTTGCCTCTCTGTTGGTAATACCTGTCACTTAACTGAACTGGAGTTAAAGGGATACCGGGGCCACTAGCTGGAATGTGGTCTGCAAGCCGTCAGAAGCTGAAGAGGACACTGAGGACATATGAGGTGGCAATTCGATGACAAAGCTTTAACTGAGTCTCTTGAAAAACTCAAAGAAGATCATGTTTCAAGAGGAAAAAGGGGGTCGAAAAAGACCGCATTTGAATAAATGGTTATTTCAACCGCTTTCTCTCTGGTAACTTGTCTGTTTGATATTGCTGTAGGTAAGTCCTTGACCTAGACCAATAAAAAATGGTAAGTCTGAATTCAGAGACACAGCGGCGAAATTTCAATAGTGAGAAATGTCTCAAGGCGAAAATGCTGATATCTGGATGATAAGAAGCATTATATAATCACGTCTTCCCCCACAGGAATGCAATTTATTCGTTTGTTTATTTGCGGTCCAATGTCTGAACGGTGCGTTTAAAATGGATTTTGGCATACAGCAGCTTCAATAGGAAGCTGGTTACAAATTGTAAGTTTTGAGTTATTGTTGATTGAAAATGTTTACTTTCTTTCAAAAATTATTGAAGGTGACATTATTGTATTGTTGTTACTTTTTAACTAAATATTGTTTGATGTGTAATGGCATGTAGGTCAGTACTGGTGCAATATCCATTTACTGCAAAAGTCACGTAAACTCAACTAGTTTGCATCAAATTTAAATTACAATTTTTTTCACAATTACTTTTTTTGCTTGAGGGCTTTGTTAAAACTTGATTCTCACGTGACCACCGCTTTAACTCATCCTTGACCCGTCACTTTCTGTGATGTTTACCTTGGGGCTCTCAAATCCGGACATTGCCTATTCATCTGGATTGCCTAATTCCTCTTCTGCCACCACAAGAGTGGTTTCAGTTTTTGGACTCACAGAAAATTCGAAATATCTGTGACAATGGGAAGTAATCCACTTAAACCTAATTTTTCATTTTTATTTAAAATTAAACCTATCTCTAAAGCATTGAGCTTTCAGTTTTCATTTTCGTAGTTGAAGGGATCACTGCAACCCTCTTTGATACTAATAGTAGGTTTTAGACTTTCTGCGATGATAGAATAGCAAATAAAATTATTTGGGTCCAAATTTCGTGCAGAGAAATGATGATGAGGTGCATTAAAACCGGAGGAAGGGAAGTATTTACGGAATGGTTCAACCACTAGAAGGCAGAACCTGGAGGTATATCGCCTTTTTGGCTCAGAAATTCGGACAGAACTCCTTTAAGAATACACCAGTATTCTCCTCCCTTTCGCCCTTTGTGCAGAATATCGCCTTGTTGTGAACTCAGTGGCCCTTTAACAAATAGGCTCTCACCATAATTTCTCCATTGGGGATCATTTTAACAAACCCTGGCTATTGTGTATTATGGAGGATTCGCCTTAGTGGCGTAAGAGAGTGCCTTTCTAATAACTTTCCATCATTTAGTCAACATGCGTCCACTTACTCAATCGTAGTGAGGAACTTTGCACAACTTTGACTCTAATCTTTCAGGTTCGTCTTGTTTTGAACAGGGAAGTTTTGTGCATTGTATTTAGATTTAACTGGCTTCGAATACGTGAAATAGGGTAAATTGACTGACAAATGCTTATTTCGAGAGCATACGTAGACCGAAAAATCCTCTTAGCGAAGTTACTTTGTCTACCCGCATCGCAGACCTCTTTGTGAAATTGAACATTTACAAATAAATCGTATTGACATTGACAGAAAGCTAAATTTTCACAAGGCCAATTTCGCGACTGCGTCTAATCTCACAATCCGGTGTTTAAGAGGTGACAGCGTGTGACCTGGCGAAGTAAGCTTCCAAACACCTGATGTTCGAAAAAATGATTGTGGCGACGACGACACTAGAATTGCTGAACTGCGGGCGCCGCAGAACTCCATATGGTCGTTATCGAAGTGTCAGATACAACGCGTATTTATTTCGCTCATCTCAGGGTTTGATGGCTTTTTACCGAAGGCGCCAGTCGAAATATCAGCTACCGGATTCCAATAGATTTGTTTGTTTGTTTGTTTCGTTTTCATCCAAATATAAACGAATTGGTATTCAGGTGACGTACCTGCTATCGAAATTCTCATTCAGGGATCCAATTCATTCAGACAGATTTTATTTTAAATTTGATTATTCCATTGAATGGATTGTCTGGTGCCCACCTAGTTGTTCATTTAAAGTTATCTATTTTCATTAAACCCAATGTGGTTTGGAACAAATATTTGCATTCAAACTATAATAGCATAGCATTCATTGTTTGAATCAAAGGAATTCCAGCACAATTTTCAGCGTAAATTTGAGCTGTCTAGGATTTCTTAGGTCTTGGAAAAGCGACAGTTCATTTCCTCCACCGTAGCATGGAGCCACGCACACTTCGGATCCCAGTGATTCGCACCCACCATGCGTTGAATATCCTGGCTTACCTCATGTAAATCATTCGTTTAAAGGGGGCTGATTTCAGGATTTCTCATTCAATTTCAATTTCATTCCTTGAGGGCGCGAAGTTCCCTTGCGTTACAGGGCTAAAGGGTACGCCAGATATACTTTGATATAAAGATCATTTTCGTGATTTTCTATTCTAAAATTAATGTCTTTTTCCATTCGATCATCCTCTTTTCAAGTTTTCGCCTTCTCAGATTGTACATCTTGTTATTTTATGGGAGAATAGCCTAAAATTACCACAAGGGACCTCTCTAAGCTGTGCAAAACGATTGGTCTTTTACTGATTGTTTTCGATAGCTCTTTAATCATCGAGTATACAAGTCTACCATATTCATGAACAGGTTGCTCGAATAGCTCTATTTAACATTCTAGGCCAGGCAGATGTTGAGAAACCAAGCGACGAACAGATGGTTTTTTTCTCATCTTTTTTTAAGGAGGCTCCGTATTTATTGAGGCGCCAGTCCCTCGCTCATCCAAGTACAAGCGGTTGATATTTGTCCAACCAACTATGGACCGATCCTCCATTCCATGTACCCTTCCATCAGTATCTCTACGACCGACTGAGTTGAGCAGCTGGGTCAAATCAACTATTTACCTTTTTGTTATTTTTCACGTCTGCTCTACCTACCTAATTATAGTGTTGTCGACTTTAGCTCAGGAAAAAAAAATTGATTTGTTAAAAGAATTAAATTCTTTGGAGAGTAAATACGATAGCAGCTATTCTACAGAGGGTCTTGATTCGTTTTGAAAAATCCGTTCACTTTGCTCCATGACGGAATGTAAAATGTTTGTCCAAAATTACGATAACCTAGGAATATATCCAGGACTGGTGTCAAAAAGTGCTCTAAACAACTAACTTTGTATGACCAGGCGGCAGGTCTGACTGATCATATCGACAATGGTCTTAGTTGTTCTAAACGGAATTAGCCAGGAAAAAAGGCCTCTTTTTGAAAGCTGTTGGAGTCTGAGAGCTGGGAAAACGTCTGCTATGTATCTGCCAACGTGATTCATTTTAATCATAAGCTGTCAGACTGGAATGACCCGCATGCCCCGATTGTATGAAAATGTCAATGTAAACGATGTGGGCGCATTAGCAGAAATGATAATACAACTTCTCGATGGTCAGTAATGCATTATTTTGGTTAGTAATCTGTGCATGAATATCCCTTTACCTTAATAATGAATTTAAGGGAGAGGGTCTTGGGACCATATTAACACACAAGTGAATCGAATTTTCAATCACCAACAGAGAAAAGAGGGGCTGGAGATGTGGATGTCCAGATTGTACCCTTTGAGAAATCTCTGAGCAGAGAATGAAGTGACTGACTGACCGAGATTGACTAAAAAAACCAAACAACATGTCATGAATGCAACATCTGTTCTCTATTTGATACCTCCATCTTTGTAATACCATGATTCCTGTCAGTTGTCATCTCTAAAGAGGGTTAAATTGGAGGGAAGTTCCTAAATTCCATTATAATATTCTAACTATTCGATCTCGAACATTAGTCTTTGTCAGAACGAAGTAAAGAGATTCATATAGGAGCTGACGACTCACGAGACTTAAGGTCAGGACGCCAAAGACCAGCATATGTCAGGCACGATGGTCCAGTTTCGTTTAGGGCATCGTTGAAGAAGAATTGGTCCATAGCCATTGTTGCACCGAGTTCCTGAGTCAGGTAGCGATGGCCGTTGATAGAAATCGGAAAGAATCTGAAGAGAAAATGATCTTACATGGTAGAAGTTCCGCAGAGCCACACAGGGAAAACTAATGGAGGTAGGAAGCTACATAGAGGTCGAAATCTATGGAGGTGTGTAAACAAGTTTAACTCTGACTGTCACCTCCCCACGCAATTACCCGAGAAATTCCGCTTCAATCCCAAATCAAATAATATTTGGTTCTTGAATTTCGAACATTTCCTTGCATGTTCAATACAAAAGTGTTGGAATGAAAATGAAGCTGTAATATTTTATTCGTTTATTTGACGGTTTCAAAAATTCCCTGATTATCCTTGAAAAACCCAATCGTCGTTAAACAATTGAGTTTTAATACTCAATCGTGGAAGGGCATTGAAAGGCTGATAAGGTAGAACTAACCACGACTAAGAAGAGCTTGAATGGATACTATTAACAAAGACACCTTAAAGAATGAAACAATGCACGCATACTACCGAATTCGAGCTGAAGAAGACGAAATTTGATTTTGAAAGTTAAATATCAAAATCGCAATTCTTCACACATCTTCCCTTTCAAAACCCAAATTGAGTGTTGTACACCTCCACTGGAAGGGAATCTCCGCATAGCGGCTATAGTGGTAAGAACGTTCCGATCGTTGGGCTACTAGCTACTTAATGGACTTCAGCAAACTAACTTTTAAGATCGCTTCCAACAAACACCTTGCACATTTGATTCCCGCAAGTTCTCTCTTTGTACAATCGAAATGAAACTATACTTAATGAATATTGTATTTGCGTGAAACCCAGAGGCCTACTTCAAGTAAATACTAAATTCAACAATTGTTAGCCTTTTCGAAGCCGACTTTGAATCAAATAATCACAATTAAATCCCTAAAATATGGAGCAACTATACACCAGAAATAATTATTTTTCTCATATCTTAGTAAATAAAATGAATGGGATTTTCAGGCCAATGAATAAATGAAATACTTTAATTATTGTAGTGATGATCTTGTTCCCAAATGGAATAAACCGGAAAATTTAGCTTCAGGAATCTACCGTCGCTATTTTATTGTAAGGTTAAGGGAACCACAAGAAAGCTAAGACCGGTATTATAGCTGAAGATGGAGACTAACTGAAGTACCGGGAATTAGGAGGAATTCACCTTTCCGAGGCCAATCCCTCTAACTGTGTCTCCTCCCCTCCCATTCGTCTCTCATTTTCACGGTTGCTATTGGCGCCAAAACCTGTCAGAAACAGCTGTTCCTACATACACCCCGACGTTGGCGCCGGAATTTTCAAACCCTCCGCGCGAATGCACACACGCAAAAGTAGCGTCGCTGCCCGACACTCTGGGTCTCCTCCTAGGGGGTGAAAGGGGAGGATCTGGGACGGGGCAGGGGGGTAGGGGAGCCTTCCCCCCAAACTGATCGATTGTCCCTACTGGCGCCAGTGCAAAGTAGCGTTTTTGTGAATAATGAATACACGCATTCAGCCCACTTGCAGCATCACCCCTGTGTGCATTGCAGTTGGGGCTTAAACCGAAACTATTTAGGCACAAGTTAACATCAAATTATTTTGAAATAAATCACTAATTCTTTGCTTAGGAAGACCATTAATTTAGTTCCCAAGATTCCCGCACCATTTTGTCGCGCATCAGATTAATCGAAATTTCCAAATTGGAACCGATAAGAACCGATCAGCTTCGAGGGTCAGCATTTGAAGATGTGCCATCAATAAGAGCATTGGATGCGAGTATTTGTATTAATTACAAAAGTTCCCTAGAAATTAGTTAATTCCAAATCCTTTATTCATTTAATCGCCGTATAAAAGACTTTTTAATCTCGTTAGTGTTAAAGCTCCAATGTGAATTCGTAAACCAAAAAAACGACGAGGTTTGGAAATGAAGAAACAGAATCTTAAAATAGTAGGGCCTGGCACCAGACACATTAGAACATAGACGCCAACTCCCTCTTTTAGCCTTCAACCCTTATAATTGCCATCAATTATTGGTGAATACGGAGCTTAAGGGAGAGAGAGCAGTGGTGGAAGTGATAGGCGATAGAGGAGACGGAGGAAAAAGCCCAAAAAAGTAATGTGGCGCCCAAAAGTTGATCAAGCCACCCGCTCCCAGTGGGTTAATTTGCTGACGCCAAATCGGCGTCGACGCCACGGCCGCGTGCGCGATAAATGGCAGGTAACGGAACCAGGAGACGAGGAGTGAGGAAGGCGGAATGCTGGCAGCTAAATGAAGAAAAACCGTTTTGATGCAGTAACTATTATGACTCCATAGGGGTTACTACGTCACCCCATTGATGCATACACTTATCTTTTATGTTTCGTCGTACAAACCCAAGTGTAAGCATGTCGTGGAGTTGCAGAATGGCTGGATTTCAGTCTCAGTTCCATTATAAATATCCTTTGATTCCTACTTCCTTAATACTCAAAAATAATGTGAGAGAACCAATTAAGTAAACGATTGGAAGTGCATGCTCTGCCTTATTTGATCTAGGCTCTCAATGGTATTGCGTTGCGGCTGAGTCAACTCTTAGAAGGCCTTCAAAAGGCCATCCCGGCATTAATACCTTCCGAACAGCGAATCGTCGACTTGGTGATCAGAGCAACTCCTGTGCATCATGTTGTTACACTAACGTTACTTTTCAAATAAAGAACTGCCTTGATAAACAGTTTAACAGCAGTCTTAAATTTTTCATCTTCATTGTGATGTCGGGTTACCTTATTTCCATTAAAGAAGTCAGGCAAGATATTAAGCAAACTGTCAATTTTTACTAGCTTTTAAGACTAACCTCGGTCCGGTAACAATTAGCAGCGTCTAGCGCTGTCAAGTGCTTCTGTGTTTACATAATTTCAGATGGAATTGGAGGGTGTTGGTTAAATCTCCAAATGAGCGTAGAGGTTAACGACTCTCCCAACTTGCTACGAGTCTGTTCAAATGATCCGGACGACCTTGTGTCTTTTCCGTTTATTAATAATAAATAATCACTTCGCATGACCGCAGTTGGTGGTATGCGAAATTTTACTCCCGAAGTCTTTGTTCCACCTCAGTTGATAGAATAGATTGGTCAGACAAAAGCTATCTCGACATTTAAACTCCTCTTTTGCTTGAGCCGAGTTTCCTAACACTTCGGAACTTCAATTACCGAGGTTATCTTACAATCGCCTAGTCTTGCTCCTTGAAACTTATGACTGATTCAAAAGCGACATTGATTGAATAAATACTTCCTGATCTTTGCAATGAGTTTTACTAAAAATGCAAACAGGAGGTTAAGAACGGCATTCTACAGCCGATTAACCTTTCAAAAGTGAGAGAATGCAAAGGTCCGGGGAAGTGAAACGCACCTGTTAAGTAAGCACTTGAGACTTTTGTCAATCAAGATACCCATTGCCGTAAGTTCATTTGTATGAGGAAGTGAGTTGGTGTGTCCAAACAAGTTGAAAGATGAAGAATCGGCTTGAGAACTGAACGTCGTATCTAGAACTCCACTTGCTATTCTATGCCTTCATATTCCCACGGACTCTAGTATGAATTATCTTGTTAACGGGCTGCATATTAACACCCAAGTTAGGATAAACAACTACGCCAGGGTCATGCGTTTATACTATCTAAAACTTATAATATGAAAAACGCGGTATCTTTAGTCAATATTACGAATTTGATTACTCCTCTGGTTTGTGATCTGGATCAATTGGGTGTTGCCACACTGAAATCGAGCCCACGAATTTGACCATTTCATTACGTGGCGATTTAGCATAGAAAGGTACAGAAGTCCTTCCATTAAAAAACCATCAGTAATGATTAAGTCAAGATAGTGAGATACAATGAATGTACCTGATAAATTAGCCAACTTAATGCCTTCTTGAGACCCTCCAGACTGCAATATACTGCTAAATGTAGTAATAGACCGAAATACTAATGGAACGAACACGATCATTCAAACGCCTACTTATAACCCTTTTAGTAGCACGATTGTAACTGTAACCTGGTTTCGGCAGTAATACAACTATTACGATAATTGCTGCGCAAGCCATATCACTGCGGCAGCAAATAACCTTATTAATACTGGCGGCTTTAATGATGACAGCACGAACTATAAAACTAAATGACAACTGACACAATAGGTATTTCCGCTGCTAGTTACTACTTTGTGGCGCCACTATTGCCAAACTTTTGTAGTTGACAAACTTCAGCTCACTTAGCGGAAGGAAAATCGCATATTTTAAGTGTTATAAAAGACTTGATTATGTCTACTAAGAAATCAACATTCAGGGTTCAACTACGCATGTGAAATATGGAAGACCTGCTTTCTGATGCGTGCAGTTGCTGTCGGTCCTTTTAATCTACGAAAATTAAATATGGGTTCAAAGCAAGTGGTATCTATCCCAAAAAAATAATGCTTATTGTAATCTCTTGATTTCGGTGCTTATACAAAGGTGCAAATTGGCCAAATGACATGAAAATATGTTCATGGAGACATATTTCATAATATTTCATGAAGAAACTTTCCTTCACTTTCTAAATAGCTTTTATAATTACAGGACCTTTGGAATTTTGGTGCTTTCGAATAACTTTTTTTCGCTCGCTAGGTGAAAGATAAATTGATCCACAGAATGCAGCCTCTGTTCTCAAACGAATACTCAAGAAAGCGTTGAAGACACGCAAGAGCTTAAACTACTTTGGTTCTTTCCATTTTTTAATTTCCTTTTAAACGTTACTTTTAAATAAACGTATAATAATTTTTTAGAACTGTGGAAGCCTTGGAGCTATTGTTGATTTATTACTCACCATACAACTAGTATTTGTATATCTAGCATTCAACGCCACTATTTGCGTTGACTCCTCGGATTTCATGAACTCGAGTGGCGCTTGATTGGAAGCAGGAAGTACATTTCAGTGGTGACTGATTAAGAGATAAGAAAATTTAACTGATACAACTGAAAGTGACATACATGTATACCCTGATTCTGAAAGGCTAAAGCTTCAGCGTGTCAAAAATTCCATGCTCTAGTTTATTCTTAGTTCTCCAGTCTAATGAAATAATATTAGTTTGATCTTTAGGTATATTCGTACTTGATTGTGTGATTTTAAAACTATGAAATTGTAACAAGTCTTTTAATTTCTGCTCAAATATATAGTAAGTGTATTGACTGAGAGCTTTCCCGCTTTCCTCAGTACTACTATAAAGCCAAAATAGGATAAATATCTATCCATGGCGAACTAACGATATAAGGACTTTTCAGTATAAAGAATAATTCATAGCGCCATTACATATTCTATTTATTAGTATAGGACGAAGAAAAACAGCCCTTGAAATAACAAGCGTCTCAAGCCTCTGATTCGATAATTGAACATGATGAAACTGTTCATTCAGCCAATCAGAAGATTTTTTATACCAACACAGGCGTAGAGCGACTAATAAGCTCGGAAATTATTAATTAATTAATTAATAAAGTAAGTGCAGAGTCAAACGAGCGATTAAGATATAGCTGAAATCTGGAATGAAGCAGTGATTGGATTCTAGTTGTTAGACATTGCATAAATCCAGCGACGTGACGGTTACCAACTTTATTGAGCTAAGATCTACCCATTAAGCTACTATAGTCAGGCTTCTTAGAGATTTCTACCGCACACCACCGATTTAAGATTGTGATGTGCTGAAAAAGGGTTGGGCATGAATCGAAAGAACTCAGTTCGAAAAAAATTAATGCCTGCATGTTTGGGCCTCAAAGCCAAAAAAATGATGCTCAAATTGCCAAGAATTTGCACACATAAAGATGTAAATCCTTAAAATCTATTAAGGAACGAAACTAAGTCTCAATGCGTACAGTTTTACAAAGAAACTCTCTTGTCAAACATCAGGACACTTTACGACCCTTTAATTTTAAGTAGCTAAAAATAGATTGACCCCTGGAAGACCAAATTTTTGAATACTAATGAGTTTATTTTAATCCTGATAAAATTCTGTGTTTGACTTTATCCCATCATAGCGATATACGCTGTGAATCTTTCAAATCGAAGGTCACAAGTCAAACCCTACAAAATGCCAAAGAAGAAAGGTAAAAGTAAGACTGATGAAGAGAAAACAGCCCAGTTAAAAAGGCAGCATTTGGCCGCTGCGGCTGCAGCAAAGAAAAAAAATGAACTTCTACAGCGTTATCTGAAAGTGTGGTAATAGCTTTAAGTTATATTTTAGAACAAATTAGAAAATGAAGAAAGAATGGTGAAAGTTAACTCCTTAATCGTGAACCATCAATGGAGATTGATATTGCGCAAAGTGAAGTCGGAAGAAATAAGAAAAGATTTGCAGATTTTAAAAAGCACATTTGATAGAGTCAATGATAGGTATGAAAGAAAGCCCTCTGCAATTTTCAATTAAGAAAGGAGCATATTTTGCTTACTTTGGACATGGAATTGGCCCAGTCGGAGGAGCAATATATGATGGCTTTGCGTAGCCACATCCAAACACTGGATTTATTTGTAGGTATGAGAGCGAGATGAGTAATAAAATCAGCTTAACGATATATATATATATATATATATATACTATGACTGGAGCACGTTATATAGTTTTTTGCATTTATTTTGGTCAATACTTAGTGATTCAGAGCCATTTTATGTGTGAATAAATTTCAGAAGTTCAAAATCAGCGCCTTGAAAGAATGGGCTATTCCTTCGACATGGAACTTTCACTGATGAAGCGAGAATATGAAGCAGGTATTTTCGAAAAGAATCTAATTTTGAATAGAAAAGACCTTTATGGTTAACCGCCACCGTCAACGAATTGATGAATTGAAGGACACATATGTCGCTTTCGATAGATATTTTTTGCAAAAAGAACAATTAGCGAGAAATGAATATGGTGGCATGCGGGACGAGATGAAAAATAGAGTAGGTGCATCTAGTAAATCAGATAGCTGTATGATTACATAGGCAATCGAAGATAAGCACGCACTACGAACGAAACTAGAGAAAAAAGTTGAGGCTATTTGGGCGGAATTCAACAATGTGAAGGCCAATTACCTAAAAGCTACAGAAGAACGTCGAGCCTACTACGAGGTGCTGCGTAAACGCAACGATCAAGCTCTTAAAGATATAGAATCCCAAATGTCCCATCTTCAAGTGGTGACCAATAAAATCGTAGTTGTAAGGAATCAAGTCAGCAAAATGCAGGACGAGTTCAAGGAGAAAAATCGGCTATTAGGAGAGGAACGTGAACGACTTTCCAATCATTTACTAGATCTAAAAAAGAAAATCTGTCAGTTGAGAGACCGACAGAGAAGGAAACTCACGAATGCGGTAAATGTGAGCAATCAGGTACACAAAGTAATGATGGAGGTGGTTAAGGAGGCCAATATTATCATTGAATTGGGGGGGATGTGTCGACGACTGGAGTGTGAAGACGAAAAAGTTTTGCCTTTTTACACCTCATCTCTGACTCCAGAGGACGCAAACTTACTCGCGGAAGAAAAAGATGGCGAGAAAGATGAAGAACTCGAATCTGTAAGTGAAACATTTCTTGGTGACACTGCTTGAAATGCCATTAAGTCAAATTGGCTCATTAAGTTAAGCGCGGATGCTCATCAGTCATTTTACTTTATCCTCTATTTCGTCGAATTTATAGATGCTAAAGGTCTATGAGCCATTGAACCTGTTCTGGCATCGGTTTAACAGGGTTCAACTAGATAAATTAGCCTTACTAAAGGAACGTCAAGTATTGGAAGTAGAAAACCGGCATCTCAAGTCTCTGGTGACTCAGTATTTAGAAAATCTCTCTGTAAATGAGAAGGTCATGTCGGAGCCAAACAGTCTACTAATCATCAATGGAAAACATAATCTCATGTAAGAAGGAAAGTGTTTTCCGGAATACGTGAAATAGTATGGTTACCTAAATTTGGCACGTAAATTTTCCACCAAAGCCAAACGTTTGATTTATTCATATATTTTTTTAGAGTTGATCCGGCTGTGAAGAACGGTAAACGACGTCCAGTGGCTTCGATTAGGGTGGATGGTGCCCTAATGGCAAGGAACAAAACCGTTTCCTGCTCGAAATATTAAGTGATTTTTCACATTGGTAGGCACAACATTAAAGCAATTGAAGGGTCCGACTACTCTTAATGTGTGCTATTTATGGGTTTTTTTATGGGAGAATCGCGAAGCGTTTGAAAAAAAATATTGTTTACATAAATCAGTTTGAACTTAAGTACAATTATAAGAAAATTCTAAGCATCTCGACAATTCCAAAGTCCCTTTCTCACGCTTATCTACGATTGTAATTGAGAAAGTCCAGTAATATTTTACTCAAGTTCATTTTTCAATCGCTATTCATTGATAACTATTGAGATACTGCTTAATAATTCTAGAAAATGCGTTTTTAGAGGCATAAAGCCCTTGAGCAACAATCGTACTCACAGTGATCAAAACCAGGGGGAAAGCAGAGAACGAGCTGCGAAGTTTTGTATCCAGTGCGTCTATTATAGGATCCTGCCCTGGGAAGCTCTTGATGCATTGCTCACTGTCATTTTGCGGCACGTTGTCTCGTTAGCCTTCGCATCTTCCATGTTTGAAGTAACGTTAAGTACCGGGCCTAAATGCTTGCACAAACATCCAAGTTTAAACACGGATTGAGTGAATTAGCAATGTAAATATGATTAGATGTGCAGTGCGGCGGGGTCACTTATTGGAACACCGAACCTGGCTTGATGTTCCCAGATGACAACCACATAACTTTGGTCCCGACAGCCTCCTCCTAGAGGCTAAGTCTATTCTTCACACTATTATATCCTCACCCAGTGCTGATTTTGCTCTCCTTAACTGAGCAGTTTTCGGATTCAGAATGAAAACTGACGCCCTCGACACTTCATATAACTTTGCCTTATGGTTTTAGTTTGGAATGGAGTGCGGACCGTTGCGATATCAGTAAAAGTAGAAGAAGAATACGAATGGAATGCGTACCGAGTATTAAAGGAGAACCAACAAACCAACGCACTCTAACCGCATTATTGAGTAATCTCTCTACGAAGCCATAAAAGTAGGATGGATTTAAGAGGTTGATGGGGTCAGCAAGGCCAGCGATTGGAGGCTTGGAGTAGTAAGGTTTGACTAAGTGTTTCATCTAGCCCTGGTATATCAGGTGACCACGCTTTCAGATCAATATGGTTATGAGTTCAGAATGATGGTTAGTGTCCATTGTCCATGGTGGCCTGAAGAAGAAGCCTTAGAAAACAATTCCACTGCTCAGACTCCTTATGAAGTTTCATATATGCAGGTCACTCTCCATTTCAGCCATTTGAGAAGTGAGCATCCACGATCAATTAGAATCTGTTCACTTTCTCATTCTGTCAGACGATATTTTCCTGACAAACGATAGGATCTTTACATTTGAAAAATCTTATAAATTGAATCTCCGGAGGAGGGGGGGCAGTTCTCGTATTCTATTCCTCTTAGAGATTACATGAGCATTCTAGGGTAGAGGTTCAAAGTTAAGTTCTGAGTTGTGAAACTCAACTGTCCCCAGTGAATCCATTGTAAGAGTGAGTTTATGTACGTGAACGTGTCGAAAGTATTTATATACATATTGTATGTCCTATGGTATAAAAGGCTATATTTGTGGTCATTTGTGGTCTTTTGGTAAAAAAACTAGCATCTCTATCATCCCGAAAAACAATTTAGTAGGTTCGAATCATACATTTTCAATAGTCTTATCTGAAAAAAAGGTGTTGAACCTTAACTAATGGTAGGAAAACATTCACAGAGATCTCTTTGAAGGTGGCCTTCCAACGTACTTCAGCGAAGACTAAGATATGCATTCTGCTGCTGACCAGTCGAATCGCATAGGCCGGTGGCCTCCTCCACACTCCACGAACTTCTAAAGAACAAGACCACATGATGATTCATTCACAGCCGTTTTGAGTTGGAGTGCCCGTATCTCTCAGACTTAAGCAGGGCTATAAAAGTATATTTATACTGCAAAGAGTTAGCACAGTCTAGTAAAAAGGTTGCATGTTTACATTGGCGAAGTAAAATGTATGAAGGAAAATGGAAAATCGTTGATGAGTTTTACATGAGTATTACAAAAAATGCACAAATCAGGTATAAGCATTTCCTTGTCTTCGTTGCCACGGCAGTGGAGTTGTAGTTAACATCGGCAGATCAGCCCAAATCACTAGCGCAGCAAAGTGACATGCAACAATAGCCAGCAGAAAGGACCATGTCATCGCAATCTTCGTCGTGAACACCAAAATCGCAATGGTCATCGCTATAGTACCCACATAGAGATTGATATAGAAAGCGAGTAGCATAAAGCCCACCATATCGGGGTACTTCGTCCAGTAGAGAGCTAGTAGGAAAGCAAACCCCATTCCAATACATCCGATTATCAAGAGGGCCCCTACTGCGGTACACAGTTGCTCCCAATATAGGTTAGTCGTGGCAAAGAGACTTCCACCCTTCCAGGAAGTTGTTCCAACTCCAATGGCAGAAAAAAGAAACGCAGATCCCAGAAGAATCACAGGAAGGTTGCTGATTTGTATCAACTTCTTCGCCATTCTTGTTCTTGCGAGTGTGTTTAACTAGTGTGTGTTGACTTCGTGTTAGACGGTGTGTGACTCAAAATTGAGGCCTCGGAGTATTTACGTACGCTGATTGGTCGATTTGGTGATGCCACACGTGTTTACGGGTGAGTCTACTGTGTGAATCCTGCGTGGTGAGCACAAAATTGGTATTTGAGAAACAGCACAGAAGATTCGAGCGAATCTGTTAAAGTGAGCTTCTCCCATTTTTCACAATTATTAAAAAGAATTAATGTGTGTTTATTTGAAGTATCGCATAAGTCGATTTGGCATATACGATAACAGGCATATGACTTCGTACTCTTATATTCTAACAGTACAAGCTTAATTTAAGTAAAGAGCTCTGCCCTAAACCATCTTTCATTCGAGAATATTTAAATTACTTATTTCTATCAGAAATTGGTACACAGTTGTCATTAACTCAATGATATTTGGTATGCTTATATTATTCTTGGAATCAAAAGTTTCATTCTCCTAGAATTGCGGCAAACTATATTCGAGCAAGTCTACAACACAATGTTAAGATCGCCAGGCAAAGAAGGGAAGAGAAGTATAATTGTTTATACAAAAGATGACCAGATTGCTGGCTCGCAATGGCTACAATGAGTTCGCAAAAAGGAAGATCTGAATTCAGCATGAAAATTCACAGATACTAAGGCGAGAAAAATGCGTCCCGGAATAGGTCTCACATCCAGTCGTATTGAACTTTCGTATAGCTCGCCAAAGTCTTTTTGAGATTCGCCAATTAAGAGCCAGTTACACAGATGACTGCCAGACTCCATGTTTGAATCTTAGGCTTTACTGACTCCTCCTACATAATATGCTGACATTCCTCTTATTCACTATCTGAAATAAGCCGAGGGAGGAAATTTACACGGTTTTCAATTTCTATAAACCCATACCTATCACTATTTTGCATGATCAAAAAAAGATCCTATCTATTATTTACGACCAAGAAATAAAGTTTGAAAGTTGTCAAGTTAGCGTGCTCAAGGTATTTCAGCATTTTAATTGCAAATAAGTCTTTCGTTACTAAAGCCGTGTTTTTATCACTTCTTCAGTGTATCTATTCTTTACGAAATTTAATCCAGGGTGTAGGCGAACCGAAAATTTGCGTTTTACCCTAATTGAAGTGTTATCGAAACCATCTCGAATGAAAGTAATGAAGACCGTACACACTAGGAGACAAATAAATGATGTGAAATAAACAACCATTTCTGCCGTAAAAGAAACCCGAAAATCACAGATTTTCTAGCCTTCGGTTTGACTACTGGCTTGGTTTTTTTATTTTTATTTTTTATTTTCTCCCCACACATTAGATCAAGTCCAAAGGACTTATTGGGGGTACAATAGAAGTACAAAGAGCTTTGACAACAAGTAGAGCACAACAATACTGGCTCGGAATTTTTTTAAAAACAGAGTTAGTATGAAAAAAAAACTCGCAAACCTGTTAGTCAGGACAATCTTTCAATTGATCAAATAAATATGACAATTTCAATCATCCAGGTCGAACTTGACCTGTTCAATTAATCATTTCTCGCATACTAATTCAGCGATACCATCTATCCAGTTAACTTGTCCTATCACCCTTCTAAAAGGTACGCGCCAATGACTTCCTTTGTTCCGTCAGTTTGGACCAATAGGTCTATAGGTTAGAATCAAGTATCAGTTGAACGGTTAGGTGATCGTTCGTTTCACAGTAGTGCATGACCCCTTCTGTTCGCGGTGTTGCCGATCCTGTCAGATGGAAGCAGAGAATAGGGATCCATGTTTTTCAGTTACAGCACAAGGAGCTTTGGATCGTTTAACTGCATGTCCCTCCTATTATGAGTTCTATTAATGACGAAAATGTAAAAAGGTTTAGAGCCTCCACAAAATTGGCAATAGATGATATAGCCCTAATGGAGCGTTGGGCAGTGATTCCATGGTAAAGATTTGGTTAACTCGACCTGATGATGCGGAATCATGGTAGACATCATATCATGAAGAAGAGGCAGCATAGTAGAATGAACCTAAGGGTAATATCACTCGTCGTTTTCAAATAGGTAGCCCAGAATCATACCAGTATTTACGGGATTATAAATTGATCTTAATGACCACCAATACCGAGAACTATCCAAAACGAGTTGAGTACAATAACTAGACGCTGATATACTTAAGGGACCTTTTTAGTTAAGTGATAAATCTAACTTTACTGCATGTTTACTCCTGTTTAGTCCCTTTATATTTCATTAGCCCAAGTTGACCACTATCATTTATGCTCTTTGATTAGACTTCTAACGTGCAGAGCTGGACTCAAATCCACATTTTCCATCCTAATTAATGGCGCCGATCTACCAAATTACCTCTTCTCTCCTCCTGGGTTTTGCCCTTTGTTCCCTCTCTCTATCAGTCTGTCTCAACCATTGGCGGGGTGGTAATCTCTTTGCCTATGACATCCCTACCAAAAGGAGCACTGCTGAGGCTTGTGCAGCCCTCCTTATTACTGGGCTGATATTATGGATCGCTGCATTCATCATTGGATTGGTCCGTTTCTGCTCAACCGAAGAGTTGATTGGCCAACGAGGCCTTGGACTGGCCTATTTAGTTTTCCTCTATCTAGGAACCCTAATTACAATTGTTGGAGTCCTACTGTACACGTTTAAACTTGGAGAAGACTGGTCCTACTTATTGACAGTCATTGCGTGGACCTCAAGTCTTGTGGTCTCCGTTATGGCTGCCATTCTGTGCAGATGCCGAGCTGTACGGTCTTGATATTTGATAATCAGTTTGTTTCTTTAATACAGTTGATACTATTGCGCGTCTTTATAATCCTCTGAAAAGGCGATAATTCTCTAGCCATCTCGATTATAGAAATTTGGTTTACGAAGCAATGATCAACTAAAGTGCCATAAGATGCTTGTAATAAACTAACTGTTGAATTAGCAGCGCCTGCACAGGGAAATAGATCAGTACCCCATAAACAGATTGGGATAACCCATAGTTCCTACAAGATTAGGGATTCTTACGTTAAATAAAGTTTAAGAAAAATGGAAGCCCAACATGATCAAGGTCTTCTAGAAACAATTAAAACTGTTTTAGTATATAACTTTTTCAAAATTAGAAAACAAAGCGATCAACAAGTTTTTTTGCGTGGGATCATTTAGTATAAGAGTGAGTGCGTTGATTACAGTGATATAAAAAGTAAGTGGGAATATGTCGTAAATAGTAAGTATGTTCCGTCAGGTTTGACAGCCCTCATTTGCAAATCGGTTCGCACACCATCCTGATTTTCATTGCATATCAATTATGAGCTTTGAGACTGAGTTGCCTTGAAATTTTCACAACTTGGCAGTTCCTGGCTTCATTACAGACAAGTTACGCATTTAAATACTGTAGATGAATGAATTGAGTGGTCTCAACCCCAAGGACTTATTAACCTGGATTCTTGAAAATTTTTTAATAATAATTTTCATATTTCAGCAGTGTTTTGAAAGAAACCAAAAAATATTATTTTATAATCAGGAACACAGTACTTTATTGTGCATTCTAGAGGTGTAATCAGTCATTCTCATTAACCTCACTAAAACTGACATAACGAAACCAAAATTGGGGAGTCCATTTTGTTGAACTAAATCAGTTCCATCAACGACTACGACTCTTGGTTTTGAGTAGAAGAATGGTCTTGACTAGAAAAGTCTAATAGGTGCGCTGCTCAACGCCTTGGGAGCTTCATCGTTATCTGACGATTATTTTGGTGGTCATTCTCTATTGACCATCGTTTTTGAATTCCGCCAATGCATCGCCAAAGGCCTAAGGGTCCTCTGTCCGCTCTTATATTACCGACTCAATTATTGTGGTAGTCATTGTAAAGCGTTTGAACCATGTACTATACACCTCATTGGGAGGTGATTGAAACTGACAAACTGCAACTGCTTCAAAGTCCAGAAACAATAAACTTTGTTTCGTATAAGTTCATTTTTTATTTGTTTCGGAATTTCAACGCAAAACTACTGATTTATAAACTGTCCGCAATAAACGGATATAAAAAATTGTGATCATAGTGAATAAATAATAAAATGTATCCAAGTAAACATGCGATCAGCTGCATAAGTGGCCTTTTGACTTAAGTTATCGATTGATGTTTGATTAGCACCTAAAGTACTTTTTAAATAAACGTACAAATCTGTACCACGAAAAGGAAGAGCAGGAGTGCAACCGCTCTGTTCGTTGACCTCTTAGTACTCCTTTCTACTTTGAAAAGAAGGGTCGTATCCGAGCCTTCTTTTGGTGCTCACCTCAGCGAGATTGTTAGTCGAGTGGAGACCCTTCCAATGATGAACACCCGTGGATCTTTTCCATTCAGTCTAATTCTACGAGCTTAGTTAGCCATCTCATCACTAGCTGCCAGTTGGATCGCCAATGCAAACTGAGTGATTGTTGATAACTCCAGATAAACCTTAAACAGCCAATGAATATCCTGTTGAACTAATTAGCATCCTCTTAGTTAAAGAGTCGAAACTTCCAAACGAATCCCATACCTCAATAACGTTATTCTCACACAATCGGCTAGGGTAAGTTAGAGTAGTTGTAACACTGTTTCTGATCTTACATTTATTCAAATTTCTATAATTTTGCGATTATAAGATGCAATTTTTCATTAAGTTTTACAGTTTTGCAGACTGTCAAAGGAAATGAATAACCCCTTTCGATGAATTAGGATATTTTATCATAGACGAAGGGTATTATTCAAATATTACAAACAAACACATGACTTTTTCACCTTTCAGTAAAATAAAGTGACGAGTTCTTCAGCGTAGCCCAAATGGACCCTGTAACCGATGGTTTTTCAAAGCTACTGGATCAAAGGTTGTTCTCTTCACTATATAGCCATCCTTATGACTATCGTTTCCCAAATTGAAGTCATGCACTTCCTCATATTGGTTCTCCAATGCATCAGCATATTGACGGCAGCTAAGCCGCTGGAACAAACACGACCACGGCCACCGTCACTACCACCATCATCGCGTGGATTCTCAGAAGTTGAAGAGACAGTGATTTCCGGTCTTTTGAAGAGGCACGAATTGAGAGATGTAATTCGAGTTATGTTCGTGATAGGGGCTCAAAAATATACCAAAGGAAAGAATAACACCGCTGACAATTCAAGTGAAGTCAGCACCCACACTGGGTTTAGTTGGAAAGACCCAGAGCATAGTCAGCTCACGGTAGAAGGAGACCTCGCCTTGCCAGATTCTCAACCCATTATCGGAAGCAAACCGACATCAAGAGGCAACCAAACAGGATTCATTTTTGGACTGTTTGATCAAATAGCAGAACTGGTCCAAATGATTGCTGATCGAGCTTCCGAGTGCAAAAATCAACAGATGCCACCGCCACCACCGCCACCACCACCACCACCACCTCCACCAGGCCCCACAATGATGCATAAACACCCTTTGTCAGATGAATCCATGTTGCCAATCTCACCTTTCGAGAGTTTCTACGATGAGGAACCATGGAGATATGGCGGAATAAACTAAGCTCTGAAATTTGCACTATTATGTGATTATTAATGATAAAAGTGACGATTCTTACCTCTCTCCTCATGTTCATTTTCATAATAGTCGAAAGTTTAGTTCCCGGAAAAAAGCTTCGACCTCAGGTCATTGCTAATCGGTCCAAGATTAACTACTGTTATATTTCTATCGGATCTGATATTTTAAACTTACTTAAATTCTGATTTTGCAGACCACCGAAGTGGAGCTAAGTTTATTAATCAGAATTCCGTACATGGATTCAAGTGAAAATAGCTAGTGCAATTTGTTGTAAAGGAAAGTGGATATGGGTGGAAATACTTGCTCTACCAGTCCTGCTGCTATCATGGGTATCTGGTCAAGCCATATTTAACTACCAAAACCCGATCCTAGATTCAGATTCTAGAGGAAGAGAATTTTTTGGTATCGGCCAATCCTCGATTGAAGTTAATAACTGGGATGTTGGCGAGTGTAGATTCGACAGGACCTTTTAATCACTCTCTGAAGAGGAAGTAATCCCTCCATTTATTTGCCTTATTGGAGCTCCACCTTTCTTGTTTAGGATTCAATTTCCCATAAGGAGCATTTAAATATTAACAAATTTTGGAAAGGACTATGGATATAAAAGACAATTAAAATTCGTTAGCCGTTCTGTAAGCGAAGTTGCTTTTTTGAATTGCTAAGTATTATTTAGCCTTGTTAAAATTTTAGAATCTTCTTCCAATTTATAGGAAAGTTAGAGCCAGGTATCTCAAAGAAGTTCCTGCCATCAATGAGAGCTAATGGTCCGGTTCTCGTTATTTCATAAGCGGATGTGAAAATGCATTCAGTGGTGAAGGAAATGCAGCTTTTCAATTAAATTATGTAGAACCAGTACTACTCTAAAGTGGTATGGGAAAGTAAATTCGGGCTATTCAGTACACGCATGGCAGCTCACAGGAAGCTTGCATACAATCGCTGTTAATACATATTCCCCTAACGGTCTTGTCCTGTGTGTTCCGGTCACTGGAATTGGGAAAAGCAAATGCGAAATCTTGGTTAAGTAAGGGAGTACTTACAAACAGCCACTTTATTAAGAAAACGTTGTCCATTTAAACACGCAAATCGGATCGCGAATCAAAGGCACCAAATTCGTTTTGGCGAAGGTCTTTGTGGATTAGATACAAGTATGATGAATGGTTTAGTAACAGATTCAATGATAGACAAAGAGTCGATAAAAGTGCCTCATGCACTTTATAAGATAAAAATAAAAAACAAGGGATTCCTGGTATTTTCAAAAGCAAATTAATGAGAAATCATTTCTTATAAATTCTAATATTAGTATTCTTCTCTGCCGTAGTGTATTTATTGACAGTGTAATGAAGGTCGAATACCTTAACCACTGAAGGGCGCATATTTGTATTAGACTAAATAAAGCTTGAGGGCATCGAGCCTAAACGCACCGTAATTGAAATACAATCCTTAGAGTCTGTTTCAAACACTTTTTTTCTAAATTTTAAAGCGATTTTGATGACAAGAATAACATTAGTACTAAATGATAAGTAATTTCATGTTTGCACTTGATTAAATTGAATTTTCAATTGTTAATTTGTTTAATGTCAATCACAAAAACTCAAGACACTTACCTCGAATATTCATAAGCTCAACTTCTCAAGAGGATTTTTATTTAACCGTAGGCGAAAGCCTTCTCTCATGGATTCAATACAAAGATTTGATTTAATGTCCCATCGACTCTTCTCAATGTACACTGAATTTCCATGGAACAGTTCTGGAAAAATGATTCCCTTTAGATTTGTCGCAAAAGGTGCGAAAGCAAAACCATCTGAAGGCAAGATAAATGCTTCATCATATGAGTCCTCAGAATCCGTTTACGAACTAGCTATGAGTGAATCAGTTCGAATTGGCCTTTCAAACAATTTTTTTAATCAAAAAATGTCAGATTGTGAAGCTGATTACTGTAGTCAATCGGAAAACGTCACATCTGAAGCATCCGGAATTGAAAATGCTGAAAAATCTGGGTTTGATAAAATCGCACCCCTCAAACGTATAGAAAATGATATTAAAATATTAAATCTGAGCAGTGGAGACAGCTCCGAAGTTGATGAACAAGAAATAGATGTAGAAGATGGTGTTGAGACCGATGATGAAATCGTCCTTTCCGTAAGCTCTCATCAACTGACTAGAATTTCATTCAATATTTAACCCACTTACAATAAGTGCCATCCTATAGATTTATTATTATATATTCTCCGTAGAAAAATAAATATTTTAGACTAACTGCAAACCTGTCTCGGAGCCTCAAGTGCTACCACCAATAATAATATCCCTATTTCCGGATATCCCACCGTTCATTCGGTTTGTCAGAGACAACGAAGCAGGTATTAAGGTGTTCTTTCGATTCCTATCATTCTAATAACAATTAAGTTGAGAGTATTTGGCTTATTTTAGTTTCTAAAATGCCCAAATCAGTTTTGAAAAAGCTTGTATGGCGAAATACTTCAATTACACCAAATGTTATGCGGCAGGCTTTGGAAAGGTCGCATTTCAATTTGACTGACCGTACGTCTAAAAACCAACTAAATAAATACTCGCTCTTAAATTCAATAATCTTTCTTCACGCTAACATGTAATTATGAACTATACGAGATAGAATTTTTGGCACAGAGGGCCTCCGTTGTGAATGAGTTGTTTTAAACCGCCACACCAGAGGTGTATTTAACTGAGATCGAGTTTTTGATTTCATGCCCATTTGAATTAAGGGATTTGAGCTGAGCAGCGTCGTTTTTACATTGGAACGACTTACTTTGTCTTCCTTCTCCTTGACTACCCTTTCAGCAAGCACCTGCACTGGCTTGATATCCACTGACAGTCTGATCAATGACCAAATATTATTCTTTTTTTGAATAGAGACCTCAAATATAAAAATAATCCTCGATTTCGTGCCGCCTAAGTAAAATTAATTGACATGTATTTATAATTTTACTCAATCTACCTTAACGTTTCCCATCTTACAGCAATGGATGATTTCGAAGAAGGCAAGAACTTGTTTTTTTTTCCGATAATTGCGTTAATTTTGGAATTTTCTGTTTAATTTTTAATTGTTCTATTATATACAAAGTAAGCTATTAATACTCCAGGAATTGATGACGATTGGATTGGATGCTTCGGCAGGCACCTATCCCCAGTTCTGTTCCGTCAACTGAAAGACCACCAGAAGATAAACCACATTCCTGGTTCATTTGAACTGGGTAGAAAAGACCTTCTAAGCGTGAACTTAAACAAAATGCGTACCCGATTCGGTTCCGACACCTACAACTTCTACCCATCTTCGTTCATCCTCCCACGCGAATACTCTCGATTAAAAGCCTTTTGCAAGCTCTCCCCCAATAACTATTTTTCCAACAACAACAAGAAGATATCGAATGACATTTGGATAATTAAGCCTGTAATTATGCTGTTGGATCCTATAACTGGTTAAGGATCACATGACGATTAAGATTTTCTAATGACTTTCCTTTCAGCCGGCTGGTGCTAGAGGAATCGGCATATTCTTGGCTAGCAGACTAAGCGAAATCCCCAAGAGAAAGAAACTAGTGGCCCAGAAGTACATCTCAGATCCATTTTTGATTAACGGAAGCAAATTTGACCTTCGGCTCTATGTATACATGACAAGCGCAGATCCCCTGCGTCTCTACATTCATCGAAACGGTCTAGTTCGTTTCGCGTCGCAAAGGTGTGCCTCTCTTGATACTGATACAGGCGATCTTATCCCCTGCCGTTGAACAGAACAAGTAACTATGCGCAGCGGTATCACTATTGTGACAGGGCGGCTTCATAAATTTATCAGGTTTTAAGATCATGATCAAGGCAAGAAAGGCCACCTCTAAAGCAACGTAGCGTTTAAATCGCTAATTTAAAGATATTATACTATCCTAGTTCTTAAAATCTTTACCCATTTCACGTGGCCCTCAAACGCCTACAGTTGTGCTTCTTACCTTTATATTCGAAGATACTCGAACTCCCAGGAGCAAGTCAGAAACCGATTCGTTCACTTGACAAATTATTCAGTAAACAAAAAGAATATGGCTTATGCGCTAAGGCATAACTCACCTGAGAATTTTTCCCATAAGTGGTAAGACAACACTTTCATATATTTTAGTGATTTTTTTATTTCACTTATAACTAAACATTTTAAAATAAGAAAAATCAAGGATGTTAGTGAGCTTACACTATAACAAATACGGAACAAATTCGATAGAAAATGCGCAACATTTAGCCTTTTTTTAAATCCAAGTTCTGCCTTTGCTCGATGTTTAAGAAACTATTTCTCTGATATATCTCACAAAAATCCAGTTTTAGAGAGTAAGTCTCTCATTTTTAAGAATCAGCTTTTACTTATATCTACTGAGTATCACACTTTTGAGATCTTCCTTTTCTTCAGCGAGTGTCTTCTCCCCCTTGCATGGAAAACGCACTTGATCGCCTTTTTAAACATGCCTGAGAGTCTTGAGACAAGCTCAAAGTGGACTCAAACGGCGATTTCTCCCCTTTAAACATTTCCTCAGTTAACGGTTCCTTCACTATTAATTAGGTTCTCCAGCTGTAGCCATGAGTTTCGAATAATTTGAGTCTTAATGGGTAAAACCATCCATGAGTCGAGATTTCGAGTTTGAACGCAAGATGAACAATTTTATTCTTCGAAGCATTTTTCCAAATCGGAATTTAAAATGACATTTCTAAAAGATGACTTTCATCATGGCCATTTCGCATACTATTCTAGGCCTTTAGAAGAACTCTGGCGCTATCTGGAAACCCGAGGTCACGATTCACGGAAACTATGGATAGACATAAAGGCGATTGTTTTCAAGACCATGGCGGCCGCAATCTCCAAGATGGCCAGTCTGGTTATGCAACATGTCAGTCATCGGGAGAGTGTCCACGAACTCTTCGGGTTCGACATACTTCTCGACTCGAAGCTGCGTCCATGGCTTTTAGAAGTCAATATTTCGCCAAGGTCAGCTGATAAATCACCATATGTAGTCAAAAAGCCCCCTTGCTCATTGTAATGCAATTATTAGGCCTTTCAATTCATTTGAGACTACTGTTAATTAACGAGTACGTCCTCGTTTACCAAAACTTTGAAATGGAACTTCTTCGCGACTTTAATATGGGTGAAAAGACGTATTTAGAAAAAAAAATATATCTGGATGTACTACGTCACTAATGCTAAACTTACTGAGGGTCTAGGTTACCGATGTAGAATGTTATCTTGATTTCAAGGTCTGTTAATTGTACTGATCGGATCCTAAGTGTCCAGGGTGGTCAAAAATAAAGCATTCTTAAGCTAAATCTCCAGTCTGGATAAAAATAAAAATCTTGATTAAGCACTGATGCCTCTGTCCACACTGAGCCTACATTGCTGTTGTGGGTCGATATTCACACCCCCGCATTTACTCTTTCGAAGTTGGACGTTATCGAGGTGACAAGGTTTGAAAGCAATACTGCCTGAGACCTTGCCACTTCGGGTTGTCTACCTATAGCAGTACTCCTAATTTCCACACTATAATACTGGTATATGAAGGGGACCATTAAATCTTCCAAGCATTCGTCAACGTGCACAGGTTTGTAAAGTGACCCGATCAAATTCGTGCGCCTTCGACGCATGTCACCTCATCTAACAGGCGTTGATAATGTAAGAATCCAATTCTTTCTTATTGGTCATCCACTATACGTTATCAAACTCTTCAGTTTTACCTTGCCGAATTTCTGGATAACTGATCTTGACTAGACGAAGTTCATTGTAACTAGGTTCTAGTGTCGAGCTAGCAAACCTTTGTGCTGATTTAAGTTGCTACTAAAAAAGAGAAGTAATTTCGAGGTTTTCCATATGGATTTACTTGTTCATTATGTATTTAACACAGCCTAATTTCATTCAGCTTAATCAAATTAGTGCAAACAAATAATCAGTAATTGAAATCAGTCAGTAATTTGATGAAGAAACGGATTTATCGATCTATTCTAGTGTCATGATGCACCCTTGAAGGACTTTTCGAATACTTTGTTTTCCCGCTTACTTCCGCAGCCTACACACTTCATCAAAAGTCGACAGTGAGATTAAATCCGAAGTAGTAGTGGACATGCTCAACCTCGCGGGTCTTCGTCTACCTCCTAGAGAAGAAAAAATTTCTCGGCGCTCCCAGGGCTCAAAACGAAATTTAAGTGGATGTAAAAAGCCAAAAACAGCTTGTCGGCCCAGGACGGGTGTGAAAAGCTCTGATTACCAACATTTGCCATTTCACAAAGCTGACCAGTTGAGGTACAGTCTAAGCGATGAGGAAAAAAGGAAACATAGAGTGTACGCTACGAGAACGCAATCTTCTATGGTGAGTTCATTAAATTTTATTGCTCAAAAACTTATTAATAAGCCGCAGGTTTCAGAAAGCTCGGGAAATTCTTAAACTAACGGCAGTAGACTTTTGAAGGAAGCGAGGAGGACCATGAAAGGAGAGATTATTCCTCTGAAGAAAGGGGCCCTTTTAAAGTTTCTGCTCCATAATTCGTTAAACTTACTGAAACCGATTTCTCCTTACACTTCCTCATTCCAGTATTATCGAATCAACACGATACTATGGCCTAAGCAGCACATAATCGTTGGATGATAGGGCGAAAAATCCTGGATCTCGTCCAGAAATTTAAATCCTTTACTACGGTCCTCAATTGGTAGTCCTGCCTTGGTCCTGAATGAGGTGAATATTGGAACTTTGGAAAGCAGAGACTGAAGTCACTCCACCTTTTATTCTTCGCTGATATTTCTTCGCTAACTCCCCGTGGACTGACTGAAAGAAACTGTCTTTTGTCTCGGCAACCCCAGTTAATGCGTCAATTTTAAAGAGCGCTTTCTACCAAACAGTCAGGTTCAAATAAATTCGACTCCCCAGTTATGTCATTTCAAATGTATATTCTAAAATGCCTCATTAGTTCACAGACATGTTAGAATTGGCAATTCCCAAAATTTAAGTACCTTCTTTAGTGGTCAACTTCATCGATGTCTCAAATACGACCTTCGATCTCACTAGTTTCAAGTCATTTGACCAAGTCTTAATGAGAAAAATTAGCTGGACTAATGATGACAACTTGTCATTGAAATCCATACAGATTTCAGTATTTCTAACTGAAGAAACGGATGCAGCATGTAGGCGCCTTTTTGTTAAGCTAAAGCTTTTAAAGATCTTTCTCGTTCTAGCTCAAAAAAAGTTTGGTCTATAAAGCTTTTTTTCGAGAAATAGCGCCACGTAACTAAGGGGAATCTGGATCAGTGTTCAGTTATATTATCTCCTCTGGAGAGCTATTTGCATAAATAAGTGCTATGATCCAATGTATTCAAAAGCATAATAGTGACCAACGCTCAGACTATGATATGAAAAAAGAATTAAAAACTTCTTGTTTGCAAATAGGACATAAAGACCATCTTAGATGAACCTACTACAGATGATGTCTTGATGCTTGCGACTACATTGAATGAGTGGTACCGCGCCTCTCTGGGTCGTTTTGAGCGGATCTACCCCCGGTTCTGTCGGGAAAGTGCCCAGATGCTGAACTTAATTGACATGGCTGGCGGTGATGGGCTAAGTCCAAACAGTGGACTCTTAGGAGCACCTCGATACTACGACTCCCTTCTCTTCCAATTTATCCAACGTTACGGGACTAATGAAACGCCCGAGATCGGATCACAATTAGAAAAAGCGCTTGGAGAAAGGTCTGCGAGGTGTTCCAGCAAACTTGACAGTATGAAATTTCAGATGCTTTCAAGAGTTTTAGGAATATCCGTCAAAGGACTGCTCTTCGTAGCGAAATTTGTTGAAGAGTAAGGTATTTTGGTAAATGATTCCCTAAATCTTTTGAATACACCTTAAATGTTTATGCCTTCCGACTTTAGACGATTATCAGTTAATAATACAAAGCAAGACTTCATTAGAGCTATGAAAGCTTCGCGGTTTCCTACGGCTTCAATACCGAAGAGCTCAAATATATCGAAAAAAGCCTCAAAATCTGTGAGACGAACAGCAAGGGGCATTGACTCCCAACTATCACCTCTGCCGAAAATCACTCGAGAGTTACCAAGAAGCTGTCAGATGAGATTCCATAAATACCTACAGATTAAGCAGACACTAAGTGGCCATACGACTTTAAGGATGTCAACGACCTCGACACCTACTTTAGACTTTGAAAAAGATGTGTCATTGAGCAGAAGGGTAAAAAGTTCTGGAGCGAAGTAAAGAGAAGAGAGCAAATCAGTGATGCATATCTGAGAAAATTATCATCTACATGTTTTGTAAGAGAAAGTGAATTGAATAAATTTGTCGTCTAGCCTCAAGTTCCAGTGGAAAACTACCAAACGCAGATTAGTTACACGAAACACGAATAATGATTCCGGCATGAAACTGGTAGCTACACGGAAACGAACTATTAGTTCATGATGATTAGCCTTAATTGTGCTTATAATATACCACAAACTCATGGCTGTGCAGAAAAGTAAAAAGGAATATCAAAGGTTTCCTAGTCAAGGTGAATGTTAAGATAACCGGATTATCCAAGCAAACGCAAAATATTACGGAAAAACTAAACATATAAAACTCAAAACGCTATCGAATTGAGCAAAAGATTGAGGCCAAGTTGCAACAAGGACTGTAATTAATGAAGCGTCTAAGAAACATACGTGAACCAGACACTGTTTCAAGATTAGTAGTCAAAGTGTACGGAGAGGTGGCGTTCAGCCTTGAGTCTCGAAATATGAGCGTAGAACTCGTAGAGGTTGGGTTCACACCAGAGACCACGAGGATTATAGTAAACTGGAGTGTTATGCCAATGACCGACTTCCCAGCCAGGAACGTCCTTCATCAACTCGGTCTCGTATTCTCGATTCTTGATCAATTGTTTGAGAAACATACGCTGTTGTTCGGCGAGAAGAAAGGGCGTCAAAGCCAAACGAACCTCCTTGTTCTCATTGGCGATGGCTTCGTTGCGTTCGCGACGCCAATGACGAAGCTTGATGCCAACATAAGAACAAGCATACAAACCGGCGATTACGTAAAGACCTAACAACAAAACCAAATTATTTAGAACAAAAATAAGAATGAAACACTGAACAAACCAACACTATCATACCATTGAGGTTCTTCCTGACTCCTTTATATAAAGGGTCGAATGGGGCAAAACCCCCAGGTGGGGGCATTTCCTGCTTATAATTCACCATTGAAACTACAAATCAATGTCGTTGTGAGTGAATGAAGATACCTGAAGGGGAAAGAACCGAATCCAGAGAAGAGTTCAATCAATCCAGTAAGAATATCAGGATGAAAATTATTTTACTACATGCCCAAGGACTAATAAGCCAAAACAGAACTAACGATTCGACAGCATTAGTTTGGTGCTTAAAAGCAATGCTACACTACTACAATCCCACAATTACTTACGGGAACCCGAAAATAACAAGGGCGGGTACGATTGAATTTATTTCAACACAAAATAATGATTGTCAATATAAATGAAGTTTATGAACAGTTAAATAAATGATACGTTTCAAAAATTTTGCATTCGTTTATGGTGCAATCCCGTATTAGATCGCATGGACATACTTAAGTTCCATTTTGATTTCAATCAACCTAATTAATAAAGTCGAATATATGCTGTCATAATTGAAACTTGTCTAAGAATTTCAAACCAATTTCATATAAATTAATTACTTTGAAATTTAATCAAAGATGAATCATGCTTGTTCTTTTTCATACTATGCCTGGTTGTGTTACCGCAGCAACCTTCAAATAACGGTCGTCATTATAAAAGATATTCCTGAGCATGTTAATACGACTAAAACTGAATCCTTTATTAGACTCTGTCCTACCGCTTAGAGCAAAGTTCTTCCAAGAACGCATTCAGCTTGACCCATATCCTAGTGATTCTGCTTACAAATAGATAAAAGAACAGGGGAAAGCACACGCTAAGACTTATATATTTTAATTCGTTAATAAATTTTGCCATTTAAAAATCTGGTTAACACAATTTAGTTGATTATATTTATTTTCTTGCGAATAGCATTCATGGCTAATAGCCCCATAAACACTTCAGACTTAGATTTTTATTTAGTTTAACATTCACTATTATTTAAACTTTGTTAACGCAGGCCAAAAACATTTATCCATTAATATTAATTTAAAATTGTCGTATGCGACAGAATTTTTGCAAGAGGCGGACAGTTGGTTATATTCAGGGATGAATCTTTGTTTAAGAAGTCTGACTGCGGTGGTTAAGGGAGAGCCAAATGCAACAGACAAAGGAGCAAATGTGACCAATGGCCAAGCGACGCTGCGCGAAAACAAAAACCAAAATCCGGAAATTCATAGAAAAAATTAAAATGCTATTCATTATATTAGTTAACTTTAACGGTAGGTCTAGAGGTTGATTTAGCATCTTACAGTAGAACAAATCCACTTTTCGCAAACGTAATCAACAAATTTCAACACCAGACATACTGAATTAGTATAAATATGTGTGAAATACTTTTACAAATCTCAAACAGCTAGCCGAATCGCTTAACGAGCGAACGTTCTTCTGCTTATATGTATACGAGAAAAATTATTTATGGAGGTGGATATACAATCCCGAATTCCAGTTCTGTATAATAGCGCTTCAATTTTACATTTCTAAGAAACAAAGTTTTCAAATCATACTGTGTGATGCCGTTTTATCCCCTTTAACGAAGCCATATCAGAAGTCGTTATGTTCTATGTTTGATTTCCAGTATCTATCAAAGATAAAAGGGTCGAACTTTCACGATAGACACCAGTCTATTGTCATAGCTCAATCCAAGTGTCAGTTACGAATTTTTGGGTTGCTTTAAAGCTCAGCGTTCCGTAAATTATATAAGCACTTTTCCAATTCATAGCACCATTTAATCCTGAATAAATTTGACTTTTGATCCAGCAGTAGGTTTTTGATGAAAGTAACTAATGAATTTGGGTAGACTTTTAATAACTTAAATATATTTGGGTCATAATACCTAAAGCTTTTGATGAGTCCAAAAAATTGTGTTTGCTTCGGAGGATATATTCAAGTATCCGGTATCGGCAATTCCGTCCATTAGTGCCCACTTTAAGGCGACTAAAAAATAGTTGACAGCTATTGACATTATTCAAAACGTAACATTCACAAATGGTTCGAATTTTATGGATCGAAATAACCATTCACATAGATTAAATGCTGAATTGGTAGTCATCACTCAGAGGATTGCCAACGTACACAAGCTAGAGCGGTGTGATAATAACATTCTTGCCATATCAAATGAAAATAAAAGTTGCCAGTTGAAGAGAATGATCAAGTAAACCATTTCGGTGGAGCCTGAAAACCTCCAAACCTCCAAAGAGGGCTCTGTGCAGGTTCAGAAGTGACCAGCCGCTCCACACTGGTCAGTCAGTGCACCGGTTCATTGGGCCCAACCAAACTTAGTACCACTGATCCGAAATGCTCGGTTTATCTTCAGATAAAGAGCTGATTTCGAGGAGTCCTTAGTTAAGTAATTCAAAGAGAATCGAACGGCAATCTGTACTTGAGCCGGAGCTAGAATCCAAAAAAATAGGCGATCATCATAGAGATAATTGCCCGAAAAAAAGGATTCTGCACATTCTCCGAACTCTCACTGGCGAGGTCATGTACTGCGGTAAAAACGCCGGCATAAACGAGTCAAGATAAGAATGGACTGAAGGAGGCTCTGTGTTCATATCTCCGATGGTTTCTGCAGATTATTCCCCCTTTTAATTCGTCCTACTAATATCGTAATTGATCTTAATGTTATCAAGAGTGTAGGGGAGACAATTAAACCACAGCTATGTGTGCCTGCTGTTAGGTGCCGTGATGAAACGAAAAGCTGGTGCTACAGTTGAGCGATGAAATATACCGTTAAGATGCTTTGTGACAGCATACTATGAGATCATGTACTTAGGACAGCAATAATACGAGCAGGAAAAGCAAGCGATACTAACAATGGGCTTTGAGTAATATATGTATCCCAGCCAGGGGAATGCGGAATCAATTTGACCAATGGACTACGTCTCTTCATCCACTTTGAGTTGAAAATCAGCATCATCGTGCTTACTGTCTCACTGAGAACTCCGAAAAAGAACTTGTTCACCAAATTTTCGAATGGAAGTCAACAATTTTCAGGAGATTCTGCCTGAATTTCAACGGATTGTTGCCATATTTTCCATTATAAGGACCAACAGAGGAGCCAAAACAGGCCTCTGGCCCAAGCGACGGTTCAAATGAATACCATGATTCAGAAACGCAGCTTTGTGTTTAAATTATTTCGAACTTAAACAAAAACCACCAGATTTAAAAAAACCACCACCCTAGGGTTAAAATTTCCGTTAGTATGCTACTTCAAAGTAGTCCATAAGTAGTTTGCAATAGTTTCGTTATTAGCTGGTAGAAGTAACCTGGTATGGTCAGTTATACCCAAGAATTCTCTTGAACCCAAAGCGAGCCTGGGAAATCGGGTTTAGTACGGTGATTAGGAGAATGGCCATGGTTGAGATAAAACCTGTCATCGATGACTCCGTAGGGGACGATCATAAGTCCAGCGGAGAGCATAAAGGCGCTGGCGAGCATTGAAACGGTTGCCAGCATGGAGCCTCCTACCCCTAATGCTCGATGTCCAAGTCGGAAAATGCGAAGAAGATAGGTTACCTACAATTTGATTAACTCCAACGAGGAGAAACCTTAACTGCAACGTGTTGAAGAGCTCCACAAGATCGGTTTGTACTATACTGAAGTCAACGCAATAATAACATTTGTGAGGAAGGCTGCAATAACCATTATCCAGCCTCACTCTCCATCATAGCCACTGGAACGAAGGCCTCTGGGTTAGTCTCTAGTGAAATCAGCTGAACTCGAATCATCTTCAACAAACGTCGCAAAAATAGGTCACGATTCGGATGAGTTCGTATTCATTTTTCGGTCATTTCAAATGACCGAGAGGCGGATAAAATTATTAAGTACCTAGATAGCTAAATTCATGATATTTAAGAAGATACTGGCTAGCTGAATAGCCGATGATATCGTGACCTTGATAGAAGAAATTATGCTAGAACAGTAGCGACTTTCTCAAAGGGACCGATCGACCATGTGTGAATTAGAGCCTTGAAAATATTGTATTCTTCTTCTGAGTATATCAGAACGTTTTAAATGGATGGATGACGTGGGATGACTAATTTGTGCTCTATATTGTCGAATTGTATTCCACGGATTTCAAACTACAACTTGCAACAATAAGACAAGATCAATTCCTTTTAGACAGAAAAAAGACAGAAAATTGAACATTCTTTAAGTTGAATAGTGCTTTTCAGATCTTAATCTTACTTGACGCACATTTTCAACCATTCAGAGGTCCCTTCCAAGCCAAAAGCGACGGAATCAGACTTCATTTTTCAGTACTGCACAGCTTGAGCGAACTATTTTTCTGTAAAAGTCATGTCTATGTCCTGCACTCACCACAAATGCGCAAGTTTAGGATTTGCAAAGCTGATCACGCTCTGCGATCATGTAATGCTCCGAATAGGCTGGACAACTACTTGTTTAAGCAAAGTTAGAGCCATGGAAAGCGTAAAAAATACGTTAGACACAAATTTTCTTCTTTGACAGAAAAGAAATGATCCCCATAAGCTAAGCCGATGCTTCATGCACCAGATACTTTTATGAGCTATCGTATTGCTATGGCAATTGAGGTTATAGGTTTTGATGCTAAGAGCGCGATGGTCCAGTCTCCATTTTTCAGTGCAATCAGCTGTTAAGGGTCAAACTTGGCATAACGACGCGACTTCATTGTTGTCTGATGAAATTAGCTATTGAAGTTGCATATTTGCCGCTTTGTGTCATTCAAGAGAACTGTGAAAAGTTTCACTGGAAAGAAGTATAAATAATTATTAATTATGTACAAAACTGTGCGAATACAATTGCGGAAAGACTCATTAATGAGGGATAAATTGGTCACTATTTTTAGCCTGCTAACAATAACTTGGGGGAATAAATACATTTCTTAGTTTGTAATTTCAAACGAAAAAATTGACCGAATAGCACACGTACGAGCGCGACGCTTACCATCCGCCTCACTAGAATGCAATTTGGGCAAACCTTGCTATGAGCTGTCAGCAGCTGCTCGCTGATTGGCTCACCTTCAACACCTCTTCCAATTGGTTCAACGTCCAGATGGATTAGCATGCGTCAATTCGCTGCTGAGCTCTCCGTCTTGTCGTTCTTCACTTGGCTGATGCTCTCTCTCATCTATTCTCAACTTCAAAAATAAGAACATTCCTTTTTATCAAATTGGAAGGAAAGAGGTCTTGATCAAATGTGCAATTGTGCATTTCGGATGCCTTATACTCATAATCGTCCCCCATTTTATAAACTGCACCATAATTTACAACTACAGGATCACATTTCCAGTAGAATTTCAGTAGTTCACGGCCCACAAGCTCATTTTTGACCACCAAATTAACAATCAGCGGTTTTGGGCGGAGCATGGGTCTCCCATGTGTGAAACCCAGATTCGCAGGTTCAAATAAAAATGAAATGTACTACTGGTTCGTAGATACCTTGTGTAATTGTGTTGGCATTTCTAATCAGCAATACATAGTGTTTGAACATGAAACGCCGTTCACCTGATATTTCTTTAAATTTAATCTCAGACAAGCCTGTGATATTCGTCTTTTAAATTAGGCTTTCAATCTTTTTCTTGCTTAACTTTTCTTACTGGCCAGTCCTGGCCAACCAATGCCGGGCAATTCAGTCTAAAATGGCAATTAGTTGATTAGAGAAGAGCTGTTTCGATATTACATTCGTCATTTCACTTTGAGCCCAACAGAAACCAAGGTATTGAACGATCTTTGTAAAGCCGTGAGAATTTCAACTTTTGGTTTCCCTAGGGAAAGCCCTAACTTTTTTACTTAATTGCTTGAGACACTTCAGAAAACCTGTACTGCGTATCTAAATTGATGAATCGTCAAATTAAATAGCACATTAACTACCTCCAACTGATCGCTTCGAAAATTCTCTTCAGATCTATCTCCCATTTCATTTCCTGGCATCCTCACATCATGCGCTTCCGAAGACACACATTTTCTCTGTATTTCCTCTGTAGAAAAGCACTTCACCAGCATGTATGGAAATTCCATACATTGTTTCATTCATTGATTCCAGCCATCAAGTTTAGATTTACTGGGCGTATTTGTTTTCCGGTGCCTGAATTACATAGAAGCAAGTGAAATGAGTCATTTTCGACAGAAACAGGAGGAAGATGTAAGAAACTTGCTTACGTCGTGCCTCGTTTACCAGGCCGTAGGAAGTTGTACTTCTGCTGGCATAATCTAATTTTATAGGTCCGGTAGAAGATTGGTTCTACCCTGCCCCTGGGGCTACCGGTGGCCACCACGAGGGGGTTGAGAGTACGATTGACCACTGTTGTGTGCTACATGTTGTAAAAGCTATTTGTACTTCTGTCACACCTCAGTAAGTCCTTGGGATTTGTTCTAATGGGTGGGGAGTAATTTAACATAAAACAATGAAATTCTCTAAAGCGAATTACATGGTGCAGGACAGATGTGTAAAGAGAAAAGCAGGCCATTCTTTTTGGTTCCAGAGAAAAGCCATGTTCCAAGAAAACGCATACATATATGTATATATCCATAGGAGCCATACTAACCTCCGCGAGTGTTATTTTGACTCAAAAAGATAATAATTATCGAGGGAAACTGTCAGATTCTATCCAGACTTAGCTGCCATCAGACTCATTTGACCGATTAAACTGGGAGATAGAGATGGATGCCGTCCTCATCGAACGAATTGTCTTAGTATCACGAACTCTAGTGAATCTTGCTATATGCTTGAGAATATGAGGAGAACGATTTGCATATAACGAAGACAAAGTCAAGCCACTCTGGTATTTAAACAAGCTTAGTTTGCTGTTATGGCTAATTACATGCCTAGCAATTGTGATCAGAATCTCCGCAATTGAAGGTCTCATCTTTGACTGAACTCTCCGTAAGTGTATGGATGTATTGTCTAGTTGTCAATCGTGCACGCACCCGAGTGTGTTGGGTCAAACTAAATGACGTTATAACAATAGCACTAATGATGGCATTTTTGTCACTGTTTTGTGTCGAACGAAAAAATGTTCAATCTCTTATCAATTTTTTCAACTTTTGATAAATTCCTAATATCAGTGAGTAGGATATTTAATAAAATGACAGGCAAACATGAAGTCAGTGACGCAGTGTGGTCGGTCATTCTTTGCTGGCAATGCATCAAAAGGACAACGGAATGGGGCATGAATATCAAGGCAGTTGTTCGAGATATCACCTCTAGGTGGACATCACAAAGAGTAGAAGTGGAAATCGAAATTGATCGGGTCTACAGAACAAAAGACCCTGAAGTGGTCATTACTGTACACAATAGTGGAAGTCAGTTACCGAGACATAACCTTTCTACTTACATTCATCTTTTCTGTTCTTTATTTGGAACTCTCTCAACGATTTTCCGTCTAACTCTCTTCTGCAAAAGACCTGGTTTATGGTCTCTAAAACTTGGCAAGACAGAGACCCAGACTGACTGACCCAAGTTAGTCTAAGTTAGCAGCTGTGAGCGCTAACTAAAATGCGTTCAACAACTATTGTAACCCACTTGTAGACCTGTAATACCTTGATTAACGCCGTTTTTCTCTAATTCTGAACTAGAACCGACATGTGGGGTGTCGTTAAAATAAGCCCTTATTTTGTCACGTTGACTTGGGGATTTTCTATGGAGCTTAGCATAAGTGAAGGTGATAGCCACACGTATCGTCGGATGGGAAGAATTAATTCCATTTGTTTCTTCTCTCGAGAGAGAGTAAAAGATTGGAACAGCATTCTCGTCGACTGATCAGGCATTTCAGTGCTATGCTTGTTGCAATATTGGATTCGTTCTAGTCTGTGATTATTTTTTTCAGGTTTAGTGGCACTCACCTGAATGTTACAATTCCTTTGTTTCCGTGTGAGTATGTTCCTCAATCTAGAACGTGGACGACATTACAAGCAACATGAGCATGGTTTATTCAATAGAAAGGGGCTATGTCTAAGTAAAATAAAAATAGGACAAAATCGAAAGATTCATTTTGGGTAGCTGAAAGTAGAATTATGCAAAATAATAATGAAGATGCTAATTTTTAATTTAAATTCCTGATTCCATTGAGAGAATCTAGTGAAGACAAAAAAAATTTGTTGTGACATCTTAACTGTCAGAATTTTGCAGGTCTAGGAACAATCTTTGGCAAGATATACGGACAATCTAAGTTTTTGATCGTCATATCTCAGTTACCTCTTTCCTTTTTCTCATTTGTCAGTTCATTTCCAGTATTGTCCCAGAAAATGCTACACAGTCTGGTCGTGGCGGATTACACCCCTTTTATGTCGATCAAAGCCACATATTTAAATTTTTATGTGGTCTGGAGGCATGATTCGTGGAAAAATTAATAATATGATAAACACTAAGAGTCCGCTAGCGAATTTAAGTAGAACGTGATCAGAGGTTTGCAGTTCAGTGGGCAGGCATTGGTTGTGATTCACTTCAAACGAAAGAGCTTGGGACCCCTTTCCACTTAAAGGGTTCATTAATCAGATTCACTGCCAACATTTGCTAACGTGCCCCATCTAATTTATATTAGACCCTATTTTAATGGTAGCTTGCGTGCTTGGACACTCTAAGATCACCACGGCCCATTCAATCCTGATTAAACTGAAAGCTTAACCTTGCTAGAGGACCATCAATCAACACCTGCTCGAAGAAACCGGTTATGAGAGAGTTACCGACATTCCGGTGTTTTCAGCAATTTCGAGATGGAAACTATTGCAAATGTGTTGAATGCACCATTATTAGTTCTAGTTTTGGTTTTGTAAGGAAACGATTTGCATAAGAGCAGATGAAGGAAGATGTGCCGGACGAAGCTACATTCTTTTAACTAATCTTTAGTTGAGCCTTCGAATAATCACTGAGAAAGCAGTTCAATGTGCCCCTATATCCTGTTCCTAGTTGTTTTAAAGCTGCTTTTTAGAACAAAAGAAATAAAGAATAATAAAGGCAAGACCGGAAGGATTTATAGGGGATAACAAATGACATTGTGTTCGGAATATCGGTTCTTATTGGATGTTTCGTCGACTCAGATCACTGCCTAGGCATGAACGTCTTTGGCTTTTGCCTAAAGACCATATCAAAGCTTCTCTCATAATATCATAATATCACCTCATCAAAAGAATGAAACCAACATCTTGGAACCAAAGTAAGAGATAGAGGTGATTATGATACAAATTAGCTACCGCCGAATTTCATTCGCCTTCCAGAGCCGCGAAAGCCACTCTCTGCTTATACAACATCAAGGTTAACTTCATGTTGGGTTTTGAGAAAAGGCACTTAGGATTAAGAAATTCATATTGTGCTTTTTCCATTTAGGTACTTATTTCGTCTCACTAAGGCTACTAGATGTAATACTATTCTGTTTGATGTTTGGTGTTTGCAATCACCGAATTTCGTATGACCTTGAACTAAGAAATCAATGAATTGCTAAGTAGTTACCAACTGAGTCGTGGATGACTTCGAGTAGAGCAGATCCAAAAGTATACAGGTACAAAAGAAGGAATTGAAAAGTAGAAAAATTATCCAAATCAAGAAAACCGTACAAACGAGATTCAAGGAGAAAAAAACCTTAAATCTCTCCATTAGGCCAACTTCTCGATCAAAATCCTCGCGTAGGCTTCAGCACTCACTCCAACATTATATTAAGCAGGCATAAGAGAGAAAATAGCTTGCATACAGTTATATAACGTATCGTCAGTGCTTCCTTCAGTCTTCAATTCGTTACACTGCGGCTGAGAGCCGAGATTGGATGTTTTTGTGCTAAGAATCTGTAAGAATTAAAAACACGTCCCCTTCAATAACCAAAGCTTCTGAAGACTAGAAATCAAACACAGGGACCTCACATGAAAAATGCCATGAAGAAAACGCCAAGGGAGAGTGATATGCTGATCCAAATCGAGGGTCTAGAGTTCAGTCAGGCAATCCACAGGGTCGTTTTCAGATAGATTACAAAAGGAATGTAAGCGTTATAGCCAATGACACTTTACTGGTTCGAAGTACTTATTCCATTGGTGCAAAGTTAGTCAGCAGTGGAACAGTCTGCTAGTAGTAGACAGGATCGTTTAATGCCAAACATTCGCTATATCGTAGTTGCTGGAGGAAGGTGGATTTTATCGTTGATAGTTAGCATTCTGAAGATAAAGGGATCATAGTAAATTTTATATCAATCTCCTCCAACAGTAAATAATAAACTTGAATTAACAGTTGTCGTCATAGGATGATCTGAAAGCCAAAGGGCGAAAATTCGTTGGTGCCCAGGGTTAAGTACCGGGAAGACAGTGAACGAGAAACATGTAGTTGTGATAGAACGTGGAAAAACGCCAAAGAGTAGGTGTTCAAACCCACTCTCAACCTTCTCGTGATGACCACTGGTAATCTCAAGGGCAAATCTGGAGTCTAATGAGAGGGGTGGCCGGATGGGACTAATCACGTACCAGCAGAAGTACAATTTCTTACAGACTGGTAAACGAAGCTCGACGTAAATACCTGGATTCATGGTCTCAAACTGGACTGCGTAAAGTGCGTGCATGTAACAATGAATGGAAGTTGAAAGTTGAAAAGACTTCTGTAAGAGGCATGAAAATTGTCTGCCTTAACAATGTCGAGGATGGGCGAGGTACCACTACGAAGTTCAATTGCTACCTGTACTATGAAAGCATGCCACAGAAGTGACCAGGGAATCGAAGGCGCCCATCAACACTTTTAGTGTCTTCTGTGTTGACTGTTGTTTGCTGCTTGTTGTAAAAGCTATTTGTAATTCTGTCGCGCCGCCCTAATGGATAAGAGTAAATAAATAAAATCAAGGCTTTGTAATTATGCAGCTCTACATCTTACTAGGGGGGCATTTACAATGGTTAGTTAAGTAATTAAAGCGCGTTATTTTGAAATATGTTATTACTGGAGATAACTATCTACTTGAACTGCAAGCCTGATGTAGAACAGTAATTTCTATGCAGAACAAATATTAGCCGGTTAAATAAAAGTCATGCAGTTGCTGGGACATGTGAGTACGTAGGCCAAACAAGTGTATTTCGAATTCGGAGGCACAGGGACCGAACCTGTATTGTTGACTGATGTCGATTTGATCTAATGAGAAGTCCAAATAAGTTGGGTCATTAGGCAGAGGGGCAAAGGATGGTGTTGAAATAAAGACATGGACATTTATGATCGAAATGGGTTGTGTAAACTGCCGAAAGAGACTTTTCTGCTCTTAATAATGATTTCACCTCTAAATCTTTTTGTCAAATTGAACGACAACTTTTAGAGATTATACCTTTACGCATCTATGTAGTAAATAATCTGTCACAATGAGCGTATTTAGATCAAGATAGCTTCCACTTTTAATGGGATGGATGTGTCAGTGGCTGACCACCAAGGTCTTTTACGCAAACGTACCACGTCCTCTCCTCTTGCCTTTACCTATTTCCATCTGATGACGACGCGATGAAGCGGTAACAAAAACCTCTTAAGCTACACCTTATCTATGCACTGGGCTGTGATCTAAGCAGTGGCAGGAGTCGCATGGGTCGCTAGGCTTGGATGTGGTTGTTCAAGTGGTGGTCACTGAACAAGTCCTATCGGCATAGGAACGGTAGGTGAGATAATTTCATGAGGAGAATACTGAAATGGACGAAGTGGTACAATCGCTGATGTCTTCTAGAGCATTTACCTTCAGTAACAATCGCGTCCCCTCTCCTTAAATTATATCCGAGTGTTTATTACTATCAATGCATACAATCCAGTCTAATATTAATTTATTATTCAGTTCAAAGGTGCCTTATTAAGATCCAAAAGATATGTTAGCAAACATTTCGAGACAGTTTGCTTTCTTTCAGTAACCACATTAGAAAATCAGTCTAAAGCGCTTCAGGTCAAATCACAAATTAATGCATTTCTTAACGCTGATTTGTCAGCAAAATGCTAGTAATCAGGAGCATTTGGCACAACGTTTGTCGGTTAGAGAAAGTTTATCATTCTTAATTGATGGTCAAATCTACTCTCAACCTCCTCGTGGTGACCACCGGTAACCCCAGGGGCAACTCTGGGGACTAATGAGAGGGGCGGCCGGTTAGGACTAATCACCCTCCGGACGTACAAAATTAGAGTACGCCAGCAGAAGTACAACTCTTACAGCTTGGTAAAGGAGACACGACGTAAATGACAGGATTCGTGGTCTCAAACTGGAGTATGGAATGCACGTGCAAGTAGCTATGAATGGAATCTCCGCCTGAATGTTGATTTCTGGAGGAGATTTGAAGACGGACGAATTCGGACGGGGTGGCTCGACGGAGCTGAACTGCTGCCTGTACGACGAAACCATGCCAGAGAAGAGACCAGACAAATGAAGACGTCAACAAACGTTTTTACTGTTCTGTGTTAACTGTTGTGCTTAATTGCTCTAAAAGCTATTTGTACTTCTGTTGTACCCCCAAATAAGTCCTTGGGACTTGCCCTAATAGGTGGGGAGAAAATAAAAAATATAAATAATCACACTTAGTTAACGTTGATGCTATTTAGGCAGTCTTTGAAGCAATATGTTAGTCTTAAAGAAAACAATTGCGGAATCAAATGTTTGCGATTGAATTTTCCATTCAAAAGTACTGATTTCGAACAATAACATGGCAGGTCAATCAGTAACTTCATTTCTTACTAAAAATGAGGCATAGTAGGTCTTTTGGCTTGATCTTCAGTTGGTACAATTAAAAAGGGCAGAGGGTAGTCTAGAGAGGTACCTAAAGGCTGATTATAAGGAGATGACTTGTCCTGACCAGCATTCTACTCATAGTGTGTGGGATCTTCATCGCCCACCCAGGAATTGAGCATGAAGTCGGTATCGAATAATCCCTTTACCAGTCTTTGATTCATCCTAGAAAACAAATCAAGAATTGAGGAATGATGGAACTAGCGTTGGTTTGATGCACTGAAGCTCCGTGTTAGCCCTATGTTATATAATGGCCTTTACTTTTTTAATCTTAATGTAAAGTAAAATGTGTTATGTATAAAATCACCAACTACATGTATACTGTTACGAGCAAGCGAGATATATTTGTATAACTGAAAAAGGTAAATTTTAATAAGCACTAAAAATATAATTTGCGCAACTCTCACTCCATGAAGTTAGTGATTTTCTGTGCCAAGCACAAATAAAAGGGAGAAATTTATTTTTTTCGAAATATTTATTCCAACGACATTCAGCCATCCAATTGACCTATCCCGAGAATTTTTATCGATGAGTTTTCATTGAGCTGGCGATTTAAACCATTATGTTGATTTTAATCGAAGATGTCTGTAATGATATGGGAAACAATGTAGGGCCAATGCAATAAGGGGAAAAAATATGTGTTGGCAATGACAAGGACCAGAAGTATTTGTGACTGTGACATTTACTTGATTTGACAGAGCTTAAAAATCTATTAGCTCCGACTGAAATTCTTAGAAATTCGCTTTAGTAAAAGCCTTGGGTTCGGCTTAAACTTACCAACAATTTAGCGCAGGACGGAAGCATAAATGAGGTCCCATCGTTTGCGCATCGATGAGTCATCACTATCAGTCCAGCAATCATTGATTTCCGCATTTTCTGGGGTATAAATTACTTTAACAAACTAAGGAAATCGACCGAAGTTTTGACATCGGCTAAAACAAAGCGCTGAAGCCAGTGTGATTCACGCACACCACCCTCGCAGACAATGTTCAAGGCCATTGCCGGACTATTTAACAATAACTTAGAACGGGAGCGCTGATGCGCTACTGAACACCAAAGGTGCCAAGACAAGCACCGACGAGAAAATGCCTTACTTTTTGCCTTGTAAAATAGCGAAAATTTGGTGGAATCCAGAAGTTTCGAATGAATGGAGCTCAATCGGCAAAAAATACATATTAACTCGTCTATCCTTGAAGGATAGTCTAATCAGTTATTCTGAATGGCCACATTCCATTCAGTTCAAACCGCTCTTGGATTCATATTGTTCAATAGTTTTGAAAACAAAAATGAGTGCCTATAAAACGCCTCAACTTTAAAAGTACTGTTCATTTTATAGTTCAGTGCAGTGTCCCAAATTTAGCTCAATAGGTAGATTTCTTGCAACTCTCCAATAGAATACAGCCGTTTACACAGACTGACCAATTGGCGAGTAGATTTACTGTCTTGCCAAGCAAATACCAATCAAGTCAAAGCGGCAGTAAGTCCATATTTCTGATTGGTGGCATGTTGTTATTACAAAGGCGCATGTGGGTCGAAAAAACAATTTGCTTTCAGAGAACTGTTGGCCTGTGCTACCTGTGAGTTTCGATTTTTGGGCTTTACTTTTGATTTCTGTTCTTTTCTGAATATTATATTTTGTTCTATCGCCCATTAATTTTGAGAAGTTAATACTTTTGGGCGGAGTAGCTGGTAAATCGAACGTAGAAGGTCTAGTTATTGTGTGATATTCCTGTCAAATCCTGGCTCGCATAGAGGCACTACTCTTAACGTTGTCTTCTAGACATTTTCACAAGAATTCAAGTCCTCTTTTTCCCGAGTCCATTTCAATGAGAACATCAACTTGGTTCATTTACAATTCCTTTGGAGACCAACATATATCCGGGGTTGAAAATCATTAATATCGGCATGTTATTTTGTAACGCTTCTGAGTGAATACTGATAGAATGTAAAGCTAAGGACCACGGATGGATTCTTCGCTTTGGCTTCCAGTTAACTGGAAATCTAAAATTCTTTAAAGTATAAATTGCCCCAGCTTTGCAAATGTATTTGTGAAATATAACGTATGCTACAATATCGATTCCCATGCCGCAGGATAGCTTAGAACGGTGTACAAGTTATTTTAAAGATTTTTTGCTGTCCTACCTATCAAAGGGTGCCTTTTGTTTTTGCTGTGGTGTTCCATTGTCAGTAAGGCTGTACTTTAGAAAGCTACGGAAGCTCGAATGACTTTTTTGTTTGAAGAAATTAATACAAACATTTGTTTCTTTGTTGTGGTCTTTCAGCTAATCAGTGTAAATATCATCACGATAGATTCAAATCTATCGTTATATGTCTTGCATTAGTGTTGATTTGATCCTAACTTCATTGCCCACTCTTTAGCCTCATACTAGATAAAAATGTTCATCTATCTGCACTTCCCCGTTTCTCGGTGTACTTTCTGCGTCCTTGAAAGACAACCAAGCCAAGTCAATCGAATACCATGTTAATCAAAAGGAGAAATAGATGTTCGATTCGAGTGTATGGGCTAGTGTCTCTTTAAATGTGGGAAAACTATAGAAACATATTTTACATGATACTCTGCTGACGTCTCAGGTCAGCTAGTTTGCTTTCCATGATTGGCTAGACTCCCTTGTTTCCGAAGTTCACTTGCATTCATAGCCTTGTTTAATGAGGTAATTTCAGAGCTGGCACTCTTAACATTAGCAACGTTTGGATTTAATGAAAAAATGGAGCTATGCTACCCTCAGTTCCTTCGAATGACGTTGAGAGGAGTGATTAAATAATGTATTTTCGCCGTTCTCATCTAACCACCACTTTTATCGTTCTGTTCTAGAAACTAACAAAATCTTCAGCAATATCTTTTTCTTCATTGGAGCTTGACATGATCCACCTACCTTGATGCCCCTCTGAACAGAGATCCTTGTAGATTTGAAGCTTATTCAATGTAGTGGTCATTTAAATAATTTGTTTACTTCCTAAAATTAACTTCAACGTTTGGACTACTGAATCCCGTAGAAATATGGCTTTACTTTCTGTCATTTAATATTTTGCTCTAAATTTGGCTACTTCGTTTCGACCCTCTTTAATTTTGCGTGTTTATGTTGTGATCGCTTTGAAAATGATTTACTTCAGGCGTAAATGTTTTGAAAATTTCTATCAATGTTACGAAATAGTGCATTATAGCAAATTATGAGGAAATTTGTCTCCAAAAGTCGGCTACTCCATTTTGATCTCTGCGCTCTATGAAAATTCTTCAACATAAACTGATGATACTGGGGTTTTAGACATTGTCGAACGAAGTACCTGTTTTCACTTGAACAACTACGGTACTTGACGGTTGAAAATATTTGAAACTCAGAATCGTGGAAGATCTTACGCACTCATCTACTTTCAAAGTCAATATAATAGTAGTTAAAATATTCTGGGTAGGAAATGCAAAGTAGCACGAAGACATAGTGAAGATTGGCACTTCCATATCCAATGAAGGTTCTGATTTTCTCGGGCTTTTAGAGAGCGATAGTTATATCTATTATGACGATGACTTAGTTCTCCGATGGACTCACCTTCTGGATAAGGAAATTGTCTTATCATTATCCATGGTTTAATTGAAGGTAATCTTATGACCTAGCCGTAGAGAGTATTGAACGATCAGAGCAATTCATAGGTAAAACTGCATGAAGGCCTGCCTTTAGTTTTTCTCTTTAACATGAAAGTTCAGAATTCTCAAAGTAAAATGCTACTGAGGACCTCTCATTTTGATGCCCCCTCCATGTGCGCGATCTGTCAAGGTAAGGTATGTGAACGGCTTCGGTTCTTAGGCCTCACGCAACTGAATAACAACAGATTGTATTATCTGGAAGCGCCTACATATTTACTACTTCACTCTCAATTTCTTAGGTCTCGACTCAGTAAGTTTTTCACCCCATTTAATGGGCATATAGTAAAGTTTTTCTGATTCATAAAGAGCGACATCTTCAGCCAATAATATAAAAAGTTGCTAATGCTACTCAAAATTCTACTGTTTTCTGTTGCGATGGGGTATTTTGGAATGAAGTGGCAAGCTCAGCAAGGAGTTACTTATTAATAGAATGGACCACTTGTATCTTCGCACCCTAAGGAAACATTTAGGTACTAGCCACTAAAATTAATGGCTCCAACTTTGCTTTATTATTCGTTTAAAGTAGATTTACTCGCCCACTTCAAAGTTCTGCGCAGGTGTGTTTGTTCCATTTCGCAGCTGGAATACCATTCGAAAACGGGATGGTAGATTAAAATGGCGCGAGGAATTATTGAACCTTTTGCATTTGCTCTAGACCATGTTACTCTCCGAAATTAAGACTGAAATTATAGAAGATGGACTCCTATTTATCCATTAAACTTGTATCTAGTGGAAGTGGAGGTATTTTAATATTAAATCTTTGGAAGGGATGGACTGGGAGAGGGGCGTTACAATAGTGAGAATCAGTCTCGCTTTTATTTTCTCTTCGCTTTTCCCCACTCTTGCCTTCATGTTTAGACCAATTACTTTGGCGACCCTTTTTTCTCATCCTCTTCTGCCTTAGTTTTTCCTTCAGCACTGGAATTTCAATTTTCATTCTTTCAGAATACGTCTTGACGAAAAAAATCGATTTGTGTAAACTGGTCTCTCTAGCTAAGAATCTTTCATTTGGCCGATGATCCTTTAGATCACAGAATAACCATGTAGAATCAATATTCACATATTTTATGTAAGAGCTGTGGACGGTTTCTTTTCAGTCCTTCAAGTAACTAAGTAAAAGACTCGCGCCGTCATTTTTTCATTCCTATAAACCACATGTTCTTTGGGGTATCGTTCCATCTACTAAGAAAAGGTTGACCTTGTCATGACTGCTACGCGGGCTAGTTACGTCAGGGAAACAATTAATAGGTCAGCACATGACTCCTGACATATGAGTGATGTATAACTTTATTCTTTTGTTGGGAGCCACCTTAACAGCCGGCCCTCGAAGGGACTAATCTGCGAATATTCAAACGTCGAATTCGCTCCCAGCTCGAATTTGCTCTTTTGCATGAGATCTGAACGTGCGTAATCTCTCCATTCTAGCCTATATTGCCGTCAAAGTTCTATGAGCCATATCCAATGCTCGAAAGTCAAAAGAGATGCAATTTATGTCTACTTTAAGGCTACCAAATATTCAGACCAGTGGCAACATTAGGCCTTAGAAGGGGTGATTTTACTGCAGCAACGATCAGAAATGGTTAGGGACCCTCACTTTTCCATCAGCTAGTTTGTTCCCTGAGAATCGTCAAACTCGGTTGGTAGTGCTTTTTGCTATCAATGTTAGAAGCAATGTGACTATTATAATTTGTGAATGTCTGCGTTTAGTATATTTTCTGGTTCTGAGATGTAGTAATTCTTCTGCACTTTTTAGCGCATTGAAAGTGGTTGCTGGCCTAACCTCTCCTTAGACTAAAACAGGACTAAAATAGCACTAAATTCATATCTCTGGAATTTCAAAAGTGGTTTTTTTCTGCTGCGGTATGTATATATGCTGATGCGTCGACGCGTAGTGTCGGCAGGAAAATTGTTTTGGAAGTGGCCTTAATCATTAGCAATGATCAAACGATAAGTACACTGACACTATCCGAATGTTTTATTTGTAGTTTCTCAGGTACAACTTTCCAGCACCAACTCTCCCATAAGAAATGACTTGAACCAGGCCAAATATAGAAGTTGTACCGCTTATTTTGTGTGTGAGATAAGAACACCACTCAAGCGTTATTCTCCCACCCGACAATGTCGGAACGTTGATATTGATTGAAAATAGCAGTGCATATGAGATTACCTTCAACGTTACCTATCTGCTTTGCTACAAAAGCTGGAAAATTTATTTGTTTATTTGTTACGGAAAAATAAGTAGAAAGTTGCTAACCAATCAACAGGCGTAATTTCGTAAACCCAAAGTGGGAGTCTTCTTCGTGGCCTATAAAACTTTGACTTGATTACAAAGCCACCTAAATGGCGTTATTCCTTTAGTTAGAAGATTAGGGTTATGTAAGAGTATCTCTTAAAAATGGCCAGTAAAAAATGACGATCGTTGTTTAAAGTCCATGCTCATTTTCTAACAGGTAGGTAGGTAGCTAAAAAAATAGTTACCTAGGTATTCCTTACAACCTACTTTGCTATGAAATTATATAGCGATTATTATATATTAATGATCGAAGGATAGGGAATCCATTCACAAATAATCTATTCCTTTCGCTTTTCGGTTATTGCGTTCGCACGATATCTCCTTTATTTCCTCTTGTATTCAGGCTGTTGCAATTTCCTTTTGGCTAATTTTTTCTCAATCCTTTGTATGGCACTTATTGAAGCCTATCTCGTGTAGTACCTTGGAAATTTCCAAACTTTTAGTGCAATTTACGTTACTTCTTTTATAATGCGCTCGTTTCTCTCTATTATTCTAGTTCTGTCCGTTTTTTTTTAATTTTTGAGGGCATCTTAATCTGATAATCGTGAGGATTCTTCTTGGTGTCCAATAGCATTCATTATTGTCTTTGTATTTCTCATATATGTTTCAAAGCTAAGCAGTTAATTGACGTACCAAATATTTTTCACATCGGTTCCTAAGCTTTCTCCTCATTGGTACAGTTAAAATTGTACCATGGAGGATCAATCCCGTATCTTTTTGTCCCTAAATGTCTTCTCATTATATATTCGTGGAATTTTTTAATTTTCTGATTATATTAATAATTTGAGTTTTACTTTTTCGCAGTAAATGATACCCCTATCTACTACTTTTGAACTTAGAATCACGTGATCAATGCTGCGATTCGGGTTGAAGTGTTGTTGCATTCTGAAAATTGTCAGTGAACCTGGATCTGTTCTGTTGAGTCAGCTATTAGGACGAAGAGTCCCATTCGGAATGCTTTCGCATTCTTTCATGCATTAGCCATGTCGACCTTCCCGGGAATTCCGCCGGTCTGCCAGCTTTCAGACCTGGTATTTCTTTGGACTGATGATTTCTCTTCGTTTCCAATCAGATGATCAAAAATAAGTTGAGGGGAATAATGCAGAAATAGAGGGCTCAGTTGAAATTAATTTCAGTCATTTTGATCTTTTCTATTTGATTTAAAGTCGATCGACTGCCAGTTTTCGTTCTGGTTGTATATTGAGATGCTAATAATGCATGCTTTGAAAAACTTATACATGGCATAAAAGGGGATTCAGTATTTGGAAGTAGTTTTTTCGTTGATCGTTTTTATGAATCTTGTTCATTTTTCCACTGTTGAAGAGTCGTGTGCCTTTTGCTTCCCGAGGTATTTCACTGTTCTTGAATTGACCTTTCAGTTTATTAGATGGATGTCATTTTAAAATTTTTCAAGACTCTCATTGGCTCAAATAATATTCGCGTGATTTCATCGAAAGCTTGTCTCATAATACTATTTGTTTAAGCCCCGAAACAGTATTGACCAATCGGCGCTTTCAAGATATCAGATTGCATTCATCTGTTTATCTCAAAATTTATTAGAAAAGCAATGACATTCTAAAACTAATGGCAACACAAGTGCCAACCACCTATATGAAGTATTTAGACTGTTAGAAGAAAAGAATGGAAAAATAGCATCTTTATTACTATGGCCTTTCTTTAATTGAATAACTTCGTAGACGGCACATCTTGCTGACAACTGTTTATTATCCATTTTTCTGGTTGAAGAAATGAATAATTGTTTTCCAGAGACTTGGTTACGTAGGTATCAGTCGCACCTTGATCGCAGCTTATGTGTCCACATTTCTCCCATGTGCCTTAGCGAAAGGCGTACTTTGACCTTTCAGGTATGGTTAAAACGACTTTTGTCCTGAAAATGCGATAGTCTAGTAGCATGTGTTTTGTTGCTATCATCAATTCTAACATGATTAGAAATTTCAGGAAGTGAATGCTGTCAACATCGAAGCCCACCTTGCAGTCCCGCGGGACAGGCGGGTCTGATCAACAGCAGCCTCAACCAATGGGGGTTACTAGTCTCCATTCAGTGACCGCATGTTCCTCTATATCGGCTTCCTCCTCGAACGTTTTCAAAAGACTATCCACCATCCATCCTTCTACCGCCTATCTTGATATCGCCTCCACAACTGGACTCCAGGTATGTCTCAACGGTCGAAAACTGAAATTCCATAGTTGAAAGTTTCGATTATCAGGATGCTGACGGTGATGCTCTAATTCTTCGTTTGAGAGTATCGACGACTAGTAAAGATTGTTATCCGGAGAATCGGCAAATAAGTGGCAGTTGTCCCTTTTGATGATTTGCTAGTCGATGAATCGACCACTGGTGGATTACTAAAAGTCTTCTAGGGCTAGGCTCGGATTAGTTAAGGTCATCATACCACCGAATGCATTACATTAGCATTTAAAATTGTTAATCGCGAAATTAATAACCTTTAGTTGCTAGCTGAAAGCCCGGGTGTTCGAAATCGAAGTCAATCTGGAGCGGTACGATGCAACCTTTAAAGATCAGAAAGAATGACAAGAGAGGTTATGGATGCGTCAATTCACAACGAATAATTTTGAACTCTGTTTAGGTCTTCAAGATTAAATATGAGCGTTATTTAAGCCAGTAGAACCCCGATAGATTAGCCTCTTGTGTATCTTGCTGCAATTAGTGAAACGGATGGAAACTGTTGTTATAAAAAAACTGTTGGCTGGTACCGCTTCCATTGTCAGCCGTTATAAGGCGATTTAGTAAATCTTACTTTCGTGGTATGACGAAAATCAATCTCGGGATCGAAGAATTAAATAACTGGTGTATTGAGACGGTTACGCCATTCTGACATCAGTACGTAAAAGCTTTTATTAAAAATACTACAGCCCTCGTCCAATCAATATCTCGGCATCATCGTTGCGACTCCATAGCAAAAATAATCTTCGGGAGGAAGATTCGAGATCGGAGTCCTTCAATACGCCAGGTGAAAGCGCGCTTTAAAATCCACATTTTTTTGTTATGGCTTTAAAAGTTGACACCAAAATATTGGAGCTTAACCATTAGTCATCAGTGTCGGATAGGAAAATCACATCAACAGATTGAAAAATTCTGAAAAGAGGATATTCAGAAATAAGGTTTATTTCCATTATTGCCTTATTGCTTTCTTTTATGAAGCCTGATTCAATTGGCCACTTCTGCTCGAATAGAACAACTGTACCCAGTATTTAGATGATGCGACTTCGTCATCCATCCTGGTTTAATTGCTCCAAATGCGTAGGCCATTTCGCCGCAACAGATCCTCTCAATGGTAATCTGCAATGGTTTAAGGCACCCTGACTGGAACCTAAGGCCAAAAATACATGATAATTATTCAGCCCTCCATAAAACATTAGCAGAAGCTCAGGAACAAATTTAGGGAAGATCTCCTTTAACAGCTACCTTGGAATGGGAGAAAGTACTTTGACGCCTTTGAAGGTGGACGCCATTTAGCTATTCCTCATTCCGATCACTGGATACATGCCGATGTTTCAAATACCAACACTACAGCTACAACATTATTCGCTTTTAAGAATCTGTTGCTCTCATCTTCTTACTAACCACAAAGTTAGATGAATTTCATAGTTATTGAAACACTGATGTCCTTAAAACGCTAATGTTAAGCCTGTTTGCTGGTAAATTCACTGACACATTCTTCTGCAAAAGGCATGTTTTGCAAAGGCATGTACCGAAGTTTGTAGGATGTCGGTATAAACATTAATGCCTCGTTGATATAAACATCTTTTCTTATGATTAATTTAGGACAATAATCAGGTGGAATAAAATGGAGGGTTTAAGGGATAAAGCGCCGTCTCTTTTGGTAATCCCTCATCCCTTTTTAACCCGATTAGCATTCCTTTCACTGTACAATTAGCTGTCTTGTTCATTGTCTCTACAGTAGAGAGGTATATCTTCAAACAGTTTCCATAATTGGAATTGCTTTATGGTTTGCAAGTTCCGGTTTAATACACCTGCCTTAGTAACTACTTACTATGAAGTCATGTGACGAGTTTAATTTCCGCTTAGTGGATCCCTTCGCAATCTATTTCATCTGCCTCACTGGTTGATGTAAAATCGACCGAATCCCGTGAGACCCAGGCAAAGTCATTTTGCAGCTGTAACGGTTCGAAGATGGTCCCCAAAACTCTCCAATATATCAGTTTCTTATTTAAAAGTACTCGTTTAAGAATGTCCAGTCATCCACTGTCTAAATTTTGAATAAATCCATCTATCCAGGTCCGGAAGTCATTCTGACTAGGTTCTTATTCTTTCGAGCTTGAGCATGTGATTGATGTGCGATTCTCATGTTGGTCCTCTCTGTGGCACTATTTCAGGGTAGTAGGTGATTCGGTGCCTTTTCAGCTAGAAGGGCTCCCAATAAGTCGGCAAAAGCATTAATGTTTTCGCTCGCTTAGTATCTGACTGGGTTTCAAGAGCAGACTTCCTGACCTTAATCTATTCGCAATGATCGATTGAAATTACACCAAATGAAGTAAAAGTGATTAGCCATTGTCAGAGTCAGAAAGGGAACAACGAAAAGGAAGTTTATTTTTTCCTCAATCGCTCAAAGCACTTTAGATTAAATTGATTATTATCCCTGTCCCAATAAAGACTGGTAAATTGGTAGAGAAATGGAATGTGGGATTGAGACGAACACTGATCTTCTATTTGAAATTGCGTTATCCGTATAATTCTCACAAAATTCGTTGCAGGCTTAGTTAGAAGATTCGGATTATTATGTTAGAATGATTTATGCCCGCTCAAATAAGCGTGTTCCATTGATTATCATTCGAAAATTGGCTCTACTAAGCCAAAGCTGCTGTTAACAGCCAGTCCTGTAGTTAGGAGTTGTGAGAAATGGCGCCCATTTCGATGGTCAAAACTCCTTAGGTCAAGAACTAGATTACTTTTGTTTGTTCTTGTTAGCCGAATTTGTTTATAGGAAAAGTTTTGTGGCTTTCAAACTCGGGGCTTCTAAGGTGATACTGTATGCGAACGTCAGCTACATACGTGACCAAACTAGATCACTTCAATTGAAAAGTAACTAGTTCTAACAATAACCATGATTCAACGGTCGATCTCTTAAGAGGCCCCCAATGGAATTTCAGTGGACCTCAACAGTAGTCCAGTTTCATTCTATGAGGTGATAGCACAGGATGGACGGGCTACCACGTCTCTAAAAACATTTTTTTTGAACTCGAGTTAGATAAAATTAATACTCCATTGTGAAAGCTAAGAACTCAAATTCACGAATTCTACCCCCAGAATTCGAAAAACTGAAAAAAATGTAGACCTCACACCTATCTGTCGTATATGTGGTAGCTTTTTATGCCCATAATGATCTAATAAATGACATATAAATAAATGAATAAGTAGGGAGGTAAATTCGATCTCATTCCAAAGTTCTCCCCTCCACACTCGGTATTTATCTATTGATCCTAAAGTATCCTCCGGGCAGATCTTCGCAATTACGATCAGGTAACGCTTCCATTCCAGACGCCTGCGTTCCCCTGATCTTTCTTAGAATTTATAACTCAGTCTTGTTGATTACATATAGGCATTTCTTCTTTGAGATATTGAAAAAACCTTATGGTAGAAAAATGAGCATCATCTTTTCATGTATACTAATCCAGGTTAAATTACTTTCCTTCACAATAACTAGCGTAGCGTTCGGGAAATATTGCATATGGATCACTTCTCCTATTCCATGAAAGAGTGGCTTATTTATTTATTTACTCCTTGCCCATTAGGGCAAGTCCCAAGGACTTATTGGCGGCGCGACAGAAGTACAAATAACTTTTACAACAAGCAGCATACAACAGTTAACACAGAAGACACTAAAAGCGTTGTTGGGCGCCTTCGATTCCCTGGTCACTTCTGTGGCATGCTTTCATAGTACAGGTAGCAATCGAACTTCGTAGTGGTACCTCGCCCGTCCTCGACATTGTTAAGGCAAACAATTTTCATGCCTCTTACAGAAGTCTTTTCAACTTTCAACTTCCATTCATTGTTACATGCACGCACTTTACGCAGTCCAGTTTGAGACTATGAATCCAGGTATTTACATAGTGCCTTGTTCATCAGGTTGTACTGCTGCAGGCATATTCTAATTTTAAACGTCCGGTGCGTGGTTAGTCCTATCCGGCCGCCCCTCTCATTAGCCTTCAGATTTGCCCTGAGGTTACAAGTGGTTATCACGAGAATTTTGAGAGTAGGTTTGACCACCTACCTACCTACCTGCCTCTAATAGTCCTTAAAAATGTTAGCTCAACTGGGTTATTTACAGGCTCTTGATTCGAAACAATTGGAAAATAGATTCCGAATCCCGTCTGCTCATGGACTATTGGTGGCAATACCAACCTCCTAGATGATGGAAGTTGGTGACTACAGAGGACTCTATTCAGAATCGGAAATGTAGTGGCCTAATGAACCTGAGCAACCTAACGGAGAGGTAACAGTAAAAGGTTTTTCGTTAAATTGATATCGCTTCCGGGATCTGCGCGCCAATCTGTCGGTGCAGAAATAGAAGAGGACTCCTGACGAAGACGAGAAATAGTCTCTTGGAGCTTTGAAAGATGAAATATATCGAGTGAACAATGCTAACTTTGACCAGTTGGGTTATAAATGTTTTAAATAGAGCTTTGTGCTCTAATAACCAACTTCTTTCTGAACTCTTTTGTCCCTTGCCTTCGCTCTATTGCTATTCTATTAGATCTCAGTGTTCGAATTAACTACTGATCAGTAATGGAGTAGAATGAACAAACGACACTGTAGGCGGATTAGGCTTCACCAACACCTCCGAAACCCTGTTGAACGTAATGTGCCATGTGTTAAGAGAAATGAAGTTTCCTTTACGCACAAAGCCTTTTATCTCAAGAAAGTCCTTATTGTGTTTCCTCTCGTCACTAGGTCATCCGCCCTGACACTCATCCGGAGGCTTTCGTCCCTATTCCACCCGATGGAGGATGGGGTTGGGTGGTTGTGCTTGCAGCCTTCTTTGCAAACCTTATTATCGATGGTATCTACGTCTCCTTCGGAATTATGGTTGCCGACCTCGTTGATCACTTTCATTCCACAGTCACCACGGTCATGCTCATGGGCTCGCTTCTTCTCGGCGTTTATCAAATTGTCGGTTAGTTGCTTAATCTCATGAATTCGAGCCTATATTATACATTTGAAAAGTCCAGATTCTAGCCAGTTACGTTCGTCACACCTAACTTGAAATTGCTAATTTAAATCTAGGATTAGTATCATAATCTGAAATCTACATTGTTCGTTATCGTTGAAAATGATTTGTTCTCATAGATTTGATTTACATTGTCGACTATGATTTCCTAATTCTAAAAATTATGAAGTAATCAACATCGACGTCAAATATTGATGTTTACCATCATTTTGGATGGTGGACACATTTCGAATGTCTGAAATATGCAAGCTCTTCAATGCTTAGTTGCCTGAATTCTGGACTGCAGTTATGAAAAAGGATAAGTATTTTCTTAAGCCAGGAAAATTCAGTGTTTCATCTCAAACTGGCATAGCAAGCTGAAAATGGTATTGTCTGCACTAAGCGTGATATGACTATGAAATGTAAGTGATGACTGAAAGCATACTAACTACAGCATCTGTATAGAATGCGGAGAATTCATCCACTTGACAGGGCTTTAAACATGGAAATAAACTTTGACAAGAAAGAATAGAATTAATTGGCTGAGAGATCTTTAAAAGGCGATGTAGATTTGAAAACAGACGATCAGTAGGTGACAGACTTAGGCATTTTAAAAATCGCTAGCCATTCAGAAAAACGAAAAAGTGCATTTAAACTTGGAATTAACATGCTTAACTTGTATAGTTGTCCCTGAGAGTGAATCTGTATTTTCAATGTCCAAAATTATTCTTAACTGGGAGAGAAAGTTTTGGTGCATTTGATCAGCCTGAATAGGAGACTGCCTTGAATTAACCCGAAATCATACTAACGGGAGCAGAGTGGCTTGGACGCCATTATGATATGATATTAGGGTCTTCAAGCAATCATTTTGGTTAGAAGACCATCCATGTAGGGACTGATATTTCAACTCACTCGGTAAATATTTTACCCATGCATTCTATTGACGTAGACGCACAACTGACCGCTGTTCCACCGGCGCATAAGGCCAAATTGAGAATTTAATCTCGAGATATGTGGGGTTGAGAGAAGGCATTAATTTTTATTATGAGCTTTTCTTCCCTCACTTACTTCTAATAAGGTCATCGGATACGCCCGAAGTAGATCGAGATATGCCTGAGTGAATCTTGATTGCTTGCGCAGCACCATAATTAGGAGAGTTCAAAACAGATCAAAACCATACTGAACAATCTCTGTTAATCTCAATTTTGGGAAGGTGAATAACTCGATTTTCACTTTTGTTCTTCTGGCCAACTTTAGTTTGTGAGGCCAGTGATATTGAATTTGAAATTTTGGCCAGACGTATCTATTTTATGAAAAAACCTCCTTTCCGTAAGTTAATTCTTCTGAACGTCAATTAATATGTGGAACTGCTCCCTTGCAATGATCGAATGGGTCGGGTCATTCAACACAAAAGAAGTTCTTGGCAAAAAAGAAGGTTGTGTTCAGAGGGAAATTCTGTAAACACCTCTTTCAAGAATTAAATCGCATCGCAGCGAATCACACTCTACGAGGCCCAATGATACACTTTGGGAACTGATCAGGTATCGGAAAATCGGTCATCAGAAGAATAAATCTAAAAATAAATCCTTTATAAAACCGAATGAAAGGCTGTTTTAGAGTCCACAAGACCCTTACGTAATTGAGAAGCGCAATCTGTATCTTCAACCACAAGAAAATATTTATTTACGTCAACCGACACGGTTAGCTCGGAATGTCACTTTGAAATAGATAGAACTAACAGCTCATCTGGAAACTTCAGTTCTTCGACTCCTTTCAACTAACTTACTAGCTTAGATAAATGTTCAAGATTTGCCTTACCAAATACAAGCTATATTAATACGACGTGATGAGTTTTAGCTTTAATGAGCAAATAATCTATTTTAACATTGCTTTCAATTACTTAAATGATTCCTCTCTCGCTCCTCAAGGTTAAATAACCAGTTTTGTTTATGTAGTGTTCAGACGAGTGTCTTGTCTTGGTGGTGAGAATGTGTTAAATTCACTGAATAAACTAACTCTCACAATAAACGCGTTCTCAGGGTTCGTTTTGGTTTGTATGTGTGTGTTTGCGCATAATTACCTGATGTAATTGGGTGTGCTTTATTAAATGTCTCATCGAGTGCACTATTTATGCCTTTTAATCTAAGCTAATTTCATTGGCCATGTTGAGGCGACGGTTTCTAGGTTAACGCCTCAAGGAAGAAAGAAATTAGTTATTATATCTGCATCATTTAAAAGACCTCGCTCTGAATCCCAAAGCATTGAGCAAATATGACTATGTATGTCGATTGGTCACCGGTAGTGCAACTGTAGCTTATGCGTTTTACTGATCGAGCAGTCACGGTCAAAGAACGCCGTCCACACCCAGGATGCGAAATTAAGGACATTCACATAAGCTTTGAGTGATCAGTAAGTCAATTGATCGCTCTTAATGCTAAGCTTTGTTATCCTTAATGGAATTTATGCCAGTTTTCATTTCATCGGCCAATTCACATCTCGTAAAAAGAGAAATAGAAGTTCCAACCGTCAAGGTGAATTGGTGTATCGTAAAATGAGAAATTCTACTCTGGGGAAAATAGTCAAGTTGAGTCTATTCTCCCGAAGTTAGTACATGGGCCATTTGGGATTCACCTTTGGAGGAATTCATAGTTGCTCTGCTTAAATGACCTTCCGATTAGTGATACCTACCATAGGATCGATTTTGATCATCACTGTTCTTACGTTTCTCATCCAACCTTATCGTGGTTGACTTGCTAGCCTCAACAAACTGAGAAGCTGGCAACAGTTAACCGAATGAGTCACAATGGGTCTTTCGACTGTCGATGAACTAGAATGATTAAGTGGTTATAATGCTCAACCGATATAGGGATTGTTGTAATAACTGGGAATTTTAGGCCAACTAATAGCAGTGGGATAAGATTTTATTGAATGGTAAGAGAAAAAGGTAAATAATTTGGCGATCGAATCGTCAGAATAGCAGGTCGTTCCGACCATTTGAAACTGCTAGCCATAGGGACTAATAGAATTGCTGACTTACGGCAACTTGGGGATTGTGCTCATGAATTTTAATATGAAATCTTGCCTTTTTAGTCGCTGAATGACAAATGCAAAGTACAAAGATGAGGAGATGATGGTGACAGTCAGAGATATATCCTAATGATGCGTTATGTTTACTTAATCTTCCGACGACAAAAAAACAGCTCCAGTATATTGGTCAAAATTATCACTCCAATGGCTTAAAGGGAGATAGTTAGATTATATTGATTCTCGCGAAAGATGCTGAAAGACCAAACGCCATTCTAAAGAGTGGCCGACGCAATGTAGAGACATTCTGTTCTAAAGTTGAGATGAGAATTTAAGAGGACCAATACCCACTATCCTTAACAGTACTCCGAATGTTGGCTATTTATTGTTTCATGAAATCCTTATTGTAAAGTTTAACCATAGTGATAGCAGAACCTAATGAAGATTGGGTACTTATGGTTGTACGACATTTTTACATCGACCTCTCTGGATCTTCACATTATGTATGCCCAATGAGAGGTAGGTCGTTTAACCTTCTGTCAGCATCGGTTTGATTTATTTAAGGAAGCGGATTTCTGAAATGTAATTTTTTCTCACCAAATGCAAAAAAATTGATATTTTCTGGGCTTTGATAGGTCCATTGGCTGCAGGATTGGTGAACCGGTTTGGATGCCGAGCAGTTGGAATCGGAGGAGCTCTTCTCGCCACAGTATCCATGTTCGTTAGCGCTTTCATGCCGTCGATTGAATTGATGATTGTTTCCTACGGCATATTTGCCGGTGAGTCATATTCTATTCTCGGTGCATCTCTTAACGTTTGAATACTGCAAAAAACGGTATAATTTAAGAGATTCCCATGAGTCGAAATTCAGACAGGTGAATCGACCGCTTTCTTTAAACCTCTTGCTGGCTCCTTCTCACCCGTGGAATGAGAAACTAAATCGATCGATTTTATCTGGCTTCATAACAGACACGACTCAAGGTCTTTATTATTGGAACCTAGGCACGGTGGCTTCGGGAAAATATCCACAAGAATGAGAAATTGAAACGCCTCCTTCTACTGTGCAAATTTGTTGTGAATCCCACAAAAGTGGCAGCTTATCGCATATGCCAGAGAGCGGAACCTAAAGGTGCTTGCACAAAGAAATGAGGAGTCAAAAACTGAAAAAAATAATGATCCTCTGATTCCTGTGGCCGACAACCCACATTCCAAGCAAAACGGTTAAACGATATTTCTTATCAAGGCTAGAGGAAGACAGAAGTTCGAATTTATCTGGGGCTAACGCTTAACATGTATGAATGATTTTCAGTAAATCATGTTATTTGAACGTGTAGATATAAATAAAAGTTTACTGTTCATTTTCTGCTGGAAATGTATAGGCTGAACCCCGGAAATTTTATTTGAAAACGATAATTGTTTTAACCTTTTTTGTCATGGAAAAGTAGATCGGATATTAAATATTTAATCATGATTTCGTTTTCGTGTCAACTAACTGAAGGTTAAGTGCCTTTTGTTCTCCACATTTGGGTACTGTGGTGCAGAGCTATCTGAAGATTGCAAAGGTTTGAAGTTATGTTAACTGAATGACGTGTAAACAGGCGTCTTTAAATACTCGTTGTTCTGATGCAAATCGCTGGGATGTAACATGGGTCAACGAAATTGAATTTTCTTTTGTATACAGGATATTCATTTTCCAAGAAGCAGCTTCCATCAGCCAGCCGATCAGTACTAATATCCCAATAGATGACCTTCTCAGTAATCGTTCAGAAGTCCCGTTTTTGATCAGCCATCTAGTCAGCTATTCTGTCCTCGACAAGCGTCTTCTTTCACTTCTGCCTTCATGCACGTCGCTGTTAAATAGCCGAGGGCTTCAAGATGAATCGAGAGTCACGTAGTTGGCCAGGCTTACCATGCCTGCTAGTAGGGAACGGTTGATCATTTTAAATCCTGCTCAGAGTTTTCGTTATATCGCATCCACCTAGGCATGAGTACAGCAGAAATCAGGCATTGGAGATAGGATGAGCAAGAGAAAACCTTAGTACACCCTGAGATAAGTTCAAAGTACCTAAACCGGTATCATCCGTTTTATAAATCAATCGAAATACGAATATTCTTTTAAAACAAAAACTGCATTGAGAGGGTGGGATTACGGAGCGGACGGTTTTCGTTTAACGTTGCGGCGATAAAATGAGCAGTCACGTCTACGCAATAACTGATAAAGGAACGTATACACTGCGGCACCGCTAAAATGGGAAGCGTAGGAAAACTATACCTAGAGGAGGACTACATTTTACTGCCCTAAACATGTTTGATGGTTTTCCTACCCCTAGGTGCTGCGTTCGGTTTCATACACCTGCCCTCAATTGTTTGTGTGAGCTTCTACTTCGATTCGCGTCGTGCTTTGGCCATCGGTATCACTAGCTGCGGAACTCCTATCGGCGCCATAATATTCGCTCCTCTCACCGAAATTCTTCTCAAAGTAAGTTCTTAACCTAAAATCTTTTATCTTTACATCTTTTAACACTTTCAGACGTAATAAAACTGTGAGAGACCTCCATTTAATCAACTCAGAATTTTGTCATTGGAAGTGACCTCTGAGAGCTGTTCTATTAATGTTTGTGAATGTGTAATGGTTAAGACCAGACGCGCTAAGCTGAGTACTGCTGAGTTCAACCGATTTGTGATGATTGATTTTCATGGGGATGGACTAATCGCTTTCCGAGTCGAAGACGTGGGAAGGATTACTAATCACTCTTGGAATTTGGTGTTCGTCTCAGGGCATTTCGACGATTGATATCGAATATTTTTATAAACAAGCTGCGGAAAGAATGAAAAAATGTGAATTTACAAACTTCGCCAACCAGAATTTTGTGAAGTCTCCTTACCGAAAGCCCCCCCTCCCGATAACCTCCAACGCATCTCACTCAGGGACGAGGGGAAGTACGGCCACTTCAAAATCATGGCTTGTTCACTTTAACCACCGTCTCAAGGATAGCATCAAAAAAGGAGGTTGAAAACAGAACAAGTCCCATCATTAATGCTGAAATTTCACAGACCCACTTTGCTCCCTAATTACCAACATTGAAACCTATAAGATTTCGATCGATTTAATGAATACTAGCCTAAATGATGCAGACACTTGGGTAAATTGAATGGTAAATTTAACTAAGTCAAATGCCCGGTAGATCATACCGCCCATCTACTGATCTTTCGGTTGATGGTAAAGTCATTTGGGGTGAGTATAAGAACCCCAATAATTTTCACTTAGAAGCAGCGCAACTCATTTACTTGTTAGATGCTTTTTGAAGGCTCATGAGACAATCCGAATTTTGTCAACGAGAATGCGACTTTCGTTTCATTGATTCTTAAATGGTTCCATTTGCCAGATTTTTTGATTCGTCATCAGGACATCTTGCCCATCGGAGAGCCCATGTAGATAGCAGAAGCATTTCTATTTTCTCTTTTCGTTCGGCTTTATCTAGAAAGTAAACATTGATTTAGAAAAAAATAACGCAGTTTACTAATATTATCATTAATTGTTGTACATATTTGATCCAAGTATTTTATTGACATTGGCATTGACATTCCTATTTAGTACTGGTTTGATTTTATCACCTAAGTTTACATAGCTCCATTTCTCCAGCATTACTGCCGTCTCATCCAGATCCATTTACAAAGAGAACAATTGCATTCTGGACTTGTAGAAGTTTTCCACCACGCCTAGCGAAACAGACGGCTTATTACTGTCCATGTCTATGGCAAAAGAATGTTTCTATGTTCTAATATCTAAAAGGCTATAGAATCTCATGTTCTGGTGACAGCAGTTTCTCAAAGAAATCTGATTTCTCTTGCTTGACAGACGTAATTTGTGCACTTTTTCTTATTAGTGAAAAAAAAATCCACCCCTCTAAAAGTAAGGCAACTCATAATTTCCAGTACCACATCGCCAGCGTAAGCAGGATTTGAAAAATCAGAGATATGTCAAACTGGGAAAAAAAAACCCTTAAATCGATAAATAGGTTGTATGTGAACGTCTTATTCAGTATGTAAAATCGGATCATATTTTAGAAGATTAGAATGTTGGTCGAAGCTGAATATTTATTTAGTACCAACGGAGTATCTCATTGGTACAACTCAAACCACTCACACTTGAGGAAGCATGCAATCTTGGAGAAAGGATAAACTGTCTTATTAGAGTGACTTTCACCTGTAATGGGATTTAGAAGGAACCTTTACAAAAGGGAAATTAGTGTTACGAGCATATAAGTACAACGCATTAAATTCTACTAAAAGTCCGAATTCAGCCTCAATCCAACGATGATCTAAAATTGATGGGTGTAAATTTATTACTTGAATCTTTGTAGTCCTTAATACATCAGAATAATCTACAGAATCGCATCAAAACATCGTATTTTCCTACCTGACTTCTGTGTTGCAAGACTATCCTTGCCATCCATTTTGTTCTGTTGCTTTTTTAGCAGAAGTGTTGATTTGAAGTTTTTATGTAATTTTATTCATTCTTTGTCTATTGATAGACCTTTGATTTTCTGTGAGCTGTGTAATTGGCTATGGTGATTGGGAAAATATTTCCAAATCCTCAGTTTGGCATCAGCACTAGCATTTTCACCTGCCCACTATTCAAGTGAGTGAAAAAATTCCCCCTGACATCTCCAGTTCAAAATGAACTTCTTATTAAATGAACACCTCCCTTAATCGAATTTCAAGGACGAGTTTAAAGAATAACTGCACAACGGTTCGTTGAATACACCTATATTGAAGGAAAGGAGCTCTTAAGCAATAATGGTGTACATTCTGCTTCCAAATAATGCATTGCACTTGCTAAAGCGGCGAGATCAGTACTGGAGATGTTGGGAAACTGTTCAGAATTGTTGAGGGCGCAGATTTTCCCAACACCGGAAAGGCAATTTGATGTTATGTGAAATAGTGCGAAAACATTCGTCTTGTAAACTCCCCTTGAATGGGAATAAGTATGACCTCTATAGATAGGAAATTATCATTGAAAGCACAAAAGTACGGATACATTAGGTTTCACTAAAATTCCGTGTTGGCAACTAATGTTAGTTTCAAGCTGTAGAAGGACATAGTTTAATGATAAAATTCTTGTGTGAATCAGCGCTTGCACTTTCAGGCAATGCAAATGTATCAAGACTTTTAATTTCATATATTGGGAGATGCTGAGCAGGTGATTTTGATATATGTTCTTTGGGAGGAAGTATCAGGAAAAAAATGAATTGCGAGCTCCTCTGAAAGATAGAAAGTGAATACGCTCAAGCCTATGAGTTATCTCAAGAGGTTGGAATTCCGGTGGCTAGAAGCACAGAATTTCGTCCACTGCTTTACTTGAAGTCGTTCTGGATCACGCTCTTTCCGCTTTAGCTTTCTCATTGTCTGCTTACTTCACCCATCACACCTACGTGGAACTCATGAACATTCTCTTTATCGCTTGCAGTAAATAATGGACAGTTGCTGTTTATGATTTTGCAAACCGTGTGTACTGCTTCGAGACATGTTGGCATGGTTGAAATTGTACATAGAGCACGGTGCTTTAATATTAGATTCCCAGTTAATATGATGAAAATAAGGTTCTAGGATCGAGGTCAAGTTATTCATGCACTCAAGTGGTTAGAAGGTGATCCCAAGCTCACTACAATTTTATGAGTCAAAGAAACAATTCTTGTCCAATCGATGGTGTTTCGCATTGCGGTTATGCTTTGTCATCCGCCCACGTCGTCAGTGCATGCGCGTCTTCCTGGCTTGGTTAACAACTCATCATCGCTCTATGTCGGCCAGCCTTAGAGCGGTTGGGTCCAACTTTTCTTTTCCTAACTGATTTAAATAAAAAATGTTGAGGGTTTCTGGTACATCGAACAACTTTGTATAAACACCCGCTTCGTAGTTAGTACTTACTACTGGTTTTGGCTGCCAGTTAATTAATTGTAATTATCGGTTTGGTTATTTTGTCAATCTATTTCCTCCCCACGCATTCATTAAAAATAGCGGTGGTTTGTTAATAGTTGATAACATTTAGAGGATTTTTAGTATTCTGTTGTCATAAAATGTTATTTCTGGGATCGATTCACGAACGTCTCTTTCAACTGTCTGCTTCTCTGCACAATGTATGAAAAGTAATAAAAGACATGGAAGGGTTTATACTTCTCGGTGCTTGCTTCCAATTATTATTGAATACCTCTAAAACTGATCCAAACAGGAATTGAATGGCGTATGATTGAAAACATGAATTTTGCGGAACCTTCTTAATAGATTAATTTCTAGGTTCAATAATTCTTAGCCTCTGCCCTGGATTTCGACAGTTTTTCACTGGCAGCGTATTTTTGTCAAGCAGTCATTCAATTGAATGAATTAGTAAAAAAATTAAGGAAATGTTCTGAAATAAACTTTTATTCGGACGAAATTCACTAGGGGTTTTTCAACTCTTAACTGGGAGGTTATGAAAAGTCCCAAGATCTGCCATTACACGATTCACAAAGACCCGGAGGAGAAAGCAAGGTGAGAGAGACTCTCTGTGTCTACTCAAAGTGGAACCATGTTTAATAGTTTTGGAACTCACACCATGGTATTTTTTGAGTAGAATTAAACAAGCACAAGATCATAAAAAGATTCAGGCAATTAACCTTTCTCTTTGCATAAATCTCTGCTCTCAGTGATGTTCCCTGAGAGCAGGGGGTTTCCCTTATTAAGAATTGGCGATATCCACTAATTGCTCTGATGTCTAGACAAATCGACTACGCCCCACAGAAAGCAAAGCATCTATAGGCACTTTGTTGAATTTCGTAAAAGACAAGTCCAGAAGGTCATTTATTTTAGAAAAGAATCAATCAGGAAGGAAATGCAATGCGTTTATGACGATGTTTAGATTCCATATTTTCATTAAAGAAGTGGACCCAACAGGAACATATAGGAAGCGTAAGGCTTGTTCTGGGCAATGCTTGAATTTGTGGCCCTGCATCTAAATCCCTTGATTTCATCATGCTACACCTCCATTTGTATCATTTTTATTTAACTGCAGAAGTTCGGCTGGTCCAACACTCTGATTCTCTTTGCCGGGATGCTTCTAAATTGCGTCGTGTTTGCAGCACTTTATCGTCCCCTAACCCCAGCCTTAGTACTCGCACCCATGAAATCAACCGAAGCTCAAGCCATCAAGTCACTGCTTCAACTAGCCGCCAGTGAAGAGGCTGTTGGCATTGGTCCAGCAGCCGGCCAGAGCCCTACTGGTGAAGGTCCTTCTCGTCCAAAGTCTTTGCAGCCAGGTCGTCGTGCTCATTCAGTGTTGGGAGAAGTCGAAGAGGAAGATGAGGAGAAAGAAAGAAGGCCTGATACCAGTGTTGAAGAAACTCCCTCTCAAAAGAAAGTTGTGGATGTTAGAACAGCACCACCTAATTATTTATCAGCTTTAAATTTATTATATGTTTATTTGCACACTGCAGGCCACTGTCTAAAATTGCGGAAGGACCTGAAGGAGAAGTTGGTACGATTTTGCACTTAACTTTGACTTATCTGTTCATTCACCCATCCCGACCTTTGATGAAAAGTTATATGCATGCTTGAAATAATGAAGTGGGACCTCGGATGGGAAGGAAATAGTCCAGAAGAATGCAAAATCGGTCGTTGAAACTAGTTTCAGATTTTTACCCTTCTTCTCCTTTGGACTTAGGATTAACAGCCAGATTTTGACTGACGGCTGGCTTGCAATTTTGCAGTTGAGGAAATCAGTTAAAACCTTATATGCTTTGAAGCGATTTCGCGGTTGGCATTCAAAGGGGTCCAGTTCTTGAGAGCATCTTTCCCCTGATAATTGGTTTGGTTTTTCCACCTTCCATTATATCAAAGGAAAACAGGTGTTTGAACCAAGAGCAAAATAAAGTTGAGATGACCCTATTTGCTTACTCCTCGCACTTGAAAGAAAAATACCTCTGAAAAATAAGGCATCAGATTAAATGACAGAGATTCGTTAAGCTCCTCCATTTCCACTGGATTCGCGTAGATAACGGATCCTCTCGCGCAACACTAAGTTTATATTCTTCTGATTGACATTTCTTTAAAGGCTTTTTCAATGTTTGTTTTTATGCCTGTCAAATGTAGCTTAATTTTGTACTGTTTGAAACTGGCTAATGACGTTTCTATTGCATTTATTCTGATGCAAACCATTCTTAAGACATTCCATCTATAAATTTCCTTCATCTCTCAATTGTTCGTTTGTGTTAATTTGAACCTTTAGGATCATTTTTTATCGGAGTGATCGTCATAATTAGGTCTGATGGAGTCCATTTTGTTGAATCAGGGAGTCTAGATTCATTGGTGTATTTTATGCCACACCTAGGATTATTCCTCCAGTTTCAAAACGGTGAAAGCTCTTTGCATGATCCTCAGTTATATCCAATCGACATTTTAGAAGCAGATGTATTACTGATTGACCTTCTGATTTTGTAGAACCTGATGAGAGTAAGGAGCCTGCGAAGAAACGCCGTCATCATCGATACCACCGTAGACGAAAGCCAACGAAATTAACAGTTCGTCAACAACTTCAGCAGCAATATGCCATTTGGTTGAATGGAATCCGTCTGCTACGTCGTTCCAGACCTCGTGATGAACAATGTGATGAAGCAGACAGTGACGGTAGAGATGCAGAAACTGATGTGGATTTCGGAGCTACTACAGATGTTGGATTACCTGATGAGCCTATTGACATTTCGACCTGTGGATCATCTTGTGACGAGGAGGCTTCTCATTGGTGTTCGGACTCCATTACTTCTTCAGAGAATGGGAAAAAGAAGCTGGAGCATGACGAAGTGGTAAGATTTGGTATAATTTCCAACGCTTTAGTCTATTGTAGAGCGTTTTGATGCGTGCTGGAAGTGAGGTGCTTGATCTTTTATATCACAAGTCTTAAACTCTAACAAAGAATAAAGGGGCAGAGACAGATCATATTTAAGTCGTACGTACAGTTGTGCGACCGCGAGTTGTTTTTCATCTATTCTCTTGCTTTGGAGACCATATGCAATGAAATAGATGAGGACAGAGGCGTATCATGGAGGAGGATTTGTTTTTTGATGTGTGAATAGCGGCTCACATGCAAGGTACTAATTAGTGTTTTAACATTTCTCGGTTAAATTGATCTAACTGATAGTAAGTAGGATTTCATGCAACACAAATGAATTTTACGATTTCATCACGGAGCTCTCCTCTTCGAACAACCACTTTCGTTAGTCTTTTCCTTTAATACTGGCTATCAAATCCACTTTTGTCAGAGTGGTTTTCAACGAAAGCATTAATCTGGCTTGTTCTCAATTCGATTTTCTTCCAGTAGAATTGCATTGAACCGCTTCTAGAAGTCTAGATGTCTAACGTTTAAAGAAAAAGATTGGTCAATAGGTCGCAATTTCAACCGTCTTCTTCTTCTTCTTTAATACTTGGGTAACCAGGGTCCAAGATAGTCTTCCTCCTTAATAGCTTCCAGCCAAGATTCAACAGTCCCCAGCCGTTGCTCCTCCAGGATGTTCTGCGGTGAGAAAAGGCATAGCCAATCATTCCTTTGAAAAGTGTGGTTTTCCATCCTAATTGAACATCAGAAAAATGGGATTTGTAAATGAAACCCAGAACGTAATTCTTATGATTCCTAAAGCTTTAAAAAATTCGAATGAATGAAGCCATCTCATATAAGAAAGATCTTTAACACTGTGCTCCTGTGCACGATTTGCCATGGCAAAGTGCGCGAATATTTTCTACTCTCAGGGCTCCAATCAGCTGAATTTATGATTTTATCAAGTATTTGACCGCATAGTAATCATTGCTGATGTCTTAGTTCAGCGGCTTTTCATTTCTTAATGTTTTCTTCATGCTGATGGAAAAGAGAATTGTGTACTTGGCTTTTGGATATGTTATATGGTTCCAAAATAGGTCTACACCAGTTGGTATCACTATTACAACGGCAATTATAGTCTAGTGATTTTCAGATGCTATTGGATTTATCAACTGATTGTATTGTTTACTGCTCTTTTGTGTCTTTTCAGCTTCGTGATCTTTCCGATTCAGAAAAGAAGAGCGCTATCGCTGGCAGACCTCACAGCACCATCACCGCGGAATGCATCAGATCGACTCCTAGCCTTAATCCAAGAAGTGGAGGTAAGTCCTTATTCTCCATATTATTACTTGTTTGCGTCTCTATAAACGAATTCAGGGTCACTTGGAAGCCTTCTAATATCCATTAGTCTTCATTCGAAGAACAATCGCTTAATTCAATCCAACTCTATTTTCCTTGGTGTTCGTCTGTAGATTCAGTCAATACTTTGTCCTTGAATGATCACTCATCCACCACATCCTCTACTATCGCCTTCTGCGTCCAATCTTCCAAGCAGTGTCATTACAAACCGAAAACCCATTTCTACGTCTGCATCCTTACGATAGTCAAGTGATGATGTCGCAGTGGTTAATCAAACCCATTTACGTCACGTTTGGTCAGTAACCACTTCTCCTACCCAAAATCCTTTCAACCAAAAGCCACCATTTTATCTAGAATTGTTCCTAAGTGACGAATTTCATTTCTGTATTGACCATTTGAATAACTGGATATTTGCCTCTCCTCTTTGATGCAACTTCCCTCTGTTCAATCTTTCACAATCCAGTTTCTACCACTCGGAGCAGACAGCAGGTGATTCGGCCTCGTAGAAGACGAACCCACTTCTCTGAATATCGTCCGACCCGTGATTATACCCGACCCATTCCAAATCAATCCTCCATTCACTTGGTTACCGCATCTGTACCTCGCAATCGCTCTGTTTCTGTGGCAATCTCTCAGGTGACTCAGTCATATCTCAGCTCCTTCGGTTCAGCTCTCTTTGCCTCATCGCTAGGTCGATTTGGTTCCCTTGGAGCTGATACCAATTCTTTAGAAGAGCTTGCCGACACTGGAGCCCCAGTCATCGTGGAATTACCTCATGAGAGCATAACCGTTGAGGATTATGCTCGTCCGCTCTATAGGAAAGATATATTCTTCCCGTAAGCTACTTCATTGCTCTAAGTAACATGTAGTTTGTCAAAAATGATGCCGAATTTTCCGTCTTTATTCAGTGGGAGCATTAAGCGGCGAATTGACTCCTCGGCTGCTCAGATAGCTGCGGCCGCTTCGAGCATAGTCGAGAGCCCTGACGACCAAGTTGTATCTAGTCAGGTATCTCTCAGTGGTGTTTCAGATGGGACTCGTTATCGGAAGGCTTCCATAGGAACATCGGTTCTCGGTAGCAGCATTCATTTTGGAGTCAATGTACCTCTTCCACCAATCAATGAGGCCTCAGTTCCCGAAAGAGGAGCTCCGAGTGACGCTAATTGGACCGGATCTTGTCTCATGTCTCTCACCAAAATCCCACTTCCGGATGTATTCAAGGAGGACAAACCGAAGTCAGAGGAAGAGGAGGCCAAGATCTGGGATCGTTTGAGGGTACAAACTAGCCTAAATCTGACTGAGAAACCAGCTGATGGAATATTCCGAGTTCCTAGAACACACTCTCTCTGTGGATGGTGGTTGTGCTGGAAGACAAAGAGATACGTAGAGAATGAAAAATCCGATGATGAGGCGGAATGGTTCAAGAGATCTTTGGTTGACGCAGATAAGTCAAAGTCAGATGACAAGTTAAAAAAGAAACCGAAGCTCATTCTAGTTCGACGATGTGCCAATTTGCCAAAGTCAATCATTGACGTGTTGATGACGATGGTGAATCTTTCACTGCTGAAATCCTTCAGCTTTTCTATGTACTGCTTAGCTAGTCTTATTGCAGTAATGGGTGAGTTATTTTTATCGAATCCTCAAGGAGCAGCCTTTAGAATAAGTTGAAATATCTAATTTTGTAGGGATCTATGTTCCTCTGTTCTTTGTCTGCGACCTTGCGGATTCCTTCGAAATTCCAAAGAGTCAGTCGGCTTATCTACTAACCGCGTATGGTACGTTTATCGCCTAATAATCATAGTTTCTTTAAATTTATGACCTTTTTCATGGCTCAAAGTCTTAGTAACCAGATTCTGAAGTTCAAAAGCGTTTATCCAGTTTCTGCACTTCTCCAATTTCGCCAAGCTAAGGGATCTTCTCCCTAATTTTAAGCACATGATTTTCTGATAAAGTATTATTTTTCGTTGAGACAGTGTCTGACGTGATAAGTTCATCTGTTTTGTTGTTAGATTGACTGAACATTTCTGCAGTTTACTGCTCTTCGAATGACTAAATATCAACTTAATGTAGTTGGATCATTTACTAATTAAGCCGGTTATTGATTACTCTCATTTCCAGCTAAGAGACGATTTTCTGAGGTTTGACCGCAAATGTTTTTTCTTATGCGTTCCAGTTTCCTTAAATTAGCAGCAATCCAGAGTACCTCGAAAAGCATATTTGAGTTATCGATCGATTGATTTTTAGGTGCGGCCAGTGTGTTTAGTCGACTGGGTGCTCCGTGGGCGGCCAGGCTGCTGAATGTCTCCTTCACACTTCTGTCTGCAGTGACGATGCTAATGTCTGGTGTGGCAATCTCTGCCATGCCTTACTGGGGCAGTTTGGTCGGTCAGCTAGTCTTGATGGCCATTTTTGGGATAGTTATCTGTAAGCCAGCTCTGCCCCCACTGACCGCAACTCAGACATTTTCAGCTTAATCACGCGCTTCTATTTCAATTTTAGCTCCCTTCTTCGCTCTAACTTCAATCATCCTCTGTGAGATTCTTGATCTCGAAGCCCTGACTAATGCTTACGGTATCGTCGTCATGGTTCGTGGTATTGCGAGTGCTATTGGGCCCCCAGTGGCAGGTGGATTCGTGATTCCAACTACTGAAATATCACATAAGTAGGGCTAATAATATGCTCGTTGTTTTTCCAGGACTGATTGTGGCAGCTACGTCAACTTATTCCGTAGTTCTGTTAATGTCTGGAGCTACTGTTGCCATCGGAGCATTCCTCTATGTGTTGATACTATTCTATGAACGAGCTAAGTTACGAAAATTAACAAGAATGGAAGAGACAGTTGTCGTAAAAGGTATTTGGTGGTTCGCAAAATGTTGAAGTTAACTTGTTTTTCGTGTCATTTTAGGTAAAGTGTAAGCTGAAGTCACTTGGAATCGTCATATTGCCGGTTTAAAATCATAATTGGTTTCGAAGTCGTCGGGCGAATTAATTTATTTATGCGATAAAATATGTCAGTGTATCTTAAAATAGTAAATTTAAACTAAAAGGCTTTTTTTTTAAAAAAAAACGGATGGTTGATGTAGTTAATCGTTGTGTATATCCGCTCTAAGCAACTACTTCTGTCCTCATCAGAGTGAACTATTCACATTTTCTTCTCTCTTCTTCCTCTTCGATTATATGTGGCCTTCATGCGAATGTATACTTTTGTGAAAAACTACTTTCGCTTGTATATAATCAGCATCGAGATCACGAAAAATCTATTTAAAAAAAACGGAAACCTTAATAACTTTTAGTGTGAGGGATATTCTGAATCATAAAAGTAGAAGTTAGAATGACCTACCGCTCTGCCTTTGCCTGATTTACAAACTTCGGTGACAACTGAATTGGCGTTCCTATTATGGAGCATGGCATGACTAGGTCAACTGGCCAACGGGGGGATGCATGCTGAGTTTCATATTTACGCAGAACCATATTCATTCTTCGTACTACTCCTTTTCTAACCATTTCAAGTCCAAGGATAGACGATCAGGAATTTGTCCTTCTGCTAGTGGTGCGTTCTCTCCTTTTCTAATGGAGACAAAGATGAATGAATGAAGGGTATGGGAATGAAGCAGTATTAAAAAAGCCAGAAGCACCAATATGATAAGAGTCTTCGCATGTTAAGTAATAGGTTATTTACATAGTCTTAACGCCATGGTTTGAATAGAACATTCGTAAGTTTTGCTCTATCCTGCTAAAAATAAGACCTCAATCCTAGATTCAGTCGATAAGACTGAGAAGGGGGTGCACAAATGGCTACAATGGTGTAAGATGTTATTGTGCCCTCACCTTCTTCCCTTTGTGTGCTCTAAATTTGTCCCACCGTTAGATCAGGCAAGCATGCTCTGCATAATGCGAGTTGAATTTTAAAAATGTTTTGACGAGACTCTCGTAGAAGGCCCTTTTTATTTCATGAAGTGCTCGTGCGAAGCGCTCGAATGCGTGGTAATACCCTCCACCGTTACGATTAGCAGCTTGTGTTGTTAATCTTATCCTCGGCCTAAGGCTAAAAACGACATTGAAGCTTAGGGCAACCTACTTCATAGACTTTAACTTCTTTTTAGTAGTTACTACCCCCTTATTAGAGGTTGCCAATTTGGACGATTAGGATAACTTGTTATACTAACAGATTGAATTCTAATTTGACAGAACCTTCAGAAATCATCTTAACGAGTGCAGTCTTGGTGAAATTCAGGTCATCAACAGAGATTTAGTAAGGTGAAAAGGCCTTCAAACCAAAACTTGCATTTTGATTCTAATTAATATCAGAAAAGGTTGCTAAGTGGAGGTTTTTCACTCCATTCAAAAGAAGTTAGTCATTCAGAATTCGATCGTTGAGTTGCATTCCCTGAGAAGAGTACTGCACTGATTTGACTGAGTTATGGAGACAAGGCGAAAAGAGCCCGTGCCTTAAATCCGGATTAGGCGCTCCATAATTCACCTAATTCACAATCCCATGCTTATGCCATCCGCTAAAAAACTGAACGGGCAGTTGTCTGCTTAGAATGATTTGTCCAATACTTAGAATAAGTTAATATAAGTTACCTTGCAGTTTCTCGATATCGGTTTAGTACTTTTATTTCTAGTTGTGAGATCAATGGTATGGCACTCTAATGGTACCGTTTCGAAGTGGAAAACACTCAAAAATGGCTATTTATTCTCGATAAAGGAAAGTACTTCTGAAGAGCACAGTCGGAACACCCTCCTTGACTTAAACTAAAGATAGCCTCTCAAATCTAAAGGCCACTAATCACGCTGTTTTCTACAAAAAGCATACGCATAATTTCGTGATCCGTAATAAACTTCAAGTAGAAGAATAGTATAATCCGAAAAAAAAGAAATTAAAAAATACAGTAACTGCTGTGCAAAAGAGCCGAAATTTCCAAGAACAGCGAAGGAGCAACTAATTGAGAAAAGAACTAATGTCTGAGGAGATGTGCGTGGATGGAATGTGTACAAAAAGGGTAGGATAATGTTGATTTTTGTCATAGCATCAAGTGGGATCGGAGATTAAAAACATTAGATCCGCAAACTGCAGCACCACCGCCACCAGCGTTGCGACTTCGGCAGGCGATGAAGATAGTTATAAGCATCGCTGTGGCGTCCGCAAGGACCAGCATCATGAAAACTGCATGCCAGCCGAAACTCACCAAATATGCCGTCAAAAATGGCCCTAGCGAAGCTCCTAGAGGGTATCGATGAAAAATAAATCTCAGCAAGGGTAAAATTATTCACAAGCGAAGACGCATGAGTGGAGAATCTAAGAGTTCGGAAAAAGCTCCTGCGGAGAAGGTGTCAACTATTTATTTTATGACTTTTTTCTCACAGAAAAACAATTAGAGCATCGACATTCAAAATGGATTTGATCTCTGCCTAATTTTTTGACACATGTCAGTGAGTTAATTAGCCGTTTGTTAATGCAGCAAACACTCACGATAAAATTCTAAAGGCCACTAAATTTCAGACAATCAAATCGTCTGAGTTTTCAAGGCGGCATTTCTAGTCAGAGCAACGACTTAATTTACCACCAGTTGTCCAAGTTCAGATATAGGGATAACAAGATGCGTATGGGTTTGTAGCAGCTTCGAGGAGCACAATCGAATCCAGAGAAAGGGACAGTACGGAGTTTTTAGAATCGCTATTATAGGAAGCCATTATTTTCTAGATGCAGATTCTTTCTTCAAACAGCCACAACTTCGGGTGTAGAACTTCAAAAGCTAAAAGTATTAAATGAAAGATCTTAAGATTATCTCGCTTTGAAGAGACGATACACATCAACCAAAATACGCTTTTGTTAGGACCTAAATTGTGCAAAGTTATTTGCTGCAATGAAAGTGTAATACCACTTGGTAAATGACCATCTAGCAGGCTCTTGGATATACATTCGCATGACAGATGGGAGGTTGTTTCAAGAAAGTGTATTGTTCATTCCTTTATCTAGAAGAATGAAGCGACTACGAATCAACAGTCTCCATATGATGAAAACGTTCCAGTCCACTTCCGTCAATTTGCCTCTTATTTCCTAGGTAAGACTTCAATATGCTCTAACAACAAAGTTTAAGTCATCCCTAACTGACCCGTTCAGATTTCAGTAACACCACTCCGAAAATCTCTATTTTTTCCATTTTAATCTAATGCAACCTGGCCCTATTGCGCACTAATCAAGCCAAGCATGAAAGAACTGAGCTAAAGAAAAAGCGCTTGCGAAAAAGAGCTAATTGCAGCCATATACTAACCGGAATTGCCGGGCCTGGAAACAAAACCGAATGAAAAGAGACCAAAGGTGAGGAGACACTCAGACAGGTCTAAAAATGTCACTTGCCTTGGTTAAGACGTACTCCCCAGATTAGAAAATCAAATAATCGATCATTACGCCTCTCAATAACTATTAAACTCAATAATGGCACATGAACTAATCGGAACCTATGATCAAATGAAGACTTTGGGATATGCACGTCTCTTGCGATTTATGGAAAATGCATAATCGTGTAAATCAATCCAAATGTGCATCTCAGACTATTGAAACACAAGTGACAGCCGTCATTGGCATACCAAAAAATCTCATCAATAAATCAGGATATGAACTACACGAGCGAGAACTCGGAGGAGTCTCTTTTTTTGGTAGATGAGTCAACAATTGCGGTGATAATTTTAAATGCTACCCCACCTAGATTAGCACCGCTTTGTTCAAAGGACTCTAGTCTGACTCTTGATCTCACCAAATGCTAATAAACATTTGATGGAGGAAAGAGCATTTTCTAGGAATAAGCACAACCGATCTTCATTTTGCAATGTTAATGTCATGGGAGACTTTAAGTGCAGACTTGGTCCCGACGCTAACAACTAATGGTACAAACGCTAGCTGTTTTACGGATCGCCTTGAGACCAATTGACTTGACGTACGCAAACTAATCTTGAGTTTTTAGCCCTTGATCAGCTGTGACAAGACAGAAATGTCCATCGACGAAAATGCTGGTGTGGATGTGTGGATAGCGAAACACGAACACGATGTGAACACTGCCGATTGGATGGAAGCTGCAGTGTTTGAATAAAGGTTTGTGTATAAATACCGTTTTACTTGGGTTCACCTCCTGGGCACCTCAACAAATGAGTGACTTTCATATCAAAAAACTGTCTCAAATTCGAAAACGTCTATAAATTAATGACTTCCGGAAGCTATAGTGATCTTTGTGTTGCAATTTTCTTTGACACTTGAGACTGAAAGCTTACCGATAGAGCCAGTACCGTCGATGATTGCAGTTACAGTAGCGAGAGCTTTAGAATTTCGCTGAATACTGGGTTGAGTACCAAGGTCAGCTGAGACGGCCGTCGTAATCAATGCACAGGGACCCGTCACTAGTCCGCCGCAGACAAATAGGATCACTTAGGAAAAATAAATTAAATAGAATGGCTCGTACTTTAGGTGTTAATGGTGTTTTGAATGCAAGTACGTGAGGTCTATGATGAATACAATCTTGAGTTTAAAATGTCACAAACCAAACTAAATAAATGCAGTGCAATCGAGGCAGAGCCCCACACCAGCTGTTTGAGCGAAAGCGAGCTCAAAAAGACTATAGAAGTGCTTCTTAATTCTGCTTTTTTTTTCCAGAACGTTAGGGATTACCATCCAGAACACAATCAGAAGTACGATATCAAACGTGGGGTTTCATAGCATAAACTGCAATCAAAGTGGTGCGAGAAAACCTTAAGCCTGAGCACTAAGCTGCTCGTCACATTCATAACAAGTGTCTGATCCAAGAGAAACGAGCTGAAACTAGAGAAACGACTATAAAACAAGACCTTCAGCCGATGGAAGGGTATTTCAGGTTCTACAAATCAAAAGAGTTAGCGCAAGAAAGCCACAAAATGTAGCGAACCATAATTTTAAGAGATAATTCGTTAAATAATACTTAAGAATGCATCCCGCTCTTCAAATAGTTACGGAAAATAGACATTTGGAAATCTCAAAATACATTTAACCCCTCTAATTATTTGAATCGATTCTTCTCCTACCATCACTGAATTAATCATGGAATGTTCTCAATAATTGGCCTATTAGATTTTCTAACAAAGCTCACTTAGAGCCCTTGAATCAACCAGCACATCAAATTGTTGAAAGGTCAATCCTACATAACTATTGCCTAATAAGAACGATATATATTTTTACTCAAATACATAGCGTTTTAAACGGGCCAATCTAAAAAAAATCCTAATGCAACTGGGAAATCAATTATTGAGCGTTCGAAACAAAAAAAAACGATGAAGAACACTGCGCTTATACTACGTCATTGCATACGATCATTTCGCCTAAGTAATGAGCCCACCGATAAAAACGTTTGATGCATATTTTCTAACCACGGAATTCGCAGTCGTACTGAGACTTCATATCCACCGAGATGTGATTTTTCACTGAATAACTGTATACGTGGCAGCTAGAGGACCAAAAAATATTGACGCGTAGGCAAATTCCCATTTCTAAGTTGAACTGCATTTCACGTGCGTAAGTTGTCTAATAAGCACGAAAACACGATTACTCTGGCGATAACATTTTGATCTTATGACCTAATCAGACCAACCTGATTACAGGATAGCAATCCGAATCGAGTGGAAAATGCTACTAATTCAACAGATAAAAACATCTACAAATTAGGTGTTTTACTTACCCATGGATAGAAGTGACATGCTTGAAGCGATCGATTGGTAGTAAAGTAACTAAAAAACGAAAAAAAAGATGTCTATTACGAAGCGACAATGCGATGGATGGGGCGTTAGGCTGCAATGCCCCAGGTAACAAAAATTGGGGATCCTCTTTCTGGTCAGTTACAGGTTACTTAGTAGAGGAAATGACAAGCGCTCAATGAACACTTAGAATCACTTAGGAACATTTTCAAGCAGTTTCAAATTGCGTAGGTGTATTAAAAATAATTTAGCATGGCGACTAAGTTAAGAGGTTTTCTAAGAACGGTTTTTATGATAACTTGAACACCTTTGAAGTGAGAAAATGTAAACCTACACATGGAACAGCAGCTGCAAGCATTGAAGTGCAAGTAATTGCCCTGAGATAAATCGTATGAGAAGAGTCTTGGAGAGACACGGTTGACAAGGGGTCATTCTGAAGGACAATCAAAGGTGAGAGAATGGATAAAGGTAAAGGGGAGGGGGAATAGGTTGACGGAGATAGCGAGATCACATACCGATGAAGTCGAGTCGCTGAGGAGACCGGCGATAATACCGCCACAGATACCTCCAAGATCGAAGAGTGTAGACAACCATGCGGCCTTATCCGCTGAGAGGATATCGCTGGAGACGTTTGACAAATAGTTCGGCAGCCAATAGAGGAACGTATAGGATACCAACTTAGAGAAGAATAACGCCACCGCATATGGAAACACGTTCTAAAGTCACAAAGCGTGAAATCAACTAAGCAGGCATCTCAAAGTTAAGTGACCATAGGAGGAGATTAAGAGCATACCGGTAATCGAATAGCATCCCAGAAACGTATTGGTTGTTCTTTGTAACTCATATCTGAAAGTGCCTGGAAAAAAGAACGAAGGATTCGATTTTAAGCGATTGACAAGTGTTCATTCAGAGGAAAAGATGACATTACCTTAACATTGCCATAGTAACCAGAGAAAGACTTTTCGCGCTCATCAACAGCAGCATCCGATCCTGGGGAAAGATCAAGATCTGGAAAGGGCTGATCCACTAAGACTATATGGACTACATAGGCACCAGCTATAAGAAGGAGCCCTGGGACTAAAAATGAGGCGCCCCACTGGTTGGTTACAAAAGCTCCAGCGATAATTGAGCCCAGGACATTCCCAACGTTAGTGTGAGCATTCCAAATGCCCATAATAAGCCCTCTCCTAAGAAGACAGACACTGTTATAAAAGGAATAATGCTAATTAACCTTCCTTTCCCAAACCAGTTACTAAGAATAGTGACGACACATGGCCATCCGGAAGCCTGAGTTATACCACCCAAAACCTGAGCCACAATGTAATAAAGGAGCGCGTGGATATTTAAATAGTAACCGAGACCGAACATCATAGTGGTGAGTCCACTTGCGACCATTCCGCCGGTGAGAAATACGCGCAGATTTATTCTTTCAGCTGCATGTCCACTGAAGAGTTGAAATAGATGAAAACTTACATCGGAAACATTGCGAAAGCATAAAACAGTAAAAATATAATCTCCAGCCATCCGACTATTGCGGCCCAATTACCTGTGTCTAAGAAAATGCATATAGTTGGCACAACGCCACATACCGAATGGTTTCCAGTGGCAGTAATTTGGAGGTAAATGAGGCTGTGGGATGCAATTTTTATGGAACACAGTTTTGACAACACTCAGAGGCTTTCGAGAGCAGTGGAAAAGAGCGTATACAAAAAAGGTAAGAAAAAGAATGAAGATTTGATGTCTAAAATTGAGATGAAATAATTTGAAGAAAAGCACCTCCGTCGACTTTGATGCAAGAACCTTGACCGAAGCCAAAGATATCCTGCAGGCACAATTGACATTATCGCTAATTGATCTAACTTTAGAAATCAATCAAACACATTATAAATTAGCAAGGCTCAAACCGTATTTCCAAAAGACGGATGATTTTTATTGGTCGGTATTTTAGCTAACCAACTTCTTGTTGATTAAAAACCGTTGATTTGGCTGAAAAGCTCCACATAATCAACAATTCTGTAGATAATGCTCTTCTAACCCAGAATAATACTTTTAATAACACAAAATTATAAAACTTTTTTGCCAAATCAGGGGGAAATGAATGCCTTGTTAAAGTTATTGAGACCAAGTTAATTAAAAAAATGTTCTTCGCTCGCGAGATATCCCATACCCAAAATACAGAGTCAGTTTTAAAATACAAAACAAAACATCCCACAACCAATTTTTCCAAGTAAGTTCAACCGCGATTTTCATTATTTTTCATCATTAATACCACAATGTTTTGATAAGATATTGAATGATCTCAGCTCAATTTGCGAGTGACTAACCTCTTTTCTTCTATCTGGTCCTGCCCTATAACATATCTAAACAAACGTTATAAATGGCTTAACCACCGCAGCGAGAAACCTGCAGAGGAAAGACGTATGTGTTTTGCTAGATTTCAAAAGAATCTAAAAGGGTGTATTTTCGAAGAAACTGTTTAAATCCATCCGTAAGTAAACAATATGGATTCGAAAACACCAAATAATACTAATGAATCATGAATTTCAAAATTGAAGCAAAATTTCATTGAACGTGGCATTTCTGAAAGTAAAATTTTGCCCAAAGGACACCCTCACGCTTAGCCGCTTATGGTGCTGACGGATACAAATGAGATGGAGTTAAACGGACAGCTTTCGTTAGTTGATATTTGGATAACCTCGAAAAGAACAATAATAATATGCCATTTAAGTGTTGAAAAAATGTGTGATCCCAAGCTAAATTACGCATTTAGTTGATGAGAGTCTTTGTTCGACGTAGAAGTTGAACTAATTTTCTTCATGTAGGTAATATGCAAAGTATATTTAATTGTTTAAGCTTTTCAGTCTCATGCAAAAAATAACCTTACGTTTGTAGCGAGTTATCAAGCGGGTAATGCGTTCTGAAAATAGCGATCAGAGTGATGACATATATCTTATCTTCCACAGGTCTTTATTTTGACATATTAGGATTTTTTCTTTATATCGATTATTTGTTTTGGGATTTTGCCCATTATTTTCTCCATACGCATATCCTCTTAATTATTTATTCAATCGACTTAAAATGTTTCATTTATGCATTTGTTTCCTTTGTTTTATTAAAGATCGAAATGGGAATAACACAAGAAGACAACAGAGATTGTATCAATTCCAATAATGCAGAGAATGAAGCGAAATCTCGGAATATTAACACCAGCCTCCTTCTAAAGTTGGCCAAAACCACGATTCTCTTCCTCAGTTGGTGCTGTTTGGTTAGTTTATGCGATATTAAGGCCTATTTTTTCACTTTTTGTTGTCAGTTATTAGTGTCTGATGAGCCGATTTTGAGCTTTGTTGAAGTCGCTTTGAGCAAATTCGCCTTTGTACGTTTATAAGAATGTATTTCACCTGCAACGTTTGTCAATCCATAAATGATTAACTTGCATAGGCTCTTCATCGGACTTTAAACCATCCCTTTGCTGAATCTTTTAATATCTGTTCCAAAATTTCTTCGCTGAACTCAAATACACATAAATGCATTCAAACCCCACATGGGTACGTTAAAACCTTAGGAAGCGAATGTTAAAGTCTGAAATGGAAATGCAAAATGAACTGTAACTTTTGTTTTGAAATATAGCGCATCCTTTTATAAATCCAGCTAGACTGGATTGCTTGCCACCTAGAGTCGTGCTAGCTGAACTAGGCCACGTCCATAGTATAAATGTATAGGTAGCGCCCGTTTCTTTGCTAATGTGTTGATCCTTTTGCAAGAAACGTACCTTGCGGATGAAAGCGAAAACTAAAAGAGTAATTGTAATCAGATTAATAACTGATGGGATCATGAATGGGTAAGTCCAGGTATTCATGAAGTATGAATATACTAGATAGACAAACTAAAAAATGTGAAATGCGGCTAAAAACGGGTAAATTCAAATAGAGATAGGACGTGAGTATAATGGGGAGTGGTGATCACTGAAAGTTAAACGTAATGAGCGTATGTGAGTTAGAGTTTCCAGCGGTACGTACATTGAATAGGAGCACATTTGCAGAAAATACACCGCGCACGCATGAATTTTGTGCACACTTAAGCATGTTTACAACGCACACATATGTGTCAGGAAAAGGGATTTCTTTTTCAGTCTCCGTCTAAATAGATTCGTTTCGGGAGTCCTTTTGACATATTTTCCCAATCACTTTGTTATTAATAATTATGTTCCAAACAATAGATCACCCTAGCAACTGTTACTTGGTCACTTGGTGACCAAAGTCCAAATTATCAGTGTGATCTTCGATCTTATTTTTTCCAAACTTCCATTAGTTACAATTTCCGTTTCAGTTGTCACTTCCTCAAAAAGTCCTTCAAAGTATATTTCACTTTTGTTTCATTTCAAGTCAATAACATTTCAGAAGTAATTAACTGAAATAATGTTATTCATCCATTCAGGGTTTGTACGCCGAGGTATTAGGTCCCTCCCTGCAGACATACATTAATGTTACTGGAACGAACAGCGAGGAGATAAGTAAATGCTTTTCCATGCGAGAAATGGGAATGTTTTTCGGTTCTCTGTTGGGGGCCTTCTTCGCTGATCGATTCATCCGCTATCGCCACTTTACTATGTCTGTGACTCTGATCCTCGGTGCTATTACGATAGGAGCTGTACCCTTTTGTCACACCGTATCCGCCCTCTCCACGACGTTTTTTTTTTCAGGCTTCTCTCATGGAGCCATGACTGCAAGTGAGTTGGTGACGGATGAAACTATCTGAGGCTATTCATATCTCATTTATCTACATATAATTGGACAAAGTCAACAATTTTCAGGTTCGCTAAGGTTATAGTGGATGCGCGATTGGGTGGCTGTGCATGATCGTCATCACAATGATTATTTGACGTCATAACTTTGTTCAATTAAGTTGAATGTTATTTAAACTTTAGGTTTAGTTATTCTGCGGCATGACGACGAACAACTAATTTAATCAGAGATTGCATAGTCAGGATTATTACATCTGTTTTGTTCTGTAAGGTGCAAATACACTTGATTAAACATTCGTTTAAAAGTCAAATTAGCACTACGGGAAGGCCAATAGTGAAACGCATCTTAATATTTTAGAATACACTGAGTAATTTCAATAAAGTCGGTCTTTAAATGGCCATTAATTTGTTGACTATCATTAACCAATGCCCATAGTAACACCAAGCACTGGATGTGCACTGGCGTTCCGAATCCTTATCGGTTAAAGTGTCGACGAAATCAGCGCACAAGTTTTTGCTCTTGGAGATGACACCATTTATAGCTCAGACATTCAACAGGAAGAATCGATGTTTAGCTTTGGAGAAGATCAAAGAAATCAGAGGTCTTACTACATATAACCTTCTAAGTTTTTTTCTAAGTTTTATTCTCTTGTCTCCACTTTAAACCATCAACAGTAGCTGTTTGTTTTTGTTAATCTTTTCAATTGCTTGTATTAAAAAATTTCGAGTTTCAAATGCATGTGTTACTTTTGCAAGACTATTTTTCCATGAATTTTTTTTCTGTACTCAATAGTCGTTCACATTAAATACAGGAATGAAAGGATTTTTAAATGTATATGATTATTTTCAGCGTTTGTTTTTTCCTCATTTAGACGCAAAATTCCCGAAGCAAAGTAAGATCCACGTGGCTTCTAAGTCTAGAGGATTTCAGCAAGTGCTTTGATGTTTGTACTATCTACATCAAGAAGAGGCTTTTCAAAGCTAATTTAATGTTGACTGATCCAAAAATTTCACTCAGTGTATCCAAAATCGGCCAGAACCCTTCCCATTTATAATCTTTCTAGCGTATAATTCGAATAACTACCTAGATTATCCCTCCAAAATTAGACCGTTTCCAGTCAATCAGACCAGCCTTTACAAATAGTAACCTACATGGAGTCCATTAAATGACTAGGGAGGGCCCTAAAAACTAAATTACAGCTATTAGGGTCAGGATGGTAATGGAGAGAGAGGAATGTCTTGCTGATAACCGGTTGAATTTGTAACCTCGGTTGAACATGGTCACTGAATCTGATTTGTGGTGGCCAAGAGCTCTTGTGTCGACCAGAACACCAATTGGTGACTAGAGTCAGATTCTCCAAAAATAATGGTACCACTAGACTATGTCGGAAAAAAGTGCATTCGCATTCATAACATATAAAGAAGGAATGCGCTTTTGGTAGAGGGCTCCTCTGTATACCAACAGTGTTTGCGGTCATTTCACTCACCAAATGGATTTCGGTTAGTTTCGAGCCTATATCCTCTGATGGCTGCTGCACCGCTGACGCAAGCTGGAATTCCAGCCCATTGAATTCGTAATCGTATTATTCTCTACCGCTACAGTTTTGTTTGTCACAATTACTTCATTCGAACTGTATTGTTAAACATGAGTTATTTCTGGTCTACTATCAGAGTAAGCTATTCTTGTGAAAAAGTCCGTCATTACAGAGAGTCGTGCTTTTTTTTCCTAAGATAAGCCATTAGGCAAGGGTGCTGCTGTTACATCATACTTTCGTTTATTTTAACCGAAGTACCTGATTCGCAGAGAAGCTGTGCGCCATCAAAAAATACTTCGAGTAAATGCTAAATGCTGAAATGAGCTGAACGATTAAAAATCCATTGAAAAGTACAAGTATTCGAGGGTAGTAAAAACACAAAATGGTCTTCATTTCTGGCTACTCGGAGCCCAGGGCTTATTCAGAGCTACTTCTAATCCTTGGCTGGTATTTAGGGCGAACAGGTTATCTTACAGCACATTTCGACTTGGCTCTGTCGGCCACTGAACTCACTAAGATCATCGAAAATCGCTGCTTGTCTGCCGTCTGGGATTGACAGTGGTAATCAGTCATAAATTTATCTCATTCACCACCGAGCTTTCAGTCATACTCGTTCTCACATGGGGGCTCTATTCTTAAATCCCCACCTCTCCCACATTCTCTCTTAAGTAACTTTAAGTAGTCTCCTTTTTCGAGGTGACCTCAAGTGAATTCTCAATTGTCTTTTACAATGGGGACAATGAAGCATCTCAAACAGACGGGGACAAGATCGGTGTTGATTGTCATTCCGAACACAAGATTAATTTTGGCCCATGTTATTTTAGACGGTAATCCCCTACTTAATTCAATCTGGTTGGAAAAGTCTGGTGGGCCCTTCAATTTCATGCACTCCGGTTACGGTATAGGTGCAGCCATTGCTCCGGGCATGTTGGCACCTTACACCTTCACTGCTGTGAGGACGCTTCCAAACGGATCTACAGAGAATACCACTTTAATTCATCTCGAAACAGCCTACTTCATTGTTGCAGGACTCTGCTGTCTTGTCGCTGGCTTCTTCTGCTGTTTCAGCTTTTGCCTCCCACCGAAAGAGGTAAGTTCATTTGTCTGACACTCGAAATAAACAGATAATAGGCAATTTTCATAGCTACGTACCAGACAACATTTATTGGCACTAGTCTCTCACTCTTTACTTTCACCCAAGTCTTTCGTTTGTGTATATTAGCCAGCTGCCATTGAGGTTCCCAATCATTTCGTTTGGCGAATTTGCTCCAGACCACTCAAGACCGGTCATCGTATTAATTGCTAGACGACCACTATGACTGAGCACTTCCAATTTGACCCTTCCCTTGTAGAATGGCAGAGAATCAGTGTTGATGGTAGTTTTTGTCACGGTGACCTCCATGCCTAGAGTTACTTTTGTTGTTGCAAAAAAAGCACATGAGCTGCCAACTAGATAGGCATTCACTGCTTCTTACCACTTCCATACGTCATCTTAACAAATCACTTCAGACGCTAAGTTAATCTTTGCCCATTTACTTTCATGCTCAAGCATAATCAAATCTTCTTTTCACCTCACTATTTGTCTCTGCGATCACCTTCAATCTGGAAATATCTATTCATTTTAAGCGTTCCAGGTGCTAGAGAACTGCTAGTCAAAGAACTGTCTGACGGATCGCAAATATGCAATCGTCAAGTATTTTGAGCCCCCATAACAATTCATCTAGGCATAGTTAAAATTTTTACATTTATAAAGTTGAGTGTGTTTGTCTGATGAGTTCAGGTCATTCCAAACCAGCTCCACGTAGTGGGGATCGATTATTTAAAAATGATCCCAGAGTTCGTTTTACTTGCTACAACTGGATAGAAAGTAAATGTTTCCACTATCAACTTCGCACTTTGAAATTCGAGATCTAAGCAGACTAGCGATTGCAAATAGCTCGATTCGAACAACTCTGACTTTGAACGCATTCCAAGCACAACAGAAGGTAAATGAAAGTTGAATCGCCCGGTGACTTCGTTGTCAGGATCATCTGGGTCTCTTTTGACGTTTATCAGTTCTCTGGAACTGGCTATTAAAAACATTCTTTTCTATTGTCCGGTCGGATCCAGATCATAAATCCAGCAAGTTCAAAAAAGGAAGACATTCGGCTACAGTTTACTTTTGAATAGTCAGATAAGTTATCATGCCAATCATAAGCTCATACTTCGAGTTTCATCAACTATTGAATTCGGATGTGAAGGGAGTTTGTAAATCACACTTTCATTGTCAGCTGTTAAGATGAAGACCAAACTCAGAGGCTGAATATTGAAGCCACTCATGCAAACCGAAGATTCAGGATCAGACATGCGAATGAAGACCTCAAAAGAAAATTAGTTCTACTGCAGACATCTACGGCTAGTTTATTCAATCCTTGCATTAGAAATTTTATCAATGCAACGAACTCTTTTAACTGAGTGACTTGATTTGTCTCTTATCAGGATCGGTCTGGTATCCTACAAAGAATGAAATCCAAAGCTTTGAACCGGTCTGATTAACTCTCAGTTAAAAGGCTATGTCCATGAACATCCAGCTCTGCCTACAAAATCGTACCTTTTTTTAGTTTCCTTCTTGCTGATATCGTTTGAGTTTTTCTTATTGGCCAAAGTATAAACAGTAGGGGTGTCATTCAATTGTTCTAATATTTTTAGATACGTACAAACGTTTCAAAATGATGATCATGATGGTTGTACCTTAGGTCGGGTGTGTGCTTCTATTATATAGCTATTAGGGGGCTTGAAGAGTCGATGCGACTTAGTACGATAAGTAAAGCCGTTATTAAACTAACTGCCAAAATGGCCACCTAAATTATTTTGGAAGCAAACATTTCGATTAATTTTAAACTACCCAATTTAGGGCCAATCAGATGCAAGCACTCTCGAAGACAATGAGGACGTCCGCCACGACTTCGACGACGATAAAGTAATAGCAGAGAAAGCGGCATCCAAGTCCGGGAAGATGACGACCAAATTCTTCCGAGCTATTGTGGCACAAAAGGCAGTTCTGCTCTACATTGTCTTTCCGACGTTCTTTCTTTTCGCGGCCCTCGTTGGCAACGAACGTGTTTTCTCTAAATTTATCTTCGTGTTCGCAAACGAAGGACCAGCTAAACTCTCCAAGGATGACTGTCTTCTTCTGACCGGTAGTTACTGGATCGTTTTTGCACTAGCTCGAGTGATTACTGTTCCCGTTAGCCTACTTATTCCCCTGAATATTCTCTTCCTAATTCAACTGGTCGGTGCCTGGGCAATGGCCTTGGCGCTATACCTCGGACCTGCCACACGTACTGCCTATCTCGCCTTCACGATTTGCTTCGGCATGTTCAAGAGTCCCCTCTTTCCAACGGCCCTTGGAGTGATTAGCTTGGTGACACCCATCACTGGCATTATTGCCTTTTTCGTGAATCTGGGCAGCTCAGTTGGGGCGAGTGCCCTCCAGGCCATAGCAGGTTCAGTTCTTCATCGCCAGGGTAGACATATGTTTCCACTGCTGGTGATGATTTCAGGAGCTGCATTGATCTTTATTGGTGCTATTCTGGTAGCTGGTACGCAATTCTACCGAACAAAATGCGGATCGTCCCCGATAACAACGATCAGGGTCCCACCGGATCAAGCAGCTGAGGCAGTCTCCCACTCTTTTTAGAATGTTGTCTTTCTTCTTATCATGTCTGCAATTTGTGATGCTTTCGATTGCTGTTTAATGATTAATTCAACAAATGTCAGTGATCGTCCATAAAATCCAGGTTCTTTTTTTGCTAAGGAAACCAGCCGTTTATTTGAAGAGTTTCGTGGAAGCTTAATATTTGGAATAATAACTAGCATTTTATATTTTCTACACTCAATTTATGAACAAATTGGGTTTTCTTCTGGAATCCTCGTTGAACTTATGAACTGTAGACATATCTGAGGAAAATTACAGTACTATCTGCTTTTCGAGGGGCTATCAGACATTCTCTATCGCATTTTAACCTTTGCCCTAACGTGGGCACAACCAATCACTGTCTGAAATGTATGGTTTATTTTTATCCAGTGTCCTAAACATTTATAGGAATTAGGCACGAGTTTTGAAACTCGGCCCTCAGGAAAATTGAAAGTATGGTGTGTCAGTTGCGCCACTTCTCAAATTCTAATGTTGAAGTCTATGCATTCTCTGCCCATTTAGTTTATTCTCATATCAGCTTCAATGTTTATAAACATGTAATAATTGAAATATTTGTTAGTTAAAGTGGGAGGGAATGGAAGCAAAGTTGAAGGTTCTATATACTTCCCTTCTGGGGTGATGATCCCTTTCAGCATATTTAACTGACAACTTCTTTCTTTCTAGCTGAGAAGTGTTTAACGCTTTACAAGATGTTAAGGCGGTTCGTGTGTTTGCTAAGGTTTCGAAGGGATTCATATGTTGAGGGTGTCTTTCGATGGCGAGTGGCATGCTTTTTGAACAGACTTTTGGATTTGGATGTCAAGTATCCCTCTATAGGGAACCAATGTATAGCCACCTTCTGCGACACAGATGTATCGATCTAGGGCAAAATTTGGATGCGCTCAGAGCAGTTAGGTTTAAATGCCTTCAGTTGAGCCAATCACACTACTTTGAGGATTAATGCTAGCATGACCTCCAAGTTATTTTTTTTTTATATGCCCATTCTCATGTAATCCATTTGTTTATTAAGGCTGAACTGTTCGCCTAGGATCGCATTCTTTCCGCTACACCAGTGCCCTTTCTCCGGACTTAAGTGCTCCCCGAATTTTCCATTGGTATATGCTCATGAATTTTTGGCATCTTTGTGGAGTTGTCTGATCTAGTAATCGGTCCGGTTTTTGTTTGATGTGCGTGCGAATTGGCATTTTTAATCATTTTGTTCTTCCGTTAATATTGTGCCATAGATCGGAATATGTGGCGACCCATTTCTCTAGGCAGGCACATTGTTACTGCCACTAAAGTCCAGTAATTGGCACGTAACAAGGTCGCTTTTCATCTCACTAATCACCTCAGGTATTGCACTTGAGTCCGAAATAAAACTGAACCTTAATCATAGAAATAGAATGAAAGCACTTCAATGCACCTGCCTGGAATGTGAAGCATGAAGCGAATGTATTGTGAGTGACCACATCTGACTATATATGTGGCCCAAGACATCCTGTGTTCAGTGCCTGTTTGATACGCTTACATGACGTCTAACATTTTATCATTAGTTGGTGGTTGACTTCATTAATTCGTAATGCATGTTCTTACGGTGATCCCATTCACAGATATGTAGTGGCCGCAGTCTTTTTTTCGTTTCTTTTAGGGCGAAAATGGCCAGAAATTCAATCGAAAGTAGTTGGAGATCTTCAGTAATGCAACATTAGTCTAAAGGGAGTCAAGACTGAATTTGTGCATTATTATTTCATTGCCGGTAGAGAAGACATTCTACCATAAGGATCGTCAGAAGGTATATAATATGACGGCAGAGTCGGCGTGGCAGAATTGCCAATCTTATTTAGCCACTGAATATCAGCAAAGAGAACTGGTCAACGTCCTAATCTGTGGCCTTCGTATTTCTTGGCAAAGTCAAGAGCATAGACCATCAAATACATTGTTCGTCAGTCAAAGAACAAATTCATAGTGAATGCAAATTGGGGAGCAAAACTAAAACTTTCGGCATGGAAATCAAAATAATTGACGAAATCATGTAATCTGTAAAAATCCGACACGCTTCTGACAGGGCAGGTGAGGTCACAGTTGAAGCAAATTTTAACAGTGGTGGAAATACAAATGATTACCAGTTAACTGACAATGGTTCATGGATTAAAGTGCTCATAAAGCAAACGCTTTTGGAGGGACATTGACTTTGCCAATGAAGAGCTAACTTTAGCCGAAAGTAACACAATGAACTACCGATTTCTTTTGTCCTAATAAGAGACACAGAGCTCCTTCATAAAAACAATCAGAATAGAAGAATCCTTCATCTTTTGCACCATTATCTAGGGAAAGACTTTTACTAATTTTAACTGTTTTCCAGTTTCCTTCCATGGATAATTAAGGAATGTGGCAAACTTTCTCATTGTCACGATTCCCATCCAGAGGATGCAGATTCTCAACAAGGAAGGAACACCGATGATTGTGAAAGGCATCACTATGTGCTTTTATAAAAAAAGCTTGACTAGTACGTATTGCTCACCGCATACGAAGCTAGTGAAAGAAGTTAAGAACCCTAAATTCTGCTTCTGACAAGGGTGGATAAAAATGAAATTTTACAACGAACGTCAAAACCACATTGGCACACTTTCGTGTTAGCTCTTAATGACCATAATGATTGCAACTAGGGTTTGATATCCAAACCCCATATTAGTGAACGTCCAATGCTATCCTTAAATTATAGACGATTTCATGCTTATATTGAGCGCACTTGTACACAAAGTGATTTCAACCATCCAAGATGTAACGGTAATGACAAGGTAGTTTTTAAGAAACATTTTGCGAGGTATGAAGAAGGCAGCTGTAGTACGAGGGACCACATGACCGGGTAATAGTTTGTTAGAATATAGACATAGAAAGGGCTCTTTCTAACGAAACTAAGCAAATGTGGTTTTTGCGCGATGTCACTGGTGAAATGTTAGTCGTCGTAATTAATTCGCTTTGGGCGAAATTTTCCAAATAAAGGAGTCGGCCACTTGATGCGCAGAAGCTATCATGCCACCGTGCGATGCCGATGTAATATCGTTTTGAAACACACCCTAATGTAAATTTTAAGGGAACCGATTCATAAGCCTTCCAATCTCGACTGGCATTGCAAAAATTCAAAATGGGTTCCAAAATACAATAAATGCATTAAAATCAAATGAATCTCGTAGCTAAATAGATATCAAAACTAAATTTTTCTTCAGAAAAGGATTCAGAAAACTTGGTTTGGGCTCTTACCACTGAAGACGTTTGCATGCATACATGATTAAGTTAAATTCAGATTACCATAAAGATTTCACTCCTTACATAACTGTACATTTGCATATTCCTTAATTGCACTTATGTGCGTTTTTATCTATCTGTATGATTCATCTGCAGTTTATATATTTGGATAAAAGCATCGCATTAGTGCAACTTCGTTCAACATACTTAACATAAATATTGCAATCGGATTTCTTTCAGTCCCTTATCCCATATGCAAATTAGAAGAAATGGCGTGCAGTATAAATGTATTAACGGGCAAGGTAAGTAGTCCTGTTCAAACTAGCTGGAGAATTAGGGTAGTATTACTTTATACAGTCTGTCTGCTTGATTACTGCTGTCTTCTGCCATGGATATATCTACCATAGGAATCTACTCTACAACAGGAGCCGAATTTTTCTTAGATTTACTAGAAGCAGCTCCATAGGTAGTCCTATGTCACCCCCCCCCCCCAAATGGGCAGTTGATCTCGCATTTTTTCAAAAAAAAATGAGATTTGGGTATTCAAGGTCGAGCGCATCGGATTAAAATGCTTAATATTAAATAGGAACGCAAATGGAAAAGGTGGGTAGAGTTGGCACATTTTTCACCTTGTTTTTTACGCCTACTCAGCTGTTCACTTCTATCATAGGATAGTCTGTAGATTATTCAGTAAGGGAGTGACAAGAAGTACACTTCCTTCAAATTCATATTCATTCAAGCTTGGTCTACAGCAGGATGAAACGATTTGTCAAAGGGCTTCAAAGTCTTGTTACCTGCCATATGACTCTTCGGTTTTCATAACTCACAGGTCAAAAAAATTAATGGTATTTATTTGAAATCAGGTCAACTTCTGACGACCGAGTTTTGCGAAATTGTGGATTAACCGAATTATAGTTGCCAAAAGTTTACATCGGTCAATAACTTTGCGTCAGATTATGGATAAACAATTTTTTTTTTCAAAAAATGAAGTAATCAACTGTGTTTAAAGGCCTAATAGTTTACCGCATTTTTTGAGGATGGATTTGCACGTTCAGATATCGTTTTCGACGCGTGACAAGAGGTAAAAATATCCATCACGAAAACAACTTCTTTATAACTAGATATTCAGTGCCTTCTCATCCGATAAGCGTTCCTAGAGCGTCAAACTCTGACGATTTGCTAAATATACTACGCGAACTACTTGAAGGTCAAGGGGACTGTACATCCTTCGATTTCCTTATCAACAATGAATTTATTGAGGGAAATCTTGATGAATTTCTCACAAAGAAGAAAATCACATTGGTACCATATAAGGAGAATTTCTTTTTTTGTTAGGAAGCTGTTGAAATTGAGTTCACCGTTCGCCAAGAGGCTCCGGAGGCAATTTCGTCCATCACTCTGGATGATTTCATAAGTTGTGCCAGACGATACGGAAACTCGTAAACATTAGAATTTGAAATCACTATTTGTAGTATTTTAGTTGGAGATTACTGCGGAAATGTGAAGGTATTCCCGGTCAAACATACCGATCCTCTGGTGACAATTGCTTTAGAAGAAAAAATTAAGTCTGTGGAATGGATTAGAAAGGGTATTTTTTGGTACTTTTATTATACCTTCCAAGGTTTATCTGTCTCAGACGATTCGGTTTTCGTTACCGGCGATTTCAGTCAGAATATTCGACTATGGGTCCTAAATGTCGAAAGGAATAGCCTCGAATGCGCGGCCATTTGTAAAGGTCATAAAGATACGATAACTTCTCTTGCGTCGACTTCATTACTTTCTGGTTGTCAGGCCAATGTTTTTGCATCTGCTTCATCTGATGCTACTATTAAGATATGGTCAGCTAGTATGTCCACCCTTGGTGGAAGGCCCACTGTTTGAAATGCTCGAATTCTCAAGCTGTTATTCCATTTTAGGTCCTGATAAAACAGATCTTTCTGTGGAAACAGGAGGTATTTCACACATTACTAAATCGGACGATAAAATTCCAGTTAGAGTAAGAACTACTGTTTTTGTGCATTTGATGTATTCTTTACCGTTTTTTTTACATTTGGGTTAGTCTTTAGGTTTGCCTTCTCTTTCACTATCTTGTTTTCATTGTTACTTTTCCTGCAGTGTAATTTTCTTCACCAAGTGACACCCAAAGCCTAAGTCTTGCATGTTGAGTTAAGGCCTCGGAGGTGTTCTAACCGTCCCTCCCTGTGTTCTAGATCGTACTGAAAGCGTTTGACTCCACAAGTAGCATTATGCATTATAAGATGTTTTCGAAAGTTGTGGTACTCTAATCACAGTCTCAAAGGTACCAAATTCTTTTTTGTCTTTATGTTGTTAGAAAGACGGCTTCTTTAACCGTACCACTCTCGATTACCATAGTAATTAAAAGCATGAACTCTATCACGTTGGAGTACATTCAAGGAGATTTCCACCTTCAAGTTTGTGCAGCAAATTGGGGGTAATCGTGTACATATAATCAGCACGTTTTATACGTCCCATCTTCAAATACTCGTTGTCACCATCTGTAGGACTTCAATTATTCGCTTGCTCTTAAAAGTCCAAAAAACGTAAAGACTTCTTTGGTTAAGAGAGTCAATGTTTCCCATTCTGAAAGAATTTTATTCAAGCCACTGTTAAACTGCGCAGCTTTCCACTTTCTACAGATTCCGCGTCTGACATTAGGTGGCCATCGTGCCATGGTGTCTCGAGTGCTTTGGTACAGTGAAACTGAGTCATCCAACAGTACTCCTAAGCTCCTCTCTTGCAGTTGGGATCAGTCTCTTCGGCTCTGGGATGTTGATGCAACCGGTGGCGCTGTGATCAGTGACAGCAACAGCGTTGCACCAAAATGCGGTGAGGCCCGCTGTATCGTAGTGGGCTCTGCCTTACATGATCTCTCCGCTGCTCCGCAGGGCATTCTGGTTGCCGCTTGTGATAATAAAGTCCGCATCTACGATCTGCGTGCTAAAGGTGTGCATGGTTTTATTAGCGATGCCTCTCATAACATACGCAGGCTATGCACCGTCATCAGGGCGATAGCGCATTTAATTATCTTTTGTATATAAGGTGACCTATTTGTACATTCGTCTAGGTTGAGTTCTACTCAAATTCAATCAGTGGCGTTCAAGTGGTTATATTTACTCGTGAGCCATCGTCGAAGCAACAATTCGCTGTATGGCAATTTGTTATAAGTAGACCTCATTATTCTCACGCGACCACGTCTAGTATATTTTCCCAGTCTTAATGCTACTACCAATGAAGCCACAACTAAATAGGGTTGTTTTTATTTCTATCACTCACCTCAACCTTTATTAAAAAAATAATAGTGCCGAGCTAAAGTGTCCACAGCTTTTCGTTCTTGTTTTACTTTGGTTATTGAATCTTGTTGAGAGAGGTGACGCCGCTCTAGCTAGCTTCGGATTTCGTGGGTCTTGAAGCATACGAAAGGAATCATTTCTCTGCCCGTTTCACTCCAGCAGATCATTTTCGCCAAATGTAAGTCACTTAGTGGAACAGTAGCTTCCAAAATCTTCCACTCAAGGATGTCTTGACTTTTTCCTAAAGGGAGTCTTTTGAATCTCGCTTTGACATATCATTCCCAGCATTCAGTATGGAAGTAGAGCTGTCGATCGCTTGAATTTTTAGGTCGCTTCTCACCATCTTTTCAGAAAAGTTCCCCTTTTTACAAAAGCATCCGGAGGTTAAATTCTACTCATCAAACCGTGGAAGTTAGGCTTTACGGTGGAATTTTCGCCGTGACAAACCTAATATTCTTTCTTTTTTTGGTTTCTCAAGCTTAAGCTCTGATGAGGTATATCTAAATGTTTTTCTCCCACTTTGACATTTCCTACAGATGCCCTAGCCCAGGTTGGTTTCCAGAGTCACAGTGGATGGCTAACTTCGGTTGCCTGGGCACCTCATCGTCCCGACCAATTCGTGACAGGTTCCATAGACAAGACAGTAAAGCTCTGGGACTCACGACGCATATCCGCCCCGCTGTACGATCTTATGGGTCATAAGGATATTGTCACTTGTGTCGATTGGGCGGCTCCTGACGAAGATGGTCAGCAGTATATCGTCTCGTCTTCGGCCGACGCTTCTGTCAAAGTCTACCATTATCCAGTCTAATCGATCCTGACTCTGTACAGAGCTTTTCCATCGACACAAATAAAGGACGAATTTCGACCTGTAGATTCGATCGTGTTTTTGCTCTTTTACACAAAGGCGGTGTTCTTGGCTTAGTTAAAATTATTCGCTTAGGAAAATGCCACTGATCCTACTTTGTGGTTACCCGTGCTCGGGTAAAACAACAGTCACCGAAAAGTTAGTTGAAATGCTTCAAAAAAAACATCCGGAATGCGATATTGAAGTAGTCTCCGAAGAGGCCATCGCTCGAGCCAATTTCGCGCACAAAAGCGATGAGAGTAAAGACCCCCGAGGGACCATTCTGATGAACCCTACCATGGAGAAGCAGCTGAGATCTCAGATCAAATCAGACGTACGTTCTGTTATAATATTTCTTAAAATCTAGGTAGAAAGAGTCCTTTCAAGAAATGGCAGCCTAACTGGCACCGTTGTGGTCGACGCTTCAAATTACCTCAAGGCTCTCCGTTATGATACTTACTGTATAGCTAAAGCGATCGGGCAGAAGCAAGCTATCATCCACTGTACAACTCCGAAAGCCACTTGCCAAGAAATTAACTCCAAGGTAAAATCAGTTACCCCGCGACTGAACCTATCTGGGCCTATTTAATTTCTATGGCTTTCGTTTTAGTTAGGCCGGTATTCAAAGGAACTTCTTACAGACATGTTTGACCGATTCGAATGTCCAAACCCGAGTGCTCGTTGGGACAGTCCACTCTACGAAATCAGCCTTCTGGATTCAAGTATTTCGCCCGAATCCAAAGAAGAGTTCGGAGTTTCTATGGATAACCTTGTCACGTGTGTAATTAGCGATCTCCTCCAGTGTAAGACTAAAGTGAAACCCAATAAATCGACCATTCCAAGCAGGTCAGCTGCTTCGGATTATATTCAGACGGTTGAAAAAGGGACCAATCGCGTAATCAACCTCATCCTCGAGGGTCAATCAAAAGGTGAGGAGAAAATATGTCTACCCGATCGGGAAGACATCACCCTTCAATTAGCAACGAATCTTGAAGCCTGGACCCCAACCACTCTAGCCAAAGCCAAACACAGTTTCCTCACATTTGTTCGGTCTGGTCTCGGAATGGGAAATCATTTAAGAGTGACAAAATGTACCAATGAAGATGAAGTCAGCGCTCTCTTTGTTCGGTTCCTCAGTAATGAGGCTCAACGAGATGCCCATCTTGCGTAGTTCGTAATGATAATAAATAAGCAATAATAAGTAAACAAGTGTCATTTTTTGGAAATAGCCCTTTTGCTTTTGTTTGCATTAGCGTAGTTTGAACACACAAGTACCGTCTTGAAACTTGAAATGACACAGAGGACGGGGTGTTTACATGAGTTGATTAGCGGAGGAAGGCGGCTGTGGTCTTTTTCGAGTTTAGCAGCGTGGAAAAAGCGGTATAAAGGAGAATGAGCGAATAGCATGTGCGTCCATTATTGATTTAGCAATCAAGTAAAATCATTTGTTAATTGTGGGAGAGGTATCAATTAATTGAAATAGGCAGTGATTCTATACAAACAGAAGAGTGGGCTACTTTACAGGGCATCAGGATGACTACAAGGATTTGAGTATGAGTTGTTTGCGAGGAAAAAACGTCATCGACTACCTGTTGCTGACTAGTGTTTATGAAGGGCCCGCGTCTCTTCATCGTCTTCGAAGGGTTTCCTTACGATTCAGCTGAAAGAAAAGGAACGAACCGTCAGTGCTAACACAAGTTAGCTAGTACGCTACTTATTAGATCATTCAAGTCAGGATACGTTGCACACTAATTGGGAGGTACATATGGGGCCTTTAACTTTTTTGAATTTGGGAAGTAAAAGTATGCAGAAAACAGAAATCCGCACACTAGATCCATAAGATCGAGCCCGGAAGCGCATGTCTACTTTTTAACTGGTTTTTACGAACTTGGGCTAGAACAAACCAACCAAACCTGCCTTCAGTTCCTCGACACAATGTGAAACAACAAATAGGCGTCTATTCGAGTTTAGTTGAAAGCCTCTCAATAATAATGTAATTTTGAAAAAAAAAAAAATGCAAGCATAGTCTAAGGTTCTGCGAAGAGGATTCTACGCAGATGTCTGATTAAAAATTGGCGACACCAAGGATGAAACTCCTCAAAGCTAGTAGTACGTATTAGGGCAGTTCAAACAAGTTGTAATAATCTATTCACGCTTAAAGCCTTTTGACGTCCAGCAGACTTACTGAGAACAAGAACACAGTCAGACGAGTTATCCAAGTCGTGTGAAGATAAAGATAGCATATAAAATCTGAGGTTCTCCTCCCCTTTATGAAACATGATCAAACAGGTTCAACGAGGATTACAGATTTGGGTCTCATTTCGTAAGTTAAAAGTATGATTCCAAAGGATGTATTAGATAGGTACTCCAGGTGGAGAATTATTGTCCTACCTAGCTTGCAGTAAGTCTCTAGCATCAAATAAAATTTATAAAACCAACGTCTAGTTTATTTTAGGGAATACTAACTTAATTTAATCAACAGTCAGATTTTGAAAAATTAAATCTTTTTCAAATCTTTTCACGAAGCAATTCACATTTAGAATATAAGCGCCTAGTTTTAAAGCTACGAATTTAAACTCGGTTCCCCGATTTATCAGTATACACTTAACCTCGTGAAATTGACTACGCACTCTTTTATCAAGTACTTTTCTGATAGAAGAACAAATCATTTTATAGACCGAAGTTCTTAAGAATAGCCAAGTGAATCACGAGATGTCCGAACTAGAACCAACCAAGGTGAAAACAGCGCTGATCAGATAGCAGCAATGGTGTTCTGCGAAAAGTCACTTTCTATCTTGGTCATAAAATTGAGGCAGTTTTAGGACTCCTTCCTCAAAAGTCTAGTATACAATATCCAGGAGAGGCAAATGAAGAGAAATAGTTAAATATTGGGCAACATCCGTTACGAATTTGACGTATAAACTGCGCTAGTTGAATCGACGTTACTGTCGAACACGCTATGAGAGGATGCAAGTGATGGTTGTTCAAATGGACAGTCATCTTGACATGAATAGAGCGCCTGTGGCCTTGAGAACCAAATTTTCATCTTATTAGTCTGGGTATCAACCAGAAAATTTGTGGTGTAGGATACAAATATCAGAAGGCAGACTCCGTTCATCAGATGATCTTCAAATAAATGAGACATCATAAAAATATTGGGTACTAAGTTCAATACCTAGTTTGAAATTACTTAAGGAAAATCTGATGCGATAAGAAATGTTAGAAATACAGGGATTTTGTATGCTACTTAGGTTTGACTCAAATGATGTCAAATATTTTACAAGTGAGAATTTCAAGGATCCTCAACAATACAACGAAAGAAAATACTACCTCTTGTTGCTCTCTCCGTTCATAGTAGTCGAAGTCATCTAGAATGGAGGTCGCATTAACGTATTTGGCGAATATCTCCAGCACTTGTTGGCCCTGTTCTAGAGGTACCTCAGTAGTGTCTCTCGAGTGCGTGACCGGTTTGTTATCATTGGTTTCGAGATGAATATGCCTCAAGACTGCATTGGACACATCTTTTACGAAGACCCACTTCACAGAGAACTGACCCTGCCATTTGTCTTGAGCCCAGACTCCCGCACGGGTAGCGTAATCTACCCCTGAGGTCATTTCGGCGATACCACAGAAATGACCTGAACCATTGACAGAGAAAAAGAGGTATATGGGGATTCCAACTCCTGAGGCCTCAGTGTACGCTGCGTTCAGTTTCTTATTCCCCGCCTCAGTTGAGCACCAGATTGAGTACTTGATTGAACGATGTATGTCGTCTTCCGAGAAAGACTTGATCACAAAGAAACGCGCTCGTGATGGCGATGTGTTAAAGTTGGTCGGATTGATTTGACGCAAGAGGCGTGCTTGGAGAGAATCTCCGGTCGTTGAGGGCTTCGACACTGCAAAAAAAAATACAAGAGATCATGTAGATTTGTCAGAAGCGTTTCGAGGTCCAGCCAAACGATAAGAATTACATTCTTAACCACAATCGTTTAAGTAATCGAGAACTGCTTTCGTAACACCACGAACTATGTAGAAGTGGTAGGCCCGTTAGTTCACCGAGAATGTCATTAATGGATAAGTAGCTAATGACCAACTTGGCGTGATCAATCTAGGGACTTCGTAGTCCGCAATAGCCGACTTTTCTCTGAGGGCGAGGAGTCCATTCATTGAGAAAGGAAATACGTAGGGTACGATTAGAGAGGCGCAGAGAACAAGACCCTTTAGTTATCATAAAAGATTTCTTTCCGAAGTCTCTTTTCCTTTTAGCTTTTCCATGAATTGGCTTAATGATTGGTACTACTAGTACTACTACTGAATGAGAATAGTGAGTCATAATTGAGACACACAAGGCTAAGAAGTTTGTAACATATACCATTCCCTATTAATAATAAACGATTAGTTGAAATAGCGCTTTGATATAAGTTATTGTCAGTGCAGGTTAACCGAATTTGAGCCATTAAGGTGGCTTGAGCACTAACCGACATGCCCAACCCTAGGAAGCATCTAAATTATCACGAGAAAAAGGCACTAGAATTTTGGAGTTTTGATATTAAGCATTACTCTACAGACTAAAATATAGAGATTAGCACAAACCACCTGCTACAGTTGAATTCTCCCCATTTCCGTTTGCTGATGAAATGGTGGAAGCATTGTCCGTCAGGCGTTCATAGACCCCGTTTCTAATGACACCCCGTGGAACACAAGGAGTTGGACGCTCCCCATTCTTTTGAACCCTAGGACGATGTCGATTACTTCTAAAATTCAATAACACAGACGATTAAAATCAAAAATATTTCGTCACAGGGCAAGAAAGAGAGGTCTACCTAAATCCGAAGCCCATCAAATCACAAGGGAGATTAGGAGTGGCCATAACGTTAGCTAGGTCATTCGGAGCAAAGTGCGGTGACTGCTTCGCCATCGACCAGTTGAAGACATCGGCAGGAACGGAGTCCGAATTACTTGACGGTTTCATTCCACCGAGAAGGGTCCAAGTTCGAGGGACATCCCCATTCAAGGCTGCACCACCGCCTTGCTGAAAACGATCAACTGCTCGATTAGCCCCAGGTCCTATTACAGGGTAACCATTGCGATCCTAACCAAGACGGAGAGAACAATATTTCACTGCATTAATGTCAACGCAGTGTGTATTGAATTAACCACATAGATTTCCAGTATTTAAAAATCTAGGTGCAAATAGTTAACAATTTGTTCGGTAAATATGCGGGTGGGAGATGTATTTGTTACAAATAACCAAAAAGAGAAGTTGAATGTCCTGGCAGCTGGCAAACGAACTCATCGAAAACCAGGATGGGTATTTTTCCCCCCAGCAAATGCGCTGAGGCTTGTCAAAAACAAACAAATAAGAGGAATTTCGGTCACTCTGGATAATAAAGAAGCAAGGAATAGGCGATCGGTTCTCAATAACTGATGTTCTTTTAAACGAGTCATAAAATACACGGTACGAACCTCCTACATTCCCACGGCCCACCCAACCCGAACTTTAAATAAATACAATAGACCTTTTCTATGAAAAAAATGAACATACTCTCTATTGGTCAACTACCATAAAGGGGCTAAAGAGGTATTTAATAGACATATGAAAGTGATGGAACCCATTCTTATCAGGTAAGGAGCAAGAAGTAGCACGTGCGCTCTTCAGAAAAAAACGGCTACTAATAACTCACCATTTAAGTAGAATCTAAAAGTAGCAACAAACTGAATTAAAGGCTAGGTTTAACAACCAATCGATTAACCAACACAAATAGCGATTGGGTGGTAAGGTGAAGCTTACCTTTCCCATAAAATGCTGCCACTGATTATCGATTAGCGATTCATTTTTATTCAAGGAGGACGCCGGAAAAAGATATTGATGCTGCGCTGACATGGCGTCGTTAAGACTGACACAGTTGAAGCGTTCAACAAGATCATCAGCATTGCCATTGGGGCACATCATATAGGAGGATGCATTCATACCTACGCGATCACCGAATTGAGCACTGTGAGGAGACGCCTGCAGGGCGTCACTAGGAGCGAAGACACCTCCCGCAGGAAGAGGATAGACAGAGTCGACCTCTTGGTTTGGGTTTAGATAAGGCCATGAATTCCCGGGGTAGAAGGCATTGTTTCCATTATTGGCAGCTCCTCGAGAAAGTAAGATCGTGTTGAAGTCGGTTGGTGAATTGGATTGAGGAGGAGGGTAGCAGTTGGGAGGATACTCGAGTCCGTTAGGTGGAACAGAACAATAATTTAACTTCTCTCGATCAATAAAATCGGTGCTATTTACTCCATTCAGGGTATGATTATTTGCCGCGGCAGAAAGCTGGAGAGCTAACGCCGTCGCGATATCAACAGGAATATGTGTTTGAGGAGCTTGCTCGGATCCACGCGACGACCCAGTAGGCAACACATTTCGAGGTTCACCCACGTCGTAACTTATTGGCGGGATTAAAGTGCGGTAGTAATTTTCATTGGAACCATACATCACCCGAGACGCTATAACAGAAAGTATACTGAACAATGATAAACAAGGAAGAATGGCGACAGGGGAAATAAATAAACTCCAAACTGCGATTTAAAGCCAATGTTATTGCAGAGACATTCAGGACTGGGCACAAGATTAATAAAGCGAATTAGAAGAATTACAAAGAAAGGCGGCTACTGCAAATGATACACGTTTTTACTTAAGCCGATAATTACGCATAAGAAGTTTTATGCCGCTGGCGAATATACCTACCAGAAATCAATACTTCAGGTTCATTCATCAAGAACCAAAATGCTAACTGTCTAACGAAAAACGGGAACAACCAAGAAATGGCTAGGTCTGCACAAAAAACATTGAGAAAACAGAAAAATTAAAGAAGCACGAAGGAAAAACAATGCACACACCTCACGATGGCCAAATGTTAGGTCCAATTTCCACTGCTTGACTTAAAAATAGAATATTTAAACAAATCCACATGAGTTACTGTTTTACGCTGATCACTCCGTAACTCATTTTTCGTTTCATTCATTTAATCTTTGTCTGTTTGTGTGATTGTAATTGAACACTATGTCAGAAGTGTTACTGCCACGCATGAGAGAGCATTCTGATGCCAAGTGGTTGTTTCATTCAATAGTTAAATTCTAGGTGGCTGCCCAGTTATTATTAACATGAGAACATGATCTTCCTCTAATGATGAGAAGATAGGATGGCGCCTTGAAAAAAAATATGATGCATGTTTTTCCCTTCAAAACTTATTTACCTGTAGTCTTTGCATATGGGAGAATAAAATTTCCCGTGGGGATCGTCTTAAATGAAAAGATTCGTCAACAGGGTCTAAAATATCATCAGATTCGGATTCTTTGTCTCCTCTCCCCAAATATCACATTGAAAATCTTTTCCTCTGTCCAGATGCACTAATCTCTAGTTCGACTTTATCTACGCATGCCTACCATCGTGCTTCTTCTGATTCGATGCTCTCACAAGAAGAGTTATTGTTTGTTTTGGCTTCTGGTACCAGTTAATTGTTTGGTCATATACATTTCATGACGCCATCTACAAATCCGTCATTGAGCAACAATTAAAACAGATGCTAAGGCTGAAGGGAGGTGCAGTGCTTCTAAAACGGCAGAAGTAAAGGGATCTGTAATTAGAAGGGAGGGGGTGGTGTTAGACGCCTTTTTTTACTAAGTAGGTCAAGGCCAGTTTCTGTCTTGCAATTCACCGTCTCAGTATATATCCAGAAATTCAGCATAGGCCAATTTATTATACGACCTGCTCTCGTTATTATTCTTTTCGACTAATGTGTCTCACTAACTGAGTATTTCTAACCGTTACCTCCCCTCAGCGAAAATTACGAATGAAGTGGTTCTGAGGTTGGTCATTATTTTTAAACAACCACATTGATCAGTCATCAAGGAATGGCAGCCATTGCCAATTCTACCAGTTCCCAATCACTTTGGGAGTAGCTTCGCTATCAGAAGGCTGCGAGCAGTTGGAGATTGAAGGTTCACCACAAAAGGGCGTTTTCTCTTACACGGGTTTCTGCGAATATTTCGTCTATCAATAAATATTTTGGCAGCTTTGCAAACTTTTAATGCTATTAGCACATTTGTCTCTATTTAAAATTAAGTAATGATTTCGCATGCTTCAAATCACATCATTTAGTCAAAGAATCTTGTCGTGATCTTCTTCAATATATTTTCTGTGCTTTTATATTGTATGGTAATCACGCGCTGAGTTACAATACCATTTTGTTTCCTTCCACAAAAAACTCAACTAAATGAAAATGAAGGGTTTCACAATGATTAAGCGTAGGCAATTCAAAGGCACAGGAAATTTGAGCACGAGGCAAGAAAGAAATAAATTGTGATATGCTTACGTGGGTGAATAGATGCGAAAAGAATTCGAGCGAGCTCGAGGAGGGCCTAAATATAAGTTAATAAAACAATGAAAAAAAATAATAAAATCTATAAAATGCCTTAGATGAAAAAAAGTATAATTTTCTGTATTTACTCTATTTTTTCCTCTTACCGAGATCGTCGCCAAAAGCGATTTCAAATCGTTTCATCGACTGGCGGTAAATTGTAATAAGCGTAAGTGTGGGTGTCAGCTCGCAGGGTTGGCTGCTTGTTGCAAATCGCGCTGTTTACGATTTTGCCTCAGTCAATGGAAAAGATAATTATGCACCATATACATGAGGTTTCACCTCTGTCAATGCATTTAAACATTTTCTGTCGACATTTTGGATCCGTCACAACACCTCAGCTTATGCGCTTAGTCAATGATCTCGATAAAAGTGTTTATCGATTGCGTTATCCCTTAGCATCCTTGAAACCCTCTTACGCGCACATTGACCGAGTGCAAAATCCCGTTTTGAGTAAAATATTTCAGCCCAAATCTCAACCACCTGGTTTCGGTGATCTTGCAGATCAAGGTAAATTAGCAAGTTTTTGCAATCTCTTTTAGCTGGACTGTTAAATCTTGACGATATCAATGATGACCAAGCCGAGAATAGTGAAGCTGTCAAGGATTATCATCTGCGGTTGTCAAAAACTGGGCGGAACCATGAACCCTCTTGGTATTTATATAATATCAACCGATTTTGTAAGGAGAGTAATCCTCAAGCTGCTATTGAAGTACGATTTTTTTCGCTGAAAGTGAATCTGTGACATTTTTTGCATTCTCTATATGTATTACTCCGAACTCGTTCCTTATTTTCCGTATTTTATTTACTGAAGCTTTCCGTTTGCTACTTTTATAGTTCTTTTTTCACAAAATGTTAACCGTTGACCGTGTCATGCCGGACATAAATATCTGCCACGTTCTTCTCTCTGGGCTGGCTGACGCAGGTGACAGCGAGAACGCCTTCCGTGTTTATCGGAAGATGACGGAATTGGGGATCCCTGCTACCAATTCTACCTATTCCCGACTTTTCAGGTAATTAAGACTTTTTTTTCGTTTAAACTTTGAACATTTCGTCTTTATCTCTGGTTTTCTCTGTAGAGCATGCACAGAGGACATCGCAGCATGGCAGCGCGAACATCGCTATCAATTTAACGTGCCCAGTGGCAGAGGAGAAATTAGGTGGGTACTAATGGTTAAATCAGGCTATGGTATCGTCTATCTTGTTTCTAGTCTTCAGCCTGACCTTGAGCTATTTGCCGGTCCTGCTCTGGAACGCGCCAAAGGTCTCTGGATCCGATTACATGAACGTGGTTTTCGGATGACTCGTATTACTTATAACACTCTTCTACAGGCCCTAGCAAAGGGTAGGTCAAAGATACACTTTATTGTGTACATTCAACTGCATTTGATTCAGGAAATTCGTTTCCCAGGGTGTCAGCTTCTCTGCATTTTTCGAGTTATTTTTAGTTCATTTTGAGAACACTGCGTAAAAAGCTCGTATTTATCGAAAAACCATAACCTAAATCCAACCTTGCCCACGTAGTAACCGCACCCTAGTATGTCCAAGGACATGTCGACTTACCCCGAGCTTAATCCTGGCATCAGCATTTTTCTGATTAGTTCTCGACTTAGTTAATTTAAATTTCAAGGTACTGAATTTGATTTATAAAATTAACAAGTTATCTTGATCTATCAGTTCATTAATTGATTGAATTCATGGTTGTAATCATTCAGATATCTACCGAGAATTCCTCGATTTCGTGCTTTTTCAGTACCTCAGTTAGAGCTCTATTATTTTTCTTAGAATTGTCAGTGCTTCTTGACTAAACAACCTCCGTAAGTACTGCCCCGGCTATTATGAGTTTAATAGTGAAATCAGCGTTTGTTACGGCTCTTGAAATATTTTCAGCTAAATGCTTTGAAGTACATCTCGCATATACTACATAGAGCGGCCACTATTTGCCCGCAAAGGCGATTGGTGATCTCGTCAAACCTATCACGGAGCTAGTCTTGCTCTAGCATAAGGCAACCCATCCAAATTGAGTAGGTGAAGTTTTTGACCTAGTTCTTCCATAGAAACTGCCTTCATAAAGCAATAAAAACAATTTGTTTGAGCAGCATTATCCATTTCTCTTTAGCCGGTGACCTGCATGCCTGTTTTCAGGCTCTAGATGCGATGCTACTGGGTCGAGGCGGCCTTCCCCCACCGGTTCAAGGCTACCCTCCTTCCGTTCCAGCTACCTGTTCGTCTGAGGCCGTGCCCCCCTTCCGTCCAGATGAGTTCACCCTAACTGCTGTGCTCACCGCCATTCAACAGTCCTTCAAGTCTAACATTTTAACCTCGCCTTTAGAGGCGCTTCGGTTAGCCCTACACACTTGGCATCTCATTCTGCCTCGATTGCCTCATCGCCGACCCAGTGTCCACCACTTCACTCTCCTTGCGGGCATTGTTGCTCTAGGTGAATCTAAGAGAAGCAGATTCTCTCTACCTTCTGGCGGTGGACGTCGAACTGTAGATTCAGTAACAAAGCCTTTTTTTGAGGTATATTATCACTATCCACTCCATTAAATGAGTTGTGAGTTTTTCAAGCATCCCGAGTACTCTGATCTCCACCTGTTGGCAAGACCCACCTTGCTTAGGCATACGTCTAGTTTAGTAAGATAGATATTCTGCTCTTCGATGTGTTGCGCATAGACCTGATTGTGAAAATAACAATTGGGATGGTTGGTGAGTATTCCCAATAGTTCGATTCTGGAAGCAGTTTATGGGTTATGTTTGTATTGAATGTAAGCCTCTCGTAGTTCTTGATTAAAAAAAATGGTTCCTGCTATTTTGAATACAAACCACAACAAACGCCATCAAAATGATCATCTGTAGGGTAAATGTCTTAGTAATATCAAGTGAAAGCCTATTTTGGGGCCTAAAAAGTTCAAGAATATCTAGAAAGTGTTGTTCATTCCTTTAACCACAGAATGAAAACAGTGCTATCTCTATCTACCTAGAAGAAAATTGAATGGAATTACTTTGATCAACACTTAGTTTGTTGGTTCTTCATCGCCTAACTAATTTTTTGAAGCTTTCCGGGCGAGTCCTTTGGTCACACACTGGTATTACTTTACGTATGCGCTATCTTTTTCCAATACGAGATGAGATAAGTAAACATGAATATATTGCGACTGTGAAGTTAGTACTTGTTTAAGGTTAAATATAAGACCTAACAGTGATACCAGTATCATCAGACTGGTTTTTTAAAGTTATTTTTCCCATGATACCAGAGTCACCTTTCAGATCTACCGGTGGGCCAATATTTTTTACTTATCAAAATACTGGCGATTCTATTGAAAACTAGCTACCTTAAAAATTTGAGTAGTTAGTTTCCAATGTTTCACGTAAAATCCATTGCTGCTTAAATTTTCACTTGGCAGGTTATTCCGGAAAGTCTCCCACGACTACGAGAACCAAATCCAACACCCAGTCCTCGTGTGGTGGCCTCTGGACAGGCAGCGAAAGATCTTCTCCGACGAACTGCTCTCCTAGCCGCTGGCGAGGACCTACCTACACAGTCATCTAATGACTGTACATCATCATCATCTGTGTCTTCTTTAATTTCCGAAGACTCAGATTTACATTCCCTCTCACCGGTCAACGTGATATCTGTGGACTGGAACAACGCCGAGGTTGTTATGCGGAGTACAGTGAACCTCCTTCTTCCGCTATCTGAAAGAGGTGTCCGAGTAAGTTTGTGGTTTTCATTATGATAGCTTAGAGGATATTTAAGCGGATCTGTCTTATACGAAACGTCCTAAAGTTTGTTCTTCAATCCGGTATTTACTGAATCACAATGGCTTCGATGTGGCTCCTGATCTGTAGTTGGCGCTTCTGATTTTCTCAATGTATGGACAAGCTTTCGTTTCGAAATTTAACTTCAACTTGGACATAGTCAGGTAGAGCATGACTTATCCTTTTATTGATGCTCGCGCCTAAGCAGTTCCGTCTTGTCACAGTTTAGAGCCCGTATCGGTCTTTTTCGCCCATAACTTTCAGCAGTGTTTTAAAAGATTGTAGTGATTCTTGCGTTAAAGGTTACACAAAAAATTAAGTGCAGTTTATACATGACCAAGCGCATTCTTAGTCCCAGTCTAAAATCTCAATCTCTCTTGCACTAATCGAACTTCTGGTTCTTCCAGAAGTCAAAATAGGTTCCTCTAATGGGATTTTAGGATTATTTCTTGCTATTTTGAAATTTGTTGCTATGGCATCCGAATGAACCTTTGAACCTCTAGTCATAGCTCTTTCATTAGGTATTGCTTCTTAATATGTTGAACGTTTTCGCGGACCTCAGTTGCTTTTGCTTAGATCTTTTTACAAATTGCATTTTTTACTCCCTAGTGAATTTAGAAGGGTTTCTTGACTAGCGGATCCTTAATTTTATTACAGAGCGTAGGCAGGACTCAGCAACACTGTAATTATTAAAAAAAATTAGTTTTATCTTGAAGCAATTGGTCGGCGAAAGTCCGTCTTTTTCTTCGTGACTACTGCATTTCTTCGCCTTAGTCGTGTGTCAATCGGAAATACGGCTAAAACATAGGTTCTTAGCAAGCCACATCAATCAAAGGTTGGGACATACGAAATTCTGACTGAAAAGGGTTTTTTCCAGTCAAGCTAATACCTTCCTACTTCCTTGTTTGCGGGCTTATTATTGGTCTTTTTTTGGTTTATCGACATTAAACTAGACTTGGCGACTATTCCACTCACCGGGGCTCGCCGGTGAGTCTGGAACTTGTGTCATCCTGTGATTTGGTTGATTGAGTGATCACATCGTCGGCGTACAACGGTTGTTTAATTTTCATTCCACAACTTAATATTTGGAGGTCTTGCTTAATGACTGCTAGATTTCATGTTTTCTGTAGATGGGGATGATCAAATTTTCGGTTGAGTTATCGTTTGATATGCAATATTTATGTTATTTTCAGCAGCCGACCAAGTAATATTACCATCTGAACCGATTGGCTCGCAGTCAGCTTCCATTCTTTTGTTTGAAGTAACAAAAGTTTGTTTTTTTTGTTACTTTCTGTTTGTGTTCACTGGCCAAGTGGTGTTTGAATGTAGCCCACATTGATAAAATCATTTCTTGGATGAAGATAAGCGCGTTGATTCATCCACCCCATAAACTTCCTATTTCTTCGCCCGTCTAATTAACTTACAGCAAGGTAATAATGCCTTTTTTCCTTTTTACGTATGAAGTATTAACCGCTTATTTGCTGCAAATGTGTCAATTCATCATTGCATACTGATTTGATAAGAACCAATTTTTATGTAAAACATCTTCGAAAATAAGTTATGAGTTGATGTCAATTAAATGAATCCAAATTGGCTCTTGAGTATCTAACAGTGTTCGTATACAGGGGGAAGCTGAAATATTCAACGCATTCCAGTCGAAAGAGGTTTTGACTTAGCTTTATATGAAACGGAACAAACTTAGGAACGATTTGCTGATGATCCTAAGACCACACTGCTTTATACCAAGAACATCAAGGTATTTATTTGTGCGTGTCAGCTGCCTAACAATATTGGTGCCTAAGTAAATTTTATTTTCAGGTTAAGATCCCCTCCAAGAAGGAACTTCCCCGAAGTCAGGGCTCTTTGGAACCATGGCAACGTTTAGTCCTTCTCGGTGGACTGGAAGGTTTTCTCGAATGCATCACGGTGCATTTTAAGGTAGGTTTTTTATACCGCAATCGATGAGGACTTCATTTCAGTAACCTGCTACTATTTTTTAACGATTCAGCTTACACAGTCCACGACTTCTCCATTGATGACTAAGATGGTCAGTCTCCTTCCACCTCCTTCGTCAGATGCTACCTCTGAGTTAGATCGGTGGGAAAGCGCTTTTCTCAATGCCATGAAGTCCAATGGTGTCGTTCTAGACCTCCCCATTTTCAATAGTCTCCTTCAACGACGAACCACTCACGGACTGCCCGTAAACAGGTTGATGGCTATTGCCAACCGTCAGGGCCTTTCTCCTGATGAAGTGAGTTCTTGTCTATAGGATAAAGTTGCAGTTTACTTATTTATCAGTGGTCCTTGTACAATTTTTTTCTTGCAGCGTACTCGAAATTTTTTAGTATTACCATTGCCAAAAGCTCAAATTTAGAAGAAAGGTATTAGAGCGCAAAGTGTATTTCCTTAAATCACCACTTTGATTACCACATGCCCGTTTCTCCTTCAACTTGACACCGTTGCTTTTTGTTTTTAACTTCCTTTATATTTGTTCCACACTCATTAACGGGATTATCGACCTAGCGTAGGCCCCCTCGTATCCACTGATCGAGTATTACTCGCTTGATCTTTTCTTAGGTGAACGTATAATTACTGTAGATGCCTTTCGTTTGAAATTCTTTACCGAATGCGCATGAAAGAAAGCGCGGTGATTAATAGACGGCGCACCTGTTTTTCTTCTGATCTAACTGTCATTACCTGCTCTGTGCGTACAACACTATCAACATTATCTGCGAACTGGGTTTTACTGTTTAGAATAAGTGCTTGTCGAGCTCGATTACTTCCCAGTTTCCTATCCCCTTCTGCGTCTGTTTTATGAGTCAGATTTAATGATAGTTTTTCACCATATCTACTTTACGGCTCTTGAAATCGCCTACTTTGGAAAAAAATAGCTCGTATTTCAAGTCAGTTCAAGTAAACACACTTGGAAAGATCCTATAGTGTTCTGCAGCTTTTGAAGTATTCCTTTTGTTTGAACCCACTTTCTCTGAATCTGCCAGGTTATTCCTCATACGGCATAGAAGCATGCCTTAAGGGAGGATGTCTTTAGGTTGAGAGTCTCGCGATTATCTCTCCTCTCTTTTCAGCTATCCCAGCCTTTACGCGAGAAAAAAGGAACTCGTATGCCTGAATTAAGTGTTCTACAAGCTTTAACAGCCCATGTGGAGACTTCACAGAGTTTGAGTGGAAATAATACAGAGGAGTAAAGGTCGCCTCTGAGTAGGCGGAATCGGTTGTGTTTCAATAAATAGTGGGATAAACGCTCTTCTACTGGTCAGTTGAACTGAATGTCTTAACTTTGATCGCAAATATGCTCTTATTTGGAGCGAGCGAAGATTAAACTGATCCATCACCACCACTTTCAGCAAAGCTTCGCGGGAGCATTCATGAATTAAACTGAAACTAGGATTTCGGTTTGTGCTTTCCCGAAGCGATGAGTGAACCTCTGTTCTATGATTTAGTCCGCATCAATTACACCCGAAAGGTCTGCAAGAAGCGTATGATTTGTCAAGTCGAGGGAGAAAGCAGACTAGAGAGATAGTCTAGAGGTTTAATTCTGCAAAATTAATTCCTTTCGCATGTTGAGCGGAAGATTGGTTTGAAGAAGTTCAAAAGCCTTGTTTACTAATGCTGATTCGTAAAGGTGTTAGCCCACTCCTCCATAAAAATGAAATTCCAATCAACAAAACGAAAAACTCGAAGAAACGAAGTAAATAAAAATGATAAATCAATTAAATTCTTCTCTTCAACCGTTAGTTGATTTTGGGATCTTAGATACTTTGGCAGTTGGACAAAATTGACATACTTGTTCAAAGAAAACCATTTAATTGGGATTTATTTATCTTCGCGCGCCTTTTGTCATTACACCGTTGTTCTTAACATATGTTTCCGCCTTCATTATCATTGACCCTCCGGTTTCATAGCTATGCAAGCATGTTTGTTCCCATTTCTTTTTTATGAATATTTATGCGTTCTCTCACTCGTAAAACGACTTTACTCCTTTCTCTCTCTCCACACCTCATCTAGCTCATCTGAAGTTTTTTTTGCATACCTAATCAAGAAAGTGTTTCCCATACTTTGTTAGAAAACAATTTTCTACCGAAATTACCGGTTATTTCGTTTGCGTATAGTTAAAAAGTTAAGTTTCTCTAGGTGAGGTGTTTTATCTCAACCATTGGTCGGGACTTAGTTAATGAAGTCACTTTATTGTTTTTCTTTCAAGTAAGCCTAATATTCCTGACTCAACAAAGAAGATTTAAGCTGTACATGTCTTACAGCAAATTTTTTCACGGGAAAAGAAGTGAGAGGCAACCCAAAACTTGAGCATTTAATTGCTCGCTACACTCACACCGAATTTTGAATTGGACTGGCCCAAATTGATGTAAACAAAGAAAGATGTCTCCCAGTGAAAGATCACGAAACTCTCTCATTTTCGTGAAACGATTTGCCTTTTTCATCGGTTTAGGTTTTGATACCCAAGCTATGCGTTCAATCATATTCAGTTCCTTTCCAGAACCCAAGATTGGGTTTGTGGGGGGTAATCGTTCTAATTTTAGCTTAATGCTGGCACTGACAGTGCATTCACTAATGTCTTACCAACGCGGATACAATTCGTACTTAAGTGATCTGACTTAATAAGTTCCTGTAAGCCAGGTCGGCCGATTCTGATAACAATTTCACTGCCTACGTCATAGTTATATCAATGTTCCATTCGGTAGTGTAGACTTTATCTAACGCAAAGCAACATAACATTAATTTCTTTTAGCAGTATCAATTATTATTTAACCATCTTATCGCTCCAGGTCAGGGTAGAAAGGAAGGTAGTGTGAGAAACAAATCCAAGAAAATCGCAGAAAGATGTCAACATTTTATCGCCTCTCTTCCTTATCTTCTAAACCCTCTTCTTGGCAAGCCCATGAATTTAAATATGGATCATTGGCAATACGGATAGTTTCGGTCCCCCCTCCCATCTCACTCCATCCCCCACTAGCTCTATCAAACATGTAATCTTGGGTAGCGGCACGTTCGTTCGCTCAAGCTCAGATTGCCTGATTAAAAATTACGTGAATCGCAGTCCTAATTCGGTTTCTCAAGCCTACTCTTCGTGTTGCTTTCGAATTTTTTATTTTTTTAGTTTACTTGGGGTTGCCTGGCTCGCAGTTGCCGTACCACCAAACAGGTCCGTGATTTCCTCTCCAACTACTCGAAAGCAGCTTCCAAATTGAGTGGAGGGGATTCGGAACTGCCAGCTGTTAAGTCAAATGTGCGGCCAAGCCTTTATATCTATGCCACCCTCATGGCCTCCACAAAATTCTACTGGGACTCGAAGATTGTTATTCTTCGCTCCATGATGGGTTCTAATCAGCTGACCTCGAAGAGGTCGAAGACAAAAACTATGATAGGGAAAGATTCCGGGAGCTCTCAACCGTGGGATTCGCCTATACTCCCCAATCGGCGATTTATTGCCAATTTAGAGTTAGACATCTCGAACTTTCGGGATTTGGTAGCTCGAGGAATTGTTCCCAAAGGTGCTGTTGATGCTTATCATGCTTAATGCTTTGGTGATTTTCTATTCTTGTGGTATTGATTCCGAACAAATAACAGTTTCACTTATATCTCCTCATCTGCTGCGATGGCCTAAGCTTAGTTTGGATCCTGTCTCAATTTTGGCCAATCTAAGACACTTCAATTGATCACTTCTCATTTGGTCCAGTTATTGTGACTAAACTTTAACAAGTGTGCGGTCATTCTAATCGGTCGGATGCTAGCCGATGGTTTTCGTCTGATCAGTCAGATATGTGCGCAAAAACTCCAACATCGATGTTCTTTCTAATCAAATTTTCATCCCTTCTTTGTTAATCAAAGAAATGCAGTTTTCAAAGTCAGTGCACTATTCAGGATCACCGGTGCAGGGAGAGGGAGGGAGTTCAGGAACGAGATTAGACATTGTAAAATAAAGTCCCTTTCGATGCTTTACTCTCACAGCCCACATTGACCAGCAAAACGTATCAGTGGTGCCTTTCCTCGCCCTTTTGATCGCCTTCCCAGTATCCTGGAAGGGGCAATGTTAGAGCTTTGTCAGAGAGTATCTGTAATCATCGGTTTAAGACTCTACCAGACTTTCTTTGACCTTGAATTGAGGGGTGATAGCCAAATATGCGTCTTTACCATTCTCATCTTTTACGAATGGTGTTTTCATCGAAATTATTCTATAATGGAAACGGCTCCTTGTTTCACACACTACATATTGGTGTATTGTTTTCACCATAATAAGGCACCTAAAGTTCGATATAGGGAGTAATTCAACTATACTTTGCCGGTATAGGTGCGTAAATTGAGCTCCAGCATTTTAAATAAACGAACTTTAAATACATCATGACTGGAACTAGTTTTCTCCCGTTTTCAATGGGTCATTACTTTAAGCTGGCACCGGTTTTGAATTTGCTTCACTTTTTTTCTCTTTCACTGTTTACAGATGGCTCAAGCGTCGGCGCAAGCGATCAAACTGGTGGTGCTATCATTCCCCCTTATTCCTTGCGAGCTTTCAAGAAATTCATCCCAATTTATAAAGAATGGGCTGAACAAACACCCTTCTTGGAGAATCTCCACCCAATATCCTCAGAACCCTCCAAAGGTTGAGGATTGGAAAACTGGCGCCATTTTAGTGCCTATGATTTCTATTGTGTGTAGACAGATTTTTCAATAAAATTGAATAATTTTGCATAAAATCATTTTCCACTTTCTGTTTTTTGATCTATGATTGGATGAACTTTTTATTGGTCTTTAATCTTTGCTTTGAGTTTGGCGCGGAAGCCGCTCGATGAATCGATCTTTTAGTTTTCTACTTTTTTCTTTTCAGTTTCATTGTCACAGTTGCTGACAACTTAGGATTTAAGGGTTTCAATCTTTGCACATTCTCATCTCATCACCTTGGCTTCGGAACATTGGCTAGCAAGGGGTGATTGAATTTACTTGGGGTTTTACTGTTAGAAATTTTCTGGAGTTTTAAGCATTCATCTTTACAAGCAATCAGTAGAACTAATCTTGTGACTAAGAGTAACCAGTGAGTGTCACTAAGCTCCCACTGCCTCTGTAAAGTTCGGTAGGTGATGGTGGAGGCAGAATTAATCACTTGCAATAATCTCACCAAACCATCTACTCGCACTTCCACCTGTTTCCCCCTCATAATGGTGACAATACTTTGATATATAGATTTAGCCCTTTCCGCGCGAACTTTCTATTATGTTGCTTTCATCAAATGGAGCATTTTGATGTACAAGTGTACCATTACCCGCTCCTTAAAGTTATTATTTAAATTCCAGTAGTCCAAGTCAATTAATTTTTATCTCAAATGATTTAACTTTCTCTTTCTTTCAGAATCAACACCATGGCGTCCGAACTGGAGGCTTATGTTGGACGTATCCTTTTTCAACCGAATCTATTTTGATTTATTGCACCTTTCAACGATTTCATCCTAACCTAGTTTTTAGGGATTTATCAGCGTTTTTCAAATATTTGATATTGAAATTATGGGATTGCATGTCTTAATATTGTAATTGTTAGGTCGCATACTAAAATAGAGCGACAGTATTGCTGCAGATATCCAAATTATAAAATAGTTTTGGAGATAGGCTTCTGGGAAAGTTGTTCGAAGGCTTTCCTTGAGTTCACGCTCATTTATGCAGCTTATTTTTTATTTTTTATTGTGTACTCCCCACCCATTAGGGCAAATTCCAAGTACTTATTGGGGGTACAACAAAAGTACAAATAGCTTTTACAACAAGTAGCGCACAGCAGTTAACACAGAACACAGTAAAAACATTTGTTGACGTCTTCGGCTGTCTGGTCGCTTTTCTGGCTTGGTTTCTTCGTACAGGTAGTAGTTCAGCTTCGAAGTGGCACCTCGTCCGTCTTCATATCTCCTCCAGAAATCTTTCAACATTCTGGTGGGTATTCCCTTCATCGCTACATGCACGTGCATTCCATAGTCCAGTTTGAGGCCAGAAATCCGGTTATTTATGTCGTGCCTCCTTTACCAAGCTGTAAGAAGTTGTACTTCTGCTGGCATAATCTAATTTTATGCATTCGGAGGGTGATTAGTCCCATCCGGCCGCCCCTCTCATTAGCCCTCAGAGTTGCCCCTGGGGTTACCAGTGGTAACCACGAGGAGGTTGAGAGTAGGTTTGACCACCACCCTTCTTTAAGTCCTATTAACCGATATTTTCGCTTGAATCACTCGACATATTGTTGCAGCGAACCGAGTTTGTGTCTAGATCGCCTGACAGCGGGAAATTATGGTCGTGTGTTGGCCGGTTCATTTATTGGCGCGGGAGCCGAGTAAGCAAAACCTCGGGGTTAAAATAGAAATCACAACTCATATTCATCAGAGTAGCATTACTACAGTTATTACAGCATTTATTCAAATGTTTGCAACAGCTTTTTTAAATTCCTTTTGCTAATAGTTCGAACAAACATCCCTCATTGGTTTAATATATTGTTTATTGATAGTTAATATACCCAGTTTCTCTCAAGCGTAACAAAAGACTAAGATTTTAAGCTAACGTAGTTGTCCTGTTGTTTGTTTAATGGGAATCGTTTCAGCAATAGTACTGACCTGAAGTTTTGTGCTATTTGATTGAAGAACCGCTTGGAAGGATGCCTTCTTTACCTGAGGCGAGAAAAGCTGATGCGATTTTTCGTGTTTTTCACGGTCCGAAATGGCAGCTGAGAAGTTGGATTTGAAAATTAATGCAGGATTTTTTAAGCTCTTGCTTTGACTAGTTTTTGTAGTAATCTTAGCTTGGCCCTCTCTTTTTCTTATTCGAAATACAAAAACTTCCACTAATCTGTCATGATTACTCTACCACTTGTTTACTAGCCCATTTTCAGTGCTTTTTTGCCTTAACTGCTAACTTCCTCGACTAATTAAGGGACCGTCAATATCATCACTTCCGATGGCCATTCGATTGTGGTAAGTTTCTATCTCGTTCTGTTTGCTTTATGATCTTAAGTCTGCCTCTTTGCTTAGCAAACCTTGGCGCCTTTTTTTACTCATTCGCATCCATCTAACCTCAACCTTCGCCAACCAAATGTATAAAGTGTATTCATCGCCGTTCGAATTTACAAAATGAAATGTGAAGGAGGTTAATGAATATTTTAAATTTGCAATTTAACTTTAAGTCACTTTTAGCCGCTAATCCAAAGATCGAGGCGGGTGAGTCAGGCACCATGAAATTTGTCAGAAAATAATTTATTCAGTGGACTCTCCGTTAGCAGTGCCATGTTATGAAGCTATTTGAGTGCATCGACTGTTACACGCTTCGTTTGTTAATCAAACCATAATGTTGGACGTTACCTAAGCATCTATTGATGAGAAAGGGATTCTTGATTCTATCCAGCCCGATTACTGGTTCATTCTATTCATTTCAAGATAGTAAATGTACTAAAAGGGCGAGGATGAATGGTTTCCAATTTCTGGGCTCGGATGGGAAAGTATATGGAATTTTAAGGTTCGATATTCAGTTTAGGGTCTTGATTTTCTCCAGCTCAAGTTTGGAAAAATTGCTTAGTACTTTTCAGGAGCATTGAATGAATGAAGCAATGGTTAATAGCCGCCCTTCTTGTCATTAGTTGGTGGTATCATTCTTCGCTCTCAGTGCCCTCTTTGAGATTTGTTAGGTCCTCATTGGGAACCTATTTCTAAAGAGATTTCGACGAATCTTAGGTTTGAGGTTGTCAGTTTTCCTCGCAGTGAAGTCGGAAATTCAAGGGAAAAGATGGCTGTTCTAACTTCTACAAGACTCAAAACATCCTGAAATTTATCTTTCGCATTCGTTAGAACTCGCTGTCTCCGAGTTGTGATCATCGTACTTGATGGTTAGCACTTTTGGAAAGTAGTGGAGTACGATTGTTATTATTGTCGACGATTCTATATTTCCGATTTCTTTCCTAGTGCTCAAATTACCTGGTTTTATATTCGTTTCCTTGTCTCTTCAATTAATTAGTCATTGTGGTATATTCGCGAGGCTTCGAATCGCGCTCTTCAATCCTTCAAACTGCGATGTCTACAATGACTATCAAATCAGTTTAATTCCTTATCGACCCGCTAACATTTTAATCATTCCATAACTTTACCCCTTTGGGGTGTTTGAAGTCTGTTTGATCTGCTATTACTGTTGGAAAATCGTCTCTGTTATTGGGTTAAAGGGAAGATAAATGAATCTCTCCTAAGAGAAAAGTGTGGGTCGGAGTTCACTTAATGTTTGAGATTTTCTCTAGCGCCGTAAATGTGGACATCTAATAAGGTACAATGGATTTCTGGAAGCAGGTGGTTTTGACTTTGTGTACTGCTACTAAACAGGAGCCCGAATATATATTGTATTGCGTAGAATTCAAGATAAAAAAGTGTGGGTTGAGGGCTAATCTCAAAGACGCATGTAAGAATGGGGAAATCAGTCCGCCCAATGTAGACCCGCCTGTCTGGATGCACGACCTGTACACAGACTGAATAGTTGAGTGATCTGGATGCCACATTGGAACGCAGATTCCTTAATCTCTTCCACTAGGAATCGGCCTCCAGTCCTTGAGAGATCTTTACATGGGCTAAACATTCAGAACAATTGTTTATTTTTAACTCAGCTCCTTCAAATTGGCTTCCTAGGCTCATTTTCTCTTTCCTCACTGTGTATATAATTTTGGGCTATAATTGCTTCGCTAAGAAAGAAAAACTCCACATATTGTCGTCGACAACATCTCTGTTTTCACCCCTAATCGAAGGGCTCGTAAAGGTAGATAAATAAGCACTGCTTGGTTTAAGTGACCGTCTTTTGTCTCCTATTTGCTATCGCAAGTCATCATCTCATAGGCTGATTCGCAGTTAAATCTACAACTTAGTTATTTTTCGATTGATCTAGCTCTATTCATTAGTGCTTTATTTGAGTTATAAACAGGAATCAAAAGAGTATCCGTTAGGGGTGAGTTTGTTGTGAGCCCTCTAGGTACGTTTCATTCTTTTTATATGCGGATATAGGGCATTGGTCGAGTTCCATGATAGGGAATGGGCTCGATCCCACGATCAGCCGGTTAATCCCGACTCTATTAAGTAACGTAATTGCTTAGAAATATTCCAGCTAAGTCGTTAATTCACTGCAATAGGTCATCAAGCCTGATTTTCTTTATGACAAGCATCCTCTGTAAGTATAAGCGACCTGAATCTTTTGTTGACTTCCAAAGCCACAGTTCCAGCTAATGCAATTGCTTCGGACTAGGTTTAGCTAACATTTATTTAGAATATCGTATAAAACAGACGCTTTGCAGTGAGGAGGTGAGTTGACTGTTAGTCCACCGAAATCTCTCAGGTTTTCCAAATCACTTTATTTCGAAGTTCATCTTCGTAAGAAAATATATTTCTAAGCTCCCTCGTTTGTTTCCAGTATCTTTAGTCAAAAAAGCAGCTTTAAGAAAGCTATATACCAGTTGCAGAATCCCATCATTCTGTTGAAAAATGGAAAGGACTGAATTTGAAAAATACGCTTAAATAGATTTATAGCTCAGTTATACAAACTATCCAGAGAACCCCATAGGCCTCATTGGGACGTAATATAAGCTCAGAAAAGCCACTTAGACTAAAAATCCCCATGGCTCTTTTTCTTTTGAAGCAATTGAGGGTATTCTCAGATAAGGTGACATAGTTAGATGAGTCAATGTTAGAGTTAAAATAGTTTTTTCACTTTAAAATTATAGTTCCACATTTAGGGCCATTTTATGCGAACGACCTCATAGCTGTCTTCATAGATACTGGGCCAAATAATATTATCTATGGAAGTAAGCATGCGTTTTCCTGTGGAACAGACTATCTCGCATCCATAATTTAGGACATTTGGCTTACTTTATTATAAATTCGTAGTTTCAAATAGTGCTGTAAATATATCTTGTCCTTATTATGGAGTAGAATTACGTTACCTAGCAGAAATAATTGCTCAAGCGCAATGGGGAAATCAGTTTAAAACAACAATTGCTCTTAGCACAGGAATCCCAATCGAATTCCTCACAATTTTACTTCATTTGGGTAGTTTTTGGGTTCCATTTCTGATCCGGAGATGGCGATTATCCCCCAGACACCATGGGTCAATCTCTTCTAATTTTTGACATTCTTTAGTTGGAGAAGAATAATTTTTACTATTTATTTACTGTTAGTTGCCTGTTTCGGTGATCGATTTCACCTCTTTTTCAAAATAGCAACCAATAACACTGCTCATAACTCATAGCTCAAGTTCTACCCATTACAACTTGATGAAAAATGGAAAGTTGAGATTTTAAATTAGGAAAAGCCCTATAGGGACTATGGATTGTCCCATCTTTACCAACATCCCACTTTTGCCGACCTGTGAAAAGTGGTTAATCGGACCAATTACTTTGGCATATAAATTGGAGTTTTGTTTAGAACCTTCTTATTATCTTACAATTAGTCCAAGTCATCTGAGACTGTTGTAAATATCACTTAATGCGACTCTATCACCTCGTATCGACTTGTCACGAATTTCAAATCAGAGGAAATGTGACGTGAATACATAAATGGCTTAAAAGAACCCATTGTAAACATGCCACTTAATTCCAATCATTTTTAAGAGATTTGAGAAAAATCCTTTGATACATTTTTTGCAACAATTGTTTTTACTAGTGGTTTGGTGGTAACAGCTTTTGAAACCCAGTGTTTAAAGCGGTCGCTCACACCGATTGCCTACCAGTTTGCTGAAGGATAGCCAAGTGGGAGTTGCTCATTCAGATGTGATCTAAAATACACCCTTCATGTTTTCAAGATCGAATTCGGGAGATTGCGCTTACTTTGGTAATAGCAGTGCGTGGATAACATTCGTGAATCTGCTCAGAATTGAATTTCTCAACAGAAATAATGTTTCCGATTGACGCCCTTTCAGTCTTCATAAACTTATAAATAGTTTCTATAGTGATAAACTGATACTGAACAATTTTAGACCTATCCTATTTAATTGTGAAGGACAAAAAATTTTATAGCTCTTATGCCATGCGAAATGCTTTGTGGTAAAAACGAGCAAACGAGCATAAACAGGAAAACTAATAGTAGACCCGTGCGTTTTGCTTAAAAGCAAAGCTTTCATGTCTAGCATTCAGTTGAAGTACGTCAAAAGAGACCTATAAGTTCTGCTTCTAGCCTTGGAAAAAAAATGGCATCGGTATTCGATTAATACCTCAAAGTCGCAGTGCTTTCAGTCAAAGGAATTTTTAAGTTTAGACTGGGGGTTCTTTCATAGGGGCAGTCACATTTAACTTTTTGTGTTTGACTAAGTTTAAGTCTACCTTAAGGCTTAATCCTCTAAACAATCTGAGACAGTTCCAATATTGCCTGTTTCTTTCTGCACGGACTAATCGGCGATGTAGTCGCATCGATGGCTGTTTGGTCGATGAACATTTGTGGTTGTTGAATAATTTTGTGTTATTGGGGATCGTGAGTCAACTTGATTGGATTTTTATCACTTCTTGATTGATATGCGTGGGCCGTGGATGTAGCTTTTGTCATATGAACTTCGACCATAGCACTTGTGCTCTTATACTGGCGCGCTTCCAAGTTTCTGGTCGAAGTAACAGACGGTACTCATGTCTTAGTGAACTCGGAGAGTTGTGGCATGAAAAAGCACCGGCTTTCCTGATAATCTTTCCGGTGATCCACGGCCTCAGATGCTTAACTATTATTAGATACTTCTTTACATACGACTGGTGAAAAAGTGTCCTGGAAGTAGGGTGATTCCTAAGTATTCTATCCAGCGGTGTCCCAATTGTATTGGCTTAGTTGGCACTTGTCTAGTGCAAGAATAATCAGTAATCGAGGCTTTAAGCTTCAGGTCGGTTTTCACCATTTTTGCAAGGGAGTGCCTGAGTTTCTAATTAGATTGTGTCGCATTGGCCAAATTACGCTGTTTACCGGTCTGTGTCAAAAACCGCGGTCGCCTTTTTCCCTTCACAACAATCTAAAGGGAGCGACATTTTTATATGGAAGCAACAGTTATGGTCAATGTCAAAGGCTTATTTCGCTGCACTTATTCCCTGCAATTGAGTAAACGAAGTGATGCGAAAAATCTAATGCTATCTGCAGTGCCATCCTTTTCCCCTTCTTACCTAAGTGCATAAAAGCATATTGACCGTAAGAGTATCTATTTACCCTCTTAATGGACTCAAGAACTCCTTACCGGAATCTGTGCCTATTTACTTTGCAATTTTCTTGCATCAGCTATAAGTTTCTCTGTGAGAGGTAGTTAAGTTTGAAAATTGTCGTGTTTTCAATGTTTCATTTGATACCTTAATCTAAACTGTGCTTTATCCTAATGTTCCTCTTTGGCGTTCTATTTGTCAACATTTTGGATGTAAATCGTAGGACAACGGAGTTATTATTTGTGTTACAGTAGCAGTTATCCCATCTTGTTATGTCGCCTTTTTCATTATAGAGTAAGTAGACAAGCTTTTAGTGGGTAAATGAAAAAGAAAAAAAACTATCAACAAGGGGTTGCTAATTGCCTAATTTCCTCTCCATCCAATGGTTTGACGCCTCAAGCCTTAGACATTATCAAGCCTTCCAATTCGTATCCAGTGAGATACTAAAAAGTTTTTAATGAGCATGAAAATGCATAGTCAACTGAAATGATTCTGAGAACAACGCGATATTAGTCGAACCCATGTTTAACCTGTCTAGATGTATGGTTAAATCACCAAATCTACACTCATGAATATGACATTCACAAACTTTACACCGTCGATGTGTCTAGCTCAACCATTATAACGGTGTATTTGACATTAAAACGGTCTTCCCCCCAAATGCGGTATTTCTCATGTTTTTACCGAGTGCGGCCTCTGCGACATTTATGGATCTTGAAGAGAGAGAGAGAGAGAGAGAGAGAGAGAGAAATGAGGTCAGTCAGATTTCACTTTATCGCTCGATTGAGCAAAGGAACATTTCCCATCTGGTCCCTTACCACAGTGAATTTACTGCATTTGGATCAATATCCTCAAAAGAGCATTGGTGTCTACACATGATAATTTTGTCAGTCTGCTCTTACTCCCCACTTTTAATGAAGAATCCTGCTCACCTTGCACCCCAATTTTCTCGCAGGTTTCTTGCTCAGGCGTTTCCAGTTTAGCCATTTCGTGGAATTGGACGGAATCGGGGCGCTTCATTTTTGATTTTTCCTATTTTAAATTCAGAGTTCTTTTGAATTGCTTTGTCTTTGAATGATATCCTACCTCAACCTCTTTAGTGAAGGGACATTTGGAAAATAGAATTGAGGCTTGGAACATAATTGTAGATAGAGTTCAATCTGTTGGGACTAGAAATTTTTTAAGCTTTTCTTTCTGGCGGATGGAATGAACTGATGTCCAAAAGAGTTCTCATGAAGTGAACTCATTTTTCTAGTAGTTTTTAAAGCCTACAGGCAACATCTCTCTCGCTCTGCTCCCGGATAAGACATGTGTATTACTTTCCTTACCATCAGTGGGTTGAAGTAATGAATAAGTTATGTGATTGCAGGCTTTACTTCAAGCCTCAGTGATTGTTTCAAAGGCCTTTCGGACTGTTATAAGAAAGAGGATGGGAATATCTGTTTTATTGATGAAATAATAGAGGAGGGCAGAGACAAAAGATAATTTAAAAATAAAAAAAAAATTGCACGAAAAGAAGGTTTTTTGTTGTTCCGCCTTGAAGACGAAGCTTCTTACAGATTTTATTTTGGGGAAAAAATGGACTAATGGAGGATTAGACGCCGCGGTTTCGAAATTCATCGACGCAAATCTAGTGACCGCACTTTGGTGCTCCTCGTCTTTTTGTAAACGACACATGGTCACATGACTCCAAGAGTTGCCTTATCTCGTGTTGTAGTAATATCTGAGGTAGGCGTAGGACATGAACGAACTGCATGGGTTTGTCTGTCTCAGCCAATGCTCCTACAAATGGCAAGAGGAAGTGAGCACGCATCGAAACTCGAGCTAAAGGAACTGAAGGTCAAGGCTGAAAGTGCCCAAGTTCCAAAAAAATGGGATACCATTCAGCGTCAGTGCATGCTTACTTGAAATGAGCCATGCCGGTCCATAAAAAATGGCTGCATAAAGGGTGCTCAATCACAAGGGCGTTAGGATACCTTCCTTTCTTTCCCTTCAACAAGCTCTTGAAAAAAATCCAGGCAAACTTTCTCTCGTACGAAGATGATGCCCTCACCGCCATCTTTTTCGAACTCTTTTAAACTTCTCAAATTTCTTGCGCATCTTTCATCCGGGTCATTTACTTTGATGGCAGATTAAGAGATTTCTCTTCTGGTCTTTGTAGAGCAGCAACATACAATTGGTAGTCATTCCTAAAATTATCGGTTAAGTAAGCAGCATGGGTATTTCTTACCGCTCTCTATCACTAAATAGGCAATCTTTTAAGATATTCAGAGCTGAATAGAAGGGTTTGTGCTGGGCGAATGAAGGAAATCGTTAATCTTTTATCAGTCCTAGCAACAATGAGGAAATGCTATCATCCCTGTCGAAAATCTTCACGCACTGAAAAAAGGCTGCAGTGCTAGTTTGTTAAGATATGATAATGACTCCTCTAGCAACCGAGCCGTCATAAACAGCTTCAATTGATCTTCCTTATAAATGAGATACAGCTCTTGATTTTATTCCCTCTAGGGCACATTGAAAGGCTTTGACAATGTTATCAATCTTATTGTCAATGAAAGCCACGAGAGAGTCTTCAGTCCGGACCATGGAGTAGAACGGGTGCCTCTTGGACTATCCATCATTCGTGGACAGAATGTGTAAGTTAAAGAAATAACCGCACATTTTTTAATACCTCGTTGGTCGTTCCTGGAAAACAAAGCTCCTCAATTCATTCGGGCAGTTTAACTAGTTTTTAATAGGTCATTTTGGGTGCCGCTCTTCTACATAACGCACAGCGTTCACTTCTTTAATTTCGGCTCCTATGGTTGATTTATCGGATCCTGGCGACCCTTAGACTGGGAACCTTTTGAATAAAAATTTAAGGGTGCATACTGAGGTTGATTTTGTTCAAAAGCAACATGAATTAATTTTTTAGGTGTTTCATATTTGTACCACCTGTAAACTTGAGCTCAAACGGTTTGTTACATTTTTACTTTTCATTTCAACGTCCTCCTCATGTTCAATTTCAGTTCCTTTTTGTTTGCCATCTCATCGAAATTGTCCTCGGGGTTCTTTTTATCCTTGCAGCTATTTTCATTCAAAGAAAAATTATTCATCTCGTATTTGATAGCAGGATTCCACGATTTTAGACGTCTAGCTGGCTACAGTACTTTTTCACCACACAGGTCGCATCATTAGGTGTGTTTGATTCACTCATTCTGGCTATCGATTCGTGCAAGTTGTCAGAGTTTCTTAACAAATGTTCTTATTTTATTTGAGGTATATATTGCATAACTTTATAAACTTTTTCTTTAAAAAGGGAATTTATTTAGTCCATCTGTTTCATTTACCACATTTATGCAATACGGTCTTTTACTGTTGAAAAAATAATTATTGCTCTGAGGTAATCGCTCTCAATGTAAACACGAAACAGCAATATGGAAGAGTACTCCTTTTTTTCTATCTAAGGAAGCACTCTAACTCTTAAAATTGGTGCTTTGAATTGGGCCCGAACCCGAGGTAATAGAGAAATTAGATCTAGTCATTCATGGCCAGAACGACTCATTCTGCTATTAAAATTAAACTTCATATTTGCAGATCTTCGAATAGGTACATCTGTTGAATTCAATCTATAGTAGATATATGCAACGATGTCATCTTTTGTGGTGCGAAATCGATCATGAATATTCGGTTCTGTGAACTTGCACTCGACGGCTTGGTATTTTTCTAACCGGTTGCCTGATATTACTTTTCCCCGAGCTAAAGATTGTACTTTAAATTTATCTTGACAATAACTATTCAAGTCATCTTAACCACTAATGTCTAGTAAACGACATGCGCAAAATAAACCAACTTGAATTTTGGTGCTTACCTCTTTCTTCCCCTTAATATGACCAAAATCTAATATTGCCTTGAGGCAAGAAGGATAATGGGCTAGGAGTGGTGGAAAAGCTTGACATAAAATAAATCTGCTTGTAGCAGGAATTCCCAGCGTTTATCGGGGCATCGCCCCAGGGCTAAACTGTTGAATTCGCATCTCATTTGGCAAAAAGAGTTCTTCATATGATATCAATTGCATCCTAGAAGACAAAGAGATTAGTTAGATTTAGCAGCTTTCAGCTACTTACTAAAAGACTCTGGTGTTTGAGACTTGCTTCAGCACCCTCTTATCACAGAACCGGAATCGATGAACATGGGATAGGGACCATGTTTTGTGCATCATGATATGCTACTTTTCGGGGTTTATTGTCTTCCACCAGATAACTTGGCTCGAAGTTACTCCCATTTTCACCAAATGTTTACTCCCTTTCCTAATGTAACAATGACAGGGAGTGGCCCAAAGCTATTTGTTTTGTTTAGTGAAAAAAAGGGGGACAATAAATTGATATTCAGGCACCGTTTGGTTGCATTATACCGATAATGGACAAAAAACGGCGCTCTTTATAAACTTCATCGCCTAGTATTTTTTCCTTATGCGTTGCTTTTTCATTTATGCTAATAATTTTTCAGATAAATTTTTTATCATGCAATCGTACATGATAGTGCCAGTGGTACCGCAATTGTTTTTAATGGAAACCAATTTTGAAACCTCTGCATTTGTGTAGGGAAGGGTGCCACTATATTACATTATTTATTGGGCCAAAAACAAAAAGAACTTTACTTTTCTAAAGCCTACCATTAAAGGCCGAACGCCTTGGTACTGCCATCTTATGAAAAACGAAGTAGTATTACCAGAGGGGACTCGTTTTGCAAATATATTTTCTTCCACCGTGCATTTGGAATGATTATTTCTACACCCTTTTCATGGCGCTTTCTTTTTAAGGCCAACCCAACCTGTGTGATTCAATGTCTCGTTTTTTTTCCCCTTACGTCAAAAATTCGTTTGTTTGGGCTGTCCTCTTCACTGGCTATTATTTCACCATGATTTTTTGAACCCAATTAATACGCTTGTTTTAGCGGAAAAAGTAATATATCAATATGAATCAGTTCCTGAACCTTAGTTCAATCTAATTTAATTAAAGCTACCGATAATTAATTCTACCGAGGTGCCTATTTATCGTTGTGCTTTCGGTTTTTCAAGGCAAAAGAAATGCCCTTCTATTCTTTCCATCCTTCTTTTTGTTTATTCTTTTTTTGCCATTTTGTCTGCTTCTTCATTTCTCCGCTTCAACAAACTTAGTTTTTTGCTAATCTGCCATTTATGCCTGTAGGTATGTTTTATTGTGGAGCATTTGCAACAGTCATAGTTTATCAAGCTGATATAAGCCCACCTGGGCAAATTTTTTCGCTTCGCATAGTTCGATATCACCCGGAGGAGGGGTGTCTTTTTTACTAATAGAAAAGTTTTTTGGGTAGACCGTTTCTTTAAGATCAAAATCGTTGGAAGCTTTGCCATTATAAGAGCATATTATTAGAACTTGGCTTAGTCCATTTTTTGACATCGCTTTGCTTTGGGCCATACCACCAATACGGTGAAATTTTAGCTCCATAAAGAGTTATGTAGTACCTGAGGCTAAAGCCTGCTGTAGTATTAGTAGCAGGTTCGAGCCCCCTCCGCGTCTTAACCAGACTTGCTCCGAATAGAAGGCTCTTTTTGTGCTACGCCTCTTTTCCTCGATGATCGAAACGGTCCAGTTCCTTAAACTTGGTTCCACTTAATTTATTCCACACGATTGCTTGATTTGCCGTAATCGTTTTAGGATGAAAGAGCAGAAAATAGCTTTTTTTTTCCTACGATTGTCCAGTTCATGTCGTTCTCACTATTTTCATAATTTTTCATCCCCTTTAAAAAGAGATTTAATGCGTTACCTCCGCATCTGATGGCGATCAATCTTTAATTACCGCTCTCTCCAAGCATTAAGGCAAGTCCCAGGGACTTATTGGGGGTACAACAGAAGTATAAATAGCTTTTACAGCAAGTAGCGCAAAACAGTTAACACAGGAGACGGTAAAAGCGTTTATGGCCGCCTTCGGTTCTCTGGTGACTTCTCTGGCATGATTTCATAGCACAGGTAGCAGTTTAACTTCGTAGTGGCACCTCGTCCGTCCTGGACATTGCTGTTGGCGCACAGTCTTCATACCTCTTCAGGAAGTCTTTGTATCCGTTGCCACATGCACGCGCTTTCAACATTCCAGTTTGAGACCGTAAATCCAGGCAGTTACAAGGTGCCTCGTTTACCAGGCTGTACGAAGTTGTACTTCTGCCAGCATAATCTAATTTTATACGTCCGGTGGGTGAATAGTCCTATCCGCTACACGTTTTTTTCGCGCCAAAATGAGAACTTATAGTCCTCGTTTGGGCTTATTTGAGCCAGTCAGTAGGCGATTCACCCTTTTATTGAAAGAAAATTGCTTTAGAATTCCTAAATCGGGAGACGAACATTGGATTAATGGAAGATGCTAGTCTGCAGGTGAGCAAACATCCTCCTTGTTGCGCTGCTCAGCGCCCTGCTAGTCTTGCCTCTCTTATAGAGATGGTGTCCGTGATATGTGCTCTAGACCCAATCACCCGGTTTCCGGACATGTTGGGCGTCATCAGAGGTAGTCTAAACATATGGGTTGCGTCAGACTAACTGAATTCCCAACCGTTCCACGCGCGTTCTGCTCACAGATTAGTGATCATGCCCAGACGTGCCTCCTAGTTCTTCCCATTATAGTGTGAATACGTTCTAGTCGATCATAGCATTTCCGTCCTCCACGGATTTCAGTTTCACACTTTAGTGCTCCTTTTGTCGTCAGTCTCTCATTTGGGATTTCTTTTTCAAATCAGCATATCATCAGCGTAAGTGGTCATGTTTATCATGGACTGTTTTCTGTATGGCTTAAATTGCGCTGGTGGGGAACGCAGATAGATTACTCACGTATCCAGAAAAGGGAAAGGCCAAGTGGATACTCTAGCGTGGTCAGCAAAGTAGACACTTGAATTCGCCCGCACTTATACCGCACATCAACTTCATGTTCCAATAATTAAAATGCTTGTGTTCAAATCCTCTGTCATCAGAGCTTGAAAGCACTGTATCAAACAGGCGCAACGTTATTTTTGCTCTTTAAGTCCTTAAGAAAGCTCACTACAATGATATTGCAAGTGGCAGTTAATTCTAAATTTCACCCTTGTCTTCCTCTTCTTAAGTGCAACATGCTTCCCTTCTTCACACTCGAAGCGAAATCCCGCTGCTCACGTCTATTTTTCAGTATCTCCGGCTCCCACCATTCTTTTTGCACAACTCAATACATGCTCTCATTTATTTAAATTCACAGACTTTATCCGCCTCTCTTAATCATTCACCAAGAGACAGAGAAGAGCGAATGGGTACAGTTTGTGATTGAAATCGAAGGCCTTATACTACTACATGGTTATTAAAACGTATCTGCAGTTCAAATGGAGCTTATAAGTACGATGCTGTCGGTACAACCAAATTGCCTTTACGATTCCGTGGGTAGTTTATTTGTGCCTTGGTTCATAAACCAAACTGCGCTACATATTATTTACCTATTACCTAGTTAGCTCTTTAATCGAAATGGAATACGAAAGTTAGCCTCCTTTTTCAGCGTCACTTCTGTTCATCGCATAAATTTTTACTTTGCTTGTCATATTCAAGTATCGTTTCTTTCCAGCCAGTGATATTAACTTTTATTCCAGAAAAGGAATTCTTGAGGTTTCAAAATCGGTTCTGCCTTGAGCCTCGCAATTGGTTTGAAAGATCCAATCACATCAGATGTAAAGCTGAATCTAATCATATGATTCCCCATTTCTATTTATGCTTAGTCAGTTAATCTGCCAATACATTTGCATTATTTTGGATATAAATTGAAGGGCTATCTCGTCCTCATCGTTAAAATGTCCTCATTTCGTTACCGTCCTGTGTGATAGGCCGAGTCAAATAAATAAAATGTAACGCTCGACAGAATCGAAGTGGCCAGCGAGTCTCTTTTTTGTAAGACTTATAATCACCCTCCACAATATGCTTGTATGTAATTTTACGAACTCCGCAAGTCCAATTAAGGCTCAGTGCAAAGTTATAAACTTTCATTTCATTTTGCTCACTGACACTGTCCATGCTCCAATTTGAACTCACCTAGCCGCGTCTGCCAGCTACTCTCAAAACTGTACTAGGTACGCCTAATTACCGTGATAACAATCTACCAGTTTTGAACGTCAAGGTCATCTGGAAAAAAAATAGCCTAATGTGGTAGCATGATTACCACACTATACAATCCAAACAGCTTCAATGAACTTCGGTATGTAATTTTTATTTACTGTAATATTCGAATATCTGGAGTATCGTGAACATTGAAGTAATGTAATGCATTGACCTGGTTGGGCGGCTGCTGTTTTGGGTGCCCCAGAATCATCATTTATGTTGATATTTGCTGAAGCGGCTGACCTCTGCATGCGGCGTGGTTTTGATCTCTAAATCAATAGAGATGGATGGATACTTTCTCTATTTCCTGCTTTTTTCCTTGATGTAATGGTCCATGGCTTTCTATTGACATCTGGAAGCCGTTGAATACTTGTCTAACATTCAATTAAATAGAATGTCTCCCTAAACGCTCGTCCACCCCGTTTTAGACTAGAAGCTTATTCAGCTCTATTTGTACCTGTCCATGGGCTTCACTGTCCCAAATGGACTTCTAAACAGACATTCATCATCGTGATAAGTTTAGCTCCCAATAACACTTTAATGGTCGACTGGCTGAAACCATCCATCTTGTGATTGCTGAACGGTTCTGATTAGACGTCATTGAATGTGAAGAAAACGCTTGCTAAAGGTATCAGCCCCGCAAGCCACTCCATGAACATAATAAAATCTTGAAGATCCGGCCAAATATTCTTCCACTTTGCCTTTTCACGGTGTATTTTTTGGCAGTGTAAGTGCCAGAACTGCGTTTTTGCGCCGATAGCATCTTCACCAACTGGCTTTCTCTTTCCTCTACCCTCAGTCATAATATCTTTTTCTAAGCGATTGGATGCAAAATTTTATGTGCATAATACTTGCTACTGGGTTCATGAGAACTAAATAAAGTACTCTTTCGTAGTCTTGGCTTTCGGTTAGCACTTTCAAAGCCATAAACATCAGAAGATGCGCTTGTCGATAGTGGCAAGTATTAGGACAGTCTATTTGATTGCAATAATCCATCAAAGTAATAGAATTCATCCGATTTTCCCAACTAGTGCTGACTGAAATTGGATCCTCATGCGATTCGACTTGGATTTGGGTGCTTTCAAAATGACAATCGTTTGGCTTTTCTTTCGATGGTTTAAAGAAGCTGAAGTGATGATCTTCAAGGCATAAAAATGCAACTAATTGATGATATTGTAAAAGTAATTTGTACTTCTGTTGTTCCCCAATAAGTCCTTGGGACTTGCCCTAATAGGTTAGGAGTAAATAAAGAAACAAGAAAAATAAGGAAAAAAAATAATAGATGAAAGGCCTTTGTCTTAAAAGTGAAATAGTAAATTGGACTTTTCGTATCGAAGAGTTGTCTAGTGTTTAGTTTGCTAGCCTCATTTTTTCTGATCTCTAGAGTCCCAGATATAGAAGTTCTTAGGCTCAAATAATGCCGGATTTGGTGGCCTAGCAACAAGCCCGCTTCACATTGGCAGCAGTTTCGAAGGCGTGGCAGATGTGCCAGACAGCTTCGTTTCATTCAATTGTTCAAAGGTAATATATGCTCGAGCTAATAATAGAGATTTACTTGAGAATGCAGAGGGAGGAGCGCTAAGGCGCAGAATGATTCCAATAAGATGTCATTTTCATTCATGAGACATTGGTATATTTTTCATCTTTGGAGCCAGCTTCCATTCTGATTGAATGAACGCATGACATTGATGACCCTACTTTGTGCCTCTGATTTTGAAACTCCCATCTAGCCATCTCTTTGTAGACCAAAACAATTAATACGGTGGTCAATGAATGCGAGCTTCAAATCCGTGTCATTTGATAAACCAAATACATTGCCTTTTAAGCTCAATTCAATCACTCCACAAATCTTGAAATAACTTCTAATCAGTATGAGAATGATTTTATTTCCTTTCAATACTCCATTCTGGCAATCTTTTTACTTTTATCGGTTCGTTTCTCTTTCTATTGAAATTGACTTCGCATGAATCAGACTCCAAAGCCTGCATTCCTAATGCAGTTTAACTCTTCATATGAGTCGAAGTGTAGAAGTCTTTTTTACCTGAGAGTTCTTTGATTCAGCACTTGGTATGGGTATAACAAATTGCAGAGCCTCCAGACTACCGGTTGATTCTCAGTTTTTTTTTTATTACAAGACTAATTTCCGCAATGAAATTCCCCAAGTTAAGGACAGGCAATCCTCTTATTCACATCCCTTGGCTTCGCATTTTTAGAATCGTTCTTTAGGCTGCATCCCATTTGGCAAAAATATCTTGAAAAGATACTCAATTTGTAAACAAACAAATTTTTTGATAATGGGTATCATATAAAGATTAAAAGTCTCGTTAACTAATAGGGGGACGTAGGAATACTTTAATAACCCTTGCAGAAGGCGAGTATTGTGTCAGATGGGCTAGATGCCTTATTCAATAGTTGGTACGTGTCATGTCTCTTAGTGCCAATGACGAGGCTCGAAATTCCTTTCTTTGCACTCTTCGGTGTAACATGAATGAGTTTCTAGCCCGTGCACGACTCGTCATAAATCGTCATTGGGTATAATGATTCATTATCTCATTCTCTTTCAACTCCCGTTCCAATACCGAAATGTCAATTAGTTTTAGAGTCGGACCATTTTATCAACCTTTTAGTTACCGATTCATTAGGCCAGAAGTGGCAGGCCCAACCTTCTTTCTTTTCGGTCTATAGAGTCGTTTAACCTTATAGAAAGGTATTTTCGTTAATCATCGGACAGGATTGTCTCCAACATCCTTGTTCCATTTAATATGATAAACATGCCAGTAGCGAATTGTTGGGGAATAGAGTGATCGGATATCTTTATGATGCGAAATTCACAGACTTTTTACTCTAGAAATCTCATGCGCTTGAATGTTGTAACTTTATAGATGCAAGCCTTTGAACCCTGGTATTTTTTGATACTTCTGGTTGTAGCGATTCAAAACGAATCAATTGAGGGGTTTACATGCATTCCCACTTTAATATGATTTAAACATGGAAAACAGAAGGTTTGGAATCGGAGACCAATTCAGCTATCAGTCCACAGTGACTCAAGCTTCTATTGAATGACAATGGGATACAGGTACAGTTACGACGGAGGCGCTCTCTGCCCTCTAGATAGTTCTGTTCTCGGGCTAATTCAACCGGAAACCGAAGCCTAAGTAATAGATTTAATTAGTGGCCGACATGGTAGTCAATGAAAAGTCCAATAATTTAAATTGCTGCATTCTAATAGTTTTCTACTCAGAATAACCGTTTTGGCCTTTTGATTTACTGAGAGGGTTTCCCGTAAGGTATTTTAGAATAAGTCACTGGTTGATAAAAGAAAGACGGGGGGAAAAGTTAGGTGAAATCACTCGGTTGGTCAGAGCGATTCGTTCTATTATTAGATTTCATCAGTATATATATGATTACTTACACAAAGGTTGCGCTAATTAACCGTGAATGATTTTCGCTGTTGCGATACATTTCTGAACTGAACTTTAATCTTTGTCGTCATTTTGTCTACATAATCCTTAACGATATAGCTTGCTTGAGCCATTCTCTTGATACTCGTCAGCCATCTTTTGACTGTCTGAGTTCGAGGGGCTTTCTCGTGAGACTGACCTCGTGGGAGCAAGGATGCTTAATCAAATTTCTTAAAACAGAGGATGGTCTTTATAGCTTAATACTAACGAGAAACACAGAGATCAGAATATCTTGAAAGGCGCCCATTGAAACCTGTTTTTTTTTGAGACCACTCTTAGGCTCAAATAGCCAAAAGAACGAGATAATGGACAAAAATATCTTGAATATTTGGTTCAGTAACAGTTGCTCTTGTGTGTCGCAATGTAATGCAATATAAAGAAGCACAGTCAGTGCTAAAAGCAGGCCAAGAATAGCCTAACTATTTTGGCGTTTGTTAGCTCTGATGTGATGTCCAATATGTTATGCGTAAGGTTTATTCGGAAAGGGAAGAACTCAAACTAGCAAACGTTTGAGGACGTCTTGGTGAATTCAAATCTAGCTTCGGTGTAAGTGTAATTCTGACTATCGCTTAATTTTTCAGGGCCGTGATTGGAGAGGTGGATGAGGACTTAGACAGTCGAATTGATTTTGAGAATCTTCGTGCGGAGCCCCTCAACCCTGTTGTGCATTGAAGTCTTGACAAAAAATCCAATTTTATACGCCCGTACCGATTTCGAATAAAATTGGTGTTTTTCTTTTGTAAAATTTGATTTCCTTCTTAAGAGATAGCTTAAATCTAGAAGCTAAAAGGTCGCTTAGAGTTATATTGGGTTTATGAGTCTTTGCTATTAGTCAGTGGAGTGAAATGAATAATTCACTAGCCAGTTTCACTTCGAGTATTTTGGGACCTTGGTACACCAGTTGGAACGAAGGTATGTTTGTCTTCTTTTGGACAGAATAGAATTACACAAAACGCATAACATTTTGCTACAGAATGCGTATATTTATGATGTCTCGGGGATTGTAGGATATAAGGATGGCTGACGGACAAAATGCCGGTGAATTAGTAATCGATTCATTCATGACTTTGCGAAACTTTGTTCTTAAAAGGGGAAGGCTTTCAGACACAGAAACAGTGTTTATAACTACTTTGGCGGGACCCTGAAGTGCGCATTCAATTTGAGTTGATCCAAGAACTCCAATTCTTACAACTGGGGCACTAAGATGATACGAGAAATTCGGTGCTGAATTTTGATTAGATCTCCGCAGAAATCACTTATCCCTGGTGCTGTACAAAGACGTTTGTTCCTTTTAATATGTAAAAAGATATTTCGTGGTTCAATTCCGTCGAGGAATCGCTGGCCCCAAAATGTGAAGTTTTCCGTTGAAGGGGCACAAGAATCAAAAATTAGTCGGAAATACGCTGCTACGACTGAGAAATGATTAGCAGGTCGTTCCCTCTGGCGCTTGCTCATAGCATTTTCGACGAATTTGCATGACAAACCATAAGGTGACTGTTAATGCAGCATTTAGCTTGACATGGTTTATTCATTTGAATGGGAAGTAGCAAACGAAGGGTGCCCCAGTTCGAGGGGTCACCAAGTTTTGGATCTGCGCGACAAAATGTGCATGGTAGACGTTGGGAGAGAACGCTTTTATTCATAGATTTATTCTTCTCATATTTGCAGTTTTCCTATTTCAGATTATAAATGGACAAACGATAAAGGTATTCGGAAAGGCCAATCTCCGAGCGTGCCATAACAATGACATGAGGCAGTGGAAACGAGATACCTAGGTGGCCAAATGAGACGGCCACATTTTCTAAATTGCCTTCAGCGAAACTAAATGGGAATCACCGAATTTCAAAAAGCATCGGGATAACGAAGACTGGGGCTTCCAATTTATGGGGAAATCTTTAAGGAAATGGAGGACTGCACCGCACTTCTGACTCTTAGGCTTACGAAACGTCTCAGTGCTGCATTCATCAGCAAGTGGTCCATATAATCACCGTAGGCGTGGGTTAGTTATAAAAGAAATATGAACTCAGATGAGTTGAGACAACTCTTGGTATAAGTGCAGTAGACTGCAAGAATAATAACAGTGATTATATGTCTGGTATGTCAACGCTGACCAAATTAGAGGTTGTCAGTCAAGAGTACATGAGGAGACAGAGCCAAAGGTCGACGTTCCAATTGTGGGCGAAATTGGACGAAATTTAAAGAGTAAGAAATGCTGAAAGTGCTAAATAGCGCGTAAAGCTACGGAAGGCATCAAAACAGGGTAGTCCGTCTTCTGAGGACTATTTGCTCTCATTTTCTTCTCCATTTTATGAATAAGTGTCCATGCCCTAACATTGTGGCTATAGCTTTCGAAGGAAAGGCCGATTTGCACTCATGCACCGCTTCTTGTTTTTCTATGCCAATTTCCTATTAATAAGTTTAAGTTCCCAGATGGGCTGTAAAGACTCTTCCGAGGATTAATTGAAGCTGTTGCCTTATTGAAATAAAGCATAGGATTGATCTATGAGTGGATCAAGTCTATTCTCCCCTATCTTGTCACTAGAGACGTCTGTTCTCTTAAGGTCTTCCAGGATGCTGGGATGGTCTAGGCTTCACAATGGGTGGTGTCATGATTACAAGATGTCCAATCTCTTGGACAGACAATTCTGCACAGGGGTTTGAAAACCGCCAAAGTCTTGAGGGCTTGAGCTTTCCGTTGGCTTCTTTAAAGCTGACCATTTTAAAAAGATGCAAAAGCCAAAATAACCCAGTCAGTAGGATAGGATGCGACCATTTGTTGGAACCAGAATTCCTCTCCTAAAAGACAGCTAACTGTAATTAATTTTTCATTTCACCACTGTGTATGAAAATTATGAAAATGAGCTCTTCAGACCAAAAAGTGAAGACGTCGAATTTTATGTTGTCTGAAAGTGTGGTCATGACCGGCTTATGGTTTGAAACCATGAGTAAACGTTACTTATTTTACTGATAGCCAAATATACTTATGCGTCGACTTAGTACAACACCAATCAGTAGGTCAACAAGTTTATGAAAAATTGCTAGGTAAACACGCGCACATTGCGAGGAAATCCAATGCCAAATATAGTTGCATGAGCAATGAAGGTGGCTTCTACCAAGTGTGTAGTACCATGGAGGTCTCTTTCAGCGTAAACACATGGGAGGCATTGAGAATCGAAGACCATCTGGAGTAAAGCTGCATGTTTTAATGTTATCAACTGGAAAGTGCCACTACATCTGGTGACATTTTTTAAGTGTACATGGATAGAAAGGCGTGAACCAGTCCTAACCATGGAAAGAAGGATCGGCGGTCAATGCAATCTTCTGATTTCCTAATCATTTATGCGTTACACAGACAATCCCAATATGTAGGTCTGTTTACCAAAAAATATAACGTTTTTCCATAGACGCAGTCTTCCAATTAATTATTTGCACCTCATACCCTCACAACAAAAGAGATTGTACTCGTTGTTTCGTTGCAGGCCGGTACCCATAAACTGCACAACCGAAGGCGAAATTTAGTTTTTAAAATACTGAGAGGTCCATTTCCATCGGGTCTACTTTTTATAAGTTTGGCATCCAATTTCTTTTCTCAGGACACTCCATTTCTTCATTTTCAGGCCAGTACTTAATCAATGTCAGAAGCCATCCCAGTCACTTGACCGTGCCAATGTGTCTTCAACCCGTCATTTTTACGACTGCTGCGGGGCTAGAGCAAATTCTCGATAGGTAGAGCCCTTCAGAGCGAATATTCAGCTGAGAAATCGAGGGAGTACATTGAAAGTAACTATTAATTAACCATTATTTACTTGCTTGCAAAGATTACCAATATCATCCCATTTAAACGGCTTTCTCAGCTGGGTAAAGTATATATAGACATAAGCAAAGTTGCTAATCAACGAAGAGAGTTTTGGACTCATCGGGAAATCCTTGAAAAATTGCACCTTCGGGGAAGCAGGAACTTTCAGATTTGTACACACTTTGGTGACGTCCAGTCAAGAATTAGGTGCAAAGGGTTTCTCGGTGTTCGGCGCCAGGTTTCATTCAAGTTTTCAATGAACTGTGTCATCATCAATCACATCTTCTGCTAACTGGTGTCTTTCCCAGAACTACGACCCATATACCATTGACTGACTAAGTTGGAGAGAGGGGTCAGTCAAATTTCCCTCTTAATGGCTGATATCGGCTGTTGAGCATCACTACATGAAAACTTTGGATGAAATTGTTAAGTTTGGGATTGCACGGTTACTTGCAAAGTCAATTTAGGAAACCCGTAAGTCTTGCTCGAGTGAACATATTCCTGTTTTTCAAAACCCACTATCAACTCAAGCCTCTAATGTAAAAGTCTGGCTTGTGGAACTTGTCCTTGTCTTCACAGCAACCAATAACTTGACTCAATTTAGGCGACGGACTGAATAGCTTTGAACATTGCAGTTGTCTGATTCCCATCAGTGCGACTCGCGAAATTCGCATGCCTCAGTAGAAGAAATTGGGGCAGCTGTTGTTTCGAAGATAATCGAAGTTGTATCCTGAAGAAGTGGAGAATTCGTCTTTTCTCGACGTTTAATGGTCTCAGGGGAACACAAAAATTGACGAAAGGTATTCTGAAACTGAAAAATAGGCATGATTCTTCTAGTATACTAAAGTCACCCAGAAATGAGCATCCACTGTACCTTCGATGGCTAGTAAGTAAGGGGCTGTCAGTGTTGAAATTCTCAAAGTACATATATTACCATTGATTCGCTTCCTAGTCTATTAAAAATGAAACACGGCCCTTAACCTGAGAGACGTTTAAGGACCGCCAGTTACGAGTACAACAATGTATTTCCTCGTGATAAAGGTTTGTCAGCTAGTATCATAGTATGACCACTTGGTTAAATAATTTTTTATGTTTACTTTGCTGCCGCCAATTTTGTACACAGGACTGCTTCTTTGTAGGTTGATAAACCCATGAGTTTTCCTTCCGATTCATGATACAAGGAATAATCGGAGACAAGACGTCAGAGGGTGGACACCACTCCAGAGAGACCTGGAAATTTGGGAAGACGCAGCCAGATCCAGGCAAAACATGCGGGCCATTAATTTACTGATGGAAAATTGGATGGTGATCCTAATGGCCAGCAGCATAGTTGCATGTTGGTTTAAAAAAAGGAATCCATTGGAGGAACACGTATGGCAGTTGTTGTGCAGCTCCAAAAGCAACAGATTAGGATATCAACTTCTTGTGAGAGCAGATCTAGTGCTTTTCAAAGCTATGTACAGGACGCGATTCTGAATTCCAACGACTAATAACTTAGATGTCTTTCTCACTTCCCTCGTTTAAATGCGATTATTTGCTTTGCTTCAATAAAATCGAAGTTTATCATAGCTATTGAAGCCTCGGACCAATGAAATTTAACCCACTAACTAAATTATTTCCATGCAGTACAAGTTTCATTTGAAATTATCACTACAAAAGTAATTTTTATTGCACATGGTAAGGAACATGTTGGCTATCATGGACTGGTAGGATGAAGTGGACCTCAGATCAGAAAATGTCATCATGCAAATTTTGTGCTGTTGTCGACAGTTAAGAACGCAGTAGAAAACGTCGTCAGACTAGAAACTTCAGCAAGAACAACTGATTTTCTACCATTATCGCAAAAGTATTTGAGAAAGCTAATGTCAAAACAATCTTTACCTTCGTCTTCAAAATAAGCAGCCCACTAAAGTGTTGCTTTGAAAGTAAGCTCAAAATGACTTATTTTCAATTATTACACATGAGGAATAAGAAAGTACATTTTGCTGAGAGAATTTCTTCTACCTCCGCTGCCACCACTACCACACCAGTTCCAGCCCCACGCCTCTTCCACCACATAATTCAGGGTTGAATGAAGTTGGTAACGATTGTCGGTTTATACTAGCAGCAACAGCACACATAGTTATATTGAAGGCGACGAAATTTCGAAACCCTTAAGCATGAAGGAAAAATGGAGGAAGAATTTCGTTGGCTACTTTTCTCATAGGATGATAATGCCACCAGGGAGCTGCTAGCAGTGTTCTCGTCCAAACGACTAGTTTCGAAACGTTATGTTGCTTGGGCTCTCCATTTCCAAGCATCTTTCAAATTTGTTTGCCTTGGTGCCCTCTAACTGACAGCCTTCCTGTCGACGTATCTTTTAAGACAAATACACAATCGCTGAGTCTTTACACTGTTCTCTTCATTTGACCACATCTTCCTTACCGTGATACCAAGGTAAGATATGGAATCGGGAATATCTCTCGTGCAAAGGTACGCTTTATCTTTCGTAATTACAATGATGCAAGTCTTGACATTTCTGTGAGAGATGTCTATATTTGAGTCATGACATTGCATTTTCTTTACAGGTCATAAAAACTTCCCTCGCGATTAGAACACAACAGTCACTGTTCAGTCTAGCCTATGGAGAGACGGTTTTTAACACTTTTATGAAAGAGGCAGACATGACGGAGATAAGTCAATTATAAGTTTTCAAACTTAATCGATTAGTGCTCGGACATCATGTCCCGAAATCCTTGTCAATATAGCAAGGTTCTGTTTCGGAGATGCGGGTGAGGTGGTACAAACACCGATGAACAATTGGGGTATGGAGTCAAAGAAGGTTCAGTCGAAAGCCCAGCCATTAGTGACTTTCCTTTGAGTCTGCCCGTCGAATCTGGCCTCCAAGATATTAATTGCTAATAGTGCGAGATCAAACTCCTGGTGAAGAACACTGGTAACCCCAGGAGCAACTCTAGGAACTAATGAGGAGGTCGGTCGGATAGGACTAATCATCCACCGGACGTATAAGAGTAGATTATGCTTGCAGAAGTACAACTACATACAGCTTGGTAAACAAGGCACGACGTAAATACCTGAATTGATGGTCGCAAACTGGACTGTGGAAAGGGTGTGCATGCAACAATGAAAAAAATCTCCGCAAGAAGGTGGAAAAGTCTCATGGAAGAGGTACGAAGGTTGTCTGTCCTTCACAATGTCGAGGACGGACGAGGTGACACTGTGAAGTTGAATGCTACTTGTACGATGAAAGCATGCCAGAGAAGTGATTAGAGGACCGAAGACGTCGATAATCGCTTTTACTGCTTTCTATGTTGACTGCTGTGCGCTACTTTTTGTAAAAGCTCTTTGTACTTTTGTTGTACCCCCAATAAGTCCTTGAGACTTGCCCTATTGGGTGGGGAGTAAATAAAATTAAAAAAACAGTTTGCAAAGACCTCTGGGGTGTCACTGAACGAGGCATGTGCAAAGATCAACCTTTTGTCGAATTGAGTTCTGAACTGCTAAGAGGAAGAAGCATTTTGTTCTGACGTCGTTAATTTACTGTTTTCTCATTTTTATTGTTGTTTGAATAATCGACTTTCACATTGTGAAGCCCGGTAGCACTTCCTTTGTGGTTGTTAATTTGAGAAAGCGTCTATATCCCCATTCTGTAAAAGATATATTCGACAAACAGATTTGAATGTTTTAAATATCATAACCTGAATGTAATGAAGCGTAAACATCAACATATTTAATAATTTCTGCTCAGAGATTTGTTTACCGACATCTGTGAGTATGTATTGAATATGTTCAATTGTTTCTTTTATGACTACCGCGCGTCACAACAGTTTTCCGTTGACGCAAATTCAAAATTCGCACTAGACATCCCTGCTGGAAACATGTTCATTTGAACGAAATTATTGCACATTAAGCGAGGTAGCTTGAAGCGCTTTCCAAATAGAACCTATTCGAAGCCTCAGTACCTCTTCCGAAGTGCAAGAGAAATGCACATCAATATTTATTTAGATCAGACAATCGAAAAAAAGCATTTCAAGATAAAAGATTATATCTGAATTATGGATGAAATGTTTTAGTGACCAAGATGAGTGGACTTTTAATGAAATTTCAGGTGATTAGATCATTCCACTTATTTATAGAATCCTTGGTATTTGGAGCCAAGAAATTCTTCTTTCATAGAAATGTTCTCAGGTTCCTAGGGCAGTATTATCGTAAACCACAGGGATTCTTGCCCAAAAATGTCCTCTAAATTTCGGTAATTTGACAGAATACCACAACCAAGCAGCTTTCCAACTGGCGCGAACTCTATGCGTATTGTTGCAATAGCATCATATAAAGAATGCCATTGAGGCAGCAAAAAAATTTGAAATCCGTGCATTTTAAGGCCTTAAACAAGTTAACATACAGCCTAGAGGAAGTAATGAGTTTTCCGTCGATTAGTTCAGAAGGTTCTAAAATGAACTGCTCAAGACACATAAGGGAAAAGAACTCTTTAAGACATTCCCATCTAATTTGCGCGACCTCTTGCATGGAAACATTTTCATGATCTGCAATAGCTCTGTCCTGTTGTATCTAGTTATTCGAAATCAGAAATCGGTATCCTGCAGCGCATGGAGTACAAAGTACGCTCATGATGTGATTCCGTCTGCTGTAATGACTGAGATTAGCAACAAAAAAGGCCTTTTCCTCCCGGAAGTCCCGTTTTCCAGAGTATCCGTTGATTATAATTATTTATAAATTCAGAAGAGATAGCTTTCCATTAAAAATTGCTTTGAGAATACTAATTATGGTATGAAGGGCCGAAAGTAGCGCGTTTGCTGCGCATATGTGAAAGACTGGTTGACCGTCTACGGAACTGTACCTTGTGTGATGTTAATGAAAAAAGCATAGGGGTAAAGCGAATAGACGTGCATGCAGGAAGAGAACCACCGCTACTGTGAATATCAAGCATTCCTTATTGTTCATATGAAAGCATTTGTATGGAATGGAGGCATAACAGGCGTAAAATTGAAAATTTACAAGCCTTGATAACGGGTAACATTCTGCGTCAGAGATATAATGTTTTTACTGAAAACATTTGGCCTTTTCACCTTCATGCCACCTTAACTCAACCGACTCTGGTTGTCAGAATATCACTTATATTAAGCAGAGATTTGCCTCGAAATCTACAAAACCAAACGTTGAGAAAGGTAACACCGATGTAATGGCCTTAAAGGAATGGAATGAGTGACCTATTTTTGGTACAATTTATTTTCAACCTTCAAATAATTGCTTCGATTCGAAGTTATTCTACCGGAATCACTAGCTCCAAACTGAAAATTTCCCAGGGAACTAACACTACCGGCGTAGGTGGTGTTCAGTGTGCTTCGACTATGGCATAGATCAGTCACCACGACACTGTACCAGAGAGCTCATAGCAGCATAAGACCCGTTCTTCCAGACCGGTGTTTCTTAAGCTGACCATTAGTAAATACGTTTTGCTCATGTATAGAAGCGCTTTTTCATGAATTTCGTTGTCCTAATGGATTAAATGGGACTGATTGAAGGAGGGTAGTTGAACAACCGCAAACTAAACTTTGAGTTTTCAAGGGTATTTAAGGTCTGCATTAAAGACGAATCTGAGAATCAGTCAATAAGTTATCTCCAATGAGCCCCATCACCATTATTATTATTATTATTATTATTATTATTATTAGAGTTCGAGTGCGAATTCGTACAATCCTCCACAACTGCTTGCAGTGGGGAGGGAACCAGCTCTGGACTATGCATTTGCTTTAAGTAGAATTTCTGGACATACGCTGTATCAGTTTACTAGAAATGCGATTAAACTTTCAATCAGAAGCGGAGAATGGCAAATTTCATAACAATAAATCCTAAATTAGTACAATAAAGGAGTAAAGCTTAGAATAGATAAATCCAATATTACCTTTGTCTTACGGAAAGGCTTGATGGACATCTACAAACCGGAACCAGTAGCTTGACAATGAGGTTATTAACGAAACGGCGGTCTGTGCCTAACTGATACTAAGCTGGTAGAAACGAGATCTTACAAAGGGATCAACTTTCAAGCGAATTTGGCAGCTTGAAGACGTTAAAGGATAATTCAGAGATTCGATGGCTAATCAAGAACAAAGCCAGGCTGAAGTCCTCCTGCAGAATGCACTGAACTATTTAAGCCAGATGGAATGAATCAAGGACGAGCTTTGGGTGTAAAAAACACTTCTAATAATGGAATTGCCTTAAAAAATGGATTATTAAAACTCTCTTTGGTTCCATGAGAGTAACCTTCGTAATTAATGCACGTGTAAGAGGCTCGGTATTAATAAATGAAAAATGACCCATCTAAATCAAAAGAAAGTTTGGATTGCAATTCAGGCTAGTTTTTTTTACGAAGAACGAGTCACTTACTGACAACATTCGGGCAATTTATAGCCATTTAAACCAATTTTGTTCCAATTCAAATGCCAGTAGTCAGTCCGGTGCGCAAATATGAAATGTGGGTTCTGAATGAGATTTAATAAATGAATTTGGGATTCGTCTTAGTCAGACCGCTTCGTCATTCCGATTTCTATCATTTTTAAGGCTCCTAAATGCTACACCAAAAAGATATTCTATCATAAGGCTTTGTCCTGTCCTGGTAATATAAGCAAAATGTGGCAAAGGAATAGTCACTCATGGCAGATAATAAATAAGTTGGCAATTAACAAAAAAGTTGTGACAGGTGAAGAATGTCCCTGTAAGAGAAGCAGCAAGAAGTAGTTCGAGTCTTGTGCGCTTGACAACCAAGTTCCTCATCCAGCGGGTCCAAGATGATGTGAGAAGGGAAAGGGCTCTCCTAAGTAGGTGTCAGATAAGCGTTAATTCCCGAAAGCATTAATACGCCGCCGGTCTGGAAATGACTTCTCTTGCCTGTCTATTGGAAGGCTGCTTCAAGACTATAATATTCTGAGAAAGCGAAAAGAACACACTTTAAGATTTCTGTCCGTAACTTTGCATGATCCACTACCTAGTCTGCCCAGTTTAACTTGAATTGGCGAAGCGAGACCCGCAAATCGACAGAAAACATCTTCGACACCTACCGAATCGGAACTTAATTGCAAATAAAAAACCATCGAATTCGACTGCAATACGCATGTACAACAGTTAAAGACAGCAAAATACCACTCATTTACTATAAATATCACAAATTTTTCAACTTTAAAGTTTTACATTGGTTTATACCGTTGCTGAGAGTTCATAGAGATTTTCTCGAGGTCTGAAACGCCGCAACGCTGCATTCATCAGCCAGTTGTCCATATAACTTCAATAGACGTGGATTAGTTATAAAAGAAATACGAACTCAGATGAGTTGAGACAATTCTTAGTATAAGTACGGTGGACTCCAAGACCGATAACAGCGATTATATGTCTGTTTTGTCAGCGCTAACCAAATTAGAGGTTGTCAGTCAAGAGTACACCAGGAGACAGAGCCAAGGTCGGCGTTCCGATTGGGGGGGAATGTGGACGAAACTTAAAGAAAAAGAAATGGTGAAAGCGCCCAATAGCGCGTAAAGCCATGGAAGGCATCTAAACAGCTTCTGAGGACTGATCATCCTCGTTTCCTTCTCGATTTCGTCAATTGATGTCGTATAACTTTTGGATGCCAGGAGATTGGTGTAGCTGCTGCCAAAGGAAGAGATGGACTTCAACCGCTATTTATTTTGCACTATGTTTAAAAAAAATTTTCCTGAGGGTTACGATAACAGCATGTGTTTTCTGAAGTTGTTTATGACGACTAATCTACGTAATTTTTATGTTCCTAATTCATTCCTTTTAAGCAATTCAGTTTGTCGTTTTTGAAAACCGTCACTAGCGAATGCTGCAAAAAAATACTCCTACATGCTATTGAAGTTAGTTAAAACTTAAGCTAAGGGGAACGTCTCTGTTGATATGAGCAAAGCCCAATGTCTTCATATTAAACGCTTAATAGAAAACGAATGGATCTACACATATAAAACTTTCTAAGATGTAAATTTTCATAATATTTAGGAATGGAACCATAGAAGCTCATTCGTTTGCCTCGAGTACTCTCATTTCTTTCGCTTCGAAATCCTCACTTTCTAGTCAAAGGACATGCTGACTCCCTTTTTAGTCAATCGCTTTCCTTTGCGGTATGGCCAAGTCCATGTTCACTTGGAAGATCAAGGAGTATAACGCGTTTCGATGATTTGCTCTTTTTATACGCAAATAAGGTCGAAGACAGCATTGCTCGAAACGGAGCTATCCAAAGCAAATGGGCTTTACTCACATGATGTCTATGCTGGATGCTTAGGAGAAACTAAAATTCAATGTGGATAATTGGTCTTGAGGTTTCCATCCATCACTTCTTAAAGGCTTCGTTTTGAAAGCAAGCGCCAGGGTGGTCTTTGAAACTCATTTCGATTCATTAGACATACGGCTACTTCAATACTCTTTCGGCAGGACTTGACGTCATAAATTACAACTGTCATTAGAAAATTAAGGATTTGTATCTTCACCGCTTTACATCAGACGGTAAAACTCAAATACTAGCGAGCGAAGCCAAATTCCTTAGAATAGAAATTGTTCTAAAAGGAGTTCTAGTGCACTATCACATGATGGAGAGCGTCTACAGAAGAGATAAAATAAATGAATTAGTGGTACAATACATTCTTAACCACTTGAAATCTGCACAGAGGTCGTCATGGCTATCTTGCCATCTGTCGAAACATGTGCTATCTTTGGTCATAAAAGTTAGGATTTATGACTTACATGATTCAAAAAACGGCTTTTAAACACGATTTAATCTTGGTTCTTTTACCACCTTTTATATTTAATGAAGAACTAAAACAATTTATACACTTAATTTGAGTTATACGCTTAAGTTATAAAAAAATAGCAATGCGTACAACGTATCTCGTGGAAAAACTCAATCCTAAGTCAACACTTTTGCTTCAGTTTACGAATTTTGTGAGGAAATTCAAAAGTAGAAATTTGAACAAACGCATCTTTAATGTAGGCTGATATCTTGATAGACCTTGTTTTGAATATTTTGAAGGATGAATAAAAATTTGAGGGAAGAGAAGAAGAATACCAAATATAAAAAGGAAAAAATTGGAGCATTTATTAGTCTAGCTCAGGAATAGGTGTGTATACAAACATGTATCAATGAAATCCAGCCTTGGAATCTGATTCTCGTTGATTAATCACTATAGTTGCTGTTTGTCAAAAATGTTGAAAAGTTGGTCCTGAAAGGCCACGTTGCTCACCTTCATTCCAAAGCTGTCCCAATTTACTTCGTTAAGAATTAGTCGGGGAACGAATCAAGCAACAATGAGTTAAAGCCAGGAGCCAGTTTTAGTCACTCACCATTTCATTCTCACCCTAGTGAAAGCAGTCATCGAAAATCGCACGATTAGCACTTAGAAAGTACATTCTAGACAAAGTTTGTAAGGAGCTATGGGTTTGAATTATCCTCTCCTAGATTAGTAGCAAGGAGAGCTATGGTCGGGACATTCGCAACGGTTTCTGGCTACTGAATTCCGCAAGAGGGCGTTCATTTCAAAGGATATTACGTGCAAAATAATGAAACAACGAAATGGGTTCCTTAGAGGGCATCGTAAACTCAAAAAATTCTTGCTTATCACTCGAATATCAAAGGTAATCTTATAATGAAGGCAAGATTAAGCGGATCATAATGATTTGACAATTTTTCGCTGCTTCCCCTTTCAAAACTGCAAATGCTGAATTTGCACCACAAACATTCAAAATACAAATAAATGCACTTAACGAACATCTAGCAACGTAGCGAAGAGGAAGTACAAAATTTCTTTCCCAAAGAGAGGCAAAAGGAAGAAAATGGCAATTTGAAGCAAAGGAGAATATGTTTGTTAAAATCCACGAAGGAAGAAAGCTATTTTCTTTATTTCTGCTAAGTGATTGGAAAACAAATGCAGTCGGGGTGGATTGTTAAGCTATTAAAATGGTATTATGAAAATTCCAATACTTCATGAAAAGCTTGAATGATTCTGCTCAGAAAAGTTAACTTTGGAGATCTTTAATGATCTAGCTTCCTTGAAACGCCCTTGTCAGCGTCTTAACGAACCCAAGCTTTCGGAGAGCGGTCCTGATGGGACATCGCTTGTCTCATTTTCCCTGGAATCTCAATTTGGCTTTGTCGGACCGACTGAGCATGAGAGTTTTCTCTTGGCACTATCTCTTTGGATGAAGAATACTTATTGGATCCCGTTGCTTACAATTTGACTCCCTTGCGGTTTGTCATAATCAAAGTTCACAGGCTTAGTCAGAGCAACTGGCAGAATTTGATTGGTCGATTGAGGGTTTAAGGTCATCGTCTACCTACCGAAGGTGTATCTGAGAGATAAGGAAAGGCAACTATCAAATCCTTGCGTGTCAACAACTCATCGATCTCATTCTTTTCGTCTTACGTCCATTTGTCTTTTTTAAGTTGATACAGAAGAATCGGCCGGAGCTGGAAGCGATTTTGAAGTGTTAATTTGTTCATAAAGTTAAGTCAGATGTTAGCGAGAAATTAGCTTGGCAAATAATAAAAAATTCGAATTCTGTCTTTGTGTCATCTCGGCTCTTACTGTTTTTCCTAAAAGCTTCTAATACTACTTGTTTGTACGAAACCTATTAATAAATTTTAAGAAGGAGGAAATCAGTCAATACATTGCTGACGAATATCCCGACGCAAGTAATACTAGTTTCATTTTCCTCTTTGTGGAAAGATACAATTGGGATCGGATTTAAATTTTGAAGAAGAAAAATGCATAATGGAGAGCGAATTCCGTCCTATGATGCATCAAATAGCATTAAAGGTTTAACCCATCAGCCATTTTCTCCACTCTGAAATCAAACCTCTCGATTACTCTTGGTGTAGCTTCAATAAGAACAAGTTAACAGAAAAAAAAACCAAAAAAGTGGCAAGATTAGAATGCAATGTTTTGAAAAGACAGACGCATACCCTTTCGAAAGCCTCGAGTATTGGCACCCAAGAGTGAAATTAAAGGAGGTCTTCCACAATTATTTTGATGAACAAAATGCAAACCATATTCATTGCCGATAATGTGAACATGACTTATCTACGGCAAAAAATGACAAATTTAATCTCGCAAAGATTGTTTGAGTCGTATTGCTCGAGGAAATGATAGCATAATTGGCAAATAATGGCTTATTTGACCTCAGCGTCTCGCAAAATGGCCCTTTTAAATGAAAAGTCTTTCCGAAAACCGACTGTTCTATTGCAGTAGTTACATCTAATTAAATTCTCAGTGTTGCGAAAATTACGGCGAGCAAATTCATTTTAGACTAACAATCCTTCAGTTATAAAGATTATATTTGTCAGATATATTGCTGATTCATTTGCATCAACCGGTACGCAATCACATTTTTGCTTCCAGTTTTTCTGAATTGCAATGTACGCAAGCTTTTTAATACAAAATAAGATCACCACAGAAATTGAAAAGTAACGTTTTCACGAAATGTTCTGTGAGTTTGATGAATTCTTAGATTCATTGAATTAACATTCGAAACTGCATAATTGAGGCTAAAGATGGACTAATCATCCACCTGACGTACAAACTTAGATAATGCCAGATGAAGTACAACTGTGTACAGCCTGGTAAATGGGAGACGACGTATAATCTCCGCCAGAAACTTGAGAAGATTTCTGGAGAAAGTACAAAGACCGTCTGCCCTTAGCAATGTCCAGGATAGACGAGGTGCCACTACGAAGATGAACTGCTACCTGTACTTTGGAACCACGCCAGAGATGTGGCCAGAGAACCGAAGACGTTGATTATCGCTTTTACTGTCTTCTGTGTTAACTTTTGCATATTTTTAAAGCTATGTGTACTTCTGTTGTTCCCCCAACAAGTACTTGGGACTTGCCCTAATGGGTAGAAAGGAAATAAATAAAAAATAAAAAATGCAATTGAGCTACCTAAATGTTGACTGAATTTTTCCCAAAGGAGGCAAAGAACAAACTAGACTATACTTAAAAGACCGAATGAAATGCAACCAATAAAACCGAAAGGGTTTAAATTATAAAACCCTCAAATCAAAGTGTGAAGGCAATAAACAAAAAGGCCTTTATCTTCTCCAAATCTTTTGGAGCAAAGTCACCTGCAATTTTTAAAGCGGAGCTATCAAATGAACCCTTCGATAGGAGAATTAATCTGATTACCAGATTTGGCAAGTGATCTGACAGCGATGCTTATAAAGCGAATATTACGAATGGACAAACATTCAATAAACAATGAAATCTTTGAACAGGTAGGTCTCTGTGAATGTCCTAGGTGGAATCACTTTAACATTGTTGCCCTAAGGTTAGAGGTGCCTTAAAATTAGTCTCGTAAATAAGATTGAAAATTTCCTTGTCACTGATAACTTTTGAGAATTTGAATTTAAAATTTAACTACAGACAAAAAAAAATGAAATCGGCGATAGCTTTAACATTTTTTAGTTTCATTTTTCATTTGGTCTGAGGAATCGCAATTCTAAAGCTCAGAAATATCGAGTGCAAAGGCCTTGCTTTCAGAAAATCGAGTTTTTAAATGGTATTGGCGCGTAAAAGAAGCAATAAATGTCAAGAAAAGTGTCTTTATCCCATTTAAGTATTTTGAATGCCAATGGCTGGTCGCGATTCAAGCGGTTATCCCGTTTAACATTACGTCCAAGATAAGGGTTTTAAGTCAATTCGATCCTAACTTGAGTGATCTGCCAAAGAGATCCCCTTGACTTTACTTCATCGGCTGGCTGAGTAGGCAAACATGCACAGCCTCAAAAAACTAAGGTATAAAACCATGTAGAATTTCCATATTTTCAATATGGAAATACAGAGGTTCGATGTTCAGTGAACATTAGCAATAGTAATACCAAAGCAGCTCTTGTACATCACTGAAAATTTTTAATTTGATCAAATTCCAGAAAGCGCTTGAATGGAATTGATTCAATGGTCTAATAATGACCAAGATTGCTTGGGATTTTACAGCCATGGCAACGTACTTCTAAAAGGCAATTTTCTATAGAATGTCAACTCTAATGGAGTGTGTGCTTGGCTTTTGAGTCCTGTTGTCGAGTTTTATCAAACACGTTTTTATAAAGTGACAGGCGCGTATTTCAGTGCTGCGTTTTACATTCTTTGGCTAATCGAACTTTTAATAGATCAATTTTGATGAAGTGTACCCAGCGTAGGCCATTTGAATTTGATCGGACCACCTAATTTTTTTGCTTGTAGTATGCAGTTTTAATGCACCGAAAACCATCAAACTGTTGGATTTCTTATCTATGCCTTGAACCTGGACAAAATGATAGGCTGTCAGCCTTTCCAGATGCCTTGCATCGGAGAGGTTCAGTAGCAAGATCAGCCGAGCATATAAACAATCCTTTAGCATAGAAAGTAAGCAAGAGCCTTTAATGGAACTACGGCCAATTAGAAGGATGCATTGCGGTAACAAAGCGAAAGTTAACCTTTCGTGACTGGGATAAAAGCATCTTGATTACTTCGCAAATTTGAGCAAATAGGCAATATTCCAATATGATGATGTAGCGGTCGCAACAGTGTCTCTTGAAGTAACATGGATGTAAGTCCGTCCGAAGAAGCCGTTTTGAGGAGGCAGACTGTAGATAAAGATAAGAAAAGCGGTTGATCAAAGATGTTGCACCGCCACTAGATAAGAATTGTAGGCCATAAAAAGCGGCCAAGCTAGAGTGAAATTCTTAGTCAAATTAGAAGACTCAAATGTTTAATAAACAAATTTTAACAGTCCAGTGAGATTTAAAACATTCAGTATATTTTTTGACAAGAGTTGATAGAAGGATACTTTCGTTGAAAGAAACCCGCAAACCCAAAGGTATTTTAAAAAAAAAACTTTGTTAAGCACAGAACCATCTATTGTGTGTGATAGAGAATAGAAGGAATCAATTTTACAGTCGACAAAAGGTCACGGTCCCATAGATTACATCAAGTCTTATGCATATTTTTTAACAGGAAATATTTTAATCATTTTTTATTTACTCCTTACCTATTAGGGTAAGCCTCAAGGACTTATTGGGGGTACAACAGAAGTACAAATAGCTTTTACAACAAGTAGCGCAAAACCGTAAACACAGAAGACAGTAAAAGCATTTGGTTCTCCTCATTAAGGTTGTACCTCTTCAAGAAGTCTTTTCAACCTTGTCATCAATCGAACGGATCCATCAGGTAGACACAGCTTTGTTCGGTAAAAAAAGCCTGAGATAATAAATAAACATTTATTGATAAGTGTGAACATTACAAAAATCCTCATAATAATTATTTTATGCATGAACAGATTTTGCCCTTTTTCAAAGGGTCATACGAGTATCTCATTTTCATGGAAAAGCTAAAAGTAATCTAACCCCGTAATGTCTCTAAAGGACTATCTGTTTTGATTAAAGGCATGATATTTCTGAATATTTCGTCTAGTAAAACAACCAATAGACTCTGTTTGGTTCGAGGGGACCTGCATTTCAGTGCTTGGGCAATGATTTAGCTTTAAAAAAACTAATATTAATAGAACATGATCTACCGAATGAATCACTATTTAAAAATATGAAGCACCTTTGTAGTGGAGAGAAAAAATCTGGAATTAGAGCAGTTAAATTACCCATTGAGTGTTTACCCAAAGCTTGATCAAATACAACTTGAGCAGATTAGAAAGTAGCATTGAATGAATAAAAGCAGATGCTCCTGCTTTGAACGATTTGGCATTGGCTCACTCTTAAGAAACGATTTGGTTCAGGAAACAGCGAAAAGTAGATGCACGGGTGGATGAGATCGAAACTAAGCTAAGCCTTTTGCCGAAATGAGAAAGTAAGCGGATCAAATGGAAGACCACTTGAAAAACTCCACTACTTTGGATTGATTAAAAAGGATTTTTGAATAAAAATAGACAATTTTACCGCTAGCTACCACCCTTAAATGGAAATTTTGTCAAAGCAAAAGAAAAGTAAAAGCAACTTAAATTGTGATGAAATTGAATTAGATTTCTCTGTGCTTCGATTAACACCGAATTTCATTTTAGATGTATTTTCTAGTAAATTTTATTAATTAATATGAAACAGTAAGAAAAATAAAGCATGTTATCAGGTCCAACGGATTTGCTGCAACTGAAAGTGCATCCTTTTTTCCCGACGTGAACATTTTAAAACTTTAAGTACCTCTTTCTGTCTAGCTAAATAAATTTCTAGATTGGATCTCAATCAACTAAAATATTTTAACTTTGTTTGATAATTTAACTGAATATAGAGAATTAATCAGACTCAATTTGACCCACAATGATCGGTGAATGGATTCCAATTGTCATTTTTTTTTCGAATTTTAGCTAGAAATTCGGTGCATGCATTAAGTTATTGGACACATTTTATCCAAACAACGCAAAATTATCACAGCAAATAACCGCAATAAAATATTTTGAGTAATATTAGTGGGAAACAAAATGGTAGTCAGTAATGAACTCGTAAAACATTAAAATTAATAAATAAATCGAGTGTCTCTTGATTGAAAGCATTTGCTTATTGCAGTTTTTTGCTGTCATGATAAAAATGTTCGTGCATCGTATGCATGTTGGTTTTGCAAGATCGCCTCCCTGAAAGGCCCACATTTCCGACATTTTCTTTTTTAATAAGTCCTCATGGGGCTTCTCTGGGCTGTGTTAAGATACCTAAAGTTTGTAAAAGCCGCTTTCTTTAGATAGTTTACTCCACAATACTTTTTGAGCTTGTGGTTTCTTCGGCTTAACAAGTTTCGGATCATTATTTTATTTGGAGTCTGGAGGAAAAATGTCGTGACAATCGTATACAAGTGACTTGGAGAGTAGCTTTGTGTGCATGTGAGGACGTCATACGCCTTAGGACTAACAATAGAGAAGATGACCGCTTTTTTTGCCTGTAACGTATTTAAAGAGACCACTTCGTTGGCAGCGCCTCAACGTATCTTTGAAAGAAAAACAAACATTAAAAAGCGAAGTTTTGGATAAAATTTTGATTTTTAAATGTATAGTCTCGATTAGTGAAGCCGAGGTAAGAGAACGCTAAGCTTCTGCCTCTTCTGACAGTCGAGTTGCATTAATCAAACCAGGAAATTCAACAAACATGTAATTTAATTCGTCACTTCCCAACCTGTACAAGATTCCTTCACATTAATGAAAATTGACAATCCAGAAGTGGTGAGCTTCTTTGTCCCATCAGTGAATGGCAGCTACAAGATATAAAAAACGAAATGCTTGAAAAGATACCTATAAGACAAACATTCACCTTCTCAGGAAGAAGAAGAAGAAGAAGAAGGGAAATCGAACGCCTCAGAGTTTTATCGTTTAGCAGAATGAGGCTTGACTTAGAACGCCAAAATGCTCATTATAAATGAAAATCACTTTCTAGAATTGAAATATTTCAGGTCTAGCAGCTACATTTGCACTCATATTTATCTCACTTCTTTTTCAGATGATTATCTTTATCATTCTCAAAATAACTTTTTTAAGCGCTCTCACTCTAGTTGATATCACGGACTCACTGCGTGAATCACAGTGTCTTCCTGACTGATAAACATCTATTTGGCCCCGCTATTATTAATGGAGAGGAAAGACTTTGGCTTTCTGCAACAAATGGAGTTTTTCGGTGGCCAACTCTTGGAAGGATTCAACTCAATCGATCTGGATGATTATTCAACTGGCCGAATTCCTACCGAGGTGGTTCGAACCTCTGCCGACTAGTGAGTCCCGTATTTTGAGCGAGCACTAAATTAACAACATACAAGTTTTCCTTTGAATTTTAAACCAAACTGGAACACATTTTTTTTAACTATGCGAATTTCGAACTACTTATTCTGTGAATCTTTCAGCTGTGCAATTATAAATATATCAAATCCTCATTAAACCAGAAGTACTTTGCAGCAGCTTCAAATTAAATTTTTTAGTTCGAGCTCATAAGTTGATGTCGCCAATGAAAGATAAGTAGAATGGTAGAGGTCAGATCAGTCTTTAATCCCGTGACTTTTGCAGTTTTGCTCTGAATGGTATATTTTGGTTAAAAGTGAAAAAAAGTTAATAAGTTTATTTTGAATAGTCATCGTTTTATGCTAATTATAATTCATTTACGTGTTTTTGTAAAATAAGTTTGTAAAAACATATATTCTCATCCTAGATCAACTAAACTATTTTATTTTTATTCGACGATGATTGTCACATTTGGGTAGCGAACTAACAGCTGTCATAAATACCAGAGCTGATTGTTCCTTATTTACGGCATGTGAAGATTGCCGTCAAAGTGCATTAAGAGTTGATGGCCAAAATGGCTGGGCAACGTTTTAAACAAGTGCTATTGCCGGGCACTCATACCTGATGGGGAGGTATTATACCAAACATTACAATATCGCACTTAACAGACTGACGGATAACGGCAATTCGGAAACCGCTTGTCAAGCTTCTCGAGGATTAGGCATGGATAGAGCCTAATAGAAGGTCAATTGTGTGAGATTGGCTCTATGGCATTAATTGGAATTTAACTTAAAGTGGCATAATAACAAAAAAATAAACTGTAGAATAGTTTGACGTTTTTAAGGTTTTACTTTACTTCGCCATACTAAATGCTTGTTATGCATTGAAAGGTTTGCTTGAAAAAGACAAATAGGGCTACGTCTGTAGTCTCGGAAACGTTCCGGACATTCATTACCGAAGTAAACCTTTTGTCGGATTTCGACTCATGCTTTGCGCCTGTACTTTATGCTAGTTACTAATAGCTGGCCCACTTGGAAACTGTGCAAGATGTTGAGTCAAGTACTACTCACTTCATGATTGAATTCCAATATTCGTGACATCCGTTATGGAAGTAAGATGGTGGCCAAGCCTACTCTCATCCTCCTCATGGTGACCACCGGTAGCCCCAGAGGCGATTCGAGGGCTAAGGAGAGGGCGGCCGGATGGAACTAATCATCCAATAGATGCATAAATTAGATTTTGCCAGCAGAAGTATAACTTCGTACAGTCTGGTAAAGGAAACACGACGTCAATACCTGATATCATGGTTTCAAACTAGACCAACTGGATCAGACTTTTTGAAAGCGCTTAATGAACCAGCGGAAGCGCTTACTGGTATCTTACTTGTAATTTTTAAGCTATTCTGTAAGTATTTCTGCATGGTGACTAAGTATGTCACTTAAGATGGCTTTGTTGGAGAAGCTGTTTTGTTTATATCAGTATTAAAACCATTGGTGATTTCATAAATTTTGTGCGGTTGTTCCGACAGTAAGATTTACTTGACAAATAGATCATGATTTAATGAAGCATTTCGAATAATATCCGAATCGCGTCATTGTAAGTTTTTATTTGAGTCGAAAGTGATCTCATTCCGCCTTAAACTTAAACGCGGAATGACATGTACTTCCTGATCAACAAAATGTCCCTGAATGTCAACTCCAATTCACAAAAGCGAACAGAAGAAACTACTGTTGTTGAGAATGAACATTTTGCTCTCGGGTTGTAAGCAAAGATGCTAACTACAAATAGCTAGTTAAGTGATTGTGGCTAGATTGGTAACCAATACCAACAACAGTGTTTATGCAGCGCAGCCACTAAAAAATAATCAGTCCGAAAAAAGCGTCAACTCAAGAGATAATCGCCAAAAGCTGTGTGAAGAACGCTGAAAGAAGGTATTGCAAACAAATTTCTGTTGACTGAATATCAAATGATAGTGCAAGCCGATGTTCTTTAGTTTAAAGTATTTGATGATAAGTGAGATGACCGTCTCTAACAGGGTTTGATTCAGGACGGAACTTTAAATGAACGAAAGGCAAGGCAAACAAGTCGAAGAAGAACGTGAGCAACGTGAATTTAAATTTTCGGACGACCTCTTCAGGTGGATTCGCGATAGCATAATGAGATGCAAGTATTGAGCTAAGGGCGTTCAACACCGATCACCAACGATATTACTGATATTCAATTTGTCATGCATCATAATATCATTTTAGACTGTTGTTAAAATGCTGTTCATATAAAATTAGCATATATTTTGGTAAGTTAATAATTCAAAGTGAATTTTAAAAACACGCACTAAATCACAGTATTTGGTCGAGTTTGTTTTTTATTCATTTGTTATAATTAATCTGAATTATTGTTATCTTAGATATTGAATCAAAAACTATAGCTTGCCATAAGCTCAAATCTTAATCAGAGGCAAACTTTAAAATGAAACTTTGCCACCTAAAATGATTTACCTCCTGGTCAAAACTAATGATTTCGCCTTAAAGAGCAATGTATAAGCTAGAAAAAACGTGCTTAAAATATGCTATTCAGATTGATGAACTCTAAATAAAAAGCTGGGAAAAGAAAAATAAGGGAGTCTTCTAAAGAATAAAAGTGAAAGGAACAGTATGAAAAGTCTCAAGAGATCAATAGGTCGCAATAATAATCTTGAACCTCATTTACTTATCTCGAAATTTCATAAGCTATTCTCTTAAGAAAGATTTTTGAAAGTCTTTTTGTTTCAAGAAAGTCACAAGAACTTTGTAAGTCAAAGTGTCATCATTTATTTGCTTTTTTGAATTATTGACGGGATGGAAGAGAAACAAAACGGTTGATCGAAAGGCTGCTAGGAACTAGTTGATTCCATGTTGGAGCTTAATGCATACCCACAAATACATGGACAGTTAAGAGAAGGCGAGAACCGTCTCTCTCCAAAGTGCGCGCGCAATCAGCATGTATTAAAACTACGAAATGGCACGTCTGCCTACCCTGATTGGTTGCCCACTCGTGCTTTTCACGTCTAGTGGGATAAAATGAGATCCCGTCAGACCCCAGCGCAAACACAAAATTGCCAACTCAATTTCATATCATACAAGTTTGTGCTCCATGGAGCAATGAAGATCTCTCCAAGCTGCACTTGAAAACCTCAACAGAATGGGGACGACTGTCTTTCCGGAATGGGCGGTGCCCATGAAAACTGATAATCGCACGGTCGCTGTTTTCGAAGTAGCCTATTCTTGGATACACTTCTATATTGTCTTGGTCTTTCTCGGATTACTTATCATTTGTGTCGTTTGTGGGAATGCTTTAGTTGTTCTCGCCGTTCTCACCGAACGCCACCTCAGGGTAAACTTTCACTCTTTAATCCCATAAGTTTAATATTTCTTAAAAATCATGTACATTCATGAATTTTTCAAATTAAATGCTTTCGATTTGACAGACGAAAATTTATTTACAAAAATCAAAAGAGCAACAAATCTGTTTGACGTGCAACGTACTCTCTCTAGAAGAGCAGTTTGCATTTTTTCCTGTTTTGGTTACTACTGGCCACATCTGATGAAATGCCTAACCACTTGACAATGACAAAATGAAAAGCCGATTAGAGTATGATGAAGAATCTACAGTAACACATTTGCTGAACACCTTAAGATCGAGAGTTAGCATGATGACCTAATACAAGGCACCAGAAGGTACTAGGATTTTACCAGAAGTTGAAAATTCAACCGAACCAGTTATGATCTTTAATCGCACTGATATTCACAATAGTGGTAACATTCAACAATAGAAAGAAGTATTGAGCAAGGTAAGGACTATCTGACAGGTCTACTAACACCAAAGTCCTTGAGTATCACTGACATTCCTAGTTATATTGCTTGTCTCTATATAATGCTCGAATATCTGTACTAAATTGAGTATACTTTGGTAAGCATACTTAAAAAGAAAAGGCAAGGGTAAATAAATGGAACAGCGTTTGATATGACCTTCGTCCGAAATGCCACCAGAAGATTAGAAGCATTTCATTTTCATGGTTTTCACTTGAAAAAAGGGAAGATTTTGGTCGGAAAATCAAAATTTTTCAGTGCCTTATTATCGTTTTCATAGATCATATCGAATTATCTCATCCTCAGTCTGGCAATGGCAGATCTTCTAGTTGCGGTAGTGGTAATGCCGCTCAGTGCCGTTGGGGAGGTCTCCAAAGTCTGGTGGCTTGGTGAGAAGACGCTGCTTTTTGTTTACAAGTTTGATTTAATTCAGTAGCAGTATTTCATGCTTATTCAATGCTTAGAATTGAAGGCTTGCCAGAAAAGGCATAACATTTTACGAGTATAATGCCGAAAATAAGCTAAATCTTGGCTTATGAAACGAAATTACTGAGATTTCAAGTGTTAAACATCCACAAACATCCTTACCTACAAACTTTACGATCTTTATTTTCAAACTAAAAGGTGCCGTGTTATTTGAGTTTCTATTTCCTATTTCAATGCATCATAAATAACGCATAAGATGCAAATTACCTTTAGGCTGAAAATGCACTCATTTTTATGAAGAAGGGAGTGAATTTAGTGGACTTCATTTCCTCTAGCATTTTGTGGAGCGTATCAGGTGTTTTTTGAATAATTCATCAAAATGACAAATACTTTGGCAACTTTTGATTTAAAAGTAGGAAATATTAGTCCTAATTAGAGAAATTATTAATTTCTAAACGCATGTTTAAATATCTACCGAAAATGGCTTGAAAAAACTCTCATAAAATTTAATTTACTATTTTTTTTTCCAAAATTTTGAATTAATTACTTGATTAACAATAAATAATTGCCGAATTGACTATGTCTCATGGAAAAAGATCGCATGGAACCAAACCCCATTTCGTTCTTTGTATTAAATCTGAATTTTTCAAAAAAATATCAAGCAAAGAGGCACGGATTCAAATTAAACGCTACATTTCATGATGGAGCTTATCCGTATTTCAAAAGAACTCCTAGGATTTGAAGAAATAACTTACAATAGCTAAACTTACAACATCGGTGCAAACCATGCAAGATAATTTGCTGCATTGAACTGAAATGAAAAGTGACTTTCGAGAAATGATCCGATGGATTACCGAAAAAGACGTCTTTAAATTTGATATTTTTCATTTTTTCTCACCGGATAGGCTCTTCTATACAGTTCAAACTAAAAGGAATTAATGGGACCAAAGCATTTGAAGCATATTCCCGGACATTGTGCTCTATAAATGAATTCCCTAGACCAGCAGGAGCAGTTTTCATTTAGCTTTTTGCATGTATATACAGCGAGTACTATCGATACTGGTGGTCATTTAGATTACCGATTCACAGTTTAAGGTTAGTTTAAAGTTTCTCTTAAACTGGAGACCGTGAGCTAATAGTACCATTCTATTTACCCATCTAGACTAGGAAGTTCGGACTCAACTTACCAGAGAATCAAGTGTAATGTATAGCTCATAAGCATCAACTATCCGTTGCAAAATGCAACCATTCAAGTGTAACTATAGGAGAATCATTTTGAGCACAATGAGTGAAAAAATTGGTAGAAATTCGATACCTTACTACTAAGCACGTAACTTTCATGCTAATCTAAGGAGCGTTCATAGGAAATAACAATTAATTAAGTAACGATTAATTAAAAAAAAAAACATGTAATTAATTTTTTCAGAACGCATAGTTCTCACATGGACTGGAAAACATCAGACTACATTTATATAATTCACCTAGCTGTAGCTGTCCATTTGTACAACAAAGTTTCTTTGTACACAAAGTATAAATGAATCTCATTGTCTGTAGAAACTTCCGCGTGTCGTCTGTCAAAAGTTGACCTATTTTAGATCATGAGCCTAGATTTGGTACAGGGTTGATTAAAGTACCAGCGAAGGTTAATGATCTTAGAAGGCAGAATTAGCCTTTTCAACATGGCAATTAAGAGGCATTCCCTCAGTTCCGTCGACGAAATTGGTCATTTGCAATCAGGTTTAACATTTGTTCTGGAACTCTTGATGTTTGACCATTATCCAAACAATACAGTTATTCAGGTAGAGCACAGAAACGGAAATCATTCATTCAACCTCATTCATGCTCTGAGTTAGAATGGTAAAGCCTTGTATTATCAGTAAAATGTGCCTACCTCCATTTAGTACAAGTTTTTTATTGAAATACTTGCTTTTATGAAGAATGAAACAAGGAAAGGGGGATTATTTTTTTCATTTCGGTGGTAAGTTCAAATTATCAACGATTGCAGACAATATGCGATTCCACAGTTTTTTCAAATTTAATCTGCTTCTTTCGTAATCCTGGCAGTTAAAGTTAATGTTTGAAAATATAGGACTGTATTTTCAGAAAGGCTTGATACAAATAAGGCTTGAGACTATTTTATTGTTCTCATTCATCTTATTTTCCTTAAGATTCATTTTTACATTTGATATTTGTAACTGGAAGAGTATGAATATATTGTTGAGGTTGGAGAATACGCTTGTTTTGATCCATATGAATTTTCAGACTTTAAAATGCCCTTCTCCTGGGATTCTATTCTTTTGGCGTTCGCCTCATCAGTTGCGGCTTATTGTTTGCTAAAAATTTGGTCCTTTTATACCCTGCGTATGAATTACCCATATGATCTACTTCGAACCTCTATTTCATCGTAAATGCATGAAAATATTCAAATGTGTCAACTAAAATTGCCAGGATCTCGCATGAATTTTTGCAAGAAATAGAAAATTTAACCTAAGTGGATGTAACTTCATCTTTTTTGAACCGAACATTCCTAGTTTCTAGGTTACCAACGAAAAGATTTGCGTCATTTTGACCCTATTTCAGTGCCTTTTTTTGTGCCAAAACGGTGTAAAGCCCTTGTATTCAGAATAGAAAAAACAACTTCAATTACGAACACTTCATACCTAAAATAAGTGAGAAGCACGTCTCGAAGGTATCATTTGTGTTGATTTGTCAACAGAAGTAAAAAAAAGTTCTAAGTAATTGCTTAAATAGGAATCTTCACAAGAATTAATGCTTTACTGCTCTTAATAGGTCTACCATTATGCGATCTCTGGATATGCGCGGATGTATTGCTATGTACGGTTTCAACGCTCCATCTCTGTGCGATAGCTCTAGAGCGCTGCTTAGCCGTAAGTAGTCTCACTTATCTGCGACACCGCTCGGCAACCCTTGTTCTAATTATGGTAGGAATATGCTGGATTCTCGCAACCATGGTCAGTCTGCCCGCGCGCTTTCACGCTAGACGCAATCTCGAAATCCCCAAGGTCATCTACGATGGTATATGCGATATTAACATGGAAGAGGGCTATACCATCTACTCTAATCTGCTCGCATTTGACCTACCAATGGCATTTACTGTTCTAATGTACGCAAGAATCTATTTCACAGCTCGACGACACATTCGCAAAAAACATTTTACGAAATACCAAAAAAATGCTACCAATTCCGCCGCTGTCACAAATACGAAAGTCAGCACAATATGTCAGTCGGAAATGTCCACAGATGATCAAAAAGGGAATCGTTACTGTTGCTACTGCTGTGGTTACGTCATGGAGACCAAATTTTACAAAGGCGGCACCAAGTTCAAAGTCGGTTTTACGAGATGTTCTGACTTTCAGAGTTCCAGTACTCCGGACAAACGAACTACAAGTGCAACTGTAGAACCCCCAGAAACTGTCATTGCTACCGCGGTTATCGCAATGCGAATTGCAGCAACCATGATTGAAACCACAAAAGAACCAAAATGGAGTGACTCTGAGCACGAAAGTTCTGGTAGTGAAGGAAACCCTAATTTAACCAGCTTGAACACTGTAAAGAACTCAAGTTTTGCTGATGAATCTCAAAGAGATGAAAATGATGCAAAAGGTCAACCTCTAACATATGATTTTTTTCGAAATCTTCAAAAAAAGAAAGATCAAAACTCAAGCAAAGAAGCGGCAAACCCTGCTTTGAGCCATGAGATGGTGCAAGATACATCACTATATGCTAATCGGTCCTCTATTCTCTTTGCTGACGAAGATTCTGCGCGTAATTCTCTTTCTTCTAGCACGCGTTCCTCCATGATTCGTCACTCAGATTCAAAAGAGATGGAGAATGACAACACCAGCGTTGAACAACATATGAAAAATTTTACACCCCTCTGCATTTACTACAAAAGACAGCGCCAGCAGCGCTGGCTAGCGCAGAGTAGAGTGCTAAACAAAAAAGCTGCAGAGGTGATGAAAAATTTATCAATCAATGAGCCGAATCTGGGAATCAGACCAGAAGAGGAACGGTATATGAGAGAGCGAATTGAACAGAAGCGCGAGAGGCGAACAGTTCGAACTCTAGCCATTCTCACTGGATGCTTCGTGCTCTGTTGGCTTCCGTTCAATGTACATGCTCTGTTATCTCCATTCTTTGGTCGAATTCATCCAATTGGAGCCTCAGTACTACTGTGGCTTGGATACCTTAACTCACTTCTTAACCCTATCATCTATACAATCTTTTCTAAGGAATTCCGTAGTGCCTTCCGGCGGATAATTTGCAGGGGTCCTCGGCTAAACTGTTTTCGGTGAACTGATTTTCTGACTTGAACATCCTTTGCATGCATTTTGGAGACAAAAGACAAGATAGCCCACACATTTTTCTCGAAGTATTCCGCATATTTAAAGACTTATTTTTTTGTAACAAGAGTATCCCGTAACCCCTTTTCATGCCGTGTTTGATAGACTTTGAGTCTCCCTAATTATGCACCAATAGAATCGTATTCAAATGGAATCAGACTCTTAATTGTGTAGATTTCAAATTAATTTGACCTTATTTCTTATGCAAGTGAATAATGAAATGAATAGAAGGAATTTCAGGAGCAAACTGACATTTTCAAAGTAGTATGCAATTAGTCAGATTAATTTTAACAGTTAATTTTTTTCTCAGAAGATGTCAATTTAGTTGCTTTTTTGGTGTATTTTTGGTTCCTAAATTAGCAGATTAATTGAACGTCATTAACTACAATTGTGTATTAATCTACTGCCATTAGAACGCTTAAAAAAGGTATAAATAGCGGTAAGTATTAATTTGTAAACCAATTCCTCTGCGATTATTTCAAATGCATTGCAATTTAATCATGTTTTCATTTAAAGTGTTAAACTGGACCAAATTAGTAATATGATATTTGTAAGTTTCAAGGCAGTTTTGGCATTCAACTTACTAATATGTTATATGTTCAGTACGTTCTTTTAGTATTTTTTTAAAGTAACTAAATTGCATAATATCTTAGGTTAATAACATCAAATTTGGTGCAGCAATGCTGGTTTAAGTGACTACAAAAAGTCCGATGGCAAAACGAATGCATTTTATCGCTACAAATCCAAACCGATTTGGCCATTTGCCCGAACCAATTCATTTTTGGAGGAATTGATACCTAAGTAATGGCCATTAATCTATTATCATTATTACTTGTTATTTGAATTATTTAGGCGGTCTACTAGGTGAAAGAAATGAGCTTAGGTCTTTTTTATATTGGTGATACAGTCAGGTTGTTCTGCATTAGTGAATTTCTTCTATTTTGACTGGACTGCTGCTCCAAAATCTTAAAATTGGGATCGAATATATAAAAGGAAGTTATTTCTAATGTCAAGGTAAATAAAATAACATCCATCGGAGGCCCGAAAAACGGGCAAGCCATCAGAACATGCAAAGGTTTTCCTTTAAAGTGGATGATTGGAATGTAAAATTTCTGGGAAAATAAAGGCATCAAAGGTCTTTGAAACCATCAGCTATACCTTTGGAGAGTTCTGGATCTCCTTAATTTACTCTCAATATTTTTTCTGCCATTGAAGTAAGTTGTTGAAGGGTAGTTTTACTCACATTTTTCATTAAATTGAAATAGCTTTATTTTATGCAAACACTTGAGGGAATAAAATGAATTCAATAGCTACTAGTCATTAGAATTTCTCAAATTCTAGACGTTTCAATTAGAAACATTTTCCTGCCTTAAGTGACTTTTAATTTTCCAAAGCTAATTTTGGAATATCCTCTCCAGAGCCTTATTATTGAAGCACCTATTTAATCTCATTCTTCATAGATGCCTTGCCAAAGCTCTTCGTTCTAGGTTGTTTTCAATAGCCGTTTGTCTACTGCAACAGTCCTTCAACTGATAACGCATGTTTCATCATTGTTTTTGTATTCTAAGACTATTCAATGAATATAAAGTACAGCTTCTCAATTCAGGAGTGTGTATGGTTTAAATTTAAATTTAATTGGCAAAAATGGTTTCTGATATCCCTTGATGGGATCACGAAATCAAGCATTTACACCTGTAGCTCCTCTAATACATGATGTTATTTATATATCAATTCAAAAATGTGGCAAATGACTGTCAATAAGTACATCTAAAGCTGTTTTATAAGTAGATGTAATCTGCTGCAGAAACGATGAATCCGTATGCCAGTTGCCTATATTCAGGGAGCAGTAAGAGTCAATTTCCTTCCTGAATTAAATTACACTAATATATTTAAAACAAACCTAAGACCTAAAGACACTAGCTAATTGTCCTCCCCTAAGCTATGAGCGTGTTTAGAAATATGGAACTCCTTCGGGCTAGCAGCAGGGTTGCTAGACTATCCTTTCTGCTTTTTCATACTTAAGCTTCTTATAATAAGCTTCAGTATACGTTCTTTGCATGTCAAAAGTGAGGGTTTTACTATAACAGTAAAAAAACAAAAACTAAATCTCAAAATACGCTTTGAAAATCTACGGGTCATTGAAAGTTGTTACTAACGATATAAAATCCTGGTCTGATTGGCTAGTACATAAAATGCTAGAAGAGGTAATTGGAAGAGATCTGATTGATCAGGCGAAATTTAGATCAGAATATATAAATAAAAAAAAGGAAATTAAAAATATACCTGGGTTATGAAAAATTACTTCAACATTGGTACGTTGCAGTTCATCTTATTGAAAGAACGAGTATTACTTCCTAAATGAGTACCTGGTTTCACAACAAACGCAGCTAGAGAGATTGCAGTAAAATGTTAGCTATTAGGTAAGCATAGCACAAATTGTTCTCCGTTTATCATACTTAATCTTGGCGTTTTGGCGACAGGACAGGCGAATCGCCCATGCCTCAGACCCATTCCTTCGCCATCGTTCGATAGTGTACTTGGTTTCGTATCAACAAGAATTGCAGAGGCTACACGCATCAAGCCCAAAACTAGAAAAAAACTCTGTTTTCATGATTTTGCTGGAACTACAAATGACTTTGCGTTCTAAACATAAAGATTACAAATAGTTCATTGGAACATTGGAGGAAAAAATAGAGTAGGAGTAACAGACTTCGTATGATCTTATTTTCCAGGTAGATTTCAAAATATAAGTAGTAGGACTAAACTTACATTTCCATATCTAGGGAAAACTAAAATGATTCAAACCAGAAAATTGCCGTTTGAAAAGTATTACATTACATGCCCATGAGTATGATTCGAAGTAACCTGGGGTTCACCAGTACCATCTTTAGGAAACTGATTGTATCCTTTTCTTGGGAACCACAAGCTCCTTCCTTTAACTTTAAACTAATAATTTCCGTTGTGAGCATTGCATTTTAATTTATCCAGGAGGTTAAGAATGCATCCATACTATAATGCTGCTGCCAGCATTCTCAGGTATTATGAGGAGGGGATTTCGCACTGATATTTAAACTAAATTCTCTATAGGTCTGTCTAACAGAAGACGGTGAATTAGTGTGATAATGTTTTGGAACAAAAATCCCACCTTTGGCGCCCTTCGGACTTTCATCAGCTGGTGTTCCACTCGCTACTCTACAATTGGCGTCAATTTGAGACTCCTCTGTAGCAGCTATCTGTTTCCATTAAATGCAAAAGTTGCTGAGCTCTAAGGATTGCATCCACGAATAGCTTATGATTGATAAAGTTTAAAAATCCGTAAAAATCCCAATTGCTTCTCCTCTCTTAAGAGTCAACTTAGTCAGCCTTATTCCCAGTATATGACCTTTCCAACTACTCTCAGAGAGACTTTCCAACCTTCAGCTTTAAACGCCAAGCACTGCTGCAATTTGGCTTTGGTTAGTGCAAATGCTGACATTTAGTATCTCTCTCAGCTGGACACCCTAAATCCTAAAATTCTCCTCAAAGGCAACTTGCGATTTGGTCTTGGATGATCCAGTGGATGATCAGACCTGTCAAGCTGCGGCATGGAATGATTGGCAAAAAACGGCTGTTCATTACCACTCTCAACCAAAGCCCTTGTTCACTTGTGTACTCAAAAAATTAAAGAAGCTGCAGCACAATATGTGTCAATCTCTTGTTCTTACATTTTAAATTGAACTTCAAGCCCTACTTTGACCCTTTCAGTTGAGGATTTAAGTTCCTGTCGTTAGCCCTTTCGAATCTACCTAATTAATATATAGGTGGAGACTGATAAAATTCACCGAAAATCTAGAATTTACTAAATTTTATAGCTCACCATCAAAAACTTAACATGAATAAGTATTGACTATTGCGTGGAGAAATTTCAAAACATCTTTAAGTGCAATTTGATCCTTTTTTTCTTAGCTTTGTACACGAAAAGTCTCAAAGACCTAGATTCGACAGCACATTGATTAAGAGTTGGACTAGTTGGTGGTACTTTAGCTACTTGGTAGACCTTGTTTTCACTCTAGTCGTATTTTTCTTCTATTTCCTTTGTTCTACACAGCAAAACAAAAACATTCACGAAAGCTTTACAAAACTTCAAAGTGAATAGCAGGCTCAAATGAAAGCTTATTAGCAATCGACTGTGGAAACAGTTCACACTCTTCAATTTGTTTGGGTTGGCCAAAATCTCAAATATTTACTTCAAGGCAATCTATTCATTTTCGATTCTTAAAGTTTTTTTTGTTTGGTGAGAAAACTCTCCTTCAAGAAATGAATGACTGCATTCGATTCACAGTCTATCATCTTACCAAATTCACTTTTATTTGAACAAGTGCCAGACGGCCTGATTTAAGTGATAAACTCTATCGTTTTCTCCAAAATGCGCTTTTAATTCAGTATTGTCAGCATATTTTGGTACCTTTGGTAGTAAGAACTTTCAATTCACCTCCAAGATTTGCAATTTTTGACTGAAATTTCAGACTACGTAACTTGTTTCTTATCAATTCAAGCATAATATACATCCGCGAATCGACAGTTAAATTTTAGTAACCTGTTCATTATTCACATCGAAGAAAGTAGTAGCTCACTTCATCAGTTTCCAATATCATCGAAAATATACGGTTTTAAATCAACCAAGGACCCATTGAAATCTTTGTTTTAGAGGTTCCAACCAAAGTAATTCGAAAATTCACAATTACTGGTGAACGGCAAAGATCTTGTTAATGACACAATGGACCCAGGAATAGAGTAACCAAATCTCTAGTATTCATAGAAATCCGTTTCTCTTCTCTTGAAATACGTTCAGGTTAACTTCAATGATTAAAAAATGCTTTGCTAAATTAAACTACAAATTATCAAGAGGCAATTTATACTTTGAATTATACCTCAGTTCTGAAAAAAAATGTAAATCAAATTATTTTGAACCGCGTTGGTATTTAGAGATCAAAATCACCCGGAGATTCATGCTCAATCACTGAAGAAGACTAATAAAAATAACACTTCTGGTCTCTAAAGAGGCACACTGCTTCAAATCCATTAAAATAAAAAATAAAATAAAATAAAAGCACAAAAGCACCTTCTTTTATATTTTTGGTATGGTACTACCCTCTGTTATGCCACGATATCCACAGCACTTCGTAGAGTCGGGGCGACTTGCGTTCTTCACAGTCAATTTTAATGGCGAATATTTCTACCTATTTCATGATAAGTTTATTACTCAATCAAGTTGGCTGTTGATAGCGCATCAAGCTTCTATTTTCAACACACTTTCTGGAATTTTTACATTTAACTGCGTGCTTTCTTTGAAGGAGAGGCTCGCTAATAAATGTCTCGGGAAATTTCACTCAAAAATACAACGAGGATACGATGAAAGGAAAACCGTTTCCAATATATGAACTCTTTCCAAGTTATAAATTTTAATTTCCCTCCCGCAAAATTGCCTAATTTTAAAGTTACTGAACAGTTTAAACTGTTTACATTTTGAACGGAAGCATGGGAAGGGTCGGGGAGTTCAATGGTATATGGCCAACATTATATGTATTTGTAAACAGTCCGGTCTCACTTCAGTTGAATGAATAAGTACTTTTGGCTATTCTGTTCATGAAGATTCTTCCCTTTATCGTTAAAAAAGGGGTTGGATGGTTAACTTTAGAATTAGCAACTTCCGATGGAAGATTTGCTAAAATTGTTTTTGATATTGAAAACTATGGTGAATCAAATACCTCTGTCTTTATGATCTAACAATAGTGACGCGAGTCTTCTAAGTCTCATGGAAGCTGGCAACTAACACGGACACTTGTCAACCATTCTCTGCTACCTTGTTGGCAGGATAGCTCATCTACCAGAATTGCGTCATACGTCGGTCTTTGAAGCCTAGTTTACCTAATGGGAAAAATCCTAAGTTGAGGGTCACAAAGGCATATAGATACTTAAGAGGATGAGATGACTGACAAAATGGTCATTCAATGATGAAAGTTCGGAGAAATCTCCACGTAAATGCTGGAGAGATCATCTGAAGACAGACTACCATGAGATGTTAGGAGTCGAAAGGAGAATTTAGTGCGAATTCAGGTGACGAATTCATCTCGGAAGTAAGTCTATATACTATTATGTATCTATGATCACTTAGTATCAGCGAAGTTCCAATAATCTCAGGTTAACATGCATGACATTTTCTACGAATTATCAAGACTATGACGAGAGCAAAATTTACCAGCAATAGCCTGCTTGCTCACTCATTGAGAAAAATCAGAAAAAAAAGTAGTTATAATCATAATTTATTTTGTTGACCAAAAAGTTGCTGGTTAAGAGACCTGTCTCAAGAGTGCATACTGATTCGCTTGTCAGGTTTTTGAGCTAGCAACATACTTTTGGGTATCCGCAATAACTCGTGAAAAATCTGAAAAGCAAGGCATTAGATCATTTTTAGCCTAGCGACCTTTTATAGTCAAGTTGGTCAAGATAGGCCTCGGTTGAAATATCTGCATTAATAGCTGAAATTCGGCCCTGAAGATTGGAGCTGGAATCCGGAAAATGAGGCTAGCAAGGCGATAGACACAAATTGATACCCTGAAGTATACTTGAAATTTTATTCAAGCCAGCTTTTTTCCATCTAGGAGATCGTCTAGAAATTCTCTAGTAGTTTGTACTCATAAACTCTCTCCACATAATTATTCCTTTGAAAGTGCAGTCCAAATCGACACCCGCAGCAAAAGAGCTTGGTAATAATCGAAAATATGTCCAAAAATACTGAATGTAAGCATTTATTGGTTGAAGTTTAATCCGAACAAGGTTAGGTGATTTTACAAAAAAAAAACGTTTAATTATTGAAATTGTTTCTTTCATCCAGCTGACTTCTCGAAAGTTTCCTTCGGATGATATATGCTTCGGATAATTTTTCATTCTAAAAAATTATCAATAAGCGCTAAAAGCTTAAATAACTTTAAGAAACTTATCATCAAATAATAATGTGAATCATGCTGAACAGAATTATCAATTCACAAAGAAATTTTAAATGTGGTAGTTTTTAAGAATTACATAAATATATTTAATTGTTTTAAAGTGATAAACTATTTTTGTGTTGCACGAATGTTAAGGGTTCTCATATTTTCCAAAAAAAGAGCTCACCTCACTGTTCAAATCAAAACAAATTATTTTCCATCTAATTAATTAAACGTTTGCATGATTATTTCACCAACCATCAATTAATGAAAATCTACCGGACTATCAGATGTGGAAGTCTGGCACTTAACTTTGCAAATTTAAAAAAATACAATCATCAAATAAAATTAGCTGACTCAACTGAAATTAATAAAATGAAAAATTAGAATGTTTTTCGAAACGTTTTTGGTATCTTAAGCGAGAAATCATCGATATTTCGGTTTGGAATACCACGTTTGTTTGAAGGTCACAGACTGTGAAACTTTTGCGGTTTTTTTGATATTCAAGCTACGAAAGCTTTACCTATTAAAAGGTAAAAAGGCCATTTTTCAGTGAAGGAAGCAAAATTTACCATAAAGGCCAGTTTCACTTCTGCCGGTCAAAGGTACCCGAATGCCAAAATCCACACTGTCAGTGAATCAGGAAAGACTTTGTTACCTGAAAGCATTCAAAAAGCGGAATTTAAACTGACTTTAGTTTAATTACTCAAAAATCAGTTAAAAGTGGTTAAATTCCTTCGATTTTTTGCAAACGGGCCATATTTGTATTGTATATTTATAAATGAATCCAAGATGTTACCGCTTATTTAGAACTTGGAGCATCTATTTCGGTCCTATACTGATCTAGCTCATAGGATCCGAGGAGTTTTGTAGAAACATCTTAGTATTCGCTAAGTGCTTAATCGGTCGGCTTGTCAAATCAGTTTCATGTTTAGAGCTCTCTGAGCATCCAGCTCCAAAAAGGCTTCACCAAAAAGTTTAATAAGTGATTAGTGTAAATGAAAGAATACATAAATAGATGAATGATTTAAATTCACGTTTATCAGAAAAAAGCCGTTACGTGAGGACTATGTAAGGCGAATCAGTCTAAAAAAAGTTATATGATCTTGGCAAAATTATTGTTTGCTCTTGACTGTCGGGGTTATTTCTTTATTTACTCCCCACCCATTAGGAGGTACAACAGAAGTATAAATAGCTTCTACAACAATTAACACAGAAAATGGTAATAGTGTTCACCGATGTCTTCGGTTCTTTGGTCATTTCTCTGGCGTGGTTTCATCATGCAGATAGCGGTTCCACTTCGTAGTGTCACCTCGTCCATCTTCCACATTATTAAGGCAGACAATCTTCATACCTCTTTCAGAAGCATTTTCAACCTTCTGGTGGAGAGTCAATCCATTGCTACATGCACCCGCTTTCCACAGTCCAGCTTGAGTCCATGAATCCAGGCATTTAAGTCGTGCCTTATTTACCAGGTTGTAGGAAGTTGTACTGCTGCTAAGTGATTAGTCCTATCCGGCCGAACCTCTCATTGGCCCCCAGGGTTGCCCCTGGGGCTACCGGTGGTCAGCATGAGGGGGTTGAGAGTAGGCTTGACCACCACTTGTCAAGGCGTTTGTCAGGGCGCTTTGGGTTAGTGCACGTGCAACGTTATTTCAAATGTTAAAAGGAGCAGCTCGTTTAATTTTCATTTTAAAAATTGAGAAGAGCCGACAAACAAGCTTTGTCAGCCTCCCGAGAATAAAACTTAGCTGATCACGATCAAAACGTTCGGTGATGCTTTTGTCTTTAAAGTTCATTTGTATCTAATGTGATTCTTGTCAACTGCTTACTGATACTTGATCTAACATTTTAGATCTGGCATCTGTTGATGGAACAGCAAAGCAAATTTCAATTGCAATGATATCTTTCAGTTCTGTGAATTCGCTTAAAAAAAAGCTCATTAAATTTTAGGGCTTGCCTTTAAATAGACAATGCGCCTCAAATAGAGTCATTTCAATGCTAACAATGATTGAGTTGCAATATCTGTAAGCATGGTTGTCTATTTTTAATTGAGAGCGTTTCAAAATCTAAAAAAACAGTAAATTAACCTCAATTTTTTTTCTGGTTGAATTATTAAATGATAGACTTCCAAAAGTACCACATCTGACTTAAAATAATGCTTTGTTTTTTTGGAAAAACTTAAAAAAGCACAACTTAAGCCACCAGATTAAACTTTTGACCTTTCATGATAAATCAGAACGGCGTCCTTAGGCCGGCACATTTAACAAATATGAGATCAAACAGAAGGTTTTCAGTGGACACGATTAACGGCGGCTGGCTGCAATAAGTAGGACAAGATGGCGAATTTTCAAAACAGTAGAAGTATAAAGGATTTAATCCAAGGTATAAGATAGGATTTCAGCAGTGGATCAACAGTTTAAAACTGAATCATTTCCAAACGTTGATTCGTTCTAGGCGTTTCATTCCGCTGACATTGACCTTAAATACCAATATCCCGGGAGGGCTGATTTCATGAGCATGTGTTCACAAAAATGAATATGATATTATTATCAGAGGCCTAAGATTTAAGAACCTTTAGGAAAATTGGGATTTCAAATTAAAATTTATTGAATTGAAGAATTAGTTGATGAAGGCGTCTAGTAATTATGCATTTATTAGAAAATAATACCCTGTTTTGTATCTAATGGCAATGCGAATTCATCTAGAAAACTTTAACGAAACCTGATGAAAAAAATCGGTCTGGGTAAATTTAAACAGCACGAGAGTCTGATGGGGTCTAAAAGCAGACATTTTTATGCAGCCCCTCGTATATTTAGATGCTGATGGTTAGCTGCTGACTCCATTCCTGGACCTTGATTGTCCTGAATCAAATGTCCGCTTGACACGCAAAATGACTCTTCTCTCGAAATATTTATTTCATTCAGCGCTTCATTCTAATTTCACTTATTTCATTGACGCTTATTCGGTATTTAAATGGGTTGTGCGCTAAATTTGAATGACTTTGAAGTCAAAATTGGCAATAACTTGGTAAAAATTCACAAATCAGTAGAAAAAAAGTTATTTTTTTTTTGAATTTACACTTAAATTAAACTTGTGCCGCTATGACTTTTGCGTCTACAGTACAGAAATACGACTTTCAATTGCCTTTGACAAAAAAAGGTATATCGAAATTTATTTGATAGCAATTAAAGTAATAAATAATTTAACTAAAATGGCATCTATATTGCATATTAGTAGTGCCAGCGATTTAGGCAACTTGCGTATGTATTCAATGACAGCAGAATTGTTATTTTTTAGGCATAAATTCTAGAAAAGTGAAATGATTCAGTTGAGTTCCTACTAAAATAAGCATAGTTGTAGCAGTTAAGACTTAATAATTTCCTCCTAAGGCGCTTGAGATTGATTTCGACTTATTTAAAAATAGCCGCCAAGTTCGCTTTAGAACTCAAACGGATTTGAAGTGTGCTGGTATACTTATTCAGTCCAAGTTAAAATTTATCACCTAGCCCGTCTTATGGGGAGTCCTCTTTTTATACCTGATAGGATTTAGCTCTAAGCCTCCTTCTTAATGAGCACAATTTTACGGGATCAAATCTCTAATCCTGCTCATAGCAGCAGTTGAGCTCGCCAGAGACTTTGAGTAGCAATAGAAGATGGCTTTATGCCCCAAGATAACTAAAATTCATCACAAAAAGAGCATTTTACAAAAATTATAATAATCAAAGTCAAATACAAGTGAAAAAAAACACCCCAAAAGGTAAATGATGCCTTCAGTGGATGGGTTTTGATACTAAATGCCTTGCTCTAAAGGCGATCTAATATTTACCTTGCGCCTTAGTAAAGAAGTTTAATGATAAGTGAATTCTATTGCCGTATTTTAAGGCATTTAGATGAATCTGCCTTTCAGAACTTAGATTTTATATGAACCAATTTCATACGCTTCCACTCGATATCAATTCTGATTTCAATATTTTCAAAAAATGGCGTTAAAGCAACTCCAATTTAAAGCCATTTTTCATTTGGATTAGAGTAATTACCACAAAGACAACGTGATCTACAATCTGCAAGTTGAAAAGTGAAGAAAGAGCTTCGAAACTCATTTTAACCAACGTAGAGACTGTTTATTAATGAAAAAAACCACTTACATAATTTAAAATGGAATCTCGTCTAAAAGTACCTAGCTAAACAGGCAATCGGTTGGTATCTAAGGCTAATATACGCCGTTTTTTTTTTGATGAAGGTTATTCAGAATCTGATAATGTATTTACAGATAAACATAGCTTTATTTACTCGAAAGCAGCAAACATTGTGGGAAAAGCAAGTGAATTTTGGTCCTGAAATCTACTGACAATTGCGAAATTAATCAGTTATGTGACCATGTATGACTGTAGTTGAGCAAAGCTGGGGCAAAGCAAAGTCATTTAATATAGAAACACTCCTTAGAACTTATAAAGTTCTAAGAGGGTATAAAATTCCGTCTTTTAATATCCTTATTTAGACCAGTTGCAAATTTTTACTTTCAGGGTTTTAAACGAGACTTCTATTACAATGACTTGAAACCTCATAAGAACTTGGAATTTTTTAGAATCGTGAGCATTTACATCATTTCTACAAATGTTTAAACAGTTAAACTGAGTCAATCACAGAAACCTTCATTGCGTATCAACAATTATGGCTTGGTTTTGTTTGTTGGTGGGCACTGAAGGCTACTGCCTACTCTCAGAAACTGCAAAAATAATGTACCGTCAGCTCTGATGTTGAATCCGAGATCGGAGGATTAGATAGCATGGAAATCCCTGATCTAATACACCAAGGGCGAAGGTCTGGAAGAAACTATCAATTTAAGGAGCGCAAGCCTTGAGAACTGGGAAGGAAGTGGCAACCCCTCGTGGCGCGTACTAGTTCCAAAATTGGAGAATGTGGATCCATTCAACCAAACCTGAATTCTAATTCTAAATTCCATGAATTTAGTTGTTTTCTGGCTTTTCCCTTCCATAAAGTAAATTTTCTTGTTTCTATGCAAATAAATTAAATATATGTTCATCTTAAATGTTAATTTTTGTCTAATAGATAGCATAATTTTTTCAATAAAACAGATGGTTACATTTTGAATTGAATAGCCACTGGATCCCCCGCCTGTTTGTTGAAAAACCAAGTAAAACTGAAGTGAAAGGTAATAAAAACGTGGAATAGTTTTTTTGGATATTTTATAGAACAACGGATTTAATTTATATCTCAACATAAAAATATCACTTTTTTTCACGCCAACTCAAAGTTCAGGATTGCTTTTTTTCATTAAACAGGGAATTGGCAGTTTGCTGTTCCTTGTCCTCCTTCTCATACTAATGAATTTTTCAGAATCTAGGAGACACACTAGTTCAAGTTCAATAAAAAAGTCATTTCACTAATTTCTAGACTCAAGGTAGTTGAATGGATTCAGTGTCACAACAATTTGAATTGAATGAATTCTCCAAAAGCAAATAAAATTAGGTCACAAAATGTTAAGAGGCCTATACTTCTCTTTTTTTAAATGACCATAACTGGAACTTTTCAACAAATTCAATTCCTTTTGCAGTTAGTTTTTAATGGAATTGATGAAAGACCATTTCGATCATAAATAATGCCAAAATAGTTATTGAATAGTGAAAAAACAGACATAATATAAATTTTGTCTGGAGAAATAAATTTAGATTTTCATAGTTTTTCAGCAGCAATAGCAACAACAATATGACAAATGGTGTACCATTCCGTAGGAAAGTACTTTCTAGATCCGTGCAAGTCCGCGAAAAGCAAACTACTCAGCACATCTAACTTTATAGCAAGAAAGCTATCAAAATGGGTGGTGACCAAGAGGGAAAACTCGCCAAGCCAAATCTTTCTATTCATTTATCCTATCCAACGCACTCAAAGGTTGCTAATTTATCTCGTTAAGGTCTTGGTGGAAGACTCATTTCAAGTCTTATCTATGTAGAAAGATTTCTAGAATCTGCCTCAAAATGCGAAACCCAGAAGCCGATATAAAATGTTCCTTAATTTAAATTGCTAGCGGTAATTTAAATTTAATCACTATAAAGGAGAACCCGTTGGTTAATGGATTTGAGTCCGCAAGAATTTTAAAATTCAAAGTAAATTTAATGTATAATTATAGGTCAAGATAGGTATTCCTGTGATTATGCAAAGGACACCATCATTAAGGAGGCGATCGTGGCTCATTTTACAAAGGTATTATATGAGAACCTACTATCAACCTCCTCGTGGTGATCACCGGCAACCCCAGGGGCAACTCTGGGGATTAATGAGAGGCCAGATAGAACTAATCACCCACCGGACGTATAAAGTTGGATTATGATAGCAGAAGTACAATTTCTTACAGCTTGGAACACGAGACGCGACGTAAGCACCTGAATTCATGGTCTCGAATTGGACTGTGGAAAGTGTGTGCATGTAGCAATGATTGGAATCTCCTTCAGAAAGTTGGAAAAATCTCTGGAGGAGGTACTTAAATTCTCCGTCCTTAACAATGTCGAGGACGAACGAAATGCCAATAAAAAGTTGAACTGCTACCTATACAATGAAACCATGCCACTAAAGTGGCCAGAGAACCGAAGATGTCGATAAACGCTTTTGCTGTATTCTGTGTTCAATGCTCTATGCTCCTAGCTCTAAAAGCTAGTTGTACTTTTTTTGCAACTTGCCCCAACGGGTGGGAAGTAAATACAGTAAGAACTGATGCAGGCGTTTTCTAGACAACTTGACGTAAATGACAAAAAAATGGCGTAGCTTGACGTCGACTTTTACCACAAATAGAAGGAACAAGGGATGACTTTTTGTTGTTAGAAGTTGGATTCAAATAAACATCCCTTCAATTATTTAATGTTAGGATTAGGCACTATTGGTTACAAAACTTCTCGATTTCGCGACTTCATCAAGAGTTTAACGGATTTTAAACTCAATTCTACTTCATTGTTCGGTAAAGAAAACGTCCAGTGTACAAATCAGAAACATCTATTGGAAATTAATTGCATTCAAAGCAGAAACAAGAAAATCAGAAGAAGAATCTCTCAAATAACGTTTAGAAGAGAAGATAATATGACAATCTCTTCAACACTTGATATCACCATTCTCTTCAGTTTAGTTCAGACTTAAAAATATTTTAGGAGTCAAACAAGCTGCTCAGTGGCTTCCGGAAAATCTAAGTGAAAAAGAAACATAGATGCAGAGAAGGTGTTTCGATTTCTTAAACTTTTCTTAAAATTTGCGAAAAATGTCATTTACTTTGCAGAAAATAGGTTTGTTTCTTTTTCCATTCCTCGAGCTTTCAAGGGCCATTAAGTGAATGTCAGTGAATTTAAATAAATTTAAGTTGCTTTATTCTAAGCCTTTCAACTGCAAAGGCCATCAAAAGTGTCTGCATGCGTGCGCTTAGAGCTTAAATAAAATTTCAAATTTAATAAATTATAATGTAAATGAGTGAATACTCGCAGTGGGGAGTTTTAAAAATTCAGTTCACTAACAGAAGGTGAGATCTTAAACATAAGAATTTCATAAGACGTAGATTCCTTGAGACTCCATAATGATGATATTTTTATGCAACAGTAACTTTGATTCAAGCTGAAAAAATTCAGGTGAAAATGATACCAGTTAGTTAAATCTAACAAGCAATAACTTCATGTCTTGCTTTTGGGAGGAACCGAAATGATGTAAGAATCACCTGTTGAACACCCTGGAGCTATTGTGTTTTCAAGGAATTATTTGCATCACGTAATCTTAAGATTCAAATCAAATGTATCACGATTCAGGTCAAACCAAACTATTAGGGATAGGAATAAAAAATTAATATGTCGACCAAGACATGACAATCGCAATTTAAATCCTTTCAAATGCCGAATGAAAGGTCACTTCAAGAATGGTGGTGGCAAACGTTATTGCTTCTGAGAAAGCAAGTCTCGAACGGTGTGATTCCTTCAGATATATGACCAGTCAAGACCCTGATCTCACTGTCTTAATCTTAGTTTAGCCTGATACTCTGGTTCCAAATAGTGTTGATCAAATCGTTAAACACCTTCATTGAAACTTATAAAAAAAGGTATTCAAACCATACCCAAGCAAGTGTTTCGACTAATGTCTGCCTGAAATATTCAGCGGAAAGCTCAAGATTGTGCGAACTAATTGGCCAGATGAAGAATACACATCGTTTTATTCAATGAGATGCCCAAAGCACCAACATTCTTTTCAGTCAGTCAAATCCTCTTTTTGATGCTTTCCGTAAAACACTCTTCGCACCCGCCTTTTGTCAGAATAAACATGTTTCCTTTGCAGACTGGGATAGATAAATTGAAAAGAACGAGAAATGAATACAATTTTTCGATTCCCATAGTTAAAGGTGGCCAAATTCAGAGTAGAAAAATCCTGTCCGCATAAACTTTGACCAGCTGTAGTGAAAAAAGGGTGCTGTCAAATCTCTTATGGAGGTTACAATCAACTCTGTTGATAAGTACATTGCCGATATAGGGTCCAACTGATCTGATTGACCTGAAAAGTAAAGTTAACCATTTTATTTCACTCGATCTATTCCAAAATGTCCATTTGAGAATGGGATAAGCCTTCAATCTCCTATACGGAAAGAAGTGCCTATTCAGCAAATCCGTAAAATTGATAGATACTGAGGTAATTTTCAAACTAGTATTAGGTCTAACATTTTAGAGCGATTTTACCTTTGACATCCGTTACTTTTCCTCCTAGCCTCCATAGGTAAGGTTAAATTGAATGGCCCTATGTATTTATTTTAAAAAAATTCACACGGTAATAAATTAGACTGATTAAGTTGACAACAAATGTAGGTAACAGCAAAAAGCCTTAACAGATACAGGACTTAAGTCAAAATGCCATTTTTTGCCTACAATATGCTTGCTGATTTTCATACAATACGATTTCAACTGAGATAAGCTGACTGCAACCGTTTTATGGGGTCGACATAGCAGGTTTCAACGTGTTTACGTCAAACTGACAGAAAACATTAAGTTCAATTCTATTGGCAAAATAAGAGTTTAAAATTTGGTAAGTACATATCCCTCTTGCCTATTAGCAACGCAGTTTTATGGATATCTCATCATGGGTGTCAAATGCTTTTATCATCCAGACTAATAGTCTTGAAGTGACAAACACTATTTACGTGTAAAGACACATTTCTCTCTCTCTAAAAAGGCTTTTTCTAAAAGTAATCGCTGATATTATTAACAAAACTGACAAGTGAAAGAAAATTTTAAAAGATTTCCACAGCAGTTAGTCAGTTTGACTTACTATGCCTAAAGGTAATCATTCCTTACCTCTTTGAGATAATGAGAGCTGGTGGTGATCTTCGGCTTTGATCAGGGCCGCAACTGACCAATCCGAGCTACCCCATGAACATCGAAACTGAGAAACTTTGATTGGGTCCGAGAAGAATTTGTAAATTTAAGGGCATTTGGTTAGAGGGCTTCGAGGAGGAGAGATAGAAAGACCATTCGAGTGGCAATTCCAAGGTGCAATTTATGGCAACCTCTTAGGTGCTTGGGATGAGCCACGGAGGAGACGCTCTTGAAAGGAACATTAAATCCAGTACTTGATAATCATTGACAACTAACCCTTGCTCTTGATCCTCTTTTAACTGATTAGGAGCAATTTTGAATCTTTTCGATGAAAATCAAAGTTAAATTAAGTAATTTATGAGCTACAAATGGCTGTTATATTCATTACAGTCCATGAAAACAAGTAAAAATATTCACTTCTGTTCTATAAATGAGCGCATTTTGGCATCATTACTTTTTAAAATAGTTACAAAATGTCGGTTTCAGAGCCGAAAAACAAAGAGAATTAAAAAGAAATTTAAATTGATTCTTGTATTTCTCGAAAAAATGATGATAATCCATGCGCAAAAGGATGCATAGCGATCTTCCTGAAAGTGAGCGTTGGCTATAGTTTCGAGGGTTCTGGAGTCAGCGTTCTGCAGGTGATCAGTTGATCTCTAAAGCAGTGCATCTTTCAAACATCCCGACGGGCAGTGCACAATCCAAAACCTTAAATTTGATAGAAATTTCAAAGTCTAATGGAGTTTTTAGCTATCAAGCAGTAGGTCTTTTCAGTTCTTAATAATGCAAGCTGTCAGAATCAAACCAGTCTGCTCAGCCTTAAATTAGCAGTAAAGGGAAAGATTTTCAAATATTTTTAAAATTGAAATTTCAGTTTATTATCGTGCCTCGAATACTGATATGAAATATGCATTGCAGTTTTACTGTCCTAATTTTATTATGCGGGGTTGGGTTCTTCGTGATCGCAAACGAAGAAAGAAGTGTGGAAAAAATTACATTCTACAAAGGATTTAGTGATTAAAATACCGATTTCCGAATAGCCTCGATTTAAATAAGGCTTTTTACTAGTAAATTCCTTCATTTAAATTTCCATCTTTGATTTTTAAGGTGCTTTTGTGCAACTAACACCAAGCATTTGAGTAAAAAGCCCTTTGAAGTTGGTGGTTGCACTGAACGTCAGTTTCAAATATTGATTCGCAGAAGCCACTTGAAATTCCGATGGACGGAAGGATGAATTTTGACATTATGTCTTGTTATGCGAGAATGGGCTCTCCCAAGCATCCCTTAAGGAATCATGCATAGAAGGTATGACTGAAGAGCATTGAAGTGAATGAGGTCCAACCGACGAAGAGGCATTGCCTGTATGTCTGATGGCTGCCAGAAAAGATTTCGTCTTCGATGTGATGGTTTGCACCTCAGCCTAACTAGATATCAAGAGCCAAAAATGCTTCATTTTATACCAAATATGAAAACTATGTCATATAGTCTCGCTTATGGTAGATTTTGTGCTTTTTCCAGGTTCAAATCAGTCGGGTGCCTTAAGAGCGTGAGAATATAGCTTGATTCCAAATACTGTTTCTTGTCGAATGGCAATCGGCATATCTAATAAAAACTTTTACCAAGGTAATGACTAAACACTCGAATTTCTGTATACCAAAGAGAAAAAACTTTCCCAGATTATCTATAACTACGCTACTGAAGCCTTCAAAGTATTCGCTTGTCCTCAATCATCGCATTATAAATACTAAGATGATATGCAGACTCTATTTGCTTGATTGAAAATTGCTCATAGACAACATCACCTCTCTCAGAAGTTTCCAATCCTTGAAGTAACTATGGCCCAAATACGCTATAACATGCTTTGGTAAAAAGTGGTTTATTTGGTTAACTAAGCCATTACTTTGTTATTATGGGATGAAAAATTAATGAGGCATTTGCAGTAATTTTCTAAATGTTACTATTAACTAATAAACGCACATTTATTTGGAAATAAGAAGGTTATTGTTTACTTTTACTCTTTATCATTACATTGTACTACGCCTTGGCAAAATGATTTTTTTATTTATTTTTATTTTCTCTCCACTCATTAGGGCAAGTTTCAAGGATTTGATTAGGGTGCAACAGAAGTACAAATAGCTATTACAAAAAAAGTAGTACACAACAGTTAACACAGAAGATAATAAAAGCATTTGTCGGCGTTTTCGGTTCTCTGGTAACTTCTGCGTCATGGTTATGCAGTACAGGTAGCAGCAGGTTCACCTTATACTGGCACCTTGTACGTCCTTGTCATTGGTAGAGGTAGACAATCTTCACACCTCTTCCAGAGGTCTTTTCAACTTTCTGGCATAGATTGCATTCATGGCTACAGGCACACACTTTCCACGGTCCAGTTCGAGAGCATTAATCCAGGTATTCACGTGGTGCCTCGTTTACCAAGCTGTAAGAAGTTGTACTTCTACCTGCATAATCTAATTTAATACTTCCGCTGGGTGATTAGTCCTCTCATTGGACCCCAGATTTCCCCAGTGTGCATCGCAAGGATGTTGAGAGTAGGTTTGACCACCTACTTAAAGGGTTTATGGGATTTCACTCACCTCCATAACAATATTTTACTCATTCAACTGAATTTGCTCTAAATAAAGAGCAGCTGCCTATCGAATCAGAGAATCACTTAAAGAATAATCGTACCGAGCTGTTGTGCATGCAGTTAACATTAGTACGCGAGTCAGAAAGGAGCCGTTTTGCCCCAAGACAGCTTGACTCACGTGTTTCAGTAACGTCCAACTTTGAGAGGCAAGTCACTGAGTACTTCCTATGTATCTCACCATGAAGCGCAACGATTACCAACTGGAATGAAGTAATAGCATTTGATTGGCGACAGCAAATAAAGCTTTCTACATGGCTCAAATTATGTGAGTTATTTACAATTTTAAGTCTAATGAAGGGGAATAACTTATTTATTTCGTCCAGTAAAAGGTAGTCATGAATATTTTACGTATCGAGGCTCAGGGGAATACTTATGCCATGGCTGTCTATAATTAATGACTTAATTCATTCACTTATTTAATTGCTTTAAGCACCAGCTCCATCCAAACTCTTAGAACTAAAAAGTTTGTCTTTGTAACTTTTTGTACTAATGTAGACTGATCGACATGATTCTCACTCTGATTGGTTCTTTTGTTGAATAAGCTGATCAATTCCACCGACTTGAATGCAAGCTAAGCACAGAAAAACTCCATAGAAATTCATTATATGTAGAAGCGTAAGATGTGAATTCTACGTCAACGTCAAAGTCGAAAACGAATGGGGAGAGACCATTCAAACAAGAAGGCTTTTCAAATCAACTCTTCGACTTCAGCTTTTCCATTTCTCTAACCGATCCGATTTCTCATAGTTGGATTCCTCTCACGCCTGAAAAGTTAAGTTTACTAATGAAGAGTGAAAGCTTTTTCAAGTAAATCAGTGAAAGCCTACTATTGGATCGGAAAAGGTATTTTTTGAAAATGAAACTGAGTATTGCCTTAAGCAAGCCGATTAAGCTCATGTTTTTGAGTTCGAAATCGGGCATCGAATAGCGGTCTCAGTTACGGCTGAGACAATGTACTTTTGGCCTGAAGTAAGGTCAGAAATGAATTTCGTCGATTCATCAAAAAAGTATAAATCGCTTGGGAGATCTTCTAACTACTGGAGTTGGTAGAAGCTGTGATCACACGTAACAACATAGTAGGTGAACGTATCAACTAAGACAAAAAAATGCCAGAATAGAATGAGATTAATCAGATGGAGGCTCCCGGGGGATCAAGGCTGAAAAAGACACTAGCTCAGAGTTTTGGGGCTGATTAATTTAAGTTGACGTTTCACCAAAAGGGTGAATATTGCACAAAGTGAGTTTCAGACATATTTGGAAATGGTGAAACTGACAACGGACTCGAAGTCCCATGCGCAGATATTCAAAGAGTCTTCCCAAAATTTTAAAACCAGTGCTTGCCATGTAAACTGATTTCGCATTTTTTAAAAATGTTTATAGGCCCTTTGATGTTCCAAAAGAATACAAAACCAAGCAAACTCTGGAAAATTAGTACTGGAGCATGTTTTGGATGATCCCTCCTTTTTGGTAGTAGTTAATCTGATCAGCTATTTTTCTTTTCAGTTCAGTCCCTGGATTTAAGTGGAAAACGCTGACTTAAACATGTTTGACCCTCTGTTCGGGCATGATTAGGACGACTCACGAGTTTTATGAAGTAAAGGAATAAAGCGAACAAGTGAGCAGTTTTTGATGAAGCTCCAATGGACTTTCAAAGGGGACACTGAGGTCACCATACCATAAAGGAAAAAATTATTCAAGACAATGAAGATTTGACACTTGCGATGTAGATGTATTTATATTTATTTATGTGCCTACATATTTCGGATAAATTATACCTCTTCCTCGGGGTCGATTCCCAGTCGGCGCTTGTGAGTCTACTTCAAGTTTGCCATGAATTAAAAATTTTTCAGTATTGCATTTCGCTACAACTAAATAAAAGTGAATAAATTTACATTTACGTCTCACAAAGCTTCTGGTATTTCCTTTTTTAATTATTAATCAACCGTTCAGATCTACTTGAACTATTTTTGTTCTACTAATGAAGTCTTTTGTAAACGCAAACGGGACTGAAAATTTGCGTTTAAGCGAATATTAAAAGGAAGACCAACATGTCTAGAAACATAAATAAAATTAATGGGAAATATTTGCCTTTTTTAATGAACAGTACGAGGCGATAACGCAAAACGTGTCTGATAGCTGAATATTGCTGTGATTTAAATCTCGCGCATGGAAAATTGGCGGTTGATTTAAAAATCAAAATTGTTTCGGTGAAAAAATCACTTGCGCTACTCCACAAGAGCTAATCAAATCAACTCATCTAAATTGTAGCGAAACATTCGCATGACAGTTTGGTCAAATTTATTTTCATTTCCCTTTTGAGTGTTTCACTGAACTTTCTAAAAAGAATTTAATGCAGAATTTTTTGGGGGACAGAACATAAATCATGAAAGAAACAGGTGCTACAAGAACATAAAGCGATAAATTAATTTTGCGCCAGTTTTAAATATTTTTGTAATGATAATTGATTTAAAACAAAAAAATCAGCTAATCGTTCTTTAAAACTGCTTCATGCTTTGGCCTTGGTACTATGGAATCCAGGCACTTCATTTCTGTTCTAAAATAACTAAAAACAATACAGGGCTTCAGAAGTCAGAAAGATCTGAGCATTCAATACCACGGCAAATCTATTTTTTTTCTTTTAAATTAACAAAGAATGCTTTCTAAGCCTAAAATTTTAAGGGCTTACCCTCCGCATTCTAAATACTGAATACAAAAAGTACAATTTATATAAAAGAATAAAGATTGATGCCTTCGCTCTAACATTAAGAAATGATTCATGCTAATCAAACTCGAAATTTCTATTCAGAGGATCATTGGCTTCAAGTCAAGGATAAATTCATCAAGATAGTGAAGCACTTGATTAAGCTGATCTGAGACTCAATAAGTTAGATCCTTCACGCAACGTTTATGGATATAATAGCTATTCCTTATGTGATCTTACCTACATTGGTCAGTAATCAACGAGGGCAACGTCTAGAAGAACGTGTTTCTTGATATACTACCTTATACTTCTTTGCTTTTGTCTTGAAGTTTTAAGATGGATGACCACGACTTATTTCACTGGGTGTTTGAAAAGTGAGTTTTTTTAATGAACTTTGTATGTAAAACTTTTGTAAATAGCTGAGTTTACACTTGAAAAGGGACAATGCTTGATAATCCGAAAAAATCTTAGACTCCCTTCTATCTTCCGTATGTTTTGTTTTTGAGAAGAATTAGACAATAATTCTACAGTGTAATTGTTTTAGTCAGCATAATTTTCATTCGTTAGAGACTTGTTCTACTTTAAAAAACCTGCGTTAATGTCTTTGACAGCCTTATTTAAAAAAAATTTGCGCATTCTATTTAGCTGTCGCTTTGGAAAAACAGTCCACAACTATCCTCTTATAAAACGCTCTTTCTGATCTTCCTCTTCGATAGTCTGCCCATGGATATCGGGGTCTACCTCATATCAATTCCTTTTCTACTATACATAAGCGTGACATCGTCAGTGTAGTTTGTAAGTTTTCCTTAAAGTTGAATTCATGTTTGTTGCAATAGCAGTCATTAAATTTATGGGAACTGGAAGAATCGAGAAAGTACCTAGTCAGAAGAATGGAAGAGATTAGTTTAGTAGCACCAATGTTTTTTGGTAATAAGTTAAGAACAACCTTTCTCCAAGTAGAAAGTCTTGAAGCTTCCTCTCTTTTAATTTGAGGCCTTGTCCAAAGGCATGACAGAAGCTTTGAAGGACTTCTTCAGTCATCTTATCTTTCTACGCCGTCACATTTGATTCCTGCCCGAACGTAGATCCAATCCAAGCTTCCAAATACACTGCTTGTTTGACCGAGACCCTGTGTCCTTATGTCAACCTTTAAGATCGACTACAGGTAGTTGGTTGAATGCCATAGAGTCGCTTACGTCTATGGAATAACTACGTTGGTCAATTATCAAAACAGATTGAATTCACCTTCGTTAGTCCGAAACTGAAAAAAATTATGAGGCTCCTCCTGAGAGGGCTTTAATCCTCTGAGGCTTATTGTATCTCATTCTCCGGCGTCGATGTAAAGTTCTTGGACTTGTCAAGTTGCACCCTAATATCATTTTCTGGGAGAATTTCCCCCATAAAATTTTTTTAAAGGCTAAAAGATTTCTGATTGGTTAATCCCCTAGACCACCTCTGGGTAAAAGTAATAAAGCAAAAGTTCTCAAACGTTTGTAAATCTCTTCGCCAAAAGCTCAGGAACAGCTTAATGTAAATCTTACGCACAAGATATCACTACGATGCTGGGTTCATTAATTACTTCACTTCAAAGATTAAATTTTGATTTCAAGACATGTAATTATGTGCTCAAGTATCACACAATTCTTTCTCATTACAGGAGTGAATCCTATTGCAATTTTTAGGCAAGTCACTATTTTCGTCCAAGAGTCAGCCAGAAATACCAGATTAAGACATGAGGTGACAAGATCATCATTACTGGAAATTGAAGGAAAAATTGACAATCAAACAATAAAAAGGATTTAAGTATCCACTAATGCTTAAAGTGATTCCTTGGCTTTGTAAGCTCAGCTAATATTTTTGTTAATTCAAAAAACATACTTCGTTGAGGGAAATGTGTCTAATGTCTAATTTAATAACAATCCTTTGGAAATCAAGGCTCGTGATTCTTTCATCCATTCATTCTGGCCTTTGTTATATAGACTCTAATTTATTTGGATAAATCATTTGTTTAGAAGAGACTGAGATGCATGTTTCGAGCCTGATCAAAGAACTCGTTCAATCACACACTCTCCGTAAATCAAAATGGGAATCCCAATTGAAATGTAATTCTTTTAGTCCTTTCGTTGGGATTTGTGGCCACAAAAGGGTAGACTAAGAAGCTATTTAATGGATGCCTTCTAAAGTAGACAAAGAAATCAAGCTTAATGGAAAGGAGTTCTTAAGACTAGCATTTAGTGCTTTGATTCAAGTCTGTATGTATGTATGTATGTATGTATGTATGTATGTATGTATGTATGTATGTATGTATGTTTAACCAGCCGCTTTCCCTATCTTCATCTTAGATTAGAAAGTCATTTCGCCAAATATCATCAGAAACAGAAAACAGGTATATAGGATTGAATTTTGCAGAAGGTAATTGAAAAGTAGAAGGTGGAAGTGCAACAAGAACTAGTAAGGAGGATTCCAAGAAAGTCAATGTGGAGAAAAATAAAGGCTGAGACAACTTGAAGGCTTTGACTCTTTAAAGAGGTACTATTTTAATGACCTTTTGTTGCCATTAACTCTTTAGATAGTGAGCTTTGATGCTGAGTTTTGTGTTTCACTTCAGTTAAATTGAATTCTTGTATCAGATATGGCATGAAGGGGTCTTCAATCCATGAACGCCAGAACATACTGAACAAAAGTTTAAATAGGGTGGGCGCACAAGACTCTCAAAAGATTCGGGTGACAGTCAGTCAGTGCTTTCATTGAATCAGTTTGTAAATGAAAGCCGGAATTCATAAAACCCTGCTGGGGTGAAAGTTGGGATTAAGATGAATAATATGAGGTATGAAGATTGTCTGCCTTTACCAATGTCAAGGACGGACGAGGTGACATTATGAAGTGGAACTGCTACCTGTACGATGAAACTGCGCCAGACGTTGATAAACGCTTTAAGTATCTTCTGTGTTAACTGTTCTGCGCTATTTGTTGTAAAAAATATTCGTAATTCTGTCGTTTCCCCGTTAAGTCCTTGTGACTTAGAGGATTCGCTCTAAAAAGTGCTCTCTTGAGTCCTAGTTCAACCTCGAAAAATAGCCTAACAATTTTAACTCAAGAGTAGGAGGGATGTCTGCAGACACCATTTTCAATTTTAGACCAGAAGTATTTCATTTTAAACATTTTTTTAAACTACAATATCCAATATCACTTCTCTCCTGGATGAACCTTCCCCTTGAAACTGATCTCTATCTAATTCGTAACTTTCTCAACTAGTGCGTTAATTTACTCTGCAAGTAAAGTTACATATGTGGCTGATTTACTTGCAGTAAATATGAGAGAAACTGAATAATTTGATTTCAAAATTTTCTCCTTCGGTTGAGTTTGAGGCTTTCAGGACCACCCTCTTCACCTTATAGGTATCGAATAGCTAATGAAACTACTGAGATTGATTTATAGGATGCACGATTTATAAATTGAAAAGACTTGAAGAGCCTTTATTGCTCGATTTGGGCCTGACAGTTATTGCTTCATCTTCGGCATTTTCTTCGAATTTGAAACATTCAGCCAACTTTTACGGCCACCATCATTTTAAATTGATGACATTAGTAATGATCGCTCACCAAAACTCCCCCAGTCGAAAGGGAGCTAAAACCTAGAAAGAGGGCTAGGTAGCTTATGAAACTGTGTCCTTAGTGATCTAACCAAAACCTTGGTCCCATAATATTCCGAGCTTCCAAATGATTGGTTGGACAGAAAAGCAAGATCCAAGGAAGACTCTATAAATACTAAATTTTGTTTTCTGACTGCATTCTTTCTATTTGATTACAGTCTGTGGAATCTGCTATTCACGAGTAAATAATAATTGCAGTTTGTTAAAAAAAATCATGCTTCAAAAGCCATATTTCAATGATCTTCCTGAATATATAAGTGCCTCGCTTTTATGTTGGTATGCATATGCTGATATTCTAAAGGAAAAAGTGTACATAGAAGTGTAAAATCATCAAAGATCCTATCTACGAGACTGTCTTGACTAAATTATGGTATGCTTTCCTCACGCAATGCGATTCTTCTTAGCTACCTATTTTAAGCGAATCTATTTCGGCCCCATCTGACTTCGCTTTAAACGTTTGCTTTAGTTCAATTGCCGCTTAACTCATGCCGATTTTTCGCTTTGCCACTCCTCTCGATTCACTTAAATAGCGTTTTCAATGAGGTCGGAAAACACCGAGGCCCCTGCCAGTGTTAACAGATTACAGGTACGTCTTTAAGCCCTAGCCATAGTCAGCTTCCCATAGTGATCCATTTTAATGATAGCAGTTAAAAAGGTTATTTAATTTTACTTTATATTCTCCCGTCTCAGTAGGGCAAGTCCCTAGGACGTACTTGGGGTACAACGGAAGTATAAATAGCTTTTATAACAAGTTAGCACAACGTTTAACACAGAACAGAGTAAAAACGTTTGTTGACATCTTCGTTTGTCTGGTCTCTTTTCTTGTATGGCTTCGTCACATAGGTAGCAGTTTAGCTTCCTCGTGGCACCTCATCCGTCCTCGTCCGTCTTTCAACATTCTGGCGGAGACTCCATTCATTCCTACACGCACGTACATTCCAAAGTCCAGTTTGAGACCACGAATCCGGTTATTTACATCCTGCCTCGTGTACCAAGCTGTAAGAAGTTGTAATTATGCTGGTATAAACTATTTTTGTCCATCCTAACCGGTAGCCCCTTTCATTAGCCCCCAAAGTTGCCCCTGGGGTTACCGGTAGTCACCACGAAGAAGTTGAGAGTAGGATTGACGACCAGTTACGAAGCTATCATATCTTTGGTAGTGGCAAATAACTGCATTATAATCCAGGGACCAAATTAGCTAGAGGGTTGGATGAAAACAGTTCTGGCAAGGAGTATTGCAGAACACAGACATACATATCAACAAGCCATCCTGCATTCTAGTGAATGATGAGTAAAACCTGCTTTGTGCATTAACCTTAACAAGACGAAATGCACCGCAGCATCCAAAGACGTGGAATAAATATGCATTATGAAAACGTCTTTTTATATTTTTATTGTTGATCAAAATAGAGAAACTATGTAAAGGTATTTCAAAACCTACTTTTACTAAACTTTCCCACATTTTAATAACAATTTGGGTTTAACACCAACATTGAGAAACATTGTTGATTTATCACTACCAAAGCTGTTTGTGGGGCAGGGCGTATCCCTTTCAACACGACCGCCAGCAGTATCTGGGGGGTGGACAATAAAATTTTCCAAACTTTTTGTTTCCACCGCCTTACTGAATTAAATGTTATTTGGCTCACAAAACCCAAGCAAAGATTGAAGTGAAATTAATTTTATGGCCCAGCATCCCATTTAAAAACAGTATGTTTCTTAGCAATTTATTTAATGAAGTTAATTCAAATAGATCAACTGTTTTTTAGAGTTAAGCTCTACTTAAAGTCAAAATATTATTTACGCTCTGATTTCGTGGAAGATCAATCTGGAATTCATATATTTAACTCAGGTGGTTAGATGCTCCTTTAATCAAAATATTACAGTTGAATGAATTTAAATATAGCGCCACTAATAGAAGTTTAAAAAAGCTGTTACAGGCGGGACTTTACGTAGCGTACAAAATTTAATGTTTTCAAATCAGAGTCAACTTTTTCGCCCGCTCATAATTGACTTTCTCTAGCCCCAATCATGTTGACCAATCAAATCATTATTGATTTTTTATCTGACCAACCACATCATTGCTTTCAAGGAAAAGTTTAAATATTGCATTGACAGCATTGAATGCATCTATATGATTCATTACCTTTACCAATTTGAAACATCACTGGTCAACAATGTTTCCAATGAGTGAAATCAGCTAGCCTTAAAAAATTTGGAAAAGGACTGAGTCTACCAGGTTATTCGATCAGTGTGCATCTGTAATGAAAGAAAAAATGCGTGCAGTAAAGTTACATAAGTGAACGGTGGTCTGCTAGGAGTGTTGATTTTTTAAAATTTATTTACACTGTACCTGCTAGAAGTGCGAACAGTTTGTACACCATGTGACATACTTCAGTTTACATGTCTTCAGTTCTCTGGCCACGTCTCTGGTATAGTTCCATTGTGTAACTAGCAGTTCAACTTCGTAGTGGCACATCGTCCGTCCTGGACATTGGTATGGGCAGACGATCTTTGTACCTTCTCAAGAATTCTTTTCGAATTTCTATTGGAGATTACATTCACTGCTAAATGAGCGCACGTTCCACAGCCCATGTTTGAGACCATGAATCCATGCATGTATATCGTCCCCATTTACTAGGATGTAAGTAGCTGTACTTCTGCTGGCATAATCAATTTTATACGTCCGGTGGGTGATTAGTCCTATCCGGCCGCCCCTCTCATTAGCCCCCAGTTTTGCCCCTGGGATTACCGGTGGTCACCACGAAGAAGTTGAGAGTAGGTTTGACCGAGCTCACTTAATGCCAGATTTATATTGCGCCTGGTGACTGAACCGCCAAGGGTGACTAGCATCGAGAAATTTGAATGTCACATTTTTAGAATAGTATTATCTGAACTTACTTAAATGCTTAAGGGTCTAGAATTTGGAACTTTCTGATTCATTGGTCTTTATTAGATATGTAATTTACCTGCTTAAACTAATATCGGCACAAGTCTTGATAGCTTATCTGAGTACTTCATTAAATACCATAGGTGATTTTATTTTACCAGAAGCAACCGCAGATAGTACTTCTGTGAATTTAGGATGCAAACAAATGAAAGAACTTTCAATCCCAAGACCCATATAGAAGCAGATGATATTCACACAATCTGCTGCAACAGTGACTTAATGGACGCAAATTTTAGCAGGAACGTCCATGCATACGGAGGAACCCATGAGAGTTCACTGTCAATGTGTCACAATGAGCTTATTAATATCTTTCATGCAGCTTTTCAAAATTTTGGTGTGCTGAGTTATGCAGGCCATTTTCGATTCCATGCTTGATAAGAACCACTGGGCTGAACGTACCGGCATTTTGATCTACTTCCTTCCTTTTGCCTTTTTCATTTCTTATCGTAGTTGAAATTAACAGATGATTTATAAGTTCACACTTTTTAACTTTTGATAGGTGCCTAATAATGCCACCTCATGCAATGTGGTTTGAATCTCTCGATGCGATAAAAAACGATTTTCCTTGCTGTTTAATGCTAGCTTACTCGAGGATAATAGAATCCGAGTCAGTTAAGCAGGTGAGTATCCAAGTATTTTCTATTTTTCCAAGACAGAAGTTAAGACGCTTTGCTCATCATAATGACGATATTCACTTCATTGTATAAGCACATTTGTACAGGGCCGTAATTTCAAGTTAATTCTTTTGCACTAGGCCAATTGACAAGCTGGCAGAACATTGAAAGAATTTATAATAGAATTTTCAACGTGTAGGATTGTTTCCATTTCGTGCATATTGGGAAACTTTCTATTCCAAGCTCTCCGGGAGTGTAGGATTCTCTCATAATTATAAGAATCAGCATCTGCCTCGCCTGCAATCTATTTCTAGTATGGGTCGAATCCGCAGATATACAAGAAGAATGACAAGATGCTTGATTTTCAAATGCACAATCCAGCGATTGAATGGGTTCTCGCCCTTACACAACAAGCAAAACAAATACATCACAGATCAATTTTGATTATTTTTTTTGTTTCTAGATTTGAATTCTACTGAGTGCTTCATTTAGCTTAGTAGGAATTCCCCTATTGTCAATGGCCATATAATGGCCATACCTTCGTTGATGCTTCTTAGAGACCATATCTGCATTTCCAGTTAAAACTAATTGAGTCGAATCAGTGATTAAGAGTGCCTTTAGTTTAAAACTTTTGCGAATTAGTACAAATCTCAATTACTTTCAGTTAGTTGAGATTGTGGAAGCGAAGTTTATTTATTCACATTCCACTAAATTTCAGTATCTTTTTGATCCTCACTTAGCATTCGATTTTTTCATGCATCGATTAGCCTATTGATTGAGAGCATTTTAAATCTAAAAGTCTACTACGAAAATCTGCTATTTTCCGATCGCTCCAGAATGCAATCCCGCAAGAAGAGCAGACTCCGATCCTTGTCTCTTCATTCAAATCCTCAAAAAAATTTCATTAAAAAGCGTGAATCTGCATTTGATATTCTCGACAGACCCTCCGATTGTATCGGGCCTGAAATTTCAGCTACAACTGTTAGCAAGCCAACTAAGTGTGAGAGGTTTTGCAAGAAAGACGACTTAATTTCAATTTTAAAAACAAGAGAAGCAAGTACAAACGTAAATGAGTTGAAAAAATTTCAGAGAAATATTATCTACGCACTGAATAAATTTCTCAGGCAAGTTGAGTCCGAGGCAGACAAAAAAGCTCGAAGCACATATGGCCTTTCTGTTTAATTTGGGAAAATTTTCATTATGTTTATTTAAACTATTCAGTAGGAAATATAATCTATAGAGAGAACATTATTACCTTGTTTGTAGGGGTTTGTTTGATGCATTATGCATTAATTTACTCCCAAAGTGCCTGATATAACCGAGGCATTTTCTAGTACTCTTCACGAAAAGTACGTCTTTGGATGGCCTGATTAAAAATTCGTTTTGTGCAACCCCTACTAACAAGTACTTTTAATTCTGAACAGTCTTGAAAAAGCCAGCAAATGACATTTCGGATTGGTTTCCATGGTAAAATAAGTTGATGAAGACATAGTAGCAGGCACAGTAGTCATTTATAAATTAATAAATTCACTTCATTGAGTATTATTTTTTTATTATTTATCCTAGATATCAGGCTTTTCTTGAGTATTGAAGGGGTGATTTCCCTATTAAAAGTACTTTCGATCTAACTATCCATCAAAGTTATTTATTCCTTAAGCGTTACAAATTTTCGCCCGATCGTTAGGACTTGAACTAAGCCTTCTCTGGAGTGAAATTGAACTGGCAAAACTGTAGACCCTTAGATTGAAAAAATATCAGAAAGTAGACAATTTTACCAATAAAATACCCGATTTTTGCGGTCGTCGAAGAATTCAAGTTCAAATCAGTTGGATGTGCGTTTGACCACATTTTAAAAATCCTTCATTGCCCAAGCAAATAAAATTATATACTTTTTGCAATTGAAATAACAGTTTATTTGGTCACTAGTTATTTCGCTTTCATATTTAATCGTAGAACTTAACGGTGGTTCTATTTTTGATTCCTGAAGATTGAGGCAGGAGATAAGACAGCGGTGGGAGCCATTCCTCACTTTACGGGGTGGCTGTAGAAAGCAAACAGTTAATGATATACAGCCAACTGCCAGGAACCATTTTCATAATTTGGAAGGCAAGCAGGGAGAGTTCGTACGCTATGATGAGGTTAAGAAGGATAGAATGGTCTTTGTCTCTCAAGTGCTCTTGCAGATTTTGCAGTATATTTGTTCATTTCGGGTTTTGAACCCAAATTGAGTTTTGATGTATTATGCCGTTAATGTACCTAGTCCAGAGATCTTCACCAGCTCCGGACACATTGATTTATATTTATTTATTACTATTGTCATCTTTTTTTCAGACTGTAGCTTTTGTCCACTTCATCAGAATTATAGTTTCCAAGGGCATTTTCCCCAATAGCCCTCATGGACATCCAGTTTATCTCATTTAGCAATCTTTGCTTGGATCGTAATTTGTGAATGCAACATATTATGCTAATTATTGGTTTGGTTCTACCATGTGCAAACACTGTGCATGTCCAGGAGCGTGGACGATTTCTAGCCTCAGCTTCCCAAGCAGCTAGATAACGAGATAATTACACCTGGTCTAGGCAATTATGATATTTCATTGTTGTTTCTGACTGCACTTGTACAAACATGGTGAAGCCATTGCTTTCCACCTTCAAGGCATAGCTATGGCTTGCGTAGAACACTAATACGCCCAGGTTTATTTTGAGAAAATGTCCCTTAACATTTACTCTGGGTAGATTGAAGGTCACACAGTCACGATCGCATTAATTACCATTGAATAACGTGTTTGATCACTTCGGCCAATAGGCTAGTGCCTACGAGTTTGGAACTCGCAGTGTTTGATCCAAGCAATGTCTATCTGAGTAGTAAACTATCAATGCCAAAATGTTTTCTTTTTAATGCACTTATTATCACGCATGCGGTGAACCCATCTTGGCGAGAATCACTTATAACTACAGCCACACTAGTTGCCTCCAACCCCAACATGAAATCCAGTCACGAAGTTTATTGTGGTTTTTCAATTGCACTGAAGCTCTTGAAGCTAATTTGCATCCGATGGATCTATTAAACGCCAAAGTAAACAAGGGACTGGTCATGTTGTTCCCCTTTTGAGGCATTCTAATTGATAAAAGTACCAAATGGCCGGTATTGTCATTTAAGAAAATGTTGATAGCTATCTTGAGTTCTGAAGCTGTCCACTGCCGCACAGTTAGAACTCAGGAATTTTTAAAGATGGTTTGTAGTACTTATGGTAACTAGGAAGGCAATAATAACGCTGAATTATTCCTTGCTCTTGGAAAAATTAAAAACAAGGCTAGTTTAGTTGTGGAATTGTTTTGTTTTCAACTCGGACCTATCATTTCAATCTCAATCTTTTTGGAGCTTCTAATTAGTCCCATCGGCAGTTATTTTAATTTATCAAATCGAGATCATGAAAATACTTGTCTAAGTTGCCTATTCTATTATATCTCGCCTTGAGCACAATCCTCGACTCATTACCATTACAGCTGTAATCTAACAGCGAAATGTGGAGGTGATAAAACCTTTTTTACAAAACCATTTCACTCTATTATTCTTAATAAGCCGCGTTTCAATTTCACATGCTTTTTTGCCCCTTGGTCATATCGAAGTACAAGTCTCTTTCATCATTAACTTTATGCGTCGACATTGCACAGAGATTTTCTCCTTTTGGTATCTTTTTTGTAAGCTTGCATTAATCAAAAGTTATCTGAATGATTGTTGATTATAATATCTTTCTTTTCAAGATAACTTACAGCTGCTTGCTTTTAAAAAAAAAACACTTATTGAAGCAATTATATATCCGCGAAGTAAAGATGAAATCCTGCACGAGAGATTAGGAATCCGCTGGTAAATGCTGAGCCGATACCATGTTTGGACCAGTAACGTTGAAGGATTTTGAAAGAACTGTATGTGACAACGCTGAAAAAAAATCTTACATTGTGACCGACCGAGTTGAAGAGCGTCTTTGTGCCGGCATAGGGTTGAATGACAGATAGCCAATTAGATTCAACTCCGCACTGTTTTAGCATGGAATGCTCATGCCCTCAAAGAATCAAATATGAAATACTATCAACGAGCAAGCTAACGTTAGTCATGAATTCTTGTCCTAGGAAATCATCAACTGGAGAAATAAAGAACTATGGAAAAAGTAGCGGGACTTCGTTGATGATCTGTTGAGTGGTACTTAAGTAAAAATGGCTTCAATTCAAGGAGTAACTTAAAATCCTTCCCAAATTCATGAGTTTTGATTACTTTTTGTGAATAAGGTAAAAACAAGCAATAAATACAACTTTCTTGCCTATGCTTATTTGCCTCTCAATCCGTTCAAATAAGGCAAACCAACAGCGGTTGAAGTTCATCTGATTGCTAGGGTTGAATTGAATCGTTTAAGATTTAAATTCGGAAAAAGAGACTTGAATTTTAAGGCAAATAATCGACTTTCAAACAACACATTTTCAGTTTAAGCACTGCTTTACGACATTTTCTCATGAAAACCATGAAAATAACCCCCTTCCTTTTCAAAAACCGCCTCGTCAACACTCTAACCTACTCCTTGTCCTTGGTTTCCCCCCATCTCATGTGCCTTTGTGTTACCCTGTAAAGGGACCTATCACTTTGTAGATTTGTCCACTTCCGCTCTTTGACCACTTTGGCTGCTAATTGTGCCATCAACGATTACCATTATACTGTGAGCCGACTCAAAACTTTGCATGCGTGGGCTGTCAAGACTAAATGTATCCACTGAATTCTACATGAGGAACATTAATTCATAAATTAAAATGCACTTAGTTTTACTTAACAAGAAAAATTTCAGTCAACCATTGACACAAGCATTTTAGCAGTCATAAAAATCAGGGGCTTTGGCCTAGGCATGTGTGAGCTCACCTCTCAAAGATCAAGAATCAAGTAATGATTTGCAAAAGTAATCAAGAAATGTTAAATTCGCTATTCATTTCTTTGTCCTAACGAATAGAAATTCGATGCAACCCCATTTGTTTCAATATCTGCTTAACTTCAAATTAAACAGAAGGGCTGGGTGGATGACAGTAGCTTAAAGTGATACCCTATTCGTCTTCTCAATGTTGTCGTCAGTTGTTTGCCCCTTCATCTTTTAAAATTTGGACCACCACATTGTTTATGGGACATCGTCTGCAGTTTCAATGAAAGACACAATTTTACCATTCTTTTCGCTATTAAAGCATTCACTCACGTCGGAATTCTGTTTCTCTTCATCCGCTGTCATTTTTTAATTGTAGTAAAAGGGACTTGGTGAGATTCATGGCGCACCAATAAAGAAATTCCCCTCTAACTTTTAGCAGTTACTTCTTTGTATTACTTCCTGCTGATATTGGTTTATCTCGGCGGATAAGGAGGTAATCGGACCTTCTCTTCGTTGACCCGCATCGACTGGTGACGGTGGCTATTTCAACCACTGGAAGCGTGCTGCTGAGCTTAGGCCCTTGACGCCTGAGCTTGTAAAAGAGTAGTATAACTGTACTAACTGCTAGTTTAGCTTATTTAGTCAACGCACCAAATTCACTTGAGGAGGATAAACTTCCTTTTTCATTTGTATCTTCAAATCAACACGTTCAATTTTTTTTTTATAATTGTTTATTTGCTGCAGTCTAGCGGAGGGCTAGTCAATTTCTCTTCTATCACATCACGAATGAAAACAGGTGGAGCAAAGTCTTGTTAGTTAATTTTCCGTTCAAAACAAACTTGACATTTTTTTGCGCAGATTGGATTTAGTGTTTGTTTTTGATAACATCGGAGGCTATTATTGTGCTATTTTCTATGAATGCATGAAAAAACTGTTACCCCAAAATGTTTCTGGATGGCAGTTTTGGTTCAAATATATATTTTGCTATTATTTGGAAGTGAAATTTATATACGAGGCCCAGGGTGTCTGTAGACATGTAGCATCTTAAGTGGATTTAAGGAATAATTAGAAATGGACAAGATTCGGTCAGAGCATCATTGAAAAGTTTTTTTTTTTCCATTTGCGTTCAGTTCTTCAAATGCCTAAACATAATATTCCATCAATATTTCCAGCCTTAGTGATCAATCCATTAATAGCGTCCTCTATTGAACCTCAATTTGCCATTCGATACCCAATCAGCTAACTTAGTGCTCTTCCGAATATTGCATCTATCGGACGTTAGATAAAGGCAGTTTTGAGTTGTCCATTTCATTTCCATTACTAATGACTGAGCAGGCAAGCATGACTGAGTAAATGGAACAAAGTGAGTATGAGCAAGCAGACAAAGTGTTTCTTTCCGAAGTCATTTACATGGTAGACTCAAGGCGATATGTTAAGGTCAATCAAATGAAAATAGAATAAAGTAGTTTGATTTCCTTCAAGGCTCATTTTGAAAATTTCCAAGTCTTCTGATGTAGAATAAGCAAAATGAATCTTATGGATGTTCAGAAACACATGTTTCGCCAGATTTCTAGTCATTATCTTAAGTTATTTTGACTACTTTCTAATGTTTGTAGTTCCCTTCAACTGTTTTCATACCTAGCATCTTCAAAGATAACTTCTTGTCCCTCATTCATCTATAGCAGAACTGAATTGGAAGCTAGGTGGTAGGTGATTATCCGTCCATACAACCATTCTTATTATTACAACACAAGAACTCTATCTTCAAATCATTCTTCTGCTTACCATCTCACTCCTATCGAATGTCGTCTACAGCCATTAATGGCTCCCAAAATAGCTACTTGAATCCTAATTTTTAAAACTTCTAAGTTGTGTTTTCACCTCGGAAGTTAATCAAGCATCGGTCGAATAGCTACGGATTACCACTAATAGCTAAACTGTCTTTTTACCTAGTAACTAACATTCACTTGGGGTTGTTGTTACAATCGCAGTAACGCAAGAAGATTATGATTGAATTTTACTCTGATGACATCAAAAATAGTTTACTTTCATCAATTTAGAGGTCGCTACTTATTTATGTGCAAATCTTGATAAAAGGTGTGAATAAGCCATTTCTTATGATGTGCGAATCGGACTAAATTTTAGCTCTTTAATTTTGCTGATCAAAGGTAGTTGAAAAATGCCGATCTCCGGCGACTACTGTCACGGAGCTGATGGCTCAGTCAAACATGCTCTATATCAAAGGAAATGTAGCCATCAACAAAAGAAATGGCTGTTGTAAAGTCATCTCCATGATTGAAAAAAATTAAACAGAAAATTGAAAAAAATTCTGCAGTCTTTCATAAAAGCTGGTGAAATGGAAATATAGTTAAGGGATTAAATAAACCCGTTTCTTAGGAATTTATTTTTTTAAAAAAGTGCCTTAAATTTGGCTAAATAACAAACCGATCGAAAGTGCTAAAACGGCATGGAACGAGACGATGATTCGAAAGTCCTCTGTATAGACCACAGAGAAGAAAGAAAATTCACTCAGGAATGGGCACAAATCGACGCAAATTACTCATCAGAAACGGAAATTCGACGTCGTCAGTGTGAAATGATTTGCATCGTCGTAATGTAACAGTCATCTCGGACAATTTGTAATTGACCGGAACTCAACATTTTAATACCGCTCACCATCTTCAGAGAAGAGGAACGACAGAAGTACAGTCTCAAATTATTTTTGTTCCTCCCCACCCTTTAGGGCAAGTCCCAAGGACTTATTGGGGGTACAACAGAAATACAATAAGTTACATTTTCTAGCATAGAGCAGTTGTTTGAGTTAATCGACCCGCTGGTCTTGTCTCGGCTTGGTTGTGTGGCGGGATGGCATTCAGTTCTCCTGCTGCATCTCGTGGAGTACCTGGGATAGAGTTCTTCGAAGCCGTGAGGGAGCAGATGTGTATTTCACCCTGCCTGAGGGACTTTTCGTTGCTTCCTATCTTCCACTCTATCATTTTTCTCATTCGTATTCAGCTTTTCCGCTTTTCTAATTCAGTTTGTTTCTCCCTTTCTCTGATTTCGACCGAAGAGTGACAGTTCCGAATATGTCTTTCTAGCCACCCTTGAGCCTTGTATCTTTTAAGGCAGTCTATAAGAGAGCACTTTATTCTAGGGTCGAGAATCTCTTCAGTTCCATGTTCTTCTTCTCCGTGATCTTGTCCTACGTGCATTCGCATATCTCTTATTTTGGCGAAGGATCTTTGGCAGTTTGCGTTGGTGCAGACAATATCACGTTGTCTTTCTCCTATCAGTCTAGATGTATAATTTTCGTCTCGAACTGTAGGGCTTTCCTTTGGATCAAGTAGCCTTGAATCTGAGTGCTCTTGCCATATTTCTTTCGCATCCTTAATTAATTGAAGCATCCAGTTCCTTGTATGTGAAGCTTTCTTTGTTTCGGCTTTTTTCAAAGTTACTGTTAATTATGGAGAGTATCAGGCTATCTTTGTCCATCTTTAAGCTCTTCCATATGTTCAACATCTTAGTCTGTATAAGACTTGCCAGGTTACGCATTGGGAGTTCCTTTCGGATTTCCTCAACAGTTTTGTCTCTTCGCGAATACAGCCCAAGTATCATATGGTGAGCCATATTCTGTATTGCTTTTAGTCGATTGTTATCTTTTACTCTCAAGACAATAGTTGATAGTCCGTAAGTGATTGCAGGGTCGACAAATATTCGCACCTGATGCGCTTTTAGGGCATTTTTGAGACTTCTCGAGCGCAGAAATGGTCGTAGTCGTATTAGGCGCCTTTTTGCCCTGGTTAAGTTTGCGATTATTGCTCCGTCTGGCTCACCAGTGTCTTGAATTATGGAACCAAGATATTCGAAGTGTGAGGCTCGTCGAAATGACATTCCAGCTGCCTCAAGAGGCCTTTGGTCCTCACCGTCACCAATTTGAAACCAGACAGCTTTGTTCGCTGCAGTTTGCATTCCATATTTATGCATCGTTTTCGCAAGATGCTCTATTAATCTGACAGCTGCGACTTTATTTGACGCAATGAGACATAGGTCGTCGGCGTATTCTAGATGATTTAGCTGCCATCTTTTACCCGAGTGATCGATCATCTGTACTGCACTGTCCTAGAGTGAGGAGAATACTTCATCCAATATGAGTTGGAAGGTTAATTTGAAGAGAAGTGGCCCTTCTTTTGAGCCTTATCTCACACCACGTTTCATCTCAAAATAGTCCTTTGTTCCCCTCAGTTCTCCCTTTGGTGCGTCCATCAAGGACTTTACTGAGTGGATCATTTGCCAAGAGCAGCCTAGATCTATCATTCGGTTGATTGTTGCAGCTGTAGGCAGCGAGTCGAAGGCCTTTTCCAGGTCGACAAACACTAGCTTCTGCTTCTTGTCCATGGCTTTCTGTGTAATGGTTCTTGAGGGTAGTTCGTCAAGATGTTATTTCAAACTTTGGCACAGTATAGATGCTTATAACTTACCTTGTAGATACTTACAACTTCAGCATCGATCCAAGCTCGAGGTATAGGAGTAAACCCATTATAGAAGTCATTGAACACTTTTAGTAGGTAGGCATTTAAACACTGATTGTCCCATTTCAGTAGTTCTGATCTAATTCCATTTTCGCCGGGCCTTTTACGTAATTTTAATCTATTTTAGGATATCTCGATCTCCTCCATTAAAATAGAGGAGTCTTTTGGTAGATGAGCATAGTTTTTGATTTCTTCAGTGGTTCTTTCCTTAACCAGTTCCCGGTAGTGTGCGACCAGTTTGTGTGTTCCATGAGGAGTTTTCCTTCATCATGTCCTTCAGCAGCATGAAGGCTCTACGAGGTTGTTTCTCTGCGAGTTGTACATGCTTTTTTTTAGTTTCGTATCAGGTTGTTCACCTTGTTTCTCTGCTCTTTTTACCTCATAAATGTTTCCTGAGATGGGTTTGAGAGCCAATTTGCTCTCAACTGCTTTTGTAGCTGTAGTTCTCTATTTTCCTTTTCGCAGATAGCTGGATACCACCCGATTTTCTTTCCTTCAGCTTTTTGCCTTGTTGTTTTGTCGGCAGCATTTTCTATAGACTTCAAGATATCTTCGTATGTAGTAGTCAAAGGGTCCTGAGGTAGTTCTATTTCGAGATGTTCCTGGTATGTTTGCTTCGATTTTCTTATTTGTTCAATGCCTTTAGGCAGTTTCCACCATTGCTTTTGACTATTTATGTCCACCTTCAGAGTTCTGTTCTTACTTTTTCCTAAGCGTTTTCTAAGATGTGATTTGAGCTTGAGGATTACTGCTAGTAAGCAGTGATCAGAGTTTGCGTCTGCCTTTCTAGAAGTTCGTATATCACTTATTAGGAATATATTTGATCCTTTCATCAGAACAAAGTCAAGAGTAGCACCTTTCCCTTTAGGGTGGTACCAGGTCAGTCTTCGAGTTGTTGGTTTCCGAAAGAAAGTATTCATCACGTGTAGCTTATATTCTTAGCATAGTCCTAGCAGCCTTAGACCGTTTTCTGTAGTGTCTTCTTGATCAGCAAAGGGACCGATTAGTTTGGCACCAATGTGACGAGCATCAGATCCCAATCTGCAATTGAAATCGCCAAAGATAATTATTTGTGTGCAGTTAGAAAGGAGTAGTTGGTAGGTTTTGGCCACAAGTTTGTAGAAGGATTCTTTAACCATTGCGTCCTCCGTACACTCAGTCGGAGAATAGCATCCCATCAGTCCTCCTCCAACAGGAGTGTCAACGTCTCAAGTCTGTTTGAGACAGGGTTAAATTCAGCTTTTATGTTCTTTTTAACCAAAAAGGCGACCCCACCATTTCGTCTAGGGCTTTCGCTGTGTCCAGAGTTGAAGAAAGCGTGGTTATCGATAGTTAAGGAGCTGGATTTCATCCGAGTTTCCGTTAAGGCAACAATGTCCATACCTCACCCAGAAGTCTCTTCGGCCACCTGGCGGAGCTTCCAATCATTGCTACAGCCACGCCCATTCCATAATCCGAGTTTCAGACCATGGATCCAGGTAGTATGTCGTATCTTTATTAAAAGGCTATTCGTGGACTCTGATTGTATTTCCGTTGGCACAATTATGAATTTGGCGGTCAAACCTACTCTCTACCTATACGTGGTGACCACTGGTAACCTCTAGGACAACCCAGAGGGCTAAAGAGAGAAGCGGTCGGAGAGGACTAATAAACCACCGGACGTACAGTCTTAAATAACTTATTGAAGGCTCATAATAGATCCCTAATACATTGTTCTATCGACCTCCACAACCAGAAGACGAGAAACGATGACACATCAACAAAACTGGAAGGAAATATCAATCCAAAGCAAGGTAGACTAAAATGACACTTAAAACAGATATTTCCATCAGATTCATTTGTGCTTCAGTTCAGATCCAATATCTCCTATTCTGGCCCACTCTTAGTTGACTTGTTCTGCCATTCAAGTGGATATGCGAATGCACTGCTTGGCAAAGTCCATAATGAGTGATATGCACTTGAAGACTCATTAGTCAAATCGATCTGCATTTTACTTTACACTTTACTTCTCCGACTGGTCTATGCGCCACTTCAATAGACCTCATCAACCTCACGACTCTCCAATCCACAGCACCTGACTTGTCTTCGAAGAATTGATGCATTTGAGAAGCCTTCAGTTGAATGAGCACCGATTCTTCCAAATTTTCAGAGGAAAGATGCCTACAATGGTGCTCGATTGATGACAAGGTGATTGGCTAGGTGTCGTTCAAAGACGAGTCTTTGGATCGATCAATGCATTTAATGCTGATCTAGAAGGAAATGCACTTCTGCTCAAAGTTGATTGTTGCATTTGTTTTGTCTACATTCGACTATACATTGATCTTTAAGTTAATGTAAATGTCACTAACAATTTCTCGAGAGCACAAGACATGTTCGTAGATTTTGAATTGTGTGGATTCCCTTAGTGCACTTATTTCTCAATACCTCACAAGCAAACGTTGGAATCCCAGAACGACACATGTCGTTTTGCTTAATTTGTCTGTACACTGAACCTCAATCGTGTGACCGAATAAAAACCACACTGACATGGTTGATTTGCATAAGGAGAATATTCGCCTTTTCTGTCCCCTCCGGATTCGCTCTGACTGCGGTGGGACCAGATGCGAGCTGCATGATAATTTTTGCCAACTGCCGCGATATCCAAGTTATGCAAACATCTTTTTCACATGACCAACTTGTGAAGGGAAAAACATGAGCCCATAGAGTCATGCGAAGTGCATATTAATTGTGAAGACTTCGAGTAAATCCATGGTTCGGCACTTCTCTGAAGGTGATTGAAGATTAATTTCAATCTTCGGTGGCTTGACACCAATCAAGCCAGTATCTTGTCACCTTTCCAACTTTTACTAGACCGCCTCTTTGTGAATCTGACTTAAATCAAATGGTTGGCCTTCATCTAGTCAGCCAATATGCACTGACTGGCTTGATTGGTGTCAAGCCACCGAAGATTGAAATTAATCTTCAATCACCTTCAGAGAAGTGCCGAACCATGGATTTACTCGAAGTCTTCACAATTAATATGCACTTCGCATGACTCTATGGGCTCATGTTTTTCCCTTCACAAGTTGGTCATGTGAAAAAGATGTTTGCATAACTTGGATATCGCGGCAGTTGGCAAAAATTATCATGCAGCTCGCATCTGGTCCCACCGCAGTCAGAGCGAATCCGGAGGGGACAGAAAAGGCGAATATTCTCCTTATGCAAATCAACCATGTCAGTGTGGTTTTTATTCGGTCACACGATTGAGGTTCAGTGTACAGACAAATTAAGCAAAACGACATGTGTCGTTCTGGGATTCCAACGTTTGCTTGTGAGGTATTGAGAAATAAGTGCACTAAGGGAATCCACACAATTCAAAATCTACGAACATGTCTTGTGCTCTCGAGAAATTGTTAGTGACATTTACATTAACTTAAAGATCAATGTATAGTCGAATGTAGACAAAACAAATGCAACAATCAACTTTGAGCAGAAGTGCATTTCCTTCTAGATCAGCATTAAATGCATTGATCGATCCAAAGACTCGTCTTTGAACGACACCTAGCCAATCACCTTGTCATCAATCGAGCACCATTGTAGGCATCTTTCCTCTGAAAATTTGGAAGAATCGGTGCTCATTCAACTGAAGGCTTCTCAAATGCATCAATTCTTCGAAGACAAGTCAGGTGCTGTGGATTGGAGAGTCGTGAGGTTGATGAGGTCTATTGAAGTGGCGCATAGACCAGTCGGAGAAGTAAAGTGTAAAGTAAAATGCAGATCGATTTGACTAATGAGTCTTCAAGTGCATATCACTCATTATGGACTTTGCCAAGCAGTGCATTCGCATATCCACTTGAATGGCAGAACAAGTCAACTAAGAGTGGGCCAGAATAGGAGATATTGGATCTGAACTGAAGCACAAATGACATTGAGGAGGTAGTTAAAACAATAAGATTTCGCTTGTGTCGTTCCTCTTTTCTAAACGTGGTAAGCGGTATAAAAATGTTGAATTCCGGTCAATAACAAGCTGCCCGAGATGGCTGTTGCATTACGGCGATGCAAATTATTTCCCAGAAGGGAGTACATTCACTTGATTCACATTGACGACGTCGAATTTCCGTTTCTCATGCATAATTTGTGTCGATTTGTGTCCGTTCCTGAGTGAATTTTCTTCCTTATCTGTGGTCTTCATCCTTAAGGGGCCTTTCAAATCAGGCTTTGTGTCAGTCTTCTCTTCTTAGAGTTTAACCTGGTTTTTGTCCTGATCCTTTCTTGTAAGGTCGAATACGATTTCGTGCCTTGATGGTGTTGTTCTGAAGTCTGATTTAGAAATGCGAATCTTATAGAATTGTAACCCTAGCCATCGTACACAATTGTGGAAGAATGTTTAACCTTGATTGTCAAATGTGAAAGTAAAATATTTAACATTTTCTCAAATATACTATTTCTGCATTTCAGTTTACACTTGTTTTGATCCCTCTAAATCTTGACAATTAATTATAATAAATAGAACTGCTTTACTTACTATCTGTTGCATATTTGCTTAAGTCAATGCAGTGTGAACTGCTGGGAGCCTCAGCGCTTAAACCTATTCGCAGTCACTTGCATTTCTTTGGAGTTCGCACTTCAATTCCTGTTACTGGCAGCCTTCGTACACCATTATTTTCTTCAATGAATGATATCGGCGATTGACAACTGACACAGTCCCTTGGCCTGCTCTGCTTTCGCACAGCTGTGGTGGTATATCATCACCGTGTCTTAGTCAATACCGTTTATTTTCCAAGTGTTTGTTAACTGTATGCAGGTTCGTTCCTCAGTTAAATCTGCTTTTTATTGTACAAGGTAGTACGAGGCACGATTGCCTTACCTGTCTTCAACGCCACAAATTAGAATAAATAGATATCTGCCAAAGCGGTTCACCTCACAAAACGTGAGATTGTTTTTGAATGATACTCTAGGATTCTCTAAACTTTAGATGTTTTTGCATAAGTATGTAATCTAAAGTGCTAATGAAGCATTAGCGGAATATCCAGATGATCACGGAGATGGTCATACATCCGTGTGTGTCATATTTTCATTTGTGTATTTTAAAGGTATATTGATGAAACCAATTACTTTCCTAGACTAAGGGCAAGACAAATATTGAATACCTCTAGGAGGACTTTAAGCAGTTAGATGGAACGTGTGCAGAAGAGGATACTAGCTCAAATTTTTCCCATTTATTTAGCTTTCTTTATACTTTGTTTGAAAGAAGCAGTTGAAGCGAATCCTCCTGGCTGAGTAAATAGTTCAAAGTGTCGTCTTAGCCAGCACTAAACCTTGATGGTCGAAAACGGGCTTTTGTTTGACCCACATTGACTTAGCTTCCTGTTACTCGTTCTTCAAATGATCGTTTTTCGTATAACTGATCATTTCTTCGAATTCAACAATGAGTCTTGCAAAGATTCAGGCTTGGAAAAGGACGTCCCACTATGAACGTCAATCTATACATTGATTGTATGAAATATTTTAAGTAGTGAATTAGCTCAATGATTTTTCATCCAGGAATCATTTGAATGAGCCTGGACGTATCTGACCCCACATTCAATATTCAATATACGAGCTGCCGACTCCTTAACCCAGGTGACAAGATTTTTCAATAATACTTTCGCCGTGAAAATTTTAGGATTCAAAGTTTCGTCGTCCTGAACCCATGATGGTCCATCAGGTTGCTTATGGAATCGTCAAGTGGCAGCTGAAATTTAATAGGTGGAAGACTATTGATGACACGCCATCAGAGCAGAAGTGTTCTAATGATGAAAGAGGTTTATATTGGTAGTGATTGGGAATGTAACACTACTAACAGCTGGTTTTAAAATAATCATTTAAAATTTTAAAATCAGGATCTTTTAAAAGACAGTTTCGCCAACAGTACATTTCCACTTTAGGGTTGAATCTAAGTGAATCTCTCGTGCCACTGAATATCGTGCTGTTCCTCTAATAATTCGCCTTCCGGAAGACATTGCAATAACCATTTCGAATCGTCGTAATTACTGAAGTACACCTTTTTTACGACCAGAAAGTTGCCTTTATCAACTATAAATAAGTGAAAGGTACTGTTTCCACTAAAATCACCCAAATATATCCAACAAACTAATTTCTGCTTAGTCTTGTGAAATCGAGAGATTAAAAGCCAAGACGTAAACTCGTTCAAGTGTTCAAGTCTACAAGTAAATTAGCCCTCTAATACTGGCCTGCGGTGAAAGGAGGATCTTGTTTGATTTCATTTCGATGGCTTGGCTACTAGAGCTTGGAGAAACGCTGGTTGATTAGCAGAGAAAATAAGTCCATTATCTCTCTTTTCAGATACTGATGTGATATCCAAACTTGTGTGATCGGTCGTGAGCTCTTACGAGGTAGAATTTCTTTGGCTAAGTTAGATATTAAGATAGCTTGACTAACCTTAGAATAAATAGCCACACATAAACTTATCCCACCTAAGATAAAAACAGCAAACGGTTCTTCCAAATGCGAGGGAGTGTTTTTAATAAATTATGTGAGTAAATAGCAAGTTGTCTTAACAACGCGACGCAATTCGTAAATGGCAGCATAATTAAATACGTAGGAGAATATGCAAAATTTGATTTCAAGTTTTGCATTATTAATTATTCCCTGACAAGTGGAACCTGCATCTGATGTATAATTCTGTGTGGCATTTGCTATCGGGTCTGAGCCTTTGGAATGTATATCAATCGAAAGCGTCTAGCAGAAGCTCTTTAATTAATGTTCTTGAAGGTGGCCTCTCCATCAACATTGTCCTCTCAAAAACTTCATTATTTTATTCATCAATACTCTACAGGGTACGTTGCTCTATCCTTGCGATACATCTTCATGAAATCCTCCATGCTCTAGATACCTCAGGTTCACTAAGGCGTGATATCAAATCGCAACATTAACGAAGACAAAGTCAACTTCAAAATGAAACAGCTAGACAACTTGGCACCTCCTTCGAAAAGTTCTTTCTAGTACTTTGATGATTTGTTCAAAGAAGCGCAGGCGTTTGGCACACGAGTGGAGCATTATAGCATCAAGACAAAATGCATTTGCTTTCTCTTATGATCAAAAAATTTCTCCATTTTGCATGTTAGGTGATATTTTTTGTGACTAAAACCATACTTCTAACCATCAAATCCACAAGATTTCAGTATCCGAGTCACCACCTATCAGAATAACGACTCATAAGATTTTGAAATTATTTTAAAGAGCGATGTTTTTTAGAGCTGCCCATAGATATTTCAAGGAATTCATGTCCAGAGTTTGCGAAAATAGTTAATTCGCTTTAGTATGCTTTAAGTAAAAATAAATATTGACATCAGCAAATAGTTTCATCAAACATGAAAAAAATGGAACTGACGTCACTAGCGACACGAGGACTTAAACGATAACTCCTTCTAGGTTTCATAAATTTTTGAAGCCTCCCATCTGACAAGCGAATATCAAGGATTTCTGGACAATTTATGTGTTCAAGCTAGATTAAAAATTGAAATGCTGGTTGGTATCACAGAATTCAGAGTGCTAGAACATGATTACGCATTTCCATTTCTCCAAACTTTTTCCTTCCCAACTGATTATAAAGTACGATTTAGGTAATGAGTAGTTGAACTTATCTATACTTATTAGCCTTGGCTTGAGATTCACCATAGAGAGCAGACTAGTAGCCAATCAGAATTCGAGGACCATTACATGTAGAAAATCGATATTGCTGAGATGTTTCTTGATGCAAAGGTAAGTGATGCTCTTTAAAACCCACATGGACATCAGAAGGAATTCATTCACCTGTGAACGTTAAATAACAATACACTCCATTTAAGGGTTCTCGTGCGATCACACATGGTATTCTTTTTGCAGTAGCGCAGTGGAACTGCAAATGAAGAAACCAGGATAAAAGGTTGACTGTTCAAAATGCAGAGCTGTACGTAGAAGCCATGTGTGACCTATAGAACATATTTAAATTAATGTTTATTTTTTTTGTTTTAAACCACTACTTTATCTTTATATATTGATGGATTAAATCCTTTAGTTTGGATCCTGAGGTATCTTAACACCTTTTGTTTGAGGGCTTGTCCCTTACCTTCACTCTGTTTCAGACCAGATATCAACCGTTTCAATGCAAAGTTAATTTAAAGTTTGATTTGCGAAAATGTGAAGGGCAAGAAAATTTCAGAAAGAATACTAGTTTGAAAAACTATCAGGCATCATTCAGCACCGTCCGCACTCTCGTCTAAAGACTCTTTTTATATAAAATTGACTCTCCAGTGTTTGTTCGTGAAATACCACCGCTGGACTTGATTAGCAAACAAAATAAAGACATCTCTCGGTTTAGCTGCTCTACAGATAGTATGAAGCTCGTGTTCTGGTGAAACATACACTCGCTGATCAGGAGATTGAAAATCCATTCATGTATTTGATGTGCCACTCGTTTATGCCACCTTATTCATCGAGCGACCTATTTCAAATTCTTCGTGAGATGCAGGCATATATTGCAGAATTCGTCGAGCAATAGCTCTGTCGTCAGTGATCAGCGTATTTATCAAACCAACGGCTTATTGAAACAGTCCCAATGGTTACCGTTATGTCCTTGTCTACTATGAATGTAGATTAAAAGCTTGCGTTTTCAATCGGAGTAAGCAGAAGTACAAATCGGTTTTTCGCAAATATCGCTCCTAGAATATTAAGAAAAGGCAGGATCTTGCTGTTTTACTTGAGTTGGAAAATTTACAATATCGCAATAAGCATCAACAGCAAAGTGTTTTAAAATCTTTCCATCTAAAACTTGATTCCTAACAAGATAGATGGTCTCCAATAATCTCTTTTGAACGCATTGTTCTGATAAATGGAATACTCCAGTTTAAATCGTTTTAACAGACTAAGTTGGTAAATTCTGGTCTTCAGTAGGGTTGCAATCGTAATTTTGTTTTCTCTCCACCCTTTAGGGCCAGTCCCAAGGACTTATTGGAAGGTACAAAAGAAGTACAAATAGCTTTTATAACAAGTAAGCACAACAGTTAACACAGAACACAGTTAAAATGTATTTTGGCGTGTTCAGCTGTGTTGTCTCTTCTCTGATGTGGCCTCGTCGTAGAGGTAGAAGTCCGGCTTCGTCGTGGCGCCTCGTCCGTCTTCGTCCGTCATAATGTCTCCTACCAGAAATCTTTCAAAAATCTGAAGGAGACTCCATTCATTGCTACATGCACGCGCATTCCACATTCCAGTTTGAGACCATGAATCTGGTTATTTACCTCGTGCCTCGTGTTCCAAGCTATAAGAAGTTGTACTTCTGCTGGCACAATCTAATTTCATACGTCCGGAGGGCGATTAGTCCTAACCGACCACCCCTCTCATTGGCCCCCCAGAGTTGCCCCTGGGGTTACCGGTGGTCACCATGGGAAGGTTGAGAGTAGGTTTGACCACCTGCAATTGTAACACTGAAACAATGGTTGGTAAAATATAATTATAAGAAAATTATTGGACAGATGTCTTACGTGGGCTGAGAGGACCTGTTTCAGTGGTCGCATAATTGAGCTGCTTATAGAGATTAGAGTAAAAGTTGACGGTCGATTCCCATTCAGTGTCATTTTGTTTGCTTTTTTGATCAATATTTTTTTTCCTGTTGGCTTCTTAAGAGGCCCCGGAAACTTCTGCCTTGATCTGCATCCACAAACCAGGCTCTTCTGTCAAGCCTTGTTCTTCCATTAGTCTAGAAACGCATGGATAGATGAAACGGAGCAGAAAGTCAGTGCATAACTGATCAAACTGTGAACTAACTGGATATGAAGAAGAACAACTATGCTGCAAATCCATCCAAAATACTTTAAGAATGCGTTATTACCGATTCTTCTAGTGTGCATCGCCAGCTCTTTGCATGATTTTAACTTTTGGCAGCCTTTCACGATATCTTTCCTTTTCTACTTAACGAAATCTACCGTCCCACAAGCTGAAGATCATCCGTTGCTATCTTGGATGAAAAAAGATCAGCTGAACTGGCAACTCATTCATAATCCCATTGCGTTTGGGAAACTAAACTGCGGTGCCATTAAGACAAGTCAAATTTACAGTAAATTATAGTTCGTTGAAGCATAATGAAAGTAATTTATGGAGAATATCATGTCTTCTAATTAACTCATCTCTGAGAGTGTCATCCAGGTAAACTGTTAGGTTAGTAACGTTTTGTTTCGATAGATCAGGCAACATTTTGCACTAAACTGATGTCGCACACACAATTTTTATTTAATATTTCAGGAAACGGGAAATTGTAACTATTGGATTCAATAAACAGATTTCAGTGTTTCCCGACGGTTTAGCGGAAATAAGATAGGGGCAACGGTGTATTAGTATGTGATTTTAAAAATGACGCAGTAAATGTAGAAAACCAAATCATGCCGTCTTTTTCAGAGTTTATATTAAGTGCTGACCCTAAGATATGCCACTTCTCTTATGCTAGTTTTAAGCGTCTATTGATGGTCTGGGCATTCAGCACTAGTAATGGGCCCGTGAGAGGAGTTTTGAAGCATTCATCAATTTGAAAGTGCACTCCAAGAGAAGTACTTTGAAAGTTGAAGCAAAACTTGGAATATTGAGAGTAAAGTTGACGAGCACAAGAGTAAGGGATTTGATAATATGATGGGTTCATTTGGCGTGGCCTTAGAAGTGGCAACGCTTGTGTATTTGACTGATCAAACGATTCGGAGTAGGCTCGCTTCTAATAAAATGATATATTACTACTGTTAGTTAATGCCGATTCCTAAAGGGATGGCTAACTGAAATTCTTCAGTGGAAAAGTCATCAAGGTATCTTCCACACTCTTGAGAAAGAGCTAAAAGTTATGTTCTGTCAATAAAGGCTTGAGTAATTATTATTGTTAATCAAGTTCTTTTCTTGGTAAAGGTACCAGGTGCAGAGGGATAAAAGCTTCGTAAGGTTTTTCTGATGAACCTGTCTTCAAAGGAATTGGTTGAAAGGGGTTTTCAGGAAGGGGAATTGCGATTGCGGTGGATTGGGGTGCAGTTTCTGCTTGGCTATTCCTCTTATTTCATCCAATGCTGATTCTTGTAATTTGTTATTTTGATGATAAGAGGTACTCCATTTCTATTTTCATCGAGCTATTTGATTTTTTATATTATTTTTGGGGTATTCATCAAAATGGTGCAGAAAGAACCGAAAGAATCAACTGCGCATATAGCTGCATACATATGCATACATAGCATCTGATTCAAGATAGCATGTTCAGTATTTTAATGCCGGGTAATGTCACAATAGGCTATGGGGTTGTAAATAACAACAAGCTGTAAATAAGTAGTTATATGGCAAGAAATGGCTATGGATGCTCACTTAGAAACCCATTTGTGGGAAGTACATTAGCTGGCGCCCACTATTCTTAACCGAGAGATTGACAGATTTCGGCTGTTTGGCTCAATGGAAAAGCTTGGAGCTGCATTTACTATTGTGATTATTTACAATGCCTTTTGTGATATATCTGAACCGGTAAAAGTTGCAGGATCGTCATGTTGTTTATATGAGAAGGCGGGTTTTGAAAATATTTGGAGATGGATCACTTCTTTTGTCTAATTTACCGCACCCCAACTCACGCCTTGCACATCCTGATCAGGCTTATTTGAGTGACCGCTTGTACTTTTGCTCTCGTTGATGATCCACTCGTAGACCTCTGTGTCGAATTCTAAGTTACCCAGAATGGGGAAGAGACATTTATTCGATGCGGTCACTCGTCTCTTTTCCCTCCAAGAGAAACCAATTGTTACCTCGAATTTTGTTGGCTGTTGATTTAACAATTTCATTTTAACTCTAATCATTGCTCTTCTTTATTGGAACCCATAAAATGACTTGACTAAAAGGGGTGGAACATGCTACATTCTTGACAACACGACTTTCCTTCCAAAAAAAAGCATGTTTTAAAATTTTACATGGAAACGTATGTCTAGCACCTAACGTAAAGTACTTAAGTTAAAAAAAATTAAGTTTTAGAAACCATTCGGTTATGCGAAATATAGTAACAGGAATTGAAGCCAACTAGGAACACTAAATCAAGCACTTGTAGTCCTTCTTATTAATAGGTTTTAATGGAATTGACGTCAATAAAATATAAAGAATTCAGTCAGATATAGATGATTTTAGTGGGTGTGAAATTTGACCTCTGTATCCTGTTTGAAGTTTAATGTTATAGTGTGCTATGGCACACCAGTCTAACCGTGGGCATTGGAACCACCACGTCAATTTCATTTCTTGCAATATTGCGTGTCTCTTTTTGTTTATATTGTTAATTTTTATAATCAATGCTTTAAATTGTGTAGTCATTTAAAGCGTTCTTTTCTGATATACTACCTCGTTTGTTTGCATCTTTGAACTAAACTGCATAGATATGACTCGAAGGCTAATAGAACTATGAGCAAAAACACGAAATCATGTAATTTAGCAAAACAATTCTCTCTCCGCCTGCTTTCAGATTCGAGTTACTGATAGTAACCCTGACGTCTAAATTAATGTATTGTTTTAAGGTAATTCACCGTTCAGGTACCTTTTTGTTTTTCAGATTGCAAATTTTGCAAAAGTTCTGATGAAAATCTATTAATCGAAACAACTAATCTTATTGGTTAACGATTGCCTAACCAATCAGGAAAAGTGCAAGGCATGGAAGCTGGATCGACCCCGCAATCGAGGTCAAAAGCAAGTTATAGATGATATCGACTCGAAGAGTGGAGGCGAGTAAAATCATCATGTGATTATAAATTTGTGAGCTAAAGATCCAGGTTCTCTGATAATCTCCTACTTCTTTTCTTTATTTTTTTTATTTGATAAAGTTACCTTTCGATGGCAAATCTGCTTTCACACGTGGTGTGATTATTACTTTGGCGGTTTTGTACTGCAGGCTCAAAAGGACCTGGATCGAGCGTCAGAGCTTAGTATTGCTTGAATTCCGTGAATAAGTATAAATAAGCGGAAAATTCGCTTGGAAAGTCTTTAATTTCCTTCCAAAAGTTTCCTTCCCATTGATCAACCATGCAAATTTCCACCCACTTTATGGTCCTGGATCTTGAAGGGTGGGTTAGTGCGAAATCGCTTTCATTACCGACTGTATACGCTTACCATTCTACTTGTAAATATCTGCCTCCTTCAATTCTTCTCGTACCCTTTTCAACCCATTCTTCAATCTAAAGCACAATAAGCACCATGGGCTGCGAAATCATCTGAATTGCACCCAACTCGAAAATGATACTCCTTTTATCTCTAAAGGAAGGGATTATTTTTAAGCTCTTTTATCTGAACGAGTCAGACTGGATTGTATTACAAAATTGGCTTTACATGAAAGGAGAAACTTGAAAATTGGTCGACTGTTTTCAATTCTACAATCAACAATTTTTATTTTAATGTTTTAGGCAAATATTTTTGTGGAATTAGCTGATAATTCTAAGTAAAACCACATTCATGAAATAAGAAACATTGGCATTTTTACTTGGCCAATGAGTTATTTCATTTTCAAGCAAATCATTATTATTTCTTAATGTTAGTCGAAAACCAAAGGGAGAAGAGAGCGAGACAGCTCGTGATCTTCAATAATCGAATTAAGAATGACCTCTTCATTGATGAAATCAGTCTCGTGTATACTTCTGGCAGCAAACTTCACCATCCGTGTAACTAAGCGCATAGTTATTGATTAAACGAATATAATTATGCTATTTATCGGTTTTTCGTCACTTGGCGTTAATAAGTGAGCCTTCGACACCTAGACGAGCATCCGAAAAATTGCGGTCAGGGAGATTTGATGAAGACAAACATAACTTTTTCTTTCAAAGGTTGATCATCTTGGCGAAAATCATCCAGTAATCAACCTGACGGCCAGGAAAACTGATTTCCTCGCTTTCAGTTCGTTACCCTAAATGGATTCGGTGGTATTCATTTGCCATTAATTGCGAATCGTTAGAAGATTCTAAGGCCGGCAAGAGCAAAGGACAACTGCCCTATTTGCTCGAAGACTGGCCGACGTGTAAACATTGTTGGACATAAAGATGTAAGGGTTAAGGTGCCGAATAGATTAATACATGGGGTATGTACGAATAATGAGTAGAAAGGTATTTTGCTCTTAGCTGCATTGCTTTGAGAGTGCGTTTCAGAGCTGTATAGACGTTTCGAAGCAAAATATTCATTTATCTGTTTCAAATAGAGGCAAATTAAAGTGGCAGAATGGACTTCCCCAGAGCAGGAAAAAAGGTAACCGACGTGATGAATCAACAAATGCAATCATTTTAAGGGCATGAAAAATCCACCTTTAAAATCCAAGTGGTGTCTGCCAGATCGAGCCTAGAGTTGTGTTTGAATTGGATGGAATTCGAGAGATTTCTATTAGTGTGTTTCAATAAGTATTTCGCCCCTGATATTATTAAATTGGAAAAGTGGACGCACACAGCTTGGAGCGACTGAGAACCGATTCTCGGATTTCAGTGCTTTGCAGGGTATTCAAACCAGACACAGATAATTTAAAAGATTCAAACTTACGACACTGCAGCAAACCTCCGTCTAACCTCTAGCAAAATTCCGTAGTTACCTTCAAGAGCTGTACGAGTGACAATATCGTCGTAAGTTCATGAAATCTTCCTTATCTAGTTGGCTTTGGTGGCTGAGGCTCTACTCTAAGCAAATGCTTGGTTTCATTCAATCGAGGAATCACTCGATATTAAGAGTACTGAGTGAAATATAACTAACGTTATCCAAAGTCGAACCTAAGGGTATTTTTTACCAATTTTTTAACCTAACCTAATGAAGTGACAGCTCTAAATTTCAACATTTGAATTGAGGTTGCCACTAGTTATTACACTTACTACTCTTGTCTATAATTATGTTTTTTTTTTTATTTTTCCGGCTAATGTTCGTGTTATCATGCCCTTTTTAAAACATGAGAAAAAATCTTAACAATTAAATCTTTCAAAACCATTGGCAAATAGTTTCGTGTTTTTCTAACTTTACCAACATGGAATTGCTTCGATTTTACTAGGCCAATGCTTTAATAATTGACCGCGTTCCGTGAAAATGCTCCAGGATTCATTCTCCCTCTGCGTTTCTCGCGGATGCCGTCGCTCGCCCGCTTATTCGCCTATTCCTTCGGAGCGACTGTATTTTATAAATGCTATCACTTAGTAGGAACAGTCGTCTATGTATGCTAATTTGTAGTAAACATTGTATTTAGTGCGAAGGCATTAGTATGGAGCCAAACATTCACGACGGTGATTATATGTTGGTTGAGAAAATTTCCGTTTATCTCCGTCGAATAAAGAAGTGAGTCTATCCTAGCCTTCATTACACTTCAGAGGTGACATTGTTGTTGCGAGGCAGTACAGTGAACACGACAACTGCCTGTACATACTGAAACGTATTCGAGCCGTTGCAGGCGAGACCGTAACCTACCTCAGTCCGAAGTTACACAAACCCGTAACTGCATACGTAGGTTACCATCTTACCTGACACCGTCCATGTTAGGTTCCCAAAGGCCACGTGTGGATTGAGGGAGATAACAAGAAGCATTCCCACGATTCCCGCTCTTACGGATCTATCCCTTACGAAGAGCTAGAATACCGCGTCTTCCTGCGCCTTTGGCCTGTGTCCTCCTTTGGTTGGGTGGACAAAGGAGACTTCAAATGAAGTCGTTTTCGCTATGCATTAGTAACCCCATACATATACTATCCCGACAGATTTTTTTACCTCTGAAGTTATTTTAAACCCCTCCACCGTGGATCCGTACTCGAGGTAATAGAATCAAAAAAGCTTCCTCTTTGAAATCCGAGTTCATCGGTATTGGAATCGACAAAAAACATGGATCAGAGACGTCATCGGTGTGTACATGAGAATAGGTCCTTGGAGGGGGGCTGTCGCAGTCTAAAAACTGCCGACACGGTCTCGAGGGATGAGTCGAAGATTCCCACCGTGTTTTAGAAAAACTTCACCTACAGAGATGAATCAAACGTGAGTTGATTTGGCGGGCGGTGTGAGCGCTGAATCGAGCTGCTGTCAAGCTAACAAGATCATAGGCCGCATCGGTTGAAGTGAGGTCGCATGCTCACCTGCATTCTGATTAGGATTGATCCCGATACCGTCATCAGTAATTATAGCGCTGGTTGCCGGCGGCACTTTGAACTAAAGAGAGCCAAAATAGTTTTTTAGGTGAGGCCGCGTAAACGACCCAAAATTAAGCTTAAAGTGGGGGTACGGGCGGCGTGGGCGTTTGTACACCCTGGTAAGCCATGACGTGCTTGGTGTAACGCTTGTGAGTGTCTGCAGGAGAGTGTGCTTTTGGAGAGTGTGGGGTAACAATAAGAGTCAAATTAGGCTCTAAATGAGCAGCAAGAATTGAAACTAGCCCATAAATTACAGAGTACGATGTTCAAAGTGTAGAAATACCTCTTCAGCAACGAATTTCAATACAGCCGTAAAGGGTGTCGAATCAGGAACATCAAGGCTAAACCGTTTTGTTGAAAAGAGATGGTCTTACATCTTAAATGGTAAATTCGGATCCGATGTCAGGGTTATTTGAAATCTAACTCTAGACCTAAAATACAAGTTCTTAGCATAAGAGACACGCGAGATCAGTAAAATTCTGGCAACACTCACATTGCGCAACAGTGAATCCGGAGCCCAATAAATACCGACACGTAGATTACTAGTGACCTTGGATTTGCCTTGCCATTTATTAACAGATGGGCACAAATCAATTTTCATCTTATTGATATTGAAGGATGAAACTGATCTTGTATTTGCTAGCACTAATTTCGCCACACTTGCTCACCAAATACAACGGCTGACAAGTTTAATGTTGAAAATAATGCATCACAAATTAAACAGTCAATTTCAGGAGTTAAGTCACTCGGTGCATCATCTTGCCTATTTAATGGCTGAAAGCGGTTTTTAATCTTCTTACGCTTTTTAGTGGTTTTTCTTTATCACATGGCTTCTTGCGAGTTTATTTTGAAATCTGTTATACGTTTGGAAGCTAATATGGTTTACGACTGAGTATAAGAACTGTTCAGTAAATCTGCTAAGTTAATTCATTGCAGCTTATTACCTTGTAATTATTCTGCAAGTATGAAATAATAAAACATTTTGACATGCTTTAATTTTGTACGTATTCTAAGCAAATAAATGCACTGAACAAGGATCACACTCATAAGTCATGTTCGCATATACTTCCTTGAAAGCATATCAGTGCGCCATCCAGATTTAATTCTTGAATTATTTCAGTTAACGTGGACAGGCAAACTGCTCTGGTCGATCTTTCACATACCTGTGTTAAATTTTAAGAAACGCAGTTAAGTAATAAATATCTCCTTGGAAAACAAAATCGGTTGATCAATTTATTCTTTTTTCTGATAGCCAAAGTTTCGTGTGCCTATCTGTTCAAATTCATGAGAAAGCATTTTATGGCTTTTACAAAGGTTAATACAATGCATATTTAACATATTCACCTTTGCTTACCCCGGATTGGCAGTGGCGAACATGATAAAGTGAGAGAAAATGGACGCGAATTGTGTAGTTCATTTGTTTAGCTACAGCACTATATCAGATTTTTAATTTTCAATTAACTTTTGTCCAAACACCGTTATTCCTGTCCAGACCAATTTGTAGTGCATATGTCTCCGAACGAAGCATTCTTTTGTTCGGCCTTGTAGTCTGTATCACTGAAATTGAACCAAGTCATACTGTTTAAATGTCCTCCATGATGGGTCCCTATCATCCTTTATTTATGTTATCAGTGTCGAACGATCGTGGAGTTTTTTTTAGCTAAGGCCCTAAAACAAGTACATATGCTGTTCTTCTGATTCTTGATTAAGGTGAGGCTAGAAAAGTTCTAGTTAATAGAAGCTTTTCCAATCTGTACCGCCTAAGATGACTGACTATTAGGCTAGATTATAGGGTATGCATAGTAGTTGAAATCAACATTATCCCAAAAACATTCATATCAAAGATAATTTAGAACAATTTATTGAGATCTAAAGCGACTATTGCACCAAGATGTCTATCTTAGTGTCCCAGAAGTGCATAGGGGAGAACACTGAATGGGACCACCCGATTCTGTTATTTTGCTTACCTTTGCATTTGCTCCAAGCTTTGTCTGTTATGACCAGTATGCATGATAGATGCGTAAATAATGTCACGATTTTATTGAAAAACGATGATTTTTTAAGTCTTGGCCACTGGTAAGCTAATCGGGCTGCGGAACGCAAATGTTCCCCTTAACTCATATTTTATTATTTCTTGTTCGTTATTGACTCGGATAGAAAACCACTTATTTTGACCTTTTGGATAAGATTGTCCGATCGTTAATACATGCCCTCACTGATAACCCTCCACGGTGCTCCCGATACTTTGATCAATCTGATAAGCTCAAGCAAACTTAGAATCGGTCTGGGTTGATTTCATGGTAACCACTAGGAAAGTCAATCACTGGCATTAATTCTAATGCACAATATAAAGCCTACAATCTCGTTCATTGATGAAGTGAAAATTCACTAAACTATTCTAAGAATGCTCTCTGCGCTACAGTCTGCCAACAACAGCCCTGCGCGCAATAGTCCTAAACATCTTATTTTCACAAAAGAATAGGCTTGAACGGCAAACCACGACTGATAAAGCAGAATAATTTTGGGATTTAAATAACTTGCCGCAAAAGCCTTTTCAGCAGGCTTGCTCTCCTGGTTCAGCTTCGCCTTCAGGAAGAGGTAGACACCAGAGAAATCTTAAGTGTCAATGACTAAACGAATGACCTCCTTCAATCCACAAATTGTACGCAAATGTGAAACGATCGCCAAAGAAATTATTAGAATGTACCGACGCAATTGGCCTGTTTATTGCAAGGGTGACTCAAATTTTATACCATCCAAGGATAACCAAAACGACATATTCAATACCTACAATCATTTTTTTAACCAGAGGACTTTAATGCGGGCGACGATCATTCTGATTGCTTAAAATCTCCAGATGAGGCGTCAACTCATGCTTTGCTGCAAATTTTAAACTCGTCCTCTTCCTAACAAAGACCATGATAAATGAATGACCTAACTTTGGCTCTGCGCCAATTTTTTTCAAATGAATGCAACCGTTGATACAGTTTCTCTGGTTTCAAACTACTTATGTTACTCTCGAAGGACTCAAAGGCCTATTTTTCCGGTTTCGAAAGAGTTCTTTGGATAAATGATGGGCTTCCGGATTTGAATCTTATTTGATTTTCGCATCGTACTTTTAAGATTGTTTTCCTGAATTTCCTTAAGGCGCAAGAAGGACTCAATACTTTATTAATAAAATTGACTATCACAGAACCACTTTTGAGCGGTTATTCTATACCCAGGGCCGGTCCATACCGCAACAAAGGGTGTGATAAACTATGCCAGAAACCACACAGCAGGTTTTGACATCTCCACTTAGCTTCATATCACACAAAATTCATGCTGTATTAGATAAGTATTATGCAATATGGACTTTTACTGATAGGGTTAAAACCTGTAAGCTAACTCGCACCATGCTCAAGAAGAGATCTGTCGAACTAACTCAGCACGTGTGCTAGATGCCAGAAATCAGCTTGAAATTAATGAGCGACCGATGTGGTAGATACTACTATGCAAAGTGACTAGACTGGGGTCTAATTGAGCAGTTTAATTAATTTTAAACGGCTACTTGGAATCAAAACGAGAAAGCAATAATGAAAATAATGAAGAAAAAGCCAGTAAGTAGATTTCTATGGACTCAAAAAATCTTTTGATTCTAGGCTTTCGATCATGAATTTCTGTTCAGAGCTGAGGTGGTCAAATCTACTCTCAACCTCCTCGTGATGACTACCGGTAACCCCAAGGGCAACTCTGGGGACTAATGAGAGGGGTGGTTGGGTAGGAATATTCACGAACGGACGTATAAAATTAGATTGTGCCAGCGGAAGTACGACTTCGTACAGACTGGTAAACGAAGCACGACGTAGATACCTGAATTCATGGTCTCACACTGAACTGTGGAAAGCACATACATGTAGCAATGAATGGAATCTCGGCCAGAAAGTTGAAAAGACTTCTGAAAGAGGTATAAAGATTGTCTGCCACCAAGAAGTTGAACTGGTACTTATACGACGAAAAATGTCAGAGAAGTGGCCAGAGAGCAGAAGACGTCGATGAACGCTTTTACTGTCTTCTATGTTAGCTTTTTTGTGCTACTTAATGCAAAATGTATCCATATTTCCGTTGCACTCCCAACAAATCCTTCGGACTTGTCCTAATTGGTGGGGAACAAATAAAATAAAATAAATGAACTCAAAAAACCTTTTAATTCTAGGCTTCTGATTATAAATCTCTGCTTAGAGCTGACTTTTTTTATATAGAACCAACCGGCGTTACGTACATGCGTTAATGAAGAGTAACCAGACCGGAACCAATAAGGACTGAGCAAGTTTGACCCGCAAGTCTGACAACTTATGCACATTTGGTGATGCATATGATAAAGTAAAGGTTTGTGCTCATGTCGATGGGTTAAGAAATGGCGTTGTCCAGTTAACAAATCGTGTGTGTGCATTAATTACTCGAAAAAATCTGAATTGAATGAATGGGCTCTAAAATTCAATCAAAGCTTGTTGATACAACAGTTTTTGGTGAATTGCTAAATCTGGTAGGCATATTTTTTAAAAGCAAAAGACAGAACCATATTATTTTATTGGCAGTTTCAATTATTCATAGCCCCTGTCGCACTAAAATATGGTGTTGAACTTGCTCATATTTAGCAGCAAATTCTCATACCTTAAAATGATATTCGCGTTTCACCACTCCGCAGTTTTGTATTGCTTCGCTTCGGTGTCTCATTTGACCTCGACCTGTCCCAAGCATTGCCCTTCGCGGGCTTCATGGCCTCCTCCAAGTCCGTCTGCAGACTCTCTTAAGCCAACTCCTAGTTATTTGACAAAGTTTCCCTTTTATTCATGACCTTGCACATCTATTCATCATTTGGGTTCCCAAAGCCCTGTGCTTATTAAGTTCAAATGGACAATTTGCCGGCTAGATTGAGAGCTACTAGCAAGCTTTGCAGTGCACGGATAGCTTCTAGTAGGAGTGTATTACTGTTAACATATCCCTCAATATCCCACAGCACCATGGTACGAGAAGACTTTTACCCCCGTGTCTGCACTCTTAGAAGGCTTATCACTCTAATGGACTATTAATTATTCCTCAGTTTGAGGTCAGAAGGTTTCATTAATTAAAGTCAGTTAACTTACCCCCTAGCTGCAAATACCTTATCCAACTGAGGAGAAGATAAGCAGATACAGTAATCAGGACCCATTTTCAAGTGACAATACAGAGATGATCTTGAAGGTACTGAAGTTAAGAGACAGAGTTTCCAGCACAGGATACATGGTTTTGTCACATAAATTGGTGACGGTCGCCACGTTGAGCTAAATAGTATCATTTCACAACTAATTGATCCTTTTGTGTAAGGGTTCTACTTATGTAATTTGGTGTAAATATACATAGGAACGGTGTTAACTATCGAGTTTAAACATTTACTAGAGCACCCGAGTTAGAACACTGGTTATAAGTAAGCGGTACAACCTTTCGATAATACACAGGCTTGTGAAATGATCAGTTAAATAATTATTAGGCATAAATATTAAACAAGTATTTGTAATCCGATTGCCTGCTTATACAGCGTTGGAAGAATTGGAACCTATAATGGGATTCCTAGTCACCACAGGCGCTAAATAAGTGGATGCGCCAATTTACATCGTATTTTAGGCGGTCTCATTATCGCGAATCATCACTGGACTTTTGGGTTCTTTCCGCGGAAAACGAAAGTAAATCGGAAGAGTGTCCTTGGCATATTTGACTATGAATCAACCTTAGGCAATTACCAAGTCAATTGATTATTTTCAAATGACATGCATTTCTTCTTGGTTGATTTGTATTTGTCGCGTGATTCGCTCGTGGTTCGGATAAACACTTTGCTTTTGGAACTAATATTTTTGCATTTAGGGTCAGCTTTATTTCTCGTGAGGAAGACGCAGGGAATTGTCTGCATGATAAGTATATTTTAACAGTATTTTGTTATATTTTTCCGCAAATAATTGCAAATGCTTGTCATTTGACTAAGAAGTAACTTAGAAAAAGCGTCGAGTATTTGGAAGATGACAGACTGTATAGCCCTTTGCATCTTCTTTTTCTTCGAACCCATCACTTTCCTCAATCTTTTCGCAATTTAGGTTGATTTCCACCCATTTGACTGACGTAATAGGTATTGCCGTTGATCGATCCTTGGTACTGTCGATCGTAGAACAGGTAGCTTTTTTTTTCAACTCCTTTGATGAATAATCCGCATTCAAACTGCATTTCGCTGATTTCGGTCAGGTGCTTATCAATCTTTTCAAGATACTATGATTTGGCATAGGATGCAGATTCTTGAGGGTTGGTATTTTGATTGATCTCAAGAGTCCTCAAGGCTGCATTGAGCAGTGATTTTTCAACCGAATTTGGTAAGTGATTAGAATTTTCAAACCCAACTGTCTTTTGCTTAATATGCTTATGCAGATCGAGTATTTCTGCTCTTTCTTTTGATCAGCACTTAAGTATTTCAAACTAAAGAAATATAACGTTCAATTAACAGCGTTATTTGTGGGTTTGCGAGCTGGGTATCATAACCTTGCATAAGAATCCTTAAGACCAGTACGGTTTTTTCCAGCTGCACCAAGCCCAAGTCCTGGTGGAAGTCGTTAAATGGACTTGTCCCCCGCGGAAGTTGATAAGCTGGAGGGCACAAGATCTGAAGTTGTAAATATCAGTGGTGTATAAAATAGGCTATTATTACATCACGTGCGCAACTCAGTTATAAGTACTTAATTCTATGTTTATTTTTGTGATTTTTAAAGCATTCATTTTGCTAAATTTATGAGTTATTAAAGTTAGAGAACAGACCGGATTACATTTTAGTTGGACAATGTCTACCTTAATTACACTTTTGTTAAAATGATTGGTAGAATAAAAAGGGATCAGTTAATATAACTATTAATGAAAATGGGTTAACTTTTACAGGTTCGTAGTATTGCAAGTCTGGATTACTTATGCCACAAAAAAGTTTCCATGCATTACCGAATTTAAGTGGTAAATTGGACTGCAATTTGTGATTGGAAATAAATTCAGAAACACTGTTTCAGGTTCCCTGAATGAGGTCAGTGGATGCTGGAAGTGCTAATGGTTAAGTGTGGTGTATCCTACCTTGACCTAATGAACCGATTTGGCCAACATATGCACTTTCACAAATCGATTCAAATAAAGGATTTCCACCCTGAATTGGTTTATTTAGCATCGTTTCAATTCTCTAACCTCAGAAAATACCTGCGTCAGTCTAATTTAACATTTGGCGTCGCAAAAAGAACAGTCAAGTGGCCGAGTCTTTTGTCGTTCCTTACCACGTTTCTGGGTGTGTAATTCTCCAATTCATAAACAGATGCTCCCCACTGATCTGGAGAAATTAAGTTTTAAGAGAGATTTTCGCCACCAGAACTTTAGAATTCAAATATCTTCCTCTTTACTTTTCCTGGTTTATTCTTGAGGGGAGTAAGGCGTTTAGTGTTAGTGATGCGTCCTGCACTTCTTCAAAATATCTGCGGGGACAAATAAAGTGGTACATCTTTTTATTGAGAGGCATTGAGGGAGATTGAAAAGGAACTGTTCCACTTTCATGCTAGCCGTCTTTAATGTAAATTTGGAAGCAATTATCACCGTTAAGGACCGGACAGATCCTATTTGGCACAGTGACTGGACGTATGCATTTAGGTGTCCTGGAATCTAAGTCAGGTCGGATACCTGCCGTAGAACATGCTTATAAGGGACTCACTAGACGCTGATCACTTTCGTTCTACTAGTCTATCCAACGTTTGATTTCTCTTAAAACGAGATGATGATGTCCATTTAAGCAAATATAACTAAGTCTGAAGCTATACAAAAAAAAACATAAACTCGCGTATAACCTGCATCCCAGAAGAACGCGATTTATACGGCCTAGTTCAATTGTGACCACTTTCTGCATTTCAAACTATATAATTTTATACGCTTTCATTCACTAACCGCCCTGCAACGATTATACTAAATTTTAATTCGATAGAAAATTATACAGCCGATGTAGATTTACTTTACAATTGAAAAAAAAAACCAATCTACTCGCTAATGCGCCTGTACCGAGGATATCATTCGATCTGCAAACCCACAGCTTGCATAATACGATCTTGAGAGTTTCTAGGTAATTATCGTAGGTCATTATTTTTGATCTAAGTTGGAAGACAAGTTTTTAAATCCCGTTCCCTACTGGGGGAGTAGCAAGCCTGTAGAATCGGATAGAGGATGCAGCGTAAAAACACCTTCAGGTTTATCTACTCAGTAGGTAACTGCTTTGGCCTTAAAGGGAGCCGACCGAACTGTTTCAGTATTGTTGATAGTGACGCACAATTACGATGCAGATGCCACCGACCAAATAGGAACTACCCGAAAAGAATGCGGTGCTGGGTCTGAACGCGCAGGTAGGTGATTAACTCTGAGCCTAACCACTTATCTTATCTTAATGCTGCCAACAAGATGAACCATACAGTGATTCTGGATTAAAAATGAATTATCTGAAAATATGATTGGCAGCATACCCAGATTTGATAGCTGTGGAATGAGTGTCAATTGTTTAAAACTCACGTTATATTATTTCCATGACTCTATTCTAAAACTTTTATGCGATTTCGATCTGCACCTACTCAGTCAGTCTTTCTTGCCAAAGACAGTAGACGAGAAACTGAACTCATAAGAAATGTGATACAACAAGAATGCATTTGAGGCAGCAGACTTTTTCCCTTACCAGAATCGATGGATCAGGACAGACATTAGTAGGATAATTTCCCATTTCAGCGGGTGGTAGGTCAATGGATTTGAGCAAGACATCCTCCGGGTCTTTCCACTATTTTTAGACTGTTGGCCAGGAATGGGATAGGATAATGCGTTAAGTAGCGAATTAAATGACGGAAACAGATTTAAACAGACGATTGGTCACGATGCATCAAGTGGTGGTATAAATATGTTAAGGGGTTTTTCAGACCACACTTACAAGTAGAGATCCAGACAGGCAGCCAAGAGCACTCCACCGACTGGAGATCGTTTATTGATGCTTAGATGTAATAAGGAACTGGAACCAATTTGTGTCCATCTCTAAACCGCTCCTCCAAATGTGAATTCTCTTTCTCCGAGTGGATAGCACTTGTCATTCTTTATGTCCGTGTTGCATACTGCGTGGTTGCAGAATGGAAGTCTAGGTTCATCACGAAATGATTGAACTTACCTCCAGTCAATTACATGGTCCAGTTACCATCAAGACTATTCATTCAACTATTTTTGTTTGATGTCTCCCTATTTAGGTGTTAGGTGGGAGCTATTGCCAAGCAGCACATATGAATTTAAAGATATCATCTTCCTCGTTGCTTGAAAAAAAAAATCAAAGTAGATGTAAAGCTGAAAAAAATTTTATTATCAATGTTTTAGGGCAGATGATCACAAGAGCACCCATTTTCACTGTCGAAATGATGGACCACTTATAAATAGGCCTCTAAACAAGCACAGTAGCGCTTCGCCGAAAATCTATTTCAACATCGCCGTTCTAGCGTCTTTGGCACTGAATGACATCGTGTTGCCTATGGATGCGTCTTTATTACTCCAGGTTAGAGCAAATCGTGATGGATTTGATAGAATCATTCTGGCCAACTCTATAACGCTTTGGCAGACTAATATACTAACATATATGGGCAATTATGAAAGGATCCTTTGAATGCCACAGGTTGACTGCCTTCCAGTCTTGTTAATTACCAGTCAATTACTATTAACTGATTCGCTCTGCAATCTCCAGTTATATCAAATGGTGGCTGACCCATTTTCAATGTCAGAATCTCTAAATTCTATTCTTAAATAGTGTTAATGACAGGTAACATTTCCTCAAGTGAACAACCAGTGTCAAAGTTGGACGGAAAGGATATTCGACTCATTAAAGCACCGTTTTTATTGTATCAAACTCTCTCCGAGTTCTGCTGAGGTTTTTCTCACTCTGTGTTGATCAAAATTGTAAATGACAAAAGTCATAGAGCATAGCAAATCAACAGTGGAGTTATAGAGACTAAAGACAGAATTCTGGAAATAAACTGACGTTAGAAATATCAAGGCCCTTTCAATATCCTGCCTTAACTCCTCCAGACTGTTACTTTATCTAACAGTACCCTAAAAGTATAATGTAACGGGAACATAAAGTCAGGCCTACTGTAAAAGATGTTTTCCAACTGGGCGAAAGGGATAGTGCCTTATTCCCTATCAAATTGAGAGAGCATTAGACAGCACTCAATTTATTTCTATTAAGTGCCCACTTTCTCTGTCTCTTCGGATAAGCTGAGATTTAAAGTTGTAAGTTAGTTATCTTTCTTCGACATTTCCAAGGTTTCCAATCCAGAGCACCCGCTTAGCAACCAGTGGCTTCATGGTGTTATTCAGCTGAATGAGTCTGCTCTCTCTTCGCCCATAAGAGTTTGCAGCTCCGAACCTTGGTTGGCATGCTTAATGCCAATACTGTAAATTCCGATTCGGCCTGGAATTAAAGCCGAAGATTGACTCTGAGCCGAAACAGCCAGGTGTTAATAGCCAACAGACCATCTCAGTTCTACAGCATAGTAAGCCTTCACCTTAGAGATCAAAATTACTGACTTTCAAAGCTCTCCTTTGCAATGATTTTCATGTTAGAATTCCGTTTGAGGTCTATATATTCATTCATCCTATTCTTATTAGAAAAAAGAATATTCATGCTTAAAACGGCGTCAAGACAAGCATCTACGATTTATGTGGAGAATTCAAAAAGTTAGCACAGAAGAATAAGAAAAAATAGAACTATTTGAAGGGTGATTTCAATCCAATTCCACTGCTAACTGATATGTGCATTCTTGAACTCGCCAAGAGAATCATATAGCTTTTCAGTTTCTACACTTCTCGAATTGTTCTGAAAGTTGTTTTGAAATAGATAACTACTGAAGGCAGGTTACAAGACTTCAACCAACATATGACTTAACGTAAGAACATGGAAGCTTCAAAAGTTGTGAGGCACGGTTCGTTCAAAATTACTTCAACTTTAACACCAATTAGCTGATTTCTGTCCTTCGATATCACCTTGATGAAGTATGTCCCTTGTCTATACAGTTAATTTCTTTAGAGTTCCAAAGCTGTGGCACATTAGTAGATCTAGAGGGGACGTGCAGTTTGTTGAAACATGCCACTGTACTTCAAGATTACAAGCAAAATAAGAGCTCATGGGCACTCATTTTGCAGTCGGGGTCGTCTGTATGGTAATCCTTTCAAGTTATATGAATACATTTTCAAAATTCCATATCATTCAAAAGCAATGCTGATACCCGGATTCGTACTTGAAGAAACTTCCCTCCAACTCTTATTTGGTGGAGGGGGGGGGGGGAGAAGGCGACTCAGTGCTTCTTTGAACCACTTCATCTGATGAGCAAAAGATTGACCAATGTCTTCTCTGCGATGGCTATTACTCCCACCAGATGGATTTCTGGTCCTCTCAGTAGTTTACTGGTCCCAGGCAAACAGCACTCCAGGGATACTTTTGACCGGAATCATTTGGCAAATATAGTTCAAATTAAAGCCAATTCAAACAAATGCAAATGGATTCTCCAGACAATTTTAGGTAATCAGAAGGAGGATCGATCAAAATGCAATGTTTATGCATTACTTGCATTGCATTGTTACCCGGGTCACTTTATCGGCGAATGGTTTCCATTTATCACTTTAGGTGACTTTAGCCCAACCAGAGTTTCCACTCTTAGAAGCAACCTTCCACTCTGCCTTCGAAAGGATTCATGCATCATGGTCTTTGCTTCTAAACTGGTCATTCATCTTCTTTATTGAAATAAAGAGCCTAGCATGGTTTTAGTCTTGATAGATCACGCGCCTTTTGAGTTGACCCTTCGGATGTGGCTGACAAAATCGTTCTTTGCAAGAGCCGGTTCCAGCATTTGATTCAGATGGACTTACACCAGCTTATAGCATTTATGTTCAAACTATGAGCATTCAAAAGCTCAACATTAAGATTAATTCTCACTACAAACATTAGAACTCTTTCAGTTTTATAGAAAGCTCTCCATGGATCCTTGTCTTGGATTTTAAACCTGGAAATCAGATTTCCCTGAACCTCATTTTCCACTTTTTCCGATTTCGCAAGTGAAATTCGATCAATCCTAAAGCACATGTGCAGAGCATTTCGCTTGGAATCACGTAATTCCCGTTTATCAACCACCCTCTTTTCTTCAAATTAACCAAGTTATATATTAACAATGGAACTTCAATGCCTGACTTATAACCATACAACCAGGTGTGCCATGCTCGTTTGAAGACGGCTTTTGCCGCATTTCATAGCACATCCATCAGTGATCTCTCCTTTAATTATGCAAAGCACACTATAATCGTTATGATAAGTGGTTCATCTAACGAACACGAATTACCCGAGGCAAAATTTACAATGTATTCCTTGGTTGAGCAGTTTTGGAAGCCATCAACTAGCCGACGCGCATCACTTGTTTCATCAATAAGAGTGAGAAGTCGTCAGTAAAAGTAACATTGAGTCCTGCAGCTGTGCACGTCTACAGGGACTAAAGTTGACAACGCAATAAAACAAAATGATCCCTCGAAGATCGACTTTCGGAGGAGCCCGCAGGTGGTCAGTAAAGCGCTGACCATTGCTGGTTCTCTCAACTTCTAATCCTGTATTTCGCAATATTTCTATTCTCGTATAATGGCTGTATCAACCAATAGCCAAATATTTTCGAACATGGCAGACCGTAACTATGGGCCTGCAGTATTTCATCTGATTTCATTATCCATTTGAGCCTGTTGACGAGGCCAGCATCCCACTCGAATTTTTACAATTAATGTACTAGCATTACAGTACAAAATCTATTTGACACTGAATGAAGACTTCTCTTGTGGCATTGTGACTATCATCATAAGCAGAGTGCAAGCCGCTGACTCTTGAATAAATGAAAGACGGGCTAACATCAACCCACAACAATTAAAAGATGAACAAGTAAGATCCTGTCTAAAATGGCGTTCGGCTACCGACTATAAGTAGAAATTCCGTTTTTGACGCCAAATAGTTTGCCCCTAACCAGTTTCAATTTGCCCCGAAAATAGAGAGGATAATTGTGGAAGAAAACTGAATTTAAGAACAGGCTAAACCTGCATACCGGAATCGCAAAAAGCATTCCCAAGATGGTAATCGCTCATTCACTACGTGTTCCTCCCAGAGAATAATGATGCGTTCACGCAGATAAGTGGAATGAATGCAGAAATCGATATGGCTGACCTTGAAGCTAGAGCATTTAAATACATGTGGTACCGATTTTCGATGCCTTGTCCAGCCCCCTCTGCTCCAAAATTTTTAATGTTATATTCACTTAAATTTGGTAAGTATTTGCAATTGTTATTTGTTTCATTATGTCTGTTCTTAAAGCAAACTTTCTTGCTTCAGAAGTTAATTCTCTCGTTGGAGCATCAGTGTTTTGGTTTTTAAAAAGAAATATTTGAAATGGCAAATTAATCGTTAAGTGCCTCGCTTAATAAATTGGTTTGATGAGACCTTTTTTTCAACCCGAATGTATTCATTTGATATTAAGGAAAGTCTTTTCAGCTGCCACGCTTCTCGTCATCGACTTGAAATTTTGGATTTAGCAACTTGTGTGCAGAAATCGAAGGATGAAACCTACACATTGGAATCCATTGGGTACGGTGCGGCGAGTGGGGCACCTTCGCTGAGATAGCACCGTTGGTCTTACGGTGAAGTGGACTGTCGAGACAAACTGTGAACAAAACTCCTTCTCTTTAATCCTCATGATTTATGCCAGTCAGCAGCCAGTAAAGCCTGTTTCCTGCCTTCAATCCACATGTGTTTCAAGCATATTCTACTAGCTTATCATATTCACACGCATTTGTTCACGCTACCGATTAAACTGTTGAACGAGTGAAGAGAGAATCTCGATCAAAGAGATATATTTATTTATTCACTCCTCACCCCTTTGGGCAAATCTAAAAGACTTATTGGAGGTACAACAGAAGCACACATAGCTTTTACAAGAGATAGCACACAGCAGTTAACACAGAAAGAGTAAAAGCCTTTATCGACGTCTTCGTCTCGTATCTTGCTTATGAGGCTGTAAGAAGTTGTACTTCTGCTGGCATTATGTAATTTTATACGTCCGGTGGGTGATTAGTCCTATCCAGCCGCCCCTCTCATTAGCCCGGAGTTGCCCTTGGGGTTACCGATGGTCATCATGAGGAGGATGAGAGTAGGATTGACCACCGGTCAAAGAGATTTTTTCCGTCAGCATTATGATTGGGAAGGAAGCCTTTAGATTTCTGCCTAGAATCAACTGCTTCCACATTTGCTGCCGTGCTAGAATGAAATCTTGATTATAGCTAGAATGAAAGTGAGTTCGATATTTCCCTAATAGGTACTCTTTGGTTGTCGAAGAAGCAAAATTTTATCGATGATAAAGCAGTCATGTGCGCATTTAACTTGTTAGATCACACGAGATTAAAGACTACATCTGGTTATCTGATTAAAAAATACCGAAATTTTGATGCCAGTCCAATGACCTGCAAAACAAAATTGCAGTATGTCGATCAGAGGAAAATTTCTTCTATTAGATTCTTTGGTTCCTCTCGTTTCGGATGGTCGGGATTGTATGCCAGTATTGCCTACCTTTGTGGAATACCGTTTTAGAAAGCCACTCAGGTGTTCATCCCGAATTTCAACGGCACTAGCAGTGATGTTTTTTAAAATTTTTTATCTAGATTTGTCAGCAAAGATGCAGACAATAGTAAGGCTGAGATAGCAGCTTGTCTGCGGGCTCTTAGCATGCATATTCATTCAATTGAAGAATTGATACAGTCGACTCAATGGATGCATTTGTTTTAATAAAGTGCAAAAGGTATGCATACCTTCATTTATGGTATGCGCGATAGAATATTATTCCTTCGAAATCAGGAGTGTGATAACCGAGATTTTTCACATGTGACCTCTGTGTGTAGTTCCTGCTCCTTAAGTGTTGCAATTCAATCAATAATCAATACTACTTACTTCATAAGTAGGCGCCTTTTAGCTACCTCAAGCGGCCGTGGCGAAACACTTGATCAGTTAACTCTGTGCTCAATGGAGTGGTCCGATAAAAGCTGTCCTGAATGGGTATTTGGAGAATCAACAAGCAATCAGAAATATTTAACTCCGATTTACCCTTTTGGCCTGCTAGTCAACTTTCGTATCATGACTAAAAATTCCTACCCACAGAGTCACCACTTCATTCGTATTGTTTTACTCATCAGAGTGATGCGTCCCTCTACAATATGTGCATCAATTATACGAGTTATCACAATGGAATTTCAGGGGTACCAGTAGTATATGAATTACCTTTCCCACAATTGCAGCACATTGCATTTTGACCGCTATGGATATTTTCGAAACTCACCGATTTCTTTTCCATGAGGTCCAAATAACCTTCATTGTTATTACTGATAACTCGATATGTTGGCAGTCTCGAACAATGTTTTTGCGGAGCATGATACACGATCCTCGATCTGGAACTATCATGCGTAACGTTAGGATCTGGAGCAGTGCAGCCTACAAAACTATTCAACAGGTAGCTAGGAACAGACCAAAACGAATAAAGACAATGTAAATAACATTCATGCTTTGAAAAAAAGCTTATGTGTAAGTGTCTCTTCAGTTTGCCGATAAATCCAGGATGATCATGGAATCAAGACTTAATGCACTGTTGACTTGGTCCTTCCTCTAAATTTGGACTGTTTCAGAACAATGGTACCTGAAGATAAACCAATGTTTAATGCCCAATCCATAGCCGTCTTTATAAATACCTCAAAATAAACGAATAAATAAATCATTCTAGCTGAAACTTGCATTATATCATGTCAAGCCGATTTACAACCAATCATAAATTGACGCAGCCATTTCATATCCAGGTCTCCTGAATGGCAAAAGCATTTATAAGCTTTTGAGATTATTCAGTATCAAATAAAGAACTCGGCGTTATTTGCATTGATGGCAAGTTTAGTTGCTAGATCTGAACGGTATTTGAAAATCAATACTAAAATGAAGATAGGTGGGAGGAAAGCCCGTGTAGCTAGAAGATTACGGGAAGTTTCAAGGAGCACCTCCAATTTAATTATCAAATTTATAAAGAAATTTGCACTTAATTTTAGTCGGCGATGTTCCATTATCATGGGTGGTTCTGGGAGGAACATCGCTCGATCGTACGTTGATAGACGAAGGCGGGTGAAGTCGAATTTTCGATGAGTATGCATCATGCCGCTACAGGTTGATAATTCACATTTCGCATGCGCATCTTAGGCTGACTAGCCCCATTCTGCCTAAGAGTATCTTCCGGAAGGGTTTTAAATGCTAAAATCGCTGTTAAGATGGGAGCAGTTGTAATCCTTCCAGGGGACTGAACTACTAATAGTCAATTAACTGAGAAAGCCAGAAATGCTGCTGGGTAAAATAACGCTGAATCGGTTGGAAGCTAATCAAAGATAACCAATTACAAGCGCCGGCATGGAGGTGAATACTCTTATTATGAATTCAGTCGGCTGAATCAACAGCTTGGAAATCGAAAAAAAGCGACACCAACGGACTGCTTTAGCCCTAGCACAGCCAGAAGACGGTATTTTGAAATTGCGCTGCTCCGAATTAAAGTTAGCACTCTTTACAATTGCTATAGATAATTTTCCAGGTTGCTTGTTTTTCACTAAAAGTGGAAAACACTAAGGTCATTTTGCTCGGAATTCTCTGCTCGATTCCGCAGATTTATTTCTCTACAATCCAAGACACGGGTGAGCTAAACGGAGTAATAGAAGCAGTCCTAGTCCGTGCAAAAAAGGCAACCAACACGACTACGCTCAAGCAAATCTGGTAGGTATTTTTGTTGATCCTGGAGTCACTTATTGATCATCTACTACTGTCTTGGGATTAAAAGATAACATTTGACTATTCGACATGTGATTCTTGGACTGTACTCGCGAAGAGCCAGTTCTCTAAAAGAACTCCAAAAGGAGCTGCCAATGCACAATTTAACAAGTCTTATACGGCCACAAGGTTGAATCTATGGAAGATTTTGAAAAAAGAACATAGATAGCCCTAAACTTTTAATATATGACGGTAACTTTGAAAACGGGAAACTGAGAAGGCTTCATGTACAAGGAATTGGATGCTTCACTAAATCAAAGATGCGAAAGAAATATGGCAAGAGAACCCTAAATCATGGCTATTTGATCCAAAGGAAAGCCTCAAAGTTCGAGATGAAAATTACACACCTAGATTGGTAGGAAAAAGGCAACGTGATATTGTCTGTACCAACACAAACTGCCACAGATGTTGCGCTACAATAAGGGAGATGTGAAGACACATAAGACAAGATCATGGAGAAGGACACAAAATTGAAGAGATACTGGACAGTAAACTAAGGTGCACTCTTACAGACTGCCTTAAAAGATAAAGACTCAAGGTTGGCTAAAGAGACACATTAGGGATTGTCATCTTTTGGTCAAAATCACAGAAGGTGAGAATCAAACAGAGAAGAGGAAAGGACCAAACTGCAGTAGAAAAAGTAAAGGAACTGAACACGATGACCACCGGTAACCCCAGGGGCAACTCTGGGGGCTAATGAGAGGAGCGGCCGGTTAGGACTAAACACCCTCCGGATGTATAAAATTAGATTATGCCACCAGAAGTACAATTTCTTACATCTCGGTCAAGGTGGCACGACATGAATAACCGGATCGCTGGTGGCAAACTGGACTGTGGAATGCACGTGCATGTAGCAACTGGATGGAGTCGCCGCCAGAATGTTGAAAGAATTCTGGTAGGAGACATGAAGACGGACGAGGACGGACGAGGTGCCATGACGAAGCTGAACTGCTACCTGTACGAAGAAACCATGCCAAAGAAGCGACCAGACAAACGAAGACGTCAACAAACGTTTTTACTGTCTTCTGTGTTAACTGTTGTGCGCTACTTGTTGTAAAAGCTACTTCTACTTCTGTTGTATCCCAAATAAGTCCTTGGGACTTGCTCTAATGGATTGGGAGAAAATAAAAAAAAATCCAGCAGGATGAACTACACAGCTGTCATATCCCGGCTGCGAACAGCGCTTATCCAGTAGGAAGGGGATCATGAATCACTGTTATGTAAAGCACAGATGGGTGGCTATTAGAAAAGAATATTTGGGTAAGGACTGGCAGTCAGACGAGGACAACAAAGGTCCAGCGACCATAAACGATACTAAAAAGTGTCGAGGACGGACGAGGTGGTACAAAGATGTACAACTGAAGAATGAACTGCTACTGCCCGACGAACCCATGCCGGGGAAGGAAAAATTCAACTGTAACATTGCTGTGTTTATGCGTTTAACTGTTGCACAAGCTCTTTGTATTTCTGTTGTACTCCCAATAAGTCATTGGAACTTGCCTTTAAGTGGGTGGGGATGAGAAAAAAAATCGAGATGGTGACTTCTTACAGAAACAGGACTGCGCTTGCACAAAAGTTGAGGCTAGTACTCAACCCTTATGAAACCACTCTCAGGCCCAATTTTTTGAAGTGTGCAAAAGCAGATAATCGATAAAACTTTCAATCCCCTTTGTGCACAAGCTGTGCGGTAATTAATTAACCAATAACTGGCAATTTTCTGTTGGTCGTTCAAATACTGATCTTCTGCAGGCTATTTTTATTAAGGTTTAGTGAAGCGAAAGCCTGAAAATGAGGAACCTCGAGTTTTCGAAGAGTGGAAAATGGTCTAGATTGAAGCAAACCCTGAAAAACGAAACAACGGTGAATCACGCAAATAACCTGCATCACATTCGGATATTTTTTGTCACGGTGGAGCTTTAGGTGGAATTATTTAAGTCGTGATGGAGTGCAACATAGCAACCCGTTGCTTAAGAAAATTAAGAAAAAAAATATGATTTCCGCCTGGTTTTCTTATTTTTTTCGAAAAAGTGAACTTTCGAATAGAGATCGAAATAAAAAGCGGACTGACAGATTTAAGCATCACAGTTCAGAGGGATGACTTTTATTTAGCTGATTTTTTTGGGCAGCCACTCTTGGAGACATCTAACCTGACTTCACTCCCAGTTATTCAGGACATTTAAGCGGATGTATCCCATCCCTAGGCCAGAAATAGCGTACTTGGTTAGTAAGCCTGGTGCATTTTTCTACATTTTGCAGAGACGACAAAGTTTGGGTAGTTCCGTGAAGCCTTTCGAAGGATAATTGAGCAAATCCTCGTTGCTATTAAAATCACAACACTTATTCATCTGCACTTGGTGTTTCTACCCAAGTATTCAGGGACACATTTATTACTCCGTGCTTTCTCAACCAGTGTTCCACATTTTCTAGAATTCTAATGCCTCGTTGCTGACAAAATTGAAGCTGAAAAATGATCTGCGCAAACATTAAGAGGTTTTGCGGTTCAAAACTCTGCTAGAAGCCTGGCTCATCCATCTAAGCAAAGAACACTTTAATTGTGGGCATCCATTTATGAATCGGAAACTCATTCTTTAGAAGATTAGTGACAACTAACCTGAAGCTGGGCCGCTTGACAATTCGATAGGTTCTAGTGACTGTCAGTCTTCAAAGTTTGTGGATACCTACTCTTTGCCAAGACGTGAAAAAAATTCTCGAGCAATGTGAAAGGAGCATCGAAGAATGGATTTCTGACAGCAATCCACTAAATTAACAGCTTAAAAAGAGTGGTTCGGCCTCTTTCCCCAAAAGCGCGAGTTGGCGGACGAGTAAACCTCAAAAGACGTATTCATGGGATAGGTTTACCACGTTAAATGCCAGCGCCTCCAAATTCAATGTTCACGGTTGAGTTGACTACCACATTTTACTGAATTTCTTATCATTCTTTCACGTCTTTCACATAAAACAGATTGGGGAGACGATGAATTTTCAGAAAAATAACCTGGTTGCTCCAGGTTCTCAGTGTTGAACTTTCGACAGCGGTGAGCCCCATGTAATGACCACTTTTTTCCAGGGCATTTAAAAAAAAATTCTACAGAATTGATAATTTAATACGGCAAGTAATTTAAGAGCAGTTTACCTCTAATCCAGCCCCGTGATCGAAATCATGAACGTATAGATATGCAACCAGCCGGGGGATTTAACGCACTGCAGGGCAGACACATGATTTATCACGGAATTCGAGAACCCAAGTATCCTATTCTCAGGAGAGATCGATTTGGCACCAGAAACGCGAGCGCTGGGTTACGCTGTCTAGAGCGAATTTCCATCATATTCCTGCATTTCTACAATTAAGATCTAATCAAATCAAGAGTCTTCCCAAATTTCACCTACGACAGAAATCTATTTCGAGACCCTGTTTCTCGAGTAGATGTGATTACGATATATAACCTTTCAAGCATTGAGTCTGACAACACAACAACCACAAATTACCTCCACCAAATACTGTACATCCCTACGTTAAGGCGTCTTTTCATTAAGTTGACCAGGTGTTCAAACAAGCGAACGACCAAAAACAGTCCTCATACTCCGACCACATAAAGGGCAAACGTATCTTGGAGTGTGAAGGAGACAAAGAGGTCAGACTCGGAGAAACATGTTTAAGCGGTGAAGCTGTACACAGGGATAACAGGTTTCGCCCTCAAAGACGGATACATGGGTAAAGAGGTTGTGAGAAAGGTAGACATGGGATAGATGAAAGTCGGAAATGGGATATGCTCGGACAATCTGGCTGGTTGTCTGACTTAGGGACTATTGGTTGGCGAAGACTGGCTCGGCAGACGACCTGCGCCTCCCCTTCGAGTGGAGCGACGCACTGAACCCGAGGTCACCGTGTTGCGGTGTCTAAGTCGGCCCTGAAACAAACAAAAACTATCACTTGATAATACAATACCAAACGAAAACAAACTTAACGTTTTTCCCCATGCACTAACCGAAGTAAGGGTTAGAAGCATACGGGTAATGAAAGTCACCGCTATTGCTTGTTAGAATCAAAGTAAGTGAACCTATTCGATCACAGATATACATAACTTCGAGACCAACCAAGACACGGTAATTTGTGAAAACCCAGACCGATTCGCTGGAATGCGCTTTAAGGGGAGCTTTCTATTGCATGAAAAAAGAGTAAAAGCGCAATTCAAGTCATTTTCAATTAAAAAAAGGTACGGAGGTTGATTCACCAAATTGAGAGGAAGACTTTGTGGTCACCAGGTGGCTAGAGATGTCAAACTGCGCACCTAAAGTGTGCCAAGTCTTTCAACCCCGGCGGGAGGAAACCAATTATAAAATGATCGGATTGACCACCTGCACCAGTTTAATTCCACTCATCAAAATACGCAAGCTGAACCATTGCTATCGTCGAGAAGAGTAGTGAAGAAGAAAGTGACCACTCAAGGGTTGTCATGGATGAGCAAGTCTAGTGGAAAGCGAGGGAGCATCGTGAATGAGATAACATTTGGTTTCCTAATTTGCTTCCTTTCATCCCAAATCTACTCAAAACGTGATATGTAGCTGCAGGAGATAGAGGTGGGGCAAATTGAAACTATCAGCCACGTCAAACAAGGTTAGATAATGACCAAACATAAGGCAAACGTCAAAAGCTACGAAAAGCAATGTAGTACGTACATTAGATTAATCTGAAAGTGAGGGTATAATGTTGAGAAATTTTAGACTAGAAACCAACTCTTCGTGCGAAGAGGGTGAGGTAGGAAGCTCCACGCCTCTGAAAGAGACCAGAAAGGCGATTTACTGAAAAGGCGTGATTAGAAGGAAATTGAATTCGGTGCGAAAAGGGCATATCTGCACATAAGCAAGGGTGCAAGGATTGGGCTAAAAATGTTGACCAATAGAAACAGAGATCAAGCGCTCGCCCGCTACCCTTCTAGGACGCAAAACCCTTGATCGAATAAGCTAAATGGCGGTCTGTTGTATCCTCCCTGCTAAAGCGATGCCAAGTAGATAACCACTACATCGCAAAAAAATACGAGATCCCAAAATCGATTGCGGAAACGTGATGGAACTTTTAAGTTATGGACACTTGCGTGCAGGCCGGACTAGTTTACGAATACGAGTCGCAAGAGCTGTTAATGCACTCATGATAGCCAATTTGCAGATGGCAGGTTTGTAAAAGAGATTTTTTAACCGCATGCAGATAAATATCTACACAACGAAAGTGGTAAATCTGCTTTCTACACGCCAAGCAACATGCATTGGACTACAATACATAGACCTGAGTTTACAACGACGCAGAGAAGGTGGACGTTCGGTTTGTACAAAACACAAAGGTCGGCAGGGATACTTACCGACTCTTGGGGGTGCTATCTGTCGAGGAGGCAATGGGGGCTGCAGCAATTCAATCTGATTAGCAAAAATGGCGAAATGAAACTGGTCTCGAGCGCGGAACTAAGACATAAAACTAAGCAACGCCAACAGGGAAGTGGTAATGGAGGAGGCGCCTAATCAAGAGAGTATATGCTTTACTTAGGAATAAAGTGTAGCAAATTAAATGTGTATGCTTGTCAAACCGAATGCTTCAAGTCCTGAGTAGGTGCTTTGCGAAGAATTTGTTAGTATAACGAGCAAAATTAAAGAGATCGCAAGCTATAGATGACATTATAAAAAGGTGAGATCTTCCATAGAGCCCAATAGTTTTACAGCTAGACTTAGCCCCTGACTGGTGAAGAATGCTCCTTAAGGGAAAACTCAGAGGCTATATTTTCCGAAAAAGACTTGCACTAACCACATTAAGAGGAACGCAATTCAATTCGTAGAAATGAATGGGTATACGAAGCACAGCTGCCAGAAAAATAACTTAAAGTGTGAGCGCTTTTTCGTAGAGTGTACAGTTATTTAAAGAGATATTTACAAATAACTTCTATTCCATCAACCAGAAGAACTGAAATCAGACGATTAATATCCTTAGAAAAAGGCGTATAAAAATAGAGTAAGCAAAAGTGAAGATATTTGGGTTAGCGAGTGATTCAACTTTTAGGTAAGGAGACGACATCACCGTAAAGAAAATGTTAAATTAATAATATTGTTCAAACTCTTAAAGTCAACGAGAATACTTCAGTTAGAAGAAAAAAATTAACGCTGGCTGACTTTGCATACCAAGTGGAGTGATTTAGAATCTATTGTATTCCAGATTTAGCAAAGGCCGAGCCTAGACCGTTCAATCAACTTGAAAAACCGAAAATGAATGTCGGTTGAAAGGACCGCAAGGCCCAAGTGTTGGCAAGCTCGGTAAATGCATGCTGAAGAGAGAAAAAATCTGTCCTTTTAAACTGAGAATACATAGACGTCTCTTATAAATCTTGAGTCTACCTTCTCTGACAGGCTCATTTCAATGCCGATTTCTGACTCGTATAAGCGGACAAATAAAGTTCATAAGAACACAAGAAGCGACAATATGGGGATGTTAAGAAAGCGGCAGCAGATCGTTACTGGTATGCATAGAAAAAAATACGTAATTGCAAAACATACACTGATTTAACCAAGAATATAGAACGAACGAATGAACATACAAGTAGATCAGTAGACTAACTGATGACCCCGAAATGTGATTATGATAGTGCATTTAACGCGTGAGCGAGAAAAGAGCAAGGTGAGTTTCCTGGAGGTGTGTGCAGTGAAACACACACATAACAGTGGCTGATGAATATGCAATAAGGTGGTTAGAGGCAGGGAGAGGAGCGACTGCCGTTGACCTACATAAACTGATACCTTCTTCTTGGGTTGACTGAACGGGTAGCACGGCTGCAATATAAAATAATTGCGCTGAGCTCAATTCTTTTGCCACCAGGATGACATACCACTCCCACCCTAAAAACTCATGCGCAGTTTGAAATCATGCGAGAGAACTAAATTGGCAGATCCATGCGAGCAATCATTGTTACGATTACCCGTTGCGTGAAAAATCTGTCGAATACTGCGTACTGATGCACGCGTCGGTACGGGAGAAGAATAACGTTCACCGATAGCAGCGGTGCTAGTTATAATCGGGCTCAAGTTATCCCGTGAAAAGTTGTACACGTTCAGCGGCTCGGTAATTGAGCGTAGGTAAAGGGTGTGTGGTCTGGACGCCTTTAAGCACTCCTTTAAATTTAGTGACATCAGTACGATAAAACGGTTCGAAGCAGAACTGATGACTTACAGCGCCTGAGATGGATTTTAGACTGGGTTCACGTCGTGTAGTGTCCTCGGCGTCCGTGGTATCCATGGGCTGAATTTCCTCATCCGTTAGTTCTTTCACATTGTCCAGGGGTACTGAGAAGAGAAGCAATGGTGAGATTTAAATATCTGATATGGTGTTCATGTAACCATGATACCCGGATCCAGTTTTTCGGCACGAAATACACAAGCACACTTTTTTCACAAATGGTCTAAAGAATGATTCATGCACTATGAAAAGTTAACAAGCAGTTACTCGTCCAGCTCTTCACCGAAATACAAGCAGGCTAAATAGAGGTTTGAACTGTTTACATCAGAACAAAATCCCAAAATTAAGAAGTTCAAGACTTACATCGAAAATTATTATAGCGCATCATGCAAACTGCACTACAAATGCGAGAGTAGTGATTCTCGAGGTTATAAAACAACCGAAATTCCATAAAGAACCCACAGCTTCAGTTTAAGAAGAAATGAAACTAAATCTGAGCAGATAAGGGCGAGTAACAAGATCCCATGTTTGCAGGTGTATTGAAATATGCAAATGACATCTACCACACAAATGCAACTAGTGCCACAATTGGACAAGCCAGTTGACCAATAGCGCAAAAGACAAGCCTGAGTAAAAAAGAGCTTAGGAATCCATATGACGAGGGTTAATAGCCAAACAGTTTGTTTCCGGAAACCATCGCGTGTTCTCTCGACTCTACGTTTAACAAGAAACTTCAGCTGGATAATGACTAATATGACCGGCTCAACCAAATAATTTGATTACGGAACCCTTCTGTACAGAGGAAAATCGATTTTGTCAAACTTTTTCCGACTCAATCCGGAAAATAGACAAAACTTGGTGAAAATTTTGTTGAAAATTGGATGAAAGAAGAGCCTAGTGATTAAAAAAAAAACGTTAAGAACAGGGAATCCACCATTGAAGAGAAATTATTTGAATTAACACTAACACTAAAAGTTTGCTTTACATGCTATAGCCGGTGAAAAATTTCGGAGAGCACTCAACGATCACTCGTGTTAGGCGAGAATTATAGGTACAGAAACACGTGGTTCCTAGATTTGAAAAAAAGGTAATTCACAAAAAATGCAGACGAAAACAAATAAGACGGAGGAATATGATAATTCTTTTGTAAAACGACACAATACAAACGAAAGAAGCTCGCTCAGTTGAAACCACGATGGGTTAATTAAATGCACCTCGAACAGGCTCATGAGGTTGAAACACTGTGCATGGGATTCACGAAAAGGGACTATTAATTTGGCGGCAAATCAGTAGGCTGGTCACGAAAAACCAGTTAATTTACATTTTTACGAACGTAATACAATTTTTTTTAACGGTAACGGAAATTTTTTCAACTCACTTGCATTAACGTAACGAGTCCGGCCTGCTCGATTAGAGGGATACAGCTGGTTGTAGACTCCTTCGGCTAAATACAGTAAACCTTACAATTAGATGCATCATCGTTTCAGAAAAGTTGAAAAGGCACTGCTCGACTTACAAGAGCGGTGAGCATCAGGGACATCTCCAGTAGGGCTTTGAAGAGCAAGAGGACGGATGTCATCTAGACTCAAACTTCTTTGATTGAGATGATTGATGATCAAGTCCTGACTCTAGAATCGGAATTAGAAAATGGCAGTGAAACGCAATCTAAACAACCATCAAGAATATCAGCAGTAATTCCCTAATAAAGCATAACATTACAGAGAAATGTTCTCGAAAAATTCAGAAATCACCTTCATTGCAGTACTTATTGCTGTATTTGCAACGTAGGTTAATCCTTTAGCACCGAAATGCATAAGAGCGCTGCAACTAGACTCAGCCGCACGTTCAATGTATTGATCAATATCCTAGAGACGGTAAGATCACGACAAATTACCTTCTCCTTGTTACTCAAATGCGGATGCACAATCTTTCGATATATTATGCTTGATCCTTGCGTAAATGGCAATACGAGGTAGAGAACGAAAACTGTTTTGAATTCATAATAGAGAGGGAACCTTTGAGTAAATGGTCAAAGATCAAAGCGTACCAAGCTAAAAAGATATCACCGATTGTTTCGAATGCAATGAAACACGAAAATACGATCCAATACATAGTCAAACGAACCTGAAAATCAACTTATTAACAAACACGCACCAGTTCCTTTACATCTTTGTATCGGAGGGCTTTATACGATTTATAAGCAGGATAAAGAACACCAAAAACAGTCCTAAAATTGTCAATTTGTGTGCTGCTGTCTTACGTCAGTACACGACAAACCAGGTATAAGATCATTCGAACATAAATCAAAACCGTTTTGTTCAAGTGGGTTATAGGACGGACGTTGCCTTGACCCTAATATTAAGACTTATAATGTTGAGTGTTTAAAAGTCATAATTTCAACGAAAAAATAAAACTCAATAATCCATATTTTTTTGTTAACTTACAAATTATTTCTTTTTTCGTGTGATAGGCAGATTATTTATGAAATAGATTGCCCTCACTGGAGGATTTTATTGTAACTACGCAGACAGTGCTAATTATATTTGCATTTTATTCAGTCACTTTTGGGCCTGCACAATCTATTATTTTCACCCCTATTCATTTGCTGATCATAGTGCTTCTTTTTGTAGAAATGAACGCAAAGATTTGAAAAAGCCGTTTGTAACCTATTATGCAAAGCCTGTATGCAGGTTTTTTCTTAGAATTTCGGGCATTGCTTGTGATTCCCAGCTTTTTGTGCACAAGGAAACAATAGAATATTTAATGCCTAGAAAATTCTTCGGCAAATTCGTTGATTGTGGATGATTTCAGCCACGTTTATAAAATGAGTAAGCTTACTTACTCCTGTCTCTAAGGATCGTTCACTCCTTTTCCTTAATGGCATATTACTGGCTGAAGCGAGCCTAATCTCAACTGGCATACAGCAATATCAACATATATGATGAACGTACTGGATTACCTCGTTTGGATCAGCATTTTCTGCCGCTTAATTTCATGAAATTCATATATAACGCAAGAATTTGCTCGAATTATGATGATGTTTGAATCTCAAAAACTGGTCGATGAATATGAATTGAGTTCCAGAATATCATTTAAAGATTTTAGTGCCATATCAATTGCCAAATTCACAAAGTGAACAAATTTCGATCATGAACGAGAATGTATTAACTCATTTTTAGAAGGAACCCGACAACAAAGCAATTATACTTCGGGAAGCTGTTTGTCTGTGTACCACCATGAATGTTCTTTTATTAAACAATCGAATGGTGATTTACTTAACGAATTTTGAAATTGTCACGCATTTCACTTATGTTTAGACTTAATAATCATGTTCTGAAACCATATTTTACTTATGGGGCGTAACAAGTTTGTATGATTTTGGTGTCTCCAGAAGTAATGCCTACAGTCAGAATTTATAAAATGCTCTAGCCATACAAGGTAGTGCTTGAGGTAGTCCATCATGACAACACGGTACTGTAGGTCTACTCGCTCGGATAATGAAGGTTTGAACTAATTAGGTCATTGCTGTATGTAATACCTCTTCTTTTTTGAAAACTCCAGTCCTATTAATGAATTCAGCTTTTACCCTTCTGAGAAACTTTCATCGAATCTCGGTAGATTGTGTTGATTTGCTGCAACCAGGCTTTTGCACAAGTAAAAGCTTTTCCCACGGAGCTGGTTCTGGATCCCTGTAAGTGACTTGATCTGAACTCATTTCCTTTCTTATATATTTTCAGTATGTCCTTAAAGCAATTTCATCCGAAACTAGATTTGAAATTGGTTTAGGAACAATGCCGCCCGATTAGAAGATCCAAGGTCTGAGAAATCCTACTTCAAGTTAACACCCTGTTTATCTGAGGGGGAGCACGCTGAAAATGAGACTGCATGATTTTAGGAATTTCAATGATTGACCTGGCCAAATCAAGCACCCACCCAGTAATAAAATGTCACTTACGCCCCATTTGGCTGTTAATTGAGCTGTCAGAAAAGCTGGATCATGAATTCAAATTAATTTCAAGATCGGTTCTGACTAAAGTAACTTACGAGAGAATGCCCATAGGGTAGTAGGTACTACAGGTTTAAAAAAAATTAGAACGAATTTCCACTGATGCATTTCACTTCGGCGACTTTCACTTGCATTCAAATTAACTTAGTTTGAGTTAAGTAAAGCTTCAAATCGCATTTAAGTTAGCAATTCGGTATTGGAAAAATTCAGTCGCAGCCATTGAGCAGTTTCAGTGTAACCGAAACTTAAATTAAGGCTTTTCCCTTGGTCTTATTCACTTAACTGACGTTTAATTCATATTTTCGAGGTGCCTGGATCGCCCTATGGCAGCGCAGCTATTGACGCTCTATTAACTAACTGGATAAGTATTAAAATGGTTCGGTTACATCGTACCATGTGAAGCTTAATCCCTTCAATCCCATGTTAGATGAGCAGTAAAGGAAACTCAGAAAGCATTTTTCAGAGTTCAAAGATTTAGCCGTTAGAAACGCTAGTTCTGAACTCAATATAATGGTGATGCAGTTTTACACAACTTCAACCTTCAAGTGGACAGCCTCTTTTTAAATTGAATTAACAATACTGTATCAATTGTTCCTTCAATATATTGCTAGTTGATAAAATGCTTTGATTTGAAGAGTAATATCCAGTCCTGCTAGTAACGTGGATCAAGATTTCAAGGAGCTCAGAATATTAGACCTCCTCAATAATGCTTTAAAAGCGCAATCTTCGAATGAACGCCTGATCGGCTATCTTGCCCTCTCCTGTCACTTTCTTTTACTTGTTCCCTTAGCTTGAAAACCCTATGCCACTTTAATTTAGAGCCTCTGAGCCTTTGTCTTCTTCTCATCCACATAAATTGTTGTTGAATAGAAGATCAGGGGAATAGTTGGACCCTATGTTTGCCATAGTGAAAAAACAAATAATGGTCGGTTACTTTATATTTTGTCCAATTTCGGGGCTATCCCTCAATTACTTAACATAACTACAGTACTGCGAAGAAACAAGCATTAGCTCACCTATTAAACATCTTGGAAATCTGGCCCTCACTCCACTCTGGGAAACAGCAAGAGATTAAATGGCGTCAGTTAATGCAATGAAACAGTTAATTAGGGGCTAGATTAATCGCTAGGTCATAATATGGAATGTCGGAGGATATCCTCAATTCTAAAGTCTACAAGGGGTGATGGCTTGTTTAAACCTAGGGATCTGCGATAGGTGAGATCAGGGGTGGGGCGTCATTAAACTGTAACCGCACAAGCTTTATCGAAATTCGTTTCTAGTTGATCACTCCCATAAATCCTTGGGAAAAAGATTTGCTTTTTGGGGTCTTTTTTATAATAACATACACACTTATGAACAGAACATTGTCTTACAAATGTCCACAGAACTACGCTTCGTAACGAGATCCCCAAAAAGAGACTTGTAAAAGTCAGGTTTTAGGAATCCCAACATAAACCACCATATTAGTAACTGATCGCAACCGGTTTAAAAGACAATTTTTTCACAACCGAAATTTCAATACGAACAAAAAAAATTTTAACTTTTATTGGAAGAATCAAAAGTATGAATTAACTTGACACTGTCTGCACTTGAATATTCATAAGCGATGAAATAGCGTTCTTCCGAATTCATCCTAAAGTCAATTCGGCTATCAGGATTGGAGGAAATCGCCTCAACTTTTGGGAGATGTAAACATTTTGAATGCTTGTTACTTCCCCCAAACAAAACAAAGCCAATTTTCTTGCTTAGAAAATCTGCGAATCAAACTCCATTGTTAGAAAAAGGATACCGAATTCCTGAGGCTATAACACTAACTTCAAAGATGAAGCCATTTTTGATGTAATCTAGAAGACACAGGAATTATTATTACTATTATTCATTAAAAGGTAATTTGCTAATCACTATTTCATCTGTTAGGGACTCAAATTCAAATTCGACTTTCTCTTGTTATGTAAAGAGAGAGTCAGCAAAGCGGAAACCGGGAGCCGATTTTGCACTTTCGTGAGGAAAAGGGAAATGAGGGGCACATGGGAGCATCCAACGAAAAACATTTATTTTCCTTTTCTACAATTTCTTGACGACCGCAAAGCCTATGTTTGGCAAACAGAGTTTGCGTTATTTAGGCTTTCAATAAGTTGTCGCAAAACTGCCCAAAATGGTTTGCTCTATAGACTCTGAGGAGAAACTTGAATTTAGAATATAGTTGGAGCGAAAACTTAAAGCTAAACTGGGCAAAAGAGGCAGATGGATTCGTTGATGAAGCACCTTTCAGTCGTGAAAGTCATCCGTTTGACGGCCATCAAGCCTACGAAATTGAATCCACTACTCTTATCTTAAACGAATTAGAGAAACTAAGTCAGTAGTCGATCAGTTAGTCAAACATTATTACAGAAGTCGAAAGTTAGACATGGTGCCACCTTCTTATGCTCACTTTTCAAATTGGACTGTGAAGTCGTGACAAGAAACAGAGAGGGCTAATATTTTTTAGAGAAAATTAATGAATGATAAACGTAGTTAAAAAATAGCCATTTCACAATTTCATTGGCTATTCCACAAGCAATCAGATATCCAAGGAACTGACCGTACCTTAATAATTTCCATTGCAGCATGATTTTCCTACATGAGCAGATTCCATCAGCCTTTTTTATGTTGGGACAGTTTTATAAAAGTGTATATGAAAATATTATGGAGAAAGGGACAATAATGGGAAAAAAGCCTCACCCTGATAATCACCTACTCTTAAACGACCTTAAAACCATCATAGAGTAATAGATGCCGCCTATCTCATTTCACGGCCACACAAGGAATCGGTATAGGAGATTAAAAACGGAATCCAGTCTTCCTAAAGTAAACGGCCTACTCGCTGGTAGCATAACTGGGTATAAGGTATTTAACGTTGGCCGACCCTGTAAACATATGTAATCATATACCTTTTACACATGGTCTTGCTAGATTGAGAAACATATGAAAATTTTCGACTCAAGAAGTGCCATGGGCTGCCAAGTACCTTAGTAGAAAAGAAATACATTAGGATAGGTAAAAAGCTTTGGGCCCGAAAAAAAAAGTAAGTGGGCACTAGATCAGGATTATTTGAAATGGAAGGGCTTCTTCGAAGCGATTTTAAAACTATACAGTGGGTTTTTATGCTCCGATGCCTGACTTTTTTTCACTTCCTCTCACTGTTCCTATGAGCAAGGAATTCGACGTTCAGCTGTGCTGTGTTTACTAATGTGAAATGTACCTAGCGAAGTCAACATCATCAATTTAAGTACTACTTCAGTAGTATGAAGGTGCATTAGCGGCAATGGCACATGTGTGTCTTTTGTCGCTGCTTACTTTTGTTTTGCACATAAACGAAAGTCGTACATGAAGCTCATGACAACCAAATTAATGTTAACTTGTTTATTATTCAATTACAATTTGAATTGAGCTATTTGTCTATCTATGTCAATAAAATTAGACCTTTCTAAGCACCCCTTTTGAGCCTTAACATTACAGTTTGTGCAATCGTCGTCGCACTTTTATTGCGATGATCAAGAATTCATAGAAATCGGTGAAAAAATGAACGCCCGATGACGGACTATGATTGGTTTTTATAGATGCTTTTTGTCCATGAAGAACATAAAGAAGTCACTAGAAGAAACCAGTACTTATACCTTACATGATTTAAAGATAAAATGTGCAATCTAACTATATATAGACCATTCTTTCCTTCCTTCCACACAGCCGTCTATGAATAATTTCCATTACTTCGGTGCTTTAAGTTAGATTTTCAATACAGAACCTGAAACAAAATTTAGGCTGTTTTTTGTAATAGCTTCTGAAACAGAATATATTTGTACATAACACGTTCGCATTTACTAACAGATGAACATCTCATTTGGTGAGAAATATATTCAGTAACAAATTTACTGAATTTCATAAGTTCCTACAATTCAAGAGGGCCCAGAAATGAAAAGTTCCGCATAAATAATAAATCACCATATCCTTGCTGTCAGGACATGGAAGTTCTCAATAAAAGTGTGCTATTGATAGCAACAGGAAGTAGAGAACCCTATCTACCGTGAGCGTTAATGAGAAAATAAAATTTCATGGAACTTAACAATATAGAGCCCCACAATCGGAGCGACCTGTCAAAGCGTATCTCGATTTTTTTGTTTGTTTATTCACTGCCCACCCATTAGGGCAAGTCCCAAGGCCTTATTGGGGTACAACAGAAGTACAACATGTAAACAACAACGGTTAACACACATCTACGGTTCCCTGGTCATGTCTCTGGCATGGTTCCATAGTGCAGGTAGTAGTGATAGTACATCGGGAAGAAATAAATAGGATCCGCAATAGGTGACTCAATTCAAAAAAGGTAAGAAGAGGTTTTCTTCGACATGTGTACTTGTCTAGGTTTAACTTTACAATAGAATTTATCCAATGAGCTTTTTATGAAAAGTGAGTTCCGATCAAGTCATGTAGTCACAAGTCGATGCTACGGTTTCGAAACAAATCAAAACTATTTTCTGAGTCTAGGTTCTTGAATTTATCTAAGTTTGACTGCCTTATATTCTCGAAGGGTGAGAAAGAGATAGGGTCCTGGTAGGAAAGAAAGCCCGGTATGGATCAAAAGTGCCGCTTCATCTTGGAGTGATCTAAAGCCATCATTGAATCAGATTGAGCAAACCATCATTGAAAGTTGCCGAAAATTCTGTTCGAGGAGTTGCAGCACACTAATTGAAGAATAGTGTTTGATGCTTTATTTCACATAAGATGATCTATAAATAAGCACAAATGTGGTTCTTGAATCATGAATATGCATCCAATACTTTTTGAACTTTAGTTGGCAGTGCAAAGTTTGTTGATGCGAGATGCTGATGAAGTAGATTAGCGCTAGAACATCAAGCAAATCCGCCATGGTCGCAAAGTATATTGTTTTGCATTGCTGAGAAAGAATTGCATTTTAAGGCCATTCCAAACTAATTTTTAACTCTATATCCACTGTTAGATCACCTTAAACCGATTTTGGTAAGAAAATCTCCAGATCCAAAAGGCTAACGCAATATCAAATCTTAAAAGGTCATCCTGCTATCTCATTAATAGGCAAGTCCCTTATTAATGATTGGTAACGAACATAAGACGATAATAGTTGTTGGAAGATGTAGAGCTCACACTACTATTAGGTAAGGCAAAATTCAGGAACATTGCCGTGCATTTGGGCATCTAACATATGATATTTCGCAAAAAGTCCACGCTCTTTCTGGCTTCTACCAATGTGCAAGTCGTGAAAATGGTCTGGTTTAAATGAAAGCCTCATACTAAATCACGTCGGGGCGTTTGACTTAACCGTTTAATCTTTCACTTGTTGGAGTTAAGCCTGAAGGTGCGCCAGGTACAAAGCCATGTATGTCAATGTCCATTTAAAAGAAAAAATTCTTCATTAAGGGAATAACCCAGAAGAAGGAAATGAAATTTTCAGACTTGCTCAGGTGAATTGAACATGTGACCTGGAAGTCGATCAAAAATAGTGTAAATATCAAACAGTTAACATGTTTCATTTATTTATTTAGCCTGTCACCAAATTCAACACGTGCAGGTAGTCCGAAAATAATATCTCAGATAAAACTCATCAACCCTCTACTTGAATATAACTAATGGCCACAAGCTTCATCAGGAACTTATGATGAGATTCGATGGTCATGCTTGAATTTCGATTCTGGATTGTGAATTCCAGTTGTAGAATACAAAGATTGCATGACTGCGAAACGCAATTTGCTAGCCCTATCTATCTAATTAAAGAGTAATCTTTCGTGCTTCACTTCATATGAAACCAAACGCCAATATAATTCCTGCATGGTGATTTTGCATCTGCTGTTTTTCACAGAAGAGTAAGAGGTACCCAAAATTGCACAAATCTCAGTAGGCACCCGAGGGTTCGATAAGCTAAGATATCGAAAATGATATTTCGAGACATATTCATTAGCTCTAGAACACATTATACACGAAGTCTCCGGGTAATATTGGGCGTTACTCTATATTTTTCAATCACTTTCAACAATAAACTACCTTATCATACTTTAATAATGCCAAATTTGAACGCAAATACTTTAAATCTCGAGGCATTTGCAACCAAGTTTCAACTTATTAAAAACAATTAGATCCACTCAATCCTCGTTTCGCCATATGGTTTGCTAGATTTCCAGGCAGAGCTGATAAATGATAACACAATATCAATTTAAATTTACTCAAGTGCTCCGAATATCTGAATTAAAAGGTCAATAGTCATTGAAGTTCATTTATTTGCGAAGCAAACATTAAAACCTCAGATCTTAGGGAAAATTTACTGCACCTTCTTAAATTACAGATATGAAATCCAGTGGAATTCTGTATTTACTCCACAAATTTAGTCCTCTTATGTACTGCTAAAAGTCTCTCGTCTAGCCAGATCCGGATTAATATTTAATAAGAGAAATAAAATATGCTTGACCGCAAAACACAATGAGTTCATGAGGACGTAGACTTGAGTTGATGTCTTTACCGTACTGACAACTGACCTATACCACCATTCAAATGCAGCAGCGGCTCGAAAGGATGGTAGGGCTCAATGTCAACGCTCAAAGTCCCATTTAACGTATTTCTCCCAATACTGCACTCACAAGATAGGGTATCTGATTAGGAATGTCAAGAGGTTGAGCCGAAGCTTTATCATAGCTAATGGACATTCCGCCTTCGCAAACTAGCAAAATTCCGATCACTAAACTCAACAGCGGCAAAGAACCTTAGAGAGACTTCACTCTCAATGCTACCGATTTTTATATTCAGTTTATTCTCAAAAATAACATTTTAGCATCGTGTTTCAATGTGTGCTTCAAAGAAGAACAATTTTTTTCTGCAAAATTAGTACATATGACGATTTTTCGCGGTCGAATTCATTCTGATGAAAAAATTTCAGTCCAAAACTTTGCAGAGATCGTGCGAATCCTAAGTTCAACAAATGTCATATCCAATGTTAATGTGTGTGGTTTATTATTTTATTTACAGTACCAAAATCGTGAGAGAACTAAATAAATTGTCAAGATTTAATGAGTGCTTTTAGAATGTCAGTTGTAAAGTGTATGCGGAAAAGAAACCAACCAAGTGTTTAATAGAGGAAGAAAAGGGATGGTGATATTTTCGGGGAGCAATGATTGAGATTAGGTTCTTATGAAAACAACAGTGGATAGAAGCAGTGCTTGGACATACGAAGGTGATGGTCACGTTTCGATTTGATTCATTTCATAATCGCTCTTGTAAAAACAGACTTCCAATTTGTCCTCCTAAACTTCCTCTTAAAATGAAAATTTTATTATATTTTGCGCATTGGTTCATTCAACACCTACATTTGGGACTGTCATAAAAGTTATAAGTCTGATCAACACGGTGCACAAAGTAATCGTTCCCTAACAATAATCCAACTAGACTTTCGAATCATCCACATTTACAGTTACCTGTGCAAGACTACATCTGATGGGCGCTTGAGTATTACGAGTGTAAGGTTTTCCAGAGAATTTTGATGTGTGATTTAATCGATAGATATAGTGAAAGTATTACATTTAAAATGCAAATTAGTTCCTGAATCACACTGGATTCCAAAATTTTGTCTCTGTGATGTGCCAGTGGAGAGTGAAGGCTGTGCACTGGCGAAGCTTGATATTTTTGCTGAAAGTCTGTCTGAATGACTAGATTGAAATGACCACTTGATCATTTGTCATAATAATACAAATAAAGTGGTCATAGTTTGGAAGAAGAAGAAGAAGAAGAAGACAACGAAATAAGCGTATTGCGGTTGAAACGATCGATGAAAGATGACAATGCAATGGAATTTTAAGGTATTTACCACTCCTCGCATTGAAATGTAGGGTGTATCATGGCATCTTGACCTCACACCTCAATTTCTTTTCGATTGTCCATTTTCTGTAAATAAGGCTATTCAGAAGTGTAACGGGCACATTTTTTCACGAGTCATGAGTCAGTCAAAAAATAGAGTTTCAATTTTATAATCTTGAATCGTCAGACGCAATTCATTTCTGAAGCCTAGGACTGCCATTAAAAGGAACCTTCTTTACTTTAGATAGCAAGGTGAGTTTTTAATTGGATGATTAACCTTCGACATGGTTCTGTTTGATGTATGTGCCTAACATTTGGCTAAAATGTGATTCACTAATTTCGCAGTTAGTAAATTTGGTGAATAGAACAGCTTCATTGTAGGAAGGCCATTTTGTGTGAGTCATTAAATCCCCGTAGCTACCGTAATAACTGGGGCAGCTTAGACAGTTTGGACGCGTTGGTAAAGTGTGAAACGGGAAGTGATTGCCCATCTGCCCAGACTTGCGTCTGCAAGAAGAATATTGTACGTAAGATCCACCCATTGTCGTCTTGCTTTTAGAATTCTAACACCTCTGGATGGCGTTCCACTTGCGACATTTAGAACACCAATGGTAGGAATCGGATATCCCTTAAACCAATAGTAAACCGATTGTTGGTGCAAGTTTAATCTATTCATTTATTTCTCTCCACTACTTTCCTTAAGCTATCATCATAACACTCAGTCATTAGTTAGGCGATTCGTGTGCTTCCTGTGATCATAAAAGATCGATTCGACTTCGTCAACTTGGATCCTAAGTGTTGGTACAACTTGACCGAGTTCAAACTGGATTCAAGGCATGACTTTCGGTAAACAGCTCATCATAAATGGCTTTCATTCGAGCCCTAAGTTTGTGTTCTGATTTACTCGGAGAAGGATATCTAGAGAAAACATTGCGAAACAGAACACCGACTTGAAAAAGAACTGTACATTTCTGCTTTCATTTGGTTCGCTACATTTATAAATTTGGTCATCGTTTTACCTCACAGCGACGTGCTTAAAATGAAAATATTTTTGATAGTATGGAAATTTCATTGAGTCTATGAAAAGTTTGTTTAAAATCAACCAAACTTTGAATATATGAATGTAATGTAAATATCAAAAAATTGTAACTCCACAAAATATAAATTAATGCCTGCCTTTAGAAGACATTAGCGGTACGTTTAAGTTCATCGCATTAAATGTTTGATTGAGATATTAACAAGACGTGACAGGAGCAGTAGAAAGGAAGGAGGCAAACGAATGGCGTGATTGTCTAGTCAGTCGTTCAGAGATCGATCTTCTGAAAGTTCATTGAGAAGTCTAAGTACCATAAGAAAGCTTCCGGCTGTAGCAGATTAGAAGACAAGTAGCGAAATGTCTGATGCTCTTCCTGACCTCTTGCTACCATTCAGCATTTTCAACTTTTACGCTGTAGCCAACGATCAATGGTGAAGGAGGGGTGAGAGGTGAAAGTAGAAAGTTTATTCTTTGCGGTTAGTGCTAGCTTTATGCAAAGTAATGTTCTTTAGAGGCTCGGGCTTCCTTTGCATATGTTGAAATGCAATACTGTCCCAAGGTGTCTTAAAGTCATTGGCTGACTTATACTTTTAGACTCATTATTGTCTGCCTGGCTAGGTCATCAGCTCAAAAGACACGCACATGGAGCATCTGAGGGAGAATATCTGCTAACTACCTATTCTTGTTATGAAACACATTTCAAACATTTGAATTAGCTGCTCATTCAAAACATCAACATATATGAATCGGTATTAGAGTAAATGTGCGTACATACACACATATAAACAAATATACATAAATACATACAAACGTACATATATATAAACTACTCTACATATAAATTTCATAAACACATATGTTTATTCATGCATAAAGCGCTTTCCACTGATGTGAATCAAATTCATTGGCTTTTCAGAAGGAGAGTTGGTAAAATAAAGCACTTATTGGCAGAAAAAGATCAAAAGCGTTTGCGCACTGAATAATAAATAATGCGAAAAACCAGGAGCCAAGGGACGGATCGTGGCAAGCTAGAAAATGTTTGTTAATCCTCTTTAAAGTGTATGAACAAGTAGAAGTGTACTAAAAGATCCTAGAAAATAACCAGCCAGTGTTTGAAATGATCTAGGGTTTGCTTCACAAAAGAAAACCGATTCGCTGAGAGCAGAACAGTATTGAACAATTGTTTCATTCTCTAGCAAAATTTTTCATTTAGTACTTTTCATTACTTTGAAGAGAAGGAAACCGCTTTCAAATCCAGTTCAAGCAATTTAAAACACTGTCGAACGGCAACAGGGGTTCATTTCCTTAACAAAATGGCCATTCATTTGTTTTAGTTCGCCTTAAGTAAAATGCATCTTGCATGCGATTGGCCAATAGGCACAATTTCCGAACGGTTCATTTTTCTTTACAATCCATGTTCAAATGCAAAGTCAATATGATGCAAACATCCCATTGGATTAGTAGTTGATTACAAAAAAAAACGTGTTTCTAAGTTCAGCCACTTTATTTATTTTTGAAGCCAAATGCAGTTAACTGAATGTCATTTTGGTCAAAACATGGGTTTGAAAATTTCTAAGGGTGATGATGTGATAAGAGCACATTTTGTGCGTCGAATGGCTGCAGCTAGCAAATAAGCAGGTTTGTCTTTATGACTTTGGTTTTTTTGGAAAGTGTGTACCGAATTTTAAAGTTGCATTTTGGTCAGAAGTGAGGCAGTGTTTAGAAGCTTGAATTGTTACTCTGACTCTAAAGTGACTTGCACAGTAAATCATTGTTTTAAAACAAGTCGGTGTAATTATTTTTAATTGTTAAATAAACCATAGTTGTCATAAGGTAAATCAGATTTTGAAGTACCACCATGCAATTCACAACGTTTGGACATTCTCGAAGAAAAGGATGGGGGTGATAGAATCTCTGTAAAAGCAGTATCGAGTATTGGAGCTCAGCAGTAGGGATGAATGGCTGAGATCATTAAGAAAGAAGGCATCAGCAAAATATCTGGACTTTTGTTCACGGATAGCTTTGGCCAATATCAGACGGAAAGTACACTGAACCTAAATACACATTGCCTCGCTGAAATATTTTTACCTTCAACTCTGTCTTAAGTTGATGGCAGTATTTGTATTGATAACGATCATTAGAGGACGCCCGACGCTTACATTAAACTTTATTTCATTTCTTGTAAAAAATTAAACATCAATTTTTGAATTTTTAGATCAAACTAAAGATTTACATGTATGCCCTATATCATATTGCATCTGGAGATGTTTAGTGCTACGCAGCGGTATTTAGCAGAGAAAACAGAACAACCGTAACTATCAGCCAGGCGCGTTCAAGTGCATTCGGAAAGAACACACAGTGCAAGTGCTTAATTGTTGTAATTATTTAATAATATAGAGGCGTGTATTTATTTATTCGCTCCCACCCATTGGGCAAGTTTCAAGGAGTTATTGGGAGTACAATAGAAATACAAGAGCTTGTATAGCTGCTAAACACTTGCACATAATTTTAAAAAAGGTGAATTGACGTCTTCAGCTCCCTGGCCATTTCTCGGCATGATTTTGTGGTGCATTAACAGTTCATTCTTATGCTACACTTCTTGTGGCACCTCAATGTCCTTGATTGTTTATTCTTATGCAGAGATTTTTTGCTAGCCACCGTGTATGGCTCAGAGTTTTCACAACCGTGATGGAGCAGACGCGGTGTTCATCCTGCCAGGTGGACTTCCCTTCGCAATCTTTTTTCTTACATTTTACTCTCTCTTTTTCCTCCATCGTGTTCAGTTCTTCTAATTTCTCTACTGCAGTCTGGTTCTATACTCTTCTCTGTTGGTGACAGTCCCTAATATGTCTCTTATGCCACCATTGAGTCCTGTATCTTATGATGCAGTCTTTAAGAAGGCACTTTAGCCTGCGGCCCAGTAACTCTTCAGTTTAGTGTCTTTCTTCTTCATTATCTTTGCAGCTCCTTTGATGCGGCGAAACATCTGTAGCAGTTTGCGTTGCTACAGACAAGATCATGTTGCCTTTCTCCTTCCAATCTAGGTGTGTAATTATCATCTAAACCTTTGAGACTTTCCTTTGGAGTGCTCCTGCCATATTTCTTTCGCGTCTTTAATTAATTTAAGCATCCAGTTCCTTGTATGTGAGGCTTTTTCAATTTCCTCATATTCAAAATTACTCTCAAGTATGGAGATTATCAGGCTATTTTTGTCCATTCTCAAACTCTTCCATAGGCTTAACCTCTTTGCCTGCATAAGACTTGTCAAGTTACGCATCAGCAGCTTTTTTCAGAGTTCCTCAACAGTTTTGGCTCTTCGCGAGTACATTCCAAGTATCATACACCGAGCCGTATTCTGTACTGTTTGGAGTCGATCGTTATATTTTACTCTCAAGACAATAGTAGATAATCCATAAATGACTGAAAGAGTTGCTTTTAGGGTGATATTGAGATTTCTCGCTGCGAGGTATACTGGAAAGTTGGTTATTCTCTCTTCTTGATATACTTTTTTTTTCCAGTTTAGAATCAGATTGTTCACCTTGTTTCTTTCCTCTTTGTACTTCAAGAGCGTTTCTTGAGATGGATTTGAGAGCCAATTTGTTCTCAACTGCTTTTGTAGAAGGAGTTCTCTGCTTCCATCATCCGTTATTCTTACGCTCATGCCTTTTGCCCCAATGTTTTGATGGCAGCTTTTTCTATGGATTTCAGGATATCCTCATATGCAGTTGTCAAAGGATCCTAAAAATATCCTTTTTTAAAGTAGTCCTGGTAAGTTTCCTTCGATATTCTTACTTGTTTAATGCCTTTAGGCAGTTGCCACAATTACTTTTGGCTGTTTATGCCTTCCTTCAAAGTTTTATTCTTTCTTTTTCCTAAGCGCTTTCTAATAGGTGATTTGAGCTTGAGGATCATTGTTTGTAGGTAGTGATCAGAATTGGCATCTGCCTTTCTAGAAACTTGTATGTCATTTATAAGGAACAAATTTGATCTTTTCATCAGGACAAAGTCAAGAATCGCACCTTTTCCTGTTGGGTGGTACTAAGTCAATCTTCAATTATACTCTAGGCATAGATCAAGGAGCCTTTGTCCGTTCTCGATCAGTAAATGGAAAGATTAGTTTGGCACCAATGTTACGGGCATTAGAGCCCAATCAGTAATTTAACTCGCCAAGGATAATTATTTGTGTACATTTAGAGAGGAGTAATCCATAAATTTTGGCCACAAGTTTATAGAAGGACTCTTTAACCATTGCATCTTCTGTGAGCTCGGTCAGAGCGTAGCATCCCGTCAATCCAACTTTTACCCCTCCAATTCGGAGTGTTATCAATGCAGGTCTGTTTGAGACATGATTGAATTCAGCTTCTATGTTCTTTTTGACCAGAAGAGCGACCCCAACATTCGATCTAGAGCTTTCAATGTGTCCAGAGTTGAATAAAGCCTAGTTATTTATATATGAATAGCAGGAATTCATTCATGTTTCCGTAAGGGCGATAATCTCTATACCCCGGAGTTTCCATTCATTGATAGATGCACGCACGTTCTACGATCCAAGTTTCAGGTCGTGAATCTAGGGATTAAGTCGTGCCTTTTTTAAGAGGTTTTCGGTTAAAAAGGGCTGCATTTCCGCTGGCCAAATAATATATTCATACGTCGGGCGGGTGATTAGTCTTATCCTGCGGCCCCTCTCTTCAACCCTTAGGGTTGCTCCTGAGGTTTTTGGTGGTCACCACAAGGAGATAGAGAGTAGGTATAACAACCAGAGGCTTGCATAAATTGTTTACCGCTAACTGGTCGAACCTACTCTCAACGTCCTCGGCAACTCTAGGGGCTAGTGAGAGAGGTTGTCCGATAGGACTAATCATTTACTGGACTTATGAATTAGATTATGCCAGCAGAAATACAACCTCGTACAACCTGGTAAACGAGGCACGACGTAAATATTTGGATTCCTGATCCCGAATCGGACTGCGGAAAGCGCTTGAATGCACCAATGAATGGAATCTCAACCAGAACGTTGAAAAAAAGTTTTGGAGGAGGTAAGGAGACTGTCTGCCCTTAACAATGTCGAGGATGGACGAGATACCACTACGAAACGGAACTGCTATCCGTAGGACGAAACTATGTCAGAGAAGTGCCCAGAGAATCGAATACGTCGATAAACGCTTTTACTGTCTTCTGTGTTAACAGTTGTGTGCAACCTGTTGTAAAAGCTTTTCGTACCTCTAGTGAACCCCCAAAAAGTCCTTGAGACTTTCTCTAATGGGTGGGGAGTAAATGAAAAAAATCACTAACTGCCACAATACAAGAATTAGCTTGGTTAAATGCACTCCAAGAAGATCGTCGTCAACAGTGACAAACGTTGAAAAGGTCTTGGGCTTTTTCATGACCAAAAATTAATTATTTCTTAAGCTGAAATAGTGCTCTTTTTCTTTGTTAACTCTTTATTTTCTCCTAACTATAACCACTTTGTAAGATCATTCCAATTTGAGTAAATAAGCAACGCATTTGTTAAAGACGCAAAATACAAGCCTAAATGGGCTGCACCGCAAATACATCTAACTCAAAGTAAAATTCAACCTTTGAAACCCAAAGATTAAAAACACAGAACAGGTATTGGAATACGGGATCTTGATGTTTCAGAAAAATATGACTTGCATACTGGTTAAAGAAAGCATTCAAAAAGGACCGGCAATACACTCTTAATACGCATGTTTGGCACACAAGCTTATATGTAACGATTGCAGCAGTCAATTGCTTCATGAAGGGATATTCGAGTTGGTTACAATCGGCCAGATAGACTCCAGGATGCATTTCTCCGTGAAAGTGCTGAACGGAATTCTCTTTCGCAGCAGACTTTAACACTATCGGAATGATTCTAATATCCATTCACACTGAGCTGAATGGCAGTCCAGAGCTTTAAAATAGACTTTTGAATGAATTTCCACTAAATTTATTTTTGCATTTACATAGTGGATAAATTTTCCATTGAACATTTCTGATGAAAATTTAGTCGGATCTAAGTTCGAGGAAACGGAAAATTCCAATCCATCTGGTCAGTTCCAAATCTGTTTTATTACTTTAAAAATTGCGCTTCACATACCAGAGTTCAGGGGGTTATTAACAGAAGGCCAAATCACCTAAATAAACAAATCTATTTTGTTCTAACAAGAGTATATTTTTATTTTTATTTACTTCCCCAGTCATTCGGGCAAGTCTCGAAAACTTTTGGATGACAAAAAATGTACAAATAGCTTTCAGAACAGGTAGCACACAACAGTAACACATTTTCGACGTCTTCGGTTCTCTGGCCACTTCTCTGCCATGTTTTCGTCGTACAGGCAGCAGTTCAACTTCAGAGTGGCACCTCGTCCATTCCCGTTGATAAACCCGAGCTCAATGTTTGGATATTAGAATAGGTCCATTCCATGCGAGCTTTTGCAACACTTCTCAAGTCTTCTGTTTCCAAAACCTCCAAAAGTAATACATCTCGATTTTCCTAGCAAGTGGGAAAGCATATTTTCTTATTGAAAGAAAACCGTGTCTCAAATTGAAAAGATTCTCGTGTTTTTGGCTGCTAATTTAGTTGAATTCGACCAGCTAAATTTATAAGTGGAGCCTAGCTAAAGATGACGATCAAACGGTTCCATAAAATAAGGGCGCGTGGCAGGTTGGAAATATTTAGTTACTTAAACATGTGCTGAACAAAGCATATGGTATGGGTTTCTAAACACGACGATCCATCAAGAATGAAACTTCGACCAATAGGGAAATCGCTGGTAATGGAATATATTAGTCAAATTAAACCGAAGTGTTAGACTTAATTGCTCATTCAACTCAATCCTAACGAGGCCGAGAAAAACATACACTCGGAAACTGTTTGTCAAAGTAAGTTTCGTTTATTCCTTTCTAAAAATCCTTCTTTGGAAGCTGTTTTTATTTTATCCTTCTGTCAGTCTGGAATTCAACGTCCAAAACGAGGTTTTGTTTGACCTCCCAACTTCAGTAATCAAAACATGTATATTTCCCTCTTCATTGAAATCCAAGAGGACCCCAATGCCCTCATGCCTTAGTCAGTTTAAAATGCTGCATTTCGTAATTCATTTGTAGCTTATCGGCATGAGGTAGTTCGACTGAGTTATTCAAAATCCATGGTAGAGAATCATAACTACTTTCACTAATTCAAAGACTTCGTTAAGGAAGTTGGCCCATGTTCATCGTTTCCAATTTCGTTCTGGCATGGATGTAAGATAAATTTAAAAGAATTCGCCAAAATAAAACATAATTTCTAACACAAAAAAACTGTCTGCCATTTCGACTGAACTGGTTTAAGAAATTTTAAACCTTAAGCGATTGCATCATTATATTTTATGTGCTTGTGTGAAACTATTGAACCATCAGACATTGCCTACATGAATTTTACATTCTTCCAGTATCAATGACTTTTCGATCGTTGGAGTCAAACCAAGTAAAAGTCCGTGCATATGCATATCAACTTTAGAAATATTCTTTATTAATAGAGCAACCCTAGAGAAAGGACTTTAACTTTTAGATTTGCCCAGGTGCATTGAATATCTGACCTGGAAGTCGGTGAATAGGATTCCAGTGAAAAAGACTGAAGGCTTCGGACAGTTAACATGTCACCAAATGCACCCCGGAAAAACTGATCAACCCCCTTCTTGAATATAACTGATAGTCACAAGCTTCATCAGGAGCTTATGATGTGATTCGACGGTCGTGCTTGAATTTCGATTCTGGATTGTGAATTCAAATTGTAGAATGCAAACATTGTATGACTGTGAAACACTACTGGCTAGTTCCATGGTCCTCATTTGAATACCATTGCAATACCTCCACGCAGAATTCTACTTTGTATGTCTGCATTACTTCTCATTTAATCATTCAAAGTCCCCAGGCGAGTTGCTTAAACATGCTTAGAAATGCAATAAATGAATCACAAGGTTCATAATGAAAAAAATATTCTCCACATCCGTGATGCCAGAAGGAAACTATCAGAAAACGCATCATGTGTCGAAAACTAAGAAAAATGGTATGAGGATGCGTTTGAATTAAGCAGAGCAAGCAAAACTGGAAAAGAGTGACCGAGTGAAAAGACTATAAGGATTGGGAGAAGAAGAAGAAGAATGAGCTGGATTAACTCCAACCTAAATTTGAAATTAAACTTATTACAAGCTAGCATCCATTGAGATCGAGAATTTTTAAGTTCTTTGAAACAAACTTGTCAAACCTGCAATTATGATGAAGGCTACGACAAGCAATGCAAAACTTGTTAAAAATAGACAGAACACCTTTAAAATATCTGCTCGGATCATCAAAGTGAATAAAACTGAAAGGGAATAAAAGAGAGGATTGGAAGGCGCTTTCAGACACAGGATGCGTCGGCTCTACCTATACTTTAAATGATTTGAAGAAAAAAATTGGAAATTAATCTTCATTTGGAGTCATCTACGAAGGGCTTAAATTTGGCTCGATATGGAGCTGTGCCAATATCTAGCCCTAGCTTTAGATCACTTTAATATCTTGCGACACTCCATTTCAGGACGGTCCAGAAATGAGAAGACTTGCACAATTAATAAATCAACCCATCTTCGGTGCCAAGGCATGGAAGTTATCAATGTAAATATTTTTGATAGCAACAGGCAGGAAATAGACATACCTGACCTAGCGTTGACATAAAGAAAACTAAGTGTCATGGAACTCACCAACATAAAGGCATTATGTTAACGACTCTCGTCAATGATTACTTCGATAATATAACGTAGTGTACAATAGACACTACCAAAGGCACATCGAGAAGATAAGATTCGGATTTGTAGTAAATGATTCTATTTGAAATAGCTAAGAAGCGGATTCTTTGGCATTGCACTTACTAAGATATCTGTATAATGATCCCTTTGTAGAAAATAAACTCTGATCAAGTTGAGCAGTCACAAGGCAATGTCAGTGCTTCGAAATAAATCCAAGATCTGGATTTTTGCAGCAGAGTAGAAAAAATCGAGTGTTAACTGGGATTGTATTTTTCGAAGAGAAGAAAAGAGATGTGATTTTTTAAGGGAGTAAAAACTATGGTGAAACGAGCTGCTTCAACTTGGAGATTGTTTAGTAGGATTTATTATATAAAATTGATAACTGATTCAACTTAGATCAGGCAAATGAATTCTGGAAACTGTCAAATATTTGCCTTAAGAAAGGGCAGCACTCTAAGTGAGAAATGGTTTTTCATGCTTCTTTTCTTTTAAGATAATCTAACTTCTAGTACAGACATGGTTTCCGATTCCTGAACATTCATCCACCATTTTTCGCAGAAGAGTTAAATTTACCAAAAATTGCACATATTTCAGTTTGGACATGAAGGTTTGTTGAATTGAGATATCGAAAATGCGATGTCAAGGCATAAACTCGGAGTGCTTGGGTAATATTGTGCGTTGTTGTATCTCTTGAAGTCACGCTTAACAGCAGGTTAATCTGCCGTGCTTAAACATAGTAACTTCAAAGAAAAATACTCAAATTTTTTGGATATTTGTAATCATTTTAAAATTATAAGCACACTTACGATCTTTTTAAATCTATTTCAAGAAAAGATTTGTCAGATTTCTAGATATACTTAATAACCCTTAATAACCCACGAAGACAGCACTTCTAAATGAACGAAGTCTCCATCAGAATTTTGAAAGATTTCTGGTAGGATACATGAAGACGGACGAAGATGGACAGGGTGCCAGGACGAAGCTGTATGATGAAGCCACGCCAGAGAAGAGACCAGACGGCCGAAGACGTCAACAAACGTTTTTACCGTGTGCTGTGTTAACTGTTGTGCTCACTTGTCATAAAAGCTGTTGTACCCCCAATAAGTCCTTGGGACTTGCCCTAATGGGTGGGGAGAAAAAAAAAATAATAAAAGTTAAAAGGTATTTAAAACTCTTAATTTAAAGCTTAGAGTAGTATCTGAAGCAAACGTAGTTCTTAACTTCTTTAACCACCGTTATGCTTCTGTGCAGCTGAAATTGTTCCAACGCATTAAGTAAATGCGATCTGATGTTTAAGTTGGAAGTCAGTCTGTCCGGCTAGATTAGCTTTAATATTTGAGCATTTACGACGCACATGCTATCACAAGAGACTTTGTGGAATCAGTCAGGCAGAAAATAAGGATTCAATAGAAATTACGCATAAGTCACTGAAATAACAGAAAAAATTTATTTTAGAAGCTTTAGATTGTCATTTATTGAAAGCGTCTTTATTCTAGATTACAACAAGAGATCGAAATTGGATGATCGACCTCCAAATTAGTACTATTTTGCGTTAATGCATCAAATCTGGTTACTTTGCACATTACGAACTTTATACTTCGTATAATTGTCGATCGAAATGACTTCAAAGCATGAATTGCATTTTGTATGTGTCATTCAACTTCTGAAGGTACCGAAACAAATGATATCAATTAAAATCCTTGGAAGCGTTGGAAAATTACAGGCCAGAGAGTGATTGGTCAATGGTTTAAACTTACATATGCAATACTATTTGCATTAGCGGGAAAAAAGGTTGTCCCTCCTTAGTTAGTTAGCCTCTGGCCATCAGCTTTTCGAGAATTCTGATTGGCCGTCTACTTCCGATATTCTTGGCATTGATGATAGGAATCTGATGCTTCTTAACTGAATACCAAGCGAATTATGCGCATAAAGGTAACATATGCAATCATTTTTCTCTATCGTTTTCCACTTTTTTTCGCCACAACACACAATGGCTAATGAGACAATGTGTGTGTTTCAGGTATGCCGAAAACCACATTGACTTCGTGTTAGGACGACTTGACAGATTTCATACTGAATTGAATACATGACTCGTAGTAAATGGCTACATTCGACGTAATGCTCAACATAAACAGCTACCTGAAATCGGCTGTGTATGTTTACATTTAAGCATAAAGATTGCATTCGTATTTACTCTGTGTAGGATACCCAGAGAAAGCATTGTGAACTAAAATACGACTTTAAGAAGAATTGTGCATTTTGATGGTAAGGATCCAGAATTCAAGTGCTCTCATTTGGGTCCATAAATGCATTAAGTGCACATTTCCATGCTTACATAAACAATTTTAAGGTGCCAACGCTTTGAAAAATGTTGAAACATTTCATTAACTTTAAAAATGCGTAGTTTTAGATTACTTTAGCTTTGTTTGTAATAGTAGGGTGTAATCATGCCAAACTTCCCTTCCATCCAACAAAATTTAATGCATGTGCTTGAAAGACTTTGGCGGCAACTTTTGATTTTGCTTAATTGATCTTGTGATTGAAATTTTAACAAAAAACTTGCCTGTCAAATGTTTATTTAACTGAAGTGCATGAAAAACCGAGGAAGCAACGACGCTGCTCAACCGTGTATTTCGCTACTTTTACAGATATATGGATAAAGTTCAGAATCAGCATTATATTTGTAGGGCAAAATTTGGTTTGTTGATTATAAATTTAGCGATTTCATACCCACTTCATCCCCGGATACTCAGGATTAAATCTCAAAAAGGCATGGAACTAACAGCGTTAAATCAGCTAAGCTTCAAGTCAGTTTGATGATATGCAAATATAAGAGGAATTTATTTTAAATTTCATTAGTGCACTTTAAACTCGTCTTATATTATGATGGTTCACTATATACGTATCAAGATTCATTGGTATGGTGACCCTATAAAAGAGAGCTTACAACAAGTTTTCGGTGATTTAAGCTATTGTTCAAAATGCACAGTGCGATATGAAAGAGTGTTTCAATGAATGTGTTCTAACAAGCAGGTCCTTAAGACAGAATTAAAAAAACAGATTAGAACAAAATGTGGTCGATTCATGCCACCTGTAATCAATCTCATTGGAGATTTTGAAATTGGAAGCATTTATTTAAAAATTACGCCTGAAATCCCCGCAGTAAATACGGCAAAATATTTAAATGTTTGGATGATTTTAAGTGCGAAATCGCCAAATTAAATATAAAAACTTACTGTAATATACCTTGAGGCCATGATCATTTGCAGCCTTATTTTATCAAAAAAATTTTCACCGTTTCTCCGAATAGAGCCACTGTAAGCAAGCTTTCACTAAATGGTTGGTAATTTTATTTAAATGGAAAAACAAAGAGAACAATCACTTTCTGACTGCGTTGGTAAGGAGAGAAAAGCAGCAACTAGTTTACATATTGAACCACTCTGTATATCCGCAGTAAAGAAACTGTCTAACGTTAAGTTAAGAATTGACAGACCTTTGTTGATATGAAATTTCGTTGCTCAAATTCAGTTGCAGTTGAAGCTGAAAAGATGATCAGTGAACTGACTTTGTCTTCAATCTTAGCTGTCAACAAGATGAAATGATCATGCACGCATTAATTTCATGAAAGTTGATGTTTACGCTAATGCGCATTTCAGATGTAAAATTTAAATCCTCAGCGAAGCATTGTAAATTTTTAATCTCAGCCTACTATTAGAACTAAAACAATTAAAAATTATTTACTGCTTGAAATTCTTTAAGAATTAGCTGCTTCTGACTCTTAATGAATTCTGTAGCCTTCTTGTTAGGTTTTACTGATAAATTGCTCATTTTTAAGAGCTAAAAATATTTGTGGAGTTGTCGAATGGGAAACTATGAGATCTTTTCAGTCCTATTTCTTTTTCATCAGGTATCGTTCAGAGTTATTTTTGAAGTAAAAGATCTTCAACGACCACTCTTAAGATCAAAACAGTATTTGTCTTCCTCCGCGTTGGTCGTGTTTGACGTCTTATACCGCTTACAGCATGCACATATAGCTAATCACCAATCGGTATCTATTTTGAACTTCAATGGAAATCGAGAAGCAGAAGGTAACAATAAGTTTAATGCTAGTTAACCCCTTTGAGTAATCACATTGACTGATTGGTTAATCTTACTGTCCAGAGGACTCATTACAAATGGGCTCTCATTCACTTATGAGACTAATGTAACACCATCGAAACTCAAAAATTTCAGAATTGGATCCTAGTTGGTAAGAATACTTCCAAACGCTTGCAAAAATAAAAGTATTTAATGCCAATTTTATTCTCTGATCAAAATTTTGTATGCTGCTTTATTGCAATCATTCTAGTTGACGTCGCACTTTTCTCTCTTTAAGGACCTCCTTTTTTTTGGAGTTATAACAAATGATTTATTGGTACCTTGTACATCCCCTTCGTCCGTATAAAATGAACACGACCAAACAAATGTCTTGAAATAGCAATTTAACAAGGTGTCCAGTGCTTACACATTTCGAATCCAAGGCTGGCAGTATTTAGCGAGCAACATAAAAAAGCGTGTTATTTGGAAGTCAGTCTCAGCCCACATATCTACAACTAACTAAACAAAACATTTATCTGGTCAATGTAGTAATGGAACACTATCTGGGTTTCTTTTAGAACAAATGAGTTTGTGATCGTCCATCTATTAATTTGCTTCTGATCGTAAATCGTGGTCTCTTTAAAAAGTAATGTAGAAATCTAAATTTTTCCTTTATAGTATTGACAGTAATGGCTGTATTTTGATTTCCATTGTACATTGAAGGCACGAAAAATTTATTTATTACAAAATAAGACTTCAACTGTAATTTGCTCTGTGTGTTTTATGGTCATGGACCCATCAATGAAGTGTAAGTGATTTCAAATCGGAATTGCAAATTGAGCCTTTCATTGACGACGGTATTGAAGTTTTTTAAAAGTGCTTTGAAGACTTTGAATCCATTTAGCATTTTTCTTCTTTTTGTTATCAGAAGGAAAATAAAAAATCGGCTCTTAGTCAATTCGGTGTGGGGTTTGGGTCTGAAAACTTGAGTGGAACGAGGCTTCGTGGCTTTACGTAGAATGCTTTCAAATTTGGCACAAGTTGAGGGCAATGAAATTCAATGGGATTACCAAGCGCAATTCATCGAGTGCAATGAATCGCTCCCCAATCCGAGCCTAAAAATTTTTAATTTCGAAACTCTCCTGCAAATTTTCATTGTCAAGAGTATTGTAGCTTTCTAAAGAAGAATAATATTTTGGGGAAAGAGCTAGCTTATCACTTAGGAATATGATGAAAATCCTAATAAATTCAGCAAACTACGTTCAGTTCACTGGTACATTGGGTTTGTGTCTTAAAAGCACAACTAAAATTTCATTTTATGTATATTTATTAGAGTGCAGCCAAATTGACAGTTGAAATAATGTTAAAAAATGAACCAAATTTATTAAATTTGTTTAACTCTATGGAGCATTTTGCAAAAACTATCCCAAGTGGATCATTTTGAAATACGGAACGAAAATCAAGAAGAAGAGCCAGATGGAAAATTTGATTTTGGGTAATTTAAGACGTGGTGTAATACGTAATACCTTTGCAAACTTCTCGATTTTAATTGCGAAATATTTGAAATTAATGAATTGCTGAAATATACTTGCTGTCGATTTGATCAGTAAGGTAAGGCTAAGTGAAATGTAGCCATTATGAAAGATAATAAGATCCGTTTGGGATAAAGCCTTTTGAAATCAGGAATCGGGAAAGGCTTTGCAGGAGTTAACGATTCCCAGAACAGTAGTGAAGAAGCGCTCCAAATAATACAGCCGTAAGCATTTGTTTATGCAGGAGCAAGTCAAAAAGGTGGAAAGAAATGAGATTCACGCTCTACTGATTGGTTAATCCCAGTGGATATCTTGATCTCAAGAGATACAAAACTCTTTAGGTTTCAATGAATCTATGTACAGTGTTGACAATTTGTTGCCCTAGAGGAGAATCAGAAAATTTTTAAGCATAATTTCAGCTAAATTTATGATAACTTTACTGTAGAAAGTAAAAAGTAGTGAGGTAATAGTAGCAAAACTACGTTGTAAGCAGGGGAATGGATAAAAGCATAGGAAGCAGATAAAAAAACTTTGTAACTATCTACTTTTTATTTTTCTGGTTCCCAAAGTAAGGAATCCAAAATGATAGAAAAGTTTCCCTAGTGACTCCCAACAGCAGGTTGCTTTTTTGCATCATACGGAATTCAGTCATCCAAGCGGGAAACCAGTGCAAAAAGATTTTCAATTAAATAAACTTTCTATTAGTGGCATTGCCGTCTGTTTTTTCTGGATTTCAACTAAGTAGTTTAATGAAGCATCACCATTCATTTGGTAAATTCTAATAGTGAATATAAAACTAGACTGAGGTTCGTGGATTTCAAGTGATTGTTTTGATAATTTTTGCGCGAAGCAAAATTGTGATAGTCCAAAAAATAAATAAAATATGAATTCATATAATTCTAATCCAAAAAAGTTAGTTAATTGGTACAACTGTCAAAGTGGGTCCTTGTTTCTCTTCGTAAGAGTTAGTTCAAATGAAATTCATCATTTCATATTGCTGCAAATAATAATTGAAAGTGTTAGAAATATACTGCTGGTAGTCACAGTAAATTTTGATATAAGTTACCACTAAACTTTGTAAACTGGGATGGTTTGACATTCAAAGATTTATTTTTTCATTTTTTTTATTCCTCCCCACCCTTTAGGGCAAGTCCCAAGGACTTATTGGGGGTACAACAGAAATACAATAAGTTAAATATTCTAGCGTAGAGAAGTTATTTGAGTTAATCGACCCGCTGGTCTTGTCTCGGCTTGGTTGTGTGGCGGGGTGGCATTCAGTTCTCCTGCTGTATCTCGTGGAGTACCTGGGATAGAGTTCTTCGCAGCCGTGAGGGAGCAGATGTGTATTTCACCCTGCCTGAGGGACTTTTCGCTGCTTCCTATCTTCCACTCTATCATTTTTCTCATTCGTATTCAGCTTTTCTGCTTTTCTAATTCAGTTTGTTTCTCCCTTTCTCTGATTTCGACCGAAGAGTGACAGTTCCTAATATGTCTTCCTAGCCACCCTTGAGCCTTGTATCTTTTAAGGCAGTCTATAAGAGGGCACTTTATTCTAGGGTCGAGAATCTCTTCAGTTCCATGTTCTTCTTCTCCGTGATCTTGTCCTACGTGCATTCGCATAGCTCTTATTCTGGCGAAGTATCTTTGGCAGTTTGCGTTTGTACAGACAATATCACGTTGCCTTTCTCCTATCAATATAGGTGTATAATTTTCGTCTCGAACTTTAGGGCTTTCCCATGGATCAAGTAGCCATCCAGTTCCTTGTAAGTCAATAGATGCCACCTCGTTGTGTTGATGATAGCTAAATAATGACAGTCATTATTACTTTTATATAGGAGTGAACGAAAAATTTCAAAACCAAACCTCTATCAGTAGACCTGATAAAATATTCCTGCAGTAAATGCATGGAGTATTAAGCGAGGAAGCAAGCAGTGTCCTCTTCGACAGCAAGGTTTATACTAAACCACCTTTACTATTTCTAACTTCTCAGCAAAGCAGTTGCAGAAGCAATATATGTAGCATGGTTGAATAATTTTGTTTTGAAAAGGTCTTCTCTCTATTGCCTTTTTCAAGACAACTATCAATACCAAAAATTTAGGAACTTAGAAATATTTAGAAGTTATAATTCAATAGCAACTCTATGTAAAACATAAGTATATTTTACCATCATTCGATGTTAGCTGTACTTACGCTGCTTATTCATTTATTTGGTGCATAAATGAATCAGACGGCCTATCAGAAGCCAGCAAAACTAGAGGAAAAACAAGACATCATGATTATTCAAGCACACACTACGTCTAATGCTGAGGGCCCTATTCCTTCCAGCCATCTCTTTCGGCCGCGGCTGCTGTCCCATAAATGTATAATGGTGTAAAACTTGTATTAATCGATATATATGGGAGCCATTAGATACTAAGGTACTTCAGGACTAAACTTTTCTGATTGGCTGCGCAAGAGATATTAAAATATATGGCAAAATGACTTCTCCGGGATGGTTAATTATATGCTTGGCAAAATATTTTAAGTACCAGCTTAAGGCATGGTTATAAATGTGCATGTTTAAAGATGCTTTGCACGAAAAATACAAAATTTAATTGCTTTATGCACCGTATGTATTACTTGGGTTAAATTTAGCCCTTCATCCGCTGCCAACAAGATTTAATATATAGTGATAAAAACATTTATTGTGAGAGTAAATAGTGCCTTTTTTTCAATTTTTGAGCTTTTAAGTAACCTTTGATTAATTCATTTTTTATCTTTAGTCACTGAATCTTTCTGCTGATTTTGAGGTGATATCATTTTTAATGTAAAAGTTCACTACTCTTCAAGCTCTTCTTTCAATGACGGCAGCTTATAAGCAAACACATTATTATTTGCGCACCAGCTACCGTCAAGTAGCAATAAGGCATGTTTGCAAAGGGACGGACTGCTGGGGCCAGAGGAATTTTTTATTCAAATGGACCGAGCAGAATGGATTGAAATTAGTCAAACAAACAGAATATCCAATGTTTGCGGACTTGATTTTTTGCTATTATGCATTTAACTCTGTCGTCTGTAAAGTTGTATGAAGCTTGTTAAGTGTAATTGTTTGACACCTTTAATTGTATTTCTGAAGCCGAATTTGGTCTTATTGATAAAAATGTTCCATGTGTCAACCGTGATACTAGACAACGGATAGTATTGGCCTAACAAGAAAGCAGTAGGCTTTCCCTATTGATGGCTCATAAACTTTTGGCCAGTAAAATTAAAGATAATAAATTCAGTTTAAATAAATATGCATATGAATGTGGTGACTACTCCTAACAAATCATGGCCCCTTTAGAAATTAAGTGCAGCTCATTTATTTCCATAGCATTACGCGGTAACTTCAACCCTGTAATATGTAGATGTTTGATGGCATTGAGACGGGGATAGTGGTTTTTCCTTTAAACAATGTCAACTGGCTTGCAATGAGCCGCAGTAACTCCATGGTACCTCAATCAAGTATCTTAGCCTTTTATAAAGAACTGATACACGGGCTTTAATCCTGGCACTCCATCTGAGAGACCTCAGACTTTTAGAAGGCAAACAGAGTGCAGTAACAAACCCATTTTTTTGCGAAATTAAAGTTTGGATAGATCTCAGTCGACTTCTATATTCTTGAAATCTCTTTGATCTGCACGAAGGAGTTTGTTTCAAAATAACATGCAGGAATTCATGTATAAGTATTTTTGGAGTGGACAGTTATTGCAGCAGAGAGAACTAGAGGAGTTATATCAATTTCTGCTACCCAAGGCTCGTGATGTTCACACTCTTCATGCTATACCAATCTTCTCGCGCCCCAGTTCTTATGTTTGATAAACTGAATGAAGTAACGACTACATATTTTCCAATTTCAAGAGGTAATTATTCAAGTGCTATTGAAATGATGAAAAGACGGGACACGGTCTTTCAATAAGTTTAGACTCAAAACTCCGATGATTAAAACCCTGCCAAACGGCTAAACGAAAAGTTCTCCATTTGTTAAGTTATTTACCGCTTCAATTCATCATGAGGCATGTGTCTTGCCATGATTTTTGGCAATTTTAATGGTTTATTTTGAAAAGACACCAAAGATAGTAATTCGCTCGACATTTTTGCCTTAAGGCAATACCATTCTGCTCTTAAAATTGCATAAACAAAATTGATTTAGTTAAAAGCCATAAAGTATAAATTTCAAATCTTATTTAAAATATTGACTGTGGCGTTTTTCAACACTTTTACTTGATGTCTATTTCAAAAGGAATTTTGCAATGTAGAAAAGTAAATTAAGCTGCACCACCTTCGAAATATTGTACTATTGCAGTCTAAGATGTAAACAACCAGTTAAAGGTCTGATGTCGAGATATATGCAGATGGGTGGGGGCTCCAGCATTCTAATCCTTACGCTTAGCATTTTGGCCGGGCACAGTGACGTCCAACGTGGCAGAAACCGGGTAACTAGGCCACTCTCAGGTGCCATACGCGGACTTGTTTATACACGTTAATAGCCCCATTTCGGGAGCTTCACTTCAGATTTCGGCCTATAAAAACGCACCTTCGAAAGAATTGCAGCTAACTATAAAATTATCGCTTGAAAGGTTGTGTCCCCAAAATACTTAGAAAGTACAAGAGTGAATGGCATCCTCAATGACGAATAACTGGAAATGAATACATTTTCTTAATTCTGATAGGAAATCCTCTAGGATGCCATGGAAATCCTACTATGTAATTGTCAACTAACTGAAAAAATGTCAATCTTTTAAGTTTTGAATTATAAGCTCAACAAAAATTTGTTATTTTTGTATTTTCGCATTAGATTTATGGATGGATTCAAAATCCTGCTTGCAATCTCTCATGTTTCAAAGCCTAGTACACTGTAGTTTTTTCAAGCAATCACGTGTCATTTTGACAATAGTGTTTTGAAAATTGCGAAGAATACTTTCCTGCCATTTGCGGTTATTTTGAATTATTTTCGAGTCATGCCAGGTCAAAAGTAAGATCCAAATCAAGTCTCGAATTGGATACTTCGTCTGTATGCTTTTTAAACTTGCCTTTTACTTCTCCTTCTGAAATGCTCCCAACTTTTGAACTTGAAAATGTAAATCCAGTCATCTAATTACTCTGTTTAAATATTTTGAGCTATTGTTATAAAATTATAATTAAATCCATGTTTAACAGTCTTCCTCATTTACCAGATTCTTGTATCACATATATAAATGATAATATAGATACGAATTTCATAAAAATTATTGATGGTTGGCCGGACTGGTTTGATTAATGCATTAAAAAAATTTCGTGCCAGTTTAAAGTTTGCTCTCATTACTATATAACATTGAAACGGTTGCTTATTTTCTGAATATGTTAGACATTTTTAAAAAATTTTTCAAGTAGAAGTATACATTAAGTAAATTTAATTCTAATCACAAGGGTGTAACCTATTAAATGAGGTAGTTTCTCTACATGTGTGCTCTTTGAGCAGCCTCAATACAGTATACTCTCCCTTATTAGTAAGAGATAGCATAAAGTAAAGTGCATTTCCCAAGACATGGGAAGTGGATGCACTTTTCTTTCAAGTCCTGCTAATATAAATAAATCTAACTGATAAATTTTTGAAATAGATCAAAAAGCACTAATGTTATCAACCAGTGAGCAATCAAACATTTTAAAACTAATTTCTTGAAAAATAAATTCAGAGTCGAAACATCTTTTAAGACCTTGTCACATTTCGTCCATAGTGTGGAAGGTTGTGTGCTCTTTCGAAAAAGCAGGCATTCAGAAGGCAGTAATTAGGTACTGAAACAAATGTGCATCAGATAAATTTTGGTCTCTGAACGCTCGAACATGGTTAGTTGACAATTACTTCCAGTGGTTGTGCTAAAATCAAAATTCACCTTAGTCTCACGCATCCGTGCAGGTTCAGATCATCAAAATAAAAATTCTAGCTTTCTGGTCAGATTTATGAAATGAGACCTGACTTTAATGTGCAGTGCCAACAGTCATTTTACATCACTAAAACACATCTCGAATCAATGGCAGTGGCAATCCGAAATCTGATATAAAATTAAATTTTGCTTTGCAGTACTGGACTACCATGTAAGAAACGACGTAGCTAACTTTGATGCTAACAACTACAGCAATGATTGAATGCTCGTCTATTACTAAGCAATGTGCATCAGACGAACCTGAGCTCTACACGCAAATCGCCAGCATCGAAAATGAGACAGGCTTAAGCACTGAAGTAGTAACATCCACTGAAAAGAAGCCGATCGGATAAATGTTTTTCATTTAAAGTTCACTTTTACCAGAGTAGTGAGTAATACAAAGTGCCTTTGTTCTCATGGTATCTGATGGGACTAATCGACTGCTTGCGAAACGATAGAAACTGAAACGCAACATTTCATATAAAAGTTATTGTGGTAAAGTTAATGCTCATGGCATAATTAAGTGAACAAACTTATTTAGAACCAGGTGAGTCGAGACGAAAGGGAATGATAAGAGCAGGACTATATGAGGCGTTTTATTTCTTCTAGACCAGCAAACAAGGCGGTAATTAAAAATGCATGCCGAAAGAATTGGATAAATCATGATGAATAGAAATAAGTAATGTTCTCAATTCATAATTTTATACCACTTTAAATTCTGTTTCCTCGACATTTACAAGTGAGCTTCCGGAACCTATTTTACTACTGGATTAAGCACTAACTCTCTTATTACTTATTGAATAGGAACAAAAATAAATTAAATTAAGATTTTTTTATATTGTTTAGAATAAATGGCAGCCCAAAATTTTTAATAATGAATTCACTTACAAGATTAATCAGCTCATCAGGCGCATTAAGGTGCCTCAAATATGAAAACTAGTGTTTAAAGCTTTTCTAATCGAGAAAAATGAATGTAGCTATGCAGATCAAAATTTTAACAGGTCTGTGGTAATGATGATCACCTTTAATCAACCATGGCTCTTTTAGGCATCAAATGAAGCCCTAAAATCTCCATACCCCTGTTATATATAGATAGTTGACGGCATTAGAACTAGGGGACAATAGTTAATCCGTTAAGCAATGTCAAATGACTTGTCATGAGCCGCGGTAACTCCATGGTACCTCCATCAAGTACCTTAGCATTTTCGAAAGACTGACACACATGTTTTAAACTTGGCAAATGCTTTCAACATCCAAATCATAATGCAGTTACAAACCATCAATGGCAATCCTATTTTTTGCATCATTTGTGTAACCTCTGAAAGGCTTTGAAACAAGCTGCTCATGCTAAATCGAAAAGATCTTTTGGATCACCAATATCGACTTTTTTACGTTACCTGACACGAAGGCCGAATTCAAACCCTTGATTCTGAGAAGTACCACGCAACTCAGGCTGTGTTAGGTATTCAACTGCAATCCTTTGATTCATTTGCAAATAAAAGTGTGCTGTTGTTATGACTGAAAAGGAATGATAAGCAACTTCACTTTAAAATTTGAATTCTGTCAATAAATATCTTCAAAGTGAATCGAAACACCAAAAACGGTGTAGCTTGGAGTTATTTACAATTAAATTTGAGTTTTCATAAAAGTTCTCAAATTGACTTTAATAAAACTAAAAAAGCTTGCACTGTTTGAAATTGCTAAATAAATTCAAGTTTAATTAATAGAAGGTGGCAACCTGAAATACTGTCCACTTTTATTGCTGAAATAGGTGCGCATTTATTCCAAGACATTTTGTGTTCGCAACTAAATAAATTGCAAATTCGGTAACTAAAAGAAATGAAACCATAAAATTCTTGTACGAATCTCAATATTAAAATTTATTTTGATTGACTGATGCGGTGATGCGATGATCAACCACCGCACATAATCTATTGGAAAGATCCCCCACTCTGGGATCGCCAGTTGAGATGCGCTTAATCAAGGAGGCACGAATTAATGTTGAAAGGCGCATTTTTAATAGAAAAATGGATCTTGGTACAATTTATTACAGTTAACTGGTATCACTAAGATGACAATCTCCATAGATAATCTTGGTTTCGCTTTCTCGCTGTTCTACAGTAATAGCATCAGTTTGCTAAGTGAACAGGAGCTAACAAACGTGATTATTTAATCGGAAACGGCAGGTCTGTGGCTTTCTTTTCTTTGGTACAATAAAAAATATACATTGAAAGACAAGAGCGTAATCGCTTAGTCACTTGTTCAAAAATAAGCTTCTCAATGGGTACTGAGAATTTCATATCCTATAGAAGAAATCCTAGTTAAAATTAGTCTACCAAAGATGTAGCCTATGCGATTCTGAGAACCAGTATCTTTTGCGGTGCCTGAATTGTTTTCTGTTTTAATTTTCCGTTAGTTTCTTTACATTTTAAATCTTAAATTCTGATTCGAAAAATAGTTACTGCTAAAAGAAAAATCAAAATACTGAAAAGTGTATGTCATACCAAATTGGTTGAAACTGTATTAAATACAATGATCACAGTGATTAGCTGGTTAGCGAACATGCAAAATCATTTTACATAAGTTACACCAATTCATGTTGCTAAAATTTAAACAAGTTTAAATTTAAACTTAAAATTTAAGAATATTAGCATTCAGGGAGGTAGAAACTTGAAATTTTCTCTCTTTTTGCATATCTACTGGATAAGTCTACTGTCTTAAACGGAGGAAACAATGTAGAAAGATATCTTTTAATATTTCGTAGGAAAGATAACTGATATCTGAAAAACAACTGATTAAGTAGATAAGTCATAACTTAGTCTTACAGACGGTAACTGTTTTTATGTAAAGCTCATTTTTACCCTTTGGACAAAATGAATCTTTTAGTTACAAATTACCGCGCCTGATTCGACTCGAGCTCTTGATTCACAGCAAGAAGCAAATAACACTAGAATTAAAATCAACGGTAGGAAAAATGAGTTTGGGGAATTCTTGACATTAAAACAAACGCTTCTACTTTTAGTGTAACTAATTTGTCAAACCCGGTTATTCATGAAGCGATGTGATTGAAGCTTGAGTCTAGTTCTCCATTTCAGCCACCTCGTAGCTAATCTCGCAGTACTTAGTAGAAATTAAACCGCTAAACCATTGGTTTCTCAATTGGAGGAGCAGTCTCTATTTACAAAGTGTCAAAGCAGATGCCAGTTACGAGACTGTTATGAATTTACGGGTCAACTACTAACATGCCAAAACTAATTTATTTTACTCGTGTTTTACTAGGCTTGCCAATAAAACAAAACGAAAACAAAATAGTGTGAGTTTGTTTAAATAACCGATTTCAATCTTTTTGAATATTTGACTGAATAAACATTCTTAAATTTAATTGTAATGCTTATTGAAGGCTTTTATTTTGATATTCTCTGCCACTTTTACTGTTAAATTTTATTTGCTGATGAAGTCTGCTTTCCTAACTACCGACTGCTGGTTTGGGTTCGTTACAAGCAGAACTTTGAAACGCAGTCAGTAAATTTTCCTAAAACGCAGTAAAGTATAAAATGATATTCCTTCAGAACTCAAGACAAACGCAATAAACAAATCAGTTTTGAATCATTTTTGCGTTTGCATTCGAAATCGAAAATTCGGCTTTAGGGTAACTTTTTAAGTACTCGTCTACTAACGCTAATGTGTGTTGTTTTTATTATTTAACTTCTTTAGTTGATTGAATAACCTAACCAAATAACAATAAAGCTTATTAATCATCTGTATGTCCCAATTATCATTTCTGTGCCTTTGTTAGGAGCTTTGACAGAGGCCATAACTCGTAGAATAACAATAGTGGTGTAGTTTATCATTCAAGATAGTTTTGCCTTTCTGTCCGTTAATGAGATTTTAATGCCCTGAAAGTTTACGTCTCAGTCCAAAAAGTCGTTTTTCCACTTATTTAAGAAATAGCCACTTTCAACAAAATACTTTTGCTTTCAAGAAACCGTTCTTGCAGCTCACATATTCTAAGTGCTTTTGAATCGTTTCTGCCAGAATTAAACGAGGGCCATCGGCATAAAATTGTTATTTCGGCCATAAATATTAACTTTGCATCACAAAAAAATGTGTTTTCAACACATCACGAACAATATTATTAACTATTCCTTTAGTATGAAGGGCTAGATTTCGCCCCTTAAATTGGGCCAAAATGACTTTTTATGTTTACCACGGATATGTATTACGTCTTTGTAAGATAACTCCTATAGCCTTAACCGAATACTTTAGCTGTAAAAATGTATTTCAGGCTTTGACCCTCGCTGTTAAAAGCAAGCCAATTTATTTAAAAGACTCCTATTCTAAAAAAAGTATCTTTGAAATGTGAAAAAAATCAAAGAGTCAAAGCTTATTTCAAACTACGATTTCGCTATTAATTCAGATTTAGTTTTCAGAACCTGCAAATCAAAAATTTTGCTGCAATTTTTGATGCTTTTGAAATATTGACCACCGTTATTTGATTTCAGTTCGCACTTCTCTTTGAAATTGAGAAGGCGAGGGATTCAGAAATACTAGATTGGACTTAACCTATTTCAGTATATTATTGAAAGGCATGCTGAGTCCAAGTTTCACCAGTTGGCGAAATGCAAGTCTCGAAAAGAGACTCGGTAGAAACCGGCTTCTGATGCGCTTATGAGTCCGAAATTTCCAGCAATAATGGTGGACTTTGAATAGGACAGGAGAGGGACAGCCACCCCTCACCAGCCGGACAATCAGCAAATAGAACCGCTAGAACAGCCCTCTAACCTTATAATGTTTGAATTACTTCTAAGAAACTTTGCGATTAATAAAGCATTTCTTGAAGGGGTGCCAATCCTTTGGGACTGGTTGTGGGAATGATGGAGGACATAAGTTTAAGATAATTTGAGATACTTGATGGACAAGCAGCCATGAATAATTTAGGTCAGGTTTAATCACGGATGGACAGGACCAAAAGGCTCCATGATCTATTGTTTAGTGGCTTCTTTAAACTTCATGTATGTTAAAACGCACTGTTTTAATTTCTTCACGTTGCACTTTTGTCTCACGTTATGTACTTACTTTTGATCAACGTTGATCTTATACTAAACCATCCATAATAATTCGATTACTGCGCGAAAAACCTCTATACAAGAAAAAGTGAATTCCCATTCTTAATGATTTTTTCAATTTTTAGAATTGAAACGTAAACCAAAGTAAAGATCCTAAAGCTTACTGCTATCTGTCGATGAATTTGAAAAATTCTAGGTAGGTACCAACACTTTGAAATGAGTTCTACCTGATTTGCATTTCCACACAAAGTATCTCCTAAAGTGGTTTATAAAACCCTTCAAAAAGGGCGCATGGTGCAGATTCAGCTCTGCAGTGGTAATTCAAGCGTTTGTTGCCAAAGGTCAAATAATAATGACTGCTCTACTTGGTAAATTCCCATAGATAAATGAATGCCAAGCCCGGTGCTGCTAATAGTTACGGAATGTAAAAGTATCTGCAGCAGCTATGTTTTTTGCAATGACGCCCAAAGTCCCCAAAAAATTCATTTCATTCTCGATCCTAGACGTCAAATTGTTTTAAATATTTAAAACAGAATATCAGTCAAAGTTAAGAAAATGAAAAAAAAATTTGAATGTTTGTAAATTAGTTTACACAAATTATGATTTAGTGCAATTTACCCAGCCAGCATGAAAAGCAGTAGACTGAATTTAAGGCAAAGTGTAGACCTAAAGAGCGAGGCCCATACAAAAGCTTGTAACTTTTTGCGGACCTCCATTCTCTAACATAAACACCAGTTGCAGGGCTTTATGTATTTTACGCCAAACTAATCAAAGGAAATACTCTCCGACTTCATGATGAGCATTTTTTCTCGAGTTGCCTGTTAAATATTTTATTCAAAAACCTATTTTCCTAAGCGTCATAGTGATTATTGCGTTCTACTGCATTGTAAATTCATGGTGAATTTATGACCCAAGTGTTACTATGCAAACTTCGAAATAAATCTTAAAATAGACTTTTGAAACTACTCATGAATATTTGAAATAGTTGTGGCATTAAAATAAAAACTCGTTAAAGCATGAGCTTCAATTTCAACTGGACGAAATGAAAATTTCGTCAAGTCCAAATTTCAGTTTATTTCATGTCGTTGCCTGATTATCAAAACTTACAAACTGGTTTACGAGAATAGAACTACTCAAAATATTTATCCTGAACTAGGTCCGCAAACGTTATGCTTTCTTGCAAGAATGTACAAATTTTAATATCTCATGGTACTGCTAGTCTGCATCTGCTCTACTATTTTAACAAAATTTAATTGCTAAGAACGATTTTGACAGCCAACTTGGTTTAAATATTTGACTTTCCTACCCACGTAGCCAATTGGTTACCTGGAGGGACTAATCAAGTCAATTTTGAACTTAATTCGAAAGCTCCTAGCTGAAAAATGGAAAGCCAGATAATAAAGAGAATGTCGACAAAAGTAGATGGTATTTCGAAATAACCTCCTGAACCTCAAGGGATCGGCTAAAATGTGACATCCAATTTACTTTAATCAGGTAAACTTTGAATGAAATTCAATTTACTAATGGATGATCCTTTTTTTAAATTACTTTCTTCTATTATTCTCCCTCAGGCCTCCGAGGACTTGTCTCGTTGAAATCAAAGCAAATGGCTTTCTCTGATCAATAAATAATTTTTTTAAAATTGAAAATGCATACTTAACAAAAACTTTTTACTTTCATTACGAAGTGTTTTACGTGGCTCGCCATCTTTTCGAAGTAGCATATATTGAATGTCAGGCGATAAATTCTAATTCCATTTCATTGAGATTAATTAAAGATTAAGTTTTCTTTAGTTTACGAGTTACTAAATAGGTTTGGTGAATTATTTATATTTTGCTTTTCATCTATGAATATCCTAATTATATATTTAAAAAATTCTAGATTATAAACCGAAACACCTAAACATAGCACACGTCGGATACTTTATAGCCATAAGGATGAAAATTAGCATCATCTAGCCATAAATTACATTTAAATGGTAAAAAATTCTCTTGGCAAGCCCTTTTACATGTTGGATCTAGTAATTTAGTTTCATAAATGTGCGATGCGCCTTGAATAAGTTTGAATCATCATTCATCAAAGTTTGTCAGCATGAGGGTGGCGGTTTTCAAAATTTAAAACATTAAAACTATCTTTCATACTTTGTTGAGCATTTTAACTTAGAAAAAATCAGAATTTAGGGATCTGGATCAGTAGGATGTAAAAAAACAATAATTTTAGCTACGTGGCACTTAACAGGTTTACGGCGATCAAGAATGGCAATTTCCTGAATCCGTTCGATGGAAAAATCAAAATCTAACATATCAGCTTGTATACTTGAGCTTTATGTCATTTCAGACAACAAAAATGCAAACTCGTTGAAAACAAGGACAAAAAATATTAACTGTTACAAAAGTTTTAAAACACTAGAAAGTAGAACAGAGAATGAAGATGTTAACATGGACAGGGGGGAAAGCACCCTTTTTCAAGTTCAACAAGTAGCTTGGTTTTGCAAGACAGCTATATAACCTAAAAAATAGCTAGTGAAAGGAATGGCAGTTAAACAAACAGAATTTAAACTGAAGGTCTTTTGGGAGAGTCTTTGCTTACAGAAAGGCAGAGTTCAGATCTTTTTGCTTTTAACTGATCCAAGTGAAATAACAAAGGAACGGAAAAACACTTGTAATGAATAGCAAACAATGCATTAGGAACAATGGATCCCAAGCATTCTTAAAAATGGCAAAATTTTATTTTGCCTTCTTATAAAAAAGGCTAGTCTTAAATGAAAATTTTCTGTTTTCCTTTGCAATTAAGATGCTTTATGTTGCCTACCAAAAAAAATCATTGCTTATAACATGATTGTAAACATTAATTAGTAATTATTCCGAAAAATCTTGGAGAAAATAAAATCCTGATTCGTCTACAGTCGCATGGTTATCTAAGGCAGGCTTAACAACAATGCTACAATGGAGGAGTTGTTCCGTTGGAAGGCGTTCCACAGTGTCAAATATAAACTTTACGGTGGCAGAATATTGAAGATCGGGTCAGGGGAGGTCGAATTAGGTCGCGTGGTTTCTTGAGTATCAGCATCAAAAAGGCCGTAGACAGATAATGACAGGCAGGAAAAATCATCTATTGGGGGGTTCATACTCAAAATCATCAGAAAATATGGATTTTAGGTTGAAGGTAAGGGTAGTTTTATGGGTTACTAATGAAAGTCGAATCACTCAAAACTCAAAGCTGATTTTTTAGTGGGTTCACTTTCATTTTTGGTATTAAAATAATTCAATCCCACCTGAACTACTGTTCATGCTTCTGATTTACAATCTGGAAATGTAGAAGGTCTCAAGATACTTCACGAATTGAAAAAAAAATTTTGATAACAGCAAAAATTAACTTAAAATACACTCAAAGCATGGTGTGCTGCTTTCGAGCATCCTTGCAAATTCTTGACTAACCTTGTCTGGTTGAAATTCAAAGTGACAGCTGGTTCTCCGTTCTGTGTTAGAAAAAGACACTTTTAAGGAAACCAGCTCTTTTAACATTTGTTCGCTTGTCCGATTCATTCAAATTCCATTAACTGATATTATTTTCGAAAGAAATTTCAAACCTACTAACCGAAACAAGTCGAAGTGCTAAATTCAACTTATCATTCAGGTTAACCTCAATGAGACAAAGAAACGTAAATACGTTACAGTTAGTCGACAAAGTGGCCCTTGTACCTCTTATTTTACGCTATTTGAAAAACATTGTCTCTAAGGGTTCCTTATATTTGTTCTTCTATAATGTTAGCTCACTTCAGTTTGAGTTCCGCTGTCTAAAACCCAATTTTGCTTGACATTTCTACTCCAGTCAATGGAAGCCATTTCGTCTCTAGGACCTCCATTTAATTTCATTCTCGTTTAGATTCCTAGAAATCATTGGCGCCATTGTGCGTCAGCTAGATTTAAAGTCTGTTCTAGGTATAAAAGCCAGTCGTAGGGTCACGTTTCAAATATTTTTCATATTGAGCTTTAACTTGACGTGCTGAGACAAGATGAGTGAATCATTCAGGAAATATACTATTTTAATTTAAGCTTCAAAGTTTGAAATAGCGCTAAGTTAGTGCTTAGATTTTTGCATAAATCCGCGGAAGCCATTGACCATGAATGTCTTCTTAGTAGTACAGAAAGAATGACTTGTTTCACTAACTTAAAAAAAGCAGTTAAGAAAAACGACTCATGTTTACTGTACCCTGATTTAATCTGGCACGGATATAGGCTAAATTGGCAGGGGTTTGTGCGAACAAAAATATCATTTTGTTCGTTTTGTTTTTCTGCTCCAACTGAAATGGATCAAGTGATTTTATTCATTTTTTTTTGAAGTGAACTCATCGTTGACATTCCTTTATGTAAAATAATTGGTTCAAATCACAATGTTTGACAGTATCAAGGATTCTGATTGCTAAAAAATGCGTATTCGTTTGGAATTTAAATTTTAATCGATAGGATTGTTTGCTGTTTATTCTCCCCTAACAATCACTAAATAATTTGTTTTCTATTGTATATTAAATGCAAGTATGATCATTAGCATTCAACATAATCGACGAAGCTTTTTAAGATAATTGATACATGTTGATACAAATGGTTGTTTGCTTGAATTTAACTTATGTGAAAACGTATTTTTCGAATTCCTTATGATGTAGTTCATCAAAATTTAGCAGTCTCAATATTTGTAAGAAAACATTCCCGGATCAAAAACTTCAGATTAAGTCAGACTTAATGACTTTCCGTTTGATTATTTTGTTGGATTTTTACAAAATTTTGGTGCAGAACTGCAAAGACAATGCATCAGTAGTGGTCGAAAAACATCTAAAATGAAAATGGGGAATTAATGAGTAAATCAGATTGAGTCAAAGGAAACTGTAAAATCCTACCAACAGAGAGGGGTAAATTCTTTTGCTGAAGGAATCTCTCTACGAAACTTTTATGTCTTGATGCTTACTTTTTTCGTACCATTTAATTAAAACATAAGTGCTCGTAAGTCTATTTAAGCGAATACATAAATGTTAGCTTTATCGCACTGCAATTTCAACTTCAATCAACTTTTAAATCCATTCAGATGCCTATTATGCCACTTTCATCGCAGCTAATTTAAAATTTCACCTGAGGCGTCTTAAATTTATGAATTTTGTAGGTAGATAGTGCAGCCTCGCTAGTTCAAAACCAGCGGTTGGTCGAATGTAATACAGACGATGTAGTAAATTCGCTTACATGTTTAGATTAGGGGCATAAGAGCTTTATTAGTTCTCTTCGGTCAGTTGGTCCTGGGAACACCTGGCATGATTTCCAGCTTTAGAGACCCCTGAATACATTGGCAAAAGCTTTAGATTTTCTCTTGAGTCGTTAAGGGGAATCGGTGTCAACAAGGCAAACCAAATTGTCTATTTATCTGTGTCATTTCAAGAAGATGCGCTTAAATTTCCAAATCTAAATTACAAGGAATTTTACTCTCTTTTGGTAATGCTTTTCCTTATATTGCCAACTTCGATCATATCAAAATTAATGAAATAGTGCTATTGAGCAGTGCATCTGTTTTTCTTCTATGGAGCTCATTGGCCTCTAGGTTGGACAGGTACTTTTTGATTTACTGTTTTTGAGTATGAAACTATAAATCATAATCTCACTTCATTTATTGCTATTTAAATTTTCCAACTCCTCGAAAATACTTTCACTTTGCGTTCTTTATTCTCCGACTTTGAATGAATGCCAAAGTCGGTTCTGTTCGACGCAAATCATAAACTCATTTAATTCCTCTCAATTCGTATTTTAAATGAAGCACAGAGTTTACCTGCCCTAAAAAGCTACAAAGGCAATAATTATTTAATCAAATGAACAGTTTCTACTCTTTTCAGGTCTTAAGTTTATTTAGAAGCAGCAGTTACTTACTGTAAATTATTTGCGATTTCACTGCTGTTCGATATAGAATGACTGCTAGCGCGTCTATTTTTGTTTTTTTATTTGTGGAATTACGTTTGACCATCCAGATTATTATCAAATCATTCCACTTATAACAAGAGTATCCTAAGGCAAAAATTAAATTTCGTTGCTTTAAAATAGGAAGTGGAAAATGTCGCCTCCTTCGAACTCTTGTCGCATTCGGAGACAATGATTATTGCAATTAAAGTAATTAGTCAAATTTTAATGTTGCAGTTTACTGGCATTTGGCAAGTTGCCAAATTTTCAGACAAAAAAGCTGTCTTTTGAAAGCAGTGAGTCACGCCTTTGAGAGTGCGTTTTCTGTCACTTGGGTCATTCGACGAACCCTTGTGATGAATTCAGATTGAGTTTTCGGCGACTGGATATCACCTGCATTCTCCGACTTCTTGGACTGATGTAGGTTAGTTCATATATTTCTAGGTTTAATGTATCGAAATAGGAAAGTTCATTTGCATTGGAGATAAATCGTTGCCATTGCTTTTTTGAGATTATTTTAAGATGATTTTGCAGCTTCATTCAAGAATGAAGTTTCTCTACTTCAATTACGCAAGCTCAAGCGAAACTTTTATACCCTTAGAAAATACCGATAAGGATCATTAAAAATTGTTTGTTTGATTTGAAGTACTACTGCAGAAGCAGCGATTCGTAAACTTTTAAGCCACTTTCGAACTGTAAAAGATTAGAGCCATGTCTCAAAGTTTGTCAGTTAAGCGTAAGTAAGCCGCAATTTTTAAAAGTTCATCATAACAATAAAAAGGCAATACCACACCCTGCTACTCTAAAGGAGCATTTATTTAACTAATTTCTCGTGATAAACTATATTTCTAATCTATTATTTGTTATCATTTGTTGTAGAAAATGAACCTGAATAAAAAAAAGGTAATTTGCTAATTAGACTAAATCACTTTTTCACAGTTAATTTTAAAATTCAGTTCCTAGAAAAACATTTTTTTGCCCTATTCTTTCCTAATTCCAACTAATTGTTTTATATTAACTTCCTATTCCCATTTAAAGTACTTAAAATTTTGAAAAAATGATTTACCTAATTCAAATTAGTTTGTTGTTTAGTTTGAACTATGTAGTTTCTCTATTTCTTACAGAAGATTGGCAAAATTGAAATCGGAGCAAACAACTTTTCTTGTCTGAAATTCTTCAAGACCGGTTTCATTAATGATTTATTCGAGGAGAGCAACTTAATCTCCTTAAACTTGTTTAATGCTTCAGTGCTTAAAATTGCATTAGCTCAGTGATTTAAATAACTGCCCACGTCTGTAACTAAAACATGTTAAATAAAAGAAAGCATTGCTCGATGACAATAAACGCTGGTTATTCTCCTTCTACTGTAGATAATCACGTCGGTCACCAGATTCTTTCCCAGCAACCTCCCTTACATTTCAGTCGCACACGAAATATCGCCTGCCTCCAAGTGGCGTTATTTCTTTTTATTTAAGTTGAAAAACTCTTGTTTCTCTTCAGGCTTGCAATAGGATTTTCAATAACAGGGGTATCTCAACGCATTAGTCTTCCATTTTGAGTGTGTTTGACAATCTAATACGAGTGCAACTGGTTTTATTCTATAGCACAAGATAAATGTGCGCAATCTAGACTCTATTTTCAAAGCAGTCTCTCTCGGGGAAAATTTCGTAAAACAAAAATGATAACAATTTTAGTAAGTTTTTTGCGCCATTTTCGTTGCGTTTTTATCATACTCAGAACTTAGTGGCGTTTATCAGCATTGATCATCTCTTAATTATGACCTTATGACCTTAAATTATCAAATAATAACAAGGTCAAAGAAAGCTTATGAAATATTAGCGCTGGGAGAGTTGAGCGTAAGAGATAACGGGTTGTTATTTGGTGCCTAGATACCTCTTCCACTCCAAGTCCTCTTCATAAAAGCGTTTTTATGGCCTCCTTTTCCAGCTACCTGTCTGGCAATACAATTATTTTTGGATCGTTACTATCCATTTCTTCCCATTAAAGGCCATCTTTTCGGTCCTCTTTTGGATCAGCAAGACAAATTTTTTAGGCCTATAGCTATTTATGCTTAAAATATATGGACGTGTGCATCTTTTACCTAGCTAAACTAAATCTTGAGAGTAGTCATGTCTATGAAAATGACTTAGATGTACCAGGAAAAATGCAATATTTAGAATGACTAATGACAGCTTATCATGAAGGTCATTTTGAAGAAAACCCCTTTGATCACCAACCAGAAAAGAAGACTACTTAGTCCGCAAAACGATTCCTCCTGGTTAGCAGTTTCGTTTTCGATCACGCCTGATTGATGGTATAGAAGACAATCATGATCATCTGAACACAGATTTCTTTTCAAGTGCTTCCTAGACGACACCATCTGCTCGACGACTGCTTCCTGACCGAATTTAACTGGGAATTTTCTTCAAGCCTTAAACTGCACGAGTAACTGTTTCGATCGCTTAATGTCATTCAGTGAATTTAAAAAGCTTAAGTTTTGACATGCACGGCAATGTGTCCATACATTGATTTCCTTTCATTCCCAATTAAATTGAATTTCGATATTCGACCATAAGTAAATCGAACTGAATTAAATACCCGGTATAATTTGATCGACGAGTTTTTGGATTAGGGAATCAGTCGGCATAGTCCATTTCTTTTCCTTGGAAGGCTTTCCATCTGTTCCCAAACGTTCGCATATTTTAAATGATCCTTTCGAGTGTCACTCTTGGCTTCAATTTGAAGGGGATAATTGGATATTTTTCACGCGTCCTAGATCAACATCATCTACTCCATGAAAGCTGTCTCAGACATGGAGAATCATCCACATAAATATTTTCAGCTTAAAGTATGTTCACTGCCACTTATGACTGCCTTCGATTCTTGTGACCATCGGAGAATGCCGTTTTGAAAATTACGAAAATATGCATTATTAAATAGCTTGTCAAGGCATGCAAAGAATGTCATTCTCATGACAGTGGCGACGATAAGCTAAATTTATGTTATAAATGGTGATTGGTTTCCTAGAAAATGCTTGTGCTATCACAGTCATTCACGATAGAAATGATGGCGCAAAGATCATTGGAAATATTAGAGTGGAGGAGCGACTATTTAACTCGATTCCTGATTCAATTTGATCCCATCTGTATAATTATCACCGTTGCGTGGTCTAGCTTGCCGGGCATTCGGCGCAATGAATCCATGACCCATGCTCGTTTACGCTCTAACTCGTATAATTCCATGTCTTCTTTTTCTCTTCCACTTTCATTAATGACCATGGTGGAACTTTGAGATCTTTCCATCTCTCGAAGCGAATTTTTCTTACGCATGTAGCGAGAAAATTGGGCCTTCAACTTAGTAGTCTCTGGGGCTTCAAGAAACTGACGTTTTTGAGATGTTACTCGTCGAACGTGCTTCAGAAGAGCTTCTCCAAAATCTACAGCAGACACTTCGCCACCTCCTGAGCGTTCCAGCTCATACCATACGCGAGTGAATTCTTTTGACGCGTACTTTCTTCGCTCTTGCCAAGTGAGCTCTAACTGATTTGTGTAGTTTAGGCTGCGAGCGCTTACGCTGTCTGGACTGGATGGAGTTGAAGAGAAGTCAGGAACAGGAGGTGAAGTTAATGTTGGAGTTGAGGGGATAGACAAAGGTGGAGGGGGAGGAGGCTTGGGCCAAACTAAAAGGGCGTTTGGTGTTGAAATGGGCATCATTTTGGTCCAGTTGTGGTGAGAAGCAAAACGAGACTGTGAGAGATGAGATGGCACAGTGATATCATCAGTAGCTTCCTCATTCTCATCAGCAAAAGTGATATCTGGAGCACGAGGAATAGCGATCCGAACGATTACCGGATCAAAATTATCCGTCAAACCATCAGTACCAAAAATAATCACATCTCGAGGATTACAGATTGCCACTGCACACATTAGGTTCTGTAATTCCGGCTCCCCAGATTCATAAACGGGTCCAAGAGCCCCGCCAGCATCTCGGAAGTCCCTCTCAGGCTGTCCTTCAACTTCACAATCAACTGAGGTTAGGTCAACACTTTTAGGTACCCAGCCAGTAACTTCTAGAGCATCAGTTCCCTCATGAAGTAGGAACGCTTGCGAATCCCCAACTGATGCCACAATGAGTGCACTAGTTATTGAGGCACCCTCCTCAGTCGTCAATGACGAGGTAGATGCCGCGGAGTGACTAGACGACTGTGCGGATTGATGATGCTGGTGGTAATGGCGATGACGTTCACCAAGGTGAACCGGTAGTAGCAAACCTGCACAGAGGGTCGTTAGTCCTCGTGTTTGAGCAACTATGTCCAAATGCGCTTGTCTGAAGGCTGCGAATAACAAATGCGCGGCGTCCTAAAACGAAGAGTTACGCAGCGGTCAAAAAGCAGGTTTGTACTAGACGTCACTTACAAAATTGATAAGAATGTAATCTCGACTGAGCTCAAATTATATGCCTGTGCATTCATTTTGCAAAGCTGCTATACTTCTTTCATTTCTTTTACAAAAACAGACATGGCAGTATCGTAAACTGCTGGTAATACTGGCTGTTTTTCCCACCCAGTTAATATAAACGCCATCACGTGCTACTTGCATTCACAGACCTAAATTTCTTAAAAAAATAGAGAATTGCGAGAGCAGCTTTCTCGATTTATTGCTAATCTGCATAGCTTCGTTATTATGAATTCTTTAAGAGTAATAAAACTTCAGTTAGATTTACATAATGAAGGACGAAAGGAGTTTTTATCGAATATTCGGAGAGCACACTATTGTTTAAGTACTTTTACACCTCCTAATAATAAGTCTGTTGCAGTTTTATCAAATATTAAGTTCTGTGGTCAGATGCACGGTATTGGGGATAAAAAAGTAAACTTCAAATGCTTCTCAACTTAAATCAGCCACTAAAAGCCTATAAGGTAAAACTTGAAACAAATCACTCAGAAAAGTAGCTCAGGTAAAGTGAATCTTACAGGGTTTAAGTGTAGAGATTCAAAAGATCAAACTTTTGAAAACTTGGAAAGCGTTCAAATCGTACAATTTCTTTTGTGGGAGAACTAAATTAAGAGCGCTGGTTAAGAGTTCGGAGTAGAAGTTGGAAACGGTTAACCTGGTTGCTTCAAAGTAAGATCTCGTAAGAATATCGCAAGGCAATATAACTCCAAGTTGGAAATAGTTGCCTAATTAATGTCTCCCAGAAACGTTTTTCATTACCGGAGGGCCGCTTACGCCTGTTCGTCATTTATTTATTCAAGTTTAGATCAAAGTTCGCATCCATGGCTTTTTATTTTATTGCCAGTTCCTAGTTCCCTTCAGAAAATCGGAGTTTCAGACCCTTACAAAAACTTGCATTTACCATGCAAATAGATGTTTTTTTCTGGCCAATAGCCTGAATCGAATTGAAGCTCTCTTTGTCATAGACAGTTGCTATCAGCGCTCCAGTAAGCCGAATGGAATTCACGGTTCATAAATCTGGTTCTCCTGATTTCCGGACTACAATATCTAAAGCTTTAAAATGCAATGATGAACCAAAGCTAACTCTTTGTTGCTGGAATAACTGACGTTTCAACGTAAATATTTTGAGCATGTCTGCGCTCGAAGTAAACACTCAGGAACATCCACAGATATATCTGAAAAAAAATTGGGGAAGAATAGAGGTTTTTCTACCTACTTAATGATCACTTAATCTCTTAAACTTTAATGACTAAGCTTGCTTTTTTTCTAGAGTAATTAGAGTGAAAACCAAGAATTCTTAGCAAATGCATGCAATAGTGGCCACGAAAACCTACACGCGTGTTGCGAATTTTCAGGGCCTGGGGACCTCCAAGAAGAAGGTTAGTTTCCAAATGCTCATATATGGCATTGATAGCACAGCGAGCAGCTCGCATTGGCGCTTCTCCCCAATTCACCCCGTCTGCAATTGCCATGAATGCGCTGTTGGTCCGCATTTTCACAACAAAAGCATCAGCGATCGGATCTCCTGCAGGGACAAACAAATCCGATAAGCTAAGGAGGTATGATTCTATCTCAATGTTTCCAATTAATACGGTATTTTAGTATAAAATGCGTCCATGAAATGACTGATTACTCTGATCCACAAAAAAATTCGATTTCATTAAAATAGTTAATAGCTCATATATTAGTTCAATGAAGTTTCCAAAGCCAGTAGACATGGCGAAGACACGTGTTTTTCAAGTTCAGAGTTTGTAGCCAACAATTACTGCTCTTGGCTTTCATCGTGACTTTCACTCAAATTTTCATCGGCACTTACTTTCATTTTTTCTGGACAATTCTATAAGATGGATGAGCTGCGCCTTTAAAAAAAGTCTTTTATGTTTTTCTTCGTTCTCACTCAGATGTGTGGCAAAAGTTGAAGTTAGCTGAGGCTATACTGGGAGCCCCTCAAAATGCTTTCAATAATACATTACAATAATCGGATAATTTTTGGTTCGGTCGTTATAAAAGTGATTTTTCTAAATAAACGAAGATATCCTAGGTCGTTTAGCAGAAATATCATCGCAGAAAAATTCCATCAGATTGACCGGTAAGCGACTGCAAACTAAACTTTCGTGTTCCAGTACAGTGTTGAAATCATCTGGACTTATTTATTCCTTCTACCTACGGATTGTAAACATTTACTCCAAAGATGTTAAATAATTGCACGGTTAATGCCATAACCTGAATAATAAGCTGTTATGATCGCTGTACTGGTTTATGAAAATTCATTAGTATGAGAACCATTGGGGGTACACGAGATTTGTGGCCATGATGGAGGAGAATAGGAGGGGATTTCAGCTGATAAAAAGGATTGAAAATGGGTGTCTAGGTAAGACCGTTTAAAGTAGAAAACAATTGATACTGTCTCGAAGCTTTTGAACACTTTGAAAAAAAGATGTGCACCAAGGCCTACTATATAGGAACGGAGAACGTCAGGTCCCTGAAAATAAAAAAGCTTAATTTCAAAATTTTAATTGCGATGAAAATATCAGCAAATTAGAGATTTTAATTAATCTTTTCAAATCAGCAAGGGAGCTCCTCGGGGACTAGGCATTGTCAAATGGATTTACTTAGGAAGCAAACACCAGAATTACGTTTGAACAATAATCTGTGATGATTCCATAGCGATTTCCCTTGCTTAGAAATCTGGTCACCGAACCACAATAGATCAATTTTAAATGGGTCCAAAGCTGGAAGGAAATTTATTCGCTCTTAAAATGAGGTCACAACGACCAATGACTCATATTGACTAAGTGCTCAGTTCAAATCAAATGAGAAGCCAGACTTAGTGCATTTACAGACGTTCCACTAGCAAATCATGATCCACTTTAACTGCATAAAAAGAAACTTTACCGGAGGTTCTGCCAGTAACGGGATTCGTATCGTAAAGCGATACCGACTTTCCAAACACACGAGGATGTAGAATTTCTTTCCAGTTGTCGACGAAAACTAAAATAATAAATTATTCCAGTTCAAACAATAGTGAGAAATTTAAATAACAGGATTCGCCGACATTCAAAAAATGGCGCTTGACTGTTTGAACACTTTGTAATAGGCTAAACTAGGGAGGCAAGCGAATCTTCGAAATCCGACAGCAAGGTTATGCTTTTTTCGCAGATTGTTAAATCATGAAAAGAGTTATTTGCCTGATATTTTTGTCATTAATTTTTGTCCACTTGCAGTCTGGGGCGGGCTACACTTGTTGCATATACCCCACCAGATATTTCTGTGAAATAAGATGCGTAAACTTGCTTTCATTTCGCAATAAATCTTCATAAATTGAAATTTTATTTAATTTTTCAAAAGCTAAGCGGTAAAATAAGTTGTGTGGCAGGAAACATTAAGTTGAAAGTAATTTATGAAATCAGCAAGATTTTGCCTGAGAAGGCAGAATGGTAAATGATTTAAATAATCCGAAAGGTAGCGATGATCTCCTATGTAATATACATGAAAAAAAATTAGAGCACTATAAAAGTCAACCAAAGGCTTTGGAGTCTAACGAAGCATCGATAAACTTTAGTTTTAAAGCAAGCATACTTAATTGAGGATTTTTTTTCAAAAGATCGGTGAATCACAATGAAAATCGACAGAATGTTGTGGTAAACTATTGATTTCAATGCCATATTCAATGATCAAAGTCGGCAGAACTGCTCGCTTTTAGCAACACCCTTGAATCACTCAGTGCAAATACAAAAAGAATGAGTTGGACTTTAACTTAATTAAACAGCGAGTGGAAAAGGGTCTGGTTTTTAAGACAGGCAAGTTATTTCGCTGTTAAACTACTAAAAATCAGTTTTAATTTATTTGCCTACCATGCGTCCCACAAACTAGGGTTTTCGATGTACTTTTATCCTTCCACTCTCGAGCTGCCTGGAAACCATTGTCAGGTCCGGTCATGGAGGCGACAACTTTGCGGTCAAGTAGTTGAGACGTCATGATCTGCATCACTGCCTCTGCCGGCAGCTCCCCCGGACTAGCAGCTTTCCATATGAGGGAATGTTCCACATCTTCTGTTGAATTCGATGCGTTCTTGGCATAAAAAAATTCATTATATCAGATCTTTTTATGCACCAATTCGCGATACTTTGTGCAGGAAATAATAAGAGAATTTCATCCAACAATGAAGATTTTCATTGAAGCCTAATTTTTAAAAATATTTTCTTAGATAAGAATTCAGGCGCTTACTAGACACTACTTTTTAAGTGATGAATACAATTTTCAACATGGTGTGGCTGCGCAAAGCTGGATTCCTGCATAATCGGATTAAAAGATCTGCAAAATCAAGAAGATCGGTAGATTTAAAGGTTCCATTTGAGCAGCAACATTATTCTTTAAATGTTGAAGCCATGGTACTTAAATTTACTAACAACTCGCAAATGAAAAGCGCTCTGGATAATGGATCGTGGCTGATGTTATCAGAAGAATCGAAGAACGTAAGAAAAATTATTGGACACCGTAACTCACATTTGCATTATTTACATAAAAGGAACGGAGAGAAGATAGAGGCTCGGACCTTCGGGAGTTAATATGAAGAGAATCCATGTGCTTAAATTCGCGCGATTCCATTGTTAGTGCCATCGTTCAAATGACGGATTGTCTAAAAGGTATGTTGGATGTGTGAAAATTGTAATGAATTGATTTGGTATTGTGACAGCATATCAACTATGAGATCGTAAATCAGCAATACGAATAAGATTTAATCATGAAATAAGTTCAAATAAATCAATCTCATTGACAGTAAAGCATGAATTTCTAAGAAAAAGTCCGCTGTTAATAATTATTGTCTCGTGTTCACCTCTAGTTATCCACTTAAAAAAGCTTGTCAGTTAAATAAATCAGAGAAATATGACTTTCGGAGCCTAAGTTTTTTTCAAATAATGGTTGGTAAAAGCGTACAGTGTAGAACCTCGCAGCGAGTACGCACCGGGTATCCAAAACACTAAAGCGGAAACCAATATCCCACTTTCAGGGTGACTAACTCAGGGCTAGGTACATTTGAAAAAGCAAAACAAACTAAATAAATCGAAAGGTTTAACATCCAGTTTTAAAAAAGTGACACTTCAAGGTGACATTAGTAAAAAAGGACAAAAATTTTTTTTTAGGTTTGTAATCTTTCCTCCAGCGTTGCGATGGAAACAAACAAACAGGTAACAATTTACTTCTTTCTCTTTTTGGAAGCAATTTTCTGCAATCCAAATTAGTATCAAAAAATACAGTTTAGTCCGCTTCAAATTAAGTGCAACAATTGCACTGTACAAGTTTAATAGGGCGGATTTGGAAATTAAGAATCATTTGACATTGTAAGACTTAAAAGATATGGTGGGTAATACAATTACATGAAGACTTGGATTCCCAGTTTTTTAAGCTCCAAAAAGGGACCAAATCATTTGCGATGATTTTATTCAAATTCACAACCATTGCGCAGAAAACTTAAGTTTAATTTTGTCTTTTCTTGTAGAAAACTACTACAAAGGAAATTTTCAGACCCTTTCGTGAGTTGAGGTTGTATTAAAGAGGTTAAATGTCGATCTACTGGCGTATCAAATTCCTTCCGATCGGTCTAGGTAGCAGTGTCATCAGATTATTTTTTTGCACTTTGTCTCTTTGCCCAGATGAATAAATTTGCTATACAGTGAAGGAGCTATCTGTAGCCTAAATATAAAAGCATTTTTAATTACCCTGCAGGTATTCAGAACGTATTTAGGGCGTTTTCCTTCAGAGTCGGATTATTAATTTCGCATTAAAAATGCAAGCTTTCAAAAGCAGATATTAATACATTTTCAGTTATCAGGTTGATACCATCAGCTTTCAAAGCAAATATGCTAAGATAACAGGGTAAATGCTTTTCATACTTGCTTAGGTGACTTTACAATTTTACAAATGTTTGCAGTAAGCCAAAACTTTGCCATTCGCTAATTGTTTTAAAAGCGAAATGGCTATGATCTCATCTCATTAAGAAGATACGTAGGGATTGAGCAATTGCGACAAAACTCAGACCACATAAATTAATTTATTGCGGTCTTAACAAAAATTCAACTGAAATATACAGTTCTAAAGGATAGAACAGTCAAAATTAACAGAACTTAGTATATGGAAAAAGAGTATCTATCAATTTTGTGATCGGTTCCATGTCGAAACCTTACCACACTTAGTAGGATTTGCCAAAAATTTAAATTGATTCGAAATGTGCTTTTTACTTTTCTAATGAAAAAAAATACTTTATTAACTATTTCGTTTGTTATTGTTCGCTAAGGTGAACCTCCACTATTTGGATTGTTCTTCGAAGATGCCGGCGCCTAAGGGGGATTCAATGCGAGGCCTATCCGTTTTTATTTCAGACATTAGGAACTGTAAGAGCAAAGAAGCCGAAATAAAACGAATCAATAAAGAACTGGCTAACATTCGTTCAAAATTCAAAGGTGAGTTTTACACTTCATATAATTCAAATATCGCAGTTTCACATGCTCCCTCACCCGTTTTACTGACTTATTTTGCGCCATATTTTATGCTTGCACCTTGTGGTAATCGAGTTGTATTCTGAATTATCATCGGTAGTTAATATTTTTCTGTTTAAACTGGTGCACTTTTTTTATTTTAGGTGATAAAATGCTTGATGGCTACCACAAAAAGAAATATGTGTGTAAACTTCTTTTCATATTCCTTCTCGGTCATGATATTGACTTCGGTTACACCGAAGCTGTTAACCTTCTTTGTTCCAATCGTTACACAGAGAAGCAGATTGTATATTCGATTTCAAATCTTTCACCGAATTCTAGGGTTATTTATTCATATCTGTCCTGCTAAATGATACTCATCCTCTGATGAATCTCGTTATCAGCCGTATTCGTGATGATATGCTAAGCCGAAACGCCGCCTTTATCAATCTCGCTTTGCAGTGTGTGGCCAATATTGGCAATCGTGAAATGGCCGAACAGTTCGGATCTGAAATCCCGAAGCTTCTGGTTTCCAGGTCAGTTTAATTTTTTTTTTTTCATGCGTTTTTTTCTCATCAGTGAAACTTCAGATTCCATCAAGCAAAATGCAGCTCTTTGTCTCCTGCGTCTTCTTCGCGTTGCTCCCGATCAAATGACTGATTTAGACTGGACCTCACGAGCGATTCATCTTCTTAACGATCCTCATTTGGTAAATCCCCTGTGTCTCATTTTATTACTCGCAAGTTAATCAACTTCTCACTAACTTATCGAAATCCCAGGGTGTTGTAACCTCAGCTGTCAGTCTCATCGAAGAGCTCATTAAAAGAAATCCCGAGGAGTGTAAGAGCTGTGTTCCTCTTGCTGTCGCTCGTTTGGGCAGAGTGAGTTTCTACCTCACTTGTTCATGTTGCCAGGGCATATTATTTTGCCTTTAATCAATTCATTCGCTCCCAGTTGATAACGTCATCGTACACAGATCTACAAGACTATACCTACTATTTTGTCACTGCACCTTGGCTGTCCGTGAAATTGCTACGTCTTCTGCAGAATTATCCTCCACCGGGTAATTTTTGCATTTCCTCAAAGTTTTTTTATTGGCTTCTTAATTTACAGTTTGCACGACGATTAATCACCATGGTTGTTAAGCAGAAAGCAAGTCAACCTTCGAATGAGAATTATTAAAAAAGACCGTAATTTCTCCAAATTTCCCAGACATATGCAATGCCGCTAAAAACCCACCTACGGATCTCTAATGCATAGTTAGTTAAGGTGACAGGACCGGTCAGTTTCGGAATGCCCAGGCTTTGAGCCAGGGAGGGGGGGTTGATATCTTCCTCTTCAGTCCTTATCGATTTTTGAGACTTTGTTGATTTAATAATTATCCACAATTTTAATTTTCAAAACCAACCTCGGCCTACTGTCGTTTTAGAGATTGGCAATGAATTGGCCTATAAGCAAAGCCCATTTGTGATTTCAATTATTTATACCCTTATCTAGAACAGAATTTGTGATGAATGCGGTTTGCTTGTCTGTGGCCAACTTGTAAACATTGATTCATTCTCTTAGTTTATACTATGCCTGTTGATCGCAAATCTTACACGTGTTATGTACCGTTTGTTTAACTTTCCACACGACAAACCGAACTTTTGCCTTTTTCGCCATAGAAAACTCTACGGTTCGTTGTCGCCTCACGGATTGTTTGGACACCATTCTTAAGAAGGTTCAGGAGCCGCCCAAGTCGAAAAAAGTTCAACATCCAAACGCCAAGAACGCAGTTCTTTTCGAGGCCATCAACCTCATCATTCATATGGACTGCGATCGTAAACTGCTGGTTCGAGCCTGTAATCAACTTGGTCAATTTCTCCAACACAAGGAGACCAATCTACGCTACCTAGCCCTCGAGTCGCTTTGTCTCCTCGCAACCAGTGAATTCAGCCACGAGGCGGTGAAGAAACATCAGGAAACTATCGCCAATGCTCTTAAGGTAATCTAAGTTTTTTTCAACTTTTAGTGATATTAAGTTAGTGTTTTTGTTCTGTGCTGTAATATTAAGTAACTGACTTGTCGAAAATTATTGTGCCAGTTGACGTTAGTTCAACCCATAATTTTTCAGACAAAAATGAGCTTACTGAATTCTGGTGTTTTGACATTTGATATCTTGTATTTACTTTTTCTACCACGCCCCGTTCTTGTTGAGTGAATGGACTACACTTGCTTATGAATTTCAGCATCATCAATGCTTCCAGTTAAATGTCCCTGGTTCATGATGAGGACCTTGGGCTTTGGTGAGGCAAAAATGTCCCGTTCTAAATGTGGCTATCACTCTGCACGCATTATAGTGTCGTATCTCCTGGCGTTTTTTGGGTGTTGGTCTGAACTTATTTTCGCACTAGTGTTTGCCAGTTCTTGATCATCAGTGCTCGCCTATCTTTAACAATACCCAAATATTTATGATGGAAAAAAACTTTCTAATTCAATAATGGAAAAAATAGGCATAATCAGTCGTCATAATACTGACACGCTCTCGCCAGACCTGCCTTCGGTTGGAAGATGATGTTGTATTTTAGTTACCGTTTCCAGATCCTTGTTCATCGTATTCGGTAATCGTTTGTCAGAATCAGGGTTTCCAGTAGAAGTGCAGTTCACTCGTCCTCAGTCCAGAGGAACCTGTTCACACTATTTTGTGCTTTATTTACGGTACTTAGGAATTGCATTTGTATTCATATAGTATCGAACTAAGATCGTTTCATATTTTTTCCGCTTTGTTGAATAGACGGAGCGTGACGTCTCAGTTCGCCAGCGAGCAGCTGACCTTCTTTATGCCATGTGCGACCGTTCTAACGCCCAGGCTATAGTTGGTGAGATGCTTTCTTATCTTGAGACTGCAGATTACTCCATACGCGAAGAGATGGTTCTCAAAGTGGCCATTCTCGCCGAGAAATATGCCACAGACTATTCCTGGTATGTGGATACCATCCTCATGCTCATTCGCGTTGCTGGTGACTATGTCAGCGACGAGGTTTGGCATCGTGTTGTCCAAATTGTCGTCAATCGGGAGGACGTTCAGGCCTATGCTGCTAAAACTGTATTCGATGCAAGTCTACTCTTACTTCCGGCTCTGTTTCATAAACTTAACTATTTTATTATTTGCTATTGTTTTATTGATAACTTGACCAATCTCCCTTTTCGTGACCGGCATTTGATATCTGATAACAGGACGAATAATGTGAATGACTGGCAGGTGATGATCGCATTTGAAAGGGGAATAGTCGGGATCATCAGAAGAGACTTCACTTCATCTTTTAGGTTTCCTCTTCATTTCGAAGTCCACCTCTTCAAACTTTTTACTCCTTCATTACATCTCTCCAGCTGTTCTGACGGCTATTTTCAGTCCCTGTCCTTTTTCAATCTCCGATGATATACTGTTGGCGTTCTCGTCTCAGTGGATCATAATGGCTCGATCCTGGCTCTTCCACTGTGTGAAATGGAAAGTTGTGCTTTACTCTTTTTTCTGATGGTCACTTCGAAAGCTGCCTCTGACATCATGGGCCTTGTATTGCTATAGCGGGTGAGATGCGAATTATTGAAACTTTAAAGTTTCCAGTTTTCGGTCAGACCTTTCTTTGAACGGCTTAATGCCCATCAGATTCTGAAATTTTTTCTTTAGCCTCTTTATGTTAGGTATTGTTGCTTAAAGCTCAGTATCACGAAAAGAATCTGATTCTTAATTTTTTTATTTGACCACCGACATGTGAGCTGACAGGGCGATAATGTCACCTTTGAATCATGTCTGCAGTACAGTAACCTCAGATATCGACGAATTTCGGGCAGAACTCTGCAAAAAATGGCGGATTAAGTAGGTTACTGCAAACGTCACTGAATCTCCCTCAAATCAAATCGACATTCTCTGAAAAGTGTTGCATTAACTTCGATTTTATTTCGTTGGTTTTCTCGTGCGTCTGTGCTCCCCAAAACGCAGACCGAAAGAGTCTTCAATTTATAGCCCTGTTTAGTATGCCCATTTTCTTACATTTATGAATGACCGCAAAATCTCCAAGAGGCGTACGTTACTGGGTGGCATTAAAATGTGTTCTCATCTCGCCCTCTAGTTTCTCGTTTCAAAAAATACCATTCGTTTTGTCCAGCGAATTGTGCGAATCATTCCCTTCTGTGACGTTCGATTTCAGAATATCTAATGTTCAGTTCTACTTCCTCTACTGCAGTTTGGTCCTTTCTTCCCTGTTGGCTTCCCACTTTCTGTGATTTTGACTGAAAGATGACAAACCCTAATATGTCTCTTTAACCACCCTTGAGCCTTGTATCTTTTAAAGCAGTCTACAAGAGTGCACTTGAGTCTACGGTCCAGTATCCCTTCAGTTTTGTGTCCTCCTTCTCCATGACCTTGTCTTAAGTGCCTTTACATTTCCTTTATTGTGGTGAAACATCTGTGGCAGTTTGTGTTGGTACAGACAATATCACGTTGCCTTTCTCCTGCCAATCTAGGCATGCAATTATCATCTCGAACTTTGAGGCTTTCCTTTGGATCAAGTAGCCATGATTCGGAGTATTCCTGCTATATTTCCTTCCCATCTTTAATTATTTGAAGCATCCAATTCCTTGTATATGGAGCTTTCTTAGCTTATCCGTTTTCAAGCTTCCTCTCAAGTATGGAGAGTATCAGGCTATCTTTGTCCTCGGCAGTTTTGGCTCTTCGCGAGTGCAATCCAAGAATCATACGTCGAGCCGTATTCTGAATTGTTTGTATTCGATTGTTATCTTTTACTCTCAAGACAATAGTAGATAATTTATAACTGATTACAAGATCGACAAAAATACCCTCCAGAGTGGCTTTCAGGGTGTTGTTGAGATGTCTTGAGCGCAAAAATGGTCGTAGTCATATTAGGTGTCTTTTCCCTTAACTAAGTTTGCTTTTATTGCTCCGTCTGGCTCACCCGTGTCTTGGATTATAGAGCCAAGGTAGTCGGGGTTCGAGGCACGTCGAAATTACATTCCTGCTGCTTCAAGAGGCGCTTGATCCTCACCGGCACCAATTTGACACTAGAGGGTTTTGTTCGCTGCAACTTGCATTCTGTATTTATGCAGCATCATGGCCAGATGCTCTATTAATGTGACAGCTGCGACCCTAGTGATTGGTCATCTGAACCGCACTGCCATTGAGTGAGAAGAAGGCTTCTTCTTTTGAGCTTTCTCACACCATGTTTTATCACAAAGTAGTCCTTTGCTCCCCTCAATTTCCCCATCGGTGGGTCCATCAAGGACTTTCCTGAATGGACCATTTGCCAAGAACAGTCTAGATTGATCATTCGGTTGATTATTTCAGCTTTAGGCAGCAGGTCGAAGGCCTTTTTCAGGTTGGCAAACACTAGCAGTATTTTTTGTTTCTGGTCCCCACGCTCTTGGTATAATGTTTCTTTCTCCAAGTTTAGCCTGTTCAGTGGATCTTCCTTCGTGGAATCCGAATTGGGATCTTGAGTGTAATTCGGCAAGGTGGTGCTCCAAACGCTGGTACAGAATAGATGCATATAACTTGCCTAATGTATCTAGAAGGAAGATTGATCTATAGTTTGCAGGATCTGTCTGCGAGCCGTTACGCTTGCAGACACTTACAACTTTAGCATCAATTCAGACTCGTAGTATCGGAGTGGTCCCATTGTAGAAGCCGTAGAAAACTTTTAGAAGGTAGTTATTTAGATACTGAGCTTCCCATTTCAGTAGCTCACATCTGACTCCAGTTTCGTTGGGACTTTTGTATAGTTTTAGTCTACTTTCAGCTGTTTCGATCTCCTCCATTGAAATTGGGGAGTCTCTTAGTAGAAGATCATAATTTTTAATTTCTTCGGAGGTTCTGACCTTAAACAATTCCTGGTAGTGTATGGCCAGGTCTTTCGATTTGACTAGTATCCTTGCACTTGTCGCTTTCTATGAGGATTTTTCTTTCATTATATCCTTCAACAGCATGAAGGCTTCTCGAGATTCTCTCTGCGAGGTATACTGGAAAGCTGGTTATTCTCTCTTCTTGAAATGCTTGTTTCCATTTTCGAATCAGGCTGCTCTTCCTGCTTCTTTGTTGTTTGTACTTCAGAAAAGATTCTTGGGATGGGTTTGAGAGCCAATTTGTTCTCAACTGCTTTTGTACAAGGAGTTTTCTGTCTCCCTTCTCGCGTATAGCTGTATACCATCTGTTTTTCTTTCGTTTTGCTCCGCAGTTTTAACCCCAGTATAGGTTTGGTTGTTATCATTATTTTACTTTTCCTCATGGTTGAAATTTCTCTGGCTCTTGTATAAAGTGAGATAGCTATTCTCACCTTCTTAAGCATTTGATTAAAGTAAAAATCAAGCCTTGGATTTTAAATGTCAAGTCAGCTTGTTGCTTTACTATCGAAACCAGGGTGTATTTATGCAGCTGTTTTTAGTCAAAACCCGATATGGCCCGTGCGATCAGTGGCATCCGCATAGTACCGTCGCATCCCCAGCTCTGATGTAGAACTTGTCAGAATTTGTGGGTTGACAACCCATGATTGACATGCGTGTGAGCTGTAAATCGTTGATCCTAAAAAACAAGAAGCCAACGAAATGCGAAATCTGTCACTATTTCGTAAAAATGCCTTTAACCTTTAAAAGTTTCAGAAACTGGCTCGATGCTAGTCGCGCCTACATCAAATGTTAGTACGGTTTCCCTAAAGTGAATCAGGTCAGGCAAGCATGGAAGATTATCACCATTGAAAGGAAGCAGCATAGAACCTTGATTTACTTAAGGGACGCTTAGAATATTGCTGTCTAATTTTCAACTAAAAGAAAGTAGAAATTGTTTTTCAATTCACAATTTCATGCAAGTAGTCCGCTTTGCGGCTCCATGGCTTCTCTAGCAAAGTGTTCGCATATATTTAGATAGGATTTGGTGTAATAATTGACTGGAAAGCTCTTTTGTGACATAAAAGTCCTGGGTTCTGTGAAAGTGTACTCAGTCCAAAAGAAATTTCTTAGTTCTAACCAGAAAATAAGAGCGACAGATTCAAACAAAAGGAGGTACTAAAGGACTCAAAGATTCTATATTGGGATGCTTTCCAGCTGGAGTGCCGCTAAATATCCCCATGGACACCAATTTTTCTCAGTTTCACTCCTCAACCAAATTCACTTGGACTTTTCTGCAGTGAAATCAGCACTGTGCAAACGAATATAATGCTAATTTTTACCGTCCTTAAATACTTAAATAGGAGCATTATTAAGTCTTGCCTTTGTTTCTCTTCTAGGCTTTGACAGCTCCAGCCTGCCACGAAAATATGGTCAAAGTCGGAGGCTACATTCTCGGTGAATTTGGCAATCTCATCGCCGGTGATTCACGCTCTTCGTAAGATTGTTTTCTGTCGTCATCTCCCTTTTATGAGTGGGTTTTGTGTATTTCGTACTAATATGTCTAAATTGGACAAAAGGTTCTTAAACAGTGAAGGAACACGTTTCAGTTTTATTAAAATCAAACAAAAAAATTATTGAGAAACAGCACATCGTACTCCGAAGATCTTGCAACGTAAATCCGGGAGACCCTTTATAGAAGTGGAAGTCTAGCGTTTGGTAGCCAACTGTCGGTTAGTCTGCGAAAGGGCAATTCCTGGATTGAAATGATTAAAAGTTCCAATTAAGTTGACAATGGATCAGTGGTGTTAAGACTTTATCATCAATATGTTTGTTGTCCCCTTGGTTCTCTGATTTTCAGTTTTTTTCCGGTAGGTCGAAGATTCAATTCGAACTGCTCCATAGTAAATATCATCTATGCACCCCGACCACACGCCAACTCCTTCTTTCTACCTACGTAAAGTTCATCAATCTTTTCCCCGAGTTGAAGGAGACTATCGTTGAGGTGCTTTCCCTAGACAGTAATTATCGCAGTTCCAATGTCGAAATCCAACAGCGTTCTGTGGAATACCTTGCTCTCTCCAAGGTCGTTACTGAAGACATTCTGGTAAGTCCACTCAAAAAAGATGTGACTTATCACTTGAGAAGCAAAGGCTCATTGTTGTAACATCCACTTTCAATTTAGGCAGCGGTGCTAGAGGAGATGCCACCTTTCCCCGAACGAGAATCCAGTATCTTGGTAAAGCTAAAGGCTAAAAAACCGGAATCGGATATCCTCACTGACGCTAAGGCTTCTTCGAAGACAATCACATCCACTTCGACCAACGACACGGAGAAACCATCGCTGGTAATATAAGTGTCGTACTTTCCTTTCTAACCCCCTCGCGTGTTTGAGTGGATTTGCTCTAGTCCTTTCTTACTCTCCTATTTGTCATGGCGTAAGAGGGAGAGAGGTTGGATGCAATAGCCTCGGGGTTTTTCAACTAATTTTAGCTGGGCTGGTAGATTGAGTTGAAACGGTGAATTGTACTTCATCGGCTGCCGGCAAGTAAATTCTTTCAGCTGATACTCTAACCGACTCTATTTTACTTCTCATCGACAAAGTGATATAGTGAAGGCTTGCAGGATTCCAAAAAAGGTGTCCGAGAGCAAAGAAACCTTAATCTGGTAGACGGCTTCTGTCGAAGTCGCTACCTCTTTGCTCTATTGTTTCTAGGTTGACCAACATATTTCGAATTGCAGTTACAACTGTCAATATGAGCTTGTCGATTAAAAAAGCAAAAGGTACATTTTTTGAAGCTTTGTATCAACATTTGTCTAGCGCACTATTTTAAAGATCACAAAGTACGCTCTCCGAGTAGAGGGAATCGCAAAATATTTTCAATTCAGCTCTCTCCGACACCCAAAAGTTTATCTTTGTTAGCGTTAAAGTTCAAAAAGTGCTTATAGCAAAATCCTTCAATCAGTACTACAACCGTTTTTTTGTATTCTGAAGCCTAATTTCGGCGTGTATTGCTCTTGGTGCGTTTGCACTTGATACTTCGTAACAGGTTACATTATCTCATCTCCATTGCATACTATTCCCTTATCGACTGTATTTTTTTGGTCAGAAATGATTAATTCGACGCAAGCGTCGGTTTTCACTAGGATCACACCCCAGTTTGTTCCCAGTGCTTGTCGATTCTCAGGAAATGGTGTAATTTGGAAAGGACTCATTTTCTACCTTTCTCGTTCTCAAAATTGACTCCGTTTTTCTCGAATTGGGACTCAGTGTTGCTTGATCCTCTTTTAAGGGCATCAAAAAGCGGTAAAAGCTGGTGGTCATATCGTCCTTCGATCCATAGCTTTTTTAGCCAGTGATTGAAGATCTTGATACTGCCCTGAAGCATCTCAAGTAAATGAGGTATTGAATTTTCTGTCTCCATAGAGATTTTGAGGATTTTTCAGTTTTCTGTTAACAAGCTTCAACACCACTCAATGTTGGGTAGAAATGCAATTTACCTGAAGGAGTAAAGGCCTCTCAACTGTTTTGCACTCTGTTAGGCTTCCTCTTGCTATTTCATCTTGAAGTCCTTCTCTTTAGATTTTCTTTTTGTCGCCATATCTTGTATCCTTTAATGGCCTTTATCTTATGGTATTCTTGACCTTTTACAGTCTTCTTAGAATATAGAGTATTACATAATTTCAGAGTAGCATAATTTCAGATGTCTGTACATCCACCACCGGTCCCTTGCTTTCTTGCTAACGGGAACTGTTTGCCACCATTCATGTGTCTCCACTAATTCTTTCCTCAATGTTAGCCTTCTTCTTTGTCACCATGCTGTTTTTTTTTGCATTACTTTCAGACTCGTGGAAATAATGGTGCTGCCGAAGCCGATTTGCTGGGTCTGGGCCTACCCCCAACGACAAATTCTAGTGATAACAACAAAGCACTTCCGGCTCCTTCCACGGCGACCAGTAACAACCTAATTCTTGCCGACATCCTTGGTAATGGAGTGATGGAATCAACTTCCGGTGCTCTGGTTCAGGCGTCCTCGCAGATCCATTCATTGTCCTTAATCGATCTAGATACGGACTACATCGCGTCAGTTTTTTTCAATTTATTATTTGTCATTTATTTCTGCTGCAGATTTTTTATTTTTATTATTTCCATTTTGAAGCATACAAGAGCCTAGAATGGAGAGAAATTGCTCGAGCTATTTGAATTATTAAATCACACTTATGAATCCAGTCAGCCGGTGTTCTCTCCTGTCCTCATCGTCTACGAGTCTCCTTGTTGCAGTTTTTAACTCTTGACTGCTTGCATTTAACTCACATGCTTGAGTGTTGGCCTTCCGTTTCTGATACGCGTGTTACTTTATCCTAACTCTTCACGTTTTTTTTTTTATTTTTGAGTACCAAAATCTAACAATCATAAACTGCAGGCACCTTCTTTGACTGTATGCAAATAAGGCCTCAATTTGAACCCTTGATGCTTTAATTCATAATTACCATAGACGCATGTCAGTATGAAGTTCACGCCGAACCTTGAGATTTCTAACTTGTGACATAATCTGAGCCATGGAAAAGCTCCGGTTGCGATGGTAGCACAGTTAGTCTTGCTAAAACTTGCCCATCACAAAGAACCACAAATCTGGAGTACTTGAAAGTATCGAGTACTAGAATATCGAAATGCTATCAAAGCAACTATTATGAACTGTGTTTACTTCCTTCTTGTTTGGCCAATTTCGATTGTCTTATTGGTTTCTTCCTTACCTGACGACTTGCTCTCTTTAAAGTTATGCTCGTACGGATGCCTCTCCCTGTTTTTTGATATTTCATGACAACCTGAGGTGTTGTATGAGTGATCAATTTGATTAGGATCAGCACGAGTGGTTGGTTGAATCGTTTTGCTTGCTAGGTATGCTCTATGCCACTTATGATGTGTTACTTGGGTTGTAGTTACCGCACAACATCAAAGCTCCACCGTTTACTAACGCCCAGCTCATGAAGGTCTAGATCGGACTCAGCACTCTGATTCAATCAACAGCTTAAAATGTTTTCAGCTATTTTTTTCAGAAGTCTGCGCTTACCAGAATACCGTATTAATCGTCTTTGTCTTGGCATTATATTGATTATTTTGCAACCAGTAAACCACACAAAGTTGTCATTCTGCCTTCAATTAACCAAATAGAGCGATTTTGATTTTCAGTTTCATCAAAAAACCGATGATTTTATGTATACAATGTGACAGAAATTAATTAATCTTGTTGCTGCGCTTTCACTAATAGCTTACCCATAGCGTTTAAGTTGTATTCTTACTGGCTTACCTATTTTCTATAGGCTGATTCACAAATCTCAAGGTGTTTTGTTCGAAAACGCCCTAATGCAAATTGGCTACCGCTCGGAGTTCCAAGGGAATTTGGGCCGGGTACAGTTGTTCTACGGCAACAAGAGTAGCGCCGCTATAACTAACTTTTCATCGAAAGTTATCTTCACGGAAATCTGCCCCACCACGGCCAGCAGTCCGCTCAATTTCGATCTCCGTCCAATACCTACCACTATTGAGGCCGAGAAACAAGTGCCACAGATCCTCAATATTGAATGCTTGGTGGATTTTGCGGAGGTTCCAATACTGTATATCAGCTATACGTTAGTAACTCTCTATCTGTTTTGTTGCAAATTCGACCCGAGGATAAAAGTCCATTTTGTCTTTTCAGGAATCAAAATAGATCGGATCAAAAGTCTTTCCCTCTACCGGTGTTTCTCAATAAGTTCACTCAATCCGCAATGATGGATCAACCAACATTCTTTGCTCGGTGGAAATTGCTTTGCCAGTAAGTAGCCCCCTCCTCTTAGCTCTCTTTTTTACCACTACTTAAGTTACATTGTCCAAAATCAGTGCATAATGACTACTAAGGCTGGGCATGTTAACGGGCAGTCCTGGAAGATGAAGACGGATATTCCAAGGAATGACTTTCATTAACCAACAGAGATGGTAGGTTTCGAAATCAAAACTCTGCGATGACTAATGTTAGCACTTGAAAGAGCTGCATCCACTCTCTCATCAAGAGGAATGAAAGTGGATTGATTACTCTTCGTTTTCCTGAATGAAAAAATAGGCTTTTAAGCAGCGTATTCATTTTGACTTGATAGACCAGGCCAGGAATGCCAAAAGGTAGCTGGAGCCAAGCTTTCTTTCAACTTGGATGATCTTAAACAAAGAGTAAGTTCGTCTTTCCTCCTTCTTTTATGCCATCAGACTAATAAAATCTGGGCTTTCATCTCATTTTTTAATTAGCGCTCCTTTGCAAACTTACTCTTATGATTAATCGTGAATGCTAATGGTTTTCAGATTGCTGCATCCGGACTGAGTATTTTACCTGACATTGACCCGTGTCCTACAAACATCGTCTGCGCGGCTATCGTACACACAGCAAGTCAACAAGTCGGTGTTCTTGCTCGGATAGAATCAAATGTGAGTTTCGGACGTCGACTGCTAACCAATTTGTTTTTGCTCAAGTATAAGCACCGTTACGAGCTTTACTTCGAGGCGAGAAAACCAGCATCAAGGTAAAGGTAGCATCCAACCCAGTGTTCAGCATCCTTTTAGACTTGCTACCATACGAAAATAGTGTGCACGATTGTACTCTTCGAACATTTACTTCTATCTTCCTCTTCTGAATAACTTGTTCTCACGTAGGCCATTTTTTAACTAGTCTGGAAAAGCCTACCACATTGAAGTCGTCTCTTAATTACGAGGTGTCCCCCTGTTGAATTCTAGTTTGGACATTCCTTGCAGAGTACCATTCATCAGTATGAGATTGGTCATTCCAATTATTGGATACACTAATGGGTTCCGCAACCGATCGAATTATCTAGGATTTTGTTTTTTTTGGCACACTTTAAACCCGTTGCAGCTTTGGATTCCTGTTACGAATAGAAAAGCAACTTTAATATATAGGCTACGTAATGGAAGTCGGAAACTGTTATTTCAAAAGCGGATTCTTTTGCTTGATTCATCCTTAGAGTGATGATTCGAATACATACACAATCGCTACGCCCCTGGCGCACAGTACATGAACTGCCCCTTGTGCATCCCTGATCCCTGTTACAAACACAAGCTAACGCTAGATTGAAAATTGGCATGAAAGTGCTTGATGGCTCCATTGGGTGTAAGATTTAGGAAGTTTACTAAAGCCATAGGTAGATTTATCATTCTCTACTCGTAATCAACTACATTTTGCACAAACCTCTCGTAGAACTTCCGAGTGACTGTACGGAGTACCAAGGCCTCCGTCTCCAAGTGCATCTGTTCCATTCTCCTCGCCGAGCTGAGATGACTGTTTTTACTGCCTCTCCGAGTGAAATAATCCAATCTAGCCGGGCCGTCTACGAAACAACCCCGTACATCGCATTTCAATTCTCTTCGCAACGTTATGCAATCTCCGCTCTTCTGGTGTGATTTCAACCCCTTCCAATTGATTTAGACACTGTGACCCCACTTTTTATTGATTCCCCTCCCTCAGCCCTGCAAGTAGATGACGATAGCGCTGTCCGTGTTGTCACTTACATGTGCGCGTATTTGTTGAGGGGAGCTTGTTATATTTACGCCCTCCGACTACTCAAGTAGTGACCGCCTCCCTCCCACTTCATTCCGTTTCGTGTTGTGATCAAAGTTCTCTATCTACTTCTGCCTTTCTGCATTATGCCTGGTCTTTGGGTCTGAGAACAGCGAGAAAAACGGTTATAGCTAATTTTAATAGCTGAAATATCTAAAATTAGTCGCCGTTACTGTTGCTGCTGCTGAATACGAGTGGCATACTCTTGGAGCCGTTTGCGAAGGAATACGGAGGCGTCCATATAACGCTCTGCGCAGTTTTTAAGACAATTAGCTCGTTTGTCATCAAGCTTGGCACCCGGTGATCCAGTATAACAGAGATCCCAACAACGGCTGGTGAGTTGATGAAGTTGGCTTTGAAATTCGGCCTGAGTTTGAAGTTGCTGGATAGCCAAGTTCAGTTCCTTATCGCCGGAGGAATTACCGTTGGACGGCTGGAAGGAATCATCACCGAATCCGGAATTTGGAAAACCAGAATCAAATCTACAACGGATTTCATGATAACAGGGCGCATAAATAACCCAACACTTCTAAAACGAGCTAACTCAAATTTAGGGCTTAATCTACAGTACAGTACAGTACAGTAAGAGACATTTGCGTGAATAAAGCAACTGACCCGGAGGACATGACAGCTCCGACTCAAACGCACACGACCCACTAGGTAGGAATGTTGAAGGCACGCCGGCGCATTTAGTATTTCAAAGAACGCTATTATATTCGAGACCCTCTTTGCTACCTAAAATTTTATTCAAAGTTACTATTCCTTACAAAAATATGAAGTCATGAAAAATATAGGTTTATTTTTTGAATGCAGAAATTTTTTCATTTGCGTGGTGATCAAATGTTTCAAAACTTGACATCAAAGCCCGCTTAATGTACCAATGCTGCAAAATCTTGCCATGTATTTTTATTAAAGTAAATATTTATCATAGATAGTACAGATCAGGTATTTTTTTAACAGAAAAAAAATTCATTTAGTTTTGTAACCTCAATTTTAATGCTTGACATTCTGACGCGTGTTAGTAGATAAAGCTATTGATTGAGCTAGAAAATCACTGGAAGGCTGAATCAGACCAGCAGACATGATGGTTTATAACCATCAGACATGCGATAGTTCCAAGCTAATTACGTAAAATCAACTGAAAAGCCGGCGTTTGCAAAGAAGAGAATAAAACACACACACACATATGTACAATCCTACACTGATTTGCAGTAAGTAACTTTAAGGCGGATTCAACCGGACAAAGAATTTCAAGACCACGGCACAATAGAATCTTAATATACTGAAGTGCATTTTAGACCTCTCCACTTCGATTGTGTAACACAATGTCGACGGACTATATTTCAGGTATGCATTCAATAATTTTATTGTCAAACCTACTCTCGAACTCCCCATGGTGACCACCGGTAATCCCAGGGACAACTTTGAAGTCTAATGAGAGGGGCGGTCGGATAGGACTAATACCTCACCGGGTCTACGAAATCCGATTTTGCTAGCAGATGTACAACCTCGCACAGCTTGGACTCATAGTTTTAAACCGGACTGTGGTAAGAGCGTGCATGTAGCAATGAATGGAATCTCCGCCAGAAAGTTGAAAACACCTCCGGAAGAGGTGTGAAGATTGCCTGCCCTTGATAATGTCGTGGACGGACGAAGTGCCACTACGAAGTTAAACTGTTTGAGAAGTGACCAGAGAACCGAAGACATCGATGAACGCTTTTACTGTCTTCTGTGTTAAGTGTTGCGCGTTATTTGTTGCAATATGTCCTTGAGACGTGTTCTAGTGGGTGAAGAGTGATTAAAATAACAAAATTATGTAGTCAAAATAATTTTTGCCATAATCAACCACTCAGTCTCCTGAAAAATTCTCAATTTACACTAAGTTCATCTGCACCCCAAACAAGGAAGAATGCCAACCCCCAATCAAGTCTCTCTTCATAGTCAGCAGCAACTCAGCCACTTTACAGTAGCATAAATAATTGCATCAGTCAACACGTCACCTGTTGATACTTTTCATATTTACTCGTACAAAAGTGTACAGTTTTAAAATGCCACACTGGATCGAAGACTCACTGAAGATCATTGGTATCAGTAATCTTAAACAGTTGATGTAAAAATTAAGAAATTTGGGAAATCGACCTATGCCCAACGTAAAATGGGGCTAAGTGCCAGGTAAAACGTGTTCAAAATTGAGAAATGCATTGGTAACAACGAGGAAGTTTTAGGACAGCAATAAGATTTAATATGCACTGTTGGTGAATTGCTACTGAAATGATTTGAATAGAAAAGCTGTTGAGGTAAAGTTACTCATTATTATATTTTATTGGAATTACGTTTGGTAACGCAAAGAAAGCCATTATCAATGTGACGGATAAAGCTTTCTAACATCCCTCAGTCCACGCCACAACAAGGTCGATTGCATGTCAGTTACAGTAAGTCACACCCGGGATAACTATAATTTTGAATACTAAGCAGATTTTAACAGCTTAGTTGTAGATCGATATGCTTGATCCAGCAATATGCTAGTTTTAAAGACAGGTCTAAGATAATTATCAACTACTCAGGAAATAAAGCAAATTGCTATTTCGAGGACTAGTCCAAGCTGGTCCTACCATGGGGCGTTCAGCTTTGTGAAGACAATTAATGGCACGTAATTAGGGGTCCATTTAGATGAGGTTTAGTGAGCTTCAGATCCTGAAAAGTTGATTATTTCGCACCGCAACTTAACGACCTGCTCACTTTGGGTTTCAACAAACAACCTTTTTTGAGACCACGCATCCGGCAGATAAAGTGAAACCATCCGAGACTTTCTCTCCAATTAGCACATCACATTCATCACTTCGAGCAGTCAAAAACTCAGAAATCACATTATTTCTTATTGATTTTCCTATGAATTTCTTTAATGATGAAAACTTAAATTCATTAGAGGTTTCTTCCTCGAGATCTTGTCATTTCTAAAGCTTAGCAACCGTAGGCTATATTTTTCGACACTTCTAGCCTCTCAGGAGTTAGGGCGAGACGAAAAGTGATGAAGCATGTAAAAAACCATGCACAAATTGTTGAATCCCTCGGAGCTAGTTTCGGGAGACCTCCTCTATATAAGTGATCTTCTTCATAACATCCCCATCGGTGTAAAAAGCTCTGGTCATGAAAGCTTATGGGTATCTAGAGGATGACTCTATCTGAGTGCTGATTCTCACGGCGGACTGCGAACTGAACAGATCTCAAGCAGGAGTTCACATAAATATAATCATACTCCCTGTATATGTAACTGGCCATTTTAAATTAGTTTTTTTCAAACGAATTTTCGACGGATGAGAGTTAATACATTATTGCTAAAACGACTATTCAGTGGTGCCTTTCAAGAAGGACGCCCCGTGTGAGAAAAAAATCAGATATATGATTCTTGCTCCAGTGGTTAACCTTGAAATTTTAGTCCATCATAAGAGCTAGTTTAATCTCAAAACTCAAATTAATAACCAACCTGATATTTATGTTGCATAGGAACTGAAATCATTAATAATTAAATTGTCCGATAAATAATATCTATCCATATATACTTATTGCAATTCAATTTAAGACAGAGGACGGCATTATTCGAGCTCTTTCAGTGAAAGGCTCCAGCATTATAAGGTTTTAATTGTATAAATTTTCGAATTATAACTTGGCACTGTCTAGTTTTTACAGTAGACACCAAATGTTGTTTTAAATATCTTACGACACTCATTTCTAAAAAAAAAGGCAAATAACGACAATGACATTGCCAATAATGGCCACAACTCTTCAAAAGAATAATTCATTTATTAGCTTTTCCTTCGAGTTTATATTTCTCTTAAAATTCTCACTTTGGAGTTCGGCTCTTTAAAATAAAGATCGCTCTCCTTCTACCACTGCTCTTAATATCGTATTATACCGTTTACAAGGCGGCGCTTCCTGCTGCACAAAGCTGAAAGCCTAATTTTAACGACCTTGATACTTATTGATATGGCTGACATTAAATGTCCTAATTTGATGCTTATCTGGCAGGTATCGGCAACGTAGAAAATACTAGTTTTAATCTGTTGTTTTTGCTGTTGCTGTTGTTGTCGCGCCCATTCATAACACAAATTGCTTTGCATATTTACGTCGAAATTGCATTCACAGAACCTGAGTAGAGTGACCGAAAATCAAATGATTCATTAGATAAAGTTTATTTTTAATGCCGCATTGACATCTATCTTCCACTATGTTTTTCAGGCTTCGAACAATATTTTATCTCAAAGCCATTCAATTTAGGAATATTCAGGAGGTTAACAGGGTATTCAACTGTTGTCTTTATGAAATATATGCACTCACCTAATAGGAAAATATACTGCCAAAAATAAGCGTGGATTGAAAGTCAGTAGTCTCTGAGGCGCATCAAAGAGCAAGAACGGAATCTAGGGCAAATGTTTTCTATGTATCAACATCGTGTGTAGGTAAGCAGAGGACATGGGCATCAAAGAGGTTGAATTTGGTGCTTCCCCCATCGGTTATATGCGACAGTTCTATGGAGAGCTCAAAAAAATAAGTGCAAGTTCGGTTACTAAAGCGTTGGCTTACCTCACAGTGTGTAAAAAAACGCTGATGCTATGTCAGCTGGTTCTAGAAATGCCTTTATCTGAAATATGGAAGAAAACACAAAAGCGTAAGAACATAGGGATGAAAACGGTTGGAGTAAGCTATAGTCCATAAGATCCTTGACCCGTATGAAATCATCGTCCAGAGGCTGTCAGTCTTTTTCACAAGCTTCATCATGGTGCAGATGGGCGAAAAAATCTAATTATAAGTCATTGTACAAACCGTTTTCAATTCTGAAAAAGACTACTGATCATTTAGTTAGTCTTAGCAGCTTCAGTTAGTGGTAGCTGAACAAGTCTGATATCTTTCAAGGAAGAAGGATGAGATCTCGAACATTATCACTGTACACAGAAGCAGATTTGTCAACAAGGCAGACACCAGGTTGAATCAGTCTTTGTCTCCTATTAATCTGACTTCCCAACTGAGACCAGCAACTGATATAAACAAAGGTAATCCTATAATAGAAAATCTGAGTTTAATAAAAAACAATGAATGGATAAATCGAGTGCTAGTATTGAAAAGTTGCTGAATCAGTTTTCAACCTCTGTACTTGCATTTTCTTTAACTTTAAAATCGAAATTTTGACGGATTATTTAAGGTAAAGGAGCACTCTTTATCAAAAAGTAGGAACTATTGCTTAACCAGAAACTTAGCAATTTTCTTAAGTTTTGTACCAACAGGATGTCGATTGCAGTCAATTTTTTTAAGCAGTCATTTGACACAACGATTTAATTGGAATCGTTTTGCACAGTCCTTATTTGCGAATAAGAATTTAAAAACGTATGAATAGATTTACGCTTGAACACATCCTCCTCGTAGACGGGCTTCCTGTAGTCTTCGCTGCGCATATCAAATAGCAAGGAAGTCTGCAAAGCCAGCACCTAGCAGAAGCTTCTACAGAACGTCACAATCATTAACAAAAATGGTGCTTACGATAGCTAGTGTTTCCACTGACGAATTGACAGCCCATTGCTATTGCGCACTTTTGAGAACGGCCACATCTCGGAGATCCCAATGGAGTGTAATTAGAAACGTAATTTTTGATTTGCATTGCAGATAGAAATAATATGAAAATAAGGGAATCAGAAGTTATCCCCTTTCAGGGACCGGTTGAGCTAAATATCGTAAGAATTAGTTCTTGATCAAAGATAATGCTGACTTTTTTTTAAAAGTTAAATTAAAAGCCATGAAGTCTTTACACCTTAAATTTAATACTAAATAAATTAGTATTCGCAAGCATAGAACTATATACTTAAGTCCTGCAAAGTTGCTTTCTTTAAGGACCAGTCAACTCTAGGAAGCTTATTCAAGAAAATTCGGGCTCGGTTGCGTTCAGGGCTTGCATCAGTGACACTGCTAACCCTATTGTGCCAAGAAGGACTTTGGATTCCTCAAAAATGGCTATATAGCTGATCCATCTGAACGACAATTGAGAAGCCTATTTACATCAGGGGAATCACCAGCTGGATCGGTTTGGAGGGAGAATGGGTGTTTTAGTATTTGTTCGCCTCCACCAAATCCTTTCATTTTAATCTACCCTCTCGGCATCGCTGCTCTTCATCACCTAGTTTGATGCGCATCCTGAGGATTTTATAGTAATTTAAACATTTGTTTGGAATTTTCCTACTATCTTTGGATTAAAAATATAAATATATAACTTCTATACAATATGGCGAATGTCGATTTAACTTACGTGCGGTAACCTTGTCATAAAATAATTTTATTATTCAGCTATAAATAAAATCCATTCATTATTAACGAAATGTATTAATTTGAAGCCTTCCAGCCATTAATTGACGGAAATTAGCTGATTTGCCACAATAACAAATGATTTGTTTGGATAATATAAGTGGAAACATATCTTCCATGTTATTGGGTCCATTCGGAAGATGAGTGTCGACTATGTATTTCCTTAAAGTGTTTTGCGCACAAAAATATCTTACTTTTTTAAAGCCGTTAGTTCAAATGCCATCACAGACGCAAGGGAAATGATCGCCACTGTAAAGCATTTCTAATGTTTGAGATTATCATTTTTAAATATGTGAAGCTGAAAAATTCAGTCCCGCTACTATGAGGTGAATCCCTATTTCGGGTTTATTGGCTGAGCACTTGCATCATTATAAGTTCAAATTTACATTGAGTAATTGTGGACGGCAATTCAGATAAACGAATCACTGTGTTGTTTGAAATAAATTGTCTATAGGCAAGTCGAACATTGATCCACCCAGTTACGAAGTGGTTCATTATCTTTGTTCCCGAACTAATTAAAATTTTTCTGACTAAAATGATCAGTTGTTAGACGTATTTTGGAAGAACTACACGAAAAAGGAAGCAAGGAAGCCCAATCTGCACCAATGAAAGTGGTGATCTAAACACTTATTGAAATCCGTTTCTGTCACTAATTCCAATAAGGATTAACTTTTTTGCATTCACTTGAGGAAGCGAAGGCTATCAGTTTAACTCACAGCTCAGGTGGTTATTGCTATAAAAGCGGTCCTTCAAAAGATAGAGAAAAAAATTAGTAATTCACATATCTGAACTTCAGGAAAACTTAGTATGGTATTATCAAGGACTAGATTAATCAACAGACTAATATTTTGCAAATATTAATAATGTTCATAGATGGGCAAACCTTAAATTGTAATAGAACAATTAGACCAAATGGATAGAAGGAAGTTTAGCAAAAACACTTGAAATAATACATGATCATGGTGTTTTCCGCAGCAACGTAAAAGTTGTGTTGTACTTTGAAATATTCGTCGCAGATAGAGAGATTGGCTCAGTAGTAACTCGTGTATTAAATCAAATGGATTTTTATTGCTTAAATGGCCATTTCTACCTTCTTTGGCATCAGGCATTTCATTATGAGTGCTCCGTTCTATAAATAGGAATTGAAAGGTGAGTTCTGACTCTAAACACACCCTTAGTAAAAGTAATTTATGCCCTTGAGCAGATAACTCTGGATTAGTTCTATACAGTAGATGTTGCGAGCTCTTAATGAATTTAGTACCGGATGGGAAACAGGTAGAGGGCATTTAATAGTACTGATAGCTCTGAAAGTCAGTATATAGCAAGTCGACGGACTTTCGAACCCAACGTTGAGCACTCCAATGTAAGGCATAAATCGTATAGCAAAGAGGAGCACCAAGTGATGCCAGCTCATTTCACGTTAAACGGCCTAATTTATTACTTTCGCCATCTTACTATAATTTATTCAAATGGCAACAGGCGATATGTTCTTATAACTGAAAGGGCAGCATTTCAAAAATTAGCTAGCTACAATGGAAGACTTTAAGGTGGTTTTAGAAGAAATTTGTCTGAATCGTCAGGATTTTAAAGTAGTATATTGACCCAATCCCTCAGATTGAGATGGAAATCCAAGTTAAAATCTAACAGACAAGTGGTGACAATCACATGGTAAGGAAAGAAAACGAAATTACGTTGCATACACTGGTGGTCAATCCTACTCTCAATCTCCTCGTGTTTACCACCGGTAACCCCAGGAGCAACGTTAGGAACTAATCAGAAGGTTGGCCGGTTAGGGCTAATCACCCACCGGATGTATAAAATTAGATTGCGCCAGCAGAAGTACAAGCTCTTACAGCCTGGTAAACGAGGCACGACGTAAATACTTGGATTCATGTTCTCAAACTTGACTGCTAAAAGTGCGTGAAAGTAGCAATGAATGGAATCTCCGTCATAAAGTTGGAGGAGGTATTTAGATGTTCTGGCCTTAACAGTGTCGACGATGGACGAGGTGACACCAAAAAATAGAAATGCTACCTTTACGGCAAAACCATGCCAGAGGAACTACCAGAAAACCAAAGACGTCGATAAAAGTTTTTTAATGTTGCATGCTATCTGTTGTAAAGGCAATTCGTACTTCTGTTTACCCCCAATAAGTTGGGTGGGGAGCAAGTGAAAGGAAAAATTGAATGCCCTAAGATAAACAAAATATTTTCAAATCCTCCATGGTTACTAACCAGAATGGAAGAACAATATAAGCGTGAATGGCGACGAATTCAACTTGAAATGATGATCCACGAGAATGAAACCCAGGCACACTTTAAGGCCAAGTGCTATTTCAATGGCTTTGCATTCATCCTTTACAACTATGAGACAAATCAGTGGGGATTTTGTGCCTCAAAATTTGGTTCGAATCCTGATAACTGTATTCATTAAGCACCTGTACAGTAATGCGGAGTCACTGCACTCACAGGTTTTCTGATGCGGTACAATTTGGGACACACTTACAGTCGCTTCAATCGCGTATTGCGAAGCTGAAAGACAAGCCGGTCATGTTACCTGTAAGTGAAATTATAGCGATGAATGATCCCCAAAGCAAGCAATATTCTCCCAAACAATAAAAAAATTCGATGTTTTTGTAACTCGCAGATTCGTCTATATTTCAATGAATTCATTGATCACCAGCGCAAATGATTGATCTAAGTTGTCAGTCTTGCAATATTAGCCTGCTGAATTCATGAAGACATGAATTTTTGCTCATTTCAATCCATTGATATTTCCGTAAATCAGTGGATACCTTTAAGTTCATTAAAGGCTCTTTCAATCAGAAATCTGACTTTAAATCGTCTCTTGTGCGATCAAAATATGTGTTGCATAAAATCTACTTGACACATAGATAGCTTGTGTCAACTTCAGGCAATTGATTGGTCGGCTGTCAAATGGTTCGAGTAACCTATACACAGAGAATAATTGATGAGTTTTTTGGGAAGTCATCTGAGAGAGCACAGTAGAACAGCTGAATCATTTGTTTCTAACTTTCTAGGATTCAATAAAAATTGTATTGGTGCCATACACAACGGAATTTTAAAAAAAATTTTGCTTTTCGTTTCAGTATTACTATCGTAATGATGACAATCACTGTGAGCCTCATAATGATGATTTAGTGATGATCAGGCAGGTCTACTCAAATTAAAATAAATGATATGCCAAGGAGCCTTCTTGGATAACAATACACGGTAAATAACGAATTGCAAAATATAATCTTCAGCAGGCCGATTCTTGTTTAATTCAGCTTGTTCGAAAAATTTCTACCTTAAAGCAAACATCGAAACATAATAACAGGAAACAGAGATAGACAAAAATTTGTTTCCAAGATGTAGTTTCAGTCAGTGCAATTGGTTATCGCACCAAAATGCCACTTCAAGCTTCATTTTTTGGTTGCACCATTTTCGGTTACACAGATACCTCTTCATTCGCTAACTAATTTAGGTCGGTGATCTTTCAAAGGTGGTTTGACTTGTAAAATTGTTGTACTGACCAGTTACGAAGGAAGGATAAGTCATTTTCAATCCTGCTCAGCACTCTAACCAGCTTCCTGGCCCAGCTACTAAGGGACTAATATCAATGCTAGCATACCTAGTTCAGTAACACGATTGATGATTCTTGAGGATAACTGAGGGAAAAAATCAGCCTCGATTCGGTGTATCCATTCCTTTATGCGTCATGAGGAAGGCGGTTAGCGCAGTTATTGCCAAGCATCTTGAAAGTCAGTACTTCCTCTCTAGCGCCTACTTGCTTGCCGAGCGTAACTCGGTTAGTAGATTTCGCGGTTCATTAACTGAAAATTTCACAACTCCATCACTCTCCACAATGAAGCAAGCTTCATTGCTAATTAGTACTATGTTCGCTCTGATCTTCGAACCATCAAACAGTGAGCGAGGAATTTTCTGCCAGTAGCCCTAAATAATATGCCCCACGGGATCACCGCAAGAGTGAGAATAATTGAGGCTCATTCCGCTCTGCTTCTAACCAGGTTTACTTTCACAGACGGAGTGCTCATCGATTCAATTCTGCATTTAAGCAGCAAATAAAACTTCAAAATGTTACATTTCCGTATAAAACAAAATTTTGAAAAACATTTAAGTAGAATAATAAAAGATTTATTGCAATGAAACTAAAAAAGGAAATAAGATTTGTTTTAAACAATAGATTTTCAGTTTTAATTGTCATTTCTTTAGTACCGGGAGTTACCGATGTCCATTTGAGTGATTAAACTTGCCCTTGCTGGCCAAGTTATTTCCAAAGGCTCGCAAACACGGCTTCTGGATCTAAAATTTGATTCACTTGTCTACTTATGCAAGGTCTGGAGGATAAAAAATTAAACTAGCCATACATTCTGATCACTACTGAGGTTTTGACCTCCTAAGGCTGATCTGACTTTGAAACGAAATGTCGAGAGCTTAACAAGAAACGCTTGGTCCTTAGCAACTATGCCAAATCGCTCATTTGCTACAAATCTCGTTTCTCACTAACTGCGTGACGTCCAAACGAAAAGCCGATGTAGGAATTATGAAAAAAAGGATTTATCATTTAACTACACAAATCTTGCTTGGCATCCTTTGAGAATTCTTCTAGGGAAATGTGACTTCCTTTGTGTCAACAAGAAGCCTCTGCAACCTAATTTACAGTTCACTTCCGGTGACCACTGCAACATTTAAATGCCCATAAATAGCATACGAGTCCTCAAAAGCACTGATAGCCTAAATAAAAAAGCTCTAAAATTGTCGCTACTTCCTCAGTGATGGCAATAATAAAGTAGAATAAATTTTAAGCCTCAAAAGATTGTTGAAATTTTACAAACTCATTCTCGTTTTTAGAATAAAATAAAAGCAGTATTGAAATCATAATCCTTAGCTAACCGAAGGGAGCCTAGAGATCCATCTAATACTATGAATCAACTCTTTCTGCTTAGAATGCCATCTTGTTATGGCTTGTCAGTTTCGGATATCTATTTTAAATTTGAGCACCATTAAAGCATACAACTGGGATAAAATGAAAAAAAGTTTCCTATCACCTTCATCTCACTTCCAAGGCTTCAAGCTTTCCCCTTCATTTAAAGTTATAATTTCTTCTCACTGAATTTCTCCGACAGCTCAGTTGCAAATGTTTTCTCAAACTATTGTCTTCCTGACAATCGTTTTTGTTTTATTTTCTAAACTTTCGCTCAATGCAAAATGCTTTTGTTTCCTTTTGTTTTCCTCACCCAACTTTCCATCTGAGCTATAAAACCAATTAATATTAACAATGACATGGTTAACATTCAAAGAGTTCCCTATCTAGGCTTCGAATAGCCAACTTGCCAACCGCTAACCTCCCTGGTAGTTGATGAATTAGTTTGAATCGTCAAAATTTTGAAAAAGTTTCCAAAATTCCATAATTTTAGGCTAAATACAGCTACATATATAATGGTGACCGTGGTAGACAAAATTAGTGCTGAACAATTAACTTAATGTTGAAAACTTAAACAGCTAATGTTAAATTATGTTTTCAAAGGGTTTTCCATCTGGTTTCGCCAACTGCCAGCTTCCATTTGCCTTGCCGTAGCGTTGAAATACTGATGGTAAATAATGCAACCATCCCAGAATTCTGTATTTCTGCGTATGAACCTGCTAGCCTATTTCGAACCTGAAAAAAGCCTCTTAAATGGTCTAATATCGCTTCTATTCTAGATTTACCAGTAAAAGCCGTTACGATTATTTATTTCCTTTTAACTCTTGCTTCGCAAAATGTTTAAGTGATTAAATTTAAATATTTCCACAAATATTGCATGCACTATTATCTCAATTTTAAAGCTTTTAATGCATGTTTAAACGCTCGGAATGAGCCGGTGGTAAAACTGCAAGAATTTAAACGGAGTATCAGATGTTGCATTAAAGTTGTAGCAGTTCGACATTGGAAGAATAAGCATCTCTCCCAGTTGACCCAAAAACTAGTGGTTGTAAATAATAATTCCATAACTCAACGAATTCCCATCCAGCTAATAAAATTTAAGACAGAAACGAATTTTGTATTTGAAAGTGGTGTTGGCAAGATTTTTGGTTATCGCAACACCATTTTACTTCAGACCATTGCGTGACTTTTCCAGAAACTTTTCTTGCGAAATCTTTATGAATAAAACATCAACTTTCCTAAGCCAAATAGTTTCTAAATCAGCAAGTGTCTGGATAGGTCTGCTTGGGCAATGCAGATGACCAGAAAATAAGTGAAAAAAAATGATTCACGAGAAATCCTATGCTCATAAACTAAATAACATTGCTGATTCCACAATAAACACAGCATAGTTGTTGGAAAGAACAAATTTAAATCTGCTTTTAGGGAGGAAAAAAAATTGTCTTTGCTTGTCAGTAACTGTCAGATTTTACTCAATTTCGCATTTTTCTCATTTCGCTTTTATATTCGGCCTAATTAGGAAGTGAGCACTTATTGTTTGAAAAAGTCGTCTTCCAAATGATGACTCCAGGTGCATCTCAAAATCAACCAAAGTGTTCAGCTCCGATTCCCTAAAAACATCAAATATTTTCCTTCAGTAACCAATTCACAAAGCAAACGACTTGCGTTTCGTGCAGACTTTTGTAGTCAATGTAAGCTTACGGTTCGAAGCTTTATGACAATTGATTAGAGCGATTAGATTTTTTTAAAATTGCTTTGGCCTGTACTGGTGAACTTGGATCCGTACATGGAAATAAATGAAATGTGACACTGGAAGTTGCTTGCTGTAAACTGCCAAAAAGCACAGCTGCAACCACCTGAAAAAGTGGAGTCTGTGCATATAAATGCCATGCAATGAAGCTTTACATCTTACCTGGGAGGTTTTTTAATATTGAATTAAGCCGACAGCCTCTCAACAGTTCGGCTAACAAAGCATTATCTTGAATGGCAAATTGATTAAACCGCTTTGTTTTATGCGTTTGAATAATCAAGTGGCATTGTTTTAAGACCCTCTGTTTTCGTTCACTGACAGAAATACGCAATCGCTTTTAATGGTGACTTGAAGTTTTACGATCAGGGGCACTAAGCTAGATGCATTGCTTGAGGCCACTACTTTAAAATAAATTTAAATTACGAGGAGATTCATGAGTAGTGTAAAGCATTTCGGAAAATTTGAATAAGCGACTAATGTTGACTTTAATACGCAATCACGACAAGATAAACGCGACACTTTTGGTATCAACATCACCATCATCTATTCTATCTTTTTAGCTGTTCTTAATCGTTCTCTTGGATACCGCATCGTCATTTTATTCATAATCACGCAGCTGGAATCATGATAAAAAGGAATTAGGAATGGTCAAAGAGTCCTTTTACAAATTAATGTTCAAAAGCTATGGACTAATTTTCTCTGAATGTTCACCAAATGTTACCCTTGGCGATTTCAATTGCAGATTGGGCTCTGATGCCCATAACATTGGTGCCAAACTAGTCAGTTCACTTACTGCTCGATTTCGCCGATTTATTTCTCTAAAATCCAAGCCACGGGTGAGCTAGACGAAGTAATAAAAGCAGTCCTAGTCTGTGCAAAAAAGACAACTAACATGACTACGCTCAAGCAATTCTGGTGGGCATTTTGTCGATCCTGCTCATCTTGTCTTGAGAGTAAAATATAACATTCGACCTTTTGACCTATGATTCTAGGACCATAAGAAAAAAAAAGGGACTCCGAAAGGAGCTGCTTATGCGCAATTTAACAAGTCTTATACGGGCCACAAGGTTAAATTTTGAATAAGACAGAGACAGCCCGATACCCTTCATACTTGAGAGGAAATTTGAAAACGGGTAAGTTAAGAAAGTCTCACATACAAGGAACTGGATGCTTCAACTAATTAAAGATGGGAAGAATATATCGCAGGAATACTCCAAATCATGGCTACTTGATCCAAAGAAAAGCCTCAAAGTTCGAGATGAAAATTACACACCTAGATTGGTAGGAAAAAGGCAACGTGATATTGTCTGTACCAACACAAACTGCCACAGATGTTTCACCACAACAAAGGAGATGCAAAGACATGTAAGACAGGATCATGGAGAAGAAGGACACAAAATCAATGAGACTCAAGTGTTGTTAAAGAGACATTTTAGGGATTGTCATCTTTTGGTCAAAATCACAGAAAGTAAGAGGCCAACAAAGTAGAGGAGAGATCCAAACTGCGGTAGAGAAAGTTGAAGAACTGAACACGATAGAGGAAAATTATGGAATGTAAGTCACGAAAAACGATTACGAAGAAAAGAATGTATGGCAGGATGAACTGCACAGCTGCCATATCCCGGCTGTGAACAGCGCTTACCCAGTAGGAAGAGGATCATGAATCACTGTTATAAAAAGCCCAGGAAAAGAATGTCTAGGTAGGGACAGGCAGATAAGGACGACAAAGGTCCATCAATCATAAACGACACTAACTTTGTACTTATCATATCAAAAGAATCTGCTCGTTGTGGCCCTTTTATGATTTCACAGACAAGTAAAAAATATTTTGAAAAGAATGTGCGTAAGGCAACCAAAACATTCTGGCAGTGCTATTACGATAACGTCAGCCTTCAATGCTACTGGTTATTGACTCCTGAATGAAATTCTGGACAGCACTGGAAATGACTTGTCAAATTTTGTCAGCAAGTCAGTGCAGTGGTTCAGCAAGGCTGACTATCCACGTGGTGTTCTAATTACAGAGGCGGGTACTAGTGAGAAAACCTTAATGACATTGAGAACCAAAAAGAATAAAAAAACGACTGTGTTTTAATGCCAAATCCTACCACTGGGATTTCGTTTTCTTTTTGACTGTCAACTTAGTACCTCTGTGAATTACTCTCTGGTCTGAGGTATTCATTTTTACAGCTATTTTCCAAATAAGGGGCATATTTCGCTTGCTAATCTGGTAATTTAGTTCTCTCTATGCTCTACCGCTTATTAACTTGGATTTTAAGATAAATTTTTGCTCAAAATGAACTAAAAGTATTCTGCTTCATAGAATCATTGACAGAAAATTTGCTTAATTTATTCTATAACAAATTCCGACCTCCACGTCTTAATATTCAAGTTATTCTAATCTTTGATCTGTTGGCTTTCTTAGTTGCGATTTCGACATAACAATTTCGATCTTTAGTAATTTACCTCATGATTTATTGCATTTGTGAGACAAAGCGTTCGGTTTTATTGCAAATCAACTGTAAACATTCTGAAAAATGGTCTAAACTGGTGTGCTATCCCCCTACATTCAATTACATTGATGAAAGAGTGAGAGATCAGTGGCTTCAGTTAGTAAATACCCTATTCTCTACTAAATTAAAGATCTCTGAGTAGGTAAAAGCAAAAAATATGTAACAATAACCTTTTTAGATCTAAAATAGAGATTTCTGTTTCGCAAATATATTCTAAATTTATCCTAGGCCTAACAGCCACTTTATGTTGCCTTTGGGTCAATGCAGCTATTATTAATATTTACAAAAATCATTCAATATTTTAAGTTTACTGGTGCCCATAGATATAAAGATTGATGCCTAATGGTAAAATTACTCGACTCTTAGAAAAAAAATCAAGAAAATCATCGATCCGGACACCCAGACGTGTGTACAAACTAGCTTCAAGTACCATAATTACTCGGTGTGGTGTATCAAAAGACCGAGTTGTAAAAGCATCCAACTCAAGGTTTTACTCTGATTGACATTTACCAAGTTCGTGACTATTTTAAACTGAATCGCATCTCAAGATGCACAATATCCTTGTATAATCCATGTTTAGCGTGGTTACTCGACGCTACTCTTGTCCGCGAATTGAAGCTAGGCCTTTTAGCTAACAAGATTAAATCATTCCAACCAAAACTGAAAAGAAAAAAGCAGCTCCAACTTACGATCGCATCTCATATGGAAGTTCTCCAGTGGTTCAGGAATCATCCAGAATCAGCCCACTTTGTAAACTGGCCGATACTATGATGGCTGAAAGGGTGAGAGGCTGTACCACACACCTCCGGTTCACGAAGGTGCACAAATTTACAGCCCATTAGGTCATATACTACTACGGAACTGACCAAACACAAAACTTCAAAATGTTGCGTCCATAAAATCTTCTAATGGGGAAAACAAAAAAGAAAACAAATAAAAAAATTTAAAAACCCTCTCTTTAAAATAGGTATTTGGAACTTCCTTTGTTAAATGACGGTTTTGTTTCAAGGAAGGAATAAAATATGAAACATTGTTGAAATTAATTATATCAGAAGAGCCGGTGAATTCTGAGAGGTTGATTAGAAAAAATGGAAGCGATTTAATACACCTTGAACATTAAAAGAGTCTAAATTATGTGTTTCCTTTAGGAGTTCTCTTTGTTTTGCTTCTATAACTCTTTCTATCCATCAAGTCCCTAAGTCGTACCTAATTTTTTGACTAAAATACTTTTACTTGGCACCATTTCGAGGTTGACACAAACTAGTATGGTTGATTTTGTCTTCATGTAATGAAAAATATTTTCTAGTGACACAGTAGAAGCTACGAAAAGCCTCTCAGTCCCTATATTTTTATGAAACAGCTGAGTTTAGCAAAAAAAACCTCAAAATTTTGTTAAAATTATGAAATTGGTATGAAGGTTCGTTGTAAAATGTTCGTGTTTATTTTATTTCAGATGCAGTCTTAGAACTTTTTTTGTCCACGTTCATAAAGGTATAATTTAGAGGCTATTTAGTCAGCTTCAGGTATTAATAGCAAATTGGAGAGACATAAATGACAAACATTGACTTTTTAATGGATTTTGACATTGTGAAGCTACTTTCAAATCCTGGGGATTGGATTCTTTTCAAACAAATCTTTTTCAAAGCTGACTAAATCATTTGCATTAGTGAAGCAAAACGAACGTCATAAAAATATCGTTAAATGTTTCACAGTTTCGTAACTTTAAATGTTTGTTCAACCAACCATAAAATACTTTAAAATGAAATTGCGGAAATCGCTTTAACTTGCATCTACGCTGGGCTTGTAAAAGCATTTGCGCTTTTTTGCGGTAGGACTTTGAATCTAACTTCAGCAGAAGGCAAGACTCACCTCAAGCTGCATGCCGTTCTTTGAAAGAGATCAAAAGTCCTCTTTCAATAGTAAATTCAACACGTTTCAACAAAATAGTTGATCCTCCAACCAGACTTTGACACGTCCAGATGCTGTGCAAACGTTACCAAATGTAATGTCAACGCTAGGCAGTAATTCTAGTAGCCAAGTAAAAGCTAGAAATGTACGTAATTTTCAACCATTTTTGCTTTAAATTAAAGGGTATATGTTTCAGGCATAGTAATTGTAGCCAGTAGGTTCTTACGATTGGTATTTGGCGAATGAATTGAAAAATTCCAACTCAAAGTAATACTGCCCAGCACACCTCGGTAAAGAATCATAATTTGCGATCCTTCGTTTCAAATGTAAATATAAATGGAGGAATATACCTCTAAGACATATCTCATTTGCTATTTGCATTATTTCATCGGAGTGTACCCATTCAGTTTGTATTCAAACGTCTTCACAAGCCTATTTTAGTTTATCTGGTTCACACTGAGATCGGTACTTGTATTTAACGGCCACACAATAAAATCGGATGTGTACACTGAGTGGAATAGATTAAACAACTTACATTAAGTCCAGATCAAGCAAAACCACGAAAACTCTTAATGGCGTTTTGGGCAGTTTTAAAAACAACGATCTAGAGGTGAAGTTGTCCTTAAAGCCAGATTCAATAATTAATCATTTAAATGTTAGAACTCAAGCGTTTCCAAAATCTCTGCCTGGCTTACTAGTAAATCCATTTGTTGGTCGCAACTATCCAGCAAGTCTTAAATCCTTAACTATCAAATTTAATAAAATGCCTTTCTGAAATACCATTATAAATTAAATGGGGATTAAGCAGACAATGGGCAATAATTTAGACTGCATTGGTGCCGAACTCATTTTGGCGACGATGAAGAAACTCCTGTTTGAAATGCCATCACTTATCGAACACCAAAACCAAATAAAATCAACTTTTAGTCTGTGATACAATACCTCGAGTTCAAGTCGGCCGTTGACGGTTGCCAATCATTGTCCTTTCACCTGAAGTGATTATTGTCCACCGCTATTTAAGTCTGCCAAACGAATGATGTAAAGTCAAATTGCAAGTCGATTGCGTTGTTGAATTTGTAATTAATGTGCCAGTTATTATACTCGCTAATTCCTTGCAAAAGTGGAAAAAATCATCTAACTTTGATTTTAAGAACGAATTTGGTGAAATGTCACGCGGAAGCAACATCGAGGAGTTCAATTTCGAATAAAGAACTTTGGTAGTTCAGTTAAAATCTTGATTTTCTGTTAGTCAAACTTCCACTGCTTACAATTTCACACGGTCTTAGTACCAACTAATCCGCAATTTTCAGCATTTGATTACTCACCTAGTAACTAGGGGCTAGATTTTATGCAAATCAGTTCGTAACTATCAGAAACCCGACTAGAGAGAAACAAAGAAAGCTGGAGTTAAATGAATACTGTTTGATACGTTCATGAAATACATGGTAAGTCAGAGGGAACGTCTGGATAGTATAATAGCATAGTATTCCATGGATACACCGATTCGATTGAGGGCCAAAATCAAGAAGAGGTTAAAATTTATGCATATCGCTGCAAAAAATTGCTCGTTTTTGACGAAATTCAAAAAATAAAAACTTAGTTTTGTTTGACGTTTTCAGGTACGCCACTTTTTGCTAAATACCGATGTATAATGACATTATTGCGTTTCATTTCCATGAAGTGTATGTGTTCAGAAGACCATGAGCCCCAGACAGGATGGAGTATGGGACAAAGTGGTGGGAATCATTCAGCTGAAAGTGATTGATGGTTAGCGGCAGTTGATTAAGCACTTAAAATTTTGACACGAAATCTTCATTTATACTACAATTCAAACGCACAGTAAGGAAAAGTTGTAAGGAATTTTATAAAATTTTTGAAAGTGACCTATTCATCTAAGATGGCCTAACGCAGTGACCTAACACAAAATGAATTAGCAAATAATTTATAGTAGAATGGGTTGGAATTTCGACTATAATCCTGCAATTGACTTCTCAGTCTTTCATATAAAACTTATAATCTCTAGCTTTTGCTTGGGGTAACTAAAGAGCGATTAGAAAAGCGCTAAAAGCCAAATGCTCTTAATACCATTCCACTTTCAAGGAACCTCTGTTTGAGTCCGTCAGTCCTATTCTATTTATTTTGCCATCGAGATTGACAATCTTAAAATTGAACAGCTAACCCAGTGATATTAACCTACTAAAGTTCTCATTCAACATCTTTGAATCTGATTTAAGTTAATGTGATGTAAACATATTTAGGTGGTCACAGATAACTTTCACCATCGTGGTTCGGAATTCGGAAATAAATTGAATGTAGGTAATGGTATTCACTGTGGAATTCGCTTTGAACCAGCTGAGGGTTTTAAACTTGCAATGTTAGTCAAAGTGTTTGTGAAGCCGCGGTTCATTTCCGCATTCCGTTGACATCTTTCGAACTTACTTGAGAGCTTCTTGTTAGGGAGAACACACTTGATCCTGCTTAGCCAAGGACAAATTCATCTATGATACTCAGCATTGGAGTGTCTACATCCCTAGAAATTCACCACATTCAGATCCCGCTTATTTCATGCACATCACAGAGTTGCTTTTTTGGTTCAGTAAGCATTTATATACCACTGGAATTATTACAACTTCTTGTCTTTAACTGCGTTACTTTGAGAATTGTTATTTCGAATCTTGTAATTGTAATAGTCTATAATTGGCTACTAGTCAGCATTCTTCTTCCCAAGGGAGAACCATGGAGACACTTTCTTATAATAGAACTTTTACGTCAATTTTTAATTCAGTCGAAATGAATGCTATTCTAATCAAGTCACTTCTATTCTGTTATTGGCCTAATGAATGAGCTGAAAAAAATATAGTCACCAAGTCGTTTCTATCTTCGAAATTGCCAAGATTTATTCTTTTCAACCCAGGAATTCAGCATTAGAAAAACCTCTTTACTGCTACTTCTTCATAGATCTTTTGTGGAATGTGTTTCGAATGGCGCTGCTGTCACCAAAAAATGTCGTTTACTAATGGAATGATTCCACTTCTCTATTGATGTGATTCGTTGGTACAAAAGCGTAATTTTTAAATTCAAGTTAATTTAACGAGCATTTCTTAACCGAGAAGTCAATTTTATTTTGGATTCTACTGGATGTTGGTGACTCGACGTCGTGAACATACACGAAAAACCGCAAGTGAACTAATGGTCAAAGTCACGTCTTATAGCGATTCCATCCAAGGTCTTAAAAAGAATATCTAAAAGTAAATTAGAAATACAAATAGCTTTTTCTCTCTCAGGGTGGTTGGAAGAAGTTGAAGTCCCAAAAATTGTCTGTCAGTGATTTTCCGTCTCGAATCGCTTTTTCTCTTTAGTACCTAATCGTCGACCATCTGTGCTCGATGTAATGTCAATCGTCATTTTCATTGCCCTCACGAAATATTTGCAATTTTAATAGAAATGGAAGAAGAATTTCAGGAGGTGGTCACTTTTTCCCGATTCGACGATAGGCAGATTCAGTTTGAATTTTTGTTACTGCATTCTTTACTATCCATCTTTAACCCAAAAATCATAGGTCTTTGCTTTGAATCTGCCAAGTTGTGGAAAAAATATATTTATTGAGATGGATTATGTAATAAAAGTCAGTAGTCTTGCATTAAATAGCCATTAATTCACATGAAAAGATCGAGATTCAGTTAATAAAGAGACGAAGACTTGCAAGGATTACTGGATTAATGAAAGCTATATTCCTGGAAATATGTATTCTCGTTATTAGTTCTCGAAGTTCGCGTTCGTGGCTAAATAGGTGAGCATGAAGTCGATTCTCTTCGTCGTTGCTATTCCACTCCTGCATGAAATGTTCTACTCCCAGTGCAAATCTATGACTGTTAAGAGTCACCACTAGATCAAGTCCAAAGTAAGATTTGGAGAGGATCTCACTTTACTTGTTTATACAGGGTCGTTCTAATGGGTATATTTTGCAATGCCTGAAAGGTAGACACTCCACTGCAGGTACGCGTAACAAATCAGTTGCATAGCAGTCATTATGTAGAAGTCGTACCGATCCATCAAATCACGTTTTTGTGCATGGAACAAAGAGCCATTTGATCTCTTCGAGGATAATATTCATCCATGTCTTTTTTAGAAGTTCTGTATACTAGCTGATGGAGTTATCAACGGGTTCGGCATGCTCGCAAATATTTTTACAAGTCAGTTTCTAAGTTGGTGGACTAGGTAACACCGAACGTTAGAGACTCTTGCATGAAAATATCGGAGGCATAATGAGGAAAAAATTGGTTTCCAACGGCGCTTCTGGCAGCTACCATATGAAGGTTGAGACAGTCGCATTTATTACGATCTCACCGAACTTCCTAAAGCCCTTATTTCGGTGTCATTATGGGTACTCAGCTATTTATCGGGCCAATTGGTGATTAGTCCATTCCCACCAACTCCCACCCACAAGTCCCAAAGCTCCCCCAATGGGGCTACCAGCATTCAAAACATTAGGTTGAGATTAGGTAGACATTGTGGCAAGCGCTCTCAAAAGCCATTCCAGCACATGAAATTATTTTATTTATTCACAAAAATTTTCATAAAAGGAACTTTCAAACGCAAATTTTGATTGAAGAGAATTAGGACTCGTGACTAAAGGTTTTCTGGGCCACATTTCGTATGACTTCACAAAATATCTGATGAGTCGTAAATTTTGACACCTTCTGGTTAACTTACCACTAACATTATGGTACATACCATTGATTTGCATTTTTATGGTTTGTTAATGAATGTGAAAAAACAATGTCGATTTACGAAAATTGTAACTGGTCTGAATTATGACAGGGACCAATAGCCATCCATTCCATTTTGAGTAGTCCAAACGATATCGTACGTCTGTACAACAACTAAATGCCCCTCTTTGCGCGGGCTGTTGTATTCATTAGTCCCAGGTTACCCTCTCATTGGCTGAATCCTCAAACTGGCTGGCCAATTGGGAATGGACAGGGGTTTTGGCTACCACAGAATAACCATAACTGCTGCAAGAAACGTTGCTTGTAGGTCTATTTTAGCCTACGGCTGCATCTTCTCTACTAACGCAGTTACACATTCTCAGGGGACTTCCCTCTAAACGGCACAAACGCTTGATTTTATATCTATGGAAGTTATAAGATTCTTGGTAAGTTATGAACCTATATATTTAACGCGTATTTTCCGTTATTATCGTACCGAGGTATGAAATACATGATCTATCATCTGCAGCTTGCTTGAATTTACTTAAAATGGCCATTAGCAAAAATGACGAAACCTTTTTAGAGCTTGATAACGGTTTTGCGCGATTAGAACATCAATAGTTCTACTGAATGAGCTCTTTTAAACATGGTTTCATTAGGTCACCAATCACATTCACTATTTTTAAACATTTGTGCTATCGAAAATATTTGTTGAAATGCAGTAGGAAAAGTATTTTTGAGTAATAAATCCAGCCATACTAGGTACGCTTAACATCATTATTGTCATTTAACCATCAAAGATATAGTTTTGCCTTTTAATGTTTACGAAATGTTTATGTAAATAGAAATCGGAGGAAAACTTAAAATTCAACATGTTGTAGATCATCATTCTGAATGCAAATGGTGCCAGATTATTCCCAAAATGGGTTGTAAAAATAGTTGAAAATCACTTTCAACTAAACGGAAGGAGACTTTTCAAAACATACCATATTTATTAGTTTGATGCGTTTTGAAATCTTCAAAACTCTTTGAAATTCATCAATAGTAATTATTTGCAGAAAGATTAATTTAATCAAAATATTCAATTATCAATTCATTGATCATATAGTTTTTCGTGCATTAGCATATTTTAGATCTTTTTAGCAATATATTTGATTACATTCAACGTATTAAAGTTTTCGGCATAAAAGAGATTGAAGAAATGGTATTGGGACTTAAGATTTGTTTATGAAGACTTTAAAAACTCTTGCATTTTCGATTCGAACAGCATGATGTAATTTCGTTAATGGCAGCTCTTAAGCTTTCCATTATCTTTAATGGACAGAAAATACGCCTTTATTTAGCTTTACCTACAATACTATATTTGTCCGTGTCGCCAGGGCGAATTTAACTCAGATCAAAGGTTTCTCTATTAAGCGCTTTATTAACCGACTCAACACATTTCAAAGTCAACGATGCAAATGATTAATCTGAAAGTTGAGCAAGAAATAAATTTGACATTCAAGAGCCTCGAGAGCTTAATTTTAGGTCTTTTTAATTTGAAAAGACGCATACCAAAGCACTTTGAAAAGTTATATTCATTGGTCTTAAAATTGTCTTACAAACCGTAGAGATAAATTTTAAATACGGTTGCTAATTTCGCGCCTCTGTTGCGGGCTTTCGAAGTCACCTATTTATGAAGTTTAATTTAAGGACAGAAAAATCCACATTTGCATTTTGATTGATATTTCGTTCTAGCCGGGTAGTACAAACAAGAGCTGAGCTGAATGAATTCACTTTTCTCAGGGCCAGAACTGGAGAATCCTTCAGAAAACAGAGCAAAGCCTTCGTAGGAGACCTGGATATGGAAGAATCAAAACTGACTTTTAGTTCCAATTATTTTATTAGAGTGACCTTTCAATTTCATCCCATTCATCCGCATGTCATGTTAGCAAAATGATCATCAATTTTTTGCAAGGTGGTTGTCAAACTTTTGCATAGATGCGTTTTACATTATTTTTTATCCCTAACCTCCAATAAATTAGGCAATCCAAATTGGAGATTAGATACAAAAACGAAACGGTCGCGATATAAGTGATTCTAAGCTGTTTTCTTCCTAAATCTGATTCATTTCAACGTGGTAAATGTTCTGAAACTTTAGAAAAGAAGTTTAATTTTGTAAAATCAAGCCTCAAAATTTAACCCAAGGTTCGAAACTAATTAATCCGCCTAGTGCTTTTTCGAATTCTTATGATATTTTCAAATTTTTCCGACTGTGTTTCAGTTCAGTTCCAGTTTCTTTGGTGACTTGACATTCTTTTAGATTGCAGATGAATATAAAAAAGGTCTGCAGCAGAGAAACATTGCTCCCGTTCTTATTCTCATAAATAACAATTGCTGATATTCTTGAAATTTCGCTCTTTGAATGTCTAGCTCACAAACTCAAAACTTAATTTCAGATTTTCCAGCGGAATTCAAACTGGTGCTTTTTGTTTTTTTCAGCTGGATAGTGATTTATTTTTTTGAAAATTTCTCGACAAAACAATTCAAAAATAGTCCAAATTCAGAAGAAACATTTGAAATTCATAAGAACACGGATTGTGAATGATTCCATTTTTCCAGGATAACTTGAAAAAAAGTAATGGCAACTTTAAAATAATGTATTAGAGAATTTACCTTGGGCACGTCGTGGTTGACAGAATTTACGATGAAACTAGCCAGAATATTTAATTAAAGTGTAGTTCTTTTATTAGTAAAAAATGAGTATCTCGCAACTTAGCAGTTGAATTTGGGTGCCAAGGCAACCGTTTTTGACTTCTGACAAAGATCAATTATTTTTGAATTATGGACGAAATCGAGAGCATTCATTTTTGCCGGAAAATAGTAGAAAATTTAAGGTTAATACCTTAAATTAAAACTTGCATTCTCTTATAAATTTTTACATTATATGAATTCAATAGAGGCGTCACTATATGACGTTGTACAGAGTGCCATCTTCCTTTTCAGTGCTTACGAATGCTTAGAGAATCAAATGTTGTTTTCTAAATTTTCAATCTGGTATTCTAAGACCGACTATGCATATATTCGGTAATGTTCTCATTGTTTGGGGATCCGGAGGCAGCAGCTGTAATACTTCAACCTTAAACTTCATTAATTTGTGCCTTTGCACTTAACTTTTCTAATTTTACTACATAATTAATTTAATTGTTATTGAATTTACATTGACATGGAAACTAGTGACACATCGTGAGCAAGCTGTATTTTGCATTGATGTTAACTTTTAGGGCTGGATAAATATTTGGAAAGTGAATGGTTTGTCAAACTGGTTACTTCTCATTTCAAAAAAGGTTACGGGTTGCTCAAAAATATAAAGGGTCTAGTTTACCATTTATTTGATAAAAACAATAGATTTGCTGAATGACCTTTGATTTGGTTCACAAAAAATCACAGCTAGTGGTGTATAGGGAAAGGATGTTGTCCTAATGTAAGTTAGATTTTATAAATCAACCAATAAAAAGCACAAAAGTTTCAAAGATCGTGAACATACTAAACTTACGAATAACTGAAAGTGAGTAGGGATTAAAAAGAAGTCGACTTATCATAATGAAATGTCCCATTCGAGACTTTCTTTTAGCATACCCTAACGTAGTTCTGTGAATGTTCATGGACTTGGCTTTACTCAAACTTTGAATTTCTTACGGTGTCCAAATGGCATACCTTTCGCTCATTATTCTTTTGACTTTCAGATGTGAAATCTGAGCTTTTAGTCAGTACATCGGCATGGTTGGCTCGACCATCTGCCCTCGGGGTAGAAAAGTTGATTACTTAAGCTCAAAGCCGCAAAACTTCTTAATTTTAAAATAAACTAATCATTTCACCGCGAAAGAAAAGCTAATACCTTGAATGAGCAACGTGGCACACATCAGTAGCAAAATCACACAATTTAAAGAACCAAAAGCGACAGATTCAGGCAACACAGGCCTTGGATTTTACTAATGTGTGTTTCATAAAAAAACCCTCAAATCACTAACTTGTAAGCGTGGGTAGTTTGCGACAGCCCATCTAGAACTGTGCTGACTTCGGCTAGGTGCAAGCTGAACCATAAATAGCTTTGAGAAATTCAATATATTGTTATTTTTAAGTGAAGTACATATACTTAGTCCACCGATGGTGCAACTATCTTATTATATATCAAATTTACTTGATGAGTCCCGCAAATACGTAAAGCATGTAGAGTTTCCTTGTCAATCTGGAAGTTCACTGCTTAATTTTTCCTCAAATCCACTTTATCCTCAGTTTTTGTCTCCTTTCTCATAGACTTAGTTAATCTTTTCACAATAATCTTTTTAAGTGAATAATATTCTTCAGGCATAGTAGCTGTTACAAGTCATTTGCCTCAATTAGGCTTACAATGGTTTAATTTCATGATCATTTACTTTTGAAACTGAAATAACATCAGGATTTTAAAGTCGTTAGCCTACAACTACTGCTAAGCCTGCAAAATTGAAATCAAGAAAAGTGGTCCGTTAGATTTAATCTTTCAGACTTCTACTTATTACTGGAAATTCTCATTCAGCTCTAAAATGACGGAATTTATTACTATCATTAAGTTACTACGTTCGTGCTAATTTTAACTCTCTTTTATCATTAAACTTCATAGGGAGGATATGACTCCTCGTGATTTAAAAAGCTAGTGTATGTGTCAAGAAATGGCTGTCCTAGTTGCATGGCGTTGAGGGCAACTTTCTTTCAATTTTGGGGGTGCATTCACCCGACTGATATTTTTGAGAATTTATCAACATTAATAATACTTCAGAAGAATTTCCCCAGAATTCTAAATAGATGAGCTTAACTAAAAAAAAGTCTATAATAATATTATCCCTGCGTAAAACGACTAATCTTTTACATGACCATCATAGTGACGTACCTTCAATACATGTAGATGTAATGACTTTACGTAAAAGATGCAGCTTTAATCTATTAAATTTAAGGATCAGAATCACATGGAAAAATTCTCAAATCACTTCAAGAAGAAAATTATCGAAGGTTTTTTTCGGAAATTTTTCGTTTCACATACATCGAAAATGCGAGTTTATTTATTCCAGCAAATATCGAACTCGACGGTACCTGAATTACATCTGCAAACATTTCGTGATAGCTGCAAAGAATACAAGCTGCATCGTATACAGCATATTTATTTCAAATCTTGTAAAAGAATCAGACAGAAACCAACGCGGATATTTGAGCTATTTGAGAAAGAGCCAAACTACCACAGAGCTTTTTGAAATGCAAATGGAAAGGTGGAAGTCAAATTTACAGTAATTTTGCTATTGCTGGGGCCCATATTGCTCATTTAAAGTATTACCCTTTCTGTCGTTCGGAAACGATCAGATAATTTTAAAACTAAGAACTTCTGAGGTTTTGAGCAGAAATAATCAACTTTTCTATTCCGGAGGCAGTTGGTCGGGCCAACCATGCCAATGTACTGATTAAAAGTGAAAAATTATCTTCGCTGCTGTTCTTGAATAGGAATTCCTCTTCGCATGAAACTACGAACCTGGATCTTAAAGTTTTTTTATCAAATGCCTACCAGTTGTCGTGTATCTTCATTATGCAACATTTCTGGGTTAAGTCTCGAATCGTAATTAAGTTGCTTCAGTCATAGAAGCGTAGTTTTTTTATTTTCTCCCCACCTATTAGGGCAATTCCCAAGGACTTATTGGGGGTACAACAGACGTACAAATAGCTTTTACAACAAGTAGCTCACAGAATAGTATAAAAGGCTTGTTGACGTCCTCGGTTGTCTGATCGTTTCTCTGGCGTGGTTTCGTCGTTCAGCTTCGTAATGGCATCTGGTCCCTTCTCGTCTGTCTTCATATCTCCTCCAGAAATCTTTCAACATTCTGGCCTAGATTCTATTCATTGCCACATGCACGTGCATTCCAGAGTCCAATTTGAGACCATGAATCCGGTTATTTACGTCGTGCACTGTTTATCAAGCTGTAAGGAATTGTACTTCTGCTGGCATAATCTAATTTTATACGTCCGGAGGGTGATTAATCCCAACCGGCCACCCGTCTCATTCACCCCCAGAGTTGACTCTGGGGTTATTGGTGGTCAACACAAGGAGGATGAGAGTAGGTTTGACCACCTAGTACTAGTACTATTTTTCACGCTGTACCTGTCTTCATTTAAGGGGATTTGTTTTTCTAATCCATGTTATAAGTCACTAACTGGGTTAAGCTTGATTGAAAAAACCTAATAATAGCTCCGGTTCCCCCGTGTAGATATTCAAATGAGTAACTGCCACTTATAAATTCTTCAACTGTTTATAAATTTTTGATTAAAGTTCCGTTGAAATCAAATAAAAGTAGGCGCATTTCAATCAGAGTTTCGTGCATCCCTTCGATGAAAAGGCATTTTACCATGATGTAAAATAGTTGCCTCAAAGCTATAAATCCTAGTTTTCATTTATTTATATAATTTTTATCCTGGTATTTTATGCTTGTGCTTAGAGGTCTTCCGTTCCTCTGAAGAGGAGCTATTGCTATATAACTTTCTACATTTAATCCCTCAGGGTCTGTTCACTAATTTAACATCATAAAATGTTTGTCACCATCTCTTATTCACTTCATTTTTCCGTTCAAACTGATTTAGTACGCCTTGGTTTCGATATTTGCATCACGGCACGGAGCAGCTATTCAGTTTATAACCATTAAAGAGTCTATCGCAAGTACTCAGAAATAGGAGTACATCGTTTGCCTCCTGGGTAAAACGGATTCCGAAAAATTGGTTCTGCTACACAAAAATGGTCTTTGTAGCACTGCATCCAATAGTCAACGTGCTGTATTAAATGCAATGACTTTAAAACTTTTCTAGAAATAGAGGGGAAATTCACTTTCTTCTCCGGTGTCATAGAATTACTACACATTTTACCCTTAACTTAGCTGAATTTATACTGTTAATGCTTTAATTTCAGCCAACTGCCTAATCCATAAAGCCAAGGATCTCTTGCCGCACAGCTCATTTCCAACATCTCAAAGGACAAAAAAGGACGATAATAACTGGAATTAAATGTTGGATAATTTTATTGTGACATCTCCCTGGTCTGACGGTCGTAGTCTCATCGCTAAATGGACGTGGAGTTTTGGTGCAGATATGCGAGACTTCGAAAAAGCCAACGTACGTCTCCATGCGCGTTCGCGTCACTACTGATTTCATGCATAAAGTTTTATATAGCATACAGAATACCAATTTCAATTACTTCTGCAAAGATGTTACATGAATTCTTATGCATTTATCCTCAAGTTAACCTCAAAGGGAATGTTTTAGAACCAAAGTTTATTTGCAATTCCAATACCTTGGACGAGATAATGCTATGACCGTCTTCGACATTTGGTTGTTCCCTCATCCCAATCTCATTTCTTATCTATTCTCGTACCCTCTGGTATGACACTTTTACCGGATTGCTCATTGTCTCATTCTCCTGAAAAATATCTTTGGCCCAGATAAACAATTCGATGCCGCTGACGAAGTATGGCCTTTAGTCGTTGCGTTATGGAAAAGATGTATAGGAGAGGTTCATTTACACCACTCTCTTGGTTTGTAAAGTTATGTTAAAGGTCCTGATGATGAAATCAGCTATAGTTACACTTCAAGGTTCTTTATTTTTGTGGAACGTTGCTTAATCCAGTATTTTTTGCTGATTCTACTCATTTAAGATGAATGGTTCTTCTTTTTAAAAGTCGGGGTTTTCGTAAACAATTATTTTATCCACTATATCGTTGTAGTTTTCTTAATCATTATGTCAAAATAATTCTCCTTTTTTATAGATGCTAGAAAATCATTTCTTAGTGCCCAATGTATTCCTTTGCTTGATCTGAAAAAAAAAAACAAAAGTTAATATAAATGTTAAAGAGATCTCGGATCACAATGGTTGTGGAGTAACACAGGCAGTAAGATCACATTTTGGACTGAAGTTGTGCATAGCAAAGTCTCTCCTAAAAGAGGAAATACTCTTTGGTTTATTTAGCCCATGCAATAAGTAGTTGATAAATCAAATTCGATAGAAGTAAATAAGCCATCAATAATTTAGTGAATCACTTATCATTTATGAAGTCGGAGATGTTGAGGACATCTATAGGGCATTCTGGTAATGATTGATCACCTCACATTTCACAGATTTGTAGCACTAATTCTTCACAAGCATCAAAGCACCATGCTTTCCTTAACGACTTCGTTTTGACCTTAAAACGTCTTTGAATAAGCCGCTTACAGCTCTTAGATCCTCTCTTGAATTAACACATCCTATATATATTTTGTGCATCACTTGAACGCATTAAATCCCGCTTTTTACCTGATAGGACAGTAATTTCGAACCTCAAATAGGACAAAATCATCTGACATCAAAATATTTTCATTTCGCTACACACTTATGCGAATCAATTCCTTGGCTCAAAATGAACACAAAGAACACTCTTGATAAAGTACCCTGATTTACATGAGTTTTACAGGTTTGGCAGGTCCAAATTAATGCATTTAATTTGACTATCAGAATGCCAATCAGTCCACATCAAAAATAGTGATTTATGATTTGGAACCACAAATACTTTAATTAAAATTAATCATGGAATTTTCAACACTCCTACATTTGACACTCTGTGTCGGTTTCCCTACTTTAGCTGAGTATTATCAATGTGTTGAAGGCCTTCGCAAGAGGTTTTAATATTCGTGGAAAAATGAGTGCTACCTAATGGATCATGCTAAAAGAAAAATGGTAGCCATACTAAGGCTTTGCATCTCATTTAATAAACAGTACCTGCAAGCAACCTTGTACATTGAGAAGCGGTTCCGTTGAAGGTTAATAAGCAGTTAAAGCAGTACATTGTCACTTTGTGCTTAAATAGGGTAATTGCAATCATTAATTTTGCATTTAATAAATCTTATTTCTTAAATTCTGTAATTTTTCACTCCTTACTAACATATTTGAAGAAATATAAATTAAAGCACCTACTGTTAAGCAAAAAAGTACGAAAATGTTTGTCAAATAACTAGCACTTTCTCTTGCATGGTCAATAAAGTTTCATGAAAACTTGAAAAAAAAAACATTTCTTCTATGAAAATTGAGATGCTTTGACGATTCGAGGCCCTTTATCGATTTCTAAATCCCAACCTGCGAGAGCGAGTCTTGTTTTATTGATTGATAAAACAAGTGCTGCTCACAACAGCCACAGAATTTAGTTGCTTCCTTTTAAATTTAATCTTATCGATTGTTGTCGCAATCGATTTCAGATGAGCAATCACTCATTGAGTATTTGGGCGGTTTCCTCAAGAGAATCGGAGATAGAACTTAAAACAGCAAAACAAGTGCTGCTCACAAGAGCCACAGAAATTAGTTGTTTCCTTTTAAATTTAATTGACTCAAAACGATCCTAGACACTAACGTTTCCCAGATATAAACTGAGAATTGAAATGGCACAAGTGAACGAGGCGTAGCAAAACCGAAGAAGACTCACATGTTGCTAGAAAATGTTTGATTTCGACCATCGGTTCAGCATTGGAAACATCGTATCTCTAATCTGTGTCATCAAATTATTTACCTTACGTTGGTGTCCGTTCCTTCCATCCAGAGACCATCTTTAACTTATTGTTTATTTCCCCTTCTTCCTCTACCGAAATTTGCTTTGCAGAATGTCACATGTTCATCATGTCACATTATTTACTCAATTTTAAATTGAAAGTAATTGACTTAGTTGGGGACTCTCTCAATTCCAGAATCCCTGAAATATAAGAAGTAAAATGCTGTTATTGATGCCAGTGATGCAAGAGAATTTCGATGCGACATTCTCGCACGAATCGCTCCAGTGCGATCAGCTACTTTACTAAACCTAGATGGTTAGATATGTTGTGCTTACTGAGTTGGAAAGGCGAATAGTTGGAAAGAAACGTGATTTCAAATGCACAAAAAATATTAAGTTAATCTGGCCGAACAATATAGCCGGTCTGCAATGAGCACGACACCGAGTAACTGGGTCAATCATCGGTACCGCCACTTAGTCTAAGGCTGTAACCGTGAAGAAATTAAATTTGAATTAAAAAACGATAGTAAACTTTAGGAATGACAAGACTAAGATATCAGCAGGCTACATGCATTCTTCATTCCTTCAGCAAGTAAAGGAGGTATGAGCTTACTTATCCTGCAAACACTTATGATGTTCATTATAATCGACCAATAATTTTGCGAAATTATGAAATCAGTTGCTCAGAAAAAAAAACCGCTTTTTTCATCTGCCTTTTTTGATTTCTTTCATTTTTGCTTTTATCTCATTAAATTTAGTTTCGTCCCTTTTTTAATAGAAAGAAGTCTTTCCAAACTGGATGATTTAATTGAAAAGGCGATCCGAATGTGATTACACACTTGCTGAAACTAAATTGAATGAATTCAGGTATTAATGGAAGATAAAAACATTTAACAAAAGTGTTAAATTTAAGTAGACTGAGAAACTTTGAATTTTCGGAATCGTTTTGACATTCGAAAAAATCTTTGGCTCCTTTTCAAATCATTTTTTGTCCGCTGAAGAACTTTATTATAGCAATAATTTTGATAAAGGCAATGTTTGCAACGTTGGGATGGCAGTAATCTTTTCATGTCTTAGATATACTACTACAGCCCGTTGGATGAAGGGTTCGAAAGAACCGAGTTGATAACTCAGCCGATAACTTCATTTACTCTTCACGATCTCCGCCCAGAAACCACCTACTTGGTGTGCATTCGAGTTCATCACCGGCGACATCCAAATAAATCATCCTTGATTCAAGCACCAGCAGCCACAACCACTACGATTCTCCCAACTATCCGTACTCCTGCAAATTGGCATACACGACAACCGACAAATCCAGTATCTCCTGGTAATTATGTCTACGATTCCAAATGCATTCATGCTACTACTAAAAATTGGCATCTCTCAGCTCTGATTGGGGGCATTCTAGGGGTCGTGTTTGCTCTCATTCTTGGAGTACTCCTAATTGTGTTGAAGAGGAATCATTGTCTTCCCAAAGGATCTGGTGGTTTCGGAAAGCAGTTTGCACAACATTCATTGCTTGGAAACTCTTCAAGTGTAAGTGGTGGTTCTAACAGACAAGGAAGACGATCTAACTCAAAGCAAGGCAGTTTCCATAGTAGCCTCTGGCCTAGTCGATCCTCCAACAGTCGAAGCGAATTCAGTGGGCACTTGAGAGAAGAAGATGAAGACGACGACGTTGACGATGATGATGAGGTGATTGTTGAGGATGATGAAGATACGGAAATCGATACTGGGGGAAAGTCTTCGGTAAGATCTCAGGCTGGGATTTATGGAGGTTCTGGGGGCACCACAGGGAGCAGTAATCGACGTAGTTCAATGAGTAGTTCCATAGATGCCAGGGAAGACTCTTCCTCGACTGCGGTGCCACATTTTTCAGTGATGGGGATCCAAACTCCAAGTGCTACACGACGTTCGAGAGATTTGAGACGTCCTTCTTTGGGGTACGATAGCATGAAAAATGTTTCTGGAGTGAAAGTTAATGTATTAGCTCCGTCTCCTGATGTAATTGGAACTAAAGAAGATCTCAGAAAGATATCCACTGCAAAAATGTCAGATCTATCTGATCATTACTCAACAGCTTCTCCACCTGCTAATTCACCTGACCCCTTACTTGAATCAGTAATAGTCGCACTTCAGTCACCTCTTGTCAGTTCTCCGCCACATCCTCCAAAAAAACCTTCAACCCCTGGAGTCGAAATAGAAAATCACAGGGAATATTCGAGTCCAGTTCCACTGCCAGAACCCCAATCAGTGGACTTGCGAACACCAATTCTTTTCGGAGTGAATTCTAACAAGGATGAATACGTATGGATTGAATCTCCCATGGTAGAGCCGTCCTCTTATTTAATTGCAGACATTCCTGAAATACATTTCGAAGATGACTATCACAATTCTTCCTCCAATCCCGATTACGAGTTCTCTTTGGGACTATCTGCAGCAAATTCTGGTAGTTCCGGAGAAAGTAGAACAAGCAATAACTATGAATATGAAATTTATCAATATTTTGATTCCACTGAGAAACTAAATGAAGACAGCCAACAAGATCCTAACAAATCGGAGCCTACAATTTACGCCGAGTTTGTTGAGACTATCTAGGATCCTTGCTACTAACATTCCACTATTTCTTTTTTTTCATTGGTCCTAACCCTTATCCTTCCTAATTCTTTGTCTCCGACAGTTACAACAATATTTTATACATTACAATATATTGTGAAGCTGAAATTAATATTTTTAGTATTCAGCAATCAAAATATAAACACGCGATACTCGGGCTTTGTTGAATGATCAAAATGGAATGGTTGCATTTTTTTAATCGCCGATTCGAATTTGCTGCCATTTTTATTGAAAATCAGTTATTTACTCACAATGTGTTGTCTAGGTACCTGCGTTTTCTTGAATTAAAATTGGTAACTTTGCATTTATTTATAGACTGTGCAATCGCTTATATCTTGCAAATATTCTTTGATTAATAATAAGCGATCATTCAGTTTTAATTTTTAGGTTTTGGTCATCAATGTGAACAAAAATACTTTCCCCTTTTATTTTTTGATTGCTGTAATTCTTATCCGAACGAAAACCTCATGCTGTCCAAAAGGGCGCCGATTTTACTTAATCGAAATAATTATAAACCTGCATCGCGCCTAGAAAATAAATTCAATACAATTCATAAATTTATGACAATATGGTTCTGTATATTTGCATGATACCATTATCTCAACGTAATCTAGAAAAGCACTGTTTTATAATAGATCATATTTATGAGGACCTCCATGAGATATACCTCCTTACAACCCATGGAGCAAATTTGGATGTTTAGACCATTAAATGGACAAATTAATGAACCTAGGCTCGAGTGATTCGCGGATTATTATAAGAATTAGTTAGTAATCAATAAAAGGAATAATTAGACTGCAAGATTGGAAAAGGCAGTCTAAATCTTTGAACTAACCACAACATTTTAGTGTTGCTATAAACAAGCTTAAGCTGCTTCAAAATCTTTTAAATTGTCCCCATGCGCTGTAGCACGCAATTTAGCGGTCTGAAAGCACTGCGAAATATCATGTAATTATTTAGTGACTCTCACTAAAGTTTTTGTTCAATTGCAGAGAGAATTTATTGTTGGAAGGGACATGAAACCATGAAAACTGCGTTGTAATTAACTTTAATAAGATTTTTGGACATAACTAGCTAAATGAGGGGTCTTCCTGAAGTTAAAGATTACAAGGGAGCGAAAGGTTACTATTTTTTAGAGATCAGCCATGGTTATCTTCGAAATGTACAGTTAACTCCGTCAAGAAGCAGAAAACGATCACATGATGCTTTTTATTGACTGTGTACATAGATCAAGCTTTGCAGTTCGGTTTCTTGATGGCGAGTACAAATGACTTTAAGAATCAGTGAATAAATGAAAAAATATATTTCAAAACGGCAAATGTGAGAGCTCGCGGAGCTTTCATGATGAATCAAGTCATGGAAAATCACTTTCTGCCAGACAATGCTAGTAATTTGTATTTATCATTATTATGCCTTTAAGTAAAGTTATTAATTTGTGAAGCTTCTAACGAGAAATTTCTTCGGTCCTATTCTTCGAAAGCAAATTAGCATTTAGCATTCGTTTATGATGTACTCCATGTTGGTGAATGCCGTTTCCCGTCGAATTTCAACAAGCCAATAGAATCAGAAAGCAGACGTTCAGACTTAGTAGCTGTTGTTTTGTTTCGGAATGATAAGTTTATTACTGCTATCAAAAAAATGATTAGGTTAGGCCCTGCGGCTCTTTGCGAGGCCGCAAAAATTTAAACTTCGGTAAATTTGACGATGTGACGCCTATTAAAATTTCGGTGGAAATATAAAAGCCACAGCAAAAAGCGTTTATAAAGCAGAGGAGATTTCCTGACCATTTGTGCGATGAAAACGATAAATAACACTATCATTTGGGGTAAACTATCGATATTGGAAGCGTTAGCGTCATGAAATGCTGCCAGCAGCTTCACATCCAAATAAGTGTTACAAAATTTCATCAAATTACTAGCATCGAAGTACTCTTCCATCAATTCAAGGGAGATGTCGAACTTTAGAGCTGACTAATTAAAATAGCACGCCCTTGTGACCCCAAAGACAGTGCTATATGTACCTTTGTATTGTTCATTAGCATCTAAAGTAAAAAAATACACATGTATTTTTGTTTGGCATATAGGTGAAGTAGGCACGGAGTGTCCATTCTCACATTAGTGAATTCAATACAGTGGACATATTCCACTAATATTCAAACCTAAAAGTTTCTGGACAGATAAAACTGAAAGCTCTTTGTCTACAAAATTCAATTGGTGATGTGCGTTCTTGTAATCAAGGTCACTTGAATTCAATGCAACTCAAGTCAAGATTAAATCTTCAAAACATTGAAGGCTAGATATAAAGGTCTGCCAAGTACTGGAAATAATTCAAATAATTATTCATTTAGCTGAAAGCTTAAAAATATATTTGAACTTTATTAAAAAACGTGGGATTACAATAAAATCTGAAAAGTTCTAAGATGTAGCTTGAGAAGCTTCATACAATAGCTTAAAATCAAAAGTAGTCAACACACAAGATTCGTCTTGAGAATAGTAGTGACGATTCAGCTGCGAATCTCAGCCTCCCAGCTATTCATTTCTGGACTTTCTATCAAAAAATTTACTATTTCTGGAAGTCTGGATGTGAAATTCGTCTAATTATTGTGTTGTACAAAACACATTGCATTTTGCCAGAAACTTTACCAAAAATATAATTGTGGACCAGAATCTCAATCTTTTTTCATTCGCCCAAGTTTACCCTTACCCTTTTTTTCCTATGGCTACCTAGAGGACTCAACATGTGGCCGTAAGGTAACAGCAATTTAGCAAAGAATTAGCTTTATCAATTCATTCACCTCCCGTGTAGGGTTTCAAATTTTTCACCCTGATTAATTAGGTTTTAAATTTGTAAACTACCTATCTTAATATTTTTAAACTGACTTTGTGGTAGAAGAAGCTCTAAAACAACGTTCATTAGGCGCGAGAGGTTATTTCTATGTGAATAAGTCCCCTAAACCGCATTTACTTTTCCGCACTGGCTCTGTAGATTAACACTCATGAAATGACATCCTCATCATCACCAGTGGAGGTTTAAATCTGGACATATGCCGGTTCTGAGCACAAAAGCAGAGCGCAGGAGGAACTCCTAGCGGTGACGATCTATTTAAGAGATTTGTGAAAATCATTTCTTAAAGGCTAGTATATCCTTTCTATTACACTCAGTCAATAAGGATGGCCAGTCCTGTCCGAGTTCTGTTTTTGCCGAAATTTACTTGCTTTAGAGTTGCATGATAAATATCCCAGCAGCTCATGTATATTTCCTCTAATAGTAGTGGTTCCAAGTGTAATTTCAACCTCTATATCTACTTTTTTTGCAATTTTGATGTAAATCAGACTTTGTATGCTGGGTCCTTACGTGTTTCTTCTAATAAAGAACAAAAGAAGCATTCCAACTAGAGTGCTCTCAGTCCAAAAAGGTCCATGAGTTATTAAAAGTTAATGTGTAACCACACAATCTGTAGCCTACGAAAGCAAAATTAACTACGATGACGGAGGGAAAAATAAATGAAATTAATCACTTTGGATCCCACGGCTGTTTTTGAAGTAATCAGATATTGAACTTCTTATTGTTGATTGCCCCAGAACAATACGACGCTATGCCACTCTCTACTGTGATGTATTGCGCCTTTTATCTAAGGCTAAAAAGGGAGATCGAGGATCAGGTTTCACAATCCGGTTGTCATTTATATTAATAAATAGTCTGAGCCGTTGTGGGTCTTTACGTGGAAACACCTACACGCATTTTCTAAGTAGACAAGCTTTGAATTAGGGGGTTTTAAGGAAGCTGTCGGGAATCAATTTAAAAATGGCGCTCATTAGCGCCTGTCTTGGATCAACCTTACTTCCACTGAATTAGGGCTTCCTTGGATAGGAAACGTTCCAAATCTTTTTGACTAGAGGCTCAATATGCGTGTTATGGATGTTGAAAAATTTGTACGCTAAAATTAGCAGAGGGTTGGTCAAATGAATTAATATGGATACTGCATTAGGATAAAGAACTCCTGGGATTTAATTTTTTTCATCGGCAGTGTGAATTACCTACATTTGGTTCATTTATGAATGGCACTATTTCTCACTGATGCCCTGAAAAATCCATCACATGACCTCGCCCTGAGGGCCGGCACATGGTGTAAAGTTCAATTTTCTCAATTTGAGGACAAAAAATGCAAAAAAATAATTTTTACCAAGCTGATATAAGAGCAAATTCTTGAATTTTTTTAACTCGGTCTCTGTCTGGATTAAGACCGATGCTCTAAATAAGAAATGCGGGGGTTGAAATAAACTATTGCTCTACTATTATCAGTTGACCTTGGATTATTTATTTCCACTGTGATATGCGGAGACTGTGTGGTTGAGAGAATTCTCACCTCATGTCTTGCTGAAATAAGGCCAAAATTCACATTCACATGGAACTAATAGTTCACTGTCTTCAAATAGATAGAGATGTTATTTAAAATAATGACTTTATTGTGCAATATTTTGGCTGGCGAGAACTAGATTTAAGAAGCCCGTTGTTTTGGTTCTTGAAAAGAACTTGATTTTAGTCTCTATTTTTCTCAAATGTAACCAAAAACCCCGGACCTTCAGGATGTTAATGTGCCTTTTTCATGCGACTTAAGATCGATCATCTTAATATGTTCCACCATACAGTTCTCAAGATTTTGGCGTATCAGAACTATTAAAATAAAACGAATCTCAATTATTCATTCAAATAAATCCGTTCATTTCAGATAATTTTTATCAACTAGTCTCCTGAAAATTGGAAGTTACAGGATTAGACAGTTACCCTTCTTTTGCCGAAGAAAGTGTGCAACTATTTTCCCATGTTGATTCGATCTCGAGATTCTGAAGTTGTAAGTTGCAGCTTCTTACGAGCTTTCGGTTCTGCACTTAGTCTCAGACTGAGTCGGATCTGGGGCCGTCAATTAACTTACGTTGGTGACAACTCACTCTAAAGTACTTATTCTATTAAATTTAGTTATGTTAAAAATGGCTCGAGATTTTTTGATTGGAGGATTTCAGTTACATCAAAACGGAATTCAAATGAAAATCAGTCCTCGGAGTAGCACTTTTAAAAAGGTTCACTACCAAGCTAGTTTTGTTGTGTTTTGATTAGTGCCTTCCAGCTCTTACCAAATTCAGATACCTGCCTTTGAGTTCCTTCAAATTTGATTCATCTGTCAGCATCGGACTACCTCTTACTGTCAAACTGTTCCCGCAAGATAATGACCGATGTATTTAGAGTTCGTATTGACAACTGTATGATATTTGATCACCACGCCGAACATGCTCTAGTATGATTGGATTGGATAAATAGTTGTGAGTGGTCAGTCCAATCACCGGACGAGTCCAGATGGGATTCAAAAGAGTACGCCAGGGGCAAACCATTGGAAACTGATTATCCTCCTATCAGTTTTGAATAAAAATGGATACATAGGGCAAAAACAATTAATAGCAACATCACAACAATTGATTCACAGACAAATACAGGGTAATACTTCGTTTCTGGTTGCTGAAGATTTTGTGACCATATTAAAAGGCAATACAGTAACTAAATGCATAATTCCTAGAAAAGATGTGGAGGTTAGAGATATTTCAAAAGTGTTCTAATAGGTTCTTAATACAGTAAATATTAATGCCATGCATGCATTGATTAAAGGTTGACAAAATGTAAAAATCTTAGCACAACAGGGGACAAAAAAATAAAAATTAGACATGAGGACTTATGCAGCTTATCTCTGGTCCCGTATCCGCACACTGAATGTTCCTCAACATCCCTCAAGAGACTCAGACCGAGCTGCATTTCGAACACTTATTTCTTCCGCTGCGTTTTTTCTGAAGCCTAGTAATTGTAGAGCAAGGAGCTTTTCTTCATTGATCTTTGGTAGAACTGTTGAGAGTAAGGTATAATATCGACAATTATTTATAAAATTTATGCAATGCTGAAAGAATTCAGGCAGCTGTAAATCCTGGAAAGCAGAGTCCCTTTCAGGGCACGTCTCCTCGAACTCGTCTTGTCTAGCGTTTCTTTTGCAGTACACGGCCTCCTAGGGCTGCTCCAGAAAGATTTAAAATGCTTCTTCACCTAGCTAATACCTTGTCAGCCACTTCGTCCTTGGAAGAGCCCCTTTTAGCTTCTGCCCCCCAAGAAGATTTTCACTAAACTAGACAATTCGGTTCGCTTTTACCACTGCTTTCCTACCTTATCCCTCTCATGGAAACGAACTGGACCATTTATATTATTTATTTGTGGCGGACAGCCAAGCCAACTGAATTACAGCATTTATGGGCCAACTGACTAAACAAAACGGTTTGGTTTATTCACACAGACTTTGAAGGATCAGGTCTTACGAGTCTTATCTCTGAGAGAGCAAAAAATATTAAAATAATGAAGTTTGTGGCTGGAAACGACAAAATGTTTGGGTTGCCTTCCTTTCATCAATTTCTACGTTCTGTTTAGAATGTTTCCTCTTTGTTCAGCCTTTGAAGCTTGGTGTTTTGATTAAAGAATTTGCGTTTAACTCTGGCGGACCAATTGAAATAGCCCATATTTTCTGTATTGCAAAATCCACGGTGGGATTTAAAATTAGCCCAGGGAAACTTAGAACCCAAAGTCTAGCAGTACTACCCTAAATGTGATCGGTTCAAATAGATACACCTATGAAAACCACGCTTAAGTCGGATTTTCTTAAGGATTTCAGGTTTTCTATTTGCAGCTTCTGGCTTCCAAAACTCCTTACTCCTTTCACTATTTACCGAGAAGGAACAAAAACTAAAGATCAAGATAATGAGCTATTAACTCGCAGACACCAGATCAGATGTCAAAACAACGGGTCTCATTGGGATCCCCCACAAGCCCAGATTTTTTTCTTTCAACATTTTGCCTCAAAGCCCTACCTTCACGCACTGTGGCGATAACGCCAACCTCTTAGGTCACTTGAAGCTGGTGGCAACATAGAATTTGAAATAATCACTTACTTGCTGTAAACTGGTTGGAATTTATTTTTCATTAGGTTTAATCTCCCACTGAACCATCTAACTACGTCTGACTTGTCTCTGAGATAGATGTCCTGACAATTTCGCCCCACATCCTGGGGGCTGCTGCAATGAGCCCTAGGGCAGAGGCGGAATATAAGAAAGTCGACTAAGTTTTCAGCTGCTGATGGAGCTTTTACAGAACATGTGAACAATAATAGGATAGGCCGCATTCTGCGAGTGAGACGCTTTATAATGCGAACTGGATGAGAGACGCTTCGCAAAAAGGACTGTTACTGTTATTCACTCAACGACTTTCGCATTCACGTCCTCCGCTCTCGACCTCTCCTCTGATTTTCTGCCACTGTGTGATTCGCTTCTCAGCACTTGGAACAGTTACCTTCCTTGACTCGAACTCACTCATCACCAATTTCCTTATTAGTCTCCAGCCTCCGATAAAATACCACGATTGACGTTGCTGGTTACTTCAAATAGACGTGAGTTTTGGGTTCACAGGGTGTAATAAAATTTCACTTTTCATCATCTGCATCCTTAAATTTGAAATTAATTTTTGAAAACCCTAAGGCTTAGCCAGTCCAAGACCACCGGTACTTTTACAGGTTTTTAGATTAAATAATCAGGTTATGACTATTGAGACTAGTGCCAAATATTTCCTTCTTATCACAATACTTTTCCATATACTTTTCCATGCAATTAGCCCAAATTGTGTTTGTATGTGAAATAAATAAGTGAAAATGTTTTCATATTGGTGTGTATGCATAGGTAAAAAGTCCTTAATGGAGCGGTGTGCATTGTAATAACCAATAATTCTCAGTAGGTGATACTCAATAATCAATAAATAGGTTTACAAATTTCGCCCAATATCGGTTCCTAGAGTAGATTAGTAGCCCCCTAGAAATGGGAGACCTATCTAATACCAAGCATGAGAGAAGACAAGTAAAGTGAGCACATAACTTCACTACAAGGTCTAATATGAGTCGGATCAAATCTATCTGGCGAATTCAGGATCTTAAAATAGAATGGCAGAGGATAAAGATTATCCGTCTAAAGATCCAAAAGTCTCTCTTGATGTATAGTTCTGTGCCCAGCAAATTTTTTTTTCTTATGAAATGGTTTTCGATGCCAAGCTTCTTGTAGCTGCACTTTCTCCTTGTCTTGGCGACTCTTGTGGGTCTTCTTATTTAGAAAAAGATTTCTTAGAATCTGACGATGGTACCAACCGAATATATCAGTTGTCAACTGATATCCTCACTGACTTTATTTTTGCACTTTTGCTTCTATAAAGGTAAGTAGCTATACGGATTATTGAAATAAGTATTCTTTTGCTTAAACATTTAAATAGTGACTGGTGTTTTTTTATAAATGAATCAATATTATTTTGTGGATTGTTTTAATATTTCAACTACTAACTTTGTCAATCCTTTGGTTTTTCGGATAAAAAATTTGGAATGAAATTGGATCCACTTGGATTTTCGGAGTACCACTGTGGAAATAATTATTCCCCTTGGCCCTCACTCTGGCTTTCAATCCGAAGAAATATGCAGAACAAATTTTATAGCATAGTAGATCCAAAATCTGGTATTCAACCAGCATCTGGAAAGCGCAGAAGTCCAAGAATGCAAGTACTTTAAATAGTCAGTGCTACTATTCTATCACGCCAACCCACCAAATTTGAAAGTCGAACATTCTCCTCTTTTAAAGCAGGAACTCTTCTCTTCAAGTCATTAATTTTAGTCAGAAACCAAAGTCTTCATCCAGGAACATTGCCTCCAATATTCGAATCCACTTGTCGATAAAGCATTGAATTTTATTGTAGTACCTATTCACGGATCCGAATTGTAACCGGATTTACTCCACCTAAGAAAAATTTACTCTGAATGAAACGGAAGGTGAAAATTATGCAGACGAGTGCATTGCAATTTCTCACTGTTTTCGAATTATCTGTTGTAAAAAAATACGACATTCTAAGAAGTCATATGCAATGTTTCCTTATAATTTTATTTCAATTAATTTTAAATAAAAGCAACGTGGTATATGTTTAGCCAGCCTTGAAGAGAAGGAACGCTAAAGAACCAATGTAGAAGTAGAGGAAACTTCGTACTTCATGTGTAACGTAACTGAAATAAAAATATTTGAACAGTGGTTAGCAATATCAAATAATGAATTTGAAACTATGAAAAGAATATTATTCTAATTTTGCTCTTTTTATGAGAGGAATTCGTTCAATGAAGCAGTTGTTATTTATTGGTCTGTTATCTGGCGGAAAAACAAAAATTAAAACCGCAATTCACATTCGCTGTATGTTTACCTGCCGAAATTGCGGCCAACAACACAGTGCCAAGTCGGTCCATAGCGTTTTTCAAACTCCTTTTTGATATGGGAAGCAATATCCTTCTCAATGGTGTACTTTTCAATTGCGGTACCGGCCAAATCGATGGCCAAGCTCTGCATGGATTCGTCCATATCTGTATTCTTCACGATCGCCCTTTCACCGGCGAGATTTCGCAACATCCTTCCTCTTGGTAATCTAGTCTTCGGCAGATAGTTTTCTACCCTTTATACTCGATGAACATCAGTAAACTGACCTCAGTGCTTACGGAATATTGTCGCTAATTTGCAAATCACATGCGGAATATGTTACCGTTATTGATGACCGCAGATAACCATCTCTTGTTATCCGAAATGGCAGGTTAATTTCAACAAAAGGATCTTATTTTAAAGTTTTATAAGTGTTGCAAATTACCGTAGTTGAACAGAACTATCTGACTTAAGCAGGCAGAGATTGAAGTACCCTGCCACCTCAATGGCAGGTATATAAGCAAACCAGGGTTATCGCCATATTTTCCTGTATTGTGGGGTGAGGAAGCCACGTCACCGTGAATTAGATGGATGTATATCTCAGCCATTACTGAAATGCATCTCAAATTCACCTTCCAGAGGTTCTTTTTACTCTTCTGGGACAATTCTCTTCGTACCCTTTAGTGTTTCTAGACAGGTCGTCAAGGCTAGAGCTCTCACATGAGCTTATACATTCGTATTTTTCAACTGAAGGCTGAGATTAATGAATGGCATTTCATTGGAGAAAATGAAAGTCAATTAACTGAGGGATCCAGCTCTAGGGCCTGTCTGGTTATTTTAACAAAATCGTCCCCGAATCTCGTCTGGACCATAATGTCTACTGTCTTACTTAGAACAACCCAAGGCAATGTCCTAAACTCCATTTACCTTTCTCGATGATTTTTTTGAATGTCTGGTATATAAAACCCGTGTAAGCCATCTTTTGTTGACCAAGAGGCGGAGGTCATTCGGATGTCTTCATTTATGGGTCTCAATTTAATGTCAGCTTGTGAATCAAAAAAATAAACGGTCGTTGTACCACCGGCACAAGAAAGTACTAGACTAGATCCAAAATTTCAAGTCTAATAATTGTTCATTGAAAAACCTGTTCTCACGCCAACCAAGCAGTTACTTTCGTGCAGTACTTGTTTAAGTGCAAATTTTGTGTTCACTGACTCTCAACTGCTATTCAGGTTAAGCAAAATTGCTTAAATAAAGCGACGTCACTCATAACCACGTTATGAGGTCAGGGGTTATAACTTAGCCACCTCGAGAAAACGCAGGATTCCAATGGCAAAAGTGTAGCCTTGCACTCTTGCTTGCTATTGCAGATGATTGCAACGCAACTGCAGTTGGGTTACTAGTGAAAATGTGCCCAATCATGCATTAAAGTACTTTCTGAAATAAAGCTATGCATTTATAAAAGCATTTCATTTGCCATTTCCGATTTCAAGCCTAGAGATGCGGATGAATTGTGCGTTAGGCAAATGGAGTTTCAGAATTCCATAGTGCCTTCCCAGTTCAGTGCTCATTTCGACGATAAGACAACCGGACTGGGTTCTTCTTGAACTGAACTGTTGCTTTCCTAGTCGCTTGCGCTAGAATGATAAAGGGATAATGCGAATTACCCAAACTGTAGCGAAAAATCGCTTGGAACGCGCCAATCTTGGCTGTTACCGAAAATTTAGCAAGACTTTAAAAATTGGTACTTAACTTGGAAATCATAAATGACTATTGTCGACGCCTAATGAAATTTTACTCGTTATTTTTTTTAATGGGAAACTATTAGCTACAGATAGTAAATATGAATAAATTAGACTTTCGAAATTCCTTATTTGTGCATTTGCAAGCATTAGGTTTTTACTGACAAGCACATTAAATCTAAGTTTACATTTTGAGCTAAACTGTGCAAAATTCAAAAAAATGCTGTTTTTAGTACTCTGCTTAAGAAACATGCTCAAACGACAATAATGGCACGCTCACCAAACGAAATAAGCAGTATTAATTTTAGTTTTAGATCCACGGAAATTGGAGAAAACATGCAACATAAAGTGATAGAGACAATGAGTTATTCGAATAGAGAATATCTCCTTTGGGAACACCCCTGATAAGGAAATGACAACATGCCCAAGCTTTCCATACGAACACTGCCTTTTCTCCTCCTCTCAGCCACCATTTGTCTTCTTCTACAAACAGGGGTTGGTCTACCCTACGTTTCTCTAACCATGGTCCCCCATTGTTTGAACATTAGGCACTTACACCACTCCTTAAATACTGCCCTTAAGCTTCCAGGAATCTGGATCGTAGACACTTTTCATACGATCGGAATGGCCAGCCAATAATAATTTCTTAGTACTTAATATAAATATTCCAAGTATTCTTGCTTGAATGGAAACAGCTTTAAAAACATTTGTCCTCCGAAGGCATTGAAATTTCCATTATTCCAAATGTACTTTAGCTGGTTATTACATTTTCGCCCATTCTTCACTGACCAGGATGTCAGAAAATTAGAAAGACTAAAGATAGGGAACTGTCGAGGACTAAAACGAAATATCAAAGGAATAGATCAAGAAGAGAAAAAACAACCGTTATGATTCAGGACTTATTCGCCATTCTCCTCTGGCCAACTGTCCGATTTAAGTGCATGCTATTGTTTATACCCCCACTTGGAAACTCCACAGAAAATTGAGCTTCACTTGAAAATGTATTAATTCAGTGCTATTTCGATTCCGACCACGGCACAAATGATCATCCATCTCGTGCCGCTCGTTTCGCATGCTTTATTGCTCATCATTCGTTACGAGAAAGGTCGAAGTTAACTAAGGGCATCCCTTGGGATCGAAATTTTAGTGTTATTGACTTATTCTGTGAATCCCCATTCTGACCGTCATTTTCAACAAGTATTTAAAAAAGGTAGGTCCAAGAGCTATCTCTGGTTCGAAAGAGAGAACTGCGTTTACCAAACTGGTAAGGTAAATCTATGCCAGTCCTTCCGCTAAGCTTGTATTACTCGAGTTTTCCGCTGGTAGTTTGGTACTGCTACTTAGTCAAAATGCAAATCCTAAATTTATGCAGGCATTGTGATCTGTACAGAGCAAATTCATTTATCATTACTATAGCTAGAGCGAACCCATTTCGCTGCCTTCGAAATCGAAACGTCTGAAGAGAAGAGAAAAACAACCGGATGACGTGTATATTAGCCTCGTTGAAACAAATATATACACCGACATCAGCCATGAGTGGTCTGGTAGAAAATTTGCACGGAACGACAAATTTTTAAGGAAGATAAGATACAATTGTATGAATGGAGCAGTAAAATAGATTTCTCTTTAATAGAGTTGGTGGAGCTCAAAAACGCGATTCAATGTCCGACTGAATAGCTCTTAAAAGGGCTTATTAATTTTTCCGGTAAATGAATTCACATGGACACTGAGGCAGTTTTGCAATAAATACATCAATGAACCATTTATGAATAGCTCTCTGTAACTGCATTTATGGTTTGAAAGTAGCTATGAATGTTGGGAGTAACAAAATTTTTGTTCAGGCAGAACAGGTATTCATTTCTGGCTTGCTGAAATCGTTGCTGGTCAATCAATCTTATTGATTTATTTATTTTACTCCGTATTAAGTTTGGTGAATATTTTATCCCAGATGCAATTTTTTTAAATATGTAATACATATTATTCATGAGTGCCCAATAACACGTATGTTGTTTGCTTTAGAACGGAGACAAATAAAGCTCACTTGAAATACAAACATAGTTAAAATATTGAAATTCAAATGAAATGAACAGGGTTTATTTTAATTCATCGCGGTTCAACAATCAAGCACTCGATTGGCTAAGCAGAATTGGCTAGCCCGCAATTTTAACTGGTTTAATTTTCCATTCCCGCTCGGTGGTGTCGGTTTTACTACCATTTCAATGGAAAATCGGCGGTTGGTTTTTCTAACTTAGAGTTTTTGGCGTAATTTCCTTTGCTTTATTTTTTGATGATTTTATCGGTTAGGAGAATCGTATTGCGTCTTCGCCGTATTGGCACGTTAGTATTTAACTTAATACATAGGCTCTCTACTTTCCATTAGTCGAGGCTGTACGATTTCGCTTTCAGCTGAAGCTGTCTCCTTGTGGTCTTGCTTTTCAAGCCGTTATTATTGGTATTCCTACTTTCTATTTAATTTAAAATAAGCTGATTAGTTTGTTCTTCTGTTTAATTTTAAAGCGGCAATTATGCAAGCTCATTAGTATATCCGGATTATGAAGATATTCTTCCGCAGTCTACTGTTGGTACTCCGGACGACCAAAATGTTGAATTGATCGAAATAACGTCGGAAAGCTCTGGTGACGTAGAGATCATCGAAGAGCTCAGCACCTACCCTACCAGGGATGATCGCTCCCTTCGACCTCGCGTTTCTAACAGGCGACCTCAGTCATCGCGAGATTCTGCCTCTGGTGTGCGTTGTCATTTTATAATAATATGTTTCTCTCTTTTGGTACCTAATATCGTTTACTTCGCCCCACCAGGTTCGTGGTCGAAAAAGAGGTCCGAAAAAACTCTTGAATGATGCATCTTCGAATCGAAACCTCACTATCTTCAATTTATTCGACAAGGATCCTATTTCTGTCCACAATCTTATTGATTTCGTTGGGACTGTCGGGGCCAATTTAGTTTCTTCTAATAAACCTCTCCAACCTCCTCAACTGTTTGCGAAACGGAGAGCACTGACAAGCGTGTGCAATCTTTCTCAAAAGCGCAAACGGGGCATTAGCAACGAACCTATTGATGTTGTTGTTGATAATTATATCAAAACGTCCATTCAAAGTAGCCAGGCCGTTTTCGATCGTCTACGCTCACAAGCCCATAAAATCGTTAAAGGACGAGGCGCTGATTTTATCCCCAAAAATCCATTTTTATATCCATGGGAACATGATAAAGATCGGATGAATGGGGGCCAGTGGCGGGAGCGTCGAGCTCATTTTTTGGTATTTCTCGTCTATTCCATTTTTTCATGTTTTCGAGGCGTTTCGCCCTGTTATGCCCCTTCGGTTTGCCCTTTTAGTTTCTGACAAACGATAATGATGAGGGGAACGGGAATAAATCGGATTCCGAAAATACACCCCCGGCAGTTCGGCCAGGCAAACGCAAGCTCAGAGCAACCCAACGCGATCTTCCCGGTGAAGTAGATACATCTAAAAAGTCGGCGGTTGTCGAGGTCCAGCCGATTCTTCTCGGTTATCGATGGCCTTCCAATAGCAGTCAACCAAATTCCTCACCTGAAAAAATGGTCCTTTGGCGTTGAAAACTCTGACCTTGACAAATCCACCATTTCCCCTATTTTTATACGTCTATTTTGTATTTAATAAATGCGTTACTAACCATCCTTTTTCTGCTTAATATTATCGCACATGTCTACGCTCAGTTTCTCTTCGATCTTTATTCTCAGATGATACAGTGGCGATGGTGGATACTCGCAATGGCGATAATTTTCGTGTCCTTGGTATATACAAAGGCTGAAGACGAAGATTACGTCGGGATGACAGACCCTCAGACCCGTGAACGCTATCAAGTTCTGCGGTCTTCATACCTCCGTAACAAAGCTTCTATAGTGGGAGAATCCACCCTCTCAAATCGATTTACGCACGAGTATCTCGACTCTCTTGCCAACCAATGCGTTGCTGTGACTGGTTCCTCAGGTCTTCTTGAATTTCTCAATCACACCTATATTGCCGTAACTGAGTTCTGCTTCCATCCTGAAATCTACACCTATTCTTTCGAGATTTATCTCCAGCTTTTTGAAACCATTCGATGGGAACCCTACCTGGTCGCCGCTTTGATTGCTCTCGCCTTCACTATTGCTCGATATTTGTTTACTATGTATTTTTTGAAGGTATGTCCGGGGAATATTGCTGTAGAACTTCGTAATGATGTGGTTTCAGACAAAAATTGGCCAGAGACTTACCACGGAGCGTTCTCAAAAGAAGGCCATGACCACTCTATGGAACACTCTTTCTTATAGCCTCCTCTTCTCTGTAGAAGTCTCCACTCTGCTGAATTGTGGATACGATGATTTCATTCATCCCTTGTGCATATTCAAAGATATTCATTTCAAACGTAAGTCAATATTTGTCGTGATGTATGCAAATAAGTCAGTTGTAAGTTATTGATCGATTCATCCGTTTCTCTACTATGAATTCTCCTCTGACCCATGCCCTCCAAGTGTCCCCACACGCTTTGCTATGAGTACTCAACCGTGTATTCTCATCACCTGACCTTTGTTCTCCAGTAGTGTGCCTATATGTTTTTACTTCTTTTCTGTGGAAGAAAGTTGTTGAATTAGTAACTGTGGTGATTCGCATGTGTAGTGAGTACTTTTGTGTACTGTACACTTTCTATTTATTATGGCACCTGGCTCCCTTACTGACTTGAGTCGTTATTGTAGTTCGGCTTCGTGCGTATTCTGCTCTTCCTGGATGGTTTTTTCGAGTTCATCATCGAAATTTTGTTTTTACGATTTCTTATTTGGGTGCCTGGGAAAGCTGTCAATTTACATAAATCAGTTGGTCGAATCGCCAGTTATAAATCGACTTATTGCTTAGAGTTTCAGTGCAAATATTGGTCAAATGCCATCTAGATTAGTTTACGATTTTCAGGGCTAAACGGGAATTAGGTCAGAGACTATTCCCTAAATGTTCAAAAAAAGCCAGCGAAATTTGAATACCCAGGTAGTCAGGGTTACGACAACAATAAACTTGTGTATTCTGTGTTTACCCACTTACTGCGTTGAGCACTGCCTTGGCAACGATACGCCCCGCTCGTTCATTGAAAGATACATTACTTAAAAGGCCGTTTAGTATTCCTATTTCTCAGGTCAGCTGAATTAGAAATGAAAAAAAGGATTGAGAAAGATAACAGCGCCGTTGTTGTTATTTGCCTAGACTACGTTAAAAAGTTTGTCGATATTTCGTTATTTTTTTCTGATGCCTTAAAATGACTGACTTGTTTTTAATCGGCAAATCCCCTTTCTCTAGCTGGCTACTTTGATATTCCTATGCCCTGGCAATATCGATGGCTGTATTTGATGCAAATTGGCTTCTACACCCACTCATGCTACGCTGCTCTTCTGCTTGACGTCAAGCGAAAGGACACCTCTGTGTTGTTCATTCATCATATTCTTACGATCGCCTTGCTCTCATTTTCCTTCTTTGCCAAGTGAGTTTCACGTCGATGTCTTCCCTTTTATCCTGCCTCCTAGGTTATAAGGTGGCATTCCTTCGAATTTGCACTTACAACCCCAGTGTGATGTCCTCATTCGTGGAATAAGTGCAAGGAAGTTCTCTTCATTTAAGATTAGTTTGAATGCAGCTTAAAGCGAATCATATGGCAGATTATGGGTGGTAATTGACTGTTGAAGGAAAGTGAGACTTAGATTGCTCTTTGCTTATTCGTTGAGCTCTCAAAATCTATTGCTATATGGCTGTTCACCTACTACGTATTTTTGCGACCACGAAGAGAGTATTGTTTTTGAGCTCTCACCTGCTATTTATTTGACTTGTTTTTTTAAACACGCACGCACTATTATTGTTGTGTTTTAGATTTCACCGGGTGGGACTTTTGGTGCTGCTCCTACACGACATATCTGACGTTCTTCTGGAATTTGGCAAATTTATTGTTTCCATCCGTTCCAGGTATCCTGAATACGCCAGCACTTTTGAACATACTGCTAATGGGCTCTTTGTCATATTTGTTATCAGCTGGTGAGTTCTAAGTAGTAGGTGCGATTTTATACTTCGGTAATTTTTTCAAAGCAGAATGACTCAGGTTCAGGGTGAATTAAGTACGACGAATTTTTACTGCCTATGTCTTCTTGGATAGGTTCTACCTGCGTATTTACCTATTGCCTACGAAGGTGATCTACGGCACGACATGGGGTGTATTCCTCACTCACCTGGATCGAGAAGCCCATTTTTTCCTGTTATTCAACGTTATGCTTGCTGCTCTCTACGTTATACACATCTACTGGTCCTATGTGAGTTCGTTTCCTGTCAGAAATCTTGTCTCAATGCTAACTGCTCATATGACTTAACCAGATACTTGTGTCTACTTTATGATTTAGCTGTGAGGAGTTATTTGCGTTAGATCATGCCCTAACCAATTAGATGAAGTAACCGAATGACCACATTTTCAGTTCATCGTGGTGATGTTGGTGAAGATAGCACGGGGCAAGATGGCAAAGCTTGAGGATGAGCGAGACTTTGACTCGGACGCCTCCCCAGCAATCAACGGAGTCTACAAAGGTCAAGCAACACCCAACGGTGTGCACAAGCGCGATAAGTTGCATTAGGCCTCGGGGATTGCGGCAGACAATCAGATGTCCGCTGCTCACTACTCCCCACCCCGGTCCTATTGTTTTTTTCCCAATTCAAATCAAGTTCTGACGATAATGATAATTGAACACTTGTGATTGCGTGCAATTGCTTATAACCGCATTGTTAATTCTTTCTGCTCTGAACTCTCCCCCTCCACAGTCACACTCAGGTCAATGATACTGGTTTTGAATTTTTTTTAAATTACACCTAGCATTTTCTTGTACTTTAAATTCGAATGCTACTCGTTCTGCTGTTTTGTCTACATGCGTGCCACCAGCTTAATATACGTTAAAATGACCAATAGGGAACATCGATCTCATTTTCTTTTTATTTTCCCTGTCCGCATGTGAAGCCTTAATGTTGCATTTGTATTGAACTTTCGTTTCTTGCTCTCTTAATCTTGTTCCCATTTGGTAAGAAAGTAAACTACTCGATTTGTGATAATACTTCTCTAATATGGCTTGAGTGTCAAGGACTGATTGGAGACAGATGTTCCAACTAGCCTCCCCATTTTACGTCCGAACAATTCATATTGCTACTCGAGAATACCCGTTTGAAAGAGTGAGAGGAAATGAAAATATCTATTTTTTTCCGCTTATGGAACCAGGAATGCGCGTTTCTCAGTAAGAATTGAAAAAAAATCAAATTATCAGGAGGATGGGTCAACGAGGCGGTGGATAAAGCCGACTATGCGCACGTAGATGTCGTCTTCTTGGCTCTTGGGCTTGCAGATACCTGCGTGGTCAGTGTCAATAAGGACCACTTCAGAGAACTCCATATCTAAAAAAAAAGAAAGGGATTTGACTATGTAACTGCATGGCCATGTAAAGCATCAGAATAACAGAAGGATTAAAATCCCGTTCACATCCTTCTAAGCTATTTTTCTCCTAAAAGTTTGAATTGCTCAAATAGGTATTTAAGGCCCGTCACGTTAGTAGTTTAAGCAATTAAACTCTTTTTTCAACAAGAGAAATTCCTTGGGAAATTCTTTGTGAACTTCACCTTCATAATAGAGTAAGTTCGGTTGAGACGAACAGTAATGCACTGAACGAGATCCCTGTGATCTAAAGGCTGATTTCTTACATAACAGTTCCCTAGGGACAACCGCATTGCTGGTTTATTAGTCAGTGAAGGTGGATTCCGCCACCGATTATAGAACGCAAGGCTGTGCATCTAAATCCAACCTTCACCTCCTCGTGGTGCAGTAGACTGAAATCAGTCTCAGTCCGCAAGTAGTAAGCAGGTTCACACAGGAGTTAGTAAGGGCAAGGATCAGGGTGCTAAAGACCAGCCCAAGTTAGCCTGGTTGCGTCTGCCAGGGACGCATACATGAACGAGATGCTGTGTGCTTAACTAACCTCTTCCACAGGTACTTACTCCCAATGTTTCTAGTATTGTACACTTCTTTTGCTTGTTCACTAAAGGGGTCTTCGAAATTAAGTTGACATTCAAATATTCTGGTGAATCCGCCTATGGTCTGCCTTAAACGTTACATGGGAAGCGCCAGTAGATGGACCATCCACATAATTCTTAAAAAGCTGAATGAGAAAAGTTCATTTTAGGAAGAATGAAAAGCCAATATCCTTCCATTTCCAAAAAATGTTCTACACTAAGCCCCTCCTCTAAAGGCGGGTTCGGTTTTTAATTTAGATAATTTTGCTGGCTCTCTAACCTCTGATATTCTCACTTATTTGCTCTCGTTAAAAAAAACTATTTTCAATCCAACAGTAAGTATCGGATCTGATTGACTGACAGGTTATGTTATGGAGTCTGTCCAACCCATTAACCGAGAACCATATGAACCCAAACTGATGAAGACCCAGTCAACAGCATTATATCGTCTAACTTCAATAACGCACGTCATGGGACCGTAAACTATTCTAAACAAGTGACTTATCTTTTCTAACCGAGGATTTGATTCAGGTTACCATGTGGTGTAAGGGAACGAGGGGCAAATTTTAGATTTTTCCACCTTAAAGGACCCACCGAAGCGAAGATCCATGTCCAACTTGAGGTCTGACAGTTCAAAGCTCATTCGCGTTTATCTTAGCGGCAAAAAAAATCAAAAAAATCATGAAAAATCACTGCTGTTCGGTAACCATGTACAATCGGTATTCGATCAAGTTCCTTGTTTAGTTCTTAATAGCGCGGTCGGTGCTGCAACTTGTATTTCTACATGCTGATCGTTATAGCACACGCTGTCTATTAGTGCCTCCTCAAGCCTCTGCGGTTTAGTCGAACATGTTTAGTTAACCTATTGCCTAGCTACCTGGAGATCCGAGGACAGGAGCATCATAATAATTTTAGGAGATAACACAACTAAATAACAAAATGCTTTGTGTGATCTACATAGGAAAGGCTAGTAGCGTATTTACAAAGCCGGAACACGAACTTAATAACAAGTGTGTGAACCATTTCATTCTCAGCGTGTAAGTTCCGACCGTTTGAGTGATCTACTCTGTTATTTACTTAGCCGCTATCAATAGTAAGCGGTTAGAAGGCAAATGTTACAGAAGACTGAAGGCTCCTATGAAGGCCGAATTAAGTATGTTTATTGGAATATTTGTTTATCTAGAAGTGTCCCAAACGTCTAGTCTCATTGCCCTAAAGCGTCATCTAAAAATCACTTTTGCGTTTATATAAGCTAAATTAATTTACACCCACAATGAGCCCGAGATTAAATTGAAAGGAATTGTATTTTAACACCTACCGTCAAGGTGAAGGAGAGCACCTCGAAACTCTGATTGAGAACCTCCCATTTGGACACACTTTTGCAGAACCACCCTCAACCAGTGTGGCGGCCATCCCATCGCTTAAGGTACACCACCGAGCAATTCTCATTTACAATACACCTCAAAAAAGTGTATTTCAAAGCGCTAAATTACGCCCCGTTTTATAAAAATCATATAGTGAGCCAAAAATCTGAAAAGCCGACGCCACAGAGAGAGGACAATTATGCACCAGAATAAGAATATTAAAATGATAAGATTGAAGCGGAATGGATCAAAGAAAGTTTGATGAGGTTTGGTCACATACTCAGTTGGAAGCCGAAAACAGAACTTTCATATTAAGGGTCTATAGCAAGTCAATTGATTTTAAATTGACATTTTCAACCAAAACATTTATGGTCCCAACTGCTAGATCAAAGGATACAAAGAACTTTTAGGGATGGAAAATAATAAGTCTATCACATCTCCAATAAACGGGTCACCACAATGAAATTCGAAAAATCAATGCACGAGAAGCGACCACACTCAAGACGTGTATCTCGTTGACTGCCAAGTGGAAGACCACTTCAAGATCCAGACATGCTATTGTTGAGTTCTTTATGGTTGGATCAAGTAAACTCATAATTTTGCTTGTTCATTAAAATATTCACTTAGTCTATTCCTTATATATTTTAAGAATATGCGAGCTGTCTTTACTAGTGGCATTTTTGTTTTACCTCACCTATCAATTATCAGCAGTTTTTTCAAAGTTTTTTGTTAATAACGCATTCGGCAATCTTGGAACCCTTGGAGGTATGATAAGTCGATACTTTCAGAATATATTGTTATAAATACAGTCGTGGAGAATGGGAAAGGATTTAATGATTCTTATTAGTTGGCTATTGGATACAGTAAGTAAACTCGTTGGACCTTGTCCATGTAGAATTCTTTTAATAGACCGAACTAAATGAATGAATGAATGAATGAATGAATGAATGAAACGATGAGATAATACTTTTACGGGTGCTTCACCATTCAAACTGCAAACTGTACATTGACTTTAATCATAATGGTAACATGTCAGAGAAGGTGAGCACAGACAGTTCACCTGTTTAATTGTGTGTCTACTCAATCTGCTACTAAAAGGCATGTATTAAATTAATTTGGCAGCAGTTAGGATTTTATAGGACTCAATGATTAAAAGTGTTCCTTTAATGACATTAACTTTTGAATTTAAATCTTACTTATTTATTTTCTACCTCAACGAAAGCTAAACTGCGATATAGAAACGGGGCAGAGCCAATTGAGATATGGAAGAAAAAAACGAATAACTGGGGGACTTGATGGATGAGAATGAATGATTTTATGAAGAAGGGATGAATGAAAAATGTACTTGTATACATAGGAGAAAGAAGGATTTCGGTTTCTTTAAAAGTGAATTGCTAAATGCATGTATAAAAAAGTTTGACATAAATTGGTGCATGAATAAGATATGGAAAGAAAAAGTGGGTAAATTGATTGCCGGGATGAGGAAGGACACACAGAAGAGTAAGGTATCAGAAGCCACATTTGGGAAAAGCAAGGTGGTTTATCTTGAGCAATGCCCCATAAATGAAAAAGAAAGCAGTCACGTTTAGAAAACTTAAAATGAAGAAAACGAAATCCTGTGATAAAAACCAAATTTCACATCTCACTTGCCGCAAAAAACCGAAATATCGAAAGCTGTAGGCCACATTCACTCAATCAGCATTTACGTACACTCGCTTTAATGGTCCACTAAATAGAATGCTAAATAATATACTAAGATGAATTATTGATTGGAGAACTGCAGAGTGAATTATCACCATCACTTCTCTTGGCCTCACTAGACTTGAAAAGAAGACTTACCTTGGGGGTCAGGCAACACGACGTGTACAGAATACCACCGATTAACGACCGTTTCCTTGTCCTCCACCATATTGAGCACCTGCAGTGGGTATCTGGAGGCCCAATCGAGGAACCAGTTGTGTAGACGAAGTATAGAAGCGTTGTCTAAGGTTAGACAGAAATATACGGCTTCAATGGATTGATTTAAATCAAACTTTATTGGAAAAAGATTCTACATAGGCTTAAACTGTTAACAGAGCAAGTCTTTACTTACAGCAACTAAAGGTGGATAGCGCAGAAGAACAAGTTATAAGATGAAGTTATCTTCAGTTAAGTAGAGAATGAATGAAAATCAGTAACGGGGAGTGTCATTTTCCTTGCTGTGACGTTTTATTTATGAATCATTCATTAAGAGATCTTCCTCGCCATACTTTCCATCAATCCATTTACCAACAAGTCAGGTTGCAGGATTTCAAATACTGGCAAGGTTACCCAATTCGCTAATAGAACGCCTTTCATTTATGCATTGTGCAGAACAAGACAATCAAATGAGGTCCTAGTTCGAAAACCGATTTTAGTAATCTCACAAAGTTTCCACACGATCCACTATGACACGTAGAAGATTTAGCTGAACAAGGAAATTGAGCTGGAATTAACTGACTTCAACGAGTGAGGTCTAACTAGGGGCTTACATTTTACCAGAGCACAGCTCAAGGGTCTCAACGCTAAAATATAACTTATTGAACAAAGAAATCCTAAAGCAAGTAACCAAGCTTGATATCAGCTAAAAATCAACAGAAGACATGGCAAAATGCAATTAATGAATTCTAAAATCTGACACCGTAGAAATGGGATCATCATTTGATAAATTACTGCGCAGAGAACAAATCATCATCGATCGGGTTCTAAATGATGTCCTATACGCCCTGGATTTGAACGCTGATTCCTATCCAACACCAGGAAGGATCACCCGTGTATGACTTACAGTCTCTAAATTGAATTCAGGATCAATCGTTATTTCACAATCAGGTTAAGAACAAGAGGAGATCTGAATACGAGAAAGAATATGGGATTTTAAGCATAACTACCATCGCAAATAGGTAAGAAGCAGTAACAATCACGAATTAGCATGAATCGCAAGTCACAAACAGAACGATTTTCACAACAGTCTCAGCTAAAAGATATCAAGGCAGAATCCCAGGAAAAGTCAGTCAACTGGTAGAATGCAAAGTTGTTCGAGGTCAGAACAGACGTACTTTTCAGAGGACCACGATTTGGTTTAGTTTTCGATTAGCTCTAAATTGAATCGCTACGTACCATCAACTCCAGATTCTCAATCTCATTCAGGATTAATATAACCTGGCATTCTGGCGACAATCATCTAAACAATATGGCTTCACAATTTAAAATCAACACCTCTGAATGTGGACAGCTTCTCCGCGAGTACTAGAAGACAAGAGGTATGGTGTAAAATCCAAAAACTGCAAAATGCTCTTTTCTACAGGGAGAAGCACTCACTAAAATGATGATTATCATGAAACGACTTCCATAAAGAGCTCAGTGGAAAACTTCTTCAAGACCTCGATAAATTCAAAGGACTATCGCCAATTCTTTCGGTAGGAAGAATGAAGACTAACTGCTAACCATTTAATTCAGAGAAACTAAGACAAAGAGAACTAACCAGTTTATTTAAAGCTTTCTGTGATTCAAGCCATTCCAACTGCTTCCCAGACTCTCTAAAATTCCTCAAGACTAGCCCTGCACTTAAGTTTAGGTTTGTGCTCCTTCAAATTTAAAAAGCTAACTTTTTTGGAGTTGTTTAGCCTCCGGAGTGAGAATGAACACCATCGGGAAGTGATAAAAGAACATCATAGACTGGTTTCCTCGATGCGGCACGGAGAGGAAGATAATTCCCTTGGTCTGCTTAGCTATTGCACCCGGAGTTTCCATGTCCACTCCACAATCGGTCAGCAGAGCCGTCACATTCATTTGTCTGTCGTCGAAGGAATTGAAAGAGGAAATGTCCCTATCACCATAAGTATAGTTCTCAGGAGTCCACAGAACCGAGATGGATGAGACAGCAGAACGCACCATCTCAATAATGGTAGGGGGCGAAGGTGATACTGGACAGAGGAAGTTATTGCCTGGTGGAGAATCGGAGAACCATGTGGCAGAAAGTTTGATCAACTCCTTAGCCAGGATTCCTGGAAGACAAAACAATGAGCAGTGGAGATGAAGATAATTTTTTAAACACAGTCAAAATAGTCACTTCTGTTGGAGGCAGTTAATGGCAAGAGTAAAGCAAGCCTGAATGAACAACTGATGTATTCATGATTCCTAAGACAGTCATTATCAGAAGGCACCGAAAGAATAGTTGCAGATCTTCATCAACATCTCGAATCCGAATTTACCAACGTAAAAACTGGGAGAAATAAGGGCTCATGTCGGATCACTTTCTGAGTAGTTTAAAGTAGTAGGGAGCACATGAATACTTACATGTGCCTCAAAATCAACGAAATGGAGTATTGCAATTGGCCGGCTAGAATGTTGCAGGTAAAAACGATGAACGCCAAAGTAAAAGTAATAACTAGTTTGATTGAAACGCCGCAAGTGTTCAACAAGTGATCTAGTAGCAACATCTAACTTACAATAGAAGTGTCATCAGAAATGAGTATTTTTTAGGAAATAATTATCTTTTCAATAGTTAGCGATTGACAATGACTTTTTGCTACTGGGAACTACTTGCCAATCGCCATTTAACCTAACAGATTCATTCATTTAACACGGCTTTTATTTGGAGTACAAGTCCAAAGACCTAACCTCGTGGACTTCAAACATATTGGAGAAATAGCATAGAGGAACAAGGTAGCACCAGCTCAAGTTACTTTCATTCACTTGGATTTTTTTCTTATTATAGACCAATTCAGGCAGCAGATAACGCTGAATGGTATTCGGTTGAAGAAATGGATGAATGCATTAAGTGTCGGATTACCCATTTCTGAAGCGATCCTCCGCGTGACATTAATGATCGATGCGCTATTTATTTAAAATGGCCAAATCTCAAGAATGGTTCTGTATGAAATCGTTGGATAAGTCTACAAAGCTTGTCAAGCTACTAGTTTAATTACGTATATTCATTTCATAATAAGGGGAAAAAGGAATTAATAGAATTGGCAGATCTCGAGTAAATAGTACGAGGCCAGAGAATATGAAAAAACCACACCGAATAAACATAGTATTCCCACGCCACGGCCGTGTATTCCACGATATGACCGCATTCGCAATACACATCGATCGGGTATCGGGTATGGGCTCAAAGAGCCATAGCAGGAACCGGTTACAGCGCCACCGTATCATCTGTATTTACGGTGAAGTACTTCGGTTCATTGCGTTACAACAGGTTAATATTTCCCACTAATATTCTTTCCTGATTTTTACACCAGCATTTTCAAATGATACTACAGCGAGTATGGCAATCATGGATGCTACCGGCAATAAGCGCTCTTGAATCCGTTTCGATTAAGCACTATCTTTCTAGACATAATAACTCTACTCACTAATCCTAATTCGAAAAGTTTTGAAGGTATTATATCTCAGCAGTCAAGTTTGACTAAAACATCAAGCGACTAATGAGTTTCATACCTTTAATCGGTGTCAGAACATCTAGTCAAAAGATGGTGGTCGATCCTGCTCTCAATCTCCTTGTGGCGACCACCGGTGACCCCAGGGGTAACTCTAGGAACTAATGAGGGGATCGGCCGACTAGGACTTATCACTCACCGGACGCACAAAATTATACTATGCCAGCAGAAGCACAACTTCTTACAGCCTGGTAAACGAGGCACGATGTAAATACCTGGATTCATAGTCTTAAACTGGACGTAGAAATGAATGGAGTATACGCCAAAAAGTCGAAAAGACTTCTGGAAGAGGTATGAAGATCGTCTGTCCTTAACAGTGTCGAGGACGGACAAGGTGCCACTACGAAGTTGAACTTCTACCTGCATGATGAAACCATGTCAGAGATCAGAGAACCGCTTACTGACTTCTGTGTTAACTGTTGTATGCTATTTGTTGCAAAAGCTATCTATACTTCTGTTGTACCCCTAATAAGTTTTTAAGACTTGTCCTAATGGGTGGGGAGTAGATAAATAAAGTTAATAGATAGGTTGAATCAATTGTCTGAGATGATCTCTGCTCCTGACTTCATCGCAAAGCGGCCAAGACATAATAACTCACGTCCAGGAATTCAGCAAGGTGTCAAAAGGACAATAAATGCTCTCCCAAAATTTGTCAAGGCAATGACATTTCAGTGATTCTAGTATTGGAATGAGGCAAATGATTTGAATCGCATGGAGTAAATAAAAAAATAAAGTGACACTTTGTCCCAATACAGAAGTTCCGGTCAATAATGTGTTCAGCGTCATTCTCTACTACAATCACAAGTCCCACCAACAAATTTTAAAGATCATAAGGTCTAAACGAACCGAGTACGCCACATTAGGTATGGATTCCCTCGACCTGCCTCTAACTCATTGCTTTCGGTTAAAGTAGTGTTTGACATGACTGTAATGCTTACGGATTTTTCGACTCCTCAGCCAACTGGTTGCTAATACAGGCAATGCTTGAGTTCGAAAATTTTACGATTTCAGCAGGCCGAATTAATCAGTTTCAACCAATTTCCATGTCGTCATTGCCATCATTGGAATTAAACGGTGGGCTCAGTTGTTTCTAACTTACTAAGGAATATCTATATAATAAAGGCTTTTTAACAACTTCGTTCACTTTTTCTACTTTCTGGCATATCCGAAAAGTATTTGGGACTGGAAGCTCGATTTATGGTTCCAATTCAGAAGACATTGAATTTTGATCCTCAGTTGCGCTCAATCGATACTGCCCTTTTATAAACTTGACTAAAAAATATGACCTTAACGTATCTGTGAAAATACAGCGATCTTCGATGGTACTAAAGTTCAAACTTTTCTAAACCAGGTGATATAGACCAAACAGTTTAAAAATCAAAATAAGCTTCGAGTTCTTACCACCAGCAGAATGAGCAACCCAAATGATTGGGCGGCGACCCACTCCGGCCACCAGAAGTTGTTGAAAAATATCTCTCGCTCTTTGTTCAAGTCGACGTCTGTAAATACAGAAAACATCGAACCTCGGCATAAATCCTCTCAATCTTCAAAACAACAACAAAAGCTAGCTATCATAAGAGATGTGGAACGTTCCTCAGTGAAAACAATATTTGCTCAAATGTCAAAAAATGAGCAAGTTTTACATGTTTAACGATAATTCAACCTTCAGGAGGATTATTACCACGAAAAAAATTCTCGCTCTTCACAGATGCCACGTAAGAGCCCCCGAAATCGAAGAGAAATAGGACTTGGTAAACAGCGGATATCAACTTAAGGACAATGAGCATAAAAGTGTTACTCGAACCCAAAACATCTGGAGAGATAGAAATAATGGGCAATTGTAGATCTATACATGCGTAAGTTGAGATTTCGGAACAATTAAAGAACAATCCCCGTTCAAAACAGCTAATAAGGCGTGCAAACAAACAAGCAATTTTATATGCAAATATCCGAAAACTGGAGGATAGTTGAAGTTTCATCTCTGTCTGTCACCCTTAAACTCTGGATAAATAGGATTCGTTGTAAACACGCAACCGAGAAGTTCTCGACGGGGCTCCAACGAATCAAAATTATCAATTTTAGGAAGCATTACTAAACGCAGGGGGCGAAAAGCGTACTTTATCTGTCTTAGGCGAAGCACCATCAAAATCAAAATTAAAGGGATATGAAAATAAAATACCAAACCTAAGAGTAGAAATACCAAGTGTCATGCACTTCTCGTGAGAAGCTAAAAATTATCCACCTCATTATTAAATTTATTTAGGGTTTTTTTGTGATTTGAGGGACTGATCCTGGCGCCGTTGTGTCTGAAATTGGGTAACCAAGGTATGCGAGTTAGGTTTACGGTCTCGTTTAAACAGGCTTTGGAAAAAGAGGACTTGAGCAAACTAGTGTTAGTAATCGAGACGGGTTGAGATAGATCATCAGCTATTACTTTACTCGCCTAGAAATGGACATGCAAAGACGAAAAAGTCAAGGTCACAACCGCTAGCACACATTTTCTAACTATCTGGGAAAACAAAATGTGACTGATGAAGGGTTATATGTTAATTGTCAAGCTAGATCGGATAACTACTCTAAGCGTACGTATTTAACACTACCGAACCTAATTAAAATAATCCCTACAAAAAGAAAAATAACAAAAAAGCTAAAGAGGACTGTGATATTGTGATTCTACAGGGTCCAGTCAATAATATGTGAGCAAGATTGACCTCCAATGAGAGCACTGTCAGAGGTGACTGTTAGCATATTAAAAAATGTCAATTGTACCCAGACAGATACGATGGATACCATTCGTATAAATTTCATATGTAAGAAGATTTGCCTGAAGCAAGTAAGTATTAAATAAGGGGAACTGACTTGGTCTTTTCAGCAGGGCAGATTGGGTTCCAAATGAAAGGCTTTAAGTTCACGTTAACACCGAGAATCCGTGCATTGGGAAACTCCTCGCTCAGCCACGTCTGAAGGAGTAAATTGGTAAATATAGTTATTAAATCTACCGATTTTAAATAACAAAATGGTGCTTAAATTAATTAAGTAGCAATGGTTATACATTCCTATAAGGTGGAAAGACCATCATAGTAATGGCGAATGGGATGTGCTCTTCTTAAAATTAAAACATTGGCTCCTTTACAAAAAAATGCGACTTACTAATTACTTGGTTCATTACCGAATGCAACAAGCCGCTCTAAATGCCGATTTACTCATTGAAAAGTTAAAAATAGCAGCCTTGTCGGTGTTTAAGATATCTCAGCTTTATTTGGTTACTTAAGAGTGCTGAGAAAAACTTAGTTTTTTGCACTGAGAACTTGGGAGAGCAAATGAAAACGCGCTTATTTTAAGGGGCAACGGTAATGCATGAGCTGGGTCGAGAGCCTGATCGTTGGGATCGCGTTGTAGCGCTTGCCAAGAGCTCACACGCAATTTGACCATGGGTTTTCGAACCTGGGACGATAAGAACTCAGTGACCAGCAAGCCTTGATAATATGATTTCACGAGGTCACAAACGTACATATGTGAAGAATTTAATAGCTACATATAACCACAGCGTATTTCTTTCGTAGCCAACCACACTTCGAACTCACCAGCAATTGAACGAGCGACAGCGCCTAGATTGAGGCTTGTACAAAAGGACTTTATTTGTCTCGATAACAAGAGCAATGCATCTCCGACCAAATTTTAAAAAAATAATAATAACAAAATATCGAGAGGAAAATCTCAAAGGTCCAACACACATCCGAGACAGTACTAGATTACATAAAATCGAACCTATTTTGCTGGAAAAAACGGATCAAATACAACGTAGGAAAACAATGAAAGACGACAAATAAGGGAGGAAGTCTCGTACCTCATAACCGGCAAAGTTGAATGCAATCTACTGAAGATATGGCAGAGAAAGTGAAGACATTTGAGAGACGGGCACTGGAAAATCATTTCTGGACAAATCCTTTCCTATGCCGAAAAGAAGGTCGCTTCAAGACCTGAAAGAATGGAAAATATTGCCAAATGTTTGCTACCCATTTCTTCAAGCAGAAGAATGGATATCGGTTAACATTTCCAAGAAAAAATTCGCATCGACGGAGCCTGGGAAGATCAATACCAACTAGGTTATTTTTACTAAGACAAATTCGGCAAGAACACTGCGAAAGAAAACATAGTGGCATCTGAAATGATCAATGAGAGAATGACTTTCAAGAAATGGAAGGTTTTTCAAAGCCTACTAAGTCCAGAGATGGTTGAGATGCCACCGTTCAAAGTCCCTTCCATTCGGTAAATCAGAAACACGGGAATGGAGTGCTACCAATCAAAAACCACTGTCCAAGTCAATCCAGAAGAGAAACCCTAGTTGAATGAAAACAATTTGCACTGATACTCAATTCATTACTACTGTTTCACCTAACTATTTGAAGCCCCCGTAGATGTATGGTCAGGAATCGCCCTATAATTAATATACCCGTATAGACATTCCTTTTTTTCGATAGACTGTGACTAGTGAAAAACATAAAATACAGAGAAATCGGAGGAATCATACCTTTGGCCAGCAGCTGATTTGGCCTGGGAAATAGGGAGGAGTTCGAAGATCGCCTATACTCGAGTCGTCTACACTCTCTAAGAGTTTATCTTCGCCATCGGTGAAACAGGAATCACTTTGACGCCAAGTGTGGAATACACTTCCTAACATGCCGTTGAGGAAGATCACATCGAATTTTGGAGGGGGTGAATTGGGTCCATCTCTGAAGAGACAAAACGATGAAATCAAAGTTTTTTTCAATCGGAAAAGACCAATCATATCTGAAACACTTAAAGTAAAAGCAGAAAATACTACTATTTTTCATAAGTGTCCATTTTCAACAACTAAAACGAACATTTCAAAGCCAACTTTGGAAAATTCAACTTGCTTTTCCTAATTGGAACTAACTAGCATTATCAAGATTAACTCGCATGGGTTTCGATTTAACCAAACCGAAGTTCGTAGATTTTAATAGATCAAGTTACAATAAAGCAGCAGCGAAACTTTAGACTAGTCTCTTCATATTTTCCAGAGACAATTATCATACAGATAAAATTTAATTCATTTTGATGAGAAAAGAATGGAATAAACCAAACGACAATAATAAAAAAGTATATCAGTGGGCGGAAAATTTCGGGACTCGTTCACATTCAGAAAGCGACTCCCATCAGCCAAAACTAGGTGTATTGAATCTGTTCAGGTAAAAAGAACCTCTTATCCAAGTTTAAGTCGATATACGATCTACAAATTAAACGATTATGAAATGACGCTCAATTGAACCTGATTTTACTTGATTCCAATGCTGTAGGCTCCAAAGAAATCTAAGAGCCGAAAACTGCTGATCTACTTCCTTTTTTTTCATTTTTTTGCCGATCGAACTCGGTTATTAGAAGTTGATGGAGTAGATAACACACATTTGTCATTTCACAAGCACAGGCCCTGAAGTAAAATTCCACTTGGTATGCAAATGAATTCTTGCTCTTTGTGGTTTTCAAACAGTATCCGTTCAGTTCCAACAATAAGCCTTTTGCAGAATTTGATTCTTGACAGGTCATATTCCCTTTGATTAAAGCAATTCACTTTTTAATGCTAAATAGCTGTAGAATTTCCAGACTAGAAACATTCTATTTTGGCAAGCAGCAGTCTGATCCAATACCAACTGTATCTCGTCGAGTAGTTGAGTATTGAGTTTCTAATTGTAAAAATGTTCTCTATTGAAACCGAGAGATCATATTCATAAGAGGATTTCCGCATTCAAATGTCATCTTTTCAACTTTGAACGTATAAAATAGCCCTTTTTTACCCATGATTTAAGCTGGTTTCTGGCACAAGGCGTCCACAATACGAGTTCTATCAACGACAGAAAATTCTTCCACCTAGAAGAAATTCAGATAATTCGAATAACTCCTCAAAATTCCTTAAAATCGAACAGTTACTTATCGGTATTGGTGATAAATTAGGGCCTTCAGATCAAGGAAGGAACATGAAAAATTAATTTTTTTTTTACATCCAAATAGTTATACCCAGTCAAACATCCAGTCCACCATTCGTCACGGTACAAACTTTTCTTTCATATTAGAATAACGAGTTCATCTGTGGTTACTCTTTCAATAGATATGCCATCCTGTGGGTACTCTGAAACCATTTGAATCCAGTAATTCCCCACCGTTTTTTCTCCTTAGGATCGATGACAGATAATTTTTTTATTAATCATCTGATTCCGGGGCTTCAAATATTGTTCCATTAGTGTAATGAAAGCTTCGCTCTAACCAAGAAACACTTATTTCTTTATTAAAGTTCTCAAATGAGGTTTAAATGAGGCTTAACTTAATAACGGAAGCGAAACCCATGTCGCTTCAGGAGGTACTTTAAAATATCCTGTTACTGAGTATATGAAGCAGACTAAACATGAACATACTCTCGGCTGTCCAATTTGAACACGTCTGGACCGTATATGACGGGTGGATTGGGGACATTCTTACATAGAAAAGGGGTCCAAGTAGAGTTGGCACCTGTTAGACCAGGGAGGAGGTAAAATCTTGGCCTCTTACGGCCTGAAGAGCCAACACCAAGTTTACCATCTTCTCCGTCAGCAGTTAGATACCTGTGAGTTTGAAGATTATGCTTGATTTTTGAGGAGAGTAGCTGTAACCGGATATCCTGAGATGCTGACCAAATATCGAGCCAGGGCTCAAGACCTGAAAGTCAAAGGAGTAAAAGATGAAATCCATTCACCAGGAAAATTAGATCAGCCATTCACATATTCAACAATAATATGAACACACAACCAAACTGTGGTACCTAGTCACTCGTTTCCAGAATTCACATTGGACTGTCTGATTTTCTTATCCTTCTGCCTCCCATCTACGCAATAAAAAGCAGTGAGCATATCTACACGTGCCTCCTGACCCTCTGTACACAAACAACAGAGCAAGTTCGATGGAGTCATTTGAGCAAATCAAAAAAAGCAAGAAGCTGGAACGAGGAAATACAAATGAAATGGCAGGTTTTAGTATCCGCTTTTTTAACCTTTTACACACCTTTTATTAATGAAAAAAATGGCCAACTGCAATGAAATTAAAGCAGAGGAAGATCACGAAGGTATTATTGAGAAATGAATGCACATGCTTAATCTAAAAGGAGGACAAATCTTGAATTCAAACAGTTGGAAAAAAGAGGAGATATATGTGAAGGTGGATTCGGATCATATTTCAGTGAAAACAGTGATAAGCATTCTTCTAATAAAAATGCATTTGCACACTCATGCAGGTTTCACACATTAAAACAAGAATGCAAAATCCAGAGCTCTGATCCGGATATGGTTTTAATATTCTACTTTCCTTGGGGTTTGCAACCACTGATTGACACAGATGATTCCGACCAGCCCCAGATAAGTCCTAGAGACTTGTTCAAGTGCGTACGTCGTCATCTAAAAAGGGCTGTGATAAATGCCTGAATTAATTAATCTCTATTTTTAACGCATTACGAATTTAATAGACAAAGCCCTTGGTTATGGGACAGATAAAATGATGCGACCAGAATAAAAGTAAGGGAGGAAAACTTACAGGGAAGTGAAAGTGTTCTCACAGATTCAGGTACCATAGAGAGGTAGGCGAGAAAAGAAGCGAATTGATATTGACAGTATCTGAAACGAATGAGGTGGTCTTTTTTGGGTCGAAGAGTAGGAAAGAGAATGAGGTCATGGCTAGCTGGTACGTCTAGACAGAGGAGAAGACTTAGACGGTCGAAGAAGAATCCACCTCTTGCCGATGCTTCCTCTAACTCATTCGCTGGAAAATAGGTAGCCAGAAGGCGGACGGCTACATTCTCCAACTTGTCGACCGCATGTTGGACAAAGCTGGAGGAGATACTAGCCGGCGCTATAGCTTTCAGGAATTCATTAGACTAGAAGGGTGAGATAAAATATCGTTTTAGGTCTCCTAGTTAGGAAAAGGTTTCAGCCCTATCATTGAATTCCATGTAGATTATAATTATCCACTTGAAAATCAACGAAACAAACTCAAAATTGGCGTTTCCAAAACTAATGTTTCCTAAGGAATTTCAGATTTCAACTTTCGAAGTAGAACTAATATGACCAGGTTGGTTATTCGCAATGAATCTAACCTTCACCTAACGATCCAGTGCCGGAAACGTCAGTCTCTTAATTAAATGGCAGGTAGAGGCCAACGAGTTTATTTGACCGGTTCTAAAATGACCAGCCACTTCTTACTAGTCGGTCGCAAAACTTAGTTAGTCCCCAAGTGAAAGTTAAAGTTAAGAGGAATTTCGTTAGAGGCACCTGTAACAAGCTTGGCGGTCATCCTGAGTACCGTTGATTACTACGCTTTGACTTAACCATTCATCAATAAAGAAGTTTAATACCAATAGTCACTTGTTAAAATAGAATTTCACTCCGCATGGCCTAACAAAAACTTCGGCATTTCGACAGACAATCCACCGGATCATTTAACTAGTCAGAAACTAATTCTTGTAAAGAAACCAAAGCTGAACTTGAAACAACTTTGAAGAAATAGTAAAGGTTATTATGAGCTGTCTTGAGGTCTTATGAAGATCAGCAAACATTTTAGCTATTGATTTACGCACCCTAAAAGCCACCATCTGCCTCCCCTCCTCACACACAAAAGCTTACGAAGGCTAGAAGTTATAAGTGAAGAAATACAAATTTGATAAGGGAGCTTTTATGTTATCGAAATAGATACAGAATAGCCATGTATAACTTTTCTACAAACTCAATATGTTTAAAAAATCTGTCGAAATGAAGACTCTATTATCAAAAAGGCCGACGTGAATTGGTGAAAAGTTACAATGAACCAGATTCTAAGAGGAAATTTTAAACGAAGGTCGACAAATAAACTCACATGTTGAAAACTGACATCTCTTATTCAAAAAATTATGGGATTTTTTCTCTTCCAATAAATAATTCGCGTCGTATATGTGTAAGGGTTCTACGCAAGAGAAAAATTATGTTAAGTCTCTATCCACAATGGAGAAAACGAACAGACATGGTAGAAAGACATGACAAATAAATCCCTTAGCATGACAATGCTTCAAAGCCTGCAATTTTCAAAAAGAGTAGGATTAAGAATGGGAGCCGATTGGCAACCAGTGATGTTACGTAGTCGATCGAATCAATACATAAATGCCAATCGTGGATTACTAAAACGTAGCAACATAAATCCCAGCCAATAGGACTCGCAGGCCTTATCAGCAAAATAGTGTCCGGTTTAGACTATGTCGATACAAAATTGCTAATGAAAACGCTCAGTCAGGATGTGGCTGCCAATATAACCAACTCCGATTCGCCTCAACGAGTTTGATTTTCAACGTATCGTCCGACAACAGAGATGAGACCAGCCAACTTGTGCCTAACATCAGGAAGGGTTAGAGAGGACCACTAATTCATGTAAAAGCGGAAAGAAAAATGGGATAAGAAAACACCTTGCTGTAAAAAGTTAGGATCTCGAAATCTTCCATGAGACTCTTGAGGTTGTTGTTGTTGTTGTTGTGGTTGTTGTTGTTGTTGTTGTTTGAATGCGGACGTCGGAAAGACAACTTGGAGTAGAAAGATTCCGGGATATGGGTTGGCAGATTAAGCTGAAATGGTAGTTTAAAAAAAAACCGATTTTTAAACATCTGAAATACATGAACGAACTGCAATAATGTTTGTTTTTATCCACAAATAAGAAAGTTGGGACTAATTTGATTTGTTTAGAGGAAGTCCCGAAACAAACTGATAAACTGAAAGCTTGAGTTGGTAGTCAGATTAGAAGGGTCAAATGTAAATTAGCCGCATCATCTCAGAAAACTGAGTAGGTGTTCCCTCTCGAATTCCGATTTACAATGATCTTCAGGAACCCGATTATCATGGAGGATTCAAAGCACGCAAAATTAGGGACATGACAAATTTTTTTTTCAATTCCCTCTCAAACGTCTTTAGATTAACCAGACAAGTATTGAAAACTTGAGTGTTCTTTTACTAAATTCAGGCAAAAAAATTTGAGCATAAAACTGTAAAGCTTACGCTTGAAGCGATGCTTTTTAGGACATTCATTGAGTCGGCAAATAGTTGGTCAACTAGAGCAATAACAGCTTGTTCTTCGGCCGGTGAAGGTGACACAAAGCTGCCAATAGCACTGAGCACCCGCCGAAGTAGAGTTGCTCCATCGATCAACATCAAGGATTCAGGATCCTACAATTACCAATATACAGCAAACGGACAACAAATTGAGGATGACAGTTAAGGCAGTAATGACTAAATAGAACGGGCAGTGGAGGGAGCAAGGCGACATGGATGGGGCGACAAGTGAATGAAAGCTATGAAAGCAAATAAGTAGACCATGTGATTAGCAAAAAAACGATATAAATCATCTATTAAGTTTTGATACACCAGATCAGTTCTAGGCTGGAATTGGAAAATGTGAAGTTTGAAAAGGTCAATCGAAGAATTTAACCAGTTTTTGGTTGCTAAAATTCCTCGATGGAACCTAATCGCCCATAACTCCATGCCCGAACAGTACGCAATGGTAGCAATCAAATGCGAGGGGAAGGTATCGATTTTTATATCAATTCCTGGCTGAATTAGATTTGCTGAAGTCTACAATTTAAGAAAGCTTATCGTTTTTCAGACGTAAACAAGCCTAGGAACAGGAGCACATGTGAATGCTATTACATTGTTGTTAGGAGGAAATCGGAAATACACAAGCGACACGTTGACGGGAATTCGCGCTAGTTCATATGAAGGCACGGCGCGTGTTTGTTGATGGCAATCTAAGCAACAACCGATTATCAGTCATGATTTGCCCGTTCCCGTTCACATGTGTCTCCAATGCTGAATGTCTAAAGCAATGTTCAATTCATGTATTTGTTCAATAACCCCAGGTGCTACTTTATTTAATTTCAGCTGATTTCTCCCCTTATTGCGGGGCTTCAAGTACACGAGTTCGTGATTCCCGATTACAATACAATACGAAATAGAAATAAAGCTCCCGTTTCATCTGACCCTGACCGTTGATCTTGCAACGGTCCTGTCAAACTTACCTAATCTCAATGAAATTACAAAAGCCTGGAAAAGACTTCCTTATTGTACCGCAATACCTACGAAGAAATCGCAACGACCGCCAGCGCCGGTGATAATGGGGATCTCTCAATGAAAGCCTATGAAAGGCCGGAGTCTAAGAACAACTCAACACCTACAGACAACGCAGATAAAGTTGCTTCAGTCAAAACGCGGATTCAATGGCTTTTTATTGCTAGCTAAGCGTGGCAACGAATAAACACTATGTCCCCTAAGCGCATAATTCAGGTTCTGATTTCCGGTACAGAAAAATTCCCGGTGTTACGCTCAATGTCATAATAGGAGATTTTCCAGCACATACGACCTTTAACAGTGATGCGACATATTTACTGATTGCGATTTCGGTTTCGAAGGTAACTAATATGTGCTTTTCTAAAGATCAAGTGCTTAATATTCCCCAGCGTCGGCATTTCTGGCTAATGTCACAAGTTTTTGAGCTACAGTAATCAAAAACTGCCAACGCTGAATGTTTATAGTCAGAAGAACATCAAGACACACTAAGTTGACGCTCCTACTAGTAACAACTCTGGAAGAGGATTTGAGAATAGGACAGAAGTTTGTCACGAACATCATCTTCATGAGAAGAGAACTCTGACGATAAGCGTACCAATGCATAATGAATGCCAATAAAGGATTCATACATTCCCTTTCCTCTCAGCTGTGATTAGCAGTTATGCAGCTTTTTGGGTAACAAAATGGTATCCTTAAATAGACATGAAGACAAAATGAAGCACAACATAGTGGAGTTTTCTCAGTGGAACTTTTGAAATTCAGCCTTTGTCCAGTTTTCGCTAAAGTTTTCGATTTCATTAATAAGGTAACGATAAACTTATTGGTGTGAAAGGTTAATTTTGTAATCGATTTTACTGGCACGTGATGATATGAATAACTCAATGTAAATGAAAGTGAAATTATGAAACCGACTGTCTGAGCACCATCTGTGTGCATATGAAGCACTGCTTCCGGCCTCCGAATTCCCGATTCGTCATAACTGGTGATTGGGAAGGCCTCAGTGTTTTGGCTGCCTGCATTCTGCCTACGACGATGGAGATGTGTGGCAAGTAAGGTTCTGAAAAAGGAAGCAACTACAGATTAATTTGGCAAGTGCTTATAGATAGCAAAAGGATGCAGAATAATTTGAACGCAATAAGTTGCTGTTGAACAAATCAATAACCTTTGGAATATTTGACACCTCAGGACTTGGATCAAAACCAGAAAAATACCTAACATGAATTAACAAACCATTTGACATCGATTCAAACCAATCACTTGGCCTAACCATAAATCTAGTAGCTGGATCAGAATGGCAAGTTTTGGTTGTTACTTTTGAAAGAACTATTATAGGAAATTCAAAATATTCGCAACTCACCCCCAGACCACTGAGAGGGATATCACGCGAATTACTAAAAATAACAGAAGTAAAACAACAAGCAGTTAATCACTCCTCGTAAAGTGTTTGCTGCCTAATCAACTAAGGCCCATAGTGGGAATGGCCATCCATATAAGAAATTCTACGACAGAGTGGCACCAAGGACCACAGGCTTGAATCATGCTAACCCAGAAAATGATACTGGGAGGCTACTTAAGAGGAGCAAAACTTGGAATCATCCAAAAAAGAATGAGAGGTGGTAGTCCAACCAGAAGGGTAGCAACTAGCTTATACTCGGTACGGTCATAGAGACACCAAGGTCCGCAAGCTAGGTTAGTGCCACCTTCGATGTGAAATATCGTTATTCCCGTACGGAGGCATGCGTAGGGGCCTAGATCTCCTCTAGCTCCTCTTCCACTCTCACATGCTAAGATTTTTTAACCATTAAAGAATCATGACCAACCAAGGCGCCAGTTAATCCCTGCTTTACAAAGGGATGCTAGCCTTTGGAAGGATAAAGCAAGAGGTCATTTGAAGATGGTACGCGGGAGAAGTCTCAGGAAGGGGAGCAATGTGCAACCTTTCCCTTCTGGTGAATGGTTATTTCCACGATTCACTTTCCTCCTTCCCAAGAAAAACTTGCATGAATGCGAAGTATAATGGAAGTGAAAAAGCGTTTTCCACTTCACAGTTTCTGATCAATGATTGCACTCGTTATAAAAAAACAGTCAATGTACAAATGTATCCAATGAACGATATGGTGAAAGGGGTAGTCTTGAAAAAAAAAGGCCATATACATGACCTAGTCTGAATATATTGGGCCTAAGTAATAGTAAAAAGCTTACCATTTGATGAAAGAGGCATGATTTAACGTCCATGAAGAGGGGATTAGTTCCTCTGTACCGTATCTAAAACACAAGATCAACCCGCATTAATTAGCAGAACCACTTTGATAGATTAATCGACATTCAACGGGAAAATTATGTGACTAGTTAGTGAAAAGCAATCTCAGACGAACCAATGAAGGGAAAACAATCATGGTAAGCGCATTTAAGGAGCTGGCTTATATTTAGCTAAAAACACGTACAAAAACAGGACTTATAGTATTTTCGATAAAAATCAAGAGGGAAGAGGGGATCCTACTCCTCCGGGGATTGCATGTAGAGTCCGTCGAAAGTGACCGTCATATTGACTGCGTAAGCATACCGCTCCAAATCGAAATTGGCGCTAGTCTCGCGAGAGAATATGATTGGCTCCGCAGTGGCATGAATCTCATTAGGCTGAGTAATGGTTCCTTGGACCTCAACAATGCATGAATCCGGAGAGATCTGGAGGGAAGCGTAGCATTAATCAATCACCATTAGACGCGGCCATTTTAATAATGGACAGCTATTAACCTGAAGAGGTGACAAGAGATGGCAAATAACGTCTCCACCATCAGCAGTTTGAACTATCATTTTTTGACCGGATGGATCTACAGAGGTAGCTTTACCCAAGAGACAGACTTCCCGTCCCTGAAGACGTGGCATCAACGAACCTATGATTCTGAATCGAGGACCTCTTTTTTCTACTTCCATGATGATGACTGAAAACATTTACGCGGATAAGTCACAAGCTTACGAAATCGGAGAAAAAGGTGGAATAGGAGTCCAGGTGGAAGAAAGGATTTAATCAAAAATCGGGATGACAAGGTAGAAAAATCAGATTTTGAATCCCAAGGAGCGAAGACACTTTAAATGGGCATCAATCAAATCCTTGCATTTCTCTTCTCCATTGAGGACGATGCACTCATCTCGGGCTTTTCGAGTTTCCGGACATGCACAGCAAGGCTTGAGAGGCTTGCCGTCAGATCCAATGGGGAATTGATTTTCCTCCGGCATCACTAACTAGCGCGAATCAAACAAAAGGAATTGAACTAGTACGATCAAATAAGCGGATTATAAAATCGAAGAACTGGCAGAAAAAGAAAATTTATTGACGAGATCCGAAAATGTCAGACCCAACACGAACCATTGTACTACCCATAGCAATCTATAAATGTAAGGAGGAAATACGTTTGATTTACAGCCAACTCATAGTCTGAGGACATTCCCATACTCAGTACCAAATCGTTTTTTGGAAGACACAGGGCATCACATAACTCCTCGCGACAGTCATACAAACATCGAAAATCGGGATTCGGACCAATATTTTTGTCGAAACCATATTTTCCGATAGTCATTAAGCCACGAAGATTCAAATGTAAACAGTTTTCAGAAATTGAGCGATATAGACTAATTACATCGGAAACAGGGACACCACCCTTCTCTAAAAAATTAAAAGAAACAATAACCTACGCTCTTCGCCACTGGTATTAACTTGAATTAGTATATCCAGAGGTTCTTCGGATATGTTCTGCCAAGCGGAGTCAAGCATATTGGCAATTTTCAAACTAGACACCGTTTCAACCATGGCCAAGTTAGGGACAGCTAACAAGTAAACAAATTTTAAAGTTACAGGCAAGCATGTTGACTTTATTTGATTGTAATCTTCCTATGAAATGCCACCTGATCTCAGGACAGTTTAACCTGAGCTACGCACTAGAAATTAAAAAAGTCTAACCTCCTCGTTATTACTTTTTTCAAAAAGTTCTTGGACCTGAATTGTTAAAATTAAAATAAAGGCTACGTAATTTTCTCCGAACACTTTTTGACCGGCAGTATAGGCCTCAATAACAATTTCCGGCGGCCTAGTTTTTGAGACAGCGACTAGTTTAGGACGAGGTTGACCGGTTTTTTCGACCTTTCAAGATTTTAAATGGAATCAATAAAATACTTTAGCAAAAGCCGCTTCAATCTTCTGAAGCACACATTCCAAGTTCTTCGCTATCGATAAAGGCATGGAGAAGGGACCAAGGCGCAGGCGACTTAGATCAAAAGTGCGGCGATAGGTCGAACTCATTACAACCAATTGATTTTAAATGGTAGATATTTGATTTGCTCTGAAGATACACCCAGCTGTAATTAATAATCTATTTATTATTTATTAAAACTGAGCTTTTCATCGTCATTTCTAAAAGTACAAAGGACGGTTTGATGTTACTCTAGGTCCCATTTCACCTAATTTAAATTTGATATTCTTTACACTAAAGGTAAAAATTTTTAGAAAACCGATTATAATGATGCTGTTCTCCACCAACTCCTGTTTAGGTTGAGTGATTGCGATATCTCAGAGGGCTAATCCTTCGTCATTCATTCGTTATAAATTGTTTTATAAGCTACAGAGTAAATAAAATCGCCGGATTCGGCACAGAACTTCATATGCGAGTAGGTTTGGTTGAATTCTGTAAGAATCGGAGATTTGCAAATTTGCTATAATTAAGAGCGCCACGTCACACTGTCGATATGTTATTGTCCAGAATAAATTCCCAATTTGAACGTTGTGAGAAGTTCCTTTTGTGAAGCATCGAAGCATTTTAAAAGTTACCTACCACATACCACTAGCACGAGCCATGGTTGGACAGCATCTACTCTTATTTACAAAATTTTCCCATTTGCCACAAATCCAATGTATTGGAATCGAGAAGCCTTGAATAGCGGTATAATCACCGCATGGCTTGTTTCTGATGGACCAAATTGTGTAATATATATTGCTTCTACTTAAGTTAATATAAGTAGAGCTATAGTATCATTAGGACTATTTTCAATACCAATGCTTTTTGGCACATTTAGTATATTGGTACTGTAAACTTCTACGTGAATAATTTTTTCTAACCAGTTTTACCATAGCACCATTACCAACAGCATTGCCTGACCTATTTAAAGAATTTATATCTCGATTCGATATCTTTCCAAATCACTCGTACCAACATCTGCGGCAATAGATCGAAATTTCAAGGAATTGCACTAAAAATGAAATTACTGTCTCCAAAATGTACATATGATCACGATTTATGGTGTATGCCCCTGCCAGTTTTAGCAACTGGGACATCCCTCCATGTTGGAGGCCTACATTCTCAAAGCGCTTGCCTAGTAGACATTAGCACTCGGGCTTGACGCGGAGTGCAAATTAAATGGCTTAGAACAGGACAGTTAAGTCACACCGATGTAGTACCGTTTTCATGAATCTATTTGGATTCCATTAAACCACATTCTATACCCAAAAATACGCAATCAATCCTCTCTTAAAGTCATTCCAATTAATAAAATTATGCTTAACTATGCTAGCGAGTGCGACGCATTTAAACTTCGCCTAAATGACTTATTCACCTCTGCTTACAGTCGTAAAACTAGCATAAAACCTGGGTCATCGATTTATCGATCGCGGATTTCATGAGGCATGACTCACCCTCCGAACGCATAAATTCAGCCTAAAATTTGATCGACCGTCGACAAGCCTAAGCGCTTTGGTTTATTCTGAGAGTCAACAGCCAACCTTTATACAAGAAAGTAATTTTTATTGGTCGTGGAGTTCAAGAACCTTTTTTGGTTTTCTCACAACCCCTTCTATCACGCATCGGAGCGTTTTCTCTGCAACAAAAGGGGGATTTTTGTTTTTTTCCCTTATTAGGAACTTCGCTTTATGACTTCCGATTAGATTTCCCAAGTTACTTTCCATTTCTTGTTTATACCGAAGGGTAGTTGAGGTTGTCCCCTTTTGACAATATTCTTGGCAGGCATTTGCCAAAAGGCTTACAGGGTCAGACCCATCGCTGAGGCAGTTGATAGACATGAAGGCCAATGCTTGCGCGTTTCGCAAACGCATCAGACAGCCTCCCGCTCACATCACCGCAGAGTTGCAATAAATGCCCTTCCTTTCTCTGTGCACTCGCATTTTAGGGTGACTCATTTAATGCGCAAGCAAAAACGCGTCTACGTGCGCAAGTCAGGCTACATACGGCCCAGGATTTGCCCGCCCTAATATAATCTTTCATTCACCATGTTCTCCATACGCAGATGGCTTTACGCGTTCCTTATGCGTGGTATGCAAACACACAGGCTTCAGTATGCCGCTTAGGTTGGTTGCAACTGGCCCATATGCAGGTTGTAGACACGGTTCTATGCAGACGCACACCCACTCGAAATTGCAACGCTTTTGTGCAGCTTGGGTTGGAAGATTTTAGCATTCAAGGCATTGAGCCCAGGAGCTAAGCTATTTTAAGGAGAAAAATTTCACCGCTGTTTTCCAGCAGACTTTCTAGCGTATTCTCACGCAGAGTAGTGCAGTATTTTAATAGATATATTTATTAGCAGGCTATTAAAAATAGATATTTAGAATTTATCACAAGGACGCCTTGTTTGCGCACTATATTGACACATAAGGCTATGGGGCGGTGTACGAAATCCGTTTGCTTATATTTCCAGTTTTCACAGTTGAGAACTTAAACCAGTGATGTTGGTGAATTGGAAATTAAAGTCCTTTTGAAGGAGTGCCCTTTCGGGAAGACTAACAGAAAAATATTCATCGGTCTGAGTGGTCGTTTCGAGCACTGGAGACAAGCCGATGGGCTTCAAACCAACTTTATTTAATGAATCAAATGAGCACGCAACATTTTTTTGTCGACATGAGGATTCCTTTGAACAAGGGTTTTCGGTACCTTCTCTTCAGATGAAACCATAATTAGAAATGCAGATAATTCCTTTCTACTTGGTTCTAAATGGTGAAGTTCGTCACTCCGCACTTCATCAGACTTATCTTCACATGAAAAAAATTTCATAGCCATTCCTTTCGAACGGACAATTCTCTCGACGTCTTCCAGTGCCCTTTTACCAATAGTGGCCCAGTATTTTCACTCTTTAATACCCAGCAGTGGAACTCGAACCTGTATAATCTTGTTAAAGGATTGTTTTCTAAACGATTTAGCACTCAATCATGTTTTTCAGAACAGTAGTCAGGAGTTCTCGGAAAATGGCTTTCTAAATTGTTGGGAAGCAAAGAGATGCTGGAGAAGCAACCACCGTCATAATGAAATTCCTCGTAAAGGAACTTTTTATTTAAAAAGCGGTGTTACTTAATGTAAACTACCAAAATTGAGCCACTTGCTGGTTTAGGCCATGGAGAGAGTTCGAAATAAATATTTTAGAAGGATACCACTAGCCGAAATCTGCAGATGTATTTACTAGCATTCACATGCTGGCGTAGGGCGTGATGGCTGATCTAACTTCGGTTGCCTGCTTATTTCAGTTCCCTTGGTAGCTGTTATGATGACAATCAGGTAAGAGACAGAAAAGCCAACTTTCTCGGGCAGTGGGATGGTTCGGAGTTGGTGGCAAGATCAATCTGACCTTGTCGTCGAAAAAACGAGGCATTTATGCAGAGATCTTTAATAAAGGCCTACGACTTGTGCCCATTTAGCAGTCTTCATTGCGATTGTTTTGTGGGTGAGTTTGGCTTTCAAGCCCAATTGATCATGCTTGGTACACAAGGGCTTCCGCATGTTCTAATAAATTGAAAACTATTTAATGGAGACTTTAACCTTCAAAATGTATTGAAATCAGCTGCCACCCCCTTGCGATTCTGAGAAAATCTCGACTGCAAGGTTATCTAAAGAGATGCATTTACGTGATGTGCAATGAAGTTGGGTCTCTTGAGAAATCACACCGCCAGTTGCGCTTCACATTACATGACCAGGCGACAACTGCCCTGGGTCAAGTCAAACGCTTTCTGAAATAGCTTAGACTGCACTTAAGCACACTCCTAGAATGATATCAGGGTTAACTGTCATGGCTTGTAGATGCCAGTCTTTGATCCTTCAATAATTTTGGTTAGTATCTGGGGCTGGAATCCAACTTCTAGCCCTTTAATGCGTCCTCCATATTAATACTAATGAAGAAACTTTATGACCAACTCCTATCCGGGCGTCTGCTCTTACACTTTTTGGTAGCAGCTTACTACCGTATAAGAGATAGAGCCATTGCTCCCTTAATAAAGATAATTCTATATTTCAAATGAGTTCACAGAACCTAGGAAATTTGGTAAGCGTAATTCAATGTTATTGCAATGCGTGTTGTATTTATCAATTTTCGCCATTAATTCTTATTTATTTGAAGTCAACTTTATCACCAAAATAAGGGGGGGGGGGGGAAGGGTTGATACCTTTCAACCAATTAGAAGTACATTCACATCGCTGCTGGGTGACTTTCAACAGTCGTGCTTTCAAGGCCTGAGGTTCATAATGAAACGAAGGCCATCCACGAAGTATATCGCCCGACTCCGTACCACTCTACATCTATCCATCTCAACGGTTCTGGCGCCCCTCGAACTTGAAGCCTATGATGCTCAGGTTAATCAATCCTGTCCTTACGGTCATACATACCTCTCGTCCAAAAGCACTTACGCATCAATTTCAACCGGCAGTTCATGCATACATGCAATTAGAAACATCAAGTTTCTTTTCGATATTCCATTTAAACCAGTACATTTAGCCTGGCTTTATGAAGAATCACTTTAAGTTAATTTCATCGACTGCGTCCTCCCCGGTGTCATTTTAAGCCTAACTCTTAAGCGAACATGTAAAGTGTCAATGTGTTTGGTGAACTAATTAGTGCCCATTGGCCTTTTCTATTGCCCAGAGTGCGACATACTGCAATTATTTTTGCCTGGACATGCTATTTTCCTCTAAGAAGCGCAAAACAAGCTTAAGTAAATATTGTTTGCTGTGATCATATTGACGCAAGAGGAGCCACACCTAAAAGTGGCTATTATGTGAAAGATTTCATAAATTTTATCGGAGCAATCGATCGGAATTCCTACATCAAAAATGGAAGCGTCCTGCTTTGAGGCAATAGCTGTTGTGTACTGAAAGCTAAATCAGTCTAATAATATTGGCGACTTAATAGCAGTCATTTGGGTTTGGTGCATTTAGAAGCTACTAGATGGTGAACTGTTGACCCTTATGATGGATTCTAACCGCGGCCTTTGATTTGCTTCATCAGCACTTCATAGAAAAGATTCAGATCCTAACCATATTGGATGGAGGCCTGTTTGCGCAAAGAACACGGGTGTATGTTTAAATTTCGAGTGCAGAAACAGATACCTTTAAAGTAGAAACTACTTTTCTATCTGATAATAACTCCACCACCTAGGACCACCATAGGAATTCTGTTTAGAACAAGCCTTTCGTCGTCCCCTTTATGTAACAGTTTAGGAAAAAGTCAGTGCACCAGCGGTAGTCACGATTTTTCATGCATTCTTTCGTGCTTAGTCGAGTCTCCGCGTCAGAAATATTCAGAAATGAGCTTTGACGGGGAAACAGCAAGGGAAACGCTGGAGGATGAAGCCTCGGTGAATTCGCCAGATAGAAGGTAGAAACCAGTATGAGAGGAACGCCAGTTAGATAGGACAAAAATAATTACCCTATTGGCGGATCCCCTCTCTGAATCCAATATCATCTCTCCAACGGGATCCAATTATTGCAGCTATTCCCATGCTATTGAAACAAGTGATTCTGTCAATCCCACATATTCATGTCTCACCTCAGGACTCAAGTCTGAAGTACACCGGTGCGAACCCAGTGATACGATCAACCACTACCATCGGTTAAAATCTAGTTTACAAAGACAGAATAAGTGAGAAATACAATTCTCAGATGCCTAGGGGAAATGAGCTCACAACAGACTGGCACTAAAACGTTCATTTATATCATACCATCAGACAGGTCTAAGTCGAAATGCACAGACCAAAAGGGAAAGTTATGACAGCCTTTAAACTCAGATACCATAGGCGGATATGGTGAGAGAAGTGTTTGAGCGGGCTCCCCTAGGGTTCTCTTGAATCTAAAACACAAAATTTCACTCGGAGCCGCCTGAAACGCTTTAGTTTATCCAGCTGACATACGTTGCCAAAGCTTAAGATTTTAGGCGGTGGAGTCTCTACCGCCATTTTCATACCGCGAAAGTGCTCTGCGAAGCCTTTAAAGCAGACTTAGCGTTGGTACTTCAAAAGAGCAAAACCAAGACTGGGCACGCCTCTTCTTCGTAAACTTACACTACTACGATAAATACGTCGTTCTTAAGCAGAGCGTCATGCGACGAGCCACACAGAAGTGGGACTCCCTCAAATTGCTACGAACTCGCTAGTTATATAGCCCATGTGCTACTGCCCTGATCAGTTAAATGTGAAGCACATCAGTGCTGATCTTTAAACGAGTGCACTGCACGTGCTCTGTTCACTGCTAGTTTTTTACCTTAAGCACTTGCAAACTGGTTAGACAGTCGGCGCATCAGCAAACCTGCTGCTATTTTGATAGGTAACCCAGAGCCTTAGTAAGGGCCTGGGTGATTTAAACAATTACAGCGAAGAGCACTTTAGTCAAAAACACTCCACTGCGTTTTCGCTCTCATTTTTCAGTTAAGCCTCCCAACCAAGGCAGATGTTGCCGTTGAAAGAGAAAACCAGGGAACATGGATATGGGCACATACGATCGGACCATAGAAAAGGAATACTATCCAAAGGAGTATACACAAAAGACAACGAGAACCGCAGGCGTAAAATCGGCTGATTGAGTGAAAAAAGGAGAGAAAGAGTAGGTTCAAATCGCCGCAGAGTATAAAAAATAGGATAGCGTGGGCTTAAAGAGGATGAGTGAGAGAAAGCAATATATAGGCAAAAGGGGGCAATATGACAAAAGGAAAGCGTGCTGGAGGCGCACGCGAAGACGTTTAATAAATGCAACTTAACGCACATACACGTACACAAACATACATAGACCACAGGCACAGACTGTACAGAGCCGAACGAATCGAGCAAAAAATGGGAGATGATTCATTCATCTTCTTCTTCCTCAACAGCTTCCTCCTCCTCTTCATCACCATTCTCAGCAACAGCATCACCGCTTCCAGTTTCGGGATTTGAAATAATCGAATTGTCTGGCTTTGTCTGTTTTTTAGGTGGGACATACAAGCCTTGACGATATTTATTCATATCCTAAAAAAAAGAAAAAAGAACAATTAACGAGTAATCAAACTACGAGTAGATACGTCCCAGAAATGAATAGTGACCTCTTCGTAACGCTGTTTGTCTTGCTGGGCAAGAAGGTCATATTTCGACTTGTCGGTACATTCTTCCCACCGTCGACCTAGCTCCTTTGAAATGTCTCCAACTTTCCAGTCTGGATGCTCATCGCGAACTTCCTGACGGAAGTCATCACAAAAGAAAAAGAAAGCAGAGAGAGCCCGCTTTGGAAGGGTGGGATCCCTAGCCGCCTTCCTTTTCTTGCCCTTTTTGACGCCCTCTGGAGGAACATAATCGTTCATTTCACGATTATAACGGTCCTTGTCCAGGGCAGCCATGTCCTCAAACCTCTTCTTCTCTTTGGGAGTCATTATCTAGAACAGGTTGAGCTGTCTACGCAAAAATACTAAACACACCTTCCAACGTTCGGCACATTTGCGTGAAAAGTCGCTGAAAACAATGTGTTCGCCTGGGTGCTTTTTCTTATGTTCTTCGCGAATTACTTGAACGAAGCAAGCATAAGCTGACATTGGCCCTTTTGGCTTATTCTTGTCCTTTACAACACGACTCATTTCTTTCTAAAAGCAGAAAAGCTGAGCGCTACAAAGGCACCATATGCAAAGGCAGGGAAAATAGGCAGTCTAACCGTACCAAGCAAACCTATACAAGCCCGTATGCAGAGAGGCAGGCTTCGTGAATATAGACTGTGGGCTTGAATCAATCTGCATGCAGACGCATTGGACCAATAACATTAAAACAATGCCTCACAAAAAATATTATCATTTCAAAATTAAAAAAAACATTTAGACTGAAATTAATTAAATAAAAGAAAAAATGATAAATTTGACAAGGATTATAACAGTATAGTTTAGGATTGTGGTGAAATTAAAGCGAGGTTTGTTTTAATTGTTTGATTTTCTTGCGATTTTGCAAATACTCGGCCCTAAATGGACGAGAGGGTGAGGAGCACGTTTGTCAAGTTATTCTACTCCACAAATGAACGAATTGCCTGTGCTGTGGAGGTTAAAAGTCTGAAAAAAGTTAGGAAGAAGACAAAATTTCTAGCATTCTCAAGTACGAAAAGTGTCGATACTTATATAATATTTAGTTTCAATCGAAAAACCGGTTACTATCCAAATATATATGGTTAAGTCAAATGAAAAGTATGAATTCACAAAAAAGCTTCTTATGAACTCTCAGATCCTGAAGGTTGTGGACTGTCATGACGTGTCGGAACAACCTTCCTATGATATTGAGTTGAAAACGGATAATAAGGTTTGTTCCAGACCCTAATGCTTGTGCTTAACCGAATTATTATACTTTTGGTGGTTCCCATTTTGTTAGGTATGGAAGGTCACTGCGATCCGCCTGGAGGAGAAGAAACGGTTCATTTCGATGTTTTGTCGAGCAGTTGCCATTTATCAACCACATATTTATCGTGAAATTTTGTTAAAAAACCTTCCTGAAGGAATAGAATTCTCTACAAGTACACCGGAGGCGCTTGAAGTGGCTATCAGTAACCCTAGTTCTTATTTCCTTCAAAGTGGTGGAGATTTAAAAATAACTTCTTTTCTGTAGATGACCTTTGGGGTGATGCTCCAGCATCTGTCGACGTTTCAGGTAAAGAAACTATCGGTCAGAGGCCAGGCGATGGCTATAACACCCTGAATGATCGAGAGGAATCCGATTTGAAAACGTTTCTCGATGATACTTCTTCCGAAGACATCTTTGATGCCGATTCGTTAATGCGGAATCTCCAGAAATACCTTTCTGATGCGGAAGGGGTATGTTTTCCAGTGATTCAATTTGCCAGGTACTTTAATGTGACTTAAATGTGATCGGATTTTCGGTTCACATCGTTTTAGAGTAATGTGCATTTCATTGTGGAATCGGAACAAAAGGTGGCAGCTTTGATCAGTGCTTTAGACATTGCGTTAGAGGAATTGGACACCATGGAGGCAAAGTTAGATGCATATCATCAATACATTGCCGTAAGCGCCTCTTTTTTCAGTATAAAAATAATCCTCCTATTACTTTGCCTCTCCGTCTATACTGGCCTTTAATAATCACTTTAAATTGTTGAACGTAGATAAAGACATTGAATCACTTTTCTTTCTTCTACCTTCAAAAAATTGGTGATGCAGTTATGATGGCCTAAGTAAATATTGTGTTTACACGTGCCAGAAGTAATTCCTGAGAGTCACCGTGTTTCTTAGATTGATACTAATAGTTAATTTTGTTGGTTCGGTCTTCGATTCCTCTTTAAATTGCTAGTTTACTAAATGCATATACTTTGGTTGTTAAAAGTATTCCACAAATGATTATTGACCCATCATTTGACAGCTTAACCCTATAAATAAAAGGGCTAGAGATCATAGCATGTTTGAATTAAACCCCTCTCGAGAGGGTCCCATCTCTTCCATAACGCACCACAGTCATTTTCTTACCTCGGTCTGTGAAGGGCACTATGGACGAGGGTGGACTACCAATCGCTACTCTGCAAGTTTTGCTTTGTTCTCCTTAGCCATTGCCCCTACTAGCTAGCGAGAAAGAGCGGTCCCTTGTTTGTGAACTCGAGCTGAGGAAAAACGAAAACTGAGAGTGCGAATCTTTAAATTCAACCCATCTCCTACCAAATCCCTCAAAATCGCAGGCTCTAAGTCACTCCGATCAGTTGATGGCTGGGTATATTGGCTTTGATAATCCGGCAAAGTAGTGTGAATCTCTATCAATTAACTCAGTCCCTAATCTTCCGGTTGAAGTAATCAACAATGATGAAGCGGCTCTCCAAATGACATTAAGAGGACTTCCTTTCTCGAATATTCTTAAGGTAAGGTCTGATTGATTGGCCAGAGGATTATTTGATATGGATACGACTCGGTGATTTTGGTTTTTCGATCCTAAACCATGTTCTCAATTTCGTTCGCATAAAATGGCATTTTGGCCTTAAAATCACACAGGCGACTTTCACAATTTCACGTTTTTTGTTCTCTTCTCGCTTAAGAAACAGGACTTTGCACTTTAATCGTACTTGACATAGTTAGAAAACACCGCCATCAACTTCTCAACTTGTATTAATGATGGGAAATGTTTTGGATACCTAATTAATGGATTAGTTGCGATGCCAAATATCTCACTTGATGTGCGTTTGTAGAATCACTCATCCATACTAATAGTAATTGTCAAGACCCAACTGGGGACATCAGTTGAATGGAAGGGAAATAATACTATGGATAAAAAGAGATCGCTGTGAAATTGAATTTTATCCATACTTCATTGGGAACTGAGTTGTGCATTTTTCCAACGGCTAGTGCACTTGCCCAATCGTACATCTTCCACGCCCCAAAATAGGGCCATTCAACCCCCATAAAAATTTTCTGTTTGAGAATTAGTCTGCGTTCTTGATGAAATCTGTAACCATAGCTATCCATTTTTTTCGTAATTATCTTTCCTCCATAGGACGTGGAAGAATCCATGTCAGGACTCCAGGATCGAGACCAGTTGGCCCAAATCACCGGTGACAATCGACGACTCCTACTTGAAACCCTAGAGCATATTGTTTCGAGTCTCTCAATTAATGCGGGTGTTCTTCGTACTCTGGAGGAGGAAGCTGATTTGGTTGATATTGAACGCTACAAGGAGGCGGCTTCCTGTCTCGATGCCCTCTTTAGAGCTGAACGAATTCCCGGTGCGTTTCTTCGGCAGTAATATTGTAGTTCAAACTTCCAAACATATATTTATGATTAACCCAATATTTACTATGATGGCCATGCATACTTTATGGCAGGATTAGTCTTGTGCACCCCAACGGATAAATAAAGAAATAAATTGTTGTGAACCAAATCGGTTGCATTAAGGGATGAAAATGGTACAGAGTATCAATCTAGATTAGTTTCATGATTTTTGCTTTTTCCTCTTTGGATTGAGGTTTATTGAATCTGACTCCATTTCTCCGGTTGAAGGAATCGTAGTAAAGTGAGGTGGATTATACTCCTTCTGTCGCTAATCAACATATTGAAGGCTAGATCTCGAGATCGAAAAGTCGAGTCCATCGTGTATTGAAATGTACCAGATGTGACTCTAAGATCATTTCCAATTGCATAATCAAAGTTAGTTGGACTTTAGTAAAAGCACTAGCTCTCCTTCATCTGATATCCTGTCCCCATCATAGTTGCACATTGCTATTCTCACTTTCACAACTTCATTTTCGAAGCTGGATGTTATCGTTACTGCTTGTTATTTTTACTGCCTGGGTCCTTATATCTCCAGGTTCAGAACTAATTCCTTGGCAGAGGTATAAATTTTCTATTTTCCTCACCGTTGCAGATTATGTACATTTTGCGTTGTTCTTTCAAAATTATGCAAGTGCATTTTTGGAAGTGAGGTAATCTCAGGATCTTCCAGATAGGTCCTTCTTTTTCTCCTGTCAGATTCATTACTGCGAGAGGCTTCAAACACTCTTTTTCGACAGCCCTTAAAGTCTAGGGTTCTTAGAGGCGTCTTTCTCAAGAAATATTGTTCTACACTTGCTTATGCTAACGAAAGGTCTAACACCTTAAATATTGAGAGGCTTTTTAACTATCTTTTATTTTTTGATTTAACTGGATCGTGCTGTCATTCAATACTTGTAAACAGCTCTATTTGTGATGTACCTTTTAAAAACCATATACAGGGGAGGAACATCTGCAAGCAGTTTCAGAGAAGTCCATGGAGTTGGTATCCTTACGAGACAAGTTCGCCAATCGCCTTTCCCACCAAATGAACTCATTAATCGTCAGATTTAGTGCGCAACTGATGCGAATTGCACCGGGAGTCTCCAGTGTTGCCGGTGGTAGTGGTGGTGGTGGAGGAGGGGTGAGTGAAAGTATGGCTGATCTATCGAGTGGAAGTGGGGTCTCGCGCCTTCATCACCGTCTCCATGTGCCGGGGGCGGGAAGTGTACTCAGTCTCTCTGGCTCGAGATCTAACCTATCGGGCATTAGCGGAGGCGGTAATGGGGGAGCTAATCTTGGCCATTGTTATGAGCTTCTGTCTGCCCAACGCTCCGAAATGCTTCAAATGCCATCGTTGGTTGGTGGATGGTTGCAGAACAATAGAACCGACGTCTTTCGTTCTCTAAAAAGGGTAAGTATTTCTTTCAAAGACTTCTTAATAAAAACCTGTTAGCAAGATATATCGACGACTATGGGTTCGGTCTACATATCGTTTAGGGGATATTGCGAGCCCACTTTGTTGTAGTGCGTTGTTGAAATTAAGATTAGTATGGTTCTGGATAATTATTTGTAACGATCAAAATGTCCTGGCAACAACATAATATCTGATTATTTACTGTAGCTCATTGCCTCCTCCGTTGATTTCCATGTCAATTAGGAGCATTCCAAACCTTATTTTGTGTCCCGTTATCGAAATCAGCTTAGCCTATGCAACTGCTCAATTATAAGACGCATGTGATTGTGGCATTTATGGCTTTTACTGAAATCAAAGCAGCCTTAGAACCCTTGATCACGCGAGAGAGGCTAAGCTTGGATTCGGTAGGAAGAAGATATCCTTCCGATCGTCCTCTTTGAATTTGTCTCTGGTCTTATTCTAACATTTATTAATATTAGTTCTCTAGGGGCGACATTTCTATTAGAGCTTGCAGCTGTTAAAAGGTAAGACTAGTACTATCCCCAAACCACTGCATTCCAATCTCCAATGACATGGACAAAAAGACATGATGGATTTGTCTGTTTAGTTCATGTGTATAGAACTTGATCTGAAACGCCGTTGTGGAGATTACATTAAACAACGCGTCATAATATATCGGGAAAAGGATAGAATGGCAGTGAATTCGATCATTTTTGGGGTGACTGATTTCACATCGGTTCCCCTGATAGTTGTTTAACCAGGCCTTTGTATGAATGATAGTTTTGGCTTGGTAATCGAGGTGAATAAAAGCCGATGGATAATCGGTCATCTCTACGGCAGATTTAGTCATTGGAAATGCTCGAATATATTAATTCGTTCTTTTTGAATGGTGTATTTGTATGGGCGATTCTTCGCTTGAATGACGCTGTATTTCCTTTTAGCAATACATCGATAGGATGCAGACGTTCTTCTACCGCCTTTACCACGAAATCATTCAACAAGGAATACAGACAATCCTAGGCTTAACCAAGTCCTCGAAACGTATTTCCAATTTTCCACTGTAACTACTCGTACTAATCACTCCAAAAATGTTTAACTCTCTCCTCATCTCTGGTTAGATGATGCGGGGAAATCTGACTCTGATAACTTCAGTGTTCTAATCGTATCTCAGAGCAACGCATTGAAGCAATTCAAACCCGTCTTCGAAAGTTTAATGGATCAGCTTTTTTCCCTCGTTAGTGGTGAAGAAGCCTTTATAATGGAGCTCTTTTATTTGGATAATTGCAAAGACGAGATGGACACGTTTGCCTGTATGCAACTCCTATTCAGTGGTCTTCCTGACGGAATGGGAGAACTAATTCGCCTTTGTGAGAATCAAAATGCGCTCTTCTCCATGTTTATACTCCAAGTATTATCACAAATAGCAACAGGATTGGACGAAAAGTCGAAGGACCAGAAGCAGCAGCAGAAAAAGAGACTGGCTGGGTCATTTTGGAATCAGCTGATTAATCGTTGCATCTCCGATACGCGAGCTGTTCTCGAACGACATGTGGTAAGTGGAATATGACCTTGTAATCCTGATGCTTTACTAGAACTCCTTGAATCAACTCTTCAGAGACAGCAAACCAAGTAAGAAAGCGAGATGTGGTGTACTCAACATGATCCGAGTGTACGAGAATTTCGCAGAATCCTCAATACTGGTCTTTGGTGCAGGTGCCAAGATCCTGGAACAGGCTCACAATGATCTTATTTGTTGTCTTATGAATGAGCTGGATCGGGTGGCAGCGGAGAGCGTTAAAACACCACCCGAGGTCGTTCTATTAGGTAAGTCGTCTCTTGATCATTTTGCCTCATTCGAAGCGGTAACCCTTTACAATTATGAACGTTTAGGGTCATTCAAATTACTACATAACTTCCTACGAGTGTTTTTACACTTCTCAGTGAACATGCGCTAGCTGTCAAACAAAGTTTCACTAGCAGTTTCTTTCTTCAGACATCCCAGTAGCCTTAAAACAGGTGTACGATCTCCTTCCTACTTTGATAGCTTTGATATGATTTATGATGCTTATAGAGAATTATCATCGTCTGTACGATATCCTCTGTCGACTGAAACTGCCTTCATTGAATGACACCCGAAAGGAGGCCAAAGCTAGATATCAACGAGCTTTGCAAGAATACTCTATGAACTGCATGGGACGACCTTTGGAAGACCTTCATGTAAGCCCTGAACCCAGCTTCCGTGCGTTCATTGGATAGGGCGTGAATTTTAGGCATTTTTATGTTTTTAGAATTTCTTCGAACAGGTTCAGGGAGCTCTGGATTCGGGAGTGCGACCTGATGCAATCTGTTATCAACTCTCCTTCCAGAAGCATATGCTTCAAAAAATCATCAAGGAGTACCCGGGGAAAGAGGTTAGTAACTTAGCTCCTATCCTAAATACCTTGCTCAGTGAATGCTTGTTGATTTGTGTTTTCCTGTTAGGTTAAAAAGGGTTTAGAAAATCTTCGACGAAAAGTCGAAAAAAATTTGTCTGAAGAAGGCAGCCTCTTTCTCGTAAGTTACCCTGAAGGCATCTTGTTCACATTTATCAAATATTGGTTATCATATCGTCTTATTAGGTCGTATGGCGATCGATTCAATCTGAGGTGACCAAACAGTGCATGTTCTATGAGGAATTGATACAGAAGTGTTATACGGATTCAGGATTGGCGTTGGATTTCACTATTAATGATCTGCAGCGATACTTTAGTGAAATCGCCGATGCTCCTAAACGCCACTTGGTTGGTTGATGACGATGAACGGCTGTGATATTTTAAAAATCTACTGGATATTTCCTGCTTTGGATTTGATTTAAGTATTCCTGCGTAAATCTTGGTCAAGTAAAATGGTTGTGAAGACAGAGTTATATGAATTGGACTATTAAGAATGGTAGTATTCACGAAATCATTGAAAGCAGAGGTGTTTTAAAACTCAATCTTCGGTTAGGGTGGGGAGTGGAAGGGAGGAGAGTAGTGTTGGCTGACCTCCCTTCTGGTCTATCACCTCGTCAGCCGGAGGTTTTCTCAACGGGAGCGCTAAGTTGATTTTTGATCCTCCAACAGTTGATATTTCTATAAAGACAAACATAACTGATGCAAGTAGTCGTTCATAGAACTGCCAGTGGTAACTGGGTTGTGAATTACCGCCTAACCGCCGTGTCCAGATTACGTAATAGCCTTTCAAATTTCGCTTGCTTAGTGGGTCATGATTTCCGTTCCTGTTTTCACTTCCCTGGTCTCCTCGATTTCAAGGGTTCGGAGCTTTCTTTGCAGTTTACACAACATTTCTACAGGGTGGATGCTATTATGCAGATACCGGTCATTTTGACTAACAGGCAGCTACTTGTATTGTTGGGGTCGCCCTTCGTGGTCAGGCCTAGTCACGGTTTTTGTTCTTAAGGTTGTTGAAATCCGTGTTTGACGGGAGAACTCTAGAAGCAAAAATAAAAGAGTTCTGGGAGTTAAAGAATAATGTATACGCAGACAGCCTAAAATTTTATCAACTGATGGCTTAATAGATCACACTTAATAACACTAGTACATTGGGTAGATTGAGTGCTCTTTTTCACCAATGGAATTGAATGAAAAGCATTTAACCAAAGTCAAAATGTTTGTTTAATCGTATGGTTTTTGTAATTAATATATGGCCTTAAGGTGGATGGTTGCGAGGCGAACTGTTCAACGTGTGATTCGGTTTCTTGTTAAATTTCTGTGATGGTAAATACACTTAGAATGCTAATAAATTCTGTTCGTTTTTGTTACTCGGTGTGTTTCATTTCCGAAAACTGATTGGTTTTTTCCTCAAGTATTTAGTTGTTTGCAGAACTTTCTCTGTAAATTCATTAATACCCATCAATTTTTTAATAGCTGACGGCTCATCAAGCATTCGAATTTGGAATAATCCTGTTTATTTTCTCAACACTCCTTAAACTTGGTCTATCTTCAGGAGGAGATGACAGTATTGTATTTCAACAATGTCTCTGTTCCTGCTACTTATCTCAATGCAATCATACCCCGATTATTCCTTACTTCTCTCCTGTTACAAGGCCATTCAAGCCGAGAAACCTTAATTTCCTTGAATCTATCATCACTTGGAATTGCGAAGATGAGTGCAAGTATCACTGTATGTGGTGGGCTATTGAGGAATTCGAAAGCCGTGGCGCTAAACCTCAACAATTTTTTGGAAAAGTAAGTCTGGCCTATTAAGTAACTAATAGATTCTAACACGCTTCTCCAAAACTAGTTCTAGACTAATAAAGCATACATTAGTATCAGCTAAGTTCAGCTGCTCTTGTTCATGTCATTTCTAGATACATGCACAAATAAACTCCATATGAGATGCGTAAGTTGTCAAACAGCATACCTGCGTACTGTAACGCCTTGAGTTTAACGCTAATCAACAATTTCAATTCGTTCCCTTCTATGTCGTTTTTATATTGCTTTTATCTTATTATAGTGGCCTCAGCTGCGGATCTTCGGAGCTCAGGAACCAGCTTCAGCTTTCTTTTCACTACTTAACCTTGGTGCCCAAATCATGGCTCTTAGAAAATTTTTGAGTGAGGTTGGACCAGAAGCACCAATCTTCGGGTTTTGGTTGCTCTTTGCTATTGTAAGTTCTCAACCATAACTACTTATATTCAATCTAGGTTTTGTAGAACGGCAAGAAATATGTAGAAGATTTAGCTGTGAGAGTCAATAAACAGATGTTATGTCACCACTTGCTTGGCAAGTTGAAAAAATCATTTTTTTAGATTACATTTTTGGTGGTAACCTCACCACTGTCTGTTCGTTTATTCTAAAGCAGACCTTTGTGCATGCCGAGTTTTAAAATGTCGCATACCTCGCCATTTACACTATCAATTTTGGGTTAAACGTGGTCCAAAAGTCTAAGTTGTTTCAGATTCAGCCAAATGCGCTTTCATTATGTTTGGAAACTGTACGGGAAAAAGAAGGAAAACTGGCGGGCTTAGGCCTCAGGTTACTAAGCTTTCTAGCGAGATATAAGATTATTTAAAAAGCCTTCTCTTTAGGCCCATCTTATGAATCTGGATTCTAGAGCAGCTTTATGAAAACGCTTGGCCTTGAGGAGATGAAAATTCCACTTAGAAGTCGTTTTATTTGTGATCTCAGCTAAAGTAAAATTGAACGTTACTTGGAGATTCTCCGTTCATCCTATTTTATCCATCTTAATGAATTTTATTATTTTCCGAACCATCAGAGGTTCATAAATGGAGATTAGAATAATTAAACTAGGCCAATATCTAATCAAAATTCAGGTGGAAGCATGTTTATGTCGAATTAGTAAAATCATCAACTTCTAGCGGAGAGACAGAACTATGCCATGCCCCTATGTTTTATGAAGACATTGAAAGATATTGAAGTGTTTATGGGCTATACTTAATAGTATTTATTTCGATTTAGCTTAAAGGTTCTAGTGTCATTTTGCATATTGGCAAAATAGATCTAGCTATTTCTCAAGCCGATTACTGTTTACGTTTGACCGCGCACGCAATACACACCATTCTGCTCACTCCTGAACTGATTTGATTGCTTGCATCCGAACATAATACTTAATTCAAGATGGTCACACTTAAGTTATCTTGAGTAATTAGATTCTTTTCAGTCGTGATAAAAATCGCATTTACATGATTTACATTTGGAGTAATTCATTTATTTATAGGCTAGTATCAATGCCTGGTTCTGGTCGACCGTCTTTCATATCTACGATTCCAGTTTTACCGAGGTTCGTTTGAGTCTTTTTAATGATTTTTTTCAATTGGATTTCTCGACTTCTGCCACCTCTATTGACAACATGACGAAAGAGCTGATTTATGTGAAAGTTCGTTCTTGAGCGGTCACTTACCCTAGCATTCTCTGTTGGACAATACTGACCTTGCAGACTTTCAAATCAAGGACCTCTCTACTTTGATTTCCTCTTTAAAGGCTATATGAGTACTTTTGTTAGTTTGGTTAACCTATTTTCCGCCATTGGATAAGCTGGTCAAACTGTATTCTTGTCTGGGGCCTCCTTTGTCGTCAACTGCAACATTCGTATTGTTTCATAGCACTACGACGTCTTGTGCTGTGTTTATTGCATTTTGTGAACACAAATGATGGTAGGGCGGATGTTAAATCGACATCTACTTTGTGTTTTAGTAAGCAAATCGACCTCTGGTGGTAGTTTTATTTTGGTATTATGGTTAATTTTTTTTGTGAAATACGTTATAACCATGGCCTAAACTGAAAAGAAAAGCTATAGAGAACTATTAGGGTTATAGAACGGTGACTTCACGCTATGCAATTCATACTTAACTACAAAGGAAAGGGTTGGATCTGTTAGGAAGTATAGGGACCCTGCAGGGTGCGTGTATTCAACAACAGAGCGGATCCTTCTGGAGTCCAGAATAATGATAATCGAAGTAAGGCTTGTACAGTGTTAACTAATTTGTAAAAAGTGGATGCATTCATGTGATGGCTGACATTTATTAGGTAAGTTCACATACACGTTTTACTTAATTGTTTATTGTGGGTACGAGTCAAAACTACAAAATAAAAAAATATAACGATATGGTGATGCCAAATCACCGCAACCATCACTGTCAATCTGTTGAGAGGATGACATCGAACGGATATTATCTGAACGTGACCACGTTACAGTTACTTAAGTTTTAATATTCACCTTTAAAATCATTTTCTGGAGTAAGGGGACCTAATTATTCTGCATGATTTTTGGATCCGAATACATTTCAGAAAATGGATTATTGTTCAGCCTACTTCCTCGTGGGAACTTTCTTTCTAACAACCTTGGCCCGGGTAACTAATGGAATTCGATGGAAACGTTTCCGGTATCTTCTTCTTCTCCTCGTCATTCAGCATCTTCTCTCCTATCTCTTCTTCATTCTCTTCGCCGACGGGATTGAATACGACTCTCATGTTACTATGAGCATGGCCATGGGTTAGTAAACTTGCTGCATGAGTGACTTAGCAGTTGATACGAGTTTGAAATCTATCAGTTTTATTGAAATCATCACTCACATAAGATAAGGAACAGAAGACGTCTAATTGACCGATTAGATTGGCGAATCATTGTTTTAGGATATGGTATGTGGTGCTTAGAGAGGTCTCTTGTATTCAACTTTACCTTGACAAATTGGACATTTCATCACAGGCCATTTCCTGCATGTTAGATGTTCTCAATACCATCACGATGTGTAGTTAATCCAGTTATTCTGTTTGATGCTGTATTTGTACTTTAGAACAATCATGAACATAGAGATGCTAGTCATACTAGCTGTAATTAGAATACCTTTACCGCATTAGTTTTTAAAAACTCTCCTTTTTTGATCAGAACGTTAGAAAATTACAGTGATCATAGGTATAAATCACTGGCGGAGGGGAAGTCCAAGGGGAAGAGCTCTTTGGAAGTGATCAGTCGGTTAGAACACGAGCTTAGTTCGACACACTCCTTACTCTCGCATTTCACTTCCTCCACGTCTGCCAGGTTAGTCGCCGAAGCATTAATGTGCGAATTGCCACCTCAACAGACATTCCGACCCCTCTTAATATTCGTTTGATTTAAACCTTGTAACTCAAGTGTCCCTTTGACTGAGGATCCCACACAATTATCTCGACCCCTGCGCATCTAGAATTCAGTGGCCCTTCTTTGCAGGTGGCCAACCCAGTGCTCAGAGTCCGCATTAATCCCCATCCTTATGTACATTTCCACCTGCGTGGTCAGAAAGGTATGCAGTTATTCCGCTTTGCCAAGGGGTCTTAATGTTTGACTTCTGCTTACAGCCTAAAGTTAATGACACGGAAGGTTCTAACAGTTGGGAGGAGTTTCTGATCATTCTAGAGAGGCCATATTCTTCTCTCGTCGGGATCATTTATATTTCCTGCCGAGTGGCTATTTGAAGGAGCAGAGCTGTTCTCGACCAATCCTCGAGAAGTAAACCGAGATTCCTGTAGTGATTCTCTCGCTGGACCGGTTCAGTTCATTTTTGTGAAATGCACTTTTCTTGCCTTTCATCTAGGCTGTTTGTTCTCTTAAAACAGTCGACACAGCTAAATCTTTTTAAAGCCAACCTTTAGTGTTGCTGCAAAGGCGTTCGCCAACTTGTAGAGTCACCAAAAGCAGTTTCTGTGCAAATTTTTACTTCCTAGAACATAAACCAGGTAGTGGGCAGTGGGGAAGGATTCTGCATATCGTCGACCGCTTGGCACGAGTTTGGGTTACTGTACTTCGTTTTGTTAGTGTGTGAGCATTGTAATTTGGTGAAATGTAAATATGCAAATAGGCAAAGTTAAGCATCCAATTTCGACTTCCGAATACATACCTGTGGTTTAATTTCGAATGTGTGAGTCATTTAAACAAATACATACATACATATTTACGCAGGTAGCGAAATTGGTAAGGTACTTCTAAATCACCGTAGTTGTTGATTAAGCTGGAGCGCCCCAGGTATTCTTCCTTTATATTGGAAATCATCGAAAGTGACGAAGAAGGTGCTGCCCAAATGTAGTGGTAATAATCGGTGAAATTTCCTGGTACAGCCACTGTGTGTGATCTTAAGCGAAGAAGTATCTTCATCAGGTGGGATAGTGTTGCTAGTTGGCATCAGAGATTTAACCGTTTTCTATAAATTTGGCTCTGAAATGATCATTGGTCACATTTTTCCCTGCCATTCATTATAATTTTGAGTGACTTGTCAGATTGGCCGATCATTGGTCTAAGACGCTCCTTCAACTTGTTCCTACTTTCGATTTCGTTTCTTTTCAGCCGAGTAGCAATGAAATCGATGATTTTTGCACGAATAGATTCTATACCATTTTTTTAAACTGTACTCTGCTGTTTTTGCCCCCTCTCTAGGTCTGATGACAATACTGTGCTGGCTGTTGTTCATGCCACAGTCTCATTCCAAAGATTTTGGTGGCGAGCAGGTCTCCTGCCGGGGCGTCAAGATTACCATGGTTTACATTGGAATTGCTTCCATGCTGGAAGTCTTCGACTTTCCCGCCCTCTTCAGGATCTTCGAAGCTCACTCTCTCTGGCATGCCGCCACTGTTCCCATCTACTTTCCTATTTTCTCGTGAGTTTCCAAATCACTGATTCATATTTTTTTAACTTGAAATATCGCTCTTAATGCCTACGCTAGAGATCTTACCTTATCGGTTTTAGCCAGTGATGACATAATCTTAAAGTGACGATTTTTGATACAGCTTCAGCGATCTTCTACTAACTAAAATTCGATTTCTGGAATTTTCAGTCGGCAATTGTGAATGAATTCAGAAAGCTGCGCTGGACCCCATTCAGTGATTTTAATGATAAGCCACACCAGTTAGAGCGGGTATACGTAGGAATGACCAAGTGAACAGTCCTCATTCAAAGAGGCTCCTTCATCGCGATAAATGTTGGAATTTTTCTTCGGTATAAACTTAGGTCTATTATTGCCATCTGAGCCTATTTCATAGCACTACAAGCGAACCGGTTGCGTCCACGAGGTTTTACCAATCCGAAGGATTCAGTATATTCCTAGGCTGTTAACAGTTTTATCTTCAGTCGATTAACTTACCGGCCTTTCCAGTTAGATCACATGGTTGGGTTGTCTGAAATTAAGATTTTTACTCATACCGATGCTCTCATTTTTACTACGTTAGGTTCACCTTCACTTGCCTCCACATGAAGACGAAGACGCTTCTTCTAATGTCCAATGGTCCAGTGTTTAACGAGCTTCATATCGGCTTTGAAACCCATTTTTCAGCCCAGACAGTGACTTTAGATTGCTGCATCGGGTAGAACTAACGCCATTGAAATTAAGTGAAAAATCAGTGGATTGAACCTTTCTTCAACTGGAAACGGTGCATAAAGATAATCTCGCAGTTTCTAGTGGTTACTCGTTAATCTCCTACTTTGATTGATGCCGATTCAAATCGAAGTCACATTGGTTAAATGCTGGACATGTAGGGGTTAGTTGCAATAGCTTTATTAGGAATTTCATTGCTTTGAAAATGCCTTACATGATTTGGGCAACTTTTTCTTATTTTATTTTAATTTTCTCCCCACCCATTGGGGCAAGTCCCAAGGACTTATTGGGGGTACAACAGAAGTACAAATAGCTTTTATAACAAGTAAGCACAACAGAACACAGTAAAAACGTTTGCTGACGTCTTCGACTGTCTGGCCTCTTCTCTGGCGTAGCTTCGTCCGTCTTCATGTCTTCTACCAGAAATCTTTCGAAATTCTGATGGAGACCTCATTCATCGCTACATGCATGTGCATTCCACATTCCAGTTTGAGACCATAAATCCGTTTACTTACATCTTGCCTCGTGTTCCAAGCTGTAAGAAGTTGTACATCTGCTGGCATAATCTAATTTTATACGCCCGGAGGGTGATTAGTCCTAACCGGCCGCCCCTCTCATTAGCCCCCAGAAATGCCCCTGGGGTTACCGGTGGTCACCACGAGGAAATTGAGAGTAGGTTTGACCACCTTGGGCAACTGTAAAATTCTCTGCGCAGTCCTAGCTATAGCTTGGTGACGGTTCATGACAGTCTATGCCTACGATGTTCGAGATGTTGCAATCTTTAGCATGTATGTTGACTTTTTGCTGATGCCCTAGCTGGTCTAGCTGGATAAAACGACCTTCGTAAGAATCGGTCTCATTCTTCAAGATCTCTTTGACCTCATTCGAGCTAATGCATTTAATAAATTAAACACTAAAGTTAACAGTCTTAAGATTTGCCGATTCTTCTAAATATACTTTTATTTCTACCACTAAAACACTACTGTTATCCTTCAAATCTTTTATTTTCTACTGTTCAACTTTTTGCCATCAAGGAAAAATCCTTTTTTCTTTGCACTTTTTATAATTCCTTAAGTTTCATTTTGCCTCGAATATACCGTCCATTAGTACCTTGTAAAAAGTTCGGTTTTATAAACATTCCGAAAAGGCGAAATTGGCAAAGAACATGCTTTATTTGGCAAACGACAAAGGGCATTAGGAGTGGGCGGACCAGGATTTTCCTAAATGCGCAGACATCAGCACCGTTCAAAAAACTTCCTTTTGTGCGTCCATTTTAAAAGTAAGATACAATCGTCTAGGGCTGTTCCAAGGCCAGTAGCTTGATCTATACGATTCGTGTACAGTTCGTTTATTCCGAAATACAAATACTACGTTGAATGAAATATTACTTCGGTGCTCATAGTTACTCGCACAAAATGTTCGAAATTGGAAAGAAATAGAGAGCTGTTAGTTCTAATTCTCGGGATTGTTTGCTGATTGCTAATTCGCCTGCCCCTTACTGGCCATTATAGTTGCGTCACAGCACACAGTCGTCTTAGAGAATAAATTTGCAGCAAATAATGCAAACCCCAAAACGTCAATGACTGCATCATTTGTAAAAGGTTAGGGTCAGTTAACATGACTACCAGATAGACCGATCTTTTTTTAGAGTGTAAAAATGAATCCCAAACTTTATATTTGGGAGAAGGAAAGCATTTTGATATCTGTTTGATGGAGGAGCACATAGTTTGTAATCCACTTTTAGACCATTATCAACTAGTGCGGCCGGTCATTTTAACCATTGAAATGATCAGTCGCTATATTTTAGGCTATTTTCATTCTAATTTTAAGGTTATTAAGCCGAAAGATCAATCTCTATGGTTTTTCAATTTAATATTCATCACAAAAGTCAAGTAGTAATCATTCTGGTTTGAATCGAAATCGAAGTTGATAAGATCCCAATCCGCTATCCGCTGTCCTCATGATCAGTAAGGGAGCGGCCACTGCGGACCGATCAAACCAGGCACTACCAAAAGGTAGGGAGAGTCCCGCCTTATCAGGAGTATTAGACCTGTCACAAAATTTTGCACAGAGATCGAGACCTCGAAAACGTCGTTTTTACAATTAAAATTATGATGAAGATCAGATAACATACCTTTTTCTCTAGAGCACTTCCATAATTTGCTACTTTTCTTTCAGATTTGTGACCAAAGACTGTTTGAATCTCCATCGACTCGAGCTGAAAAAGAAAAAAATGGAGCAAATAAGAATTTTGGAACCTCTCTGCTAGTGTTCTTGAATCACATATTGCAAATGCTCTTATTTTTATAAATTTTCACACCGTCTACCTATGATTACTCGTAAATTCGAAGTGAAATGCGTTACATTTGGCGTCAGGTGCTTACCGGTATAATGTGTGTTTTGCCTACTTGAGCTTAGAATCGTGGTGTTATCATATTTCCAGAAGTGCTCCCTGACCTGGCGGGTTGGAATAAATGACCCGAATTTACATCAATGCTTGCAGGAGGGCTTTTGTGTACTGCCTCTCCAAGCTAGCCAAATAGCTTACCACATACCCACTTGGCAGCAGGTGAGGTAAGTTGAAGTTCCTGGGTAGCACTCAAGTGAACTTGATCAATTTTTACCTGTCTTTGCACAAGCGCTTTTGCAAATATATATATATATATTGGAGATGATAATGAGAGGAACTCGAAAGCTAACCAAAGGAGTGGACTGTCTTCTCCCACAGTCCCATTTGCATGATGTCTGAAATATACTAAAGGCACATTGGAATGGTATCAGAAATGTAGTTTTTACGAAAATGAGATTTGCCGATTGTTGATTTGTCAAGCTATACCGATTAAGAAGTGAGAGTTATGCAGAAAGTACATGAACCCAATTTACAGTGATTGGGGTTTCAATCCCCCCCCCCCTTTCAAAATAGCTTAGAAAACTATGAACCAGAGGAGCTTTATACTAATTGATCTGAAACTTCCAAAAGCAGTGGCCCTTAATAAAACTAATAAAATGTGGAGGAGGATCGAAATAAAAGTACCTTATACTCGTTCCTTAAGCCGGACCGGTGGATGGCACTGCCATACTACATGGTTTTCTCAGTTAATGCAGAATCAGTGCTCCGAAGTATTTTGAAGATATTGGCGTTACCGGAGCAGATCAGCTAAGGTGTAAAAAATGATTTTTAGAATTTATTAGCTTCATGGCTTCAAGCTATTTTTGAACAAACACTTATTTCACTGGGCAAGAAAGCCAGAGGACAACAAGGAGCATTTTGAACAAAGACTGAGTACCAAAGACTTGATATTGGCCTTGGAAATGAGAGATGACGGGTTATTTCAGCGAAAGCGGTGAATTAACTCCTGACTCAACTTAGCTTCATGAGTATAAAGTTTTGAAACACAGCACGTGAGTAATTCGACTACACTAAGTGAACGTTTCTCATTTTACGATAATAAATGATTATTATCGGAACCATTATTATTGTTTTCGGAATCTAGAGAAAAAAATCACTCAGAAAAGCCAATCAATAGAATCGTTGGCGTTTTAGCACTATTCAAAGCACTGTGATCATATTCAGCAAAAAGGTATCCGTTTTATCAACGGATCACATTTTCAATGAGAGCTGCATAACTGCATAACAGTACAACATTCGATTTCGCAGGCTGCTTTTAGCTAATGTCACAAACTGTTAGACCAGTCGACAGTCGTAAGAATATTCAGTTCTCGCTTATGGCTGCGAATTGTAACAAGCCCAGTACATACATTTCCGCTAGGAAGATGTGGGTAAGCCACTGTTTTCTGAGATTTAAAATAGTAAGGCTGGATTCTCCACTATCCGATTTATGCTAAGGACAAAATATCCCGTGAGGAAATGGGATAGGACACACCAGAATAGCAGCACCAGTCAACCAGCGAATAAAGAAAAGAAGGGTGCATCCGCGCTGTTGCTAATTGAAACCTGGACTGAAAATTAGGTCAAAATCTTAATAGTTCGGTATATTATCAGCGCATTTTTTACACAATTAAAATTATTAGTAGTATTTATTGACAGTCATTCTAAAATTTTCAACACCAACTTATGAAGTAACTGAGCACTTCATATTTTCAGTGTAAATGCTATAAGACAAGTTGAAGTCGTTCGAAAATTCAGCAGATCGGTTAGCTTTAATATTCGCGCATACAGCTCCTAAATATATTGAAATTAAGACAGTTTAAACACACGGCCAATGAGGATTTGAAAGGGTCAAATAATTAAAAATTCTCTTAAAATCAGACAATTACTTTTGGAGAGAATAGTGGGTGTGCTTATGGATTTTATCTGTGCTCGCGCTTAATACATCTATTGGCCGCCAATTTACACCCTGAATCTAGACTAGCTGTCATGTTTACGATGCCTTGAATCAATTCTCTAGTGTGGGTGATAACTACTGCTATGAACTGGCTATTACTCAGAACAATCTGTTAGTACTTTTTGCAACGAACGGTGCTCTCTTTGCGAAAACGATGTTAATATAAAACTTACTAAAAAGAACTATTTCATATCCACTCTCTAACATGTTCTTTAGTTAAATGAGCACTCACTAGCCATAGAAATGACGCCCTTATCAAATATATGAATAAGAATTAAGACTGCATAGTGGATAGTACTCAAATGAGATTGGTCTATGGATGAGTTTCAAACATTTAAAATCATTTTCGGCTAATAAAACAGTCATTTTGGTTGATGATGTGGTGGGATGTTTAGACTTATGGCAGCAATAAAACCAACTAATGATACAGTGCACCCGTGACCAATAACCTTAGCATCATACCTCAAACATTTCATATATGAGGTTAAAAATCAAATCGAATTTAAATTAAATTAAACTATAACTAATTAGATCTATTAAAAGCTACTATAAAATCAAAGCTATTTTCTTACCCGAAATAACCCCGCTCTCAAGGCAATTGTGTGCCTAAGTACTAGCGCTTATTTGGTGACGGTTTTGCAGATGTTCCCCTTGCCAGCGCTTCGGTGTTCTAGAAGTTTATTTGTGACTTATCCCTCAAAATATCTATCGAATTATCGTCAAACACACAGCAACCCATTGTCTTGCGATGGACGTAAAGTGTATCGCGAGCAACGACTCCTCGGGTAATCACTGTTTGCAACTGCTAATAAAATTAATATTCTTTAGAAATTCATTGTTTTTTTTTTCTATTAGTTTCAATTCAACATTAATTATGTGTATACTAGCAGTTCTTTTCTTTTTTTGTTGACTGCGATTTCAATGGCAAATGCAGATACACCAGCAACCAAATGTTTAACATAATCTCGGACGTTGAGCAATATTCGGAATTTCTCCCCTGGTGCTTGGACTCTACTGTCTTGAGAACCCACCCTACGAAGGGTAGGCTTTGCCGTCTCTCAGTTGGATTCTACCCATTTAAGGAAAGTTACGACTCTTGGGTTACGGCCGTTAAGCCAGCTCTCGTCAAGGTTAGAACTGCGCTAACATTTCAGCTTTCCATACTCGGTTGAGTTCTGAATCAGTGGCTAATAATTTATTCCACAGTCCATCGCCACCAACAGCGATCTTTTCGAGTACCTGATCAACGAATGGAAAATCCTGCCAGGCTTGCCGAACAACGAAAACACTTGCTTAGTTGAGCTACTAGTGAGCTATTTCACTTCGTTCGTCGATTTCCTATTCGTTCTTCACAAACTAAATAAACAAACCCTATTTTACACCTTCAAGGTCGACTTTAAGTTTCGCTCCAAACTGCACTCGCGCATAAGCGGGATCTTCTTCGACCATGTAATTAACACGATGGTGGGCGCTTTCACGAGTCGGGCTAGTAACCTCCACGGGCCAGGATCGATTCCCCGCCAGTCTCCAACAATCCTCGAGTACTCCAAGTAGCATAGTTACTACTTGGTAGTACCGTCGCTATTATCGAATGCACGTCGAAAACTTCGCCCTTGCTCCCATCCCAAAGTCGGATTTGTCCATATCTCTCATAAATGCTTATATTTGATAACGGAGTGTAAGCGAGTAAGGTAGGCTCGATTGGGAGACAATTCTGTGGTGCACAGACTGCCGACTAATACTCGGGATAAAAAAAACTACTCGTTGTTTAGCAAAACATGAGCGACCGACCAATTAATCACTCAAATCTAGGTCATACTCCGCATACAATCGTTTCACAGTTGTCATTTTGAGTTGAGCAAGCTGGCCGAGAATGTAGAGACAAACGTCTTTAGCATCGTTGTACTCGTGAAGGAGGTCTCGCCACGATTTCATCTCTTTTTCAACATCCTCGGCCGTAAATTCGCTCAGGTTTTGAACTTCGCAAATTCTCGCGCTCAGACTAGAAATAGCCTCATCCAGTTCGCGCTCCCTCTCGTTCGCGAAATCATGAGAAAAGGTAATACTGGTGACGGGGCCCTCAACAAGACCCTTCTAAAGCTTTGTGATTGCTAAAATGGATCCGTTTACCTCTACAGGGGTTGCGTGCTCAGACCTGGCGGGATCGTTGAGGTCCAGCGGTTGCGTATCAAGCTTTGGGTTGCCAGGATTTTCTTCATTTTCGTTTTTTGGACTTAGCGGTGACTTGAAGGGGGCATTAACAGCCGATTTTGAATGCGACTTCTAATCAAGCATGGATTACTGCACAGTCGCAGCAGCCGCATAAATAGCAAATCAGCAACACAAAAACAAAATAAGGAAATTGACAGATAAAATATTCAGTTTATTATGCTACGGAATAGAAAGTACAAGATAGTGTACAAAATTGCAGCCGGGAAGTCCTTATTGCTGTTTGGTTGCAGTGTTCTCCGACGTGGAGCACTGAGGACAGAACCAGAGACCTCGCGGTTTAGTCGTGAGTCCAACACAGCCAAAATGAAACCATTCAATTGGGCAGTTCTTATTGTCACAGGCGACCATCTCTCCGTAAGACACGTCTCCACAGATGCAGTAAGTGGGCTCATTAGGGTCAATAGGCATATCAGTAATGTCCTTCGGATTATTTGTCAAAGCCAGAACTAGAGCTGCCGAAGCAGGCATTCTATGAAGAACAGTATCAGAGCGAACGCTAAGTTTACTTAGTATTAGCAGCAGCTAATGTCTTCTTCCGAGTCTTCTTCATGGCCTTCACATTGGAGGCTCTTTTGAATTCCATCATATCAGCATCCAGCCGCTGAATCTGTCTATCGACCAGCTCATATATGCTCTCAGCTCGAGAAACTTTGTCATTAGAAAGTTCTTCAGCCGTTTGGTAAAGGCTCTGAATTTCGTAGAGAAGTTTAACCCGCTCTTCTTTGGATAAGTGTACTGCAACATGAAGGAGCTCACTCGTCTTCGCGGTCGCTTTTGCTGTGATATTCTGAACTTGCTCGTCGAGATCTCGTATTATTTTAAATTCCTGTTGGAGGTACGGCGGAGCTTGTTCGAGCTCTAAGAATATATCAATTTCTAGTACTTAGACGAACTCAACGCAAAGAAATTTATGGTAAGCGAACAGACGATCGCTTAGTATTAAAGGGCAACTTCAAGCCGATTCAGATAAAGAAGCTCGTTTAATATTTAAATTGTTCCTATTCAAATGTGGGTGAAACGAATATCTAACAAATAGTAAGTCATGAAAAAATCAGAATCAGAAATTGTCGCAACTAGCATAGCGCGTTTTAGAGTTTAAAATAACCAATCAGAAATTGGCACAACTACCGTCAAGAAATTTTTGGAAGTAATCCATCTTATCGAAGGCGCGTTATCATATTCAATGCATGAACTTAGACAAACAAAACTGGGCATCTCACTTTATAAGCAGAATAGGTGATTTTTTCCATGTAATTAATAATCGGCTTTCTCAGGCATTATTTCAAAAACAGTAAGACTGGATACTTTCGTGTGGGTGGAAAATAACAAAAACCGTCTGAATGGTGGCTCTTACATAATATTCATAATATGCAGAAGGTGTGTAGCATATTTACCTGGCCTCTTTTTACAAAGAAAAAATGAAATTGCATTTAAATCAGTCGGTTTGAACAACTGCGCAACAGTGAATTGGATTCTCAATGAAAACACTTTGTTAATTTTCCCATGTTTTCATTGCTTTATATTTATTTTTCTGTATTTAAAAAGAAATCTTCGTCAAGAATACGAACTGAAACACAAGCATCAACTTGATTAATTTAAACCATGCTCTCTATAGCCAGACACGAGTTTTTTTACACACTTCAGATTCCCGCACATTTCCAATACTTACTTCGACGAAATATGTATCACCTACTTGACAAAAAAGGAAAGCATAAAACACTATGCCTTAAGCGAAATTCTCGAATAAAAGCGTTGTCTTTGAGCTGCATGATCGTGCAGAAAATATGCTTGCGAAAGAATATAAGCAACAGGGAACTTTTGAAATTTGTTCCCGCATATTCCAAGAATTAGGTATCACAAACACACAAGTAAGCATGCATCCGAATGAGTTCAACGATTCAATTGGATAAATTGCTTTTTATGGTAAAATGGATGAATCGACAATGAGTGAATCCACTTAACATTCCTTACTCATGTAATTTTTCTCTCCTGACTCATGGGGTTCTTTTAAAAACTTTGTTTACTTATCCGAAATCTTAACTTTATCTAAATTACCGCGCTTATCAGATCGTGGATTTACTGATGCTGCCATCAAACCAAGAAGTTAGTTTTTGTGCATCACCGAACGGAAGCGCGGAGCAGAATGTATAACAATGTACAATATTTGAAGAGCCCTGTTAAGCGTTAATTAGGCTGCTGGAGATGGACTTTAAAACCGAAAATAAAGTGAATGTAATGGCCCGTTGAATTCTTGATGGCCATTAAGAACTCACACCAACGAAAGCTCTCACTAGCTGTCATTCTAATGAAAATGCCGGCGCGGCAACACAAAGTTTTAAAGTTAGAATTTAGTCTAATTAAGAGGGGACACGTGTCCCTCGGTAGTGGCTCAGATCAAAGAGGATCTAATTTTTTTTTAGTTCAACGTGGTGGTTCTTTTGCGTTTACCTTAAGATATACTATTTTAAGCACGAGTTTCGGACTTTATTATGCTGCCATTAAGGCGCTTATATTCGTGCCTTTCTCAATTCTCAGGTCATCATGATTTTGCACCTATTAATAAATAGCTCTTGTCAAGTAGTAAATTTGGATCGGTAACCTATACTTACTTAGCTGAAAGGGGAAAACGACTTGAGAGACCTTCGAATTGGAGGGACCCAAGTTGGGGGGTTTGGCGGTTTTTTTGTAGTGCAAGAAGTTTCTGGCGTTTTCTTGGCATACTGTCCAAGCGGTATTCCTTCAAACTAAATAATTTCACCTTCATCATTCGCCTCCCAATAACCGAAACCCAATAACAGTGTCTAACTGCTCATATTTTCCATCCCGCCCCATCAGACCCTAGCTTGCACTTCTGGCAAACTTTACCTCATGGCATCCCAAGTGCTGTTTATTTTCAATATCCACAAAATTAATGTGATTTGCCGCCCCTATATTCATGTATCCATCGTCGGAGGTGCGAGTATAGCGATTATTATTTGCAGATTTAAATGCGTCCAACCGGATACTTTTATTCGACTGTTGACACGAGGATTATTAAATGAAGCCGTTTCGTGAACTTAAGCGAAGAAAATAAATTTTCAGTTGTGTCGTCAGAGATCTTCTCCGTGGCAGACTGCAAAATGCACCATAAGTGACTTGAAATGAGTTTAGATATAGTATTCCAGACATGCATTTCGAAAATTCTAACACCTTAATTGGGTCATTTTATAAAAAAAAGTGTCGTGTGATTTTGGCTCACCAGATGAAATGAATTCGGAACCTACCGACACAAAAGAGTGCAGACTTACCAATATATATATGCTGCTTGCGATTCTACTTTGAAGGGCTCAGAAGTCAATTCAACCAATACGAAATGGTAAAAAGGTCTCCACTCGGTTTATACATTTAGAAAAACACATAAAAATACTCGTATGCCGACTTAAAATACCATTACAGGCGGTTAAAAAGGTTTAAAAGTTAGCAACAGTCCCAAATAGCTCGATAGAAAGCTGAGCAACACCCAACTGTATCAAATGGGACACTGTCTATTACTAAGAGGTCTTCCTAAGCACTAACTTACTGATATGTATGACCCGCCATTTCCAGGCTCCCATATTAACCCCAGTCATGATGCGACGGTGAAGGGCTTGGTTCTGTCCCAGTATAGAACCTTCCATTCGATCTACGTGATAAGCATTTAACCGATGTTGGTGGAAATTCCAGTCACCAGATGCACAATCACGAGTCGCATGCCAGATAGCTGTCGTGAGCCTATTCATTAGATTACTAAAGTTGGCTTCTATTAAAATTCATTAAGTCCGGATGCAGAGTCTCGTTCTTAGCTTTCATCAGAAAATTTCATTTTTGGCCTAATATATATGGTAAGTGATACATTCCCCACTCTCAACACTTTCCCCGAGTTAGAGCAAGGTTTAAAGTCCGCAGAAGCTCATTTGAGGAAGACTGGTGATGACAGTCTAAAATGAGACTCGAAGCATTTATATTTACTGGAATTACCCTTTAGTATGTTATTGACCTTGTCTACAATGCCGGAGCATTCCATCATTCTCAGTGACTAATGGCATAAAACCAGTACTGATGCACTTCATTGTTTTTATACGTATTCTTGTGAAACCTCAAGGTCCTTCCAATCCACTGCCCAAGCATGCTTCAAACCACGATTATATACGCAGAGATATTTCATTTCAAGAGGCAAAAGACCCGCTGTTGTCAATACTACCATCATGGACTTCATCATAACAAAAGGAAAAGGTACTGAGAAGGTGAGTGCAAGCGACGGTTCAAATTTGTGCGCGAGATTAAAATCCTCGACATAGTCGCATCAACACAAAAATAGGTATCAGTTTCAACAGAAAAAAATTGGGAAAGATAGCTCGAAGGACCTAAAAGAATCAGATAGACAGGCAAGCAGAGATAAGACTTCATAATGTATCTTTTTACAAGAAATTGTCTTTTTCAGGATAAAATGGGAAAGTGAAGGAACATAAAACCCACCAATACCTATTGCTGGGAAGCTACAATGGGCGTCGGCATAGGGTTTTGGAAGGAAAGGGTTGGAACAGCCTCTAAGGCCGTACGACGGGCTTCGTCTTTCACTACTTCATCCTGCACTTCTATAGGTTCTGGACGTTTCATAGAAGTAGTGGTGGCCGGAGTTATCTCAGAGATTGGACAATGATCCAGCAACCTCCTAGAAACTTCGTCCCCCTCCTCACTGGCCTGACGCTTCACGATCCAACTGTCATCAGGTCGCAAACGCAAGGAAAGCGTCCTCACCGGTTGATGAGACTGCTCTTCATCAGGAGCCATGGTAACTATAGAGAGAGTAAGCCGATTCACTTGGTGCGCCCCTGATACCGAGGTTAGGGATCGAGGTTCAGTTAGCGAGTCGGAAAAGTGGCTGCTTGAGGGAACGGCTTTTATTGTTATTGGATGCGCCTTTGGGGATGAGGTCTTTTCAGCTATAAGAGGGAGCACTAATTATCATCCACCAGGCGAATCGAGTCAATCATGACGGAATAAACCTACAAATTTGTGACTGGAAGACAGTAGGCGTCAGGAATATATCATGTTCACTTATAGAAGACGTTTCACCTTCATAAGAGGGTGTAGGCGAGGAGGGAGAAACGGGACTAGAGATACCATTCTGTTCTTTCTCAAAAAAAGAACAGGCAGTGGGATTGAATGGAACGGTAGAGGTGGTGGTGGTGGTGGTGATCGTCGTCGTCGTATTGTTCAGGGGATAGGATGCAGAGGCGATTAGAGGGACGGCGAATCGTGTCAGCTCGGCGGAAGAGCAGACCTCTTCTTTTGAAGTGAAGACCTGAGCAATGGGTGGGAGTGGCGGCTGTTGTCGATGTAAGACAGGAGTGGGAGAAGACTTTGATCGGCTGATTACCACTCCACCACCTCCGATATTATCCATATTCTCGTAAATGTCCGGATGCCAATGGCGGATTCTCTGAGAAGTAGTGGCCAACACAAGACGTCGTATACCGCCTCCACTTACTAGATCTGGAGAGGCTTTAGTTAAAGGGGAGTTTAGCAGTTTAGCGAATAGCACACTTTCCAAAACTATCGTGAAATGCGCTCATTCAACGAAAAATAAACCCTAGCAAAATTCTGGAGAAATCCAAAGATACAAGCTCTATCAACCAGAGGTGCTAGATATTATCGAAAGGCGGATTGTGGTACTGCAGAAGAGGTGGTGTTAAATGATGATGATGAATCATAATGAATACCACTCTTGTTTGAAGTACACGTTGGTGCGGTCTGTGCTACCCTTCCAAAGTAACCTTTATATGCATTTTAATGGCAAAAGGGGATAAAAAGTTGTGAGAATGAGAACGACATTGAACAAACGCACTGAGATATAAAAAAGACGTTATTATTACGGATGGAATCAATTAAATTTAAACGTCTTTCTGAATACATGAGAGGCATTGAAAACCCAAAATACGCAAGGCTTTTAACCATAAAGAGATAAAGGCACCCGAGAAAATGATCATCGAAAGAAAAACCATAAGAAATTTTTTAAAGGCTTCCTCAAGATCCGTGAAGAGTGGTATTTATTCCAGTAATAGGAAAAGAAAAGGCAAGGAAACCAACATCCTCTTAACTTGATTGCTAAGTCCCATAAAATTCAATCTATCACTAAGATGCAGTTAAGTTAGGACCCTCACAATATCAAAAAATCACGATTACCCAGAGTCGGCATCAAAACATACAGAAAACTGTAGCTTACATAGTGGGTCACTGACAAGTCCCTCCTGAATAAGGGGAGGTTGTGGAAGAGTTTTGAAAGCAAACAGTTCCGCATCAAGATCTACGGGTCCAGACGGGCCAGGTGGTGGTTCATAGGCCTCGTAATCGTCTGTCACGTCCATCGACATTTCTGCTAAACATTCCCCACCTACCCGAGCGGCGTTCATAGCCAACGACTCAGGCTTCTTGTCTGAAGCTTGCTGAAAAAGGGCACTGTGCCGATGTGAACTAGAAGCGTTGAGAACAAAAAGAAAGACTGGTTTTCAGCGAGTCGCTCTTGAGTACTCACCATGGGATCTCCCAAAAGGGCTAATTTTAATATGCACCGTTGCAATTAAAAGTCAGTGGTAAACATGGCGATCTAGCAAGCATTTAGGTACGAATAAACTAGCAGGTTAAATTACGAAGGTGTCAACCTTAATTGCAATCTCGACGTTACATTTTACAACCGAAATAGGAAACTTTGAAACAATCGTTAGACAATTCTATCGCTATAATCAGGACAATTTCGCTATATAAAAAGTTGTTTTAGAATGAAAAAGTAAGAGAGAGGCACTTGAACCGCTTTTTCTTGCCCTCGGGGTTTGTTTCCTTAAGTGAGAATGGTGTCAATAGCCACCATTTAAAATAAAGTCAGCCAATAGTGTTGTAATCCTCGCTCTCGATTTCATGAATTATAATAGAGTAGAATGTCTAACTTCCATCAATCATCTAGTGAAAATTTAACGCAAGAGATAACAACTTGTAAAGTGTTATTTCAAAACCTTTACAGAGGCAAAGAGACTGAAACCTACAAATGAGATTGTAAACAAATACAAAGCGCAGAGCTCAACAAGACAATCAATTTTACAGCGGAGTGAGAAAAAAATATAAATAATGGTAGCCGCTCATGAATGGTTGGGGATAACTGAGGATGAAGGGTCATATCGCAAGATAAAGTAAATCAGTAACAGTAGATTAGAGATGTGCCTGCACTATCGATAGCACTGCGAGGTCTATGCAGCTAATCTCTGCCAAACAAATGATGCGAATTTGCCAATGACCACTGTATCAAAGAGGAAAGAGATGAGCTCAGCTATTTGGGAGTGGTGGTAAGATTAACGCTTAATTTAAAATCCAAAATACACAAGTAAAAAAGTGTTAGGTCATGGGAATGTGAGGGATCCATCTAAGCGCTGCGCTTTTAAACAGGAAAAAAAAAATGCAAACCTGGCCTCCAAGATACCCTGATAAGTCTCCAGTTGACGAAGAAAGTTGGCATTAGGATTTACACAGGACCGTTTGTTTCGAACAAACTGCAATGCTTTGTCTAGCTTCCAGCCCTTCTCCTTCATTGCGTAGGCCACGACCTAAAAATGAAGTTAAAATCCATTAAATTTCTCACTGATATGGATATGTTCTTCTGGATGTCTTCGCCGATGCATCCATATAAGTAGATTTAAAATCCTTTAGTCTTACAATACCAAGCAGTGTGCATACACAAATATCCGGAACCATGTTATTCTGATGTCATTCGGAACGAGAAACTGATGTTTCCTAATGGCAAAGTATAGACCTCAAAGACGTTCGTACACAAAGGACTGGAGAGGAAATGAGACCACATGAAATGGGACCCTCTTGATTCTCCTGAGCACGCCTTTAGTTCTGAGGTTGCTGCTCACAAATCTAATGCATAGGTTTCGAAAAACTGATTTAAAGCCGATTTATCCCGCAGGGATATCAAAAGGATACATGAATATGTAAGCAAGTTATAGGCACGAGTAACTTCATGATCGTGGACTGCGTCCACCTCAAGCTCAAAAGCTTTCTCCTGATCTCAACTGTTACAAATCGCATTTAGTAGCTATACGTATGTGTTAGCTTTTTGTCCATAATTTGAACGAAGTTTTGTATTGCTTGATTGTAAACTACAAGTTATGCATTGGATTCTTATATTTTGGTTTAAAAACGGGTGTGTCGACATTGCGATCAAGAAAGCGCCAATTTATAATTGCCTAAGCATTTCTTTCAGAATGAATTCCCTTAATACATAAGGCGGTCGTTCGGACTTGTCTTGTAAGCTTTACTTAAATATATCTTTGCCGCTGCCCCATTTCTCCCATTCTAGGCGCCTATATATACTTGACAAAAAAATTTTTCAAATCTCTAGATAGATGGGAACGCTAAATTGAAGCAATTTTCATCTATAAAATATGAAACCCCAAGCAGATTGGAAAGGAGATGATTGATGAATTGGCTGCATAAAATATCGGTCAGAGAACTAAAATAAACTAATCAAATACATATTCTGTTTAAAAAACACCAGATCAAGTGAAGAGCTGGATATTATTATCAACCAAGGGCAGTTCTGATAAACGGAACGCGCAGAGTTGCACCAAGACGAAGTATTGGAATTTTAATTACCACGCCCGTCGTCCACTCCCCTTCCCATGTGATAAAAAAGGTTTTAAATTCATTCGCCTTCGATGGGACTGTTTCGGATGCCTACCAGTTATTAGGAAATCCGAAATTGTTAACAAGCCCCTAGTCTGAAGCGCTGGAATGACTCAAAGAGACTTTACTTGACTAGCTCCAAACCTACGGAACTGAATACCACAAGCTTACTTGAAGTCAACTGCAAGCTTACCGTGGATCCAGATCGGCTGATACCCATTTTACAATGTACAAGGCACCGAGTTCCATTCGCCCTAAAACAGAAGAACCGCACGAGGATAAATCTGAAAAGAGAACCCAAATATTCAAATCAAATCAGCATAGTTAAATCCAAGATTCGGGCTAATTAGAGACCCTAAGATGAAGCGGGATCGAGTTACTGGGAAGCAAGCTGTGGTAGTATCTGGTCCATGCTAATCAAACACACACTCTAAACAAGGCTTGACGGAGTTGTTTACCACCAACTCTACTTCAGTATAGCCGACTAAGTTTAGAGCGAAAATCGCATACACGAGTAGAGGGAGAAGCTGAAAAAAACAGTACATCAAAATGATTTCATTATCAGTGGGGAAAAGATTAAAATATACCGGTCATTTATTGCTTGCAAAACAAGAAAACAAAAAGTTGGGTTTAAATATCTCCGATTCCAAGTGGGTATGCTATTCCTCAAGAAAGATTGACCAAAATCGGTGCATTGGCAAGGAATAATACGAACAGAAACGATCAGGCTGATTTTCCTTTTGGATTATTATCAAACAAAAGTACAACCTACTGCTGAAAGTCTATCTCACACTTGGATTAAGTTCAGCCGTTGCTAGAAACTGATAATAACAGAAAAAGTCTTCAGGACTGATTCTGGAATCTTCAATACCAGTGAAAAGCAAAAAAAGGTGTTTGGGGCAAAAGAGTTCTCAATTTTCGAGAAAGCGTCTATCGTTTAAGCGTTCGCCGTTGAATCACGGGGACCTTCACTCCGGAACTGTATATTTAATATCTTGCTGGGTTTGTGAGCAGAGAATCAGCCTTCTGACAGTGTTTTAGACACACACAAAAAATTCAGTCTACATATTTGGACGAAGTTTAAAATAATCAGAGAGGTTTGGAAGGCGGCTAGAGGGAGAGCAGAGATCCTTCCTAACTTCCACGTGTTATCGTGGTGATAAAATCAGCCTGTGAAGTGAGGGCTCTGTGCAGGATTAAAAACAATCAACCCTATTTTTCTAATCGACTAATGCCAATATTGGAACAATCATTTTGTATAAGCCAATTTATATGCAAGGCAAAGATAAGGAAGAGTATGCAGTTAATGAGACATCGGACGAGGTGGCTGGATAAAGACAGCTTCGGCAAAATCCATAGATGATCAATGGAGGGGCTTCATATTGCGAGAATGTTATCTGAAATGGATGGGGGAATCAGTATCCTGAGTGACTAACTATCTAATCCATCTAATTAGGATTTCTCTATGGCAGTCTCAGACCTTAATATTCGTATTAACCAAAAGATGAATAACACAGAGCCACTGTAACTACTGCTAGCAATCCTTAAATCTAGTTTTAAAATAATAAAATTCGACAATTAAAGACGGTGGAAGTCTTCCTACAGTCAGCATCGCTTGTCACCACTACAGAATCTGCCTAGATGCTACCGTTACTGACGGTTGAGGCCTCACTAAGCGGGCAAGTTCTCTTGGGATTCATTTACGCTAAACACACAAGGTTGTCTCTCAGAAATTGTCTATCGTCACCACAGCATAATCTTCTAGCACAAATTTTAATTAATCTGACCACTGTATATTTTTATGACCCATGTCTAGTGGCAATCAAATTATAACCAATCAGAAAAAGCGAAAGCTTTTGTGCAGAACGGCGGTCAGAAGATGCGTGTTAAGGTACACCTTAAAGTGAACTTTATAAGTATGCCAAATGAAACCTCCATATATAGTGCTAGAAGGAATGGAGTCGCCTAACGCACAAAGTCCGTTTCCATAAATCCACACAAGCAAAAATAATAAAATTCCTCTAAGAATTTGGGAATAAAGGCCCGCAATGTAGCAACATGAATCCCCTCTACACTTAAGAAAATCAATCCTGAGAAGGGATTCGTAAAAAGGATGAATGAGAAACTCCGATTCCTGAATTGTTAAAGTGTGAGACTGCGAGCACACTTTTAATGACATGTGAACAGGGGAGAGAGGGGGTTAAACCTGAGTCTAAAGTACAAATGCGGTATGTTCAAGATGAATGCATGTGTATATTTTTTTCGCAAATGGTCATTCATAGATTAACGACTCAGTATTTGACAGACAAATTCTTAATATATTGTATGAAAATTCTGTTTCACTGCAGCCTCATCAGGCGAACTTTCAGAGTCGAAAAGATTTTTGAATGGCTACTACCTATTCGTTTTCTCCGTACGAAAACAATAATCACCATCGAGAAAATCAGAAACGTCATATATTAAGTTAATGGTTCTCGAAATAAACGCACCTAGCCTCATTGATAAATTTAAAAGTCTCATCCCAATAGGGTAGGAGTTGGGCCTTCTCATCGTCGTAGACACGAATGTTCTTATAGATGAACTGATCAGCAGGAAAGAAGTTATCAATCTCACGAGTGACATTAACAATATGCGTGACATTGTTTCGACGAAGTTCGTCGCCATTCGAAGCATTGAATGAACTTCCCAGTAGTAGATGGTCGAAGATGAGAGAGGGTACGTCCATTTGACCATAGATGATCAAAACCTGATCGGCGATGAACTGACGCTGATCCTTCAAAGACATGCCCATCTGCGCTTCAAGCATCTCTCGAAGCTAAATGGAGAAAATATGCCATCCTTAAAAGGGGAGGAAAATTCGGTTGAATTCCACTGAAAACCCTGCAGTAAAAAGTCATCAGCACAAACAAAACTGGCCAGAAAAGAAGCATAAGTACCTTTTTAATGTAAATGACACTTAGACAACGTTGATCAGTCACGCAGTGCGAAATAGTGTGCAACTAAGAGAATACAGGACAAAGAGATAGGTGCGAACCGTGAACGAACTTCCAAACGCGCATATCTTAGCCTGACAGAAGATTTTGACCATACACTGGGGTTTTATATGTATATGTAGTACATTCAGGGATTGGATAGTCCGAGTCGAACTCAGCCTTTCTTATTAGCATTAAAGGAAACTGGAGCGTCAGTAAAAGTGAATATTAGTTCATTTAAAATGAATTCTAGGAGTCACGCAAGATAATAATACCACCTGAGAGCATGCGCAGGTAATTTAGTGAGCTGTGAATAACTCAACAGTTTAAGGGGGCGGGAAGATGGAAAGAGGGTACTCTCTTGAGTTAAACACCTACTTAAAAATTTTAAACAAGAGGGTAAGGTTGGGTGGCAATAAAACTAAAGTAGAAACTATTTGAATCTAGAGAGAACCACCATTAGAGGCTACAGCAACCCCAAAATGCTAACCCCAAAAGCCGCTCAATACCTGATAACGAACTAGGGTAACTCGTTAGCACTTGAGAAAGGATAACATTGAACTGAGATTAAAGCTAATAGACTGTAGTACATCCCATCGATAAGATCGGTTGGCTAACAACTAAAAATAAGGAAAATATAGTTACAGTTCGAGGAGTGGCCTGAGTGACTGGTATGTCTCTGAGATGAAACGAAACATATTTGCTTCACTAAGAAAATGATCTGAACGGCTACGATTTAGCACAAGATCTATTAGAATTGTTAAGATGCCGGAAAAGCAGGAAACGGGGCTTCTGAGGAATCAATCGGCAGTTAATAACCTATTTCTTCAGTAAACCACCAATACTAACCTCTTTCCTTTCTGAATATTAGGAGAAACACAATAATACTGCCTAAGATACAAACTTGAGTTGCCTCTCCATATTAAAAGCTTAACAAGAAGGAAACAATCAAATTATTTGAAGCCCAAATATCGCAGACGGCAAGTCGTGACAAAGTACAATTAAGAATATGAACAATTAAGAGGGATAGCATTTTCAGGTGGGCATTAAATAATATCGGAGGAGGCATATTTAAGACTTTAAGGTAGAATGAAATATGTCAATATTATCAAAAGGGATTCTGACATTAGTGTTAGGTAATCAAACTTACTTGGACTACATTGACGTCTTCTAAGTCGACGGTGCCCATGATCCTTTGCAGATTTAGACGGATAGTATTTTTTAAATTTTCGCTTTTCCGCCTAAAGCAAATCGAAAACTAGTTAGTAGATCTGATCTTTAACTGAAAACTACAAGTGATGCATTCTGTTCGCCAAATGAGAAAAATCTTTCCTAAAGGATGACCCAGAAATCCAGTTCAAGGTGGATCAAACTAAGTTATCATTCAAAAGTATCTATGATATGTTCTATCGTATACAACTTACTCATCTTCAGAGACAGGTCTTCCGAGATCAGCAGACGAAGCCCTGCACATATCCTCAATGTCCTCCATTTTATTCCACTCGAACATCATGAAGGCTTTAGAAGTTGGGAACTGTGCATAGTAAGAGATCCATCCATGGCTAGGACCTTTGGAATGATAGTCATTTTGTTGAGCAACTTTACAACAATGCACAATTGCCTGATGGGCTGCCCATAGTGCCTGAACAGAAATTGGTTTGAAAAGACGGACGTTGTCTTTAATTAATAGTTTAAAGCCCCTGCAAAAAACAGAGATCATATTGTTTCAATTAAACTCCAAGGGAGAAGCGAGTAGACTTTATTCTTACCCATCTCCATCAAGGGTGATAACCATGTCCTGATAAACTGGCATGATAAAACCGATTGATACATCGCCTTTGTACACATCGATACCCATTATTACAGATTCTATAGCATTTTGAGTGCCAACGGTGGAGATTATTGCAAGATACCGAAACCAGACAGGATTTGGACTGGCATTTTCAAGTTTTACAATCTTAACAAAGCATGTTATAGAAAACATAACACGAACCAATTTGACGTAATCTTTAAATCTTAGTATCTGAAGAATCCTTTTTAAATGCTCATGGAGGTTATCTAGACGCAAAAAACAAAGACGAAAAGTCAGTGCATACCATGGTCCCTAACGGCAGTTATTCGTCTTTGAGATTTAATGCTGAGTGTCACAGCACTTGTCTTACGCACAAAAAAGTCTTCACTGTGACTAAAAGGTATAAGATATTAAGAAGGTAAAGCCATTCAAATGAAGCAATATGAAACTGTACATATTTTTGGGGTTTACCTGCTTTTTGAACCAGTTTCTACTGCATTTTCAGAATTATCATCAACAGAATACACTGAATCGGTGCTCTAGTAGTAGATGATTTGCAAAATGAATCGAAAGATACCCGTTCTTGCGTCACAAACGTCCTGTCTATCGTTATCAAGGACATAACAATTTCATTCGAATAACCCGCGCCGAAATTCACAAGATTAAACAATGTTTGACCTCTAAGTTCGTTTCATTTTTCTTTTCAAGTTTAATTACCCTCATCAGACCTTTTATCCCAGCGTTATTATTTCATTTAGATTATCAATATTATTTTATGTCATAATAATGAATTTTCGGTTATACAACTGAAACCTTGTATCATTAAGTTATAGCCTTGCGCCTTATAGGCACAAAAGCGTCGATTACACACGAAAGTAGTTTAGCTTCAGCAATCGCGTTCAAAGTACATATACTAGTAAACCTTAACGCGTTATCGTAAGTAAAATTGCTCACTTGTCAAATAATTGCGGTAGTAAACACTGAAAATATGTCTACGATAAATTAAGTGAACGCAGCAGACATTAAATGACAAATGCTGGTGATTCTTAGCAGTGAAGTTGAATCGCGCTGTCCCGCTTTTTAAGCTCTCGCCATTTCACATGCATCATTTTCTGCCTTATCTTTCCCAAGGAGTTCCATTATCATAAGTGAAGACTTATTGCAAATGCTCTTTACCGATGAAATGAGATTTTCTCAAGCTCCTAAGTCGCGCTTCACTTACAAATATGAAATAGTCTGACGAAAATATTTATTTTTAGAACTTTTTCGCAGCGTTTTGCTGAAGTTGTATTTATTAGTCTACCTCCATCCGGCATATTGACTCTGCTCATTGGCGAGATTCTATTACGCTTTATTATTGATCAACTCAAGGACGCGGAATTTACGGGCTGGTCCAGAGCGGAAGCCATTCAGCTATTTAGTGGGACAGACAGGCTCGAGTGAACACGCTCTTTTTGGCCTGTAGTGCACTAGCATGGTGCGTACGTATTACCTTGTCCGCATGCCTGCATTTTGCTCCATCTAACCTATTAGGGCATCGGTCACACCACAGTGGCGACTAAGTGCTGCATGCATTAGTTAGGATCGGTCCATACAAATGGCCATCAATTTTAACAAGCTCTTTCTCCAAAATCTTCTCCATAAGAATCAATCTAATACCCATACTCAAGTCTCCGGATTCAGTAGTTCTGAGGCTATTTTCGATGACAACGGGTCTCAAGAATATCCAGACGGAAAAGCTGGCATTGTTTCAGCCTGTGAAACCACCGGACTGCAGGACAGGGAGATGGAGAAGCTCAACCAGGCGCTGGAAAGTCTGCGGGTGCTCATTGACAACCACAATAAACGCAAAGCTGGAATCAAAAACTCTCCTGAACTTCATCTTCCAGCCTCGCCTCAAACCAAATCAGAACGGCATGTTACTGACCAGCAGAAGAACAGAAGAAGCACTTTGAGTCACCACCCGTACCAAGTGGATGTGGCACCTATTTGTAAGGATATTACCCATCACAACAATTTTAAAACGAATGAAAGGATGTCTAAAAAACCTGACAAGGCAAGATTTTAATCACATATAAAGTCGTTATTTCGTTATTTGTGATTTTTCTCAGTTTTAATGTGTATATATGACCGGCTAACAAATAAGCCAAGTTTCCAGTGGCTGTTTTTTAGATGTTCCACGAATTTTCTTTTAAGTACGCTGAACTTTTAATCACTTCCAAATAGCAAATCACTAATGACTATGCTGCATTTTCAGGGCTTCATCATTTATTGAGTCGACAGCTTTTTGGAGTGAAACTTTAAGAGTATTTCTATCCAACTGTTTAAGATAAGTCGACGCAATTATTTTTTTAAGTAAACTTGTTAATGCACTTAAGTTTATTTCTCCTTAATTCAACAATTCAATTCGTACATTGAAAACTAGACCATGTCTAATATTGTTGCCTTTAGCATTATTTATTTCTAACTAACCTCAAGATTTGACCTTTTGATTCTGATTGTTTTCTTAATTTCTGTTAAATCTCAGAATTTTCGTTCATGATGGCTAGAATAAAAGTGTAATCCGTCAGGGTTCGATTTTGCTGCAATGGATTCGAATGTGGCAAAAATAACTTTTTAATTTTCGGGCGCGAACGCTGAGTCGTGGAGGAAAGACTTGTTTTCCCTACTTAAATTAAAAGTAACTATTACTCAGCGCAATGGAGACTTCATTCTAAGCCAGAATTTATTTTAAGAAGTGGGGAATAAAAGGTGCTTATATATAAAACAGCACTTTTCCAGACGTTTTTAAGGTCTCTACTCTCTGCTCGTGAACAGCTTTTCAGAAGCTTGAGTCACTGAAAATAAAATCATATTCCGATTGGGTTGTGTTTTAAAGTAGTCCACAGGAATAGCCTTTTATTGTAAGAATCTTTAGTCTTTGAGGTATCATCAACAAATCAGTATATTATTTATTAAAAGACGGAGGTTTAACAATCACTTTCAACATAGATAGGTGCCACAAACTTTCTATGAACTAATAAAATTTAGCCTTCTTTCACTTCAGCTCGTTTCAAATGTAAACTCGTTGATACGAATTCAGTGAATTCAAAATTGTTGAAGCCTTTCTTTTTCTGATGATGGGTTTTCTCTAAACTGAATCAACGATGATTCTGATAAACTACTCTGTTAAAGGTCACCGTGGAGGTTCGTGTAGTGTTTCTAAAAATTGGTGAAATCGACACTCTAAGAGAAATGTACCGCGCCGACGCGTTCATCCAAACAAAGTGGCAGGAGCCTCGACTTGATGGAAAAACTGACGAAGTGAGTACCATTTGGAGTTAAAAATTCAATGTTCACGCTGAATATATCCCACAGTGGTTCATCTTGTGGAGAGAGTTTTTCAAAGTGTTGGGTGTTGCTATCAATCAAAATGACAATTTACAAATAGATTTTCTTATTTACCCCCACAAAATTTGGTCCGCTGTTAAGGTCTTCAGTTAATTTTTCATAAAAGTATTTGGCAATTTTTGAAAACTTCCTAATCCTTATAGACTTTTTCATGGTGCAGGGCAATTTTTTGAATTACAGACAAAGTCTATACTGTGGTTTCTGCATTAGAAAGTAGAAAATGATTTGGCATATTGATCAGCCGCTATGTTCCGCTCTCTTTATTTGAAATTGGGGCACATAAACGCTAAAAATGGCTGGGACAGTTTATAGGGCGAATCAAAATCGTTATTCTTTTTAAACTAACCAGATACTTTTTCTTCAGGAACTAGCGAAGATTGACCTTTCCAAATGTTGGAATCCTCTTGTATACATCGAGAACATTCTAACTGAATCAAAGGACCAACACTGGATGTCCGCCAAAAGTGATGCTAATGGCCGAGTCTTTGTCACTGAAAGGCGACGACTTCGAGCCATCTTTCTTGAGACGCTTGAACTCAATGATTTTCCACTGGATGTACAGGTATGATTTGAGAAAATGACTCAATTGCTTAAGTTCCTTTCGCAAGTTATTTCGAATCCTTTATCCTTGCCCAATTCAGAGGGGCAAGTGGATAGCAGAAATCCAGTGGAATCCGTGGTTATTAGCTTGCATTACTGCGAACATCACACCCCGTCGACCCCAAAAATGAGCTTATCAGATCTTGCATAAGTGAGATTTCTTGGTAGAATATTTATCTATTTCATCGTTCCAGCGTCAACCCCCTAAAAGTCATACTTGGGGGGCAGTAAGAACAGTCTCAGAAACCAGTATTCTATCTGGTTTGGACTGAATTACCAAAAACATTCTTCAATGAGACCTTTTTTTAGCACTGAAAATATCAGTTTCCAAAGTCCGTTTCTCATTTCATGAACATTTGATTCTTACTATTTAAACCTTTCAGCACCCTCAAATTAGATCAACGATTCGATGGTGAATTCTAGTCCTATTTCATTGAATTCCAAAGCAGAAAAATTTTTGTGGTAACGTGGTTACTGGAGTATCGTTAGATTTTCAGCTTAACCTTCGAAATTAGTAGAAACCTGAAAATGAAAGGCTTTCCATTGTTTATGTTGACCGAGATTGCAATCTACTAGCTATCTGCTGCCAAGTACCCTGAAGTTCTGAGAAAATGAAGAATGGACTCAAAATATTAACCCAGTTGAAGAGAGACAGCCCAATATTAACGTTAAGAGCAAAGATTTATCAATTCCGTAGATCCTTTCCTACCTTACTATCTGTATTTATCAATGTCCGCATTGAATTAATGCCCCAGACTAACTCAAATCGTATTACAGGCTTCTTTGTTAATTTTTTCTAAATTATTTGGTTATTTTTCGGATTAGCTAATAATAAATAGCATGCTTCAGGATTTGACGATTACCCTTTCATCGGAGAGACCGGACACCGAAGTGGATCTGGTTCCTGATAACACCGACCTCTGCGGAATCAATCTACAGACCTTCGTTGACCAACAGGTTTGTCGACAGTTTACTAAGAGTTGTCCTTTTCCATTATTTTAATCAGTGGGCAAAGTGCAAGTTTAATGTTCTTATACATGAAGGTGAATTCCTAAATCGGCAAGTTTCACATATTCTTTGTCAAAATAACGGCGTCAACAAATTTTTATATAAATGGATGCATTTTTAAGGTTAGACATCGTAAAAGGCAACTGATTATAAGCATCTTAGTTTCTACCTACCTGTACCGATAATTGTTGTTGATGTTTATAATCTTCTAAAAGCGGGCTATCTGAATCTCCATTAGTTTAAAGTCAACGATTTCGCCTTAGCGAAGGCTAACTGAGAGTTGTTAATATTTTCAGGATTTCAGGTAACCGACCATGCATTATATGGTTGAATTCATATTAAATTTGTAATGCCTCCTATCGAAGAGGCACCTTTGGTTTTAATGAAGAGAGCTAAACATTATTGGCACATTTTTATCGGATAGAGGATCGTCCCAATTGTGGGAGAACATATTTTGAGCTATAGAAAAACGCCTTTCCTTATAAGAACTGAAACTTAAAAAATAACCAACTGGAGGCTACTCCCCTTAAGAACTAGAGCGGAAAAAGTTGGTTGAAAGGACAACAGTACAATCATTTTACCCACCTCACCCGACAAAAGGCGATATTTTGACTAAAAATATAAGTGAGCGTCAAATTATTAGCAATACTTCAGGTCACATCTCGATTATTTGGTCTCCATAAAGCGACTCAACTTTGTGGAGTACGTTTTTGCCATTTTTAATACTAAAAGAATTCTTGTGTGTTTATTCGTACACGAAACAGTGCTCAACTAAATTATTCATGTATGTAAGTTTAATCCCAGAAGCGCTCCTCCCTGGGCATACAAGTTCCCGTTCTATTCTTTTAACAAATCACACAGTCGCATTAATAAATGGGCTTTATCGACTTAGTTAATGGTTAGTTTAAGTTCACCCTAAAAAATAAACTCCTCATCCCACCGGGCTTATTCGTGATCCTCCTTCATAAATTACCATCTCTTCCGTTTTCCTCAGTAAAATGTCTTCTCAAGTCCCCTCATGGAATTTAGTGTCAGCCTGAGATTCTTTGGCTTGTGACTTTCCCATAGCCATAGTGGGGGTGACCATACCAATTAATGAACGCTTTCCGCTGGGATTCGGATCACTAACTTCTAGTCTGGGGTACACGTGATCCTAAGCTACGTTACTGAAGCAGCGGACAGATAAATATCCGTGGTGCAATGCACCGCAAACCATGGTTCAAAAAAATCGATTTCGGCACCGAAGTATATCTCATCAGTAGAACTCTCTGTGATCCTATCCCCTTGAAAACACCCAATTATTTTGCGAACCAAGAGGCCAAATTCGAAATTAATCAATCTGACTGCTGGGTCTAGCGGCTGTCTATTTATTCATTCTGGCCTTTGTTAGAAAAATAATGCACGTGCTTAAACAAATAGAAAAGAGACTAAGCAGTTTATGTGGGGCCCTCAAAAACTAGAAGTGAGGAGCAGAGTGGAAGAAATTATTTACTTATCCCTTTTATCCATTTAACATTTTTTTGTTAAGTTACGTTCAGTTTTTTTCTTCTGGTTAAATAATTGGATTCCAGTCTTGAAGATGTTGTTTAGCAGCCGCTTGAACTTGCAAACCCTAAAACAGCACTTCAGATGGCATTTTTTCCTTGAAAATTATTCGCTAAACGATGTTTATCTTACTTTATCCGTTTCCTCGACCATCTTGTACAGTTTGGCCTTGGGAGATGGCATGGTCTAAGCCTTCAGCCAGATTTTCTAAAATCTAAAGATTTAATAAAGATTTTTAAAGTCTCCATGCTTGTAACCATTCTTCCAGCCAGATTTTGAATGGCCACAAGACATATTGAGTTTGCTAGACGCACGGTTATTGATGATAGACCGGAGATCATAATTGCTTCTGAGATAAGTCGAAGAGTTTTTGATTTGATAGTGGCCGAAGATGTAGAATTAATGACATAGAAGTTGTCATACAGTCTACCTTTACGTTTTAAACCAGCTGGAAGTCCTATTTTTAAAATAGCTGTTTTAAGTACTGTTTTGTCAAATCTTACGACAGCTGCGCAACGAAGGTCTTTGGTTGACTTTATTATGACATTACTTCTAAAAATGCTGAGCTTGAATGCTGATTTTCAGATTAAATAAGAAAATCATTCCGTAGTTTTTGTTCTACTTAGGTAATAAGTTGAAAGGTGGCCCTTCAAAAGATTTCTTTATCATAATATTCTCTTTTTAAATAGAAAAAGTTTGTTTTGTCTTCATAAATAGTTTATTTAGTTATTTTCTCGCTATTCACAAATTTATAAAATTAAAGGTACTGTCCAAATCGTTTTTCAATCACAGAAGGCTTTGAATGGATCCACTTTAATTTCATATATTTTATAGGCAAGGTTCTCCATTTCTCAATTACTATCGACATAAGTAGAAAAAAAATTCATCAAAACAGTTTTATTTACATGATAGTTTTAGGGTTTGGGTGTACAAATAAAAGTCCATTTAATTTTGTATGTAAAAAACCTATTTTTGAACTGAAGTAAATTAATGTCCAATTTTGTTTTGGAATCAAACTCTTACATTCCCGTAAATTCTCTTGTTAGGAATGGCGACTTCACGAGCACGTTGAGATTACAAAACAATCTATTGTACAGGAATTTACAAGCTCTTCCCAGAAGCACCCGTGCATATCCGTTACCTGCCGGGCTGCTCGTCGGCCAGGCTACTTCTACTGGAACGTGTTCCTCATTATGGTATGCGCAAGTTCCCTTTGAACAAAAATTTGGTTATTTTAAGGAGTCCTAATTAAGCCCGAAATTCTTTGGCTCATCAGCTCCGAAATTTCGAGAAAATTTGAGAAATCAGACGCTACCTCAAATGTTCTCGACAGGACTTAGTTCTAAACCCTACATGGCGACAACACCAATGCGATCGAAAATTTAGATTTTATTTAATATATTGCCATATCTTTGAGTGCATAACCTGGATTGTCAATTCTGAATAAAACAACAGATTTCCTCAATAGTTCTCAAAAAGTAAGCTCAACATTTGAAAATAGACACGTGAATTTAATAGTAGTGATATTACTTTGAGAGAACAGATTTGAAATGGTTTGGAAGTAGCTATTCACCTGCGTACTCTGGAGCAGCTCCCTTTGCGATGTGCTTATTCCTTTAAGAATCCACGGCACTTTTCTTCAAATAGTATACAAGCAAGTCTTACACTGAGGACGCAGTAGGGCTTATTCAAGGTGCAACGCCCACCAAAATCGTTGAGTTTAAAGATAGCATTTTACAGTTTTTCGAATATAAATTGCATATCAAAATGAATGGAGCCTGATACCACAGGGATTCGATTTTTATCTATAGAAAACAATGTTGATCATTTCGAGTTTAAGAAAAATAAGTGTCATAGCACTGCTGTCCTCCAGACATGCTTACCATGCAAAGTGGTGTCGGTGGCAAAGGTGGAGACGTAGGTAATTATACCAAGGATTAAGATGTAAACTTTACATTTCAAGATCATCAGGTTAACTCTGTTCTCATTTGCGAATTACCAAGACGATCTGATCTTACTGTCTCATGTGAAAACGTTTTCGTTGACTCATCAATGAAAACAAACTATCAAGGCCTATGAAAATCTATCACGCCTTAAATTTCACTTAAAGTGAAGTTTTATGTAAACCAAGCTTGGACTGGATAAGTTTTTTAACTCACCGTCTCCAGCCTTCATGGAAAGACAGAGATAGTTTTACTAAGGAATTTGCAACATTTACACCAAAAGTGAATTTAAAATGAGAATAAATTTTGCTTTACCACAGTCATCCTTTTAGTCCTTTTCTGAGTGATTACTTTGTTTTAGACCGCTGGATATCAAGCAGCTTCTAATATCTCTATAGAGTGAATGAATAGACTATTAGAAGACTTTGTAGGCTGTTAAATAACAACAGCAATAACTGTGCAAGAGAATATTAGCTTATTTATTGCCACAAAGCGTCTTCATTCGTTAGGGTCTTGGCTACTTACAACGATTTCGAGTTTGGCCCTTCGGATTTGATGGATGCGTGTTATCTCTAGGATAATAGTATCAGAATCTACTATCTTGAGGTATTAATCTTTTGTGCTGAAAGGTTATTTTCCAACAGCTAGGTCTAGCCTTTACCATAGCAGTAACAGTCTATCGAATGCGACAGTTTTTCTTGGAAGAGAGTCCACGAAATCGTTAAGTGATGTCCATAGTAAATTATTTTTTGCAGTTGAGAAAGAGGTGCACGAGCATGTCGCCATCATCCTCTTCCTAAAATTCGACTTTTAAATAGACTTTTGCCTAATTGGAAACCGTGATTAAAATGCATCTCTTGCAAACCAATGACAAATGGTGGACATTTTAAGGAACGAATCATGCAGCTAGTGCTCATTTCCAGGACGGAAATGAGAAAATCGATATTTTTTGGGCTAGGCAAATTAGCCAATAACCTGGCCATTAATATTGTAACACTTCAAACAAATAAAACCGTATCTTAGAGTGGCTGATTGTTTTCATAGGTTCAGAATTTAGCTTCTGGATAGCCGACAGTAAAACCGAAGAAATTAATTTACACAAAAGGTTCCCATGATATCCCACCTTAAAAAATGAATTCGAACGCAAAGTGAAAGAAACAAATTTGCCGAATGTAGATGTAAAACGTTGTCCGTGAGAAATCCATTTTGATTACCTGCGGTTTTTCAATTCTCTTTGAATTAACGTTCTATTTGTTCCCATTAACTGTTAGTCAACATAGTATATTGATGACCCCAGGCCCCACTTAGTGGGAACCTCCTATAAGGAATATGTTCATTACTAAAAAGATGCGACAACGCGGTGAAAGGCATGTCTTAAAATCAGGCATCTAAAAAAATTCTCGTTGATCATTCATGAGGGCGCTCAATGTATCCAGAAACCTAGTGACTGGACCTGCCAAAGGCATTACAGCCGATTTCCCCGCCATGAAGTCTAGCATATAATAAGATATCCCTCTACTTCTCGGTGCGAAGAAATCCAAGCACGGCATTATTCAGTGGAGTTTGAGGCTAGGTAGATCATTTCTTTCTGGCTTCAATTTACATCTATCTGATTTAGCATTTGGTGTGACTATTTAAGATTCTTGTTGCTTCTTGATGCTATGATTCCGGAGCAGACACGAAAAAATGTTAACTAACTTTGACTATGCTTTTACGAGGAGATGGCATCCATTTGATTACACTACCTTACCGCTTATTAGATTATTAAAAATGAATAATAACTAGCAAACAGAAGTATCACTGGGATTGATGAAATGAACACGTATTCTTCAGATATTGGATGAGGAGATCTGCGGAATGTGGGCATCTATTTTCTTAGCGTTCAACAAAGCTCTTCTGTTTGATTCAGCTCGGGTTTGTCGTCATGCGCCTGCTTTTCCTTCAATGATAAGAGAGTTTAGACCATTCATCCACGCGCCTAGTGTCATCCAACCAACCAATCGTAAATATACTTTGGTGGCACTAGTCGTGAAATACTTTCGTGGACATTAATCTAGAGTCTATCTATTCTAAGCAGGGAGAGTGTTCAAATATTTTGTGTTTAAACACAAATGCATGCATAATTTATTTAAGAGGCATTTTTTTGACTTAATGAACTTGGGATCTAATTTGTCTTAAGTTCAGAATACCAAAAGGACCAATAGAACCCTCCTCTCCTATTGTAAGGTGACAGCAGCAAAAAGTGTTATTACTAGATCTTTTGTAGATGTTTGAATGCTTGCCTAGCGTCCAGCCAGAAATGCCAGCAGATGGTTTTTTGTAACGCCGACTCAACATTTTGTTCTTTTAGTTTTTTATCACCGGCCTGTCGTTTGCCACTTTTTCGGTGTCTGCTGAGCGACCAGAAAATCGTCTCCAGTTATCCTTCACACTGTTTTTAACCTCCGTGGCGTTCAAATTCGTCATCAACCAGTCCCTACCCAAGATCTCCTATCTCACATTCATGGTCGTTTACAGCTCGTTTTAATTTTAAATAATAAAACATTCTTCAATTTTTATTATTCCATAATAAGTAGGTACCTATATTCTTTCAAATGGCTCAAAGGCAAAACTGAAGTTTTCGTTGTCGATAAAGGCTTTAGTCTTCACTCTCCGCTTATAGCAGACTGGCTAAACAAACTGATAGCAAGCCTTATTATTACTGAGATGATTCCAACCATTCGAATCATACCGAAAATGAGCGTGATGGAAATGTGATGAGCACTAAAATAGCTCACTAACTGAGTATTTCATTCATCTAATCTGGGAAATTGGTCGCTAAAAACCGTGAATTATTGCTTTTCGGGTTGAAAACTTTGTATACCAATTCGCATTAGTGTATAACATATTTAGCACTGGCGATGAATAACCGTTGGAGTAGGGCTTGTAGAGTTTTTCTGGATTCAAGTTTTGTTTCGTGGTAATGGAGGAAGGCATAGTTAATCGACGTCTTTTCCACTCCGCGGTACCTCGCCCCTAGTTGCCTAGGGTGGTAGTTAGCCGGGATGTACACCTCCTGGAAATTACTAATGACTTGTCCATTGATAATTACGTATATTGGCACGTATTTTTGACCTTCATTGAGCGAACCAGTCCACACAACTGCTGTTTAAAAGGAACTTACAAGATTGTAAGTGATGCAGATGCTGCGATTACGCTGAAATCACGAAATTTATCGAATTCAAATATGGTAGAAGTGGCATTTTCAGTTTTGAAAAGCTGGAGGAATGATTGACAGCTCTTAATGCGTTCTCCTACTTTCGGTTAGACGCTTTTTCGGTAGTGAATATGTTCTTTTTAATCAGACTCCATTGAAAAATGAATGGCAAACTTAATTCAACAGGAAGAATAGGTCTGATGAACCACCGAAAAGCTCTAAAGTAATGTGGAAGAAATTTGACGGTGCGAACCCGGAACAGAAAAGACATTTCTAGCTGGTATTTGTGTCTCATTATTTTGTAGTAAAATTTCAACCAAATCATTTCGATTAACAATCAGCTTCATTCTTTTGACTTAAAAAGTTGAATATTTTAGTAGTAGAAGATCGTGTGGCCCTATGAAAACTTTCACTAATGTTCATAATGTTCTTAAATCGAATTTTCGGGCGTAGGAGAGTGGTAATTTCGGCTTTTTCACCCGGATAGGATTTCGTTGATTTTCAGAGTTCCACTGCATTACTTTGGACCTCTCTAACTCAAATTATGGTTAACGGCCAAGAACCATAAATTTCATCTTACATGTCACCAAAAAATCTAACACTTGTTTGAAATTTTACTTTCATAGGTGTATAAATATATCCATAAAGATATCAGGTAATCTTATGTGCCGAAATTTCATTTCATTTCCAGGACAAATATGTGTTGATGTCCTTAGGCATTCTCTGTAAAGTTAGCGTGTGGCACGCTATAGTAACGCTGGTACCGGTCTATTCTCTACCCGATCCAAGTCTGTCCAGCTCCATTGAGCTTGCTTGGAGCATCTCCTCACTCTTCAATGGCGCTCCTGCCTCCACCGTCACCCCCACCAGACTTCCTCCTCCTCAGCTGAATACTCAACTCTTCGATCTTTTCGGCCAAATTCCACTTATCAATGCCTCACTGAATTTGCGTAGTGATGCTCCTGTGAGTCAAGGGGGGAGGGGAGAGCCATATAGCTGTTTTTTTTTTCTCTCAGCAAAAAACAGAACAGAGTAATTTTTGCATTATTTGAGTTAAGTGAAAGCATCTAGCAGGTTGACCGCTTCCTCGGCGCAGCCTCTAAGAGATCTCTATTAATTGGCAATTTAAGCCTACACAAGCTAAACTTGTTCTATTGTCTTACGAGAGTTATTTTGAGAGAAGCTGGCGAGAAAGGTTCAGTCTAACTAGCCAACGACATACTTACGATTAGTTATTTGCCTTCATCTTTTGCAGATTCTGCTCCCTCGAGATATGATACCACCATGGATGAACGAATCTTTTACCGAGGCCCTGAGGACTGAAATATACGAACCTGACATGAGCAAATCAGAGCGAGGTGCATTTAAATTTTTTCATGCACTTCTTTCCATCATATTTAATTAAACAAGTTGGCCCAAACTGGAGCCTAGACTTAGGCTGAGAGCTTTGCTTTTCATTTGAGCGACTTGGATTAACCTTCATGTTAGGCTAACGCCACAGATAAGGAGGTTACTTAGTAACCCATTCACTTCATCATTGAAATCAGCACACCTTGCAGAGATAGCTATCAACGTTGAAATTCGCGAAGGGCGAATCCCTGGAATCTAGCTTTCTACATTCTTGATATTCGTCACGAATTTAAGCTGTTCCCTCCCACTTATTTTGAGGCATGGAAAAAGCCAAATTTTTCAAGAAGTGGTTGGCTGTGCTTTTTTCGCCCATATGGCCTCTTAGCACCCTAAGTTAGTACAACGGTTCAAGTCTGTTAGAAAAAACCTAAAATCTTGTTTGAAAAAGCGGAAGTACTGAGTGCAAGGATTGTCCAAGGACTAGGAGTAACTGTCTTAAATGTAACTCTTATATTCGCCTTCATATTTAGTGGAATTGAAACAGGCTTAGTCGGAAATTGACTGGTTCTAAGAGTTTTTTGACCTCCTGCTCAATTTTTAAGTTCTTTTTTTTTAATTTTCTGTCTTTATTTCTCTTTGGAAACTCATAATTAGAGGGCACTCGTGTTATATCATCATTAAAACAAAATCAATATTTTAAGGTCAGGTTCCTTAAGTCCCTATGGAGTTGTATCTTCATGTATTAATACGTAATCAGCTGAGTCGGTCGCGAGAACAAATATAGCGCCCAAAAATATTAAGTGTTATTTTCAAGTCTTAGCTCTAGAGAAAAAGGGTGCTTTTATTTTTCTCCTATTGGGGAAGTCTTATTCAGCCTCCGCTTTGGTGTTCACCAGCGTAGAAGCGAACTTGTTACAATTGGGAGTCGAAAGTTCATGAACATTAATTTAGATTCCTTTGTCTTGAATGATCTGAATCAGTTTCAAAATTCCCTTAAAGATTAACATTAAACACATTAAACGATAAACACTGCCGCAACTCCAGGTTTCACATTTTTTCCCAGCATCATTAATTTATTAACTTCCGACATGTAGTCTATTTGGATGTCCTCAATCTTAGGAATTAAACCCACTAACAAGTGGATAAGTCGTTCTGTGGCCATTACGTATCGGTGATAAATAGACAATTGACTGTCTAATACGAAACTGGAAAGCCTCTCCCAAGCCGGTTGATAAGGCCACTCATGCGTTAATACCAAGACCTCCACTTTTCATTTTCAAAAACAAAGTGGTGCCTACCTATCAGTACTTAACCAAAACGCTAAAACTCTATCAGTTGACAGCATCCGCATCAGAATTATGCGTCAATATTCGGACTACCACACCTACGTCGGATATAATCGTGGCTTACGAATGATATTGACTGTATTCTTATAGCTCCGTGTGTCATATTGACTGGTTTAATGGTAACGCCATTATTAGAAACTGGATTTCTAAGTCCTCCTTAGCATTAGAACTAAGATTGAGTTCATGTATTGACTTATTTCAGATTTGATGATTCTACAGAGAGCAATTGATCTGACTCTTAAGCGACGTCTATGGGAGCGACAGTCCTTTCTGCGACAACGCCAGACGGAGTTGAAGCGGCTAGAGGATGAGCGGACTGCTCTCCTTAATCGTGTTGAACGTGATGTATTCATCGTCTTCTGTATTTTCTACTTCGCTTGCCATCTGGTTTTCATCTTTTCGTTTTACTTCGGGGTAAGATGTAGTTTAATTATCTATCAACGTGTTGTTAAGACTGTCTCGTTATTGAAAATCCACCATCTGTGACGTATTTACTGCATAGAAAAATAAATGAATGAAACCGATAAATAGTCATAAACAGTATAATTAAGTATTTTGCACTTTTATCTAACCAATTCCGTTTTCGATTGATATTTGTGATATACTGATCTTTGGACGAAGAGTTATTTCTGATTAATCATGACCTCGGCTATCAGGATGCTGCATGTTGGCTGACCCGTATGTGATTACGAGAGTGAGTTTTACGAGATCTCACCATCGCTTTAAGCCAGATTAATCTAATAGTCTAAGCTGTATTAATTTCATGCCTTGCATATGTTTAGATGACTAATTGTTTGTCAGCTTCATAACGCTTTTGTTTAAATTCTTTATTAAACATTCTAACAACTCCTCTGGAGCGCTGGAATTGTTGGCTGTCATGCATGGTCCATGTGAATATTCGATATGTCCTATAGTCTACTGTAATCCCGCATCCGACTCTATCGGTTTTGACTTGAAGGGATCCATTAGAAAGTAACAATGTTGAGGTGGTGATTGGAACAACAAGTTGAAAAGAGGAGACCCTTATTTTATACCTTATCCTAATTCGTTTAATGAAAGTATTGGAGACAAAAACGAGGAAGTAAGAAGTTCCGCGTTAGACATGAAAATAAATAATATTTTTTTCTCCTCATAGGCCAATAAACGCCGAAGAGAGATGGTTGAACGAGATAGGCAATTCCGGGTAAGAGAATCAAACTGGTTAATGCTTGATCAGACACCTTAAACTTGAGTGCATTAATAATTAGACAACGACAACGAAATTAAGTTTTTGATAATAAGTAGACTTAGAAATACGCTGGTTTTGCCTGACGAATAGGGCTCCGTTAATCAACCCAGTTAGTATTAACTTTATCTCTTAAAAAAATTGAATATTTATCGGGGATGGGCTTAGATGTTGTCAGAAGGCGAAAACATTGTCAAATAAGCCAATTTCACTGTTTTTCAGCAGACTTTAATATGTTGTTATTTCTGTGCTTAGTCATGGCTTCGGAAGAGGCGGGAAAATCCGTCAGCATCGGGACCGCAGCTCTTTACAAAAGTCGGGCCTATTATATCTCAAAGGGTCTAGTTTCCCTCCCATTACTCCCCTCCAAAATTTGGTGTAAATCCATGCATTCACGTCTATTATATGAAGCCACACTTGTAACTAATGTGATATTCTACCTAGAAACATTTCGTATTTTAACATCCAACTTGTCTTTTATCGGCCAATTAATGGAGACTCGGGAATTCAAGGGGTAAGGAATCTTAGATGCCTTTAGGCGTCTAATATGGTTCATAAGATGTTATGAGTTTTTAACACACAATTATCACATTTTGGTCGAGGACAAATCCATACAGATTTTATTTTTCAAAAAATTGAGTCTCCCTGTGTGGACGTTGGTATCAGGCTAAGATTCGCATTGGTCGGAAGAACCAATCGAACTCGTCTATAAAAACTCTAGGCGATTCTTGTTTAACGAAGGTAATCCAGGAAGCTTATGGCTTACAACATCCTAGTATGACCTTCGGTATCGCGGATGTATACAAGTAGTGGGTTATCTGTCATTATTGATTGAAGATAATAAGTCCTAACGGATTAGGTCGCCGCTTAGATAAAGCTGAGAGTAGCCAAATCGCCATGATTAGCAAATGAAAACTGAATATCTAATGCTGATGATGAGAGACCGGCTGTCAGCGTAAAGCTGAATAAATTTACTGGATACTCACAAATGATCTGATAGTTTTTGTTCGTGAACACGCGAATAAATTTATTTGAAAACTAGTAAATTGTATTGGTCAAACTATTAATGAAATTTACTAGGTACTCAAAAAATACATAGAGATTAGCAGAAATTAAGAGTTAACGCTGACCTTGACCGACGGGTTAGTCTTGAATGGATGTGCACGGCATTTTTCGGTTTATTCGCCGCCGTCTTTTCACTGTAACAATATGTCTTTCAATTTTAATAATTATCACCAGGGTCTACATTGGTGTAAGTTCATTTAAATCACGATCCTCGTAGATTAACAGCAGAACAGTTTATATCCCAGAGGATAATTACAATATTTCTTGGATTGATTCCGGTTAGATTTGGTTGATAGCAGCACCACCTTTAAAGTACTTATCTTCCTGTGATGATCTTCAGTCCACTTTCAGTAAACCAGACATTAGAGCGGTCGGATAAACCCTATTGCAATAATACCCTCCAGGGGGCAACTGAAGTGACGGATGATCGCGGTTTTCTGTGCTCAAGAAGGAATTTACTTGCCAATGGCTGCTGTGATCGAACTAAAAGGTTGACGCAGAGATATACCTGCAATTCATGTTCGATGATTTACTGTTGTCAATCTTATGAGAACTGTGTCTCGTGTTGTCTTGAGCCATCTAACGTAAGTTGTTGATCTTTTGATGATGTTTTACGGCCAACTTTTATGAGTATGTGAATATAAATGCACTTATAAAGGCCATCTTAACCTTTTAAATATTGAAGAGAGGTCTTTGGAAGGTTATTTTGCTGTTGGCAAAGATTGAACATCAACTGAGCATCTTATCATCAAACTCGGTGTTTGAGCTGTGTTCTGCGCGTTGCCGGACTTCATCCGAGGTTGGTCCGTTTTGCTCTAATTACTTTTTTTCAAAAACTCAGATTACTGATTTCTTCTTCGGTTGTAGTCTGTCGTAAATGCGAACGCATACCGAGATCCTTCGCGAAAGTATTGTTTCGGGGTTGACTCACCGGAACTGAAAATTCCCCAAGATGTGGGCGAATATTCGCCATAAAGAAAGTTAGATCGATAGTTCAATTAATATTTTAATGTATTTGTTCCAAAGTTTTGCCTGAACTTCGGTCATTTTTTGTTTATTTTTAAGCTTAACATAAGAGTATGTAAATGACAACCGATAATGTCGCCGATTACTTATTTTTTCAAAATTTTCTCACTTTGTACATCTTTGTCCTGCGTTTATCAGCTGTTATTAAAACCTTGCTTTAGAGTTTGGATGAACTAAACATGGAACTAAAACATTCCAGGAATCTACCGCTCTTCATTGATTTTTTGTATTACGGTAGCGAATGTGGGGTCAAAATGCGGGTTTTCAGCGCAAATGAGTTTTAGTAATCGCTAATAGAAGTTACCTGTAACTGGAGAATAATGTAGATTTTGAAATCCTCCATTTCTTGGTAGGGATACGTCGGATTCGAATGGGGGTCTAGAAGCGTACACACCCAGCGCTATCTGCCCGCATTGTGATTGTATTTAGAGGGCTATCGTCTGATTATGAGTTTGTGCTACGGAAGCTTATGAGTTTTGTGGCTTTAGGGTGACGATTCGTAACTAAGGCATTTGCAGCACATTGGCCACTTTGTTGATGCGTTAGGTGGCGACTTCTGTTGGAGTGACGTTGGGGGCGCTAGCTGCATGCTTTTTGTTTATGAACTATCAAGAGCAAAAATGGTTGCGAACTAATTATTTCCATCAGTTGCGGAATCCTGTTTTCGCGGGTTGACGTGCGTAAATAGTCTTTCAATAGGCTGGTGAGTTCAAAATGATTGCGTCTGCTGGAGGGCATGGGAGGTCTGCCGCCAAGTGTTGCCTTTCGGGGTTGGCGATCGCCTTACAATTCCAGGGTCAAGCTCTCCTCGCCGATATTAGGGCTCGCTATAACTACTTTTCCTTTGGCTAAAGCTATTAGGGACAGTTAGTGTAGAAGTGTAGTTTGTGGTATTTGAATGACTGGCACTGGATAGCAGCAGACTGGAGTCATTGAGAATGCAGATGAATGAATTTTCTGCCGCTTAAAAACTGAATGAAACTAAAGTAATTCTTCATCCCCATGAAATAAGGATGAAACTCTCGAAAGGGGTGTATATTTCAAAACGTATTATAAACGCGGCGATTAGGGTGTTCCCACCAAAATACATGCAAAAATTAGCCATTAATACTTATAAAATGTGTGCCAATGATATGGCTTTATTATATTATTGAATTCAAAGCTGAAAGATAATTTATTGATATTTTGTAAGTTGTTACAGTGTGCTAAATAAATCATATCCTATTTGTTAATTAGTCCTTGAAACCGATTGGCTGTTTCGGTGGCAATATATGGCCCGTGCAAGCATATATATAGTCTCGTGTTATTGCTTATTTGGCTGTGGGATATGATGTCGAAATATCGGGATATATTGCGACAATGGCTCACATGTGTCACTTTTATGTTCTTAGTTATTTTCCCATTTGGGATACAAAGCCAAATCGAAAGGCATTCTTTGTTAGTAAATCCAGAAGAGCACCTCCGCTTGCTATTCTCAAAGTATCAGAGGAATAACAGCATTTGCGCCCAAGGCCTTGATACACTTATTTTGAATTTGAGAAGTCCGAAAAAACAGGTTGGCTGCTTTTTTTATGTTACACCTGTTTAAACTATTGATCGATCTTCTTTTTCGCTTTCCAAAAGTGCTTTGAAGCAGATGAAATTGTAAACCAATCTATAACCTTGGAAACATTAGGAAAAATTTTGCCCACGTTAGTTTATGATCTCGTTGATCATGATTGTCCGGCGATTCGCGAGTTTGATGATCATGATCATGTTGACATTTTTCCTCGTCAAGATTGGAGAGGTGAGACAACATTTTCAAATCATTATTTTCTAGAACTCTCATACACTCATTGTGTTGCTGGATTATGCATTATTTGCTTTCGCTCATTTTTATTTTTTTCTGACTTTCAGCTGATTTAAAACACTTTGAATTTATTTATATTCTTAATTTCTAGTATGGGCAGCAAGTATTGGAGCTGTCATCGTGATTAGTATATCTGGCCTCGTCGTGGTAGCATTAGTACCGATGATGTCGCGGAAAATTTACAATGTCGTCACCCAATTTCTTATTGCTCTCTCCGTTGGCTCACTCATCGGAGATGCGTTCTTGCACCTAATTCCTCATGTCGGCTAAGTTCCGTAATTTTCTTCCAGTTCATGGGCACCATAATGAATTTTTCTCGATTTATTTCAGGCTCTATTATTTGACGGATCTAGTATTCATGGTCACTCGCATGACTCGGAAGACGGGACTGTCATAAGTGCCCATGATACATTTGTGTGGAAGTCTGTGATAGTAATTATCGGTATTTACGTTTTCTTTTTGACTGAAAGGCTTACTATCATCGGGCAAAACAACGCCTCTATGCGAAGGTTAAAGCGAAGCCAGGTGTGTTTCTATACGTCTTATGCTTTATCTGAGCTGAAGTGAAGCCAAATTAATCGTTCTGCGTGACCCAATTTCATTCCCCTTTTACACTCCTGGCACCGTTTGATCGTACACCTGCTACCTTCTAGAATTTGAAAGCATTTCCCCCTGAGACTACCGAAGTTGGAAATGGATCAGCAATCAATGGTGGTCCATCCTTGATTCGAAAATCATCAAGTGCAGCTTCTCCTTCTTCTCAGACGCCCAGCAACGAACCTTTCGTGGATCTAAATCAACGTACACCTGGTGAAAATCCCTGTACCAATCGTATTGGGATTGACGAAATCACTTGTGAGATGGTAAGTTTCGGCAGTTGATCAGTTTGGTACTTCTCCTCATCCTCCTTTCTCTCTGTATTTCTTTTGTGTGTTTCTTGGCAGCATTGTTCCCTGTTCTCGTTCATGGATAGCGAAAGAAAGCGGAAACAATTTCATGTGAATTTTAAGGACACTCTACATATATATCGTTTCTTTTGCAGGCTGAGGGAGCTTCTGGTACAAGGCATCTCTGTAACAGACCTCCATCGCGACCCCTGGACAATGCTCATTGCTCTGAATTTCTTGCCAGTTAGTTTCAAACTTTCACATTACTTGTGTCTTGAGATTTTGACCCACCTACGCGTAACTTAGTAGACAGCCTTGCACCGTCTGGGAACGGCTTATTTATAGTAAGTCATTGTTGTCAAGCGTCTTATTTCTTGACTCTCTACACTTGTTTTTCCATGTCCCTCACAGTTCAATAGACTCTGTCCTCATACTGTAAGTTAGCATTAGCCTTTAGTCTTCTGCTCTGCCTTTCCACCTTGACCAGTTTCCTTCTTATTATTTCGCTGAAACACTTTCCTTATTCACTCTTCATTTATTTTTTTCTATTCAGACGAGGAGGGTACTAGTATCAATGGTGTCACGAACAATGGCATCTCTCCGAACTACGAAGAAGTCACTGACAACTCGCGGAGGAAACAGACCACATTCGAAGGTGACTATATCAACGTTAGTGAAGATGAAAATGGTGATGAAAGCAATAAGGTATCCTTCAACGTAATGCTGCTCCTTGGTCGACTGTCCTACTTGTTAGTAGATTGGAATTTACATCCCCCCCCTGTCAGTCACTTCCCCCTAGTGTGCAAGACCTCGCGTTTGAGCGCACCCTTAGATTGGGCGGTTGATTAGGCCATTGTCGTCCATGATGTTTAGCCTTTGCTCAAACCACGCGTATGCACATGCGTATGTACGTAGAAGACATCAAGGCAAATGGCCGAAAATGCCAAGGTCAACTTCTTTCTGCGTATTCACGACTTTTTTCACAGCCATATTGCTACTTTTTTCAGTAAACTTTATTGAGTCGTATTTCACTATCCAATAATGTAAAATCAAAAGTCACCCTTTCTTCTATCGTTTTTGTTTAGTTTTTTCACACCTTCACCCTCCCACTAGTTTACCTTCAGTTCCGCACAGGGTAACTGTTTTTACCATGTCTTTTTCTTGAGTTATGGGAGCGTACAGTTGAATCCCTGAATTCCCTTATCTCTAGCCCCAGAGGATGGAAAAGGGTGTTCAGAAAGGCCACAGCCACCGTGAACATGGACGTCACACCCATAGCTGCCATCACCGCGAGCATGAGCACCACCATGTACATCAGCATGCTCGTGCGGCTAGGGGTCCACTGCACTCCAGTAAACCACATGGTCATCATCATGGTCACAGCCACGATTTGAGCTCCGTGAAGGCCATTGCGTGGACCATTGTTGCTGGTGATGGTTTGCACAACTTTTGTGATGGTATCGCCATTGGTGCCTCGTTTGCAGAAGGTCTCCAAGGCGGTCTTTCCACTGCTTTGGCTGTTCTCTGTCATGAATTGCCTCATGAACTCGGTTAGTCATCTCGGCGTCTCTTTAACAGAAAAACGTCTTGTATTGTTATATGGCCAGAGTTCTTTAAAAAAGGCTTAGCTTGCACAATTAGTGTAAACTACTTTATATCTACCTTCCACAATATTTTATCTTAAAATGTGCTTCGTTACAACGAATACACACGGCTTCCTTCATGATTCATTGTACTGAAGTTGGTCAAGACATAGATTTCTCGGTCTGAGCCAAACTTAGCTACCGAATTATACTGGCTGGGGATATCGTTTGCAGTCCACCCAGGCAGATTATACTGACATTCCTTTCAGCTTCAGAAGTGCATGCCACCACCTTAAGAATCCTGCAAGAAATAACGAGTAATCCCTAAGAAGCTATCGGCTGTGAATTCCTGCCTTAACAGTGCATTTCAGGCAGTCTGGTTCAAGACTCATGTATTTAAAGACGGCATTAATAGTGTTTAGGTTGGTTCCCTGTTTCAGTCCTCTCAGGCCACTTCCTATTCGGTATACTTAACACCCAAATAAATTCTGTCCATTTCTCTTGCGAATATTTAGGAATGTTCTTGAGGTGGGGAGGCTATTTAAAGTGGCCGAGAATATTATTAGTTACAAAGTAAAACTTATAATACACTTGTGTTAATTTTACAATTAGTCCAAAAAAAACAACTGACTCTGACAACGGCTGCTTATTATGCACTACTTGGTCGAAATGCACATTGCACATGTACTTGGCTATAAGGTCGTGCCCTGCCTAGTTTGCCACTGCACGGACATAACCCAAGGCTATCTTCCTTCCCTAGGCTAAATCAGGTTGAATCGGTGTAGTAAATAGTGTCGATCAGATATGTGGTTGTATGTCATATTGTTTGAAGTCTGAGTCTGATTAACATTGATGCGTTTAAGAGCTGGGGATCAGTAGTTCTCAATGTTATTCATTCTTTGTAGATGACATATTCGGGCCATAGAATTTAAGAAGATTATCGAATCTAGTTGTCCTAACCGGAACAGAAGACAGCAATATGATCATTTGCGTACTGTGATTAAAGTTCGTGCATATTCATTCCCAATTTGACAAACAGTTTGTACAAAGATTTCAACGAGGCTTTGTCCTTGAACGACGAATTCATCCACCGCTCACAGTTTAATGCTTAAACTTCTGAAGGAGATTACATTAAATCCTTGTCGACAAGGTGGGGGACATTTGATGTCTTAGGCACATTATAATCGCTATGATTCGATTGCTTCCCATAACGTCTAAGGCTGAATTTGCATTTTGAATGATAAATATGTGCTTGATAGCTGTGAAAGAATTTAATGGCTAAACTTTTCGAAAACGCTAAACTGTAAAAATATATTCCAGTGCAGTCCAGAGTTAAGTTTGACCAATCTACACTTCCGAAGCTGCAATTCAGATGAATATAACGCCCCGATTTTTTGTTTTGCTTCACATAGTAGCTTTTGCATCTGGGCATTTCGTCTATCACTTTCAAAAGTTTTTTATTCCCATGCGAGTAGAACTCTAAACAATGACTTGAAAAGTACTCTCTAACGACTTCAAACTATGCTCATCTTCGATGAATATGTTGAAAATTGCATTCTACCCACCACTGAACATCATAGAACTGGGGATAGTAGAGCCTCCAACATGAGGTTCAATCAATAATTTTATACTAATTAAAATCTAATGCTATCAAGTGCCCCTTGACGTTGTGATGCCGTTTGACGTTATGGCGACTTGACTGTGACCTCTTGACTCCTATAGGTTTTTTTGCAACGATGGTTGTCACTTTCTGGTCTCCGAGGCGGTGGTTGCGATATTTATTTAGGACATTTGCTTCCTTAAATCCGCGTTTGCTGCTATCTGATTAAACTGATGCCACCGATAATGTTCCATATCTGTCCAAGTTAATACAAATGGGCTGAGAAGGCACAGAGCAGGCTATTTTCAAAGGGTCTAATGAGGATGATCTTCGAAATCGATAATTTTTCTACAGACTCCGCTAGTGAACCGAGGGAGCATGAATACAAGACGGTTGTAGTGCTCATACTTTTTGTAAAGTGGAGTGATCTTACCTTCCTCGGCACTTGGTGCAAAACGTGATGGCCAAAATCACCTTCATCGGAATCTGATAAAATAAAAAGTAGACTTTGGAAATTGAAAGAACAGGTTACCAAGTTATCTCAAGGCCATCCTGACATTGGTATCGAGGTAAAAACATGTGTACTTAGGCCTTTGATAAAGAGGCTACCAACCCCACGCAATAGACGATGTCGCCATTATGGTGGTGCTGGGCTAGCCGCGGTACCATCTCTTACCTTCGATTTTGGATATTCCAGTGCTGTCAGGACCCTCTAATCAACGCTTAATTTCAATATGTGAGGTATTTCAGAGCGAAGCCGAGTGTCTAGATCGGTTTTGAAGCAGTTCTGAGAATACCACTAGAATATATTGATATATCAAGTGGGTAGAGTACAGCATTGGTTGGTCATCCGATAGGCATTCTGCTATTTTTCCTCACCCAATGACTTGTTACTTACTGTTCTCATGAGAGAAGAATTATATCGTATTCCTGAAACTCGTATTAACCCTTTTCTAGGTGACTTTGCGGTGTTGGTTCATGCAGGCATGTCGGTGAAGGCGGCTCTTTTCTACAATACTTTGTCGAGCGTTCTCTGTGCAGCTGGAATGGTCCTGGGAGTACTTTTAGGATCTATGCCTGCCATCAACCTCTGGCTCTTCCTTATTACTGCTGGCATGTTCGTGTATATCGCTCTCGTCGATATGGTAGGTCTGAAAAAATATTCATTTGCTCTTATGTTCTTAGCGTGCGTCGAGCTGTTTAGAAATTTCGCAGAATTATTTCTTCAACTGAACTTTCATCTTATCCAGATTAGTGCTCTGGAGTTTCTTTGCTACTCGATTATGGAGAAATTTCTCTTTGTAATAAGGGTTGGGATAAGCGAATGAATGAAAGATGCGTCTTGCAGTGTCTCAAGGTAGGTCAATAGATCCACGAATATATTGGTCTTCGGTTTGAAGATATATTAACTATTTCCTATTTCACACTTGACATCTCCTGATTGATTAAAATTCTTGAATAATTATGATGGCAAAGGTAAGAATGAACACAGAGAAATGAAACGGAATTGCATTGCCTTAGCTGATCATTCATAAACAATATCGTGTCTCATTCGAGTCCTTCGATTAGTGTTTCTCACCTTTTAATTTCTGGTGTCCACCAGAAAGCTGACTAAAACTTCGTCTTCGAAAGGCCACGTTTCTTAGAATTTTGGCTCGTCTAGGTCTAAGAATCGATGCTACCCAGATAAACTTACATCAACAATGCTGAAATAAATCTCTGTTGGCGCAGCAAATCTACTAGACGCTTTAAACGTTACCGTATTCGTAGATGGTTTTTGGTTATTCCCACTTTACTCCTTTGAATTAGTCTATTTTCTTGCATAAATATAACACAAAAAACCATTATGTCCAGACTGAACTAATTTGCAACTTCCAGTGTAAACCGTGTCAATGGCGGTGCATCTTGAAAAATGATGATTCATTCAATATTGTATCGCGCATATGTAATGTGTACTGATTGAATTTAAGTCACTAGTTAATTTGTACGAAAATATTTCTAACTTTAGATGCCAGAGTTGGCGACCAGCCGAATGCACGGTTATCGCACCTGTCACATGCCCAGTGTTCTCTTCTTCTGGCAAAACGTGGGCATGGTCATTGGTGTGGCTATTATGCTGGTGATTGCTAAATTTGAGGAAGCGATGTAAACACCAATGAGACTAACATTGGTGGCATTAACGTTTGTTGCTATGTCTCTCTCAGTCCATTCTCTCTTCCCTTTAAATCTTCCACTGGGTCTCAACCCATTGCGTCGCCAATCTATCGCGAACAAAGCTTCTCTACTACAAAATGGCGCCGAACAATGTTTCGTACATCGCGTCGTTGTCGTCTCCACATCTGGATCTTTCCGTCCTCACCCCTCGTGTTGATATTTCTCTATTTTTAAAACCTGTGTCTCTAGTATCCCTGAAAAATTTTAGCGTCATCGTGAAACCGTCAGCAGTCGATGGTTTTCATTCGTGTCTGTCGCGCATGCCGAACAGGTGGGTAGATTTTGGAATGTATGGATGCGACTGTATGTGTTCCGGAAAAATGAAATAGTTAACTATTTCTGCTGGTAGGAAAGCATCGATTAAATGATATTGAGCATGACTAATGAGTTTTCACTTTTGGGTTTATTGCTGACCATTTAATTCATTCTGAGAAGAATCGATTCGCTGAAACCTATTTTCATTGTTCAGCGATTGCCTCCCACAACGGCATGTTTATAATCGTGTTTGCAACTCATTCTTATACGAAATCTACTTATAAGTTATTGAATATTCTCCTTCACCGATGCAAATATTGGGAACAAAGAGCGGCGAATAGACCGGACAGCATGATGAATTGAAGGAAAAGTTCAGGAAGAAAATTGGCAATCAAAATCCAGTCTTTTCAGATGGATTTCTTTCCGACTTGCCCCAACTGGCATTATTCTAGTGTACGCCTTCTCACCGACAATTCAGCGACTCGATAGAAATTTCTTCTTTAAATGAATGATTATCTAGGTAATCTTCTTATTCTATTCTCTTCCTGACCTTGCGCCATGCTTTAGAGCCCAGTGCACTTTTAGATGAGAGCTCGTCACCATTATCTAGCGCTGGAGACAAGCCAGGCACAGTGGACTTAATAGTCACAATTTTGTACAGGGCCCTCGTTAGCACCCAGCTGGTATTTAAGAGTCGACGATATTTCACCCTTTTTCGCATCATAAACCGATGAAGACCTTTAACATTTTCAACCAAGCAGTATTACTGCCTTGATAAAATTTGGGAGTGCTGCGAAATGACTTAATTTAATGGCTTCAAACCGATGACCTGTTCTTAGAAGCGTTGATATTTTCAAGCTAATGATAACCTAGAAAGCGCTAAAATTTTTATTACTTCTCGTTTGCTCTTGGCGCAATAGAGGAGCGGCAATTAGTTCTGTTTGGCTCTGCCATTGTAAGCTGGCAGCAACCTCCAGGATGCTCACTACTGGGTGCTAAATCATCATCTTGCATCGGCAGATGACTTCTCGGATTTGTGGCCTATTTTGTGCACTCACAGATTGAGAGCTAGATTTCACCATCTAAATGTCCCTCCTTTATTTGTAACTGTCGTTTTTTAGGTCGAAATCACTTTTTCATCGGCAGCTGGGAGCTTTTTATATGGCAATGGTGATTTCACTATCCTTGCTATTGGGGTTTCAGCTTTAAATTTTAGGATGCGACGCGGCTCAGTTGGCATGCAAGTCGATATTGTGATTTGCCTTATTGATAAGAATGGTGAACTAATGTGTAAGTCACGGGATTACTTTCTGGATTGCATGCAGCAAATTTTTTTCAGAACGTGAATGCGAGCATTTTTTGTAGCACTGGGCAGCTAATCACGAATTGTCAACCCGGAGTGATGAAGGTGCCGCCCGCCAGCGACTATATTGCTTCAATTAAAGGCCTGTACATAAGTAGAATTTTATCAAAGTTAGAGTGGGCTTGAAAAGTACATAGTTGAATTGATTTTTAAGTTCTCGGCTCTGCTTTTCACCATATTATCTGCTGGCGAGAGGAAGACTGGTCATCTCCATAGGCGTCGAGGTTGAGCTCAGCTATCACTTCATGCGAGCAACAAGGTTGTTACTTATTGGTGAAAGAAATTCCATTTAAGCGTGAGAGGCCTATTTCTCCCTGAATAAAGAGACCGGGGACATATCTATCTAAAGTAAAGGGAACTTCGTCTTTTTACATAAAAAAAGCCCAAATGTCTGAATAAATATCCATTTTCCACCCGCCTTATATTAATCGGTTGCGTGCATTGCAGCAAAATAATTGTACTGCAAGATTTTATTTAAAGATTGCAAATATCAACTTCGACGGCATATTTGGCACCAGATATTTCAAAAAAATTGAAAAGTCCTACTACGAACGGTCTAGCTTTGTTTTTGGTGCATATCTTGTTTTCCATCACTAAAACTGAACAAGAGCTATCGATTTCTAATTTGCAATCAGCTGATCAGCCGAGATTCACTTTAGAAATCAGTTAGGCGATGAATAAATTCAACAAATGCTTTGTTCTATTGTTCCTTATTTTATTGAAACCATCTTCAACGGAAGGTCGAATTCAGCATTATGAGGCGGATAAATTAGCAGCAGCGGACGGTGATTGGTCAGTTAAATTCATTCCACGTCTTGGATCCAGAATCTCTGGGGTTACTTGGGACTTTCAAAACAGAACTGTGTTATACTGTAATTACTCAGGACTGGTCAGTGGACCCATTTCAGCCAGCTACTTCCGGTGTACAGTTGGTTGTATTTATGAGAACTGTCAGGTCTTCGATTCCTATGGACTCCGGATTGAAGGCAACACCTATCGTCTCTATGCTTTTCGAGTAAGCGATGACATGGTTGGGGATTATAGGCTCACCTTGACCTTTGTAGGAAAGAACTACAGTTATGAAGTTGTTAGCATGCTCAAAAAATCGTCTTCACCTTCACTGAAGGTGGCCACTCTTACTTGCAACTTACCTCAGATTGAAAGAGCTCTGTCTAGTACTTCTGCAGTTGTTCTCGATAAGCAGGACTTCGATATGATGAATGCGATGCAAGATATCCTTCTTGAGGGTAAAGAAATAAAGGGGTCCCTTGAAATAAATTCCGGAGTTCCCGAGGGTAGAGTTGGAGTCTATCTAATCAGACAGCCTAGAGGGTCTAATTATCCTCATTATCAACCTTGTGAATTTTCTTCGAATACCACTTTGCTCAAATTTAGTTGTCAACCATGTGTTGAAGACACTGGATTGGTTATTATGATCGCCAGCTCATCCAATTCCTCCTTAAACACTGATCAAGCCCACGAGCATCTGCAAGATTGGATCATGAAAAGGTTTGTTCTTTGGCTCTTCCAGATGCCCAACAAGGGGGTATCAAACTTACCAGACAAGGAATTCGCGACAGATTATCGCGTGATTCCTCTGAAAATTGGTTGGTCAGCAGTAGTTCATGTTGGTCAAAATGTAGCTATGTTCTGCCCTCTCGAGCAATTCGCATCGCCTGATGGAATCCAATGTCATCGAATAAGGGCTCTGCGCTCTGATACAGTTGACGATTCCCTGCCTAATGGCTTCCGCGTTGAGTATGTAGAAGGAAATAAATACTTTTATTTACGAAAGGACACTGCTGAGTCTACTGATAGCGGTGTTTATGGGTGTACGGTAAAGATGCGTGGACATCCACGGCCAGTGTGTTCAGATCGACGTCTCTACGTGGTTAGCAATCTAATACCAGTCAGAACTTTCATATATAAAGAAATGGTCGCTGCTCATTTGCTTAAACCCCATGATAATTTTGAACAATATATCGATGGCAATGTGCCTTTTCTATTGACCAGCCAAGAGGCATACATTTCATGTTGGACAGAAGTATATTCAAGAACATCCTACACACTCTCCTTGAACCTTACACGGGAGAATCTTAACTCGAGTCTTGAATTTCCCTTCAATTTAACGCATACCTTCGTTCTTCGGGAAGGCGTTCACAAAATACGTATGTTTAAGTTCTATCGAGTTAGCGGTGCGGGTAAAGTTGAAAACGGTGGAAAACTGAAGGCTACTTGCTCAATGAGCTATGCAGGAACCCAAGAATCTATTCCAGAATGGATTATTGACGCGAATGATATGAATAGAAACGCTGAATTAGGTCAAGTCTCTGCCAACTCTCGATACCTTTATCTTTTTCATTCTGTCGAAGGCGACTTGAAATTTCAGGGCAGTGTTGATAAACTGGAAGAGTATCCAGTCCCTCTTGGGACTATCGTTCGATGTACTGGTGCAAAAGGGTATCCCGAGCCCACCTACAAGTGGACAGAGGTCGATCCCACACGGATGTCGTCTGCATTCGTTGGAATGTCAAGCTCCGCAAAAGTATTCCTCGATAGCCCCAGTGCCTTACCCGAGTCGGCATTCCAGGGTGATCGACTTGAAATACCCAAAGACCCGAAGTACAGAGGAACGAGTTTTCTTTTTCAATGCACGGCTTCAAATGGATTGGGTGGACGTGTGTACGAGGTCAAAAAGCTCCTTTTTCTAACTGTTTGTTTGTGTGAATCTCGCTTTGTTACCTTGGATCTATCTCTAATTTACTCCCTCCAAATGGTCGCAGGAATCAGTTTAACAGATTCAGACAATGAAAGATCCACCTTGGATATATTCGGTGAGCGTTATGTTCACCTGATGCGGCAGATCGTCTTAGGTCTTAGCCAAGGAGGCGAGCTGACGCGAATTAGTATGCATCCAACTTCAATACTGAGCAAAAGTTTAAAAGAAGCTTCATTGTACACTGGAGCTACTCGATTTGGTAGTAATATCTCGAGAATTAGCCTGGCAGAAGGCCTGATTTCCCAAACCATCAGACCTCAGGCTATTTATGCTTCTAAGCCCGATGCGTGCCCCCAGAAAATTCCGGTAGATCTCACAGTGGGCCTTAGAACTGCACTTGAAGATGCACCATCATCTTCCAAAAGACCTTTTGCAGTTATTCTTCCACAAGACCGTTGGGATAGAGGCAATGTGATTGACTTCATGAAAAAAATAAGGGATAATGGCGGCAAAGTCATTAGCGTTTACTTCGAGAACCCAAAAAATTGGGCTTCAGGTCGTCCGGATTATCCAGTTCAGCTCGCCAACTTTCCCAGTGAGTGCCGCAGATTTAAAATTGATAACCAGGCCGGATTCATCAGGCGTTTGCCCCTTTTTGATGCCATTTGTAATGTATCCCAACCGGCCGAAACATACGATGAATCATTGATGATATCTATCTTCCTCTCCCATCAACCAGACCAACTATTTGTTGGAGAGAATGTGACCATTTTCGTCATAATAAGGGTGACGCCATTCGATTCGCTGCCGGTAACTACGTGGCTCTGCCTAATAAATGGTGCAACAGCGAACAAAATTAGCGAAGGAAAAACCAATTTGGAATACTTGGACAATGCTTGCGACGTGCCGTTAACAAAAACATCGCCTAATGACACAGAATCGAGCTGCATCACATTTCAAAGACCCCTGGTTTTGAAAAGTGAACATGATAATCAATATCTCTTAGTTTACAAGAGAGGATCTAAGCCTCTACTGGTAGGTTCATGCTTGTCTTTCCTAAATCTGATGAACGACTTACAATCCAGACCTGTGAAATGAATTTGTTTCACGTTTAGTCGAGTCAGGAAGTTGCTACCTTGCCAATCCGACTGAACCATGGGAACTTTTCGAAGCCCAGTTTAATATTGAAGCATCGGGCCCAAAAAGCTTTGGACACCGCAGAGTTTGAGTGCATCCTAGAAATTGCACGAGTCAGGTTTCAAGTGTATCTCATCTATAAGCACAAAAACAACGGAACCTACAAAGTAGTAGCTCAAGAAGATTCAACAAAATCTGGCTTCTCTTATAGAGACATTGGTCGAAATGTGTCAGTTCATCTCTCTTGGCCATTCTTCCCAGCTCATGCGGCAGATACTGAAATCCACTGTGTTGTTGATTATCCAGGTCCGCTTAAGATTAACTTAGATAAGCTTCCGGTATTGGCTAGCAAGCCTATTTACCATAACCTCTCAGCTTTCTGTCCCACGAGGCCGACTATTGAACGGTCAATCCTCTCGCCAGAAATGAACATTAGTAATGAAACCACAGTCGGGTCGCGTTTGACTTTTATATGTGAAGCAGTTACGGGTAGTGAACATATACATGCCCTCCAAATGGCCTATGTGGATGGAAATGAGGATTTGGTCATCTGTTCAAATGTTGGTGGTGGGGAAGTGAATATATCAGTGCCCTGCCAATTTGGGTCCTGGAAAACAGGTGGTTGCGGTAGTTCTGAGTCAATCCTGACTGACACCCACCCAAAAGCTCCCTTCACTAATTGCACCATTTCATTTAGTGAAAGAGGGAAGGCCTTTATAAGAAGAATTGAGTATACTATTCCCGTGGTTTCTCTGCAGCATTTTGAATCCTTTGTTTTCTGCGAGACTATTCCCACCTGGGAGGTTGTAGAAGACAGTAGGTTTCTCAGTGATCCGATTGATAACTACTTTCCCATTGATCCGGTAGTCACGAATATTGATATTGGCTATCATGAATGGAGTTGTGAGGTATTAGCTTACCCTGAACCTACGAACGTCTCCTGGAATCCAGTTGAAGCGATGCCAGAGAAATTTGAAAAAGGATTGAAGAGTATAGATTTTTTCAAAAGGTTTGCCAAGTCTACTCGTGCTCGAGCATGTGATATTTCCTATCCCGGCTTCTTTCCAAACAAGTTTTATCCCCCTGAGGAAGACACGCCTTATCGATTCAGTCTTGTACGACCAGCACCCTACGTCTATCAGGTTGGGACTTGGGGTACTGGCAAACTTGTCTGCTATGCAATAAATCACAGAAATAGAACTGCCGTTGAAGAGGCCAATTTCCAGTATGGCTACGGCAGAACGAATGGTTTTTGGACAGTCTCAGGTTCGATTACGCCCAGTTCAGGTTTAGTCAAACCAGATGAACCTTGGACCATACAGTGTCCGATCAAAGAGACGAGGGACGAAAGACAAATCATTCATCTTTACTTGCTTGGTCAAGTAAGTGCTCCCTCTATTCAACCGCTGGAGTTGCCACTGTTGCGTCTCATTGTTATCCGAACAGACAATAACAAAGCCTTTGTTGAAAATGTTACAACGCTAGGTTGGTGGAGAGCTTCGACGAGGAAGGAATACAATGTCTCCCTGACCCTAGATCATCAGCAAAGACAGGCGATTAAAATATATTTGCCCAAGGCTTCTGTAAGTCCCATTCTAAAGCCAGTTTCGCAGAATATTTTCTTCACGTAGATCAACTTTTTTGGCTATCATCCAATTGATTTTTTTTAAAAAAATAAATGATGTTTCGATTGAAAAACAGAAAATCATGGCCAAAATCTTTGAATTTGCTTTTAGGTTTACGATACCGGAAAATATATGTGTCGATTTCATCTGTATAATGCATACAACGATGCGGACGTAGTTCCAGACTTGGTTGTTCCTACACACAATCAGCCACCCATCGTCGGCTATAAAACAGTTAATAGAACTTGGGAGTTCGCAGATTCCTTGTCAAAGTATCTCACTTTCTTCGAGGACGAACTTCTAATAAGCAGGTGCTTAATGTGGCGATTTAAAAGTGCTTTTAGTTACAGCTCACTCACCAAACCTTTTATCTCGGAATCCACTGACCGCAATCCAAATATGGTCAAAATAATTAAAGATACACTTCGTAGGACAGAAAATGAGATATTTCAACACTACACATATCATAATATTGAAGTTTCCTGGTATTTAAGCCTTAACCTAGATTACGGCAAGTACATTGGATGCTATTGGACGCTGGACTCGAAAGAGGAGAGAGAATTAGGGCAAAAATATGGACCCTTAAAAATTTGTGCACCAACCAGGAGTCTGAAGACCAATCCTGCATCGAATGAACTTCTGTCAAGAAATGGCGTGATCGAATGCTATGATGATGGTGTAATAGTTCAAGAGTTGAGTTTCACTTGGGAATACAGATTTGGACCCTTACCACGTCCTAACGATTTAAAGGAAGTTCGTGGTGTCCCGAAATCGATATCCTCGGCGAAATTGGACATGTCTTCTCTTCCACTCCCAGGCTTCTATATTTACACTTGCAGAGCGAGGGCATTTTGTGGAGGCAAGGAAATGACCTCCGAAAAAGACATCCAATTTGTGGTAGTAGGTGATGAGGAAGCTCCTGCTTTTACGACGGTGAATATTTCTAAAAGTCTAGTTCTTCTTCCTGATCAATTCACTGCCGAATGTCCAAGCATTCTGAGCGAGGGGACTGCCTTGACAGCTAGAAGCTTGAGTTGGTTTCGAATCGACCGTCAGTCGAATATGATATCTCCAGATCTGCATGAGTCAGCACAAAATTTGTCCTATCATGACTTAGTTAACAATACCGTAAACTTGAATCATCGTAACCTTGTCGCCTACCACTTTAAACGAGATGATCAAGGGATATTTGCGATAAATATTAAACCGAGTTCTTTCGAAGACTTTGGTTACTACGGCTGTACTGCCAGAGCCATTAGGCCTGTTGAAGACACGAATGAACTGGCACTTAGTCAGATTTCTCCTCAGCCCATATGTATTGTCAGCAACGAGTCTGCAGTAGAAATTGAGCTAAAGCCCGATCGAAATAGTGAGTGTTATATTGAGAACGAGGTCTTGAATGTCTCTTGTCAGGCAGTGGCTTATCAAATTTTCTGTGAGGTGGAGGATGAACCTCTAGGTACACGTATTGTAGACACAACTGGTACGGTACTTGTTACAACTGAAACTTCTGCTTCATCTGTGCCATTGCACTTACTCTCATTCCAAATACTGACTTGGAAGCCAGCGAAGAAAACGATTCTATATGCACCGCTCCCAGTAGTCATTACTCGGGATCATCACCAAGCTACTCTGACTTGTGAGATCAATCCTACACTACTCAATAATTCTTACATTAACGAAGAAGAATGGGCAAGAATAAGTCCAAAGCTTACTCGAAGGGCTTCGAAGAATATCTGTGTCTTCAGTTCGCCAACAAATATAATCCTCAATCCACCGCCTCCAGATCAAGTGAGTGAGACAGTGGTGGCCTTCAAGATTATTTCGGGGGAGTGGGTAATGTGTATGGCAAGCGGAAACCCTTCTCCTTCTGTAACCCTCGACGCTTATCCCTTGAAAAGTGGGGCTCTGGCTGAGGTGATGCACAAGGGGCTTGAAGGGATCGAGCAATGGCGGGATTTTTCAAGAGCTCAACCTGATTGGCCATCAGTGCCAATGAAGGACGAGGTTGGCGCTATGATTATGGTGTTGAGAGAAATGAATGATCCTTCCGATGTCACTTATGTTGGAGTCTGCAGAGCTACCAACAAACTCAACGGAACAGATAAGACCGCTTACAAGGTAAAATACTATCGAGCATATTGAAATTCCAAAATTTTCAAAACAATCAGCAATAAATTTGGTTGATGGCTCGATATCACTAGAACCGATTGCTGGCTGTGACTAAATGAGTCAGAATAAACCATTTGCTAGTGTCTAATTATTTGATATCATTCCTCTTTATTTTAGATCTTTATCTTCCAAATTCAAGACGCTGGTAGCCTCGGTGGCGGATCGTCTTTCAATCACTTTTTAATTGTTGCCTGCATGATGGCCTTCTTCACGTTCGTTTTGGGGACATGCATTCATGAAGTTTTGACTCTTCGGCATCGCTATGACAACTTGAAGCAGGAGTAGTTCATTTGGTGTAATGCAATCCAGTGGGGAGCGAATTTGTATATTTGGTAACCAAATTATTCCATTAATGGCTGGTGCCCATGAAAACTGCCTTCTGCCTTACTTAGAACCGATTTCAAGTCGTTGTTTACGTCTTATTAACACAAGGCGATCAGTATTTAAATGGATCGAATGGTAAATTTGAAATAATCTGCGCGTAAAACATCTACATATGTGATTATTTCATTACTTTCATTCAATATTAATAACACTTTCACCGATATGACCTCAATCAAACATCGTGATCTAAAGATCCTAACCACTGTCTTAGCAGCCCAAGAAATGCTTCGAAATGTTTATTAAAGTGCGAAATTCGAAAATGAAATAGGGGGTTTAGAAAAAAAATCCTCACATTTTGCGAGTGCTGCGATAACAGACTCGACTATAGTCTGTTTCGGAGAGTGGAAAAAGATAAGTTGAATTACCCCTGGCATCCATAAATAACATCCAATTTCTCCGGCCCTTTCGAGGTTATTTGCCAATGGGATATCACTTTTCAATAGAAAATGTCAGATTTTAATCGGGTTTCAAACTTTAGATTGGGCCAATTAACTACTGAAGTGCAGTGAAACGGATTGAAAATAAACAACTTACCATTAATAAATAAGACTCTTATTCACTTATAGTGGGAAACATGCAGTCATGTTAACAAATAATGTGAAAAACCAAGGGGCAAAGGAGAAGGTGGTTCATTGAGTTTACGAATAAATTTGACAGTAGGATGGCCATTAAGGCCTGCGTCTGAACAGCGTGTGAAAGTCCCGACCCAAAGACAACAAAGTATCATGGGAGAGAATAAAAAGGCACTTCAGCTAGGAGTCCTTTACAGTTGAATATTTTGCCATTCCATTTATATCAATGAAAAGGCAATTGATACAATTTCGCACTCAATAGTATTAATTTCAAACTGTTATCACTTCATGGTTATTTAGAAATAATCATATAACAGAACGGTGCCTAAAATAGGAAATGTCTTACAATGGCCGTTCATTTAAGTTTTGAGTAGCAGGAGACAAATTGAGATGAAAGTGGACGGGTGGGTGACGTGAGTGGCCTTCAAGTGTCATTGAACGCGTTCCGTCAACTGTCCCTTTGCAGCTTGTACGTGACATGGCATGTTTCACCCATTCCCTACTAAGTTTGTTTATGCAAAAGGGTTTACTCTTATCATAATTTGAAACGCACTGCTAAACTGAAAGCAGTAGAAAATAATATGGGATCAAAATAATTATTTGGCTTATGTTCAGCGCCAAGCATTATATGTAAGGGTTGAAACCGGGTAAACAAAATCTGTCAATTTAAGCAAGGTTATCGAGAACTAATTTGTACAATTGCTCCAGCTTCAACAACAGTCCAAAGCTGAACTGGCCCAAGCTGACTTGGAAAATACCTTCGGCACAATCAACAACCACCAACATGAAGTATTAATAGTTTGGGAAAGGAGTTGAGTGCAGAAGACAAATTAGTTTCCTTGGGGAACTGCGATGCTGGAGCACATTTTGTTAGGGGGATCAACCAGGTACCCAGGTATGTTCGTATTACCAGAATTCGCCTATGAATTGCTTTTGCTATGTCGATAGAATTGTTGTGGTTGAGATAAAAACTGCTTTCCCATAACACCTAGGAAGGGAAGAGATTCGACGGCTCGAAGACCTTTGATACTTGTCAAAAATGACGATTCTCATTTGGCATAGAGAACTTTTCGACTGGATTTTTTTGTAATTTCATTTCTGAACAAGACTGGCCGGGGAACTGCTATTACTTCAGCGGGTGCTCATTCTCTTCGCGTTCGAGAGGCACGTACACTCATGTTTGCAAGTTTATTTTGTGATGTAGGATGAAAGTGGCCTGATACCGACCGCTTTTGGACCAACATTGAGGGACTGTAAGCGAATTCATATCATTTGAAATTATTTGTTTTGTCGAAAATAGTGCATTGGCTTTGGTATATATATTTTTTTAACATTCAAATGCATATTTCGCCCTTTGATCGAAAAACTTCCGAAGCGCAAGTGTTTAACTCGGCATGAAAGATGAAAATTTGTATAAATACACTATAAACAAAAGTCTACTTAAAGATTTCAAATGTAAGAAACATACAAAATTAAATAAATAATACGAATACTAGATTAGAGCTTATTGATATAAAGGGATGAGGCTCTAAACTGAGTGGTGCGCTACTCTAATATCGTCAGTTAATTTTTCCGGTACTAAAATGTTAAGGTGACTGAGAAACAATAACTAAAGACCATAAATGAGTTTCCATCAAGGAAATGTGCCTTTTTACATGTGCACTGGGTTCAAGAAAGAGGCCTTAAACATCCGTTTGTAAACCAGTTTTAAAAAAGGTGAGCTGCCATTAAAGTCACTTCTAAGAGCTTCGAGTTAAATATTCAAGGCCGTAAAAGTTATCTTGGTGGAGTATCAGATATTTGATAGGGATTACAGTTATGGTTATTCGTATTTGGAATTCAACAGAAGTCCAATTTCACAGGAATAAATTTTGCATCGATGGGAATTACATAACACTGATATATTTTTATTCTTGGTTACATTCATGAACTACATGGATAAAAATAGATTGGATGCTTAGAGACAGCAGATTTCCTTAGATGAGACTTAGCCTTTGATGACGAACTAGATACCTCATATTTCTGACAACTCATCAGATAGAAATTTCTTCAGAAATTGCGTCCTTTCTGCATGGCGGTGAGTAAAATTTGAGATCGATGTATTCAACAGTATTAGGTGAGTTCAGACCAGGAACAGGTAAATTTCCCTTGAATTGGATCTTATTTCACGAATTAATCCTTATTGGTGTCAATTGTGCTTCGATATTACTTGGGCTAAGGCAGAATTTTATTTCCAAAATTACTTAATACACGTTGCCAACTGGCATTTTAATAGTACAGAATTATCTATTGAAAGCTAACTGCATTTTTATTTGCCGAAGATGTACAGTTTTTGTGGTCTTTCATGAGATTTAGTCATGAAAGATGCCATAAATAATAGTATATAAACAGACTCGCTCAAACGTCACAAACCTGGTTGAAATAGCCCCCTCATTAATTCAAATGGTCTAATGGCCCCTTAAATAATGACCCTTTTAGTTTTAAATTGTTCTTTAAACGAGCTATCAGAAAATGGAACGTAGTTTTGCTAGTTCCTCGAAAATGAAAATGAGCTAGCCTACGAATCCGTAGTGAGGTATGTTTTTTTTCTATATTCGTATCAAAGCCATTTGGACTCTTTCCTTTTTACTCTTTTGAGACTATTTGATATTTGTAATTAAAACTCTACAGGTCCTTTCAAAGTGTTAAACTCAAACCCAGTGGGTATTTTTCACTCTTTTATATACAAAAGTTACTTAATTTGCTGTCTGCATGAGTTAGCAGTAGATGAGATCAGCTACTAGGCTGTTTGGTACTTATTTTTGCGAAGGCAGCATGCCAATTTGTGTTGAATGCTTATTTCCCATATTAAATTGTATGGAGAAATCAAGTCCTAAAAGCAAAAATATAATGAGAGAGAGAGCAAAAAGTGCTAGTTTATTTGCTAGGTCGGAAATTGTTTCATCTCTACATTGGTTGTCACTTCAAGGGCAAAAGCTAATGTTCATTTAAACAATCGAAGGCGCTCAGAAGAATTTCAGGCCGGTACTGGGCTCTGGTGGTAAATCTGACGCAGGGGCAAAAATACAGTTGAATTGTGGTAATAGTAGAGTACTGCTTACAGACTATGTTCTAATATGAAGACTAAAAGCACTCCATTTTGACTTAGATTTGCACCTCTTAGCAAAAATCTCAGCTTCCTTTGATAAATTTGGTCATATATTCCTTGGGCCCGTCCATTCGCGGGCGTGTAAAGACTCTTCTCCAGGACTTTCTGATCACTGTTCCATTTCGGGTTGTTAATAAAAATAGGTTTGTTCCACAGGCAGTGTGGGACCACTTGTTGTCCGCTTTCACTTAAAAACTATGTCTTTAATGCCGGCATAAATCCAAAACCGTTTGATTCAGGCTTGTCTCAGTGTAAAGAGAAATAGAGTACAACACACTTCCAATGAAATGGCCTCTAAATATGACTCTATGTTAATATGTGATATCGAGAAGGACCTTTCATCACTGATTTCCTGGATTTTAACGACTAAGATTATGGATATTCGCACTTGCCTCATGCAAATTGTCAAACCATGCTAGCTCAAAGATTCAGTGGCTGAGCAAGAGATGTCAATGGCACCAAAAGATGGCTGATTAAGGTTTTTCAGGATAAATTTTACTCGGAACACCAGCAATATCTAAGCATGTCATATCCTTGAAATATGGAAACTTAAGATGACTCAAAATTAATGCTAATTTCCACTCAATCGGCCTTATGTCCTTATTTTGCCATTGTAATTGTAGTTCACCAATTGGGGGTCGCCCGGGGGCTTGATCCGGGCTGCAACCGACTGGGCGAAATGCACGTCCTTTGAGCTTAGCGTAGACAGTTGTGGACCTTGCAATGTATTCCAAAAAAGGCATGTATTTTGACCTGCATAACACACAATTTTTGGTTGCCTGCGATAATATTTTATCCATTTGCGGACTCTTTCTATTTATTTGAAGGTCCTCTATATTAGTTAATTTTATTGTTATTTGCCAATTATTATTAATCTTCGCAGTAATAATACTAGAGTTTTGAGTTTTTAAACTCCGAACAGACCTAGTTCGACTCAAGGAAAATGTACTGAAGAAGCCATGACAACTATTATAATCTCACTCAAAAAATTAACAAACTAGTTGCATTCTTATAAACTTAGAGAAAACCTATCCTCCTAGTACTGGATCCTAGAGCATCCTAAAAAGCGAAAGAGTAAAAACGTATTTCGACCGAAACGGATGCAACTTAAGTGAAATCAGGTTCCACCTCCCCGCTTTGAAGAGGACAGCAGTTTGCTAGGAACTCCAACGCATTTCACCTCCCTATTTTCATGTCTTCAAATTCGTGCGATTTCGCCAACATCACTTCTCGGGTGTCTGTAAAATCAGTTTTTACTTTTTAACAAAATATATAAAGTGCGCAATCATTTGTTACATTTCTGAAATGAAGTTAAACAATGTTTCAGCCTGCGCTGTGTAAAAGGGTAACATCAAAAGAAAGTAGTTAGGGAATTTTTCATGGGGGCAAATCGAAGGGGTAAAGTGAAATGGACTTGTTTCATGGAGGAATTTCGATAAAAACCATTCTGTCGATCCTCATCTCATAGTTGCAAAGATACCAATTTATGTAAAATGTTCTGTTTTTAAGCATAAGTTAAATGATTTTCTTCAAATGTTATAATTAATAAGATATTTGTGGATTACGGCTTGGTTGATGTTTAAATCAACAAAGCTCAGATGATGGCTTACGTCGATTTTTACCAAATGTCTCTCTTGCGAAGCCCTCTATAAATGGGATTTCCTCTGGGAAAACTACGCAGATATCTAGATCACTTGTACTTGCTTCAATTGGACTGAAATAAGAACCGCATGTTTCCACTACGAAATCCGGGTGCATAATTTGGAAGCTCCATTGGAAACGTCAACTAAGGTAATAAATATTGGGGTGAGACGAATGTTCAAATGACCGAAGGCGATAGTCAATATCACTCATTTGTTGGTTGACAATCTCGGCTGAAAGCTAGTGAGATTCCGCCAATTCTTAAAAGTGATCAAAAAAGCATTTTGGCGCAAATATATCGTTTCTTGGCGCTTTTAAGCTAGGAATAGTTTTAAGTGACATGGCTAGATGGCTAGATTCGTCACCACTTCCGCAACAACGCAGGCAACCGTGATGTTCCAATGATTCCACACACGCCATTTTTGGAGAGTGCAAGAAGGGTTGATATTCATGATTGTACAGATCGTTTCTGAATACCCCGCCGCAACTCTGCTGCTTAGATATCTTAATCGAAACAGAGGAACAATGCAATCAAAAACTTCATATTTAAGTGTGATATTGGGATCCTTAATTGCCAGCAGCGTTTGAGGTGCCTATTTGAAAATCTATCAATCCTAAGTCGCCAAGCTAAAGGCGATTTGTCTGCTATAAGATAACCTGATTGTTTGACAAGACTCTTTGATTTGAAGTGGAGATGGGATCAAATTGTGATGCTTTTCATGCAGTGGAGGTGGCCATATGAGGTGACATGGACCTGAATTATGATACCGAACAGTGGTGTATGTGACATAATCACACAGTGGTCGTGACGCAATGAATATCATTTTTAAAGTTAGCAAATTTTATTAAAAGTTGCTACATCAAGAACACATGTTCCGAAAAAAACATTATACGGATTATAATGCGCACATTTACACGAGTCGAACGCAGATTATTAACCCCAGAAGCAATTTCATCGGTTTCTTCTGAGGTCTCGTGATCTTAGTTAATACAACTATCATTAGTCAGATAAGGACAATTTTGAAACCCGTTGCTGGTATCACGTGACAAGGTGTACTCAGCCGAATACCACTCTGATGGATTTTTTAGAGGTCAGTAATACGAATAAAAGGAGCAGTAGATCCGATTTTGGCCATGTTTTCAATTACAGATGCTGTTGCTCAATTATAGGTCCACTCCTCGAGCTTCCAAAGTATCCCGAAGTATCTCGAGTTGGTAAAATATATTTTTTGCTGTGCTGTTAGCCAAGAACAAGTTTTAATTTTGTTTTTATCGGAAGTTCAAAGAGCGATCATGATCGCAATTATTTGTATCACCTAGGCTCGCCAAGACAATGTTCATGAAACAAGTCAAAATGGAAATGTTTTGTATTAAACCATCAAAGACCTTATTCATAAGCTGTTGTCAATGTTATTCAAATTTTCAAACTCACTCAATGCATTTGCGTTCCTTTGCATATCGTATGGAATAGCCAGACCGGATGGGCTTGTACTGATATGTTCAAGTAGAGTGCGGTGAATCACGTTCCAACGTTGCTACTGAGTTTCTTCGTGATTTTTTGCTTCTTACGTGGCTTTGCGATCTCACGACACCCTTCCGCTTTACGCCAAATGAATTTTCATCACCGGAAAACTTTGATTAGCGGTGGCTTTGTCACTCCACGCAAACTGGAAAATCGGAAACTATCAATTATGCAGCTCTCCTGGATGTGCCTACCTTTATTAAACACAGGCGATTCGTGATTTTTCAGAAATCTCACCTATTTATCGCATGAGCTTTGTTGATCACATTCATGAGGGCTTATTAAAGTTTTAGTTTTGATAGGACCGAAGTCCGGAAAAATTAAAGTGAAAGCTACTCTATTACGTATTGACATCACTTGTATAATGTGATATCGAGAGAAAGATTTAGGTCATCCCCTCCACGTTTTGAATCATTACATGAAACAACGGCGTCATTCCCTTACAAATGATTACGTATCTAAACGCGCACTCTTACCTGACAGTACGGAACTAGGTCTGGTTTTTAACTGATCACAAGTACTAATAAATTTCTTTAAGTAAAAATTGGGGGAGGGAGAAATCAAAGGGGAGCTTGTCGCTTAATTATGAATTGTTTCCCTTTTAATCTTAGAAGATTAAATTTGGCTTTCTTCTCAAGTTGGATTTCTTTTTCAGAGTGTGATCTATTCTTTACCCGATCGAGCCATTTAAAACAGATGTGGTTACCTCTGAACAAATAGTTAATGCGACTTTTCAGTTAAGAGACTATTCGTTCATATTTGAAACAGCTTTAGATTTTCCATAGAGTTTTTGATATTCGCATCACTTAATCGAGGTGTCGAGACTTCAGTGAAATTAATTTTCTCCTGTGGATAATACTGACTTGAGGTAAATTCCATTGGCATCTAGTGAGCTTACATGAAGGAGTGTTTTATAGCATTTTCGTCGATATCGGCTCGGAAGGAATTACGTAAGGTACAAATTCCATTTTTTGCGTGTGTAAAATGTTGGTTCTGACGTCGAAGGAGTTAGTAGAAGAAAGCGGTAGTGGGACCTCTGAACTGCTTTGGGCCCCGATTCACTCATACACTCATAGATGATGTATAGCGACATTTTGCTTCCAATGAAAATAGTGTGAAAGAACAGTCTGTGGATTAGCATGTTGTATATGCACATGGGTGCTTGCATTACATTTGACCTTTGAAAGCAAGGCACTTAGTGGGGCATTTATTCTGGAGTGTAAGTGGAAGTCATAAATACATAAAATCAGAAGCCAATCCAGTTGTGAATACGCATCTTCTTCTTTAGAACAAAGTACCGACTGATCTAGTTCCGTTCAATTGCTTGGCTGACTTCTGATAACGTACACTGCTTACTCGCAGTTGTATTTATAAAGTTTAGCATCCCCCGGGACTCGGTCGTGACTTTCCGCAGCGTAGCGGCTAGGCTATGAAAATGGAAAAAAAAACTTGAATTCGTCATAGAAGGAATGCCCAAAATTCTCATTCGGGACCATAGTCACCGCACTAAATTTGATTCATTTCCCTTCATAACTTTTCAATATCATCATTTACTCAAAAGTAAAATATATATTGGTGCTAGAATCATTCACACTTTCTGTTAGGTACTAGTGCGGTACAAGAATAAGCGTCCAAATTCTAGGAGCTAATAAACTTTGTCAGGTTTGAGATGCAGGACCTATTACTGGTCTTTCAGTGCTAGGTCCGCAGGCTTTAATACGCCGAGAATTTCGATCAGTCTCCTTTGCGTTAACGTATAACCACAGGTACATTATCATGTGCACCCGTCTCTTCGTGATGGATTGCAGTTGGCCAAGGGTTATTATAATTCCGCTAATTTTAGAGCATCGCAGTGAGTGCCGACTCCGATTGGTGGTCAGCAGCTCTAATAAACTTAAAGGGTCATCAAAGGACGAAGGACTGCGCAAGTTAAACTAGTAACAGGAATAGTTTCTGCAAAGTTGAAGTTGTCAGTTAGGGAATTTGAAGTCACAAGTAGTTAGTTCTCCTAGTACCTCAGCCATGGGATGTAACACCTAGTCAGTTCCCTTATTTCCTGCGCAATGACGAATGTCACATATGCTGACCACCAATCAGTGAATTCTGCTCCAAGACGATTTATTTTTTTGATCTCAACATTCTATAAGTAGGTTTTATGTTTTTGACGCATAATCAATTTCTGCGAGCTAAAACTCAAGCAGAACAAGTCAAATTCGCACGAAGAGAAAACATTCGTGGTAAAATAACTACATACACATGTGGACCGAAAGGAAATAATAGGAGTTAATCAAGGTGGCCACAGAGAAACAAAATATCTGCAGCACCAAGTCAAGCATTTAAACATGCGATCAGCAGGAAGTGGAAAGCAGGAGCGGCAGAAATAGATAGGAAAGGGCATGAAAGCTTTGAGAGCTCGATGCGAAAACTTGAGATGTGACTAAAGGCCCTTAGCTCCATGCGTAGAGCTGGTGAAACCGCGACCAAAGTTTCTTCTAGTTCCATCACGATGAGATGCGGTTCCGCGCCCTCCATAAAATCCGCCTCTTAAACCAGGTCCACGTGGAGGTAGTCCTACCAAGACAGGGTTCACCAGAATTTGTGGAGCTAACTGTAGAGGAAGTGGCGATTGATAGGAAAGTGTCGTGTCATTGGGTTTATTAGCTGCGCCGAATGTCACCATACGAACGCCGTTTCGATGGACAGTAACATTGATACGATTGGGATAATCAATGCTACCTGTAAGGAAGATGCACAGATTTCTGACGAATTCTCAGACATCATATTATGTTTTAGACCTACGAATATGATTGATAACTGGGGCCACCGAGGCTCTATTGGGATCCACGCAGGTGATAACTGCCGTCGAAGGAGTAGCAACCACCGATGTGGGTTTATTTGTCCTATTCTTGTGTTTTCTCCCTCTTCGTTGCGATAGACTGTCCGAATTTGTCAACAACTCCAGAGGTGAAAATAGAGATCTGCAAAAAATGGTATTTACGAGATCAAGAAGAACCCAAACCATGAGATGACACTTAAATTCAGTAGGTCAAATATCAAACATCGAAATTCTGAGTTCTTCTAGCCTTAAGGCATCTTTGAGAACTGGAAAGGGTCCTAAAGGCATAATTAACTATAACTTACTGGTTGAAGTATATAATAACGAGCTATAGATGAAAATTATTGGTATTGAAGCGTGAAAAATGGGATATACAGAGCATACTGATAAAGTTCGCATGACCGACCCCTTAATCTGAAAATCCGGAAACCTACCTCTTGAAATAGAATAGGTCCCATGCAAATACAATCGGAACTGCCTGAAACTATAATGGCGAAAATGCGGGACAAAATCCCAATCGAAAATTTAGATAGCCTGACAGAAAGAGTTCATACGTTAATCCCCTCATATCTCCTACAAACGAAGTGCTATATTAACAAAATAAGTTCCTTAAATAACTGGAAAAACGATTTTGCTCTAAAAGCTAAAGAAAAAATGATTCAGTCATGCTGCTTTCTAACCTCCAAATAAGACTCGTAGATACTACACATACGGGATACCTTATGTCCATCAATAGCATCTATACTGAAAGTGAGAAGTCGGCAGAACATGTGCCCCTTGGATATTGTAACGGCAATTGCTTTAAGGAACGAAAACGACATGGGCTAGAGGGCTCCCTTGCAATAAAAATAACGAGTATCGACCTGAACATCGAAAGATGTGACAATCAGGGCAAAACTATTCATACCCCCTGCTAAAATGGGGACAGTGAACAGACTTGGAAAAAAACATGAAAAAACCTCCTTTTAAATGTCAAATGAAGAGTTACACCAAGATCTATAAGGTCCAGGATCAGCCTAGAGAATATCTACACTGTGGCCTCCCACTTCTTGGACAATATTAGAATAAACTAATATCAGATATTAAGTACTGCTAATACTTTGTTTACATTCCTTTTCTCATAAAGTGCCGAATAAATGAAATGAATGGAACGATTGGCAAATTGAATGACTTACTGTTTCCAGGTATCGATATTCATGTTCATTCGAATGGAAGTTGAATGATGCAGAAGAACATTGTAAAACGTCTTCAAAATACGGATGATCACTAATGAATAAATTTTAAGTTGTTAAGATTTTTTTACTGAAAATAATTTAAGTACACAATTCATACCCACATCGATCGTGGACAAATTGCGTCATGTTATGTGACAAGTCAAAAGGATCTAAAATAAACCAAAATGAGGTAATTGATAAAAGTTTAAAGGAAAAATGAAGGCTGAATTCACCCTTTATGACAAGCGAATTTGTCGAACTTCTGCGTTGAGTTAATTTCTTTGTATCTATCGTAACTTCGTAGATATTTCGATCGAACTCAAATAGAAAATATCGGAGAAAGCCGAACCAGAGTTCTGCTATCGTGGTATCATCATTTTGAGGCCTCCAATGCCTTTTCTGAAAGAAAACGATGTGATCAAAGCGGGCACAATAAGACAGAATCAGAATTCGAGAAACATACGACAATTTCCTCGTCAGTTTGGTACCAGGCATTCCAATTGTTCACAATGTTTTGGGGGCGATATTTCGACTCGTAAATCTAGAAAGTACAATTCAACCGATTCTTCCTAATGCTCGCTTACCTCCTGCAAGCAGGGTAGGTAGCCTTTCTGTTGAAGATAGTGGATAAGCATGATTGCATAAGCATATGAAGAAATGCCGCCATCGCAAGATTTTGGAATGCCGTAACTCTGTGAAGATAGTAAAAAAAGGAAATTAAAGTAATGAAAAATCGATTGCTTGAATTTTAAGTATTGGCTAACTTTAAGGACCACTTTGAGTACTGTGTTCAATACTCGAAGTCGTGGTTCATATGAATTGTAAGATCGAAGCATTCTTGTATTGTGAATAGCCTTTAAAGTAAGGGACATTTTGTTAAAAAAATAGAAAGGCAATAGTCGGTATCGATTAAATGACATATTCAACTCACCAAATAATTAGAAAAGCTCAAATCAACTTCAATACCCTCATTAACCAGGAACTTAATGATCGGAACTTTGGCGTGGAAAACCGGGCGTATGTTGGAGATGCCCAAGCTTTGACTTCGTCTGAATAACAATTTCTTGAAATTCTTCAGCAGCTAAACAATGAACAAAGTATTAGATTCATGGCGATCAAGGTAGAGGTTCTACCTTAGTTTTTTCGTTACAAGTGCCATAGAGCAGACAAGAGAAGAAGAGGCTGTCAGCAGGAAAGACAACACAGATGTCGACATCGCTGGTCTTCGTCTCGAATCCGTTGGCACAAGAACCAAACAATTCTAACGAAATGTCCGGATACGTCGACCGAAAGAGATCAGTCAGTTGTTTGACCACTCTTTGCTGAAATAAGATTTGAAATAAAATTATATAATTTACGGTGAGGTAGATCAATGAGTAGGTGAAGGACACACACATGGCGGGCGGACATTTCTCGGGAAAGTTTATGGTATTCCGCAAGTTCTACAAAGCAGTCGGAGAGTTCATTGAAATGTAAATTGCTTGTTACTCTTGGAATACTCGACTCCAAATTGCGCCAGTACTCGAGGTTGGTTGCTGGACACTCCGAACTCAAGTGACTTGTTGTGTCACAATTCGAACAGCCTAACGGAGGCGGTTCAGTGTGAGCAATAATACTCGAGCCGATGAACTGAGAAGGTGAGGGTGGGTTCGCTTTGAATGGGAATGCTAAATCGTCCGGCTTCAACTTCTGCACTATGGTTGAGTTGTAGAAGTCCGGTCTTTCCGAATCCCAGATCTACAAGGAGTTAGAAAAGTTGGCTTAGCTAGTAGCGTGTTTATAACGCCCAATTCAATAGAGAAGGCAAGCTTACAACATATTGGTACGTATCCTGTACAAGAATACATTTTTCCCAATCACTAGGTGAACCTGCCTGATTGTCAGATGGAACCATGTCCTCACAAACCTTCTCGATAATCTTATGCTGTTCAAAACCATCCCTATTCACTCCTTTCTCTTCTTTCAAACTCAACTCCCGATCGTTTTCTTCGCTGCCTAAAATATCCATCGTCTCCGCTATTTCAGGCAAAAGAGACGCATTCAGGTCTTCCTTCCCTTCGGTAGTCGGTGTAATAAACGCCATAGAGCCGAGAGTCTTCAGGGTAGTAAAAAAATATTTGATCAGGACAGAGAAAAGTTATATTCGAAAGATAAGCGTAAGCCAACCTTTCGTAAGACGTTTATCGCCAGCACAAGAAGCTGAACTTTCGAAGCACCGCCTAGGAGGTCTATTCGTGCGGTAGTCCACAGATTTTGGCAGCACATGCGAGCGAATTCCGCCGCTTGGGAGGCGCTTAACCGAACATCAGTCGCGTAGGGGTGCATGAGGTTGTGTGGAGACAAACCGAGTGACCATTTAATATCTAGCATTAAAAAATCGATGTATTAATGAGAACTAATAGTTGTTTGAATTGCACTGATGTTCCAAAAGTACAGTAACTAATAGTCCTGACTAATTAATTTGAATTCCTCATTTGTGATGAAAACGTACCCAAGGTAAAATTAGGCGGGCAAATCTCGGAGAGAGCCTGTTGTAAGACCTCCAAAACAACATCTTCAAGTCTTCGGTCGCTATGGCTATTGCAGACAGCTGAGGAAACCTATCAAGAAAAAGAATAGATTGGATAAATTTGCAATTAAATGAAGATATCTACCCTGTCCAGTCGGCTCTTTAGCTCCGCAGGAGGAACAGGCGTGAGAATAAACTTCTGATTGCTATCGGAACCTAAAGAAAATGTCTTCTTGAGAGACTTTGAATGTTCCATTGTCATCTTCGTGAATAATGGCCGCGAGGAGCCTTTAAGGCGCGGAATACCGAAGTATACATAGGCTGCCAGAATTTGTTCGTGGAAGAACTTGTCTACATAGATGTTCATGTCGTTGATTAGCGAAGTTCCCGGATAAAATGGATCTGCAACAAAACAAAAGCACAACCGTCAAGGGAAATTTATACATTCATATGAAAAGATAGATAGGGTAAAAGGTAATCAATCAACTGGCACCAAGGTAACTTTTCTCGCCTTAGATAAGGACTAGAAGACACTTTCCTCCATTTTAGGGAGACCTTCAGGATATAAATTCCTTCGCAAACCAAGAAGTGCCTTACATCTCTGAGATAAAATATGTCAAGACTCAAAGTGGCGAAGGACTCTGCTAAAGTGGGAGAAACAAGAGGAAACGTAGGAAATGATCATCGGAAACATATTCCTTCAAGTGTCAAATGGAGGTCTGCTTTAGAACTTACAAAGTCCCTGGCTGTCACCCACTATTTCAACCAGAAGGAATGAAAGCTGATTGCCTCGATAGTAATCACAACCCAAAATGGAAAGGAGATTAAAATTGAAATTAAAATAATGATTCGTTTCTCAAATATGTAAATTTACAAAACTAGCTTAAAAAGATTCACCTTCAACAAAAAGGACCTGAGATTTGACTTTTCGAATGGATTTCTTCACCGGTTCTGAGTGAACGATTGAAATGAGGTAATCTCGACGTTGGAATTCGCAAACATAGAAACGCAACAACTTCAACCAGAGGTCCGCAAGAGAAAATTCATCTGGAAATCAACGACATACGAGCGATTAAATGCAACAGTTTTGAGACTGCACATTCAGGCCAAAAGCTCACCCATTGGGGTAAAAAATTTAGGAAGGACGGCAAGATCATTCAAATATGATAAATCTTCACCCTTTGTCATCACCTTGGCCACTGACTTCACGGAAATGGTGTCCTGATACTTGCGCGCAAGGTCGTGCAAGTTGGGTAAAAGAGGTGGTGAAGTGTGTTGCAGAAAGAATATAACCATGATGCATAAGGCAGGTGTTTGAAAAACCTCATGCAAATTGGCCATCTAGATTTTTTAAATAGGAAAATAGTAGGGGAAAATACCCTGACAAAGACTATCAATAATTCAGTAAGCCTTTTTGCCCTGTAGTCGACTGCCTGGTAGGTTCGTATCAGTGGTGCAAGGTCTACATGGTGAGGGGATCTCCCTGAAATTTTGATTTGAAGGTTTCCCCTGCTGTCGACCATCCGGAAAAATACACAGTCGCGTGCAAAGGAGACCCTAGTGAAGAAATTTGCATGAAAGGTACTGTTAAAATAACGGAAAAGGCAAATGACTAAAATTCACTGGTCGGATTTGGGTAAGGGAGGTTGGTTTGGATGTTTTTTAAATCCACTAATAATGTTGTATAACTCCAGGAAGATGGATCCACCTTCCGGATCGCCGGGCCACCCATCTGCGTTACGTGACTCGGAGTTACTGAGAGAGTCGTAAGCGGCGTTTAAAAGTATTGGGCTAGACGGCGAGGAAAGACCCAATAGAAAGTTTCCAAATGGATTCATCCTCAAACCTTTAAAAAAAATTAATAATTACAAATTAATTTAATACGACTTATTTTAAGGAAAGTACCAGGGATGCGGGACTCCAGAGCTCGACAGTACTTATTGGCGCATTCAATACGCCGCTCGATTTCAGATTGATCAATAAATCCTCCATCGACGGACGAAAGGGCGTCATCTAAGGCTTTTCGATGAGACTCCGTAATGGGAGGAATGCGTTGCATCAATCCAAGGAATTGCTTTTTCTGTGGGAAGGCAAAAATAATTAGTCGGTTTTCAAGAAAGGAGTCCGTAAAAGTTGTAATTCCATGTTCTTACATCTTTCATGATGCAGTGCTCCCTTGAATTCAGATGAGTAATAGTTTCTTGAGCCGATTTGTAAGTTTTTTTACAAAATTCGCAGTGAACACAGGGCTGCTAAATAATTACGTTTATAGACCAAAAGCAACCAACTCCTTGTGAAATTTTTAACAAAGCCTTGTTATCTTCCAGGAAAGATTCATAGCCATCTGGAAAGTCTAAAGCCATAGAGTTGGTAATTTGACGTACGCTGCCCGAAAGTTTTCAATCTCTCTTGGTTCTCGCCTTTCTTAGCAGAGTTGGTCTGACTCATTTCGGATTGAAAAGGTACGCTTACTAAACTGCGGATTTATTTCTGAAAAGTGAAAAAAGTGCATTTACCAAATTAAACCAAAATAGTTACCACGTACCATGAACGAACAGTTACCAACCTAAGTAAAACTAAATTAAAATTTTCGAAAAAACGCTAATTCCTTAAGAGGGTAAAACAACAGAATGTCGAGAAGACGGATGCGGATATTGCGATTTCGAAAAATAAAATCAGTATGAATGGCGAATTTTATTAGAGCTTTAAACTATCTTTTTGAGCTCAGCAGCCTATTTGCACTTTAATTAAATTTGGGCTTTACTTTTGCTCTTATTCTATTTATAGCCATAAATATTATAAGGAACGCGGCCTGCATTTACATAATTTGCTAAATAGTGCATTGAAATTTGTTTAACTTTACATAGCGCTGTGATTAAATTTCTTCATATCTTTCACTAGGCCCTATGTTCAAAGCGTCAAGGCTTTATTCAAAGTTTGAAAAGTTTGTTTTCGATTTAGTTGTTCTATTTTCGGACCTCTGATTATATAAAAAATATTTGAATCGGTCTTAATTTCATGATATTTCGGTATAAAGGTAACTACAGAAACTTGCGCGAAGCATACGGAGAGCGATTTTATTTCACCGAAAAGGCACTTCAAACGGCTGACGGAAAATAGAATCCTTAGGACTTGACCATGGTTTATCATACCTTTTTAGGTCTTACTTCCGGGTAAAAAATCCTCGAGACATAATCTATGAGTTAAGCACGTTATATAAAGAATACGTGTGCTTCAGATTGGTTTAGAAGAATAATTGGACGCAAAAGTAAATGAAGTCCAGAAAATGAGAAGCCCTCCTGGCCAACTATAAAAAATGCTGACCCATTTCAATTGCACGTTGCCCATATCGCCTCTTTATTGCTACAGGATAGACAATTTTTCGGAATATTGCCCCTAGAAAATCTCGCTAACATAAACAGCTAGAGCCCCATTTTTCTCAAAAAACACTCCCTTTATTCAAGCAGTTTTAATTAAAAATGTTCTTTAGTCACAACGCATTTCTCTTCGTCTGCATCATGTAATTGTTACCTTCATATGAGGGTGCCGATTCCTGACATATCCGTAATCTGTTGGATATTAAGTTTGGGATCGTATTAGCAATATGTCTATTTGCGCTGACGATCCTTGGGATTTCATCTCCTTCAGTGTGTATTCTGTTACTTCCTTGGCCGACTCTAAAATTACATAAATGTCGCAAGTCCTCTAATTAATTTGTAAATCTTCTCACGCGTATTTTCGGACTCTTTAAGTATTAAGGTGCTTATAATTTACCAAAGCTCTTGCCACTTTTGGTGTCATGTTTTAGCCATACGCACATTACAGATGCGTGATCAAAGTGACATCTTAGGCATGGCTAAGCAAATGTCAAACTTTGAACACCAACCGAAATTGAAGCCACTAAAATAAAGGCTAGCAAGAGCCCAATTCTTGTTCACTCTTACTCCTTCTTGAGATTTTTTAAATTACGTCATTTAATTATGATATCATAAATGTGGTTCGCGATAAAAGTAGAAGCCGCTACGATTTTAAATGACGTTAAATTTCTATAAGATAGTTGGTCTGATTGAGCTCTGTCGAACTATCATATCTATAGCACAACCGGTGCATTGGTATACCAATTAGTTTATAATGTTATTAATGGTTAGGTAGCTGTCAATGAGGAGAAGAAATAGAAGAGGTCAACCTTCCAGATTAGAGGCACATTGAATAATCGATCTGTTCAGCAAATCGCAGTTTTCCTCCGAATTCGGTATTCACATCAACGTCCACGGTGTCTCCAGCTTTGGAGTATCAGGCGTGAAATTTCAGTCCGCAACCTTGGATATAACGCAGGAAAGACAGTCAGCTTAGTTTCAAGTAAGGATGCTCCAAAGCTCTTCTATTGCTGCTCGTAGAATAGAAGTTTTAGAAGTCCAGGATAAGTTCAATAAATAAGGTTAGTGGTCCGAAATAATATAAAAATGTTTTGTGCTGAGGTTGGGTGGCGGCCGAGATAGATTTATAATTCCTACCATATCGTATGAATAAACAAGTAGAAAAACTAAATACTTCCGATGTTGGATGATGCAATGTGCGGTACTACCCGGTGCAACTAAATTATTTCAGTAACGAACAGCATGAAAAGGTTACCAAAATGGGCTCTGTTGAAGCACGAAGGAGATGATATGAAGGGAGGAATTCGGTGAAACCGACCTCAAGTCTAATCTTGGATCTCTGCTATGAATGCTGTTAATATATGATCGATCACCGTTTTATTGGGTCGATTTTCAAAACAGACGAATGAAAATACACTGATTGCTATTTTTTCTCTTCTGAATGTTAAAGACTATTTTTTAACTTTTGGAAAATGCTAAATGGATATTTTTGTATTGTGGGTGCAACTGGATATTATAGCAATGCCTTACTATGATGTTAGTATCCAAGTGATCTGAGCTTGCTTAATTTGAGCCGATCGAAACCCGACTGTTGTTTAAAGTCACGAGTTAATGGAGAGGCACACGAAGATAATTTTATTCAGCCAATTAATCGCATAGTAATGTATGATTATATTTTCACTAGAGCATTCGAAAAAACTTAAACTTTAACCAGATCATCCTCGTATCAGCAAGGAACCAATAGGGTAAAGTATGTGAAATGGGAAAAAATTAACTGACGCTTGTTTGTATCTGCATATATTTATCTCAAGGTTTACCGCGCTACTAAATGCCTGGGCGATTTCGGGGTTCTCCCTGTTTTCATTTCAAGTTAATTATACCGCTATGGAATATATAGAAAGTAAGGGTTATCGTTAGAATTCATCTCTCTAGTGTCAGCACCAAAACAACAGATTCCTCATGGACGATATATAGTAAGTTTTTGTAACTTTATGTAAACTCCATCAACCGATCATTAATGCAAGAGAGGGTGCTTCACATTATCATGCTCTAGATCTATTAAATTTTCCGATTTTCACTTTGAAATTCTCCACTCCATATGATTTTATTAAACTGCGCCGCGATATTTTTTGCATCTATATTTCGATTTTCTTTATAGGTGAAAGCCGGAGATTCATTGATGAGTATAGCGGCTCGTGTTGGTGATGTTACTCCAGCCCAACTTGCACGTTTCAACAGACTGGGAATGCTCGGTGCTGGTCATCCTCCGCTTTTTCCAGGTCAACGGTTATACATACCAAACAAAGATGAAGTTTCCGCGCAGGTTAATGAACTTTTCTTATCGAAATTGAATTTTTGGGGTGAAATCACTTTTGTGTTGTTATGCATTGCATAATCTTAACTCCCTTTAGATTTCTGTCTCTGTTCAATTAGACTGTTCACCTTCGTCAAACACCTGGCGCCGCCACACGTATTTGTTCGCATTATGGCGAAAATTTCGACCAGTTAATCTCCGCTACGACTTCTGCTAGCTCAAGTGACACCTTATTCGATGCGTTATCTTCTCAGGAGGGCGTTATGGAACGTCTCTTCGTCAAGGTCAAAGCAAAACGGGTACTGTTGCCCACAAAAGTATGTCAAAGCTTTGTCTTACTAATTATTTTCGTCTATTTGCGGTTCCCTGATTTTTAACTGGTTAATGTAATTTTTACGGTAACGAAGTGTGGCATACCAAATTTGTGGTTAACTCTAGCGAGCACCGCTCACCATTCTGTTCTTTACATGTCAAACGAAGAGCGAGATTGAGGGTCTACTAATCGTCACTCCGGACGCGGTATGTTTCGATGCTCTGGCAACGGCAATTGCGTTGAATCGAGCCAATGTGGCGAAACGGCAGAACAATCTTCGGCTGCACTTCCCTGATACGTTGAACAATGCAGGCTCTTGTGCTGAGGAAACCACCTTATCTTCTCTCCCACCCACTTCCCCTCTAGTTCCTTCATCACCTCCCCCTGAACTTATTTTAGAAGCGGCTGAACCCGTTCATGATATAATGGCACTCTCTGTCTGCATTCCGATTGCGGCCGTCGTCTCACTGAATACCCATGGGGATATGTATAACCTCATAGCTATGTCGTGAGTTCGATATATCCGATTTATTCAGATTCGAACCATAGTCTAATCTTATCAATTTGTTGGCATCCCTCCGCAGTCATATGAAAACCCCTAAAAGAGACTCACAGCCAGGAGAACTTTCAGCCTCTATAGAGATTGAAATCCCTCCAGCAAAGGATTCTTCAGAGAAGTCTAAGCTATCACCGACTCGCAATCGTAAGACATTTTAATACACGGTTTCTTTGTCATTTGGTACATGTTTCAAAGCCTCAATCCTAGCTGATTCCATCTTAAGGGAAATCTTAACGAACCATAATGAAGAGTCATACCAAAACAGCTTTTGTTAGAGTTTGCAGCATTAGTTTAACGACCAAGGCATGTCAACTCAGTGTGTATGGAATTTCGAAAGTCAGATTTCACGTCTAGAGCAGTTGATGTGGGCGATTGAAACTTCAAGTCACTCATACGTTGGTATGCTTTCGTAAAAATATTACGACGATGTAGGATATCATCGAGTTGTCATAATGACTGGATTCTTATAGTTTCGGATCAGCAACTCATGATGTGCTTGAACGCTTGGATTCACTGACAGGAATACATCTGTTCCTCTTAAAATCTAGTCCTTTTGTGTTGAAATCGAAGGTCCTCATTTATTCATCTCGTTCTATTTCCTTTCCCGTTCTTCTGAACAAAACATTTGAATGACATCCTGCAATCCGCGACATTTGTAGACCTTGAAGCGATCTTTAATTTGACATGCGAAGGGGGATTTAGATCCTGTGGATCCTTCCAATAATCGCTCTTTTAATGTTTCTTCATTCTCCTCACTGTTTTAACGAAATCCTCTAAGTATAAGTCTCGATAGATTACACCACTATCGCGTTTATACAAGTCATTTCCTAGAAGTGAGATGCTTCTAGCATTTGCCGTTCAGAAATGTCCCTTTCAGCATCTAAAATATCTTTTACAGCATTAGCTTAGATTTGTATGATCCATTCTTTTTCTGTGTGAGCAGGCTTCTACGGATGTAGGTTATTATCGATTTAGTCTTGATTTCGGTCTTAGATTCTTCTCAGACAATCTTACATACACTCCTAGCTTATTATAGCAATGTGATTTTGATATCGCAGTTTAGAAGTGGCAATTTAAAAATTTTTGCTTATACTGGTTCAGGACGCACGGTGCACTAGGATTTTAGTGATCGTGTTGAGGTACTGATCCAGAGATCGGGGGATGGTTATAGACGCGCCTCCTTCTGATCAGTTAACCCTCGTTCTCTAAGCGGTGTTATTGCCTTAACTAACCGCTGGTGTGATATTTAACTAAGGTTGGTCGTAGTCACCTCACCTTGAAAGTCGACTGTGCCCATTTCGGTGCCAAAGTCTAGTTTATGTTTTTTCATTCAAAATATCCATATTATCTCTAACTTAAAGTAAACCCAAATCAGTATTTTATTTTATACTAAAAAAAAATAGAATTTACACACTTCAAAATCAGTTCTTCCAATAACACGGGATTTTCATTTCAATTTTTGTAGGAGCGAAATCCGATAATTTGAGGGAGCCAGATAGCTCCGCTTTGAACGAGGAAGATTCAACTGAGGTGCTAGGAAAGAAATCCCTCTCCGAAGAGGTCTATATCTCTATTGGCGTGGACACGGATCGGATTCTATCATATGTGGCTTCAAATGAGTCTGCTCCGAATGCTGACCATACAACCCTTTCAGAGGCAGCTAGTACCTCACTCCACGTCTTCAAGATTCCACTAAACAAGTAAGCTTATTTAGACCATTCATTTGCCTAAACAACAGCTGGAATTTCTGTATTTAGGAATCATGATTTCAGTTATAAATAAACTGCTCACCCAACTCATTCATTCCTCACAGCCTTCATTATCTAATTCAACAGTAGGAGATTAGCTACTTGTCTGTTTATGAACTTCAAATAGTTAGAATGGTAACAAGGTACTGATTGATTTTTTTATTCCTCCATTTAGTCTTATTGACTGGAAGTTATACTTGCTAATCTCTTAGACGTCATGTTAATCACTTCCTGATTGCATTTGTCTTGAAATAATCTTCCGCTCGGTGTATGAGGAAATTCTAGCCTCGAGAGACTTCTTTTGGCAGTCGTTCTTCCTGAACCTTTTGACTCCTGAAAGAATCCTCAATGAAGCGCCATACGGACAAATTGATGGGATAGGTCTTGATTCGAACCTCTCCGATGTAGTTCCATAGATTTCGATTAATTTTGCAATTTTCGCAACGATTTTTGTTCCTGAAATGTAGATGCTAGCCTATTTAATCCTAAGATACTTTTGATTGACTAGTCGGATACGACTGCGAGTCCATAAACTCGCTGTATGCCCTCACTTTCGTTTGAAGAGGTGAAAATTGATTGCTTTTACAGGTAAAAAGCCTTGTTAACTGATCTTCCGCGGTTACAAGTAAATAGTTAATCCGGTCACGTGGGTTCTGCGAACCTCTGTCATTGAACGGAATGACATCTGTTAATTTGCCTTTAAGTTTATTTCAGACTTTACTAAAACAAGGAAAGTTTGCAACTCGTAACTTCGGTCAGAGGAGAGGGTCGAGTGCTTAATTGATCATCAGCAAAAACAACCATAACCATCAAAGCGCAGTACAGGGAGGTGATTCAAATGGAATCATCTCCTCTGGCGTTTCTCTCGCAGCATTTGGCCTTTTCAGCTATACCGGACTCGTCTAGTATCATTTTTAGCTCCTACCCACGCACGAATCGACGTCCAGCTCGAATACTTGATGCCTTTTTGACTTGGGGCATCTCATTTTGATATCTTCTCAGGAGATAAGTTGAAAATCACCACACTACTGGCACAATTCCTATGGGTTTCTTTGAATTTGGAATATATCGGAGATTTCAAAGAGCATCGGATGTCGAGATACGAAATTGACTTTAAGTTTGATGTTAACCAAATATGATCCAGAGACGGTGTTTTGCATCCACTTACCGTATTTGCATTTTAATGACATCAGAGTAAGAAATCGTCTGTTTGAATCTCAAAATGTTGTCGACCTGCCTGCTGAAGCCTTACCGTTTTAAAAGTTGAAAAGAGTTCATTTAGGCTTGATAGTTTGATCATGGAACTGTTTTATTTTTAAATAAAAGCACCAAATCACTATGTCGATCCGGAATCATTAATAAGTGTGGTAGGCAATAGCTGCTGACTTGAAAAGCCGAAAACATTGAGGTCTGAAATGTTGGTGCCAAATCTAATCTTCCAGCTCAAAGAAGGGGACTTAGGCTCTGTACATCTCACAATAAATCGTAGGAGTGCTAGAAAAGTTATGGAAGCGGCTTGATGCTGGATCGGACAGATCCAATTTGATGCGAGACAGCACTTAAATATTTAAGGGGGATATTTCTAGGTGCCAAATACTGACCTGAGTTAACCAGGATTGGAAATGTTAAAGTGTTTCAGTGAAGAAGTGAACAGGCACTGAGACCATGACCCATGAGGTACGAGTCGCACGATCGGGAGTAGTCTTTTCCTCAACTTACGAAACCAGATTTTGTTGAAAAAGCACCTAAAAGGGTAGCATTCGTCCTTTCAAAATGAATAATTAAAGTTGACTGTCAACTAACAGAGACAGAAAGCAAAGTGGGGAGATAGAAAAAATCATCTTAGAGCTTTTCTGACTATTCAATCAAAAGCGTTCGTTTTGTCGCCTGACACAAATCAGAGTTTACTATCTGGCGACAAAAAGTACCCATTCTGAACCTTAGAGAGGTTCGTACTCGCGGTCTTTGATTATAGATGTAAACACTCAGATACCCAATGGCTAGATCAATAAGTGTCATGCTTACGGAAAATCCTCCCTCCTTTTTCAAGACTTCCAGAAATTCATGGTGTTCTTGTGTCGGCAACAAATCTACTGGCTGGTCGATCAGCTTCCTCCTCCGAACCCAACGATGCCCCCAGCTCCTCAGTGGTAAGTCTTCTACCTCTATACACTTTAAGGTTAGAAATTATAATCGATTCCGCTTATCATGGACAGAGCGTTTGGTCGGTATAATGCTACCGCCGGCGAACTTGCTCCGGGTCTATCTTGGGTTGTCGAGGCCATTGGGATCATAGTTAATGGGGTAGTAGTGCACTTTTTGGAATAAAAGTTCTCTCCCTCCACGGTTGACGCCAGCCATTCTCGATTCAATTTATGAATTGCAAGATTTCTATTGGGTCATTGTTCTTGGCACATCCTGGTTGGTTAATTTAATGATTTTAATTAAGGGTCTGTTTCCATTGCATTTCATTTTCATATTTTCTTTGTTCTCGTTCCAGCAAACGAAGGTTTGATGCACTTTCTGCTTTTCTATTGTACTCACGATGATTGAAATTTGACCTATAGGGTTATCAGATCTGCGGTTAGCGGCTGCGATTCTGGACCCGCCATTCAGCGTTGAAAACGATATTCTCTTATATTATCTCTTTCGAGAAACTATCCTCTGTGAATCTAAAGTTTGATGGCATCTAAGGTGTTTCTAAAAATCGCAACAGTATCACTCATGGATTTATTGAAGGTGAAGGGAGTTCACAATTCCTGTTTATTTGAAGGCGGTCATTAGTACACATAGATCTCTTAGAGGGCCATGTTTCCCATCTTGATGAATTGGCGGCCCTGTTATTAGCCTTTCCTTTAGTCGATTAGTAATGTCCGTACCCATTCTAGTCGCTAAATTCGCATCCCTAGTGGTCACAATATTTCTCTCTCAGAAATCACACACCTACTTTCCAAAAAAATTATCGATTCTATTTCCAGCACTGCTATGAGGCGAAACATGCTTTCCTATTTCTCTTGAAAAGATATGCAATATAACAGTTTTCAGCGAATATGTTAGCTCGTCTTAAGCTCCTACGAAGAGGCTGTTATTTTTATAGTAGAAATAAAAATCTTCACTATTAAATGTTCAATAATACGACATTATTAAAATCGAAGCAAAGTACGCAGGGATACTAAATCAGCTAATTGAAACATCGTCTAGGCCATAGTTCCTCTCGCAGAAATGACATCTTTGAGAAGCATCTTTGTTGACAATCTTGGCCTCCTCCAAAATCCTCTTTGGATCCTGTCTGATTGTGGACTGTCGCCACGTTTGAAGACTGGATTCTCCTTTAACTGAAGAATCCTCGTTACCTTTTCTTTTGAAACAAACCCGATGGTGTGAATCGAATAGCTACGAAATCGGTCAAGCCGGCTGGAAAAAAATGACTGGTCATTTTCAATGCTAACCTCGTTGTTAGCCAGCACCCGTTCATTTAAGAGGTTAACATCAATGCCACATAATTATGAGGAGATGAGGGTTAGAGTCCCCGCGATACAAACCTCCTATGACAGTCTGGAGCGCACATTTCTGCTTTCCCTGCTAGTCATCTCCCCAATAGAGGTACTCATCAAAATATATAATATAAATGAGCAAAAGACTATAGGTTTGACTTTAACGTAGAAAAATTATCAAAGCTTTGAATGTAAACAAATACTAGTGGTTTTCCTACCACAACTCAGGTACTTCTTTTCCTCTAGGTCAAGGAGAGCCAGCAACCTGTGAGTATAATCGAGGCTGCCTTAAAGGAGATGGAGTACTCAACCTTGGATCTCACTCTTTCTGAAGGAACTAGTTGTATTCTCTCCGATGACATGCTAAAAGACGTGAGTGTCATTTTATACGCTCATTAAACCTCCTACCTATTTCGCCTTCCCCCTTCCATTAGGTAGCCACGTGTCTACCAACAAACCGGATTGGCAGTTCTATGCGTTTGGTTTTCTCGACGGCAAGGGACGGGTTCAGTCTCAATACTCTCTACCGTAAGACTCGAGATGTCCATGATATTAATGTCCTTTTGATCCGCGACCAAATGGGAACGGTGTTTGGTGCCCTTCTCTCCGAGAAGATGCACTGTTCTCAGAGGTTCTATGGAACTGGGGAGAGCTGCGTTTTCCATTGGAGAGATGGTTTCAAGGTCAGTGCAGTCTTAATGAAGTATGTTGCTCTTCTGATTCCTTAGAAAAGTTATTACCTTGTTTATTACTTCCATCCTGATCTGATATGATATGGTAACTGGATGAGCAGATTGAGAAGTCAAGTCGCTCATGACGTTGCTCAGAGATGGCCTTAAGCTCATCCAGACTCAATTATCGAAATTACAACGTGCCATAGCTCCTTTTCGATCGCTGATGTCGGATATGCGAGGCATATTGCGTTGGCCCTTATTTATTCCGGTTCATGTCTCATAAAGGCATTGCGTTGTGGACATTTCCTTGACGCAGTACATATCCTAAGGACGCATCTGGAGAACTTGAAATCCACTAATTGGCAGACAGCTTTCATTCTTTTAGGTGAAGGAATTGAAAATAATTTCTTTCAATGTCTTTTTAGCCCATTTAAGAGATTTTAAGTTTGGATGCTACGCTGCTTTTGGCACGGACAATGGGATCCATTCAGATATAGATATTTCATTTCCAACATTTTAGTAGGGTTCTCGATAGACCACATCGATTTCACGCTAATCCTCCAAGCGTCACTAAATGCTTATTCGCCCAGTTTTTTGTGCAAACTTGTAACAATCTGTTCCAGCATTTGGTGTGAGCACAAAGGAGTTCTCCGCGGATTATTTCAGGTCACTTGAGACATGATCGCCGCCTGATATTTAAATTTAATGCCTTTTTGGACCTCAAACCCAGGAGTTTCCTTTATATGATAAATATTTAAACTATTATTGTCTTTGAGGATTGCTAGCGCTGCTTCTTGACCAGCATTTCATCAGTAGTTTCGCTCAGTGAAAAAAGAACCTCTTCAGGTCAATTTCTGCTTCTTTGCGTGTTTAAGCATGAACACAAGGATGTGGCAGTCCAAGTCGCCTTTCAAAGTCGGTTCTTTAGCCATTTTGGAGACCAGCTCATACATCATTTGCACACATGGATCTCTTACAGGTCTTGTCAACTCACAATTGCGTAGGTACCCTCACAGATGGCAGACCTCAACCGCTCCTGTTGTTTGAATGTTGTTCTGATAAATTTAGACTTTTTTTCTGATTTCTCGTACTTTATGAATGTTGACCTTGACTTCTGATTCCTATCTCATCTTTTTTCGTTCGTTGAAGGACCTGGAAAACGCAGACTAACTGATATCCCTAAATTATTGAAAGCTGGCAAACTACAGCTTGGTTACTTCCTTTTTAGCGTTACAACTGGACAAGGAAGAATTATTTCTTCATGCAAGGCTCAAAGGAGAGCTTCCTAATCGGTGCCAAAAAGTGAGTCATGCTACCTCTTCTACTCCATAAACCTGTACCATTCTTACTCATTTCAAGCACTTTTTATCTTGCAATTCATGTATCTTTATTGTACCATCATGGAACTTCTTTCGCCTCTCAGCGGTCACAGTGCAATCTGGTTTGACGGAGACCTGAAATATGGACGCAGTGAGGCGACAGACACATTCGACAACCCTGTTCTCTGCTCCCTGCCGAGGGCCACCGACAGTGGTGATAAAAATGATGCTTCTGGAAGCGCCTGGGCCATGTCGATTCCCTCCAGCGTCGCTCTCAGCCCCCTAAGGGACACAAGCGGATCCACTAGTGTGGCCTTCATTATCAGCGCTCTGGAGCTCTGGGAAATAGTTTCTTGATTACGTACTTGTGACTTCACCAGTGCCGTTCCCCCATATTCTTAATGTATTTGACAACTATTATTAACCTTCTCCCCCCCCCCAAAAAAAAAAAATTATTTATGGACATGAAACACAGTTCGACAAAAAACATTTTTTTACTGATACAGAGCATTCACATCAACCGCGGCCGTTTATCCGGAGTCGCGTCTGTAGTTACCTGCTAAATTGCAGAAAAACATGTTTGATTGACTAACCCAGATCACCGAAATGGACTTAAACATCAAGCCACTTACAGAGGGAGTCTGAGCGGATGAATGTGGGGCTTGTTGTGGGGTGGGTACACTTTGATTTGGGACTTGCAGTACCGGGAATCTACCGGCCCATTCATTGAGGAGTAAGTCTGCTCGGTGGACCTGATAGGGATTAACCGCGATGAGTTCATCCTGTTTCTTTTTGGTCTCCTTTGGCATGTCAGCTGGTCCGATTTCAGGGTTTTCCCAGGAGTAGGAGCCGTCGGAAGGATGAAAACGGGCACAAGGGGCTAGGGCTTGGATGATTTTGTTTAAGCTTGCGGTGATTGAGTGGATACGGGAATTGATTAGAGTGCTAAGGTCTGGGGCTTGACGTACGATTCCATTGATTATATAGTAGTAGGCTAAAGGCATGACTTCCGATGGAGACAAGCGATCCTGTTTTCGAATAACAAACAGTGTAGGCTCCTAAAAACCACATAACAAAGGCCTCATTTCGTTAGTACATACCTGATAATAATACAAATAGAATTCGATACCAGGTAACGAAGTTAGTCTATCCAATCCAAGGCCTTGCATTCGCACTACTTCATTGTTGGATTCTCGATCATAAAAAGGATTTGAGAGATGGCAAAAGTACTGTAGAACATTTGATGCATTAAGCTGATGGGCAGGAAAGGTAGGGTCTTGCCATAAAATTTCATAAGGTGATGGTTCATTGTGCTTGGTCGCGTTCATTGGTTTGCTTTCGGGGATAACTAGATTTGTTTCAGCGCAGCACTAGTTTCTCTGGCCTTTCGACTAAAATATTGATATTTCTTTTGTAGATACTTAACCCTCAAAATACGAGCATAGTAGCCGGCAACAAAACCGAGTCCAAACGTCACGAAACAATAAAATACGGTAGCCTTCATATGTTGACATTGAGATTAAGAAACACCAGGCTAAAAGTGCGATAACAAAATATGCTTGATTCCAAATGCTATCTGCTAATGATTTTGCAAAGTGCATCGTTAAAATTGTTGACAGGTACATTATAAATCGTTTTTCGGGGTGATTCCGACTTGAATTTAGATGGATTGAATTTTTCGAAAATCTTGAAATGAAAAGCAAGGCAAAAACTTTTTTTTGACTATTGCAATTTAATCTGCTAGTCAGTAGCATAGCTGTTTTATCCTATAAATTTTTCAACTGTTTAACAGAATACGAACTAATATGTTGAAAAAAGGTGAACTCTTATAGAAGGTTCTCGGACCACCACCAACCGAAGAAAGGAGATTTGTAGAGTGGATCTTCACACTGTTCTAAAATATAGTTTCATTATTCAAGAAGTCTCAATTTCCTGGAGCATACTTTGATGAATGAACGCAAATTTGATCAAATTACGTAATTTTACTTAGTGCCACCTCACATTCCATTCAAGTGATACATGATACAAACATACTCGCGAGACATTTAACTTTCCTCCCGAACGCCTTAGTACTAACTTAGATATGAATAAATAAAATGTAACCTAACTTAGACAGATTTCGGCAACATACTTTGACTAAGCTTGACTGACATAAGTAATCACACTACCGACTTCTTGGCGCTAGATTTTATTTATTTATTTATTTACTCCCCGCCCATTAGGGCAAGTCTCAAGGACTTAATGGAGGTACAACAGAAGTATAAGTAGCTTTTACAAAAAAGTAGCGCACAACAGTTAAAACAGAAGACAGTAAAAGCGTTTATCTACGTCTTCGGTTCTCTAGTCAACTCTCTGGCATGGTTTCAACATACAAGCAGCAGTTCAACTTCAGTTCCACTTCGTAGTGGCACCTCGTCCGTCCTTGACACTGTCAAGGGCAGACAATCTCATACTTCTTCCGGAAGCCTTTTCAACTTTATGGCGGAAATTCCATTCATTGTTACATTCACCCGCTTTCCGCAGTCCAGTTTGAGACCATAAATCCAGGCATTCACGTAGTACCCTGTTTACCCGGCTTTGTGAGGCTGTACTTCTGCTGGCATAATCCAATTTTAGACGTCCGGTGGGTGATTGGCCCTATCCGGCCGCCCCTCTCATTAGCCTCCACAGTTGTCCCTGGGGTTACCGGAGGTTGAGAGTAGGTTTGACGCTCGATATTTTTTTTCAGCTATCATGGATAAAATTGAGCATCTTATTTAAATAGTGAACGAGAATATCTAGATATCAGTTGCAACACTAGCCCAGTTATTCTGAGTAAGTTTAACTTAGTAATACAAGTGTAAAGATTTTCCATTCACTCCTAGCATGACCTCTGGCATTGCGAGTCTCAGAGGCGTCAATGAGAAGGTAGGAGCAACTGTACACGAATACCCAATCCGTACCTTCAAGAGTTAGAGTTTGGGGCAGTGTCAAGCCTACAGTTTCAGGCACCACAAACAATGCCTATCTCAGAGGACGTTTCAATAACCCAGTTGTGAAGGGCAGGACATAAAAACCTTAAGAAGGAGGCATTTGTTCGATGATGGTCCATCATTGTCGGGATGAGTGACGAGGGCCAAGGACCAATCTTTTCTCATAAATGAAGCCGAGAAAATTTATAAGTGTTTATCATGAAGCGAGGTATGAATAATTGAAACAGCCAGCCTTTAGAACTGATATGAAGTGAGGTGGCTGATCTCACCCTCATCGGCTAACAATATGATGGAGTTCAATCCTGAAAGCTGAAATTTAGTCCCTTATGCGTTGAAAGGCTTCAGAGGTGGTCCTAGAACCGCAAGCCTTCAATCAAAAGCAGAAGTTTCCTTCTAATCAGTAATATTCGCGTCTCGATTGAAGGTTACTGTTTGCGCCACCACACCTGCATTCCACATGTCGAATTATATCGTAAAAATGGATTTTTATCGTCTGCGGTTTGATTTTGTCAAACTGGCCGACTCCAGAACAACTCTCACTAGGTGACGAATTGATGTACATGATCGTTCTCTTCACTACCAGTGTCCTCTCAGGAATAGCCACCGTTCACATGTTCTTTTGTCAGCGACTTTTTGAGGAAACTGGCGACATTCAGTCTTCATGTAGCAGATCTTTATAAGGCAGAATTTTTTCCTCACCTGGGTACACTTTTTTGTTATCATCACTATTTCGAATTTTTAAGTGTCACTTTGATGTTTTCAAAAGCGTCCAGACAAGGTATTAGCTTAAAAGATAAACTAACTTTACTTTTATGCGTTCATTCAGCTACAGCGGCAGTTCGGTCAAAGCCCGATAATGCAAAGCTTGATTGAGCAAAGACTGGGATATGGTCGAAACGTATTGCGAAATTTAAATTCTTATATTTAAATTTTCTTATCATTAATTTTAATTAACAGGTAGACAGAACGGAAGTACAGTGTAGAAGTTTTTCGATTTGTGAATTTAAAACAAATTCAAAGGGCAAATATGACAAAATTTCTTTTACCTGGGTAAATTGCATACCTATCCTATATGATCATCCATGTGAGCCATGAGCGAAACGAGCGCCCGCTTAGAAATGCCTCAGACAGCTGACTTCGATCATGACTTGGCACAAAATTTGATACTTTATGAAAGTGGTCGCCTGAAAACTGCGCAACATGAATTGTCGGTTATTAAAAAATTAGTGATTGCTGCCTAATAAATATGAAATAAATATTAAGGTACGAAGACCCTCCTTACCAAGCCGGTTTTATTCGGCCTGGCTATTGGCTAAAAGACAAAGCAGGGAAACACCAAATTACATCGACTGGAAATGATGGGACTTCACCACCTGTTCAACCGATCAGCGAATCTCAAGGTTAGCATGCTACAGCCGCTCTTCGAATATACAGTTAATAAAAGTGGCGATTCAGTTGGGCCTCGCTAGAAAACACAAATAATTGTTTCTATCCGTGATTTGAATGTGCTGTTTAATCATGCGCCACGTAATGAATTAAACAGTCTGTTCTCAGGTGGCTCACTATCATTAGGCCTCCATTAGAAAATATTATCTAGATATCGGTTTGTCTGTTTTGTCACAATATGTATGATGGGAATGACCATATTGGGGCAGCACAGTATCTAAAAGTCAACCTTATTCACGGATGACAAGACGCAGCAGCAAAAGAGATTCAGTCTTTACTGCCGTTCAGTCATCTTGGGCAATCTGAAACCATGGACTCCTATCGAGGTACTTGTCTGGAGTGTAATATAATCATTTGATTCCCTCTCTATCTAGTTACCTTAAGGACTATGCCCTGAAAGCAAGGAATCAGTCAATTCTTGAGACTTCTGTGAGTTTATTCAGTAAATCTGTTTCTTCTCCTCTTTCCATTTGACAGCCTCTCAGGAGGACTTCAACCATCAATTAGAGGCCTAAGATTCAATTATTTTTTATTAATAGTTGAAAATACTTATATGATCTACTACTACTACTACTACTATATGATCTGCATTGGTAACTGACAATTTTTATCATACTTCAATAATCTCCGAACTCAAACCTCCATTTAAGCAAAAAGTGCAATGAGATGTAGCGTGGTAATCTGGAATTATTTTTCTACAAAGAGAGGATTGTTATGCTATTCAACAACACGTGAAAAAATCATATCCCCGGGGTTTTTGGTCCATTTATTTAAATAATTACCGCAGAAGCATTCAAGTATTTGTTGATGTTATCCAGGAGGTTTGCTTCACTCGATGTCATAGTTTTATATATTTGAGGAATGGCTGTAAATCCTTAGTGTGGAACACCAGTATATTTGCCAGGAGGCGTGTGCCATCGCTTTCATAAATCTAATAGTTAATGAATGACCAGTCATTAGTTCTCTGATCCACTTTACCTGTGTTAGAAATGCCGAACCCCCAAATTCGAACCGCTTCGAGTGTCTCGACTATGCAGCCTAAGTGCTATCACGTTCAAGTTCAACCGAATTCACCCTCACTCCCATCTTGTTGGGTCACCTTGATTAATGTTTCAACGATATTGTTATTTGACATAGTAATCTGCAGCTATGTAATTCAGGGATGTTATTCAATAAAATGCGACAGGTTCCTTTTAATTCAACTCAGCATGTGCCTATTAGGCTAACTATTAATCACATTTCGTTTTTAAATTTTTCAAATTAAATGGGCTTTCATATTTGTTCCAATAGGTAAATACTTACTAAATCAGTCGAAGTTGAATGACCTCTTCAAGATAATAATAGTTGAAACATGAAAAAACTTTTACCATCTCGACTGCAAGTTAACACAGATAAGAACGGACCATTTATTCATTTCGAAGTCGTTTAAATGCCAAACTGACTTTTGCAAACCTACCCATTCTTCGGAGAGATAATAAGCCACGGCTATCTGTGGAGCTATGCAACTACGACCTGTTCTATTATTGTTAGAGTCTAATATACATAGGCCACTATGTTGACGTAAAAATGATAATTTTAAACACGCATATCAACGTAAACACGAATATAAGAAGCGTGAATAGTAATTGTGTAAGATAGTAATGCAAATTCAAACAAAGGCGTGGGCTTGCAGGCAATGAAATCGCACACACACTCGTTTGATAGACCCTTCAAAATTTTGTCAGGACTCACTGGAGGTGGCATTAACAACCAGCGAGGAAATGAGATCCTGTAGACAAAGCGTGAATGAATCAAGAGGAAAATGTGATCTTGACAACGCACAATTACTTATTTACTCCATCTTAGTGGGCAAGAACCCAGTCGGAGAGTACAGAATGGTGAATGTAGTATCAAAGTGTTCTCTCTAAAAGTGCACCACAAAAAGTAGACGTCTGCTATACAGTGCATTAATACATCAAATTAAACTCCATTTTAGATTAGTTAAGGCAAAAAGCCATCAGGTCAAGTGTGTGAAAATTACGCATAACTAAGTTGACTAGGGAAAAATTTCAAAAGTGTCTTGCCGTAATGGTTGAGCTATCAAATAGTTGATCTACACATTATGATTTAGGAAAAATATACAGGAACACGAATAAAGCGGGTTAAAAGAGGATCAGAAACTAAAATATTTGACTCCTTTCAAAGCAGTAGTCGCTCCATTCATCTTTACTGGCGTTCCACGGGCAGAGTATGACCACCTTAGCGATTAACCGAGATTCCTCTAGATCTTTTGTTTCAAATAATCACTTAAATTTAGTGACCTGACTGAAAAATCAAACCCCCAAAATGAGAGGGATTGAATGTGCGATCTCATACCCTTTTCAAGACTCAATTACTTACGTGTGTACTTTTTAAAATAGCACATAGTACAAATGTATTCGGTTCCAATTGAAAGGCAGAAATTCGAAGCCGAAATCAGGTTTACTTAGACTGAGTACACAGATGTTGAGCACTATCAAAGAGAGCCTCGTGAATAGAATCACTTATTAGAAACATTAGGTATCAATTTATTTATCTTCAAAGACGGTGGTCAAACCCCACTCTCAACCTCTTCCTACCGGTAACCCTAGGAGCAACCTGGTCAACAAGGTACGACGTGAATACCTGGATTCATGGTTTCAAACTGGACTATGGAAAGCGCGTATATGTTGCAATGAATGGAATCTCCGCCAGAAAGTTGACAAGACTTCTGGAAGAGGTGTGAAGATTTACTGCTCTTGAAGATGTCGAGGATGGACAAGGTGCAACTACGAAATGAAACGGCTACCAGTACGATGAAACCCTGCCAGAGAAGTGATCAGAGAACCGAAGACGTCAATGAACGCTTTTACTGTCTTCCGTGTTAGTTATTATGTGCCATTCGATGTAAAATCTGCTTGTACTTCTGTTGTACCCCAATAAGTCCTTGAGACTTACCCTAACGGGTGGGGAGTAAATAAATAAAAAAATCTTCGAAGACACACCCAGATCAATGGTTATCTCTTGCACCGGCTTACTCTGCACCTACCCACAGACGTCATCCATACTCAACCACCGAAGTGCTTTCATCGCATCCGGTTTATGGTCTTCTTGAAATTCACATCCATATGCAGCTTGTCGCCTAACGATTAAACTAAATGGGGGACATATCTCCTTCGATTACTGAGAGAATATATCAATTGCGGGGACTATGATATCGCAAGCGAACAGGAGTGGCTGGTCGTTAATCCCTAACACATTAGAGAGTTGATTTTACTTTCTTCAAGAATCGAATAGCTCTTGCGCTGAGATTCATAAATTTGCATAGTCAAGGATTTCTTTTACCCTAATTTACTGTGGTATTCCTGTTACGAGACAGGCAATCTGTTCACAATTGGTAGCTAAATAAATCAAATACAAATGCAAAATGATATTCTGCCTTTGCTAGCGGAGCTGCAGAGCGCTACAGCTTAGTTAGATAAAAATAGCAGCATGCACTCACAAACACATTAGGCCAGCTTGCATCACTTTTCCGGTAACAAATCTATTCGCAGTTTCTGGATGTTTGATTTAGGTATTCAGTAATGTCAGTCAAAGTAAACTAACCAGCTTCCAAACTATTTAATTGATTGGGTAAATCTGACAAATTCCTTCCAAAGCATACCGTTTCGTTCAATATTTCCATGTTGCGAGTGAGCTGTTTCAAGTCATTTAAATTTGCTCAGCTTGAACTCCCATTATTGCCACTTTCGAGGCAATGAAACTTTAAGGTTTATTGAATACAATTCTGAAAAATGTAAATGCCATGAAATAATACCAATGCAGTCCGCAGTGATTCCAATTCTCATTTTTTCATTGTATAGTAAGCTGCTATAGGTCTACACATTGTACCTAGCGGGTATTCTCGGCCACAAGTGATTGGAATGGGCTTGAGATCATGACCTCTAGTTTGAAACACCATTAGTTAGAACAGCAATAGATATTGCTGATGCCAAAATGTCCAAGCTTGTGTAAATGAATTTGCCCCGAAATAGTTAAATGTAACTCCACCAATGAGAATATCGAGAACATCCACCAATGAGAGCTTGAAATCGTAAATAAAAGTTCACATCATTACACCAAAATAAGATAAATTATCGCGCATTTCAATTCAATTTTCCTGAATAAACAAATTTTACCTGAATAGCACAGAGGATGACTCCTATGTTGTTAATGAAATAACTCCATAATTTAGGGTTTGTCCTTTTAATGCTAATAAGTCCATCTTTGTCCAACCAACAAGACGTCGAGAGTGTTGATTAGTTTCTATATTAGTCCATGAACTACATCAAAGGATTCGAAAACAAAGTTGGAGTTGAATTTATAAATTTGAATGTTGCATTTAAAATTGACTGGAGAATATAGGTACAGTATTTCCACTCACATTTAATGACAGATTAGTATAAAAACCGAGACAGTTCTTCACCTTCCTCTCTAATTTCTATCAATCAGTAATTTGTCGAGATTATTACCTGCTGTAATTTAGAAAAATGTAAATCACTGCATATCTTGACCTTTTTTGGCTAATTGCTTCAATAATCGCAGAATTTTGTGGATGAAAATTGTTCTACTTATTAATAAAGATATTATTAACCAGTTCTGGGTGGTTCTAACTTAAGTACGGTTAAATTCCAACTCTGTAATTGCGCATATTTTATTTTAGGACTCTCGACAATCTCTAGACTTACGAAGACGAAGTCTCGAAATTATTTAATGCAATTGTTGCTCCACACTAGTTCAGGAACTCCTTTAGATTTACATTAGTTAGTGAATTTTCATGAAACCTGTTCGCTGAGAAGATCGTAAAATCTAGTTTGATAATTGTATCCAGTAAAAGCGTTGCATTTTAATCTATGAATGTGTCAATAAATGCGGTTTTAAGGAATACAAACCAATGTACTTGGATAAATATCCTCCATAATAGTGAGGACAATAACCCTGAAGGGTGATAACCACTGAAAAGTCAAATTGAAAGGTCAAAATCAGTAACTGAAAAGGGGACACAAAGACGAACATAAGCTCCTAAGAAATAATTTTTGGACTTGGAGAACTAAAGATATAATTATGACTGCCACCAATACATTACTGTTGTTAATTTTTGGGTATTGCGTGCCATTGAATCCATTAATTCTAGTTCATTCTTGACCTTTTTGGATTTGAAGCATGCCCAGCCATGCCTTTCGACACATTGTCACTGTTTCTACCTTTAGTGATCGCTAAATATTCACAATAGAGGTCAGACAGCAACTCTTTGACCACAGGTTGTCTGATTTTTGGCGAATAATTGCATCTGCACTCACAGCTGGCACTCAGCTTGTTATTCTGCATTGCACTTCCACCAAATGTGTAAATGGTGATTTCACACATCTATTAACAACAGATCCTCGTTCTGTAGCCACATTCGGCACGCATATTATCAGTGCTTAATGATTCAAAACGAGAAAATCTCCTAGAAATAGCTAATAAACACAAAAGGTCATTTTTGATTATTTGCATTTTGGAGAAGTTTTTGGGCAAATTAAGCCATCATTTGGGATAGGCAGAGTAACTAATCTTGAAAAAAAGAGAGTGAATTGCTGATGTGTGAAATTTGTGCTACAAATCGAGGGCAGTCTAGTAGCGGAGACATTGGCGCTCTCCCATCATACGACCGCGCAGTTTATGACCCCATCAGCTCTTATTTTGTTAGGAAGGAAGGCATCTTGGTGGCTTTCGGACTAAGGACTTCTGAATTAGACATAACTCGGGAGACCAGCACTAATCAATGCAGATGGCAATTCAAATCACTGGAATTCAAGGTAAGTTACGTCGATTTAGGCTAATCTTATTTATTCATTGACTCGTTATTTGCAAGGCCGCAGACAAGTGCATTTAAAGAACCCTAATCCACAAGTAAAGCAGTGGTTATCAGTGCACTATCAACGATGATTTGGGTTGATCCACTTCGCTTTTACCCGTATTGCAAACAAGGATTATTTCAATTACTTTATTAGATCGAATATGGAGAATGAATTAGGTACACATGCTAGTTACCTGCTCTAGGTTGCATATACACCTACCGGTTTTATTAGTCCCTGTACCCTGGTGGCGAAGCTTGGGATTAAGTTTACTCATTTCCAAAATCTGCCAAAAATTAACAACTGATAGATTATTCGAACGCGTCAAAATACAACGGTATTCACGGAGTGGAAGAATATCCTCTGCTTTGGCGGAATAATGCAAAACCAAGAGCAAAAAATGAATTCTAAGGGGCTTTCATTGCCAGACATATTTACTTTTGGTCAAGCTGAATAAGCACGTCTGCCCTTCAAATTTGGGAATGCTTCAATTCTAGTGGGAGGCTACGTAGGCAGACACATCGGCTGGCTTGAGAGATGGCTTAGGGTGAAATTCAGGACTGCTTCGAAATTTCTGGAAAGCTTTCAATCGGAAGTTGATAGTGTTATTGTTTCACTGAGAACAAACTTTCTGTTTTTGAAACATTTTCGAAAAAACAACAAAAAAATGCCTTTCAATAATCGGTATTAAAGGAATTACCGATTGCTGAATTCTATGTGATATCGCTGACTAAAGAAGGGGAAGTGCACAATTTAAACGTTACGCAGCTGAATCTGATCAGACAGAAAATGGACGTGCGAATACATGCCAACTGGTTGAAGCCTTTCGACTAAAATCTCATTCACGTTCGATTTACAAAGAACCTGTTTTAAAGTTTGTGCACGCTTGTTCCGTAATTGTTTGATAGGACTCTCAGTTGGCTTGATTTTAACTAGTTGGAAGAGATTTTGAAATAGATTTTAACATTTGAAAAAATTTGAGACATAAATGTTTTATTGATAAGATTATGAGAATTGACAAACGGGTAATCATTTTACGTTCAATTTAATTTTAAGCAAATAAGCTACTATCATTTATGATTGTTTTTTTTTTTAAATTGACTGGTACTTACTAATATGATTCTGTTAGCGCTATTCATCTGAAAATGTTAAATCCATGAGAACCGTACGAATTTGAATTGGGTATACTTAATGTATCCTCACTTTTGATGTTTTATGCCTACGTGGAACCGACCCATCTGTTTCTATCATCTGAATCGGATCCAGCATTAATAAGAAGAGTATTCATTGTAGGTTGATAAACTAGCTAATGCAACTATTAATGTCAAGGATTAGTATACGTAGATACTAACAGGATATTTTGGACTGAATAGACTTCAATCACGCCAATCACTGCACAGGTTGGTTTTTCAGTTCGCCTCGGCTAGTATGTAATTACCAAATAATTATCTGGACTTTCAAAAATAGCGTTATTTTTGAATGATTAGCCTTCCAATCCTTTCTCAGTGTCCATTTCGGCTACTGCTGAAGTGTAGCTTACCATTGAGTCGGAGCATTTTGGTGTTCCTGCAGCTGAGAACCCCTCACCAGCAATTCTAACATGAAGAAAAGCCATTGGTGATGGTTAAGATGACTGCAGAGTGGATCAGACTTCCTCATTTGCTGTAGTTATCAGATAATTAAGAATTCTGACCATTTTAAATCCCGCATTCACGTTGGAAACTGAATGCTAGCACCACAGCACCACTATGAGCTAAGAGAGTCTTTTTAGAATTCTCAATTTTTAATACTTTTGATGCATGTGTTTATGGCTCTGCCTGTTCCTTCCTCTGTAGGATAGAGCCTTGGCAGTGTATTGGATCTGGACTAGTATGATTAATGTTAAAGATCATTCACTTTGGCTAGGATTCACCTTAGTTGAATGTCCAAACTTCAGACAGTCTTTCGTCACTTTCCTTGGAATGAAAAGTATTTATGCATGATGATGAAGTGAGAGAAAATCCGTTTCTGCGTTTCATAGAAAGAATTTCGTTAATTAGAATCTTAACACATGTGGACCGAATAAACTCTAGACCTACGTTTGAGGCTCGCTGTGTGGTCTTCATCTGTGCCCGAATTTCAACAACTAAATGAAATGATTTTGAGCAAATCATGCAGTGAACTTGGAGTTATTTATTTTGGCGAACTTTTAAACAAACTTAACAGTGGATATAGGTGATCAATGTTAGTGGATTCCTTCATGCATGAAAATTTGAATTTACATTGTCAATCTAACCAAATAATATTTAGTGCGTCAGGCTACATTAAGTAGACAAAGAAAACACGAATGTCACTCTCTGCAGGAATGCTAGAAACAAGGGAAGTATTAGAACTGATTGATTACATTTGGCGAACTACAGCTAAAAGGAACAAACTTGGAGACCATGTCTGCTATCAGATTTCTAGCTTCGCTAATCATGATTTCGAACATCTCAATAAAAAGAACTCAAGTAAAATTTACTCAGATAATATTGGCTTAGATAAAAAATCAGTTAGAAACGTTCAGTAGCAAGAACCAAATACCCATTCTTTTTATTTGATGAAAACACAAACTGAATATATTAGGAATGTCTTGACAACGAGAGCAAACTCAACGAGAAGTTACTGTCTGTTTGATTTATTAGAAGTATCCGTTCGTGTACGTGGTTGGTTTAACCAATGACATCCAGTTCTCAAGCCAGAATAATTTAGATTCTTACATCAAAAAGAGCCCATTTTGATAGTAGCACAGCGATGGCTTTTAAGGTTTCATTTGGGTGTGTATAGTCTGCAAGTTTGGCCAACTTTCAGTTCTCCCAAATGCACAACATCCATCGTGGTGATCTAGGAACTCCACCGATGCTCCATTGTCGAAACACCACTTCGTGAGCTACCTTGCCCCTATCCCAGATCTCAGTGATTTTTGCTTAGTGCAAAATGATCAGGTGCCCTTTTCGACTGAAGGCCTAACTGACTTTCTGGCAAAATTAGGGACGTTCAGCCGAAACAATAGGACAACCTCAGACTTTTATCACCAACCTATTAAATGAATTTTTGATGCTTTCGCAACACCGAAGGAAGCCTTAGTCAGACATTGCCCTTACTTATGCTCAAAATTGATGTTGCTGCCATGGAATTGCCAAGACTGGGATTAGGGTCTTCTCACCTTAGATTCAATTCTGATCCATGAAGAAAAGACGATTGGATAAAAAAACTAAATCTTCAAAAGAAGATGGTGCACTGGGTTTGTATTCTGAAGGGGTAGAACATTAGTAATGGTAGTGATGGTATGAAAGCGGATAAAAGAAGAGTTTGCTTGAAGAGAAGGATGGCGACTATCGTCTCTTTGCTACTGCTGGTCAACATCAAACAGAACTATTGGGTAGTGAATTACGATTCCAATGAGATGATCGTTTGGCCTTCCAACAAAGACCAATGGCATAATAAGGCACAGTAGGTACAAAACGCATTGGTTCTTAAATCGAGAACTTCAGCTTAAGTCTCCAGGTAGTCGAAATTCATATGTCCATGTTTTTTTTCCCATTTACCATGATTTTCAGGTGAAATAATCAAAAGTTCTGATTATTTACTATGAGCCTCAAGGTGTACTTTGAAGAAAAGTGCAATTTGTCAATCTTATGACCTTTTCAAAGGATTGCTACACCCATTATTTAACGTCCCACCTATTTAAGGTGTATGTATTTACTGAAAAGAACTAGCTATACAGTCGAAATCAGGTCCCTGCATTTGAAAAACTCATCAATTCTCTTCAACTAAGGAATCCTTCAGTGAGTCATAAGTGGGTCTTGCTACTGAGAGGCATCTATCTGAAATACATTTCACCGATTGAGACTATTAGCATTGAGATACATACCGGGATTTTCTTTAGATAGGAGTAATCCACCACTGACCAATGGTGAAGTGGTCAGTTAAACTGGTAAAACTTGCATAGTATTTTTAACTAAACAATGCTAGTGGATCGACACTACTACCACAAAGTAAAGTATTTCTAAAAAGGCGAAGTTATTAGACTTTGAAAGAGTGGTCGTATTTGTGAAAGGTGATTTCGTACCTAGGGAAAATCAAGCAAAGTCGCGGGAAGGATTCGATAAAAGAGATTATTCTCTTCTTTGTTCCTCCTGCTCCACTTAACGAGTTCTCTAGCCTTAAAAATACTGTGGGTCTGGCCTCATGAGTGTGTTTCGGAGCGATTCCATTCCAGAATGACGCATTCTGTAGCTTTAAAGCTATTAAGGAACACAAGGAATCCATGAGAATGGCTAATTTCCTGCATTAAACCTCAATGTTTACACAACCGACCACGCGTTTGAATTTTATCGAACATAGTGCATAGAGGAGGGAATTTAAAAGTCTGCTGACACTGCCTTTATCTCTTAAAGTGCACGACTCGACATTCAGTCAAACACGAAAAGGAAAATGCCGTTAATAAAAATTTCTTCGAGCAATAGCTTGTACAGCTTCTTCCAAAATTTACATTGGAAACCATTCCTCGTTAGAGATCCTGTTCTATCCACTTTGTTGACAACGATGGGAAATTTATCATCCTTGAGCAGACAAATCCATACGAGAGGGCACTCATTAATGGTAAAGTCAGGCGTCGCCAGGTTTCTTGCCCCGTCTATTCCGAAATGGGACTTTCCACATACAATGGCATTCAGCAATCTATGTACCTTAAAACCCTCTCTGAAGTCCTCTCTGCGGATTTCGCAGACCATTCTATGGGCTTACTGTCTCTCCCTTGCCTGAGGTAATGACATTGGCATGGTTTTCAGGTTGACCATCCTCATAATGGTTCAGCAGTGTATATAGCTTGTTTAAATCAGTCGTCTAACTCGAGTTTCCACATTTACCAGTCTGTGAAACATTACTGGGACTGATTATATTTCGCAGCTGATTTATTTTAAAGTCTGCAGAACTGAAAAAATGAGCTATTACTATCAGTTGCGCTATCAGAGATTAAGAAAGAGTCGTTCAATGATCACAAAAAGCAATATGTTAACTTCTGTAAGTGTGAGAACCTTATCTGTTTCTTGGATTTTCATTTATTTGATCAGACCATAAAGTCCAACCTTTCCATTTTCTTTATTAGGTATATTCTAGAGTCCGTTAGACTTCAATGTTGATAAATCTGACTTTTTGATCTACTAATATTTAAGGGCCAGATTGCAAAGCGGGAATTATATTGTAGTTGCGAATGAAATGATCATGGCAAAAAACAAAACTTCCGGCAAATTTTAAGTTTTAGAAATACTTATTACATTTTCGAATAAGTCGTTCTCTCGATACGTTTTCCTCGGCATTTTTCCAAGCCATAATGGCTCATACTAGTGGCCATAAGCATCATTGCTCTATTACTTTGTTCTATAGCAAATCAAGTGCTATCAAACTCCTAACCTTCGTAGCTGTATTTGTGGGCCTTTCGAGTCCATTATTTTCGATTGGATTTGATACACCGATTTCACGTGAATTTCTAAGGAATCACGCATGATGTGATGTGGCGCTCATTCCCGACAAAAGTTTACACTCGATCATCTGATTTGAGCGCTAGTATTAAAACACTATATGTGTTTTGAATGTGTACGAGTGGGTATAACAGAACAAAGAAATAAAAATCGGCGACTATAAAGCAATGGCGGCTTGGGGACATCTATAAATCACACACTGACGAAGTACATTTATCACTCGATTTGGATTGAGTCATGCTAGGTTTTAGAAACTATTAATCCTTGAAGGAGGCATATCTATTATAGCAAATGATGGAATAATCATTTGTTAAAAGACGCAGTTTGATTAGCCATCCTGTTCAGGTGGACAATATACAACATTAGCAGTGACCTACCATCATTGAGTAAAGGTTAATGACAAGTTGGAGTTATAGGTGATACATGGTAACCCTGATAAAGTAGACTGATAGACGATTAGACATTGAAATGCAATGCCGTCCTTCTTTGACTCGTAACGAACTTATGGCCCACTCAACCGAAGGTGTCACCTTCAAACGTCTGTTATGTTCAACTCGGATCGTGAACTCGATTACTTTTTAACTGTAAACCAATGAAATTCACTTGTCAAACGGACCAAACAATAGAGAATAGCTAGTTATTTCTAATCGGTTGACTGGCAGAGTGGCGGACGTTAGAAGTCGGTGAATAATTTGACTACCTCTTTTGTAACCCTTGATTCGTAATTGAAATAAAGTTGAAATAATAAACTGTAACCTGTAAAGGGCGCAGAGATTAGAATGAGGCATTCGATTTTTCCACAAAGCGAAATCATATACTTTACAATTCGTCTGCGTCGGAGCATTCGATTGGCTGGTAGGCTCTAAATCATTACAATATTTTGAGTGGTGGTACACTGCTGTGCCAATCATAATATTAAGCTACTTAGAGGTCCACCAAATCACAAGTTAGCTTTTCTAGCTTCAAATGACTTCAAAAAGGCGTTATTTTCATTTGGCAAATGGAAGACAATCCAGTCACACAAACCGGGTTGAAATCACATTGAACAAAAAAAAAAAACAATTCACATCGCGAACAAACCATCGGTTGTGCCAAAGATAAAAATAGGCTCTACAATCGGCAATTATTTTAAAATTCACTGAACCTACTGTAGCGAATGTGCAACTTGTATAAACAAATAGAATACCCACATTCCACTCCCTGAATTTATACTGAGGCTACTTGGTTGAATCCCTTAATACTTGAAGATAAGAGTAAAATCATCTCTACTGAGGTGATTCTCGAGTGTCAGCGAAACTCGGAGGACAGATGTAGAAGAGAATGATACATGCGTTTCTAATAAAAGTTTATATTCACCTATTTTAGGGTGACAAAGGTCAGAGAATTGAATTAGATAATCTCTTCCAAAGGCACCGAATACACTCATGTACTCGATACAAACCGTAATTTCTCTCAAGCGATTATGAGCCTTTAAAATCATCAAAATTATCATTGTGCGTCCACTAAAGTCGACCCTCGCTAACCTTTTCATAGCAATGGTTAATCGCCTCTAAGGGGTTGAGAAGTAAAACCGCGAAAGGTTTGAAATCTTATTGATCGAAAAACTACTGTCAGTTATACTAGTAATATCATTGCAGAATCAAGTTGCATACTTTCAGAGGTGGAGTTCGCTTTATAAAGTGGATTGTCAAACCCCACATATAATCGCTATCAACATTCTTCCACACATCGGAACCTAAAGCCGACTCAAATCTAGTTGTTTTATTTGGACAAACCACAGTCAGACAAAGAGTATACAAGATGTTAGGTAGTAGTAGATATCAGGTAGAAGCCTGAAAAGGTAAAAAACTAACAAGATTTTCATGAGTTTTAAATTATAAACGCAATCTAATGCCTACCAAGCCAGAGACATATAAAATGTGAGCCAGGCGTTCGCCGGGATGGTTAGAATATAACTCATTTGCAAGCCGAATTAATTAACCGAATACCAAGCTACTTATTCAAAAGTCTTTGATGGGTGGCTGATTGAAAATGCTTTTTTGCCAATCGCAATGATCGGGCTTCCGCCAAAGCCCTTTGTGTCCAGTTTAAAGCAGCGGAATCGGCGTCCGGTTTTTACCTGCGATCAGTGGAGTAAATTTTGTGGTTGCAGAGGTCTACTTTGCGTACCAACCATACGGATGCACAGAGCGTGTACGCGGACGAGCAGTTTTGCCGAACGAACTCGAAAAAAAAGATTTTATAACGTTAGACGTTGAATGTTCGTTGCATTTCAAAAAGGTATCAGAGTCAGTGTGGTCAAACCTACTCTCAGCCTCCTCGTGGTGACCACTGGTAACCCCAGGGACAACTTTGGGGGCTAATGAGAGGGGCGGCCGGTTAGGATTAATCATCTTCCGGAGGTATAAATTAGATTATGCTAGCAGAAGTACAACTTCGTACAGCCTGGTAAACGAAGTACGATGCAAATACCTAGATTCATGGTCCCAAATTGGACTGTGGAAAGCGGGTGCATGTAGCAATGAATTGAGTCTCCTTCAGATTTTTGAAAGATTTCTGGTAGGTGACATGAAGACGGACGAAGATGGACAAGGTGCCAGGACGAAGCTGAACTGCTGCCTGTACGACGAAGCCATGCCAGAGAAGAGACCAGACAAACGAAGACGTCAACAAACGTTTTTACTGTGTGCTGTGTTAACTGTTGTGCTTACCTGTTGTAAAAACTATTTTTACTTCTGTTGTACCCCAATAAGTCCTTGGGACTTGCCCTAATGGGTGGGGAGAAATAATGAAAAAATAAAAAATCAGAGTCAGTACAATACTGTTGGATTGACAACTTTAAAAAGTTACCTATATGGATGAAATATGAATCAGGGAAGCAGCGTAGAGTACGCTGAACCGTCGAAAAGAGAGAAAAATGTTGAAAGAAATGAGAATGATTCCACTGCAATATATTGTTTGGACGAACTGTACTGAAACGACGCCTTGAAAATATAAATTTTATAGATTTTAATTTATTCTATAAACAAAAACAGGTTTTAGATGCTAATTTGCTGCGGTTGTAAAAGAAAACGCTTATTCCTTTAATAGACATGTCTAACGATCCCCTGGCATCTCATGTCATAAGTCCACGTAAACACACTTTGCTGTGTACTTTGGCACTAACCATTGACAACAAATCACTTGAATGTCTGTATTTGATGATCCAACCCATCGTTTCATCACTCAAAGTAGGTAGGTCAGTAGGGCTTGCTGTGCTATCAAAATCGTACCAAACCAAGTTCCATATGTGCTTTTTTCACATTATTTATTTACTCCCCACCCATTAAAGCAAGTCTCAAAAACTTATTGCGGGTATAAGAGAAGTTAAAATAGCTTTTACAACAGTTAACACAAAAGACAGTTAAAGTGTTCATTGGCGTCTTCGGTTGTCTGGTCACTTCTCTGGCATGATTCCACTATACAGGTAGCAGTTCCACTTCGTAGTGGCACCTTGTCCATCCTCGACATCGTTAAGAGCAGTCAATCTGGCAGAGATTCCATTCATTGCAAAATGTACGCGCTTTCTATAGTCCAGTTTGAGACCACGAATCCAGGAATTCACGTCATGCCTCGTTTACCAGGCTGTACGAAGTTGTACTTCTGCTGGCACAATCTAATTTTATACGTCCCGTGGATGATTAGTTCTACCCGGCCGCCCCTCTCATTAGCCCCCGAATTGCCCCTGGGGCTACCGGTGGTCACCACGAGGAGGTTGAGAGTGCGGTTTGACCATCTCCATTTGTGATAAATACATTGACTACCAAACGGTTAGCTTATTTCACTCGCGGTTTAAAAAATTACTAATGTGAATCGAGGTGTGGCCAATAAATGGTGCTACTTTTATTAATAAATGGAGGCCGTAGTCTGCGCATACAGCAACCACAGAATCAATGCGGAGTTAAATCGCCATTAGCGCTCATGTACGGAAATTGGGTGAAATTTTTCATCATAAGCAATTGGGCAAGTTATATCCAAGGGTGGAACCGCAAACTACAAAGCATTAAATCCTTCAGAAAATGCGAACAAATGTTGATTTGTTTACGTTTAGGCTTGCAGGATTCATATCGTTCAAAGACAATGAATATTTGGAGATAATTTGCGGAAGTTCATTAGTGAGATTAAAGGGTGATCTGCTGCTCTCGCAGAACAGGTAATTTTGCAAAATTCTGCATCCTAGTGTAAGGAGAATTTTCTTCGCTAAAAGAAAAGGGTAAATTATGGAGATTCGAGCAAACAGAATGTCAATGAGAACATTTAATGATGGGTTCTTGATGGAGTCTATAGATGAAACTTTGACAACTCAAACCTGAGGAACTAATGAACTAGAATCATTCCCAGTCTCTCCACAAATTCATTTCTAGTTTTTCGTCCCTTGTAAGAGTTCGTCTTTTTGACTTAGTGGGGTTATTACCACTATTTTGCCAAACCAAGATGAACAGAACTACAAAGTCCTTCTAATATGCGTAGGAGGGGAGTCAAGACAGTAGCACTCGCGTCAAATGCCGCTAGGTTCCAAAAGGTAAACATCGAATGTAATTCCATCGGGGCTGAATTTCTTTATTGTATGGCATGTCAGAAAGTGTGTTGACTATTTTAGACTCGCCTTCGAATATGAAGCTCTTATTTTGGCTTCAGCGCATGTGAAGAACACCCTTGAACCTCGAAATAGATGTGGATCAGAATGGACACATTATTGGAGCACAAAGGTTCCATCAACAACTTTATTCTTTGGAAAATCATTTCAAGCACCCAATTCCATGGAATGCTCGCGGAACCTCGACTTCCCTTTGACGGATTAAATTTGATCGGTCTTTTCGTTCAACATCATAAATTCTCAAGCCTAGCGAAAGTGGACAGTCTGCTTCATCGGTTATTATTTGACTTTGCAATTTCAAGATTTCTTAAAGTATCTAACTAAAAAAAACACTTGAGCATTCTGTCCTTAACATTTTTCTACTTTCAGACCTAGTGATAGACGACACTTGTATAGCATTCTGCGCTTGTATGCAATACTGAAGGCAATAGAAATCTGCAGTTTGCATGATTTTTCTCCAAAGCAGTGACTGAAAGGCATTCAGCGCCTTGATTTCGACTGGACAATGTAGTAGTGGATATGGCCTATAGTTTAATCTCCTCTCTGTCTCTGCAACCAAAAATTACCGACCTTCACCGAAGCTTTGTGCCTGTTTGAAACACTAAGGCAAATCAATTTTGATTTGTCGAAGTGGTGCTCCCAGACATTCCAGCCAGGCGAAATCTGAGCTCATCAGCATTTTATGGTGGCTCAAAAAGTAAAAATTATGGCTAAAAGGCTAATTTTTCAATAAATTAATGCTAGAACTATTGCCAAACAAATGGAAGGTTCAAAAACGATGTAACTGAATTAATAACCAAGCGTTTAGGTTGTTCGTCACCTTGATTAGACCCACAGTAAAATAAACGCCATTTAGATACCCTAGATCGTAGAGATTTATCTCATGATAGCCATAAGAAAGGTCAAGATTTGCATAGCTTGGCAGATGTGATTCCTAAAGCTAATTTAAATCGGAACAGATTAGCTCTCCATCGGGTTTCCTTATCACTTTCTCCTTGAACTTTTAAAATATTTAATCAAGAACCAAGCCGATTTATACTGACTTGTGTAATCTACAAGTATAGATAACGTTGGCGGCTAGAAACCTTGCTGAATCTGCCTTAGTCTTGGCATAGAAAGATATTATGCTTTAAAGCCTCAGAGGTCATAATCATCTGTCACTCGGAACTTCACCCGCTGCAGACTTCAGCAAGATGTACGATGCAAAAACTGTTAAACTACGCAAGTCAACTGTCTAATTCTCAGCGAGAACTATAATTGAGATACCTTTTTATGCTCCTATGCAATTTACTTCCTAAACTTTCACTTTCTTTAAATAGACAATCAAGACGATTCCTGCTACCACGGAAAGTCATTGTCTAGTATAGGCTAAGACAAAATAAGTTACTACTTGGATCAGATAGTTTAGAAAGTCCAAATCCAATGATTATATTTTGCTCTGAAGAAGATAGAAGTAATAATGAGGTTCAGTCATTTTCAATTCGTAGATTTTCATTAATCAAAATTGTTTAAACCGACGAATTTTATACAGATTGAATTTTCAATATTGGAAGAGCGGCATCTTGGGACATATTGTCTAGAGAATTAGAATCTATTTCCAGAAATGACTCAAGGAGCTAATCCACAAGTCTATTCATCTGTTCATCAACAATCCGCAATCTAACTGTTTTTACTAAAGAATAAAAGGATGTCAGCAATAGTCAATAGACTGAAGTGGACATTTCTTCTGTGTTGAAGTTGCAATTTTGGCCAGGAAGAAGGCTCTAAATCCTTTAAACATAATGGACTACTGCCACTTTCTTCACTAAAGAACATCTGTTGAATACGGACATTTCCAGGTATAACCCAAACGGAAAATTCATTAGACAGTGTACACTTGAAGAACCTCGGTAAAGTTTTCATTTTTTCAGTTGCTGAACCTTGAGTTGACCTTCAAGTCAGCATAATGAAGTATAAAATTTCATGGTATTGCAGTCCTGGTAGCGACTTGAGCAATAAGGGTAATTGGTAATCAGCATGACTTGCCTAAATATTGTGGATAAACATACTTTACTCACTCCAAGTAAACATATTTCCTGATATCGGGGCGACTTAACATGCAACTTAACTGAGGATAATCATCCGTATGGATCAATCGGTAAATCCAATAAATTCAAATTCATGTCATTGTTCTGACACCATTACCAATCCCCGATTCTACTGCTATATCGACAATGATAGTAAATACAGGGACAGGCAGTGTTTATTCTCATCACAATTTGGAATATCCAGCCCATTTTTGCGTTACAATTCATCCCTCTTCCTCCGTTCTCGTGCACAGATGATTTCTACCACTAACTCCTTTGAATTATTGTTTCTCTCGTCATGTTCTAGCAATTAATTTCCCGCCTATTGTGGTTTGATCAAACTCCCCTTCTTTACAGACAGTCCCAAATTCTGCAGTCTCCCATCTCACCTACCCTTTGGTGATCATCGGATTATCAGTTTAAGTTACTTCCTCACATTTGATTGTTTTGATGTGCTAGCAATTAGAAGTATTCCATCAGGAGCGTGTCAACGCGGAAAATATTGGGGTTTTAATAGTTGATGCTACTGCCTATGAGGTGGTGTTTACAGAGCAGATGATTCCAGTTGGTTCAAAGTCCAATTGCTGAATATTGGCATAAATTAACTATTGCCCAACACATTAAAATTTTTGTCGTGTAAATTGGCTTTAAAGAATCCTATTAATCAAGTGAATTAAGATGAGCATGTGATTTCTCGAATAGATGTGGCCATCTAAAACTGCCCCTCCAACTACAGAGCCGCCCACGTGGTGACATTCGAGACTTTCTGTCTATGATATCCTCTTTAAGTTGGAGTTTTCAAAATCCTTTCCTGTAAATTAGACAGCGGTGTACAATGCTAAAAGTGCTTTGAGTCGGTAGGTAGACAAATTACAATCTTCCAAAACTTTCGCAATTTGCGCAAAAAATAAGTCCGAATTACGTCAATTCAATAGCTTTGCACTATTTATGTGTTTTTTTTTAAACACGACAATTGTATTAGTATTATCGCTGCACCATTTGCTGCCTAAGTTTCGTTTACGAAAATGTTCCCGAATATTCACCGGACATAAAAAACGAACGCATCTTTAAAATTTTTAAATACAACCTTAGCCAATACCAATGCTGCTTAGGGCTATAGTTGATCTGGGAAAGAAAAGAAACTGCCCAAAGTCTAGAGATTACAGAGCAATGGAAATAAAAGAGGAGTTATGAATTTTTGCTGTATAGGCGACTTATTCAGTCGAAAGAAAGAGCATTAGTTGTTTGCCCTTCTGTTAGATTAAGGATGGAAATTCTTGGCAACAAAGTCAAGACTGAATTAGACCGTAGATCTAAGGAGCAATGCTACACTTTTAAATGACTAGAAACTGATTAGTGGATGGATCTTCTGAAAAGATTAGGAATTAAGCATTTGTTCCCCTTTGTCGAGTAATGAAAAGGCAATCCGAAGTAGACAAGACGGCCGCAATCAAAAAGAACGAAGACAAAATGGTTGACATAATTATTATCTGGAAGTTAAAAGTTGGTAGAGGCGATGTCAGGGAGGTGCCAAATGAGGTTGGTTGTTCTTCCAACCGATTTCTCGCTTATTTTATGTGAAGTTTTGGATGAATGCGAAACGTTATTAGCCTTACAATGGAACCGAAAGCAGCATGAAATTGTCAAGTAAATCACTCTAGCACAATGTGTAGGGAATTGAGGGAATGGTACTAATGTTAGAACTCAACATAAATTGGAGTAAATAGCAGCCAGTTTTCGGGTAAAAATGATGACTTAAGCATGTTCATAAGTGCTCGTGGATTGTTAGCTAGAATCCTAACGCTACTCATCATACATAGGCCACCTATTTTCAATGTTCGCCATATTTAAAAACGCTGGTACCATCGTGCACTTTGATGAGGACGTCAGCTACTCAATAAAATGGGGAAACGAATCGGTTAATGAAAAATGCATTTTTACATTTGAAACCGAAAAAAAATCGGTCCGAGGCACTGCATTTTTTCACAGGTGGCATGGAATGGATTCTGAATCTGGGTCTAGACCTACTAGTCGCATTGCACAGTTAAATTTAGAAGAAAAACCCGACGGTTTAAGTATAGCTACTTATGCAAGGTGGATTCATGGGAAATCAAGTAATCTCTCCCTCTCTCTTGGTATACTCTAAAAGTAAAACTGTTGGGTGTATCTGAGAAATCACACCAATAACACCAATTGTACTTGATATTCAATGTCTTATTGGGGCGATAATAATCAGTCATCTTTGCTCACCTGTCAATCAAAATGACAGCTTGCGATCGTCCGTGGTTATATGGAACACTTACAAATTTCTTCTTCAGCGATCCTCCCAATTCATTCGCGTGTAGAAAGTAGTGTTAAATGAAATCAAAAAAAAACTCTCCTAAGCATCCTAAGCGCACTAAATGCACAATTCCGGTCTCTGGTGAATGAATACCGTAGCTATTGCGTCAACTACCCGGTTGACATGACTCACGCGCCTCGGCAAGGACTGACTTTGTACATCTTCAAAGTTGTGGATTTGGATGCCTACACCTCTAAAGTACTTATTCTACATCTAGGCGTGGTGCAAACACCGCTGAATAGAAATGTTCGATTGAAGGTATCCTGATCTGCGAATGATTTATATTTTTTCAAACCGGGTTTGTACCACATCATATCCTCGATGTTCCCAGTCACATGCAACTTTGGCCCAAACAAGAGTCCTCTTTATCTAACCGGTACTCTAGGTGCAAGAGCTACTAATATTCACAGCTAGAAATCGTTAAAAATGTGAAATGAAAAGCTCGGCCAATCGGTACACAGTTTTGCTATTAAATTTTAGGGCTGAATCGTATGTCAATCAATACAGCCTTATTTGCAAAGCGTTTGATCAAGTTTGTGTCATCATCTTATTTGAACTGAAAATACATGGATTCGGGCAGAACTCCTTGGCCCTTTGACTTGCATATTTACTATATACGACTGAGGTCGAGAAAAAGTCTCAAGTTTTAACATGGTACAGATTTTAACAGATTTTCACTACAAGTTCAGCTTAATTAGGACCAAAAAAATGGTCCTTCTACTTTTCCGCATGTCAAAGAAAGGTTAGTTTCAAGCCATGCCTCACTTTCTCACGCATCTGCCAGGACTCATTTGGAGTCGGTTCTAATCAAAGTGCTAGTTCGGCAAGCCGCCAAGTATGCATGATGTCACATCCGATGTTAAAGCCTTTTCGGGTATAACCCCAGTTGGAATTCCAGCCCGATTGTACGTTTACCCATGTATGCTAACCCTGCACAAGCACTTATCAAAATGGCACAGACCGTGTGATTTGCGGCAAAAGACAAGACCTGTGGGCACTTTATGAAAAGCACATAACAATTTGACATGCAAGGTGGTCACCATTAGGTCAGAAAAATCCTCACTGGACCAGACTCGCGATAGAGATTCGAGATCCAAGCACCTCAAAAAATTATTGCTCAATAGTGTCCTCATGATAATGAAATGGTTCCTCTATCTTTGAAGTCACTGAAATAAGCGCTTAGGAGTAGGCACGACTTATGTTCTAGAAAGCAGTTTAACCGAGCGATTAAACTATTGAATCCAATGTATCTTAATTTACACAATTATTGAATGCCCTAGTGGGTTTTGCTTTTTCATCAATTGCACGATTACTTGTAATTTAAAAAATTGCGAAAATCAACCTATTTACACCATGGCAGGTATTTGGAATTCGCCCTTAATTTGCAGTAGGCGGAAATTCTTTGTAACCTATTTTTTTCGCCCTGATATTCATTCAGTGCTCTTGAAAAATATGTATTTGTTAATAGCTAACCTTTTACGAAGATTTCTATCCCTTCCTTGTTATTTAAAACTTATTTTAATATGAAAATGAAAAAAAACGGGCTAGAATTACGATCTGATTGGAGCTTCAACTCTCCAAGCAGTTGTTGTGCATTGTTTAGCTGCCCATTTTATAGACATTGACTTCCGGTTTTATTGACAAAAGTTGAAAGTACTGCAAAATAATCTGAAAAATATAAAAAAAAGAATGCCAAAAATTGTTAGTGAGTCCCGGCTCAATTGGATGTTTTGTCGTAAATATTTGCGACGCTTGATTTTTCTTTTAAATTATTCAGAAAGGACAGAAGTGAAGTGAATTGCGAATTTCGGGAGATCATCAATGTTCAACCTAAATAAGACGTGTTGTCATTTGTTAAAAAGAAGAAAAATTTTAAGTAGAAAGTCTTCTGCAAAATTAATTTGAAGCAAGGCTAGTCTGAAATAACAGGTTTGTTGGGTTCAGTTGTTTAACTAAAGTATTTTAATTTCTTTTGTTGTCATGATATGTGAAATGTACCCCAAATATCTCCGTATGAATTTATGGAACGAATTACTTTTCTGTGTGTTTCCCACCAAATTAAAAAGCAAAGTTGGGAAATACAAAAATTACAGGATCCTAGAATGAGTGTCAACTCTTATCCACCTTCGTTTCATGTGGAAAAATTTTGAACAAATTAAATTCTTCCAGATGTAGTGCTTCTTGTTTGAATTTTGATTCTTCTATGAACATGGAGATGAATGACCATACTAATCGGCAGAATGGACCCTCAAAAGTATTTTGACCCAAACCGGCACTTTTTCACTCGAAGCTCAGTTATCATTTTCTACAGCCTTTCCAATTCTTACAATGTCAACATTAAGTGTGAATTCGAAAAGTATAAATCCATGTAGAGGAAATCACATCCTATTTTTTTGAATTCTGTTGTAAAACAGAGTTTTTAAATCGTGAAGTAGCTAAATGTGCATCTCTGATTTAGTAAATCATACAATGAATCACATTTTAGATAATGTGTTTATAAGTTAATGGAATTGAGAAATCTGTATGTTTAATTTGCACCTAAATTGTCATTATATGTTATGATTCATTGACTATTTCATTGAAGTTCTTAAAAAAAAGAGATTAGGACATCCTGATGTGAAGTTGAATGGAAATGTACGGTAGAGCTCTAATATGGTTGAGCCATATCTAACGTTGGCAGCATCCATATTTATGGAAGCTGTATTTAATCGACCTGTGTGAAGCAATACTAAGTGAACATTATGCCTGAGGCACAATCAGTTCTGTGCACTTTTCAACATGATAAACGTCCGCGTAAGCCACTGGCTCATCAAATTCCACGGCTTTGAATTCCATCGATGAACGTACAGTGATTGGGATGACTACCCACACTAGTCACTGCTAGTCAACAAAGTTCTGACAGTAGCACCTCTTTTACGCTGACGAAATGCTGGAAGATTTATTGCTTCAGTATTGACTTCCGCTATTAAGCATGCTTAAGACAGTTAATTTCATAGTAACTGATTTACAGGAAAACCTTAGGCAATCCTCAGCTTCTTTATGTTGGCAAGCTGCTTCGGAGAAATTGGCTATTTCTTCTCCCAACATTTCAAAAGGTCAGGATTTGAATGAAAGTCAATTTTCGAGCACTTTTAGTTTGATGCAAAAGTGGGGAAATAAATCAAGCAGTAAATACCGCACCACATCCACTAAGGTTCGCTTTCAAAAGTAGATGATCTTTGCGGTTCTCGGCATAATTTTTGAATTACCCACATTCCTAAGATTCACTCAGTGTTCTTCTCGTTGATTGCATTTATCTGAGCTGCATTTCTTGGTCTCTCTTCGTTTGTATGTTGGCGTTATCTGTTGTATCAAATACGCACAATATTGGCGGGTGTAACAACGTTGTGAAACATTCCATAGGAAATATTGACATATTCAAATACTTCTAGACCCGAACAAGTTACCCTCATATTCGTTAAAGCTCATTATTTTACATAGTAGATTGAGGTGAATGTCTTTAGCACATTTTTAGCATCTAAATGAACGCTTACCTTTTTAATAAAATGCTTTAAATTCTTATAAATTGCCCAAATTTCATAGTTAACGAAAGTATGTTTGCAAAAGTTTTAAGATTTGACGTGCGCAAATGCATTGCCAGTTAATACTTAGCAAATAGCCACAGATTTAGCTGTTGAAGCTTTGAGAAATTGCGATGGGCTAATCTTTCATAAGGACCAATATATTTACTCTTACTTTCAATAATGAACATAGTAATTGTTTTTTTTTGCCACTGATTCACTAAACGTGCAAATACTTGTATTTTGGACCAGGGCAGGCATGCCCGTGAGACGAACGCGAAATGGACCAATAAAAGATCAGACATCTCACAATGTAACATACACTAAAAAGGATCTTCAATATGATTGGTTACTCTATTACAAGCTAAAGCCATTCTCAGAATAATCCATTGCTTCTCACCTAAGTAGAACGTTAGATTGTTAAAACTTATAATGCAGCTCGCCTTAAATATTTAGACTTACTTTTACCTTACATTACCTTACATTTAAAATAAACCGGTTTTAGCAAGAACTCTATTACTATAAATGGTCTGATTATGAAGCAGTTATTGTTTCCTAAATATAGGAAATCTTTCCTTCCCAAACTGGCTAAAAAAGCAGCTGTTCTATGACGCATTGTACAAAGCCACTTTTTTTAAATAAAATTATTAGGAAAGGATTTTGCTTACTTGAATTGATCGCTGGAGCATAACCAGTAACTTCATATATTTGAAAAAGTATTAAAGCAAAACGGATGGAAATTTCGTCTTCATTATTGACGGTCCAATCCATGTCTTGTGACAGGCAGTCAGTTTCCACTCTTCTGGCCGAGGATACTAAAGAGAATTTTATTCGTATTTTATCTATTTTTGGTCTACGAAGGGTTCCATACCTCAAAAGTTCTTCCATTTTATCCCTGTTAATTTAACTCACTAAAACAAACAAATATCCTTACTATAAGTTTGGTGAATTGTTACCCTCGTTAGTTGAAATTTTGGATTTGACTAGCACTAGCTCTATGGAAACAAAAGACATAGCTTAAGCACGCAACATTAATTCCTATTTAGACGTTAATTGCTTTCAATGCACACGATCTCAAATTTCAAAATTTCGCACATAACATTTGCTAATGCGATTCGGTAAAAGACAAAAAGTTGGCCAGTTAATTTAAACGTTGAAGGAATTTATTGTAATTATAAAATGCCTACGTAAAAACAAGTCCCAGAAAGTTAAACTTGATTTCAATACCTGTACCCACGAGTTGTGATCCTTTCTGAAGCGTCAAACTAAGAATAAATCAGTAATGAATTCATTAAATAACTCGCGCATTTCACTAACTCCCTTATTGAGAGAGCAACAGGATTCCTATGGTTTGCCAAGCTTGTGTGCTTTTGAGAAGCGTAAACTTTGATTGGTACACTAAAACTGGCCAATTATTCGCTGCCATCGCTCTGATTGGCGATTTAGAGATCTGCGTTTTAAGAAGTCACACGAGGGTTTGCAGCGCAGACCTCTGACAAATGTTGCCAAAGCGCCTATAAATTCGGAGAATTCAGCAATATTCGTTCATATTCCGGCCGAAAAAACAGGATTAGTGAAGCCTCCTTGGCATTTAAGATGTGTTTCCTCTCGAACCTCCTCATCCTTCTTGCCATAGCACCTGCTTATCTTTCTTCCCCCGGATTATTCAACTTCAGTAGTTCAAATGCATTTATTGAAATTGACACCCAGTCTCTCTCCTGCTCCAGAGATACTCAGAGTTATTTCTCCCTTAGCTTCGATGTTTACATTGACTCCAATTCTTCGGTTCTCTTCACTGGAATAAGCGGTAGTTTACTGCCAAGCAACTGGGCAGAAGATCTCGCTCCAGATGGTAAAAATTTCATCGGAGTCCAAGGAGATCCCCTTGCTTTATTTATCTACATTGAAAGGCCGTATATTCGACTGATGGTGATGAGGTTGACCGACTTTCAAGTCCGTTTCTACCTCCACCATGCCTTTGGATACTTCGATCGACGATGGAAGGACTGGCATAAAGTAGAGATAGCCGTATCCAAACGGGGCAAAAGCCACGTGGAAATTACATTTAAAGTCGATCAGAAAATCAACAATGGAGTTTTTGCGAAGGGTGACATATTGTGGCCCGATTGGTCTATTCTAAAAAACCTCACAGTAAGGGAAATGGGCAGTGAAAGACGATTCTACTTCAATGAAGCGTTTCTTGGCTTACCTTCAGTTGGAACCATGTCGCGTTATGCAATTGATTCTCTTGTTAAGTACCGGGAGACAATTAGAAGCAGTGTCTATGCCAACACTGAGGATGCTGAAAAGCAAGATGAATACTTTTATGGGAAGTTTGGGTCATTCCGAGGCGCAATCAAATCCTTTCTTGTGGCGAGTGAATGCGCCTGTGGAACGCAAAACCCATTCATGCCAAAGATTTTTCAAATTGGATCAGGAATTAAAATCTCTAGCGTCTGTGATATCAGCAGTCTTCCTCCTCTTGCACCAAGCCTCCCTGGAAACTGTAACAGCAAAGTTCAAGGGATATCCTGTGGATGTTTATCTTACAGTAAAAAACCCATCTGCTACTGTCCCTCTGAAAAACATTGCGCAATGTCGAGAACCCGCGGTAGGTCTCCGGGCCATCTAGGAAGCTTTAAGTTAATTTGCTTTCAGTGCGGTAGTTTCAGATTATGCGAACCACGATCTGTGACTTTAGCAGCACGTATGTATGAAATGATGTTTTGTCAGCGCTAAATTTATTAATAGCAGAAATAGGGCCTTGAGAACGCGAACTAAACAGTTAGTGATATTACATCCCCTGCGTGTCGTGAGACATGATGCTTCAGATTTTACATTGTCTTCACGCCTACCAGTCAGATTTTAACAAGCCCTGAATCATTTGTTTATTGTATTGTTCTCTTTAGAGTAATATGAGATGGTAGGCAATCAAGCATAATTCAATACCACCTAGGCGGAAATCAACTCCGAATTTTTGAAAGAATGCATGTTAAAAGATGTGGGATTGAATAAGAATGATTCTTTAGAAGAATTTAACTAGAAACTAAACAGAACAGGGAAAGCTTTTGCATACTTAATTTATCGACAAGGTCTGCTTTGATCGGAAAGTCTGGATCATTCACTGAGAATTATTGCACGAAAATCTGCAATATTATACATTTTGTCGCTAAATGTTGTACTTTAGTGATTTTAGGAATAGTGCCATTTAAATGCGCATTTGGGTCGCAGAATAAATATTTCAAAATCTTTTAAAAGCCATGGTTGAGATTTGAAGATCCGTAAATTCGAAGTGTTGGTTTCTTTCAGATGACATTTAAATGTATATCTGACATTCTGAATGCAGGTTCAGAATCTATGCTTGTGGGCCTGCCGAGTAGGGAAATAACCGATAAAAACTGGAGCAATGCGACGCAGTTAGCGGTTGAAGTTGAGCCAAAATCGTTACTTCGGTTTCTTGTTGAAGATACGGTAGCCTACAACCATTCAGACTCCTGCTTTGCAAACATCTATTTGTGCGAAAAACGTGGGTTTCAACAATGTCTCAAATGCACTTTAATCCCAGTTTCGTAAGAGTGATTGTGCATTCTTTTTTTACCATTTTTAAAGCGATCACCTATCAGTTTTGGATGTATATCGATCCCATCGCCCTAATAAATGGATCAACTATGATCATGAAGCATGCATCTCATAGAAGCTCTCCATGGCATATGCAAATCACATTCAATGGTTACCCACTGGGGGTATCGGACCCAGAACACATAATGAAGCTTTTGGTGGAAATTCATGCACCCCCTCATTACAAATGGAATATTAATGGGTGTGAAAATGATCAGCGGGTAACTCCTGGTCAGTGGCATCAAGTCAGAGTTTATTGGGATAAGAAGACGCTCAGTCTATACGTAGATGGAAGTCTGTGTGGCACCACTGGAGCTAGCACCTCGCTTACAAATGGAAATATTCGCCAGAGATTTGGGACTAGGCGTACTCCATTCCTCTTCCTTGGTGATCACTTCGTCGAAAACTTTATTTTCAATGGTGATGGGGATTCCCCCCAGTTCTTGCATTTGACCAAACTTTCTGATGGTCTTGGGGGTTTTGATGCAGCCTTTTTAAATATCTCTGGAGACTTTTACGTAACATTCCAATTGAATGGATCAGGCGATTATCCGTTTCTGCGACTTCCGGGATTGGATATCACAGAATTCAAAGCTGAAGGAAAGCTAACTTTAGAATTTACAGAAAAAAATAAATGCAGAGTCCTTCAACTTCCAGAAAGTTGCAAAGGGGCTAATCCATGCATTTTGGAAGTTGAGCGTCATGGCTCTTCTGTCACAGTGTACAGTCGAAGTAAAGAGCTACCTACAGCGCATGACTTGAGCCTATGTGATATTGCTAGAAGTCTTCGGCAGCGACGACGGACAAATCATTTATCGGGACTAGCGCCATCCACTCCTATTCGTCTTCTCAACCGGGGGCGTGCTGAATTGGAACAGCGTCGACTCATTCATACCTGTGAGTTGGCGAATTTGCATGACTTAAATTCTCCAAGCCTAGTGCTATTTTTGGCATTAGTATAAACTGTGGTTATGAGTCTTCACAGGACGATTGCAAATTGCATCATTGACTTTTAAAACTTAACAACAAATTGTACTGCAAAATTATTTTAAGTTCAGATTCGAAGAAAGATCATGAAAGTGACAAACAATTCAAACAAACAACTTATTACGGCGTCTAGTATTTTATGGGACGTTAGTTAAATGTAAAACACTTTTATATAAGTTTTACCAAGCTGAGATGTAATAATTACGTGATTTTGGCATTCATGAAGTACATTAGCGAAACGAGAATTTCAGTGAAGAATGAGCAGAAGTAATGAAACAAATGCAACTATTTTAAAAGTTGGCATTCAAAATAAAAGCGATCGTTTTATTATTTTGAGTTTTTAATAACTCAACTTTATTTGCTTATACTGAAATATATTACATTTTTTTTAATTTTAACTATGGTTTTAAACAAAAGTGTTTGCTACGACAAATACCCCGTTTTAGCCAAATTCCCTACATTGCGTTGTGGATTCAATTACAATCATTCGGCTTCTCCATTGGAAGTGTATGGTGCATGTGAACCGTCCACGATCTTTCTGAGGTCTGACGATAAGTCAGTTGACAGCTATCCAAAAACACCCGTGAAAGGAGCCCTGACGGTTTCGCATTATAGACTCCTCCTTCAACCAAAGACGACTAGCATGGAATCTTTATGTCTTCAAGACCTTGAACTGTGTCAGTACGGATTAACAATCTCATTCTGGATCATATCTCTGCCAGCTACCAGAATTTCCAAGTCTTGGCCAATTTTACAACAAGTCGGGTTGTCTGGAAGTCAGCTCACAGTAGATCTATTTAGAGATGATGGTCAATACGTCCTGGATACCAGTGTAAAAAGTCTTCATACCATCTCCGGTGGCAAAGCGATTTCAAAACTGTGGACCGTAACGGTATATTTTTAAATAAATAGCTTAAATTTTCACATTTCGAGCAGTAAAGATGGTTCTAGTACAGATTATAATAATTTATTTCTAATAAGACCTGTACTTTTTAAAGAAGGTTTCAAAGGCGCCTAAGTTTTATTCATGTCATATTTGGTTAGATTTTTTTCTTTTTGGAAAGCGCGCTAAACTGTAGCGCCTTAAAGTTTAAAACTAGTGTTTTAACTTCAGGTGCGCATGGCTAGACAGAAAGCGAAATTTGCATTGAACTCGCTTTTTGCCTTATAGTCGAAATTTGAAAAGGCGGAAGATTCGTGGACGCTAGTGACAATCTCCTGGTCTCATATAGCCGGACTCTCTGTCAAATTCAATGGCACTTTAGTGGGTTCTAATAGCCAGTCCCAGGAGACGATATCCCTATGGGAATTTCCAACGCAGAATGGCTTCTGGTTGGGTCATCGTGGAAATCCAGACAGTTCTGACAGTGTTATCGTTGACGATTTTGAATTCATACCAGCAGAGCTAAATTACCTTGCCCTAGTGGATCAAGAAATAGGTCAGTCTAATTCATGACGGCCTCATGCCAACACTCCGTCTTTTGGTTGACAAATATACTCTGTTTATTCGGTCTGTAAGGTTTCAAGTCCTCCAGTCAAGGCCTGGAGCCGTGCAGACAAGATACGTGCCGGGACGGCTCTTCCTGTTATCCCTTAGCACGCGAAATTTCTTTTCTTGGTGATCTGTAAGTTTTCCCACTTAAATATCTCAGCACCTCTATTTTATCTCCCATTATCAATCAGTATAAAAATTTTCGCTGAAATAATTAAAAGATATACATTGGTATTAGGGGATACCTCAGCTACTTCGTACAAGGTTAATCATTCAGAATCGCCAATAACTGAATATTCTTTTTTTGCAATTTCTACTACTTGGATCAGAATCGTGGTCAGAAGAAACTCTTCATTTAATAAACTGTGGCACATATTTGTGAAGAAAATAGCCGTTGGAAACCTTCGAGCAATAGCCTTACGGTTAGAGCACTCAACCAAAGTAATATCCCGAAATAATCCCGCAAGTATCTCTGCTCGAAAGCGAGTTGATACCAACTGTCTTCGAACGCCAGTATTTAATCAAGTGATTAATGTAGGTGCAGTTGCAAGGAAGTAGGTCCTTTTTAACTTCTTCGGAAGCGATATTCCGTAAGTACAGATTAGATCCACGCTTTGGAATGGAAAAATCGTCAATAAAGTATAGACATTGCCGGGAAATTCATTTTTATTTAGGAGTAGGTTAGGTACTGTTTCTGCTCTGGATTGATCAGATTGATCATGATATTTTTGAGCTTGTCTCGACTTTGTCTCTCTAAAGTGTCAAGATTTTTATCATATTATAAGTGGACAAATTAATTGGATTTTGAAATTCACCTTTAGCTGCCGTTGTGAACTTCCAAGACGCTTGTGCAGAGAACTTCCGATGGGAATCGCGGTCAATAAAGTATTTACCGGATTCCCCACAATTTCCACTACTGCGACACCAGCTATGAAGACGACGGCACCAAAGTCCCTGAAAACAGCTGCAACACCTTTATCGACTTCCAAATCACCAAGATTAACAACTTCACCTTCAATGGCATCAACATCATCAATGACGTGGAAGTCATCTAGATCGTCCCAAGATAGTTCCGGTCTGGTTGGTGTAGTTCTATCGGATTCTCACTTAATATCTCAGTGTGATCCTCCGTGCCAGCATGGAGGAAAGTGCATAGAGTCTAACGGAGAGTTTTCGTGTGACTGTTCCTCAGTGCCCTTTTGGGGACATACCTGCACAAGAGGTAAGCATTTGGAATAGGAACCCGACCTGTTATAAAACAACTATCACAAGTGTAGAACTTATCATTGTATGTTGATAGGCCATTTCAGACTGACATAAGCATATTATTTGAAAATGTAAAGTGTCCATATTTTTCATTCTTTTGATCATAAGAACATGTAGGCTGGCTTGCGCAAATCGATGGAGTTTTCGGGATCGAACCACATCGAAATGTATTCGCCACCTACAACTCTATCCAACGAGACTCGAAACAAAGGTTTATTTTTCGAACCACAGTTTCTGAAGGCGCTGCTACTGCATCTAAAAAACGGGTCAGAAAGTCAGCAACAATGACTCTACCTCCTGAGTACATGGTTCTTCTTTCGATAAAAACGGAACTCGGTACTCTTGGACTAGTTACTGTACGTGCTTCGATTTATGCGTATTTTTTGAAGGATTTTAGACAGCATAGCATATTGAGGTCATGATGTATGGAAAATTTATGTACTTTTATCCAGACATCAATTTGAACTGGTACCCTGTCACTTGAGCAATGATTGTGATGCGAAGGTTTTAAATATATTTTAGATGAACGGCGATTTCTTCCTTGTCGTTGACCATGTCAGAAAATCAAAGATACGGTTGCTGCCATGCTTGCAGGACCACTTCTTCAGTACGGACGATACCCTTCCACATGTTGTCCAACTTGAGCACCGAAGTGCTCTTTTACGGATTAAAATTGATGGAGTTATGGTTTACCCCAAGAATGCGATGCCCAATTTGTGTGACAAGTGGCTTTTCTTCAGTCCTGTTACTCATATCAACAGTGCGTTTGCATGCATTTGTCTCATTTTCTTTTCAGTATCCATTTAGCGATTTGTATAAATGTTCCAAGCAATTAACTGAGCAATTCACCGCTTTCAAAAGACTGGAGCTGTTGATATCTGCTCCTGACATAACGGAGGAGAGCATCAGCATTTCAACGTACGATATTAGTCAAAAGATAGCTTCCTAGTACTCCATCTCTACAGCGACCTGATTAAAACACGGTCACCTCTACAAGAGTGGTCAGATCAGATTACTTTGATACAGTCATTTACCTGACATTGTATTGATGTTCTTCACCCAACAGCATTTTTTTGCAAAGTATCAATTAGATCTTACAAGGCAAACTGGTAGCGACATGAGCAGTTAATGCATTTAGTGGAGACGTTTATGCAAGCAATGAAATAGGATGGTTAAGATAAATTAGTAAAGGTCTTATTTCACTTGATCTCGGTTACCCAACAGTTTTTCACTCAGTTCAACAATCAACTTCAGAATCTGTATTCCGGCTCTTTGTCTTTGCCATTTGTCTTGGACACAGAACTCTGCAGCTTTTATGTGGAAACTACTCATATATTCTCTAAGTTTTCTCTGAGGGTCCAAATGGAGCTTTTCACTTACCTTAGTCAAACTTTCAGATCGTACTCATGTCGAAACTACGACTTACGAAAATGGAGAGTCTAGTCCGCAAAACAACATGGCAGTTCTTGGAGCCTGGTTCAATGGCGAAGGCGAATTCAAAGGAGCTATCGGAGGTAGGTTCTATCCTCCAATTAAATACTGTTTACTATGACATTTACATTTTTAAGCAAACATGCCTCATGTCTCAAGATGCTGATGGGCTTGAAGAGAGGCAGATATTCTGCCATTAGGAAGTTATAACATGATAAACCTTCTTTTCACTTCCATTATCCTGCTACAAAGTCACCTCGTGTTAGTCGCGGATTCCATAATTACACGCCCTTCTTGCGTGTTGAGTTAACAATTTAGCCGGTGACTAAGTTCTATTTTGCAGTGATTCAGCACCTAGTGTAAGTTATATAACTATCTCTTATTGCCGTTGTTGAAAAAACTAAATTTACTGCTACTTAGATGAATATTATTAATTTGGCCGCTTGTATTTCTAACAGAAGACCGGTCAGTATTGGCATTTGGATTGGGAAGGCGTTTTTGGCTTTAAGTAGTGAAATATTTAGCCCTTTTTTGAAATCTTTTTTTCACATTTCAGGATGGATGGTAGATGGAGAAGAGATGATTATGCCTACTAGCCATGAGTTAGTGGATACTCCTAACATGGTCTACGAACTAAACAGGCACTTCGGTCTCTCAAATGGTGATTTCTATTGGATCCGATTGTATTCCCTCACTCCTGTAACAGTTCTCTACGATTCTTGTGAGTCCCTTTACTGTCTTTTTAGCCTTCACCATGAAAAGCGTGGCGAAAGGAATCTAGTTCATTTTAATCAAATGAGTCCCTCATTAACTGACACTTTTTGATATTCTTATGAACGAGTTCCTTATTTCGGGAAATATAAGTCCATCTTGAGTTTGATTTGTGTCCCTACAATTTTCGGCTTACGTTTGATGAAGTTCTTCAATTTTACTTTATTTACAGTGGCCAATTCTTCTTATCCCCCAGAATAATCTTGTAGTCGAGGGATATTTAATGCCGTAGGCGTTTATGCCAGTTGGTAGCGGGTCGCCACACATGCCTTTCACAACTTATATGATTCGTTATTTGAGGAATGAGCTCAAAGTGAATATCATCAGAGGGACTTGCAATTTATATTATCACCCTGTTACAATAGTTCGATTTCATTCTGATCTTGATCAAACCTTTTGTGGTAGGTCTAGGGCCACAACGTTCTTTGCAACCACAGTTAAATACAATTTCACATGCATTATTCATTAAGAGGAAACAGTTGATAGCCATTTCGTAAACGAAGTAGCATCTCTGCATTCAGTAAAGATGAATCTGTTTAATTTTTTTTATTTTTATACTTACTCCTCGCCTATCACTTCAGGTCTCAATGACTCATTGGAGATACAACAGAAGTACAAATAGCTTTTACAACAAGTAGCGCACAACAGTTAACACACAAGACAGGAAAAGGGCTTACCGACGTCTTCGGTTCTCTGGTCACTTCTCTGTCATGGTTTCATTGTACAGGTAACAGTTCAACTTTGCAGTGGTACCTCGTCCATCCTCGACACTGTTAAGGGCAGACGATCTTCATACCTCTTCCAGAGGTCTTTTCACCTTTCTGGTGGACATTCTATTCAGGAATTCACGTCATGCCTTGTTTACCAGACTGTACGAAGTTGTACTCCTGCTGGCATTATCTAATTCTATACTTAGGTGGGTGATTAGTTCTATTCGGCCGCTCCTCTCATTAGCTCCCGAAGTTGCCCCTCACGAGGAGGTTGAGAGTAGGAATGGACTCTATCTCATAAAGCACAACTCCGAGCGTTAACCTACGAGCCCAGTAAAGCCACGTTCTGAAGTTAAAGATTGGGTACAGATGCCCGTTAATCAATTCCTAACCTTGAATGATAGATCAGCCTAGGAAATCAGGGTCATTCTCTAGTGGCTTTAATAATTGGAATTCCGAAGAATATCAACGCAATAATGAGAAAGTCTTTTAGTATTAGCAGTTTTAAATTAACCTATCCAGAGCCCCGCTAATTTACGACTAGAACAGAAGTAATTGAAATTATTCCAAGCTTCCTTAGCAGTTATTTATTTTAGCTATCGTGTTTAATACTGGTTCGCTTGTATTTACAGCGACTGCGAAAAGGCCAACGAATGTAACAACCACTTTTTGGTTCTGGATCGTTGGATACATCGCTTTGGGACTGCTTCTCCTTCTTTTTCTCTACTGCGCTTTTCTGCGAATCCGTCGACAGACATGGGGCAGTGGAAAGCGCGGTTGGCGTCGTGCTGATTTCCCTGTTCATAGTATAATAAACAAATCTGGAACCCCGGTTAGTCGAATATCGTCAGCTGAATCTGTACAACCATTAAATACTAAACTAAAAGCCTCTCCAACTCAAATTAACGGGAACTGTCTGACTACCGCGCCTCATCGTTTGAAAGCGCGTAAGTAAATTTTAATCTGTGGACAGTGACATTTTCACTTTTGAGGAGCTTATATCAATTTTTCTCTCCTTAAGATACTTTCTCCTACGAAAAAGGATCAGTTGTAGCAATGGACAATCTCTGGCGAGCTCGAATGTTAACTCTTCAGCCTCCGATGCGGTATGATTCTAAAAATTTATTTTATTCAATGTAAAATTGATGCCTCGTGTATCGATTTTTTATTCAAACAGACCCGAAAGTACTGTTGGGTCTGCAGCTCTAACTACAACACCGGCCCAGAGTCTTTGTTCCTTCGACGAGATAGACGATGTGGAAGAAATTCTAGTCACTCCAGAAGGAAAATCGGTGATCACTCTGGCTACGAACCACGGTGTCTCGGTCAAACAATGGAGCACTTCTGCAAGTCCTCTTTTTCCCTAAATAAGTGGCATAATTTAAGGTGGAGGTTTCACATCACTTGTATGAGGTGCAAGTTGATGCAGCCTTTGATCGCTCTTCCATGCCGGTAAGAAAGTGTACCCCAAAGAAGCAAGCGTTACTCAAGCTTTACCTCGGGTGCTGGAAGAGCACTCCCTATGGCTCCGATCCTCTTGCATGCCCTTCGTCTCTAGTTGAATAACACGATGCTAAAATCCCACAGTTTTCTACAGCTGATCAGTTCACAACTAACCTGTGTGAATTTTAAACTGCCTCTAATTTACCGAGTCAATTGAACTGTCCTCATTTTGACCGACCTCATTTCCAATTCTTCGCACTTTTGGCTTGCGGTGGAATCAGATACACCATTCGTGGCGGTCGCATGCAAAGAGACAATGACATTAATTTGATGTTCGAAATTCAGCAACGAATTTGAAAAAAAAATGGGCCTTATACTAGAAATGTTATTTCAACACTTTTTCCCTTAATTTTGTTTTGGCTGTCTCATCTTCCATTTTCGTCTCTTGTTACTTTCAAATGGTGAGAATGTTTTGTTTTTGACATTAAAAATCGGTAAAAGGGACTTTTTGTCGAACTCAAGCACTATTTTTTCTAAAACCAAAGAAACTTATCTTTCGGTGACGTAAGGATTCATTTTAGCAGGATCTTCAAAACATTTTTATCTTGAGCGTTTCTGTACATTTATCAGACAGGTCTTTCCGTTTGTGTCTCTTTTGACCAGAGCTTTTCCGAAGTTCATTTCGGGCAAACGATTACTCTGAGTTCTCTGCTTCAGAAGGTTTTAACGTTTCGACAATGAGGTCTTAGTAGTGGCTCGAATCTTTCAATACCGAACGAGCTAGTCAATAGGTTGTATCATTTACCTGGGCAATGAGTCTCCCTTCATGTACACTGTTAGGCAAGCTAAATATTCGAAACCAAATTTTTAAGGGAACATATTATTGTCCAGCCCTGGAAGATTTTAATAATCCCTTTGGTTACATGCGGTAATGCATTGTGATGCCTTGAAGTTCATCTATGAATTCACTGAAGGTAAACTGAGTTCATCAGGGATGCAAATCTCCAAATTCTATAGATCTACCTTCCCAAATTCCAATATAGTCAGTGTACTTCAAAATCAAATAAATGAGCATTGAAATTAAACTACAATTTTGACTCATAGACGAGAGGCCTCAACGTAGAACAGCTTCTGAGAGAGATGTATTAGCATTATCATTGAAAGATGATGCATTACATGGACAATGCTTATTTTTTAATCTATTTCACTGTGATATCCTCTACTCTAGCTCCAATTTTTGCTGTGCCACTTGCACAGTCCTCTTTCCGTGCGTCAAATCGAATTCAGTGTCTCGTTTATTGAATCATTTAATTTTGGATCTGTTGGAACATCTTATTGTTTCCACTCTCTCTACCGCAATGCGTTTGAAGAAGAAACTACACTACCGACGTCAATCTTTTTGCTTATTAGGATGGAAGCTGCAACAGGGAGATACTATCCCGACAAAAGAATTGCTCTCCGAGTGGATGCCAGGGGCTGCTAGCCTTGCACAAAAGTGATGGTGTTCTTTTCACGGATGATAGAAACGAAGCGCAATTGTATCCGCTGAATTCACCAATGCCCTCGGCATCCATTCGATTGCCTTCGACAGTATGGGGTGTCTTTCCATTTGATGAACTCTTTCTTTTTGTCTCTGCGCCGATGGCAGACACCGAAAAGGATTTCTTCGCTTACTTACACTTCTGGTCACCGTGTAATAAGTCTTTACCAATCCAGAGTCGACTCAAAATAAAACCTCAGTGGTTTTCAGATGGATGCCTCCCTCAGAGTTCTAAGAGACTTCCACCACTTCTGGGACCAGATCTGGCCAATCTTCTTCTTCGGTGGGTCTCTGCTGGATCTAAAGAACCTTCCTTTTCAATTGCAGTTGACCTTTCCTGGGTATCGAAACAACTCAGTGACACTAGAAAACCTTTGCTTGTGCTAGACTCGCATCTGCCAACATCGCTGGTAAAGCACTCTATCGACCTGCAAATGACTGTGTTCCTGGCTGCAGACATCGCTGTTACAGGTGATACAAGTGGAGTGTTGCACATTTGGCACATTCACTCCGGTGAAATTTACCGATCCGTACAGAGTGATCCTATTCCTATAGATGGACCTCTTCTCGTCAACCCAGCAGAATACGACTTTTCTCAACTCAAACCAGACTCCGACAGCGGTCCCATTACAGCATTAGCAGCGGCAGAGCCTGCTCCAACAGAAACGGGAATATTCACTTGGTTCTGTTCAGGGGACGATTCTGGATGTGTGGCTGTGCGGAGATGTGTTATTTCTACCAACAAGCCCCTGAAGAATGTTGCTTCGAGGATTCATGCAAAGTTTCGACCCTATTCGCGAACTACCCTAGCCTACTCTGCGGACACGGTCACCTGTGCTCGGATGCTGATTCGTTCCCAATGGCGGACGAACAAACCGGAGGCTTTCCTAGCCACCGGGGACTCCTCGGGTTGCATCCGTGTCTGGTTATTACCACAGTGTACCCAGCTGGCGCAGTTATCAGCCTCCTGTGAATCAGGCCTCCAAGATCTTGCATTGTCTCAATCTACTCCCTTGCTCAATAAGCCCGGCCAATGGTTGCAGGTGGTTGGTTTGGTCAGGCGAGATCGATCAAGTGGGTCAAGCTCTGAGCACGGGCGAGTTGTTATCATCCATCTTAGCGCCAGCGAAGAGAATGGGGTACCAAACGCGATGCACAGTCCCCGTATCCGCATTGTGCAAAAGCATTAGAGCATGTTATTCCCCCGAATATTGTTACACTACTTCACTACTCACTGGTATTAGCAAATCATTCAACTGTATTGTTTTATACTTTGTGTATATTTTCTTTGACATAATGGCAAAGATGACGTGTGTAGTATCTTTGATTTTCCTTAGTTTCTGCACCCAAAAACTTGTATCTCATTCTATTTTTTTCTCTGTGTAACTTTAATTTTACAGCAATTTTCTGCATTAATAGCATTTTGTTCCTATGTAAACTCACTGCTTTCGAGGTGCATTTATAGAGGCGGGCATCGAGGTTTATCGAAAACCTCGAATAGCCACTATTTGTGGCCTGGTAGTAGTGTAAATGGTCATGGTATATGATATTTACAGCCCAAATCGCATGTTATACCGGCTGTAAGCAGAAAAATGCCCATCTTCAGTGGTTACTTGTCTAATCATACAAAGGCCTGAATCCCAATGAGGTAATGTGCCACCATTTAATTGCGTGTTCCATTCACCTGTGATCTAGTCGAGCTCGAATCGTACCAACCGCGTCTCGTGGTTGACTCAGCTTTCGATGCGATTAGGCATACCAGTTTGCTGGCTCTTTTATTGCCTTATCAGTGCGGCTTACAAAACATGATTCTTTGGAAAGAATGCGATCGTGACAGCTGTTTTAATCTAAATAGAGGCAATACTTCTTCGGGCATTCATTTCGGCTGCGAACCACCCAACATTGTTGCCAAACAGCTGTTCGGATATTTTTGTAATTAAGTACTTGCTTTTCAGAATCCGTTCCTAGTTGAAGCTGTTAAGGCTTGCTTCTGCTTGCAGTAAAAAAAAATTTTAAGAAAATATAAACTTTCTGCAGCGTCAGAAATCACTGATTGTTGATATGCCATGAAAACAATCTGAAAACGTGGTATTGCATTAACTGTAAGTATTTGCGCGTTAGTATTTACAACAAAGTCAAATAGCGGCGGATTACTCGAAAATGAACACTTGGGTCACTGTAAGTTAATCAAGAATATAAATCCATCATTTGTTTCCTCGCAGTGACTTGAAGTAAGTTGTGACTGGTGTGGAAGCTGATTCAAGCAACCCCACGAATTTGTCAAATATGGAATACTCTGGTAATCCTCAGTCGAATCAATTGGGTTTTATGACGCTCTAACCTGGCAGACAGACTGTCACACTGAACGCAGTCAAATACTTGCTACGCTGTTATTTGTAAAGGCGAAGCCTTGGGAATGTTGCGATGCAGGTGAATCTGGTTAGTGAATCGGATTAAAACTAACGTTTTCCTAAGTCTTGCCCTGCTCCTTCCCGTTTAAAATCTTAAAGGGCAAAAATGGGGAGCGATGATTGAAACCACAACCTTTTGTTATGAGCACTTTTTTCGGCTCTTTCCAGGGGGTACGATCTTCCTACTCTATCCTTCATACAGTTCGTTGTTTGATTTGTCCGAAGTTTCGCCCCCCAGCAAAACTTCTCCCATTTCATCCTACTCCTTCTATAAGCCCTCTCTCCGATCCACTTCTTCCTGTAGCCTAGTGGACATGGTTATTCAGCTCATAGTAACCATTTAGGAAGAGTTGACGTTCGGTTAATGTCAACTGCCCAAAATTGGCTTCACCGTCTCCCTCTAGTTAAATGCACCATGGAGCGATAAGAGGTGGATTTGCTATTTTCTTTATGTTTTTTTTTTCACTCTACTGGTTAGAAGATACGTCGGCACTTGCTTTTCTCACATGCTTTTAAAGTAAATTTGGCAGATTTTAAATAAATGTTGAGATTTCGTGGATATCGAGATTAGATGGAAGAAACTTTCAAATCGGGAAAGTTCAATTCGGAGGCCAAATTTTGCTATTAGTCTGGATGCTTTCAAAACCCAATTATTCGCGGACAACTCGCATAAATTCCCAAAATCACAATAACATTTTCGGGGATTTTTGTATTTAAAATCCCCGAATAATTTCTTTGAGAACTTAAATCTGCTCTTCATTCTTGAAAATCATTCTACTAGCAGCGACCTCAACATGCAATGAGTGTGGATTCATGCTTTCAAAGTAAGTAGCTTCTGAACTCATAGTAATTGCATTTAATGGTCTAAAAAGGCATTTATATAGCCCATCAACTGTAAGTGAACCTTATTATCACGGAGCAGAGAATGATTGTTGAGTCAATCTTTCAGGGAGTCTGATCTGAACACTTTCACTTCACAATTTTGACAAATTTGACTTTTCCATTTAAGATTGGCAATTAAACCGGTACCGAGCTTAATTTATAGCATTTTAGACCCTCACTTCTTAGTGGCGATGTTGAATAATCAGGAGGAGCCATTTTTGAATTGGTCTCTCCTTAATCAAAGGAGAAGTGGCAACGAAATAAACTTTACTTTGAAGCTGGAAAATGAATCGGACTCAAATGGGAAGACGAATCTTGGAGAAGGATTGTTTGTTAGCTCAAAAACGAAATTTCAAAAGCGTTTCCAAATGTATAAATGAGAAAGCGAATGAGAAAGAAACGACTTGGATCAGATAAAAGGAGCGAAATATCGAAAAACACCGGACGTTTCTTATAGCAGACTCCGCAAGCTATTTACACGTTTGTTGTTGATTTATGGCAGTAAATCAAATCCTCAGTTCCGCACAGCCCTGCAGCGATTAAGTTAGTCTCTTAGCAAGTGTTCTGCAGTGAATTATAAACGACCAGCTATTATCTAATAGTCAGCCAATGTGGTGATTCATTAGATCTGGTCAGCCTTAGGAAGGACCATAAGATCGACAATGCTACTTTTATCTCCCATGTTTTGGATGTTGGTTCATAGTTGAGGAATCGAAGGTGCCCTTGGATGAGCTATATTTTAATGACGGATCCCCTCCTTGAACTTTTCACCCCTTTTAATCCAAAGTATTGACTAAGAGTAAACCTACACCTTCATGATTCAGTGCTTGCTGCTAAGACCTCCATCTAAGCTGCTATTTTCGAGGCCACAAAAAACGCTTCTTATTTCTCAGCACAACACCACTGGTTTTAAATTGTAATCGGATTGATGAAATTTTATAGAGATTTGTTAGACAATTGCACAAGATGTTGACAAAAGCTTTCCATTATGAAAAAAGGGCTGTCTGGAAGTGAGAGAGATGTCTGTCTCTAATGGATAGTGGCTCCAAAAGTTTGACTTTATCACCTACGAATTGATGTTTCTTTTGAGTTGATGTCATTATTTTCAAAATAATAGCCACTCATTGGCTCGAATCATACATGTATTTACAACCGAATCAAATCCCAAACAAATAATGATTAGCGCTTAACAAAAAATTTTGGACCTAAACCAGATTTAGGCATATGGTAAGGTGGAACTGTTTTTAAGCAGTGGCAAGCATTATACTAGGGCTGTCAGTTGGCGATTTCTGCATTAATCTTCTGCAATAGTAAAGCGACATTTCAAATTCACCAGGTATTTTGCGGCCTAGTTATCATGACCCATTTGGAGCCAACCAATCCATTCGCTCTAAATGAAATTCACTCGAAAGCAGCCCATACCAGTCAGCCAAAAGTGAACAATGACCCTCTCTCTCCCCATTTTCTCTGTTTTCCTTCTTTAATCACTCCACTCAGACTAACGTGATCGAGTTCCAAACCTCCAACTTATTAATATGCAATCAGTTCAGTTTTGGTAGCTAAGCTTTATCAGTCTGCTGTCAGCAAATGATTTCAATCCAGCATCTTTCGATAGAACTAGAAGCTGCCTTTCCATGTCGATCAGTTGGTTAGCCATATTACTACGGCTTAAGGGTACTCTATGGAAAAATCAGTTAAGCCTGATTGAAAAGAAAAATGGTTCAAAAATGGCATCAGTCACTGTATAATTGAGTTTTGTTGGATGTACCTTCGCAATTCTCGCTGTATTTGGCCGTTTTATCCACTTTTTAACGCTTTATCGAGGCTACATTTCTAACACGACAATCTAGTCAGTTGTTTGACAATACTTTCAGCTTTTTCGAATCAACCATTTTAAATTTACGGCCCAAAGCTTTTTAAAAGCAATAACTACTGCTCTGACTGGCTAGTAAAATGGATGGTCATTTCCAGCCTCTACTCGAAGACCTCATTAGGGGGCTAGTGATACCACCATTAGGCTACGAAAAAGTGCGAGTGGGATTTCCTGTGACGCAATTTCTGAACTGCTAGAAAATCAATGACGACCAAAGATACGGAGTCATTGGAATCTGCTGTTTTGTGGCCCTTTGCATCAATTTATTTGTTCTTTTCACCCTCACTGGCTCCCTCTGCGCCCAAATGGAGACTTGCCCAATACCACATTTTCGCTCCTGCTTTGTACCAACGCTATTCTCGTTAGTCAGTTCTTGGACCACCTCCCTAATCTTTGCGCTAATCACCATAGCAAATAAACAACTAACGTTCGAACTATCCATGCGTCTATCTACAGCTGTGTATTCTGAATGCAGGAGTGATTGACATTCACATAGCCTTTGAATCTCATCAATTAGTTCCTATGTCCTTTAACGAGAACTCTAAATGAACCTGTGGAAAACGAAGCAGATCTTAAGCTTCCTTAACGCTTTAAAAAACCATAATAGAATCCTTGTATTATATTTTGAGTGTCACTTTGATTCCCTGTTTCTACACTGCGGCACCGATAGTCTTTGTGTAGACTTATCAAATTTACGCCTTTTCAACTGTTTATAGCGATGAATTTTCTGTCTTTGAAGTCTTTTGAACATTGAAAAAAATACTATTTGGATGGAACCAAGCTTTGACCCCTGTTTTGGCGGCAAGGACTGGCCCATGTTTACAGCCTCTGGACGATAATAAGGAGTTATGTATTTGTAGCTTTCCTTTTAAGTTCGTTAAGTTTCTAGCAAGTTATATTATTTACCACTTTTTGAAGGCCGGATCTTTGTCTTACACTCATTGTTTACAGCGTGCGGGAAGAATTTACATGCTGTCTGTGTGGGTACTGGTGGGTACTGGAAACTAACTAATTTGTTTTCTTCAAACAAACTTAGTTTCTTGTCCTTGTGTTGGGGGGACTTTGGTGTGCTTTGCATATGCAAATTCTGCTGTATGAGGACAGCAGATCCAGAGAAATGGCACTATGATAAATACTCTATATGTTGGACTGTGTCTTAGATGACTTACTCTTGGTTGAGGTACAACGGCTAGGACTTAGTCAGTCAACCATAAAACAGGCAATTTGCGATGCTGATAGGCCAACGGATGAGAAGCTCATTTTTTAAAAGAGGCTAATAACACAGTTCGTATGTAAACATTATGTATATTTTATAATTATTTAGTCTACAATTTATAATTTGTGCTGGCGGTAACCGAATTCAACGAATCTAGTGAATGGCATACTGAAAATATGCCATTTCTATTTAATTTGACAATTTCAAGCCAACAATTCCAGTTTCTGCAACAAATTATTATTTTTTTTCTTTTTTAAGTAATAGACAATGTCTTTATGGCAACACGTCAGACGTCTCCTGCATTTAGACACAAATATTGAAATTTACCTGAAAATCGTTAATCTCATTTTTAAGAAAACCATTAGTCCACTGTTTTTTTATCAGAGAGTCACTTTACGAGATCTGCTATTTGATGGGTGATGGGTGTCCTTTCAATGATCGCTTTTTATGCCCGATCGCTTCAGACTCCTCTTCCTAAAATTCAAGTCTAATGACATTCTCATCGATCTACTGAAATGAGGATCACTCTGGTAATCGTCCGTACTAAAGATCAAGCGAGGGTTGCTAGTATTCGGCAGTGATTTATTCTTGGTCAGCAGATAGAAAACAAGTAGCTTCCTTCCCATTCTTCTGGTTACCGAGTTGCTGTTTAACCCGCCTTTATTGTACCTTCACATCGAAAACAGGGCTTGGTAACGATCCGTATTTAAAACATAGAACTCAGAGAGATATATGAGATACTGCAAGTTTTAATGAATAGTGAAGGTGCTGAATGTCTCCTTAATTGAGGGCCTCTTATTTGACCGTTTTTTGTAGATCAGGACTAACCGTCGTGGACAGTCATTTCAATCGCTGAAGGCAGCTTATGATTTTCGGATGGTGGTCAAACCTACTCTCAACCTCCTCGTGGTGACCACCGGTAACCCCAGGGGCAACTTTGGGGGCTGATGAGAGGGGCGACCGGTCAGGACTATTCAGCCCTCCGGACGTATAAAATTAGATTATGCCAGCAGAAGTACAACTTCTTACAGCTTGGTACACGAGGCACGATGTAAATAACCGGATTCATGGTCTCCAGCTGGACTGTGGAATGCACGTGCATGTAGCAATGAATGGACTCTCCGTCAGAAATTTTAAATATTTCTGGTAGGAGACATGAAGACGGACGAGAACGGACAAGGTGCCACGACGAAGCTGAACTGCTGCCTGTACGACGAAGCCATGCCAGAGAAGAGACCAGACAAACGAAGACGTCAACAAACGTTTTTACTGTGTGCTGTGTTAACTGTTGTGCTTACCTGTTGTAAAAACTATTTTTACTTCTGTTGTACCCCAAATACGTCCTTGGGACTTGTTCCAACACGTGAGGAGTAAATAAAATAATAAATAAAAATGATTTTCGGACCCTTACAATCCGGTGAGCTAAATGAATTCGCAGTCCTCACCAATGACCCCTAAATGTTATCTCAGAACAGTAACTACTCAAACTGTTTAGTTTTACTCTTCTCAGTCAGTACTATTGGTTTTCGAAAGAGTTTTAATAATTGCCACTGAAAAGGGAGCAGGAAAACATTTTTCCTTTGCATGATACCCATTTGTCAAAAATCACCCACCGGCTAGACAAACATTTACTATTGTAAGAGTCCACTTTTTCTCATCTTTCTAGGTCAACAGTTGGCGAAACAGTTATTTCATAATGTTCACTGGAATCACTGATATGCCAGGCGAATTAGTCGAGAAAGTGGCATCCTATACACTTTCCCTTTTGTAACCTTCGCATTCACTATAAATCACAATGGTAAAATCTATAATACCTCAGCGCTTCATTGTTTTCAATGATCATTTGGATCTGGTTAACATTGATAATTTGCAAATTATTTGCGTGGATTCCGCTTAGATACTGCCTTGTGGCTGATGAATCGGGCTAGTCTTGTCTGTGTCCTGGTAGAACTGCCTAAGACCACAATTTAGTGCATCATGAAATCTTGTAGCTTGAAATGTCTGCAAATGCTAACGTTAGCGAACGAAGAGAACTATATAAGGCTTTAATAGCCACATGTCGGCGGAGATTACCAGAGAAGTTGTACATGCACGTGGGGTAGAGCGACGTGACAGCCGGAGAACTTTGTAGTGTTGAAACACTGTAATTTTTCAAATCTCAGCTAAGTGATGATTTTTTTTTACGATTTCAAGCTTTGGAATAAAACCAGTCTGAAAATGTAAGGCTTTGAATAGGCTTTATGCCCTTGAGAAGATCATTTCTAGCAGTCCAGCACTTTTTCGCATCATTCAAGAACCTTATTTCCCTGATGCTTCTGTTTCAACTTGGAAGCGAAGGGAGCGCAATAATAATAGGCACTTCCAATTCTAGCTTGGTTCGAAGCGATTTGGGCTAGTTATGGGCATCAGTCATTTAGCCCCTCCCTAAAACCCTACATAATGTGACATTTATAGGATAGGCATTTAGGGAGAATGTATTTTCACTTTGGCAGCGACGTTAGCTCTGATTTACTTATAGCATAGAATCCCGGTTACTTTACCTATATAATGCATTAGTTTTCGACAGGATCTGTTTACAATGACATTCGATCACTACAATTAAGGATTCAAAAACAATACTTAATCTCATCTCACTTTTCATCATTAATACATCAGCAACAATCTCACTCTTCATCCATGTTAGCGAAATCCTGGCCTAAATCTGGGCTCTAGTTTATAGATATTACACTGAGTTTGTATTTTATGTGTCGATCAGCTGAATCATTTACTTCCACCGTTTTATTCTTCAGCTTTCCGTTTGGTCTGTTTCGAAAGAAGGCTAGATTCCATTTTTTTTCTAGTTTTCTCGATTAATGGCTTCATCATCACTCCTACACTTAATTTTTTGGAGTTTATGCTTTAGTCTGGTCTTACTTTGCACAGAAATTCGGAAAAAGTAGCTTTATAGTGCTTTGGTTGATTACTTGCTTGAAACCTATGCTCATTGATCACGAGGCATTTTTCAATGAAACGATAACAATCTGTTCGTCTCATTGCCTATCATTAATGCAAAGAATTTCCAAAACTGACTAAATTCCATCGGGGAATGCATTGTTATAGTAATCACTCCAGAACTGATGACATTATAGCACGAGCCGAGCAGCATAATTTGCCTATGAAAACCTCGGTGAAGTACAATCATACGACTTTTGATTTTAAAGATAGACTGATAAATAACTGAGAGCTAGTAAAACAGTGTATAAAGTCAACAGTAAGAGTCCAAAAGTACTATTTTTTCACTCCTTCCGTTCTTTGTTGATGAGGCAATGGCTTTCAACGCTAAGGAAGCCAAATAACAAAATTACCGTCCATAAAACGAGCTAAGTCCTTTATTGTCGAATTTAATGATTATGGTACCAGTGGTGGCTTTTTACTCTTGAATTATGGAGAGCGAAAGTGGCCATTCCCGTGAAAACCACTCCTAATACTGGGTGTAAGCCAACAAACTGAAATAAGTGATGCCTAGTGCTGGTGTAAGTGATAATACTTGGGTCACTTCATTGGTCTAGCTGACACCCTTTAAACACCGTAAGCAAAATTGTCTAAGTGATGTACTCTAACCTCTTACCTTAATCACATTTATTAAGAACCTCGGACAAGAAAAGGCAAGGGTTAGTTAGTCTGAAATTCCTGAAAAGCTTGTGAATTTGCATCTTTTCAGTGTACATGAATGGCCAAGCTCAAACGATGAGGTCATCTAAATTTGTCATGCAGTTATGGGAGGAGAAACAGAATGTTCAGTGGAAAATATAGTTGCTTCTTAACAAAAAGCTGATTCCTTGACCCGATTGTGGTCTACTCATGTACGGTTCATCGGTCTCGGAACTCGGTACCATTTTAAAGTGAGGGATTTTCTCCATGACCGTTCCTTCCTGATTGCAATGGAATTCGGGATAGACCTGCTTAAAATTACTTCATGATGGACCCAAAAGAACGTTTTTGCATTCGATTATCCAAATCGCCTTTTTTCATCCACACAGTAATATCCTTTGATCATCTGTTTGTCAGTGCAAAATGATTTCAATGCCGTAAATCGACGAGAGATCTGCATGGGTCGTCATTTCATTTGCCTTCGCTCAAGAATAGGCTAGCAAGAATGATCGGATAGGGTGTGTCCCACTCTTGTTCTTGGCATTTGTGCTTCATATTCTCACGGTTGTAGGTTGTACCGATAGTAGGTTGTTAAGTGGGTTATCTAAAAGCCAGCCTTAATATTCTTCACTTATATGGAGTAATAGATACAACCACAATTCAAACAGGTTCGATGGCATTGTTTTATGCTCTTAGCACTTTTAAACGACTTAGGAAGTATCCCTACATAAAAAAATAAATACTTGATTTATGATCGGTTCCATCTACAGAGGGGAAATTTCTGGGGTTTGGGCTCGAAGACTATTCTTTGAACGATAGTAACTGAAAGGCTAAAGACAAGCGATTAGTAAGACAGCCCCTAGTAACTTGATGAACGCGATGAAGAAAGTCATAACCCATTCCTTTTAAGATAAAAGGTAGGATGAAGGAGATTCGCAGTTAAAGGCGGATCCGTGTGTGGTAGTGTTATAATGAATCCTGATATGGTAAGTGTGACTGAATTTTGGGCCATCGGGATCGGGCCGTTCTGCTTCACACCAAACAGTATTATTATTAAGCAATAACATTCCTGCTTCTCAACAGTTAGAAGTTATGTTAGCAGCTATTAAATTAGGCTTTAACAATAACCTTGATGCATCATGGCTGAACAACTTTCTACGAGGTCGTTTGAGGGGAATGGTAGCCACGGAAGCTGCAACAAGATGCAAATTACTAGCCCGATAGATGCTCTGGGACAAAATATGTTATTAGGAGTTGTCCTAACTGCTTTTTATAATGTAGGTTAAAAAGTTCAACGATTTCCCCAAAAGCTTCAAGTGGCAATAAAATCCGCCCCAGGTAGGAAAGCAGTGATCTGGCTTTCGGACCACGATATTTTTTGATTGGAAAGCTTCTACCATTCTCCCTATACCAAACAGCATTTAATCAACGTGAGTAATCGTTTTAATCGTTGGGTTTTATCAATTATCCTTGTTGATTTTAGATTAAAATTTGTAAAATCAATGTAATCGTCAGAGAGGCGATCTGACTGATCCTCCACTTGACAGGTATTCCCAATGGACGCAAACGTTCGAGAGATACCATTCATTCAGACTTTCCTAATCTCTTGTATAAACTTAAAGGAAAATTTGAAGTAGAATCGCTTTCTTTAAGACATTTTAATGCAATGCACTTCCTAAAAAACCTCTACGCAATTCTCAGAATATAATTTCGAATAATATTCTTGTTTCGACGTTCCCTTTCAGTTGCAAATAAAATGGATAGAAATAAATCAATTTTAAGTCAACGAAGATTTATTTTAGCCATTTTTTATTAACCTGCTGCACTAGATGAAGTATAAATATGTAAATTATTTCATGTGGCTAATATTATTTTCAATCGGGGCTAATCGTAACGAGCTCAATTGATAAATCCTCATTTTATAAACCAAAAAGGAAAAATAAGGCAGATTATAATGGACCTCATTGAGATTGTTTTGGTTTATAGAAAGGGTGCTATTCTATACATGCTTCAAATGTACAGCAAACTAACCTGAAGGTTGTTCCACGGCCCGCCAAATGCCATCTATTTCTTCATTGAAAAGAATTGTAACATAGCGCTCCTCATTATGATCAGCCATTTGCGTCAGTGCAAAAGAGATAAACGTTCCAAATGAATGAAAATAATTTAAGTAAATGCGCTATTTTTATGTTATTTGCCTATTGTTTGATGTCCTCAGATAGGTCGTCAAATCTCGTGTCATTCTGGTGTATGAATAAAGTACTCAAAGAGACACATGTTGGGTGTTATTAGAACTTTAGCCAGCCTCAAATCTGTGGGTTGTAACTTTTGCAGAGCCCTTTGTGGAGGTAAATATTCTTGCTCTCAGTAGCGGAATTTTCAATTCAAACATATAGGTGGAGAGGAAAAGGTAAACCGAAGTATCGAATTTCATTTCAGAATCGTTTTATCAAGTCATTTCGATTTATGCCACCAGAGCACATTTGATTGGCAGATTAAAATAGTCTTGACATTAGAATAAGAGGCATGGAGAGATGTGTGTTCTCCCCATGGATGGGTCCGCGGATACTCTTGTTTCTCCAAAGGCCATCCTGGTTATTGAATCAATAACTAGAAATATCCATTTGACGCCTGCAATTATTCACGAGTTAGTCCAGTTTGGACTCTTGAAATCCAGTTAATTTGATGAATAAACATATTGGCTCCATTTGAATAGGCGCTTGATAATAAGACAGATTATTTCATAAACAGTTTGATTAACTTATAAAATTCCAGGAGAAGCATGGTAACCCAACATGTGCCGATGAAGCAGAAGTTGTGTCGTGATTAACTAAACATTCCGGTGCATACTTATTGTTCCAAATGTCCATTAAGGCCGCTTAATGGCCCACGAACTGAGAACAACGTTGTCGAAATATAGCGAGAGAGGTGGTCCTTCGGATATGAAAGAAAGAAATAATTGTTCGCTGGAGACAGTCGCGAAAAACGATGGACATCGATTGAAGACAATGAAGTGCATAGAAGGAGAGCTGTAAGTGAAAAAATATTTAGTCTTCAGAAATATTTCTTAAATGATTTGTGCCAAATTAGTAGGGAAGCAAAAGAATCGGAAAGAACTACCATTGATTCTCTGTCAAATGTCTGGAATAAAAGGGTCTAGACTAAAAAAGGGGCATTTATTATTTTGACTGTCTATGTCAGTTCCAGACTGTGCTAGCCACAAAGACAGACGCTGCCGATGCAGCAAAGTTAAAATAAAGGGGTAAATAAAACTAGATTATTATATATAATTAGGCCAAATGACAGGCATATGACTGCACCAATAGGATTTTGTTATAATTTAATATGGTTTCTTCTTGTTTGTGACTTAATTCAAGGTTAAATACTAGAACTAAGGCCTCTTAAGTGAGGTCTCCATAGAGGGTCGCAGATCTGAAGAACATATGAGCATTTTTTTGGTCCCTTATAAACAGTATTCAGTTTACAATCACACCGGAATTATCTACTATTAAATGCTATGTTGCAATTCATTAATTATAAATAGGAAGATTGATAAAATGGAAGCATAACAAGTCCGCAAGTGTTTGGTGGAAGTAAAATTTAGGCATGCAGATCCGTCGTTAGAAAATATCGAGATTTGGAATTCGATACTCATTTTACGTTTATAAATCGACGTCACCTGAATCTATCCGCCTTAAAGTGAACACTGACTAGTTGAGACAAAATTTGATGCTATTCGTAATGACATTCTCCTTGAGAATCGTTGATAGATTCAATCAAGTTGGTTCTGGTGCAGTTTGAAAAATTATCTACGCTTAAACAAAAAAAAAACAAAATCTGACATTTAGGCCATCAAAGGGCTCAGAAAAAGGGCCTACAACTAGGCCTCACTACTCTGTATCGTCACCATATGTAACCGGATTAGAACGAGTCACCGGTGAGAAGGACTATTCCTACTCTTCAGTATCACAAGGTGATATATTTAGCTACTAAGAGTAGGGCAGTTTGTCTCAATTCCATCAGCCTAACCGCGTTCACGGCTAATTGACATGCAATAAGATAGCTAATCTACGATGAAATCCAAATCAGGGATCGAAAAAGTAGATTATCTGCGAGCTGAAACGATCGTGAGGCAACCTTGGGCATATTATCAAAATAACTGTGTCTGTATGCGAACCCTTGATAATACCACGGTCCAACCCAATGAGCTATGCAATGTGTCACTACGCCGGCATCTCCTACTTTGGATATTGCTCAACTTTTGATTTTTAGATTAAATTGACTGAGTGCTTATCGATCCATGTCGACGACTGTCGGTTGGCGTCCCTGCGCCATTTCTTCCTACTGCAGAGCGCCTGAGCAGGTACCTAATGCGTCAGAACTAATTTTTTTCAAAGACTTTAAAATAAATGAAGCAAAGCATTAACGTTTGAGCCATAGATCCCGGAATACAAAATATCCAAGCAATCTCTACTCTAACGAAGGAATGATAAAGTAACTACGTCTCCAGTTCAGCCAGTGTAGTGCTACAGATGTTGTAATAAATAAAGCAAATCAGTGGATTTCTAAGGTACATTTTGAATTGAATTATTTCAAATGCAGCTTCACAGTTGAGATGATAAGGCTTCTAAAACAGACATATATACATAGGACGGCTTAATAAATTAACGCACAAAAATTGATTGCTGTTGAAGTTCATATTTGCTTGGACTCTGCACATAAGAACTAAATATAAAGCGGATGTACGAGGCCAATCAAAACACTCTCCAGATGATGCAAGCAAATCGGACCACCGATACAATTTAGTTGGAAAACGACAGGTTCTCGATTTACTTCTCTCCGAAATTAGCTGTCGTTAGTTCAAACGTTTTTCACTTTTCTGCTGACCTTTAGAACGAATGAGCCAATTCCTTAAATATATTTGCAATATAGTTTGCGAAACGAGCCATAAACGCGCGTTATATTCTATTTCAAGCCAACGAAACACGCGGCTAGCGCTTAAAATAATGCCAAGCAGTTATTGTGACACACCCAAGGTCGATCGAAAGTCACGGACTCAATCGTTCCGCCGTAAGATTAATATCATGCCGTTTCTAGAAACCACATTATTTAATAAAGTTTTAAATTAACTGCCAGTTCTTTCATTGAAAAGTGAGAATTATTTGGCAAATACATTGAATTTCAGTAAACCAAGTCGTATTTGAGTGGATTTATAGAATTCAGGTTAAATGTTTCCTCCAAATATTTTAGATCTGGATTATAGCATGCCTCATGAAAGAATATGGCAGACGTCCAGGCCATGCACGAAAAGTAAAACGAAGAATCATTAATCTGAATTATTGGCTCTCCCTAAATTAGCCATTTCTTGCTCTTTAGGAAATTGACGTAAACAGCCCGTCAATGTATGAGCTTGAAAAACATAGTTTTCGTTAAATCCAGTTCAGCTAGTTTTTGAATTTGTTAGAAGTTAATCAAGATTGAAGTAGCCGAATTTTGGTTATGGACCAATGCATGAATAATGATATATTTCGATAATAGAAGTGGAAACTCCTGGGGATCATCCCCCAAACCTTTACACCAACACCAGCGAAAGTAACTCTTTAAGTCAACCAACTCAGGTCCCTCTGTTCGCCTTATTAGAACACAATCGGTTTAAGTCGTGTCTTTTCATTTTTCCGTTAAATTTAATGCAGTGAGTCAAGTACATGTTCTTTTCGATAATTCTGACAAAAGGCTAAAAAGCAGTCAACGAGTGATTGCATTTCAAACAGGATTCTCATCTGATGGCTATATCAATGAAAGTGCATGTTCATCCACACAGATATAAATACTAGATGCTTCTCACTATAAATACATATGATTTCTCTGTATGTAAAGAGAATTTATTCGCAATTCGGACTAAAGGAAGTTTTTGCATCTTAAGGCATAATCTGCTGCTCTAGGTGAGACGAATTTTGATGGTATTTGTAATGACATTCTTATTGAGAATTGTTTATAGATTCAATCAAGTAAAAGCCTTGTTGTTTAATATTTTTTGCGATCATTAGAAGTCGACACTGGAACTTTTTTCATATATTTTTAGCTTTGAATATTTGGTAGCTAAAATAATTTAAATTGGTTTATGCATAGCTCAATTTCTTTTTATTAAAACAATATTATGCATTCTTTATGCAGACTAATGCAACAACCTTGACTCCAAACGGCATGGTAACGTTATTTTGAAATGGTTAAGCTTACATTTTATTAATTAATTATTTAGCCTGATTGCCTAAAAACCAGCAATTCTACACCCGTCAGTTGGCGAAAACCAACTAGTCTAAAGGTTCATTCATACCGTAAAATAAACGGCAGTTCAGTGATTGAAAACAGTTTGTTTGGAGAACCAGACCGTCTGAAACGAATTAAGGTACTCTGAAATTGAAGCAAGAGAAAATTAGGCTCTGGATCGCCACAGAACATATAACACAAGAGGAAATGATATCAAAATCAACGTTTTCTGTAACCGCACAAAATTATCAAAATGCCCTCCAGAAAGAATACTTAGCAAATCAATCAAAAAGCTTTTGCCTGAACCAGATAGACCTAGAGAGATAATGTAAGATTTAATCATATTAATTAAAAGACTTGAACCAGGAAAGAAGTATGATAAATCTATTTTTTTGTCAAAATCCGAAATGGAACGCATTCGAAAAAGAGCGCACACATTTACAGAAGAGGAACTGAAAGACAGAGATAGGAATGAAAAAGCTTTGAAAGAACGATCATTGGTAGTTCGTTTTTTTCTTAAAAATAGATTTTTTATGTTGCATAATTGACATTAGAGCATTTTTTCCAAAAAATGTTCGTTAACAGTTCACGGATAATATTGCCACTATTTCACAGCAATGGGGAACGACTAATTTATTTCCTTGTTCTTAAAATAGGCACTACAGTATCAAATAACCATTTTGACTTCACTGTGCATTAGCTCATTCTCACATACTCTCATCAAAAATCTTTGTCAATTTATTTAGATTAACGTGAACTGCGATGTTCGCAGGTGTTCCACCCTACCGTTATGTTTTCAATTGTTTGTATCATAATTTTTTTTTCGAGAGGGAAAGTGGGATTTCATTTAGTGTAGACTGCCTGGGTGGATTGGTTTCTTGACATTCCCTTTTCTTTATAAAGAAAATCCATAACATCGGTCGCTCAGCTGCCAATTTCTCTCCAATCATGAATCATGATTGGACAACTAAAACTTTGCGTAATCATTTACGGAGGATATAAATTACCCTTGTTAATACAGCCTCAACTCTTTAAAAATGACATCGGTGGAATCCGTTAGGCTCTCAACCCGTCCAACAAAAGCTTTTTAATTCCATCACATAGCACAATAATTGTTAGCGTTTACAACGTTTGAATTTCGGAGGCTTTTATGTGTTTGGGGAGCTTGCAAACAGGCAAAATGTCCTCATTTCAGCCTATATTATGATGATTGCACCCTAATTATTTGGGGTCTGAAGTGTATATTATTTCATTTGGTATAAAGTTGCCTGTTTCATTTTTTATTCGCAGTTGTTAGTGGGGGGTTAAAAGCTTTTGGCTTCTGGCAGAAAACTCAAAGTTATATAATGCATATCAGGTAATCACTACGGTAGGATTGCGTGTGAGGACCTTACCTATCCCACAGCTTTGGAGACTAATGACAATAATATCTTTGGGAGTTCATGGCATGAGTTCTAGCTAAAAAACGAGATAACATTTTTACAAAAATGGACCGATATGATTGTGGTAAGTAAAAGCAACTTCAATGAAAAATTCGCCAACTTTCGTATTGGTTTATCAAAAGTTCGGAAGCTCCTTCTTTGTCAAAATGTATACTGTTTTGTCCTTTCATGTAATATCGAAGAATGAGTTTTCGCAGCGAAGAGATGAGATGAAAAAGTTGGACATGGAGCGTCGAGTTAACGAAAAGCTAAACGAACTAGAGGAGGACGCCCGTCAGAAGTCGCAGCATCTTCTCTCCAAAGCGATGGAAAAGCGTCAAGACGAGGAAGAGGAGATCAAGCAGCTGAACGCTGCCATCACTAATGCCAAGATCCAAGCTGTTCTTGACGCTCAGATTCTCGAAAAAGAGCAAATTAAGCGGGAACTGGCGGAGGAAAACGAACGTCTTGATCAGATGATGGAAATTGACAGGCAAAATGCCTTGAAGGTCCAGGCTGCTATTGAAGCTCGAAGGAAGGAAGAGGTAAAAGGGCCATATCAAGAGTCGTTTCATCAACTAAAGCATCGTTTTAATAAAAAAAATAAATTTTAAATTTGAGCACATTGGGCTTAATATTTTGTTAGAAGTGACTTAGAAGCGGAAACTGACAGCGTACTATTTAATGTACATTGACGATATGTGAGATGGAAGCGCAACCCTCTCCAATAAAGTATTTTGAAAATTTACAAGCTTTACCAAATACTTCGACAAAATTTCCGTTCCACTAATAATTTTTCTTTTATTTCGTGCTGCACCCAAATTAATTATTTTGCTTTAATAAAGCACTATATTTCAAATGCGATCCTTCGAATCGTTTTGATTGCTGCAGTCTCCAGTCATCAATCAAAAACGCCATCTACATACAAGTGAAGCACCACTTCCTCGTGTTATTGCACTTGACCAGGACTAATTTTTTTATTACCAGCGACTTATTAACGGAATAAGCCAAGAGTTTAACTAGCACATTCTGTTTAAATTTTCAAACTTCAAGCTTCAAAGCGAGTGATTATCTTTTTGAACATGTTGGCGCATTCTCCTTGTTTCATGTTTGTTGACAGTGAGGTAACTTCCGCATACTATCGTTTAATTGAAGATGCTTGTGTAAGATCAGCTAATTACAGCTTTGAGTTGGAAACAAAGACTGACTGCGGGTGGTCCCAATGATTGCCTTCGCATGATCATTCCCATGATCGCATAGCATAATTGTTCATGGTTTCATTGTAGGAAATGATGGGAGCCTGCGAAATAATAAAACAAATAAATCAAAATGAGCAAGAACGCTTACTAGCCCTGGAGAAAACAGAGCAGGAGAATTTGGCTATGCGCCGAAAGATCGCTAGTGAAATGCTAGAGGAAATGAACCGTCGAATTGATCGAAAGACGAAACAAGAAGAACTGAGACAAGAGTTGGACAAATGCTCCAATCTCATGCGTGAAATGAGGCTGAAAAAGGCCGAGGAAGATAAGATAATTGATATGAAGATTCTGAAAGAACAGCAAGCTAAAGCCGTGAGTTTAGCAGAAAAATGTTTTCCATGCATTTTAAATGTTTTCAAATTTTTAAATAATCTATAATAAAAAGCAAATCAGTCCTCACTTATTTAATTCAAGTGCATTCATTTGGCCTGACAATCTTACTCTGCTGCTGGTTTATTGCAGCAGTTTTATTGCATGCAGTCTAAAGATGCTTCCAAGGCAAAGGTTATTTTTAAATTAAGCAACTGAACGTCCACCTCAATGTAATTTTGTACTTTATGGGTCTTTTAGTCATGGTCATCCCAGATCCACAACTATAATATTTAAAAAGACTAAATATTCCGGTAGTATACAACCACGTCATCTGTGCCAGGACGAAAGGATACTTTGAGGCATCGAATCCTGTTGTCGAGCCTTGTAATAAAGTTAAAAAATGCATCAAGACTTCAATTTATTTATTCAAATTTGCTAACTGTTATTAACGAACTAAATGGGCTAGTAAGGCAGAAGGATGTGTTTTTTCTCCATCGTGTGAAGACAGCGTCTACGATAAAACTCCCTGAACTATCGCTCCCCATTGTCTTCTAGACAGTAACCTCCGATTTCGAACTGTTCATTCAGATCAAAGAAACTATCCATTGTTGCAATTTTCCAGTCACATCATTTAATCTGTTGCATTAGGGAAGTGTGTGTACTGTTCTGCATATTCTGCATAGAGTCCGGCTAACATTAAGCAATCATAAAATTAGATCAAATGAGAAGGCGTCCAAAAAACAATTTTACCAGGTAATCACTGAACTTATTCTGTGCTTCAGGAGCGCGAAGCGGCCTTCGAGGAAGAACAACGTCGTATTCGTCGAGAAAAAGAAATCGAGAGCAATCGCCTGCGAGGAATGCAGGAACGGGCCATTGACGTTCAGGCGGAGAAAGATGCTCTTCGAGCGAAAAGAGCCATGGAAGAGAGTGAGAGGCAATGGAGAAAAAAAGAACTAGAAGCTGCCAAGAAGGCGCAGAAAGCAAAGAATGATATGATACAGGAGATAATCAAGGCAGAGGAAAATAAATCAAGGCTTTTGGCAATGGAAGCGACTCGTAACAAAATGGAGTTTGAACGTATACTTCGGCAAGTGTAGCTAACTAGCTTTTCTATTCGCATCAGATCGATTTAGGGGATTCAACAATAGCATTGCTTTCGAGGTAGTTTTTCATCATACAAAATGTGTCACCAATTTTATTTAGTGTGCTATTTTAATCTTTAAGCCTGCAAATATGCTGAATTCATGGTATAATTTGTTTTAGTTTCTCGTTTTGTAGAAGTTATTGTTAAACATATGCATAGAGTGTACGTTTTCCAAATTATAGGCCCCGAAGCAGAATCCATTCGAGAAGTAGAATTTACTGCTTGGTGTACAGCTATAGAACGCAAAAATAAGCAGCTCGTCCTTGCCAAACTAAATGCAAGCATTATAGGTATTTTTAAAAAAGTTTGCAAGCTTAACAAGATCAGTCAATCAGGAGAGCTTATGATCACTACGGTAGATTAACTCTGTAGAAAATCGGTATTTTCAAAGCGTTGGACGAATCACGATTGTATGATCCTCCTTTTTATAACGGCAGATGCCTGATGAATGGCCCTTCTTCCCTTTCCCTCCACCAGATACATTTTATAGCACATTGCAAAATAGTTAATTCAATCAACGAGGTACTTCTTCGGAGTATATTCAATAAATTCATCAGTGTATTTGGCTTTTATAAGGTGAAGTGGGCTGGATAACAACTTATTGAGATAATGTTTTTCATTAGCTTATAATGGATGAAAATGGCGCAGCTTATCACTGATTTCTTTTCGTGGAACCTAAGTATCAAGATTGACATGCTTTTGGGCTTAAATTCATTAATTTGGTCACGTTAGAAGTATTACTTCTCATGTTTATTTACATGCCCAAAAAATAAACACATCCAGTGAGCATAGATTATATTCCCCGGCAGTCCGTAACATTAACGAAATTTACCCTCTACCACGTGAACTTTGCTTGGAATATTTGTTTGTTTTTTGTTTATTCCTAAAGCGGTCTCCGCTAAGCCTTAAGCCTGGGCTCAATTCTTTGTGTCCAATGCGCAGAGCATTACCGGCTAGTATGGAAAAATTATGGCAAACTTATGAAACTCATCTCCCAGTTTATGAACTGTAGCAGATCTTTCCTATCAAAATTAAATCAACGATTTGTTGGTTGGTTCCTCTGTGATTTTCCATTTTTCTTATCTGTGCAATTTCAGTCTGAATAAAAGCGCAGATAAAAATTCGTGAAATTAAGTTGGAATTTAAAAGATTCGCAAGGATGTTCATTACTTTATAATCTTCTTTTTTATTCGTTTCATTAAGACACCAAAAGGAAATGATCGAGAAGGAGAAATTGGAGGAAGAAAAACGTCGAAGAGCAAAAATTGAGTTTTCTAATGACCTGAAGAAGCAGATATGTGAGAAGGAACAGCAACGAATAGCCGAAAGAAATGCCTTCTTTGAGGAGGGCATTCGGATGGAGGAAGAGGCCAGACTTCGCCGTTTGCGGTTGATAGATGCGAAAAATCGTAAAATGGACGAATTAAGGTTCGCTCTAGTACACTTTAGTTTGCATGGATGCTTCGAACTTAGCCTAACCGTGAGCCATTTGCATGTTCCTTGGCGTCCGAAATATACATGACTTTTGCTTGAAGCCTTTTAAAGTGGTTTAGCATGTATTTTTATTTGTTTACTGTAAGTAAACATCTGGTTTTGTTCGCTCTTAATCAAAATTGTAAATATAATTTATTTATTTTGTAGAAAAGCCGGAATACCAGAAAAGTATTTGGCTGAAGTCGAAAGAAAAGCAGATCAGTTGAAAATCTGAAATTGAAGACTTAATCACGAAGTTATAAATCTGTACTTGTATGTTAGAAATACAGTTTATCGAGACGATTGAATGGCACCGATAACTATAAATGTTATAATGCTCTGGATGGTGGGGAAAAATTGGATATTTGATTCGTGTGTGGCAACTAAAAGCACAAGCAAATGAAGACTAATTTCAAGAAATTGCCAATCTTATGGCTATGTAATGACATTCTGACGTGATTTTGAAATCAGTATTATATTATTCCTTTTCCTGGGGTTCCGAATTTCGCGGCTTAGCCCTCTATTTCTCTATTTATCGAGAACATTTAACACCTAATTTAACATGGCTTTGGTGGTTTAGAAAGTCTGATACGCGCCAAGAACACCCTCACTGTAAACTTATTTCAAGCCTCTCATTTTTACCACTTTTTAAATTAAAACTGTTAATCCGTGCCTGCTCTTTTTTGCACTATTAGACTCTAGTTCAGTTATACATACACACGGCTCCGATAGAGACATTTAAGTAGATATTTTGCGGGTCCTGCGATCTTTTCTTGGCCTGATTTCTGATACCATTACTGAAAAGATCCATGCCAGTGGTCTTGGTTGTTTCCTTCCATATGGACTCAAACTGATTTCAGTCGATTCTCTAACACATTCCGAAATTTTGTAACAGCTGAAAACTACATGAATGAGCTTAGTAATGAGGTTGTAGAAATATAAAACAAGTCGGCAGAATACACAAATAATAATAATAATAAGCAAAACATGAGCTTAAATTAATGTCTTCCTGCGCTTCTCCTATTGGGAGAGAATATATCCGATTTTCTCTCTGATCATAGGTTAATATATACTTAGTGAGGGTGGTAATTTCTACACTGCACGAACTTCGATGGATTTTGAACCCACCTGATCGCATTGGACTCCTTTTGCAATTGTTTGCGTCCAGATACAATCGAAATTAACATATGAAACTATTTCAAAAACACAGGTATTTTACCAGTCGGCATGAATTGGAATCAAACAGTTCTTTTTACGTCTTAAGTCTTCTAAGAGCATCTAGTAAACTATATCTAAATTATGATACATCCTTATCTTTCAAAATTGCTGTAAGGATGTCAGCAAGTTTTAACTTGGCCAAATATTACTGTGAATTCCCGTTTGTTTCCTCCGTTCGACATGTCTTGTGGATTCGCACAATCTGTAGGAAACGGATTTCACTACATAGAAGATTTACAGAAACTTATGAATGATTAACTTTTAATATGACATTGGAGTGATTGATCACCCGTGGATCAACAGGATAGAGGTCAAATGATCTGAGCTCGTTAGAAGGTTCGACCAATGTAACCTGAATATTTAGAAGGTATTTGCTGCTCTTTAAAATCAGGGGCTTGTCTGGTTTTAAGCCCTTCGCTAATGGCTACTGGTCAGAAATGTGGCTATTACAAAATAAACAACACTGTGAATAGTCCGAGTGAGATGATTCTGTGTCCTTTGAAGAACATGGGCGAAATGGCCTCCTTTGCTTTTGTCGATCATTATTTGTTAGAATCTGGTTAGTTCTGTGAATTCTGCCATCATACTTAATCTTGCATAAAAATCAAAATGTGGATGTTGGTGCACTGAGAATATACAACTCTCTATTCAAAGGAAAGTAGTCTTAAAGTAGTAGTGCATAGTGAAAATCGTTGGCACAAAAACTATTCGACAAAAATTCAAAGTGTGCGATGCTCGAGGCACAAATGGTATAGATCTTTTGCGGCGCTATAACTATTTTTTATCGAAAATTTGATCGATAGCAAATAAGCTTTGAGCAAACTTTGAAATAAAGCGAACGAATGTCCATCGCGATGTTCTATTTTTGCGCACCAATGAATTAGGTAAGCAGCCGCAGTCTCAAAATATCGGTAATGTGTCGGACGGAGAATTGAATATAAAATAGAATTGAGCAGTGAGCAGTAGCATAAATCAAGATATTTGTAGGCGCTAAGCTTTTTAAAGTTTTATTTTATTCCACACTTTATAGTATGATACAATTTAAAACGGTTCAGGTCACTATTTCATCGGTATTATATCCAATCAAGAGCAGGTACTTGGTCAAAATAGATGCTCGTACGCCTGCGTGTATGGATTCAATGCAGAAGAAGTAACTATCAGTTTAATATAGGCAAAAAGTTGTTTTATGCATTTTTGGATGAAGCATTATTTGGAATCATGCTTTAGGTTAGTTTTCTCAACTATGGTTTGTGTTTCAGGTTTACATTTAAGCCTCTTAAACCTGGTTCGAGTGCCAAAACTTCCACAGTTACACCAACCGTAAGACTTGTTTTATCGTAACGTCTAATTCGATAGCCCCTCCGTAAAGTTCTGTTCACGCCGATTACTCCGTCTACCCCACCTTCAACGAGTACTAGCCTATCGAATAAATCCATTCCAACCGCGAAAGTTGTTCCCCTGAGGTAGTTCGTTTCGGTCTAACGGTTTATTTCGCCTAGAAACGATGATAACAAAGCTCCTCAACTTTTGTCGCCCGATTTAATATTTTCAGACGAAGAAAGCTGCGAAGGTGACTTTATTCGTTTGCTTATTCAGATCCTATAGCATCGGAACCAAAACCCCAGGCATGTTCAACAGAGAGTGCTGAGAATATCTTGGCTATTTCTGACATAGACATCGGAGATCCGCCCTCTCCATCTTGGCTAAATGACGACGATAAAGTCTTCGACCTCATCGATCAAAATGCCACTTCTAATCCCAACTCAACTTCCACGAAGAAGGAAATCATTCCGGAATTCCCTTTCAGATCACCACGTTCTATTCCTAGGACATTTTTTACAAATCCCCCACAGATTTCGACTCCAACACTTGATCCACCTCGGTCGTCCAGTTTGCCCTCTTTGATTCCTAAGAAGTCTCTTGTTTTCACTCCGGTTACATGTCAGCCACCCCAGTCTAAAGAGCTTACCCTATCAGTAAAACGGTCGCCTTCACCTTCGATAGATATTGTCACCATTCCCTCCTCCTTTCTCAAGACCATCAATGCAGCTTGCGATGTTATTCAGTCACTGCATGTGGAGAAACTTATTGCATGTTTTGGAGGGAAAACCAATTGCATAACAGATTTGCTGTCAGCCAGAAGAGAGTTCCAAGAATGGCAGGCGAAATCCTTCACTAGGGAGGAAAGGAGGACCTCTCAAAGGAAGCGTCGCAGCACCCTTACTGCCTCAGCATCTACAGCTCTAGCTAAATTGAAGTTGGACTCAGAACAAGAAAGTGATAAAAATGCTTCTGGCTTCTCCTCCGAGAAACTTGATCTTTCACCAAGCTTGCCAACCACACCTGGGAAACCCGTCAAATTGAGCACTTCTCCAGATGTTGGTCTTATCTCACGGCCAAAGCCAAGGACTTCGCAACTTGAGGCTGATTCTGGTGAAGGCACTGCGTTTCTCCCTTTGGGAAGTAATCAATCGAAATGGGGTATGTGTTGTCATATCCAAGTTTGATTAAATGTCTCTCTAGAAGCTGCCACAGAATCGGATGAATACAAGGACCAACCCGACGATGGTTCGACGGGCGAGTTCGATGGAACGGACCGGTTTCCACACTCTTCCAGAATGATGAAAGCATTTTCCGAAGTTTTCGGTCTCGTCAAATTTCGTAGGAACCAACTTCAAGCAATTAATGCCGCTCTGCTGGGCTTGGACTGCTTTGTGATTATGCCAACCGGCGGAGGAAAGAGCCTATGCTACCAGCTTCCAGGAGTTATTGAAGAGGGTCTCACCATCATCGTCTCACCCTTAAAAGCTCTAATTCTAGATCAGATCAATAAACTTCAGTCGCTCGGCGCTCAAGTGGCGAGTCTTTCCGGAGACTTATCGGCTTCTGACACTAATAATATCATCAGAGCAGTGCATAAAGACAAGCCGGAAATTAAGATTCTCTTCGTTACTCCGGAAAAGGTGAGCTTTCATCATCTGTTTGATTCCATTCTTCCTAGATTGCCGCATCTGAAAAGTTGAAACAAGTAATGCAGAATCTCTATCAAAGGAAGATGTTGGCTCGATTTGTTATCGATGAGGCGCATTGTGTCAGCCAGGTTAGAGGCTCGTTTTTTACATTTCTCGTTTTCACTTGTGATTGGCATGTTTAGTGGGGCCACGACTTCCGGCCAGATTATCGAAATCTGCGAATTCTAAGGGAAAATTTTCCCGAAGTGCCAATGATGGCTATGACTGCTACTGCTACTCCCCAAGTACGTCAGGATATTCTTCATCAACTGCGAATGACTAATACCAAATGGTGTGTATCCATTTTAACCACGTAAATTTTTTTCAGCCATTTAGTCAATTCGTTTTCTGTTAGAAATGAGAATGTACAAGCTTAATCTATCAACAGAGCTCAAATCTTTGTTCTCATTTTCCGTTCGATTTTAGTATCAATTTTTGATGACATCTCTTCGAGCCCCTCTTTTTTAGTCCCTGAAGCAACTTTTTTGTTGTCATTAGGCGAGATTAATCATCTGGGGATACTTTTGCAACTAATAATTTTACCAGCACCTATTACATTTCTTACTGCAGTGAACGCTTTTGAACAAGAATTTGGTCTCAACAGATCATCTTTCTAATGATGATCCCTAAGATAGTCATTTCTTGTAAGTGAAATAGCTCTACTATTCTCGATCCGTCAACGTACTTTATTTATGCATCAGATCAAACCGCACCAGTTAAACCTGAAAATCCATTTCCTTAGGTTATTTTCGTTTTCAGAGTATCAGCTTGTAAGTGCACTTGGGTTGCCCATGCTTATGATTATTCTATCTCTGTTCCGAACAGCAGTAAGGTGCCTGTAGTGCTCTAATGATTTCCCCCCTCCCCCCCCCCCCATCATTAAGCTGTATTCTGTCCCACGGATCAGTTTGTCAATACCTAGAAGAAAAGGGTGTTTAATTTGGCTTCTACCAGTAGGAATTCCTTTTTTGATTAAGGATAGCAGCGTCGAGATATCAATGAGGTAAATCAAAAACCGTCGATTCGTCCTAGCCAGCGTTCTTCAGAGAATCTACTTAAGCTTTCCTCCCATTGGTCATCCCTACTAGTGTCTTTATTTAATTTTGTTCGCATTCAGGTCGATGCCCAGTTTGCGCACCCGAAGTCTTTTTAACCCTCGACCCATTACTTCCATCCCTAACTCGGGGACAAATCCATCGCCGTGTTATAATGGTTCCAAGCTCAGATGGGTCTGTTTAACCTCTGTTCATTTCCAGTCGGCCCCCATTCACTTAGGAGGAAACTTAGGTCCTACAAAAGGGCAGACTCTGCTTCCAAGTCTGTTCAAAAAATACTAAGTAGAAAGACTTTAGAGTAGAAATGAATGCCTTGTGGGGCTCGGACAGATGCTTCTTGTTTCCATTCCTTAAAGCAAATTTTTTGGAGCTGAGTGCTCCGTAATAACAATAGCGAAGTAAAAGATCATTGAAATCAATTTTCGCCTGAGTACAGAACTTCCCCAACTATTGGGTTAAGCTTATTTTATTTTTCTAATCAAGGCCAGTTTGAGTAATGGATAAGACCCTGGTACGACCAGTTAGACCGCACTTTCAGTAGCACCTTTGGTAATAGGTATAGTAAAATATAAATCCAAGTCTACACCAAACGATTGCACCTTCAGTGCTACCACTACACCACCAAATCGCTAGTAAAATTGTGTCTCTAACAGGTTCATCCAAAGCTTCAATCGTGCTAATCTCAAGTTCGAAGTACGTCAGAAGCGATTGAAAAACTGTACTAAAGAAATAATCGAGCTGATCAAGTCCGAGTTCTCCAATCTCTCGGGCATTGTCTACTGTCTCTCTCGAAATGAATGCGATACCCTCGCCGATGAGCTGACCGCCGCCGGCCTCCCAGCTCGAGCCTATCACGCTGGTATGACCGACGATACACGCAAACGCGTTCAAGAAGCCTGGATCCAGGAGGATAACATCAAGGCGCGTTAGCAAGTTTGAAACCTCTTTTTAACTCACAACTTTTGATCTTGCAGCAGCAGCATTAACAACATAGACTTTTCACCTGTGGAGATGCATGCATGATTCAAAAAAGGGAGGTTAGGAAAAAGTAGGGAAAATCCTGCTTCATCTCATTGATGTCAGGTTTCCTTTTAGCTGTTTTCTTCCCTCTAGACTATCGTCCTCAGGGTCTACTCTTTGCCCCATCAGTCTGGACCATTTATCTTAACAGTTTCCTTTCAGGTACGTCCCTAACTTCAGAAAAGCGGGATTTCAGACTTCTGTTTCTACTGGATAGGACGTAGGTGGCGATTCGCATTTTGGTAGCTTGGTAATCGTTATGCAAATGTCTTCCCATCGCATTGGCGATGTCAAGAGTCTACAAAATATCTTTACAAAAAACAGATTCACTTTGTTGCATTTCTTTCTTTCTCGAAAACTTTATCCTAATCGGACCACATCCAGGCCCGAAGACTAGGTGCTCCTGTAGTTGAGGGTCTTTCATCTTTATCTCTCGTCTGAAGACAAATAACGATATTGGTTAAGCTTCGCATAAACCGACTCAGAAAAAGGGGTGGTTATTTTTTATCCTCGTTAAGTCTCTATTCACTTAGGTGGCCATTGCTACCACAGAACCACGAATATATATGGGATGGATTCTCTCGATTGCTCTTATCTCTCTTTGAAAGATTAGCTTACGACCAGATTAGAGCTAGACTCTTCTGAATGTTCTCCTCCGCAAGCGTAACTGGGCTCATTCGTGTAGTATGTTGTGGAGCCATTCGTTCTTATCATCTATCAATTATTGCGTATAAACAATTTTGGGATCGCTTTTCTAAATACTTCTCCGTTCAATGCTATAGATAGTCTGCGCTACCATCGCCTTCGGTATGGGTATTGACAAACCGGATGTTCGCTTCGTCATTCATTATTCCATTCCGAAGTCCATCGAAGGCTACTACCAGGAAGCTGGTCGCGCAGGTCGTGACGGTCTTCCAGCAACTTGCATACTCTACTACAACTGGAGAGATGTCATTCGACTCAGGAAACTTATTCAATGTAGGTCTTCATTTTGAGTCTACTTATTGCACGCTTGGGATGATTCATTCAACCATCTTTCAGCGAGCAGTACCGGAGGTTATGGAACCTCCACGGTAAAACTGCACGAAGATGCGCTCTTCAAAATGGTCTCTTACTGTGATAACGTTATTGACTGTCGTCGGCGTCTCATTCTGGCGCATTTTGGAGAAGCATTCGATTCTGCTAATTGTGCTGTGGTGGTTGGATGTGAATGCGATAACTGCCACACTGCAGAACACCAGAAGGTTACCCAACGGGACCTCACAGTCGATGCCAAAGCTCTTGTTGAAGCGGTGGTAGGTTTCGTCCAGTGTCGACGCAATGTCACTCTTAACTATCTGGTCGATATCTTTCGAGGTGAGTGGAACATCATCTTCCAGATGTTGATGCCTAAATATGCCAACACCAATGTCTCCCTCTATCCCATCAGGGGCACAAACTGCACAGGTCCAACGCCTTGGGGATAACAGTCATCCAATCTATGGAAGGGGCTCGAACTACTCCAAAACAGATGCGGAGCGTCTTCTCCACAAGCTACTTGCTGATCGTGTGCTCAATGAGGAATTTGCCATCACTGCCATGGATACAGTTGCCACATACCTACGACCCGGTCCCAAAGCCAATTTCCTTCTCGGAGGCGACCTGCAGGTATTGTTATTTTTTTCTTCAGATAAGGTTTAGTGCATTGAGTTTTAACCTAAGTCCCAAAAAAGTGACTTAAGTGACTTAAGTTGCGTAGTTAATGTATCAACAGCCAATTCATTGGATCATTAAAGCTACTGCATGTAGATTTCAATTAGATGGAGGATTTATTCCAGTATTTTAGGATTTCAGAGAAGACCTTTAAAATTGAGTGAATTCAGCTCTTGACTTTCGTCGTGGAATTTCATTTTTCAACACCGATTTCGATGTGTACGTGTGATTCCTACTATTTTTAACGGTACTGCTCTAGGTGGATGAACCGAACTTTTTTCTCGTCCTCATCGCCTTTTTTACCTTGATGCTCAGCTGGAAACCTCTCGGTGTCGTCTTAACCGCATATCTCTCTTGTAACATTCGAAAAGTAAAGATATATTCGTTTTCATTGGAATTCGCCGCGTTCGTTTTGCAACGACTTTGCCTAAACGATCATAGCGTTTCTGTATTTCTAACGACCATTTACATATAGTCAGGGTTGTTACTTTCCTTCAAGGTTTAACTCTCTTGATAACACTGGTTACGGCAGATTGAACGTACCTTTCTTAACAGCGATAATGCCTTCCCTCGTCCTCAATGCCTCCATAAACTCGGAGATAAAGCGACGATTAAGTGAATTTGGAGTCTCTCAGATTGACAATGAATTTGAATCATTCATGTGACTGAAATGGCCTCATTCTTTTATAATCTGGTCGTCCTACTTCATAACCCTAGAGTTTCGTAGGTCTTGAGGCAACTTCACGCTCAACATGCGCGGGTATTCAAAATTTACAAATCCTTAATTTGATGACTGTTTTGATAGGATATCTCTCTTGAATCAACCTTTCAAGTGAGGTTGATGCGATTGCTTTCTTGGAAGTGAGACGATTTCGTGGTCTCTCATCCGGAAGCTTTCTCCTTTAACCTTGCAACGAGTAGCTGGCTCCATCCTTGGTTTATCTCATTTTTGTGAAATACTTAGTTAATCAAAGTTTATATCTTTTTTAGTATTCGCAAGTTTTGATTGCTCTTTGCTTTCGTCTCCATAGGTAATGCTTCCAGTCGCTGTAAACTTGAAGGTCCGTGGTGCCGACGTTGCTGTCGTGGGCGAAAAGCCGAAAGATAAGTTCGCCAATGTTCGTCGGGAATGCTACGAATCACTTGTCAAGATTGCCAAGCAGCTCAGTGAGTTCTTCTTTCGTGGCATAATCACCTCAAATCGTAGACAGCCTCCCCTTCATTTGCTTTTTCTCTCAAACAGCCTCCTATCAAGGCATTTCTAACTACGCCATCGTGTTCCCCAACGAGATGCTTCTGGAAATTGCAGATCAACTGCCGACTTCAAAGGAAGAGCTATTGAAGATTCCTCAATGCACAGAGTACAAATTGACTCGATTCAATGCCACTGAATCCTTCCTCGATGTGACTCTCAAGTATCTGTCAATTCTTGGTGGTGAGTTATTTTTTATTGAGGCCAAAGGCAGATCAGTTTGGTTTTAAAACCAGGTGACTTTATGTTTGGTATCAATTTTCTTGTGAAGCTTAGCTTTGTCAAGTATAAGTCTTTGAAGACTAGCACCATATCGCTATTTTTTGTGACCCAAAGGGAGTTCGCCCTTTGGATCTGCTCTATATGTATGTAGGTATGTAGAGTTAAACACTGGTTGACGGGCAGATTACAAGGGGTTTCTCCTATGGACGGCTAGAAACCGGGTTAAGTTGTGAAATTTATTCTCGGGAAGTGAGGTTCATTTATCCTAGTCTTTATGCTGAAAAAGGAATACGCACTTGAGCTTATAGAAAAATGATGCATGAGGACCTAACTGGTGAGAGAAAGACGAATAAGCGCAAAAGAAAATTTTTTTTTAAATTAACATTAATCTGCTAATTCTTTGGCCTAAGAATGAAATCGATTTGTACTGACTGGCGATTTCCACCCCTAAACTTTTTGAGTTCTGAAGCAACCTTTCACTTGACACGAATCTGGACCCATATTTCCTGCTATCATTAACTATATGTCTTTTCGTTCTCCCGATTAGATCCTAACTAGTTTTATCTTTTCTGCATTGACCTTTCAAGCTTGGCTGATATAAGTCATTTTTTTTATTTTGGTCATCTGCTTCATCACCTGAGAGTTCTTTTGCACCAGGCTTAACCTGTAAGAAACTGGTTGGTTATTATGCGTGGTTTTTAATTCCTTTGTAGTTCTCAAGGAAGAAGAGAATGAGTTGAAGAGGAAAGCGGATCAACTCGTTGCTCAGCAAACGCCGACGACAATTAAACCCTCGAGTGGATTTACTGCACTCCAAAAGCCCGCTAAAAGGGCATCCTCATCGCGTTATTTTTTTAAGGTTTGTGAACCCTCCTTTTTGTTTCTGTGATATGGGTATTCATATATCGTTCCCGGACTGGAGTTTCCATTAACCTAGTGGCGAAATCTTCATTCGCAAATCGTATTAGTAAATTGAATATTGGCAAAGAATTCATGCTTGATCATGCCGCTTTCGACTTCAAGAGGAAGTGACTATCTAACGGTTCTAATGTGTGTGCTTTTTCGTTAAGTGACCCAATGAATTACTTACAACCCAAAGGCAGTATTTTAAACCTCTTTGGTTTTAGGGTCGAACCGGTGGTGCACTAGGGACTAAACGGGCTACCACAAGGGCAGCCACTGCTGTTCGCGGAGGTGTTGTCAAAAGAGGAGCCACAAAACGTCCTGCGCGAGCTTTTACAGCGTCTTCGAGCTCTGGCTGGCTTCAGTAAGTTCCTCACCACTACAGTAATGCTCACTATACTTAACCGATGATTCATTTTGCTTTCTATTGCATGCAGGACTGGTTCAAGCGGTAGAAGAGCTTTTAAACCGAAGTTGATGAAGCTGACAACTCGACTTGAATAATGCATTGCGCGTCTTAAAGCTTGATTTGTAAAGAAAATTAGATGTCTTTCTGTGTCTGCTTTGTATATGGTTTTTTCTCCTTCCTTTTTATTGCATAGTTGTTTGTGAATCGCAACCCTTTTCCAGTAATAAATGAAAAGAACATTGTAGCATACTTGTGATTTTGATCTGCCGAGACAGTCGCTTAAAGGGGAGATATTTGACTAGTCGTTATTGTTTTTTTGGAAGATGATCAAAAAATCGCCCGTGCGATCTGATAAAAAACCCATCGAATGAAATTTGAGACGGAGCGTATTATGAGCTTCAGTTCGTGAGGTTCACGAACAAAAAGCTGAGAAGGGACGTAGATGTAATGATCTTTCAAGATATGATTCGATGAACCGGTTTCGGTACTGACGGTATCCGCAACTGCCACACCCGATTGGAGTCTGCCAGCAATCGAAATTCCTAAAAGTCCCAGACGCTTCTTTCGAGTGAGTAGACACCACCTACCCAGACTAATCAGTCAGAGTGCTAAAATATTCTTTGACCACACCGATCATTTTCAGACGATCGGGGCGAAATCGAATAATCTTGACTGTTTTGGATGGCTTAATGAAAGTTAATAAAAAAGCTCAGACATTATGGCCATGGTTACTATAACTCGAACGCGAAAAGTTTCACGGACCAAAAATGCCTCATTTGTGGATATTTCAAACTTTACAAAAGAAAAAGGCGGTCAACGCTTCATTTTGTTGCCGCCTCCGATAGGCTTACGCCTAAACTCCAACGGGCTACCTATTTAAAGCTGCGGAAAGACACGAAGGATGAACATATATCTCCCATTGCCGTAAAAAGCATGGTTGGTTCGAATTACTCATAGCCTATGAAATAGCATGCTTCTGATGAAGGGAATCGGAAAACACTGATGACCCTCACCATTGGAAACTTCGGTACTCCACACATCCCGCCTAAAAAACAGATGACTATACATAAACCTGTTTTTAGTAAGCACGATTTACTAAATGGACTATTATCTAATACTTAAAATCTAAGGCGCCAATTCAAGCGGCAGTTTGCGTGTTGAACCTTTAAAAGATAAAATTTATATTCTAGTCTTTTAGTACTGGTAAGCAGACTTTAGCTCGGACACAGTGCCAACCTTCTAATGCAACCGACCTCGTGAAGTTAACCTTGACCCATTCAGCAGTTTGAAATCTTTGGCCGATTCAAATAAAAACGGCCTCTATTAAATGCACAAACCAGAGAAACGTGCATATTTTTCGTTGGGTTAGCGTGTAAATGACTTAAGCATGACATTGCAAATAACAAGTCAACATAGCAGAATAGCAGTTCGGTTGTCATTTCACAAGAAAAGAAATGGGACGGGGAGGGAAAGGTAGAGAAATACAAGACAGCCAAAGAGTAGGAGATTCAGAGTGATGCCAACTCTGTAGTCAACTCGGACTCAGAGATATTGCGGAAACGCAGTAACATAGCTACAAGTTTGGTCAATCGTGGAACAGTGGCTGAGTTTGCATAACATGTTCCCCTTGGGAGCCCCGTGCTTCCACTGGCACTTCCTCCACTTCTGGAACCCCCAGCACCACTGGTGTTGTCAGTATAGGTCGAATCCCCCTCTCCAGCACTGCTCTCAATGTGCCAAAGAATGGCACGGTTCAGAGCACCTGCAACAAGTTCCACATGACGAGAATCCAAAAGGGAGCCATAGGCACTTTTCATGGGATCTGTGAAGGCTATCAAAGCCATAGTATTCTCAACCTCCTGGAGAAGCTGTGGGAACTCGTCCATACGATTGTGAAGGGATCCAGCAAGATGGGTTTGTGCAAAAGTTAGAGCCTTCTCTAGGTTTCCTGCACGAATCAACTCCAGCATTTCCAACTGGCGCAGCTATATCATCAAATAAGTATCGATGCTGATAAATAATAATCGTAGAAAATAGAATACCACACATTAAACTAGTAGAAAGCCAACAACCATACCCAAATTGAACAAGGCATTAAAACAATTTTTCATACCTGAAAGTAGATATATGGATTATTTTCGAATAATTCTGGCCACAGCTGATTAACCCGATCAATGGTGAATTCGATTCGACGACTTAGAACGGCCTCACGAATTTCCATTCTTTCCTTAAGACTAGCACCAGTAAAGTGTACTTCAGTTAAAGGTTCTTCGATACCGATTTCATTTTGGAATTTTTCCGCGGCATCCTTATACCCCTCGACAATAAGGTATTCGAGAATTAGGCGGTTGATCTCATTACGAGTTAAAGTAAGGCCAGAGGGGACACCAAGGAATTCAAATGTACTGCAGTGTGTTGTGCGTGTTTGAGCGCCGTCGGCAGAGGCTGGCTCCGTAGGTTCTGTTACTTGTGAGGAGCTCATTTCTTGAAACGAATGATGACACAATGTTACGAACAATATAAAAGCATATATATGTCATAACTGATACTGATATTGAAAGGAAAAAATATAACTAACTTGATAAACAGTACTAAGTAAGGAATAGCTCAAAGCAAATTTTAATAGAAAATAAATTGAAGGGTAGCTTTGACCCACCGAGGGTACGGATCCAAACAGTCGAGATATTTAAAGGTTGAGCTCGGTTCGCAGTACGATAAAATATTTAGTGCAGCGTCGATACCGCAAGTTTATCTTGTAGGTAAAACCGTCCATATTTCTTTTTGGTAGATTTACCTTTTGCAAGAAACGATTGATCCAAACAGTAGCTGGTTTCTGGTTTCAGTGAACCACATTTGATTTTATACAATTTTCACTTTGAAAACCTCATAGGAATACCACTGGGGAATCACCACTACCTTAGCAAAAACTAAGTTTTTTTAAGCTGAAAATTAACCCTCTTACTTTCGGGAGATGCGACATATGATTGCCTGTTTGGAATAAAATGTAATCAAAAGAAGGTGTCAACCATCAAATTTCGAGTAATGTCGCAAAATGGTGTCGACGTAAACTCCTCTTGTTCGCTAAGATTTAAAAATTTTTAAATGTGGGAACAAATAAATAGAGCTTTATCGCAACAGACTGCGGTTTCCGTATGTGCGTCTTAGCGGTGTTGAGCCTACTTGATTGCATTATCTGATGAGCAAACCAGCAGACGCCATAAAAATCGCTTCAGTTCTTTATCAATGCAATTTAGCTCAATAGCTCATTGATGAATATATCCTTTAAATACACAAGCCAAGCTTCTTTCGATCTTGAAGTTGGCTGAATAAGTGGCCGGATGACCGTGTTTTGGCGTTTTCTCGGCAGGAACTCACTTTGAGCGTGGTTCAAATTATGTGATGGTTTTTTGGCAAAATATAACGCCGTCATAATTAAGTTTCGTTTAATGCCGTAGTCCCTCTAGTTGACATCTTGACTGTGGTGCTGGTTCTCTTGAAATATTCTAAATCCATATCAGTAATCGTCGTTGATGGTTCCCTTTTTGTGTAACACTTATAAATACGCATGTAATTTAATTTACTTTGAGATTCAAAGTTTTATTGACTGCACGAATAGGAAAATTTTAAAAGAGAGGCTTTAAAGTAATTAATGGTATGTGCCTGTAGAAGGTCCATTCCAATGGAATATAAAAGAGCAGGGAAATCGAATAATCTAACGCAGACTCTTGATGGCGACCATCATGTCCAGAGAGTGGATGACTGAGTTAAACGCGAATGCCGCAGCGAAGAGAAGGAAAAGTTTGTAAACGCTTTATTTTAAAGCACAAAAACGGTTCACTTGAGAGCAATCTTTCTGGCTTAGCTTTAAGCTTTGCCAGTATGAGGCGCTCATTCAAACACGATTGTGAAATCCTTTAGTGATAAGAGTCCTGTCGATATGGCGCATTCACCTAAAAAAGCATTGGTGGCAAGACCCAGGGTAGGAGCATATTGCCTAATAATAAAAGTGAACAACCTCAGATGCATCTCTCCGCCATTCGTGCTGCATGAGCCACTTGAATTTTCTATATCCATCAGGGTCTGGTTTTGTGTCGCAATACTGGTTTAGCAAGTGGGATGAACTTATCACCGATGTTCAATAATATGGTAGCAGGAGCTAACAGGCAACTGAGCTTTGCTCCAATACTAATTTTCGAAGATACTGGTATATGAATCTTTTGTTCAGAGAAATTTGGCTGTTACTGATCACTAATCAAGCTGCTTTTTGAACGGATCAAAGAAATTAATCGCAGTTAATGTAACAAAGTGTAGTTCAAATAATGGATTGATTAAGCTTTGTCGTTTTATTTTGTATTGAAATGATTGCTGATTTGGCTAAACAGAAATGAGAGAACAACAAAAGGGGCCTCATTCTAGTGCATACCAATTAGCATCAGAATTAAAAAGCAGACGAACATATACGAACACTTCTAAGCCTTTTACATTTAGGTGGAAATTATTTATTGTGTTCAAAATTTTTTTCTCTTGCGAGTAAAGAAGATCTCGAAGGCATCGTTGAATGCGGTGAGTAGTTTCAGACTCTATATTAGAATAGTATACGTACCGCTCTGTTAATTCCGTTGATCCGAATTGTCATTGACTACTCAAACGTTTAAGTTATTATATAAGCTACATCGTGAACCTTGGTTCATTGCGTAAGTGGCGTAATCAATTCATTGTATTTGTATCACATCTTTGAATTGTCAAATGTATATTTGTATCTATTATTTTGAAGTTCAAAATATTCTGCCTAGAAAGTAACAATTTCAAACAGCAATCAGTAGGCTCAAATGGTTACATTAAATTTCGTAAAATAAAACTAAACAATACTATATTCATGTGAAGACTTGAAGGCAGAACGGCTTGGTATTTTTTAATGCAGCTGCAGAACCTAGTTAATGTGGCCAAATATCTACTGAGAGGGCTTCAGATGTTTCGGTTGGCCTATTTAAACGGATGGGGCAATCCATACCAAAGTGCCTATGTGGGAAAGACTAGCGATTCTAGAAATATCGGTCTTTCTCCTGTCATGTGATGTTGTGTCTGATTTCAGTGGAATAAAGTGCCTTATCTCGCATACTCCATGCAAGTGAAAGATGACTATTGTGCTTTTAAAAGCGTGAACTGATTTGCTCAGTAAAAATTGGCACGAAAGAATTTCAAATAAACCGAGTTGATCATTACTGAGTATGAAAGCGAAATAATCTTCCATTGTTGGCTCACAAGTGACACTGGCTCGGTCACATAATATACAAATCCAAATAGTTGGCATGGGCGCATTATGAAGAAAGCCAAAATGTTGTTGTTAATTGTTATCAGGCATGACACCAACACGGAAAGCCATATGACCATCCCGTTTCTGTTGGATTATTCGATCAGATGATTTATTCAGCCAAATAGTATTTTCATTAACAGCAATAATTTACTGCACATTAATTCCTCTGAGAACTTTGCTGAATAATTATAAGCGTCAATGCAAACTCGAACCGTTGCTGACGGGAAGGGCCTTTCAAATCGCACCAAGGGTAGAGATAGTATCACGACTCATACCTTAATGGGAAATTCCCATTAGGTGATGGCCTTGCAAACTAGCAAAAGTGTTCACTGGTGGACTACGGATCGAGTACTGTGCCGGCAATGTAGTTCGGGCAAATTTGACATTTCTAATTCAGGGTCATATCAGGCAAAATATCATTGTAAAGCCAAAAAAAAACGATGCTAAGACGCATAGTAAAATGCAAATAATTTCGACAATATTAAAAGTAAAAGTCTCGCATGAAGTCAATTTCGTGATCGCTTGAGAGTATACTAAAGCTTACACATGTTATTCTTGATGGGATTCCAATGATTATGTATGCTCGCCAGAAATGAAGTAATTGCGCTGTTAAAAAGTCAGTCGAGTTCTTTCACAGTTTGGCATCGTATCATAGCAGTTGCCATAGCTACATTGCGGTTACATTCCTCACAAACACATGCTTTAAATTGTCCCACCTTTTCGCTACAGAGACACCGAATGAAATTCCAGATTGACATCAACAACTTATACTTTAGGTCGCTCAATGGCCATTAACCTGGCAACGCATTAGTAATACGGTAACTTTGGGTCAACCGAACTTGCTGTGCGAGCAGTGATTTGAAACGTTTGCATTCAATATGTGGATAAACTGTTCAAGTTAGATGGCAGCCTCAGTATATATTTACTTTATGCTGCTGGCCCGCCACCTCCTGCTGGGGCCACAGAGCGATATTAGAGGCTGGTGGTTGACCTAAGCTCTGAATTTTGAAGAAAAGCCATGACTTTTCAACCATTATTATTATTATTATTATTAAGCCATAATTTGTCCTGAAGAGCTTAATATGGCCTATTGACCCGGCGTGCATCCGACTTCAGAGCGAAAACCTCAGATGACTGCATTGGGGGCTGCACTGAAATGCGCGTTTGTTATAGAATAGATATTTTTGTTCCTTCGCCATTAGGCCTAAAAATCCTTAAATGAACCAACATTGCCAGACATTTTGTTTCCCTTAGGCCTCCAATCAAACTATTCCCTCAAGGTTTTCGTTTCGGATAACTGACTAGCGAAATCCAAACAGCGCATTGGCGTGCATTAATGGCATAAAGCAAAAGTGCACACGTTTGAAAGAACTCGTAGTTCAAATAGCATATCATTAACTTATATTACTTGAGAATAGATTGGAGTGACACCCACATATGTGCATGCTGGTAAATTGATAAAATTCCAGCCTTGGATATGATTGTTTGTGCGTGGTCTCTGGGACAAAAAGTGCGAATGATATAATTCGCAGTGAACACCAGATCTCACATGACAAACTTTGGTTAATCCAATCATCAGATATTCGAGCCGCATGGCTCGCGTAAATAATAACCTAACCGTCCTCTAACCGTCGAGCCAAATGCGGTGCAAAAACTTGCAAAATGTTAACAGCACTCGAACCCTACCGTTAATCGACGATAAAATTCCGACTATTGAGGCGACCCCGTCAGCAATCACCCCGAACCACCTACGCCCAATAACAACTAAAATTACCACCTACCATCTCCAAGCTAACCAGAGCGCACATTTACTGTGGGCTCTTTTAAGATAACTACCACTACTATAGAAAAAAACTTGGATAAATCTCTCCAACCATACTAAGGTTTAGTTCTTTTCCGGAAACAAAGTATCCCGAAAGCGGTTGGTTAAAAAGAAAGTTATGTGATAATCAGATATCTTTTGTATACCGATCATCCGGCTCACATAAGTCACATTCAATTACAACGCGTTAAATAGTCAGGAGAATCACAATCACTAGAAATCTTGATTAGAAACAAATTCACGACAACGGGGGAATCTTTAAGGGAAAAAACGACCAATTATCGAAATCGTGGTTATTAGAAAGCCTAAAAAGCAAGATCAACGCATAAGCGATTAAGGGAGATGCATGTCAGAGACAAAAATGTTGGTTCATTCGCTGCTGCCGGTACCGAAGAGTGTGAGGAAGATCATGAAGAGATTGACAACGTCGAAGTACAGCTGCATTGCTCCATAGATGTATTCCTCCGGCGAGATTTCATGCTTCCGCCCTCCCATAATCAGCTGGGTGTCAAAGGCTAAGTACTGAAAACAAAAATAAAGCTACTTAGTAATTTTTATAATGAAAAAAAGCAAGCGGAGCATCTGCTGGTGAATCTACACGACTATGAAATTCACCTTACTTCACATATTGGGATATTTCCTGATGGCACGGAACCTGAAATTTGATCTCAAAAAACAGCACACAAGAGAAAGACAAACTAAGCCACAACAAAACACCGATGTACAAGTTAAAAAACAGAATGCTAACCGAGTTAAAAGCAGCAAACACTGTTGTGATTGTACCAATCTTTTATAGTTGAACTTTAGTTCGGGGGACAAAAAGTAAATGAAACTACAGGGGGTATTATATCCTCCTTTTTTTAGTCTAAATCACCATCAATACCCAAGAAGATCATGAATAAGATGACCATATCCAAATAGATTTGAAGAGCTCCAAGCAAATAGTCTTCTTCATTCAGTTCGTACCTTCCTTTTCCGATTATCAGTTGTGTATCGTAGGCCAAGTACTGGAAAATAAGAATCAGGTGCTTTTGTAAATCTAGCGAATTAGAGCAAAACGCAAACTTAAGTCTATACTGAAGAAAAAAAATATTTGCCAACTCTTCTGTTGGTGAGAAGGAAGATGCCGTGGAAGTACCCTGATTAATCATCGCTTGGTGGACCTATAATTAGCAACAATGTAGATTGCCGCTCCAAACATGTGTTTTGAGTCCGCATTATATATTGATTTAAAAGTGCATGCGATTTCCGTAACGCTGGTGGACTTTACCTTCCTTAAGGACTTCTATGTAGACATAAATATATTTTTGTAATGTGATGAGATGTGGAAGGCAGTCTCACCACGTGAGCGACTTAATTTCCCTTTCTCCGTTATAAAACTACCTCATTGTTACACAATCTGAATTAGTAACAACCCGACAGAAAAATAAGAGCACAGAACTTACGATGGAGAATACAACAGCAGCGACACCACCATAGACAGCGTAGAGTACCTGAAAAGAGGATCAAAAACGGTCGAAAGTGAAAAAAGCACTCTTAAGAGGATGAAGATCAAGAGGGAGACACTTACCTGACTACGGCCGCCAGCAAAGTATGTGATCATGACAGCGATGCCAAAAATGAAAAGGAGAATGGAGAGGAAAGCGATGACAGCTTGACACTTAGTGATGTCACAGGGGCAGCAGATGGCGGCCAAGGAGACGACCACACAAACGGCCAAAGTGATCAGAAGACAGATAAGAACTGAGGGCACCGTGTACGTAGCCGAAATAGTACCGGCCATATAAGACAAGGCCAGCGTCTACATAAAGTCAAAAACTTAAAGGTAAAACTGATAAGATATTTTGACCAGGTGAGCAAAATTGAGACTTACAAAGACTCCGAGAGCGATGAAGTTGCCAGGAAACTTGCGACGAACTTTGTCACAACATGCCAAAGCAATATAGGTTGCAAAGAAGATAGCACTAGTTGGAAAAAAAAGGCAGATGGTAATAGTACAGGATTCGCGTTCTCCCTTCGTGATAGTGGATCTGAGTCAAAATTTAGTCAAACACCTCCAATGAATGCCTCCGACATGAATCAGTTTAGATAATATTTGCTAAGTCCAAGTGGTAAGGAATTTGAAGGTCTAGCAGCAAAAAAGGCGGAAGCTTCGGGACGTCTCTTAATAAATGAAAAAAATTCCGTCGCACAAAACGCGGGGAGACAAATGACATGGATCTTGAGAATTTGTTCATTGCATTAAGAAGATGCAAACTGGTGCGAATGAAACCTTGAAAGACAGTAAGTGATCGACGCGAAAGAGGTGTAAAATGAAGAGTTTTGGGCTTCAAGGCTTTCTGTCACATTAAGGGGAGCGAACATAAACGATCAACGAAAGTAAAACTATCAAAATATAAGAGATTTCATATACCAAAGGGAAAATTGCATCAAAAGATACTTAAATCAAAGTTATGAAAACAATTCCAAACACTTAGGACCCGTGCGATCTGCGAGGAAATAGTTAGACTACTAAAATACATATTTGAAATTTCAGCATTTGTCATATTTTTACACATTTTTATGAAAGCAATATCATCGATTTCAGGTTGATGAAATAATAAATTACTGTTGAGAAAAGAATTTCTGATCTAGATGGATCTATAAAGAAGCCAGACAGATCTTGCATTCCAAGCGATATATCAGAGCAAATATCAACAATGAGGGGATGAAAACAAGAAAACTGGAGAAACAAATCCCCTTCGATGCCTACTTCAGAGGCGTAATTTCCTTCCGAGTTTTGTAACTTTACGTGAGAGTCCTTACAATGATGAGAAACTTACTATGCAAGGTAGTAGAACCAAGGATGAGTTCTCACCCAATCTCGAACAGGCGATCTGAAAAAAATAGAATAAATGAGGTTGAATGAACCACGTGTGCAACGATGAAGCAACCAGCCCAATTTAATGCGATCAGTTGATTGAGAACGAAAGGCACACAAACATCGGTCCAATGCCGTTCCAAATCAGCCCTACTTACACGAAAATGAACAGACAGACGATAGCCGCAGTAACCGCTAGCTGAACGGCAAGAATTGAATAAACCTAAACGAAAAAAGTGCACAGCGCTGTGAGTTCATTGCCAGGTAAAAGGGCCAATTCTAAACGGTAAGAACTTGCCTTAGATATGAAGCGGCGCCTAATGGTCTTATCGCTGAATGGCGATGCAGCGAAACCATTATCTGACAGGCCAGCTCCGTCAGGACCAATCCCAGCCGGTGTATAGACTATTGTAAAGCACAATCTCTCATTTGAATATACGAAATGGAATCAACAAACATTTAGGATAAAGCAAGCACAATCAGATCAAGCCAAAACTGAAGAACATAATAATGGTCCTACCATGAATGAAATTGCTATGGGAAATGGTGAGTGTAGAATTCAAAAAATAAGCAGATACTTGGAGAGGATAAAGAGTAATGCACGCAACGTCCTCACATTAGCAGCGCAGTTGTGATCGAGGGGAGATTCTGCTAATACTAACCAGGCCGGTCAAACTTTAATCATAAGACCTTTCAATGTGAGTAATTGGTACCCATTTAACCAACCAATCCTTTATCAAAGGCTTCAGCATGGACACTTTCGCATTTTCTTTGAAAAGTTTTAGCGTTTGAATGATTTGTCCCACTTATTTATCTGGGTCTTGTCCATATTAGGTCAGAAATGAGCAGAGTTTTTATAGAAGCTTAGTGCAAGATATCAAACACCAGAAAAAAACGAAGAAAAAATGTAATCAAAGGGCAGTAAGTATAATAACTCTGAGGTAAAAAACTGACAAAATAAACTTGCAACAGAAAAAAATTTTTAATGCAGCAACTCGGTCCAAGGTAATTGAGTGTTCATTTTATAACTGAAAGAATATTTAAGCTTTATTTTCAATTAAGCGCTGGTTGTTATACACCCCTGAGGTTAGTCTAGATTAATGAACAAAATTTGTCCGTTCGAATGATTCCACATTGAAATGTGAAAAAGCTGTTAGAGTTCGCAAAAAAGCCAGTTATACCTTCACTCGACTGCGTAAAATTGTGGTCAGTGGCTATTGAGAATCACAAAAATAGCTGATGTTCAATGAAGATAAAAACAACGAACTGAAACATGAAATCAAGATAAAATTGAAAAATCATCCACTTCACAACACAGCGATAGACAGAAACCGAGACACGCATGCCAAGGAACATTGTTTTCAACACATTAAGTAATAAGATGGTAGGTATAAATAACGACTAACAGATTAAAGGGATGCAAAAACGAAATAATGTGCAGTGCTAGCAAGCAAACACAAAGCTAGTGTTTAACCTGGTATACGTATAGGGGGAGGGATTGGATAGACAGCCTGGGGTGGACCTGAAATTTTATGGTTTAAAATTATAAAAAATAATCTAGTTATAAACTATGAGAAAATATATGAAGAAATAAAACACAAAAGAAAAGTTGTACCTCCGTAGGTAGTAGGGGGATATCCTAAAAGAAAAATGGAGGTGTTACTATGTTTTTAAAAAGAAAAAAATGGCAGTCTTTGAATAGCACATGGAAACGAACCAGGCTGTTGAAAGCCCCCGGGGTAAACAGGTTGCGGGGGATAAGGTGGATACCCTAAATGGGAAATTATAAGAGTGCACCTAAAATCTCGGCATGCCTTGAGTTTGCCCACTTGGGGGAACATATGGCGCCGGAGGAGGCGGAGGCGGATAGGACATAACGGCAAATATGCAGAACGAAAACTGCGGTCTAACTTGGCGCTCGAAAAGATTTGACTGGTGTTAATTATTCAAATAATTACTGCATCTTTCAGAGTTTGAGCAGATGATCTTTCAGCAGTTTTTATAAAAAATTATTTTCTCATATTAAAAATGGTTGCCTTTTGTGAAGTGTTAGATGCTGACTTTAACGTTGTATAAACGTGCAATAACTTAGAGTCTCTTCATTTCATATCAATCCAAGAAGTAAGTAACATATCAGCTAGTATTTCAACCATTGATTTTTATTAGGAATGCTATCATTTCAATGCGTATTTGCCGCCGAAGTCCGTTCATACACACATATGTGAATGGGGCGTTGCTGATAGCAATGTGCAATTAAAATCGGCAAAGCACCGACTGGATGACAGCTTCGATACCTTAGTAAAGACGAAGTGGTCTTGAAGTCACTACCAGACTTGCTAAGCGCACAAATGATTTGCCCTTTCAATCCCTGGGTTTGCCACTCATATATCAACTGCCGAATTCGTGCTGATAAACTGTCGAGAAAAAGCCAATAGTGCCTAGACAAAGTTGACATGCCAGATATGAAGTGATAAAAATGAACAAAAAAGGAATAAATTCTTCGATCCCTGGACGCATTGCAAGCGCTATGCCCTGTCAAGCTAATCGAAAGCAGCTTAGACAGCATGTCAAGCTGAGCCTTCAAGGTTTGTGCTTTTGAAGATGAGATTGGCGAACAGCAAGTTTCATTTTACTTATGTTATTCGTATTGGCCGATAAAGATTCACTAGTATAATTGCATCGCATTTGCTTTAAATCAATGTTTTTGTCGATGGGCTAGCTTAACCCCATTCCATTACTACCAGGCCTTTCAGCTTACAGTGATTGCGAAGCTGATAATCCTGAAGAGAAATATCAACAGCACATTGATCAAGCAATAAAACTGCTGATATTCAACAATATAACAATATAGCTACATATATCTATAACATTGCAAGGAGTTGCATCACAAGGGATTGATCTTAATTTAAGTCGCGTATTTTCTGCACATGTTGGCCGTTTGCAATTGAACTGGGGCATCCTAATTCGCAAGGTCCTACCTGTTAAGCAAAGATGCAGTTGATCAATCAAATATTTATTTAATCAATTCATTGAAAAGTACGCCAACACAGGGCCAATGCAAGAATTGATAGGCAGATAAACTGGTAATTCGATATCCCAAAAGAGGCAAATTTTGCATTAGGTAACGGGGTGAAACGGAACGATGAAGCAAAGATTATAAGGAGCTTATCGCTGAAGAGAAGTCTGTCTTATTTCCGTGATTTTTTTTCATTTTATTAATGCATATAACACAAAGGCCATAAAGACCCCATTTGACTGAAAACATTTTCATAATCAGCACTTAAGAATACTTTTTTCATAATCTAAATTTATTTGAATCAATTTATGCGGTTTCTGAATGTCGAATAGCATTAAAGCATAAGATTAACAGTCGTTTTTGTTATAAATGGTGATGGCACGATACCGTACATTTCGGTTTGATCAGTCATGGTTAGCCGTGTGGTTTTTTCTACTTTCACTGTTTCTTAGGGCATCGATATTAGCCATAGATTCAAGCGCAAGGTGGTACGCAGAAATCCAAAGAGTAAAGATGTCTACCTTCGTTTGATGGTTAAACTGTACAAGTTTCTGGCCAGACGTACCCATTCAAAATTCAATAATATCGTAATGCGCCGTCTCTGCATGAGCCGAATAAATCGTGCTCCACTCTCTTTGTCTCGCTTGGCCAGACAGATGAAAAAGCCGGGTAGGGAAGGCAAGGTCGCCGTTGTTGTTGGTACAGTCACCGATGACATTAGAATGCGCGAAGTTCCCAAGCTCATGGTATGTGTCGCGTTCTTTTTCCTGAGGGGTTTTCCATGCAGTCAGTTGTTGAATGTTGTGCATTTTCATAGATTTGTGCTCTTCGCATTACTGCTGGGGCGAGGAGTCGAGTTCTGAAATCCGGCGGTAAAGTAATGACGGTCGATCAGCTGGCACTTAAAGCTCCTCTTGGCAAAGGTACTGTTCTTCTCCAAGGTCCAAGGAAAGCCCGCGAGGCTTGTCGACATTTTGGATCAGCCCCTGGTGTACCCGGTAGTCACACCAAACCTTACGTGATTTCTAAGTCTCGCGAACGCACCAATGTCCATAGAGCATGAAGTTGTTAATACAGTTTACGTGGTGTATTTATTTTGTTGTTGATTTCATCCTCTTTTGGCGGCGCTTGCCTTACTCGAGCGTTGCTTCAAGTGGGCGCATTGTTTTATGCTAGGTCTTGGTGATTTTGCGCTTATTTGGTTTGTTTTCGCACTATACCATCGTGTTTTCTTCCAATTTATCTTCGCTAGAGCTGGGTTTTTTCTTCATCTATCCCTAGGTGCTCCCCTCCTGTTAGATTATCAGATACACAGACTTAACCGAGGTCAAGTTTAGCACAAAACTGCATGATCGCATCGATTTCCTAACTTAGAGGTCACCTCCACGGTTTCGCTGTGGTTGGCTTGAAGCCTTCCCAGTTCCATAGCATTGGCTTAGTTGCACTGTCCTGACGGTGAATTTAGATTTAAGCGACAAATTCGCCTAGCTTTGGTTTCCTTAAGATAGGTGCCGACATCGAGGGAGGATATGCGTTGGAAAGGCTGTATCCTAATTATGTTTTAGACGGATGCGACGCCACACTGAACCAACTCATTATTACAAATGTAGCTGTGAAATGAGCGCCCGAAGTAAGAGTTATTTTTACGTTTTTAATGCTGGCTAAAGGGGACTTTAAAAGTATCACCTGGATTTTTATATCTTCTGTTTAAAAGGGCGACATTAAGTGGGGCTAATTGATGAACACGACACTGCACATAAGAGCTCAAACGAGATAGCGGATTAGTTCACTCCCCCTGCCCCAAACAAGTAAATCGGCGACTTCAAGAGGGAAATATATAAATAATCTTTTAAACAAATATCTGCCTAGAGTTTCGTCTCGCAGCGGACTTCACAACCCGCAATGCATGAATGACGAATGAAAGAGAGTACTGATACGTTTAAAATGAAACCGGGCATTCTACCAATTGGCGGGGTTAAGTTTAAGCTTATACAACTTGAGTTTGAAGCCCAGAATCTCGGAAATGAATGCTGAGAAGGAAGACAATAGAACCAGTTTGAAGACGTTGTAGATCAACGGATTCACCGCCCATCCGCAAATTCGGTAAGGACCATCAACTTCCTTGAGAAGGCTCTCCGCCATCTTCAGAACTTGATTCGTTGTTGTTAACTCGTCTTTTTTCTGCGGTTTCCGGTTCAGGCAGAGGTGAAGATTCAGCTTCAAGATAAAGGATAAATTAAAATCTACTTATAAAAACTAAGTAATGAAATTTCGGAACTTCCGATTCAAGACCCACCTGCTCTGATAAAAGAACAGAAATGTTGCGAAATTTTTTGGCAATTTTGAGCCCAAGTGTAAGAAATCGCAGTAAAAAGATGCCTAGTCCCGCAGTATAGGCCAAGATATCCCAGGCGAGCGGACTGGAGAACACTCCTTCATGTTGCCGAGATCCGTACGACAGATACTAGACAAAAAAAGCTTAATTGATGTTGACGGAAACTTACTTGATAGCAGAACCCGAGGCCAAAGACGAAAGCAAGGTAGAATGTAGCTGTGACGATGCATTCCACAGAGCGCTGGGGTCCCCGTTTTTTGAGGTAGGATCGCAGGGTAAGCCAACACTTTACATGCGCTACTTTGTTCAATCGAAGGTGTGGAATGCAGCACCTCCGAGCACGGTGGCTAGATGTCAGTGCATAGAAGTGTTTGGCGTAGAAATGACGCTAGAAGAAGATGAATGCATCAGCAAAATTCAGGGGGGTGCCAATTAGGTCTCACCTGTTGGAACGAACGCTCGGCCACACAGAGAAGGAAAAATATGACAGCGTAAATGTTGAAACGGAGGAAAATCCCGAGTCCGATAACCAGATTGTCACTGGACAAAAAATTTAGTCTATTTAGGCGTTGGAAATAAACAACGGTAGTGTAATGCGAAGATCATCGAGCATGACCCAAGCGATGGTCATCAATTCACTTAAAAAAAGATGGGGATCACGACTAGGTGAAAGGGGAGGCTCTAAACGTTTGTTGGACGTTTGCTGTAAACGTCCAGCAAACGGGTAACCATCTGATGTTACATCTAAGATCTAGTCCTTCATTAACCCCACCTGCGAGCGTTTGTGATTCCATATTACGAATAGAAATGTAATTGGAAATCCGCTTAAACTGATTCCTGAATCGAACGGGTTAAACTTGATATGGGGAAACTATTGGTATAGTAAAAGTTTTCAATACTAAAACCTCGCCTTAGTGGGTCGGGTCAAGATCTGCAACAAGCAACTTAAAACGGGTCACCGAAAAATTAAAAATCGAACTTCCCATCAAAGCAAAAAAAGGTAACTCGAGAAGAGTCCGAACCCAATCTCCTCACCACCCTAGGGCAGTGTTAACGTCAGCTTCCTCGGTGTAATACATACTGGACAGAATTGGAGATGATATCCCGTTCCCTTTAGTCAGTTAATATGATGATTTAATGAGCATGACTAACCATTACGATCAAACAACAAAAAAATAGATAAAAGATCTGCATCAGCTAAAGAGACTGTGAGTCTATGAACTGGGAGATGAGCTACGCATGTCAAGATTTTGACGGACAAAGTGGTCGGCCCACCACAATATAAGCAAAAGTGCTGATACAACATTCCTTTCAATAAAAAGAAAAAAAGAACAGTGAAATAAAGTCTGAATTGGCTGCTAACCGAGACGGTAGACACAAATAGTAAAAGGTAGAGTTCAAAGCCCCGAGTCCCCAAAACCATGTCCAAGCAATTCAAATTTGATCCCTCTTGGTATTCTAAAGAGATCCTTGCAACTTACAGCGTTGCCAACCAAAATAAATCATTTTGAATGCTTCTACGAGTTGGGAACCATATGTGCGTCATGAAATCCGCGATCTTATGATAGAGGTAGAGAACCAGAGTGCCAGGAGTTTGGAAGGGGTTAGAGCCAACAGTCAGTAGTTCAGCTTTTGGAAGAGGTCCGATCAATACTGAAGCGTTGAGTGGACGTAGGGAAGCTGGTTGATTCCATATATGGAAAAATAGCGGTAAAACCGCTAAAAAGGTGACAATAATTACGGAGACCTTAGGATAAAGTTTGGACACCTTCTGTCGCTCCACAGCCTATTCAAAATAAAAAGAACAACCTTTCAGAATAGATTTCTTTGGTGAAAATGTTAAATCCTATCCATCAGACTATAAGTGTACACAGAAATAATAGAGGCAAGCGCCTTTCTTCAAACTTTGAGTTTTGCCCTCTGTGGTTTATGCTAATAAGGCTGTCCTTTTTACGAAACCAGTCATTCAACTTTACAGTTTGTACAGCAATAATCTTCACATTGTTCAGTAATGCACATTAACAGTCAGGAAGCGATGAGTAAAAACAATATTTACCTGGATAATTCGCCATCCAATATCAAGAAGTGTAAAGCTGCTTTTTCGCATACTTTTGCCCTCCCATACGTAGCAGGAAACTAGAAATTGTAAAAATTAATAATCACATCAGAGTATATTATGGCACTTCTGAAGAACATTAAGTTAGGAGGAAATGAATCAAGCCCTGAGGTCCTATCCCAGGATTTCAAACTGTTAGAGCGGAAAGGCACCGAAGAATGAAAAACCAATTTAGAAAACTGTCGTTTATTTTTCATTTGCATTGCTTTTAGATTGACGCAGAGAGCGAAGCTTATCGAGCAAAGCACGGTTTTCGTTCTTTTGATTGAAGAAAATGATAACAATTTCAAAGATACTTTTTTTAGCCAACTCTGGATTTAGCAGGTATAGAAAAAAAGCTTTTGAGTGACGTACACAGACCCGATTGTAGTAGATTGCAGAATGTAAGTAGAATGATAATCCAGATCCTAGGAAATCGAAGGGACATGAAGTTACTGCGAAAACCCATCGAAGAAAAAATGCTAAGGCTCTGAGTGTCTGTAGAGTCATAACTCCCTTCCAAGAAAGTTAATGAAAAGCAGCTAGCAGCTTGAGCGTCTGACGACTCTTTAATCCAGTGATTCTAACGGGTTTAAGCCAATGCAAAGTGAAGAGGAACGTCTCTGGGTGAGAAATTTGGAGAGTAGCCCATCTCCAAGTTCGATTCAGCCAAACACAAAAGTCCAAGACCGTAACTGAATGAGCCACTTTACTACAGTGGGCTGATGTTAGTAGAACATTTTAATCAATAGCAACTCACTATCCAATTGAAAATGTAATAAACACAGGTTATCAATAAGCAATAAGCCTGATCTCATTCAAACTGCTTTACTTTTATGCATTCCCTACCTTGAATGCTGGCGATAATTTAAAAAGAAAAAAGTGAAATTCACGCCTAGTCTAAGTTACTGTTTAATCCACCTGCGAAGGCCATGAAAGGTAAATATTTCATTAGACTATATGCCTAGCGTTCGCTGTTATCTAAACAGCAACCAACAAAAAAAATCAGCCTAAAGAGATAGAGATAGCCGAAAAAGCACAAACTCACAGCCTTTCTAAGTATGACGGGAGAAAAAACTAACGCATAGATAAGGTGAAGAGGAAATATTAAAAGAGCCCTGGTCCGTAGGCAGAGAGGACTTCTAATTCAAACGGAAGAGTCTCAGAGCGGAAGGGAGATCACCCAATTTTCATGCTGAAAAGCGAAGCAGCAACGAAATATCCATCTCGGACGCGCAGCGAGAAGTCACGCTAATTTTGTTGAAGTTCATCCCTTCGAAGAAGACCGAACCGAAGCCAATATAGAGTAACAGTCAGAACAGACAAATCCTATTTATGACGATGTTCAAGAAGAAAGACAGAATGAAGGTGGTGGAGTTCTGAATACAAATCTTACCCCATGGGAGGACGTAAGATGGGTTGCCCATCAAGAAGCCAAGGTGCTGGGACCCCTCACCTCGACAACTGGGTAAATAATTTTCACGCGCAGCCGGACATTAGGGAGATCCCATAAGTTAAACTAGGCTCGTCATTATTTTGAACAAAAAGAAACAGAGTAACACTGTACCACTCACTAAACTACATAACAGTGTAAATGAAAAACCTGAATGTCGAATTTCAAGGAAAACGGCTACCATCTGACGGCTTCCCAAAAGGATTTTGTGACGAATTTGGTCTTTCGAAACTCCCAGGCAAAAAATCAATCAAGTGAAAGGGAAAAGCACCAGATGGATGCCAAGCAAAAAACCCATAGGATAAATCTCGTGATAATCCATCAATATTGAAATTACTAACCGCTTTCCGATTGAGCGTAGGAAGGATCCGACATGCCCTATAAGAAGACACAAAGTCCATAAATCTGGTGGGAACGAAAAGATAAGCCTGGAACAAAGTAACTGCACTCACTTGAATAGCATAGAAGTACCAGAGCACAAAGGGTGCATCACATTCAGCAACACCTGTACTCCCAACATCTGTATGTTCCTCAATAGGACTCGGAATCACCTCGAAGTCCCCAACACTACCTCCGACACCACTTGGAGGAACATCTTCCATTCCAACGGTTCTAACGGAAAGTTGTTTCAGCTGCAATTGTTGTGGTTGGTGCTTAACCTGGGAAGTGGATGTTGTTACAATTGTAGGTGAATCGGAAGTAGAGGCTTCTGTACGTAAAACGGAAGCGCGTTCCCGGAGGGCAGCTTGCTCGTCATCGGAGCCTGAGGAGGACTCGTCGCTTCGGACATCACTGTTCATTCGCTCGTACTCGGTTTCTGAGGCTGGATGACCCTGTGAAAATAGAATGAAACTTACTAAATCGGCAAAACCTTGAACCAGTCATTCTTCCCTAGCATAAATAAACTAATGAAATATTAATCATGGATTTAAATGTGCAGAAGCACGCAAGTTCTCGAGCAAAAAATAGATCGCGCAATATCCAGTGCTTTCAGGAAAGCAACTCGTGAATAACTGGTGTTAAGAATGAAAAAAATGTGCGGTTTTAGGCAAAAAACCACGAGACTATCATGGACTAGGGGAAAAGTTGTTGGCTATAACCATCCCGATTTTCCCATGAGAAGCTGATGTACTGCGCAGGACTCGCTCACTCAACAATATTCGCATTGAGAAGTGAAAGTCACGAGCACTTAACTGGAAGACTCAATGCAGTTGAGAAGGGATAAAAGGGGTGATGAGCCTATCTGAGATATTACTGAGAGATGAACGTGCAGCAGCCTCTAAGCGCTAAAACTCTAAAAAGCTCGTTTCACATTAGTATATTATCGAAGCATGTAAGAACGGCATGATTTTCGAGTTTGTATGGACAATATTATCACCATTCCTACAAAAGGACCTTCACAGTGCTCACAGGATTGAGTGAAATTCTTAGCACAAACCCCAAAGACAGTATTATAACTAAGCCCACAACATGTGCCTTGACAATGAACATTTTCGTGCAATTTAAGCAAGCGTGCAGCATCAGATACCAAAGCCGTCATCATCTACCCATTCGAACATTCTTAGCGTTTTTCTAGAGATCGTTCTATGACCTTTTCCACTCAAACCTGGCCTATAAAGACAGCCGATAGGGACCTAGTTTTGCGATATGAGGCCACAGTTGTAGGTAGAAGACAGACGCATTCCCAATAAGTCTCTTGCTTACTCCTTCAAGCCTTGGCACTCGGGATATACCGGCTTGGAGCGGCCCGGCTAACAGTTTCAAAAGTTCTAATCGGAATGATCCCCATGGTGTCAAATTAACAAATGATTCAAAAAAAACATTTTCGAATGGTTTGCTTGGCTTGCACAACCGCTGCTTAAATATCGAGATGTTGCGATACAGACTACGCCGACACATGTCCCTGTCGAGCTTGCTGATGTTTGAAGGGGATAGTAGTAGGAACCACAAGCCCCAATTGCGTCATCCTTGTTACGTGCGCGCAAAGAACGGAGGAACACCTGTGGTGTGATATGTTGAAAATGGGATTCTGACGTGCAGGGTTGAAATGGCGTCCCTGCCTCACAATTTGTTGCTTAAGTTGTTAGCACCTATCGTTCCCAACCAGTGCAATAATATTTAAATTTATTGGCTAATATTTCCAGCAAGAGATGAGACGTGCAAGTAAATCAACAATTGCCTAATCCTGGAGATAAGAGTGCAGGCAATAAGACTTACACGCTTCGCCAACAAGACGCCGTCGGTTTTCGGAGGTGCAGCTGCAAATAGCAACGTATGACTGCAGAGAACTATTCACTATAGGACCTTGTTACTCTGATAAATGCAAGTCTGAGTCTCGTTCACCTCATATTGCTATCTGCACAAATATGCACATACAAGCATGTGTCTCCAGCAATACTTGAACAAGACTCCGCCATAGTAGCAGAAATAGATAGAAATCAACACGTGAACCTATTTTTATTTCAAGTAAAAGGCTGTGTCGAGTCTGATAAAAGGGATACAAACCAATTATCACCAGATTTTTTGACTGGAAAAATGAAGCATTCAAGGTCCTACCATCCATATTTAGATATCAATCTGAATTTACCAGCTGGAAGCCTAGTCAAAAGCCTGATTTCTCAAACAGCAAACGTCATCTTTGGATCCACGTTAAGAAAAAAGCATCTTTTCGAGATTCTGCGAGGCAGCAATCACTATAAACTTCAATATTAGAGTAAGAAGGCAGAAGCTTGAATGGACTTGCTGAGAAACATTACCGTAAGGTTAACAGTTGTCAGCTACTAACCGAAAATCTAGAGCGATATACTCTCAAGTCTAAAAAAAACAACAAGGAAGAGAAAGGAGGAGAATCGAATGAGCCTATTCAGTAAAAGGAATTTTAGAAATTACTTAGAAGGATTTCAGACAACCAAAAATAGAGTATGGGAATGTTCATTTCTCAGACATAGCAAGAAAGGATGTAGAAAAGTCACTGAATTTTATCAGCTTTCGAACGCTCATTAATATAGCGAAGGTTTAACGCCTAAACTACACATTTTAAGGTCCTACCGCCTCAATCACAATTGCGACTTTCCATAAATGAACCACACCTGGCCTCAGCTTTGAAAGCCTCTATAATCTGAAGGAATCGTAAACCTGTCACTTATTTGTAAGTACAAGTAAAGAATACAAAGAAGACGAATTCTTTCAGCCTGGAGTGTGCATCCAACAAACCTTAAGGTACACAATCCGTCAACATATACTGGCTAATGTAATTTGTATATAAACAATTCAGAAATCAGAAACAGAAAGAATATTGAATAAATAAATACAGCAGCGCTTAAATTAATGAAAACGAGTGAATAAAGTTTCTGTTCGCGAGCACAGTTCAAAAGAGAGAGAGATCTATTTGGCCGGAGCAACGCCCATCCTATTCCTAAAAATGCCTGTGGTTTTGAGTAGAAGTCATTAAACACCAGATGGGTTTGAAACGCAAAAACTGGGATTAGTGGATCGGTGGTGAGGCGATCACGTACAACTTTGGCTCAAGTAACAACATAGATTTGAAAAATGTCGAGCATTGGTTAAAAACGGACCTTTAACGAGGATGGGTTACATGAGATTTCCTCATTCTGAGAGGGCAGAAACTGCTAAGATAACCGTTAAGACAAGCAAGAGTCGAAGATTAGAAAGGTCGAAGGCATTTAGATGTATGGTCAAACGCAAGACTGGAAGCGAACTCGGATGATCTCGACATTTAATGAACTAAAGTTTGACAATGCAAGATGCCCCTTATTACTTCTAAAGATCTAAGTCTATGTCGAAGCAAAGCACATTCTTAAAGAGAGCCTTGGTTACTCTAATTATTGGAGCTCCGCCGATAAACTTCAATCTCCGGCTATATGACGAACCGAACGGGCACATGGCAGCGACACCACCAAAGTGCACGTTAACATCTCATTATCATGTCTAAAATTGCTCTGTTAGTTATCTGCCCATCCCTCTCTAGTAGGATTAAGTAACTTTCTGAAAAACAGACTAACAAATAAAAAATCTGGATCTTCAACTAAGCCGGAAGTCAGCGTTGAGGTTAATTGTCTAGTGTCCGGAAATTTATTGGCTGGTCAAACCTACTCTCAACCTCCTCGTGGTGCCCACCTGTAACCCCAGGGACAACTCTGGGGACTAATGAAAGGGTCGGCGGGATAGGACTAATCACCCACCGAACGTATGAAATTAGATTATGCCAGCAGAAGTACAACTCCGTAGAGCCTGGTAAACGAAGTACGACGCAAATACCTAGATTCATGGTCCCAAACTGGACTGTGGAAAGCGGGTGCATGTAGCAATGAATGGAACCTCTGCCAAAAAGTTGAAAAGATTGTCTGCCTTAACAATGTCGAAGACGGACAAAGTGCCACTACGAAGCTGAACTTCTACCTGTACTATGAAACTATGCCAGAGAAGCTATCAGAGAACCGAAGACGTCGATAAACGCTTTGCTTCTTCTGCTACTTGTTGTAAAAGATACCCGTACTTATGCTGTACCCCTAATAAGTCCTTGAGGCTTGCCCTAATGGGTAAGGAGTAAATAAAAAATACAAAATTGACTGTTGTGGTTTGCTAAAATATTTGGGTCTTTAAAGCGTATTAGCTGAATCAGACAAGTGCGCAGTTATCATCGATGCTAAAGCGAATTCCAGTCGATGAAACTCACATGGAATGGTGGCTGAAAGGGATGCACAGAAGACGCAAAAGAAATCCAGAAAACATCAATACGCGTGGAAACCCAACTCCATCGTCCCGTGGTGCTATGGGGTATATTCAGTCCTGGTACGTAACTAGAAGCCGACAGCCCCTTGAAAGATTTACGATTTGATTAGCCACCACTACTAACCTGGCCACCGGCCTGGCAGTCCAAACCAAAACCACACTCGATCAATTAGTCCCACCTCAATTGACCTGATATGACCATTGTAGATTTCTCTCCGTTGTCAGTCTCTAAGCCAGTATGCAATGATTAATCGTTTTTTTCCGGCTTAAAATAGATTAGTTATTTACCATTACCGGCTTAATGTAGAGTTAAATCAGTAGGGTAAGCCACTCAGTTTTAAATGCAAGGAGTAAATGAATGTTACATAAAGATCACCAACAATTAAGGAAAACTGAAGTGCATGATGATGATGCACGGCTATTTTCAGTCAACGGGTGGCGGAAGTACCTAACGAACCACCTACCTTCGAATAATGTGTCAAGCATGTCACGGAGTGAAAGTGTGCCCTCCTCAGACGTTCTTCTACCTTGTTATGCATCCAAAATTTGCTCAGTGACCCTAACTCCCATTTTAGAAAATCATTGTTTGTGATCCAAACATCCAAAATCTTACACCTTAAAGCTCGATACATGTTGGCCCTGGAGCGATTTTCAAAGAACCTAGGCCTTTCCTTATCAACTGATAGTTGAAACACCCGCCAAAACATACTGGAAGAACATGAACTTGAACATCTGAACAAAGATCTATTCTTAGGGTCAATAGATCCATTTCCCACATTTAGATATGGTTATAACGAGGCAAAATTGTCAATTTTTTTGAACAAAACTCTGTTCTGAGACAACCACAAAAGTATCTTTATCAAAAAATCGAGAGCAGCACCAAACTTTGGTATAAGGAGAGAATGAGAAATAGGGTGAGCAATTAAATTTGGATGGCAAGCTAGCAATTGCAATGACAAAAATTATAGAGCGGAGAGAGATGGTATGGAAATATAGTGTAAAAAAATTTTACCTTGGTCCCCTAACAAAGATAAAAAGATCACTGTTATTATGGGAACTTCCATGAAAATTCGAGATTCAACCTTTAATGTAGCTTCTATAAATTCTGGTCTGTGTATTACAACTCTCTATAATGAATCGACAAACTTTCGTAATCGAATACCTGTACTTTACAGAAATGTTGAAGAGGCCTTTAGCTGGCGAAGGTTAATCTCGAGAGCATAAGAAAACGAGGAATCAAATCCCATCGACCACCAACTAGACTGGGATTGGAGTCCTCTCCTAATGTTAACTGTATTTTTCGGAAGATAGCTCCACTTGCATAGGATGATAATCTGACCATGAATGATAGCGATCCTTTAACACTACAGTGAACGATGAACGACAGACTTAACCAAATTCACAGAGGGTACTAAGATGGTCGGAACTATCAGCTGCACTAATTTGGCAAATCAGAAAGGGGCATAGCTGCAAACTAGCCAAAATACACATATCTGTGTCAGATCGGATTCATAAAGGCTCGTATTAGATCTCTTATCCTAGCCATAAACACAGCTCAACCGATTGAACTTAGAAAGATGAAGAGCATAAGGAACATTTGAACAGGAAAAGTGCCTTCGTATTTCTCCATTTAAGCCTATCTTAATGTCATATAGTGACTAGTAGGAGTATTAACTGTAAGTGATATTTTACATACCATCGATTCCATAGAGGGCTTTTTCTTGATAAAATTCACCACTTTGGTCCTGGACACTTGTCCACGCTTTTGAGCTGCATTAGAACCCCTACCGCGAAATTTCAAATCAGAGTTATGGATCATGTTCTATAGCACCACATAAACACAATAGCAGTTAAAGATATACCTGCGACAAGCAGGAACTAATGCGCTATTTGATGTTGGAAGATTCTTTGAACCAGTAAGGGAAGAACCAGTGCAGATGGACTCAGGAGTTGTATTAGATTCGATAGAAGTCTGGGCATCGTCTGGCAGCCTAGAGCAATAAGATTTTTGAAGTTGATGACGATGATAGCCGGCACGTTGAACAAAAATCTTATAAAAGTTGGCCCGCTGACGTCGATGGGCTGTGAGGGTATCGCTGAGGTCAAGGTCATCGTCTTCATAATCGTTATCATCAACATCTGCATCCGGTTCCTCATCTCCCTCCTCCTCCTCTTCCAGTTGTTCGGTTTCTTTTCCCTTTACTAAATCCAGTTCTTGGGGTTGACTAGAAACATTTTCGTCTTCTACAACTGCATAATATTTAAAAACAAGCGATGAAATCAACCTTTAAGTGGTAACGCATTAACGACAAATATTAGAGGATTCCCTCAAAGTGAAAAAAACCAAACAGACACTTTTTAAATTAGCTTCCCAAAATTGTAATACTGGGTCACACTGAAAGGCCAGTCAAGGGTCAGGACGACAGAAGTTACTCTAAGGTCATCAAGCTAAGCTTTACTGCTGGATTCAGGTAGAGTTAAATGTTCAAAATTACTTCCATTCTATACGTCTTGTGAACTAATTCAATCTGCATAAATGGACAGTCACCCTCATTGGATCAGATAATATAAGGAGAGCGAAAGTGATTCATTACCTGAAGCACCCTTTATTGCAGGAGTCGAAATTTGCTGAAAGGTGGAATAAAAGAATCAAGAGAGTACTATCATAACAAAATAATGGATTTCAAATAACGAGTGATCAAACAAACCAAATTTGCTCGATCCCCGTTAGCATTGGAGTTTCTAAAACAAATAAACTTTCAATGAATACACAGTCAAAACTAGGGCTAGTCAGTCAATATGGTGATTCAGTATGCCTGACTAAATTAATGACTCTTTAATTCGTAAAACGGCTTATTTCAGAGGAAGGGACAGAGGTGAGAGGTCTTCAAATCAAGAAGCATGGGGTGTTCGAGCTTGTGGGCAATCTTCACATAGGCAGGAGCAGAAGATCACAATATGACTAGGCTACTCAAGAGTTAAAGTTCTACCTAATCTTTGGACGACTGCTGAGGAGACCAAACGCCACAGGAATCACACTGGCCCTATTCGATTACTAAGTCCCCTCCTTAACTTGTTTCACCTTTCAATCTGCCCTATTAGAATCTCTTCAATAGTATACTTTGGTCCTTAACAAAAATATCTATTAATGAACGATTTCAACTACTGCTATTGCCAATTGGCCACTCCGATGGTTGGCGACCAACAATATCCTTTGATCGACTGAAAAGAGGCGATAGAAAGGTAGGCCCACCATGAGTTAACGCAAATCGGTGAATTACACACAATCAGATAGTGGTTTTTCTAGAACATAACGTGAGGCACCAAACAGGGAAACGAACCGCTACATAAATTTTTCGATCAAAACAAATAGTTGAAAAAAATCCTATTTGGATAGTATTCTAGTTTATTGTTTCCTAGGTGTGACTTGATACGATGAATAACGCACAGTCTTGATTAAGCACTGTCATGAATACCGATTACGAATTTTCTGATCCAAAAGTGAAAAGGGTTCTGTCGGTTTGATTCTCAAGCCTTGATGATGTGACGGCAACCAGCGTTGAAGAATCAGCTGCGAGAGTGCAAATAACCACATAAGAACAAAGGGAACCTCTTCTAAAGCCAACCAAGAAGTGGACTCGTTGTAGTTTGGAAGGAATAACATTGTTCCCTTAAACGCTTGAGTATATATACCTAAATCTTAATTATAAAAACGTCGTACCGTTCTAGCTATACGAATAACTTGCCCTTCTCTTTACAAGCCAGACCTTTTGATAATAAAGATAATCGGAACTCACGTTTCATTTGGGTGGAATGCGTTCTCTAAAATAGGGAAAAAGCATTAACTTAGATATAAATTAACCATCTACTTTTACAATCATCCGCGGTCCATCCAAATTGCATAGAAATAGATAGCCATATAGATTGAGCCATCTCTTTTAATATAATTTTAGTAATAAACTCAACAGAGAATCAAAGAGCACATTTTACCACAGGTTTTGTGAAAAGCTAACGGTTTTAGTATAGCAACTCCTCACCCGCCTCTTTTTTTCGCGCAAAGCTGACGATGAGCCGAGTGCACATCCCACCCGGCTACAGCATTGACCCGTTTAACTGCAGTGGAAAAGAATGATTCCGAGATTTGTGCTTACAGATTCGATGCTTTTTCTTGTACCCAAGGCAATGAGACGTAGTATAGGATGTAATTCTAATCTTCAGGTGTCTTCTCAATGCAAAGAATGAAGCTGGAATAGTGGAAGACACTACCAATTCTTTGGAAAAGGGGGCTGGATTTTTCCTGCAAGTCTTCAAATCGAGCGGTCATTACACGTATACTCAGTTTCCTACAGATATTTTCAAAGCAGCAGATGCTAGCAAAATTACCACTAGAGTGTTACTGAGTTACTAAACATGCATATGGGCTGTCGACCCATGCGGTTGTTTTAACCGGTACAATAGCGCAGTCAGGAACTTGGCCAGGTGAATAGAGTTCGAAATATGAATATACTAAAGCTCCATATTTCAAGGACACGCCTCCAATAATCTGCTCACACTCAAAATGGCAAAAGAAGCCCCATATCGACTGTGAACAGGGAGTCCTATTCTCCAACCCAGAATGATAAGGATCAAGCCAGTACGACGATTCACATACCCCAACGACAAAATAACATTCAGTTTTGTGGGTGTCGATAGGGGCTTGAAGGTAGGAACGTGAACTCGCAGATCACTTATTCTGAATTCAGTTATGATGCAGAAATCCAACGAATTGGCTGGAACAAGAGGAAGAATTCCTGATAAACAGGATACCTTGCTTTTTTCCAGTGGTGTAGCCTAATTTACATGACCATATAAATCCATGGACAAAGTCACGCAGATTGAACTTACTTTAAATTTAATCGCCTTGAGCAATCATCTTCGCTTTACTAAGAAAACTGCCTCATTTTACATGATCTTATGATTAAAGAAGTAAGATGGAATATAACACCGACTCCTGGGAGCTGAAGATCACCCTAATCTTGTTCTCCTCCCTGCAAAATTAATTAAAATAATAAGGAATGGAGATAGATGGATCCGCAACTCTCTGTTAGATGCAAAGAAGATTTGGAGACCGTTTAGCAGTAGGATTAACTGACCCCAAACTTCCACAGAAAGAGATAACTTTGCCCCTTGCTGAGGCACTCGATCTTTTCAGTTTGGTATGGGATTCGAAATCAGATATAAAAAAATGCCAACGCGTTCAATAAATTCAAATCCTTAATAGCCGTGCTGATTGCGACGCAGTCAAGAGAGAGGCTGCGTTTGCCCTTAGTGAGTGGAAGTCATGAATTATAAAAGCGACACCGAACTGAGATTTATAAAGAGATTTTACACCGAAATGGCCATCTTCCAAGCCACAAATACTCTACGGTCCAGTTATTACAAAGAGGTCATTTGTGATGTAAAACAGCACTTAAAAATGATGAGATTTACGAATCTAACTGTGGACCAAATATATGAGAAAGCCCTGTGCTATTTCACACCGCTTTTGAAAAAGTACCGTCAAGAGCAAGGGTGTAAACGGCAAGCGGTAAATTCGAGTCCTAGACGTATTATTTTATGTGATGAGAAAAGTCAAAGTCACCAACTACCATAGCCAATGTACGGAAACTAATCAAACTAAACGACCTTGTTTTACGATTGTGTAAATTATACTTGAGTAATATATGGCTTCGAATTCCATGGAGTCGAAGTTACTAACTGCTATTTAAGTGTTAAACCGTCAACAATAATCCCAGCCTCCTAAACATACTCAACCATTTTTATCTTCATGATACACTCGAAACAATTTTACGATAAAAGTATCACCGGTTAAAACGTGATTAACGAGGAAATGGTGCAACTAAACCTTTTGGATAAAAACAAAAACATAGGTCTCCGCTAACCGGTGATTTCCGGTTCTTCACTCCCGGATTCTTCATCTCCACCTTCCACACCCTCCTCCCACTTCGAGAGGTTCTTCAGTATCTTTGGGGATAACTGTTGCTGAAGGTCAGCCAGCACTTCAGGATCAGTCACTCCACGCAATTTCGCCTCCTTGAAATGCTTGATTTTTGCTTCAAGTGGTACGACGGGAAGAGACAAGCAAAAATCAGGACTGAGAGAGGCACTGCGCTTGCGGGAGTAATGGTTTACCTCTACATTGTCAGCTTCGTTCGCTGAATTATCGACGGTAGACGGTTTAGGTTGTGTTGGGGCTGGAACTTGAGATTGATCACTTTGACCCATTCGATTGATAATAATATCACGTTTAGAGGGGGCCAGTTTGAGTGAGAGGCTACGGCGAGTACAATTTGGTGGGTTAAAAGTCTCCGAGATTTCAGATTCAGGGTCTTTTGACTCTTCGAGTACTAGCGATTCTTTGACAGGCGACTCGTTTTCACCTGCTTCAAGCAACTGCTGGCTAAAAAGAATGCGAGTATTTAATGATATGAAAGACAGATCATACCAGCTGGGCAGACTATCTCTTTCTCTGGAGATATTATTAGAAGAGGAAGAGATTTCTTTAACTGGTGATTCAGTAAGGACGGCTTCTGATCGTGACAATGCCTCACTTAGGTTCGAGGAATTGACCTGCAGCAGCGGAAGAGGAACTGGCGTCAGAGATTGTGGGGGTTCTAGATCGGTAAAGGATTTGCCAGAAGATGGAGACCGTTTGCGTTTGAGCCGCTGGGGATCATAGGCGGTGATCTGTGCGTGAAGGATGCCGAGCCCAAGTCCCAACGCCATTGGAACCAGAATGTCTGAGGTAGTAACCTAAGTCAAGTTCATAAGCGAGAACTTTTTCGAAAAAACATCTTAAGTACTCTATCACAATTTATGATCATAACTGACGCTACTCCAAACATGCAAAATTTGATATACCGGAGGACGTTCCATCAATAAACTCGTTACTAATTGCAAGAAGCAAGGCCCTTTGCTACAGCGGGAGAAATAACAAGCCACCGCTGAATCCGCCTTTCTCTAATCCAAGGAAAAGAGTTGCAAGGCAATTTTCCTTAAGTGGGCTTGGATGAATGTCATCTGATAAGATGACGTAAGTACAGCATCGGTACATAAAAACAGTTTTACAAAGGATAATCTAAGCCTCACCTCTTCACAGTCCTATAGTTGAAATGAAAGCCTTCTAAGTGAATGGAAGCTGGCCACATTGGTTGGTCAATGCAGCCCCTCAGAGCGCTGACCAACGTCTTTGTAATCTAATCTGAAATGTGTGATTTGTCTCCCAGAAAAAGACAAAAGTGGGAAGCCCTAACTTTTTTAATCTGCTATTTAATATCTCTATAAACTAAATGGAATGTAATGACTGTACTAACGGGTGACCACTAAGAAAGTACTTTGAAAATTGTAACAATTGATAAGTGGTAGTTTTACATCGTATGATAAATATAGCGTGAAAATAAGTTCACCTTGTAAATTAACACACTCAGATTCCAAAGAGATAATAAAGTTGAGAAAGTTAATTATGACGAAAAAAAGAAAGTAGTAGACAATCAGTTTGACCTAAAAACTAATACAGGCTTAGAATGCGAAAATTTTATGGAGCCTATAAAATAAAGAGAAAACACCTCAAAAAAGTAAAAAGAGGGGCTAAGAAACTAGATAGTGAATGACTACAGCTAGAACAAAACTGAAATTGAAGTTGAAAAACAGGTAAATTTATGATCAGGAACGACTGCCTTTCTTATTGGCTAGCGGTAGTGAATCATGTAAGCAAAGTGAGCTGAGCGTAAATGAATATTCATGTGCTAGGAGGCCACGTTTAGTCATTTAAGTGCATATTTGCATTCCTCATATTTGTAGACGCTCAATATGAATCATTCGACTAATAGTCGATTTCCACATAAATGGATTTTCTGATAGTCACCTGTTCTGATTATATACTAAAAAAACGAATAACTGAGAAGAGGCTCATTGATTAAAGATATCCTTGTTAACAATATGAGAAAGACCGTAACAGCGAATAACTAATCAAGCTGATTCGGAAATAAAACTATGGTATCTGAATGCCAAACTGCCTGAAATCACCGTAGAAAAAAAGTACAATGCAGTAAATCTGCATCTTTCGTAGATTAACTCAGAAGGGGTAAAATAGAACACAGAACCACGAAAACTTAAACGGAAACAAGTCAATTAAGTAAATAATGATTAAGAACACTTATAAACGCCAAATTCATCATGCATGAAGGAATTGTGCACAAAAAGGGCATGGAAATAAGGCCACACCTTTGTAGTTCGAGGGTCAAGAAGCAGGTAGCAAACGACCTGAAGAATCTGCAGAGCGAAGTGAAACATGATGTAATTTGCGACACGGGGCGACGTGTGTCTTGACCAATAATCACGATGGATTGAAGCAAAGGCAGTCGTCTTAATTCCACGCCAGATTTCAGTGGTCCAGTCATGTTTCGTTTTGTTTTTGTAAGCGGATCCTCGAATAAATATATACAAACTTAAAAAAGTCCTATGATATTCGAATATAGTTTATATAAGGAGGCTACCTTTCAATACATCTAAATCAACGCGATCTTTATTGTAAGCATGCACCTTGTCCGATTTTGTCCCTAGTTCCTAAAAGGGCTTTTATGCTTATGAAAAATATCGAATTTAAGCAAAATTTAAGATTAACAAAACAACATACATGAAATGCAATCGAAACAGATAACAATATAAACGTGATTTATGTTAACCTGCAAATAAAAGAAACAAAAAGACTCACTCGAAGAATGCGTTGTTCTATGCTTTTGTCCCATAACCAAGCATCATAATATACAAGCTAAAAATTTGGAAGTGAAACGCACCTAACCTCAGATTGAAACCAGGATATACAGTCCGGCAACCCCATGGTTTAAACCGCGGCAAATAAGCAATCACATGAAGACCAATGGAACGAGACTCTCAAGAGAATCCAATAGGATTTTTTGACCTTGACAAATATTACTTTTAGTATAGCTAAATATTTCACAATAGCATATTCAAGACCTGAAATGATTGTAACTAAAAATTTAGCTGCATTTCAAAGTTATTGATTGAAGTTATAGGGTTGAAAAATGATGTTCTTATTTCCAGTATTTCCTTTTAAGAAGCCTTTTAATCGTTTTAGTTAGGGCAGTATTAACACACCTACAGTGTGTTCTTCCGGTTGAGGCAAAGTTTTTCCCTTAGGTTGGTTTAAACGTTATCCATGAGTACTAAACATTATTCCAGTTTCGTGTGTTTTATAAAGAACCAATAATCAGTTGACTATCTGTTCTTATTTAACTTTATGGGAATATTCATTGATAAGATCGACTGTTTTAGGGGAAAAAATAGTGTTCAGTATACCTATTGCTGCTTTCAACCAATAGAAGCGTGTTCTTTAACATATGCCATTTAGGCCTGGATTCACACTAATGGTCAATCATCAATCCCGGCTGACATTCGGCTAGGTTATTAAATCATCTACTTGGATTAACATCCGACCATTTGTGAACCAATCCTCAAAGCCTTCTTTTTTACCAGCGTCTTCGCACCAGGCGACGCTAAGCGATGACCGACCAAGGTTAGATTCCAAAAAAAGTGAAATTTCAGATTAGATTTACGAGCAAGCGTTTGGCGAAAATAAATCAAGATAACAATCAGGCCTAATAACTTGGTCAAGCTCAAATTAGTGTTTTTATGTGATCCTGGAGTTTCCTAGAGAGTTGACATCACTTTGAAATCCATTAATCGTGGAGCTTTTAGACGAACATAGCGCACGATTTATGCGGTGTTTCCCGTGGTTCATGTCTCTGCAAGTTTACTAACGCTAGGTTTGGTTGATATCAACTTGGTGATTGTAATTATTTTATGATAACAAGCGTTTGCATGCGCAAATTCGGCAGCGTAACACCAATAATTACGTAAATAAATAGACAAAAAAAAACTTACATAAACTATGTTGAACAAAACCTTGCGGCTATAAATATACCGATACACCTCGGTTTGACGCTAAGTCATTGCAGACAAATGGATTCAAATCTTCGACCGCCATTTATAATCTGGTTAATACAACCGATTAATACCCATATTTTGTCAGTGGTATACATGTTACTTATTTATTTGAAAGTAGGAAATAGTTTTCAACAGAAGAAACTCGCTGAATTGGCTACGAACTTCATTATGGATTTTCAATAGGGCTAACTAACTGAAATGCAAAGTTTTAGAACTCATAGTGACTCTTATGAATTGATTTTGTCAAAAAGTATTATTTTCTACAATAATTTTATCCTTCAATGGCTGAAAAAGGTAAGGAACTCTAAGTTGTCAATTTACTCACAAGGGACACATTCAAAGCTATCAGATAGTAAATAGCCCTCACCCCCTTCTCTCACATTCAAACTGTTAGGAACATATACATAAGTTTTATAAGAATGCTAAGTAGAAATAGATCATTTCTCTTGAAAATCAAGTGAAGGAGTGAGAACAGTAAACGCACTCCTAGTAGAGTCAGCCAGATGGTCCTAAGACCATTCAAATAGTAGTACACGTGTACTTGTAATCTTATCCATTGTTCCTGAACGAGCGTCGGTGTGTCTCGACCGTGGCTGTCGCTGGAAACCTCTCTGTTGTGCTAAGACGTTTGCGAATTGTATTGTTTGGGTTCTCGTTCCTCAGAGTTGTTAACTAATAATTTATCTACTCTAAAATTCTTTCTTAAACGAATCCTTCATCGAATTCGCTGTTGTTTAATAGTGTAATTCAGTGTAAAATGCGCTGGTGACAGACATGGCCTGTACCTCAATCGCTGCATAGTGAAGATTGCGCAGTTGTGTGCTACCTGGAAACTTTGTAGCCTTATTTTGAGATGCAGACTGAGTGTTCAAAAGGGATCGAAAAGGAGGTTCAGTAAGCAAAGACTCTTCTATTTTGGTCCATTTTAGGACCTTAAAAGTGGTGCTCATGCGCTAAAGCGCATAGTTAAAGAGGACTGGCCAGGCTTATGAACATGATGGTAAATGTTGACAGTGTGGCTTTAGTGGTTCATGAGATATACGGGCGAAGATAGTGAAAATGTGACCACATACATCATCGTTTTGTTGAAAAAAAATGCGACTAGATTGAAACGTTGGATAATTTGAGTCAACCTGAAGGCATTTCCACTTGAACATTGCTAGGATATCTACCTTTAAGACGAGTTAATCGCTTCTCCTTTCTTCCATAGGCATGAATGCTGAAGTGTCTTTGAAGTATTTTGAGTGCCATTTTTACCTATTTCATGGATTATTAAGAATGCATTTTACTTTCCCTAATTTCGAAATATTCTCCAAAAAAAATCCGAAATAATCTGTTGTACAGCTAAGTCATAACTGCAAATAACAAATAATTCAAATAAAAGATGTTTAGCTGGGCCATGTGGTTGAGAGATTCAATTTTGAGGTGCTGTGCTATTACTCGAGTGATTTAAATATGTGTTATTCTGATATTTCCATTCCTCAAAACAATCGAACTGACTGCTAATTTTCTCGTAGATAAATAATTTTACGTTTCCGATTTGAAATACATATTGCTTTAGTTTGTTTTTTTTTTGCACTTAATAATATCAAGGGATCCAAAGGCGATTATTTTGAGCTTTGGCGATAAACCATATTTTAAAACTTTTTTTTAAAAAAGCACGACCATTAAATTTGGGGTACATTCTCAGTCACTGAGGTATTAGCCAATCATTGATCAGCCAGATTGCATGCTAGTCTACGATTTCGATGCGTTTACAGTGTCATAGCCTGGTGAAGATAGATAGTTCTTCTAAGGCTCCTTATGGTTATAAGTTGGGTAGCACGAAAAGTTCGTGATGAATTGAGAGGCATAAAAATAACATGAATGAGATTTTTCGATGATTTTTCGCCACACTTCAAATTTCATCGAACGGGGAGCAATTTATCAGCTTTTCTTCTATTTTCTTGGTTTTAATATCGTATTTTGAACGGGTTATGATCTCTATCCGCTTCACTGTTTACAACTCAAACTGTACGAAACGGTGTTAAGGTATTCATCAAATATGAGGGGTAAAAGATCATTTTGTTACCTTGGCTTGATCAAGAAATATGCGAGAATAATGTAACCCAATACTTTTAACTGCACGCTAATGGTAGCTGAAAGCAAACAACTATAAGGTACAAACTGAAGATTAATTTATTTCTGAGGATTAAGTGGTCAGAACCAATTTCAATCACTCTCCCGAGAAACTCTTACCAAACCTCCGAATGATCTCTTTGATTGGTTTGCATGAGGTCAGTAAATGCTTCACTGATAATACGAGGAGTTTGGTTAATATTTCTTAAAGTAGCAAACAAAAGTAGGCAAGTGCCTCCAGACTTCGATAATGAAAGTCACGAACAACAGTTTCTAGATTCCATCCACGTCCTTATCCAAAGTTTCATTTATAGTAGGTCATTGGCATCCATGGAAAATGGTTTTCAGTAATCCAAACAACTGGCTCATAAGGCGAAATGAAAAGTTTTGAGGTTCATAAAAAAAATGAACTTTCTGTGGATTGAATCAATTAACTTATTTGTGTGTTGAAGGCATGATTTGTTGGATGAAAAGAGCATTTGTGTTTCGACTAAATGCTTCAAGGAATTTGAAGCAAGAAGATAAAAAAAATCAGTTGAAATCGTTTTATGCCTTTTGTTTGTTTGAAAAATGATATCCATTTTCACATCCAGCTTCCAGAATTTGTTTTGAGGGAAGAAATGACCGTCTTTTTATGCGTCACTTTAGGGGGTTCAGGGTAATGGTGGCAATGAAGTGACCTTCCGTTTGGGAACCTTTGGTTTTACAGTCATAAAAATGAGTTTTAAATGATTTTAAACTTGACACAACACGATTCCAATACCGATGTTGATTGTTTCCTGGAATGCAATTATTCCCTGGATCTATTCACTCCTCTTTGAAGATTAATTGAGGCGGATTTTTAATGATTCAGGATGGTTTTTAAAAAAGTAGGGACTTGACAGCCAATCCGGAAAGTGCTTTTTCAAAGGGAAGCTTTAAATAAAAAACAACTAGAAGGAAGACCAGCAATGATCAAGGACTGTTGAGGTCCTTTGTCTCCCAGACCAATTATTATCTAATAAATCATGTAGTCGGTTTTGAGATGGCAGTTCATAAACACCCTTTCCTTTTTGATAGACTCAAAATGCTTATACAAGGAGCAGTTGTACGGATCATTCTTTCTTAGGCAATTATTAATAGTGCATAGTAATAGGGATAAGCTCAATTAAATGAGGAATCCAATCATTAGGCGTTTATCTCACAGATACGCGAGGTTTTCATTATTCTTCTAAAAATATGGTTAAGGTATTGCGTTTCAGCAAACGATTGGTCAGCCATCCAATTCTCTCGCATCCAGGATTCAGCGCCCTAAAATCTCTTACCTTGACCTCTTTCTTAGAAGTAAACCAAACAGTGTGGACGACGGTTAGATCCATCGAAATATTACACTACCCAGCTATTGAAGAATGGCTACCATCACAGAACTGCGAGGAGGTGGAGACTGGATTCTTAGTGGCATCATTGAGTCTAAGCGATCCGCGGCTTATGCTGGAAATTCATAGATACTTGAAATCTGAAATATACATTTAGGAAACTTGGATTGGGATGTATGGCTATCCATATCGGTTTTTTTGGAAAAGGAGAGTCCGAAAATCAGGAAAGTCCGCCGTTGACTTTCAATGTGATTTTCTCTGGGAACTTAAGTTACTTGCAAATACTTCCCTTATTCGGCAGAACTACTTCAAGAATATTGGCCCGTTTTCAATAATATCCATTTCACCTCTAAAATCTTCCACTTGGGAAAGGTCAAGTTTCCCTTTTTTTTAGTTGTTAAGGTCCCTTATTCTGTAGCACAATCAAAATACGGTTATCTAAAGGTAGGATTTTCTCTTTCCCTCACAAAGAGGTAAATTATTTATGAATTAATTTAAATTACCTAATCAAAAATTCATTTTTTTTCAAATGGAAACGATGGTGAAATGGCAAACCTTTTGATAGAAATCTCAATTTCCATCATTTATAATCCACATATTTCATCATTCAGCCATAGAATTAAGATTTATGGAGCTTCGATTAGAAGATCGCTGGGGCTAATATTCCAACTGCGATACCTATTTGATCGGACGATATGCAGAATCACATTCCAAATAATTTTTTTAAATCTTAGCTAACTTTTGGACATAAGGTTAGGCTGTTTTCATTTTTCAAGAGAATGAGTGGTTTGACGATACCTGGAATCGAATCAGCTTCATTTCGACCACTACAGGAATTGGTTAAGAATTAATTTACTAGTGGAGGGAATGTCCTTGACTTATGCAGGAAGTCAAAAAACATGTTGGGAGGATTGAGGAGCATAGTTAATAAAAAGAATTTCTCTCTTCTCTTCATACATTATTCTTCGATTTTACCTTGCCATGGCAGTCCGCTGATTACAATGCGACTCTGATATTCAGATATTCCTCATAAAGACGTTCTCATTCATCAATTTGAATATGTTAGAATGGGTAATCAATGTGTGCATAATGAAGTATCGGGGACTGAATTCGCCTGTACTTTCTCATTACCTTCTTTGCTAGAGATCACCCCAATTTATAAGAGGCTTGCAACTTACGTTTATACGGGAATCTCCACCTCATAATCAGTCAGGTGCTCGACTGCCTCATGAGGAGACAGGAGCTAAGATAAAACACCACCCTTAGAACATCTGATGTTCCGTCTTTCCTATTTGAGCAGCTGGCAGTGATTCCGAGAATTCCTTCAATGCTATCCTTGCAGAAGTCCAAATTATTTATTATAGCCAAGCCTCAGATTCGTCGAAATTGCTGTCTGCCCATTGTGACCTTCTGTCAAAGAATTGGCTAATTTTATCTTCGTTGAGATGAGCAGGTTAGTGCTAACGGATGGTTATACTTGTTTACAAATCAGAGGTCTCTCATCTATCCATTCTGGAAAATTCAGGTTGTCTTAATGTACTGCAATAGAATAAGATATGACCTGCATTGTAAATGCCCCGTTATTGGTTGTTTTTTTCATTAAACGGCTAATATATTAAGGCGGCTTAGAGGAGGAGGGAGTCCTAGCCGGTGATTTATTCATCTCCGCTTTTAATAAATATTGAATATGAATGTTTGAATTCATAGAGCCACAAGCACCGATGAAATATCTGGGACTTCAAATGGTTAAAAAATTGAGTAGTATCGAAAAACGAAAAAGATATTCCTACAAAAGGGATTTTCAATTGCGTTCCGGTGGATGCCAAAAAAGATTTACATCTCCAGTATGCTTTTCAAGTGACCAAATTTTGAGAAATTTTCGGCAGATTTCGAAATCTGTAAAATTCCACACTTTGCTAAAGAAATACAATATATCAGCAATAAAATTATTTTACAAAAGCTTTGACTTTACTAGAAGTAAGCTATTTTACGGAAATGAGATCCATTACGTTTAAGACACGTTCTCGACTCCGGTTCATTCCAGGCTCTAACAAGGAAATATGCTGATTATTTGAATCAGTACCAACTCACTGTTACTGTAAAGACTAGTCGAAAGTGAAAATTTGCAATGAGAATAAATCGAATTTTTCTTCGTCAAAACTCGAAAAATGGACGACGTTCTCTGTTCATTTTGGTGCACCGAGAAATGCTTTCGGCAGATTTTGGTCTCATTTGACATTGCATCAAATTTAAACGAAAATTAAATGCTGATAAATTCTGGATCTTGCATTGAAACACAAAGAATGGTTCGTTTATATGCAATGTCTGAGAACTTAGTTTTAGAGATAAAAAGACAATCTGTGAAATACATTGGCCATAATTCGCCTACTTTATGCTACGCCTCTCAAGCATCATATGGGAATGCTCCAGAGGTCTATTAACGCTTATAACATGATCGCTATGACGTTAACAGTTTCAACCCCAATTTCTACCGGCACTGACCACTTTAAAATGCACACGCTGAGACGAGTCAAAGAGCTCTTTACCTCTCACGCTTTAAGCAATTGGAATTTGCTGATCTTCAAGATTGTAGCCATCAGTATATATCGTCTTTTGTGAAATGCGATTGAGTTTTAAAACCTTTTATATGGATGGAAAAGAATGGAGATCATCAGCTATAAATAAATGTTCTCCGTGTTACTCTGCTACGGTTTCAGTTATGTTTACCCATGTCTACATCTGTCTTCATTGAATAGCCATAGTTCTTTATCCGCACATCAGAATTTTTTATTAAATGCATTTCGTCTTATTCCCTCAACTCGGTTGAATGCCCATATTTTGTTCTTCTGACCGAATACCATCATTTGGCATTCATCTCGTGGATCAGCTGCACAACCAACATTTTCTGTCATTGATTGAATGACAGACTCTTCATGAAGCCGACGTTGAATTAGTTATTCAAAGTAACCTTAACGTTTCTAAGGATGTTTGTTCAAACATTTCAGCTGGCCGTTATATGTTTGTACTTTCAGGCATTTGAGTAGCTAAATAGCAGAGGTGCAACACCATGTTCTTGGTCTTATTATCCTTATCTCCTTGTAGATTATTGGCTTTAAAAGTCCCCAGACTCAATAAATCTTGTTATATTGTCGATTTATGACTAACCAACCATATAATGGCGAAACTGACAAATTCGGAGTGCTTCAGCTATAGCTCGCAAACAGACAGTGAAGCACAAAGGAGGTACAGATGAAGATACGATGGACAAATCGGTTCTTTGAAGACGAAATGGCCGATCGAAAGGAGCAGATACTAAATCGAATTCAAGAATTCTTACATATTTGATCTTCTCTTAAAAAAATTTGAATGTTTTTTAATCTATCAATTGTAACAATAAATTTTTCTAATGCACAACATGCCCCTCTGATAATCTGACCTCATTAAACAACCATGAAGAAGTTTAAATTAGCTCTAAATGCAGTCATTTTACTTCAAAATTGAGGTTTCAATAGGAATGCATCAGAGGGAAACTTGATAAGTTCAATTATCTCATTGCAAAATGGGCATGTGATTAAACCCTTGGAAGAGCACATCTACAAAGGCAGTGAACAGTATAAGGCTAATTAGAACGTTCACTTCGAAAAAAATGCCTTAGCATTTTTTTCGGGTTAGCAAAGAAAGGTAAATGAAGGCTGTAGAGATTTCACCCACCAATTAGGTGAGACTAGAAATCTGCTGAATTATACACTTGGAAAGGAAGATGACTGGAGAATAACCACTAGCTAGAGCACACTTCTGAAATCTTTGTGGAAGGTAGATGTTGCTTATAACAGCTTTGTTTAGATGAGCACCTTGCACCTTGCAATTCATCCTCCTGAAAAACATCCTGTCTTACATTCTCATTCTAGGGTTCTGTCAGACTAAATTTTATTAGTCTCTAACGTTAGCTCTTTGTCAATAATCATTTGCTGGGCAACTGCCCAATTGAAAATGATGAATAGTACGTGTGAAAGAGTCTAAAAATGAAATCAGAGTTTTCAACATAAAAGGCCCTGCCGCAATTTGTATCTCGAATCCAACTGCCACCATTTATCTTTTGTACCTGTTCGCCAAAATCATAAGTTATAAGTCACATCTTTGAACAATTACCTAATCTGACATCTTACCCTTGAATGACATTTTATTCTTCTTTGAAAAGCATGCGTATTATAGGCGAACTCGTTACCACAAAAAGAGAGCTTTAGAGGAGTACCTGATCATGAGAATGGTCAGGCCTAATGAACCACTGCATTGTTCGGCTAGCAAGGAAAAACGTGTTCATTACCAGTCTCATAAATCAGGCGGGTACATTTACTGCAGCTGGAGGTAAAGATTTGGTTTCCTACATTGCTAATCTTCTCAGCATTGGCCACTGATGTGGTTGATCCTCTTCAGGTGAGGGCAAAACGCAATAGAGGGTGGATAAATGTGACCTAAATGGTACTTGAATGAGTAGGGCTTCATTCAAACAATTTTAATTTATGGATTATCACACTACTAATCTCGAAAGCAAACAAATTAGGTATTGAACAAAATTTCAACAAATGATGATGGCTTCTGTTCCTTCAAAAGTGCAGCCACTTTAATTTGTCAAAACTGAACTTTAATTCCAGCCTGGTGCAATAAAGTCTGATTTTTTAAGACTTTCGAAACTAAAAAAAATAACGTTTCTAAGTGGATAGAAAAATAAAATCCAGAAGGCGCATTGAAGGGGCGAATCTGCCTGTACAGTCACCGACCATTATTTTTGTCACTTTATTGCCCTCGATTGTAATCTATTACTTAAAACGACCGGAGCAAAACGATACTACTTTTCATCAAAAACATTTAAGTAGTAAGGTGATTTATTGAGGTTCTCAAGTTTTTATTTATATAATTAGTTAGATTGTTAAAAATGCGCAAAAGAAGTGGATGGTTAGCACTTTACATCCCAGAATATTATCATCAACAATTAAGTGTTCATCTTTGGATTGCCGCCTAATGGGCCATCTTGTCTGCCTCCAGATTCTTCTTTTGCTTTGGGTAGAGCAGCCTAAGATTGAGGATATGATCCCTTTAACTTAGGTCTCACGATTTAGTTTTTCCTTCAAAAACAAATTTAAAGTAGCCTGCTATGTGGTCACAAGGTTAATCAAGCCTGCTGAAAAGTTGGAAGGGCTGGTCAGCTATGAATAACTAGAGATTTTCTATCTTGTCCAGAGCCGGCTTTGGGTGGTTAAGGACTGCATTTACTGTAACCCACAAAATTTTAATGGCGATGGCATCATTCCAGTTGAGATCAAATCACCCGATCTCCCCTTTACTAGTTTATGGCTAAATGAAGCACTTCATGGAAAGTGCTTTACGGTTGGCTATTTAAATGCTATTATTTCATTCGTCTGTGATAACCAGAACTAGTCAGATCAACTTAACTGACCCACCAAACAACAAATAGAAAGTGCCGGTTGCCTTATCTTTTAGAAACGTTCCTATAGCATGATGCATAAAGAAGGAAACTTATTGAAAAGAGGAATACTAAATTGTCATTATCAAAAGGATTTTTGCGGTTCACCTTATACACCTATTGACCCATGACCCCTTGAAATGGCGATTTCCACTGTTGGTTGCTTCAAAGTCTAGCTAGGTATTGTTTTTCGCGTTTGATCGACGTGTTGATCAAATATAAAATTTATCCAAACGCAGATTATAATCAATCTTACTTTAAATGCGAAAGAATTGGAAAATGAAGGAAGAAATATTTCAAAAATTGGTCTTTCTCACGCTACCCCCATTTCTGCTTGCAAAAGAGATTTAAAATTGTAGCAATAGTTGTTTGAAATAATGCTTATGAATTATATCAAATAACAAGTAATATCAAAAATTCAATTGTTAAATTAACATAAAGCCAAAGGAGGTAAATAAATCATTGTTCCAATTATTTATTGCCTCCTAAGTGGCCAAAGAGGCGAATTAAATGTAAAAGTAAATCCGCAAATGTACCTGATTTTAAATTCCAGTAACTTCTTTTGAAGGAGCAATCTATTATCTGTTCACTGAGTATTTGATAGCATTCAATTCTCTGTGATTTACTGGCCATGCAGGGGTTTATTTTATGGAGGAATATTTGCAATTATATGTGAAGGATTATACTCAGAATAAGAAGTCTAATTTGGTTCCGAAGAGTTCATATAAATCGAACTATTCAATAATAATTAGAGCTGTATCTATCCGTGACTGTTAGCTTTATTAAAATGTAAAAGTTGTGCCTCACTCAGCATCTTACATCGACTCATGTTTGGAACACCTCGACTACATTCCTTCGCTGAATAGCTCTAAAGTTTCTTTCTCTGTTGCATCCTCCTTCACTGTAATACTCACTACTGTGATCGCAGGCAGTCTGACGAGTAAGGTAAGAGTTTGGCTTCTCTTCAAACATAGCATCTCTTGGTTAAGTCAGATAGCCAGGCAATAATAGTTACGTGGTAAAGCGTGCCTTTTTCCGGGAAATCAGAACCATGAAACTCGTATTGTTCGGGAAGGGGGTATCATGAAGCTATATCTGTTTTGAACTGCCTGAATTCATTTATTGATATGCATTTAAAGGCCATATATTATATTTCAGCACCAAAGTGAATTGCATTTACCACTTAAAATCGGATGGTCACTGTGTTTTATATGATTAAAAAAGAGCTTTTTATGACTGATGGGAAGGTTAGGGGCATATACTCCAAATAACGCCCATCGCAGATGCCCTTGAGGAGCCAGGATGAAAGAGTCTCAAAAACTTTTCGAAATAATTGCGTTTAGAAATCGTCACCTGCCTTAAAATTGGTCCTACATTTGATAGATTCTATTTGAATATAACTTTAGCTTTAATAAATAATAGAAAATTAAAACAATATCCGAGGATTTTTATCTCAAGAGGATGGAAGATTATGGGGATTATTTGAATCCCGCAAGAGCAAATATACAAAACGTCTGTGCCTATAAAAAGAGAATGGTTTCATAGACTAAGGTAGGTTTCAAATGAAATCCATTTTTAAAAGATTTGGAAGAAACTGATTGGACAATAATTCTACATAACTTCCGAAGATATTACATCTTTGTTTCGTATTGACGAGTTCTTCTAACCAAAACCCATCATTCTCGTAAAATGAAGGAAATTAACAAGAGAAAACAGAGCTAATTCATTACTTTTGTCTAATCATGAAAATGAGGAAATTTGTTCCTTTGGTTTTGGAAACGTTTGGCATTTGATTCGCGGTCGCTTTTCGTATTAGGGATTGTGATACTTTACATCCAAAGTTATTATACTGATTTGGATTTGTCTGTTGGAATAAAGGTCCTCAATAGATGCTAGTTCTAAGCTCTTTCAATAAATTAAAGGTACCTCCACACCAGAAGTCAATGTCAAAGCCAATTAGCTCTTATGCCAAATAGTGTTCCTATTAACGAGATAGACAATATTCCATAAATGATGATTTTTAATAAAATATGTAAACTACTAACGTTTCCTTGAAAGTACACTGGATTCTTCGCAAAAGAATATCTTTGAAACTGATACGATGTCCCCGATTCTTTGGTAATTTTCAACGATGGCAGGAGAAAATTAATGTAGAAGAGGCACACTAAGGGGCTAAATTTTGAATCATTGTTCAATTGAAAAATTTAAAATATATATTTACAAACGTCTTGACAAAGAAATGTATTTAAAAAATATTGTATTCAAAGGATGCAGCCTTCAGTGCCATTCGAAATGAATAAATAAAGAAATGGGAAAACAGATGGATTATGAAAATTCTCTGAGCATTGTAATGTAAGTAAAGAAAAGTTGAGAACAAATGTAGAGGAACAGTCATTAGTTAATCTTTTCAAACCTTAATCTCTCCAGTTAAAGTCGTGAGGGTTGCCTCTTTTTGCCTGATAAATCATTCAACAAAATAATTAAAATCTAAGGACAATGTGCAGTTATGACAGAGTTCGAGGAGGCGATCCGTCATTATAACATGGGGTCAGGCTTTCTGATGCACCCCACCTCATCATCCAGGGCTGTCTGACTTCCGCTGTGTGTGAATCTCACAATTATCTCCTTTCAGAGGTATGCCATGCATTGTAGACAACACTTCCCAGTTTGGATAAGTCCATTCAACCATGGCAGAGGATGACCAAACATTTCCAATCCTACCCGGAACCCATATTCACTTACAGCCACAGGAATCGCGGCGTTGAAAGTTCAATTTCACGACAATTCATTTCCATCCCAAAACCTCGCTGAACTGCTATAATGTCCAGTAAGACATTAGCTTAGCGTAAACAATACATTAAACATGAGGTAGTGATTGCTTTTTGCTTTAAATATGTAGTTACTTGGTCCACAAAGGGACAATTGAAACACAGTAGCAAGTAAATTTTTTCTAAAAAGATGCATTACAATTGACCTTTTTATGTTTTTATCTGTATTTCTAAATGAAATTCTAAATCTGCTATTAGCAGTAGATTTCACTTAAAAGAATTACAATTAGAAGCAATTTCTCGCAATCTGAAGGACACTATGATTTTTCACGAACTAAAAAATCAACTTTGATCGAATTTGTGACCCCGAGTTTTGGTAGAAAATTTCTAAAGAACTCAAAGAAAACATATGAAAATGTTTTTTGATATGGTATATTTAAAATGACATGCTGAAATCACATAGAGGCAGTGTTTTCAGTTTCCAATTCAATTTGTCTTTAAAATTTGTAGACATGACGTATTCCTACATTCGAATACTTCTACATGCAACAATTATGGAAATATTGACAGATTAATGAAAGATGTCACATTTTTACAATACTAGGTCTTAATAGACGGCTTAAGTATGATCTGCATCGGCGCTTTCATCCATTTTCTATTCGAAAGACTCAGACGACAGCAAGTTTTTGGACGTTTCAAAGCTAATCTAACGCCTTGCATGCTCATCTTATAGCGAATACTATCCAAAATTTTCATGCGGTGGTGCTAAGGTAAAAGGAGAGCGAGAGGTTAATTAACGTAAGGGGTCTTAAACTTGTGCCAACTCCCTCTTCCTTTAGGCTCAATGGGATAAACTGATCCCGAATTAGGAGGTCGAAGGCTAACGAAGGTTCAACGCATTTGATTTAGGCCTGATCTGCTTACCATTATCAGTTTTGGTCATAATAAGATACCAAACGCCTTGCTACCTGTCTGACCATACTAGTAAGCAGCGACCAAAGGAAGGTTTTTAAGTTGACAGCAGGTCTAATTCAAGCCACCGTATTGCCTGATTTTCTAATCTTTACAAGGATTTTTGAGCTCGGAAGGAAAGATAGTAGAGTATAATCGGAATTTTCTTCACAAATGCTCCGAGTCATCTGGATTTTGTTTCTGGCCCTGAAGGCATGATTTGTGGACTGGCAATGGTAAAGAATGTTTGAGAAAATATTTACATACATGCCTAAGTCAGAATAACTTTCTATAATATGAATATCTAAAGGAAATCTCCTGGTAGACACTGAAATTGAGCCCTCTGTGAATGACGAGAAAAATTTAGTACCCATTAAAATAAATTTCTACATTTGTTTCAGAATAATGCAATTCTTCATCTGTTGATTGTACATTGATAGAGCTACGGAGTTAAATAGCCTCAAAATGGCGATCCTAACGGCGTAATCAAATTATGAAAATGTTCCTCCTATGGACTAGAAGCACTGCCAACTGAAAAGCTTTCATTTTTTGATGTTCCGACTAAACTGGCTTTGCGGCCCATATCTTTTAGAAAATTATTCAGGTTCATTGAACCACATTATTGAACGATCTTTCCCGTACGACCGATCCTTTCAATGGTTACCCGATGGCTTTACCCATTCATCTTTTCAAATTGATGGTAAGACTAGAAATATAACTTGCTAAGCTTCAAACTACTGTAGGTATGACATGAAGCACGTGATAACGTATCTTCGTTAGGTTAGGGACTTCATGAAGGAGATTGGCTACACATTTAAATAGGATGCCTATTGAAACAACAGACTAAAGCTTTTTTTGGTGAGTTGCAAAGCGATATTTTTAAAATCTATGAATAACACATGTGTTTATCGCAATCTGAGCATGATAGCTCAAGGTGAAACTGTTGGCTCATTTGAAGTGATGGAAATGAGAAATGAGCCAAATATACGATTTTGATAGTTGAACATAAAAAGACCATTCGAATCCAATAGGTTTAATTTTTTTACTTGTCTTTACTTGTCTTTTACTTGTCTTCTTAAACTCTGTCTCCTACCTTTGTGTTTGTATTTTATACCTCATACAATACAGTACCCCTTGATATTCTTAAGCTTGACTTTTGGCTTTGCCTTCACATTTACCATGGATCATAAAAATTAAAGTGGCAATCGTAAGGTTATCAATCCCAAACAAGGGATTGAACCGCAGTGTCATTCTCTTGGGTTTGAGAGAGGATGGCATAGCGTAAGAAAAACCAAATATTTTGATGCTGTGGTTGTTGTCTTTCGGTTTCTCTCCACTCCTTTGATGGTAAAATTTAAATTTCCCTCTTCCTTATAAAAAGCATCGAAAGAGCTACCGGTGCTATTAATAATAAATTCAAAGCATTAGAACAATGCATCCTTTGTTTATGGCATTATTACACTTCCAAGTTCTCGCAGTTTTCAACTGAGAAATCATTGAAGAATAGCACCACATTTATACGAAAATATTATAAAATTGAATAACATGGTTGCGAAAGTAACCAACTGATCCTAATTTTACGCAAAGAGCCACTGCATAAAAAAATTAACTGTTAACTAGTTTTCTAGGAAAAAAAAATAAACAAAAAATAGGGAAGATAGTTCGCTCTATTTAATTCTGTGAGTCTTTTCTTATAAACGGGTCTAAATGATTGACAATGTGTTTTAAGCCCGAATCACTGATGGTTTGCCGGAATGCCATTAATAATTATTTTTAGTGGCCTACCCTATAGACCTCAGGATTCTGACATTAACAGACGTGGATAGCTAACTGTGGTAATAATTTTATAATTTATTATATTGTGTATTTAACCTTACCTTGCATGACATGGGACTATCACATTAGTTTACAACTAACACTGGTGGTTTTTTTAATAAACGCACATTTGCTGTTCATTCCCTCCCTTTACAAGAACACAAGCGTGCTTATCTGATGGAATAGCAAAGCTGGGTTTTTGCATTCAAGTTCAGGTCACCCTTCAACTCTGCTAGTCGGCACTAAGTTTCCATTCTTCTAATTGAAGCGATCAATAGAATTTTTCTCTCTCCGTGTCAGACTACTTGCATACCAAACTAAACGAATTTCGTGGCAACTTCAAAGACTCTAGGAATTAAGATTTCTGCATCATGAATTGGCTCTGACGTCTAGGAAACTGGGAAAGTCAAGTTTATTCATCTTTGCAGTGACATTTTAGGCAACTTCTCACGATAAAATTTACCATTTTAAACGAAAGTTTAAAATCATCTTAAGCTGAAGGGATTTATAGCCTTTTGACAATTGTTTAAGACTCACATGTTTCATTTGCCTTTGTGTAAAAAACGAAGATAGGATCTGCTTTTATGAGTTTATGGCTTCCCAGATTTAAAAGTGTTTTGATAAAGGTGAACGTTTCAGTTCTGATTAATAGCTGCTTGAAGGTCCTCGAAAGTCCATTTTATTCTCTCCTTGCTGTGCTCGTTGCAGTTCCAAAATTGAACTTTATTGTACTGCGCCTAGTAGTGTGACAAGTTCACTTCTTAACAATGAATAAAATTTAGCTGAGCCCATAGCACTTTGATCCAATTCGACCACTTGTGCTGATATTACCATTATCATTATTTTGAAGCGCTTAAATGCGATCGTTTTGAAGAAGGCAATTAGACTTTAGGACTGAAGGTGTGCCATTTACTGCACTGTTCTGAGTCCCATTAGTTTCACTCCAGCAAGAAGATTGTGTCAAGTCGTCCGTTATTTCGGAGTCAGATTCAAGAGAAAGTTAATCACTCGCGCCTCTCAGAAGATCTCATACGTGACTAGGATTGATAATCATTCAGTTTTGTACTTCATAGAAGAAAACAGTAATTAGCGTTAAAAAACCTAGTCACTTTGGTTTATTCTAAAATCAAGATGAACAGTCTCCAAGGTTTTATTAATTTAGAATGGTACAACCAAAAAGTGCACTCAATCTAGAATTACTACCTTTTATTTGTTTGATGTTTGAACCTAACTGGAGTTCCTATTATAAAATGCAAATATACAAAAATAGCCAATCGTTCGGTCGTCAGCTCATCCAAATGCACAAAAGAATTAGGTACATAATATTATCAAAGTATTCTGAAACTTGCAAATTTGAGGCCTGATAAATAAGAGAGCCGCAAGTTAAATATGAGGCCTTAATCTGTAAATCGCACTAATTTTTCTGGATGGGTAGTATGAAAGGGTGTGGGTTCGGTGTTTCTAACAGCAAGCGACAGTTTTATGATACTGGAAACCTCAACAGAATTAATGGAGTTACCAGAGATTAGATTTCATTCGCGATCTGTCCATTTTCCTATCTAATGCTGTAAGCAGCGTTATTCCTCCGCATTTCTTTTCCTCAGAATTTCTTCATTTCCTTCTCACTTCCGACCGACACCATCTTCTCAGGTACTAGAGACTTAAGCTTCCTGCTCAAAGCGAAATCGGGAATATTCATAATTCATTCATTAGTTAACCATTTTAAGCTTTTCAAATACACCATTTTAAATTCATACCTTCTTGCACTTGTGAAAATGCACGACTTATTTTTGACCAACTACTTTAAGTTAATCAAGTCTAACATTCCAGCTAATGACATCTTAATTATAAATTAAGTAAATTTATCTGAAATGCAGTACCTCAAGCACAACGGTTTGGAATGTTATATAAAGGACATATAATATTAATGTAAAAAAAATTATAGCCAGTGCTTAAAAATCCTGATTTGCCGATTGGACCTTCATCAGGGATGCCAGCTCCATAATAAAACCCTCGATTAAACAGAAGTCATCAATAAAATTTTAATTTAGAAAATCTATTGGTACATACCACAACGATGTTTTCATTCAAAAGTTACAGCAAAGTCAGTCGTGCTCTCAAGTTGAAAACAGTATCTGACCTCGAACTTCTAAGTATCTGGAAGCATCAAAACATCTAGAGCGTCTTAATATTTAGATCATGGAACCGTGGTGTATGTACAACATTTTGCATCTTTCCATCTACTATCGTTCAACATTTAAAAGTAGCTAATTTTAACAGACAGTATGGTGAGGTGACAGGAATTGGTCGTTCTATTGCCACGGTGTCAGTTTCGATATTTATGCAAAGCATTTTGGGTTCATTAAACTCACTTCAACCCTTTTAATTTTTCAGTTAATTATCCTTAAATTTTACGTTAAAAATGACGCAAAAAGTCAACTTTCCCTTAAAATGCCTTGGACTGTTCTTTGGGTCAAATTAGAGTCCTACACTTAAACAAATTTTAATTATTCAGCCAAAAAACGTTTGAGGAAATCACTCACGCTACATTTTCTTTTCTTTGTTACGATTACTTATTGTCGATACCGCTATTTTTAGGTATATTTTAGTCCTATTTTGAAGTTTCTTCTTGAGGAAACATAAGGGCCTTGGACAGTTGCGTGTGCTATGCAGTCATAACAGAGGCTAAACCTTCCCTTCCTAGCTCATAATGAAATATTGTTAATAATCACCAGTCTGCCGAACTTTTTGGTACCAATCGTAGTAGTGGAAAGATCTGTGAGTAAAGGAGATACGGCTAGGAAAAATTAAAAAATGTCGTAAAAATCAGTGGTTTGGTAATGATTAGGGGTTTAATAGGAGATTAACACTGCTTTAACGTGTATACAAACTGCTGAGAGATAAGAACAAATAAAGTCATTCATAGCGTTTGCCAAGAAGGCCGTGAAAGATGAGCTTTCTTGCGTTCTTCTCCTCACTGAAGCTCGCAGGAATCTCCTATTCCGGCAGGAAAACGAGGCCTCTGGGAGAATAGCGTTCAAGCCTTTGGGTAAGTCTTGGATTTTTCACTTGTGCCGAGTCATAATCGTCATCTGCAAGTGCCAATTGTTTAGCCGATGGGCTTTGATCCACTCTAATGGTGAGGGAAATCAGAGCGAGGATGCACAAAACCAAAAGAGCGGTCAGCATTTCAGAGACTGTAGGCAATTAAAGTCTTTAATTCAGATTGGCAACCATACTTAGCGCATAAAAATATTTTATGCTTACTGCTTAATGACGGTGAGCCCTTTTTCATCTCCGTGCTTATATAGGCGAGATCGCATAATGAGTACGTTTCTGATTGGCTGAAGATCTATCCAATACAATTTACATTTACCTACCTGATTGCTTCCAAATGCATGATGACATATCCTCCAAATGACAACTTAATTTTGCTGGGTTATTGTTGTGGAAGCTCTTTCCAAGCTCGACATTAGTTTGGTTAGCTGTTATCATTCTGCTGCCAGTCTCACAGGAGAGTTAATCAAGCAAAGACTGAATAGGGCAATAAAATTTGATTTTTGCGCTTTTATCCTTCTTCTTACAACTATTCAGCAGCTGAGCTCCTTCATTTAAATAGGATGTATTGAAAGCTGTCGAGTGTATATTCTGCAGCCACTGTTCTTTAATGAAACTTCAAGCAACCACCTAGACCTCTACCAAACTGAAAGCATAGAGCAGCTTCTCGATGCATAATCTCGTCTTTCCCTTCGAATGACACTACATTTTGGCCTGATTTCCTGGCTGAAATAACTAAGGCATTCCCGCAAACTTCCGTGTCTACGACTATGGGTAGTTCATATGCTCAGGTACCAAGTGACTGGACTCAGAGTAGCCTAAACAAATCGAAGCACCTTTCTCGCAACTAAATTAAACCGAGTAATTCTTTTGTTTCAATTCGGCGTTATTACCAAGCTCGATGTATTCGAATATCCTTTTACGAAAGAAAAGGATATTTACTTCATTTTTTCATCATCATTTTTTTTTGGTTTCCGTAAGCTTAACAGTCGAAGTTTCTTGCAAAATTGGAGCCAAGTGAAATAATTTATGCGTTATTAATAAAAGATAATATAGAACGAAATACGCCTATGATTTTGAGTAAATAATGACGACTTAAATAATTGAACCAGCAGAATGTGCCTTTTCTTGTTTGAGACTGCAAAAATCTTCACGACCAGAGGTCTATCCCTAAAGACTTCTGGTAAGAGGAATTTCCATTTTCAACTTCGCAGTTCAGTTGGTCATTACGACTGGTGAAATCTGTTTGTCCCATCAGAGATTAAAAACTACCTTAATAAAACCTCATGTTGTACAACACCGATCACCAGTAATGTCTTAAAGATTTGCAAGGCATAAATTGAACTATGAACTCTCTAATTTGAATCATGACTTAGTCGACTAAATTAAAACTAGTTAAAGAGTAATGCAATTGTACTATCCTAGTCATTAATAAAATAAGAGAAAAGTTCAAAGAACTTACGCAGATAATTTCACCACATTGTACTCCTTTTTTGAAGGCGCATTATTTTCCTGCTGTGATCAGTATCATTTGGCTTCCATGGCTCTATTCCATCAAACTATTATCTTCTTCAGTGCTAGCATATATGAATACTAATTAGGAGATGAGTGAATATCTTCTAATCGTCTCAGTTTTGGTGCAAGAGACTTTTCAAAATGCATTTAAAAGGATTTCAAACCTTCCGATTGACCTTAAAATCGCATCCAAAGCCTGTGGTTAAGATGGACCACTCACATTTTCTCGGACTATTGTTAATAGTGCATATTTACGTTCTTAACGCATTTTTATAACACGTTTGAGGGAGTCGGCGAGAAGGTTAAGGTCATTTTGAATCTCTACTAGTCTAAAGTTGGGAGCGACTATTGTAAGTATGATCAAATTCTCTCTTTAAAAGTGTCCCTTTCTAAAATCTGTCGTCCTCAAGATTTTAAGCACTCGGAACTTGAATGTTCTCTTTGTTAAAATTTATCAAATTCGCATTAGAGCTTATCTATAATTGCAAAAAAAAATTTGTTGATAACATTTGCATACGCCTTTAAAATCAGTGAATAAACTATCATCTGATTTAAAAGTCTCACAGAAGATAACTTTTCAATTTTGTTAACCGCAGTAATGACGTGTCGTGCTCAATTTACGCAGCCGTAATATTTTATAATGCATTTTCCACAAGCTTTGACCAGTTAAGTTAAGAGCACGGTATAATTATAACGAGCGCCTAAGTTCTTAAGTTGTGCGCTCTACCCCATTTTCCATCTTGCAAGACAATTGCCGAGAATAACGATTGGAACTTTGGATCTTGCATCGAATGATATCTATTTTGTAGTATTCGAAGATTTTAATGCTTAATAACGACCAGTGGTAGCGCATAACGGTCAAGAGTATCAGTCTTTCAGGACTATTTTTCATAGTTTCGAATAATGCCAATTAAATGCAAATAATCTCACATAATCTCGAGATTGGAAGAAAGCCATCCAAATATAACAGTTTACTTCAAAATGCTCTTAAAATGAGAATTGACAGTAAATTTATTAGATTAAAACTCGTTAGCGTTTGCCAAGGAGACCCAGATATATAGGCGTCTTTCTAAACTTCATCCTCTTCTTCATAGAGTAGAGTTTCTCTATGTCATCGGCGAAATCATCTTCGGAAAGCGAGAGCGCCCTAGAGTTTAATAGATGCTTTAGCCAATCGAAAAATTGTGAATCCTCTTCTGCTAGTTTCTGGTATCTTTCTCTCAGTGACGGATCGTCTATTGGTACAATTCGCTCGGTCCGGAAAGACCACGATTGCACAGCTAGACAACTTATTATCAATAAGGAACCTAACATCTAAGTTGGAAAAGAAGTGCTTTTACATCCGGTTATTACAAGAACGATAGCAGAGTTTTGTAACTTACCCTTCTTCTGTGATATATGCAATCATTTTCGATAGGAACTCTTATGGAATGCTGGTCTCTCAGCTTCAATTCGATTGGCTTGAAATTCGACCAATCTGATGCTCAGAATATCTTTTGCAAAGCTCTCAAGACTGCCATTGGTAATCAAACTACTGGAACACATTTTTGGAATTAATTAATCAGTTAATTAGAAATATTTTAGTTCCACTTAGAAAAAAAAATCCTGTGAATCGAGATTAAAATACACATTTATTTTTTCTGAGAATGAAAATCGTTTTATTTTATCCAATTCAATGTTTTGCTGGCCTTAAAGGGGATTCCTATTTGATAATAGAGCCAAAGATAATCACGAAAGGTTCTTTCTTTTCTTCGGTTTCATTCGGTTTATTTTTCCTACTTGCTTTTGATCCGAGTGGGTCCTAAAAAATGAGGTAGGTTCTGCCTCGACCTTCTGCTTTCCAGCTTTCCTAATTTCGGTTTAGTTCCATTTAAATTTAGTGCTTTTTTCGAAAAATATTCAACCTTTTTGGAAAACAGAAACATTTCAAAGGGACAGAAAATGTTGTAACGCGTGGATTTCTTACAATAGACCAAAAAGGCGCCGAACCCAAATTTTTGCTCATGCGCATTGAATAGGAATAATGGTGTGAAGAGGCGCCTAGAGAGAGACTGCGAAACGCTGTCCCAAAACGACACCTCTACAACAATTCCGATTGGATTCTGTTATTAAAAGTCCAGTGGTCTCATTTTCATCCAATGAATAAAGCGCTCTACTAGAAACAAGTGCACATTTTGATTATTATAAATATTCAAATAATATATCAGACAGACAATAGACAGCAGCAGTCGGAGTAGCCGATCAACTTCCACCTATTTAGGCATTTTGCCAAATTCGTTGTTAGTTCAAGCAGACTTTCTTATCCAAAGTGGAATGCATTCATGCATATCAGAACTGCGTGCTCACAAATACTTACTATTCTTTTAACCTCAGTCTAAATTGCACGGAGTTAGATGGTACTTGGCTGCTTATCTTGAAGCCAGCTATGGTTCAACAAGAATTTAAATGTTGTAATTATCATATATTTCTTGTATAAAAAGAGATGGACAAGCCTGCTTTCGAAAATAAATTGCCTAACAAGCATTCATTTTTTAAAATTTCAAGGCGAATTTATTAAATAATTACCCTAAAACTATCTTCTGATTGAGAAACGGAAGAAAATCTGTCAAAAAATTAGGAAAAACATCCCTCTGCCTTTTGAAATGCTCAATTCAAAATAATGCGTTACAGTTCAATCTCATTCCAGCTTTCTTGCGGATGCTCTATTATGTGTTGATATTCAATTTAAAATGCACTGTTGCAATTTACAGTCCCAGAGTTTCCTTTAAAATCGCTCAATTCATAATAGGAGCAAGTGAGAACCTCTTTTAAGCTAGACCTTGTTACATATCTCGACAATCATTTACTCCTGCATTATTCTAATATAAACTCAAGCTGATAGATGCTGTAAAACAAATGCAATGGCGGTTTTGTTATCTTATTTGAGAAAAAAAAAGCTTAAAATCAAACGAAAAATGCATGATTTGGAAAATTAAATAAGGAGGAGGGTGATTTCTCAAACGCACTAGAAAATTGTTCCTCAATGTAGATAACGCAGCATGAAGATATGAGAATTTATTCATTGGAAGTGATGGATATGCCAATATCAAGGCCAGTTAGTGAGTCGCAACGGTCTGCTTCAGACAAAAACTCTGAATTTCTGTGACTATAATTTTTAGTTTATGCCCTTTCCTCAGACAAACATAAAACTATTTGTCCTTTATCTCAGAATGGGTTAGCAGGCTTCATTAACGCCTACGAAAAACTGCAACAAACCGAATTTGTGTTGCCATTTTGTCCTCTCGGTGTTCAAAATCCTGGTTGAAAGTAGCCCACATTCATCATCCTGTTAAGAATTGTGTCCTCCATTTATGGCATGGAAGGAAAGTAATTACAAATTAATGATTTCACGGGAAAGTAAAACAGGTTCGTAAATTCGGGAACCCCCAGAGTTTTTGAAATTTTTAATACACATGATTAGTGAAATCAAGCGAAAAGGATGTAACTATAAGCGAGAAAGGCCAAGTTAAAATAAAGTTTGCTTATGGTTGAGTGAGGTCTAGAGGGAATGAGAAGAGGCTACAACATATCCGAATGTGTAAGGAGATGTGCTTATGCGTTCTCCTAACTGAGAGGCTATAAAGCAAATAAATTGCAGTGATTATCCAAATGACAAAGTATCGCAGGCTTATTTGGTTCCTGTAATTTTATAAATTATACTTTTGCTGCAATAAGCATTTCAGAAGCCCTTCTGATAAAATAATATGTCTTTAGTAAGCGGAAGGAGGTATTCCTCACACACTTTTAGTTTGATGAGACAAATGGCAAAAATTTCTTAGGTGACTTTTGCAAAAAATTGTGAAATCTAAACAAATTTATAATTTAAATGATGGATCTGGTCTTATTTTAAAATTTACGATTTATTTCACGGAGTTCAAGCTCATCAATAAATGATTGCTTAAATACTGATTTTAATGCATCAATTAAGAATAAATGCACAGAACAAAATAACGGCAGTTAAACATCAAACACTTAATAATAAATTCGTTTTTTACTATAGATTATTTGGAGCAAAAAGTCTGAATTTGATTTAAAGTCGTGCACTTCAACACATTCGGTTAACAGAGTGTGTTGTTTTTTTAACTGGGAAAAAAGCATTTTGCTCTGATTTATTATTATTTTTTTATTCAGTCCCCACCCATTAGGGCAAGTCCCAAGGACTTATTGGGGGTACAACAGAATTATAAATAGCTTTTACAAAAAGTAGCCACGACAGTTAACACAGAAGACAGTAAAAGCGTTGATCAGCGTCTTCGGTGCTTTGGTCACTTCTCTGGCATGGTTTCATAGTACAAGTAGCATTTCAACTTCGTAGTGGCACCTCGTCCGTCCTCGACATTGTTAAGGCAAACAATCTTCATACCTCTTCCAGAAGTCTTTTCAACTTTCTGGCGGAGATTCCATTCACTGCTACATGCACGCACTTTCCACAGTCCAGTTTGAGACCATGAATTCGGTTATTTGCGTCGTGCCTCGTTTACCAGGCTGTAAGAGCTTGTACTTCTCCTGGCATAATCTAATTTTATAGGTCCGGTGGGTGATTAGTCCTAACCGGCCACCCCTCTCATTAGCCCCCAGAGTTGCCCCTCGGATTACGGGTAGTCACCGCGAAGGGGTCGAGAGTGGGTCTGACCACCATTTTGCCCATTTTGAAATCCATCGCTGTTTCTTATACTTAGACAGCAGTGCAAAGCCTGATATGTTAGCTATTATTTAATGAAGTTTAATAGGAATAGAAATTGGAATTGGTGGTTGAGTCAGACAATTGGATAGATTTTCAGACACAATCAGGATGAAATTAGACATTCATTGAAGATATATTAAGTTAGATTTGTAGTTTTCTTAAATAATTTAACCTTCAGAATTCGGATTCGATGAATAATCCAGGGAAGGGAGAGCCTGTCATTTTCGCCCTCCCGGAAGAGAACTACATCGCCCAGGTATTAGGGTTCAATACATAGTAATTCAAAGAAAAAATTACTGAACAAAAGTTTTTTTTTTGAGAATGTTAAGCATAACTGTTACATTCTATTCTTTGGATTTACAGGGCGAGATATCCACAATATACGCAAGGCTATCTACAGCTAGAAGAAACAGGGTTTTGACCGTGGCGAGAAAGAGTATGTGTCTGGATGCGAAAGCAAATACAGACTGACTTGAGACCTGCAGATAAGTAGCCTGTAACAAAAGTAAGTGGTATCGTAAATTCCCTCAGAGCCACCTAGCCATGCTTGATGTAATTTGTTTTTCTCTATTTTGTTATGTTAAGATACATTTCATGACAGTTAGCCAAACAGAAGTTCCTTCAAACTGCTAGTAGAGCCTACACTTTAGGCTTCTAAGATAAACGCCTTTTCGAGTTTTAGTTTTGATTGAACTACAGTGTCTAGGACTCTTATAAAATTGAAAAGATTCTAGAAATCGCTCGCATTATCTTTATTTAAAAGGACATCAATCTCTTCTTTTGTACGGCCTTCTAGGCTTGCTCTTTAAGACTGAAATACCGTCACTGCTAATGACCGATCTTGAAAGGCATCTCTGCAGCAATAACCATGCCAGGTCGCACATTGTTTAGCATGTAAAGATATCTTCAAGAAAACTCAAGAAATCAGTGGCTCGGCCTAAATTTAAGCTTGCTTGATGAAAATTGCCTTTGAATGCAGGATGAAATCCCTGTCAAGTCTTTGAAAATTTTAACATTCGCTTGCGTTTACAGCATACTAAAACTCATTTTCACAACACTATTAAGCTTCAAAAGTAGTATTAACAAGCTCTTATTTATTGCTTTTTCGACAGAATAAACATGGAGGTTCAAAGATCACCGACCTAAGACTAGTGCCACGTCGAAATGTGGCAATATCGACAGCCAACGCTTTTCAAACATTGTCGTTTAAACTCTTATCTCATTCTTCTTCTTGTCCACCCGCACCCCTTCTGCGTCAACTTTTCGGCATTTTGACTGCACAATCGCCAACTCATTTTCTCTGTTGATTAGTCCACACGCCCATTCGGCTGTATCTTCGCGACAACAGAAATCATTTGAGACGAAGTAATTGCCTTTCCGGGCTAGATCTAAGAGTATTAAAAAAAGCCATATGCATCTCTGTTATTTATTTAAAAATCAAATGAAGATTACGGGAGCAAGAATACTGCTAAAGAATCTAATTTTTCTTGCACAATAGGCTAGAATTTGTTTGAAAAAGAGCTGAACCTGAAGTGAATAAATCGTATTTGAAATAGTGAAAACAAAAGTATTTTACGACCGAGCCACTGCTGGTTTAAATACCACTTCGCGGCCTCAGGATAGTGAAGTTGACTATTAGCTTTTAATTTCGGCACGGTATGTTGTTGTCTGAGACAAATTATGTTACAAATATGCTCTCAGTGACAAAAGGGAATGTGGCCTTGTTAAAAAAGAAGTGTTGGTTGTCAGGAATCTTTAAATATACCTTTGGAAATGGTTGATTATGTCATGGACCGTCAATTGGAAAGGAGCTCCAAGGCTTAGTTTATAATGTTTTTGCAAATATTGTGACGTCTTGATGCTAAGGAGCTCATTTGGATATTTGGATATTCAGTCGGATCATCTAGCATAATTCTTCTTCGCTTCGGTTCCATCCTATTGTTAGTCAGCTGGAGACCTTGAAGATACCTCTTCTTCAGGTAACCACCTCAGCTCTTTCCACCTTCGGCTTCGACATTCTCCCAACACAGGGTACCCCACGCAGGGGTTTCATCTAAAACCGCTTTAAAAATACCATAACTACTAAAATGCGTTCCTTGGAGCAAATTTTTGCTGATTTTGTTGCACGCGAATGAAAATAGATTACAAAAGTCTCGATCGGCCGAAGCTTTTAATTTACTGTCGATGTAACATTGCCAGAATTGGAAAATAAAGGTTAGTTAACTATCAAAGTTCCCATCTACTTGACCAGAAACTGAAAAAATGTATTGACTCTACTGAAAATTATTTAGATTTTTTAATAATATTTTAAATTTAATTTTGAGAACAATCAGTGATTCTCGTCCTTTGACGTATTTTAGTACGTTCGTTTATGATGGTGTAAAATTCCTCTCCTTAAAAAAACTAAAATTTGTTTCTTAAATTTGCTATAAGAATACCAGTGGACGTTATTTTGCAAAAATGAATGAAATTTAACACAAGTGTGCCTTTCAATACTAGCACCAAACTAGCTGGCACTCTAGTAAAATCGAAAAATTTCTGAAATTGACATTTTCAGGGGTTAGAGTACTTGAAATGCTTCCTTTTCTGCAAGACTTCCCGTCGCATGTAGGCCCTTCCAGCGTGCATTCTTGCTCATTAGCCTTCTAAATATGGCCATTTAAGCAACTCATATTCGGTAGTTTTTTTGTAGACCTATGCATGACCTTTTTTGAAAGGTATTCTATTCATTTCATTGTTGCTCGGAAATACTTTGACATGGCTTGTGTATATGCTCGTAGAGTTAAGCTTTATTTTGTACTCAACCATGACGTCGTTATTATTCAATCTATCTAAAATGTCCTTTTTTAGGCTGTGCTTTCATTCTTCACTCATATACTTTAAACACACTTAAAAATGACTAAGTGGCTCGGAACTTTGCCAGCTGTTTCGACCTGCACTATTTCTTCGAGTAAACAACGAATTTTGATGGTGATGGTGATGGTGATGATGATGATAATGATGATGATGATGATGATGATGCCCAAATTCTTCTCATTTGTAGTCCTATTGACATTGGAATTTGCGAAACCTTTAAAAATCCTTGTTTTCTGGTTTGCATGAAGCAGTGCGCAGACAAATCATGAATTATCAGGCTGAATATACATGTAGTTTAGCCAATATTTAGGAAATATTTGCTTCTAATCTGGCAGATCACTTGATTCCCCAGTAATTTCTTTTGTGACAGTTTAAGGTAGTTGGATACACAGTATACACTGATCACCTCCGCAATAACACTCAACAATAAATCGAGGTCGGTTTGGTTTTTTTTTACATTGAGAATATTTGCAAGAAAATAGTCATTAAGCTTTGTGTCCATTGTCTGTGCGAGAAGTCATCTTACAATAAACAGGGCTTATTTCGAGCACACCACTGGCTTCTGTATTCTCCCACCTTTAGTCAAGTGGGACATTGAAAAAATGGAACTCTCCTTAATGTCTGACTTACCGGAAATTTTGATTCTAAACCCGATTCAAGATACAGAAGGAATCACCGCAATTGTCCTGTTTTATTGTTCAAATCACCAAAAGTAGGGATTGAATGAGCTACTCACTGAAAAAAACCTCGTGACAACTTCAAAACTATTAAAGAGCAGGCGAAAATGAGGCTCATTTAACATTCCACAATGTGGTGCATGAAAACGGTAAGAAAACGTTAGTCGAATACCTACATGAAAGAACGCGATTTTTGATTCCAGTAGAAATTCGGATGAATCTTGTAGCGAAAACTAACAAATGCCATCCCTCATGGCTTGGAACGTATTATCATTATTTTGAAACAGAAGTGTAAATCTTTGAATAATTCCACTAACTCGCTCTAAAAATCATCAAGATTGTAATTTCGTCATTTGTCAATGAAGTCCACGCCAGAAGATGGAAAGAAAAGCGCTCTAACTTTCACCATCAGTCGAATTCTGTTTCCACAGACTTCTATATTTAGTACCCTATTAAGCACATAATTTCATATCTGTAAGGATTTACCTTCTGTTTAATCTATCGTTGGAGAATCGTTTTATAATTATTCGATTCTGCGGGCCCAGCGAAGTTCATAAGAGACGATTTAAATTTCAGAATTCGACAAACAAAGTCTTGTATAAGTGTATCCGTTATAGGATTAAGATTCTGATCGTGCAATTATTCAACCACCTTGATTTTCTCACATTTCTCCCGATTTCGATGAAAATAATCTATTACTTTTTTGGAAGTTCGAAAAAGGAGAACTCGTTTTGTAATCTCAAGTTATGTTTGCTGCATATGTTTATGGAGCGGTTAGATCCCAATGCAAACTCCTATTGGCTGAAGGCACCATTTTTTCGTGGGCTACGCAACGAATCGGCGAATTCATCCCCTCGGTTAATCCATATTTATTGTCTTATACAATATTCAAAAAAACCTGTTTTAATTGCACCGACTTGATCCTCAGTGATCTCTTGAATATCTGATCGAAAGATTTTTAACCTAAAAAAGCTAAATACATTAATAAAATATTAAACTTTTTGTTTGTTTGAACAAAGTGGAATAATTTTTTAAGACAAGAAAACAGATTCTCTTAACATACCGCAAGTCATAAAATGATCTGAAAAGTTTTCAGAATACCAATTAGACCCATTTCAAATCGCATGCCACCAAGTTTAAAATATATTGATGCGATCAACTTTACAAAGTAGTAATTGCACCTGATAAGTCACAATGAATCAACTATTTCATATCCCAAGCCGTATAATTTTAAGACCATATATTAATTGGTACTGTTCCGCGTTTGTACGCCATCCATGGTTCCGTAATCTCCTTCGAATACCTCGCCAGCTGCAGTTTGTGCAGAGAAATCTTGTTTGGCTTTTTTTAGAAAAGTTGAATCAATTGCATATGAGCTAGTTTTTGGACCAATCTTTACACCAAATATGAAGAATCGGATTAAAATTAGGTTCGTTGATCTAAATTGTGATTTTTTTTTAAGATTGAATTCAAACCTATTCTATCGTTCTCTATTTAAACTGTTATTCTATTTTTCAAAAATGGGTTCGCTGCTATTAAGCGCTTTCTTCAAAAGGGTTCTGGACATCTCGCAATAAATGATTGATTATCGATACCAGTGCCTCCTTCCAGTCAGGAGCTGCAAGTTATCGATTTTTTGTTTGTGTCTAACCAGATCAATAATTCAAGTAGAAAGAGAACTCAATGATACCTCAAGTTGTATGAAGCGGCAAATTTTAGTTTTCATGGGCATTCATAGTGCAAAATGGCAAAGATTGCCTCTCTTTTGTTTCGTCGTAATTGAAAGAAAAACCCGCATTATTTTTTGTATCATTAAAGTTTTCAACTATTTGTGCACTGTAAAGCAAAGAAATAGTTTAAATTTTGCAGTTAATAATTATAAAATTTCCTTTGAAACCTTATAGTTTAAGTATTTTTCTATCGCTTCGCTCTAGACTGGTAACATCCCTAAAGTTTCAATTCAAGTTTTCAGGCTTTTGGAAATGACCTCAAAACAATTATTTATTTTTACGAACTGATGTTAGTCCTATTCCCAGATCCATGAAATCGAAATTTAAAGTCAGGTGGCACTTGTCTAACTGTTGCAATCGTAAATAGATCTAAATGGATACTTGAAGTGCGATTGTATGGACGTAAAATTTCTAACAGCTGAAAGACAATTTTCAAAAAATATCAGTGAATAAGTGAATATAACTTGATGTAGTTTGAATCTTGTGCTTTTAGTTTCTGATGAGTGGAATTGAAATGCTGCCATCTTTAGTGTGACACCATAAATGCCCTTAAAAAAACCTTTTAAATACGTCATTTATGACTGACAATCTTAGTGTATATTCTATTAGATTCTATCACCCTTTTGAATAATTTGTTTGCTTCAGCAAATGATTTTTAGGGAAAAGCTGGAAGTGTACTGAATTCTTACCAATTCCAAAGTTTTTTTTTTGTTTAATGCAGGTAATTTGCTTCTTTGTGTCTGTTTTAACTGGCCTGTTATATCAAACGTCTGGGGTCTGAAATACATTTAAAGTAGTGTTAGTTGTCTAATGGAAATTCGCTTGCCATCATTTCTTACCACCTTTAGTGTCTAATCATTTACAGTCACTTTGGGTCTCTAATAAATTTTTATTTGCATGTAAAAAAAAGTTTTGTGGCAGTTTCTGGTGCTACCGAATCGGCTTGATTACAAGAACTTGGCGTCTTAAATCGCTGTATAAGTCTCTCATCAAGAAGGAACAGAAATATTTTATAAACGTCAAATTACCTGTATATGTAAAAGATTATTGAAACTTTGCTTTAAGCCATTATTGCTTTCACCTTATCAAGACCCCTTCAACCGCCAACACGAAAACGCTCCAGTCAGGTTTCATATAAGATAGTTTTAATGACTATTAGAAGCAACAACAAATGTAGCTTAACTTTAAAAAAAATTCTCCTTTAAGATTTAAATGCGACTGAGACGCATAATGGTACATGAACGCACCATGCTGGACTACATTGAATTATCCGGGTAACAACACTGTTTTCGTGCTCGTCCTAAACCGTTAGCTCTTATAAATTTTGTTTTTCACAATAAATCCATTTTTCCTTGACATCTCGTTCTGTTCGTTGGGTGAAGCCTTAAGGAGCATTTTGCTATTACATGACGATAAGCGACTTTGGATCTACATATGAAAAAGCTCCAGCGGCTATTTCGAATTGCTCGACTAGGCAGTGCGCCAGGCTTAACCAAGATCTGGGCCACAAACTGGGTTCAATCTAGAGGTGATGGACTGAATGATCGCTTGGGGTCGATTGGCTTGGGAACCTCTTTTCCAGATGCTTCCCTTTTTAGTATGAATTGATGAAACACGTTTAGATACCAGTTTAGGATTTCACTATCTCCATGATGGCTGAATTCTGTATACTGGGATTGAGTTTTTTAAAGCATTATCAGACACAAAAAATTTGCAGATTTTCGCTTAACTTCGAATATTGCAAAAGGATATGTTTTCTTACGAAAACATCAGTTATTTATTTGATCTCATGAAATATTATTGTTTGACAGGCTATAGCGGCTTGTAAGCATATCTCCATACATTATGAATTATTTTCAATTTTTAAAATACTCTGGTATGGATTTATTTTCTCCTAATCTTTTGATCACCTTCTTTCTCAAAAAACTAAATTGAAAGTGAGAACTATTGATGATATCTACGTTGTTGATGTGGCGACTTGTTCAGATATGAAGCTCAACCCGGTTTATGAGAATCTCTAATACGAAGCAGAAGGGCATCTTAGGTCTGATCCAGTCTTTCTCACTTGAGTATGGCTATAGTTTACATACTGCAGTTACTCAAGTCGAAATTCATGAAAAAATTAACGAGCAAGTAGTAGCTACAAGAGTCATCTTGTGTCATTTTTTAAGGAAAATTGTCCATATGATTTGTATTTAAAATACGCCTAGAGTAACTCAAATAATAAGCGAAACTTTTTGTGGCTCTCGAGTGATAAACATTTATTAGCTTCTTGTTTATGCATGAGAACGGTAAGATTAAGGTGCTGTCAACAAGTTACCTGCCAAAAAGTAATACGAAGAACCCAACAAATTCATTTGAGGGGGTTTGCAAGACATAGTAGGAAAGGATGTTTTGCAACGCCTTTGATTAACCCTATTTTATTAAAATCAAGTAAACATGAATATTTTTGTTTTCGAGAGGGAATTTATCCAATGAGCTCTCCATGTTAAAAATAATATTGCCATCAACACAAGTCAGTCCCTGTTTCTTTTAAAGTGTCATTTAAAGCAATAACACTTTAATAATTTATCCTCAGTGTCAATGACGACCAAAAAAGCGCTGAATTTTCTACAAATGCAAGATAGTAAATTAAGAGACCCAGAATATGAAAACGAAACACATTTAGGAGCTCAAAAGTATAATGGTCGGGGGCTCCAATGAAGGTGCATTGTAGCGCAAATATTGAGGCTTAAGACAAAAAACGGTGTAAGGTGCAAAATCCTTCGATCCTTATCAAAAAACATCAAAGTAAATACGTTTTCGTAGAATCTTGCTGGTTCTAACGAGTTCAACGATGAATTTTCATGGGAATACTTAAGTAGTGTGCTTTTCTGGGATTGAAAAACATTTGACAAGACCCGATGTCAATCTTTATGTACCAAGCGATTGGAATCATCAATCACAGCTGTTGCAATTCTTTCTTGGGCAGCATGTTCAAATGGATGGCACTCACCAAGGTATCTCTTTCCTCTTCAAGCTGAGATCAGGAGGAGCTCTACCTTTTTTCAAGCTTAAATTTGTGTTTGGTTAATGGCACTCATGGGATTCTTAAGTGAAATACCAAAATTTTAAAAAAATAGGAATTTCTTCATCGAGTACCTGTGAAATAAAAGTCTAAGGCGAAATTCATTATTTAATTTAAACGGGTAAATACGATATACAACTGGGTTTAGCCATATTCATAAATCCTAAACGGTGTATATAGTCAAATTTAGAATGTCGAAAAGATGTATGTAAAATGTTTCATTTCCTTGTTAATTTACAGGTAATTATGGCGACTTCGTATATAAATTTTGCTACTAATATCAATAAGTAGTAATAATGGATCCGATTTTGCCAGGTTCCAAAAGTTCTCGAAATAGTCTCTTTCAGCACTCTCCGCCATTTAGTTCTGATAAAACTAAGTTTTGCAAACTTATGCCAGTAGTCGAAGTCAGTTCCCGAATTCATCTTTAATTACGACATAAGATAAGTGATCGTAATGAGAACAGCGCAGCAGTTTTTTACCTCAGTTCGATCACCAACTCAAAAGTGTGATGTTTTTGCCAATTCATTTGCTCCTTATTTTTAGTAATCGCATGCGCATCCGAGTCATTGGATGCTCAGAGCAGAAACCAATCAGAATTGTCATTTAATCATGATTTTTAGGAATCTAAAAAGGACTGTCAGCTGCTAGATCATAAGTCAGACAACCACCGGGACACTTTCCTTCTCTTCAAAATGAGAATCGGAGGGTATTTTCTTTCCATCTAGTAGAGATACTGGGAAATAAGATGCCTCAATGCAATATCAGTTCGCTTATTTGCATCAAAAATAAGACCCACACTCTAGTGAATATACATTTCACGGAGCCGTTTAATTTGATGAATTTTTCGTTTGCTTACTTATACACGAGCCTGTACATACCTGGCAGGCAATGAGGACGAACTCTTCCACCGGCATTTCTGTTGTAGAAATTATTCTCTTTTTCAATTGGCTGAATATTCCCTCAAGGCCTCACCCTTTGACGATCATCTCACTTCGTGTCCTCTTTGGTTTCTATTAAGGTGCGTATCGCTGACCGTCTTGTAAATAGGGAAGGGCACTTGCATAAAGACTGGCTAAACAATGATCACTCCTACTGAATCCTCCTATTTACTGTTCATAAAGAAACGATACGTCAGCCTACTTCAGGGCTCTCGCTAATTGCCATCAGGCTTGTTCTCGTGACCTATGATCGACCTTTTCCAAAAACCGCTCCTATTGTTTCCTGCCATGATCAAAACCCACTATAATTTCTTCCGGTATCCTCTTCGAGGATAGCATCGACTGATTGCCTGTGCCCTGTGGCAGGAATTCAACCAACGGAACCTTTTTTAATGCCTGATGTAAGCAAGAAAATGATATCTTCCAGCGTTAAACCAAGCCAATGTTTGTTAAATATGTGAATTCAGAAACACGCATGATTGATAAATAAAAATTTCTTCAACTTGCAATAAATTATTCATTTGACAATTATAGTTGAAATTCAGAAAAAAGCAATCTACGATAAACTGATTTAATAAAGAAGTACGTTTTGAACTACTGCAAACCATCTAGGCTATTTACTTACTTAATTTGAAAAATCATTCCGATTTCATATCCGATTCTACAAAGTCCACTTAAGTTGCCTTTTAGTTAACGAAATAGGTTAATACATCTAGAATCCTGGAGCACAAAGCATGCAACTGGTTGATTATTGCCTGTCCAATTGAATACGCTCAATCTGTATCGCAGGTAGAGTTGTAGCCAGCCATTGCAGTTGAATTATTGTAGAGTTTATGCATCTACACCGCTATATCCATTAAGCAACTTTACGATTTGTGCTAGAAAACCACAAATCTGTTTGTCAATTAATCATGTCGGAGTCACAAAAAGCCACCGAAGTTGTATCCAACCTTTCATGAAGGCGAGCAAGATCTTTGCTCTTGGACAATCATTAATTTAGTGGAATTATTTGCTTTCATGGCTTGTCTGAGCCATCTCGAGGCTTTCTTATAAAGAGTTTAGCAAATAAAAGATACTTTTCAACGTTTGGTGCAGGGGTTGATTGTTTCCTGTTGAAAATTGAGCCAGAGAAATGCGACACCAGTTGTGGTGACAAAGAAGTATTGTATCGCTTTCATTAAACGCACTGAAGTGCACAAGAATTGAAAATGCTGCTAAAGCAAAGAACCCACTGCAGGTGTATGGCTGTTAACTGCCGAATCGCATTGCATAAACAAAAAATTTAACCATTTTCGTTAACAGTTTAAGTTGCTTTCAATTTCCTCTAAGTCACCATATTTACTACTAAATAGTTACGAGTAACATCTATTCATACCTCCAGACTGGCTTTGTAACAACATTGCGATGTCATTACGGTCTCGGAGCCATTCTACAGTCACAGATTTCCTCATTTATGAAACAGTGCGTTCAAAACTAGACGATGAAATGCATTCAAGTGGAACATGGAAAGGTAAGACGAGAGAGTTTACAGAGATCGGGGTTATGATCCGAATATGGAGCTCCGGTGAGTCTTCAGAAGTCAGTCATCAGGGCAACTAAAACATAAAAAGTTAATTCACTAGAAATAACTAAAGAAGTATCGAACGAAATGGTTATGGAGTAGAATTAGGACCACGCAAAGTAAAAGACGAAGGCCCTCTACCTGGATTTGTGGGAATATCCTCATTTTTCCAACCTCATTTTAGCGCAATTAAATCAACGAATTTCGTTCAAAATACTTTTCACCACTTAAAGTGCACCGACCTTTGCATGCTATTTAAAATATAAAGTTACATAGATTCATTACTTCTATTTTAACTAGTCAGATAATAACATCTCTATGAATATAAAATCTAAGATTATAAATCGAACCGACTAACACTGTTACCAAAAAATTGAAAGAACTCTGTAATATCATGGTTAACCCAAAGCAGAAGGAACAATTCAATCATCAAAGCATAACCAGCCTAAAAGGGTGAAGGCAATACTTTGTATCTCGGTTAGCGTCAATCATTTACAATGGCAGCCATTCAAATCAGACATCTCTTCTGTTGCCCCTTTTCTTCAGTTGACCAATTTTTGTATTAGAACTGACATTCGACCAAAAAACCCTGGTACGTAAGCATGGTGTATTCAAATTTAAATTTTTAGAATAGATATTACTCAACGACACCATGTCGAGGTGAATTTGAATTTTTAAATAGCAAAATTAGACCTGATTGTTGAGTGAAATCAGTGGGTAATGAATAAGGAAACAGAAAGAGATGATGGTGAGGAATCAACATTAAGATGGAATCTCGGACAGCGCACTCTTCCTTAGACGTACTCCGCCTAATAACACATGGTCTCTTCAGTGACTGTCCAGCAATTCAAACAATGCCTCACCTTCAAACTATCACTTGCGTGTAATTGCCGCAAAGGTAGAAGGCCCTTTAGCTGAGGATTTTTATCTTCATGTCTCTTTTGGGGACAAATCAGGCGCCTTATTGTTGAATTTCGTTTATCGTGAATTGGGCTTATTTACTTCAACAAAAAGTCCGTTGCAACTGGAGCCTCGACTACCTTTTAGATATGGCTGATGCATATCTTTTCTTGGGAGTTAGCAAATGCAACTTTTTTTCACCCAGAAGTTTCCTTCACCTCCACTCAAAAGTTCATGTATCAACTTGGAGCTTGCTAAGCCAGCACTCGTTGTGAGCACAATGGCCAGTACAGCGCGAGAGCATCCAGTAGTTTTTTGCCGCAAGATTCTCCAAATTATGCAGTAGCCTACAATCTTATGCGAATGATAAGAGACCATAACCGATGGCTGCACAGTGATGTCGCTTTTTCAATACTTGACTGTACTGCCACTGATGGGCGGTTCTGCCAAAGCTTTTTGATTGAATTGTTCCAATAAGTTTTCTCAATTGGTGAGCTTCCTGTGTACTTTGATTTTACTTCTGCATTGTTGATGTGCCGATTTCTTTGACACTGAAGCTTTACTCTCCCACGAGGCCCAGTCGGTTGCGTGGCCAACATTAATCATCCATACTCAATGGTGAGTGAACCTTCGCCTCGTCTATGTATACGAATACTTTTTCATCCTTATCGACGGAGCGACTGCAAACACTAATAAAGACATACATCGTGGTAAAAAACGAATCAGCTAAGCTCGAATTCCCTTTTAGAGGTGGAAAACCGGCTAACAAAATTGTGAATATTAGTCTGATAAGAAAATGAAAATGCACCGAGAATCGTTTAACAATCGAATCTGCCTGGTAAAACACCGTTCCAAAATTTATGAATTTTAAAGTTAGACAAAATGAGTCCTTACAGACTGTCATCCATAGCCTCAGCAAAGCATCAAAATGGCAGAAGATGATCTGGACTAAATTTGTCGAAGGGAAGATAGATAACTAGATATTTGAAAATGAAAAGACAGCTAAAGACAAATTGATTCAACCCAAGAAGTTGGATAGCCGGTTTTATAAAACCAAAAGAAAGGTGCTTTAGCACTGCACACTCCAAGAGTAATTCAGAAAAACCAAACAAATCACTAAGTTCTGAGTAGGACCAGTCTATCCAGGCTGAAAAATCCCAACAGGACTAGTCCAGTCTTCCCAAACATAAATTCGAACCTATGCGGACTACGTACAGGGATATTGAAACGTAACGATGCTGACTGCATGTGAAGTTTCGGTGAAAATGAGGGAGTATTCCGACATTTAATTCTCTAGAAACCGAATTGGGTGGATCATAGAGAATGCAGGTTCCTATTCTTCTTAAGGAAGGGTTATTAAGACGTCCCATTTTACAATGACATTCTTTATCCTTTAATAGTCAGGAAAAGGCGCAATTCTCCTTGCGAGGAACTCCCAGGCGAGTTTTTAAGAACCTCAGCCGTTGCCGTATCGGGAAGTACGGGAAGGTACTAAAGGTGAAGAAGGGCATAAAAAACCACTATTTTAAAGGCAGCACACTTAAAGGTACTGGGAGAAAGCACGCGTATATTTCAGGCCTCGAAGGAATTCAAGAGCGAGAGAAACAAATTTCATAGATAGCCTCTAGGTAGAGGAAGCTAATATTAAAAGACAGTACCATAATTTCGGCCTTCCACATCGCCGATGCAAGTGATCATACTACTTATGCCGCATATTGACCTTTAACTGAATGTTCGCGAATGGAAATCACGGCTAAAATTTCTTGCATTCGGTGTACTTCAGGCAGACGAGGCGGTGAGGCAGCAAAGCATATGGCTGCACTATGTTTCGGTTAGATGACTCAACGAGAGCAGCCACATACAATCTGTCCACCAGTTTCGGTCATCATTCCACTCTTTTTTTATGTAATAAATTACATGCATATATATTTTTAGAGTAAATTTTGTCAGAAGTTCAGTGAAGAAACAACCGATTAGGCCATTATCCGGCAAAGTGATTTCGAATAAATGTTAGCCTGTGTTAAATCTATCAATTGGTGGATAGAGTTTTGAAAACACAGGAATCGAACTCATTTATTTTCGTGTCTCATTCTAGCCACTCAGCTTCTGCCACTGACAGATGACGGTTTCAGAAGATCCCATCTTCAGTCGTGCTCCCCGTTGATCTGTTCAGTTAGTCTGTTGTTCCGATCCTAGCAACGGTTGGGCAGCGATCCTCTTCGACCTCGTTTCTATAACGTAGAATATCAGTGACTTGCCGCATCAAATAATATCAGACGAAATTTTTTGCAACGATGGTCGCGTTTCCAAAAGGCCTCTTCTGCTCCAGCCTTGAAGACACTGACACCACTCTACAATCCTACGAAGACAGGTGAGGACTGGAATGATAGTATCCGGAGACAGACCCAGGTAAAACGTAAAATGCTATCTAAATTAATACATGCTTAAATATTCTTCCTTTATATTCGAATGCATCTTTTAAATCACGGTATTAATAGTAGGCTTATTCACTGATAATAAATCAGCAAAATATAAAAAAACAGAGAAGAGTAAACAGAAATATTAGTAACACAGATTAAAGAAGAAAAGGTTTATTGGGAGGTTGAGTCTTTGGAACACGGTTTCCTATGGTATATTTTCCCCTCGACTCCCGAATCGACAGAATCCCTGCCTTCTATTAGATGTAAATTATAGTGTTGACACATCAATACTGAAGGTCTGGCGACCAAATGGAATTCGAGGATATTTAGAACGCCAATACTGCTATGAGATAAGAGTAGAAGTTGTTCATGCTTAAAGCGAATTAAACCCATCGCTTCAAACAGTAGAGGCCGATCTGAATGCCAATAAATGGTGTTGAACATAAAGAAATTTGAAAATATCAACATTTGCTATTAGTATTAAGTTCGGATTTATCCCTCCTATGGTTCCATAATAATTATTGCTGACTTATCTTGCTAAGTCATCAGAACTCACTCCATTTTTTTAATAAGCAATGTCTTTTTTCAATTCATGTTGGTGACCGATATGATCTTCCCGAGGTTGCCCTAATAATTGCTAAATAATCCCAAAAGCAGTTCCCATTTCATGCATTGGTTAGAGGTGTAGAGGAGCATGGAATTTATGTGGCAATGAACTTCGTCCACGGTAAAGAGGCCTTTTTGTAAGTTCATGCTTTTTGATATAAACATTAGCTTGTTCATTTCACCAACCGATATTAGCATATGAAAAGAATGCGGTGCATTTAAATAAACGCTGGCAGATGTTGATATTGGGCCACAGATTATGAAGCTACCATTGCTGAGCTAGACGACTTAAAGAGGTAATTTCCGGTTTTTAGCACTGCAGAGGAGATTTGTGGATTTCAGGCAAAAGTGCGCAGATATAAATGACGGTACATTTTGTATTTTATTCGTATCTCGATGCTTCAATTTTAAATTTCACCTAGGCATGACAGAAAGAGGGATAAATAGCAGCTCGAGGTAACAACGAGGATGTAAACTGGATAAAGTCGACATGTAGGAGAATCTGATGAACTGTGAGTACACACAAGTTAGGATCCCTATGTTTTCTCTTACCCACATTAACATCGCAAATGCTCCAAGGTATTCCAGGTTCTCTTTGATTGAAAGGGACAAGAATCTGAAGTAGCCGTTAGTTGTTGAGATAACATCGCCTCATCTGCAGAAAACTGCTCCCCCAAAGGTCTAATACCTTTTCTCTTATCTAGAATTGACTCTACAATTCAGTGGCATTCATTTCAGGCGGCCAGTGCCATGCCAATACAATACGCATCTCTTGAAATTTGTAGCACAACGACCAGGACGGAACTCAGACACACCAAATTTTCAATTTGTAGCTGAAAGCTGTTAATTTTATGGTTGAAAGTTAGATATAAATTCAATTTTTTTACAAATAAAAGGTCAGGAGAGGATCTGTTATCAAATGATTGCATTGTTTGTCATTTCTTCAATTTATGGAAATAGACGACTACATTTCTGCGAAAGAGTTAATCTGATCACCATACATTTGCTGACAGTCATGCTAGGCTATTGAAAGTAGGGGGTGTATACGAGCAAAGTTGCTATTTTTACTCCTAAATAAATTGTGAAAAAATTAACTAATAAATTCGTGAGCTATTGTGAACTGGTTCATTATCAGTGATTCTTAGATCTCTAACACGTGTGCACTAATGAGACAAAGCCCATTTAGATTTCGAAGGGCTCCCCTCAACAAAATGTCAACTTAAAGCTTTATTACGAGGTTTCCAAGAGTATCCTATGCGTATGCGCTTGGGAGGAATATAGGCTTTGACATGTACTACCTGGCCATACTTCTCAAACAAACCTGAAACCATTTTCAGGAAGGTTGTAGCAGAAGAAGGACCCCAAAGACAGTTCAAGTTAAACTAGCTTTAAACGTTAAAGAAACTTTTCAATCACGGTCAGAATCCTACCAGTTCCTGTTCGTCCATATTGATATTAAGGGTCGCCGTACCTTTAGGGTTAATTTGAGGATAAAGGTATGCAGCTTTAGACTGAATGATATGTGACAACTAATTCAGTGAAAGGTATTAAGCGCTTGTGTGCAATGGCCTTTGATTACTCACCATTAACTGGCCCTGAGCATAGGTGCATGCTGCTAATAAACTGAACAGGGCCAAAAACCTCAAGTTTAAAGTCTTCTGCAGCTTAAAGTGGGAGATCTAAAGAAAAAAGCCATTTTTCACGAATACTTCATGGTTTGCCTCTTTTAAAATAGACAGAAGTTATGGTTGAAATGTTAGCATTCCCAAATACAAGAGGACTTTATTGTATTACTTTCGCGATTGAACTCGCAACAAAATTAAGCTTCTTTCTGAAAATGTTAAAGTGGCCTTGCCCAAAATGCGATTTTCTAGCTTTTAGCGCTTATTTTGTCTTAGTAGTTTTCGATCATAGGTTGCTGGGTGGCAACATGCGTGTGAGAAGGAGCTGAAGCGGACACCTGACCTTACTGAGGTGACTTACCAGGTGTCAGTTCTAAAATTGGAAGTTGTTTACTGTGAAAACGAAACTGAAGGGCTGGAAATTCAACCCTCGCTTTCTCGCAAAACTGTGATGCGATTTAGTACCTAACAAGGACTCTAGATAAAATGGGAAATGATCAAACATTCTTCTCCAGCTTTTAAATCGGCGTTTCAACAAGCCTAACCAACCTCATCACGAGCTTGATGATGATCTCTATGTGAGCAGAATAAGAACAAGGGGGTTGACTAAGGGATCAATCATGGATGAAATTTCTGCCATATTCTGTGGAAGGCACTTTAGCTTCATCAAAGCTAGGCCGATACAGAAGAAAAAGGACTATGAGTCCTAATAATTGATTTTCTTCTGAATTCTTCATCCTTTATATCCATCTTAAAACTAATTTTATAGATGATTCCTTAACTTCAATGGCTGGATTTGCTAATGGTCATAAACGGATTTGATAGTGTCGATGGAGTTTAGTGATTTATTTTAGAGTTCTCGAACATTAAGTGAAATTCCACAGAATGGAATTTTGAAATTCAGCAATTATGAGACCTCATGTAGAGGATCAGTTTAATTTCCTTTATATTTCCCTTTCATTCAATGCACTCATGTCAGGATTTGTCCAACTATGAAACGAATGAGGGTCTGCCAGTGCCGCCCGCGTCCGAAGAAAGGAAAAGCAGAGTATGTACGCAGAGGGCAACTTCTGAGGCCGATGATGCGTTGACACTATCAGTTGGACAGTAGCGACAGTTTCGGTTAAAAATTCGTAAGCTTCATTCATTCACCCGAGTCTTTTTTTAGAAAACTATGTCGCTTCTCTAAACAACTTACAAGGGAATTTCAAATCATCAAGGGGGAACGAGCGTAGATGAAGAATAAGGGATGTCTGTAGAAAAAGTTTCAATCGCATTCCAGTGAGTACTGAGACTCGCATTTTTATCCCACTCACTTGATTCTCACAATCGCACAATTTCAATATATTTCGCTATATTTCAATTCGAGTGAAATTCTTGATTTTTATACTTTTTGGTTGTGATATTCAGCCTTTGAAATGCGAAGTGGTAGGTTCGTTCAGTTTCTATTTTCCGAAATTAGATCATCTGCCCCACCAAGGCTAATAGTCGTAGCTAGGAACAATTGGACCAACACCGCTTAACTGCCCACTATATTCTTTCACTTGGATCCATTTCTTAATTTTATGAATTAATCGACCGAAAACTCCTCAAAGTGCAAAGATTAAATTTAAACCATAATGCATTAAAGAAGATTATGGAAAATTATTCATTCATCGGGATATTGCCCCAGGTATTTGCCCTAGTACTGTCCACAAAGGGTGGCCAGGTAAATGAACAGCGAGAAGGAAAAACCAAAATCAAGTCAGAAGAAGCAACGATAAAATGAACGACATTCTTTCGGGCTTGCCATACATCCAGGAAAATGTCAACCCAAAATATATTCGAATCTCGATATTGGGTAGCTATTCTTGCCCAAATGGCCCGAATAGAGCAAATTTTGTTATTAATATTTGCGAAACTGCATCTCTTAGCTTCTAGGATTCACCTGACAATTGGATCAAGTAATTTACTGGCCAGAGCGCAGTAGTCGCATACGCATTTGACGCCCTGAATGCCGTGGGCTCGAAACCCATTGGTGGGCAACGTTCACCCGCACAGCGAGGACCAAGTGGAAAATCCCTATTTCGAAAAGTCCCAAGGTACTTTTCTGCGTCTCGAAAATCTGGCTTAACTTGTATATTAATTATTAAATATAGTCATTCGCAAATACAAGGTTTGGCTTTGGTACCTTTGCTTTCTAACTGCGGTCCATTCGAACTACCAGCCGATTGCAAAAGGGCACGTGTACTTTATCAAGTTTATTTTTGAATTAACTCGAGATTGTTTCAGAAAGATAGTCAAACAATTATATCAGATACAAGCTCTCCTACTACCTTTTGAAGAGCTAAATAATGTGCATCTTTTATCGAATAGTTAATGCTAAAGAAAAACTTAAAAAATTCAAATTCGCATTCCCTCGATTCCTCACTTTCTTCACCCAGTGGGTCCTATTAACTTGCCCTCCTATTCGATAAAGCATGAATATATGATTTTCTAAATAGTATACGGTTAGATGGGTGATTTACTTTTGTCAGACAGTTTATGATTTGGTTATGACTGATAACTATATGGACGAACTTCTTACTTCAGTAACTGTATAGTTGGCCTGAACACAGACTACCTCTTTTTGCTGTTTGAACTGGTACCTATAGACCCGGTGTGACTTTGTTGGAAACTCATATAGATACTGCATTTACTGATATCTTCACAGATCGTAATAATGATCTGCGGTGAGCAACTTTCTACGTGTCCGCATTCTTTCGGTCTTCCCAACGCGTAAAATTATAAGCTTTAGTGGTCTGTTATATTGGGTGACAAGAAGTCTGAGGAAAACTTCATACTGGATTATCATTCCCGAATGTGCCTGGCCATCAGATACTTTATGATTTCCGTTATTACATTATGATTCTGATGAGATTTTCTGGATGTGAATACGTAGGGAAAGCCGCTAAACTTTTTACATTCTCATTTACTGGCCAGAGAATGCAGATATTCGCCTTGTGAGCTCTGAGTTTACAAAATGTCATTTCTGGGATACATTACTTAACCGCTTTGGATAAAGCGCTTCTCTGGATCAGAATACCTTTGATTGATGATAACTACCACTTTCCAGGGCCATGAGGAAGTATAAGATGGATTGGTTAGTCAAACATCAGTTCAGGATTGGATTGGCGACTCTGCATCTGCTTTAAATGGAACCCATTTTTTTGCATTTTGATTTATCAACGATGGTTGCTAGATAATTTGAAAAATATGAAGTTTTATTTTAAAACTTTATTGCTTGTTGGTTACTGTTTTGAATGCTCCTTAGGATAAAAAGCAGAATTTCAACTTTATTAGTGAATAGGAGTTAGTCTTCGGATATCAGGAAACCAGAATGTTTACACAGAAATTCTGCTGGCCCAAAAAATGCCAAGAAACGATCAATGACCTGGAAGGCATACAAAGCCATGCATTACGTCCATTCAACTTTAACTTGTCGCCACAGTAAATCCATTAAGTTTCGTCGGTTTCCTCGGGCAACAATAGCTGACTAGACCTTAGTAGACCAATAGGCCAATATGTTAGCATAACAGGATGCGAAGTTTCATTAAGAAGGAAAAGTATGAAAATACTGGATTTTTATAAAGTGCAATGGGGTAGCTCATCACAGCGAACACCGAAGAAGATTAAGAATTTGGCATTCTTTCAAAGACGTTACCCCCTAATAGTTGCGGCAGATGTGAAATATTGACGATGTTAAAAGAAATATTTAGCAGAGATCTGCGAATACTTAAGACGGCTTTGCTACTATTGCTCACTGCTGTGAGCTGATCAAACCTCTCTACGAGGCAAGATGAATTCGAAGGATAGGAAGAAGACAATGATAAATTAGACTAAGGACGAGGGAGAGAGATAGATGAAACTCGTCCAATTGCAAAGAACTCATTAAGTAAAAGGGATTTATGCGTATTCTATTTATTGTATCTTTGAGATTGTTATAAATTTGCTAATGGCACCTTAAGCACTTACACTTCAGGCTGGTCAAATGTAGTCAGCCAGTCATGAAACTTTAAGGTCAGTGTTATTTTGTCAAGACCTCCCTTTTAATTATCGTTGATTGATGAGTTTTAAAGGAAAGGAAGTAAACAGAGCAAACTTTTAGCCACGAAAGTATTAACCAATGTCATGGATATTTAGCAAGTTGCACTGGGGCCAAATCTTCAGACATGGCCCTTTTAATTCACGGTTTGTTAATTAATGAGGTCGTGTCTCAAAGTTTCACCTGTCTAGACAAACAAGAGCACAAGTGATCCGATAAACACTTAAAAGGTCACCTCTTATCTGACCAACCTATCCATGCTTCACCATACTTATAAGAAGGATGTCCTCTTCGATTTGATTTTCACACTTCTGGAGGCGCATGAAGCCAATTCTGCAATTCGGAGTGAATCACGTTGGTGGGTGTAGATGGGTGATGGAAGTAGCGAGCGACTTCGCTTTGGTCTAATTAAAGGATGCAGCTATCCAGTAACTTTTGCCCACTTGTTTCTCTCCCTAGTCCCAATTCCAAATTGTGTTCGTTTTCACCTGTCTCTAAAGCATTTGCTGTGTTGAAATTGTGAACTCCCAATAACACAGTCATGAATCTCCGCTAAAAATACGGGATTTTGCAAAAAAATTACTGACATGGTTTGAAATAAAGTTTCGCTCTAAATATTGTGTTGGGAATAGCAGAAATTTAAGCGCCGATCGAAAAAATCTTTAGAAAGCAACTGCACAAGTGCGGATATTATGGAAAAATACCTACTGAATTCGATAATCTAGAATGAAGTGAAACAAATGAACTCTATGTGCTAGCATTAAATTATCCCTTTTAAGGTTTTGCATATTTCGATTGGGAACAAAATATTTCACCGAATCATGAAATTCGACATTATTTCAATCATTAGAAATGCCTACTGTTTGTCTAAATGGCTACGGAACTGCCGAGTACTGAAGAATTTTGAAAGTGAGGTAGTCCGTACTTTAAAATCTTAGTACGTTGCAGGCATCCGTCTAGCTCAACTTCATCATTTGTTAGGCCATATCGAAAGATACTTTGATCAAAGTGTGGCAAATCCTGAGGAAATTAGCAGGGAATGGAATTCGTTTAGGGGATTAGCTGTTGAAGAAATCGAGTCAAGTTCATTTCTCCTTAGCGCATTTGGCCGATTGCGTCTGTCTATTTAGTTTATCACACATTCTCTTAGGAGCTTCGTCAAAGTGTTGTCTAATGCGACCCCTTTCGGCTCCTTAATCGGTGTCCAACCAGTGGCATTTCGGCTCAAACTCTTGAAATCCAACTTACTTCCTTTATACTTCGGTTAACTAATCAGAGGATTGAATCAACATTCTTGACCAGAATGCTGCTACATTTCTAGATTGGCCAAAATAATTGAAAGCGTATGTTCTGCAAAAGGTACTTTTAGTAGCGGGTCTAAGATCTACCACTAGGGATGAGGGATGAGGAGAGATTTCCCTCATTCTGTTAATACGAAAGTGGTCTTACTTTAAGGGAATACCTACTAATCTTTACCATTTAGAGTCTGCATACACTGTTGTCTTGTAATCAATCTCCGGTCAAATCGGTATTCTCAGCGAATGCATCAATTTTATTTATCTATGGAATTCGAACTAAGGAGTGTCGCTCGTATATTCGAATCATCAAGCGACTTGGTCATGATACCCATTGGTGCATGCTCGAAAATGACAATCCTCAATCGGTGGTGCTGATCCTCAAAAGGTTAATCAGAAGAGAAGTTCTCAACCTATTAGGCGCTAATCCCAAGCTGAAAGTTGAAAGATTCCTTCCCTCAATTCACACTTGGGCTTGTGCTATACCACTTTACCAGTTTGTTTCAAAATTAACGAGTTTTAACTTTCAATGTTAGAGGACATGTCCTAGCTTCGTTGGTAGTCGTCTAGAGGCGATGTAGGGCATTATGGTGTTGTCAAGGTTTGTTATTCATACTGGCTGTGCTCTTATCGCTGCTCCAGCGCCTCATATTGAACTTTAATACTAAGCAGATTTGCATGGCAATGTCTAGCAAAAGTCAAATCCTCTATATGAGAGTTCTTTTGCGAGCTGTAAGAAAATTTCAGTACGCAAATCAGTTGCTCTATAAGAAAAGGCCCCATCCACCCAGGGTATTGATGGGTCAAGCTGATCATTTCAGGCAAATAATTTGGTTTACAAATTACATGAAGGTTTATTTCTTCTGAGGTCTAAATAAATACAATACAAAGCCAATAGTGAATACGATGCTCTATTTTTTGGAAAAAAGATATTAGTGGAATTAAATGAATGCTTTATTGTTTGTGTGAAAATTGCGTAGCATTCGCGAATGTGATCGGATCAAAAAGCTAGTAGTTCAAGGCAAATATTTGTGCTCTTATTAACTCACAGCCAATCCACATATTATATTCTCCTGGATCACGAGATTATATCCAATGCTACTGCTGTCGGGCTAGAAGCCAAAACAAATTTGAAAGAGCTCGTAAATAAATAATTTGACTTGGAATTTCAAAGTCTTATTTAAAAACGAATGATCGGTAAGGGCAGCCAAGATTATATCCTCCATGGTACTAAAACTTAGGATGATTGTCTATTTAATGAGGATGAAAATTAATTATTGGTTAGTACCTAACTATTCAGTGATTCTCTTTAGTTTCAGCACCGAAATTGTCGCTCTTCTAAAAAGTAAGCAAAAGTCAGTATGATATAATTATGGTTTGGGGAAAATCGGTGCTACTAGCATTGTATTGAGAGGCGATTGATGTGGAATTCCAGCTGCCCCAGAAGTAGCCAGATCAGCAAGTTATGCTGGTGCTACACACCGGCAAACTTAACTAGGAGTGCAAAATTAATGTAATGCAAGTGGTCAGCCAAAGAAAAGGGGCCTTTTCTTACTTTCAAAACTACTACCATACTTCGCTTTCTCCTGATGCTGTGGGATAACGTCAAGATTGGAATGGGTTACAACTCATGTTAGCAAACTGATCTTTGGTAGTGTCGTTATAGAAAGGTCATTCCTTCAGGGGACATGAGTGTTGAACAAAGTGGTCATTAGGGAGGAAATGGAATGTTTTGATAGACTTTAATGATGTCACTGGTAATGGAACAACTTGCTCTCGAGGAAATCTGTACTCTTCTAAATGTCGAATACGCAAGTAAGGAATGATTTCCCCTGATTTACAACAATTCCACATTTTCGATTAACATGGAGAGTAGAAATAGAATCACGTGCCATTTGAATAAACTCAACGTAGCTAGTGTTTTCCATATTCTTTCTATAATACTTTGGGTGAGTTGTACGAAAGTATAAATTTTTAATCTTTGGGGAAAAGCGACTAATTATGACATCGGCAATTTCGCGTTGACATTTATTCAATTAAAAAAGATAATGCCATGGATGTAATTACTTTTCGAAAAGCAAAACTGATCAGACTCTCCTTCTCAATATTATACTTCGAGGGAGTATCCACATCTTCTAAAGCATGCCTAAAAAAGTGAACTTTGAATTCTGAAAAACTTACAATCTCAGTTTTTCAGGTGGGAGTGAAAATGAAAACTATAATTTTACTAAGGTTTGGACATGGCGTTCTCGAGGCAGTCGCCAATAGAAATGCGGACGTCTGTGCACGACGTGGCTGGTAGGGCCGGCTAGAATGCAATGACGGGTTATCAAGAAAATCGGATCAAACGGTTCTGTCTGACTTTCTTCAGAGCTCTACGAACAGATGGAGATTGAATTTACTGAGGTACTTATTCTCATAGAACCCTGAAGTCTGAAAATATCATGATGTCACTGTGAGGTTGACTATAATTTGCGTCCACTAAATTTAAATAAGTTATTGAGTATATCTGCAAGTTAAACATCCGTTGTAGACATTGTGGTTTATTGTTTTGCATTTCTACTCAATATTTCTAAAGTGGACTAAGTCTTTTACTTTGAAAGGATCTATCGGGAGCGCAGTTTATTGCAGCTATTTATCAAATCAAAGCGAAATGAGCTTGCCCATCAGAAGTAATGCCTCCTCTAGATACGCACGAGGGCATCAAGGACCAAAACTGGCAGAAATTCATTGACGATTGGTCTGAGTGCACAGAGTGCCTAAATATGGGAACTCATGCGGACCGCCAGTCACCACACCACACCGGCCACTGACAGTCCAAAATTCTGCCCATTGGTCGAAGTGCCACTTAAAGCTATTTTGTTTTAAGCGCCTGCGTGAATCTCCACGGACGCACACAGACACCTACGTCCGCACTTGCCTGCACATACACCGCAGATGCCGGCTTCGGGCTAATATAAAAGAGTTTCTCCGCACACGATCAGCTTCATCACCACTCCTCTTCCACGCCGGCTTCACGTGCTTCCTTCTAGGCCACTTTGCACCCTCTCGTTTGCTATCTCCTGCCTGAAAACCCATCAGGTCCTCTGATCCACTAGTATCGTCGCTGCCACTTACTTCTCCTTTCCATCTTTTACTGCAAGAACTATCAGATGCCAGATGGATAGTTGATATACTCGTAATCTCGCGGTCTTTCTATCAAAACGGTTTTTATGAATGCTTTCCTCAGTGTATATATTTTTCCCGTTGCAGCGACTGCCTTTATGTAAGCTGCATAGTCCCTTCACCGTTAATCCCTTTTAAAAGGATTAGGTAATATTGTTAAGTATTAGCAAGAAAAAGACGTCTACAATATTGGTATTGCTAGTCTTTCAGTCATGTACATACAACACATAGGAGTTCTAGCCCTATTTGTAGTACTCTGTCTCCTGGCCTGTGAAGGATTCAAGAGTGCGTCTTATTCAGTCCCCGTTCGACACCCCATCGATGAGCTCATTTACGGACATCGGGACTTTGATAACCATCGAACCATGCTCGGTAAGTGCGCCGAAATCTTAAATACCCATTTAATTCCATTTTTCGACAGAGGTTGTGATTATAAAAACTATGTTAACGAGCAACTCCGAATCGAAAAAAGCGTGCGAAAGCCTTAATGACGAGGTATCAATCCATGGCAGTTAGAGAAACTTTCCATTTTGCTGATATTTTACAACAGGCGTGTGGAAATGACACAAGCTGCCAAAGTTCTTAGAAAGTGGCATTCATGGTTTTGTAGGGGTAGCATCATTTTACCGCTACCCCATCCCGGTCATGATTTATAATCTGGAAAATTCTATGCCTACCATCTTAAATTATATTCAAAAGTGTCAGTCAATAAATATTTCCCTTTCAGTTCATAAGTTTGAATATACCGCCAGTAATTAATTACATGTGCTTTAATTTTAATAATTCGAAAATACACTTAAGTGTGTTTATGAAAATATTGCTTAAACAACGGACTACTCTTTTTAAAAAATTTTAAATTAATTTTGATCTTTCGTCGTAAAGCTCAGCTCTATGCTATCCGCTTCCAGGCCTTGTATATTTGCAATTACGAATATTATTTGATTATTTCAGTAACAGTTCAAATTCTTAAACAGCAAAATAGAGTTGTAGGACTAATGTCATGCCATACCATGGAATACGGTTATTCATTCATCTTGAAATTTCATGCTCTTTCAAGAGCGGCTTGATGCCGTCGGCGCATTGCCAGACACCTCTGAATTACCGAAAAGGCTGCTTCAAAGACCGCGAGAGCTTAAGCCAATTCCGATGGCTCTGTCGAGACGGAACACTGTAGTCATGCACCGCCAGTGGAAGATGGAGGAAGAAGCACAGTCGGGCAGCGAACACGATCAAGCTGGTAGCAGTGGTGACCGTCGCTGGGATACTGATCGAATGTTGATCAATAAGACGATAGAAGATACTGTGCCTACGATCAGCTTTAAAACGGCAGAGGAGAATACCATTGAATTGCTGGTTGTAGTCACTCGGAAAATGCATCTCATACTCAAAGGACGCCTCACTGAGTACCTAGTTGCTACAATTGGTTCTGTACGTTTTCACTCATGCGTCCAATTAGTGATATAGTATGTATATCAAAAGAGTCAACATTTTATAATCTTTTATAAAGGTGGCTCAAAATTTCAAACACTCAAGTCTCAAAGCATCAGTGAAAATCAGCATCGTAGACATTATTCTACTAGATTCAAACTTTGCGGTAAGTGCTTCCTCACTTGTTTGAGTGTCTACTAATTAGCAAAGTATTTTCCAACAGCGGCACTTTCAGCTGCAAACTATTGCCCATTATCTCCACGACAAGTGACGCTTGGTGAAACAAAGTACAAGAGCCACACTTCCGAATAGGCATTTATCCCTAATAGCGTTTATCTATTAAGTTCTTAACTCAGAGTAAATCAGAACAGGTGGCTCTTGGAAACTGCTGCGTAGTTGTACCAAAAATAAATCACTTTGAACTGATTTTCAGCTTAGGGAGGGCCTTGAAGATTGGTCAAATAAGAATCATGAAGAAGTCATGGGCAAATTTTGTCACTGGGTCAACCGAATTCGAAGACCGACTATGAATTGGGATTCTGCAATTCTACTCAATGTGGGGTGAGTACATTTACCCACTTGTTGCATTATGATTTTCTTAAATTCTGTTTAATTAATCTACCTTCTATTGCAGAAATTTCAAAACAACAGCACTGGGTACGTTATTATCGTTCTAAATAGGCTAACAACTTTGCTCTTAACTAATTGTTTCCATTCGTTTAATGATTTAACCGGGTTCTAACTAAGATTCTCAGGTGGGTGATTACATTCCTGAAATCGAAATCGGCTTTTCAAACTAGATCATTGGCTCAGCCTAAGTTTTTGTGGTTAGTAGAGAACAAATATGCAATTAAATATAGAGCTTTTGACGAGGTTCTGATAACTGGATGCGAATCATCTCCCAATTTTATGCAGTTTGTGGTGCCTGGCGGCATTAAAAATCCGTGCGTTCAATCCAACACAATTTGGCATCAAATTGGAGAATAGACTTGATTAATCATCCTAAGATGTATCTTACGTTTTTCTAGGAGTAGCCCATTATCAAGCCATGTGCAACTGGGAAAGCAGTTGTCTCGTCGTTGTCGATAGAGGTTTCGGAACTGCTGATATCATTTCGCACGAAATCGGTCATCAGTACGTTTATACTTATCGTGCCGTAAGCTTTTATGGATAACCGATTTAAACGGTGTATTGACTGGCCCGCAGATTAGGCGCAAAACATGATTTTGAGGTGGGATCTGAATGCGGTTTGAAGGAGCAGCCAGGTTGGAAGAAGGCTGTTCAAAGACTCAGTCGTCGTACCCCTGGAACGGATGATATGACCATTCAGCGGGACACTATCATGTCTGGAATTCTCTACTTTGAACTTTATCCATTCCGCTGGTCTGCCTGCAGTCGACGGAACATTCAGTTTTTCTTATCGTGAGTTGACTGCCGTCGTGACTGTCACCTGTTGCTATTATCTTGATCTCGCTATCGTTTGTAGTGGTCCCGATTCGTCCTGTCTTCGGATTCAAAATTCACAGAAGATGGCCTTTACAGCAGAACAACTAACTCAACATACAGTTCAGCATAAGCCAGGACTACGTTTCACTCTCAATGAGCAATGCGCCCTTGCGTTAAGACAACGAGAGGCAAGGTTTTGTGGACATAGTGTGAGTCTTCTGTGCCATAACCAATTAACTCTTGAATAACGTTATGTTCATCAAATTAATTTCTGATGTAGTCCCCTGTTTGCAAGCAACTCCACTGTTACGATGTTCAACGAGGAATGTGCCTTCCAGTTGAGGCTCCGTGGGCAGAAGGATCTCGGTGTGGATACAAGCGAGTAATTAGGATGTTTATGACTGTATCAGTAAAAGTCGGGATAATTTGTGGCTGTTTCTTTTCCTAGTGGTGCGTGATGGGTCAGTGCCTCCCCAAAGGCGAAACTATTCCTCCTATTGATGGTGGGTGGAGCGTCTGGGAGGAGTGGGGAGCTTGTTCCAGGTCTTGTGGAGGTGGCGTCCAGTTTTCTCGACGTGAATGTACGAGCCCCGAGTAAGTTTACCTACATATTTTCAGCTGAAAAACTTTGGTGATAGCAGTCTATTTAGGAAATAACCAAGTCATTCACGTTTTATACCGGCTAAGTTTGTATCAAGATTATGCAAAAATAACAGGCGGTCCTGATTGTGTTTACTACAATACCCTCCCTTTACCACAAATACTGCAGTCATGGAATATGTAGGCCTTACACAATGGCAATATCTATCACCATTAGGACAGCTGTTTTATCAGAATCGCCAAGCAAAATGATGTTATTGTATCGGTGTGTACCTAATTATTGGTACATTCTTTCTGTTTGCAGACCTCAATATGGCGGAGAGCATTGTCTTGGTACAAATGTTCGCGTTCGTTCTTGCAATGTTCATGTCAGTTTTTGATACTATGGTTAACAAATGTCCCTTTGTGTGAATGAGTAGGGATATATTTATGTATTGTTTCCTTCATTCAATTAGGACTGTGCAGATGCGGTGGATATTCGTCAAGAACTCTGCGATAAAGTTGGTCTACGTCTTAACAAGCGCTTGCAAGCATTCAAACCGAATAGTAAGTCTGTTACCAAGTCATTTTAACACTCTACTACAAACTTTTCTTTGACCTGTGAAAATGACTATTCATTTTCAATTTTGTCTTGCCAAGTCGGAAGTTCCAATGCCTGCAAACTCGTTTGTCTTGATGGTAATAAAGAATTGAATCACAATGAAAGCCTTCCAGACGGTACTCCGTGCTACGCTCCTGAAACCGACATCTGCATCAAGGGCAAGTGTTGGGTGAGTCTTTTCTCTTTTTTTTAATTTTGAGTTTATGGCATGTTTTGGGTCTACTGAACTTACTACACCAAAACCGCGAACTATTTAATAATGGTAGATCAAACGAAGATACCGTTTACTAACCAATTCTGCTTGTCGGATATTTGAAATAATGTTCGACATGTGAAGGTGCACCTCTTATTATTAATGTATGCGTTAAAAAGAATGAGGGTTTATCCGCTCTTCAGCGCTTAACGCCAAAGCCACGTAAAGATTGATACCTCTTAGGGTTTCCAAGTTCTACATTACTGACTAATCGAATTGTAAACATGCAGGATTGCGAATCACCACGGCAATCGCAAACCTATCGGCTAACATTTACAGCCATGCTTTTAGTGGCTTTATATATGTTCTTCCCTCTTATAGCAAGCTGGTTGTGATAAAGTGCTTGGATCACGATTGCAGCGAGACAATTGCAATGTTTGCGGTGGTAATAACAGCACTTGCTATGCTGTTAGTGGGGAATTTCATCATTCGGACGCCCTTGCGCCTGGTGCAAAACCAGTCGGTAAGTCGAACTAACATATCTTGACTTTCAAGCTGCTGTCTTACCCAACATTATGTTACTTTTACGCAAAGTTGACTGGGATCTTAATTTACAGGATTGACAATTGCTGTACACATTCCACAGGGAGTAACCAATGCATATATCAGGAAGGTCTCTCGACGATCGGCACCGTATTCAGCAGATGCTTACGATGACTTCATGCTCCGTAAGAGTAATATTTTGATCAACAATTTATTTCTTACTTGAAATACGGGCTCTATCTGCTTCCTACGGAAATGGATAAGTTGGATAAAGGTAGCACAACTTGAATTCAACCGAAATGATTATTTTTACATGTAAAAGAGATGTGTTTCTTATACGCACCCGACATATCAAACGGGTTCGAAGGCCACCGTGATTGGTCAACAAAAGCATGGTCGGAATGGTATAAAATTGATTTAGATATCTCGTTTGATACCTCGAGCCGCTGGACGTGCTTCATATGAAGGTAATAACCTTGATCTTTCTCAAAACGACCTGTTCTCCCGCCTAATTGAAGGCTTTCTATTTGGCATTCAATGAGTAGGATATCACTTACGCAGTGTGGATGGTTATTTTGATCACTAGGTGCGAAAATATTCCGGGTTGGATCTCTCGACAGAAAGCTTTTCTTTACTGCCACAATACTTGGGTAAATTTTGCCGCTGTTTGAAATTTTGAATTGATCGCTTCGAAGAACTATCAAAATGGTGGATTAAGTCTGACTTTCCCTGGAAAGGACGGATGTTTACTTTATTCACCAAAACCTCTGCCCACAAATCCGGTACCCCATCTACAGAATCCAACACCTGAGCATCGAACATAACTGAAAATTATAAATAGTTAACTTTCGATTGTTTAGGGGTCGAACCGAAAAAGTTCTTAATGTAAGAACATTACGGTTTCCAATAACAAATAATAAACTTGATGTTAAAAATTGCAGTGATTTTTGAGGAACTGAAGACACGAATTCGCCGAGGGGAGACCCGGGAGCCCTTCGTTGGAGCAGAACTGTACTATAGCGGTAGTCGGGCGAAGGAAGAAATAGTTTTCATCAAAGGCAAAATCAACAAAAATGTCAACATTCTGGTAAGCACTGGTGTTAATTCAATAGAATGAAACCCATGGTTTTACCCTAAGTGTCAGAGTTTAAAACCGTCAATTGTAGGAAGGGGGCGCCGGGGGGGGGTTAAGGTTGGCCTAAGGACGAAATCGTTCATTAAAATAATGAACTCATTCCAACCCGGACTGCCATAAAAGGATGGTCATAGTTCTTTTCTAAGGAAATATCCATTAATTCCTATTCGGAAATCATATTGTTTGGTTCTCTTATGCTCTGAGTTAAGATTGCTCTTGGTGGTAATTCCGTGGCAATATGTCTTTTCATAGAATTAAATGATCCCGATGCCAAGAGTCTTCAGTAGCTATCACTGACCTTTCACCACCTCAGACCGGTGGCTACTATCGAGTGATATTCACGCATCAGTTAGCTTTCCGTGCGTATGTTTAGACTTTATCATCAGCCCCGCTCTCGCCTTGTCAATAGATTCGGTTTTAAAAGTCAAAAATCGAGTATGATGCCCCTTATCACTGTGTGGTCTTTGTTCACTGCCTTTCAGGAGGCTTTTTACACTTTTGTATATCTTTAAACAAAGTCGCGAGATTTTAATGTTCTCAGCATTACCGCAATTCCTCTTTTCATTTCAACCTCGATGGGATTTTTTTCTTGCAATTTCGGAACTGGCCTAACACCTTTTCTTATTTAGCTGTCGTGGGGTCGCTATATTTAGACGTGAACTAACCGGTTTAACAAAAAAACCAATCGCATCGACAATAGTGAATGATTTACGCTACGTTGTCCTATCTTTCTGTTTGTGCTTTTATGCTTTTTAAATTGGACGGAAGGTTGTCTTTTTCAAAATCATCGATTATTTGCAAGGCTTTTCTTTCCATTTTCTATTTAAATGACCAAAAAGACCAAGGAAGTTAAATAGTAGGATGCCATGCTAGGCACCTAGATTCACGTCCTACTACTGTACTTCTTTTGGATTTGGAACCACATTATATACTGTTAAAGCTGTTTGGTTGTCTTTGATCGCTGTTATTTTATTTAACAGTTTCTTGGGAAACCTTTTCTACATTTCTAGTTAGAATCATGTTCACTCATGGTGGTTAATTTTCCTATGCACTTGGCTTTCTTGGAAAGAAAGAAAGTCCTTGTAAAATTGGGGAAGAAATGTCGCTCGGCACGCTTTTCCACGTCCCACCAAACGTGCCCTCGTTTGAAGACAATGGCCATGTTCCCTCCTCTCGTTCTCTATCAGACTGCTGTTTCCACCTTCCACTGCTTGTACTCCTTACTTTGGATATTCTTCTCGATGATTCACTCCTCCAGTTGAGGACGACCCATTCGGTCTTCTCCTTGTAGACCGGTATCTAGCATACACGCGTAGTCATTCCAGCTGTTTCCACCATTTTAAATACCGTTCTTTAAGTTTGCACTTCAATTCTTTTATTGGCTTTCCACTCATAGTTTCAGGCAATGCGGAGATACTAGCTCGTCGCTTCTTTACAAAGTCATCTCAACCTCTGTTAGAAATTACATGAAAAAAAAAACGTTTGATCGACTCGACTTTCATATTTTCACCTAAAAAAATGTCTTAGAAACACCATAGATGGATCTCCATTTTGAAAATCGTGATTCAACGAGTGCAAATAGATTGAAGTTTTGACAATGCTCTCGATAAAGCCTTAATGTATCTATTTCAGATAAGAGTTGAAAACAAGAATACAGATCAGCCTCTACCAGACGTGGAGTACACCTATTACGTTGGCAAAGATTCTCGAGATCTCCACTTTAATCCATTAGGTATGACCGAGTACCACTTCAGCGACCCTTTGTTGCGATTCTTGCGTTCTCCACGCCAAGGGGCCCCGCTCGAAGTACCTGGTGAACAAAATTCCGATTCTGCTCCGCCGGTGGAACCATCAATTTCTGAAACTAATAACCGGGCTCCGGAGGAACCCACTCGTTTTGAATGGAAGATAGATGAGGTTCCGAAGGAATGTACGAGCTGTTTTGGTATGTGTTGATATTGGTTGGTTTCAGAACCAGTTTTCACATAAATACTTCCCTTTATTTGTTTCGTTCCCAAGAGGTATAGAAAATTGTCTTATAACCACTCAGCTGTCAACGATCTAGAAGTATCTTTTCCTTATCTTGAGGTGTTAAACTAGTGGTTCTGTAGTTTCAGTTTCGTAAAGCAAAAGTGCAGCTCGAGCAGGCTTAATGTTATCTTTGTTCAGGTTATTAGTTGTCAGATTTCAACAAAGTGTGTTTATACACTCTTGAAGGAATAGTGGAAAGCCATGCGTCCTGCTATCCCGTATTCGCGCATGAAGGAGTGACTGAGTGGCATGGGATGCATGCACTTCATCCACTGCCTTCTCGCTATTGTGGAGAAAGTTCCAGGCCTGCACCAGTGACAAGGAATTGCGCCGACTATTGTGGTGTGCGATGGTCGTGGAGGGCGGTGAATGCATCAGACCACACCGCTGTTCGATCCACGTGTTCAGTGCGTTGCGGAGAGGGAGTTACAGAAGTCCGCTTTTCAGCGATTTGTGAGGAAAAGGTCCAGGAGAAGGATACTTCTCATGTTACCTGGAGGGAAAGCCCACTTGGCGCATATGCTTGTATCAAAGCCGAGCTTGGTGAACCACCTAAAGATCGAGTCGTAAGAAACAGGTGCACTGGAACTTGTAGACCCCTGCGGTGGGTCTTCTCTGATTGGCATGAGGTAAATTTTATTATGTTTGCCATAAATCCTTTCTGGTTTAGGTCTTTTTGTGAAATATTTCGATTTTTCGCATGAAAACTTAAAGTAGTTAAAACACAGAACAATCCGGTTTATAGAGAAACGAAAGAATTTTTGGGGTTTTTATGAAACCATACAGAAAGATTAGACCGAGAGGTACCACCAAAAATGGTATTTGCATGCCAGAGGAAAAATACAAGTTCATAGGATAAATGCAAAAGCTGATGTATGCGCCAGCTGAAAACCGCACCAAAGTGGGAAATCTTAATGTCTCACAGCTTCCAATAGCTGCGGCGAATCTGGTTGGGTATGACAGACCGAGATTGCGCCGCAAGATAACCTTCTTTGTTAGCAGTCGAATATTATTCCATAATCCCCACCAATCTCATTGGCCTTGTTCCCTAGTGTTCAGAACGTTGTGGATCAGGAACAAAGCAACGGAGTGTGACATGTGTGGACGACACGGTTGATCACTGGCCGCTATCTGAATGTTTGAATAACGTCCCTACTACTCTCATGGGTACTCTGGACGGAGTGGACAGCTATGTTGGCACAGAATCTACCGAATGTTTCGAAGTTAGTGGGTGTGGAGGTCAATTTGTCTGGATCAAGACACCTTGGTCTGAGTGCCGTTTGAACGCCACTTACACCGACACAGGTCCAATGTGCCATTCCGCTCTTAGTCGTCTTATTGACCAGGAGACTCAAAACGTCCTTGGCAACTCTAACCTGACTGGATTCCAGACTAGAACAGTAAAATGTGTTTTGCGCTCTGGACCTACCGTAATGGACCAGCGTGAAGCGCCAGAACAGTACTGTGAACGAGCGAATGTTCCAAAACCAACTGAACAGCAAGGTTGTGCCGCTGAATTTACGTGCTATCGGTGGACTAATGTTCTTTTCTCCCAAGTACGTTCCACTATGCCCCAGTTTAATAATCAAAAGAGAAATCCCGGCTTTTTAATGTTTGCCCTTCATTAAAATTTTTGATCATGTTGGATTGTTTAGGGCTCATTTTTAATGGGGGAAATCTGCCACTGCGCTACTACGCACTTCGAGGGCTAGGATTGATGGTGTTTCTTCTTTTCGGTATATTTATCGTCATGTGCACTTGGTGGGTTCGAAAACTTTGCTGCTACAGGCATTTGTATTTACACAGATTCTTAGCAAAATTCCCAGGCTTGTTTTAGGGGAAATTGTTAACTTCTTTCAAAATGAGCAACTTTTCAACCCATAAATATGCGCCAAGCTGAAACAGCAGCTAAACCGAATGGGAGTTTTAATGACTTTGCATAAATTGATGCTTGTTATTGTTCTATCGAATCTCAATCATTTTTTTTACAACAAGACTCGCTATTTTTATTTACTGCTTAATTAATTGGTAATTTTCAACCATTTCTTTTACCGTAAACAATCGGTTGATGTATTTGAAGCTAACAGAAAATATGCCCATATTGTTGGCAAAAACCGAGGTCGGGCCCTTTTGTTATGGCAAAAGGGGTATTTACCTACCACGGCCTTAAGACCTATTTGTGAATGGAATATCCCCATTTATGTCGAAATCACTTACGTGGAATGACCTCCCTGTGCGAAGAGTCCTTAATTTCAAGATAATTAAGTCTTCCGAAATTCCATATATTCTATTACAGTGTTCAACTACCTGTGGCACTGGGCAGCGTGTAGGTCAACTTTCCTGCGAACGGGTGACGATCCGTCGAGGGGGAAGTCCAACTGTTACCGCGTTAGCGGAGAATGATTGTCTTTACCACTTGGGCACGAATATCTCCCTGTTGATCGACAGCAGAGGTGACGATTCAACTGTCTACATCGTTGAAAGAGGGTCCATTGAAGAACGCGAAGCTCTCAAAAGAGTTCCAAGTATTCGACCTCTTCCTTACCTACTCGGCAAACCTCCGCTGACTGTCTGTTCGAATGCGCCCTGTCACAGCCGGAGTATCGAGTGGGTTCCTGGTGAATGGTCCTCGGTAAGTGACGCTATTCTATAACAAAACATGGTATTCTACAATTAGTTTAATCAGGGATTTTCGATAACCTTATGGATTAGTAGAATTTGCATTGGCAGCAACATTCGAAGCCTTATTTAAAGCCTCAAAAATTTCGCTACTCTCAATCGTGGGGAGGAGGGAGCTTTCAGGGATTAGATTAGTCTCTCTCGTTTTCTGTCAGACTTACACACGTATGAAGCTAATGTCTTTAAACATGCTCCTCAGCACATTCCAAAAGTCTCTCCTCTCTGAGACTCGATCCAGTCCTTGAATCTGGTGTTCATACGGAAAAGGTTTACCCAATTGGTCTCATTTTGGCAGATCATTCAGGCTCCCATTGCAAGTTCCCTTAATTATATTTTTTTCGAATGTTGGCACTTCACATCAGGCTTCAGCTGTCAATGGTAGAGATGACAGCCACAGGCTAGGTAATTAGTTATCAGGATGGACGGCTGTAAACGTGACTTGTTATGGCATTCTTTAGTGACGTTGTGGCACATGTTTTTATTCGGTGTTTTTATCACACCTTCCTTCCCTCCATCCCTCCCTCCCTCCCTCACGCTCACGTTCCATTTCATTCAAATTCAAAGCACTTATTTTCAAATCTACTCGATTCTGCTGAATCAATCAAAAGTAGTGCATATGCCTGCATTCTATTTCCATGTGCAACATTTGAAACAAAATAAATAAATAAATTGTTTTGTTACAAAAATGCTTTATAATATATATGTATATATTGTTTAAACTCATCAAAGTTTAGCATTTCGCACTGGATTAACAAAAGATTTCACGTACTACTTTGCAAACTGAATGAAAGGACTATTTTAGCGAGAGTTTTCTTTTATAAGCTATGTTTCACAATCTCCATTTTTATCCATGATTTTTACAAAAAGTCCATGCATGATGTGGTAATTTATTTGCTTTTCATGCCGAACGTTCAGAATATTTTAGCTGGAAAATTTATTTTCGAATTTCAGTGTTCGGCTTCTTGTGGGATTGGATTTCAGCATCGATCCATTCGGTGCCTCCTGGTGAAACACCACGCCGGGGCCTCTTCAACAGAAACTGTAGTAACAGAGACGGAGTGCTCATCTCGAGGTCTCCCGAGACCTGCAGATATGAAGTTCTGTGAGGTAGCACCATGTGTTAAGTGGGTATCTTCAGAATGGAATGAAGTGAGTTATTCTTAGTCTTTCTTTTTTAATATTTCGAAGCGTTTTCAATCCTCTCTCTTGAAAAAATACCGGTTCATGTATAAACTTAGTACCTTCATCTGAAATGCACATAAAGGCGACAAATCCTCACACTAGCAGACGCATTTTTCCACAACTCGAGGTGTTCTTTTTATTAATGCTTTCATAGTGTCAAGGTGTGTGTGAATCTGGAACTCAGAAGCGTCACGTTCGATGCGTAAGGGAGGAAAATTCGTTCACAGGCATTACATGGCATAGCTCTGAAGTCCCTCCGCATGTGGGTAATTCGGTCATTGAAAAAGAGGTGAATCCAGCCGAGTGCGAGTCTCAGCCTAAACCCTCAGAGAATCGAGCCTGTTTTCTACCTTCAGACTGTCCCTATTGGTATCAAGGCGCTTGGTCATCTGTGAGTTGACGCTTTTAGGACTTTTTATTTTGATAAAAGTAATGGAAAGCAACTTTATTTTCAGTGCTCAGCCTCTTGCGGAGTAGGTCGACGATTTCGGCATATCGACTGTCGATTTCCTAATGGAACAGTACTCTACGTCTACAGCAAAGTGGCAAGAGGTAGAAACACCCTCCAGACATTACCTAGACGAAGATACGATCATTCAGCAGCATCCGGAAAGTCTATCAGCGGGCTCAGGTGTCCAGAACCCCGTCCAATGGACAAAACAGAGTGTAGACTTGGACCGTGCCAGGAAAATAAACCTTTCTGGTGGCCAGTTGTATCGTCTGCCGTGAGTCACCTAGAAGCTTTTTTGTGACCCCATTCAATACCTGCAAATCAATTACATTCCTTTTCAGTGCAACGCCAATGGCTGTAATCGGGGCTTTCAGCAAAGAGACCTTCAGTGTTTGACACCGTCTTTTACACAGGTCGATGTTAAAGAGTGTGCCTATTCAAGGAAACCTCTCAACAGGATTCCTTGTACTCTGCAAGAATGCAAGACCTACAGATGGCGAACCGACACTTGGACACGAGTGAGTATTTCAACTCACTTCTAATAGTCCTAAAGGGCGGTTGATTAAATGGTTTTGTCTAAATCGAGTGCCCTTATGCTTGTGGTAAACACTCGAGATACAGGAATATTCGATGCGTTGATGATCTTGGTGAAGAATACGCTGATCACCTCTGCTCAGCCCACCTACGCCCTGATTCCTGGAGCATGTGCCCTGATGCCTGTCCAGGTAATACCAAAGAATTTCTGTGAATATTCATTAACATTTCCTTTCTTAAATTCCACGAATTGAAAATTCGCATTACTTGCAGGTGAACATTATGTGCTAGCTTTAGTTAGCATGATGAATATTTTGCGTTGCTGTTATGTTCTTGTCCTTTCTGATGGTGACCGCTTCGGAGGTACTGGCGGGCATATGAAAGTTGTTCGCATATCGGAATATGTCAACTTATTTTATAAAAAAGACGTTGCTACACTTCGAGTGCATTTTCTCTACAGAACTGCATAAATTTAGACACAGAAAGAACTAAAATAGCTGCCAAGCGGGTGCGAATTGCGGTTCAGATCCTGCTATTTTTCGTAAGCCCGTACTTACCACTTAATCGAAAATTTTAAGCCCGCACAAATAGTCCCGGTGTTTAATTTCGAGTTGAGTGCGATAGGAGATGCCTTCAGACACTTCTTTTGTCATTGCGTTTACCCAACCATTCAGTAGAATCATTACGGCCTGACAGTGAGCAAGTAAAGTGCAGAAAAGGATCCGATCTGAATCTGTTTCATTAGAGGGAGAACAACACAGACAAAAGATATCTGTGAAGGTAGGGTTCAATCATGTTCCACTGGGGATCGGGCTATACATTTTTCAATTAACCCTTTGACTTGGACTGCCATGCAGTTTCCACGCAATTTTAATAGGAACGCACTAGTCAAAAACCTAGTTTGAGCACTCCCCTTGAATATTTTTGTACCCTTGCTAAGTTATTTCAATTTCTGCTCTCCCCAGTTAGAGTATCTGTTTCAAGATAATTTTCAACAGTTAAGATCCTTATCACTCAATACCACCTTGTGTTCGTTTGTGTTGCAGCAGGATTTACAAAACCCATTTCATAACTCTCGATATTCTTAATGACCAGGGTAGTTTACTATCTGGTGATGTAGAAACCCTTGAGCGAAAAAAAACTGGCTGTTCTGAGAGCGCTCAGCAGTCTTTCCAACTAGTGTCAAGGTTTACTCACCGGGTAAAAACGTTAAATTACAGCATTCGATAGTTTCCTGACCAACGTTATGTGATGCAGGTTCTAATTTCCCTGTTAATGTTCATTAAAAAAGGATTTTATTTTCCAAGACTCTTTTCATGATGACCATTTCGCAAGCACGTGTTTGCTATCGTTTCACTGTACTGGAGATCCATGTTTAGTTACTGACATCTTTCTCAAACTTATTTGATGCCCGAGGTTTATTCACACGAAGAGGTTCTCCTTCATCGTTGATAAGTTCTTTTGAATCAACTAGCATTTCATCCGAACATGGCAAGCAATAGATGCAAATCGTTTCAATTTACTTTTCTTCACTCTAAAAAGGGACCCCTATAACTGGTATTTTTGCTAAACTTGATACAATAGGAAGCTTTTACCTCCTAGTAATCAGAATTCATGCTTTTACATTCTTCCTCTTTTTTTCTGACTGGTGGCTAGGAAAAGTGGATCTGCGTACCACGAAACTAAGGTTGAGGAACCGTAGGATGAGTCAAGGTTCGGTTTTTTCCACTGGAGTTATGGGGGTATTTTTTGCATATTCTTTCCGTGGGTCAGGATTAATAGGCGTCTGAATGATTGAAATACTTACTAAATGGTATTCTGATTTCGAATACTTTTAAGCTTCGCTCTTTACTTTAAATATGTTCAATTTCAAATGGCTTGGTGGGATAATTATTGTCAAAAATTCATAGGCACACATATTTAAGCTAATTTCATGCTTCTTTTGTTGTTTTCAAATGTCAGTTTCTAAATTTACTTTGATTGCAACTTTTCGTATCTACGTTGAAATTCGAATTAATATGGACCTTTGATTTTGAGGTTTGATTTTAGACCAGCCCATCAGCTGTTGGGATCAGAAGCAGCGTTATCCATCTTCAATTGATGGTCTCTATAACCTCGCTGTACATCGTCAGGTTATAAAGGTGAGGATTTTGAATCGTTTAATTCCAAGTAAAGAAGCAAAAATCAGCTAAGCCGATTCCGCGTAAGTTTAAAATTGATAACCTCTTTATCTTCATCTACTTGCTCAGGTCTTAATGGGGAATCAGATATTCGAGGAACAGAAGACTATTAATTTCTCAGGCCATAACTTTTGCAGCGAGTGAGATCAACCAGTGTCGGTTGATCAGATTTTAGAATAGCGAATAGGAATGCTTTCCTTATTACTTCTTCGCTTCTCATCAGATTTAGTCGTGTATGAAGGCGGTGTCATTAACCGTACAGCTTTCAAGTTACCTACAGCCTTACTCAACAATACCTTTGATTCAGATTATAAAATGCGGTGCCTCGGATCGAAAAACTCTCATTCGGGTTCCCCTTTGTGCACTGGTATTCAATCATTGCTATCTAAATAGGCGTAAGAAATTTTTGAACCACACATTCTCTGGTCGTTCAAACAAATACGAAACAGTGCCAAGCGCAATAGACTGTGTTTATATGAAGCTCCTCCATTTCTCTGAGGTACTGCGCGAAAAGAATTTGAATCTGTGCCAACTCTACCTTTCGGGATGACTGAATCTGAAGGATTTGGGGTGTCAGCAAACACTTTTTTATTCCCAGTAATGTTTATTTGGCTGATTGAAGTGCTCGCAAAACGCATGTAATCTGCACCGAGCATTAAATGAACGTCTTCTCCTTAATTCCATTTTCAAATCCCGGCTAAGGACCGTAAATAAGCGTATTGATGGTATTTATTCACATAGTGCACCTTTACTTTGTGTCAACCACTGTTTTTCCATCTTTTCTTGTGGAAGTGGACCTTTTTTTATCGCTTTCATTCTTTCTGTTTTCGTTGAATCAGATTCACTGCAGTGACATGGACACATCCTATCCAAGGGAGTATCTGCCGCTGTATCATCTGAACTACGCGTCCATTCGTCAAGCCACAGAGACGTATGTTCTCTCATTGTTAATAGGTGCAATTGCAGTATATCGAAAGTATGAAGCTTGACAGATTACAGTAGGATAAACATCAAATTTTGTGCAAGAAAAACTTAGGTTGCCATTTTATCATGAGATAAGGTTTGCTTTTTCTAACAGACTTGTCTGGAAAAACACACATGCACTTAGAATTGTATGGCAGTGCGAAAAAATTGGAATGCAATATCAAACCTGGATGTCTCCTAACTTCAATTACTTTAATTTCTTTCGAAGTTCTATTTACCGAATTCCTTCTTGTGATTGAATTCGAAACTCAGTGCCTTGCATGGTTTGTATCGCAAAGGATTACATTTCCTTTTGCTGGCTGGAGCTATTCTCGGGCAGATAATTCTCGCAAACAAATTAGTCCCTTCTTCTAATTGCATTCTAGGCGATTCCTGGTGACCCAGAGCCTACCAGAAGTAGCACTACCATTGGATAACGCCTTTCATTCCTTCATTACAGCCTTTATCCGATAAGTACTGTACATACTTTATTTGATAGCGGCGAACTGGAATAGTAGAAAAGGAAAATGACATGGAAGAAGGTGGATATAAACCGCACTTAAGTGAAGTTCAGTTTATATATTCTATTAGCTAATTGTCTTTCGTGACTATGCAGCTTTCACGTACCATAACGGAAGCTCAGAATCTAAAATTCTAGGATATTGTTGAAGCTTATAATCACTGAAGAGCTTGAAATATCTCAATCTAGTCGAAGGCAGAATTATCGATGCCGTTTGCGCATGCTACTGCGGCTAATCATTAAGCTGTACCTGTTCTAGTTGAGCCCAGACGTTATTGCTATAGCAAGCCTCTGTTCTAATTGGGTGTTAGAAACAATCAAAACTGTTCATCGGCGGGAATATACTACTCCAAGGGAAAAGTGACAGACCTCAATACGACTTCCAATGCTACTCCCGAGACGAAATGGCACCAGCTGTCGGATTTCCCCTCGGACAGCGTTACAACCTTCACTAAATTGCGTATCAACCTCAACTCTCTTCACATTGATAGTAAGCCTATTTGTTTATTTTGAATCTCCGACCAGCTGTATTTTATGTTTGTTAGCGTTATTCTCAAGTCAGCAATAACCCAGGAAAATATTACGTCAAATTTGCTTATTCGAAATGTAATTTTTCTCTTGCTATTTTTATTTTATTTAGTCAACACCCATTAGGGCAAGTCCCAAGGACTTATTGGGGGTACAACAGAATTATAAATAGCTTTTACAAAAAGTAGCCACGACAGTTAACACAGAAGACAGTAAAAGCGTTGATCAGCGTCTTCGGTGCTTTGGTCACTTCTCTGGCATGGTTTCATAGTACAAGTAGCATTTCAACTTCGTAGTGGCACCTCGTCCGTCCTCGACATTGTTAAGGCAAACAATCTTCATACCTCTTCCAGAAGTCTTTTCAACTTTCTGGCGGAGATTCCATTCATTGCTACATGCACGCACTTTCCACAGTCCAGTTTGAGACCATGAATTCGGTTATTTGCGTCGTGCCTCGTTTACCAGGCTGTAAGAGCTTGTACTTCTCCTGGCATAATCTAATTTTATAGGTCCGGTGGGTGATTAGTCCTAACCGGCCACTCCTCTCATTAGCCCCCAGAGTTGCCCCTCGGATTACTGGTAGTCACCGCGAGGGGGTCGAGAGTGGGTTTGACCACCTTCTCTTGTTATATTACTTTTGTTTTAGACTCAGTTTCTCGCGTTGACTTTCGTTGACTTACCTTTAGTATTCGATGGAAGATTCAGTGAAACATGGGGTCACCAGTTTGTTCCATATGCTTCTGCAAGGTCGTGTTCCCCAAGTACCTGTCAATTGGTAAGTCACCTTCTTTTACCTTAATCTTTAGGCATTACGAATTTCTAAACCATGTTTTGGGTTCCGTTTTCAGGGTAAATTTTTGATTAATTTGGAAGGCACTGGACTCGCGGTTTCGAGAGAAACCTTGTGGAGAGCTTCAAGAACTCAGTCCTTCGGACATGTTGCGAGAAGTGCAGTAAGAACCGACAACTGATCCTCTTGAACGGTCTAACAAAGTCAAAAATGGCAAATAATTTTTTTTTAAAATAGAGCTCGAAGATAATTATAGGCACCTGCGGTGGAGACTGCGGTGGGTGCTGGCCTGATCCTATGCTGAAACTCGAAACAGTTGATTTAATTTTGAGGTGATGAATCTATCTTGCTCCCCAATGGCTTCTTCAAAGACCAGGAGAGGGACCTTCATTACGCCAGCCGTCTATAGTTGTTACACCTTCCTTGCCTGTCAGTCTCCCTCCACCCTCTGCCCGTTTATTTTGGAAGTTTCTATTTTTGTAACCCAGTCAGTGAAAAAAAAAGAAAGCGCAGACAAGTAATTCGCACTCAGTAGTCGAGATCTTTGACTCTACAAATCCCTACTCAAAAAATCTATCAAAATATAGCGAGAGGGATAGTACCAAATCGGACCATATTCCTAGGCCTTCTCAGTGACCTCCTTCTCTTATCAATCGCAAGTCTAAACTACTAAACATCTAATTAGACCTATGTGTAGAAAGCTATGCACGCCTATATCTGCTCCCACACCCCTGCTATTGGTTGTTTAATATCCACATATGTGCCCTCTGGGACACCCCAATTTCCAAACCCCCTCTCCCTTTCAATTTTCAGCATTCCTGAGCCCTGAAACCGCATGAAATATTAGGTTTTTTCTCGGTGACCAATCGAATACCATTTTTTTTTCCTCTACTTTTAAAACGAAAAAGCATAGCTATATTTTGTGTCGTGTCCCACCCTTTTTGACCGTTATTAATACCTCAGAACCAGAGACTTACGCACAGAGCGAAATTCCCTCCTATTGCCTCTTTCTCTACCATTTCTCAAACTGAATATTCTCTGAAGGTTTAAGCTAGCATGTATATAAAGTGGTACTTTTGGCGATTATACTTTTATTGAAATCGTTCCGCGGTTATGCTAATAAATAAATTTTGTATTTTGCCTATTAAAGCTTTGGATAACCGGATCTGGGGCCGAAAAGGCACTTGAATGCTGAAATTTCGCTAATTTAATGCCTAGAAATTTAAGGATGAAATGCTAAAGTCGTGACAAACACTAGAGAAGTTAAAGCATGTTAATAGTTTGGAAAGCCTTCGACGTCCGTCCTTTATCGAAATAATACGTTTGCACAAAAGTGGACATGTTGCTCCGCCAAGTCAAAGTAGCGCACTACTAGAGGTACTTCCTTATCGAGCATACAAAAAACAATGAGGGGACTAAAAGGGAAAGGAGCTCAACAGAGTTTTAGCCATTGGACCTCCTATGGCAGAATATAGCCTCCTCGGCGGTCGTCCAAAGACCCATCCAAAGCTTCAACTTCGAACGACCGCTTAGTCAGTTATTTTATCTTCCTCTTTGGAGTGTGCCTAAGTGCGGATCGCTGCAGAAGTTCCATGTGTCTTTAACCGATGGTCTCTTTCATCCATCTCTCCAATCGCTGGAGTTTTGGTGATTCCGATACTAGTCAGGCCTACTCTAAAGCTGTATTTACTGGCTAGCAGTGGATGGCTATCCACTAACAATCCTACTTTCGTTAGGAGGCTGACATTATCGCCGCAAAACCGTGAGGAATCGATAGTTAGATCTATCTTCATGAGCCTTTGGCTGCTCATGCCGAAATGAGTACCCGGCCATATGAAGGGAAGTGATGGACAGTTTGTTGGCAAATTGGGCATGTATAGGAGGAAGCTTGAGATGTGAATACGATGAAAGAATTTGTTGTTTGGTTTCAGAACTAAGTCGAAGTTAGTAATAAGAAGTATGAACAGCTTACAGCGGGTTGAGAAAGTTCATCAAATGTGACTGGCTGTTTTTAAAGGCTGATACCATCATTTAATTCCCATATTCGACCTCTGCGCAATGGAGAGTACCATAACTATTGTGTAAATAAATTGCCGACGCTATGTTCATTGAATTTTTAACGGTATTTAGCGAAGCCAGGCCAAGGTGCGAGATTTACTCAGGTATTTCCAACTTTCGTTTTTTTGCTTTTTCGAGGACCGTCGCTAGGGTAAGAAAACGAGTACTCCCAGGCCTCACATGGCTCCTTTCTACATCTTTGAGTTTTTATAAGTAGCATTATTCGCCTCCCATCGTTCATGGTTAACGAGGATTCGGATTAAGTAAAATACGAGAAGTCCGCTCTTGGCCACTGTCTAATACAGGTTATTTTTAATAGTGATTGGACTTTTCTATTCGTATCAAAACTTGTGGTCTGTCGACAATGCTTTAAATAATAGAACAATTCCCCATTTAGCCTTGATCTAGTGGGTCATTCAGATTTCTGGGATTGCAAAATGTCAGATTACATAAAGAACGAGCTCAAAAAATAGATGTGATATCGCGAAGCAGTTCATGTATCTGGTCTATCCCAAATAATCAAAATCAAAGAGAAAAAAGGGGGTACAGAATAAGAGCTCAGTAAAATGGGTTTGGGCACTGCGCTACACGCCAGCATGATAAACACGCATGAACTTTTGCACACTGCCTGCCAAAGCGCTTTGGCTTCCATTGCAAATCAGATTTACAAAGTGATGCGCTTGTGTAAACTGAAAGCTAACCATCGAACGAGAAAGCGTACTTAAATATCAAGGTTTAAACTTGGAATGCATGAATCGGCAATACAAACGCAATTAAATGAACATACATTCAGGCAACGAAATCGTTACGATGATTCCAAATCGCTACATATTAAGTGCTGATCACTTTAGCAATAGCGATTCCAAGAAACGTCCGTCAAAACTAGCGCCCCGTCGCAGATAGAGTTGACAGCCATATTTCTTGAGTAGTGGGATGTCAATGGCCAGACTAGAAACTTCTCATTTGAATAGATGTTCGCTTTAGGCGACAACAATAATATACAGTTGGAGAAAGCGGGATTAAAAAACAATCTAAACGCGTTAAGCATTAAGTCCTCTAGAAATTCTAGCCCGCCTGCCAAAACTCACTTGCGCCAAAGCATAAATGTAATCCAACTACCCTAATTTTCTGCTTGAAAACTGATTATTTTGGTTCTGTATGCTCAGATTCAACTTCCTTTTTCAAAATTGAATTACCTTCTTGTTTTCTGAAATTCTCCAACTACATAGCACGTTAAATCACTACCAAACCGTGAACTTTTAAATTGTGTTTTTGAACTCCTATCGAAAACTTTATAAGGAATTTAAAATAAATGAGCTACCTACACTACACCCCCGGAATTCGTTTTAAAATGCCATTTGGGGTGAAATGTCGGCTACCGATTGTCTCAATGCCAAGTGAGTCCAGTTCCGAGAAACATTAGTACAGTCGGTGAGAAGTACCTACAAACAGAAGCATCTGCATTTAATGTCCACTGGATAAGCTTTAAGCTTTATGCTATTCAGCAGTTGATCCCAAAGAATACGATACTTTGCTGTTTCTACATACAGTACCACTCAAAACACTGCCAACGGGAAGGCGCTAGGCTTAAGTTTCCGGCGAGCCATGAATTTGGGCATTCGTGTGACAAAAACCCAGATACATGTCAAGCATATAAATCTCAGCACTGACTAGGCTGGCACCTTAAAGCATAGCAAGTGGAAAGAAGGCTCCGAAAATTCGTTACGACATCTATAAAAGACAAAAATATATCGGATCAGATCGGCTGAGTCACTCACCATTTGCTGTACTATTTACTCAAGTTTAAAAACACGAATTCAATATATCAAGCCTTGAACATAAGTTCAAGCGATTGAACTAACCCCAGGTGGTACAAATAAGTTCTTAAATTACATACGAATTTATTTGTACCACTGGAAATTTAAACCGGACAAAAACCGGAGCATTACCGAAGATTGTTGGGAGAAAAGGCGTAGGAACTAAATTTAAAGGTGAATAGGACAGCATAAACGATGAATGAAATCCTACATATCATTATTAGTCAGCCGCTTTAAAATGTCAAAAGCGTTACACAAAAAGTCCTTCAATGTTCGGAAGAGGTTTTGGGGCCATTGCGGAACTAAAGAACTTAGCTCGCTAGCAAAAGGACAATCATGGTTAACAGAATCTAATGTACCATAATCCGAGGCCAAACTTTTTGCGAGTCCTCCTCTTACGACTGGTAAAATCATTAATCACCTCGTGCCGTTGTGAGGCCACTTCGTTTCCGGTAATGTCCTAGTGAATAGTGATTTGAATAACTGAAAAGGGGACTCCAGTCGTGCATCCGTTCCCTCAAAATTGGTCATTAAAAATGGCAATTGAAGTGCAAACTAGATGTTGCTTTCACATACAAGAGACCAATAGATCTTAAATGTTGTAATTGGGCATCCAAGAACGATTTGACATGGACAAGTTGAAGAAGAACACGAAGTCTGAACATTTCCAAGGGTTAGTAGGCTCCTCGAATTTCATTCTCCCTTAACCCTTGCTGAACCCTTTACGCAGTTGTCTTTAATGACAGTTCCATTCTCAATTTCCTTGTCAATAGCTAACTAGTTCGTTTTTTAACCTCATCTTAAAGGATACATAGTGCCCAGGCGCACATTACTAATACCCAAGCATATATCGCAACAATATGTTATTAAACTTTGGTGGTAATCTGATTGAAGTTCTCTCATTTGGCCATCAGCAATAGTTTAGTGATCGTTGTTACCGGTGAACCCAAAACCTTCGTCACCTGATGAGTCAAGTGCGCAAATTACTGCTTCAAGTCATAATAACTGCTTAAAGGCTACAAATTGTGAAAGTTCAGTAATGTGATTTATTTAGTATAAACCAACTATGGTACATTCGAATGCCAAAATGCGAGACCTTAGTGGTATTAATTAATCTGATTTTTCTACCTGTTTTTTTTCCATCCGAATGAGGAAATTAAGTACCAGCAACAAAGAGTTACATTTGATTTTCGATTTCAGCCCGTTCCACCTAGTTCATCTATCGCACTCCGGCTTTCCCATGTTCATTGACATAAACTGATTTTGAATCACCCAGGGCAATACCCAAACAACAAGCTCCCAGAGGGCATAAGCCGCCGGAAAAGCTAGACTCAGGCAATAAAAATATTAGGATAGAATGCTAAGCGAAGATCACCTAAGAAAGTGGAATGTTTAAAGGTGATAGTCGCAAAATACAAGGGCTCACCACATTGGTACCCACCCCACCTATCCTCATTTGAAATATCATCAGCAGATTTTCTCTGACGTCAACGACTATTCAGCACATAGGATCCCGAAGTTCTTAAAACTATCGACCTCTCCATATAACTGCACTTCAGGAGACCAAGCCATGGAAGCATGTCCTGGTTGCGAAGCTCCAACAAAGCCTCTCCTTCGATAATCAATGCGTCATAAGGTTTATAATTCAAAGGCCAATATGATTAATTATTGCCGGGTTTTCGTCATTTCCTACAATATTAAATTGACATAGAATTCCGAAACCACGCCCTTTTTACTAGAAGACACTGTCTTTATCAAGATTTGAGAAAAAGTTGGTTAGTAGAGGAAATACCAAGACGTTCAATTTGCAATAACTCCTAATCATTCAATTCTGAAATAGCAAATATAACCGAATATTTTAAGCAGCAAAAGAGTCGAGGCGCAGTTTAGGTATGCAGGGAAAGGTTCAAAATCAATCCCATTCCAAACATGTGCATCACCGAATTCATGTGTACAAAGGATTTGAAAACTGTGCACGTTTTAAGATTATTACCCACTCAACCATATCCTGAGAGGGTGAAAAATCGAAGTAGATGTGGAAGCCTTTGAACATTTACATTGATAGTGGTGGAAGTTATGACGGCGAAAGCAGAATGTATATGAAACAATGCAGTAGTAATTAAGAATATGGGTTTCAACTACCTTCTTATTGGGCAAAATGAATTGGATACTTTTAATCCTGTCAGGACACGAGAAAAAGCTTCGGAAAGAAATCAGTAACTAAAATGCAATCTCGTTGGACTTTTTCCACTTAACCTTAACATTAGAAACCAAAGTCTAAGCCATTTATGCTAATAAACATCGAGTGGCACAAAATAACTCCCGTGCTACGGAGTGAATTTTATTGAAAAACTGTCTAAAATAGCATGAATTCATTCATCCAGTACCCGATCATCCTCATCATCATCCTTGTCCGTAGCATACCCCTTTTTTACCTGATCTTCCCTTTGACGAAGGAGAACGTTCTCAACAATATCCAGCGATAGTATCAATCGTTTGAGTGGAGAATTGGCTTGCACATCCCGAATTTCAACGTAGGCTCTCAATTCTGCGAACACAAGAACAACCTGTTGTGTTAGAACTTCAGTTTCGCGGGTCTGAAGCTCGGATTCATGCAAGTGACCTCGTATACGTTCAATCAGACGCTGACCAAGTGCAGCGAGTGTCTGACACAACCGACCGACGAGAATTTGTGAGCCGGCGGAACCTTCAGTGGCGATATTGACCAGTCGTAACAGGGTGAAGATGAAATCAAAAAGATCTAGAGAACCGCGGTAGTCTAAAAGAGGACATTGGGTCTCATGAATTATTAATGAAACGAGAAAAAGACTTGCTCAATCATGTCATAACTCATTTCGCCGAATCACAGAGTCGCAACATTCAGGCGGTCAATGGCATCTGACATGTTCACTGTCTATCTTCATTAGGACCCACACAAGCAATTTCAAATAGACCCATCATCTAATACTTCAGTTCCATCGCTGATTTCCTCAATAACCAATCAAACTCAACCCTCACCTCTTAGCGATCCAAAGGCTCAAACGTCAACCCCTTAAGAGAATGGAGATTAAAAAAAGACAAGAGTTCCTGGTGGAATCGGAGTTGACCATCCACAAAGCTTGATTTTTTTCTGACAGGACACCGAGGAAGGATATTCGAGAGGAATGAATATCAAATAAGATCCTTTCTCGAATCAAATTGCTTTTATGCGTTATCTTTGACATTTTCTCCTGTTTTAACATTGGAGAGAAGAGGCTGAGGGCAAAATAATCGGACAGCCTATACACATATAGCTAATAAATCAACATTTCTACATCGGCTAGGCGTTTCAATATTTATTGTCGATTAGGTTCAGGATGAACTTTCAATCAGGAGCAGTCTTCACGAACTTTAAGATGCATTCGACGCACAATAATATTTGTCACACTTAACGATTTTCGGCCCATTTTTAATCTCAAGCACGGGTGAGGCAAAAGTTAATGCAAATTTATCTCAAGACCACATCAGCTTAGGCAGACAACGGCAACTAGACCTTAACGCCCTGTTTATTAGACCACAGTTAGGCTCCTGGACCGAGATCCATTCGTGGTAATTACATATATTTGAAGGGTCTGGCTAACGTTTTGACCACTTACTGAGAAAGTCACAAATAAAGCCCCCGGCACGACAGCTAAAAATATCAAAATGGACTTGATTTGCTGAAATTTGATGGAAGTCGTCATTGGTTAGAACTCACTTCCAAGATAAATGCCTTGGGACTGAGGCGTTTTTGGATCAGCAGATCGCAGACGGTAGGGCATATTGATTATACCCCCGGAGATGAGCTGATCTAGGAAACCCATGGCTCGAGCCCAGCATTCTGTTGCATCTGCTTCATCCAACACAGCGATTCGATGGAGAAACTTAGGAAAAAATAGAAATACAATGTAAGCTTTCACAAGGTCATCAGAACAGCTGGAAGTGCAGGAGGAGGCCAGGTTCAAAATCAGGGCCCTCATCTGATAAATAAAACAAATTTAACAGAGACTTACCGTGTAGAATGCGAGAATCAGAGAGGAAGTCGATAAGCCACTCCAGACACTGCGAATTTCAGGAATCTGAGTAGGCACGGTGCGAATGTGATTCACAGTGATGTGCCAGATGCTGTCGCAGAGTGTCACTAACTGCAGAATTTCTTCGAAATCGCTGGCAGAGAGGGATCTGGCGAAGCTATCCAGAGAGGTTGAGGTTTGAGGGGAGCTCGAAATGAATTTAAAACGGTTCTTTGCACTGAAATGCCAGAAAAATAGTGCTAGACGAATTATTGATCGTGACCTATGACAACTAGCTAGGGAGCGCTCAAAGCCTAGCTAAAGTTCGTCTTAAATAATGGACATAAATATAGCAAAATCTATATGAGAATTCGAACGAAACCCATGAAAGGTAGGTGGTGGTAACGCAACAAAACAGTTTGCTCTTTTAATAGACACCAGAAAAAACCATATCACTTTAGCTATAAGCAGAGAAGCAATCGCCGCCAAAGCCAAAATTGTCCAGTGACTCTTAGTACTAGTTCCACTTTATGAGCCATCAGAAAATGCCTCACGGTCAGAGAAGCACTGACTTTTCAGTGGCAAAAGAACTGTCAAAGAAAGCAGTATCCCTTTACACACTGGAGAGTTCCCTTACAAGAATAACTGAATCCATTGTATTCTTTCCTTGAACTATTAGAATTTTCGCCAGAAATCGTGAAGACGGCCATTTATTTTCACAAGCACAAAAGATATGATTTTCAACTTTTTAATAGTTGCTTCAATTGGCAATGCTCACAACTGCCAAATGAACCATACTGTCACCAGTGAATACTATGCTCCAAAATGTCAGATTTGAGGGAGAGGGGGAAAGTAGGAGTCAATCGCCTCACAAACAGTAACTAACGCACAAATCAGCAGCGATTCGAAATGCAAATATCAACATTCAACCGACTACGCAAATGTGAGAAGCCTATGAGCCAACAGGGGCTAGAATAAAGTGGTTTGATAAAAGGTATGACGAACTGTTGTGCTGCTGTTGTGATATAATAATATACGAGACGGTTTCTTTAAAAATGCCCTGAGGAAAATAATTAACACCTCGGGATCTCGAATGTTGTGGGGAAGTATTTGTTGTCTATTTGGCCATGTTCAATGGCATACAGCAAAAAGGCAATGGAATCGCCGTCATTAACCGAGATGACAATGGCCTCTTCTCAATCGTTCTATCCCATCCTTTATCTCCAAATCACTGCATGAACGCAAGACTTCCTCTCTACTTGGTAGTCATTGTGATCCTGTCTTCATCACTGTTATATGGCGGCCTAGGACTTTCGATCGAGGGCCGAAAATTTTGACCTCTTGCTTAATAGTTTTAAACGCTAATAGAAGTACATCTTAAAGCGGAGACAAGATTGCTGACGTAGACTTCAAATGAAAACTTCCCTATCAATAGTTAGGAAGCATGATCATCGGCTCAAAGTGACTTTGAGTTATGCGGGTTTTATATTGGACTTTGTCCTGGTTTCATGCTGAAAAGTTTGATAGGGTCTCCGGACAGACACATAATAACCGGCCATGTAGCACTCCGGAATTCAAATTCTTTACAAATTATCCTGATCAGTGCATATATTCACCAGTCCATGACGAATTGAACTAGAATACTGAGTAATCTTAAATACAAGACTCCTGCCAGTTTATTTTCTAAGTTAGAAAGCGAAGCCCAGTAGCGAGATAAACTAACTTGCCAACAATTAAGCATACTCCGGTATGGTAATCTACGGGAGACACTGATTAATAGCGTCTGAAATCCTCAACATGTGCAAGAACACGAAAACATTGATGCGTAATTAAGGAAGCACATGGGAGGAGACAAGTCTGATAGGAGATTTATGAGAAGAGTCTCGACATAATACCGATGGAGCAAATTTAAAGCACGACGGAGAATTACAGGTTTCGTTGGGCAAGAAGTGGATAAGTGCATACGTTAAAATTTTAGAGGTGTTATTGAGAGAGCTGGAGAAAAATTGAAATGCAGTTGTCGGGGATAAAGAATGGATAAAATCACTAACACAAAAACTCATCCCTTGGAGGAAAACCCTAGATAGGATGAAAGGGAAGAGTGCACTGGCGGGCTGTGGAGTTAAGGGACGTGGGAAGTGAACCCTGGGTGGCGATCAAGATTCACTGGTCAACTGACTGACATAGTAAACTGGTTTCGAACCTAATCCTACTGGTAATTATTACTTAAAAAAATTTTGTCTGAAGCAAAAGTAATTATATAAAAACCACTTGCTAGCACAGGTAAACATCGAACTGGCTATGAACGCCTTCCTCATTAGAAGACTGTCAAGCTTTTATAAATTTTGTCTAAATTTTGTTTTGTTCAAAAACGGAACAAACGAGTCAAATTAAATTGCAGAAATCATCACCAATGACTTAGATTAAACAGTAAACCCTTAGAATAACCTCGATGTGAAGGACCACAACTCGTAATGATCTCAAGCTCTCATTTCGTTGTGTTATGATGGTAACGTTAGTTTCTCAATCGATTAACGAAGACTCTGAATGTCAAACGAGGACGAATTGGCTGACAGTGTGCTCGGTCGAAAGTGAGGTTTCGGCGGATGGGGAAAGCATTGAACGAGATCCTAAGGTATGATGACTGATCTCCTCCACTATTTTTTTACCTAGTTTTATTCAGTTCTTATATAAAAATGATTAATAAGGTAGAAATACCACCAACCAACCGGAGGGAACGGAGGATTTTGGATTTTCTCTATTGGATCAGATCAATCACTATACGTTGAGGGATTCGTGGTTAATCGGTAGAAATCTCAGTTACAGATCATTATTAAAGTGCTTGAGTCGTTTTATGATATCATCTGTTATGGCAGTATGTCAGAGAATAGAGGACGCTGGTAATTGGCCTGAATAGCTGCGAAGACGATATCGCGCATGGTCACTTGAAGGGGGAATGACAGCTTAGACGACATAGCCTAAACGTTAATCGCATGCAAATATGATTTCATACTAACAAGTTTTGAACCAGGCGAATTTCGACGCTTTTCGCAAATAAAATTAGAGTGAACAAGAAGATGCATCTATATTATAAATATGGGCCGACAAATCAACTTGATATTGAGTACACTGACAGCCCAAATGAAACCTAACCTAAATGCTCGAATAGTAAACTCTAATTCTAGGGGGAATGATTAAGGCTTGGAGGCCCTTGACTAAAATTCCAACCAGATATAAAATGCTGAACCCACCTATCATTGAGTGTGTCAACGTCTACTAGTCTGGACTGAGTAACCGACCGTGGCAGACGGATAGTTGCATTCTCCACCAGATTTGCAGGTAAAAAGTCGACAGACTGTAAAAACAACCGCCTTCCTGGATCTTCAGGGCTTGTGAGAATATTTTGCAGCTGTTCCATTTCTCTGGAAGTGCTGGAAAATAAAGCAACGCAGAGACGCACCGCCAAGGGAGATCGAAGACGTTCAAGAAAACGAAGGCACAGCGGTGCAACAAGGTCCAGAGGAATGTCAGAAGGGGGACGAGGGAGTAGCAGAAGAGCGAGACTTTGAATAAATATCTCGACTCGTGTTCTCGTTTTGAGAACCGAAGATTCATCATTGTCGAAAAGTGGAAGGTGTGGCCAAGTACCTGGCTTTAGAGAAAAAAAATTCTATATTTAGATCGATGCTGAACTTTTCGTTGAATGAATAAGTGATGATCTCCTAGATGTCCTTTTAGACACCCATAAATTTGTAAATATCGAACTTCTACTAAATATGCGAAAGAATTCACTTAGTGAAATTATTCTGCTGATGAGCATTTCTCAAGTATTTTTATTCTCACTGTTGTTTCAAAAAAGTATTGCACAAACAGGATCTTAACCCATTACACTTCCCTGGTACAAATCGCTTCTCGGAATCAAGGTGTCCCCAAGGTTTTGCAGTCGGATATGTCCTCCTTTGCTGTATAGAGTTGAACCCGCCAGATCCACCATTGGATTCCTAGCCGGAGCATCCTCTGGGTTAGTAAGAATAAGCATTGACCTAAAAAGCTTGAGGTATCAAATAGTTTCACTTCTCAACCACACATTGAAAGTCTACCCTTTGAATATGTCGAATCTTTATCAGCAAAAATTAAACTAAAACCCCATTATAATCGAAATCGGTCAATCCAAGCATTTGGTTTTATCAAAACGTTTTCACAAAACAAGAACTAAACTCGCTATTTACAATGATTCGCCTCATCTCCACAAGTAATTATTGCCATACTAAATGCAACTGTTATAACGTAGTATTTATTTAGAGTGCGGGAATATAAAAGGTGCGCTGTATTGTGTAGACCTGTAAACTCCCTAGGGGTTAATATAATTCAGCTAGAATTACTACAATAACTTCTTATTAGTAATAAATTTAATCAATGTTTACTGGGATACAGCTCTACTTCGCTCATGAAAAAGGGAATTTATTTAGCCCAAAGATAGACAGGACTGAGGGCAATAAAAGCTTTCTTCGGTTCTAGTGCCAATTTTTGATCGGGATCGAAAAGTCAAAGAGTAGGTTAGCGACATAACAAATTGGTCTAAAAGCTCTGTTCACTCGATCGATAATGAACTTACAGTTTTGAAGTAAAGTGCGCGCATATAACCGCATGTAACGCCCAAGCTGCATTCATGCCAACTAAGCAATACTTTTCAAGTAGATAATCACAAATTAGAACATTTTCAGTCAAGGCAGATTCTTATTTAGCTGCTGTATAAATCACTAAAATACTTGATATGATCTGCTTTTCCTAGCATAACTAGGCAATCCACACTACCAGTTAGGATCAGTACCACAGCACCATTATTTTTGCTCTTGATTCAGGACTGTGCGAAGCGGAGTCAGAACAATAAAACGGCGGTCGTCGTATGCATCTTGATATCTTATTTTGCTTAGTACATTCTGACTGAAAAACAGCCAAAGTTATTATGGAGCCTATTTAACCTAATAAAACAAACCTATTATTTATTTTGAATGCACCGCTCCTATTAATCTTCTATCACTTTCTTTAAATTACGCTGATTTGAGCATAAACATGTGTTTTTGATAATTTTTTGTGAATAATGTTACCTTACCTGATCAAGAACGCAAGCAATCGCACAGATCCACAGCTTTCGCAGGCCAATTTTCGCAAATGAATCATCGTTGCCTTCACCATCATCAGCATCGTCTGCTAGCTCCAATATTGTTGATCCTACCGCAGATGCGGAAAATCTTGCAGCTTGAGTAGCAAGAGAAATCTGAATGGGGTCAAGATTACCACTTCTAGGCAAATAGCGCATTAAAGCGATCCGCTGACGACCCTCACCACGCCATACGTTTCCATCTTCATGCTCTCTGCCCTCAAAAATCTCCGAATCGAAGAGAGACAATAGAACAGCCATAAGAGCTTGCAGAATAGGCATCTGCATATCATTTATATTGATAGCGAAAGCGTAGTTAACGTGGTTGAGAATCTACAAGAGAAAAAACAAAAGTCAGTAATGAAGCAATGCGTCGAATATCAAACAAAGTGCCTTACTTTATGGAGGACAGAAAAAAGAGACATTGAATTCTGAAGAATAGGGAAACGCACAAGTTCCACCAAAAAATCCAAGGGCCGTGTTAACAGAAGTAGGTCCGCATCCAATAGGATCTAAAGAAAACGCCTTAGAAAATACCTGCTGAAATGTTTTAAGTAATCATGATTCTAACGCACTTCTTTCGATACTGAGCTTGAGAAGAGAGTATCACGCCACAGTTTGCCTGCTTTCGAGACACGTTGCTGCTCTGAAACACTTGGGCCTGCAGAAAGTCGGTTGCAAAAAGTGCGCATATAGCTTCGAAACTTATTCTCATCCGACGGAAGAGGGGTAAGCAGTTTCTTTGATTTATTGTGCAAAAGGTCCAAGATATCTGATTTTAAGTCTGGTGAAAGAATTGAGAACAATTCCTTGAGCAACTAAATGGAAAAAATGAGTAAGGCTGTACTAAAAAGATTAAATAGTTGAAATCTTCCAAAATGATCAAACTTCTTCATAATGATTTGTAGGTAGCTTCTTGAAGCGGAGGTAATTAACTTTACGTATCACTGCCATGGTAACGTCAGAATCCTCCGTCAGAAGAGAGATTTGACGCAGCAAACGAGGAATAATCCTGAAATGAGGGGAGACACGACTAAGATGTACGTCTTATTGGAATAATAGAAAACGCGTGAAAAATACTTTGAAGGACACAAGGCATCATCAAACATTGAGTTTCCTAAAAACGCCAAGGCGTAATCTGAAATAGAAAAACCATTAGTCTTATAAACGATTAATACAACAACCTGCCTTTCACACAAAGACTACGGTCAATATTCCAGGTTATAAGGTCAGTGTGGTCGAATTGGTCGGGTATCCGGCCGGAAGCTACCAAAAGAGTGTGGACGAATTTTTGAAACCGTGGAAGATCAGATAGGAGAAAATCTTGCCATTCGGAACTAGTGAAGAATGTCCCCCCGGATTCCAATAAAAGATTAAGAAATCGACAAGCACGGGCAAGAAAGTAGGCATAGCCTAGACGAAGACGGTTTTTCAATTTTGGGTCACTTTGAAATTCCGGAACGAGCTCTTCAAATGCGGGCTCTTTTAGGATGACATTTTCATATGACCTATGGAGAAAAAGAGATGCGCGAGGACTGAGGCCTGGTGGCTGAACATTCCATAATCGCCTTGGATCACTTCAAAAGCTAACTAGAGCTGTCTGATTGCACGTCAAAAAAGACGCAGAACAAAAGGACGAAAAGATCGATGACCATGATCTCACTGCCTTAATTATCATTAGTCATTTAAGTAACGACTCTCAAAGACAGAGAAGCAATATATTTCTTCGAGACCAGTCCTAATTGCCGTTCAAACACTCAAACTCTTCATTGAATTTCTAATAAACTATTATCTCTCGTTCCCAGTTCTACATCTGGCAGACTCCAAACACCCTGTAGCCCTCTAAAGGGGAGGGGGTTCTAGACTTGCAAAAGCATCAGAAGCCGCTGATTTAAGAAAGAAAGTCTTTGAACACTCCTAGATAAATCAGAGAACTTCCGTATAAGAAGAAACTTAAGGCTTGGGCACTTACCTGCCCTTTTATATTATCTAAAGCATGGTTCAAAAATACAAATGATAGTGCGAAAGCTTCAAGCACTAGACTCACCGTGCTTGCAAGGGATAAAATGCAAGGTCGCAGTCCGTTGATTCTCAAATTATACAAGATTCTTTGTTAGAGTAAAAAAATAAACAGACTTATAGGAAAGAGTTTCAAAATAAGAACCCCTTCGTATATCAAGTGGGCATCTGCATCGGAAACGCCAAAGGATCGAGTTGCTTAAAAATATCTAAAAACTACACCGTTTTAAACGAGAAGAAAATAACGAAAAGAAGCAATTACGATGAAAAAATAAACCCTTTTCTGCGGTTAAATTAAATATACACTCATTTTCCGTGATGATGAAACAAGATTTTTTAGCACTCAAATATATTTAGGTGATACAAGCTTGAAATGGAGATCAACTTACGTGCAAAATTGTGTTAAGAAATTAAAGGCACTTGTAACGAAGGATTCCAAATTATCAATCCTAATTTCCGATCCTTGAGCTGCCGAGTCTGACAAGGTTTCAAAAGTGCGCTCGTACACATTCCTCAGGTTATCGGAAGAAAATTTGCCTAGACTGGATATTTTTGTACTTTTAGCACTAGGTAATGAAAATTATAAGAAAATATTACCTACGTTTTTGTGTAGTATCCATGTTCCGTTAAGATCCTTTCAACAAGCTGAATAATTGAGACCAACAAAATTGAATGAAAAGACATTGAAAAGGCATCATGTTTAGCTCTATTGGATGAGGAATACCAACCGATAATAGATGAAAATTTTCTGGAAATTAGATGAGAAATGAATTCTCCAAGTAACTGCTGGGAAGGATGGATGAAGCATTCGTGCCAAGACAAAATACAAAGTTGGGCAAAATGGATTTCGGCTTTCTCAGTCCGAATTATTGACATAATGTGATCAAAGAATTCGGAAAAAAAGTTTTCCAGAGTGTGAAGAGAGTTGTTATCCGGTACCCCTACAGCAACAGGCTAAAATTACGCATGAAAGTCAAAGTCATCATTAAAGCAAAGAGTTTACAACACGATAAAAAGCATCGGCTCACGTCAAAGAATATTTGAATGATAGGCGATTTCTCCACAAGCGCAAAATATGCCTTAATATCAACAACCGAATCATCCAAAAGTTTAACACAATTCGATGATCTGTCTTTCAACAGAAAGGCATTTAAAAGGTCGATCGAGAACACTCTCAACTCTTCATCACTGAGTTTTTCTATAATTCGATCGAACTTGTCAGTAATGATCGAGGAATTTTGGGCGTCTCGGCTGTTGTCAGACTAAAAAGGCATAAGTTCAAAAAGGAATCTCACGTCAACTGAGGTCCAGATGATTGAAGGGATCATCCTAAATTCAAAAGCGGAATCAAATATCTGAAATATGGTGAATTATCATGAATTTCGGCAAATCTACACGGCGCCGCAATCGAAACCAAGATACCCACCCGCTGGGCAATCCGTACAAATATTCCCAAGGGGACCTTCAAATCAATCCAAGGTCGAAATGACAAAATAATTTCAAAATTTCACCTAACAAATTTTTTATTTACTCAAAATTCAGTGCACGGATTTTTCCCAAACAGAAGTATATAGCGTCAGTTTCATTTAGAAATGTATTGAACAACAGTGAAATATTCAAACCCAGTCGTTCACCTTCAGAGTTCAATACGGTCTGCTTATTTGCGCACTTATGTCAACATTTAATTTATTTTAGTTTATGAAAATGCGAACTACTGGCTTCCATATCACTTTCTGTTAAATTTAAGCAATTATACACACCATCTTCTAGCGCATTTTCTTTGCAATGTCAGAAATTGGCTGCATTCAGCCTATACTGCGCCTCTGCCGGCTACTGTTCTTGCATAAGGTTTTTATTTTTACTGGTTTTGATTTAGGTTCTTCCGAAGATCACCGATGTCAGTCCAGAAGAGCGCCCGTGAGTTTCGAAAAGGATTTATTGCTGGGTAAGTCTTCTGCTACTGTGTCATTCAATTTCCCTCAGTGGTGTTTTGTTAGGGCTGAGCTTCTTGGGCTTTTTCGCATCGATCAAATACACGGAGCATCTCCAACGCGAACACTGGCGCAAGAAACGCGAAATTATGCGCCGAAAGGAGGCCGAACGGGATTCGTAATGACCCCACCTTCTTCACTTCCATTTGCATTTTGATAATAGTTAGTCTCCTTTCATGAAATCTTCTCTTGCTCGGTTTGTTTTGAGTCTTAGAACCCGTTTTTTAACACTCACGGTAACTTTAGTTCCTTGGAAGTGTTAGAATGTTATCTGAAACGCAGTTCTAAACGTTTTAATCCATCGGAATGGATATAGAAGATTGTCAGTACTTGCTGTTAAACAATAGTATTGAATAAAATGGTCGAAGCCTATTACAGAATGATTTTACACAAAAGGGCGGCAGTGTTACGAGCGTCATCAATCCCACTGTGGGGACGTCCACGGAAGACGAGACCAGCGACGCTTAGCGCGTCTTGCAAGCCTCCTTTAAATTCAGCCTTGCCTTCAGGTTTGGTTGTCACGTGCCACTTCTGCAGAAAGATCAAGCTCCATACAGCGATTCTCACCTTAAACACAGCCTTCAGATCGATTCTTGTCAGTAGATCAACTGGGAGGGTGAGGCGTTTACGATGACACTCATTCCAGAGACATGTTCGAATATCCCAGTCTAAAGTAACATTCTGAAGGATCGCCAATTTTACCAGTCCAAGTCACAAAAACTGCTGCATTAGGACAGTCTATCTTAAATGAGCAGCTTAATTCTTTTTTCTTAATTTCTAGCCACTGTTCAAATTCCTTTAAAACTTGCTCAAGGTCAGGTGAGGAATTGACTTTCTCCTAAGAGATAAATCCTTAAGCAAAAGTATTAAACCTGAGAAATGCCGGTCAATTTCTTGCAGAAGTCACTCAGGATAGGATTTTCAGTAGGTCGGACGTACCTATGGAATTCGTCAAAGACTTCACCCGTTTGAGCCTTGATTAGTACAACGGGAAATTCAACTGAAGGGTGCATATAAAGTCGGAAAACACGAACTTATCTCTGCTTTAAGGTCAGATTTAGGCTTCATGTCACAAGTTGACTCAAAGTCCAAAACAAAGAACCACCTAACTTGAAAATATGCAGGCGGAAAGAAATTACTCTTATCAGTCTCATCTGGTAGAACGAAGGGTGGTACAACGTGATATATGCACTGCAAAGACCTAGCCATGATGAAAAGGAATGGAATTACTCAGCTAATTTGAACGTCTTCTCCATTATACGCTGGATCGGTTGCTTTGACTGAGGCCCTCGTTGATGCGGAGATCAAGCAAATATCAGAATGAATTCTGTGGGCTTCTCAAGGTCGGAAATTTTATACAGCGCTTTTTTCGTCTTGTATTTATAGGTCACAAAATATTGGGAGTGTTTTTCCAACACAAATGAGCACAGATTTTCAAAAGTTTTAAACGTAGCAGTAACCATAGATTATGATTTTTGATAGGTACTTCTTTCAAAGACCCCTGAAACTACCATGGGAATTAAGGGAAAATGTACATAGATTATTTATCTTGCTATCTGTTACTTAACATTAGTGATCAATTGCTGGGTCATTGCGAGTAGTATATAATCAGTAACAGAGAAGTTTAAAGGCAACATTGAAGTTCAGTGTTAAGCTTGGTCTACATAGAACCGAGTATCAATGCACTAACTGGCAAAAATGAATCCCCACGAGGTCAATCGCAAAGCCACCTAGTTAGAGCCTTAAAATAGGTATGAATACGATTCTTGCTTTATCGATTTATAATCTGTTATTGTTTGTTTTTGCTAAAGTACCCGATCATTTGATTCAAATAAAGCCCATAAATCAAGTCTAACTTCTGTAATACACGTCATTTAATGGAGAGGAAGATCGAATACATGCATTCTGGAAACTGTCATTGTATGAAGACTTAAAGTGCATGTTTTCAAAAGGTAAAACAGGTCTTTAAAAGGCTGTGACCAGATTCATTGATTGATGTTGTAGTAATAGAAGAAATGGCAACGAATGCGGTTATTAGTCATATGTGGAAAAAGTAGTGCATGTATGCCTACGGGTGTCGTAGGTTCAACCATGCGTGGCGTGGATTGTGTATTTATTTCAATGTCCATTCTAGTGTAATTGTCACTTGGACTACACAACTTACGGTCATCATCCTACCAAAGAGCAAATGCTTTTGCTGAATATACAGTCATTATTAACAACGGTGAGAGCTCTATCCCAACTTTGCGCCCTTCTAGAATCCTATTCTTTTCGGAGTTGGCTTATTAATCTCGAATAACCGTAGCTGTTTTTTTGTTCAATCGGTATGCATTCCACTCAATTCATGCTGCACGTTACCTTTACCATAGGCTAAGTCATTGGCGGTCCGAGTTGGCATGCAGCAAATGGTTGGATAGTTTCCCATAAGTTGTTGTAATTTTAGGAACTCCTGGTTAATTAAGCTGGTATTGAGATCCCCAGATGGGCTTACTCGACTCTACTCCAGCCATTGCCTCTTATGGGTCTACTTCCAATCCGGATTTCTAACTCAACTTTCAGTCTTCACTGATGATCAGCTGTAGCTTAACAAGGAGGAACTTCTTCATTTCTCTTTAAAGAGCTCGTTTATTATTGAGGTTACCTCTGTAATGTTTGTCCACTTAAAATATGCGCATTTCTAAATGCAGCCGATGAATGTAAATAAAATGTAGAAGCGTACCTTTATTCCCAAACCAGCACTTTAAAAAAGATATAGACATTAAAATGAAAGACAAAAGAGAAATTAGTTAGTTTGTAGGATAGAGTGCAATTAAATATGATACTGTGCTGATCATAGCACGAGGTTGGAACGAACTAGGGCATAACACAGCAACCTCAGTTGCATCTCATTGTTCGCATGATCCAGTCGGTGTATGCGGACACTCTTGAGAAGACGGCGGGGTATCGCTCGGGGTATTTGGCGTGGATAGCGGATGTCACACCGGCAATCATTGTCATTCCCTCAAATTCACATACCAGTGGACCGCCGCTGTCACCCTAAAAAAATGAATGACAAAATTACTTACTTTTGTCCCATGAGATTCGAAAACGTCACAGATAAAGTAAATTTATTTGCAGTAAAACGATTGAACCCAATGCTCTTGCAGCTGCTGCTCAGCGAAACTACTTAGTTGGCATTCAATGGCACACCTAGTTTTCCTGTTCTTTCAGCCTCTTGCAAATAGATACAAATGTGGAAAAACCATTTCTGAAACTCATTCTTATATCATAACGCCTATTTGATTTAGAACGCAGACTGATCTCGATTCTGATTGATGTTCACCTACCATTGTCTTTCTAAAAGAATTATTATGTTTCTCATAGCCATAAATTCAATCAGCCTACAGAGCAGATGCCTTTGTCGCTATCTACGTAACCCGCACAGAATTCGATAGTTTCAGTAAGATTAATTGGTGTTCGGAAGATATCTCTGCACTCAGCCGCAGATATTATGGGCATTGAGACGGATTTCAGGTTCATTTCGGGTAAACAGCCAGCACAGGCGCTACCCCAGCCGAGAGCAGTGCAGACCTGTTTAAAAGAAAGAAACTAAGGTCATGAAGCATTATGTGATTAATTGCCAACCTAAATGGGGGTTGTGAGAAGATGGTAGAGCTTTACCTGGCCAGGTGGTGGCCAATTCATACCGACGATGCCAGGGAATGGAAGTCTCAGAACATCCACATCCCGCAAGTAGTCCAGCATTATGCGCTCCTTCAGTTTCAGCAGAGCAACATCGTGTTCGAGTATGGCTGAAAGGAATGTTAGCTGATATAGAAGCTATCCTCATTTAGTCGACTTATTCTACTGCTTTTATTTTGTACCCTCAAGAAAAATCGCGACTGATGGTCTATCCTGTTGGATTTTGCATCAGATAAGGCAAATAAGGTGATCTCCTTTTCCCAGTCAATATTAATTTAAATTTGCCTGCAAATTCGCAGCTACTTACGCTCTTGATATTTGGGGTGCAGGATGATTTTCTCGATATGGTAGAAGGTTTGAAGCTTCTTCTGGCCGTAGAAGTAATTGAAGACACGAGTGATAGGTGCCTTGAGACGATCCAAGATTGTGGGCTATTATTTCACACGACAAACAGTTAGTGCTTCACATAAAACTGCACTTAGTTGGTTTACTTGTCTTCTGGAGTCCAACTATACTTTTATAAGTTTTTTAATCCATAAGTGCCTGGCTAACCAGAATGCCTGATTTCGATAAGAAAATAAGCACAGAGATATTCATCTAACGCTTTACTTAAATTTTAATAGTAATATATGGTCACTCGTTTACTCCAAAAATCCCTCCCGCTTAATAAAGTTTCTAGCTCTTTGACCACTAAAATTTTTAGGATTCGCTACCTTACCTTAAGCTCACCAGTGCCCATCCTAACGTGCCACACTTTGGGATCAACGAGGCTAAATTAAATAAGGGAAAAAGAATACATTTGGCCATTTAAATACACTCAAGGTTTAACTAAATCATACTAACATAGATTTAAAGTGATATAATGTCTAGTTTGTTGAAATCCGTCCAAAATGCTAACTCCCAAGAATCTCAAACCTTCTGTTCGACATTAACCGCCATTTCTGTTGCCAAGACATGAAATGTTCACCCCCTTTTTAACACTTGTCTTGCAATAAATAGCAATTGAAGTTATAAATTTTAAAACGCCTGCTAATTTTCTTAACAATTGAAGCTAAATACTTTTTGTTTCAATGCTTAGGCGGTGTTTAGTCGCGCGTAAACAAATGGTACAACCAATTTGGTCTAAAATTTAAACGATTAAGAGATTGGTTAGCTTGAATTGTTAGCCACTGAGAGATCAGTCAAACAGCATCCAGTGGTTTGTATTGAGGTGCAAATATTGGCCAGCTCTCACCGACTGGAACATGTGATTTAAAGATAAGATCTAATGGCCGTTCCGGCTAAATTTCCTTTAGGCCATCGATGAAAAAGATGCTGGTGTATTAGGAAGTTGCTTTTACAAAAAAACCTTAGGGTTAAGTTAATTACATTTTGTAAAGAAAACTGAGAAGAAAAGCGGACTCACGGGACTCTTCTGTGCATTCTGTCATAAGCATATAGACAGTGGGCGGCTGTAAGAATCCACCTTGAGCTGATCAGAGTACCACCACAAAAGTGCTCAATTCCACTGCCAAGATCGGCGAATGAATTTTTGCTTAGTTTGGCTTGAACGGAGACAATGTAGGGAAAGTTTCTTTGTGGCACATATTCACCACCGATTATTCGACGAATTCTTCTCAATGGTCGGTCGGCTTCGGCTGATTTGAAAGAGAAGCAAATTAATTTTGTCGAAGCAATACCTTAGGAACCAGAATGCGATGCTCGAAAGCATAGCCAAGTGGTTTAGAAGCTAGGACATTGTTAGAAAAATTTAGCGGAAATGACTTCCCTCTCGCACACTGGATTGCCGAACCCACCGGCAATTCGGGATTGTTTATTTTACCAAGATCAGATTCATATGATTTGGGGGCGTCTGTACTGGTCATTGTGTACGTCATATTCATATGCACCAGTTTTACGTTTCTGACCGTTATGTAAGTCATTCGGAGCTGATTAATACCATTGTTCACCTATAGTAACTTATCTTCAGACTGGGGTGAAACAATCACCTTCAATCAAACAGCCGACCTTCAATCAGAATTAAATCAACGACATGATCATAAGATACCTAGAAATCACCATTTTAAAGCACAAAAAGCACCACAGCACTTATAAAAGTGCTTTAGTCTACAATTTATACTTGACATTATTTTTGAAGGTAAATGATTGCAAACATGTAGGATCGAGAAAATAGCTGTTTAGGAAAAGGGCGCCCAACATCAGCTCTAGAGTTAATGACAATGCTTGAGAACTAGACCATCAGTTTGCAGATATTGACGTATTCGGGTTAATAAACGGTGGGGTGATCCTTTTAGCATACAATCACACTCCTTCACTTTGAGTAGGTCCACTGAATTCAATATCAGTCTGTTTAGTTAAAAGACATTTCACCAGACTAATTGATTGATACCAAAGTAAAGGCGCAACACGTAGCTCTTACTAGAACACGAAGCTATTCAAATGCGAAGACAGAGCATAGTTTATCAAGCCGTAGGCATTTTATTTCAATGAAAAGGAACTCACCTGTATCATTTGATAGGGGCTCCGTCCTGACAATGACAAGCAGCAACGTCAAAGTCCAGAGGACACGAAGACGCATCATCCCGTGTAAATGACTGATAGATGCAATGAGGCAGACTTTATACGCTGATCCGGTGCACTTGCTGGCCAATCGGAACGTGGACAGCGCATAGACAGTGGCACCAGCTGCGCACTTCATTTGCGTATGTACTTGTCGTACTGTAACGATTGCGTACTGATTGTTACGTTGTTCGAATACATACGAATTTGGGAAAAAAAAATTAAAGATGCTATTCGAGAACGTTTGGTACAGCTTTCATCTTATTCTATATTTACTCTTGAGATGGAAGAGTCGTAAATTGGTACTGGATTTCGTTATTTCATTTAAGACTAACTTAATGGCACAGGTTACGAAGAATCGAGGTATTTCAACATTCTTATCAAAAATCAAGGCGTTAAAATAAATGGCAAATCTCACATTGTTGCAGAATATCCACATGAAACTCGGGTTTTTCTTCGTTTACTGACTCTAAAGGAAGTAATTTTTAACCCTCTGTAACGTGGGACGGTGGATCAGAATTCTGGAAATTCTGATAAGAAAGTTTGATAAAAATAACGGAATTCCAGTGAAGAAAAATTTCATTCGTACGACCGGACCGATTAATGAAGAAGATTTTTGGACATACACTGTTTACCCTAGCCTTATTACTCGACGGTTTGTACACATTTCGGCTGTCCATGGGAAAAGCGCTCCGCAGTTGTGCGCTGCCATTCGCGTCTCACAACTGCATCTCCAAGCCAGTGGGTCTGGGTTGACGACTTATGAATGAAATTTTAGGCTATTTTTTCCCCGCCAGTCAATACACAGAATTAATTAGAAAATTAGCATAATATTAGTTTTAGATTCGATTTCCGTGGTTAACGAATCTTTCAATCGTCCAAAAGTTAATAGGAGATCTGCGATGTTTGCTAGGGTTTTGAAATTGAATGCAATTGATTTTCTAAAATTACTAGAAGCCACTAGGCAGAGCTTTGTTTCCCGATGATTTTCGTTGGCTTCTCGTCTTCAAGGTAGTACCTCGAGCAAAGATGAAGTGGTGCTTCTAGTCTGTGGAAAAGTTTTGGTTTTCGGAGACTGATATGCAAAAGTATGTTAAGGCCATCTCTGTTTATAAGATCAGTACTGTTTATAAGAGCAGTACTTGTAATCTAGAGCTCCGATTTCCTCGGTTCAATTTGAGAAATTCGGAGAAAGAAGTCATTCGAAACCTGTGATATCTTTAATTTCATCCCCAACGCAGCAAGGTTCACACAAGCGCTTTTATATTTCAAACAGAGAGAGAGAAAGAAAGAATCGTTCGGCATCAAATTTAAATTTGCAAACGTTCGACATTTTTGAGCTAGTGTTTATTTAGAGCAAAACGTAAACACCTATTCAAACGGTTTAATTTGTTTCGAAATAGCGCTGCAGCACAATCAGGTGAAACGAATCCGGGCTGAAAACTAAGCAGTAGGCATTAAGAAGTATCAGTTGGTTAAGATATCCGAGAATTGCACGTGCTGGCCTGAACAATACCTGTCTCATCCCCCTTCGAACATCCGCCCGAACATCCGAGAACCCTGTCAACTGCTTCGTTATTTTTGGATAGCAGGGTCTCATGAAAATGGATAAAAGGTTTTTGGCTTTAGTGTAGTTTAAAAATTTATACAAGTTGTTATGTTGTAGTAGTGCTCAGTGCCAGACGCTTACTGGCTCACTAATTTTTACGTGATGTTTTTATTAGCGCTTACAAACGGTTATTGAGAGATGAACACTTTACAGCTACTAACCAAGGGCCGAAAGTGGCCGATATAATACGAGTTTCAAAGTCCTGAAGAAAGCAGCAGAGGGTCCGGATTTCTTCTCTCGGCCCCAGTAGTTGCGGAATCGGGTCTGGCTTAATGAAAAAAGACGCGCCTGAGTGGTGGTCAGTTCCAGAGACCATGTGAAGACCCGTTGATTTCTAAATCGCTGTATCAAATGGAGGGAGTCCGTAGCGAGCTTCGAGACGAAAATAGTTTTTGATCCAGTTTCGGGATCGTTTATGGAGATAATTGGGAGTTATTGTAAATTAACTGTCCAAATCAAACCGACCTTAGGCAATTTACAAGGCGTACGATCTTGTGATGTGATTTGTGCTTCACACAACTGCGAATGTGACCGCCACCTCCTGACAACAATATTGAGTAATATTGATCTAGCTGGACCCGACAGCAAAGAGTAATTTAAGCAAAAAGCTGAGATAAGTTGAACCAGTCTTTGAGGAAGGAAAACAGGGCACTAATGGGACATGGGTACATCGAAAACCTGTTTTATTACTATCAAAGTAATGAAGCGCCCCTAGAAAACGGTGCTAGAGAGGCTTTAACGCGGATTGTGCCCGCTCCAGCAATAACTGATTATCCATCGGTTACAATATTTTAACATTCACTTCCCAAAAAGCTGACGTGGAGCCAATTTCATCATAAAACACCGCAAATATAACGCCCCCATTCAGTGAATCCACATAATTTTTAAATATAATAAAGAAGATGGCAAGTAAGAGCATGACTAGGATTGTTTACTAAAGGTTGGTAAGTTTATTCTACAGAAAACTAGTGGCCTTTCTTCACAGTCGATAGTTAATTCAAGGGAAGAGGTCTCATTTGTAATAAAGGCGATATCATTTACAAGTATGTGCTAATAAAGATTTACAGAATCTCAGACTTTAGTTCGAAAGAGAGTTCAAGCTTCCGCAGGGCAGCGCAAGCACCATCAAGTTCCTTCCGCACTTGGAGAAGAAGTTCAACCAATCGGTGAGGAATGACTCCGGAAAAAGAAGCTAACGCGTTCCAGTAGATGCAGGGAGATTCAGAAGCTTCATTATGCTGGTGAGCCTCGCTGCTATCTGAGCATTCTAGCCATTGAAATGCCCTCTCTAACAAGTGCAATCTAAAAGCAAAAGAAAGTCTGTGAGTTGAGTAATTACAGCAGACTACCAACTTTTCCAAGTCTAGTCAACTTCAGAATGCCTGCCAGAATTAGTTAGATTTCTTTAAATTTTAGATCTTGGAGATTTCGGTTACTGCATTAAATGCCACCCGCAGTCTCAGTTTAAGGTAAGAAAGGATAAGTAAAGTCTCCCAATCAGCTACATGAGATTTCACAGACGAAGTCTATTGCTGAACAAACGGATGACCAAAATTCTAGGATTAGTCGTACGCCTAAAAGGCGTAAAGTATTGATAACTTATTTCTAGGTGGATTCAAAGATGCTGTTTATTAGGAGAGGTGTGTTAACTTGAAACATCGTTGTAGAGCCCAGTAATCATTAAATCTGGAATCGTAGAAAAAAAATTTCTAATGAGGAAGTTGAATTTATCCAAGGTAAACGCTTTACAATTGTAGAGAGCTTATATCGGATCCATCAACGTCATTCGAAAAAGACGCCAGTCCTGTTTGTATTTTATGTGTAAGTGATTATTCATACGAGAAAAATACCGAAGTTCTATAAAGACCTAAAAGAAACATACATATCATGCGCCACACGTCCAAACTCCTTCATGATGGAAAGTGAAGCCGAATTCTTACCATCCAAAAAAGCGATCTTCTCCTCCAATTTTTTTAACAGAATCTCGTTTGAAACCATCTCTTGCTTATCTGATTCCTCTAATGGATCTAATCAAATTAGTAAATGGTTGAATTAAGTTAAATATATTGTGGGGTAAAACATCAAGCAGGGCTTACCTATCAGGAGGCTAGTCAAAAGTACCCTAAGCTCGTCATCAATTAAACTGGGATCACTCACAGTTTCAAGCGAACTGCCAGCTTTTTCAAATCGCGACTTCATCTGTTAAAAATAAGAATCCGGCTACAGTAAATTAGTGTAAATATGAATGAAGATACGCATGAAAGACGTAGCGTGGTAAAATTTACTTTTTCTACGCCGTTTAATGAAAGCATACATTTGAGTAGATTGAATACAAATGTGTGCGACGAAATCAAGGGGTAAACTCACGTCAGTAGAAATATCTAAGTACCTCTGGAGGGCGAAAGAAATCTTCTCAATGCAAAGACTCATTTCATGAAACGCACTCTCTTCCAAAGCCATAATGTCACGAAAGATTTCTAGCTTGGAGCAGGTCAACTGGACTTCTTGAATTTTCTTAAGAGAGGGTAAACTAAGTTAGAGGATGACCCACACGTTCCTGAGCGTCAAGATAAGCCGCCTGCCGGGCTTTTTGACGATCGAATTTCAATCGACTAGTCTCCAGCTGATCACTGCATGCAAGCTCCTTTATGGATTTTAAGCATCTCTCTTTTAGATTATCACATTCGGTCACAAGACTCTCAGTAGCCTGCTGATCACTACAGAGAGAATAAGAAACTCAAAGTAAAACGCACATGAATTCACTCATTTGGATGGGTTTATTTTCCAAACACCTGGCAAGAAAACTGATTTCAGTATTAAGATATGCTTCCTCTGCCTCAAGCTGTATTGTAAGTGAATCCGACAGTCTTTTTGCACATTCCAGACGAACAAACTCCGACCTCATGGATGCTTTGACACTATTTACCGGAGAAACAGCATCATCAGTAAAACCAAACTTCTGAATGGCAAAAATTAGTGTGAGAATTTTGTTTAAGGCAGAATTATAGAGTTTACCGAATTTTCAAGCCCATGGCTAATAAGGACACCAAATGAACTGTTTCTCATGTGCAGAGTTTCGCGTAGTTCAGCACAAAGAACGCTACTGCAATTCTCTACGTCATCAATCAAATGAGTCAACCGAGAATCGTCTGGAAATTGTTTGAGAAAATTTTCACACATAAAAATATTTGCGACAATCTGGAGAAATAGAGAGAAATATGCTGTACTTTCTTTTCTAAAAGGTTAATTCTTTCAATATTCTCTTGAATTTGCTTGGAAAATAACTTCTCCATAACCCGCCCAACATTCCTGGGAGAAGCCAGAGGATTCATCCTAACCAAGTCCCGTACAGTTAACCGATATCCAAAGCAACAAAACAAGTATTCATTAATCCTTGCCAAGAAAATTTTCGTGAGAAGAAAGAAGTATTAAGAAGTGTATACGAATTAACTAGAATGAGAGTATTTGCGTATTTGTAAGTTTAGTGACGAAGGATATTATAAACAGTTATTTAATATTCTCAAACGCAAATTAAAGAAACAAACAAAAAAAATTATTCCCAAAAAGACCAAAGGATCTTTTTTTCAAAAATCAGTAAATTGTGCTGAATATTTCACCTCAGGTAAGTGTTACTGGCAATCGTTTGATTAAGGTCTGTTGTTAGGTTCCTACACTTTTGATGAGTTTGGCTTCTCCTGATTGGCAAAGTTAGCATTAAAGTCTATTTAATATAGCATTTCTTGAGGCTGATTTACGGCCGGACAATGCAGTGGCCATTTGCGTAGGTTTCCGTTATTTTACGATTGTTTTTCTCAATAATAACCGGGCTAGGGGAAAAAAAAACTTTTAAGAAAGGGTTTCTTACATTCTGTATCACGGTAATAGGCATCAAACTTGTTGAAATTTCAAAAACTAATGATAGATACCTATTTCTGGCCACCATTTAAAGTGATCATTATTCATAAGCTTTTATTTGGTCGCAGAAAACTATGGGTTATCAAAGATTCGATCAAGATGTACCATTAATTAGGTTCTATTCTTTTGTTATTAGTCTAATATTTGGAAATAAAGGGCCAAGTGTGACATGGATGGAACTATAGCCAACTGATATAGACAATATCTTGAAATCTGGAGATATTCAGCTTCATCTAGAGACAGATACGAGTAGTGTAGAAGAAATTACGATATGTGAGTCAAGAAATGAGTTCCTTTTATCATTTACAATTTAATAATATGGGGCTTCTCTGAAAACGCAAATGAATTTGGACACATCTGGAACCCATCAACCTTGAGATATGATTGGTGAGTAAACATAAATGTTCTTGCGGATTTAGCCGTTAGTACATGAGTGGTTGCCTGCATACTCGTTTCAAAGTCTCGCTTCTCGATTTCAACTTTGTTATCTATGGACGGATGTTTTTGGAGTCATAGGGCATGTTTTCATTTGCTGTCAAACTTTCTCTGAAAGCACGTCGTGACCTTAGCAGTGCATTATTAGTCCCGAGGAGCTTATTTTATTTCTTGTTTGAATCTCATTTCTTTGAGAAATACGAGAAGCTTTCTTTATATTCTTTCTCGATGACAGCGCAAACCATAACCAGTGGGAGCAATAAACAAGAAACCACACCATTTCTCCCAAGTTCTGCAATATTTCCAGCGACGACTATTTCTACGCAGGATGATGCCGCTAAACGATCAGTTGAGCTTGGTCAAGATGTAGATCTCAAGCAATCTCGCAAAACATTTCGGCCCCAAAAAAATTCGGGTAGTGTTCAGACTGGTGGCAGTCGCTTGGAATGTCTGATTTGTGGATGTGTTTCAAAACACGTCGAGGAGACGTTGGAACCCCCGCCTTCCCTGAAAGCCCAGCGACCTCATCAAAATGTGTCTCTTATGGTTGAAACAGCCGAGCAATCTGTTGAATCATCTAACAACAATATTCCACCAGAACCACCTTTCAGCTGTTCTCACAATGACGAAGAGAAACATAGTTTACACCATACTCGGTCTCCTTTCGCACGGTTAAGATTATTTTTCTCGAAGAGACGGCGGAAAACGGAATCCTCTAGTTCTGATGGTATATCATTAGCTCCGGATTCATCCAGCAAAGATGTTTCGGATGGTTCACAACCATCTTATCACCTAGAGAGCGATTCAAGGGAACATGTATGCTACTATTTTGCCCTATTTTATCGTTATTTTGCCTACTTCTTATGTTTGGTTATCGTTTTCTTTAGCGACAAACACTTCTAGGCACACAAAAATTTTCGGACAAGGGGAAGAAATGCTTCATCATTGATCTTGACGAAACCCTCGTTCATAGTTCCTTCAAGGTATCATAAGCATTCCATCTTAGCCTCATCTTCAATTTTAATAATCATAATACGTTGTCTCGAAGCGTTTCGCCCAATTTTCCACCCTAATAAACGCTTAAGTATTAGCTACTTGTTCATTTACAGAAATGAAGAAAGGACACCCTGAAGTAAACATTTACAGTAATATTAATAGTTTATGATTGTGTCACAAGTCCTGATGCTGGATTGAGCTTTTTAGCACCCCAAAATGTCTACTGTTGATTTGAACTTTTACAGGCAGTGGAGAAGGCGGACTTTAAGGTGGGAGTTGAAATCGACAGTGTTGTCCATCAGGTCTACGTCCTCAAACGGCCTTACGTTGATGAGTTCCTCAGGGCAATGGCTGACATCTACGAATGTGTTCTCTTCACTGCAAGTCTTTCTAAAGTACGCACCCATTTACTGTCGTATTTTAGTACCCCTTCATTCAAACCAAACTACTAGTTTTGGATTTTTTACATTTACTGAAACAACTCCACTTACTATGAGGACCTTCCTTTTGTGGTTTGTTTATTCCCCCTGAACCTTTCATAATTGAAGGATATAACATGATGGTAAGGAAATTGCTAGATCTTCTATCCAAGAACGCTCTTCCTCGCTCTTAGGTTTGTCGGATTCAGAATTTGGTATGACAATTAAAACCCGCCAATTGCCCAAATACTATGGTACTTTTCTTTAGTGATATTTCAGCTGTTTCTCCAGCTTTTACTTTTCGTGCCTGTGAACCAGATAGTCCACGGAGTTATATAATTCACGATAATGAATCTTTATTACAGGAAGCGCATTATTTAGGAGAGGGGCTTCTATGATCCACAGCCTCTTGTCTGGTCATGTTTTTAGCTATCGATATTCAACTCAGCTATCATGTAGAGCTTACTGAAAAAGTGGTTTTCTGATTCATAGTTCATGTCTAATTTGAGCACCTACTTAAAAAGGGAAGGTTTTGATTTACGATCCTTCTTAAAAATAGGGATCGATTTATAAATTTTTGCCATCAAAGATTCCCTTCTCAACTTGGCATATTTCAGTGTGGACAGGGACTTGCCTGCATATTATTTTGTCCGTTCTTTCTTCACTGTCCTTTTTCTTTTCTTAGTTATTGATAGGTAGTTTTTCAGATTCTCAGCTTATTTCGTGACCCGATTTGTTTATTAATGCAAAATCAGACTCGACCCGCTATTGCAAAAAAGAAACATCGTTCCCACTGCTTCAACCCAGTTTCCTTTACTGTAGAAAAAAAAGGAAAGTCTACTCGCAAAAGTTTTCAGCAAAGCAAATTAATGTGACCATGAACCCGCCTATCTGTCAAGGAGTCTAGCCTTTTTTGCAATAACAATCTAGAACTATGTCACTTCCCATGTGATCAGGGTATGGGTTTGTTCAACTACAATATTTTCTAGATGGTTCTATCATTGAAACCTTCTAGTTCATTCAATAGCAGTATTACTATTTGAACAATTAGTTTCTTCTTTCCCTTTCATGGACCATTTCTCACGTACGCGTCGTTAGTGTCTACCTAATTTTTGCCCCTCTGACAAGTTCTTTGTTCCGTTCACTGTAGTTTTTTTCATCTAGTTACCTGAATCAAACTTTGAGCTAATTGAATACAGAGCGCCCAGATACATCGTCATCGGAGCGCTCAGGTGGCCTCACCAGTTTATTGACAAATCTATTGTTGATCGGAATGCAGAAACGAATATTGATATTACCCTAAAGCACTACAAACTATTGATAAATAGATCAATGTGAGATACATCGACTAATATTATTAGAAACCTTCTCCTAAAAAGCTGAATTCTCGCTTTTTTTGTTTCACAGCTCCTTTATGCGAGTCACTAAGCTTTTTCTCCGCAACGTGGTACTTGCTTTGGCAAACCAGGCAAATTTTATGGCCTTTTTTGAAATCACAATTGCAAGTGATGTGAACTCAATCCCGCTGTCCTCCTCGCGAATCAGTTATTTCACGTGCTCAGAATTTGATTATGCCTTTTGAGTTAGAATGTGACTATCCACCATCCCAAATATTTGCTTGTTCATTTCGCCCCCAACCAGTCGTTGGAGTCCTTTCGATTCCCGTTCTTGGCCTCGTTTTTTCTCCCTTCCTTTCATTCGTCGATTTTAAATGAAAGTATTAGTCACTGCCACCAATACTATAACTGTATTATTCTTATTACAATTAACATAGTTATGTAAACGTACTTTTGTGGGATAATTTTTAAGTCACACACCTTCCGACGGTGAAAATTCTCATTTGGGTTTCCTGACTGAAAAGAGCACCCATGTGTGTGGGATTTTTCATGTATCAACACTGAATTTCCCTTTCCTTTTTCTTTGGTAGAACAATATGTCGTGATAGGTTGCTGTAGGGAAATTCTCCCGGTATTTGTCAATCAAGGAGAGGCCTTTCTCTAGTTGAAACTAGGTAGGCATCGCGTGAGCTTTAACTTACCTGAATAAAAATGTCGGTTGGTACTCTAGTGCCTGTACACTTAACTGATCAGTTTCTTTTTCACAAGGGGCTTTCTCTAGAGTAATAAATTATTTATTCATAAGTGAAGTCATCTTCTGGCACTTGTCTTGAGTGGGGAGATACCTTCTTGTCTCTGGTTGGCGATCCCCCTTCTTCCACCCTATGTACATCTAGACTTTGTTGAAGGACACTTTTTGGTGAAAAATCCTAGGACACTTCATTTCCAAAAGAAACTACTCTCACCGGTCGAACCTGAAAGGCCGGTGTAAAAGGTATGATTTGTCATGAATCAAACTCTTCAAGGTACAGTCGATAATTTAACCCGTACAGGCGTGCATATTGGAAAGGTGAATGCTTTCGTATTTTGTGGGGTAGGATGGCTAAAAGTTTCAAAATTCAGTATTATCTTTCGGCGATATCGGAACCTGATAAATTGATAGTTTATTCTTCACAGCTATTCTCACTCCTAGTAGTATGCACACATAAGGATGTGAGTAATTACGAATGCATGTTAACATTTCAATCTGTAGTATGCGGATCCCGTGGCGGATTTCTTGGACAAATGGCATGTCTTTCGTTACCGTCTTTTTCGGGAGTCCTGTGTCTATCACCGTGGCAACTACGTGAAGGATCTCTCCCAACTTGGCAGACCTATCGACCAAGTGGTTATTCTTGACAACTCTCCAGCCTCCTACATGTTCCATGTCACTAACGCGGTGAGTTTCCTTTTCCCTTCCTTTATTAGTAATCTGTGAAGATTCTTCATTTCAAATCACTGATATAGTCACAGTAACATTTAAGCGGAGTCTGTTTATGCTGAGTTTGAGTTGGCTGGGCCTTTGCTATATTGGTTTGAATTCACTTTGTAAATGAAAAAAATTTATGCTATTTCGAGTCTTTTTTTTCTAAACAAAGTGTATTTTAAGGCAAGAGGTCTGCCATTAAGTTATCAAGATATCATTTTGCGCACTATTCTGCGCCTGGCTAGTTTTTTCTAAAAATGGCTTCTGTTTCTCTTGCCTACTTTTGGACAATAGCTTTTCCCTTTCCCTTCAGTCACTAGAATAATTGCACTTTATTAACTCGTCTTCGTTAGCATTCCTCTCACAAAACTAAACCTCCGCCATTACTAGCGGCAATGCTTCTCTCGATGTCGTCTTTCGCTCCTACCCACACGCAAAATCGGGTTTCTCTTAATTAACAATCCGTCGCATTACTTTTTCCTTCGGTGATAAACCAAGCTATTGAACCACTCATAAAATGGCTGCTAGGTTCCAGTCTCACCCGGAGCCCTTGTTAGACGGCAGTCCCTATTCAACCCCCACGGAATCGTGAAATCGGTGAGAATAGCAAAATCGTTTAAGTGTTTATTCAATTCTCGCTATTTGGAATGAAATGCAGTTGAATCTGGTAGAACGATGGGCTCCGTCGAGGAGTTGGGCTGATTCAGTCGTTCCTTTGTCCGTATCTGAGATGCCGCTCTGAAGGCCTCATTAATAGATCCGATCTTCCTGTCAAACAAATCCACCCAACTACCCATGAAAGCGGTTCGATCCTTGTTGGTTTGTAAAAGAACTTAGTTGGGGAGGGTAGTATCACTTTCATCCTGCAGGTTGCAGTGGGGCTCCACAAAATTGTTCTCTCAACTATCTGATGTTTCAGCCAAGCTAATGATCAAACTTTTTGTTATCCGTGGGTATTAATGAGGTCTTTACTTCGATTTCTTTAAAGTTTCTACATGTATTCTCTAAAAAAACTCCCAGCTATCAATGCGTATCGTTCACTGGCTTTGGTATCTGTATAATTTGAGAATATTCGCTCTTGACGTTCATTATGGAATGTCATTTTTCTTCTGCTCAAATCCAGATGTACGTGCCTTTTTTTGCTAGTTTTTAAGGACGTTGGCTAAAGAGGGCCAACGATACTTTTCATAGCAGTGGTTTGAGATGCCATTCCCACCATCAGCATCTTTTCAAAACCTTGCATAGGGCAGCAATTGAGGTTTGTTCGGCCTTCGTTGCGCTAAATGCCAGCTACTCATCTACTGAAGGTAACAGTCAGAGATTGGAACCAAATGCGATTTGTTTCTTTAGTATTTGTTTCGTTTTTTCACATGTCCCCTTAATGAAAACATCAATTGTTGAAAACATGGAATGAAATCCTGCTTTATTTCATCTTGCCTAATTAGCCTGAACGACTTGGGCATAAAAATGTTGTAGTGACCTTTCATTCATCATCGGAGGAAACCTCCTAAGCATTTTAACAAAAAGCATTAATTAAATCATTGATTGAATAAGTATGTGTTCATTTTGATCAAAATAACTAAAATTAACTTAATTTTACGTATTAATGTTCCATTATCGTAACACGCACAATCTTAAAAACCCCCTCGGGTTGCTTACCATCTAAGCGAAATATATAATGCCAACTAAGTTGTGCATTAAAAAAACTGCATCATAATATGCCTTTCAAATGAATACTCTAGGTTAAGAAACCAGTGTCTATTTTCATAACAAAGCATACTTGATATCATGCGGTTGTGCTAATGAAATCGACAATAGTACAGTACAGTACAACAGTATTTGCTGATAGCAGTTGTTTATCGGAAGAACGTGGGCATTATGATCTAGAATGCGTCAACTTCATCAAATCAAAGTGTTCCTGTTAGTATATATTCGTTTAAATTAAATACACCCATAAAACGACCTTATTCAGGTAGGGTTGGCTATAAGATGGCAGTTCTGTGCAAAGTGGGCAGAGGTCCATGGGAGTTTCGCCGAAGGCCCATATAGGATATGAAAAGCTAGATACTGGAAGTTATATGTTATTCCTCGATATTTCTGCCTTTTCAGCACTTTTTAACAGAAACTGAATTTAATGAATACGTGCATTTTCTGGGTTTACACAACCGTTTCCTTTCTTACTCCTAGACCGAATCGGATCTTTTTTTTCACTTTATTTGCACTGCATATGCACCGCTGCTCTTCAGTTACCTTTTGCTAATTGAGTCGAGGGCGATCGAGGGTAATATCTCCGTATCATCAAATGTCTTGCTTATTTTTTAAGCAGTCATTACCTTTATTGATCTTGATCCTGTGAATGGTTATTCGAACTTTAAACCCATTACATGAGAAAAAAGTTGCTTTTTCGTTTGTATGTGAAATCAAGTGTTAATGAGCGTAGAAATGCGCGCTGATTAAAATTGTTTACAAATCTTGATTGCATGCCGGTGCAAGTTTGATGCGGTCAGGAAGTAGCCGGAGACCTTTTTTGGCTCACTGCCAACTCGGCGAATTGTCGACAGCTGGAGAATACAGAGCTGATCGTCCTCCGCTTTTCTATATGGTCATTCCTTAGGGAGAAAGGGCGAAGTTGAATTAGCGGGTTACGTCGGTTGTGCTGATTGGTTAATTATGTTGTTACCAATTAAATGTCAAGGACGCAAACCATTCGTTGCTATTGGAATGGATCTCCTCCGGCAAAACTTCATTTCAGCTGGAAAAAAATTGCGAGCATGAAGGATTTCCGATGAGAAGTTGAAGAACTCGCCTTCATTTCGGCCAAGTTAGCACTTCATCCGGCAGAGTCAGTAGCTGACTGGTTAGTGGCCTGTTTAATAGATGATTTCCATCATCAAAACTAATGTACAATGATAATAATTAGAATAGCTGTCAATTATCTCAAAGCTTGGTATCAGTTGCAAAACCTTGTGACTGCTTTCTCCTTCTAGTCTTTAAGGACTCTGGTTTCGGTAGTCAAATGATGATTTTGGGAAGTTTACCTAGAGATTTATAGAAGGATTGATAGCGTTATATCCTAGTCGCTCTTCATCTTGGTAGCATTTGAAATATTCAGATGTAGTATATTTTCATTAGTTGGGATCTGTCGTGGCGGCTTACAGTGGCCTTGTCTATAAAGTCAAGGTTTTTTGCTTGCTGCAAATATTCGTATATGGTTATTATTGAATCCCGCTGCTCTTGCACGTATTCGAATTCTAAGTTTGCCATCAACGACTGATAACTATTGAATCTAGCTTAGTAGTTTAAGCACACTTAGTTCCGGTTGGAAAACGGGTTATAAAAACTGTCTGTTTCATGCTGCATGAAACTATATTTATTAACTCTGAGGCCATCTCCTTTTAACCAAGCAATATTACTTCCTTTTTGCTGACCAAATTAACCGTTCAAACAAATAACCACTTCGTGTTACTTATCTAACCATATTTGGCTTTCCTGTAGGTACAAATCACCTCGTGGTTTGATGACAAGACGGATAGAGCATTGCTGGAGTTAATCCCCTACTTCCAGCGCCTTGCCGAGGGAGAGCCAGGAAACGTGGTAGAATTTCTGCGTAACAATCCTCCCCCATCACAGTATGCGACAGTAGGCTCCCTCACCGATTCCGGTGCCACTGGGCCCTCCTCGCTACTGTCGATGCTTACTCGACAGCCTTCCGAATCTTCCACGTCCTCTTCTTCCGTCAATAGCATTCCCTTCTCCTCACTCTCAAGTACAACTTTATCCTCTCTTGCTATGCGCGCGAAGAAAAAAGCGCTGTTGTCATCACCGACGTCTTCGTCTCCACCGTCCAGTGATTCCAACCCCATAACCAGTGTCCGGAATCATGATTCCTCTTTTTCCATGGCTCCTACTGATCCCACTCCGTCGTCCACAGATATCAGGACTACCGTCAAGTGAATTTCAATCTATTATGATTAGATTTCGATAAATTAAAGGACCTTGTGGATTAGTCTTATGCCACTTAGATTCACTTTGGTATAGAGACTCAGATGATCTGTGAATTTTTCCCTTGATGTTTCTTATATTATCGGAATATTACATAATGTTCATGTAATATAGAAAGTCGCTCGTAGTTTTAAGCCTTTACTGTTTCCTAGATGAGAATTATACGAATAAATTAAATAGATTGCTACCAATACGATTATGTCTTCTAGTGTCCACTTGGCGACTTATCATCTTGACGTGAAGTGAGGTGGCTCCTCTTACTACCGTCGTCCTTTGACATGAAGTAGGATGAAGTGAAAATAATATTGGAAGATTGAAAAGTCAAGTCACTCGTCTATTGAGACTGTTTAGAGATAACTGCAAGATGCCCCGTCTTTATTATCGAAATGACCATGTATTTATACGTTAGCCTTTGAAAAAACACAGCTCCTTTTCGATCTACGGTGTCCGCAGCTCCATTGTCAAGAGCATCGCATTTTTAATACTTGTTTGCGTAATGTCGGTCGGCTTCACAGCGCAATTTCAGTTCTTTTTTCGGAGTACTTCGTGATATATTATTGGTGCTTTATCTACACGCAACTCGTTACCTAATTCCCCCTCAACTTGGTGACCTATATATCAATTACATCTAATCTGGTAATCGCGACCCCTTTTGCATCCACGATAGTCCGCCATTTTCAAATTGTAATCACTGCATATGTAAGAACAGTAGATTTTTGTCTTAGGTTTTAAAGTTCTTGACTAAGGCCTTCCTTTATCTTTTCCAAAGATCACTTTTCGAGATTTGGAGGACTAAGCATCGAGGTCGACCGATTTGCCAATTCATTTGTAGCTTTAAGACAAAAACATATTCGTTTTTAGCCTTATAATTTCCCGTTTTGAGAGCTGCTTATCAGACGCCTCCGTTGCTCAACTACTAGGCAGTCATTAAAGTAATCATGCGCACCAGCACTGTGACAGTCGAGTATACATCGGTGCGCATACACTGATTGAAAAAAGGACCCACGTTAGTCAAACATCAGTCTACAAAAGACTAACCAAGTAGGAGTCCCTTGGTTAGGGAGGCACCAAGATATCCTCCCTCTCTTAAAGGTATCATTCGGATGAAATGTTTATTTTATATCGGATTGGGTCGCTATTTCATCTGATTTATCTTTTAATGTGTCAATTATGCAGACGTAAAAGTCAAAAGCTTCTGAAGAACAGTCTCGATTATCTCGCAGGAGAGGAACACTTGACTTTCGAATGCTTCAAGCTGGTCATCACTGATCGAACAATGTGTCGATGGCTTTCCGTAACAGTGTTAGAGCTAATTGTAAAAAGCATTTTTCACTTAGTAATGTATCTTAATCGCTCTATATTTTACTCGATTTGTTTCAAACATTTATTTAGCATCTTACATGTATAGTAACTGTGAAAGAGAAGAGTAGAGCCACTCAAGCATTTTCAGCCGTTCGGAAATGGTCTCTTGGTGGTCTCCTTTCATTCATATGCATATGCGGTTTATCCATGATGCGATTAGATCCTGTGACTGTGCGTTGCTATTCGAGCCAAGGCATTTGCGTTTCCAAATTCAAAAGATGCAAGTAAGTTGCTTCCTCTGCAGGCATAAATGACCGGAGATTGACGTGCGAGCCTTATGACAGTTAGCTCTATTACGCCTATGAAGGACATCTGGCTTAACAGCCTTTGATGCTTGGCTTACTACGACTTCTACCCAGAAGGGTGATCTAGGCTTAATGATCAGCCACACAACCACAAAATCAAACTTGAAAATGAGCAGAAGATCGGTCAAATCACCGATATACTTAAGAGTGATTGTATAATTTTTTTGAGAAAGGTGGTTGAGAGAATTGGACGAGAATTATTTCCCAGTAGAACCCCTTCGGCAGAAGACAGTGATCCACTAACGTTCTCTTCATGCAACCATTTATTTCCATGCCCCCTCTCCAGTAGTATTCTCCTGATATATTTTCATATCTTGCTCATCGAGTATCTTTTATTCGCTCTTCTTATTGCGGCTTACTGTAACTGGTGTTGGTTTTCTTTCGACTACTTCCATGTGCAGAGAGTATGAACGGGCTCTACTTTTTGTCTCCATAGACTGGCCTGGCCTAGTGTTAGAGATATTTTCATTTCTTTTTTGTTCCGGGTGGCGCATTTTTCAGCAAACTCTTAATACTATATGACCTTTTTTCTCTTCTATCAAGTAATCTTATTCAATATTGTTGTGAAAAAAAAGCAATTGCGGCTCATGTTATTGTCGCTTGTGGCAACCTTATGGAGCTAGTGCTTTTAAATTGCCTAACGCACATTAAATTGCCGAAAAAGGGGCAATTTTATCTCTCAATGAATTGAACTCAGGCTTTCTGGTCACTCTGGCTGATGAAATGGGCAGTCGATTTCAATGTTTTTGTAGATTAACGATATCGAGTCAAGTGAGTGTTTTGCCCTATTTTCAAATGCGTTTGCAAAAACATTTACTGAAGGTTCATATTTTCCGACTCTTATCTTGAAAACGAGGGAGGTTGGAATCCACGTCATCCAACGGGTCAAATACACCACCGCATACATACCCAGGCAATCTGACTTTCTTTACGTCTTAAAAGTTTGCTGTAGATCAGGGGTTCGACAGGGCCTGTTCATGTTCACTTCTGGTTTTCAATCGTAATAATAATGACGGCTGCATAGCCAAAGAAAACGTGCTTTGTTTGGTTCTTACTGCTTGCACAGTCGAATGACCAAGCTTTTTCAGCATAGAAAAATCATCTGTTGCTTTGATTCTAAAATCAGAGCTGTTGCGTGCTTATATAAATTATTTCTTGATGGCCAAGATTTGCATATTGGATCATGTTTTATCTCAAACGCTCTTATCTCTATGTTAAATATTCGAAGTTTGTCGGTTGCCATTATTTGGCGTATCCGGGAATGTGTTAGAGCGAATAACTATCATATTCACTGTTCAATGCAGGGAAGTATTGTAACGCGCAACTAATTCGCGTTTACTTAAACCTAGAGAAAGGCGCAAATTTCAAGGGTTATTAAAAGCGTGGAAATTGTAGATCCTCATACATCAAAGTTAGAATCTTGTATAAATGACTTACAGTAAACCCATGCCTTATTGAAAGGAGACATAGTACAATGGTGTTTGATCTGTATTCGAAAACTGTTTTCAGGGAGGAGAGGGTAGGGGATGGGGAACGGGTAATTCTGAATAGACGAGCTGAAAACGCCGAGCTACCACTGAGTCGAAATATCCTCTGCGCAAGTCGTTCTAGATAAGTTCGTACTTTTATTTGATAAGTGCTAGCAGAATAACTTGAGTTTTTGTGGCTTGTAGATTTATGAATAAAAGTAGTTGGGTTGATTATCTGCTCCTTTGGATGGTTGAAGCTCGCTAAAATTATGGTTGTACCTTTTCATCCTAATCTTGTTAATACGAGCTGTTTCGGGGTTTTATTATATTAATCAGAATGTCCGAACACTTAATAACTAACTGCCGAGGTGCCTTTGATTTTTCAGATTAAAAAATAACAATGGCACTGCGCCTACTCTTCTTCAACGACCCACCGAACTCCAGCAAGAAGAAGCAGAACTTCAAAGTGACCGAAACGATTTGGCACATCTTGATGGCGCAGCCCCTGCCTCTACCAAACCCCAGATTTCCATCTTTGCAGTTCCATCCCGAGTGACTCCTAACCCAACACTTTCCTGATGAAGCCTTCTCTCCAGGAAGTTTAAGAAAGTTCGAAGAGCGTTCAGATAGAAGCGAGATTCACTCATCAGTATTCCGATTTATTTTGTATAATTCCTCATCTCTTACTCCATGTGTACACATTTGCATAGGTTGTAGTCGGCAACTCCCAGCACTTTTTTGTTGAATCGCTGTCCATCAGCTTATTGTTATCCCCGTGACTATTCTTCTATCATAAGTCCATTCATTGTTGCTAATTCCCTGTTGTTCTCACCATCTTCTCAAAGGGTATGTCTCTTTCCCCTTCGCTCTTTGATTGTGCGTAGGAATGGGGAGAGTCAAGGCGAGGGAGAACTTAAGTCATTTTGCGGATCTTTTATTGTTTCACTTCCCTCCTGTTTCATGCATATTCTCTGTGTATATAATCGCGAAATATATAAATCAAACATGATTAGTATGTAAGATGTGAATTGGTTATTAGTTTTATTGGAACGGAAGAAAGGGACTTGGCTTAGTATTTCATTGTTTTCCATCGATGGCGTCGACCTTGGGGACCGTCAGAATCTATCAATTTACAATTGTTAAGGTTCTCCTTAAGCGTTGAATGGTGTATTTCCTCAGCCTACCCTCCTTTCTGACACTTTGATTATATTTCTCTAAGGCTGATCTTCAATATCATGATTGTATATTCGACACTTGTCAATTTGCCAGGTTCACCGTTTTCTTCAACTGTGTTCACTTTGGATGGTCAACGAACAAAGCGATTGCAGAAATTTTTGCATAGTCCAGATTTATGACTCGCTTTTTTCTCTAAGGACTTGGTCAGCAGAAAAGACCGCTGAACACTGCTGGTATTTGCAATCGATTTAGTCCCCGTCGAAAATATTTAAAACTACGATGATTGCGATAGCGATTCAACAGATGGCTCATAGGGTTCTAGGTATAATTTTGCTTCGAGGGAACGGTTATCCATAGTGGAAGCCAATTCACGTTAGTCGATTTGATGTTCTTTAAATTCTTTGAGGAATTGACGTTAAATATGAGTCGGGATTGGAAATAAAGGGCGCTGTAGTAGGTGCGCACTTTTCCCTTTTGCGTCCTTGAATAAATAAATGTCTGCATAATGAATAAGGTCGTAAGAATGAGCTTTTTCGCGACTGCAAAGAAGGTATTGAAATCAATTGCCATTTCGTATAGCAAAAATTTCATGAGGTACCTGGGACTCAAGAATTTTGCAATTCGCTCCATTTTTGTCAATTTAAATTTCGCCCATATAGGCACTTTGGATTAGCTAAACCAAATGAAGGTTAGATGACAACACAAGTTCGTACTTGATGCACGTCATTGTCAATTGGGGCAGTGCGTGAATCAAACCTTCCTTAGATCCTTCTTCTGCACGTCGGAAGCAAAATAAGAGGTTTTGTAAAGTAACTTGCCGATGAAAATTCGTTCGCACTGGGGCGCCAGCTTCTTGAAGTTTAAATGGTGAAAATGTGACTGACTCTTGAGGTTTTTTTCAGCATGGCTTAACGAAAAGCGCGAATCAGCTCCTCAGCTGTCCTATCTCCAGCAGATTTCGTGAAGCCACTGTGAATTGGGATGTTGGCCTTCTTAGTTCTACGCGCGATTCGGTCATTTAAAGGGTTTGCTCTTATTTTATTGACCCTCGTTTAACAGAACCATTGAGAATTAAGGCGGTTAAAATAAGGAAGGGTGTTCTAGTCATTATGACATGCGGTTCGGTGCAGTGAAATGGACTTTTCAGTGACCACCGGGTATCACCAGCTCGTCCTTAATCGACGTCCTCTTCGACTTTGGCCTAAATGCATGTCGCCGCCCAAATTAAGAACCCTGTATTTTGTATAAACTGATCTCAAATCACTTTCATTATGGATCGTGATTTATATAGTCTAAAGGATTGGTCAGGTTTATAGATTTGGAGGAGGAAACAAGGCTTTAAATTTCGGTTGCTCGTCACAAGTATGCAAGAATAGCTACTTAGATTTCAAGGCCTGCCTGAAGACTTGCGATCCAAAATATATTCTATCGACATTGAGAATAAAATTAATGTACTGCTTATAAATGCCCAGTTGGTTAGTGTCATTGATTAGCCAATCCTTTCATTAAAATCTAAAGCCATTTTCAGTCGGCTTTCATCTAAGACGTTTTGGCCCTTCTTAGGTTGTTGTAAATGTAGGTTATCTAGCCATTATCATGTAATTTCAATTCATAATCTGCCCTTTGGAGGAGTCGGAAACTCTGGTATGAAGAGATATTTTGGCGAATCTACCATTGCCACTTTCTCGAGTCTCCGTTCCGTTTTAGCCAAATCGACGTTAACAATTTTTTTTGTGAGAAACTGTTAAAACCCTCCATAACACATAATTCTCAACTACCTATTAAATAAATTTGAAATCAATTTACCAGGTTTTACGAAAGAGAACAGTGAGTTAAGTAGGTTTCCATTAATGGATACAAGCTTATGTATTATTATTGGCCTGAGGTAGGAACCTCTGACAGTTCATTAACCACATAGTAAATGGTGGATCCCATAGGTCCAGGTTTACGTAAATCAACCCGTGTGCGATGAGGGAAGGCCCCCTCTTGATATGACTTGAAGCATAAATACACAAATTGTGCAGGACTCTACCAAGATGTAGTAAACGTACAAAAAGTGAGAAACAATCCCTGAAAGAATGACTTGAGAAATACATCCTTTCATTTGCAAAACAGGTAGTTGCTTCATGGAAGTCAGTCGTTCATTGAACCGGAAGAGTGAAAACCAATGCCTGACAGAATCCGAAGTCAGCTCAAATCGAAATCAAAGCGCTAAGCATTATGACCAAAATAAGCGACTTTTCCTATATCATTCTGAATTCTACAGACACATTTTCAAGATAACCTCCTACTAAAAGTTTGGTTGAATGAACGAACAAACCCAATCTATGCAAATATAAACGCCCGTTTTTACAAATTTCTTGCTTTAGGGATCGGACTAAATTGCGCACTTGCTTAAATCGATATTGTAAGTGTGAAACCATCTGAGAAACAGAAATTGGAGGCATATATGCGCCTCACAAATTTAAAAAAGTGAGCTCTATGCCAAACCGTTCGACTCTGTTCATTTGATTTGCCCAAAACTTGAGCAAAGTAAGGTTAAAGAATCCTTGTTTCCTTTATCCACATTTGGTCTTTAGCAGTGTTTATTCATTTGGTGCATCCATATAAAGCGGACAAACTGGCAATGCAGCGATTGGCTAATTTATTGGACAAACCGCGTTTCATCGATATCTAATTGGTCATTCACAACATGCGAAGTAACGCGCATTCCTAACTTGCAAATCACGACTACGGTGTTGGGGCACATTTAGGGCATTCAATTCCATTAAATAAATTTCGTTTGAGATACATCACGATAACGTAGACCCAGGACCCGAAGTTTTTTGCCGAAAAAGGATGCAGTTATATTGCATCATCCAATTAAGGCCATTTGCATGATCGTAGAGGTACACAGATTTGAAGTTCACGAGCTTTGGAAAAATCATGAATCATCACAATATTGATCGACTGTTATATAAACATGTGAACACTGATTACAGAGAGGTTATATAGGTAATCTAAACCTTCAAAAATGTAACAACTGTTGTCATTCATACAATATTTTGCCTATTTTAACATAATCTGGTCGTTATTAGAGTTTTGAATTGCGAAAACTCCCCATCGCCCCTTTACTTCCCCCCCCCCACAAAAAGGTTAACGAGTAACTCCTAAATTTATCTTAAGTCTGTTTTAGGTAGTCACCAATACCATTTAATGTTATATTTTTCATCATGATTATTAAAACAATTAAGATTCAAAAGACCGTTATTGATAGTGCTTCAAGAGATATACTTATTAGAACATATTAGAACGAAACATATATTGGAACAAAAAAAGGGGGGAAATTAGAATCGTCTTGGTTTCCTCCTAAGAGGGTAGTGCAATAGCCAGGAGCCTGGAAACTGCGGATGAAGCTTAAAACTAATGTTAATTTTAAAATAGAACTGTGCGATCGGTGTACAATTGTGCAACGAATACTGATCTCCGGATCGTTATCACTAAAGATGAAGTCGAGCAGCAGCTTCAAACCATCTTTACATTTAGATTTTTCCTCTTTCATAGATGCGTAAGAGATGAGTCTTCAACCAATGATACTAACTGTTGGAGCATAGCTTTTAGACACCGCATACATTCAAGGAAAAATCTCCTTATTATTGATTTTTAGTTGTTGACTATTGTCGTCGACTTCCTGCTAGCTTGAACAGTCAAATGTTTACATCTACTTGCCATTTCAACCTCCACATCATCTGCTAGCTTAGTAACATTTGCACTTTGTCAACTTAGAGAGCCCAAATCAAAGTTCCTTAAACTCGCTCTTATTTTCATTAGCGTTCGCCTATTTCATGAATGTGTAACCAATCTGAACTCTCCTGCTCTTAGCAATACATTCTCAGTTAAAAACTACCCAACTTAGACAAACATACACCTCACCATTTTTTTAATTTTTTTATTTATTTACTCCCCACCCATTAGGGCAAGTTCCAAGGACTTATCGGGTGTACAGCAGAAGTACAAATAGCTTTTATAACATGTAGCATACAGCATGTAGCAGTTCAACTTCGTATTGGCACCTCGTCCGTCCTCGATAATGCTAAGGCAGACAATCTTCACACCTCTTCCAGAAATCTTGACAACTTTATGGGGGAGATTGCATTTATTGCCACATGCACGCACGTTCCACAGTCCAATTTGAGACCGTGAATCCAGGCATTCACCTCGTGCCTCGTTTACCAGGCTGTACGAAGTTGTACTTCTGCTGGCATAATCTAATTTTATACGTCCGATGGGGGAATAGTCCAATCGGTTGCGAAGAACACGAGATGATCAGCTTCAGATCGAGTTTGAATCTCATAAAGTATATGCTAAATCGCTATCGATTTACGTGCGAAATGCAAAAAAATCGATTTTTTGAGCCATGAGGTGCCAATTGCTTTTACATCCGGAGAATTCGAAATTCAACACATTGCAATTATCCGAAAGTTGTTTTGAACTAAATAATTTAAATTGAGCAATTTTTCAAGTATTTAAATGATGCAAACAGTGGGAAAATTTCATGCAGCTGGGAATCGAATCCAATCCATGCATTTCGGTGAAGATAGACGATGCTACAAATTATAGCTTAAAAAATAGAATATATATTTCCAAGAGAAGGACTTCTAACAACTCTGAAATAATTTTTTTAAATTTTCTATGGGGAAATATTCACACTGAGCGGATCATCATCAAGCCTCTGTTGAAATTATTATCACAGCCGCGATCCAAAGACAAACCGCTGTTAACTGCGAAATATCTTGAAAGTTGCCAAGAAGAGGCAAAAAAGGGACAGAAATGGTATTCAATTCAAGTGGCAAAATGCTTACATGATGGTTCAAGATCAAGTTATATGTCGACAAACTTCAAGCCACAGATAATTATTAAGAGAATTGTGTCAATGCAGCAGCCCTTCTGAGAACGGATTTGGTCCCAGCATAAGCTTGAAAAACATAATCTTTCATTTAGGATTTAATCTAGTCCTTCATTACACAAAGGATCTAATCCCTAGCCAATGTAGCATTAGTAATTTTAAGAACTGGCTCCGTGACAACAGGTTCCGCTATAGTTCCTAAGGTGTACTATCAAACCCATGGATCCCCTCTCGTGTTAGTGGTTTGCTTTTAATGGGGAAGGATCATTATTTAAATTTCAGTAAAGCATGAGCTAATAACCGTACGACAAATCTTGATGGCACATCGCAGTATTGGAGTAAAAAAAAGGTGAATATTTGCATCAAATTTCACTTAACTTTTTCACTGCGTTATGACAGTTATTCTTTTTTTAAAAGCAATGTGGTAGAAAAAAAAATTTCAAGGATGTTAATCTTAAACAAGAAGTACTTCAATTACTGACGTGAGAAATATTAAAAGTCATGCTTTAGATCACTCTCGGGCAGATCATAAATTTGTTTTGAAAACTATTCTGATGAATCCATATATTTTCAGAAAAGTTCCGTATTTCAGGCTTTTCAACTTCAGAACATACGTTATCCAATTGGGCTTTCGCCATTGTTTGCTTCTAAGAACCAAACTTAGAGCATCCTTCAGGTGTTTCCACGCCTGCACAACGCCCTCCTTAGCCGCCAGCTCCATGTTACTTAGAAGCCTGACGTTACAGACGCCGGGAGGTAAGAATCAAATTTTTTTACAGACATACAGTTTCTCACTAGGTAATTTCCTACCAGCGAATCCTCCGTGAGCTCATTCAGCAGAGCATTTGCGCTCCATCGTCAAGCGGTAATCCTGAGGCCTCTTTAGATCCACGAGTGTGTACGCAAGATAACAGGTAATACCAACGAAAACGTTTCTTGTTTCACAATTAAATTTAGCAGATATATTTTATGGATTAATGAATTAATCTCTCAAGTCAACTTTTCGTTTTCAGGCTTGCTTTTTTTATTTCAAACGTTCTTGAGACATTTGACAAGCAATGGTACTCTTAAAACTATTTGATCGCTAAACTTTATACTTTATCCATAATAAAACTCCACTTCTTTCAAATCTCAAATGGAAGTCTTATACAAATTTCCGCAGCTTGTTCATACTTGCTCCTTGGTTTGAAGATGGAGACAATTTAGAACACCTAAAGTTAGGAAATTATTTTATCCGTTCACTGATAGATTTCCAAGCAGATGCTATTTTAGCAGTCCCTTCGCAAGTTATTAAATCTGAACTGCGCCTTAGTTCGAAGATAATTGGTTGTCAGACCTACTCTCAATGCACGTGCAAGTAGCTTCGAATGGAATCTCCGCCAGAATTTTGATTTCTGGAGGAGATTTGAAGACAAACGAATTCGGACGAGGTGGCTCGACGAAGCTGAACTGCTACCTGTACGACGAAGCCATGCCGGAGAAGAGACCAGACAAACGAAGATCAACAAACGATTTTACTGTTCTGCGTTAACTGTTGTGCTTAATGGCTATAAAAGCCTTTTTTACTTCTGTTTTACCCCCAAAAAGTCCTTGGGACTTGCCCTAATAGGTGGGGAGAAAACAAAATAAAAATTCAGTGAGCGGTACAATCGTCATCATTGACCCCAGCTGAATTGATTGCTATAACTAAGAAAATTAGGGGTTTAAATTACCAACCACTGTGCCTAAAAATAATCGCGAATTTCAGTAGCAACGTGAAGAAGGATTTGAGAAAGATAGGAAACAACTTCCCTCGATCTTCGCCAAGAAAATGTGGTCTAAAATTGCAGGGATTTTGAGATAACTTGGCAGTCGAATACTAGGAGACATCATCTTCTTAGTAAGAGTTGAAATCGACATTTGCCTTGTTGGCAGTTCTGGTCTTGCAAGTCTCTGAATATCCTTTTGGTCTCATTGGGTTTTATTAACCACTAGGTTGTTTGTCTAACGGAAAGGTGAAGTTAGTTTCCTCGGTTTTATTATGATATTTTTCCGGCATTTTTCATTTAGCAATTTTCCACGACTTGAACTGCGAGTTATTGCAAAATGCTTAATTTGAAGTTTTCAAACCAATTTAATATTTTTTTTATGATGAAAAGAAAATCTCTGCATCTGTTTAATAAAAAGATCTTAATTGCAGTCGAAAGATGGCGTATAAAGCAAAGCTGATTTTGAAAATTCAATTCCCAACATACAAATCGTTAACTTTATCTTACTTATTTCATTATAAATCTACAGAGAACATTTTTTTCAGAATTCGAGAACAATATTACTGTCGCAGGATCAGATCAGGTCTCAGCGCTATTGCCTTCACGTACGCACTACTTACTCAAGGGACCTCAGAAATGATGCTGACTAAACCTCATCGGTAATGTACAACTTTTTATTCATGTTTTGAAGGAAATATTCCGAAAATGGGAATCGGCTAACCTAGGTGATAGTGACTGCTGTGTTTAAGGCGGTAGGAGAACATAATATATATTACACGTTAATAGATTTGTTCTACAACTCCGAATCGCCTATATAACAGAAACTAGCATTTTTTTCACTTTATTGCCTGTTTACTTTATCCCACTTTAAAAATTTAGTACTACCGGCAGACTATTCAACTAATGAGTTAATTCAATTGCTTCTAAGGCACTGCGACCTAAGTCTGCTGTGATATTCTCCCGCTTCCTTCGGTGGAAACAAAGATGACACTGGAGTTCCTCTCCCATTACCGTTTGTATTGTCAAGTTTGACAAACATAAATCAATCAGTAGTTGAAGTAAACATTTTTAAGGATTTTTTAAGCGGATTGTGTGAAACACTCGGAACATTGAAAGAAGGCGTTTTTTACTCATGGCTGCTCATCTGAGTCAACTACAGAAGTTGCGAGTTAATAAATTTTAGTTATTTTGATAAAGTATAATGATTCTTCCGTGGTTTTCACATCGTCAAGAGCCAGATCACGGTGAAGAGTTTTTGATTTATGGTTGAATCTTTTAAATACTTCTTATGATATAGCAGTGACATTCGATTGTCTAAAATTTCTAGTTTCCATTTGGTACTTGATCAAACGTTGATAAAAATTAAATAATAATGTTGATAAGCTGGACTAGAAGCGGGAAGACTTTAACAAAGCGCGAATTTCAAATTGTAAGGTCTACATGACCACCTTAAGTGGTTTGATGGAAAATGTCGCCGTCATTTACCAAACAACTGACAGTTATAAGGCAGCATGATAAATCAGGCGTGTTAAACTGTAATTTAAAAGATTGGTTCTGCCGCTGTCCTTAGCCTATTAGGATGCTCAAAGGCCGCTAGATTGCAGACAAGCTACCCATTAGAACCCAGTGTGGTTATTAACTCATTGGAGCACAAAGAGAGCCCATAAATGGGGTAATCTAATGAATGCTGCCACCCAGACGTGCTTCAGGTGAACAAACACTGCGGAGGCAGCTCTGAAACCTACTTAACTTTGGTTTGATCGATTAACCTTTAGAGGCTTTGATCGGAATCAAATTCTGATTGAGAGCTGTCCAGCAAAATTTCATGAAAAAAATTCCATGCAAAGTCTTGAATTTAAAGATTGACGCAAAATTTTAGTGGATCGGCATTCCTAAAAAATCATGATACAAACCTTAGTAAACAGGAAAAACTACTGAAAAGAATTGCATTAAAAATTTATTTTCTAATACCTGCCTTAGAAGAACTCAAGTGAGTTAAAGTATTGAACTAAAAGGCACGCTAAAACCATTGGTAAGTCTTAAATTTTAAGATATTTTAGTTATGACTGTCGCAAAACTACAGTATTTTACAATACTTATCCACAAATCGTGAGAGAAATGTCTACCATAAAATTAAATACATTAAGCTACCAATTATCTTGTCTCAAATAGATTAGTCAACTCCAGCTTATTTTATCCGTCAAAAGTCAAGCAATTTAAAATTCGTGCACTTAAAATTTTCATCTTCACTTTGAATTCATTTAATCGAATGTCAATACCACATTTAACCTTCATGTGGCTACTAATACGAGATTTTAACGAGATTTTAATTTCTAAAATGTTTATCGCATTCTGATCCAATAGTGAATCCTAAAATTCGACTGATGCAATCTCGCTTTATGTGCTTGAAATTAATCTCGAAGGTCAGTCTAGCGTGTTGATTCATTGGATGACTAGCAATGACGGCCTTTAAATTAAACAGTAGTCTGCAATGTCGCAATAGGACTTCGATCGGAAGGGTCTTAGCGTTCCTCCTCTCTTTCGCAGAAATTATTCTGCAATAAGGGTTAGGACTCATAACATAATTGCAAACATCTTTTTCAGGAATTGTGAAGGAAACGAAATCGACGCCAGCTTTGCATGGAGCTGAAGAATCAGAATATCGCCATAACTGCTGCCTCAATTAATTACACTAGACACATTAGTTTGCCTAATTGGAACGTCAACTTAGCCTCCTTGTCTTTAGAAATAAATAACAGCATTAACGATGAGGGTAGAGGTAATACTGATTTAATTTTTGCTTCAAAAGTTCATGAGAGAGGTTGCCTTCATATGAAGGAAATTTGAACATTCCCAGTTTGACGCCTTCTGGCTTGATTTATTATATTAGTAATTCATACTAATAGTATAATTAGGCTATAACGGACAAAGATTGTTCCCATTTCAATAAACAGCATTATTGCTCAAATGCAGGGAAGGTGGCTGGTACTGTTAAACTTTTCGTTAACAAAATAGAACCCAAGACGATTGTTTTGCAAACCGTTTGCCTGAAAGTCAGAAATGCAATATAAATAGCGGAAAAGCAGATGTTGTTAGCGTTAGAACTCAAAGCCTAATTGATCTTGAACAAAAATCCTATCAAAATAAAGAACGAAAAAGCAAGCTGGATTTGAAATGTTGCTAATCTGTCCTCAGATAAAATACATACTCTAAAAACGACCTCTTTTTACTCATCTCCGGCATAGCTTTGTTCCGTACTTGTAGTTCAGTTTAACTATTCAGAGATTCAAAAAATACTTAATGGAATTTTTCGAATCTTTGCTGCATGAATAAGATTAGACAATAGCACTGAGCGGCACATGTCTTAGCTGAAATTTGAAGCTTCCCTGATATTATGAGTAAGCAGATATTGACTCGTTAAAAGCAAATGTGCTAAAACTTTCTCTAAATCACAGATGACATATTTTAATGGTTATGAGTTCTGTGCTTTTCGGATAAAGTGGAATAAAAGTTTGAAGTTTCCCATTTGTATCACAAAAAACTTACATCCACGTTTCGTGCTGCAACTTCCTGTAAATTGTACGGATACTTCTTACAACAATCAACTCTCTTCTAAATTTTCGAAATTGCAATTAAATCCACGTTAAATGAAGCACATTTATCAGATCGCTGAGTCTAGACCATTTTACTACTTTAGAATCAGTGAATGATCCCTGCCCAAGAAGCCATTCACTGAATGAATCAAGCGATACTTTAAGGTTATTATGAAATGCAGCGAGAGACGATTACGCTGAGGTTAGACATCGTAGCCTCATAATCAAGGGACGGTTAAATATAAATTTTTGGCAAAATGCCCCCGGAATGCACGGATACCAATTTTCGTTTCCTCCAAAAGTGCAATCCAGCTAAATTCCACGACAAATGCGTAGTATATAGAGTGCTACAACTAGGACTCCGATCTTGATGTTAAAGTGTGTGCCATTTCGTCCGTTATTAGAAATAAATACATTTACTTGAACTAATAATCTTGCCAACCTCTAGCGACTTTTAAAAGATGGGGAAGAATGTGAGAAGGTGTGGGTTTAAATTTTCCAAATACTTTTGAAATCTGTTCTACTTTACGGTCTCTTGCAACCGTATGCAACACAGCTCAATGCTTCTAGACTTAAAAAGCAAGGAGATAAGTACTCCAAGGATCGTGCTACACTACCCTTTAAGGAAATCAAGCTTCCTCGATTCAACTACAAGGGCTAAAGCTCTCAAAGCTCCCACATTAATTAGAAAAATACTCTGAAAGGCAATGAAAATCGACTAGCGATTTGAGAGCCTGACAAAATTTCACCATGTAAAAGAGCTCCTTAGAAATAGGCGACGTCTGCGGATGGAAAATACACTAATCGAGTCAAAGCAACCAAAACCGAAAGATTAATGAAAAAAAAATGTAGTGTGTCAGGATCCACGTCTTGAGACTCCGTCACAGAGGGAAACAAAACAAACGCATAATTACTGCTCATATGTGATATAATAATCGCTTCAGGGTTCATTTCGACCATATTCCACGCAGATTATTCGGTCTATGAATGCCGATTGTTTTTTACTGAGGAATAATGCTTGCTTTTTTCGGCTACAGACCTCTTCATGGATGTACGATATAAGCTTTGTGCGACTATACTCACGATAAAACAAATGCGAGCAAGGGTATCTTGAATTTGTTGAAAAGACTTTTGATGGTTGATGACATCAACATTAATCAATCGTACTTAAAAGCAATTTCAAAGGGGGCGGTGAAAGCAAGTTGCAGCTAGGTGGAAAAGAGGATCTGCCCCAATAGGAGCCCTAGATGTTATGCTAAACAGCCTTCTACTCTGCCGAATTTCTCAAAACCCTCAAGCATCACATCCTGTCTTATAACCAAATCACTCGAACCTGGAAGCTCTTCAAGTCGAAAACCCCCATCCTTTTTGCCTTTCAACAGATGATCAAGGGTGGTTTCGGCATGGTTACTGAAGCGAATAATCTATCGAGCTAATTATGACGATTTTCAGGTCGTGCAGATCACCTACTTAATCAGAAAACATTTCCGACAAAGAAGCATTTGAATGTTAACTATAGAGAAGTTACCATTCAACATAAATGTTTGGTATCATTAAACTGAATCTACTAAAAGAGAATGAATAGTTAGCTACACAAACGAAAACTAAATGTTAAGTGTGAAAAGATTAGAAGGGTGGAATGAAAATAGATCAACGCAAGGCACGCTTTTTCGCCTCTGCCAGACCCTGGCGCCTACGAGCCGTTCTTGAATACAACACTGGCATCATCTTCTTTCGACGTTGGAAATACATTCGCTGCATTTGAACGAGAAATCCTAAAACGAAGAGCACGAGTAAGAATAGCGGGATGGGGAGATCCAAGACACCGACCCTTGTAAATTGAGGCTGCTTGGAGAGGGAACTTGAATTATCTGCAAGTATCAATAAAGAATTGCCCTGACCTTGGCGGTACACCCAATCAATTTTGCATTCATTAAGTGTATGCATCTGCATCTGCATGTTAAAAGTAGGAACAACTCAAATCCACTTCTTCCAAAATCCTTCAAAATAGGTGCGCCGATCTAGTTTTATTTCCACTTTGCTATTTGTTGTACAGTAAACGTTACTGATATTGCCAGACTATTTGGAACATACTTTAAAATTTATGGACTGTCAAGTTCGGGAATATGCCTATGAACAGGCAGAAAAAAAGTACATATCACCAAGTCTGGTGGTTATTATATATAAGCACACAACCAAACAGTCTTGCTATGCGAGTGATTTTAACAACCTCCTGAGACTTTCACACCCTCTATTAAAGTAACGGTTGAGACCCACTGGAGATTGGTTGAGAGACGCTTGGGAGAAATCGCTCTAGATCCTAGCTATCTAAGAAAGTGAGAGTGATTGTCTGGAGGTGGGACCTTTTTATTCAATAAAGTTCGTTTTGATCGGTTTGCTGCGAATATCCAAAAGCCCTAAGTATTATTCGACCTGTCCTTTGAGGTTCGATGAATAAATGACAAACCAACGTTCCAAGGTAATGTTTGTGTTGATCCCTCTCAAGTACGACTAGGAACTCGGAGTCAACCGTATAGCCATACGAGACCAGATATAATCTGCTCGATAAAATGAATGATGTTAATAATAAGACAGTTCAGTTAGCTTGCCCGGGAGCATGAGTAGAATGTAGACATGAAGGAATACAGGAAAATCGAAGGCGAAGTTGGCTGGGTTCGGCATTTCAATGCAGAATCGTCGAGACTCCTCTAGCAAGGGCATCGATTGAATAATGAGCTTTCCTAAACACAGTTGAAAATGAAATAAGGCATCACGAGGTCGACAATAGGACGAGATGAAGAAGAGTTCAAAATCCTCGTAGCTCACCTTCACACATGAAGCCAATTGGATAAAGTGGGATCCACAGAGTGTACCGCAAATAAGTGAGTAAACCAATCTCCTCTTCAAACAGCCGCAAAGAGTAGTAGGGATACCTAAAGAGCGTTTTGAATTGAACTCAACTAAATAGGGCATACCATAATCAAAATAGAGAAAATGAGCAAGAAAATCACCCACCATCACTCATAAATCAGATTTTAAGCGACTAAGCTTAACTAGTCGGTGATCTCAGGAATTCATCGTCAGGCTTAATCACATTCGAGTAAACGAATGACCAGTAACACCAGTTATATACCTGATCCATAAAGGTAAGACCACTCGAGAAGTACATAATCAGAAGAACATTAAAGATACGAAATAGGTCAGAAATTGCATTAACGTCTCTGAGAAGAGGTTATGCTGATAAGAAAGGCAGATGCCGTCTTCAAGCGAGGTAGCACAAGAGATATCGCCACCTTATCAGCCTCCTTAGTGAGTAGGAGGTGGGAATAAGTGAGGGAAATGACCAGTTATAATCTGCAAGCTGGTCAAATCCGCAATATCTGACCCACTTATCCCCAGATATATTTCTTCGGTCTTGACAGTTGTATTTCAAGTATCAAAATTCTTTCCCATTCAATAAGTCCACTGGCTATATTAGTTTTTTTTTAGATTTAACATATTTAAGATTGAAATGAAGTCATTCACTGCAATACAGGTGGCCCAGCATCAGACATGACACCTACCCAAGACATATTTCAACACTTCTCTTATCGGAAATTTATCCCTAACCCTGTGCTAGAAAGTGCCTCACATAGTTCGCTCTGATCATTTGGGGTTTTTAGCATAACGGCCCGGTTAGTAGCTGAAAGCTGTCGAACTCGCAGTTAAAAGCAGCAGGCGTCAACTGCAACGTCTGCAGAACCGATTTATACAGCGTTTCTTTGTAAGTGATTACTTTCAAAAACGAATAGGGTCTGAAATTGAGCTCGTGCCTCGAAAATAATCTCTGCACCACACTTAATAGAATCTCCGAGATGACAAAAACTGTGTTACTTTCTATCCTATTTAGCAAGGCGCCAAATAAGTCATGCGAAAGAGCGAGATTGCTTTTGCAATCTTGATGACATTCAGGGCGACAGTTAATGTTGTATTCCTTGAGAAAATTATAGGGGAAGATCTATAAGTGGAGTGATTGCGTAGGAATCTGATATTATTACTTCATTGAAAGTAAAAGGATTCTACTGCTCTAACTTTTGGTGCAGAGGAAAGAAAGTGAGCTTATCAGCAATTTACTGTCAAACTAGTTCTCATATGAAGACAATATCCACGGCCAACTTACTCATCAGCGCGATCTTTTCTCAGAATCACTTTTTTCTAAAGCCCTTCACAAAAGTAGCGTTGGCCTAGCTCGTGAACATTGACTGCAAAACACTGCCTTGACCAATTCCTTGCAGACCAGATTCACGACTAGAGCTATTAGTCACTCGAATTACTGGTCGATCCTTTACACTTACTTTGACACTTTTGAATACGCGACACTGGCTGTCATGAGGATTACTATTGAACGAATTTCACTCCTGAGTCTACAAGCAGCTGAGACAACACACTGCCACTATCTTCTAACGGGTCATGAGGTTTCGGGCATTCGATGGTAGCGGTAATACAGGAGGCAAAATCAATTTATTGAGTGCGAAAGATACATTGCTCACCTGACAAGCTCAATCGCACTCCATGCCAGAAAGAGACTGAAGACGGCAGTATCCTCCTGCAGCTCCTTATGCGGAAGAAGTACGGCAAATAGCACTAGATTGCGTCCAAATACCTGAAATGGCCAAAGCACCACCGTTTTAACAAATTCTCGTTGAATGGAAAGTCAAGGAGCACACTAAATGGCTCACTTGTATAATGGTTTGAATAAGAGCACCTTTGACCCATCCCAGCAGAACATGAGGAATTTCTAAGATAGCGGCTAATTGTAGAATGATTAGCCTATCTGAGACCATGTCAAAAGCACGTGGTTTTACCGCTGAAAGAAAACATCACGTGCCACAATTTACCAAGAATTAAATGAAATAAAAAAAGCGTACTTACACTCGCCTTCCACCCACCAACCGCGGACCAGAGCACCAAAAACGTAGATGAAACCGGCCCACTGGAAGATGTTGTAAACGAGAAGATAGAGAACCAGAGGATTCTTCAAAACTGTGGCACAATAAGGGTATTAAGGTTTCTGAGGGGACTGGTTTTAAGGCTACAAGTTGGCTCACATTTGTAAAACTCGTCATACTGCTCTTGAGCCATTTCTTCAGCGCGCTTCATCTCGTGTTTCTCCTAGAATCGGAAGGTGAGTAAAAGTATTACCTACTCCTATTTAGCAAGTAAACTTATGGGATTACAACTACAAAAACAAAGGGACAAAAATTTTGCTTTCATCCACTGGATTGTAACCGTGTTTGATAGATGAAGACTGCCGTGAAGCTTAAGAACATATTTTGCTGAGTGGGTGCGACGCCGGAAGGAGCATGACAACTTGGATCAGCAAGAACTTAAAAATATCTTCACCTGCTCACCACTTCCAGAGCCAAATGGTTGATTTATTTCACGAACCAAGGACTAGAGGTTAAGAGGTTCGTGAAAAGGATTCGAAAATAAATTTTTCCATTTTATAGATATCCTGTTTAAATTCTAAAAACCATTCCCTTCAGAGGTCAAAATTGAGAAACTCGAAAACAATAGCCGAACTAAGGATTTGGAGAGTAAGGGCAAAATGTCAGTTCTAAGTGCCTTCTGCTTTGATGATTGTCAGCTTTCATCCAACGAATAGGAAAGAGGTACGATTCATGTTTATCCTTCCAACAAACCGAGGATTTTCGCCGTTTCTCTAGTGCCATTCATTCTTCACGCTTTGGCACAGTTTTGTACAGTCTGAGTCAACCAAATTTCTCCAGCGTTCACCTGCTGAACATAACTAGCATATATAATCTCTCCTCCAGGACCGTTTTTCTTCATAGCCAGCCGTATTCCTACAAAAGTTCTAAAATGCTCTACCACTGCAGAAGCCAACTTTCGTCAACCACATTCTAAGAGATTTGACATATGAACTTCGTGTAACGGAGCTAAGGAGTGCCCACTTAGGTGAAGAGCGAATTGAAGTTAACCCGCAGAATTGATATACGAAGTGTTTGTTGCGTATCCGAATCTGATTCATCCAGGGAAATACATTTAGCAATATAGTAGAGCAAAACAGCTCTCTCGCTCAGGTACTATTCACTTTGATCCACCTAGCGTTTGGACCACTCCGCATAATTACCAGGTGCTAAAATTCCAACTTACTATCTCTTCTGGTGACGGTCGAACTAGGTTAACATTGGCCCGAGGATTCCACTCTCCGTCACTGCTTTCATTAGCATCATCATCTTCGTCTTCATTTTTACCTTTAGCAGATAGCATGGATTTGAGTACCGGTGCGGAGAGTTTATCAAAATCAGTTCGAAGCCAGGGTAAACGCTGATTGGCCTCCTCGACTAGTCTCGGCCACACAGCAGCTTCTTGCTTCACTAAAACTATGTTCACACCCGTATCGGATACCGTGAAATCGGAGGACTGTGAGGAAGAGAAAATATTAGTACCCAAGGTTTCAATGAAGGTGAAAAAACCTCTGTCACTGGAATACATAATAAATCCCTCGCTGAGGCGAGGATAGTATTTCCACGTCCATCTTTGAGCAACCGCCTCTTCCACCCAATTCAAGATAACTGACCTCAATCCTCCCTTTCGGCACGACCTCAACTCAAATCCCTTCTCTCCAAGGATCCTCAGGACGGAAGAGTTGGCCTAGTCTACGTGATTCCGAGACTGACTGAGGATCATTCATCTAGCTTTCCTTCCGTAGAACAAATATATGACCAGTAATGGTTGCAACTCAAATTGAATAGTTATGTAAGTTACTGACATAACTATTCTCCACTCACTGTATCTCAGCCATAACCACTCATCTAGAACTCTTCGAGAGAAATCTGACGCCATAAAAGCTCCAAATGTTAAGATAGGACACTTTAGAACACAAACAACTTAAGACACTTCTTATGAACTCAAGCCATCATTTGCATAAGTAGTAACATCATATTATTACAGAGGTTATCGATTAAAAGTACTCGAAATCGCAAAAAAATAACGGACTAAGCAAGTCTATTCCAAAACTGACAATGTCGGAATTTTCCAACAAAGCTGCTGAGCAGTGAATGAGTCCGCAAAAGAAGGTCCTAGAAGTTGTTGTCAGTCATTAAATTAGGAAAATTTTATTTTTGGAGAAAACGTAGATAGATACAAACCTCTTCATCGACTGAATTAAAGAGATCCAGTGAAAAAGCGTATCCCCGCAAGCCATTAGCACCAACACCCGTTGCTTGAAAGCTAATAGAATTTTTACCAATCTGCAAGGTAGGATTCTACAACGAAAAACGGAAAAGTCACAACATGGTAAACGGGGGGAGGGAGTAGCTACCTCAACGTCGGAGAGCTTCACGGTGATAAAAACATTCTTTTCATCTTGGCTCCAGAGCAAGGAAGGATGAAGCTTAGTGCTGTCGGACATGTTTTCTGCTACAATTGTTTTGGAATTTGCAATTGCACTAAAACGGTTTTAGAACTCCAAAGCACCATTACGGAAGAGTGGACACAACTGCTAGAAATGGAGTCTTTTATTTAAAAAAATAAAATAGCGTAGTGGGAAGGAAGTTTACGTTACGACATTGTTTCAGTTAACTTGACGATCCTTTAGGTATTTTTCTACCTCTGTTCGGAGCAAACCACGGAGATCTGCTGGGGTCTTATCACCTATCCAGTCGCATATTCCAAAATCTAACCACCTGAAATCGTTCTTGAGTAGGTAGTAGCAAATTAACATCATGTTGAATATAACATAAACGCCACAGGAATTGGCATCACCCTGTTGAACAGAAGGAATAATTCGAAATTCAGTCTTCCACTTAAAATATGAGCAAATCAATTCATTGTTTAGCATAGCAATGGATAACTCATCAGTCGGGTTCTTCACATTTACATAACAGGGCAACGTCGAATCCACATAGAGAGATAACTTCAATTTAGGTGCTACAACCAACAAAGACCAGTGGTTTCCTATGCGATGAAAGGCATCAGAGTTGTGAATGGGACAAAGCACCCAATCATCAACAGTGAAGTGTAGGTGATCAAGGATAGCTTGAGGAAAATTGCGGAGAGCACTTGAAGCAACTGGATGAATAAATTTCAAGCTCACACTGGAGTTCCTTGATTTGCAGTTATTTAAAAGCAACTCGCCAAAGAACTGAATAACATTATCTGAAAGCCAGGCTTTTAAGCTGTCGATATCACTATCTGTAAAGTAGCAATCTAAGTCGCGGTGGTGAAGGGAATATTTTAACAAATCCGCCACAGCTACATCCATTACCGGGGTGAGTCAAGATGCATAGAAGTTTCAAGGTTGGCTTCAGTTCACCATCGCTAGCATATTTTTTCAAGTTTTCTTGAATTGTAGTCCATTAAAAAATATTTTATGTAAGTGCAATGCACAATTTTTTTGGATAGTTTTTAAAGAAAGAAATTCACCTGAAGATAAGCGATAAATTGTTTCGCGTAAACTGCTGGCCGGCCTGGTATTTTACCGACTATTGTTAAGTAACTATGCAGAGAAGAAAGCTTCCCAAGTTTTTTTGAAATATTTGAGCTCCGAACTAAGTTAAATTAATCTGCTTTGCTAAATTATGGTTACTGGTTACTTACAGTTTTTTTGCATTCCTTAGAAAGGAATATTTAAGACCACATTAGCATTTGACGGCAGCGAAGTCGACAACTATTGTAGAGGTCTTGGTACGAAAGTTGGCAATAAACACTAAGATTTGATGCATTTTTGGCCTGAAGCATGCCACGGCCCTAAAAGGCAATTCCATTCGGAGAACAATTATGTCCCCTAATTTGGTCTTAACCAGAGCATCACCAGCATAAATTAATCTACTTTAGTTAATTTCGATTTAATTTAATATCAGGCTGCCATTTGGGGGGCTACGGAGCTGTTCTTAAGATGCATTATTGGTTGAATGAAATATGATACAGTAATAAATAAATAACAAAATGGATTACATGTTGTGCAAATAAGGAGGATCTATTTATCTCTTTTTTCATGGCCGAAAGTCCTTTTGCTAGTAGAGGAGACTTTCGGAAAAGCGAGGCAAGCCAACTGAACTATTATAAACGTCTAGAATTAAGGGAAGTCGCGAGAATATATCATTTGAGACAGCCAAACGGAAGTGTCTCCCAGCTATTTCACCTATAGAACTATTGAATACCAACGTCACTTAGTTTAATATTGCTGTTCAACTGTCATTCACCGTTTCCACCTCCCATTTTACCTAAAGAAAGAAAAGTATAATTTTGACTTTATACATAAGTCGAGCACATTGGATTTTGGCTTCGATGTGGCACCTATCTCTGATGTTAATTCCGTCCCATATACATATTTTGAATCGTAAAAATTATCCGACAATTTGTGCTAAATATTTTTCTCTTTGAACTTTAGGGACGGCAAGAATAATATATTGTATTGTGCAGTATGTACCAAAATAGGGCTAGCAATACATCCGTAAAATACAATGAATTCCTTGCGAATAAGCAAAATGTGTTTTTAGGATGTATGCTAGTTAAGAGCTTCTAACCAATCAATAATATCAATAATAAAAAATGCCTCCTTGAGTCAGCAGCATTGTTTCCATATTTTAGTGCTATTTGTTTCGACCAGGCCTTTATTGGAAAAAAAATCTCAAAATACTTTTGCAGAGGAGAAGAGTACTTCAAGCAACAGGTAAAAAGTTGCTTCTTGAGCCCCGCATCAGAGGGTGCTCAAAAAAATATCATTTTGTGATAACTACTTCCATACCAATTGAGTACTCTATTTTCTCGATGAAAACACCGAACTTACTAGTATATACTGCTGCTCTTGCTTATCGAAGTTTCCCATTTACTTCCTAGTAGTTGAAAAGCATCAATATTTTCTACCCTACAGCTCCATGTAACTTGGCTTAGCGGTGACATTCTCAGCTTTGTTCCTGATAATCGATTCCCTTAAGTTCAAGCGTCTGGCAGAAGGAATAGCATTTGATCGAGTGGGCATCGCTTTTCCATAAGTACTCTCCATCAGGATCAACAAAAAATAAAATGGAGTAGGTGTGTTTGGCGAAATATCCGACCATCTAAGCTGTGACATATCTACTATTCGGGCTCTCTGGACAGATATCTACAGAGTAAAAAACCTCAGAGGAGCATTTCAGAAAAACTACTTTTAACATAGAGGATTTGATTTCTTCTGTCCGCTGTCTGCAAGAGAGGACTACATCGTTCGAGATCAGCAGAAGCGGTACAGGTCTCATTTTTAAGCCTTCGGTGCTTTAATACATATGCTCAAGGACTTTCAAAAGCCATTACACAGTCCAGTAGCACCGCAAAAGAGAAACCCTAACTCTAGAAGTTTATAAATAAAGGAATCGTTAGGTGTGACCAAATACATATGCTGTGGAGTCATATAGCTAAACCCATCTTTTAGGAAAAAAAATTTAACTTTCACTAGTCCAAGTTGTTAAGTCAATTTATTACTGTTGTCAAATTAAGAAGCACCTTTAGCTTACTGTTAAATAGATCTATTTTACTACTGTTCCAGATCCGGGTTTGCTCCGATTCGTCACTATTTCCTCTGATTGGTCACAGTGTGTGTGTGAATGCACAGTTAGTTTGTACACTAGTAGCTACAACCTAAAGCTACAACCGCACTGTAAAGTCCGAAATACTGCAATGAATCTGACATTTTAAAATTTAGCTGCTTTTTTTGTTCTATAGCCATCTAAAATGCAGCCAGGAAGATGAATCAAATCTTGCAGATCCAAAAAGAGGTTAACTCCGAAGATCCCGCAGCGAAAAGCTATGTCAGAAATCTGACTAAGCCTTGACTGAATGAAAATGCACATGGGAAACAGACCCAGGTAAGCCCCTTTCAACGAAAAAAAACATACAAAAGTTTGATGGAAGTTGCCTTCAAGATTTACGAGGTCCGGGTTCAATAAATCGAGATCTTCAAGATTTCGAACCAAAACACCGATAAATAACCGTCATTCAGTAAAATTCACTGTCTATATAAAGTGCAAAGAAAATGACTTAACCTGATATTCTTCTGTATTATGTCCATACCAACTGTTTGAAGTCTGGGCGTTTTTATTATACTGATAAATAAGGCTGGAATGCAAGGATAAATAAAGAGAGAAAATAGCCATAAAATGAAGCAAAATGAAGTAAAATTTCATAAATGCCTATTCACAATTAAAAATTCTATCTAATAATAAAATATTTCTTATGTTGATTTAAAACAGTTCACTATTCAGTAACTTAAATAGAAGTCGGCTCATCTGAGGACAATATTTTAGCCAAGTCATGACTCGCTTGTATTGATGAATCCTCTGGGAACCCTTAGAACAAATTTCTACAAAATGGACAAGGTACGACTACCTGTTTCTCATGTTTAATTCTTCTTACAAGTTATTAGATAGAAAGAACTATTAGGAAGACGTCATGTAGCAAGAATAGCTATGAAATATCAGTTTGTTATGAAAGAAGCCAAAGTTTGATAACCTACGAAACTTGGCTATTTCACAGCATTTGCATTGCATATATTCATTTTTTTGTTGGAACAGAAGACAATCTCTGTTACATAATCCTAGATCTAATCAAATTCTACTGGAGTAAGCTCTAACTGCGTCAGAAGTGTTAGGCTCTAAACATTATCTTATGTTTACTACTGAGCCAATCTATCTATTTGAATTTCTGAAATTTGTTCGGAACCCCTATTCGATGTATTCGAAACTCGCATACATGGGGCTGAGATCCAAAGTATTCACCTGTTCCTCCCTAGAGCTCTTCGAGATGACTGGTTGAAGCAGCTCATTTTATCAAGTTTTTTCGAATTGAATTAAACAGAACTGAAGCAGATTCATAAGCATATACCATCAATTTCACTTAGTCAAACTGGTAAGGATTGGACTAGGTTGGAATTTCATCGATTTAACCTATTCTTTTATTCATTAAAATCATATAATTTTATTTATATTTATTAACTAATCACTCTAATAAATCAGTCTCTTTCTATAAAAAGCGTTTCGTTTTGCGCCATGTACGGAATAATTTGAATAACATATTAACTCAGAGTATTTTTCTCAATAAATGCCCTTTTTTTCTGCATTAGCGTTAGCTTTCGACACTCAAATCGAAAGCACGAACAACGAGCCTCTGACCTTGTTGACCTCGAAGCTTTCTTTGATTCGATATGCCCAACAACTTCTGTCCCGAAAACGTTTTTTTCGTCGACGCTTCTCCACTTTTCGCGACAACGAAGCCTCTAGCATAAATTAAATTTCCTCAGACCATATTTACCTTTTCGTAAAGCTCACTGTCCAAACCGAGGTCACATTTTCATGTAATTTCTTCCTCGATGTCCAGATACGCCCTTAGAATAAGATGCAATGAAAGGCCTGGTCTGGAGACTGAAATAACAGTTCATACTCCGAGTTCAATATTGAATTATCAAAATATATAAAGTAAAATCTGGGCTCATTTGAGCAAGTCACTCAGGGGGAGTTGTATAGTTTCTGATTCCAGCCATAGCCACTCAGGTTCAGATTTCCTGAATGGAATTCAGGCACATCAATTTTGCCTTCAATCACTAAGTCATTGACTGAGATGACGGTCATAGCATGAGCGTACAGGTGTATCTTACTGTGTGATGTCAGTCCTGTTTCATTCGCGTTTGATCTATGTAGCGAGAAATACCGGTTACGTTAAGGATTGCGCCATAATATTGCTACATGTTGCTTTGTTAGCATTGAGATCTTGAACAAAGTGCCTCACTAAGTTTAAACTTGTGCTTTTACAACTGAGGAAGATAATTCTAAAAATGGCGTTGGCCAGGAGGAAAAGTAAAGGCAATCCCAATGAGATTTACACTTCCAAAGTTTGGTTTCTACCTGAAATCAGTTTGTCATCCTTGGTAATATTGCTTCTTGGTTAATCCATCTGTTATATCGTGATGCAGTTGAGCTCTCACCTCTGCGCCCGTTCATTTGTCACCGTTGATAAACCTGACCTCCCAAGCGCATCCTATTCCAGTGACTTCTTCTATTCATGGACACTCAGGAATGTGTCTGTGAGAGTGTGTGAGTATGGGTTAAAAAAATGACTCTGATGAAGATGGTGGTTGGGTTCGTCTCAACGGTTTCACTGCCTGTATGGCTGCTTGCTGGCTCAATCAGTCAGTGTTTATGTAAACGTTGCCACAATAATAATAATAATAAGCATAATTAATTGTTCTGTTTGCTCTTAATCACCTTTGTAGGGCTCTGATACAAACAAAGCATTGTTCAATGCAACAATACTAATTTAACAAGCTGTTAAGTCATATTGCAAATGGAAATACCAATGGAAATGGCAAACCTTTCTCGTTTGGATCACCTTCACCGGGACTCATTGTTTAAACTTTTTTTAGGTTCCTTAGTTCAGCCAGCTGATCAAATTTATGTTATATCTTCTGGTAAAAGTTCTATCTTCCTTTTTTATCAAACTAGCTCAACATATTTGCAAACTGAAAAATACGGAGAGGCAACAACCCCAGAAGGGACCCTGATTCCCACGTTCGCTATGAAATCTCAAGATTCTATGTAGTTACTGAAAAAAATGGTTGGTGGAATTTTATTACCATCTTATTAGGCAAAAGATCTACAGTTATAGTTGAATTAGTAAGTAGATTAAATACTCCTCTAAATAGTCTACACGTTCATGAGAGAGTAGAAAACAGGGCCAGATCTGAGCATCGATAGTTATTTGAAGTAGAGTAGGAGCTCCACAAAATATTGTACAAATCGATTATGGAAGATGGCAAAAGTGATCCAAATGGGACGCATAAGGCTGAAAAATAACCTGCTTCGCGAAGTACGTTTCATTCTCATTCGCTTTTCTACCCAAAATTAAGTTTAATTGAAAATCTGTGATGATACTAATAATAATAATAATTTTTTGTTCATTCTGATTTGAAGACCTGCCTCCACTTTTGGATACCTCGTTCTAAATTGCGGCATCTGCATCTAAATGTGCTCTAGCTTTCCTAAATCTGATTCAAAAGGTTCCACTTTTTTTGTTTTATCCGTTCACTGATAGATTTCCAAGCAGATGCTATTTTAGCAGTCCCTTCGCAAGTTATTAAATCTGAGCTGCGCCTTAGTTCGAAGATCATTGGTGGTCAGACCTACTCTCAATGCACGTGCAAGTAGCTTCGAATGGAATCCCCGCCAGAATTTTGATTTCTGGAGGAGATTTGAAGACAAACGAATTCGGACGAGGTGGCTCGACGAAGCTGAACTGCTACCTGTACGACGAAGCCATGCCGGAGAAGAGACCAGACAAACGAAGATCAACAAACGATTTTACTGTTCTGCGTTAACTGTTGTGCTTTAATCGCTATAAAAGCTATTTGTACTTCTGTTGTACCCTTGGAACTTGCCCTAATAAGTGGAGAGAAAATAAATAAATAAATGAATAAATACATAAAACAATTTCAGCACCAATCCAGACTCGAGGTATAGGCGCGGAACCATTGTAAAGGTCGCTTAAAACTTTTAGAAGGTAGGCTTTTAGATACTCAGATCTAATTCCATTTTCATAGGGACTTTTTTATAGTTTTAGCCTGTCTTTAGCTGGCTCTATCTCCTCCATTGAAATATAGGAGCCTCTTGGTAGAAGATCATAATTTTTCATTTCTTCGGTGGTTTTAACCTTAAATAGTTCCTAGTAGTGTACGGCCAGATCTTTCGATTTTGCTTTCTATGAGGAGTTTTCCTTCATTTCATCCTTTAAGAGGTTCTATTACTGCGAGGTATACTGGAAAGCTGGTTATTCTTTCTTCTAGGCATGCTTGTTTCCATTTTAAAATCTATTTGTTCACTCTGTTTCTTTGCTCTCTGTACCTCAGGAGCGCTTCTTGAGATCGATTTGGGAGCCAATTTGTTTTCAACTTCTTTTTTAGAAGGAGTTCTCTGTCCCTCTTCTCGCGTATGGCTGTATACCGTCCGTTTTTCTTTCATTCATTTTTTGCCATGTTGTTTCGGTGGCAGCTTTTTCTATAGATTTCAAAATATCCTCGTATGTAGTTGTCAAAGGGTCCTGATGTAGTTCCCTTTTGAGGTGGTCCTGGTAAGTTTCCTTCGGTTTTCTTATTTGTTCGATGCCTTTGGGCAATTGATACAGTTGCTTTGACTGTTTGTGCCTTCGTTCCAAGTTCTATCCTTTCTTTTTTCCTAAGCGCTTTCTAATATGCGACTTGAGCTTGGAGATTGTTGTTTGTAGGCAGTGATCAGAATTTGCATCTGCCTTTCTAGAAGCTCGTATGTCACTTATGAGAAATAGATTTGACCTATTCATCAGAACTAAGTCAAAAACAGCATCTTTCCTTGTAGGGTGGTACCAAGTCACTCTTCGAGAAGTAGGTTGCCGAAAGAAAGCATTCATCACGTTTAAATTCTACTCTTGGCATCGGCCTATTAGTCCTAGTCCGTTCTCTGTGGTGCCTTCTCGATCGGTAAATGGACCGACTAGTTTGGGGCCAATGTTACGGGCATCAAAGCCCAATCTGCAGTTGAAATCGCCAAAGATAATTATTTGTGTTGTCATTTAGAGAGGAGTAGTTTATAGGTTTTGGCCACAAGTTTGTTGAAGGTTCTTTAACCATTACATCCTCCGTGGTTTCGGTTAATGCATAGCATCCCATCAGTCCCACTTTTATTCCTTCAATTTGGAGTGTTAGTGTGGCAGGTCTATTTGAGGCAGGGTTCAATTCAGCTTCTGTGCTTTTTCGACCAGAAAGGCGACTCCACCGTTCGGTCTAGAGCTTTTATTGTGTCCCGAGTTGAAGAAAGCGTAGATGTATATATTTAAGGAGCAGGACTTCATTCGAGTTTCCGTTAGGGTAGCATTCTTCATATACCTACCAGAAATCTCTTCAACTATCTTGCGGAGTTTCCATTCATTGCTACAGGCAGGTTTCAGACCATAAATCCAGGTACTACGACGTCCCTTTCTTAAGAGGCTCTTGATAGACTCAGGCTGTATTTCCGCTAGCATAATAATATATTCATACGTCCAATGGGTGATTAGCCGCCCCTCTTTTTAGCCCTCAGGGTTGCCCCCGAGGTTACCGGTGGTCACCACGTGGAGACAGAGTAGGATTGACCACCTAGCTTTCCTAAATTTGATCCAAAAAAGGCTTCATTACATTTCTATTCCAACTGACGGGCTTTAACTCACCACTGATGGAGGGAGTGAATGATGAAACGCAATTGACCATCGCAAAGTCGTACTAAACCAATTCTCACCATCTGACGATTAACTCAATCCTCAACTTTCTCTGGTGGTTAAGCGCGTATGAAATCACTTTGGTTTTTATAAGTCAAATCAAGATCTGCGAAAAACTGCTTGAGCAACTCTGTTTATAGCCGGATTATCACGCGATTTCGACCGATGGTTGTGATGGTTGAGAGGTCTGCGGCTGATGGCAAGGAACGTTTCTCTCTTTTATAGTTAAGATTGATATATTTGGCTCAATTATGACAATTCTTCTGGGAATATTCTTCATACATTTTGACTGCATATCCACTGCAGTTATTAAAAAGGTCCTGAAATACCCTGATTCAAAGTTACCGATCTCTGGCTAAAAGCAAACTATTTAGTGCCATCGAACCGGCCTACATAAAGCATACTTACCTACCGTGTCAGTAAGTCATTTGAGACTTGGCCATATGATTACTTTCGGCGTCAGAGGTGGATATTCGAAGGTGGGAATGGCAACACACAACTGCCATTTGAATATTGCCGGTTGGGCAGGGACTGTGTTGTTTTCATTGAGAGGTTGTGTGCAAATTCTTCAGTTTTTTCATAAAATGGTCGAGATAGCGATCACAATCGAGCCACATCAAAGCACAGATAACTTGAACATTTTCAATTCCACTACCCACAGAGATGAGACCAGATATCGCAGCGTTTATCAGGTTGCCTCAATTTTAAGCCCAAAATAGAGAGGGCCAACTATTTACGTTGAACGATTAGACGTGTCTTAAGGGCTTAGAGCAATGAAAATGAACTTTGTGCTGCATTATTCGTTACATGAATAAATTGGAAAGTTACCTTTTCCTAAGAGTGATCTTCATGTTTAATTTAAGGTTGTCGATCATTACGCATGCAGACCGATGCGGTGCAGGTTAGTAGTTAAAAAATACATAGCCTGGCTACTGGATAATATTACAGACTTTGTTTAGCATGCTAGTTTGTCACTGGGACAATGACAATGGTAGCTGATGAACATCTTCATTTGCAGGAACAATTTATTTTTATTTTCCGCATGCAGCGCCAATCCCAGTCCAGTGGATCAACTGCAAGGAAGGTAACTTGGGTCGCGAAAAAGTCTCCCAAGGCTATCTGTAGGTCAAATAGTTCTTGAAATCTCCTAATTTAGGGGAGAAAAACCACCTAATTTACAAGCGGATGGTCGACTCAGAGATCCTCAATCAGGAAGACATCGAAGAATCTCTCCTCTCCAAAGGGATTGAAATGCATTTTATTTCAATAAATAGTGCCCAAATCCCTCTTCCTAACCTGAACGAAAGATCCTTTATAAGTCCTGCAGATAATGTTTTAATGTTGTAATGTTGATATATTTCCATCCCTAAGTAATTGCTGATCAAACTGGGAAAATTCATCTGCAGCCAACTCTGACTCACTCTCATCGCTATCGCGATAATGAACGAACTGGTAATATGCAAGGGATCGGCGACTAGAATATTTTGACAGGAGCCATGTTGTGACCAAGTACTATTGATAATATTTTAGCTTTATCGGCCCTAACCAGTGTCTTATTTGTTTTCACTATTAGAAATAAACCCATGCGGTCGAAAAGAGCCTTCCAATGCTCATATTTGGAGAAGGAAATATATCTTACGTCCTCTCTCACGAGCACTAATTCAGCAATTACAACGAGTTGCGAAAATTTGAACTATTTTTCTCATCACTGAATGCGCTGATGGGTCTCTAATCAGCTACGGCAGTGCCACAAGACTGAAATAAAAGCTTCTTTTTTGAAGGCAAATCTTATGGATGGTGAGTTGAATCTTCTCATCATTATAACTGATATTTCATTTTCCAAACCATTGGTGAGATCATGTTAATTTGCATGCATTCAGGTTGCATACATCGACAATTAGTGGTTGCATTCCGAGGTTTCATGGCATTGAGGTCATTGTAAAATGAATTTATTAGAACAGTGAAATTCGCTCAATCGCAAAATTGAATCTGCAATGCAAATGACAGTGTCATTCTGAAAGAGAATGTTCAGTTAATTACAATGCAAACACCTCAACAAACTAGCAGTGCGGCATTGAAAGCTCTGCTAAACATTTATTTTGCGTTTCCGTGAACTGAGTGAAGCACACAATGTATGAATTTCTTGTTTACTGCAAGAACCTGTGGTGGTTATGCCAACCCCGTATGTGTATGGGATCTGGAGAATTAGGCGATCTCTAAGTAGGATTGAGGATATTCATCCATTCCTTGCTAGCACACTAATGGAGCTCTATCATAGATCTCAGATCTCAAAGCTCGAGGACTCTGATTTAAAGTCACTAAACGTTAGTACAGTTCATATTTAAAAATATGTAATCGGTTTCAAAATTTTATCCAGTTTCTTTATGGACCAGGGTGCCTCGATATTTTGGATCGGATCACTTACAATCGAAGTAGTTACTTCACCGAGAAGTCATCACAAATTTCAATTGTAGAAAAGTGGAAAGGAGTAATTAAGCAACAATATGTTGAAATCTTATTAAATACTCCACTGTCATGTTGGCCAGACCTACAGGAGTACGATGCCCTCTACTCAGATCCTCCTTTGATGTCTTCACTACAGGTACTGTCGATCCAGGTCTTAGCGGAAGATCACGCTTGGCGCTTTTGCTTCTCTTCAGCCAGGCTCAATCAACGCGTCTGTCGCTCGTTTATCGGCGATACCATTAAATTAACTAAGGTACAAGTAAGCCCTCAGTAGGTGATTACTGAACCAGTCCTGCTAACAGTAGGGGCGTTCATACCATGTAAGCACAAGTGTTCTCAAATCAGTTCGGAAGAATGGGGTTTTATAACATCTCGCTGCACCACGGCAAGCAATTCAGAAACAGAGTATGCGCTTAGATTTTGGACTTCGGTTCAAACCACACGTGTGCCATTCATTGCTTGGCTGCCAAATGGACTATTTCCTAACTTAAGAGAAGTTTATAAGGATTGAGTGCGATTATTGAATATATGAAATCGCTCATTTCTGGAGGTGCTGAAATGGGATCCGATTCCATGTCTACTGACTGGCAGACACACAGATTCCGCTCATTTCGCACCATCAAATTCAATTTGGACAACAGTGTTTTCAACCTAAATTATATTGCAAACGATGTGAAAATGTTTACGTTATATAAAACATGACTTCAGGAAAGCCATCGGTTACGCCAATACCATCTCCATCAAAAATGAGAACTAGAAACACACCCTTATTGATTTGGACGTTGGCAGTAATAATGATTGGCCAAAAGCCTCGAATTTAACTGCTTTCAAAGCTTAAAAACTGAAATAGATTCAAATTGAAAAAAGGAAATTCCAAATTTTTGGAAAGTATCATAGGACAGTATCATGAAACAGTCTAATCTGAATGTCAATGATTAGGGCCTCTATTCGAATTACACGGACGGAGACTCTCGGAAGCGCAAAGAGGTCATCACTTCTTGTTTTATCCTAGTTACTGCCAATAATATGAATAGCTAAGACGTAATTAAGACAGTGCGATTCTAAATAACTCCTTTACAGGGGTTTAAAAAGACACAAGCCCCTAATTTGACCTAATAGTCATGTGTCGGGCGTGGAATCAGAACTCGGAGGAACTGTTCCAAGCTAAATTTAAACTTTCTTGAACCATTTTACCTTACTCTGATGTGCCAAAGTATTCTGGTTGCATAAAAGGAAGGACAATAGAGTGAAACTGGAGGGACTTTAGAGTTTTTTCATCGTGGCTTTAAATGAAAGCGTCTACTAAACCATTGCTCTGATCCAAGAGCGAACCTAATGATCGATGTCCTTGATTTCATTTTTTCACTCTATCGACAACATCAGTGAAATAGAGAGGTCAATGTATTCAACTCCCGCCCCTAAACATCTATTGGTGGAAACACAGAGATTCTCAGTGGAAAGTGAAACTGATATGGTTTCTGGAGGAGGGATAAGGAAAAAAATGAGAAGCCCTCGACTTAAATGACAATCAAGCAACGCCCATGAGGGCGCGACGGTGGCCGAGAAAACCTCGGACGAAGGAAAAATTGCTAACTATGCGGTTGCTCAAATATGAAGTAACGACTGATACTTTGAGAGATTTCTTAGAAGGAGAGTAACAGGGGTGGGCATGATTTGAGCGAGAGAGGTAATGCAAAAGATAGTCTGTGCTGATGGCTGAACTCTGATCCTTCACATGCTAGCCTTTGGTTTTAATGAATGTCTTAATCAACAACAAATAAGAGCTACCATTCTATTTCAGTAGGGTTCGCATCTAATATATTACATATTGGAAGCCTCTCGACACGTATTTAACTAGTGTGAATGGCTGGATCGGATTTATCATTTTATGAGTATCTTAGTTCTTACAAACATGTGCTCACATAAGTTTTTCACATCACTGTCTAAGAATACCTCAATCAAGAAACATAAAATTGCGGCTCTGATGTGGCGCAATCGTGTGTCTACAAAGAAATAGCAGTCAGAGATTGACTATGAACACCCGCTTGATATTAGAAAAGTAATGTCCTTAATATCCGCAGGAATTTTGACTTTCGAAGATTGGCTATCCGTTCTGCTATAATTTTCATTGTGCGAACACTTCATTGCTTTTATGTCCCGCTTGAAAGCCAATTTTGACTCCCTAGAGGCACGAGAAAATTCCATCTATCATGATAAAGTGCATTAATTTAAAGAGCATTAGCTTTCAATGAAATTTAGTATTCAATGTCTTTCCCATGTGAACCGAACTAAGTTTTCTGGCGATCTTAAAGCCTGTAATTTTGACTAACGCGTTGATTACAGAATTTTTTAACCCAGAGATTCAGTTTGAATGGCTGCTTTTGCATGCTGATGTTATTACATAGCAATCAAACTCTAGCAACTTAGAAAGAATTTCTGCATTTAAAGTGGTCCAAGGTTAGGACAGGAAAGTCGGAAGTATAGCGGAAGTGAAAGTTTTGAGTGGGTGAACCGTAACACTCGTCAGTAACACACTGCCGTGATCCTGATTGTGAAGGTTAACTTCAATCAAGTAAGGCGGAGATTGGAACAACCTGTCGGTCTGATATTCAACATCTACATGAATTGAAGCAATAATTTACAGAAGAACTGAAAACCACTACCTAATTTAAGAACTGGAATTGCGCGTTCTTGTGAGGTGTGGCCAGAAGAAGAACACATATAATGATAATAACGATTGAAATCTGCCTTTAAAGGTATCTATGCGTGTTCTTCCATGCGATTTCTCTTCTAAACATCCCAGCCAAGTCATCGGCTACTGATGGGAACCCGATTTCAAGTAAAGGCTGAGATGATTGTTTGAACGTACTATGAATGAGCCATTGTAGCCATTGGTTCAAGACAAACCAAGGAGAAATCGAGACTGGTATAGCATTGGTTTTACTTTATTTAGCCTTGAAATTGAGGTGCTGGACCAGATGATTTTTTGATAACATCTGTTAACTATTTCTTGAAAAGTTCGTATTTTCTAGCTCTTCACTATTCCATTCAATGAGGATGTAATTTGGAGTGAATCCACACGATGTTATTTGGCAGCTTCCAGAATTATGATGCGAAGAAGCGAAATTGAAGGCTTTCAGTAAAATGGACAATAAGTCCACGAGTTTTGCGGTAAGTTACACGCGGGTAGAAATTGAGATTGCTGACGAGGTAGTTTTTCAATGATTAAGCTTTGGTGGGCCCTTTGGAGAGAGCCAAATACTGAAAATGGGATTATAAGCCGGATCGCGATGAATGGGTCTTGGTACTCTAATATCTAGAATCGTCAGGTAGCATAACTGCACTTTTACTTAGCTTTAAGCACTAACCGTTGATCGTAATAATAGTGTTAATAATGATGACTGATGCTGAAAGAATGCCGATTATTTAAAGAGAGAGGGAGAAAGAGAGAGATTTAAAACTTCATTGGTTGATTTTTTTATTTATATATCTATGTAATTTGAATTCTTGAAGGGTTTCTAAGCTAGATTAAATGGTGTCGTATTGTCAAAGCTATTCAACTGAGTACATCGCAATGAAGACCTTAATACATTATGACTCCAGTCCGAGTTAGTACGATTTATGTGTTTTTAAGATCGTAAACCTTGGTGATCATTGACTAAGGCATGTCGAGTGCCACGCACCAGTGCAGTGCGATCGATTGGTTCGATTGTACGAGAAGAAGCTACATCGCTTGCACCGCGGTCACCGGAAGACTGCTCTTTGAAAAGGCAGCTTTTTTGCCTGCTGGGAAGTTGATTCTGGACCTCGGAAATATTGAACCAATAAGTAGGATAGCTTGTCTACTGTTTTAAATGGACGAGAAGATATTTACGCTGCCAAGCCTCGATCATGGCAAAATTTCAAAGGGTTAGAACGAATTGGGGAAGTAAATATTTCTAGAGGTGTTTGCACTTCAAATCTTCGTGCATAATGTTCGCCCAGTTCATCCGCTCATTGCATTCTGCAAAAATTGTTTTGAGAATAGAGCACAAAACTGTGTGTGAAACTGTGTGTAAATGGAAAAGAATCTTGGTCATCTTCACTGATACCCAGATGGATGGATGGACACCAAAATGACAGCTAAGACACTATGGGGGAAACATCAAATGAAAGTTCTCATGCATCAATCATTTTAGTTACTTCCTTCTTTATTATAAGTGAACGAATGGAATCAGCCACTGAAAAAACATTCAATTTCGTTACTTACCAAGCAGACGAATGCCTACAAATTGTTATTCGGTTGAAAAGGACGGATAAATGACATAAATTATCACAACTTTTAAGCCTTTAGAGCGTTTCTGAATTCTCCGATGGGTTGGATAGTACTAATTGCCTTTGTTTAGTGAGACAAAGCAGCGCTCACTGAATGATGCTTGCTTTCATTTTTTCTCTCATGTAATATAAAAAATAAGTTTTAATTAAATAGAAGCTTTTCAATGGACCGAACATGATGGGTTTAGTATGCACTAAGTTTTTTTGTAATGACCGTGGAATCTTCACTTTTGGTGTTTTTCATCAAATAACTAGGCCAAACTGATTGACACCTCTGTTACCACCCCGCGGAGGTATAAATTGTTATTACTGGGCAATAAGATAAATATCTGGCTCGGTAATAGCGAAGCTGTCAACCGCTCTGATCCATTTATTTTTTTTATTTATTTATTTACTCTTCCACCCATTCGGGCAAGTCTCAAAGACTTATAGGGGGTAAAACAGAAGTACAAGTAGCTTTAACAGCAAGTGCCACACAACAGTTAGCACAGAAAAGCGTAAGAACATTTATCTATTTCTTCGGTTGTCTTGTCACTTCTCTGACATGGTTTCATAGTACAAGTAGTAGTTCAACTTCTTAGTGGCACCTCGTTCGTCCTACTTAAGGCTAGACAATCTTCATGCTTCTTCCAGAAGTCTTTTCAACTTTCTGGAGGAAATTCCATTAATTGCCACATGCACGCGCTTTTTACAGTCCAGTATGAGACCATGAATCCATTTATTTACATTGTGCCTAGTGTACCAAGCTGTAAGAATTTGTACTTCTGCTGGCATAATCTAACTTTATATGTCCGGAGGGTAATTAGTCCTATCCGGCCGCTCCTCTTAGTAGCCCCCAGATTTGTCCCTGGAGTTACTGGTGGTCACCACGAGGAGTTTGAGAGTAGACTTGACCACCGTACCTACCATCCATACCATCTTTGTTCACCCTATCTATAACAAGAAATTTCACAAACTTTTAACCATTAACATTTTTAATATCGCCATAAGTCCTTACGAATCAGGTCACCCCTCTTTTACCAATATGTCTGCAGAGCAGTATGTACTAGATTTACCAGCAAATGTCAAAACTTTTTTGGGTGTTCACGAATTGATCACCAGTAAAATCTGCAAATGAAACAGTGATTCCATAAACCCAGCAGTAATTATTGAAGATCTCACGGTTACAACAGAAAATCTTGCGGTTTTCTAGTAGAAATTCTACCTCACCTGGGAATGCTCGTCATTGACATTACTATCATGATCAATGACAGTGTTCAGAGCTAAGCAGAAGTTCACTTGTGATATCTGAAAATTCTAGATAATGGAGAGCCTAGGCTCATTCGTCGCAATCGGAATCCCGGTAAAACATGTGCGCTAGGTAAGAGATCGAATTCGTATATGTACAGGAAGAACTGTGATGATCTGCGGTTATACAACGTGACTTAACTTCGAATTTGGACTTATGGTCAGATAAAGGCCTATGAAAAAATGTTTCAGAGCAAAAAAATGTCTTCATGATTCTGGTAAAACTACTTTTGATGGATAAGAAAAATACAGTCTATGAGATTTTGCCGACCAAATCGTTTAAGGCAATTGACCTTGTCGGTGAACGAGATCAAAATAGACTGATTCAAGATGAATTCCTCGCACAATGTGCTTTAAACAGAGCATATTGTCAATAAAGCAGGGTAACGATGCTATCGGAAAGGACACTGGATAAGGGAATGGATAAATTTTGCCCAAAAACAAGTTTAATAGCTCTAAAGGCGGCTGTGCTTAATAATTGACAAATATCATTCCCTTCGCTTCTCTCAATGATTGACCTTTCGAAATGGTCAAGTAGTACTAAAATTTAATTCTTATGTGTAATATTTCACCAAAATTCTAAAGTCTTTAATGATAAACCTAAAACTGGCCCAGATTGAAGGAAGGTGCATTCCGACTTACGTCTTGGTACGAAGGGGGGACGCGTTGAATGTTATCTAGTTCAAATCCTCTAATTTGAATGGGCCCCTTAAAAACCAGCCCCTAAGTAGCGTGAGTTCTTATTCAAATTACCGGCTGGGTTTTGCGGCCGGCGATTGACATGTTTGTTTGTCAAACTCTGATATCCGACTAATAACTCAAGTTGCGAATCATAACTTCATTTTAACGGCAAAACTTGAAATTCGGGAGTAGACTGCGGAAGAGAATAACTGCTTTGCACAGCTCCGATCAACTTAACTGCGGGTCAAAACTATCGCTGAACAAACACGGCGAAAGCCTTTGGACCCATTTCACTGTTAAACAAATTCTTAGAACGATCAAATAATATTTTGGATGTTTATCCAAAATGTATTTTCCGACCTCCTTTGTTAGTCGTCGCACTTTAAAGCTAAATAGCTATTACCATCTATTTTTGATAGAATACATGTAATAAAAAGCAATTTTACTCGCTAATTTTGGGCTATGGAAACCTCTGAAGTTGGTTATTTCAGTTGGAATATCTGATAATGCCATGCTAATGTGAAGTTTATATTTCATAGAGTGAAAGGCCGGATCAACGTCGCAATAGGTAATTGTCTTAGCGCCTTTTGAGGCGAATACTTAAATTTAGAGGGAGGGGTATTAACACATCTCACCAATTCAAACTTCAAACACGTCCTGAAGTACTCAAGAAGTGCAATTAAATAAGGGCCTTGATTTTACACCCCTATCGTGTCTAGTATCCAATAGATGGATGGGTATTTCAGTTACCAGCAAGGTACGATTGAAGTTCGCTCTGTAATGACATCTTTTCAGCTGTCTGTGTTGCCCCTCACTTAATAGTTTGAGGCCCCCAGGTCGGTGGTTAAGATTAGCCGCTAATAATGTAAGCGTTTACATTTCTTTTCTAGTATAGGCCGGGATATATGAAAATCTAAAAAAGTGGTGTGATAAACCTCTGAGTATGAGAAGTATGGTGTCTTCAAGTGATGAATTATGCAAAAAGGGTTTTTCTCAAACAAACTTATATGCTACCCCGAGAAAGAAGTATTCGAAGGAGGTCGGATTTTATTATAAAACTTTGTGGCACTGCATGAAATTCGAGAAGTCTAAAGAAGTCATTGCTAGAAAAATAATAATCAATGAGTTGTTTTTTTTCCATGCCATTCGAAATTCCGGTCCAGGGTTTTCCAATACCCGGGCTAAAAGCAAATACCTAAAAGGGAAATATCAGTTCCACCGCAGCCCATTTCATATTTTAAAAATTGTTTAAAACAACCGCATAAATCAAGCCAAAACTTGCTCAAATCACGAGTAATACATGTTTTGGCATCTTGGTTCTTCTAGGCGATTGGAACCCTCTGTGACTTTGAGTAGACGTGCGTTCTGGTTAGCGTTTCAGTCAGCGTCTCCAGTTAATGGGTTGGTATGAATTTGGTCATTGGTACAATGATCAGAACCCTGACTTTCAGGTTGAAAGTAAGCTGCAAAAATTGCGGCCTTACCTAGAAAAAAGGCGAATTAGCAGGACCTTGGCAGACAGACGATTCAAACTCGCATTTGAGTCAATGAATTCAGATACATTGGGAAATCGAATATATTTCGAGAATTTGGAAACAGTTCAATACACTAACATTTAATTTGTGATTTTTTTCGCGATAAATTCCTTTAAGCGAAACCAAGCCTCATTTCCAGTCTTAAGATCTCACTTTTCACGCTCCGTAATTTATGAGGATTTTATAGTTAATAATCTGACGATTTTTTTCAAACTCAAGAGGACAAAAACATATGTTTTCATGTGATGTCTGCCCATAGGCAATAGGTAATTGTCTTAGCGCCTTTTGAGGCGAATACTCAAATTTAGAGGGAGGGGTATTAACACATCTCACCAATTCAAACTTCAAACACGTCCTGAAGTACTCAAGAAGTGCAATTAAATAAGGGCCTTGATTTTACACCCCTATCGTGTCTAGTATCCAATAAATTCCTTTAAGCGAAACCAAGCCTCATTTCCAGTCTCAAGATCTCACTTTTCACGCTCCGTACTTTATGAGGATTTTATAGTTAATAATCTGACGATTTTTTTCAAACTCAAGAGGACAAAAACATATGTTTTCATGTGATGTCTGCCCATTTTAAATGTTGAATAGATTAATAACCAAATGCTAGCTTAGTTTTACCTCATATTCATTATCTATAAAGGGAATGACACTACTGAAGATGGTTTGGACGATAATCGAATTTCAGGGCACAAAATGACCCTTTGATCATCGTTAGTACTTACGAAAATCGCCTCCTCTAAATTATTATTTGTACTCTCTTCTAGTTTCTCCCATGAGCCTTGCTGGTTCTCGGACTGCGAAATGGAAGTGCTCGGAATTGTCATTTGGTGAGCCTGATTCGATCAACGTGAGTATGCATCGAGAGCTATAATGTTCATTATGATCAAGAATAGGGCATATCCGTTCGTTCGGTAGTCAAGTTTTGAAGCGTTGATAGCATGATGATGATGTGAGCTCACTGAATGACGTACGAATTGCTGTGATTTGTCAGTTCCAGCCACTTATCATACGGTGATAACGGTGACAAGGCTAGTCAGTGCTCGAAGAAAACTACGTTTTTCTATTGCTTCTCGAGCAATTATAGTTTGAGTGTCAACTAGGCTGTATGTTATCTGTTCAAATTGCTTCTAAAATTTAATTTCAACATGTTCTACGAATATTTTAGATCACAATAGTACCTTCTTAACCAAATCAATGAGTCAAATGAGGTGGCCCCTAAACATTTTTTTCCTGAATATTAGGTGAATATTAGTTCACCTTTATAGAACAAGGAACTAATTTAAATCATGACGGAAGAAGAAGGAATCCTCAGGGAAACTGGGTGATTGGTGTCGTTATTTTCGTCACCCTCTACTTTTGACTGGTCCAGATTTGTGCTCATTTGACAATGCATATCCTCCTCAACAATCAACCGAGATTCCTGCCTGTACCCAATATCTTCAAGTGGGAACCTCTGAATACGCCCCTTTGTTTCATTATTTTTTTAAAATATTATTTCAGTAATATTTCAATACTAAAAAGCTACTTTTGACTCTGATAAAAGCATGTCAGTAGGTCCCATGTGTATTTGTCCAAAATTCAAGGCCTAATAAGCATGTTAATGCCGAGCTTTCAATTGGTTGGAAGCACTTTCTGACCAACCAATGAGGACAAGCGTTACTACTATATTAGCAAACTCTTAAAGCAACGTGCACACAAATTCGCCTGCATTTCGCTTGCCCGCGACGCAGAGAATGGGTAACAATTTGAAATCACTGAGTCCAAAATTGTCTTCTGGTGGAGATGGTGACGACGTACTTCGGAGTTGGACTCTCGATTTTCCTCATAAAGTAGACGTTGACCATATCCTCAAGCGTCACACCGGGAACATCGGTTTTGCTCAAATCGCAATGGTTATCGTAGGCGCTTTCACTCTTCCCGTTGCGATCATTTTCCCCGTATTCGGAAATACAGAACTTCGCCATAGATGCCGTCTGGATCCCAACACAGAAGAAACCCTGGTATCAAAGTTCAACGACTCTATTGGAGGCTCTTTTGATATGATCGCTTCTCTGGTCGGCCCTTGGCCCACCTCAAATGTATCCATTACCCCAAAGCACTATGGATTTGGCTGTGAACGATATAGGGTTTCACTTACTTCTCTATCAGACAATGTAACTGGTTTAGAGACCATTCCCTGCGACAATGGCTACGTTTATAAATTTTCTCCTGACCAGTATCCAGGGGGGATCATTAATGAATGGGATCTCATATGTGATCGAGCCTGGATGAGTCCATTCAGTACCGCAATATATATGGTTGGAATGCTCGTTGGATTCATTTCAGGAGGACTGGCGGGTGATCATTTTGGTCGAAGACTCACTGCCCTAATCGCTTGTTTAATCGAGCTTGTTGCCTCCATAGCTGTGTCTCTGTCCAACAACTTCTGGCTTTTTATAGTCTCCAGATTCGTTTTGGCATTCTCTAGTTCCATAAAGATAGCCGTTCTTCTAGTCCTGTGCATGGAAATGACCACTGCCCGACAGCGTTCTCTACTCAATGGGATTTGGTCATTGATCCAGTGTTTTATTCTTCGGGCATTCCTTTCTCCTCTGGCTTACTGGTTTCCAAAGTGGCAATGGCTTCATTCTATGATTTGTGTGTGGACGGTCTTAAGTTTCCCCGCAATTTTCCTATTCCCTGAATCTCCAAGATGGCTCGTTTCTCAAAATCGGACACAAGATGCCCTTCGCGAATTGTACAAAGTGTATATAGTTAACCGAAAAATGAAACTTGGTCGAAACAAGGCTCCTCTTCTGACAATTGACGAGTTCGTTCTTACTATAATCGAAGAAGCATCGAAGTTGAAAGCAACTGATTCTAATACAGCTCAACCCAGTGTATCTCAGAAACCACAGTTGAAAACTATGCTAAAGCATTTCAAAAACAGAAAGATAGCCAGGATAACACTTCAGTGTGTCATTCTATTTTCGGGACAACTGGCCACCACTTTTGGTCTGTTGTTTTATGGGAATGCGATTCGAGCAAATATCTATTTAGTAAATTTTTTCAATTCTGCTACCCAGATCCCTGCAACCGTGATTTCTGCCTTGATGTATCGTTACTGCAAGCGACGAAAGGTGCCAATTGTTTTGATGTACATATTTTCGATAGTCATTCTGACTATTGCATCGGTCTACAACATAGTTGTGAAACCAGAGACGGATTTTATTCTCAATATCTGTTGCAATTTGGCACTGATTCTTCTTGCAGCCGCATTGAATATGGTCTTCATGTATGTTCCAGAGCTATTTGTTTCAGAAGCTCGGACACTGGGACTCGGGGTAGCATCTGGACTAGGCCGAATTGGAGGAGTTCTTTGCCCGTTCATCAATGCTCTTGATGCCAAAACTTTTCACGGACTTCCAATAATCATCTACATAGTAGTTCTTATGCTCGAACTGATTAATCTTGTCTGGCTTCCTGATACGTCTGGACGAAACCTTCTGGACAACTTCGAGCAAAAGAAAGATGAAGAGGGAAAAGGTGGAAAAGAACTAGAAGTAAGTGACGGAAGTAATAGAAAAGATGATGAGAATGTCGATGGAGGTCAGCCAATTTGGGCTTCAACAGTGGATGAATTAGGTGCTTCCACACTTGTAATTCGCTCCAACTTGGATCTTCGTACAGATTTGGACGAAGCTAGTAACATCAAATAAGCTCCATGTAACTGTTGAAAAAGCTATTTAACTGCTTATTTTTTTAACCAAATTGAAGTCAATTTCAGCACTACTTTAAAACATGTTTTAAAACTATCTGGCTACTTTTAGCGGTAGTAATCTTCGTACTTGTCGTTTGGGTCACCATGTGATTAAGCCCATATCTGAGCATACCTAACTGGTCTTGGGTGTGGTTTCAATCGATTATTGAACTTTGGGGCTAAAACTCATATTGAAACAAATGAGCACACTTGGATTTACAAGCCTTAACAATTACACTTGTGTATAGGAAAGAAAGAAGTCACAAGGTTGTTAGTAGAGGTTTGATGCATTATAAGACGATTTGTTAAGCATGAATTTGATGATGTCTAATTGGCGTATACACTTAAGTTATACACAATCTACATTCAGAGGATCTTTTGCGCATTTACTCATGTGACTGGACATTAAAGTGTGTATGATGTAACAGAATCAAATACACGTGTTTTCGGAGGTCTTAGTAAAGATTTAGTGCCAAAATTCAATCCATACCACCTTGGACTGGCTCTAAAATCAGTTAGTTTTACTGAGTTCTGAGGTATCGTAGAGAGGCTCATGCCCATGGAAAATTAGATTTCTGAGAACCAACAGTCACCTCTAATGAATGAAATTGGCAATGGTTCTTTAGTGGATAATCCTCCGACTGCTCCTTTTTCATCGAATTTTTTTGTCTGGTGAAGACGAGTGACGTGGTCTGTCAAAATGAAAACTAGGAAGGACTCTTCACCACGTTACCTCAATGCTGCTTCAAGTAGCTTAGTAATTAGTCCAGAATGATTGAAGTTATAGAAATTCCTTTATTAACATCGGATTAAAATAAGGATGGAAATGACCAGTCTGATTGGAAATTGCTTTTCTAATTTAATGTCTTCTGCTTTGATAACCTAAAATTTGATTTGGACGTCCTTGAGGAGCCTTAATACTTGAATCAGTCATGTATGATCTTTTTTCAATAGAGACTGAGCTTATTAAAACAACTATTAAACTAAAATAACTAAATGTCCTTTGATTCCTTGCATTGATTCCCTTACGGATCCGTGTGAATTAGCCAGGCACAACTGCGGACTAGAGGAATTCGAGGCAAAGCAGATTTGTTTACTGCTACATATTTGTCGCAGTATTATTTGAACTTTTTTCAAACCTGTAAGGCTAATTTGAGCCCTAGGACAAAAAATGGAAGTCAATCACTTACCGATTTAAATCCTGTTTATTGTACGGAATAACTTCGAATTCAAGTAAACAGTTCAACTTTACCACTGTTCCGCACAGTTAGAACAACATTCTTGTGTAAATACCGGCTTCCTCAATGACAAGAACAAAGCATCCATTCGGATTGAGTCATGCAATCTGTACCCTTAGCCATTTTAAATGTACACTCTAGGCCGCTATGAAGGTTCTCATCAGGATCAGGGTGGCTTTCAAACATTTACTTTTTAATTTACATTCAAGGAGAGAGTTAAGAAGTGACGTTTTAACTCGCAGCGCAATTATAGAGTGCATACGACCATTTGATTTCCGAAAAATGCATTGCACACAGGAGATTTGGCTTAGTTCTTAGTAAAATGTAGGAAATCTCTAAGTGTGATACCTTGAAACCAGCATTTCCGAAAGAAGCCATCTAATCGGATGTAAAATAATAGCTGAATGCGATTTGCCGAGACTCGAAGGCCTCTTTGCTACACAACCTTTCCCAAAGGAACCTCTTTGCAAGTCAGCTGAAGTGTTCCATCAAGTCTTGATGTGTCATCACAGTCGGACTTCGTCCCACAATAAGAGAAATTGAGAGACAAATGAGGTGGAACATGTTGGTCATTTGTGTTGAGCGCTCTACATCAGAACCTCTCAGCTTATCTGGCTATCAAGTCATTTCAGCTGAGTAACTTCTCCCATAAAGAAATAACGTGGCCGCACTACTACGTGTCTATGGATTCATTATATTTTATCTTAAAAGGCCTATATAAACTGAACCAGAGAACCCAGAGATACATGCGGAATAGTTGCGTTGGCAACAAGTTGACCTTGGATTTTGTAAAGCATCTGGTTTATTGTGGAGTGCGCCATAAATGCTTGCCAGTACATCACCAGACCTGCGAAAAATAATTGCAAATTGGGATAAGGGAATTTGATTACAATTGTATTTAAATTACATTTGTTTCTAGGGTCACTTGGTTGAACTAATCATCGAGCTCTAATCCTAGGTCCCTTTTGACGCACAGAATGTTGCATTTTAATTAATTTCGCAATGATGGGAATGTGTAGGTCATTGGACTGCTTGGATATCTCTCCGACACGGATGGTCGGAAGTTTATTGCAGGTTACCTATTCAAAATTAGCTTCTGAGCGAAAACGTAAATGAATGAGGTGTAGAACCTTATTCATGCGGAGCTCATCTGAGTCTGGCAGCACACACGTCCAAGAAAAGGCGATAAACGAGATCTTCAGAAAAGGATGAAGCTACGGTAAACATAAGGAAAATTAATTCTTATATTAACAAATTAGCTTAGGAAATTGTCTTTAATCTTAAACATTGCATACATCATCTTCTAGCTTACACCAAACACTAAGCACTGATCAGAAACTTGTACCATTAAAAAAAAACAGCCCTCAGGGTCTACGCGCAACAAATTTAGACTGAAATCATGTCATAAGTTTAGTAGCATTTAATTCCTTCCATTTTTCAGGGTCGACTTAACAGAGCTTAGGAAAAATGAGAATATATCGCTGATTAATCAGCAGCATCTACTGAAATTGCATAGGTTTCCATTACCTCCATATGACCGAAACAGTTCAGTGTTTTTTGTTGTGATGCTGAGAATTGATTCCAAATGAAAAGAACAGCTTTGTCCCTAAGACGGTGTTTATTCAGAAAGTTAGGACGTTTTTATGTTACTCCTAAGTTGTTGATTAGCAAGACACTAGCAGAAATAGAGGTTAATTGCAGGATGCAACGCGTCGGCTGTAATTTCAGCATTCAGCGATTTTGTAATAAAGTGGGCTGTTAAATAAATCAAACTTCCGCCATGAGTCCTTAATTTTGGAGATGGAGTCATCGATCTTATGAAAGAGCCTCAGGTGCTATCACTGAAATAGCGATGACTCATCGAGGTCACGGCATAAGAGCTGCTGAGTAGCGGGAAAATTGTACAATTACCGTATCGATTAATTCCTTGCTCAATTGTGCTTGGCTGTACATTCTTGCATCTAAAAGCCTCTATGTTCACAACTCCGCCTCGAGCCGATTATATTTTCTTCAGTTGTGGTTACCCTTTCCTTAAGCATTTGGAGAAAATGCTCCGACTTTTATTTAACACCTGATATTCGCTTTCCTTTCTTCCCGTTCTTGGTGGGTGACAAAACAATCACGAGTGGAGTTGTTGAAGGCATTCCAATCCTCATCTACCTGCTGTCACATGGTTGTAATAGCAGCCTGTCAAACGAATGGGACCTGGCAATTGACGACGTTTTCAAACGGTATTGAAAATAATCAGCCATCACTTTCCAACCGGCCAATAGGGCCGCATATCAGGACCGATGAATCTCGACACTGTCTAATCCTCAAATACTGGTTCGTTTCTAGGGGGGAAAGTGAAAAAGGTTACTAGAATGCACATCATGGCTAAATAAGTAGCTATTCGAAGAAGAAGTTTTGGGCAAACAGGCAGGAATGAAGAATTTAACGAGCTGAATATTTCGTCTGTGAGAAGGAGAGGTTTTTCGAAGAGGGGAATTAGAATAAGGTCAAGCTGCGTCGATTTCGACTAGCAAACTTTGTTCCACGAGCCATTTTTCTTTCCAGTTTTTTCTCCGACCACAAATTTTTGCTTGCAATGCTCCAACTATGTTGGCCGTATTTGTCTTTCCAGCAGGCATCAGCCTAACAGACTTTTGAGACATTTTCTTAAAATATTTTCTTAAGCCGAAATTGAAGCATGACTGTCCATCATTTGTGGCACTGTCAGGTAGAAATGAGGAAACAACGTAGTGCAACCTGGCTCCGACAAAACGTTAACATCATTCTTTGCAACCTGTCACGGTCGCAGTCTAGTTCATCTCTTGACCAGACATTGATCCGAAAAGTTACTACTTATCGCTAAGTCATGCTACGATTCTATTAAATTGATCTCAAGTCATTCGAGATCATCAACAGGGGCCAAAATGACTTCATGGGCTGCATTTTAACTCGCGTCTCTATGGTGATTCATCTATCGCTCCAATCCAAAGGGTAACAAAAGAAGCATTTTATTTCTAAAAAAGGCATGAATTAAAAGAACTACGAAGTTTTTTCATACTTTGGCAAAATGGAAATAGTTGGGCGGATTTTGGAAGTAGGTTGTGAATTATTTTATTCGGACAAAAACACCCATCTATTGCACGCTAAATGGAACTATTTCGGTTTGTTGATGCTCGGTTAATCAGAGAAAAACTGTAGCTATTCAATGAAATGGTATCAATGGCTTTGTAATTTCAAAGAAAGAATCGTCGAGTACAAAATTGTGACGTCAGTTGAATTCAGAACACATGGAAAGCGATCTTTATGACTCTTGATAGCAACTAAAATTAATAATCAAAATATAAGCAAAGTGAAAATTGTTTGAATCGCGTTTTATGATTTTGCGTTATTAATCTTAGGCTCTGCAGTAAAAGTTATTAATTTTGAGCTGAAAAGGCATTTTATGGTTACAACAAAACTCCTAAAGCATGCAGGAGACAAAGTAAATCTATTACGAACTAATATGCTTCTAGTGGATAAAGAGGCTATACCATGAGGACAAAGCTGAATTGACACATTCGAGAGGGAGAAAACGATCTTCATTCTCTAGAAATAGCCTTCAGACTAAATCATTCTATCTGAGAGGCTCGAAAACTACAGATTTAAGAGCTTTATATCCCCCAACAAGATGAAACGACTTTCCTCATTATAGTCATTTGTTATATCAGTTTTGTTAGCCTTCAGTAAACCTTAGTGCAAGCACATTTTGTTCGTGATATTCTTTTATCCATGCCTCTAATTGTCTGAAGAGCACCGGCATCCAACATGGGTTTCAAGGTCTCGCACTTTTTTCTTCTACCTTCTGCTCTATTAAAGGTAAAAAGTCACAAGAAGGTTTGCAAAATCGCAGGCAAGTGGATTTATACTCTAACTAGTCTCATACATTTATTCTTTCAGCTTTAACTCTTCCCAGAGAATGATAAGTCCCACGGGGTTAATCTGGCCCACAAATCAAATAAGTGGAGGTTGTGAGCATTTTTATGGATGGTCCAGTTTACGAACGCCCACTCTCTTCCCGTGAATGCTTTTGCCAATTCTAAAAGTGTTTCTAGTAAATGTAACTTTCATTAGGACGGCCATCCAGCAGACCTTCTCACAAAGAATAGTTTCCAATACTTTAGATATCTTTTCCAAAACTATAGCACCTTGTCCACTCATACCACATATTTTCAGTAGTCGTTTCCATCTTATGATTGGGCCGATCGACGGCATTCTAATCAATTTTGTTTACATGTGAATTCAAAAAAATCATTTCCACATAGAGACCTCCTCTTCGCGTAAAAGGCAGGTCTCATGGTAATGATACCACCAAAGTCAAGGCTTCATAAATCTCATTTGACCCATTTTCACCAGCTTTTATCTTTAATAGCATTTCTTAATTTATATTTGAAGATCAACAAAATATTTCGTCATAAAATATCGACACAAATGTCAAGCTTGATAAACCAATCTATTAGATAAAATTTATCTCGTGCAAAGGATAAATTTTAATATCAAGCTCATTTGACTGTCGAAAATGTGAAATAAAAATAGGTTTGTATCAGAAATCCTAGTCATTTTAATGGTTTCATTAAATAAATAATATGGATGGAAGCGATGAGCGATTTCATCAAATTAACTGGGTAGTTTGAAAGAGGACAAAAGCACTGGGTAAACATTTATTTCTATCCTGATTCAAAAAAGCTTTTTAGTGGGGATGGTAAGCAAATGAGATCAAAAGTAACTTTTCTAATATTGAGACTGAGGCATAAGGTCTCCTCCTGACTTTTGCTTTGATGGTGCCTTGATGTGCCTCTGGGGAAATACCACTTGGCAACGGTCTTGGAGACCAATACTTAAATATCCTAAGTAACGAAAGAGCTGAGAGACTTTGATTTATGACCTAAGAATGCTGGTGCAAATTTTTATTCATCAACCTTTGCTTGCTGGTTGTGAATATTAACCTAACCATGGGAATAGACTTATGTTGTTGGTTTTGGAATCAGATACTTGAATGCTACTTGCCTTGAAAGTTAAGTAGGCATCATAGACAGGCTGGTCTAAACTCTTATTTAATAGCTCGTTCAACTCTGCGGCTTGCCTGAAATTGCGTTGCTATAGAAACTCCTCATCCCTACAAAAATATCACTGCTCATCCTAGCGTGAGGTAGTGTTATTTCTGCCGCTTTAGCAACAACGAAACCCAATGAAAGGGTGGAAGGAATTTTCTTCGGAAAAGGGACAGACCTCGCTCGATAGTGCTGTTTATATCAGACCAGACGAAATATGTTTAGCATTTTGGTTTTCAGATTTATGCACTGCTCAATGGTAAAAAAATTACTTAGATTCAGTGTGGTTAAATAGGTTTCCTAATAGGGCTGTTTAAAAGGCAGGCGTTCGATCACCTGGAATACATTTCGCTCTATTCTTAGTCGTGGTAGCCTGAGCACCCGACGAGGCTATATCTTTAGACACCCACCTCACATCCGAAATTTTCTTCAACTCTAGCACTTGCACAGTCGTCCACATGATCCCTTCGATTCTTTAACCGAAGAGCTCTCCCTTTTCTCCCTCTGAGACAATTCAAGCTTTGTGGATAGATTGAACAGGTCCACCTTTGGCTGGCTGGCAAGGACTGGCCATTAATTTCTGCTCTCACCTAAAGTTATCGTTGGCCGTCAGTCCCCACTCGCTAAAGAGACTAATATTATCAGCCTAGGCCTTGGAGGGGGTAAGGTTTGGATTACCTTCATTATAGTTTCCTTTCAGTTTTGGTCATTGAATGGGATGTAAATAATTTACAAAGCCACCAAATGCTGAAAAAATGATACTTGCTTTCCGATGTCATTCTAAATAATTTGAGCTAAACGCTTTAGTAAAGGTCGTAGCAGTATAGAGTAAAAGTTTTTTATATATATAAATTGAGGATACGCGTTACAAACACAAGTTAGTCACTGTGCATTTGAGGCGAGGAAAAAAACTGAAATCTAAATCCATCCTCTGGGCATCGATGTCCTCAACTGCATCACTAAAGCTCTTATTGGTCCTCTCTAGCTTTTCCTACCAGCTGCACTCTCAATGTCGGTCCCTTCGAACAGCTATAGTGAACATCCTCTAACCCACTATTTTATTCAAAAATATATCTGTCGACCCATCACGTCAGTAATGCCTACTCAGATACCTACCCATCAGTAGACCAAAGTATGAAGTCGATAGGCTCTAAAGTTGATAATGAAGATTTGAAATTATTTTATTATTTATGAGCAACTGTCTTTCATTTTTTTTTAACTTGATAGAAACTTTCTTACCATCCCAATGGCTCTAAACAGCCACGTTGGATTTGTCAATACCCATTGAGCGATCAGTCTTTCTTCTTTATTTTAGCTGAAAACTAAATTGATCTGCAATTCGACAAATACAAATAGGAACTTTTAAAGAACGGGTTTAGAGACCGATTCTATAAATCTCCACCATTAACCTCCTTATTTTCATCGCTTCTAGCTACTATAGTTTCGTTTCATCTTTTTCCACCAGGAGATTCTGCAGAGTCCTCAGACGCTGCATTGTCACGTAAAACACATTGTCTCTATTGACGCCATAGCAATATGACGGAGTGAATGCTGAAACCGCTTAGAAACTGCTCAGCTTTGGCTGATTCGAGTCAACGAACCGTACACCGGGGAATCTATATGTATTTCGCTATCAATTCAAAAGCAAACACGAATCACCATATTAGCGTAAGGGGACTTGTGAACTCGTCGCGAAACCTACTCTGCATCCTAAGAACTTGGCTTTTCTCTCTCTGAGTCCTGTCAATTTTTAAATCGGCTTTAACTTGCAGATCGATAGTTCCAGTGTGAGTCCACATTTAAAGAGATGATATGAGAACTTGAAGTGTTGGAATGATAATACCTGTATGATATTTATGATTTTTCAACAAGCTGCTAAAATCTATACGTTAAACTATGAAGCGCTATGGGAGTGTTTATCCACTATCATGACGTATTCATTGGCAAATCCAAAGCAAAGGAACGTTTGTGTTGACATTACTGCATTTGAGCACTTTACGGAATGTACGCTTGGTTGGAGTCACCATGTGAGTTTAAGGTGTAAAAAGTGAGTAAAAGACCAGCCCCAAGGAAAGTTGTAAAGGGTCAAAGGAATCAGGTAGCTCAGTGCATACCCATATATTTAGGTACCCAATGAAGATGCATTTATTCACAGAAACCAACCACAGGCTTCTGCTTTTTGGGAGAAGTACTGCAGTTTTCAAACCGCTGTCCGTGATTCGAGCTCGATAAGCTAGATAAGCTTCCATTCAAAGGCCTTTTCGAGAGTTGTTGAAAAATGCTACAAGTCGGGCTCTTTGTTTATCCTTAATTTCTTGAGAATGGATACGCGTGCACAAATCAGTGCATCTTCAAGACTTCTAAAAAAAGCCCGATTAATTAAAAAAATATGGAGCTCAGGATGAAATTCAAGGGGATCAAATATGATTGAATAAAATGACTTCTGAAGGACCCTTGAATAATGTGTTTCATTCTTTCCACCTTTCTCACGTCCATTTTGCAATAAGTTCTCTCAGGTGCTTAGGCTCCGCTTCTGTGTTTTTTTGGTTTTCTCCGGTATGAAAATATTATTGTGAAACTGACGTTCAAGGTTATGCAGCCTTCCCACATCACCACCAAGTGTAAGTTCCGAGTTTCTTGAAAGATCGTAGTCAAACTTTTAACTGATTACTCCAAAGAAGGTTGATTTAACATTGGTGTGTATCGAAACCGCTAAGATTTTTAAATATGATTATCGTAAAACAGTAAAGAGTGAAACAAAAATAATTCACAGGACTAAGACCACATAACTTATTCTTTTTCTTCAGCTATTATTTATGGCACTGATAATATGCATAATCTCGGGATAAAGTATATCATAATTACCTCAAATACAATCTTCGAGATCCTTTCAATCGGTAAAATCTGTAGTTAAATTTAGAAACAAGATAAACTAGGTTTATTTGCAAACGACTGGGTCTAGGAGTTCTACATAAACTTTCCCCAAGCACTTCCTGTAGGAGATGCTATCGACACGCTAAATTGGTGGATCTGAATGGGAACTCAGTTGACACGCTTTAAATCCAAAAAATAACTGAAAATAACTATTGCGATTTTGCAGCTTTCGTTTTACTTGGCCTTCTGGGCGTAACCGTATAGTAATAGCTATACGAATTATTTCTGATGCCTCCTAGAGGTAGACACATCTTCCTCGTAAAAATCACTTCCTCCCTCAAATACTATGTGAATTATTTAAAGCTGCATGCCTTCCTTTGTGGAAATAGACTAATTGTTGGGTTTTATTTAAGAATAGACATAAGTTTGCTAAGTACATCTTGTCCAGCAGAGCAAGAAAAGTGAATACGTTGCGGCAAAATGTGTTTTTTATAGTAGCTTTAAGTTCCATGTTGTGGCTCATAAAATAGAAAAAGAAAACAACAGTCTGAGCGTAGGCTCTTTTAAGGACAGAAGTTATTTTTAGCACAGAAGTTGTTAAAATCACAATTGATTGGCTATACGTGAGATTGAGCAAATTTTTAAATAAAAAAAGGAGTTATGATAAATGTTCCTTGAAGCGAAAGCACCAATTTACTAAAATGAATTTCACCCTTCGTAAAAATAATATCTGGTAGAAGAGCGACAAATTTCAAAATTTATTACCTATGAATTTTGAATTTAAGCGTGGTCCTGTCTGGTAAACTAATGCTTTGTTTGTATATTTAGGCATTAACATTTAATAACCTTGACACTTATTGGTCAACTCTCTGGCGCTTGTTTGAATTTCGTCGCCTCGGTGCGATTTATCTTTGAAAGTTTATATTATTTTGATACAAATTAGTTTAACTTCGGATGTCAAAGAATCAAATCATTTCTTAAGCAGCATGGCAAAGTCAAGCAGTACCGAGGTTATACTGAAACCTTCGAGTGCTGCTCGCTATGACACTCTCGAAATACCTGGACTTTTAAAACACGGGTATGCAGGGATATGTTATTTTCATGGTGTAGGCGTGTTTCTCTAATGCGCGAACTGTTTCAATGTGGCAAGCCACTGCCGATCGAGGATTTGTGCAATGAGGACGACCCGATTCAAAATACTCCACTAACTCCAATGTAAGCATGGTTCTGTATATATCATTGCTTCTGGGCTTTGTGAATTATTTCATTATCATCTGATTTTATTTGCAGACGGACTCCTAGCTCCAACATAAATTCCCGCACTCCGTTCTTCATGGCGGATTTAAAGGGCGAAAGTGCCGTTCAAAGACGTCTCCAAAAGGCAATTAAGGAGTCCAATAGTGACGCAGATGACGAAGGCGTCCCTACTATGAAAGACTTGGCAGCTTCCATTTTAAAACAACTAAATGGGTGTGATTTTTTTACTCAACACTTTAGATTCTCTTTTTAAACTGCGCAATGCATAGTCATATTTTTTAAAACTTCAGTAGTTCTCCAGAGGCCCAAAGTCCTTCAAATGGAATTAATAAAATCAATCCAGTGGGGTCGCGGTTCACTCTGTCTACTGCTCCTCCGATCCCCGCAAGACCTATAAAACGCCCTCCTCTTCGATGCTTCATCTCCGCCCCTGCCCAAGGTAAAACTTAGGGCCGATTTGTGCTAGCGTACTTTAAAAATACCGTTCACAGAGTTTACGGAATTAAATTTGGCTAGCTATTCTTCCGGAATTTCGTGATCTTATTTACTATTATCTCCGCATTTTCTGTTGGTATTTCACAACCGAAATTGAACTCATCGCATTTCGCTTGAATTTTCTTTTAAATGCCAGAAAACAACTCACTGTTTGACGCATTAGTTTATTTGTATTTACTTTGTCGTCTCATTCTTTTTCATCTTTGAAAATTACTGTGAGTAATAAACCTTCGTTTGGTGGTATAGGCTTCTTTCGTGGGATTCATTGAGCTCAAATCAGTCGAGTGGTAATCGGGATGTGATGGCTGCCATGGCGCGGTGAACTGTAGAGAGGAGAGGTGATTAGATTATAGCTGCTAATTTCCCGCAGTCGATGAGCGACAATCGCCATGCCATTGTCTCGTTATCTCAAAGGCATATTTCTTAAATAGGTCCGCCTGACAAATCTGTTTCTCTAATGAATATTCGTTGTCTATCACCATGAAATGCTTGAGGCTCATCAAGAACTGAATCACAATTAATTCAGTTGGTTGAGAATTCCTAGGTATTCTGGATCTTCTAGGTCGTTTGTCATTTAATTTTTATGCGTACTTGCCGAACCTGCGTCATAAATCCCAATAGATTCCTACCTACTACTGTCGTTAATATTTATGTAACCTCTGCTTTGGGTTAATTTTAGAAGAGGAAAAAGTGCAAAATTCTAATGAAGCCGTAACGCCAGCTGACGGGTACGTTACTTTTCCTCTCCTTTTCTTGTGAGATTTAGATGGTTCGATGTATTTATGTCACTAAAAACGAGATTTTCACCTTCTCGAAATAGTTCTGAATGGTCTAATTTTTCATAAGTTTGGGCTTTAGAAGCCCCCGACTATTTCGTCACTAAAAGAGGCTATTTGAGTTAAAAGCCACAAATGTGTGAACCCGACATTGTCGAGTTTCCTCAAATAGTTGGACTGCAATTCATTTAGCTTAGTCACTAGACTACCTGTCAATTTCATTTCTATACGCACTCGTCTGTGAGGGTTGCTTCTCGAACGTTGAAAGGTGTTCATGAGCAATTGATCCCAAATTCAATTTAATTCTATTCATTTTAGCGAACTGACGGAATCAGCCATTTCGGTCCAAGTCTCAGAAGTGAATACCGCTTCTCAAGTGAGTTTTGAACGTTTTCCCACTTAAATGATGATTTGAGGCGGCTTAAGAATTTTTATTTCAGGATCTCTCAACGGAAACGGTTGTTACTGCCCCGACAACTGAGTCGGAAGCGAAAGTCCTGACAAATGAGGAGAGTTTAGAAGCTGTTGTCGGGGCTGGGGATGCCTCAGGCGATGAAGATGTGGAATGCTCGGATGAGGTGGAACATGAAGACGACGAAGAATCAAGCGCAGAAGATACTGCAGACTGGGATCCGATCGACATCAATGCCGATGATTCGATGATGGCAAAGTTCGCACTGCCATCACATCTTCATCCTGTTGCTGGTGTGTTTGAAAATTCTTGTCTTTGGTTTACTCAGTCCAGACATTATTTGAAAATGATAATTCTAATTTAATCCTAAACCGTTTCTCTCCCCCACATCTCAGCGTTTTAAAACGCTCATGTAGTAAAGCTCTTCTCTAAAAAAACTAAGTTCGTTTTACTATAGCGTAAAGTCGTTTAGTCAACTTTCGAAATTAACTATGAATCAGTTTCCTCTATCGAAATCGCATAATCTTCACTGTTAGCTAAAAAGGTTTGCCATTTTCATTAAAAGTGGCCAACGCTTTACCGTGCTCCCTGTTTCTCCTTCATTGCATTCCTTTTGTAGAATAAGTACGCTGTTCTATTGTAACCTAGACTAGACTTGTTAGACGAAGGGAAGTAAATGAGAGAAAAAATCTGTTGGGAAAACCTTCTCTAGAAACCAGCACCTTCCCAAGAAACCAGTATAACGCGAAATTTAAGTGTCTAACTACTGAAACACTTCAGAAGAAATTCTGGATAGGATAAGCTCAGGAGTCCGGACGAATCACTTTCCTTCTAAGACAAAATACGCCAGTAATTGAGATTATTTTATCAAGGCTTGCACGCTATTTCAATGCCTAGAACATCCTGTGCAGGTTAAAGGATACTGAAAGGAATGCCGACAATCAGCAGGCTCAGATGTGAGGGTCAATTCAAAACATTTTCGGTGTTTCTCCTCTATCCTAACTATATGTTGTGTTCCGCCGATAAGCTTCAAAGACATCACTGTCATTAGATTTAGTATGTTTACTCTTAAAGGAAATTGGTGAAGGAAATTGAATACACAATGGATCCGTGTCACAAAAATCACATTCATTTCCCCGAAAATCTACTAAAAATGGCTTGAAATTGGCTAATAGAACCTATTAATATTAATTGGAACGCCGAAACTTTTTTGCTACCAATGTCAGAGCACCAGTTTGGAGATAGTTACTGCTTTGTGAGTTGCTGGTAGATAGTTAAACTTAATTATTAATAAGTAGTTCTATGCATTTTCGAGTGGCTCATCGTCTTTAGATGTGACGTGATAGTCAATATTGCGACTAGCGTTCGATGATTTCTCTGGGTTATTTGATAACCCCTTTGATATCGTCAACACCGTTTCCCTTTTTGATATCTCTATTTCAGTAAATGACGCCGGTGTATATCTCCTAGAAGACGGCCATTTCTTCTACCAAACAGATGGAATCAAGCCTCTTCCAGTTTTATCGAAAGCGTCCACCTCAACACAGCAAGAGCACGACGTCGTCGAAGGAACTCCCCATAACGAGGAAGCCTCTCCCAGTCCCTCCAAAAAACGAAGATCTGTCAACTTTAGCACTGAGCCAATTACCGTAAGTTTGGGATTTTACGTCTTCTGCAGGCTAGTTTACCCTTCGTATGCCTGACCTCTTGACCTGAAGAGGGTATTTCTGCGATTTTTACTGTTCGCTGGTTAGTACCACCGTAGTAGTTCAAGTGGAGTTTGCTTAATTAATGTCGGGGCCTATGGCTGTTTGACCTATGCTTTTTTCGAAGGAATCTCTTTTCCAGATCTATTGTCATGAAGGTGAGAAATCTGAAACCAACCATTTGGTATACTGCTCCGCGTACTGTCAGATTTTTCTTGTAAAATTACTGTCTGGAATCGTTTGCTTCAAACAAGCGCTTCTTTTTCTCTAGACGACCCTTTCCTCCAGTGTTTTCGACAGGAACCTCCATTCGATTTGTGTACCTTGGGACCTCTCTGCCTTAGGACCTACCATTTGGTCCCTTTTGTGGTAGCTAGATCACAAAATGAATTAAGAGTTTGATACTTCATCGTATTTACGAATCCTGTCAATTTTTCGCATTTTCGCTCCTCATTTCAAAAAAGAATTCGTAACAATTTATTTGTGGATGAAATATGTCTGCATTAGTGGAAAATGATTTACAAAGTAATGGAGAAGTAATTGAGGAGCGGAGGCGAAGTTTTTTGCACTTCGTTGTCTTTATTGACCATGAATAACCTATCCATTACTTGACCTTCCATCGTTATTTAGATTGGGTCGGCTTTCATGATCAGAACCTAATTTGTTGGATCATTATAACCAGCATTGATCGATGCCATTTGGACTGAACAAATGCCCGCCATTACTAAAAAGGGAACCATCTTGGAGGACAAGTGCTTGTACGTTAGAAGTGCGTGGTCTCAGGACGCACCCAGTTTTTTTGCTATTTCTACCTGATAGCTAATTGTCGTCCAAGTTCACACCGATCAGTGGTTGACTTCGTTGTGAGTTTCTAATCTTGCCGCTCTTGAACATGAGCGCTAGCTCTGACTTCAATGCGATTTCGCTTCGAATTCGCGGGAGAAACCATTCTTCCATCAATGGTCAGAAAATTTTGGAGATGGTTTTTATATACAAGCCTTTAACAAACACTGTTGCTGCTGTCTAGACAATCAATTGCATTTAGAAGAATTGTCTTCCAATGCCTGGATCTTCGAATTCGGACGACATGGTGTTATCGAGACTTGTGGCTAAGCTTTTATCGCTCCAGGCATGGTAGTATCAGTTTGGTGGCTCTGTAATAGCGGATTCTCTTAAGATTGTTTGCTTTTTTCCCTCCTATTCAGCTTTCTCATCGACCAGATGATTCATCTTTTGGCTTTGCTGACGTCTGTAGGTGAAACTAAATGGCATAAGCCCTAGCTGTCTCGGCAAATCGGAGAACTAGTTGGCAATCGCCAGACTGCACTTCGATCACGTACAACTTTGAATCATCGGATGCAACAAGTTTGATCACTCATCAGCTCCTATTCAGTTTTTCGTAATGATTACCATTTCACAAAGGGGTGGCTGAGACAGTGTTTCTCGACTAGGAACTTCAGATACTCCCATCTCCCTCTTCCTTAAGATAAAAGTTGGGAGGCTCATCAAAGGCCGGTCTGAGTCAATACAAAATGTAATGTGATGACGGACTATATCCTTGGGTAGAAATCTTAAGTTTTCCTCTTTTCCAAAATTGATTCGCAAGACCCACATTTGAATAGTCAATGTTAGAAAGCCCTAAATTTTCCACAGAAGATTGCACTTCCTTATATTTGAGGGGACGTTTGATTTAAATCTTACTAAATGCTAGATTGGCCCTCCAACTTGAAGGATGAAAGCGAATTGACTGTTGGAATCGGGTGGAATTTTCTATTTATAAGAAAAATAAGAACACGTGTTAAAAAAGAGGTTCATTAAAATACGCTTGACCTCCGCCTTATTTTTGAGTCCTTCATAAAGGTCATTTAGGCTCACCCTGCCTGCTGGGTTGCGTGAAAGTTCATTTTTCTAATAGGGGTTGAGTTGAATGAAAGTAAAATGTACTTTATTTTCAGCTAAGGGTTGCTCAAAAGCTCCTGCGTTTGCGGTACCAGCAATTACCCAAGCGGTAGCCAAATGCCTCCGTTTGCATCGTACGACGATGGGTTTGTTGCGCCATTATTTCGCAATCAAGAAATTATCGTGACCCAACTCTGGTGTATTCGTACTCTCTCACGCTTTCTCTCTTCCTCCACTTTATCTTGTTTGGAGTCAATCCTTTTTTCTCCGGAATTTTCTAAAATAACCCTTTGGGAAGTTGTAAATTCACTCTAGGTTTTTTGGCCCTCATGGCCATGAGTCAGGAAAAATTCCAGGAGCAGGGCTATTTTTCGTGACTGCTTGATTCCCTCCTACCATCATGTTTGTTTGCAATTTTAGGTGTTTAGTACTCATTCGGTGACTGCTTATCAACGTCGAAATGACGCCATTGATCCTCTGGTAGCTTCCGCGGAGTATGAACTCGAGAAACGCCTTGAAGAGTTGGATCTATTCGAAATGGAACTTAGTAAAGGTACGGTCAGTGTTCTCTGCGTCTAAATGTAGTAGAAGTATCAGTTATGAGAAAGAAGTCGTTGACCAATGTAAACAAAATCGGTGTCGGTACTAATGTTGAATGCATTGTCTACAAATTTTCCAAGGGAACTGTTGAACACTAGCAGTTTGGCATGTCAGTTGCCAAGTTGAGTGGTCGGATTAAACGTAAGAATCCCGCAGGATTTTAACTTAGCCTTAGTTCATTCCTAATTACAAGATGTAAGATTGAATGTTTATCCTCTAATAAATAGAAGCGGGTGATCATCTCTTCTTCTATCGGCTCGACAATTGAGATCTTTGCTATTTTTTTCTGATTAGGAAATAACGGGCTTGGAATCAGCATCCTTGGAATGGGCATGACCTTCGTGAACGGAATTGAGAAACTGGGTATCTTTGTGAAGGCGATCACCCCAGGTGGAGCCGCAGATATTGATGGAAGGTAAAGTCGCCATTTATTGTTTTAATCAGGGAGACTAGGTTAAGTATATTTAAATGAACTTGAGGTATATATGACACACGCTGTTTAATGCTTGAAACCTTACGATAATCATGTGAATTTTGTCACTTTTTGTCAGAACTTGGTGCGAGGTCCTTTCCGGCCCAAGAATAAGTGCAACGGGCTTTAACGTACCTCTGACTCTGATGGTGCTGTTTATAATGCGTTAGATAATGGCTTTTTCTTTCGGATATTAACACGAATAGCTAATTAGCTATATTTTATTGTCTCTCTTTGCTTGAGTTTATTGTGAAACATGGCTCATATTTCATGCTGGTAAAATTTATTAATTCGAGCCCAATTTATTGGGAAAAAATATGGCGGGACAGGTAGTGCCTACTGTACGGAACAACGTCGGGTTACAGACCTACTCTAAATACAGATCTGGTAACTGTCTTAGCCCTAGCTGAGGCGAACAAAGTAACTGGAATAACTTATCCCTGTCTCCTCCACTGAAGATATGGGGAATGATTCAAAAGCTATACTCAAACTAGAACTTCATGGCTGGCCAATAGAAAGGTGCATATCCCAGTTCTCTCTGAAATATGATCTGATTCATCTTCAATGGCAATTTTTATTGTTCTTTCCTATTCCCCCAGCCTATTTTTTCAAAACCCCAAATGAATCGTCGAAAATTGTTCTGCTGTTAGTTTATGCATGTATGCTTTTTTTCTGATAGAGGCTGGGCTGGATGAAGAAGACAAGTTTGGATAGCAGTATTGTGTGTCGCACTTCTTTTGAGGTGATATTTCTTCTTGACCGTATTTTATGTTTGGTTGAAGGAACGGCTGACACTCTTTGGGTGACCTTTTCATCAATCTGGAGACCTTGAATCGATTTTCTATGTGTCGCGCCAAGAGATTTCTTTCTTACGAGCGCGTCTTTTGGTGGTAGGAATCAGGCACCCTTGTAATTTATGCAAAATTCACCTCTTGCGATGAATTGTTCGGTCAGTACTTCTTTTGAGGTTAATGAGCCCCTATATTCTCACGCTTTTATCTTCATCATACAAGTTCATGGTTATCGTTCCGAGGCTTGAAATTCCAGCATGACGATAATACGTTGAAAGCGTTTTTCAGCACACCAGGCTACCCAGAATGGCTTGTCACCAAAAATTTCTACATACATATTTATCGAAAATCCTCATAAAACGATATGGAAGGCATTCTTTTCACGGCTTCCCAATAGACTAAAAATTATGATTTAGAAGTGGATTGGGCATGAAATCTCTGGTTGTGGCTGCAAAAGTCCCTCCAAAAATATCCGATTTCTCTGATTTTATTAAGGGGATAAAAATACATGCGTAGCTTTGTAAATAAGGAAACTCCACATCAAGTGGTATCAAATAGTATGCTACAGACTCAAGGATAGAAAAGCTACGTTACACACGTTGCTAGAATGCTTCAGGGACTACTCTAGGATAGCCTCACATTGTAGTAGGCCCTGAAAGGTGCGCACATCTGAAACTGGATGCCATTGTATACGTTGATACGTAGCTCATTATCTAAATAGCTCGGCATTTCCGGAAGGCATTATTTCTTTTACTTCTGTCCTCACTGGGCCATGTTGGAGAATGTTTTATGTACCTATAATCACTCAGTCTAACTTACGTTTTTTTCATACCCCTAATGTCGCGCCAGTAATGCTTCGTTTAGTAGCGCGCACACCTTAAAATTTCGCGTAATGGATGCGTCACGTCTCGGCCACAAAGTGCAATGACATCAATACTGCAAGCTTAGTTACTTTACCTGCGCTTTGTAGGATGACTCATTCGCGTTGTGACATTTATTTCCATCCTGACTCAGTACTGTCACGTCAGGCCGACAAATTGATAAGAGGTTTCCAACCTCTTGTGCACTTGATTAGCACATATTCAACTTGTCTCCGTATTTTACCGTTTTTTAACAGGATGCACGTTTACGACCAATTAATCGAGGTGGACGGTCAGAATTTGGTGGGAGTGTCGCAGAACTTCGCTGCAACCGTGCTTCGCAATACCAGTGGCACTGTACAGTAAGTTGATTTTGTTTTTTTATTTATTAAAATAAGGACAGAACAAGCTCTCGGGATTTATTTAATGAAAGCAACAAGCCTTCTAGGCGTACTGTTCCATAAATATTTTTCTGTACAGGTCCTGATTCTATTAAAATTAATTTGATTCTGAAATTCGTCAAGGTATTCTCCCACATCCCATGTAGTGCTCAGAAAGACTATAGGCGACCTTTTCGCTCGTCACGCAAAGGAATTTCCCACTCGATAGCGGTTTCGATGATGTGTTTCTATTTTGTTCACTATGACACTCTTTCAAAACTGGTCCTGAAGTTATAATCATTCAAAAGCCTTTTTTTCTTGACCTTTTATCGTAGCAGGATATTTGAAAGCTTACATCTCACCTAATCACATCCCCTATCCATGCATTCATTGACTGCTGTTAGTTAATTCTTAGGAGTGAAACAGCCTTGGGTTCTTCTACTCAGAAACGTATTCCTTCGCCTAGGAGTTATGTTGAGTTAGTTTGAGTCATCCAGAAAGCGGATAAGTGCTCAGCCTTTGTTCTGCTTCTCGTCATATTTATGAACTATTAAGTTTCCATAATGAAATCTCGCCACCAGAATTCAAATCTTCTATTCTGACTGCTCGTCAGAACATGGAAATCCATTTAGTAGCATTTATTCAACTGTATTGTTCAAGCATTTAATTACCATTCGATGATTCCCATTTAAAAAACTGAAATGCCCTGGCACCTTGCTTATTAACTTTTGTGGTTTTTGAAAGGCTGTCCTTCAGATTAATTATGGCTAACCCAACTCAGGATTGAAGGAGCCTAAGTAAAGTCCTTGACTGATACTTTTAGTCAGATCTTAAAATACCCTCCTCACTTTTTTGTAGTTTCGTTGTGGGGCGAGAGAAGCCGGATACTCAGAACTCCATCGTCGCCCTTCTAGACGCCGATGGTCAAATGACATCAAGTACTTGTTCTAGTGCTGGCGCTAGGTGAGTTATGTATCTTTATTGATATTCTTTCTGTCTTCTATAGCAATAATGTAATCTTCACTTCGTAAAATAGTGCTTAGCCGAAGCAAAGAATAAAGGGAGGGGTGTTAACTTTTGTGAGTGGCATTTACCTGCTGATTCGACCAAAAAATTTTAACACTACGTCAGATGGCGATAGTTAGTCCCAACATGTCCATTCTGCGGTAGATAATTTCACTTTCGTCATCGCTGTGCTGCTACCTGATGTGACATGAGGTGACATTATTGTGCGCAGGTTCGTGAATTCTGGGATGACTCGCGTTGTTAGGTCTAGAGATTGGGAAGTCAGGTGGTTTAGAGTTGGGGTCAAGACTACACTCTTTATTATCATTACACGAACGTACAATGATGCATTTTAACCCAACCGGTTGTCTGCGTAGCGTTCACACTGCCACGCCTGCATCTCTTACTTCAGACGTTATCGTCTTATCAAGGCTTTTGTCATAATGACCGGCTCCAGAACACTAATTCTTCAATGGTCGTTCGGTCTTTCTGTTTTCAGTTTCGTTTCTCATCAAAGTCAATTCTTGTCAGTGTGGGTGTACAAGTAAAAAGGGTAGTTGTTGAAATGTCGTTCTCATTTCAACTTCTTCAGTGGCATCCTTCTATAACGACGACCTTGTCAACCATGTGCACCTCCTTCCAATGGTGGTTTCTCCACTGGTGCCTGGTGTTAGAGGCATATCAACCCATTACAGGTTCGGTGTACATAAATATTCGTGCTGCGTCAGCACATGCACATGAAGTAAACTACTTTGCGCGTATCCCTATTTAACCAATAATTAATTCTAGGCTGCTCTGAATATTTCTTTTAATCAGCCGACTATTCCTGTAAAAGGGATTTTTGGCCGCAGCGTTTGGCCTACTGTTTGTGATTCGATTCCGGTGATAGTGTCGACCTATTTTGAGCTTATGGTAATTGGTTGGTAGGATTATTTGCTAGTAGATTGTTTCCCTAACCTTTTAGAGCTCTAGTTAATCGTTTTTTCGCTCAAGATTTCAATTGGAGATTCTGGGATTACGACCTCGCCTCTTTGAGAATAGTATTTCATTTACCCAACCAAGTTTTTTGAGGCCATTAATGATATGTGTAGTGAAACTACGTATCTGCGTTTCATCGCTTGTCTGCATTCGTTTCTACGATGGTTTTCTCGACAAGGTCTTGCTTAGCGAAATACACGAACTAGGTGGACCTCTTTATCGGTTACTTAGCAGGGATATCAAAGGCAGGAATTAGATAGGAGAAGGTTAGTCGAAGTCATTGTAAAATTCAACGCTTGACCGTATGCTATCCTGGCAATACTTGACCAAACTGAGCTCCTGAAATCTGACAACCTTGAAAATTGAAATCGTAATTGAATACTTTTCGGCAGATGAAGAGGACATGTGGCATAACTGATTCGCGATTTATTCATTTGATCGAAAAGCGACTACAACTGAGGCGAAACAGTTGATTCTGTCACTGAGTTTTATTTTTAAGTTCCAGCAAATAATCCCCAAGCTGCAAGGCGATTTTACCATGCAGGACTCCTTATCACAATATACTATTTGCTTTCCTTTTACAGACAAAACGTTTAAAGTGGGTTTGTAAATTATAGACGACTAGGAACCGTTAATCAAGACGTTTGCGTGTGACTGGTTTGTGGGCAGGGCATTCTGGTCTCGCCCCTCATCAAACTAATTCGCAGTTGTTACTACTTGCTGCATCCTGCTTTCAATGTTCGAAAATCCGGGTTTATGAGGTTTAGAAAAATAATCATAGGCTCATGATGGTGAATGTTTATATGGTACATGAAGTTCTGACGACTAGATAATTCCCCCAATAAACTTGGCCTTCCTGGTTCAACGAAAACCTAAGTGTTGTTACTACAATATGCGACCTGTACCAGTTCAAGGAAAAGACTGTACTCTAAGAGCCCGAGCTGTATGAAGTGAACGGATGGACAGTTTAGTTATGGTCATCTAAAGAGTTTCAAGAAAAGCGTCTCATCTAAAAGATTATCATTTATTTCTCCAGTTAGATTTGAAGTTGAACACCCGTCAAATAGTTCAGTTCGGAACACCACTTTTAATGAAGGGTGTAAAGAGTCGAAATTAATCCGCCTGTTTTATTCCTCTCTTACTGGCGTGCCGGTAAATGAAGTGCGATACTTCTTTTTTTAATGTAGGCAAGATAGTAGCTTTTTCTTCAATTTTATTTTTTTTTATATTTTTTTATATTTTTATTTTTTTTCTCCCCACCTATTAGGGCAAGTCCCAAGGACTTTTTGGGGGTACAACAGAAGTAAAAATGGCTTTCATAGCAATTAAGCGCAACAGTCAACACAGAACAGTAAAAACTTTTGTTGATCTTCGTTTTTCTGGTCTCTTATCTGGCATGGCTTCGTCATACAGGCAGCAGTTCAGCTTTGTCGAGCCACCTCGTCCGATTTCGTTTATCTTCAAATCTCCTCCAGAAATCAAAATTCTGGCGGAGATTCCATTCGAAGCTACTTGCACGTGCATTTCATACTCAAATTTGAGACCACAAATCCGATTATTTACGTCGTGCCTCCTTTGTCAAGCTGTAAAAAGTTGTACTTCTGCTGGCATCATCTAATTATATACGTCTCTAGGGTGATTAGTCCCATCCGGCCTTTCCTTCAAATTTTTTTTCAATAAATCAAACCTTCATTGGATATGAAACAGTAGAGAAGAGATGTCTAGGGCTAAATTGAAGGCACTTGAGAAACGATTGAGAAGGAATTAGAAATTTTGAATAATAATCTGTGTTCCAGGCATCTATGCATTCAAGATTGATTCCAGGTCTAACAGTACTCTTCATTGGATAAATGGTCCCTCCAAGCTTGTGGGGCGATTACTTTCTATGTTTAGCACGACATCGATTGCTGCTATTATTTGTGTGTACAGCAGACGGATGATTCATCAGAAGGGGCGTTTAAGTCTAAGATTGGTGCCGCGGAGAGTCCTACAACTCGGTGTCCGTCAATGAAACCTTTGTGAAAACAACTTTTTTTTCTCTACAGCTCCGATGTGATTGATGAAAGCCACGAGGCGACGACTCACAATCTGGTAAGTTAAGATCTTTCATTTCAAGCCTGGTAATTCCTGATTTATTGACAATAACAGCTGAGACACGCCGTGTTTCGTCAGTTCGCTTGTAGCACAATTACATCGAGTCAGAACCACTCATTTATTTTAGGCCTCACTGAAGCTCTCGTTCCTAATGCAATAGTTGTGCCAGTCCCAAAGGAACTGAGGGAAAATCTATCATTTCCAAGAGATATCTCCTAAATTCCTTTTACTCAAATCTCTTTTTTCTCCATCTTTTTTATGTCTTGAATTAGCACTCTAATTATCCTCAGGGGGCATTCCATTCTATAGAGACACCTGGTGGTGATATTTTCAGTCCCGAGGCTTTTCGATGATGCAGATCTTTTCAAGGATACGCCGCCTGCCTTTTCGCTGATATCAATCGTTTTCCAATAAAGTAGAAGATATCGGTACCGAGCTTTGATTTGTGGCCTCTGGTGTAGGGGATTTCTCCTGCGTCATCAATGGAAATTAGACCCAGGCATTGAAATCAAAGTTGTGTTTAAGTGGTGTAGAAATGGTCTTTAGGCCACTATAACTTTGAATGCGTTTTTTATACAAGCCTTTAATAAAAATACTGTAGTTCCTGTCCGCACGGTGGTCGTAAGTTGCTATTGGCATCTTCATTTCTAACATCGGGCGTTTTTATAGTGTCACATCGGCTGGTTGGCCGCTAAAAATCAGCTTTCAGTGCGGTTGACTCCTCCATAGCAATTGAAATGAGCATGATGAGGTGTAACGCGTTCGAACTCTATGTTTCTTCCCATTCATTTCCCTGTAATTTAGTCATTCGCATCCGCAGCTGGGTTTATATTTGGTAATCCAAGGAAATTGTCGCCTCCGGAACCTCGGATGATCTGGCTTTCTGAACCCAGAATCCTTACTTTCTTCTTATCCAACAGTTTGGGTTCTAAAATTTCGCTTATTTAAGTCTCATCGAAATTATCTTTATCCCTAAATAAACACAGAAGAACCAACCTAGTTGATTGATTTTGTGCAAATAGGTTGATGACCTCGAACTGTCGTCTAGATTTAGGTAAAAAAGAATAGTTTTATTGTGAGAAAGATTCTAAAGTCATCGATTTGACATTGTGCTACGCGCTTGTACTCCAGCCAATCGATTTTACCACCGCGGTTCAATTGACTTATGCCTACTCATTGGAAATAAATCCTGTTTGTTTATTGTGTTAAGGTTCGGAACTATAATTTTGCTTATGCGAAAGATTAAAATCAATTCCCACTGTATTCTAGCTGTCGATTGCTCAAGGAATAGAAAATTGCTTCTTTGCTATCTTCACTTGTTTTAATGATTAGTCGTGCCAGTTTAGCTCTCCTTTTGCAGACCGGCACTCACTGCTGCCGATGCTCATTCTAATCACTGGGTGCATGCTCCGTCCACGCCACCACTACTCTGCCGCCCTATGCGTTACGTAGCTCTCAGACAATAGGTGATCGGTATTTTCTTAGCTCATCCTTATTCTGTTCCAATCCTAATGTATGTTTGCACCTGGTCGGCTCAATTAACTTTTACGCTATGGCTCCATTAAGCCATTTAATTATCATAGCTAGAAAGAATCCTTGATAGTCAAAGTTGACATTTTTCGCTGCTAGAAGATCTAACCACCAATAACCTTTAGTATCTTTAGTTTGACTCCTAATTACCATAGGAGTTTATCAAATCATGATTCTTTTTTGGATATCATTAGATTCTATTTTGGTAGACATCTTTCTTCACTGCCCTCACAATTTGTCATTTCTTTAAAACGTTTGTCGTTCACTGAAAAAAAGACGCTTTACCGTTTCTTGTTATTGTCATGCTCATCCCATTTGTTTGATAAGTCGAGATCTCAATCTAAATATGTGGTGCTTTACCACCACCTCAAAGTGCGTTCCTGCTAGCAAGCTCTATCCAATTATAGTGCGACCTTACGATTCATTTAGATCGTAAAAACTTAATGAATCTTTTTTATTGCGGTTTATTGAGTAAGTGTCTTGATTGTAGCAGCCTCATGAATGACTCTGGGTTCTTTTCTGTCCTGGTTTGCTGCTTTCAGCAAAGCAGTATTTATTTTCTATTTTGTGGTTGAGAAATTGCCTTACTTCTGTGATCCGCGTCATCGTCGGGGCTAAGGAAAAGTCACCGCAATGTGATAATTTTGGTGGCGCAATTTCTTGATTTACTTGTTAAAAGCTTGACTGCTTTTCCTCCTTTTTAGAAGTTCAACAATAATGATTCCGGTGAGACACTGCGCAAGCTCCTTGTGGACGCATCTCTGGCGGCTGCCAAGGCAAGTCTCTCTGACGACGATGATGCCGAAACCGATGCTGATAACGGTGAATGCGAAGATGAGGACAATGACATGGATGTTGACGATGGCCTTTCGACTTCGGATGAACCCTATCCGAATACTCCCACCTCCGCCAATATCACGGAAACTGAGGAGACGGAGGAAGAAGAAAGTACGCTGCGGCAAAATATCGACGACACTGTCAATGTTAATAATACTGCGTCATCTTCTTCGTTTGATGCGGGTCTAGCGTCGTCTTCCTCAAATATTCTTGGGGACTCTGGCTCCTCACATCGTGGTAGATATAACCACCCTGGTCAGGTGATTCTGGTGGCTTTGCAGAGGTTGGAAGATGGTGAGACAGGAAAGGACTCTGGAGACGACCTGGGAATGGGTCTTTTATCGGAGATTGAGAGAGCGAAATTGAAGTCTGCTATTCCTAGTGCTGTGCTGCCTTTAGTACGTTGTCTTGCACTGGATCTCTTCGTCTCCGAAGCACAAATTAAAAGGCTAAGATCGAGAGTCAGACGTCTTGGACAGAGAGTGAGTATCATACAACTTATTTGGTTGTGTAAATGAATGATTATCTCCTACAGTCAGCGGCCGTTATTCTCAACTTTGCATTCAACAAAATGCTTTTGGGGATGGAGTACACGTGCTTGGAGATTTCAAACAGATAAAATGGGATAGCGCAGACGAATGTGGTATTCGTTCAGCTCTTGTATTTCTTTCTGCCCACTTCCCACTTGACATTCGAAACGTTTTATTTTCTGGTGTCACATTATTTCAGTTATTGCATTGACCTTTCAAATTTGGCTGAAGCAAGCTATTTCCTGGGAAATGAGTTAAGTTCTGCTATTTTCTACCCAGGACTGTTCTCCTTCATCGCCTACTATTTCTTTGCCATCAGTTTGGACCTGTCAGATCCGGCACTTTGGATCCGCCTTCCATTCTCTTATATGTTCCACTTTGTTTTAGCTAATTCTAGACGTTATATCGATTTGTGTTCGACTTTATTAAAGTGTCGTTTTATTTGCAAAGCTTTATATTCTCGAATCTATTTAGTTATAGTTCTGCGTTTGAATGTATGGCCATTTTTTATGTTTATGTGCCCAGCGTTTTGTATGCCATCTTGTAAAATAAAAAGACTAATAGTTAATGAGCTATTGGTTCAGAACACACTTTATTCCAAGACTAATCAGGTCTTTCGTAGATGAAAGCAATAGACACTTAAAAGAATGGTTCAGGGAGTCCCGGAGATTCTCTCGAGGCCAATAATCTTCTAGTTCTATCAACTGAGGGCTTTGAAATTTATGATTTAGAGCGATTTCAGTGGTAGTTCCCATTTACGTACTAATTTCCGTATATTGCGTATTGAACTTATCGAACGATTTCGTCATCCTCTCGACTGCGTTCCGTTTTCTTTCAACAGTTGAGGACCCTTTTACATCCCCGAGACCGTTTTACATTAATTTATTTTCTGGAATATTGTGTAATTTCGTTCTTGATTGGGTAAGCAAAGGTTATTTTCTCTGAAATATGAATGAGTATCGACAAGAATCAGTAGTCACCGTTGACGGAGTATAAAACAAGCGCCATAAGTTTATTATTTTGAGATCTAAGTGCTTTTTAGAAGGCGCGGTTGCTTTGGAACCCTATCATTAGAGGAAAGAAATCGAATAATGGACCATCCTCAAAAAAACTGGAATAAGAGAGGACAAGAGGGAAGTCAGTTATCCCAGCCACGTTGACCGCATTCTTCGATTTCCCTTTTTTGTAGCTTCTATTGCAGTTATCTACACGTGCATCCAGCGTGTGGCACTTTAGTAGATCGTCTTTCCAACTCTATTTCCCCTTCATTGTTCTAGGTCACTCATTTCTGAAATGCTCTGGTCATCGAATGACTAGAACCCTCTTAAGTCGTTCTTAGAGTTGCTAGCTCACCCGTTCATTCATCTATCTCCTGCCTTTACTCGAAGATGGGCTTAATATGAAAGCGGGGCAGGGTAGGTCTTGAAGGTTTACCTAGTCATTTCTGGCAAACGAAAGAACGAATCGCATAAGAGTCCACGGACAATATCGCACTTTGTTGATTTCTATTTTATCCTTGCATCTGGCCCGGAACTTTGCGCCTTTAGAGGCTAACCTCTACATGGCTTGTTAAGTGATTCAATTCTTGATAGTATTTCTAAAAATGCAGTTTTTCAAAGCGCTAATAAGGTTTTCAAAATACATCTGAATCCTTCTGGTGATCCATGGCGCTCGCAAAATGCTCAGCCCATTCACAATCGGGTAGGTGTGAGTAGGCCTTCATTTTTTGTGACCAAGTCCACCTTTAAAAACAATAGCCGAGCGTTAATAAACTGGGTTCGAAACTCCCTGGTTCGTAACTGAGCAGCGTTCGGAAGATACCAGGCTTTAGAAATCCTGCATCTTCTGAATCGAAAGCTGCGCCTGTTCCCCAAAGAGGTAACCTATCTTTACTTGCTCTGAGCAACCATGAGATACACCTTTGGCGTTAAATATGCATCCTGTCGCACTTGCAACTGCTGACCAGAATGCAAACACCTTTTGAATTCTAACCGAAAACCTGGGTTGGTCGAGGCCTACTATAAATCGTTTTCCAACGAGTTTCATAGGGCCAAAGGAAGAAGGGAAAACGATTGGATGCCATTGTGGAGTTGTGGTCAGGCTTTGACATGTTTGAGTGAAATCACAAGGTCATGCGGTGGGTTCTAGTAAGGGAAGCGGATAAGAAAGCGTTTGGTGTGTGAAAGCACCGATGCATTGGTTAACTACTTCGACTATTTTTTTCAAAGATACCTGTTCAACCTTTGTATTCTTTTTTTCTCTTTTCAAAACGCCTCGGTGTTCTTGTGCTGTCCCCTTGTGGCATTCTTGATTTGTGTGTTTGGATAGAAATCGTAGACCTCTTAATGTTCACTTTTCTGCTCTTGTCTAGACGATGGTAGAAGATGGTAAAGAGGCGGTTGAATCAATGGTTCTAGGTTCAGTAATTTGTGTTCATTAATCCTAGATGGAAATCGGTTCTAAGTGTCGCAATTCAATGTCGAAGAATCATGTGCGTTGATCTGCTCTAGCTGGGTTCGACCTATGTTGGATTGCTCTTTCAGAATTGAGTTTTACGAAAATGTGTTCTAATTGTTATTTATTATTTTCAGCTTACCGATCAGGAAGCGGCAGCTGATGAGGCCATTGAGCGATTGTGCCTTCGTTGTCATAGTCTAGAAACTCGTTTGGCTGACGCCCAGTCAGCAGCATCAGCCAATTCACTTGGTCTTGACGGTGGCGCTAGTGGTGATATCACCCCTAATCATACTCCGACACCCTCTGAAAATGGTGGAAGAGGTCGGCTAAGTCCGGTGCTAGAGCAAGTTGAAGATACCGAAGAGATGGAATGCGAAGAACCAATTGCTGGACTGGTGACGGTGAAGTCTGAAAATATCGATTCGGAAGATCTTCACGCGAAATATTCCTCCTTGATTAAGCTCTATGAAGCAGCCCTGAAGAGGTGCATAAGGTCGACTTGTTTATTATTGTGTTACTCATCTGAGGAACCCCAAAGTATTTGGAACATGGTTGGAGATTGGTCTTCCTGTCTGACCCTGTTGACTGGCAAAGTGTTTCATATTATTTAATGGGTGGTTGGTGATAAGAAGACTTAAATTGGATAAGGGTCCATTTTTTTGAGGCTTTCTATTCATCATCTCCTCCGTCGTAAAGAACCTTGCAGTCCTGGCTATCGACAAATCATAAGACTTTCATGCTAATCTTTCAGCTTGTTTTGATGGTAGTCATTCCACTATTTCCGTTCAGATTCGCCTGCTGTCTTCTAAATGTTTTCATGCTTAAACTTGGGTTTGTTTGGTCCATCATTTAATGTGGTCGCAAAGGCTAGCCGAGTTTCCCAGCCTCAGGTGGTCATCTTACGACTTACAGCTGAAGCTTCGTTCCTGGGGCAAACTTGTATCCTGCTAATTTTTCATCCGGAATCTCGCGTTTCAGACTGTGCACCCGGTGATGCCACCTTCGGAGTCCACTAAATCTCAAAGTGATACATATTCCAAGACGATTGGGATAAGTTTGGTTTTGGGTAAGGGGGGGGGGGGGGAAAGGTGACTTTAATTCACACTTGCACCCGAATGTCCAAAGTGAAAAACGAGAGGGACTTAGCGTAAGTTTATATTTTTCCCGCGCTTGCTCTTGTCGATGATTTGCTGCCAAATTAGTGTCTGTGGGCAAATATACAGCAGTTTAATTAAAATGTACAAAACAAGCATAATATATTTACTTGCATAATAAGAGGAAGCCTATTTATCTGTTTGACATTAATTAAACTATGGTTTTATCCCTTGGAATTCTGTTCAAAGTTTTTATCCATTTTGCCTTTGCAGCCATCATTATATCCATTTCTCTCGATTGAGATTTGAATTGTAAGTTGTTACATCTGGTGATGGGAATGTTTGCCTATTCATTATTGTGACCGCCTTCTTGTTAGGCTTCACTCATCTAATTCGCTTTAAACAACCCCCAGCATATTCAAGTCCTTGCGTCCTAGAGATTTTTCAATCGAGGACAAATGTCTTTTATTCACTGCTTGCTAATCATTGGTTCTCTTTTTGATATTTTCTTCTCATTCGCTAGTCTCACTTTCTACCCATTTTGTTTGCCGCTACCATACATGCGACGGGGAACTAAACAGCCAAACGTTTTTCTCATCGTGCTTAGTAATTGTTGGTAGAAGGAAATTCCGTGTTTAACATCGGGTGAAAGTTGTAAAAAACTTGACTTTGATAACAACCTCGACTCTGTTCAAGTCGTTAAGCCATCACTTTTTGTTATTATGAGTAGCAAACTGAAGAGCTTGTCATAAATTTTAACCCAGTTTTATTTATCTGAGTACCCGAGTCAGTTCACCTACTTGGACTGCTACCATAGATCGCATCTCTGTTTATCATATCTTCAGCCACGTCAGAAGTCTTTTATTTTGGCGAATAAATTAACAAATGATCGCTTAGGGAGGCCTTTTTCGGAACAGCACCACTGAATATGATTGAATAAGCTTGTATAAAATTATCTGACCAATGTGGAAATAGATCGTTTACGTCCGGCTCATCACGTGAATTTGTACCCAGCTATCGTGGGTGCATGTTTGTTTGTGAGTAGTGAACGTGATTCCACAAGAACCTCAAATTTTTGCAGTTATTTATACTTCATTTTTTCACCGTCCCAGACCCTGGCAAACAGATGTAGGACAATCGACCCACTAGTCACTTTCGAGGGGTTTTTTTGGATTGATAGAGACGTCACATACTTGTTCACGTGGCTTATAGCGGCTAAAATGACCTCTCGGTTTCGTCTGCAGGATGTTGCAAAGGTCCCATTTCTCTCTGCTAATCAACTACCTGGACGTGAGAACTGAAAGCGAAATCACATCGTTGTTTTAGTGACCAACGTCCAATTCGTTTATCTATGGTAATAATGCGCCTTTTAAAAGCAAGCCTTTACTGTAAATGCTTTCGCCTCTTCTGTGCAGTTGCTGGTGCGTTCACATTGTAGCCGACTCCGGATGTGCTATGGTTGTTTTTTTGTCCGTTGCCCTCACCCACACATTTGAAATTGAACGGCAGTGTATTGGGTTCATAAGTCGTACTTGCTGAGTCCGGGTCGGTAATCACTGATCTGCGTCCATGTCATGTTGGCGCGCTCCATAACACTTTAAGCTCTCGTTTAAAGGGGAAATAACTTTCATTTGTAAATGTTTTAGAGGGATAGAATCAGTCTATTTCAGTCGATTTTCGCCGATGTTTTTCCACCCAGCGGCGTCGTCTAAGTTTAGTCTTTGAATCGTCACTGCATTTCCTTCAGCGAACAGCCTTCAAATGATATTTTAATAAAATGGAGGTTGGAATAACCGATCGCTATACCTATCAACGCTTACAAACTTTGATAAAAAACAGGAACATGATTGCAGTTGGTCACTTGTCTGGCAAACGAGCTCGAATATGTTATTTTATCTGTTTTTACCTTGCAATCTTTAAGGCTTACTCTTTTTGAACTGAACAATAGAGCAGTGTCGGGATAAATGCTTATCTCCTCCTGACAGAAAAAAAGTGCGCTAAAAAGATCGAGTTTTTGGTGCACCTTGCATCATTAAAGAGCAATGGTGATCAGATATGCCAATCCATCGGTTAATCTCGTACCAAAATATCTGTTATCGTGAGGTTAAAGAAACTGGCTGCATTCTAGCTATTGTTAAAATAGACTTGCAACCCAATCCAAGATTTTCTCTTATCGCCAGATTCTTTATTCGTTATCGATTGAAGAAATATACACAATCCCTCCTGCCTTACTAGCTTTCTCTCTCTCAAGTTACATTAGACCCAACTTATTTTGTCTGACTGCGCGTGAAAGGTGGTAACCTAAGGGGAAGTGCTAGGGGAATGGGTGCAGGTGACTGCCCCTCCGACTGACAAGGCAGAGGGAGTTGCTCTAAAGAAACGTCTAGCTAAAATTAGCATTTTCTTAAGAGGATTGAAAGTTTAGTCAGTTTACAACCACTTAAGAAGACTTCTAAGCCACTTTTTGTGGTGGGCTTGACGAGGCCTGCTTAGGTGCTGATTGAAATGTTTTTACATTAGGCAATGAAGTCAAGTGCTAGCACTTCTTATGAGTTTGTTCGTCTAAAATGAGGTTATTTCAACCCTGTTTGTTTATTTAAACCTTTGGCGCAAGTGAAATACGCGCGGTAGCAGGTACCACTCGGCGAACTCAATCGCCATTTGTATAGTCTTGAAGTACTGAAGAATACAATTTAAGTGTCCGTCCTGTTGATTTTTCTAGAATGTTTTTCCATGAAGCCCTACTAATTGGCATTTGGTTTCCATTAGTCTGTTTAAATTCTCGTATGGCGACCTCTATCATCATCTTATATCAGATCTTTGAATTTCTTCATTTTTTCAAAGCATTTTTCGAAGGGTAGGTCTCGAATGATCCAATGCTATTGGTGCAAGTCACTTCTTGGGAACGATTTGGTCCTAAGAATCACTTTCTAGGGGCCTCTTCTTTTATCGCCTAAAAAAATGTCTTCGCTTCTTTTTTGCTGCATTTGATTTGGTATTTATTGTGAGCACAACGAATGGCCAGGTGTTTTCGTATGACTTTTATTGTAAGAGAATTTGAGGATTTTCAAAGAGACTTCCAAAATTCAAGTCTTTGTGGTTGAACCAACAGGACCTTATCCTCTAAAATTTTGAGTTCGATGTTCTTCTGACTATTTCAACTTTGTACCATTCCCCTAGCTATATTTCGGACGGCGATAGTGTTTGGTGTACACCGAACTACCTATTAAATAGACACTTGTTCAAATCCTACCGTTATGTTACCGGAAAGAATTCGCCTCGCTTTGATCATTTTCGTTATGTTTATTTTAGATTAAATTCAGTTGTGAAAATACTGATTTTAAAATAAGTTTACTTCATTTCAGAGTGTCTAGTATTTTCTAGCTCTATGTAACTGGAAAGTCATCAATGGAGACACCACGCTTGTATCAGACGGTTATTACTTTTAAGTAGCTATTGGGGGGCTGGCCTGTGTAACATACGGTGATGCCATCTGTTTCTTAGCCGGAGGTCCCTTAATTATTATGCCTTCAGTGGGATTTTTCGACTTTTTAGAGAGGAAGATCTGAAAAGGGACCTAGAGGCTCTTCGAATGACCCAGATGAAAAAGTCTCCTGTTGAGTCGGAATGTCAAACAGACGGGGTGAGTTTCGGCCCTCGAATATCTTCTCAATTTTAAAACATGCTTTCCTTTCAATGGATTGCTTTACATCGATAAAAGTTGTTCATTAACTACCTTAAGCTTCCATCCTACAGGTAGAGTCGGTCCACTCTGGAGCATTGGCATTGAGAGGATGTTTCAACAGTCCTTTTGATTCCATCTTCACGATTGTCTCTGAGTGTAGAAGTTTGTTTGAGATAATTTCTCAATCATCCCTCCTGATTCTGGCTATTATTCCGTTCTTCACCACAAAGATCTAGGCCCGGTTGTAGTGACTATCAAAATCTGCATTCACTAAACCCTGTAAAGACAACCGCCACTAAAATCTACTCGTTCTCGGAGCTCTATTAAATTAACCTATCTCAATTTGATCATTATTGTTTCTCGGGTGCTAGGTCACTAGAGACATTGGAAATTGCAAAAAGTCTATTTCCTACACTACTGCTTTCAAATTTTTATATGAAACAACATTTGTGCGCATCTGTGACGCCACTTGGTGCACAGGACCAGACACTGCTTGACTCGACATTTGGGATGCTGAATGCATATTCACTAGGAATCCAAACCTTAGCTTGGGGATTTTCGTTCTTGCCTACTGATGCTAATTTACGAACACATCAAATAGTTATGACCCTTAGTTGGGAGGTAGCTGTTAAGAGCCTAGTCAACATAATGCTGCACGCTCCAATTTCAGCCTTTTAACTACGGAGTTCTTCCAGGCCCGACCAGGAAGCACCACTGATTATTTAGAACAGAGGTGGTAGTGTTGGACCAAAGGGAAATGAGCTGATTTTCTCAAATTTACAGGAGAAATTGTCGCTAATACCTCCGGCTCTAGTGGGTTCCAAATTCTGGGCACCATAAGTCTGGAAACATTTGCCTTCGCCCTGGATACACCTGAGTTTGCTGATTTTCGGGATTTAACCAGTCCTGAAAATAGGAGCCCTAGAAGCGAAAAATCGCTTTGGAAATCCGGCTTCCATGATAATTTGAAGGGAACTTAGATTGTGGGCGGGTAATAAGAATTTATAATACGCATGAAAAAAAATTTTACTGTCATGGTCACGTTAAGCACTCAATCGGACTTGTAAAATTTGATACAAGTGAATGCTGAGGTGATAAAAAAGGGTATTTCTTGATAGGAAATCCCAAAAATTCCTCATCTGCAATAATGAGCTGAATCGGCCCTCTGAAAAAGAGCGTAATTTGTCTAGATCTTCTCTGTATTAGTCTCGTTTTTTAGCTGGAGCAATGAATAGGCACTATGAAATCGAACACCAAAAGGAAGCTAAGTGAAAAGTTGCTTCTAGGCCCCCACAATCCTCTATTGAATGAAAACAAAGTGGAAATATTCTGACGCTTATTTTGATCTCTAAATGATGACACCTGCATATATGGGTTAAATGTGTGACAAATATGGATTGCACCGTGTTGGCACAAGTTTCCTTTGTTTAAGCTTATTTTTATTTCCTTTGTTTTTCAGACTATGGAATACGATTACGACTCGACGACAGAGGAGCGGGGTACGTTGCTTCATCTTTACACTTTGCATTTTCGTTCCCCATGACCTTCTCTTAGTACCTCATTTGATTGACCTGATTCTTGGCCGATTCTTATGTGATGCTCCTGTCGCCTCCTCACTATTTCATTAATCACTTTCACAACATTAGATTATGGAGATGAGGATGAATCGGACTGGCAGACAATAGTCCGACGACCTCGCGACGGGCCTCTGGTAACTTTTCACGAGCGCACGCATGTAGTGCTCATTCTAATCGCCTCGGTTTCTTCTTGCTTTATTATTTCTCTCCTATTAATTGCATGTGTGTGTGTGCGTACGTGTGATTTTCGAACTAATTAACTTGAAGCTATTGTATAGTTGTTCGTTAATGAAATGTTTTTCAATCGCTAGTTATTCTGCAAAGTTTGGCTAGATAACCAGTTAATCTTGGTTGAATTACTCAGCTAAGATGCTTAGGGTCCAAGCTCAAATTGAGAGTTCTCGGTACTATACATCTTGAAAGCTGATTCTGTTAACTGGGCTTGCACCAATAGGTTTTGAACCCACTTTATCTTAGGAGATAGGCGTGATATTTGTTTAAGTATGAAATGCTTTAATTTCTGCAGTTCCTGGTTAGGTCTCGCATTTCTTCTCTGCGCACAAAGAATTAACGTTTAATTTTTCTGAAATTCGTGCCGAAAAGCGGGTTCATCACCTCAATCGTGTCGTTTGAACTTCATTGATGACACCTGTCTGGTAATAGACTTGCTCATTCAAAGTGCGAACTCTTGCTTTTGTCTGACGATTCCTGTTTTTTGACCTCTTCTCCTTAATCTTGATCGGCTGAAATGCTAGACTTTTTGTGAATCATTCACAGAAATGATCAAACAACTGGAGTGTTCACCTAATCAGTTTTTGAGTCTCATCAAATGAATATTGGAATATCTTGGCCTTCGGACCCATCAGACTATGGGTTTCAAATCCTTTTGTGCATATTTATTTTCAACTTGATCGGTTTAATTCTAACTGATTATTGCATCTTCTAATCCTACATGATATGAGCATGGAGAGGTTCCAACAATCTTTTCATATGGCACTCTTCATCTGATCTCGCATTGTCTTTCTGACTGTAGCCGTCTCCAGTGATGACCGACGAGCGATCAATAGCAGCCCCGCCATTGCGCCCGCATCCAGACCCCGTTCCTCAAACCTCCCAATTTCTCGCGACGCCAGAATAGTTGGTGGATGTGGAAGTCTTGATGCTGATGCGCCCCCTCCTAGACCCCCAAAACCTCTCATGTCTGGTAAGAGGATATTTCGACCCGATTTCCTTTCAATGTTAGGTTAACCCCTATCCCTGCTATTCTAGTGGTGTCGATTGCCACCACCACTTCGTCATCACCTCTTCTATCTGGTCGTCTCAATCTTGCCGCTTTGCCTGATTCTGAGCGAATCCTACTTGATTCTAAGGAGGATCCGTTAACCTCGTCCAATGGTGTAAATCACTTTTACGAATGTCATATGCAGCGTATCAGAGTGGGAACAGCCGGTGCTTTCGCCAAGAAACGACCGCCGTCACGTTACGCATCCGCTTTTGTGAGTCCCCTTATGATTATTATGTTTATATGTTGTTTTGATGCCTAGGATAACTCACAGACATTTCTTCCAATGGCTTAGTGCTTTTCTAGTTTACTGGGTGGTCTGGTTTTGTACTTCGCAGAGAGAAAATGGAAGTCCACATTTTCTGACGTCACCTTGTGATTAGGATCAAACTGCGAATATATAAGGACAGGTAACCAGTTTAAGAGTTCAATAAGTTTGCTTTGCTCACCACTGACCAATTCTTCTGAAGTCTTAACTGGGACCTTCAGCGTTGGTTGGGAAGTTATTTGGTAGCGAGAAAATTTAAACAGAATGCCACTGTTAAGTATCTGCATTGGAGTGATATTTGCATCCTTTCACTTCGAAGCGCTAGCACTTGTCTTGGGAGTTGGTGTTTCCTTTCCCTTCCATTTTTCGTGTTTTGCGGGACTGTCTTTTCTCCTGTGCTTACTCGGATTTATATGACCTGACATTTGGCCTAAAATGGGGAGAAGTGTATCAGTTGACGTCCGCAGCTTGGGCCTCCTTAAGTAAATCATAAAAAACTGGATTTCCCGATTTCTGCTATTGAAATCTCAATGTTTTATCTTTTTACCTTCGAAGCCCTGAAATCATTTTGTGCTGACTGGCTGTTTAATAAACAGAAACTGTTTGCATAAAAATCATGAGAGTCAACCTTCTCATATTCAATTGATCTTCGACTACCGTTCTCCTGGCGAAACTCCGACGTCAGATTTCGATTACCTTTATATGGTTTCCCTCACGGTTTGTTGAAAAATTAAATGTTTCTCAAGGCTCTTAATTTGAGGCTCATTAGTTTTTATTTGATTGTGTCACACAGCGGCCTTATCAGCTTAGTTTCACATCAATTTCGTCCACTTAAAATATTTGTTTATGAGAATCGCATGAAACGAACAGTGTCGTAACCAGATATCACTTTCCCAACATCGAACATTGAATAGCTTCAGCTCTTGTCTTAGTGCGCTCGTACCCCTTATAATCGCCCTCGTCTGATTTATTTCACTGTCCACTTCAGCGAAATGCCAACAACCTCGAATCTTCCACGTCTTTTACCCCGTGAGTTTTCTGACCGGTCCATTATTAATTAAAAAGAGACTGTGGAGTTGGTTGTCCCGACATTTTTTTTTCTTCAGGTCGACCTCCGCCTCTTCCATGATTCCAACTCAATCGAACTTCAAACCGGGTATGTTGATTCACACAATTTATCCATACGCCTTTTTTCTTCTGAAAGAGATGAAGAGATGATTCATTTCCCTTAAAAGCAGTATTTTCTATTTAGATCTGCCTCTTCTTACTTGGCATTCTCTACTAACATAAATGCTCTAGGGGAACGACGATTCTCGATGCCGCCATTGGCATCTGGAGGCTTGTAACACAATGGCTTTGATGGTCTCACTCACACTTTTTTGACCTCTGTGTGGAATCGAGATTATGGGTTTTCTACTTTTGACTGCATTTTTTTATAGCACGAGATAGTGTGAAGTTTTCAGGAGGAATTCGGCTAACTCCCTTGCGATCTGTCGAAGGTATTCAGTTTTAATGGCATGGCGGTAGCGAAAGCGCCTATCTCATATGATGAGTCAGATTCGAAACCCATCAGCGTACTTTCAATGACGTTTAATCATCTAAATAGGAATGACAGAACGAGAGATCCTTGCTGCCCTTCCTGCCACCCCAAGATAAGAGTTGGTAGGCGCCTTCAAGCAGTTTGGGCTCGAGTTAGTGCTCGTCTATATACTGTCTAAGTAGTATATAATTTTTATTCTGGTAATTGCGGTGTAATCGAGGAATCCGTGCTACTGAGCCAACGTATTAGTCGGATACACGCTCCTGGCAAAGAATTATAATTGGATCTGCTGCTCCTACAAGGCACATGACACATCCTGTTTGTCATATGCTTCACACCTTAGATTTCAATCGTACTTTCGTCCTATTAACTTCTGTCAGATTTCACGAACGGGTGTGATCTCGGATTTCGATCGAGCAGTGAGATTGATTAGATAGGAAGTCTTCCCCGATTCCTAGTTATTTTTTTTACATATCCTTTGATCCAGCACAGCTTAATGAAGGAGGAAAAACTGCGCTCTAGTAGCTATGGTCCTCAGAAAATAGCAGTCTCATTCGTCATACTTATGGAGTAGGAAACGTTCATTCAACCGCGGCGTTCCTTTCATCTCGTTTTCAACAAATCTGATCGTAGTTCAGCAGTTCGTTGAGCAGATGAAATGTCATTATTCTCACACTCGTCACATTCAGGAGTATTCATACAGGCACCTGTGATCTTAATGAACAACCTAGTGGTTTACTCAAGGCTTCAGTAAAAGTGAGGAAAATTGAAGGAAATGGTCTCATTTGATGAGTATCATTTTTGTACCCCACCAAAGCGTTGTATACATCCATTTCGAATATCCCATTCTATTCTCAGGATCTGTAAGTCCAGTATCCTCCACCCATCCTATTTACTTTGGTACCGCTCCCAGTTGGTCTTCCCTTTGTTTGCTGACATAAAGCTGAAATTAGTAAAATTCAACTGTAATATTAGTACAGCAACGTACCATCCATATTGTGGAGCAGTGGTAAAATAAGTAAGATCTTCGATATCAGAAGATCTTCGCTGATTTCTGTCACCCTGCTTCGCCTAACCAATCTAAAGTGAATCCATGACTATTGGATCCCAGAATTCAGTTGCTTCATTAGAACGGAGTGTTAGTGCTCGACCATTTGTAGCATCTGCGAAGTCTACATAAGAACCCAATATTGTGAGTTGAGCGATTTTTTGGAGCACAAATAAAGTGCAATTAATGCGCACTTAACATGACTCAGCAGGATATTCGCTTTGCTTCGCCAAATTGACCATCAAGCGTTATAATTGGGAATAGTTATTTTAAGTTTCACATCTACTTATGTGCGTTTCAGTAACTATTGCTTGTTAACTTACAGAATCAATCCCTGCTTGTGGGTCCCCCCGAAGTAACTTTATCCCCCATCCTCGATCGCCTTTCTGTGTACCTTTAGGGGATTTGCGTGAAGCTCTTGCAAGTAAGCATATTTGCCCTTTTTGTGAACTATTCTATGATAAATTAATTCCTAACAAAGCTTGATTTCACGTAAAAGGCCTCAAATCAGCCGCTGAACGCAAGCCGAATTTCGAATCCCGATCCAATAATATCAATCCTCCGACTCTTCCTATTTCAAAGAATTCTGCCTTCTACCCTCCCGGTCCCCATCCGCTTGTTGACTCTTTCCATGGTAATGAGAAGTAAAGTCAATAATCTTGGATTTCGTAGATTCTCATTCTTCGTCGTTGAATTATCACCGAACAATGTCTCAGCCCAGTCACCCTTCCACCACTGAGGTAAATGATAACTTTACTGTATAAAAGTTTAATAGACATCTATTTTCAGCGTTATCGATTTTTCTTTTCAGCAGAATGTTCGTAGCCCTGATTGGACAGATTCGGCATCACCAGAGGCTCAAAAACGCAGTTTCCAAGCGCCTCCTTACCTACATCATCACTACCCTCGTTACTCTCCCGCCTCGAGCCACGGGTCCCCTCACACCTCTCCAGTTAAATCTAGTAGTGCCTTGGAAAATGCTGGTACCAATGAGGGGGGAAGACCTGTTCCACATGTCGATGAGATCCCAGTTTCCTTGTTCGCCCTCAAGCAGTCAAATTCGATGCGTACGTTAATTTGAATTCACAATAAGGGGTCATATCCGCTTATTTTACGGCATCGTCCACTACTATTTATTTCCTTTTCGATGTGGTGTCCTTATCTGGCTCTGATACTCAACAGTTGGCTTTCATTTTTTTGATTGATTATTAGGATTCAGTAGGTCTTGAGGTAATATTTCACTTGTTTTATCATTAGAGTTACTCCTGATACTCTTTTATTCCCTTGTTCCTTCACTTTCCCTCGGGGGATCTAGATTGTATAGCTCTTGCATTAGCCTACCAGTCAACTGATGCAAATTAGTTCCATAATTTTCTGCCTAGACATATCTTGTTGGGCCTGTTGGCTTAACGAAAATCAATGGCTCAGGCTTCAAGTTGCTTCTAAACTTTCCTCGAAGAGAGTTGACCGATTTATTTCCTTACCTTGAATGCATCCCTTCTCTCCTGGCAAAGAACTGCAATTGGATCTGCTGCTCCTAAAGGGCACATGACGCACTGTTTGTCATATGCCTCAGTTCAGATATAATTCACCAGCAGGTTGATTTGGATGAAACAAATTTATTTCTGCCTATTTGCTTCTGTCTTTGATCACTTCTTGTGACTTAAATTCCTTCCTTCCTATTGTTTCAATGCTGATACATCAAAAGTTGAAAAAGAATTATTGCCCTACGATCGGACTTTAATTCCCTTCTGCTAGAGCTCAAAGTATTGTCTTGCGATTATATTCGGTGATGACAAACTCTGTAGAGCTTAGTCTGAAGACTGGAGCACTTTAATCGTCTTAATTGCGTGTTTACTCATGCTCTGCAGTTGTGTTAGTACGTTTGTTTGGATGATGATTGATTTTGAACTGAATTGCGTTGGCTTAAATGGCTATTTCTAACTCACGAGTTGTGATATGATGCGGATTAGACTCGGAAAAGGCAGGTCATCCATGTTGCCTTTTTCCCCATGTTCTTGTCAGATAGCACTGCTAAGTGCACACCATCACCCCTGTCTCACCTGCCTTGGCTCTGAAATAAATTTTGTGATTGTAGGCCCGCACATGTATCAAAGATATTGAGAGATATCGTGTTGCCGAGGTTCGTAAATGGGCTTAGGCGACTTGTGGTTGGCATGTTCTCATCAAGTTGGTCGGCTTCCTAACAGTTTGGTTGAGAGTTAACACCAGGACGCTAGAAGATATTGATTGTGCAGCAAATACCGTTTATCTAATGTTTGTTCCTGTTTTCTTTTAGAGAACAATGACCCGCTGCCCTATTGAGTCTATGGTTTCTCAAATTTCCACTATATCCTGCTTCTTAACGTCATTTGCCAATCACTATCCTACTTAACTGTCCGGTCAATCGAGCAATCAACGCTGACCCTTTCTTTTTCTCACCGCATCCCGTCAAGCTTCTTTTTGTATTCTCTTCCACCGGACAAGGACAATTGTGGCATCAAACGCTTGTCAAAATGTCTGTCTACGGCGTCTGGAATATTCATCCCGTGTATTTGTCGCTGTATTTCTGCTGAATAGTGGCAATAACGTAATGCCCTTCCTTTATCCATTTTCCCTGACTGTAAACTGCCCACTTTTCCAGGCACGAGCGAGCGCTGTATTTCTTTTCTTGCCGTTGAATGGCGGAGGCATTTAGTTCCCGGTAAAATCGTATTCGATTTCATTTAGGGAAGTCGAGTTTATGCAGATGATAGACTAATTTAGTCGACAATAGGCATATATTTTGACAGATAGAATGGGATGGGATTATCTGTTGTTCTCTTTTATTAATCTTCTTCTTTCCCATTGTGTCGGTGATGGTTATCTCGGTGGCTGAGTATCCACCCTAGAATCTTCTAGAAGATAAATATGAACCCCTCTGATTTCACCAGACCAGTTGACTGGCTGACATATAGTGGACGATTCTCAACGCTGCCCGAAATTCTCGTCAGCGGCTGGTCTCCACTTATCTGGGAAGCTGTTTGTTCCGCCATAGGGGCAGCCGTAATGAGCATTGAATTTTCGACGATAGGGACTTGTACTCAGATGTCTGTGTGGGACTACTGGCACCGTCTTTATGGTCCCATTCTAACTTCTTCAGCAGTTAATCTTCTGAAACGGGCGCCTGAAAGAACTTCGCAAATGGTTCTTTGCTGTGCTCACTACGGTCGCGACTGCATCTCGTAGGAAATTGATGTAGAATCCTGTATTTTTTTTGATTAACAGGGCGGCTCAGGTTAATTAGAAGTTGGCTGAAGGATAAGATCTTTTTATTATAAAACGATAGAACTTTGCTGGTTTGTTTTAGCATGAGTGAGCCTTAAATTCCCAAACACCGGTTAAATAATTTAGTTGAGGATCAAAACCGATACCTAGTCGTCTAACGGGCGAGATGCAGGCATATCACGTGGTCAAACTAAGGTGATTAAGCCTCACTGGAAAGAAAATGTATTTCCCAACAGGGCAAATCCAAGGCATCTCAATTGAAACTCGCAGTCGCATCCAGCGATCATATTGTATTATGTTAAGGAGCGACAGCGAGTGCTCATTCCTCCGAAGTAGAATTCCTCGCCAGGCTTTGTAAATTGAGACAAACTTGCATTTAGCAGGCGAAAGCTTTCTTATCCTTGAAGTTTTTCTTTCAGTACTAGTTTCTCCAGCGTCCGATTCCCTCCGTCTGTGCGAGAAATAACCTTGCGTTGCTTGAATCTTGAATCGCATGTTAGTACGGTATGAGTGTTCTGTCTCAATTCCATTGAGACCCTCTCCCAGCAGATCTAACTTTCATGTGACCAGATTACAGATTCTTTCTCACGACTTTTGCTACATGGAGTTCATTTAATTTATAAAGGGATAACTTCAGATCAGGTCATCCACATTGAGTTGGTGAAACTAGTGCTTCCAAGAGGCTTTCTCTACCCGATTGCCAGATTTCATGTTTGCGGCTATCTGGAATTACAGTGTTGGGTCTATCTCCTGTGTTGTACGCCATTTTGTTCATGCAAGCCACCTATTTGACAGCTAACTCTCCTTTCTCTTATATTTATTTGTTTTTGTGACTGTGTTATCAGTATGCTGCTCCTTCACGTTAAAAGTACTAGAGAATAGACGAACTATTTATATTGACATGCAATAAATTCAAGCTCTTTGTGTTACAATGCGTTTATTAAAAGTGATAAGACCAAATCATATGATTCCTTGTTTTATTCATCTGCTTGCACTCTAAGTGGCAATATAGCATTTGGAGTCACAGTAGCTTATGCGCCAAGTATGCCTTCAATAGCTTAGAGCAGAGAGAAGATCGAGTATTCAGTCAGAGGTACGTCTACTTTATGCTGCGCTGTATGGTGTTGTGTCACTGCCACTCGATTTCACGCTGTTAGTGTAGCAAAAATCGTGAAGTAATGTAAATGCTCAAACAAATAATAAATGTAGCCGGCGCTAGGTGATCAATGTTGGGTGTGTAAGTCGGTAATCATAAGTTAATACCCACACACAGTGCAAAAATTGAAACCTAAATGGCCTCTTTATAGTTACCCTTAGTCATCCCCTTCAAGGATAGAGGCGAAAATGTCAATAAATAAAACCCGAACTCTATTAAAGAGACCGATAATTGAACATCTCCCTCACCTTTTTTTAAGATACTGAATAGCTATTTCTATTACGATCGGGTAATGTCGTGCCAGCTAGGATGTGAATAAATTTTGAGGTGGTGAGACGCGAGATTTTAATCTCGGTGGCGAATTGTACTGTTCTATTGTCAAATGAGGCCATGAGTAACAGTAATAGCGATATTCTTCGCTGGTAGGGCAGACATTTGATAAGGTTAGCGTGTATGGTTATGGATGGTTGAATGGTTGACTTAATATTTCTCTTTACAAATAACTCTACGTTTAATATTCTCCATAAGCCATCCCCTTTGAATCTGTTGCGTTGCACTGGAGTATGTTGATCAACATTTTTCACGGGTGGCCTTGTGGTTTGTGTAATTTAATAATTAGTCCATGTTCTCACGTCAATGACAGCTTGAAGGTATTCCGTATAACGCAGGCGCAGGTCATCTGCAGTAGAGTAATTAGTCGCAGATCGGTCTACTTCGAGGCAATAGCTGTTTACCCATACGCTGATTGTTATACAGACAAATAAATCAACAATTGTAGTACAAACAGCATGCTTTCAAAGTGAATGAAAATTTAATTTGGAATGAAATCGTAAATCTCACCCTCGCGTTAAGCACGTCAGGATGAGTAAGTAGATCTGCTGTAAGTTCTTCACATGATCACAATTTCACAATGACAAGACATGGTGTGTTAAAGCAATGTAACTTTCGGATTAAACGCCTCACACTTCACTCTTTTTAAATTTTGCTTAACAGTCTCCGTCTTCTTGCTGGTAAATTTTTTGCTGATTGAGCCTAGCCCTCTAACTCTGTGACCGTAATTTTATGCCATATCATACAGTGGAACCAACCAATGTTTTTTTCGAAATTGGAACAAAATTAAGTACCATGTTTAAGCAACTGATTCCTCTCCCGTTATTCAATCTTTTATGTTCAATAGGAACTGATTCAATCAGCTAATCAGAATCTCAAACCCTAAATGAAAAGAAAAAAATGGGAGCAGTGAGGCGGAATAGTGTTTATTCTTGCGACTCTTCACCGAAAACAAGAAAACAATCCCAGACTATGGACAGGATTCCTTCAAAGCAAACGACACTAATTCAAGTAAATAAAAACAATATTCCATTTTCAACTATTATTCTGGGATAACCAGGACCCGGCGTAATTTTCCTACCGAGTTTCCAGTGCATTATTAACTAATCTACCACTATCCTGATCCGATTTGAGAAAAATGCCAAAATCAAGGAACGTCATCTTCATTATAGAACAAACGTTCAATTTCTTTTCAACCCCTCCTTAATCACTGAAAATTAGCAGTCTTCAATTCCTGGATAGATGGTGATGAAATTGGACAGCCCCTGAATATCCGTTGCCACTTGCTTTTAGTTTAGTGAGAGTTTGTTATCCTTATCACGAGCATACAGAGCAGAAATTATTACTCCGCAAGTTAAAAGATAGGATGCAGATCCGTTCTATTCATTTCACAAAAAGTGATGTTTTGCTTAAAGGAACTATTTTCAATCATCCACTTGTTACCCGTAAGTTAGGTAAATAAAATATTCACAGACTTCTCTTAACTAGGACATCAACAAAAAGGACGCGAAACCGAAGTGTAGAAGTTTAGTTCGGTAGAATAATATGTTCAGGTGAAAATTATTTGGAACATATTTTGTCTAAAACGCTTTGAGCTTATTTTACTAGACCCCGGAGCCCTGAGTTTTATTGTTTAATCAGAGTAGAAGTAGAGTATCGGGCACCAAGCACCAGTGTGATGATCCAGTACGCATTTGTCTATTTAAATGGCGTGATTTGTTGGTTTGCATCTAATGAGTGGAATGACTATCCACAGTAATTGATGATGGTCTATTTAGTAATGGCCAAACAGGCAGTCCTCAATCAGGAAGGATCCCAAGTGCCTTTCTTCTCCCCACGACCAAAGTTGAAATGCGCCTCCCCTCATTTTAGCCATTAAAATGTTTCATTTTAGATTATAAATGCACTGGCAGTAAAGTGATCACGTTCTCGTTTGTATCACTAGACACGATGGGTTTGAAATCCGTCGGTGCACATCTAGTAGTTTGAACTGATCATCCATGTGCGTCAACTAATGACCCCCAACGAAGGGATCTCATTCTCATGCTCCACCCGAATAAATGGAATCTGGAGGTTGAACTAATAAGAGGTTTTTCTAAATAGAGTGGAAGGTTTAATTCTAATGTGACCGTCGGTGAGTTGATCGCCTTATGGAATGCATTAGTAATGCAACGAACGAACGTGTGTTGACTTGAAATTTCCAAGACTGTTTGTTTGCTTACTTTCGTATTTCTGCTCCACACAATCAGGGTTGAACCTCAAAATCTATGTGCGTCTTCACATGTGATAATGAAGAATGGTTATGCATATACTAATCCTCTTCCTTATGCGTATGACTTTGTAAATAGAGGAGCCGTGGCCTCAACGAAGCACAAAATTGTTCGAAATTCTCTGTCGGATATTGTCAGAATCCAAATTAACAAATATTAAATTTCTCTGAAGAAAAATGGTTGAGAGTACGGTAGAGTGGAATATCCCAACTCCTACAAATCTGAGTTCATCGGAAATGCATTCTCCTGAATCCTATTCCGTGACCATATTCTATTCCAACATTGTTGAAACCGGACGCATTCCTTGGGGGAAATTTTTCTTTCCTACACTTCCACGTCACTGATTCCTCAGCTGCCAACTTTACCTTGCCAAATATTATTGCTATTGTATTAATAAAGACTACAACAAATTAGTTACTGCATCGCATTTAAAATCTGCAAACTTTTTATTCCGTTCGGCCACACGTGTTTATTTATTTTCATTGCAATTTTGTTCGCAAACAATTTTATCTAACGATAACATCAATTCCGTAGCAGAACTATATGACAAGTTGGATTCTTATATGATAAACTATTTAATCATACTAAAATCCTTTGGTAGATCTTCCCATTACGAAATGGGAATAAGGCGATAGTTTTGTAACGTAGATCAACCGATTCCGATGTCTTCATCGGCAGTAAATAAAATGTGAGATGGCAGATAATCCCTCCAATGACAGTTGGTATAATCTCAGTTCCAAGAGATGATTCAGTGATAACAGAAAGATGGAGAAATCGAGGTACCCTTGTATTGAGACATTTCTAAGGTGGTTAAAAGAGCACTGCCCATTCGTTACTGAATTAAAGCGCGACCTATGCACAGACTTTTGGTGAAATTGTAGCTTCCATCCAATTAACAATGCCCAAGTCTTTGCTATACTTTGCCATCTATTCCACCGCCCTTGCATCTTGGAAGTTCAACGTTGTCATCTTTTCAAGGCTTAAAAGTCCTACTAGCCTGATCCATACCACTTCGGATTGATTGAGAAAAGATCAATCTCATTAACTTACTAAAGTGTTCTTTTAGCAGCTATAGAGAGTTAAGCTTCGTTGATAAGGCAGTTGGACAGTGCTTGCTGGGGACAGAGTGGAGAGCGAAGGGACAATGAATGGTTTGGGAAGTATAGGAGCTCAGATTGAATTCTCACCTAACTGCCTCGAAGCCTCCACCAGATATGTGAGAAATGTGCGTCAGGGTAGAACTGATAAGTTAACTATGTAAGACAAAGCGCTATTAGTAATACCTGCTGCAATCCACATTAGTATCATATTTGGTCGTCAGATTGGGGCAACACCAGGGCTTCTAAAAGGAAGCTGGAAGAAATCATGCTGGATACCACAATCACCCAAGTGCAAAGCTCTGGCTGCCTCTTCCGCAAGACACCAAGGAACTTGAGATCGCTTCCCATTGGTCCGATTTATGAATTTGCAGAATATTTTATTGACTCTAAGGTTGATATGACTTCATTTTTTTTATCGTATGCCAGCACAAAAACTCGAAGGTCTTTTAGGCAGAACCATTTTCATCTGGTAGAACGTGATTTTGAAGCAAATACTAGTTGCGGCGACATTCTGTTTGACAACAGTAATAGCCATTTAAAATTTTATTCTCAAAGTGCCAGCATTCTTCTCATGCGAAACAACGGAACTTTTAAATTTGATTCCAATATCTTGGCTTTCGACACTCTCATTAGTATGACTACTCACCAGAATGTCTTGCAGCGGCTCAAATTTGCGACTCGTGAAGAAAATAAGAAGTAGCGTGCTTTAGATGGCACTTCTGATCACCTTCACTATAAATCTACTCGGCCTTAATCAAGAATGCTGGTTTGCTCTTGCTTGCTGTTAATAATATAATGAAATAAATAGTCAAGGAAAAAGAATCTGGTTATTCTGGAAGAGCATGGTAGACTCATCCTCCTCGAATGGTCAAGCCTTGTCTTCGATTGATCATCTCAGTGGCCACCTCATCTGACGAATTGTTTGCACCCCGTTCAAGCGCTAACCACTGCTTTATTCGACATTCTTTCAACAGAGATTACCACATTTTTTTGCTGTCTCAATTGTACCTGCTCAGACCCTTTCAAGTGCAGCACTGGATGACCGGCAGAGAACTGCAAGCCATTTCTGATTTTACTGCAGAACCTTAGGAGGCTAAAGTTACCATTACTGGAAAGGCAAATATGCTAGCATTTCCATTGGTACATGTTCCGAACCAGGTATCAGGTTTCGACTACCTTGGCCACTCTGATATCTCGATGCTTTTTCTCGAGACGATGTCTGAAGATTAGTCACTATTCTGAGGTGTCTACAATGTTCCACTGATCTCGCGAAAAACAGTTCGAGCCAAGTCAGTCAAAACACCGATGTGGAGGTAAACCGATAAGAACTAGTGAAGTCGAATGCTTTCTTCGCTGGTTGATATCAGCTTTTACAATATCTAACAGTGCTTAGCGGTACATCAGTTTTGGTGTGTTTCCAGGTTTCCCAGCAAAATATTGAAAAAAAAAACACAAATAACATCCTACACGAGTGCCGTCAAAAAGGGATTTGGGTGATCTTCAAGTCGAAATCGGTCGGTGTTAGAATCAACAACTGGAAAAACTTTAAAGTTTTCATTTCCGCCTTTCAGTTATCTGCCAGTAAATATTGGTAGATGGCAATTTTTGGAGAATCTTCTTTTAAGTATAAGTGCCACTTTCCTTCCACTTATCAATGACTGTCGTTTATCTAGGATCTTCATCTAGCCTAAACATTTCGATAGATATGTGTCAGTAAATGTCTGAATAGGCAACTAAGCATAAGTTCCCTAGCCCTGTATTCATATGGCATATTGAACTACTATTAGTTTCATGCTGTGGGACATCATTTTACGGTAGTCCGTTTTAACATTTTGGTTTAACATTTGAGCGCTTGACAGTCAATTTCCGTAATGAGTCTGTCGACCAACCTGTATTCATCGAATTGCGTAGGCCGATGAGGAAGGGAGACGGAAAGTGAAATCGGCCACTAAATTTAATGGCAGATTCATCAGAAGCACAAGTGCTAGACCCTAATTTTGGTCAAGTAGGTAACACAAATAAGATCTAAGGGGCAAGAGTGAGGCGAATCAAAAGAGGGAAAGACTTTATCGAGCGAATCATTCATTAGGAATCAGTCTCGTTCAATAAACTTTTCCAACGACTCATCACTCAGAGGTCTGCGCATGGAGAATCCTTTGCCATTTTTTACTCCACACCAGAGCTCCTAATAGATGCCAACTCTACTTCATTTGTCGAGTCGAAGTGCGCCCCAAGTGCATGCCTGCTTCTCGATCATAAGCTGCTTACAAGAGGCACCATCACGTATATTTTCCAAGGAGGCTAATATTTTCTATCTTCAGATTGGAAGAAATTATTAACTTTGATGGATATATTCTTAGAATGTGTAGTCTACTGATTGTAAGTCAAATGAATTCAGGGTATTTATTTGCTCTCCATCCTTTTACAAAATAAAAAGCGCAAAATATTCGTACGAATTGAGGAGATTGACTGTGAGCTTTTCAAATCAATCCTTATTACACTTTACTTACGTTAAAAGTTGATGGAAAAAAATCAATGCACTATCGATTTGTAACTTGATAGGCTTTCTCTACTTTGTTATTGAAATAAAAGGATAGGGGTTTCCTTTTCAAGCAAATAATAAAAATTGAGTAAATAAAGGAACTTGCGTTTTTAATTTGCGAAATTGCGAGGCGCTACATTCATTTTGCCGTTCTAAGGTAAATGAAATTCCACAGATGAAGTAAAACAATTAGTCTTAGGTGGAGGCGTCCACATTTTATTTAGGCCTTGATTTGAGTCATTCGTCAATGTGGTTTCAGATCAGCGCTGAACTACAAGCTCCGTCATCGAAAAGTTTCATTAAGCTCGCCCCAAAGTTTGAAATTCAGCATTGGATGACCGGGGGTGGAAATAGCTGACGGCCCACAACCCACCATCTTTAATCTCAAAAACTAAAATTGCTTAAGCAACTCTGAAACCCAGCCAGCACTGGTTCTGACTTTGATCTACAGAAGAAATGGGGTGCCCATTCGGACTAGGGAAACGATGTTCTATTGAGAAGGGCAATAGACGAAAGCAATTTGAAAGGAGATAAAAGTGAATGAGAATTTTACGGCCAAGACATCTTCGTAATATTTGAGGTCAAATTGGACAAGAAACGAAAAAACGCTCGAAAATGATTCATTTAATGTTTTTAAGAAGTGTTTTTCCACTTCATGATTCGCAGATTTGCTGCTCTTTTGTCCCGGTCAATGTATTCAATAGAAGTCAATATTGTCGAGGGATAAATAAAATCTTGTTAATTGAAAAACGACATTAATGTTTTCGAGCTGAGGTTTCAATCCGGTATTGTCTGGTAATTAGTCGTAAGACGTCGCCTAGGTACCAGCACTGTTTTAGTGTATTTTCCACATCAGCTTTTTTTATTTGTCCCCTATCTAGGTCACACTTATTAGACCTACGCGATGCATGCGTGCCTCGCCAAACAACAACTAACTCGAAGGCCAATCGGTACTCGAGAAAGTGGCCTTGAAAATATGCACTAATAACACAGATAGATTTAACGCCGGAATTTCATTTGCTTAACTACACAATTCGTTGTTATATAGGTATAGATCTTCTCTATCTGGCTATGAAACAGCAATTTAATGGCCTTTGATGTTCACTCTAGGCTGAATTCTATAAGCTAATTTAGTTATCGAGGGTTAATGAGGGGCCATGTCAAATACACGAAAATGTGCACTTACTTTTCTAATTTGAGTTCGAAATCCATTAATGCGCCAAGTTGATCAGATTGTAATAAGCTGCACATCCATAAATCAGAAGCTAGAAAAAAAGCAGCAGAAATGAGCTTAGACTTTAGGGGTATTGCGACCCGTTACTCTCATAGTGATTGGTAAGTCCAAAAGGTACAAGTTAATGTCAAAGGACGCCCGACAAGAAAGATGTCCCTGGGTTGGAAATCTGGCCAATATCTCATTTCCAGCAAATGTTTCGCGTCAGAGAATTCGGAAAATTTTGCCCAAAAAGGGACATTCTTTGCCAAGACCCTCTGTTACAATCGCGGAAAGAAACAGGCCCACAAAAAAATGATTGTAAGGCTAACATGGTCTGGAGTTGGCGGGAATGGCAACTTTAACACATCGTTTATTTCTTTTTTCCACTAAGAGAATGAAAATTACGAATCAACCTAAAATGCTAACCATCTCTAGCCAACGTCTTTGTTGTTTGCATGTCGTCAAGCTTTTCCCTGCTCTTCGTCTAAATATGTATTATTCTGTTTCTAATGAAGGCTAGTAGAAATTTTAAAAAAATGTGTTAGTGTAAGGTTACTTTAAGGCAGTCAGACTTCACGGATGACTATGGATGAGCTTGCAAAATCATCATCCATTCATCCTATTGGAACAATGGCCATTGAACGTCTTCAGTTTACATCATTTTTTTTCTACTTATTTGGAATCCCCGGATAGGGCGGCAAGACATGGTAAGAATAGAATAAGCAAACAAGCAGTTCAAGCCTTCTTCTTGAAGCTCTCCTAGCAGTACATCTGAGAAATGGCGTTGAAATACACGTAGGACGAGCGGTACCGTATGAACAAAAAACCCATAACTGAACAAATTGTCGGGTTGAGTTCCCGAATCGATGTAGAAGAAAGCATTGCGGAAGTGTCGAAACGTCTGTGAATATTTAAAAATAACGCAAATCGAAATCCGGTATTTGCAAGGATTGATCCCCTCTCGAACCAAAAGTGGAGCGAGAATCTAGTACCACAAAACCTCATTTAAGGACGCGCGTTACAATGCAGAAGTCCATTGATGGGGAAAATTTGAAATCTACCGACATTTTTATAGAATCTAGCTTGTGCTGGAACTCCTTTGGTAAAGGATCAAAAAACCTTCGCATTTTGATTTGCACAATGAACACCAAAGGAGGTCATGCGTCAACCACCGAATTACTACAGAAGACGGGCCGCTAACGAGTGCTTCAGGTGCAACTTGATACGGCAATTTATTCTCTGCTGTCCGGTCATTTCAGCAGATCGGTAAGTTTGACCGATCCTCAAGCTGCCGGCTAGCAGCACTTGGTTTATCGGCTATGGGTGATCAAGCTGAGATTCCTAATTATGAGTAGAGGCAACTGCTAGGGGAGCGCCTAGGGTCCAAAGGGAACACTGGACGATGTGATCGTTTGATAGCGAGATTTCGCTGGTTCCTTCTTTTAGCCCTTCTCTTTAAATCACTCTCAATAAAATTAATGCAAATGGACGTATTCACTTATCAATAAACAAAGGAGTCGCCACTTTTGTTGCTTCTCACTTCAATCAACTAGCAGCACCCAAGTGTCCCCTCCGTTATCGTACACAATCACACGAGACTCTTCTAAGACAGCTTCAAGACCTTTCGTCAGTTGCAGTCTCTGAGTTGCCCAGATAAGTTTTTGTTTCTGTCGTACTATTCGATCAAAATCGCAAGTAGCTTTTCTAATAGAAATTATGTGAATTCCAGGGTGTCTTAAGTCAAACCTTTTATAGGCATCGAATCACAAGTTTAACTCAAAACACCTCGCCGCGGGCTGACTCGCCATGTTGTCTCGTGTGTATTAAGCAAAAAGAGCAACAAAACGCAGTCGATATGACCATCCACCGTTAAAAGTTGCCGGCTACTTTAAATATGATGAAATCAGTGTAAAGCAATTTTCTTCTGTAGCAGTGCTCATGCCGATCCTTTTACTTCCGTAAATAAAAGAATGCTTAAGTCTGCAACAATGAATTTACTAAGCACTTGGCCGCCTGTTATCTCGCATTACTGTTAGCCAACAGTAAGAAATTATGAAACCGATTAATATATCTGATTAGTGAAAATTGAATTCGAGCAACAGCCACCGACGACTGTAAGGTTCATTCTGACAGAAGACAATTACTTCGACAGAATTTTCACTTTTTCCTTCTTCAATGATATTAAAGTAAAGCAAGTCACCAATGGGAAGCCGACCAGCATGGCACACACGCGGCAACTTCAAACCTTTAACTGAAGTGAAAGCCTATCAGTCAGTGTGATTCACGGACATACTCCACTGATCGCCACAGTGCTGTCGTCCTACTGATTGGTCAGAATAAGAACGACTGCAAAGAAAACTTAATAATTCATCAATAAAACGAGCTGCACCAGCATCTTGATTTATCCATCTTCGAGTCTAGTCAACACGCAGAAATCTTAGGAGAGCAAAAAGGAAACATTGAATCACATCCGACACTTCCAGGCTTCAGTATCTGACATATGTTGCTTATGTCGAAGGAGGCATATACTCAATTCCTAATAAATCCCCATTTCCTAATTTGAAAGTTTTTTTCCATAAGGCTAATTTAATAGGTTTTGGTAAGGATTGGGTGAGTGCTGAACTTTTCAGCATCCGCTGTTCGGCCAGATATTGCTACTATTTTAACGCCAGCTGATTACTACTTAATTTAGATTAGGAAGCAACTACTTCGCCACCCGAAAGACGTCCAGTACCCAATGAGTGCTGCCAAAACCTAAATTCTATTTATTTACAGTAACTCATACTAGATACTGTTGCTGTGGCTTGCATTCTATCTATTACATTAAGAAGGAACGCGTCAAAATATGATATATTATTGTTATTATCTTGTTATTATTGATGTTCAATTGCGGCAATGCATTAATTAATAAGGTGTTGCTCATTTCTCAGCAAAAGGTCATATTTCACCGAAAATTACCGGTAACGCCAATTGTGGTCGATTGACATTGAAAATCAGTATTCAGAAGAATAGCATATCCACCCGAGCGCAACAATTAAATAGATTCAGCCGCAGGTCAAGCCTCAATAGGATGACAAATCAACAAAGCAAATCGGTTTTACTAAGCAGAGTACTATAAAAAGTAAACAAGTGCGAAACTAATCCACGCAGAAAATTATTAATTACTAACTGAAGTTTTTAATTAAGATAATTCAAGTTAAAAGAGTGAAACGTTGGCTCGAAGAACTAAGTGCCAAGTGTAAACTACTCCGATTATCCTCAATTAAACCATTTTTTCGCCAAAATCATCGTTGTCTAGTCTAAATTGTGATCTTATTGCAGCAGTCTACCAATATATTGCCGACCTTGAAGGCAACAATCAATCAAGTGATCAAATTGCAATACCAATAAAGTTGTCGATTAAAGCTATCAAACGGCTTTTGAGTGGTAACTCTCAGATAGAATACAAGTGGTGCTTTTAAACGCAGCATAAACATGGAATAAACACAAAAGGCAAGATTTCGCGGGAAAACCCATGAATTCAAGGTGACGCGTGTCGAAAGGGTCGTCGGAAGGGGCGAGCGATTCCACCGAATCGCAGTTGTCCAGATTCTTTGAAACCACCTAATCCGCCACCCAGACGTCGCGGCTTCCATCCCGGCAGAGTTCGACTGAAACTCGGCTCCAGAAGCATCTAAAAAGGTGCATTTGGGAATAAAGACCATACCACGATAGGGTTGCACATCGTACATGTTGACTGACCAACAATGCCAAATTTGCACCATTCAATACCGAATTGATGTCTCTCTTCTACAGAAAGCAGTCGACAGGTAGTACGCAAAATCAGCATGTGCTCATAAGCGAAAATTGATTAAAGTGCATTTAAGTCTATCGAGACCTTGTGCTAGACTCCTTTTACTTTGTCATAAGTACACAGCCTGAGAACATCACCCTACCGGTGTTAAAGATCCCCGCATACGATCTATCTAACAACTCTGGCCTTATTGAAAGGGAGAATTTTATGACTCGTGATCAATTCTCGTATGAAAATAAAATTCCTTCTCGAATCTTCCATCTGCAGAGTCCTCACGTGCCGACCTCATTTGTGCATTGTGCCTATTTAAATTTTTTTCCTCTAGTTCCTTGTTCATTAATAGTAGAGTTCATTCATAACTTTTAGCTATATTTAACTCCCCCAAGCCCATATGAACGAAAAGTCACGGTCTCGGCTCTCAACTTTCCGAGCAACGGATTTACTTGGAGTATTCAGCTAGAACATTTGAAATAAAATTAGTAAGAGGTTTGATTTACTAAGTAATGTTAACTGGCGTTCCTGAATGCCTCTCAGTGAAGGACGTATAGTTCCCAATACGCTAACAATTTCAACGTTTGAGAATATTTTAAATGAACAAATTGGATATTTGATTCAGAGAAATATCCCAAGACAATCAGCATCGCCTGTACACCCAGGTTATCAGCCTTGATCTCTTTCAATTCAAATTTCGTATCAAGTGCAATGAGTCAAGGCAAGTCACAAAGAGTCGACTCAGCTAGACATCCTCCAACGAGTCCCCAATAGAAGTCTACGGCTGGCTAAGGTTCAGTCTCTATCGAGAGCCTGCTAGCGCTGCACGACTTTTGAAAAATTACCGCCGACCGCTTTCCGTGTAGTCTTACTGATGGGCCTCTCAAAGCCATTTGAAATGAGGAGAGCCCATCAGGATGAGTCATCGGCGATTTGAATAGCCCACCCCCCCCCCCTCCTTTTTTTACGAGTTATTGATTGCTAATTCTAGAAAAATTATAGAGGTCCAACACGAAAAGTGCACTATTCCTCATCCTCACTCCATTAATAAAAATTATTTACCACCATAAAAAAGCACAAATTGCACGTCCCAAGTAGCAAATAGAAATTAATTCTTAAGAAGAACTGTTAGGGTAAATGGTACATTTGAAAAAAAGATAGCGTTTCAAAATATTACCAGAAATGCTGACTATTTCGATATTAATACCAGCCTCAATTTTCAAGGACTTAAACTGGAGCTAGACAATAGGTTTTACGAGCTCAACTGATTAATTTGCTCCAAGTAAGATACGACTAAATTAAAAGATTCATACTAATGCTCCATTTTTGTCAGCAATATAACCGGCATTAGTTGGTGGTGGTTTACTTTAAAGAAATTCACAACCCCTTAAAAGTTGACGTAATTAATCATCAACGAACGACAGTTTAACCCAAATTATTTTGTGCTGAACTTAAACCAGCGGTCTTGTGAACACGCAACGCGTATAAACCTGTGCAAAGGTCATGACCAAACTCAACATAGCTAGTGCTGTAACATATTACGTGCAGCTTGACCATTAGCATACGTATTTCTCCAATTTGTAGGACAAAATCTGGACAATGATGAACGCTTCGTGATTGTAAAACACATTCCTCAAGTAGTGGTGGAAGCATCGGTCAGACTACTAGATCGATCGGAGGAGCATCAGGTTTCAAGAGGACGCCAAATAAAGTCGACATGAGAAGTCATTATAGACATCGTCTCCCCGCCGAACAAAATCTTTGTCTTCGAATGACTACCCTCATCTCCTTCATTCTACCGATGATTGATTTGTAGAATGCTTCAAATTTCAGCAACGCTAACGTATTTTTACCTTCGATACGTGCGGCAAGTGTCTCTTTAACTCATGCCACTCAAACTGACAGTGTTAAATTAAAGTCCTGATGTTCAAATGCCATGGATCCCAAAATTGAACTGACATCGTGAAAAGCGAAAAGTTAAGAGTATAACCAATTTTAAATCAAACAAAACGCTGGCGAAATTTCATTCGATTAGGATAAAAAATAGCTCTATTAAAGAACACAAAAAAACCTCTAACCCCCGGGTAAATGGCTTTCATTTAACTTTTTTCCTCCTCAATTAGACAAAACAAATTGACATCTTAAGTAGAGGTTGATAATAATAACTCTGATGTATAATCTGATTGATGTAATTCTAAAAATAGACCTGCTAAGAACACTCGTCTTTTACAGATGCTTACTAATGTAAAAGGATTTCGGAACGTTGAAGGACAACTATCTATTTTCCAAGCCATCGCAGTCGTATTTGGCCAACATTTGCAATATCTATATTTATGGACTGGAAACCTTACTAAAATAATCGGATTACATTGTTAACGCCTTAACGCACTTCTGGCCTGGCCTTAATTATCAAATGACCTTACAACAACGCCTACTTATAGGGCCATTAATTGGCCAATATGTGCCATCATGGATGAACATGACCTCAGAAAAGTCAAAATTAACAGCTTCAAAATTCTAGCATCGATTTCTGGAGAATGACTAGAAAGCTAACCTCAACCGATATGGATTCTTAAAAAGATGAGTTCTAACGAGTTGGCTGTAATTCGATGTAACCGATCGATTTAAAGTGGAAATAGTTCAAGCCGATCTCTGCATGAGGGGCATTCAAGTTAAGTCGACGCTGGTGTCCAGAACTATGGAAGAAGTGGAATCAATAAGAAGTCATAATAAGAAGTCAGGTGATCCTCTTCCTCCAAGATTGGAAGCGGTAATATTTTTCCCACTTCAATAGTCATTATTAATACAAATTAATGTCACTAATATGTAACGAACCTGTTCCCAACCGAGGATATCTTCGAAAAATAGTCCCAAGTCGAATTTGACAGCTCTTGAGGAGCTGGAACAATCTGCCGGCCTGATTAAGTTTGTCGAGGCTCTCCAAGCTTCGAGTAAACGGCGTGCATCACGCGAGGATTTGAACCAGGCAAAGGCATAACCTCTAGAAGCACCGGTGATTGGGTGCCTCACGACACGTACCAGAGGCCAGAGACTGCCACTGGCCTGTGTCTCATGATCCCAGGGAGAGCGATCACGACTGTGGTGATGGTGGCGTTCGTCTCTCCACCGACGCTTATTTCGACTACGAGCAGCTTTTATTGCTGAAAGTAGTCGAGAAAGCGCAGAATGAAGCTGATCATGTTGAGTGGTTGGATGGAGACGCCCAATAAAGAGAGACACCTGAATCAAAGATAGTCAGATTGTCCGCGAACAAATCTGGGGGTTATCATACTAAGGAACACATAAAATAAGCTTTTTTCGAGACTTCAAATTTATCACAGCCTGATGGGGTTGGGGCCGATTTAGAAATATGTGCCTTATTTGTTGATAGGTCGAGGAATGACAGTAACCGGCGCATAGACAGCTCTTAATAAATTGGGTAAGAGATAAATGACCTTTCGCCATGTCCCATCGAACGTCAGATCCGGAGAAGCAACTTGTATCATGCGAACCTCGAAAGCCAGCGTGAAAAAAAGTACACTGTTTAGACCTAAAGTGTGGGGCACTCCACAATGGGCAATAAACATGTACATAAGAAATGATTCCCAGTTGGAAAATCGGTTGGATAAAAAATTATATCAGGAACCGACACTGCTCAAATTCTGGTTGATTGGATTTTTTCAGCCCTAGATATATCGATTATTGAGCCTTTAAATAAGAGTAGCGCATTCCATTACAGGTTCATCTCTAATCAGATTCTGCAAACTAAACGGTAATGAGGCAATTTCGGAGGATATTCCAACCGAAGTGACAAAAGTACCACCACCACTGAAGTGCAGAGGGTGGACACAAACACACTTGTATAGCTTAAATACCATATTTAGTATGCTAAGCACCATATAATCAATTTTAAACTAGCTTACTTTAGCTACCTCCTCATCTTCTGGCCAGAGCTTGAAAGCACATTCAGGGAATGCGGCCTCAGATAAACGATATCGCGACAACTGAGCGCGACAAACAGCCCTGTCGTGCGGAGGAATATCATCTCCCACGACCCCGTCTATGCTGCCCGACTTCACTGGATCGTAGAACCCCAGTTCATCTACACGAGAACACCAAGGATCCTGTAAAAGCACATTTCAACATACTAATGGTCATCCACTGCAAACTTTGGGGAGAAGAGCTCGATTCCCATGGGATTTATTTAGCGGAAAGTGAGTTGAGGGAGGGTATGGAGACATGTTACAAGTAGGTATAGTCGTGAAGAGGATAGCACTAAACCAAAGCATTATAAAAACATTCAAACTACGGGTTAGCTGTTTCGCCAAAAATAACGTTCTAGGAACAGCAGTTTGAGGAGGAAGAGGTTGATAGCAGAGTTAATAGTACCAGTACTTGTATTCGGGTGTAAGAGAGGGAGAAGGGGAGACACGTTGTGTGCGTGAGGGAAGAAACAAACAGACAAAACAACTACACAAACGCACAGACTGTTACACACGAATGCTTCTTGCGAAAGCGTGTTAAATAAGTGATGAGTACACTCGCCTCAAAGGAGCCAATGGGACGCGTGTATATTTTTTACAGATTCGTGAGCATGGAGAAAGTGCAAAGTTGGGGGGGGGGAGGGGTGGGGGGGCGGAAAGGACACCACTTAGTGCGTTGGTCTGGCATGCATTGGCATAATGCCACTGGGTCCTTGCGCGGCAGCCGACTGAGTTACCTGATTTGGCTGTTGATTCTGAGCAGCCACTGCAGCTGCAACCGCCAAAGCATGAGGGGTTTGATAGAGCGAGTACTGTCCCTGACTCTGCTGTGAGTACAAATTCTGTGGCTGAACACCAGACACCTGATTTGAAACTTGCTGTTGCTGTTGAGCAGCCGCTTGTGGTGTCGAAGCAATTCCAGCGGCCTGCTGCTGAAGTTTATTCCCCAAGGACATGTCTGGCTTTGGGGTATTATAATAACCCTGGACACCCGATGCATGCTTATAGTTAACTAAAATAAACAAAGAAATGACAGAAATAAGAAACAAATATGACGACAGTGAAAGACAGATTAAAGCTAACTTTGCTTAGGTAAATTCTGATAGAAAGCGTCAACTTCCTCAAAGTTGGTCTGTCTCAAATTTTGATATCCAGGGTAGTTAGGAGCCGAGCTTATTGTCTTAGGGAATTGGCTGTTCGATGTGTGCGAGAGAGGTGATCCCCCATGACCGGGGGATTGACTTTGCGTAACTACGGCCTGTGAGGACTGTTGCTGACTGAGATAGGTATTTGGATAGCCGTTCATTAAAACCATTCCGCTGGTGTAAGGCATAAAGGCGAAACCAGAATTGACATTAGCCGCGGTTACTTGATGAATAGGCATATTCGCTGGTTTGGTGGACGTTATCATATCGGCTAAACCTGCAGTGGGCATATTTCCGTCATTGGCCACAGTTTGGGGAGGCGCATGACTTTGCATCTCATATAGCACTCGTTGTTGGTGCAGAGCTTGCAATTGGTCAATGTCAAAGATAGGTGGAGCTGTCGCAGCAGAGCCTTGTGGGAAGTTAAAAAACGGTATACTATGTTGCAGATGGCTCATTATTTGCGGCAACTGCAAAAACGTATGTAGCGGAGCTTGTGTAGTAGACATTGATTGTTGCTGTGGGCCGGTACTTGGAGGAATAACTGAAACCGGCTTACTAAGTTGGGACTGCTGTGCACCAGGAGGCTTGGAAGATTGAAGTTGATAAGGCGTAGCGGTAATACCATCGGGATGTGTTGAAGACGCGGACTGCGTAAAAGCATCAGCCTTTCCCGCCTCCATATCAAGACTAACATTCTTCATATTTTGAGAGATTTCACCCAGTATGTTATAATTGTATGGTTTATCGAAGTTATTTACATTTTGCGGGTGACCCGGTGGCGCAGCTTGCTCCTGGATTTTAGAATAAGGCTCCTTTTTTACAGACACATTCTGAAGAGGGGCGGAGAAGGCCTGATCTGATTGCAACATTGGAGCAACCGGCGTGACTTGTGAAATGAGTGGAGACACAACAGAAGAAAATGCGGGGTGATCTGGATTGCTGAGTCCCTCTTGGGAACCAATACGATCGCTGTTTGTCGACTTCTGAGCGGATGCAATTTGTGCATTATTTGACCCTACGGACTGATCAGATTTAGCATATATGTGCTCATTAAACTGCGGAAGGGGAAGATGTGGGTAATTTGTTCCAAACTCAACAGAAGATATATCATCTCGCAAGGAACGGACTGTAGAACCAGGTGCAAAAAAAATAGGCACGATCGGAGTATCAGAAGGAGGGGGCGTAGTACTCCTAGCAAAGGTGGAAAAAAGTTTTGATTTTATAAGCTTGACTTGATCCGTCGGCTCAGACACTGGTTCTTCCGGCTTTTCTACAGTCTCCTTAGGGGGCACCTTCAACTTTTTAGTTTGAACTTTGAGACCCTCTTCTTTTACGCTAAAAAAATAATAAAGCATAAAAAACCAACATACATTTCTTCAAGTGACTCAACATTCCCAGCGGTTACGAGTTTTAGAAGCTCAGTGTCTTCATGAATATTGTGAGGGATATCAACGCAGGAATTGACTACCTCGATGGCTTCACCCTTCCATTCGCCGCACCCTAAAGCCCATGCTAGAGTTGAAGTAGACAATCACTAACAGCACAGCTACCTTCCGTTGGTGGTAATTCCGATTGAGAAGGCTTCCTGGACGTCTTGCCAGAACCATTTTTGGATTGGCTAACTTGCTTGACATTTTTCTTATTTCCGTTGGCTTTTACCTGCTTCTGGAAAAAAAATATCAGCGTCAAATCATCATACCTTTGGAGCATCTGGGTTGTCACCTTTTTTCTCGTTTAGCGATTGATTGGAATCAAACTTAGGCTTCTCTTTTACCTTATCGTCTTTTGATTTTTGGTCATTTTGTCTTTTTGATTTCGCCCTTTTTGGCACCATATCCTTCCAATCGTCCTCATACTTATTGTCGAGCAGAATTTCAATGGCCCTATGGACGTCATTATCGGCGTCATGAAGTGCCGAAACTGCAATTTCAAGGGTACATGCTGTGCACTCCTGGATCTAAACGAGGATAATTAACGCAAACAGCATTACCTGCTGCAACTTATATTGCTCCTTCGTAGCATCGTCAGACCCCGTGGTAAGCAGTTTAGCCAGACTAATCTGCTCCATTGTTGCTTTTGGAGCATTCGCAGCTAACTTTGAAGCCGCAGAACCAGCCTTAGTTTTACCAGACTTAGCCATAGCCCCCACAACTAATGCCAGAACGCCTCAAAACAAATTACCTAAAACCTGCGTATTTAAAGAAAAAGCATTAGTATTTAAAACAAAACAAGTTATGCAAGGCTTCAAATAATTAATGAAAATCACTTCAAAACAAAGCAATTAATTTTTTAAAAAAGATTTTACGTAGCCTTTATCTTGCGGACCTAAAGAAATTACAAGTGTCTAACAGAAGTTAAGCATTTGATCAAGTAATTTCAAAAAAAGCTCTAATGATCATTTGATGTTCCTATTTACTTTGTAAGCATTAATCTCTCCTTAAGTGCCCCATATGTTGCCTTATTCCGACACTTAAACTAGCACTTTTCTGGATTCAAGTGTTCGAGTTTTCGACAGCTTTCTAACGTCTCATAAAAAAATAGATTTTTTACTTCAGTCTCAATAAACATTAACACACAAGCATTGATTTTAAACTATGTCGTTGGGAACAACTTAATCTTTTATCTTAATCCAAACGTCTTAGAATTAAATTTGCTAATGCAAACAATGCTTAAGAGCTTTTTCAGAATGTCTGTCAGGAATCAGTTTTCAGGTGATTTGAACACATGAAACTGTAAAAAAATCTGGGTTTTGACGAATAGGCCCAGCCCGCTGGGGTGAATGCGTTACGTTACTTGTTAATAGCAGAATTAACGAAATAATGATTCTGCTGACAAATTTCTCGAAAACTTTGACTTCTCTTCGAATATCAGGAAGATGAGTGGTCGAATGCAATTCCAATACAATTTGGGCTAAGAGCAACTGCTGTGTCTACACTCGACTCATTATGCCTGGTTGGTGTCATCGGTCTTAAATAGCAAGATGATGGGTTCAAAATCACCTTGAGGGTATTGGGCATCAGAAAAGTTCAACATTTGGAACTTTCTTAAAGTGTATCCTTAGATGATTCTAGAAGTAAATGCACCTCTATTGCTTCACGGGGTCATAGTTGAATTCGTGTTATTTGGTAGGACGTTTCATGATTTGGCACTTTTGAACCATCACTTTTAATCTGTCTCTGATCACAACAAAGATCCCTCATTGTCTAGTCGTGCTTTGGTATTTCAACAAAGCTGGTGTTTTAATGTAATTTAAATCGAAAAAATTTACCCCTTTTTATCCTTGTGATTCAAATCTTAGTTTCTTAACAAGTTCAGTCTCTGATTTCAACCATCGGTGTACGCATTCATGTAAATGTGAACTGAAATCAGGAGTACAAATTTCTTTCCATAGGTATTTTTACTGCAAGATATGTCGAAAAACCCAATTGTAGCAGGATGGTGGATGTCTGTCTATTTAAAATATCTCTGCCCGGTCATTACATGATAGCAAGTATTTACTAAACTATAATCATATTTGACCACCGCCTGGTAGATGCGAAAATCAACCTCTTACTAATTGCTTGTAAACTGAAGTCTCTCTCTGATCTCAGCAATGAAAATCTACCTCCCCCACTAATGCCTTTGTCCCTAATCTCCGACCAGACATGTTATAATATGACTTCTAAGATTTATTGTTGTGAAAGTACACACGTCGAATGAGTTTGTAAAATAACTTTCAGCCACTATTACTAAAGACCTTTACGATGGCTAGGTGTTAAATTTGAGTTCAGTCCCAATCACCCTATTGCTGAAAGCTGAAATCAGTCAGTCGAAAGTTGTGAACTCGAATCGAATTTTTTTAGGTGAAATCGGTCAGAAACGCCTAGAAGCGAATGGAAGTGCGGTCAAACAAAGCTGTATTTGCGCTGACTTCACGAAAAATGTTTGTTTAGATAAATCGCAACTTCAGACAAAAAGTTCTTTAAAGATAGCATTTTTGCGCCCAGTTCGAATTGTCGAATTTGTTATTAAATGTCAAATGCGTTCCATATGATTTAAGGCGGTAGAATTCAATTAATTACCAATTTTGAACCGCCGTATAAATTATGCGTCCGGATGTTTTGTGCTTTATTGGGTTCTTCTGGCTGACTGTACTTAAGGATCTTTCTATCTTCAAATGGCCTTTAAAGTTTCTTGCAAATAATCCTGGACATGTGATCTCTTTAACGTCTTTTGATTCCAGGGAGCCTACAATGATTTAGAAATAGTTTCTTCTTAAGCGTTTATTGTTTTCAACTTCCTTATTAGCTGGAGAAATGCACAGGATTCCAGGATTTCCGTTTCGTCTTTTATTCTTTTACTTATTTAAGCTTACCTATGCAATATAAGCTATATTGAAGGTAGAACGAGAGAGTATAATTTTTACAAAATTCGCATGTAAATGCTTTTATTCTTAATCTACTGTGATTTGGACCGGCCACTTAGTTTCATTTTTGATTGTCTATACTGTTTAACCTGTAGTGCCCAAATCGTGTTATTCTAAGTTTAGTCCAAGTTTCAGACCATGAATCCAGGTATTTCGTCGTTCTTTTTTTAAGAGGTTCTTGGTGGACTCAGGCTGTATTTTCGCTGGCATAATATGAATTTGTACCACCGGTGGTTTATTAGTCCTATCCAAGCACCCCTCTCTTTAGCTCGCAGGGTTGCCCCTGAGATTACCGGTGGCCGCCACGTGGAGATAGAGAGTAGGACTGACCACCTAAGGATGCGAAAGAAATATGGCGAGAGCATTCAGATTTACGATTACTAGATCCAAAGGAAAGCCCTAAAGTTCGAGACGAAAATTACACACCTAGACTGGTAGGAGAGAGGCAACGTGATATTGTCTGTACCAACGCAAACTGCCAAAGATGCTTCGCCAGAATAAGGGATATGCGAAGGCACGTAAGACAAGATCATGAAGACAAACATAAAACTGAAGAGATACAAGACCGTAGACTAAAGTACCCTTTTACAGATTCCCTTAAAAGATACAAAATTCAAGGTTGGCCAGAAAGACATATTAGGAACTCTCACTCTTCGGTCGAAATCAGGGAAAGGGGAAACAAACAGAGAAGAGGAAACAATCAAACTTAATAAGAAAAAGCGGAAAAAAAACTGAATATGGATGAGAAAAATGATAGAGTGGGAGACAGGAAATAAGGCAGGATGAAATACACCTCTGCTCTGACCGAGATACTCCATGAGATGCAGCAGAAGAATGAAAGTTATTGCGCCACGGAACCATACCGAGAAAATATCAGAGAGCCGAAAAGCGTCAAATAACTGTTTCTAAGCTATAATATGTAGCTTTATTGTATTTCTGTTGTACCCCCAATAAGTCCTTGGGACTTGCCCTAAAGGGTAGGGAGGAATAATAAATGTCTAAGTTTAACTTATCATAACTGATCTCATTTAGTAGCAATATTTAATTATCATTGACCAGTTAATGCAACTACTAGGGTGAAAGTGGAGCTAGCAGAAACATTAAGAGGAAAGAGTTAAGGGAATGTTGTGGCAAATAAAATAGAAAATTATTTTCAATGCATTTCTTCCTCGATTTGCATTGACTGGTGTCCATCTGTAGAACTCGGCATCCAATGATCTTCTAGAGGTTCAACAAGAGTTTGATCCCCAAGCTATCGTCTGTCAGTCCTATTTTCCTTGTTCAGTATCCCTTTCGGTTCCTGCTTGTCCCCAAATATCCGATGCTCTTTCTATTGAAGCTTTCTCTCCTCATTTGCCAGATTCATCATTCCTAATGAATGCTTTGCCATGTCCAATCCCACTCTTCGCCAGCTTTCATTTTAATTACAGCGCTGTTGTTTACACTTAAGGACTGTGGAGAGTCGAAAATCGGATCCCCTGTAGTACGTAATTTTTATAAAAATCGTGCACTAAAGAGTTGCTACGCAAAGCAATAAATTCATTGTGTAATACAACGCCCAACGGACAAAATGATTTTCTAGGGACCATATCAAAAAACTAGGAAAAATTGACATCTAAAGGCTTTTGAAACATGGCGAGATTCTCAACTATCTTTCCCATTCAGTATTCTTTTGAAGTGTTGCTTAATCCATAGTATTATTAGGATTTTCATTTTCGGTGTCGCTGAAGTTTGCAAAATGTGTTCTATTTGTATTCACTTATCTTTATGAAGCGACGGCATTTACACAGATTAAATTTTAACTTTCAGCAGCCTCTAGTACATGTCATTTGTTGAAGGGGAGGTGTCCTCGGGATTTTTCAATTATAAAGCACCTCATTCACAACCTTAAGCTTCTCTTATACCAAGTCGGATCTCTTGGATGCCCAGTAAAACAACAAAGCTAATTTCTTTCAGATCCTGAAGAATATAACACGTTAAGCAGTACATTGATCAGTGGTGCAAACCGTATGAAGATAGTCAGATGTTTAAGATGAAAGAAATTCTTCCTCAAAAATCATTCGTCTTTTGATATAGTTAGATTCCTAGTAACTGAACTAAGATCTCAGATGATTTATCAGATCGTCTGGTAGATGAGCTACAGAAATATATTAATTTGCTGAGCAAAATGGATTTTGCAAAATGTATTTTGCAAAATGGATTTTCCATGCTATAAATTCGCCCATTTAAAGGGTTCAACATTGCCACAAATATAAAATCTCTCAGAAATTAAAAAAAACATCAAACTGTAATCAATATTGCAAGTTGCACTTATTGCAAACAGTATAGGTGGCTTGCTGATAGTGGCATTCTCGCTCTAAGTTGAGTTGTCCCTAAAGCTCGCAGGATCGGCTTTAAAATATAAAAGTTCCTCTTAAAGTTGAAATGAAGTTAACTGAGCTCCTTGTGGAATTAGTTCCCATCTACAGCTTTTTTACGGCAGTGTTTTGAATATATGAAAATAACTGGCCCCGAAATTTGCTTTTGGTTCAGTGGAAGGACTGACTTAAGAACTGAACTTTCACAAACCATGGCGTGAGAGGGAATTTCACCGGTAAACTCGGCGGCTAACTATTGTCTCTTTGGGTGGTGTGTAACACCACTCATTTCTAGCCGTCGATTTCGTGCAGAACTAGATTAAAGGAGGCATGGGTATGCCAAATCAATTGGGCTGTGATATAAATCCTCTGCTGGACCAGTACAACTTCGATGGAAATGTTTATTATGGTTTTCCCGATTTCTTAAGTCGTAGAATTGATCATCGAAGAAATATTCGCACCAGTGCCGAGCGTATGCAAGAATTTTTCGATAACTTGAAAGTGCTTCTGCAGCATAAACGCGATCACTGCAGCTTGAGTATATAAGGCTGGATAATATATAAATATTGGTTTCTTATCTTGAAAACATACTTTTGAGATCCAAAACAAAATTTGATTTAAAGGGGTTCCGTTGATATGGGGCGTATGAATGAGGTCCCTATTTTCAATTGGGCAGTATGGATCCATTGTTGCATCACTTTTTTTGGCTTATGTTACGATAACAACCCTGCGTCTCCATTTGATACTTAGCGATAGAGGAGCCGGGATAGAAAATTTTCCCCACGCGCAGTATTTGGAATCGTACAAGGGCTGATAATCAAAAGAATTAGTGACCAGGAAGCTAAAAACCGAATCCTGTTAAGCACCATTTGTCAATTATTCCATCATAAGGTTGAGTTCTGTCAAAGGGGTTTTCATTTACTATACCAGGTTCTTTAGTTAAACGGGAATTTCGGGAGGTAAAAGCCGGAAAACACTAGAAGTCGAGGACGACAGAGAATGAACTGTTTTTTTCAGCCAAAAAACCTTTTCTTTAAAACTCCAACATAGTTGTTAAACTTAGTAAGTTTATGCACTTTCCAGTAGAAGGGGTAAAAATACCATTCACTTAGCCATTACTGTTGAAAGGTACATTCGCTTTAAGATTGTTCTGGGCACTGGGCTGTCCACATTCCGATAATTACATCTCTAAAGTTGATCGTGCTGTGACAGGCAGATTTGGGCAGCTTCTTATTGACCCTTTTGCCTTTAATGCATTTCGATTATTTATCTTCGCATTTAGATAGAGAATAAATATTCGAATTAACGTTATCACTTGAGTTAAAATTATGCAGACATTGCATTTTACGTTACTATTATGGACTCACGCGAACTTGCTTTTTGCTTAAATTTTGATTAAATTGTGTTACCTTTTGCTTGTTTCAAACTATTCGAAAATTTAACTAAACAATTTCACGTTCAGTTTTGCATAGTATTATCGATTTAATAAAAAACACGCTTTAGACATTGATTTAACAAACCATTTGTCAGCTGAAATTGACTGAAATTAAATCGTCTATATTTAATACCTATTAAGAAGTTTATTCAAGTCATAGAAAGTGCGGTTAGTGCTGATTGTCTTGAATAATCATTGTAAATACCATTTTTAGCAATAGATCTACGATTTAAATGGGAATAACTTCAATGTTCCTCAACTATCTTAGCCAGCGACTGTTGTTGTGCTTGGATTGTACAAGCATAAATAAAACTTTTAAGCATGAGCACAATTAGACAAAAAACCAACTACTTTTCTGAATTAAGGAATAGCATATTATTTTTATACGCTCACGCTGTGAAAGGACAATTTAGAGTGTAAGTATGTTTCAGTTAAATCGAATTGTGTTTGTTTTAGTTATCTAGCCGAACGTTCTAGAATCGGTCAGTTGTTGGTTTGTCACGCTCTGTAACCATGTCCGGTGAATCTGCGACTGTTGCGTAGGCGTACTTCTTTTGTTAACATATTTTAGTCTTCATCCTCAAGTTCTCTGGGCGCAGAGAAATAACTGCGTCTTCGTTACAGTTAACCTTTCTGACGTAAAGGATGAACTCGTGAATGTCGAACCGGCGCGTTTTGCTTTTGAGTAACTTTGTAATTAATTATCGATCATCATCTTCAGAGGGAAGGTTGACGGTGATTCAAAAAAGAACTACGCAGTGGAATTTGACTTTTTCGCTGAAGTAGATCCCAACAAGGTTACACGGGATGACGGGGATCGCGTGATTAGCCTATGTATTGAAAAGAAGGAACCTGCTGTCTGGCCTCGTCTGCTAAGGGACGATGCTAAACCACCTTGGCTTAAGACGGACTTTAATAAGTGGAAAGATTTAGATGATTCTGGCTCAGATGGCGAGGGTGGATTTGGCGGAAACAGCAATTTCGAAGAAATGCTTTCAATGATGAATAACAAGGGCTTGGACGGATTGGATGACGATGATGGGAATGAAGCGGATGCTGACTCCGATGATGAAGGTATGGTTCTCATTTTTTTCTCTGTAAGTGTTTTAGACCTCCCGGATCTTGAAGAACCGCAGAAGGATAAAGAAGAGGAGGAAGAGGAAGTGGTGGAGGAGGAGAAATCGTAAACGGATCTTGTGTATCCTCGACGCATAGTTCCACCCTGACTCCTATGCCCATTGTTTTGTATCAATAAATGTATATTAAAAAGCCTATGCTTCTATGGGATGACGTCTTACTCTGCCCTTTTGACCACCTAGTTCTCTCTCACCCTTCGTTTCAGCTTTTACCCTTGCGAGCGCTGAAAAATATGTTTGAATAGGACTTCTGTATTTGTTAATTAGAGGAATTCCTCATCCAAAATTACAGTTACTTTGTCCATCTTTTTTGCGTTTTGCTCAAACAATGCCAACTGTTCGAGGAATTCCCACCTTGGTCGGAGTGCGAGGTACGCTTTGCGCATAATGGCCCAGGCCTCCTAAAATGTGAGGTTTAACGATTAAGACTAATGATTACCTTCAAGGTTTTCCCTTCATGCGCTATAAGATAAGCCATTGAAAGTGTTGTTCCCAGCCTGTTATGTTCATTAGTTACTATGACGGTTCGACCACCGTTTTCACGCTGTTTTACTGTAATATGGAAACACGAGCGTGGTTAAGTTTGAGGCGATGTTGCCTAGTCGTCACTGGTTCACACATGCATGATGGTCTGGCTAATCTGCTGAAACATTACAGTGACAAAACGTAGACATCAATGCATTAAGAGCGTTTAACCGAGGCAATCGGCACTTACTCATTAGCTCGCAGGCTTTGGTCAGGAATTTATTTAGCGAGTCGGCCTTAACAGGCACATTCTCGGGGTAGATACCCTCGGTTATTCCTTCGGTATCTTGTCTGTGAAACACAAAACTCATTAACTTCTATTGCTTTAGCCATCTGACTAGTGATCCGAGCGACTTAGTTATTTGCTAAGTCATCCTCTTAATCCGGGACTTGAAATATCTGATTCCGCTAAGCGGTTCTCGAAAATTCCTTTAATTTTTGTCGGCTACATTGTGATTTTGGGATTTCTAACACCTAAGTAGATCGATATGTTAAGTTCAGGTCACGGTTCAACGTTCGCCCAACCGGCCGACTTGAATCATTCTAGTGAATTCTTAAGGGCATCGACGCTTAGGCCCTCACAAGACAGGGTGCTTTTGTTCTGTCGTCGATCGAACTTTCAGGAAAGTGGTCTTTCCAAATTGCTATGGTTTTTCATGCACTATACTCAATTATGATAGCAAAATACAATCAGCAACAAATCTCAAAGCAAAGCAAAGAACTAAGTCATGGCTCTATAGAGTTTTGTGGTGTTAATAACTGGTTGTAGTACTGGACTTGATCTAGTCTAGCAGCGACAATATTATTTTCTACCTAAAGAGGGCCTCCGCCTGTAAAACACCATCTGAAGATTTTGTCCGAAGATATCTGATGTCAGAAATCGAAAGAGATATCCACCTCCTGTCTAACTTAATGAGATCAACGCCTTGCCTTTTGCAAATAGGATATGAAACTAAACTAACTTGCAGTGAGAATGAAATTTCAAACTACGACTGAAAACTCGAAATCAAAGAGAGGGGACAAACCTTTCTTCGCTTTGCGGAAAACATACAACTTTGGCAGTTATGTGAAGATTATTAATGACGACCACTGGAAGCTTGTGTTTAGGGAGCATAAGGTATAAAAATTCATGGACGATTTCCAAAGGATAGTGATCAATACGCTCAAGTTCCTGAATCGAGTAAAAATTAAAAACGTAAGAAGGCCGACTTTGGGAAGATAGAGAATTTTTCTCGTGCACATAAATGAATAATCTCGCGAGAATTTGCGGAAGCCACCTAAAAACACAAAACTATAGTACAAAATCTCACCTCGAAGTATAAATACGTTCGTGAAAGTGCTCTCCGTCACTAAAAAATTAACTATTTTAGTTAGTCTATCGAAAATCCAACAAATTCTTCTACCAACCTCCCGCAAATATCTAAGTGAGTGGATTCCTCATCATAAACACATATATACCAGCGCATTTCTGGATGGCAATCAAAAGGAAGACAAAATTCGCCATTGTCTTCCTAAAGCAATTACAATTTAGAAAATAAAACTTCTTTCAAGTGAAGAGCTCTGCTAATGTGACTACGTTCATAATTTTCGCGATTTCGAACATCTACACGCGTTAGTAAATTTCAGTTCTACCCAACAGTAATATGTTACAGGAATCCAGTACGAACGTAGTCGATGATTCTTGGTTTAACAAGTTATAGAGCATCGATACTTCCATAAAATGACCCATTATGAGTGTCCGTGAAAACGTATTTTGTGCTCTATCAAGCTAAATATGCGTGATCAACTTGAACAAAAAATATTGCGAGACTAGTGAACCTCTAAAAATGTTTTCATTATTGATCTAGAATAGGCGTTTCTTTTAATGCCTGTTTTTCAATTCATTTATTTCCAAGCAAAGTTAATAATTTAAAACTACTTATTATTTATAATTTATAATATAGTTGCTAGCAAATTCAAAATTTATTTTCTCTTTACCTTGCTTGACAGTTTAATTGTATAATTGAAGAACCGCCGATACTATAGGCTGTCCTTGCACATTAGCGTGGGCATAAGGTTATGGCTGTAAAAAAGGATGAGTACGACTTTGATTCTTCTGACGAAGAGGTAGTTTTAATTTTAGGGTGATATTTGCTATCATAGGATATCAGAAACACGGTTGGCAATGTTCCCATGCAGTGGTACGAATCGTTTCCACATGTCGGTTATGACGCTACTGGTCGACCCATCATGAGACCAACAACAAGGCAGCAATCAAACGATGCCATTTCTGAATTCCTTAAAAGTGCTTCCATTGAAAACGGTGAGCAGAATTTGGAATGGCGTACGATCTTGGATCCCATGACCGGTCAATCTGTAATTTTGAGTGATCGTGACCTAGAAATTGTGACTTGTATGAGCGCAGGGAAAGGTGTTTTAGGAGACAAGGAAGATAATGTATACCAACCATTTGAAGATATATTCTCTAAAGACGTCCTTGATATGCCAGTCACAGCACATCCTCCTCAGAAGCGTTCATTTATCCCATCGCTTCTTGACCGCCGTCGAGTTGGACGTATCACCCACGCAATGAAAATGGGTTGGATTCGACCACGCCTTCCTTCCTGGGCTTTAGAAGATCCTGAGGACCCTGACCAAATTCGTCGTTTCGCAATGTACTCGACCTCTGGCAAACCGGGTGCCTTCGATGACGATTTTGAGGGTGAAATCTTGGGCTTTTCCGCATCTTCTGTTTCTGTCGTTGTTATGCCAGATGTTTGGGCTGACCAAGACGTGAAAGAAATTAACGATCCACAAACTTTTGCATGGCAAACTAGCCTCCCTCCAAATTTACGTAACTATCGTCCACCACGACCATCACCATACATGCGCCCTGCTGCTGAACCACTACCTGGCCATGCTGAGTCATATAACCCGCCGCCAGAATTCTTGCTCTCTGAAGAAGAGGTATCTGCTTCCTTTTCTACCCGTATTAATATGAAGTATTACCGGACTTTTCCCATTGTAGGAGCGAAAGGTGATGCGAGCTTGGCGTGAAAAGGTGAAGGATAACCAGGTGTCTAGTGTTTTGCCGTTTTTGCCTCGTCGCTACGAATGTTTGCGCCGGGTTCCATTTTCTGAGCGTTATCTCCGAGAACGTGGTGAACGCGTCAAGGATATGGTGATGGCGGCTCGCGTAGAAAAGCAGAGGGTCCATACTACTCCAGAGGCTCTTTTGCCTCAGATTCCAAGTCTTACAGATCTTCGACCATTTCCCAATCACGCGGGACTTGAGTACAGGTACAGTTAGTTGCCGTTGGTCGTACGGTTGCTCTTTGATCCGCTTTTATACCATAATAATTGTTCTTGTAGATCTCACACTGGTCGCGTTACTGGTCTTTCAGTTTCTCCTTGTGGTCAATGGTTGGCATCTGTTTCGTCAATGGACGGTTGTCTCCGGATCTGGGAGATCGCTAGCGGTTATTGTTTCCGGTGTTATCTATTGGCACTTGGTGAATCAAATAAAGACGTTTCTAGAGGTCTTTTGAAGTTAAAGGCCAAAAAATCCGACTCAATTGATGTCGATGCCATGACTGCGAACCCCAAAAAAACCCCTACGGCTGTTTTTGATGAGGATGAAGAACTACAACCCTCGGCTCATGTTGCTTGGAATCCCAATCCAGAACTATGCTTAGTCGCTGCTGCTTTGTAAGTTCATTCGTGTTAATTCGGCTTGAATATCCTGCAGCGTCATGACTTTTTACCAGCGCGCCTCTAATGTCTTAATTAAAGATTTCAAAATCTCTATGGGTGATTGCTCAAACTCGATTCTGTTTGCTGTCCCACACTCGTCTATTTATACCAGTTAATATCACTCTTTTATTTTAGTGGAAATAGGATTTTTATCGTGAATCCGGCTTTGGGTGATCGTGTTGTTGTGGAGAATACAGACAAGTTGATTCGGGAATACTGGAAGAATCATTTATCCGATGTTGAAGCTGCAAAAGTAAGTTACAGCTTTATATCTCTGACTGTCACAGAATTACCCCAAGTCTTTGATTTAAAATCCGTTCTCACTGCAGATGTAACTATTTATAGGTTATTTAATTTCTTCCGGGCTTGACTTGTAGCCTTTTTTTACATCTTACGTTCTTCAGTTAGTTGACTTGGACGCTCTTCAAGAGGGTGAATATCAAGTGGAGGAAGAGGTGGAACCACCCATTAATAAAAAACGAAAATTATCTAATGATATGCGAGGTCAGGTAGCCGTGTGGAGCTTCAGTGCCACTAGTAGTACAAATGCTGTTGTCAAGTCCGCAGCTGTCGACGCATCAGCTTTCGCCGTTCAGTGGGGAAAACACTTAATCGATGCAATGACGATTAGAAGCAAATTCACAGCTCGCTCTCGAACTCTTGAACTGTCAAGAGTGTCAATTGAATTGCATCAAGTGGGTTGTTCTTCCTTCCTTTGTTATTTTCAAGTGTTTATCTAAATTTTCTGCTTAAGTATCTAAAATTGCATCGTAAAATTATGTTAAAAGCACTATATAGCACGGTGGCACGATCTTGCGGTGTTGCAGTCGATTAAATCTTGACATTACGAACTCTCCAACCTGTCAGATACGTAAACGAATTGTACTTCTACCTTAGCGGGCATCAAGTCTTTATAACCAGGACCATCTAGGTCGTTTTGCGGGTACATATCGGCATATGAATTGGATTTCAGACATTTATGAACATGTATTGAATGCGTTTTTCGATTCTCACGTTGTGTTGAAGGAACCTTGGGACCTCTGATCAGCCGTTTTCAATTCAGCCATCCTTTGTTGACCGACCTTCAACTGTTATATTTGTGGCAGACGCCGTCTAACTGATTTTTCCTCTCTTCTGTGTGACTGTGCGGAGTCTCAGAAAACCTAGTTCAGAATGAAACTTCTCCGCTATAAATTTTGCTCTGTTCTCCAGTATTTGCTAAAAGATCTTCAAAATGCGGAGCATTCCACTTCTTTACAGATGTTCAAGAGATTTTGCCGATTTTGTCAGACTGATAACGGTTTTTAAACCTTCTGTAGGCCACCAAGGGATTGACTCGTTATACTCCATCCTCTTTACTAGAAATCGCTTATTCGAATCTAGAATTCTCTGAGTGTTAAGGTCAGTTAGAGTCCAGTTGGGGAGTATTCGTTTTAGGCCTGAGTGGGTACATTTAACGACATTTTCGAACGCTTGGTACGATTGCCATTTAATCGGATTGCTCAAATTTATCATGTTTTCAGGAGTGCATAGAGCTATCCTGGCATCCCAAGGGTGATTACCTTCTTAGTCTCACTATTCCCTCGCTCTCCAGTGAGACTCGTAGTCGCGCATCCAACAGAGTTTTACTCCACAGAATCTCTCGAATGGCCAGTCAAGCACCTTTTGCTGCGGCTACTGGAGGCGTGGCTGGATCCGTGGCTGAAGAATGGCGTGGAGCCGCTTTCCATCCTGCTGGAAAGCCCATATTATATATCACATCAACTCGTCTCATTCACAGATTTGACTTGGTTGGGCAGAAGGAACTTCCAAGGTTGAAATTCGACCTTTCTGATGACCACATTGTCTCGATGACCGTTCACCCAACCGGTAGTTGATTATTTTTAACCGTTCAACACTATCGTGTTTATTGTGTTTATTTCGTTGTAGGTGACCATGTCGTCGCAGGAACAAGCGACGGTCGGTTCGTTTGGTTCGACGTAGAGCTGGGAAACGTGCCCTTCAAGAAGCTGCGTTTGAATCACGGCACTGTTCATAAAGTAGCCATCCACCCCAGACGACCCCTTGTTTCAGTGGCCCTCGGTGATGGCTCTCTCCTCATCCTTCATACCAAGGTTTCTGAGTAAGTTAATAGTTTATTTATTGATTACCTCCCGTTCAATCAAGGCTTCTTACTTTCTGTTTTTACTGACTTTCAGCGACTTATTGTCGAAGCCAATAATCATTCCTGTTCAGCTAATACGAACAGGATTCCATAACTCCTTCAGTTGTGCTTTTCACAACCGCCTCCCGCATGTCTACGCCGGTGGAGAGTGCGGAACCATTCGACAATTTGTACCATGGCATTAAACCAGATGTCTTTTCACTGCTGATTTACCTATTCAGAGAACATAACTCTGAAGAATCATGTGATTTCAGTCTCGTTATAAGCTAATAATGTTTATAGAACGTGGAAATTTTTCTATTTTCTCGGCCTATCCTAACTCATTTAGTGCCCTGCGGGGGTGTATTTTTATTCTCATGTGCTTCTATTAACCAAGAGATTAACCATTTCTATCTAATGTGTAACATTCCAAAGGGTGGGAAGGGGGGGGGGTGCTTGAAATGTCCATGAAGCGCGTGCGCATGGCATCCAGTGCGCGTATGTAGAGATCTCGAATAGTAGCGTGCCTAGTAAAGGCTAGATAGTGAGTTTTGGACGAAAGTCGCTGAGAATCGTATGTGGTGGGCTGCCGTCACTGGGATAATTGACGACAGTTCTGGGATTTTTCCTTACCTTTACCTTAGCTTTACCAGCGGTTTTGGTGGGTAGAATTTTCGACTGTTCTGGTCGAATTCGGTGCATTGCAGGTCCTCTTAAAAATCGAGCGATGAGCGGCTGGATCTGAATCAATTTGGGCTGCGCATGAAGGGCTGGTTAGGGAGGGGCGGGGGTAAAACAAAAGCCCGTTTCTAAATCGCATTGATCAGACAGTCAATATTTTTAAATAATTTTGACAGATTCGCTGAAAATAAATTCTTACACTTCAAAGTTTAATGAAAAGTTTGAATACGCACTCACCCTCGCCCATTAACGAGTGCTGCATAGCATTTGATTTCTTCAAGGACATTAAAGTGAAATCAACAGAGTTGTCGCCTTTGATTCCACTCAAAATGTATTTGGTGTTGCGCTCACTGAAACGAAGGAAAATTCGGTCGCGAAAACTCGTTTAGTTAATATTTAGACTGGCCATACTTCTTTCAATGGAGCATTCTCAGTCTCAAAGCAGAATTTCAAGTAAATATAAAAATCGAATTCCTGCCTAACCCCAAACTTTGTGAGAAACCCTTAGTTAGTGACGTGTTGGGCCTTACAGCTTGGTGGCGATTTGCGCATGGCACTATGTTTTTTTATTAAAATTTTATTTTTCAAATATATATATCAGACTTAATCAGCCATTTCAGAGACAAGATGGCAGCATGCTACTCTGAGCATTGCAATATTCTATTTTATAAGGCTGTGGTTATCTACCTCTTTCACATCATCCCACATTAGTTAAGGGAAGCTACAGAGGTCCTAATACTAACATATTTATGTAGTTGCAGTGTTATAATCTGAGTTTGCATTCAGCTATTAAGCGGAAGTCCCGATTGCTGTGCTAAATATCGCGTTGATCCATTTGAGTTAGAAAGAGAATGTAGAAATGCTTTTATAACGCTTGGATCTGCGAAACCCTGTAGGGCACCCTGAAACTCACAATTTTTGTGACCAAAAATGTTGTTTGTCTAATAAGAAGTGGATAGTAAAAGGGCAAGTGGAGTTCTAGATAAAGGATCAGGTTGAAAGCATCTGGAAGGCACTTTTCGGATGGTGGACCACCGTTATTACGATGAACAATGGCAACTTCGGTGCAGATCTTATCGGGAAAGGCAAATAAAATTATGTGGTTTGTGAAGGAGCTAACTGAGACAAAGTTGAGTAAGGGATAATTGTTGGAGATCAATACATTCTCTAAACTTACCATAAAAGTTCATTCTCCTGGCACTGACCTCCTCTGCACTACGGCATTTGAGTGACAGCCTTCCCTCACAAAATTCTGGAACATTTATTAGAACTTTAGGTCCTTGAGATTAGGCCAGTAGTCTGCGCGCGTTAATCAACGTTTATCAAGAATAAATTTTCTTTTGTTTCAGTGCCATATAATAAGATTAATTTCAGAAAAGCCTGATGCTTAACACATTTTAATTCATTTAATTTTATAAATACCAACCCTGTGTTATATGTTATTGAAAAGCACATTTAATTGGGGCCGCGCGGAGTATTACCGGAGTCGATGTGTGACCCTGCCTTCCCCGAGCGTGGGCATTCGCCACACAGGCACGTACATTACGATCCAAAGAAGCTCAAAATCATAACTGGTGGGGTATCTTCTAAACGTTCCTCCGATACCCCGCCACGGTAAGTTGTAACCTCGCATTTTAATTATCTAAGGACTGCAAAGAAGTGGAGCTTACCGGATTTCGCAATCGGCAAGAGCTTAGGTAAAGGCCGCTTTGGTTCAGTATATCTTGTTCGGGAAAAAGAAAGCCGTTACATCTTATGCCTTAAGGTACTTGTGCTATTCTATATATCTTCCTCCAGATTATGCTCAGGATGCGTTTTTCCTCTCCTGACGCTATGCAGATGTTAGAGAGGGAAATCGAGATCCAAACTCATCTCAAGTAATCATTTTGAGTAAATTGAATCTTTTAGGCATCCAAATATTATTCGCATGTATGGATACTTTTACGACGAGAAGCGTGTCTACGAAATGCTAGAGTATGCACCCCGAGGTGACTTGTCGAAAGACCTGGATAAATTTAATTTCAATCTTACCCGAACTGCGACTGTAGGCTGTTGAGTAAAATTTCAGTTTCTTTGTTTTTAATCGTAGTATGTTCACCAGTTGGCTCACGCACTGGATTACTGTCATAGACGTAATGTCATTCATCGTGATATAAATCCCTCAAATATATTCCTGGGAGTCGGTGGAGAAGTTAAAATTGGGGATTTTGGCTGTGCGGTACATAGTCCTGGGTCTAGGTAAGCAGTTTTTTAAACTCCTAATCCGTTGTTTTCTGCCCAGGCGCACGGCAGTTTGGGGGACGCTATGTTACATCTCTCCAGAAATGACTTCAATGGACTCTTTGCATGATTCCAAATGCGACGTATGGAGCTTGGGGATCACGACCTATGAAATGCTTTGCAGGACTGTTCCTTTCAAGAAGTTTTCCGAGCAGGAAACGTTATTATCTATTCAGAATGACGATATTGATTTTAGTTTAATCGAATCTACGAACGCTGTTCGTTTTCTGAAAAGGGTATGCTTATTCAGATATATTTGTGGACGTAATAAGGGGTTATACACTGCATTTTGTGCTCTGTCCTCTTGTAACCGCAGACCCTTTCCAGAGTCGGATTTTTGCACATGACGGCATTTTTTGCTTAGAGCTTGATTTATCATAACAGCAGAACATGGTAAGGGCAGATTTTAGGTTCATTTCAATTGCCTGCCGATTGCTCTTATTCATCCGAGGGGATCAATCTGATTTCGTCACTTTTTTATCATGCTTATAACCTATTTGAATTTTGTGGTTCCGTCTTGCAAGTGGCTTGATCTCCACAAAAGAGGGGTTACTCATTGGGTCTCTTAATTTTGCGTAATTTCTACTGGTTTGTGCTTAGGATTCAATGAAGTTAATGTTTTGGCGATAGTGATGGTTGAGGCAGGCCGAGGCGAATAATCAGCTAGTAGGCCGGAACGGGTCCCCACTTAATTCACTGCAATACTAGATTTACCTTTGTTTTGAAATTGGCATCTCAGACTATTCTATGTTAGTACCTCCGTTAGGAACGAACAATACCGTACACCCGCGCTCCTCTCTTAGGATCAGCGTGTTAACGCTGTTGGCTTTCATTCTGACCGTCGCGCTGAGTTCACACGCATACTCATACTTTACGAACGGCTACTACTAGTATTTGTTTTAAAGATGCCTGATCATGACTGGGAACCGATTTTTGTGGTGACTCCTCAACTGCTAAGCTTAAGTAAACGGAGTCAATTGCTCTATTTTAAAATTTCTCGAAAGGTTTTGGAGAAGAACGCTTCGGAGCGGCTAACGGCGGCGGAAATACTGGTAGATCCTTGGGTTCGTCAACACGCCGAGGATTCGCTGAGTCAATGCCGTGCCGCCCTGGCCGACTGGGAGGCCGCCAAACACTGCCTCACGGAGAGTCGCCACCCCCACGACCACTAAGTCTCTTTCGGATCCCCCGGTCTTTCATGTTCCCTTCCCCCCGTCTCAGCTTACTCTCGGTAATTAATCTTTACTATGCGCATGGTAATGGTTCAAAAACCTTTGATATGGTCTGTAGCGGCTCCTTTAAGTAATAAATATTTTATGACTAGTCTGGACTTTTATTAAACAATATGAAAAGACAAAATTGGGTCGGAGGGAAAGGCATGTTCATGATCACTCCGGTCTTATTTTCTTCGGCCCTGGAGGCTTTTGGACTTGGTCATTTTTCCGTGAAGGCCGCGCTTTGGGACCCCAGTTTGGTTGCGGGTTCATCTGATATCTAAAGAAACCGATTGTAATGAGGGGAAGTTGGCAAAAGTAATATCTACTTAAAAATTATTAAGTAGGGGAGGAAGTAAACAACCTCAAGAGACCGTCGGCCCTAGAGGGTGGGTTGGCATAGGGGTGCGGATAGAAGCACACACTTGGATTTGGGGGGCGAGCCATCATGGCGTTGACTACGCGGAGGGAATCGATGCTCGGTGGACACTTCTTTCCAAACTTCTTCCTTTTTTTCGACTTTGATTCACCGTTATCGCCGACTTTGGTCGGAGATGATTCCTGTTGCCGGTTCGGCTGGTTTTCATCAGTGTCTTCAGCGTTACTAGTAGTAGCAGCGGAAGTAGCAGCAGTAGCAGTGACTTCTGCTTCGTGTTTTCTTTTCCAGGCACACATCACATCCCAGATGAAGGACATTGGTGCATTGGTCTTAAGTGAACTCAGAGCAGCGTGAGAGAAGGAAACACGGTAGCCGGCATTCAGGAAGGCCGATCTAAAAAAACAAAACATCAGATTTACATCTTAGCCAGCCCTTATGCCTGTTTGTCTACTGATATTAATACTTTCTGAGTAGCGATTTTTCTGATGGCTATCACCAAAATCATGAAGGGAAACAGATCACCACGAAAGGGAGCGAGGGAGATTTTCAGTACCAGGAGCCCACTCTCCCAAGATCCATCGATAGGTCTTGTCGTGGGCACCCATCAAGTGGCCCTCAGATTATAGTGCCTCGGTATTCTTGGGAAGGGAAACTTTAGAACGAAGTTCCCTAGAAATGATCTCTAATGGATACTATCTAAATTGGAACTTGTAACATAGATACAAGTGACGACTTGCGGAGTGCTAAACTGCCGTAAATTCGCATATTTAAATCCTAGACTGCGATTACGAAATTAATTATAACTTAGTCTTAAAAACCAGGACCAGGTGGAAGGTTTATTCTTAACAGCACACAAGATAACACAAGCTCAATCGAAACCAATAGCGAGGTGCTGGCAGAGGTCATTCTGAAAGGAAGAGCTAGAAGAGTGCAAGAGGATTGATGAACTGGCGTTAGAGCTTTGCTCAAGGATTCAGCGATTCTAGAAAACGCTTAACGGATTAGGAAACAAATAAAGCATTTATGAGATCAACATAAACTATCAAAAAAACAGTCAGACCCGTTATCATTCACGAACCTGGTCCTGCGTCTCAAATTATCACATTCTCAACCTCCTCGTGGTGACCACCGGTAACCCCAGGGGCAACTTTGGGAGCTAATGAGGCGGCCGGTTGGGACTAACCAGCCTCCGCACGTAAAAAATTAAATTATGCCAGCAGATGTACAACTTCTTATAGCTTTGAACACGAGGCACGATGTAATTAACCGGATTCATGGTTTCAAACTGGGATGTGGAATACACGTGCATGTAGCAAGGAACGAAGTCTCCATCGGAATTTTGAAAGATTTCTGGTAGGAGACATGAAGACGGACAAAGATAGACGAGGTGCCACGACGGAGCTGAGCTGCTACCTGTATGACGAAGCCACGCCAGAGAAGAGACCAAACAGCCGAAGACGACAACAACCGTTTTTACTGTGTTCTGTGTTAACTGTTGTGCTTACTTGTTATAAAAGCTATTTGTACTTCTGTTGTACCCCCAATAAGTCCTTGGGACTTGCCCTAATGGGTGGGAAGAAAATAAAAAAATAAAATTCACTCTCAACTAATAAAAAGGAACACTCAGGAACATTACTGCCCGCTAATCGCTATTAATAATAATGAGTTCAACAGACACTTTTGATTGCAGGCTTCAACCTTGAATGTGACCATGAAATGCGCGGCACCTAGTCCAAAAAAATAGAGAGAAAGCGAACGGCATTCTTTGGCGTGTGATATTCTATTCGAACAAGGAAGTACGTGACTTTATGGCTGGCCCTTTCATGCTCATAAATTTGGTTAAGTTTAAGGATGAACGCTATTAGCGCATAGGAACTATTGGCAAGCAATAATCCTTGATACGGGGGTGAGGAATTCAGAGATATCGGAAGAGCATAGCTCGGAGGGCTGAAAATAGGAGATTATGAAAGTGAAAACGCATGAAATCACCATCCCCCATAATAATGTCTTCCAATATCTTTCTACGTTGCCATTTTTCCAGAGCGTGTCAATTGAACCCCTTCTACCTAGGCACGTCATCTGTGCTGAACAAACGTTTCCAACACCTCTCTTGCATTCTCGTTCTGGCTCAGAGTGAATCTCGCAAACTGGAGTGCCGCCTATCCACCGCAGAAAAACAAGCCAGCTGTAGTCTATCAAGAGGACTTGCGACTTTGAGCGTTCCTCCCTCACTCACAAGCAAGCAGCAGGAAGTGATCTGATACATAAGCCTTAAATTGTCCGTCAAGTGCATACCAAATGCTAGATCAAGCGAATGTAAGCTAATCCGAAAGAGAGCTTCAGAGTTGAAATTCCTGACACTACCTCACTTACCAAGAAACGACTGGCATCGGCCACACTCAAAAAATCAAAGTGTAAAGAATAACCTGTTGAAACTATGTTTGATCCTTCATTAACATCGAGGAGATAAGCAGAAACCGGAGAAACAATCAAGGGTTGCAAGATTGCATTATTTAATTTCGTCACCAATCAACGGTCTCAAACAGCGCTAAGGTATTGTGGGCAACTTATTATGCATATGACTAAAATTTTGCGGGATATTCGCTAATTTTGATGTTAGAGATGAACAAAATGGAGCTGAATTGAAGATCGTGGGTACCGGTTCAGCGCGTCTTCTTTCTGAGGAAGATTGGGTCGAAACCCTCGATCTATGAATGCTCCAACTTACATTGTAATAGATATGAAGCTCATGCTGAAATGAAATAAGCGCGATAATAACTGACATTTAATATAGATTATTAAGTGCTTATTTCACCTCTCCGTCACCTGGTTATTTTGCCAAATAAACAAGAAATTTACAAATTAGTAGGAAACGATTGCATATGCCTATCTCATTAGAATCCAGTGTTCTTGAGACCCCTACTCTATGGAGTGCCTCAACAAAACGTCAAGGTCAATCAGTTCAACCGCACCCGAATTAATCCATTGTTGAATATCTTAGTTATTTACGATTGCGAAAAACAGTTTCTCTTGGTGTTCGAATCTGAAAATTCCACAGAGAACGAAATTCCATCATCACCTATAAGACAATCTCTGTTTAAGAAATGAAAAGACTTAAAAAAGGGTGATCTCGATAAGAAGAGATTGTTAGAAGTGAAAGAGGTGTTGGACCAGGGAACCATCTTGCATAAAGGTTAATTTAAACAAAGAAAACTGAACTAAAGTATATGAAATAAGAGAAACCGGATTTTGATTAAATTTGATAAAATTAGCTAACACAATCGCGCTTCTGTAAATCAAGTAGGTGTAGAGACTTACTCAATTAAGGGACTCGTATGTGGTTCTTATTTTCGCCCACTTAAAACAACAACGAATGCTCATCAAATGATAAGTCTCCTGCACTCAAAGCGTTCATAAACCTCCCCTCTCTAGAATCCACAGCATCATCCGTACTCGAAGAAATTTCCATTTATGATCACTAGAGCAGCGAGCTAGACTAAGTTTCACAACTGTACATGCCGTACAGATGAATCCAACCGCTTTCCTCTTTTGAGACACACGGAGTATAGCTGTCCTCTGTATAGTAAATGCAAGGTTCAATGAACTCTGCTGACGTCCAGGCTATTGGAATGGACATTGCGAAGATGTGAGTCAAAATAGATGGGAGAGGACAAGCGGTAGCCGGGATTACGCTTTCCTTCTTCCGCGGAATCTCAGTTGATTTCAGAGCCATTTGGAATAAAAACAACAGGAACCAGTTCCACGGCTATTGAAGTACTAATGCCTTCTTTAATTAAATCACATTAGTTAGCCTCCCTGAACAACTTCCTATAAAGCAAAAAGAACATCATATAATGAAAATAGCTTCTACCTCGAGAGCATAACTACAACCAACAACATTAATCATTTACAAGCTGGTTCATGTTTTCTCCACAATTTATGGCTGAATCGGCTTAACCGGGTCATTAGTTATTCATGAAAAGCAGTTTAGAATTGTTTATTTAAGGTTCAAAAGAAACAAAAAGGTAAATGCAGGAATTGAAGTTAAGATCGCCAACTGCATTAAAGAGATTGATGAAACCTGCAAATACAAGAGCATGGGAAATGCCTTGTGGGTGGATTCACCATACTTGAATTACAAAATGCAAAAATGTTACATAAATGGTAAAATAAAAACCAATGAACCAGTCAACATGTGCCCTCGGCTTCATTCTGTTGATAAACTATCCCAATATTCTATCCTCCCACGAAGTGCGTGGGGGTTATCAAGGCGTCGCAAGTTGTAGGAATTACAGGATGGGTAAATGCATCAAGGTTTTCGTGAACCTTGCGGGAAGATGAGCCCGCCATGTTGAAGACTCATGAAACTGAACAGAGGAAAGTGAGACCGTACCACTAGGCTTCCCATTTGCTGCATTGGGAAAGTCGTTTTTTCATTACGATAGCTTACGACTGAACCAGTGCTCCTGGCTCCACATGGCTGTATTTGACCGCCACTATTACAAAGAAAACACCACCTGTCTAACTTCATAATCCTTACCGAAGTTATATCAATACAGGGCCAATCATCGAAAGAGGGAAGTAGTGTAAGCTAAATATCAATTCAAAAAGACAATCAGAAGGAGCAGTGAATAAACGCCGACGGTGGAGTCACCGCCAAGATCAATGCCATGTAGGTCAATTCAAGTCCTTCATACCTCTAATATACCTAAAAGTTGCGCTCCCGCCTTCATTAAGAAGGAAGAAAATTGTTGACTAACCGTTATGGCCAGATAGTCAAAAAACATTCCTGATACCGTACTGGCCACTACGAGGGCACTGGGGGAATTGGATTTAAATGCTGTTAGTCAGAGCAGATAGTGAGGAAGCTCATGAAAAGCAGAAAGAGGGGAGCGTTTCGGTGTTTCTAACTTCATAAGCTCTACTTCTTAATTAAAGCTAGGTGCATAAAACTCAAGCAGGCATTCGGAGTCCTATATAGCTTCTTTCATTCGTTCAAACGAATTCTTGTTATAAAATGAATGTACATTCTCAGGCTAATAGTGGGCAAGTTTTGAGGAAATCTGTATAGGCTCTATTCAATTTGAAAAAGAATAAACAAATAGCTGTACATCAGGCAAAAATGGTTATTTCGTCCAGATACTTTAAGATTGACGTAATACATCTTCTTTTGGTTAGAAGAAAAAAGAAAAAAAAGCGTGAAGATGTAGTTTTAAGAATCATTTTTCCGGCTCTTGTTACGTATGCTTGCTTAATTCATCCGCTATAGCAAACAACCCTATACTCTTTCGATCTCGAATGATAACGTCTTCCATATGCTGACCTTTCAGATTTGAGGGCGTTATGAAGCTGGCCAAGTTGCCCAAGCTTAAATCGAAAAGAAACAGTCAATAGGACTCGGAAGCTTAAGTGACTCGCCCCTCTCCTTTTAGGGAAGTGAGGTGGCCTCGGAACCACCTAACATTCAATCACTGCCTTTGAAGAAAATTCGGGCCATCACAACCGTGGAGGCTAACAATCAAGTTAGTCTCCATATCAACGTTCCCAGTAAAAACAGAAACTTGACCGACCGACTGGTCAATAAGCGATCGAACGATAAAAATGGCGCCATCAGATCCACTCTTCAGTTCTAATACATCTTAGCAGCATCGATATGCAAAGCTAAATGTTACCAAGATAAGACCGATTAAGAAAGAGCCTATTGAGTGAAGAGAGCATATGGAGCAGGATTCGAGGAGTTACCTATTACATAATTTTCCGATATACTACCCAAGCACGGCACCCAGTTCTCAGACTCGGTGCACACTTAACTAAAGGACAAATAAGGACATCAATAAGTTTATCAACAAGATCAATCCTGCAATCACTTGTGAATTATCTACTATAGTCTTGAGAGTAAAAGATAAAGATCGACTCCAAACAATACAGAATACAGCTCGACGTACTGACAAAGAGCCAAAACTGCCGTGGAACTCCGAAATGAGCTGCCGATGCGTAACTTGGCAAGCCTTATACAGGCAAAGAGGTTGAACCTATGGAAGAGTTTGAAAATGGACAAATATAGCCTGCTACTCTCCATATTTGAGAGTAACTTTGAAAATGGGGAAACTAGGAAAGCCTCGCACACAAGGAACTGGATGCTTCAATTAATTAAAGATGCGAAAAATGGCAAGAAAATTCCGACTCATGGTTACGTGATCCAAAGAAAAGCCTCAAAGCTCGAGATGATAATTACACACCTAGATTGGTAGGAGAAAGGCAATGAGATATTGTCTGTACAAACGCAAACTGCCACAGATGTTTCGCAACAACAAAAAAGATGCGAAGACACCTAAGACGAGATCATGGAGAAGAAGAACATAAAACTGAAGTAACATTGAACTGTAGACTAAGGTGCCCTCTTACAGACTGCCTTAAAAGATACAAGATCCAAGGCTGGCTAAAGAGACACATTAGAGATTATCACGCTTCGGTTGCAATTGCAGAAAGAGAAAAGCCAACAGAGGAGAAGAAGAAGAAGAAGAAGAAGAAGAAGAAGAAGAAGAAGAAGAAAGGACCAAACGATGCAGTAAAGAAAGTTGAAGAGCACGATGGAGGGAAAAGCTTGAGTGGAAGGCTGGAAAAGACCATCCAGCAGGATGAACAACAAAACTGCTCCATCTCGGCTGCGAACAACCCTTACCCACACATGGTCGCTAGAAAAGAATACCTGGATAAAGACAAACAGCTGAGGACAACAAGGAGCTGCAAGACGTGTAACAGGGAGCCGAAGACGTCAATTTAACTGTGTACATGTATTTCTGTTATACTCCCAATAAGTCCTTGGGACTTGTCCAATGGGTGGGGATGATTAAAAATAATGTCCTTATCAAACCATACTGACACCTTCAGGGCACTTATTTAACAAACTCAAGGTTTTACAATGTCCTGAACTAGCCTGCAAATTGGCAGACGAAGGAATCCATATCTTAGAAACAATATCTCATCTTCACGCATTGGGAAGCTGTTAACATTCTCCATTCTCAATAAAGTAACTGAGCGATTGGAGTAACAATGTTCTGAGCTTTGACTGGTTCTCTGTAAGAGTTCGCATAATCAACATAGCATCAAAGTCGTCTAACTGACCTGAGAAGTGCAATTTTGGGTACTGTAGTACGGAGTACTGCACAAAGCTTATCGGATTGAAAGTAGAATGGACAGTCGGGAAGTTCTTCAGCAGCAACACTGAGCATTCCAATTATGCGGTCCAGAGTGGCAGGAACGATTGTTCCCGCACGAGGTTTGGTCTGAACTCCTGGTGCAAGGCTCAACCAATCAGGAATGGCCATAGTGTCGGGCCCTGTAAAAGAGCAGTATTCAAAACCTGGTTTGAAGTTGTCTCGCCCATAAAGCCCATTTAATTATTTGTTCAGGATGCTTCCTTTATTTCTGATAGCATAAAAAATTCTACAGGTGTATTGGGGAAAGCCTATAAACGAAAAATTCAAGATATATGTAGCGTGGAGACACCGCACGTGCACCCCAACATGATAATAAAGTTATCTTCCCGTCTGACTTCAGCCGTCCATGAAAAGTGTTGCCTGCTCACGGAGTTGCCCGGGTTTTCCAAGAGGTAGTTTTAATGCATTCCAGATTGAAAAAAAAAAATGAACCAGCGATTTGTGCAACAAGCAGACACAACCCGCTATAGAAACACCTGCTCAGAGGCGAAACAGCAGCTTCGAGAAGGAGCCTCTAGTTGTCTACATGCCAACTTAACATACGAGATATCTCCTAGAGGGTAGTAAACCCTCGATGTTCACAGACCATAAGCCGCTGACAGGCGTCAGCTGGACAGATAGTCTCCCCAGGAAACCTGTCGTGATCATCGTCGCTGATTGCCTTTCACGCACTTGTATCGATGTAGTAGCAAAAGCCGTTTGATTTCAATTCCAGAGCTTAAGTTGTGTGAAGGATATCATCGCACAGCTTCCCTTCGACTATGAGAAATTCTTTTTGATTACTGCTAGATAGACTTATTGCATGAAAATTTTCCATCAACAATTTGTTTCGTTAGCATATGTTTTAAGCTAGAAAAGTGTTAAAATGACAGAATTTTGACTGCTTTGCTGAGCAGCGCTATCTTTATTCGAAGGAATGACCCGAATCGACAATATACGGAAAAGTAAAGCAAGAAGGATCTAATGTATCAAGGGTAAAATAGTGCAGCTATTCACTAAAGCGAAGAAAGTGACGAAAACCGACGGATGGATTACCGTATATGACGCCATTCTCGTGCCGAGTGGAAGCACAAAAACTTGGATCAGTTAAAATGATAGCAGAAAGAAGCCTACTAATTTTCCACCTAATGAACGGGTCAGAGTTTACTTTCAAGAGATCGAGAAGAATAAATCAACTCCTAGAACAGGTTTAACTATTTAGCAACGCCAATAACAAGACTCATTCATCTTCATTGAAACTGGCGTGTCAGGAAGTGAAGATGGGCTAGAAAAACAAGCATAGAACACTAAGGTGCTGTGCTTCAAGACTTGCTGACTTGCCTAACAAGAACAGCTAGTGGAATTCAAATCCAACATTCGGCATCTTCCGGACCTAAAATCGACTTCCGGTTTAATGTTTCCAATCAATGAAATCATTTTCAAATATTATCTATAAGCTGGCCAAGCTACAACAGCTTTTACTCTTGAATCCGTCCAGGCTGAAAAAAAACATAAGCCAACCTTGATTGTAGTCAAAAATAGAGACCATCCTAAGAGAGAAGGTGCGCACAAACCTTCACGGTCTCCAAGTTTCTATCATCCTGGTCCTGTTTTGGTCGTGATACAGGATTTTTATTTAAGTAATTTAGTTGCATTTTAGAGACGCGATCAATCATCGCTATCATCAGTCATGGACTATCCAACGCGTGACGCAGTAGTGTACAAAGCAGTTTTCTAGAACTGTATGGTCCTGTAGCTTCAGCTTTGCTCAGGCACTCCATTGCCTGTGGTGTCTAAAATTGTGGACTGGACAAAGTCCCGCATATCATCTCAAAGACGCTCCCGAGGTCTCGCTTGTGTCGGAGACTCGAAACCCGTCGCTAGAGATGAGCGTAAGCCAGTTGGAATGAGAAATTTGTGTTGCTCCCTCAAACAAAGTAATGGCTAACAGTGACGTATGACATGAGCAATCTATAAGACAAAATATTTCGAAAGCGTTTTCTTACTCTAACTGTTGATTTTAATGGGCATTAGTGTAATTCCATCCACAACATACGTGAAGAAAGCTAATTCGATCTTTTGGAAAGGATCCAACACAAATCAGGGACCGTAGCGATCACGTACTAACTTACTAAGTGAAAACGAAATAACTCAGAAAGTCCACAGGTCTAAAAAAGCAAGATACTTGCGGACGCCAAAGCAGCTGATCAGTCACAGACGGATAGTGATCGAGCTCCGACAGGAGTACGATCAACAAGATTTAGAGCATTCGAGAAAAATACCAATGTTCAAAAAAAAGTGTGTGCTTAATTTCACGATTTCGGGGTCTCCAGGCACTAACTTTTGGTCTTAAACAGTTACGTTCATTTGTGAGCGATAAAGGATTTAATTAAGACACTTTTCAGTTTGACAGCTCACTTGGTGGTCACAAATGATAAGCATGCAATCTAGAGATCGTACTGACCACGGTTCTGACTATGCATTTCGGTTTAGAAAGAGCAAGTTTAACAAAGGACACGAAACTACATGGAGCTGAGAAAACAATATTGCTATGAACGTTCGAAGGCAATGTGAGAAATGCTTCAAAAGAAAATAGTCGTGCAAATCGTCTTCACGCGGAAGCAAAGTATATGGACAACTGAACACTTTTCCAGGCAAGATCTCAGGAGACTATCTCCTCTGGAACATCTGAACGCAATTGCTTCGACTTACCAACTCCAGGATTTGATATTTCATAAAAATTGTACACGAAAGAGGGATCAACAATTTCATTTGGATACCTGTCTGATTGCCTTATTTTCAATAAAAGCAGACCGATAATCACCCTTAACTTTTTGCTGGTAATTATGAAGGATTAGAAATGCGTTCAGAGCAACTTTCACATAAGAGCATACGAAGAGGTTAATCAACCTTCCATTTAGCTGCACTTTCCTCGAGTTTCATTCTGATTCCATAGCTGAGAATACTGTTGAAGGCCTCCCTACACCTACGGCGCCTACGAGTTACCGAATCTCAAGAAGAGTTATGAAGAGAACATGAACAAAGTCATAGCACAGAAAAATCAGGCAGATTGCGAAAGAAGTATTTAGTAAAATTATTCAATCCCAGATGTAAAAATCTGACCAGTACTACCTCACCCAATTAAGCCAAGCGTCAATGGAATATATAAGCAGAGTATCGCAACAATGAGGGTGTTCGCTGGAAACAGAGAGACGCTAAGGCGATATAGACGGCAACGCTAAAACTCGAAATAGACGAATTAAGTCAAATATGAGTACACCATCTTTGGATGTTTCATATCTTACAATAGGGAGGAATGATTAAAACATCATTCACATCAGAATCCTCTCCCTCCAGACAGAGAGTAACAAACGAACCTCAACCGTCACCTAACAGATGATCCTAAAGTAGTAAGAGCATGCAAGTATGTCTAAAGTTGAGCTGAAACTTCCACAGTTGTATACCTCTGAGGTCAGGGCATCGAGAGCTTTATACATACCTCGCTTAATCAATATCTAGGGACATATAATTTTAATAACCGGATTAATAATCTAATTGAATTGACTACTTGGCTAAATTGACTAAAGAAGTTTTAATCATCTCGAATTCCAAGCCAAGAGTCAGAAATTACCAGCCAGTTTTGCAAACCTCGTCTGTTAAATGAAAATCACGGTTTCAAGGCACTCCAAGGTTCGGTGGTCTGAATTATTATAGAAAAATGGACTCGGAAGTAAATGGACACTGGGAGCACTGCCGGTACCTTAACGTGAAGGCAGATGATATAGAAAATTGGCTAAAGAAGGCGAGAAACTACAGATTGATCAATTAAAGATATCCTCATGGAGAAAGTAGTTGATGATCGGCACACACTTGAAAGACTTTCAGAACATGCAGAAAAGGTGCCTTTGCTGATTTCATCTTTCATACGATGGTTAGCGGATTAACTAGTAGTACCAAGAGGTAACCAATTGGAAGAAATTCAGGGTCTAAGATACCAGAGACAAACTGAAGTCAAATGAGTAGTGATTTGCTGAATTCTTGGAGCGAAAGAACAAGAGGCATCCATGTCTCTTTCAAATTAGTCCTTCATTATATTACATACGGACAAATATTTCGGTCATGAAAAGCATAAATTATATTGTCTTTGTTTATATGAAATCGCTCTTAAATATATCAAAAAATATGTTTCTTTAATTAATTTGAATTTTTTCCACAAAAATATTAAATAATTCGATCAAACTGAGAAAAGACATTCTTTGCTCTAAGGAAAAGCACAAATTCGCTTCGAATCGTACTAGTGTACAACTACATAGGCTAGGTAAACGAAACCTCCATTAAAAGCAATCCATACGCCCCTATATATCGGTTGAAGAACTCACGTCCTCTGCCCCCTCCTACAAATATACGTCAACGAAACAGATGCCTAGCAGAATCAAGGATCAGTTACCTTTCATTATCGAGATTTAAGTTAAGACCATTTCTACCAATTCACTTTGATTCGACTCCATCCGAGACAAAAAATAATAGCTTTGCGAAAATGTATACACACAACAGATGAGAGAGTGAAGGCGATTCCCATTGTGGGTGATCGTTTCAGTCACTGAGTGTGTACGGATGGGTCATGGCCAATTAGGGATCCTAAATAAAATCCGCAGATGACTACACGCCACCACTATCTATCCAACTCTAGCTAGGAGGTTGTTCTTAAATTTGAAAAATCAAAAAAGTAAGCTTAGAATGTATTGGTGCAAAAGATCCTTTAGGAAGCCTAATCTTCCTGGTTTAATAGGGGACTTGAGCATTTGATAAACCGTAACTCCTGTACTAAGTGCCGCTTCTAAAGGACCCGAGTTGATACAAAATTTTAGGCAATGAAGGAGGATGAAAAATCGTGAGACTCTCTCATTCGCGCTAGCTAAACCAAAAGGTCAGAGCAAATGAGTTATTTGTCGAGGTTTAAATTACACAATACAATTTGTTTAAGTAAAAATCAAAAAATTGCAGGCGAAGCGAACAACAAGAAATGAAGCCCTTCTTTCTGTTCGTCCGATAAGAAGAATGGAAACTGAGTGTTAGGCGACAAGAACTGCATTTTAAGATAACTACGATTTCTCATCGAAGTGTGTGAAGTTCCAAGACGTTATTTTTTTCTGGAATAAGCTTGAATATAAAAAGATTGAGCTGGCTAAATGAAAATAGGGATTAAGAATAGAACGAATTTTCCAGTTCATTAACCCGCAGAACCGCTAAACCAAACCATCTGTTCAAACATATCAAGAAATAATATTTCCCTCTGAAAAGACATTCGAATTTTATTCGGGGAAAAGGCGCTTTGTAGTTCTTTCTTAATTGCCCTACATCAGTTATTTTAATAAAAAAAAAATAGGATACCGTTTTAAGTGTGCAAAATCCATATACCCCATGATTCAGCGATATTCGCCGGTTCCATAATCTCAAAGCACGTAAAGAAAATAATTTCGAGGCGTTTAAAACATAAAAATCAGTCAACTCAAAATGATTCGATAAAAATTGAGAACTGTTTCAATAAGTTATAGAAACCGGTCGAGTTAAATTGGCAAGAAATTACCATAAGGAACTAAAAAATTTAAAGGTCTAGTTAAAGTAAGATCTAACGAGGAGTTTAATACACCTGGAGAGCTGTTAAGAGTGATAAATCACGAGCTTAGGTGTCACTCAAACTTCAAATAGACTTTCAATTGAATATTAGCAATAATTATTGGCCACATGAATAAGTGAGATAAACATCACATCAAAGGAGCTTGGATTGAAACATCAAAAATGTAGGCTACTGATAACCCGTAAATAAGATTCAGAAAGAAAGAAAGAAAGAAGTAATTAGTGTATAATAATTACATTTTTTACTCATAAAAAGTAATTCATCTCGTACTTTTGTTATATAAAAAATAGCAAAAGGTAACAGTGTTACGTAATGACTGGTGTTAGAAACGGCAGCTAGGACTTGGCCAGTTTGGTAGCCCAATTTAACTCTGGTAGACTGTTCCGGGCGTTAAAACCTAGTCTCCCAGAGACATTTAGAGTCGTTGCTTGAGACGCTGTTGGAGCCAGATATATGAGAGTCGGTGTCATCGATTTTGCGCGGAAGCGCCTAGCACCCCCATAGGTCATTTGTCGATAGAGACAGGCTCCACACATTGAAGAAGCTACCAATGGACAGGCCAACAAAAGTTCCAAGACGGCGTCTCGGAAGGTTGGAAGGAAGAAGAAGAGCACCCAAAAACTGCTCGAGAAGTATACAGAAAGAAGAGAACTGAAGAAGCGAGAGAGATGAACCAGCCGAATCCTATAGGCCTCGGGATAATGTCCCAGTCGAATAGACGATTCATACCGCATTAAGATAACAACAACTAAAGGAATCATGAGCAGAAGAAACGTTGTACTGATCGCCAGGTGACCAATAATTCGACGCATGTCTCTACGACTGGAGACGTCCAGTCCACACTTTCGGTGCTTTCGTTTGATTCGAATAAGTTTGAAAACAATTAGGATATTGCAGACGATGATGACAAGAGTCGGAAGAGTGCAGGACCCAAGAACGTAAATGAAGAGAGTGTAGGTAGCTCCTGGAAGACGCGGATTAGTCAAGGTACAAGAAGTTTTGTTTGTAGATTTTGAAAGAACAATGTCGTAGAAGACAAACGTCGGTGAGAAAAGAGCTAAACCGATAACTGCGATAGCGGTAATCAGAACCATCGTACATCTGATATGACGATCTGCCCGGAAATGCAAGGGGAAACAGACAGTTCGAACACGATCCACACCAAAGATGGCTAAGGTTGTTGTCGAAATGAAACCACTACTATCCGAAGCATAGGTGATGACCTTACAAGAAATTGAAGAGATCTGATCTAGCTTGAGAATAAATCGACAATGAGTAAGCCAACCCAAACCCCGACCGAAGAAGTCATCCAGAAGAGTGTCAAAAACGAGGAGAAAAATAAACGAGATCGTAATCGCAATTGCGTAGAGATTGAATCTTCCAGGAGCTCGACGTTGAATTCGGCAGAGGGTAATCAGAGAGAGAAGATTTCCAGAAAATCCATGGATAAAAATGACGGGTGAGAAGTAGGCTCGGAACACGAGAACGAGGAACTGAAAAACGTCCGGGTTTTTACAGTCTAATGAGTCGTGTAGGGGACTACCGTTGTAGCTACGATCTAACCAAGCCATAGCACCGATCAAGGCAGGCATATCTGACGGCATGAAAATGAGGGAGGCCTTTTATAGGCTCCATCGTGGAAATGGGCTGTTGTTGTGGACGCGATGCAAACGTGGTGGCGGGCAATTGCGCAAATTGGCTAACGAGTTGAAAGGAGAGGTGAACAGCCAATAGAATGACAATGTGACGTAGGGGCATAGCAACCGAGAAGGGGATTTCGCGTGCGTGCCTAAAGTGATCGCCAAACAAAAGATGAGATCAGAATTTAGGATGTAAAAAAGTCGAAATGGACTCAGAGAAGTAAACCATCACTATGGATCCCGAAAAACTGCGTTTTTTATCACTATTTCCTGCGCAGGCGAGAAAGCGCCTACAAGCGGTAAAAGTGGTCAGTTAGTATCAAAACTCCACTAAATGTATCAAGGGTAGCGTAATTGGTGCGTAAATTAATCGGCAGTGCGCTTATGAGATCACTAGGAGCATTAAGGTTGAAAAGTTCGTAAGGCATTCAATTTTAAAAATTTTAAAGGGGACAGATGGGTCGCGATGTGCCGAGACTTTTATTCTGTTTGACTTTGCGTCATCCATCTTGCATCGTACTTTAGGAGTTCCTGTGCTTCCCCTATGCAGTATAAAGCTCTTTAGACCAGCTTGGCACACGCAGTCCATTCAGGGATGCTTAGGAGGATAAAGCCCTGTGCTTCACCTAAACTGCAGTGAGGATTTTCATAGGCGGCAAAAGGTGCGTTGTTGAAAATTACTTCCTATAGTACACCCATGGAACCAGGGGATTTTCAACCACTATGTTTACCGGGGAACTTTGTTTTCTTTCAGCTCGAGTCTGAGTAATGTTTTCGCTTACTGGCTTTTAGGGTTAAGGCTTTTCCGCTGTTAAATTCTCACAGACCTGTGTTTCCTTAGAAGTCTATCAGGGGGAGATCGCTCATTGACTGAACAGGAATTAAGGGCGACAGTCGGAGATTTAGTGACCTAAGCACTTTTCTATTCAGGGATGTTTGTAAGGATTTTATCGTGACTGCACATTATGGCCTTCCTTTATTCTTGTGCGCATTCGTTCAAGATCTTTGAAACTGTATTGCCTTGTAGTAACTTATTGGTGTATATCTAGCGATGACAATGACCGAACTCACATGGTTCTAAGTTAGGGAGGTCAATGCTTTTATCAAATAGAACAATGAAAGAACATTATGTGAAGACACCTTCCTAAAGACTAAAGGTAAGTTGCGTTATGGCGGGATCTTTTCAGAAGTACTGTAGCAGACTGTAGGTTAAACACTACGAGTTACAAAGGCCAGTATGTTGACCTTCGACATTAGAAGCTAAGTAACACATCATAGTCATCTATCCGAGGTGCCTTGCAACTGCCAAAATATCTCGTGAAGGGGCTGAGTAAAGCGGAGATTCAGAGAACATGTAACAGTCAGCAGGCTTCGAAGAGAAGAGCCACAAAGCTGGCCATGCATCGGGAAATTTCCAGCGTGATAAGGCCCAACCGGCACGACTCACAATGAAAACAGCAACAATAAAAGCTTCAACCAACTTGAGCGATGTAGATGGGGATTCGGCTGTAGCAACATAAGACCACAGAGCACTGATTCGGGTGCTGAACACAATAAGAACACATGTCGCCGATTGGTCGGAACAGACAGGGCGATATTTAGCTAACCACAAGTGTAAAAATACCTTGACTTGTTCTTAAAAACCAGATGGCCTTAAGTCCATCTTTGAATCATTCAAACCGCACAAGGGGCTTAACATTTCTCCCCCAATGCCTGATGATATCATATCAAATAGCGACGTAGATGAGATAAACTCATAGAGGGGATCCAAGAGCTAGGTAACAAATGACTGGTATTATGACTTTGTATCGATTTCATACTTGTTTGAAAGTAACTTAAATCCAGAAGGATCCGCAAAGAAAGCGCAGTTTTTTAAGAAAATTTTAAGAATGTCGTAGTTCGTAGAACTAATTACAGCACAGAGCAAATAGCAACGAGGGTCCTCAAAATATTCTGGCCCACCACCACTCGAGATCAAGCGAGAAAGAAAGCGAACTTTCACATACTAGGCCTTAAATCAGAAAGCTGAGTAACAAAGAGAGAGCGTTACGAGGGAAAGGAAACTCCATAAAAAGGCGTTAGTTTCAATACAATTGTAGCTCAATGTATGAAGGATAAAGTCCAACTATCGTGTACATTATGGAAAATCGTATAACCACAGTGTGAAGGGTAATCTCAAAGACACAAGTTCAGCTTTACCATATTCTCAGGCCGTTTAAATGCATTAGTTTGCGATGACAAGTTGAATCTAGAAACGTAGCTTCCATCAAATGACACGGATTCGAAAACCATTGAGGTGCAAACAGTAGTTAGAATAGCAACTCAGTAACTGAAGTGTTTCAAAAATAAACGGTCAAGTGGACCAAACATGCATATGCATAAATATATGGGCCGCACGACTTCGTTTCATGAATCATGCCTTATATAGAACAGCAAGGAATAAAAAGACTGAAACTCTGGGCTACTCATTTTAAACTCGCTCCTAGGAAAGGTAGTAATAAGCAACTCAAGGCTTGAGTGCTTGCTTGAAGGCAACACTCGTACCCTATTGCGTGATTAGACCAAAGTTGATGAAAAAGAATTATTAGGAACATTTTCAGACCTGAGGGATACAAATTATAAATGTTGCTTTTCGGCAGTAAAGGAAATGAACAGGTACTAGAGAAATTGAAAACGTTCAATTTCCTACAAGCCTGTGTATGAAAGGTCAATACCTGCTGAAATCCAAAATGTGCAGGTCTCCGTGTTACAGCGTTCTTTTATTCAAATGGCGGCTGTGAAGAATGATAAGCTGAATTAAATTATATGCACATGAAGGGAACAGATTCTTTTCTAAAGGCCTTAAAACGTAGAGCCATTTGATCAACCTGGCATTTGAAATTCATTTCCCCCAAAAGACAACACAAATTACTTTCAATCCTCTGACAGCATTTTGGCCACGTCACCTCAGCTGATTTTTCATAGACTTTCCAATTTGCAACTACTTTGGGAGAAAAACGGGAAAGATGAATGGGAGTCACGCATTTTTTTTTTTCAAACAGCCTAAAATCGTGTTTTATTTTGCAATAACTACGTGTATCTTTACATAAGGGAATTCGAAGAATGCGCTTTTAGAGAAGAGTGAAACTAGGTTTATTTCACAACCATGTGGTGTTTGAATATCCTTCTTTGAGAGAACGAATCAAGAAAGAGGGCTTTCAATAACCGATTCCCGACCTAAACTCTATTCCCTTTAAAAGAATTTCGTAGGCTGTTATCGTTTATCCACCGAAGCTTAGTCGTCGTCAAAAATAAGTTTGCACCTGACAGCATTTCTGGCATTCTTAGAGAGTTAATAAACAGTACTAGATGGTGTTTTGGTGTTTTAATGTTTTATGTGTCCCTATACACTCAATTTTATCGTCTTATTCGAATTCACTTGAGGGTAGTAATTTTTCTGTCTGCTAATAAGGGGCTTAATTGGGTTGAACGACGTTAAATTGGAGCCCACTATGTGTCCCTCAGGCTGCCTCAATCCACGCGAAACACGCACGATCGCTCAAGTACTGCTCTGTGTGATCTTGTGTTCTGTCTACATCTAGCATATTTGGCCTTCAAACAATAAACGACGGGATCTTCTTGCAAACAGAATGGCACAGGAAAGGTTTCTTTACAATAGCACAGAGCTGATTAAGAAAGACATGAAATTTCAAATGGTCACAGAATAGAAACTATTGATCAGCGTCCTTTAAACTGCAGATCCCTAAAAGAGACTCACATTAACAAGGGATAGCGAACAATCGAAGATCATTTCAACAACTTACCATCCATTTTCCCAGACTTCTTGAGCTGTTTCAGTGATTCAAGCAGCCCCTGAATAAAGTCGCCGTTGTGAAGTTCGTCCGCCCACAATGGACCAGCGAGGGCGAAAGAACTGTTACATTGGGGACACTTTGAACCTTCAATTGGGGGGCCTCGAGAAGGTACAAAAATATTGCGGTGATCAACAGCTCCCAAGCGTTGAAGGTAAAAGGACTGTAGAGTGGAAAAAACTGACTATGGACGGTTGAAAAAACAAGTTATAAGCAACTCTTTCAGACCAAAGCTAATAAAATAATCCCGATGTGTTGGCATCAGCTAAGCCTGAAATGTCCAACGTTAACGCGAAAGGAATGCAATTTGTCAAGACTGTAACCGTGCAAGGCTCTACTGTTGGAATCAAGCGATCGAAAAAATGATAAACGCCTATCATAATGGTGGATTCCTCTGCATACCAAATGGGAAGATGCCTTAAGATTACAAAACCCAGTAATGCTAAAAGGAGATCTAAAAGTATCGTTTATGCCTGAAAGTCACTTAATTAGAACTGAAAAAGGTAGGCAAATGAAAATTTTCCAGTCCTAAACTGTTTTCCTTTTTCGTCACACCGATTACCATGTCAGTCACGAATCCTCCGGTAGTGAAAAACGATAACGCACAACATCGAAGGCGAAGGTGCGATTGTGTCGGAGGCAGCCACGATGACGGCGTACTGCTAACTGGGGAGGATAGATAATACCTGTGCGAGAATACATTATTAATTCGACGATAAACAGCGGTCATAGAAAGGTCTCCGAATCGTTCTAGTTGCACGAGTGACCGCTGTGTCTGGTGCACTGCATAACAATTGTTTTCAGTTAATAGGCATTTTTAAGGAATGTGCTATAGTAAGTTAATATGGCAAAAAGCCGGGAATCAACTAGTTAGAGTTCACTTTTAGGTTCCGTTTCATTGTTCAAACAACTAGACATACTTATCGCTGAAATGCACCCATCGTCAACTCAATGGCCGCCGCAAGAGAAACACCGCTCATTAAAGCCCACTGCTGGACCGGCATTGAGTAAGTTTGTGCATTTCAGCAGCCAACTAAAAGCATAAAAGCGTGAGTTATAAAAGCGTTGCGCTCTAAACTCGTGAATTATGGTATGAGTAAATTTTAGTACAAGTCCATTCAGCCATATGAAAATGATACAATCCCCTCCCCAATTTTGCCATGAAAATTACATTAAGACTGTCCGGTCCGGCTTATTAAAAAACGGAAAGGTATTCTAAATCTAATGAAAGACTGAATTGTAAGGATTTATTTGGAGAGCTCAATAGGCGTCTGGGACATTATCGGAGTTTCCAACCATAATTCTAAGGATCAGAAGAGCATTTGAAATTGAAAATGAACCCCCATCCACAAACTGATCTGATCCAATAAGAAGTGTCAAAGTCCAGAGCAGCAAGCGGGATGTGCGAGTAAGAATGCACAAAGAAAGAGTTCTTCCTCCGAAGCCAACCATGATGAAGGCACGTCAACTGATTAGGGCTGGAGCGATAGTATTCGGTTAAAGGCTTATGTATAAATACCTTGTGAGAACGACTCCAAATAGTTCAAGCTATACGAATGACCGGTTCACCTAAAAGGAGTGAGGCTATCCGAACAAAACTGCTCGCTATCAAGTCAGACATTATAGGTCCTAGGTATGCTAGACAATTCATTTGGATTGCAGTATACAAATGCGTAATTGAAACTATCGCGACAGCCCACACAAAAAGAGGCACAAACAATAAACGCTTACATCAGCACACACAATTTTGTAGACCCTAAATTCGCACTGGTAAAGAGAACGAGGAGATCCTACGAACTCACTAACATTCAAATAGTGAGTTTGTTTTTTCAATCGATCCGTACAATTTTTGATCTAAGGAATTCTCATTGTCTAATAGATAGAACTCTGTCTACTCCAGACTATTGAAAAGGACGTGTCGCCCAACCAAAATATCGAGGAAAGGAATTCTGGGTGAAACTCAGTCGTTATTAGGCAAGTCACCTATTTCGAGAATCCTCAATTGTCAATGATGCACAACAACCTCCATTTTCTTCCACAGACTAGCCAATTTTAGCCTTCCTTTTCTGAAAAGTTTCATATTATTTCACTGTGGTTCTTGAACCCATAAAAATATTAAGGGCTCTTGAAAATATCATTGTTAAGTCACATAGTAGAGAGCTAAAGGATGGAAGATCATCGATTGGGTGGTCTTGATCAATGGAGACAGTAGCTTGTTGTATTTCATTGAGATTCATTCCAGCACCAATCTTGACATTCACCAAGTTATCTTTTTTAACAGCAGTTTTTCTATTCAAGGCGCCCAGAACAGCCGGATACAGTAACGACTACACATTAATAAAATACTTTTTGTGAAGTTTGATACATGAAGGCTGTTTAAATTTACTCTATCAATCAGAGTTTAATACGATTGTTCAGCATCAGTTTACATAGACGCGATTTCGACTGATTTGCAAATATATCCAAGAGGGTGTAGCCACATCTTTCTCCTTCCGAAGTAGCTAAAACTTAAATTTTGAAAGTAATTACTTTTCATGGCGCGATGTGAAGGAAGAGAAAACCATAAAATTGATTTAAAGTGACAATTTATTCCCTTTCCTACAAATTAAAATTCTCCTGCGATTTCAAGAACATTAACATCAGTTGAGTTGAGTGTGAAATAAACCTGTTCTTCACCGTTATTGGTGACAAGTCCCTAAGGTACAAAAAAGAAATCGATTTACTTGAAAACTGACAGATATTGGTCGGCAGAGAGACGATCAAATGAAAGATCGATCAGAGAGGAGTTAGGTCACTTTTCTATCCCAGGATGAAAGCTGGAAAACACTTTACTCCCATAAAGTTGCTTACTACATCTAATCGAGTATCACGTTTTCTAACGGTGAGACCTGCCGCGGTTCGATTATTATTAATAAATATTGAAATCAGAGGAAACATTGAGCAAGTACAAGTTCAACATCTGGCCCATTTTTCGAATCACTCAAAACGCTTGAAGACGCATTCGCTTCTATTTGCAGTATACAAATGCATAATTGAAACTCTACCTGAGAAGATAACTGGAAGTTCCTAGTTAAGGGAGTACAAATAGCCACAGACTAGATTGGCATTGTTGCAAGTATCTTCAAATCTCTTTCGCTTCTGTACTTCTTTTGTTCATCAAGAAGGATAACATCGGTCGTTCCAATGATATTCCCGATAACACGTCTTTTTACACAGTTCTTTCTCTAAGCTAGGTAGCGTATTATGGTACCAGAAAAGGGCATGAGAAACTGATATTTTGAATAGGGGAGAAATGAACATATATTTGACGACAGAAAAAAAAGATTATCTGGAGATATTTTTTTCATGTATAGGAGAAGTATGGCCGAAGCTCAAAACGGGAAGGCGAAATAGATGGCGCCTGCAACTCGCCTCTTCTAAAAAGGGACATTCTCCAGCAAGTTCACTTCGTAAATCCCTCTTTCTGAGACCTTAAAGAGTGAATAGAGCTAGGTTAGGTACATCAGTGCTTTTCTCACTGAAGAACTATCAAATGGGCCTTCCTTTGTGCCACAGAAAAGTGACCGCTGTTGATAACCTTTAAGGTCAGTGGATCATCTTGTCGGGCACCTTTTGACGCTTAACATACCCAATGAGGGAACTATTCGGATGGTCGATTCACTGAACCGACAGTGGGAAGCAAACCAGACTACATTAGTATTCATAAGAACAAAAAACATTAGCGAAGGTTTCAGTCACAATCTAAAAGACACATAAGTTATACATTCACGAATATGCTAAGCGAGCACTTTTAATGCGGAAAACATCCCATTTCTAAACTGGGAAATGCAAATATCCACAACACCCACGCGTAAAAGGCACTTACACACCTTTAGACCTGATGAATCATTCAGCGAATATAAATGCCGAGAGACAAAGTGAGTTTTGAATGCTACCGATGATTAAACTATTTTCTAAACAGTTGATTGATTCGGTCCATTATTTGAGAATTGCAGCAATGAATTCTACCAAGTGACCGCTCACCAAAAACTACTGGAACCTAATATATTCGAACAATAATTCATGTTTTCAAGTCTCTGCTGAAAGAAAGTTATTATAAAATCAGCCAGCATCAGGCACATACGCCAATCACGAGTTGACTAAGCCGGACAGCAATTGAGTAATAGCCACCCTGACTCAATCATGGAAATTTGGATATGGTGGTGCGGACGACCACAGAGTACTTCTTCCAGAGCCAAATAAAATATGGGTGCGTAAATGATTATTTGACGCAGGAGCATCCGTGACTGAAATTTCAATAACGCTACCTCAAAACCCCCTTGCAGCACAAGCGAATCCGGAAAATTCAAAACCAGCCTTCAATATGCAGATTATACGCGTTGAAGAAGTTTCGCTTCCCATTCAGATATGAGACAATGACTACAAAGTTAAGTTCGTCATAACTGGTGACCTGAAAAAGGTAACAGTAAAAATCAGCAGCAATTGAGTCATTTCTAATGCAACCAGGGCCGATATTTTCAAATCAGAAGCAGGATAGAGGAAAAAAGTGTGTGAAGAAGGGGGCTGTTAATTTTCAAGGCTGGGGCGAAAAAACGGCTCCCACAACGTCCACATCAGCATCAAGGTTTCGCACATTATATAACAAAGGACGCCTACGGATTCAGAAGGGTCAAGGGGCTCAAGTGTTAGGGTATCAAACTATATAACTCATAATCATGGAGAGTCAGGACGGGATAATCTTAAACCATCAAAAGGCGGCAGAATCCAGCGAAATAGCCATTGAAGAATGTTCACTCATTGAGAAAAAGCGTAGCTAAGATGAAATTTATCGCAGTCTTCAAAAATCGGACTATGGAAATCCTATAAACAAAGATATTTATCAACAGTTTTCTTCATTTCATCCAAACTGCCTCCAACCTCTGTGATATGAAAAAAATTAATGAACCTAAGGTTAATAGATTGTTTACCTTAACCAATTCGCTCAAAAAGTACGGAAGCCCTTTGCGCTAGTCCTGAAATGTCGCCTTTTCGCTTAGAAAAAGTATTTTACCAAAAAACCCATCCGGACTGAGACCGACCAGATCATCCGCATTGACCTTGGCTATTCTCAAAAAAACAGAGAGCATGGAACTACTGATTCTAAATCAAAACTCTCAACTTTTTTGAATAAAATAGCCCCACTTTGGCATCAATAACAGATTATTCAGGATTTGGAATAGTCTACCAATTAGAACTTTCCAATTTTCCAAGTTTAGAGAAACCACGGTGATCCCCACTGTCTAGACTTCACAATTTCTAATCACAAAGAGATAATGTTTCATTTAGTGATAAGGCACTGGCTGCCTTTTATCCAACAGAATCACTAGTAATGCTGATCGCAGGTTTCCAAATCGAGCATTAAGAAATTCAACTCCGTGAGATAATCCAGATATTACGTCGGGCATTGAACTCGAGAACCTCGGAGAATGAACTAACACTACACCAACGGTTCTGTGAAGCAAAGTTGATTCAGCCCAAACTCATTGAATTCAGAGCTTGTTAATTCAAGGGTAGCGACTAAGAAGAGATTAAAAGCAATGCTTATTTACTAAGACCGCTTCCAGAGGTCCAAAAAAAGAATACTCAGAATATATATTCATTTGGATGCATACGCCACCTATTGACACATGCATTTGTGAGGAGCAACAGAAACGCATAAGAGCTATTGGCCAAACCAAGAGAGAGGTGATAATGCATGCACGTGGAATGAACTTTCAGGTAGAACAGTTAAAAAAGTCGGGTAGAGTCAAATGAGGGTATCAAACTCTGATATTCATTTGCAAGCCATTTAAGAAATTCCAAGTCAAATTCAATGGTTTATTTTTCTCACTATAAAGCAGATTTTACCCGTTATCCGAGTAAAACTGCTGATCAATGGGTTGCGAATTCCTTCCTAAGCCCAAAATCGCAATACCACTTCTAACAGCAGCTTTTTTTATCACAGGGGGGAACATAAATAACTTACGGAAACCTCCAGAAGCTAGTCACACTCAAGAATATTCATTCATAAAACATGAGGACTTCATACATGTAGGTAAAGGGAGAAATTTAGGTGGTCCGGAACAACAGACGCGGACAATGGTCAAGTAGATTTTGACCTCAATCAAAAACAGCACTTAAGATTGAGCAGCATCTCTCCTCTTTAAAAGGAACCCAATTCATTAATGTTCAGTGATAACTTCAATAAAAGGTCCCCAAAGGTTAGAATGGACAATAACCTGATTGTACCCTGTGGACCAAACCTGGTAAAACTTGCAATGAGACCTCTTTACCACCCATCCATGGAGGTTACAAATAGTTAGAATGGGAAGAAAAAGTAATAAGACACCAGCATCTTTAGTCGTTCTCATTCATTTAGCTTTTGTTTTTCACTTACAGACCGATTCTAAGTGAGTGCATCTTGATTCCCGCTTTTCCCATTGAAGAAATGGATGACATTAACGAGGATGTCATCTTGGTCATCTCTGGTTCTTGTAGGTTTTGAACTAGCTTTTAACTTGAAAAATAAAGTTTTGCTTCCTGGAACTCATCTTCTAGATGAGCATTTTCATGAGTCTATTTCTTTCGTCGATTAGGGCAAAGAGTCTTCCGCAGTTTGGACCTCGGCAAATGTCATTACTTTTGTATGGTGAATGCTGTTCAACACAGCAATGATATAATTTATTTTGCACCACGTTGACTCTTTACTCGACGAAGTAGTAACGTGCAATCAAAAGCTCGAGATTCAGATCGCTTCTCTCTTATTTTTAGCAAGACGGTTCTCCGCCAAAACGGTTTTAAGAAATCTTAAGCTAAGGGCGCCTCATCCTTTTCCGCTAAATACACAAAAAGCAGGATCGATGGGTTAAGTGAATAACAGACAATGCCCTCATGCGACGGCAAGATTACTAAAACATGGAGAAGCAAGCAGCTCAAAAAACAAGCTAATTACTTTCCACCAATTTTAAGCTTTTTAATCCAGGAGAATTCAAAGGCTGATTAGAGTACCTTCAAAATTTTGAAATCAAAATACTAAATAGATGGTAAGCAACTAGGGACTACTTATGTTAAGAATAACTCTTCAGTGTTTGCCAATATCTTACGAGAATACAGTGGTCCTCATCGCTATCGCTCCTCTTTGGCGGCGATGATGACGCCGGTCTATGACTTTTATCTAACTATTTAATAACTTTTCTTATGTTAGTCGCGTATATTTTGGGCAATTCGCACTCAGATTTGGTAAACAGTAGCTCCATGAGATATTCAATTAGACTAAGAATATCTGCATTAAAAAGCAGAATTAATATGGTGTGCGCCGGTGGTGTAGCCGTCGCGTAAGCATCTGACCCATCCGATGAAACGGATTCGAAACCCACCAATGAACCATACTGTTCAATGCCAGCCTTCAAAAAGATGCTATTGTACACTCTCTCTAAGATAAAGGTTGAAAGCCACTTTCCTCAGACACAGTCGTCATCTTCATTAAAATAATAAACGAAAGAATTTACAAATGTCTTTTGTCTTCTATTTGGGTCTAGCTGCAAATTATAGCAGTTCTGGGAATTCACAAAACAATTTATGCTAAGTTAAGAAGATATGCGATTGAAGGACGACAAAGTCGCCAGATCTTTGTCGATCACACAATGAAGAGTCGCTATGGCCGATAATTTTAGTTTCCACTTTTTTGGGTAACAACTGATTGACAGTCTTAATCAAACTTTTCCCTCTAGGAAAAAACGAAAGAAATTAGGCGTGGAAGTGACGATATCATGGACAACTAAAGCGATAAAAATATGAGACGAATTCGTGAATTGAGGGTAAACGTGAAGAACAGAAAGGACCCTTCTAGATTTATCCCAATTTAACGGGTTCAATTTTAACCCCAATTTGTACAAAAGAAACTACTGACACTGTCATTTGGCAATGAATTCACGCTCATTTAGTCACATGGTGAGAGAAAGAATGCTAAATGTTGGCCGAACTTTTTAAACCGGTTTACCAGATCGGTGTGGGATTGATAAGGACATTAAAGGCCATAAAGCAATTGAAATTTGGCCTTATTATTATTATTTTTTTTAATTTTACGAAATTTCATGGGAAGGAGTCGACCAAAGACTAGCAGTGATGGCACAAGCAGACACAGTAAGGTACCCAAGATTGACTCACCTACCCAGTTTCCAAACCAATCGTACGTCATCACAAGCCGCCACGATAGAGGGGTCTGTATTGGTTTGCATGTTTCTGGGGTCGGCATTCCACCGAAATATTCGTGCCTCAAACCAATACAATAAGCCATTTACCATGTAATATCGATGCAATGCCTATTTAAATAAATGAATCTTCAAAAATAGGGAACCAGGATTTACCACTACAATAAGGGCATCATATACTACTTGGATTAAGTTACATTTGAGTCCGCACTCATGAGGCGTGCTCAAGATTGTGTCTGTGGTTGAGTGCATAAAAGGTATGAACCAACTTTCTAATGTGAATAAGTATATGCGCTTTTTTCCTTAATCTCTGAATCGAGTTTCCTTGATAATCAAACAGAAATTATACCAATAATCTAGCATGAGTTCTCCAGACGTCACGTAAATAGGTAAAGGAACGTAAAATATTCATTAACACGGTAACATTAATTCTTAGCGATGCGCTCCGAAACGAGCACGAGTCCACGAACTGTGAAGCGATATTTGAGATGGAGTCGAAGTAGTCCTTCGAAGATAAAGCCTCTGACTAATCTCTGAAAGGAACATTGACCGGCAATAATAGAGGGATTTCGATACTACTTTATTGTCCTCCGGTTCCTCGTAGTGTACGGGAGGACGATGGCCAAGGGGACGCTCGAAAATACACTCATCGCCTAAGCTATGCATAATGACAACAACTGGAGCGACAATTTATGCTGACATCGGTCCTTAATTACCGAATGGAAAGAACATTGTCGAGAACTTAATTCATTGGAACCATGAAGATATCTCAAGGGGACTAAACGTTTTTAACCATATACGAATATTCGCTCAGAAAATGTATGCAAAAAAAATTGTGGAAAAAATTCCTGCAACTGAATAATATTAAATAAAACTGCCCCATTCTAGATTCTTTAAGCCATAAAAAAAGAAGGGATTTCAAAATTTCAAGGCCCCAACTGCAACCATCAAGGTTTCTGTTCAACCTCTCATCCAAGATTTCTCAGTGAAATTCCTCCTAAAGCAAAGATGGTGCAAGCATCCGAACCCGAGGTAATGAAGAGCGACATTTTGTAATGAACACTAAGGACGAAAATCGCAAAATTCCACAGACCTATTTAAAACATTAAGAGCTACATATCTCTCCACCAAGGCAATACATAGAAACACAAGAGGAGATAGTTTAAATACTCCGATCTTCTCCAAAGCCTCTCCTACTTGTACTTAACGATAAAAACGAAACTAAATCACCTATAAAACTCTTGAAACTTAAAATCTCGAAAAGAATGCGTTCGAATGCTATGTGTATACTTTACGGTCCCGAGAAAAAAGATAAAACTATAACGTCAATCGCCAGGACAGAAATTTAAATGAACCGTACAAAAGAGAGACTGACTTGACAACCGGTGCAGGAATAGACAATAGCCAGACGGGAAGCGATGCGTTTAACACCCGAAGCGCTGGACCGAACCCTCACGAACACTCGAGCGTAGAAATCGATAGAGAGGGAGAGTAAAGGTTCTATTATCTTGTCGTGACGACTTGCTGCCTGTTGGATGGCATGCAGAAGCAGTCGAAGACCCTAAAAAATTACGGTATAATGAAGAACTGCTCAAATGATAAATGGCACAAATTCAGTGTTTGAAAGCTTTTATTCTACTTAAGCTAAATCAGTAAAAATATGTTTAGCTTCTAATAAAAAGACAACTCTTACTTGCTCATGCTGAGCAGCCATCTTAACGGCAACTCCACCGTACTTTCCGTAGGCAGTGCCAGCAGCACTGCCACAAAGAACAGCCATATCAGTGCAGGTGACACAGAGGAGCCCTCCGTCAAAGAGACACTGGACGGCAGAATCGAGGAAGGGAACGGCAGTGCCATAGGGGTCGATATCCACTACATTAAACCTAAACATTAGCGGAATTATTGAAAACTGGATAAAGTCGTTTGGATATTTAAAAAATATAAGTGTATTTACTCAAAATACAGACAGAAGGCATATTAAAACCAACAGTCTACTATTTGATTGCCTAACAGGCCGGACGATTCTAAAGAATGAACACTGCTTAAACAAAATGAATCAGTGACAAATCGAGGATTATAGACTTAAGGAAATGAATCGGGCCAGTTAAAACGGAAATGGACCCAAAGTTAGCAGAGATCTGTTGCAACCAACCAGACGAGCGTAAACTAATTACAACAGAAGACCCCATAAGAACTTTCAAATTGAAAATTGTGAGGAACTGAAAACCATAAAAAAGGCTTCCATAAATAAGCAAGCAACATCCAAAATTATGGGTATTAACTGCGGTTTATTGCGATTAAAACAGCAGTAATACCCATATTACCCATATTTAATGCAGTTTAAAAAGAATAGGAGACAAAATAGGCGAAATTTCCAAAACAACGATTCTAGTTTAAAACGTGGTAGACGAACATGGCGGAAAAAAACTACTTGAGTAATTTGCATCATAATCCGAGAATGAAATCTCAAACGTTAATAGATTCAAATAAAAAAGAAATATACATTTAGCGTTGCACTACCAAGAGCTGCAATCAATAATGTAAAAGGAGGTCTTACCTATTTTTGACGGCATCAAGCATCAAATTGATGGCATCAGAACACGACGGTTTGATGATATCGTCGACGGCATTTATTTTTGCATTTTCAGTAATCATTTTGGTAGCTTCCGGATCCAAGTCATTTGTTACGACCTTAGACAGGAGTGGAAGTTCATTCGCGAACCGGACAGATCGAAGACCAGAAGCAGCTAGTGCCTCCAGCACCGACAACCCAGAGTAGACAGCCGGTTCTGGATGATTATTTTCACCCGCTTTCTTCATGCCTTTATCGATAAATTCTTGCAAATGTATTTTCGCATAATGTTTTATCATAACTATGGTAAGATCACGATTAAATTCTTGAACAGGGTTGTAGAAGACACCTTCAAGTAAATTTATATTGGCAGAACCTTCTTTAACTGACATTGTTTGTGATGGTTTTGTTAATGGCTTTTGAAACGATATGATTGGGGAAATACGAAAAGGTATTAGGCGAAACGATAACAGTTTAGCAAACATGTGATTGAAGTACCATAACTCGCGCAAGCTGTAATGTCCAATAAAATAAAAAGTTTTGCTGAGTCTTTAAGTTTGTGCAATTACAAGAAACAAACTGAAAATATTTATCTCCCACAATTTTACAGTTTTCATACCTTAAGCATCTATTTCATTGAAAAAATTAAATACTTTGGTCATGTAGGAGCCAAGCCGATTTTTCAGCCCTAATAACTCGAACGCATACGAATCAGATGCTACTACTTCAATTATTAAGGTGTATTTTAATGCTCTATCACTTCTGTAAAGATAAATGCAAATCCGGTCAACTACTCTTGGATAGAACATTACCAGGAACTCCACATTCCCATGTTACCGATCTCTTAGGAGTTTTTGACCAACAATCTTATACTTACAAGAGGAACTGTAAAGTGATTGGTAAAATAGCTGATTATGTGTTTATACCTCCGTACTTATAGAACTCTCCTCCCTTACCGGAAGGATTGCGAAGGTTCCGCTTGGTCAGGTTTTCAAAGTGCTAGATGTTATTCGTCGCGGATCACTCAAAAGCTCAGACTTTCATTAGATCGCTGTAGACGAAATACGCCCAGCTGTAACGAAACCTCACGCTACCTACCCCACTTCTCCCGCAGCTCGTTGACTCGCTCCATTCCAGATCCAATCAATGTATCCAGATCTAAATCCATGCTATCATCCAGGTGACGACCTGGCAAGTCATTCACCAGTGGAGCACATTCGCTGTCCTTATCTGATTTGTGGATGCTCGCACTCAAATTCATTTTCGAGGCAACGCCATCTAGAACAGATAAACACAACTCCTCTCCGATCGGTGTGACCTCGCGGACCATTTAACAAGATAGAACATTTACATCCTCTGATCGGTTCTACTCGGATCCCGCTCATCACTTAAAAGACAAAGCTTGCCATCCAATATTTCTACATGGAATGGCCAGTACTCACAATCACTTTAGATGACTTTTACAAACGCAACAACCGCTTCAGTTCTCCACTGAAACCTGTGGAAGAAATCAGCGTCACTCCGCATGGACAGCACCTAAGACCTCCAATCCCTATTTGCGGGCATCTGCACATGGTTGCGTTTGCCCACGGCCGACTGAAAACCCGAGCGGAGAACCCATCGTCACACAACTGAGCGCCTCGTTAGCAAGATTAACTGACGCCCCACGCTCGCCATTCACACGGTTTACGCAGTCAAATCCAAACTGGTTCAACACCAACCAAAAGCAGGTTTCCCATCGAATTTGAACCTCGGTCCGGCCATCGCGATGTTACCAAAATTATACCATTTGTCGGCAAATCTGTTAACGCGTCAGAGCGGACACCGATAAATGGAGTGACCGAAAGCTACCCAACGGACGTCAAACACAAGCTGTGGCACGACAATCCATGAAAAACGAAAGAGACATACGGATTATTCGTAATTGCCATTATTGAAATAATTTATAAGCAAAACTTATTCAGCTCCGTCGTTATTTTCGGTTTCTTCAGGATCAGATGTCCACAGCTAAATATCGGGTAATTCAATAAGAATGAACTTACGGCAAGGTTGTCACGAAGCAGTTGCATGATAAGAGTGCTATCTTTGTAGGAATCCTCGTTAGCACTATCAACGTCACTAACGGCATCATCAAATGCTTTCTTAGCCAACTGGCAGGCTCTATCAGGACTATTCATAATTTCATAATAAAAGACGGAGTAATTCAGTGCAAGGCCGAGACGAATTGGGTGAGTGTAGCTTAGGCCCTCCGCAATCTTGGTCGCCTCCTCATAAGCTAACCGAGAGGCTTCTACTACAGCTTTATGATCATCACCCTTGGCGTTCTCAGCCTTGTAGCGATAATAATCACCCATCATCTTCTTGTAGAAAACCTTGCCCTCAGCATTCGAGCATTTTGGGTACAACCTTTCTTCAATCAATTTCTGGAGAATTGAGCAGACGAAATTACAACTTACCAAAACATCGGAACAAATGGCGTTAAGCTCCTTTTGGAGGATTTCGAGGTAATCCTTTGTGAGGGCCTGCTTTTCAGCATCTGTAGTCCTGGAAAGCCGGCTAGACAACACCCGATAGGAATTCCGTCGAGAACCAACGACATTCTTGAATGCAACAGAGAGAAGATTCCTCTCCTCGTTATTCAATTCTTGATCGAACTTTGTTACTTCTTTCATACATACGGCCATATCATCAAACCGTTCCGCCTGTTCAAGGCATTTCGCGGTGCTGACATATGATTCACGGTCCTTTAGAGGCAAATCCTTAAGCCAATCCGTAGAGGAAACATCGACCATATCTATAGCAAGCCTGCAGGACGTTTGAAATGACGCCAGAGATTAATTTTAAAGAATTAACCTTGAGTTTTCTACAAATTCAATCAACTTGCTGTGTTGCATTTTACATTTTCATTTATATTAGTACCTTAACTGATAAAATCTGCATAATAAAAAATGATTTGTTTAGTTTTGACAATTTTGTTTTAAGCAATTGAGTTGATCATGAATGCTTAGGTCTTCTTGATGATCAACTTTGTAATAGGTAAAACACACCATGCAAGTAATTTTAATTTATCTATTAATAGTCAATCTAAACGTTAAGTTTATGTTTAATATTTATTTATCTTAGATTTAGATTGATTGCCGCCATTTTCATGATAATCTTGAAACATTGACTGCTGAACAAAAGCACATGCATTGCTGTTTTCGCAAATTTCCAAAGGGTCTTCTTAGAGTAACTCTCCTCAAAATTCTATTTGTTTTGCATCTAGCAATATGTACTTGAACGATTAAGTGTAAGTGCTCACTTACAGTGTAAAGCAGAATCTGAGCCCTGCATTTATAAATGCATTACAGATTTGCCCGTGTGGCAGGATTCGTTCAATATTTCTCACAATATATTCTGTCAAGCTCAAAACCTCATCTGTTTGGCGCCAACAACGTCTTTAGAGCGGGTGCTTTTGACAAAGCTGCTTCAAATAGGATGAATCCATATTTTATGAAGCCTGTAAGGCATTTATAAAATTGAAGTCGAGATTTATGGCTAACCAAATGTAAAAAACTATTTCTCTCTATTTTTATTCTAACGCTCTACACAAAATATATTTGAATCCATGCATGAGAAGCTAGTACGAATTTCATTCGTTACCACCCCATGGAGTCTTCCTTGTATTTCCAGACTTATCGGTTCTGAATATATCAGCGTGATTTGTCATCCGAAATTAAAACTTTTATGTTTTGCAACTATTTGTTTATCAAGCGTCATCGCTTAATTGTTTTGTGATTGTCTGTTTTAACGCACAAATGCATGCATTGGTTGTTATTATCGGTAACTCCCGATATTTTAACTGTTACAATTGATTTGATACTTGTGATATTTCATTCTTTCCAACAGCCTTTCGAATGGATTTTCTAGCCATGTGTTCTCACTGTTGATCCAGTAAGTAAGGTGTTAATTAAAAACTACTACCAGATTTATCAATGAATAAGGTGTCGAATGAATTGATTAATCGTGGGCACAAAGCTTTTGGAGATACAAAATATTCCCACGAAAGCGATGAAAAAAACAGCACGTAAAGGTTTACGTGTTTATTATTTATTATTTTTTCGTCGCCGCATTTTTTTAGTGTTATTTGTTGATTTCTCTTCGTTTTTAAACTCGATTTTGCTATGATGTTTGCGAATACTAGTAGGGATTAAGCTGCACATATTTTGAAATCCTTAGTGCCTTATTTTTAAACATTTCAAATTTTATCAGGAAAAACAGCTCGCTTTGCACTGAGTACGTTGTTACTGAAATATTCGAGCCGGAAACTACAAATAAGGATGTTGAAACAACTGAAGAATCCTTAAAAAGTTATTCTTCTTCATTTACTTCTGATTTTGAGTCAGGAATCGCTGGTGAAAAAGTAAATTCACCCGTGATTGCCTCTGTTTGCTCCGTGAGGTCCCAAGGTGATCCAATTCCAAATAATACTGTTGTTGCTTCTAAACGTCCATCACAAAATACCCGGAAAAATATTTCTAAACCAGCAATAGCAGTCCATAATTCCATTCAGGCTTCGCGATTGTCACCTTTCACTACCAATGTTGCTCCTCGTCAGAATTCCGCTCGGAACAGTGCTGCCAGCGTTTCAAGCTCGGTCTCTGCCAGTTGTCTCTACAATGAAAGCACTTCGATAACCAGAAAGGATAGTCAGGATATTGTGTCCGAATTTGAGATCACCGAATTGGCAGAGGCTTTACGACAACTCTCTCGAGATGCCCGCTTTAGGAATATTCGTCCTCCTTGGCGGGATCCGAACTCCAGATCTCTACCAAGTGATGAGGCAGCCTCTGTTGAAGCCATGCTTAAAGAGTACAATCAACTTTTAATTAATGCATCCTCCGAACAAAGCAATAGCCTTAATGGTCTAAAAGTCGCCGTACGAAGACCTTATCATTCAACTCTTAATCGTTGGCGCCAGCAGGAACGAATTCAACTGGAAAATTTTGTGCGTGTTTTCTTTTTTATGTTCTGATTCCTGTTAAGTGTTGTTTTTAATGTCTGTGGTTCCAGTATATTGCAAATCGTCTGCGTAACATCCGTCCAAGCCCTGGAATCTCTCGAGACCTACTACTGAAACGCTACAGACAGTACTTTGTCACCCCAATCACCGCTCAGGGTCTGAAACATCAACCGGTCCCCGTTGATATCGAAGCGCCCAAGGCCTCTGTTTCATCCCGAAGCCATCCGCGCTGCTCTTCGGCCTATGAAGTCCCTCAAAGTTCCAGAGAAACTCTGCGACCCCATACTGGAATACCCCCTTCCGGTACTAACTTTTCGAATCAGTAGCTACGTTTGGACTATGCATTAATGAATGCCTAACTTTTCAAGGTCACGTATTCTCTTCTCGGATGTCTCACCGCAAACACCCACCTGCTGCACCTCTTCCCCCTCGGCCTCCATTTCGGCGGCCATCTGCAGTGGGCACACCACATTCTCGTGAAGTTCTTGACAGTCTTGATTCGGTTAAACGGGCGCTCAATGAACAGAGGACAAAGGGAAAGCTCTGAGATTGAGATAACGAATGACTGCAGTGATGAAAATCGTGTTTCCTCTGAGTTCATTAACTTTCCCTTTTTCTAGCATCGTCTTCTCACGGCCACTGCAATTATGTGTAAGCTTGTCCATATGGCTACCTAAGAGAGGAAACATGCAAGTTCTTTTATACTTCATTCCATGTATTTGGGTTTAACACTAGTCATGTTGGTTCTTGACTCCCGAAGTATCTTTAACAAACACGGATGATTATGGTTTTGCCGTGTACGTACTTGTTTACTCTAATCCACTATTTCAGCTCTCCACTGAGCTCCTGATCTTGTCTACTATAGGGTATTACCTGGGTCGCCCTCATTAGGCTTTGAGCTTAGCGTTAGTAAGGCTTGTAGAGTTCGCTGCCTTGTTGCTAAGGCATCGAAAAGTCACTATGACAACAACTTAGGCAGATCTGTAACGTGGATAAAGCTTGGAATTTATGACAATTATAGTGAAAAATAGAAGATGGCTGCTAAATAAGTATGAAACCATATCACTTAAGAGTCTTGAACTGGTAATTTGAACAAGTTTTAAAGAGATTCTCCATGTCAATGGCTGTTATTTAGACAGGCATATCCTTGACTTTATGCATAAGTGGCTACTCAAAAGGCTCAGATCAGTTTGTTATATGTGGACGAAGCGGTTAAAACTTACGCCTGTTACCGTGATTACATTCTTAAAACTCCATTTTTCTTGTTTGGGTGGTATTGTGTGACTGCGACCCTAGTGTTCCGAGCTGATATTAGTATGAAACATTAGTTAGTTCCTGATTTAGAAGTTATCCGTGTCAGATCACTAGCTTATCATAAAATTGGCCTCATTGGCCATCCGTTGCAGTATATTTAACTGTAACAATGCTGTCTGGTTTCGCACTAATTGAAATAAGCATGTGTATTAATATGGCGTTTAGTTGTGGGCTCAATTCTGAGTTGCCAATAAATTATGGTCATTGTCATTTCGAGAAATCGGCTTTCTATAGCAAAATAAACGATTTCGATCTCTACTGGCTCCAAGGAACTGAGCTTCATTATCCGAGTCTTCTACCGTTATAAACTTATATATTGTTACTGAATTCTAATAAGCAATAATTAATGTGACTATGTTTACCGAGATTAAAGATCAGCGACTCTATCTAGTAAATATTAAATGAATGTAGATTTAATGTATGTGAAAAAGGTTTAAGAGGTCTGATCTCAACATTTTACTGCTATTCAAATTCTAGCCAATTTAAACTGAAAAATTCAAGGAGCAAATCCAAACCGGTACTAAGGATTTGCGTACCTAAATGAATGCATAGCTTTTTTCTAATAAGGTCTGTGATGAATGAACGAAAGTAAGCCCAAGTTGTTATGGATGCCTCCTCGACTGAGCGCTTCCTATCTGACGAGTATTTTTCATTTTGGATGTCCATTCCAATTAGTGTTGAAAAGTATGTTTCGATCTTCGCATAATGTCCTCCTAAACTCCGGATGGCACAAATCCAGTTAGCAGACTATAAAATTAAGCAGAATCAATTAGTCGAAATCTTTGAACGTTCACAATTACGGGAATCCTTCTTTGAAACCGTCTCCTCCTTCACGAAGGAGTATTTTTTTGTCAGTGTTTACAATTGCTAGCTGGCTACTCACTAGCTTACAGGAAATAAATGTAAGCTTGGAGTGATTTAAGCCTGCCCCGATTCAGCTTTACCAATGGATAAATGATACACTGGATACGTCAGTTAAGTGTGCTTTGTGCTTTGTACTTTTGTCCGATCCACTGCCCTAGGGACAACACAAAATGGTGTCTGAATAGAAAGAGAATCAGAGTGGACCGATTTTTTGGGCGGGTGATGTGGTGGGGTCTTCAACAGCATTGCGAAAACAAATTCGACAAACCGCATATTTAATAAACGAAAGGCTTGTGTACTTACAGGCAATGTTTAATGACCAAGCTATACCTATGAGTTTTCCGTAAAATTTCAAGATTTTCTCAAAGTCACTTTTTACAGTTGCCATATTAGTGCTGACACCGACTGGTGAGAAAACCTCAAATGCTTCATAGCATACAGTGACTTCACCGAGTAGTAACAAGATTTTCTGAAGGGGAGCATCCTTGTGAATGTTGGAGGAAAGTGGGCTAAAATTCTCGGGCTTGATAGTGGCAGCTTGAATGATAAAATTTTGCAAACTGTTTTACGCTTAGAATTAACAATTTTCGGAAACCAAGACTGATCAACACTACGTGGCCCCAGACTTTGGTTTCTGATCTCATTCTACCAAGACAAAGCTTTTAAAAGCCTTAAATGTAGTAATAAAATGCTTCTACAAAGCTCATCGCAGAGGTCACGTTTAAGAACGACAATGACAGTGTTACTGACAGTAGAATAAAAATCACTAGAGCAGAATGTTCTTCTCTTTAGTTACCTTCGGGTAGATGGAGGTATCTATAAATGCCTTCTTGAAACTTGCATTTAGCCTATGTTTGTGGTACCTGAACAGCAACTTTAACCAGATACATCTCCTTGGCAGTGCATGGAGTCATTTCATTCACCACGGTTACCCTGGTCATCAGCGTCAATATTTTCTTAAGTCCGAAGGTAAAGAATCTCCTGAAATCGAGTTGCATTTCAGGGAATTTCGGGTGGTGCTGATGTATATACCCCATTATTTATATTTGCCAACTGCGATTTTAATTTCAAGATCTGAAATTACATGCTCAAATAAATTGACTCCAACACTATTCACCAGTTCCCAAAGTGTGAGTTGTTATGACAATTTTGCGCTATTCAGCTTAGGATTATTACTGCTCTCAACTTTTTGATTCCGGCTTACAAAATGCAATTTATGTCATCTGTACCGTAAACACTCAATTTCCGATTGTCATTTTCCTGGGCATTCAGAAAGGCTCCAAACCTCCGTCAGTGCTTGGCCTGGTTCATCTCAAACTGACGGAATAAAGCTTTTTGTTCAACCTGCTTGAGGACTCCAAGACTATTTATTGGATCCCCACTACTCAGGCTTGTCAATGTTTATAGTTTCTAAATTTGTGGGCAGTCTCAAAAGTATGCACAATAAGCAGAAGCATCCAGTATTCATTGGAGTATGTGCAATCGCAACTCAAAGCTGGCCTTGAACAGCCTGCTGACCCTCAGTTGCGACCATGGATCAAAAAGCCCTTAACCTAAGCTTAAAACTAGATCAGGGAATGATAAAGAGGTAAGGTTTCAGTTGCTTCTACGATATATTTTTTTTTAAGGTCACATTTACTCAAATTTATTTAGATGATATCACATCCGTACTGACTGGAAAATAACGGGTTGGATGTTAGTTTATATCAAAAGGGGACAAAATACCATGAGTCAGATCAATTTCCTTGGTCAAATTATACGCTGGATCAAGACACTCCGGGAAAAGAATTTCTGAAGAGTGGGAGATTAGTGACAGTGCAGGCACTGGCAACATTGCGGATGGCATAAGATGAGAACTAGAAGGCATTTTTCGGCGATTGAAGGCTTGGACTATTCAAGCTGAGCATAACATGGCATGAAGAATTCAGTTTCTATATGATTCTACAGTTTTTCGGCTACCAATACGTCAAAGAGTTAAGGGGGCCTCTCATTGCCAAATCCTATAAAACTTGATTGACGCTGTCACCGGCTTGTAGTCCTACGCTCTTTTCAACGATAAAGCCTCCTCATCTGCTCTCTTGTTAGCATATAAATTTTAAAATTCTATTGAAATCAACCAAGATATGATAATTCCAAGTAAGTTTAAATCTCGCATCCTTGTGTGCTGGGTCAATGTGGTGGTCGAGAACGATTGTTTGGCGTCAAAACTCTGGGTAGACACTAGCAACCGTACAGTATGCTAGGACGATTTAAACGAAAATGTACATCGACATCGGTTTCAATGTCGAGTCTAGTTCCCTCCCTGCATGCTGGATTGTTCGAGTTAGAGATATAACATAAAAAATAATTTGCATTTTAACATGTGACGAGCGCGTACACATTAGACGCGTTCCGCAGCCCAGGCTCACATTTTACCACCGGACATTCAATGACCAGAATGACGAATCTCTTAGATCGGCTAAAGATCAGCTAGAAAGGTATTACAGTACTCCTCTTTCTACCTAGGATAAGAGTTTGTTCTTGACTGCCTGTAACAGCCTTCTGTCCTCTCACCTTAATCCTGAATCCGTTTTTTTTTTTAACTAAACAATAGTCGAGCGATGGTTGATTAAAAAGAGTAAATGCTTTAAGAGCATTAACCTGCTTTTATTGAATACAAGATTGCAGTGTTAGCAACCTGTCGACGTTTGCAAAACACTAGCGAAGTTCAGTGCAAAGTGTACCACCCCAAAATTGCATTATTATAGTTCCAATCAAAAGGATTTTTTTCTTTTTACACATGATGCATGAGATTTACGTAAAGTCTGACATAATTTCTAAGAGAATATGAGCCTGACATAGAGACAATTCACAACTTCGCTGATTGGAGACTATCCTACAATTATAAATCATATCAGACTTTATTGGAAAATTCATTCTTCCTGAGGATGAATTTGAGGAATTCAAACGGTCAGGAGGAAGAAAGGCATCAAGTTAAGTTACCTTAATCCTTTCTGTGCACCTTGCTGTCTTTTGAACTCTTTATTTGAACAGAGATTGTCGCCTGACCCTTTTGATTTGTAATTGGCTTTCACTTTTTCTGTTTAGTGGCGCGAGTGATTGTTATTATTATTATTATTATTATCTACTCCCCACCCGTGGCATGATTTCATCGCACAGGTAGCAGTTCAACGCTGTCAAGGGCAGAAGTCTTTACAACTTTCTGGGGGAGATTCCATTCATTGCAACATGCACGCACTTTCCATAGTCCAGTTTGAGACCATGAATCCAGGTACTTGCGTCGTACCATGTTTGCCAGGCTGAACGAATTTACACTCCTACTGGCATATTCTAACTTTGTACGTCCGGTGGGTGATTAGTCCTATCCAGCCGCCCCTCTCCTGGGGTTACCGGTGGTCACCATGAGGAGGTTGAGAGTAGGTTTGGCCACTAGGAGCGAGTGATAAACTTTTGGACTAATTTTAGCAAGTCCAGGACATTTCATACTTTAAGCAATCTTCTCCTTGCTTAACACTCCATCAAAAAGCACTGACCTGGTCGGATTCCAACTTGTTTTTTGAATTTGATACTAAAAGAAGTCCTTTAACATCCTCGAGATGTTCATTCAAGAGATGAATTATTCGATTCCCCGCTTATCTCTTTGTTACTCCATTCACTGCAAACGTCTTCATTCTATATTTCCCTGTCTGCCTATTCGCATGGCTTGTTGTAGTGCATGCGATGGAGCTGCAGCTCATTCGCTGGGCTGATCCTTCGCATCGCCTTGAAGCACATTAAAAGATATCATCTTCGCATGATTTCTACAAATATACTCCTACTTCTTAATGGCTACAGCTTGCTTTATATTATAATCAGTAAAGGCTGCTCCCAGTCTAATAGCAGTCTGATTAGAGTAGTTTTGAATTCTACTGGAACTGCAATAATGCCTGAGAATTTTCATTCCATTTTTGACTATACCGAATCCGAGGCTATCTTATTTTGTACTCTATTCAAAATCAAAACAAGAGCATCGAAATCGTGCATGTTTTCTCTGAGTGACATCACTGGATTAACTAGTCCTAAGCCATTTGGATAAAACAACATCAAGTTCATTTCGCGAAATCGGTTTCTCAAAACGTGGAATCCAAGCGCTTGGCCCATCTCGGTGTTCACACAACGTACTGAAGGAAATTGTGTCAATACTTTCCTTAGAAGGGGGAGGCACTTTGGCCATAATTTTACGAACCAGAATTACCCAGTGGAGATGGTTATTTCAATCACTGATAGTGAACCAACAAGTTTCAAAACTGCGTCTTCTGAAGAGTCAGTTGTTGTGTTGATTTTGCTCCACCAACGAAGCATTAAGTGTTAAACTAAAGAGATCCATGGGTTTTTCCTAAAAAAGAATCACAGCCCTCATACCGGAACTATGAACGCAGGAGCAAATTGTCTGTTCAAGTCCTAGAAGTACCCGATTTCTGCAAAAAGGAGCAAAATTCTCTGTTCAAATCCCACAAGTACCCGATTTCTGTAAAAGGAGGCCAACATTAACTTGTTATCGTACGAATTCCCTCAAGCGTAGGAAAAGAAGCTGCTTCACAATCTACAAAGCTCGGAATCGTTTAAAAGTAGGACTAATGGTTGCTGGCGTTACTTTCATGTAGCGGAACATCAGACAATCAGATAAAACCACTTCAAAAGAAAATGGAATTTAGAACTGACGCTTTACTTGCAGAGTCTCCTGGCAGATCCGGAACTTCCATTGTTGTTTTGGTCAACTGCGTCAACCCTAATTCCTACTTAAGGCTGGATTTAATTTTTACAAAATGACTACCAAAGAGGAATTAAGAAGCAGGGACCTGTCACCATTAAGGATCTTACTGTTATTCAACAGAGATCTTCTCAGGTATAATTTCTATCATTTCGGCTATAGATTAATTTACAAATACAAATTACTTAACCATGGTTGTGGATTCAAGGATTTTGTCGATACAACGAAAGTCACCACTCATCTGGAACATAATAAGCATCAATGAAGTAACAAATCGAACTGCCGAAAGCATCCAGATGGACGGCATTACTTTCATTCATAATATGCTTTTGCAGAAAGGTGTGAAGCTATCTTCGAGATTCTAATTTTATAAATATCAACTTACCTTTTCAGTAAGTTAAACAAGTAATGTAGTAGAGCAATAAATAAAGTTGAAAACGTTTTTAATAATAGTCGAATTTCCTTCATTTAAGTCAATGCCACCTTCGAAGGAATATTATCTCCTGAGTACGTTTTAGCATCATTAGATGAATGGTTTTAATTTCATCCAAAAGACATTTCACTGGATTATTTATTTATTTTATTTTCTCCCCACCCATTAGGACAAGTCCCAAGGACTTATTGGGGGTACAACAGAAGTGCAGAAGCACAGCAGTTTACACAGAACACAGTAAAAACATTTGTTGACGTCTTCGGCTGTCTGGTCTCTTCTCTTGCGTGGCTTCGTCGTACAGGTAGCAGTTCAGCTTCGTCGTGGCACCTCATCCGTCTTCGTCCGTCTTCGTGTCTCCTACCAGAAATCTTTTAAAATTCTAACGGAGACTGCATTCATTGCTGCATGCACGTGCATTCCACACTGCAGTTTGAGAACATGAGTCCGGTTATTTGCATCGTGCCTCGTGTTCCAAACTGTAAGAATTTGTACTTCTACTGGCATAAGCTAATTTTATACATCGGGAGGGTGATTAGTCCTAACCGGGTAATCCTCGAATGGTGGGATCTGGAAAGCGCTTCCGCCCATTCCTGTTTCGCGATCATCTTTTTGACTTTCAATCCACAAATCCAAGCATTTTTTTCAACTTCAATATCACTTAAACAGAAGCCAGTCTCACTGGTCAGGCTGCAAAATCAACGTAGTTAATCGCTTCCATCTGGGTAATATCAACGAGAATATGAAGATATGCAATTTTTTTAAAAGCTCGACCTTTCGGCACTGATTTCATATATTTGAGATATGGAGGGAAAGTACAATAAAAAGATTACGCGAACTCACTGAGTCAGGGGAATAAGCCCTCCCGGTTCGCTTTATTACGCATCATTAAACAGAAAATTTGGACAATTAGAGTTCTCGTCAGGGACAAAAGGCATATACATACTCTGGACCTTTTTGAATTCCTACACAGAGCAGTATTTGCCATTGAACCTCAAGCCTACTGATACTACCCACGCAGAAAAGGGGGTTGAGTTTACCTTTTTCTCCCCAAAACCGTTTTTCTCCAACTTTAGGGTTGGATAATACTGAAAGGCCTATGATCTAAAAATTTGTCATAGATTACTTTCAACACCCGTCTCTGATTCACTTGCCAACTAATGTGGAATACTCATACAGTATATTGGCTAGAAAACCCTACTGATTGGTTCAGACTTGACCATCCCAACTCTCTTGAAGGTTTTTTGTACAAATTCAGCGATGTTTGGACAATGGAGCAGAGAAGAATCGGTACTCTAACCATCTAGAAACAATTTATTCTCCATGTTCTCTGAGTCTAGTCTGACTCATTTAGATGGTAATGCCATCACAAAGCGAGACCGATGCCGTCACCATTTTTACAATATTTGGATTGTCACAGCACGCAGTTTCAAGTAACATGGAGTATTGTGAAAGTACATTAGCATTTGCCCTTTTGCTATTGCCATTATCGACTGCTGTTTAAGAGCTACTTTAAACCCTCCCTTATTGCTGAAGTTCTCAAGATAAAATTGGCTAATACAAAATGAGAAGTGCCAAAATAAATGCGTTCTCAGGCTTTATTTACGTCAAACAGTAGTGGCTTCGCAGAGTACGTACTTTTTCAGGCTTTTTCATGAGAAAACATCAGGAAGTTTGTTTCCAGCTACCTAGCTGTGATGATTCAACTTGAATTGGCTAAAATCACTACTTCATTGGCAACACCTTTGGCTTGGTGATTTACAGAGACTTTTCTTTTGTACCTCTCAGTTCTTATTTGCATTTTGATTGACCACTTTCTCGGGAGATGATTCGTTAATCTGTAGCTAACTGTGCCATTATTGTATTATAGTACATACATCGCTTAATATGGGTCTTTGCGTCCCAACAAAAAGCCCTCCCCGCGACTGGCATACGGAAATGCGCCCAGCAACTAGCTTGAAGAGATTACGTTCGAATCGAAAACTTTAAATTAATATATCAGTTTTACTGCGGTTTCTTTTCCGAAACATAAATGTTCATTATGCAAAGATCATCCCAATTAATTTCCACTAATTTAAATAAAGACCTTTCCAAGCAGAATAGGAACCTTTTGGAATAATTAGACTCTCATCAATTTAGGCCAGTGCGAACCAGTAAGTAAATCAGTTCATATATTTGAAATTTGCTTTCACTTTATATCAACACCACCACTTTTGACGATAAAAGAATAATTTTTGTCGATTCGGTTTAATTTCGTTTCTTGCTTTAATTTCATATGGTTGATGCGATTTTTTTTTCCACTACTGATGATGACGTTCTTCCGCTGCCTCCGTTTATCAAGCGATAATGTTGCCTTTGATGTAATTCAACGGATTCCACGTCAATGTATATGTTGGTACCACCCAATAACTATTAACACTAGCTTCACGGCCAATGGTGAGGAGAGATAAATCAGCCGCCTACACGATATAAATTCTGCGCTTTTTCTGCGCCGATGAACTTCTATGAGATTTTCCATGCTTGTTTAAGTCAGTCAGTAAAAGATTTCGCAGTTAGGCGATAAGTGCCTGAAAAATGGTCAAAAGACGGCATTGTTAGTGCCTGGTAAAATCTGTTTGTTCCAATATTGCATCTCCTTGTGAGATTTAATTGAACTGGTTGATTAGGGATTGATTTGAAGCCTTCTCCAAGCTAAATGTCAAGGCTCATTTCAATAGAAAAAAAAAAAACTATGCTTATACCTTAGGTGTATGGTTAAAAGTAAGAGGAAATCCGTCGATCAAACAGCGGATAAAATGGAAAAAGTATTGACTGTAAAAGGTAGTGCATAAGAGGGATGTTGGGAATACGAGGCCGAAATGAAGTGGTGATTGCAATCGAGTTTATTTAGAGGACTTCACTGGGGATTCTAGCGAAACGGTTACATCCTTTATTCATGGTCAAGCCCTGCCAGAATTCAACTTCTTAAGAAAACTAAAGCGAAAACATTGCATGCTGAAAGAGACTTTTCAAACTACTACGCAGGTTTTTGGAAATGAAGAAGTCTCCATAATTCTAGATTCTAGATCGCGTATTGTAAGACGACGCATAAGAAAATCTGTCTGTAAAGGCTCGGGTCGGAAAACAGACTCTTCACAGGCGTCTGCTGACCTTTGGCGCGTAAAGGGTCTAGCGACCCATGGCTTATAGCTGCCAGAGAGCGCTTTGACGTAAAAACTATACCTAGATGAGATACTGAAATGAAACAGCTGGAATCAAATGAACTAGCACCCTCATTGGCTCTTTTTAACCAACTCCGTCCATTGTAAAACCATATACTGGCAGCTCAGTCTAGTTGCTACCCCCAAGTTCACAAGCTGTAAATAAACGTCTGATTAAATGAAAGGGCATTGAACTATCTCTTCCACGTCGATAATCTCAATTCTTTCATCTCAATATATATTTGGCAGTGTTCATCTTTTCACTCATCAATTTCGTTTTTCTTTTCGGGCTGATCCAGCTCGCTGAAGCTTGACATCAGTCAAACTGATGGTCTCTCTTCGTCGTCATATTTGAACAGGGGACTCACCATTGCTGCCGATCAGTTGATTACTCTGGTCTTGAATCCGTTAGTTGATGTTCTTTACGTATGGCTTCTGGGCGTACTCGCTACTCCTTTTCAAGACAAAATTTAGACAACCAAAACTCCGTTAAGTCTACCCTGTTAGGAAGTGCTTCTTTTCATTTTTACGGCATATTTTGGATTTACGGAACATTCAGAAGCCATTCCTTAAAGACAACTTAATCAGCGAACGAGAGACTAAGTTTACTGTAGCCCAAGTCAAGCATTACCCTTCGGCTATTATATTTTGTGAAAGTTTTGATAGCTTGTTTTAACTTAAGGCGAATCTCATCTCAACCATTTAAAGAAAAAATTAAGTTTGGTGTTAATCCTCCCTTTGCATTTCGTATTCATTAGATATTTTTAAGTGAAGAGTCAACAAGCATTTTGCCAAGTTAAGTACATTAGTTATTTTATAATGGGTAATAAATGCAGAGGCTGAATTGGGTCCAAATTGGCAATTTCAGCAGCCAAAATTTCATTAAGATCATCAGTCGCTTTGACAAGTAGGCCATTTCTGAATTTCCATAACCCTGCAAAGGGGACTGCGAGATCAGACTAACTACCAAAATGTTTTTAGCTTAGCGTCTATTCGTGCATTTGATTATTGTGGTTCCATTCGTAGATTTATTTGTCTCCAACCTACGATCTTACCGACATGGTCTTTTGGGTATGATTTCAATTAGAAAAGAAAAGTCACATTTATGCTATGAGTCCTAAAAATCTTAGCGCGAGAAAGTTTGAATAAAAGAGTCTGTGGCACTGTACGAGGTTTCGTCTAGACTTGTGTTGGTAGGCTATCCACAAAGTCTATAAAGAGAATAACAGGGTCGTGTAGAGGTCTAGAAATGAGGATAGTTTGAGATGCGTCAACAGAGGACACGAAAGCAAAATGAAAGTTCGTTCATCAGATGGGTGCTGGCTTCCTTAAAAGGTAACCCGAATAAATCTTGCAGAAATCCACAATCAAGAGCGCTCAGAAATATGACTCTGAATGAATTTTATTAAAAGTAGTTGATAATTAAGTAACAATGATTCGTATGTTTGGCTAAGTAGGAACACTCCTGAAATAAACTGCTGATTTCCTGCCAAAAATGCCTCTCAAACGAACATGAAATTTTAGTTTCTGACGTATGAATTCCGTTCTGTCCGTTATGCTCACACCAAGTACCAGACCAGACGGGTCCAAACCAATGTCGAAAGGTTCTTTGGAAAAAGGAAAGAACGTTCTGAGCTTAAAATTCCTGACTAACCTATGAACCTGCACCAGAAAAACCTGATAGGTCATGCAAGGATCCTTTATTGCGGTTTAGGAAATGAAGGTATATTAGCGGAAATGAGTTCTTCGCAGAATCAATAAATAAATAAATAAAACATAAATAGAGAAGGTAATGAGCCATTATCTTGATCAGATAAAATTCTAAGTCCCCTTGTTCCTTTGCTTACTGAGGTCTTGATTGCATTCTCGCAGCTTTCCACGTTGCTTGTCAAGAGTGTACATTTTCATTTAGTTGTGGTTTGAGCGAATGATCAACTCGATTTGTGGGAGCCCTAAACGCAATAATTAAATTAATAGTCGCCAAGGTGCTGTTATTTTTAATAGATAATTAAAACGCTTAATTGAATGGCCCTTGAGCAATGATCACAAAATAACGTTATTACTAGTTAATGAGTGTCATTATCTTTGCGAAAATGTAAAAACATTAAAGCTTTACTGGCCGTACATGAAGCTGCAAAGCTGCTTTTTTCGCATTTCCGAAATTGTTCGAAATTTAAATAGGCTGCTAGGCAATCAGTTAAAAGGAAAATGGTTTCTTACACACACCGATCCATACAGCAGCTTCGAGAGCCATTCGCTAGGTGATTCATTCTGAGTATGAAGTTCAGAGAAGGTTTCGATTTGCCGTTTGGTATGTGGGTTTAGTTTTCTACTTCTCGGTAAGTGATGGTGCCACAAAAAATGAGTACTTCTGAATTTATCTAAGTGGAAAAAAAAACCTGCTTCACACGAGGTTTCAATTTCAACTTTAGGCACGTAGTTTAGTAGATATTACCAGTACCATCTTTTGAAACTACCCACTTCTAGTTCACATCCTGTATTCGTAGAACAAGATTTGCAGACATGTATAAGAAGATACAGAATAGAAATGTAATCGACTAAATAGACGCAACAGAGACTGAGTTTTCTACTTTTTTTTTTCATCGCTGTTTGTGCGAATCTTGTTTTAAAATAATGGCCATTTGCAGCGCGGCATATGCAATTGTAATGCCTCCATGTAGCCTCTGGGTATAGCTCCTTCTCCTGATTAGCATAGCATTTGGCATAGTATGGGTCATTTACGTAATGCCGGGACTTGGACGGGTTTCCCTTTTACACCTCCTCGGAGGTCGTGGCTTAACATTTATCCTCTGAGAGGCTGAAGATTAATGTGTCTCTAATAGGCGAATAATTAGCGGTAACATTTTCATTCAATGTGTGCATTGATGACCACAAAAACTGTAATCATCTACAAGGATATCACTTGACCGATCTGACGGAGGGCTGAAGGTTGTGAAATGGTCATTCAAAGTCTTGGAAAACAAAATCAGTGTGCAAAAATTTCGTTATTAGGAAGAAACTTTATGAGAGCAATCCCATCTGCGTAAATCAACTACTAATTTCTTATAGAAATTAGATCCATACTAACATCTTTCAACACCATTAAATTCGAAATATGATCCAACATGTGTTAGAGAGAAAATATATTTGTCATCTTAATGGAATAGCTGAGGAGTTGACATGAACAACGTCAAAAGTCATTTCATATTTTATTTCCGTGCTAGGCTTTGTCGAAATATAGCTACGAACTACAAATGCCTTCAATGGTAGAAAGCATTCGAAGATGAAAATTGAACCATCCGTCAAGCCTTCAAAAGGAAAAACTTCAAAAGCGTACCAATTTAGAGTCTATTAAGCGATTACATTGAGTTAAGTGCTCTGACACATGAGTCAAATTGTCGATGACCGGAAGTTATACATGTTTAGGTTTTCCTGCTAAATCAGTAAGGTAGTAATCGGTACGAACTAGCTTGTGAAAATTAACATTATGGGTCCAAAATCTTTACAAACTGTTTTCGACAGTGTGTTTTATTTAAGTGTGTTTTTCTTATGTGCGACTAGTGACTGGTAAACCATGGTCAGCTGACTCAAGAAAATGCCCTCGTCACAGTTAAACTAAGCGCCTTAAGACAGCAGATTTCAAATAACTCTGAGTGCACAGTTTAATCAAAAAGACCATTTGAAAGGCGTGTAGTGTGATTACTGTCTGGAAACAACAATGTAGCTTTGCTTGACTCACTTGCGGCTTCACTGGTGAAGTTGGCGTATTGCGAAATTATAATAATCTAAGGAATAGAACTTCAAAACTCTAGGCCGTTGTAGGCCATTGATGTGAGTTAAACTTTCGAGCTTGTAATAGCTGGGTTTCGCGAAAGGGACGCAATGAAAATGATTATCTAATCCAGTCAGATCAACATTTTTTTAATGCTAATCAGAATATCCATTTCAATATTAGCTAATTGTGGCTTGATGGCGCAGTGAATGATTTAAGTGACAACTTACATTAGTCTGAAAGCCTTTGATGCGTATCCAGTGGCTGAAATGAGTACTTGCACTGGTCAAATAACAGCCCACAAGAGAATAGCCGAATGAGGGAATTTCAATTAGAGGTTCAAAGCTTGAAGACACCTTTCCTTAATGCGCTTTTGAGTTTTTATTGTTAGACATTAACAGCCTCGGAACTAACATTTCAGCAACAAGGAAATGCTTTGAGAGCTATGAAGGGTATTTTCGAGAGGTAAATCGAGGTATTATAGGCAGTAGGATTCAGTATCAACCTACCCCCGTTTAGGCGCCATTCTTAATGGTCATGACTTAACTCTTGTCAGTATAACAAGGCGCTAATGTACTGCCGCAGTGCGTTGAAACAGATTTATTCATTTTAATTGCCGCGAATGCGTTTTTACTATTGCATTGGTACATGTGTTTCCATTGTGGCCTGTGTAATCTAGGGTAGTAAAAGTCTTGCCTGACAAGTTGCAAAGTTCTCAGTACTCGTTGATGTTTATTATACGAGAGACGAACAAAAATACGTTCAGAGAGAATAGGTCGTTAGAAAAATCGAGTTTCAATCAGTGTCCCCCATCTTACTGTCTCGATGATTTCGTTCCTTCAGCTCCGGCTTTGTCTTTGACTACCGAAGCCTAGTCCTTAAAATACCCCTTCGTCCTTTGCGTTCTATCCACCGTCCAGCCCTCGAACCTCCAGGCCAAAGGATGATACCGTTAGTTGAGCACACAAAGCTTTCTAGCGGCCAGCACTGATTCAGTAGTAGAAATGAAATATATTTAAAATACCACAAAGAATTGATGATCAGAAAGATTCCAAACAATACAATTTGCTTTAAATATCCTGCAGAAAACACGCTCCTATTTCATTTTTTTTTTTCAATCATATAACAAACTAAGTTAGTTAGAAATACATTTGTACATCAGAGGTCAAATAGAGATTATCTCCTTTCGTTAAAATTTCTTTTCGGGAGTCAGAAATAAGAGCCCCGAAAATAGTCGGAACGGACAAACCCTCAACTTAAGCATCAATCTGTTACTTTGGCGATAACAAAGTGACTAAGCTAATGTAAGATATAAAATATAATGTTTTAAATCAAATGAATTCATTTAATAATGCGGGAAATGAAGTTCACGATTACTTCTGGATAATTCAAATAGCGGCATCAAGTTAAACGTAGGCCGTAGATTTTATCAATTTGAAGGAACCTTGGGCCCTGGAGATCAGGACAATCGATTTTACTGCCCTGGCGTGCTTTAATCAATAATCTTCAGGGGTGAGTTCTAACTTCTATTCCACAGCGTTATTGATGTCAGTTCAACAATCAAAAACCAGGGGATTCTGTTCGCATAAGGAAGAATTTCTAACTACTCTTCCAACAGCCTAGACCTGATAAATAGGTCTGCACTATTGAAATAAATCTTCCCTCCCCCGTCCATCGAAAAGTCTACTTTTTTTATGGAAGAAATAAAGTAGCAAGTATGACCACGAAATCTCCCCCCATTAAAGCAAATAAACATCTGCTTTTCTTCGGGTTTAGGGTCATTTCTTTGTCCTCGAAACAGCTAAAAAGCTGCGTCAGTTATTCGCAATCCTTTTAAAGTGGGTAGACATTTGAATTCTAGGTTTCAGAAATATCCAAAAAATTGAGCACCTTGTCAAGATTTTTTGTAATAAAATAAGAGTGCTATTAGGGGAGAGTGACAAACACTTTGTTTATTGATTAACACAAATTAGGCAAGTGATTTCGATTACCAAACGATTAGTTCATTTTCGAACGGCTGAGGCTCAATCGCTAATAGGCGTTTGACGTACTGGAATCGACGCAGACTCAAATGCTTGAAATTGCAATTTCTTGACCGTTAAAACGTCGCGAGCTACAGTCATCGAAATTAAATGGTTGCTAGAGCACAAGCGTTAAGTTCGTGAAAAAATCAATAGTTGGATGTGCAAATCTCACTTAAAATACTTCGACAGTGCACTCCGAGCTGCGAAATCGATTTCCCGGTGAACTTATGCCAAGTTAGGCTTCGATTGGCAATTCACGCTACGTTCACCAGACAGATATCATTACTGGTGACCCTTCATACCAAGAACTACTTCCTTTACTCGTTGACTTTCGGTTTAGACGTGAAGCTTGCTACGTCAGTTGGCAATTTTTCAATAGCGACATATCGAAACGTAATTTTAATTCCTCTCGCTCTTAAGATACAACACGATGGTAAAAGGTGGATCTGCATATATATATCTACCATTTTTATTTTCATTACAATGGTGATACTACGTTATTTTCAGCAAAAGTCTAATGATTATTCTGTCGTAAAAACTTTTGTAATATTTTCTTTCCATTCTTCACCACTCCCATTTCCAATTTCATTTGTGAATTCCGCAATTTTACGTGTGAATTTCCGTCATATTGCTCTACCTCAAGTTCCACAATCCCTCTAAGAGGATCACTGAACAGAAGCACAAACAGTTTAATTTTATATCTATTGTGCCGGTTGCAAACAATCGCGTACAAAATCCTGTTGCTTTTAAGGAATAAATTCGTGGCTAATTCGGATAAAACTGAGAAAGTATGCGTTCGGCGGCTGAACCGATTCGATTCGTATTTGTTGGACCCAAAATAACCAAGAATTGTTTTAAATAGCGGAACAATTGTAATGACAGGTCTTCATTAATGATCACTAGCCACTATCACTCTTACGATAAAAGAGTAGTTCAAGGACTCTAAAAGGGTGGCTTGAAAGTGGAAAAACGGGACAGAAAAGGGATCAGACACTGAAACACAGTCATTGAGTGCTTGTCCTCTAGCAGGATATGCCCTCGCGGAGATCATTACCAATCCCGAAAATTTGACTCTCCTTTAACTAACGGTCCTTCATAGGGTCAGTTGGCCTACTGTATCGCCGCATAGATTAGCTGGCTTTAAGTTCCCACTCACTCTATGGATGGAACTCCGTATAGGTCAGCGATGAGGAGTTCCTTAGTACCCACCTTCCGAAATTTAGGCACAGGTACTAAAGACAACAAATCATAGTTGTATAGTTCATCCTCCTAAGCGAAGTTGTTTATCAAAAGTCCTGCGTATAAATATTCTGTTACTTCCCTATATACATGATTTGAGTCCACTCCCCGCATATTCCGGTCTACTCAGTCCGCACTTGTGACTGCAACAAATAATTCCATAGTCTAGGTACCATGAATTGAGAAATAATACCAACGTATAAATCGTATCTTTTTTGGATCCAGTTTCCAAATGGTTTTTCAGTTGTGGCTTCCATGTTAATATCCGCCGTTACTGGATCCTTTCAGAGGAATAAACTTCGGTGGAGTTTGAGAAGTAAAGGGATTAATCACGCCCAATCAAAAAATTCTTAAGGGTAGTCAAAATGGAATCGGGCATAAAAGCATCTTCCGTAATCTACCTCCTCCGGTCTTGATCAATTTCTTCCTGATAGTATCCTGCCACTTCACTCTAAATGATCGGGATTGTATCGTTAATGCCAATTCCTTAAGCATTTATGCCCGTCGAATTTAGGTCTGAGCCAATCAAATTATAGGCCGACGAACCCCAAGATAATGCCTAGCACTAGTATTTGATGTTTCAAACTCAAAAGGAAGAGTTTAAAGCATTGCAATACCATAGACACATTAAAGTTTACGGCATCCACTAAAGAGGGAAAATGACTCAATCCTTGGGTTTTTACAAAGTGAGTTTAAGAACTTTGTGAAATGCAAGCGCGCCCGCGCACATACCCACGCACTTGAGTAATCCGATGAGTGCTTGCTGTGTGTGCAATGGCGTCGGTAGTTTAGCGAGTATCCACACAACTAAAGCATAAATCCCCTCACCGAGTTAGAAATACCATCATGCTCAACCTCCAGCGTTCCACCTCTTCTACGAACTCCGGGGAGAAATATTCCTTCGAGGAGGAGGCCCTTTATTCTCGATCTCCGGCGGTCCGACGAGATCGTAGGCGGGCCACTTACACTTATGATAACCAACAACTTCTGGAAGATGGAAGGCCAATAAAAGCAACCATCCATTGTTCTGAAATGACTCCTGAGATGGAAAAGTGGGCGGTTGATTGCGCAGCTATTTCACTGATCAACAGAGCGTCTATTAAACAGGCTGCCGCATATATCAAAAAGGAATTCGATAGAGAATTCGGACCCTCGTGGCAGTGTGTTGTCGGGTCCAGCTTTGGAAGGTGAGTTATTTTCGACTGATTTCGTTCAGTCCATTTACTCAAATTTTACTTAAAGGTTCGTTCATTACATCGGTACTGCCACTTGAAAGAATCAGTGTGCCCTTGTTTTAACATTCACTCGACCCATCTTGTATTCGAATTAGAATGTACACATTTAGTCTGATAGCAGAGCATGGTTTGAAGTTTTTTATAGCAATTAATACGAAACTAGGGAGAAGATAAAACCTAGAAATATGCAAATAGCATCTCTAGCCGTTGCCGTTCCTTTCATCTTTCTTTTTCTTTTGGAATAACATACACAGCAAATCTAATGGTTAGCTTTCAAGTTCCATTGTCCTGGTTATCCAGACTTGACAATAAGAGTGATATCAGGACACCACGGTTGGATTTTTGCAAATTATGATGTAACTAAAAATAAAGCCGCCCTTTTAATAAGTTTACTTGAATAGTACCATTTAATGGGTTTAAAGGTACCCTTAATAGAGGACATCATTCGGCGCTTCTAAGATTTTTTTAGATTTCGCCTTAGTGTCAATAGATGAATTTATTAAGTGGTGCTTGAAATTGCTATAACAATCGAAAATTCTCCATCCTTTTATTAAATCCTCGCAAAATATTTTCATGTCAGCGTTTATTTTATTTGGTGCTCATTCCCAAAAATTTAGCAGGACAAGTGATCTCTCCAGGTATTTTAACTCATGCAAGTAAAATTACCCCTTTTTTTTCAAATTCAGGGACGATTGTCGGTTGATAAAGGCGTACCTTTTTTTTCCTTCAAGGAAATAGAGAGAAAGAATGACTGACCTCTCCGAAAATGAAAGCTTTCCGTAGCGCAAAAGGTGAAAGCTTATGACTTACGGCGAAAATTAAAGTTGTATAGTGAAATTGTATTCATGCCAGTGATAGGCTGTAGGTGCAGCAGTTATTCAACTGTTAGTCGATTGACTGGCGCGTTTACATCAGCCACCATTTCAAACCGGGAAGTTCAGGACAGCAATTTTCAACTAGAGTAACATTTATTTCATTTTAAGCATCTTTATCTTGGTTAGTAGTTACTTGATTTAGATGTCGCCTTTTAACTTCTTCTTCCGCGAGAAGTGCAACAATCGTAGACAGCTTAAAACTGTGTTAAGCTGATGAATAATGTGCTTATCTGCATGGTAGCGTATTTCACTAAGCCATGCTAAAGTCAAACACCCTGGCAGCTAATGTGCACAAACGACTCATTCACCATCACTGCGCTTTCAAAAATTACTCTACTTAAAATCTTCGGGCGGTTTATAGTGTTCGCGAAGACCCCTCACGTGGATCAGAGCGGTAATTCTAAGTAGTACTTTGTTCTTAAAGTGTGGGACTTCCTTTTAGTTAAAGTCCAGGATGACCAACTCAGAGGCATCTTTTGTCTTGAAATTAAACTTTTGGCCTCAAAAGGATTGTGGTTAGCACGGAAAACTTGATCAAGGCCAAATTTAGCCAGTAAGGTTCGCGAAGACCACTCACGTGGATCATAGCGGCAATTCTGAGTAGTACTTTGTCCTAAAAGTATGGGACTTCATTATACGTAAAGTTCAGGATCACCAACTCAGAGACATCCTTTGCTTTGAAATTAATCTTTTTGCCTCAAAGGGATTGTGGTTCGCACAGAAAAGTTTATCAAAGTCAAATTTGTCAAGTAATCAGAATATCTGTTAATGATGCACTTCTTCATCCTGAACGATGAATGCGCAAGTTTCTGAAGCTCTTGGCCGAAAATTCAAAATGTTGTGCCTCACCTTTAACGTCGTTAGGTCAGTAATCAGTAATCAAGTATCCTAGTCTCATAATATAAATGCATACATGCAGGCACTTGGATTAATAGAATATAACGCTTATTTTCTAAATTGATTCGGTTTCTCCAAAACATCTTCTGGTACGCAAGAACTTTTTCTAACAATAGAAGTTGGTTCAATCATTATGTACGAGAGTGTCTTCAACTGAACGCTGAAGGTATTCAAGGGAAAGTCCCCAGGTGGCCAAAACGCACTTCCACTCTTGAATGTGAGGAAATTTTGCAATCACCAAAGTTTAAACTCATCTAGAATTCTGCGATATCGGATATGCAGCCTTACTTATTCACCAATTTTTAATGCGTTGCCCTGCAGCTGAACTGAGATGGATTGAAAAATATTTCCCATTAAAATACCTCGGATTTTGCCAAGAACATCAATTTTCTGTAAGCGATTAAGCAGAGAATATTGTATATAATCTTTTTGTCAGAAGTGGTGTTGATTATGTATATCGAAACACAGGTTTGCACCACCATAGTTGGCCTTGTCCATTTGTTGTTCTGTCGCTCATCTCCAGATGATGCAGAGTTTGAATTGGGTCGAGACTTCTCAGAGGTTCATGACATAAGTTAAGGTCTCAATTTATTTTCAAAAAAATTGCTAGCTGAAAATATAAGCGACATCTTGAAATTTTAAGGTGGATCCGATCGGCAAATTCATCGAACTTACGGGTAAATCGTGTTCAAAATACACCTTAATTTATTTTACATTTACCCACATTCATTCATTTGTTCATTCATCTTGTTACTTGGGCTTCAAAAGCCCATCCATATAAGGGCAAAGTAAAATGGATAATTTGACATTTAAGCTGCCAACGCAGTTATCTTTCAGCTGAACGTCATTCGACGAATAGATCCGAAATTCGCTAATTAGTTTGGTAGCATCGGGGACTTGTAGCGTGCCAAATGTCTCTGATTTAAACTGTTTAGCAGAATCCTTGAGAAGTTGAGAGGCACAGCACAGTGTACTTCACCCGAACTATTAAAATCAGTTATAGTTGGGTTCTTATTAGCTCGCCGTTTATCATCCTGCTTGACAAACGATATATTTCGAAGAAAACAATGGCGAGATTGATGGGCTTCATTAATTTACTGGAAAACCCAGACCATTGCAGATATACCAGTAAATCCACTTAAGTTCGCGGATTAAAAAGAAACTCCATTGCCTCATTGTCCTAGAGCATTAGAACAAGGGAGATGCTGAAGCAAACAACATTTGAGGAGTGAAATAGGGACCGAAACACTTCTAGTATAGGTTCCTTTTTTCCCAATTGCAAGTTAGCAGCAATGGAGATTGTGTAAGGTACGACCGATGGGCATGAAGAAGGGATCAACTTGAGGGCAAAGATATCCCACCAATGTCAAATGATAATTTCGGTCCGCCTTCATTTCCAGCGTCCATACCGATGATCTTTTAGTCGACGAATTTCATCAGCAATAAATACTTGGTACACTGATGACCTGCTCTTTCAATCATTTGTCTCAGTTCGTTTTTAGAAACGAAATACTTAAGCCAAAATTAAGACGAGCAATAAGGACTTATCTGGAGACGTCTTAAATTAAACGGTTGGTTCTTCGCATATTCATCACCAAGTTCCGAGGTAATAACTGTTATACTTCACACCGCTTTGAGGAGTCCAGAGTCATGTTCACAAGGTACACTTGTCATTCGCCTGAGCTATATAACCTGACTCCATTATAACATGCGTACCACAGCACCGCCTCGTTTAACGACTGCCACCTTTAATGAGCAGTTACACCCTAAACGTTTTAAGCTGAATGTAGCCGAGCGCTTCAGTTTTCAGTTGGCTTTCTCTCATTATGTAGATTATTGCAGCTGCACAGTATACAGCCAAATTGTTTTCTTTAAAAGTCGGCAGATTTTAACAAAAAAAGGCTTTTCTTGGCTATGAAATCTCCGCAGGCACTTAATCAAATTTCAAATTATACCGCGACTGAACTCTGATGGCCCAAGTCATCTAAAAAATCTCCATTGGGTGTTCTCTTTCCCCCAGACCAAAGTTACAAGCACATAATGCAGTGGAAGTATGTTCTAAATATGGTACAGTTCTATTAGACTTTCATTCCATTTCAGCTTAAAATGTCAAGTCCCGATTTTCATGCTACATGTTAAAAGGGTGAACGTGATTAAACTTAAACGCACTTTAATCTCAATTCGGAACACTGACCCTTGTCAATTGGTAATGGTTAGTTATCGTATTAAATTTTACCTGAAGAGGTCACTACTCTCAAAGTTAACTGGAGCGAAAGCATTGCCTTATTTTGGATAAAATACCTTATTTACGATTTAAGTGTTGTCCTAGAAATCTTTCGAACTCACTTCAACGCGCTTAGTATTATGAGCAGTTTAATCAGGTTATCTATATCCCAAAACAAACCAATTGGAACGCCGCTGAAACACTGGAAGAATTCAGATTTTGGTGCCTGTTAATGTGTTTTGTATTTGGCCAAAGAATTGAAATACAAGGTCTTTTTGGAAGCACTTTATCCTTCCTCAGATGGGCTAAACAGCGCCAGGTGTTAGAGTTTTGTGACTTATTGAGAAAGCCAGTGTACAAGCTATAATTATCAGTGTGTGGACCAGTCTGAAAATATGATTGCTTAGAAGAAATGCGGATGGTCGTAATTACAAAGATTCTGAGACTGCGAGACTTTCCATCGAGGTATGTTGTGGTGCCACGCCCTATTTCATCAGGATTAGCGCTTAACACGCTCTTAAAGCGCCAGGCTTGACATGGCGTGTTTTGGTGTTAACTCCATCAATCAAACAGCGATTTGCACTCAAACGCACTGGTTCCAATGGGCCACCGAAATGCATTCCGAACACCCACCGGTCTCTCTAAATGACTCATCCGCCTTCACCATGGTGACGTGCGTCATCCAAAGGGGCCGGAAACGATGGCCGCACTAACCCTATTGCAACTAAATAATTTCTTTTGCCATTTCAGCTACGTGTCTCATTTCGAGGGTTCATTCATATATTTCATTCTCAAGGATTTCACTGTTCTTCTCTACCAGATTTAAAGCCAATCACTCTGGAACTTTTATTGGACAATCATATCCTGTCCTATTCCCCTCTCCAAGTGTTCTTTTCGATGTCCTGCCTAATTCTCTTAATCCAGATTTCAGAAAATAAACTAATTTCTACATACAAGTAGTTCAACTATGTGGGTAACAAAAGCTGACTGACACACAAAGGCGAGGATGAAAATAGAAACTTAGAAGAATATTGAAATTGCTTTCTAATTCATTAATTTCATCAGGCAAGCATTTGGTTTGTAAGCCGAGTATGCATATGGATCGTGCTACCCGCAGGTTATACTCGAAATTCTTCAGCCTAAATTGATAAGGACGCAAATGCGACAACTTCAGGGAGAGGCGCGGAAGAGGTGGCATCACCTAGCAAGGCGAACACATGGTTTAAGATGGCCTCTGCACTGGTGCACGAACAGGCACGCTCGCACGGCCAGTCTTGTCAACGCGCCAATCAGAGGACGAAAAGGTAGTTGTATCGACCGCCATGTAGTGGGACAGACACAAGTTTGGGTGTGTACGGACACTCAAACCCACGGTTTATTTGTGGTATTCGGCTGTGGCTCATTCAGGGCTTTTGAATCGGCGTGTTCGTTGTGCGTTGTAGAGGTGACCTCCGGTGCATTCGATCCTCGTTTATCGATTGACTAACGTTTCCTTTAAGCCAGTGGACAATATCATGACGGAACGCAAAGCTGTCATCAAGAACGCTGATATGAGTGAGGAAATGCAGCAGGATGCTGTCGCTGTAGCAGGTCAGGCGCTGGAGAAATTCAACATTGAAAAGGATATTGCCGCCTATATCAAAAAAGAGTTTGATAAGAAGCACTCTCCCACTTGGCATTGTATCGTTGGAAGGAACTTTGGGAGGTAAAACTTCGATTCTCGTCTTGCTTTTTAATTTTACTTCGGTCAACTCTAGTAATTGGGTTTTTTTACTCTGCACTAAGTCTAAGTCTAATGCGATAACTGGTCCCAATGCTCACTGGCAGCTAATCTGCCTAGAATGTTCGAACAGAAGAACATTTTTGAGTGCCCGGTGCGCGGCTACTTATCCCTGGTATTTTGGGTTTCGTGCACATCAGGTAAAATGATTAGCCCCTCCGTATGCCTTTTATTGGTCTTGATCGAAATTATTATCGGTCTGTATTTCGATCTGAGTTCAAAAGTGCTTGCCTGCCATCAGCATATCCAATTTGTTTGCTTTGTCCTCATTCCACCGATAACCACTTTAGTTCAGACAGTTTCTTTATCAGACGCCACATTGGTTTTCATTTCGGCAGGTTTATCGTCTGAAAGCTCTCCACTACAGGCTGGCTGTAAGTTCTGATGAGTCGTGTCAATACTGGCATCTCCATCTCTTGGGGTATCGCAATTATCAATACTTTGGGAGTTTATTGCTCTGTCCCAAATCCATCTGCGTTATGTTTGTAAATTCAAATCCTAGCGCTTGAGTTGTATGGGGCATGGATTAGCCTTCTAATGTGCATTTCATACATATTATGTTAATGCGTTGCTATGATAAACAGTGCCTTGGTTACAGATTGAATATTTATATTATATGTGATTTTCTTTTAGCTATGTGACCCATGAGACCCAACATTTCATATACTTCTACTTGGGCCAAGTGGCGATCCTGCTCTTCAAATCTGGTTAAGTGTTTGATTCGCAATCAAGTCAATCCTTAGTGTGAATGTGTGTGAATATGCTCGTGTGAAGACCGATAACAAAGAAGGTTCCATTTCTCTGTGTAGACCCTATTCCACGTCGCGTTACCAACGCAACGATACCCTGCTCTAATTCCTCATCTCCTGTGTATCCCTTTTCCACTCCCATCCGTGTGCACATACACATTGTTTCTTTCCCGAAGAAAGTTCACGTTTCCACTTCTCCAAACAGAACTGAATGTGACAGCTGGTCCTATTTTGACGTCTACCTACTCCCTTACCGGTATTGCGACTAGCCTTTCTGGGTAGGGTTTAAGTTCAGCTCATTCGTTGTACTAAGCATTGACAGTTTCTGAGGTCTAGAGGATTAGGATGGCGCTTTCGGAGACTGGCGCATTAACTCGGCACGGTAGGGATGAAAGTGTCTTCCGGAAAGTGGGTCCCATTGAGCCATGAGGGGTGGGTCTCAAGTCTCGGTCTTTTTTGGGCTTTAGGGGTACCGCCTAAAAGCTTTGGTGGGGTTTTTTGGCAGGGTGTCGGTACTAATGAGGGAGACGGAGTCCGGGCTCTGTGTTTCGGCCATTTTCCCGGGGCGCGGCTACCTCCCGATGCCCTTGGTTGCCGCAACCACTCAGTATGCCATTTTCTAGTGTTACCTTGCGTACCGGACACGTACGTGGTGGCTGTACCACCTTGTAAAATTTTCGTCACCCGCTTCTTTGACTAAATGACCATGAAATAGCCTCTCGATTTTTAACGCTTTATTTATCCTCCCACGGCTCATTGTATTAAAGTAAAGTAATGGAAACTATCTGACAGGTACGTATTTAGTTCGCAATATTTCAATTCCAACGGTCGTTACTTAGATGCTGAAAATCGATAAATACAATCCCCCGGTCTACTAGGTCAAACGACCGCCCAGAAGGTTATTTGTTTTTCGCGGGGCACTGCAAGTCACCGCACAAGAGCATGACTAATCAACTTCTGAGGTTAATCATTAACAGCCAATTAAATAACTGCCAACTTCGTTCTTGAATAAGATTTCTTTTCGTAATATTTTTTAATTGAAAGCGCAAAGTCGAGATTTCTTTTCCGTCGAAGACTGTCAGCCACACTCATGACATCACGTGTGTTGCCTTGGCTACGCATAATCTACATAAAACCGCGAGGATAATGGTCTTTCAATTAATTTTCGCCTATAAATAAAAGCATTTCAAAATGGGAATGTAAAACGGATCGCTAGTCAAAAAAAATTACCTGGTAGTGAGAATTTGCTAGTCGGACCATTAAATCCAAGCTCTTACGCTAAATATTCGTAGACTAGTCTGATCCCTAAGCGAGTGGGTTTGTCCAGCCCCTAATAAGAAATAGCCTTGTCTAACTGCAACTAGTGGTGCTTCTATTAAAATTATTTGCTTAGCTTTGTATTTCATTAAACGCTATCTTCTTTCCTGATTATGCCAAAGAAGAATGCATGTGAGGTTGTGAATTCGTGAAAACTCCTACTCGACTTCTTCAAACGATTGTCGACTCAGCCATCTCAGCTCGTGCGCAGATATCCACCCAGCTTGATGATTATGTTTCGTGAACGTAGGATCTGCTACTTTTATAGTTCCGCCGGCGATAAAATTGGCTTTGTGCCTAGCGGTCCCAACATCGATCGGAAATGCGTTAAAAAGCTTTCTGGAGATAAATATTCATTTTCGATTCTACATTCAGCCTTCAGTAGCCGCCAGTCCACATTCACTTGAGAAGTTGTTGTTACTGCTTAAGAATCACCAGAGAATGAAGAGTAAATTCTTTATTCTTTGCTGATATCGTTTTTGGCGTCTTCTAGCCGTCGAATCTTCTGATACTGCGAATCTTCCTTGCCAGTCCCCATTCGAATAGCTGGCTGTTGTGGACTCTATCATAAGCGATAAGATTGTCAAAGACGATTGGTCATAACATACCCCTGCCAATAATTTTTAATCGATTCGAAAGTTAAAGAACTTGTTGGTTTCCTACTTAATATGCGCTTGAACAAGTGCTCATTCAAGTTTTCATGTAATTATCAATCAGCACAGTAGCGATCCCTCGTAGCTCTTGGCGAAGCATTTTACTACCGATTTCGTGGTTCCGAGCAAGTCTTTGCTAAAACAAAATGGATTTCACTGTGGGTACTGCTTTTGCCAGCTTCTCATGATTCGGCTTTTATGTTTGAAAGAGCCACAGTTGAAGAAATGGAGGGAACCAGCAAAGCACTCAATTAAATTAATACTCTCAAGAAAGAAATCGTTTATTATGCCACAGAGAAGATTTTATCGATGTATTGCAGAGAGTCCAACCCCCACCTTCTGGCAATCCTGTTATGGCAACGCCATCCTCCTAAGTGAATACCAGCTGGCGATTAAGAAGAATTTTAAATGAAGTTGGAAGTGGCCACAATTTTTTCTGATAGTTAGCTAGTGCCTGATCGCCAATCAGCAAAAATTCGCTTGTTTCATCGCTACAAAGACGTCGGCTTCATGAGCTAGATTGCGAGCTGCGTATCTCAGGATTACGAGATGGTTGACGAAGAAGTCGTTTGAAAGTTACCGAGGAGACCAGTTGAGGCGGGAGTAATGCTGATTAGGATAAATCGGGAGGGGAAGGGTCTCCGGGTCTCCCTGACTCCTTCCACACTAAGGGATGCTCTGTTAGTATCAATGTATACCATCCTTAGATTTCAACAGTTAAAATAATCTCTAATTATTATAAATGGCTACTTAGCCTTCAAAAACTTTAAGATTCAACAATAGGAACGGATTATGTCCGCCAATTAACACCACTCCAATAGAAAATGATTATTGCACTGAAATAAAACAGTTTAAACGGGCATTATGATTCAATTTTCTGTGTTTTAACTCCCTCCATAGTGTTTATATTGATGCGTTCAAATTAAATGAGTCCCTTTCCGTTAACTCACTTATGATCGTTTTTCAAAAGTCTGAATAGTTCAGTTGGTTCAATGAGTAGTATGTTAAGCGTAGGCGAATCACGCAAAACGCGTCACTATGAGTATGATGTAACTAGGCGACTAAGAATGAGGGCCAGGTAGGAGGAGCTGACATAAAAATCAGCAGGTATGTGATGTAACATAAACTAATAGCCTAATTTTCGCAAACAATAAGGAAATGGCCGATTCCTTGACCTTTAATTTCGAAATATCCAGGCTAAACGGAAGGATTTCGGCTTAGTTAATAACTAATTGGTCGGATTAGTTAGGTTATCAAAAACTACAGGAGCTATGCCTCTCAGCGACTCAGGTCTTTAGTGAGATGTTCGTTAGGAAGGCTTGTACAAAAGTGTAGACCTACGTTTCCTTATGAGAGTAGCACTGCCAACGCACACGTGACCTTTTTTTCCTTTCAGCTTCTTATCACATTAGAGTATCATCCTTCTGATTGCGAATTTTAGCTGTTGACGCAATCTGTATATCCAGATCACTGAATACACTCGTCCCAGATTTTCTCCTCTAACTGGATTGAATGAGAAGTAAGCATGATACTATCGGCATCGGTTTAGACTTACGCTCCGCTGAACTAGCCCCAGTATTCGGTGCTGGATTGCGGGAATCACTAGAAGGGGGAAAATGTTGAAAAGCTTTTTCGAATCAATGGCACTAAGTTTTCGAAGGGTATGCAGTCCAGACGTCTGCCGACCCAAAAAGACTGCGAGGTGTTCACAGGGCAGTCGCTGTAGATGTCGAAACTCCTGAGCCCGTTTGCTAGTTGGGGATGAAGTGGTCGATAAACAAGTTACGTCTGTGTCGGCTAGACTATCTTCGCCGCTCTCCATAGCTGCTCTCAGACGACGACCTTGTGAATCTGAAGATAAACGTAGGATAATAATCTACTACAGAATAAAAGCGCTTTTGGTAACTGGAGAATATTTTAAGTAATTCCTTTGGGACATAGCACGTCGAAGATGATAACAGAATAGATTTACAATCGACAGGGAGTTAAGAGATCAAACGGAAAATTATAAATCCAGAGCCGCTGTTGACAATAATGCTGTGCGTATAGTAGGGGTGAAAAAATTCTGATGTTAAAAGCCTTCTGTAAAAACAGAGCGATTTCATATTCACCCTCAAGTTTGAGCTGTAGGAGACGATCAACACTGGTTCGTAACCAGATAGTAGCTGTGAGAGACCTCTGTGCAGCCTCTGGATCCAACAGCACGACCTCGATCCACTGATCAAAGACCAGCCTGAACAAAGTGAACATGAATCGGAATCAGTAGTTCAAGCATAGGCTAAAAATTAGAGGAATTCTCAAGAAAAGTCAATTCATTTTAAATCGTACAAAAGGTCAGTGGGGGATGAAATGTGTTAGCTAGTTTTCTACAAAAAAATTACCAAGTGTCAATTTTCGACATTCAGTAAACTATCAATGATAAATTCTGACTCCAGACAAATTGAAGAAAATTCCTTTGGCAAGAAAGGGCACGTCCACAGATGTCAAACCTACTCTCAACCTCCTCGTAGTGACCACCGGTAACCCCAGGGACAACTCTGGGGGTTAATGAGAGGGGCGGCAGGTTAGGATTAATCACTCTCCGGACGTATAAAATTAGATTATGCCAGCAGATGTACAACTTCTTACAGCTTGGAACACGAGGCACGATGTAATTAACCGGATTCATTGTTTCAAACTGGAATGTGGAATGCGCGTGTATGTAGCAATGGATGGAGTCGCCTTCATAATTTTGAAAGATTTCTGGTAGGAGACGTTAATATGGACGAAGACGGACGAGGCGCTACGGCGAAGCTGAATCGCTACCTGTATGACGAAGCCACGCCAGAGAAGAGATCAAACAGCCGAAGACGTCAACAAACGTTTTCACTGTGTTCTGTGTTAACTGTCGTGCTTACTTGTTGTAAAAACTGTTTTTACTTCTGTTGTACCCCCAATAAGTCCTTGGGACTTGTCCTAATGGTTGCGAGAAAATATAAATAATAATAAAATAAATATAAAAGAATAGTAACACTGTTGTTGGTATACAAACCGACCATTCAAGATTGTGGTTTTTTATTCGTCCCCACCCATTGGGCAAGCCCCAAGGACTTATTGGGAGTATAACGGAATTACTAAAGCTTGAACAACAGATAAACATGTACACATAACATAGAACAGTTAAATTGACGTCTTCGGCCCCCTGGCCATTTGTCGGCATGGTTTCAAGGTGCAGTAACAATTCATTCTTCTGCTACACTTCTTGCAGCTCCTTGTTGTTCTCGGCTGTTTGTCCTTATCCAGGTATTCTTTTCTAGCGACAATATGTGGGTAAGATATATTCGCAGCGGAGATGGAGCAGTTTTGTTGTTCATCCTGCTGTAGAGTCTTTCCTTTGCAGTCTTTTTTCCTGTCTTCCACTCTGTCTTATCCCTCCATCGTGTTCAGTTCTTCTACTTTCTCTACTGCAGTTTGGTCATTTTTAAATCATCTATTGGCTTCTCACTTTCTATGATTTTGACAAGAGGGTGACAAAATTTTTATAAATTTCTTTAGCCACCCTTGGATCTTGTATCTTGTAAGGCAGTCTGTAAGAGGGCACTTTAGTCTACAGTCAAATGTTGCTTTAGTTTTACGTTCTTCTTCTTCTTCTTCTTCTTCTTCTTCTTCTTCTTCTTCTTCTTCTTCTTCTTCTTCTTCATAATCTTGTCTTAGTAGTATTTGCATCTCCTTTGTTGCTGCGAAACATCTGTGGCAGTTTGCGTTGGTACAGACGATATCTCGTTGTCTTTCTCATACCAATCTAGGTATACAATTATCATCTTGAACTTGAGGGCTTTCCTTTGGATCGAGTAGCCATGATTCGAAATGCTCTTGCCATATTTCTTTTGCACCTTTAATTAATTGAAGCCTCCAAATCCTTGTATGTGAGGCTTCCTTAGTTTCCCCTTTTTTTCAAAGTTACTCTCAAGTTTGGAGAGTAGTAGGTTATCTTTGTCTATTTTCAAACTCTTCCATAGGTTCAACTTCTTTGCCTGTATAAGACTTGCCAAGTTACGCATCGGCAGTTCCTTTCGGAGTTCCTCGACAATTTTGGCTCTTCGTGAATACAATCCAAGAATCATACATCGAGCCGTTTTCTGAATTGTTTGTAGTCAGTTGTTATCTTTTACCCTCAAGGAAGATAAGACACACGCTAATCACTGGAAAATTGAGGTCTTTGTGGAGGTCATTATCCATCAGATAACAAGTGAATAGTTTAATACAGGAGGCTGTAGTCAGTTGTGATCTTTTACTCTCAAAACAATAGTAGATAATCCATAAGTGATTGCAGGATCGATCGGAGTTGCTTTCAGGGTGTTATTGAGACTTCTTGAGCGCAGGAATGGTCGTAGTCGTGCTAGGTGCCTTTGGCCCTAACCAAGTTTGCTTCTATTGCTCTGCCTAGTTCATCGGTGTCTTGGATTATAGAGCCAAGGTATTTGAATTATGAGGGACGTCGGAATGACATTCATGCTGCTTCCAGGGGCGTTTGGTCCTCACCGGCACCAACTTGAAACCAAAAGGTTTTGTCTGCCGTGTTTGTGCAGCCTTATTTGACGCACTAAGACATAGAACATCTGCATATTCCATCTGATCATCTAAACCGCACTGTCATTGAGTGAGGAGAAGGCTTCATCTCATTTGAATTGGAGGCTTCGGTTGAAAGAAGTGGTCTTTATTTTGAGCCTTGTCTCACACCACGTTTCATCACATGGTAATCCTTTGTTTCACTCAATTCCCCCATCGCTAAGTCCATCAAGGACCTTACCGAGTGGACCACTTGCCAAGAGCAGGCCAGATTGATCATTAGGCGGTTGAGTATTGCAGCTTTAGGCAGCTAGTCAAAGGCCTTTTTAGGTCAACAAACATTAGCACTATTTTCTGCTTCTAGTCCACGGCTTTCTGTAGAATGGTTCTTACTCCAAGTACAGCCTGTTTGGTGGATCTGCCTTCGCAGAATCCAAGTTGGGTTCTTGAGTGCAATTTGGCACAGAATAGATGCATATAACTTGCCAAATGTATTTAGAAGGAAGATTGATCTATAGTTTACAGGATACTTACAACTTCTGCATCGATCCAGGCCTGAGGTATAGGAGTGGTTCCATTGTAGAAGTCATTGAAAACTCTTAGAAGGTAGGCATTTAGATACTGAGCGTCCTATTTCAGTAACTCAGATCTAATTCCTTTTAGCCGGTACTTTTGTGTAGTTTTACTCTACTTTTAGCTCTCTCTATCTTCCCCATTGAAATATGGAGGTCTCTTGGTCGTAGATCATAGTTTTTAATTTCTTCGGTGGTTCTGGCCTTAAACAGTTCCCGATAGTGTACTGTCAGATATTTCGATTTTGCTTTCCATGAAGAGCTTTCCTTCATTATATCCTTTAAGATCATGAAGGTTTTTCGAGGTTCTCTGCGAGGTATACTGAAAAGCAGGTTAGTCTTTCTTCTTGATGAGTTTGTTTCCAATTTCGAATCAGGTTGGTCACCCCGCTTCTTTGCTTTTTTATAAATCAGGAAAGTTCCTTGTGATGGGTTTGAGAGCCAGTTTGTTCTCACCTGCTTTGGAGCAGGAGTTTTATGTCTCCCTTATCGCTTATAGCTGTATACCATCCTTTTTCTCTTTCACTCGGCGTTTTGCCCCGCAGTTTCGACAGCAGTCTGTCCTATAGATTTCAGGATATCTTCATATGTAGTTGTCAAATGGTCCTGAACTAGTTGCCTTTTGAGGTGTTCCGGGTATGTTTCCTTCGATTTTCTTATTCGTTCGAGGCCTTTAGGCGATTGCCACATTTGCTTTTGTCTGTTAATACCCTCTACCGTCCCAATACTTTTCTTTATTCCCTCAGAGAAATGGATCGACGAAAACGAGCAGAGAATCGGTGAACAATCAAAATGGAAAATCATCTAAAGTAAATAGAAAAAAAGAATGCTAACTTTAATTTGGTGCAGCGTAAGTTCAAAAGCTGGCCGTACTGAGGTTGAAATAGCCCATTTGTGCCGCTTTCGCTTAATGACCATCTTGGCAAATCCCACCTCGATTCATATGTAACATATCACGTACATATATATAAATCACTTTTTTGTAAAAATCTTGTGACATTCAAAATGCAATTAATGGAAATGATTGAGAGCTTGTCAAATGGAATAAGAGTAACTAGGTGTCTACTGATCAGGAAGAATTTTTTGTCTGGAAGATTCTGAGAGACCTACTCGTGTAAACGCTGGGCAGAGCTTTAAAATACGATTGTTTCAACCTGAAAATTGGTTATTCCTCTTTATTACAATTGTTTTCCTCCTGAATATAAGAACTGTTACAATGGTCGCTTTCAGCCAGGATGAAATCTATCCACTAGTCTTCCCGTAAGAATTAATACCGAACGAAACTTTATGTTCTGAATGATTAAGTGCTCTCAAAACCTCTTTTGATTTCATTTAATGTTGTTAACAGAGAGAGTAAGTCCAGACCTAGGTTAATTAATGACCGTTAGCTTAATGATGTCCGACACTGTTTGATTCAGCAACCGAGTACACACTGAACTCATTAAGTGATATAGATCAGAAGTCTGCTGGAACGACTAGCCGTGTTGACTAAAACTATTCCACTAATTCCTGATCAACTATAAGTTGGGTGTTATCATCATCGACTTTAGAAACTGAACTATAAGTTTTAATGAATTTGAAAAAAAAACAATTATCTTAAAATGACGGAAATCAAGAAATGATTCTCTGATACTGCAAAACCTGAATCATGCTATCGCTAACTCAATTATCTAAATTCTTTCATTCATCTCAGCTTTCATTAGAATGAGGATCTACATGTGAAACTTCAAGCGGTTAGAATGAAAAGAGGAAGGATAGAGATCGCTGTAAAGTAATAATATATATATATATATGAGTTCGTCTACTAGCCTGACGATTTCCACAGTTATACACTTTCCCACATCATGACAAGAACGTACAGAATCCAAAGATACTGTTTGAGCACAGATTTTGGAATTCTCTGTGGAATAGAGCGAAGGTTATCACGGCTTTTACTCTTCCAAATAGGCGATCGGTCCCAACTGCGACTGTAACAGAATTACATAGGCTTCAGACCTGTATTTTGTTCATGCCATAATCGCGCATTAATAATCTGCATAAGGAGGTTTTCCCTAGTGCATTTTGACCCTCGGCACTAATTTCTTTGTTGAAGCTGCCCCGATCATGTTAAAATAAGTGAATAGCTGACTTGACTAAGAGAACTCATGAGGAAAGTCTGGCGATCGAGGAAGAAGAACTCGGGCTTTTTTATCACTGATAACTCTTTCTCTTAACTGCTGCAACAGCCAAGAGGTTTAACAGTAACAACAACGCCTGGGGCACATGAGAGCAGTGAAGCGAACATGACAGACATGAACAAGGCACGAGAGGCGATTCACAATAAAAATACAGATAGCGGTAGAATCAGTAGAACTAGTCAGAAAAAGAGAGGGACAAGAAAAGTGAGAACTAGGAGAAGTTTGCATGAATTTTGTACAGCTGACGGGCACCGATGTTACATTTTTGTGGAGGGAAAAAAATTCAGAATCAACTTTGATTAACTTGGACTCTGGCAGAAGTCCACCACTCGCACACGCCAAAAAGATCAGAATTAAGGCAGATAAAAGGTAAGTGCTGATCATTGCAGAGGTGGGAGGAGAGCGAGAGGAGTAAGCGGGGCGGGTAGTGGACACGAAAGCAGAGGTTGGCGGGAGTAGGTGGAACTATTTCATCAGCGCTTGAAGGCATTAAAGCGGGCGATATCTGCGGCGTAGAGCTGCTCCATACCAATCGGTTCTCTTTCCACGGAGCCGCTGAAAAGCACAGAGCCCGGGGTCACGCTAACCTCAGCTTCGCGAGACGTAGGAGTTGGCAATTGGACGTCTCTAATAGGCAACATGGTAGCGATTTGTGACTTCACCTCGATTACCATCTCTCCTCGGAATTTGTTTGACTGTTAAATAAAGGATATATGACATATTAGCACAAAGTTCAACTCAAGAAGGTTCAAGGTCCAAATCTCTGTCTTTCTCTCATAGTGGCACTGGAGTTAATCTTTCTAATCAATACAACAGCGTCTAAATCGGTATTAACAATAGACATGGGCTACAGAATCCAAATAAATGCAAATATATCCCAACTTGTAGACAAACAGCTAGTAATTGGCATAAAAATTCTATCACCTTGGCATAACAATAAAGTACTTCCGATTTCAGCAATAATGACAATTTTTGAGCTGAATATTCAGCCTGCCTAAACGTGAACTTCCGCACCATTCCTCAGCGCTGGACTTTTATTGACTTGTTCTAGCGACCAATCACGTTCAGATCTGTTTTGTTCATGGGAGTAAAATTGAACACCTATTTTTCTAAAGATGCCAGAATATATCGATTTCGTGGAGCGTCTACTTAGGAGATAATAAAGCTTTCCTGTTCTAATCGGGAGAACATCAGAATCACATAGCTTCTAGGTTAACTAGAAACCACATTACTCATGGTGTCTGGTCTAGGTTAGAAGAGACGAGATTGGAAAACATCCAAGTCTTTGCAAGAAGCAAACCTAAGTATCATATGAAAGATCGATGTCTTCGAATTTCTGTCCTTGAAAAGTAGTAAATACTCTAATGTCACTTATTTAGCCCTTTCAAGCCCTCAAGAGACTGTAAATACATCTGGAGTCGCAATGTGCACAGTATATTCAATCCCAGCATTCGAATTAAGTATCTGGATTTAGCTTGCTAGATAGCAGCAGCTTGGCGAATACCAAGTGCATCGCTTCTTAAAACTCCTCAAACCTCTTTTTAGATTCACCACAATTTAAAACCTGAATTCATTCCTATTAGGAATATTTAGCATCAAAATAAAAAAGAAAAGTGACTAAAATTTTAGTTAATCGGCTGGTGGTTACTATGACTCCTAATCGTAAACGAAGTTAAAAAATGCAGACATCTTATTATTAATAAACATTCCAACTTAGGGCAGGTTTGCATCAGGTCTCTACTCCGTGGACCAAAAAAACTATATCGCATAGGAACTTAGATAAATAAAGCTAATAACCAATAGAAAGGGTCCCACCCAAATGATTTTCTCAATTACACTTCTGCCAATCATTTTCGTTGACTCATACAACCAATGAATTATTAGCATCTGTTTATGGGCAAACGCCGAGTTAGAAAATTTCAAGGTAAGGGATTAAGGTGTTAAAAAAAAGAAGCTGAGATAAAGGCATATTCTGGAGCAAAATAAAAGTGTGATTTATCATGACGAAATATGCAAGCAGACGCCGAATCATGGGTGAGCCTAAATAATCTTAAAGTTCCAGAATATGGAAACTTAAGAGAAAAGCTAGATTCAAATGGCATTTTTTACATTGTGAATCCCGTCAACCGCAGTTCCGGCTGTTAATTCATAAGAGGCTAAAATGCTTTGGCGGATTAGTCTTATGTTAGAGTTCACGGACTTTCACCTGTCAAAAGTTGTTCAGAAAAATTCTATTAATTTTACCCTGAATGGAACTAATAAAAGCAAACCCACGAGTTACCAGCTGGAGTGTATGAAACGACTTGGAGAACAGCAAAATTTTCTGTCTTGACACCCATAGGTGGCTATCAAGTGAGGCAATCACTCGGAGTGAAGTGCTTTTCCAAGGTATAAATTGATTTTATTCGTAGCTATGACGCCGCGGTTCTCCATTGATTTGTGCAAAATATGCAGATTCAGGACGATCTTGCAAACCCACCACAATAGGCTTCTGAATGTTTATCTATCTATGGAACATTCTTAAAACTAATAACCCATTTTTGTGGTATAAGAGATGAAAAAATCGTCTTACCGAGCAGGTGTTCTCAATGACATCAATGGTCACGAGAACAGAGTCAGTGCTGTTGAGACTAAGAGCCTGGTTGCCATCTCCAAGGAGAATGACTCTGTCTCCAGGGTCGTAGTAACGACAGCCAATAACCAACTTCTGAGTAGCTGCCTCGCTTGATAACTGAAGGTGCGCCAACTGGTCTTTGGTTATTTGGTAGGTCAATTCCTAAATAATAGAGAGATCATAATAACTAGTTATTCCCAAGGCCTATAAAAAAGGCTAGTGTTATTGAACGCTGATGTACCCCTTCATCTGATTTGAAGGCCGCAGTGGCGTACCAGAAGATACCGCGGTTATTGATGATGCGGGAAAGACCCACGGATTCAGTCTGTTTCATGAGCGGCGAAATGACTGTTGTCAAAGAGTTTAGTTGACAGTGAACCGGGAAGGAGTCGCGCCAGTGACCACCATTCGGGTCAATATAGAATTCGCCTATCAGAAGAACAATAATCGTCAAATGGGTTTCACCAAATATCGACTAGTTATTTAAAAATCTGAATGTTCGTGCAGCCTCTGACCATTCAAACTTACACAAGCAAAAGTACTGACTATGTGTGCGTTTCATCAGTTGCCGATTATTTTGCTTTGGTGCCAACCAATCTCCATCTTTTCATTAGGATTTCGGTTTAAATCGATTTATATTTATCTTGTTTCTCCCGTTTGCGAGCGATCTTTTTGTCACATATGCTTCATGCGCCGCTTCAAAAATAAAAGCGCCTGAACGAATACATATATAACATCTTACTTGAACTTCCTTATTCATCTTTTTCAGTTGGCATGAAAGCCCATTTTATCCAACCATCCTTTTGGACCATAAATAAATAAGGATAACCCAGTTCGAGCTCTTCTCCAGGCCCCAAATATACTTTAAAAATTTTCCCAAGCTATGCAAAAAAATATCCAACCTAAGATGTATTTTTGTCGAAATTATAGTTCGTTTTAGAGACTATCGAACGCAGCAACGCTGGCTTTGTTAATTGCTTTTACCTTTCTATAATAGCTACAAATACAAAAATAAACCAGGTACAGAAAAACTGCGAGACTAATATAAAGGAAGCAGCTTACCATCGTGAGCACTTGGAAGGTGAAGAAGGAGATCAGCGCAGTTCTGAGCGGGATAGCGTTGAGTTCCAGATGCCTTGTATAGACGATCAACATGGTTGGAGACACTCATCAAAGCCGTAAATGCATCAACATTCTTGAAGTAACAGAAAATTACCCGTATTAAATGGTAGCGATCCAAAAGTTAACACAGCCCAATCATCTGAAAATCATACCTTGCCATATTCATCAGGCTCAGGAGCATCTCCTTGCATTCTGTCTTCGAATATAGGGTTATCATCAGATTTATATCCCTCATCACTCTAGAAAAGGTAGTGGGTAGATCAATGATACTTTCTAATTCTATCTTTAGTTGTCCTACGAAGTATTAACCTCGACCTACCATCATGAAGCTGTCGGAGCTATCCGGACGTCTGAAAATGCCTTGGAAGGCTGTATCGGATTCACTCGGAGGACCCTGAGGACCCTGTTAAAGGATTTGCAACGAGTGAATAGACATTGCTACTCGTCAGGATGTAAGTAAGGTTTTATCACCAAAAACAAACCGGAGGACCGGTGGGTCCGTCGTCACCAACTGGTCCTTCTTCGCCTCGCGGGCCAACAGGACCAGTAGGACCTTGCGGACCAGGGGGTCCAGGGGGTCCAGGGCTACCCTTGGGACCGGTATCCCCACGCGGACCAGCTGGGCCCTGAGGACCTTGGGCACCAACAGAACCCTCACGACCGGGAGCACCCATGGGACCGGGTTCACCAGGAGGACCAGTCATGCCCACATTGCCGGCAGGCCCATTTTCACCATTAGGACCAGGATCGCCACGGGGACCGCGTGGTCCCACATCTCCAGGCTCACCTGGTTCACCAGTTTCACCGCGAACGCCCTGGAAACCGGCTTCACCACGTTTGCCAATGGGACCGGGCTCTCCTTTAGGCCCTGTGGGTCCACGTGGACCTGTAGGACCTACCATTCCAGGCTTTCCGATTTGACCTTGAGGACCAACTTCACCAGGTGATCCTTGTGGGCCCTGTTGACCTGGTGGACCTCTGATGCCACGTTCTCCATCCACACCAGCAGGTCCAACGTCTCCACGAGGTCCAGTTGGACCAGGGGGACCTGTGACTCCAGGTGGACCTACTGGACCTTGCCGACCACGAGGTCCACGGGGACCTTCAGCACCCTATCAAATGAAGTAAATATTTACTTTGCACTGATATGTAGGCTTGTGTAAGCGTTGGACATATCTATGTCCATTGTGATGATATATCGGTTTCATAACTCAGCGGCTTACAGTGACTCCCATTTTGCCCATTTCTCCAGGAGGACCACTTTGACCAACTTGTCCGGTCCTGCCCTGTGGACCCATCAAGCCTTGAGGTCCAATCGGTCCAATATGGCCCTAGAATCGAAATAAAAATGTATTTGAATAGATATTTTTCAATACCTAAGGGAGCAAGACTAGAGTTAAGATTACAGTCGGTCCGGTTTCTCCACGGGCTCCAGTCGGACCTTCAGGACCATCGTCGCCAGGTTCACCATCAGCCCCAGGGGGGCCAACAGGACCAGTATCACCGATCTCACCCTTTAGACCCATTGGACCAGGAGGTCCAGGGAGTCCCATAGGACCAGGTTCACCGGTAGCACCAGCGGGCCCAGTTTCACCTATTGGACCAGTTTCTCCAATATCTCCAACCTCACCAGGCAAACCACGATCACCCTCACGTCCCTGCATGCCCATATGTCCCTTCTGGCCCGAACTGCCAGTAGGACCTACTGGTCCAGTATCACCAGAGTCGCCTCTTCGACCACGGCGACCTCTCTCACCCTTCACTCCCTTAGGTCCAACCTCACCCGGAGGTCCGGAAGGTCCAGGCGGACCGATTTCACCCATTGGGCCTTGTTCACCCATATCACCTTGCATACCCTCATCGCCGGGGTTTCCGATACTGCCAGGAAGACCTTTGTGTCCAGGACGGCCTTGAGGACCCTGAGGACCAACTGGACCATCATCTCCACGCTCTCCAGTGGGGCCCCTCGGACCGGGATCACCGCGAGGTCCAACTGGACCGATTGAACCGGTGGGACCTCGGGCACCAGGATAACCAGTGTTGCCAGGAGGGCCTGCAACACCAACAGCTCCGATTTCTCCTATTTGGCCCTTCTCACCGCGTTCACCATCAGGCCCGTCTGGACCCATATCACCAGTAGGACCCTGTTCACCTCTAGCACCCACGGGTCCAACTGCACCCATTGGACCCGGAGCACCACGTTCACCCTGAAATATAGATGATAGGGCCATAAATAGAACTTATTGAATTGCTATTTTCGATCTGTGTGTTCGACTCACCGTTGGACCTTTTGGACCAACATCTCCAGCCTCGCCAGGAGCTCCAGTATCTCCCTGTTTACCGGGAGATCCTTCGGGCCCTTGCTGTCCAGGGCGACCCTCGGGACCCATTTGGCCGCGTTTGCCCACGAGACCTCGAGCACCTTTAGCGCCAGATGCACCAGGTGGTCCAGCTGGACCAGCTTCACCTCTTGCGCCACGATCACCTTGTAGACCACGTTGACCTACAGGACCGACTTCACCAGTCTTACCCATCGGACCTGGTGGACCGCGAGCACCTTGGGCACCTTGAGGTCCCATTGGACCCTGAGGACCTTGAGGACCTCCGATACCGGGTTTACCCGGGGGTCCGACTGGGCCCTATATATAAAATTTGTACAGACATTTGGATGTTGTTTAAAAAGAAATGTAATACGTTATCAAAAGTTACCTTTGGTCCAGGGTCTCCAGTCGGTCCTTCGGCACCACGTTTACCGCGGGGCCCCTAAAACAAATAGATTGAGATTGAGCGAAATCAAGAAAAATAAACCAAGTCTAAATCATTGCAGTTGAAGTCGAACGTACTCTGAAGCCGGTTTGACCACGTGGACCAGCAGGACCAGGGTCTCCGCTGTGACCCTTCTGGCCAACGGGTCCAACAGGGCCAGCATCGCCAGCCAAACCGATGGGACCAGTAGGACCTTCGGGACCAGGTGGACCTCGGGATCCAGGTAATCCACGTGAGCCGGTGAAGCCTTTTGGTCCAACGGGACCGGTATCACCACGAGGACCACGTTTACCAGCAGGACCATCAGGACCACGAGGTCCTTGTTCACCGGGAGGTCCCTTGGGTCCTTCAGGACCCGGCTGACCTTGAGAGCCCTGAAGACCTTGAGTACCTTCAGGCCCTTTGGCACCGGGAGGTCCTTCTTCACCATCAGCTCCAGGGAAACCACGAGTTCCCATGGTACCAATGGATCCCATTCGACCACGGGAACCGACCTCACCTTTAACACCTCGGATACCCGTAGGACCCATCTTGCCCTGTTTTCCGGGGGAACCAGTGAGACCAGGAAGACCACGAGCTCCCGAGGGACCCTGGAAGCCAGATTCTCCCTTTGGACCAATGGGGCCGGGAGATCCCTTCGGACCTTCAGCTCCCTGAAAACCGATTGGACCCATGAGACCCTGCTCACCACGCTCTCCAGTAGGACCTTGGGGACCAGGCGGTCCATCAACACCCTAGGTTTCAAAATAAAATAAAATTGGTGACTTTCAAATAATATTTAAGACTAGGAAAATCGGGTCAATATTTACTCTGGGTCCTTGAGGTCCAGAAACTCCACGGGGTCCAGGTTTACCCTGAGGTCCCCGAAGACCAACAGCGCCTTTGGGGCCGACAGGACCCGGTGGGCCCTTCCGTCCTTGATCACCCACCATACCTTTGGGACCGGCGTTACCAGACTCACCTTGTTCACCACGCATCCCAGGAGGACCTTTAGAGCCAGGATCTCCTGGAGGACCAACAGGACCCATTGAGCCGCGGTTGCCCTTAAGACCACTACGACCTGGTTCTCCTTCAGGGCCGTATTCACCCATTGGACCAGGAGGGCCACGTGCACCTTGTGGACCTGACAGACCAATGTCACCAACACGACCGACCGGACCAACTGGGCCGGGAATACCGATTGAACCAGTGGGACCTTGAGCACCTTGCTCACCAGGAGGTCCCTAGAGAAGAACGACAAACAGTGTAAGCTTTTTAGTACAAAATGCGATCGAATCAAAAAACGAATTTTCGATTACGCACAGAGACAATCTGAAGCTCTTGGTATACGTCAACTTCTCTAGCGTCAGGACCCTTAGTCATGGCTCGCTGGCGCCTCAAGTGATCTTCTAATTCTGGAGGAGCCTAAAATGCAAAAAATGCAGTATTTACAATTCATTTTCACCATGAAGAAATTTTAAATCGAATTGACAACTCACGGGTCCTCGAGGTCCTGGTGGACCAGGAAGACCATGTTCGCCGTCCATGCCAGGATCACCAGGGGGACCAGGAGGTCCAGGAGGTCCTGGTGGACCTCGGGGGCCTGTTTCACCAATAATTGGTGGTTGGGTGGGTGCGGGCATAGTTGTTCTGGTAGTTGGACGGGGTGTTGTCCTGGTCGTCGTCGTCATCACGGTCTCCTCGCTCGTATAGGTACGAGGAGTGCTGGGTGGTGTCGTGCGGACCTAGGTCAGAAAAAGAAACGTTACAAATTTTGCTTCTTTAAATCGCATGCATTCATTAAATGGCTCGTGCAGTGCGACTACTTACCTGACGCTTTTCACCTGAAATAGTAAAGTTAAAACCATTATTTTTAGTGAAAGTTGAGTTGAACTACAATAGTTCCAATTACATTAACTTTTTAGTTGCCTTTTACCATAATTTGCTTACTTTACTTTAATTCTTGAACATTTCTGTTACAGGTTAAATTTACATATTTGATTTAGTATTTGGCTAATAAATGCCCTAAATAATCAGAGTAAAGTAGTTTTGATTGGTTAAAAGTTAAGCCAATTTAACTAAAATATCGATCGGTGAATGTGACTGGTAGGAGTTGTTTTCAGCTTCCTCATTAGTATGTCATTTGGATAACTTCGTTGATTAGTTTGATCTCAAGAGAAGCTTACGTTTGCAACGTGGGCAACACTCGCCGGATTCTGCGGGCTGTGCGCCCTCAGGACCACACTCGAGAGCGGGGCAGTTCTGACGTGCGCACTCTACCTCGCCAGTGTCGCCGTTGCAGGTACAGACCATACAGGAACGCGATTGTTGCATTACCTCGCCTGGCTGAAGCACCCTTCCGTCTTCTAGCATACATGTCTGACCACCATCTGTCAAATCCACAATAAGAAAGCTCAGCCTATGCTCCTGAGGAGTTGCGTATGAAGAACTAGCTGTGCTTGAAAGACTGTAATTTATGATTTCGAACTCTTACTTCTCCACGTCAGCGCACTTTTCTACTGTATCTGCCTAAAGCACCAGTTTGATTGGATGCAGAATACAGCGCAAACCAATCTCCTATTAATATATAAGATAGCCCTTGATTTAAGGATAACTAAACTAAGATATTGGAAAATAGGATAATATGAACTACGTCTTCAAAAAAAGTTTTGCGTGTTACATTTCTTTTGTATTTGTCTTGCTGATAAACAGGAAGACTGTAAATTGGGCATTATTGCAAAGAGCATAATTGAGTGCCAGAAATAAGTTTAAAAGATTACTTACGTTGGGCTGCGACAAGCATTGAAGATTGGAGGGATGCAAGGGCGACGAAGAGTGCAAGGGTGACGACTAGACCCGAACGATGGAATAGAGTCATAGTAAATCGCCTAGGCTTGTTGTTATTGGTATATCTTCCAGAATCTTTTTCATTGCGGCTGCTGACCGCCGCCTGCGGTTTTCCAAGCTGGGACGGTTCAGCCGCCATAATGCTGTCGGGCGTAGGAAATCCCCTTCCTGCGTACCCCTACTGCAGCTGCTACGGATGATCCAGTCCGCTGCACAATCAAGGAAGTGGACTAACTCTTTGTTTGACGACCTAAACCTTGCGCGCTCTTAACGAGGCCCCCTATGGTACATGCATGCTTGCACGTTCAACTACATACACACGCACCATCCAATTTGCGCCAATAGGCAAGTGGATTAGTACTCTGATCAATGCTGATATTGGCGCATTCCAAACCACCAATCAAAGAAAAGTAGGCCAAATGAATTTCAGCCATTCGCCGAAGGAGCAATTTGAACATTCAATGAGATCTTGCTTTGAAGTTAAATTGGAGTAATGAAAATTGAAATGAATAAGCATTGCCGCTCTTTTAAAAACCAAAATAATGTTCATGTCAACCATTTCATTAACGCACTTTCAGTAAAAAAAAAACAGATTTTAATGGCATTCTATTTCTTTAGGATTTTGAAAATCTTGGTGCTGACAATGGTTATCATCTAAGGGAAAGGTTTATAAAGTCATTGAATAATTACCAAATCTTCACTCAAAAGTATGGGAAATGACTGTCACTTAACAAGCTCAACTTTCTACAAATCAAAGAATATAATGGATTCCAACAGCTTAAACTGTTTTTATTCCTCAGTGCTTAGATCCTTTACTAACTATTTGCAGTAATCAATTTATGCTGTCAGTAGCTCAAATATATGTAACCCCTTCCTTGCAAAGGCTGAGTCAGCGAATAGAACACTTGAAAGATAGAATTCATTCGAAAATGTCTGTAACAATGAAATCGCTTTTCGACGTTGCTTTACGCTTAATGTAGCTTGACATTAAAAGCGCATTTCGTCCATGTCAAGATTGTTATTCACAAAGATGAAGAAATGAATAATTGAAGAACGATCAATCATCGCTTAGCTGGCATGGATAAATTGGTGCTGAAAAGCTGGCATTAGGCATTTAGGCTCGCATAGCAAGTCGATTAGAGGAAGCTGTGAGCGTCCTAATTTCCTCGTCTCCCAGTGGGCATGACCCGTTTTCACGCTAGAAAACACACCAGGATGCAAGCTCCCTATTGGCTGTTACAAATCAAGCCACAGTGCTGGCATGGTTGCGTTGATGTGTGTAGGCAAGGTAGCAGTAATGGGGCACCGCAAAGGAGGCCACAAAAAGCACCCGGGCGAGCGCAGCAGCATACAAGGCACGCATCCGCATTGAATTGGTAGCGATCGAGGTCGGGTGCAGCTAAAGGTGCCATAGACTACTCGTGTGTGTGAGCGTGTGACAGTACGCAGAGGCGAACGCGGCAGCATGGGGTCTACACGCGGACTCTGTTTGCTGGTTCTCGCCTGCTTACTTCTCGCCACCGTTTCAAACGGTAAGTCTCAATGCACACCACTTTCTCTCCCACTGTGTGGTATCTTCCATTTGTTTCAACCACTCACTCACTCACGTTTTTTGACTTCATCCTCAGGTGAGCGATTGAGGCGCTTGAAGAAAATCAATTCTGTAAGTTGAAAAAACCTTGGATTATCGATTATTTACTTTGCCGGTTAATGATAGTGAATTTTGTGCCATGAATTCATGAAATTCTACAGCCTATTGTTGATTCTTTGCCTTTACTACTTTTAGAACGGTGGTAAGTATGCAATAGCCTGTGTAGTGAAAGCATGCATTTGCATTCAGATGCAAGTTGCATGACGGAAAAAGTATGGCTATTTTTTTCTAGAGGAATTGTTTATGAATTTGATTCGATTAATATTATTCAGATGAAGAACTGATCCGTGCAAGGCGGCAAGCTACTTCTTCAGACTCGGCGAGTAGTGTACGTTTCTACTACAATACTTAATTCTAAATTCAATGGAAAGCACGAGTCAAATATTTCCAATAATTGTGTAGAGTGTAAAAGGTCCAGCTCCCTTTGGTGATACTCAATACCGAATCGGCCAAACTGGACCTCAGGGAGAACGTGGTCCCCCTGGCCCACCAGGTTTAGATGGCGAAATCGGACCTCCTGGTCCACCCGGTCCTCCTGGTCCACCTGGATCAAACGGCCCTGAAGGTCCACCTGGCCCTCCCGGTCAACCTGGCATAGATGGTCTCATGGGTCGTGATGGAGAACCCGGTCTACCTGGTCCCCCTGGTGAAATGGGCCCTCCTGGTCCAGTGGGTCCTACGGGACCTCCTGGAGCTAAGGGCCCAACAGGTCCTCAAGGCCCTAAGGGCGAAAGCGGCGATCAGGGTCAAGATGGTCCTGAAGGAATGCGCGGAGAGACAGGATACCAAGGTCCTGCTGGACAATCAGGTCCTCGTGGCGCTAGAGGTCCAACCGGTCCTACTGGTGCCCAGGGTCCCCGAGGTCCAGACGGTGCTGATGGCATGGTCGGTCCAGCTGGTCCCACTGGTCCACCCGGTATTGCAGGGCAGTCTGGAGAACAAGGTCCAGCCGGAGCTCCTGGTGAAGCTGGTGGCCCTGGTCCCCGTGGTCCCGATGGTCCAGCCGGAGTTCCTGGTGCTGCCGGAAGGTCTGGTCAGCCCGGTGCTCCTGGTCTTCAAGTAGGTCAAGTTCCTTAATTTTCTTCCGACATTACTATTCAGAAGTACCTTTTAACTCTAACTTTTGCAATAGGGCTTGCCTGGTCGTGATGGTGCCCAAGGTCCTAAGGGTGAACGTGGATTGCGCGGTCCTGCTGGAAGTGTCGGACCGCAGGGTCCACGAGGCGTCTCCGGCCCAGCTGGTGCCACTGGAGAGACTGGACCTAAGGGTCCTGCTGGTCTCCCCGGTCCTGTCGGAGTCGCTGGCCCCACTGGACAGCAAGGTCAACCCGGACCTATTGGCGAAAGGGGAACTACTGGTGTGTGAAAAATTACACAAATCGTTAATCTTTTCCAGTACTGCGTTAATATTAGTCCTTAAATCTGAAACATGCAGAACACTAGCGCCGAGGTTCAATGCATTCAAAGTTTGTTAGCAGAAATATAATTAGATTACATGTTTTCCTGTGTCCATTTAGGTCCCTCCGGCCCGATGGGCGAAGTTGGCCCACGCGGTCCTCGTGGCCGCACCGGTCAGAAAGGTGCGATGGGTCCCATTGGCTCTCCAGGCGCACCTGGCGCCCCTGGTAGCGACGGTAGCCCTGGACAACCCGGAGCACCTGGCCGTCAAGGTCCTCGAGGTCGTACAGGTCCTCGTGGTGAAACTGGTCCTGCTGGTGCTGATGGTGCAGATGGAAAGGCCGGTCCTGCTGGATATCCTGGATCTGACGGCAAGGAAGGTGCGCCTGGACCTCAGGGACCCCAAGGTCCACGAGGTCTGACAGGTAAACCTGGTGAAGATGGTGCTCCTGGTCGTCCCGGTGTCTCTGGTATAGCTGGCGAACAGGGCCCACGTGGTGCTCCTGTAAGTTGACACTTTCGATTTCCAAGCGTTCAGGTATCAGATTAAAACAAGACTCAATGTATTTTTCTCATTTCAAGGGTCCACAAGGTGAACAAGGTAGTTCAGGACCCAGCGGTCCAGCTGGTGAAAAGGGAGACCGAGGTGACAAAGGTCCAACCGGTCCGGCTGGAATGCAAGGTGAGACGGGTCCTGCTGGTGCTCGTGGTAAGTCGGGTAACGAGGGAGCCAAGGGTGAACAGGGTCCAGCTGGTGCCGATGGAGCTCCTGGACCCCGCGGGCCCCGTGGTATCAGTGGTGACAAGGGCGATGACGGTAAAGAGGGCGAACCAGGCAAAGATGCTGATGATGGCCCCCAAGGTCCTCGCGGTCAAGTCGGTCCTCCTGGAGAGCGTGGTGAACCTGGTCCTCCAGGTCCACCAGGAACTCCTGGTGAACCTGGTGCTAAGGGTGATGCCGGTCCGATAGGTCCCACGGGTGTTATAGGCGCCACCGTATGCGTTTCTATTATTTCATCTCAATTTATTAGAGTAAATAATCGAACATGCTATAATTAGGGCAGTTCGTGAAGTGAAGTTCAGTGTGTTAGAAGACTAATAGAGCATTGTAAAATACTGCCTTACTTTTGATTATCCCTCATATTTTCAGCTTTTTCAATCGTTGTATTAAGATCATCGCAGACATCATTGAGTGATAGGCAATTATCATAATTTCGGATTATGCAACAGAGAACAAACTGAGTAGGTAACGGCAGTCATGAGTGTCCGTTTTTTTGGCAATCCCTTGTGGTTTGTGGCTGGGTGGACAACACCCCATCAATTCTGGCTGTTGCAACTCCCGTTCTGATAGTTTGATAGCCTAGGCTGTCCTCTCAGAGATGTCCTGCTTGGACTTGTAAAAATGCATCGATTCAGAAAGCCTTGATACTTCCTAGTGCTTGCACTGAGTTTGCAGTTCGTCAGACATCGAAAAATTGAAGGACCGTCTGGAAGAATCGGTTTTAAGCGTAATAGGAGAATTTTAGTTTTGCTAGTGAGTAATAAATCAGTGCTATTGAGAAATGGCCTTCTCTGTAACCCCCGCATTTAAAAGAGATTAGTAATAGCTAACAGAACGAGCATTTCATTCAAAGTTTCGTTCAAGTTACCTTCAAAACCGCTTGTTTTTTAGCCTATTTTAACTTGGATTTGGATATTACAGATTCTAAGTTTGGAAATGACTCATTGACACCTGAGATTGAAAAGCGTTCATGCGTAAATTATCAGCATATTCCAAGATCACTAACCTGCACACTTTGCCATTAGCTCAAGATGTTGGTTCTTTCCATAAACTTTGTTCAGACGAAATTAAAGAAATCCACAATGCTCATTTGTTTGCCTCTCTCATCCTCAGGGCCTTCCTGGTGTTCCCGGTGAGGAAGGCAGCACTGGACCGCGTGGTTACAAGGGCGACCGTGGTCGACAAGGTGCTCGTGGTTCCCCTGGTAGTCCTGGAGGCCCCGGACCTCGTGGTCCCACCGGAAATCCTGGTGCTCCAGGCAAAATTCGCATAATGGGACGTAACGTTGGTCCTATGGGTCCCCCCGGGGAGCCTGGAGAAACCGGACCTCAAGGTCCAAAGGGTCGTACAGGTCTGCAAGGAGTGCAGGGTCAGACCGGCCCATCTGGACCTTCTGGTGCTCCGGGCAAACGCGGTCCTCAGGGTTCAAAGGGTCCTGATGGAAATCCCGGCCGTGATGGTACCAACGGAGCTCCTGGTCTTCCTGGTCCTGTCGGTAACAGCGGTGCCGCAGGTCCTACTGGACAGCCGGGTATCCCCGGCAAACCTGGTCTCCGGGGTCCGCCTGGTTTTGATGGTCTTCCGGGTCCGCGGGGTATGACTGGATCTAGCGGAAAGCCTGGCGCTACCGGACGAGTTGGTGAGCCAGGAGACAAGGGCCCACCTGGTCCACCTGGCCCTACTGGTCGTGACGGCTCTCCTGGACGCGAAGGCGCTCAAGGTGATCAAGGAGCAACCGGCGAATCCGGTCCTGCTGGTGATAAAGGTCCCCAGGGAGGTGTCGGACGTGACGGTCCTATCGGCTCTCAGGGTATGCGTGGCGCCACCGGTGGTCCTGGTGCTCAAGGACCTCCAGGTCCAGAAGGTCTCCCCGGACCGCAAGGTCCTCAAGGTCCCACTGGTGATCCTGGTCCGCAAGGTCCTGCTGGTCCTGAGGGTCGTAAAGGCCCAACTGGTGAAGAAGGTTCTGAGGGTCCCGTTGGTAACGATGGCAATCCTGGACCTGTTGGCCTCCCTGGTGAAACCGGTGATGCTGGTCCTCCTGGCCCTCGTGGTCCTCGTGGTCCACAAGGTAAGGCTGGTCCTATCGGTTTGGAAGGCCCAGTCGGCCTACCTGGTCGTCAAGGTCCAGCCGGATCCCGTGGACGTGCTGGCAAATCCGGAGAACCGGGTGCTCAAGGAGAGGTCGGTCCAGCTGGTGAACCTGGTGCAGATGGCCAGGACGGCAGTCCCGGACCTGATGGTCTGCCTGGTCCTCAAGGACACCCTGGTTGGATGGGTCCTCCTGGAATACCCGGTGAACAGGGTGATGATGGCCCTCGTGGTGATACTGGTGAGGATGGTCCTGATGGGAACCAGGGTCCAAGTGGCGAGCCAGGACCTATTGGTTTTCGTGGACAAACTGGTCCCAAAGGTCCTAGGGGCGACCCAGGTCTTCCTGGTCCTCAGGGTCCAACTGGTCGCGATGGTCCCCGTGGTCCTCCTGGACCCATGGGTCCACCCGGTCCCCAGGGTCCTCCAGGTCCTTCTGCCGTTAAGATGCCTATATCGACCTCCCCGACCAAAGGCAACATCATGTACTCCGATGCTGCTGCCGTTGCCAAGGTCTTTGGCGTTGAATCCGTCTCCGTTCCATTGGGTACCCATGATGTTCCAGCTCTTACCTGCAGTGACCTTGCAAAGGCTAATCCTAATCTTCAAGATGGTGAGATTACGTCGTGATTCGTGTTGCTATGTTTTCAAGACTGATCTTTATATCTTCGTCTACCCTATCACAAAGGTCTCTACTGGATTGATCCAAATGGAGGCGCTCCCGAGGATGCAATCCAAGTGCACTGTAACTTTAGAACAAAGGAAACCTGTATCAAGGCCAGCAAGGAGGTGTACTCAGCTGGTGCGGACAAGCATACTGGGGATAATTTCTTGTGGATGGGTGAGATAGCTGACTATGAAAACCTCCTTTATGCCGTTGAAGGCACCCAGTTAGTCATGCTTAAGGCCCGTTCTCAGGCTGCTCACCAGACCCTCTCTGTCACCTGCTCCAAGGAAATCAAACTCTACGCCGACAATGAAATCGAACTCACCTCCGATGGCGTTCATGCCAACTTCAATATCGTCTCGGACAGTTGCCAGGTTCGCTTCGAACTCAAAAAGCTTTCTCCAACATTCCACAGTCCCAAAACTGGACATTTTGCATTTTAGAACGCTTCTGGCCTACCCAAAGCAATGGTGCTGAATGTACACGGACCCCCGATGCGTCTTCCAGTGCGCGACGTAGCTTTTTCAGAGGCCACCGAAGTCAAGATTGACGTACAGGTGGGTCAGGTTTGCTTCCAGTAAACGCTGACAAAAGCACCGACTACGGCGCCACAGGAACAAACACTGATAATAAAAAGCAAGAGATAATGCACAGTGATATCTCAACACAAATCCCATCTGTTTTAGCAAAAAGGAATGCAGCTCTAGTATTTCCAATTTTCCCATTTCCCATAAACAGACCCTAACCCACGGTCCATATAGGTCTTGCTTCATGCTTTCCCTATAAACCCTCACTCTCATTCTCCGAGTGCGCCCCTCCTCCCAAATCCTGTTCTTTGCCTTGTGTCGTCGTGGGCCAATGTTTGTGACTATGTACACATGTTCTGTTCTCGCGTGAGGTGTGTAATATGAGCCTGATGATGTTAGGTGCACCCTTAACACTCTCGTTGCAGTATTGTCCTTCTTTATCTTTGGAATGTACAGTTTAGAAGCGAATAGAAGTTCAGGGTACATTCAAATTAACTGAGGTTAGCACATTTGAGCTATTAACTGAGAGCCTACGACACACGAAATTATCATAATCTCAAATAGGAAGGAAAGATGTCGAGTATGTCATATCAATATGTAAAGTTATGAAACTTGTCTGGCTCATACAGCATATAGTGATCTGTTGGATAAACCAGGACGGCTCTAGATAAAGGCGAGAAAAGGAAAGTAGTGGGAAAAAGGGCATTTATCCAGTAATAGGGGGCTGTTACGCTGAATGATTAGCAGCTTCACAAAGCCTTAGAGACATGGAGTGGAATTCAATGATCGAGGGACTGATGCGCTTGAGGTAGATCTCAAAGCATAAGTATCTTGAGATTACTAGAATATCCTTTAGCTATTAGAGTGTAAAGAGCTGGACACATAGGAGTTTCATTAGACAGTGGTTTTTCAGGAAGTAATGGAGATACTGCGATGCAGTCATTTCTAACTTTCACGATGAGAGGTTACCGATTTCATCCCAAATACAACTCCCGTTTTCTGAGTTATTTCAGAGTATATAATGGAGCATGCCGATATAAAGTCAACAGTTTAATTATGGGTTTTCAAGCCGTGCGGCTACACCAAAAGGCTGTCCTTCATCAGAAATGTATAATGTATAATGTGTAATAATGGATGATGAGCTGGTTCCAGGACTTCCTCTGAACCCAACCAATTACATGAACTATCAAGTTTGTCCAAACAACCGAATGCTAGCCTATACTTAGCAGCACTAACGATGCAGTGAGATGAACTGCACCGTTGATTGCCGTCATGTCAGAACTTTATTAGCCAACCTTTTCGACAGTTACCCTGAAACTGGATGAATCCTGCAGGAGTGAACGTAAATCACTTCTGTCATTGAATCATATAGTCTACTAAAATTTATCTTGTACCTCTGAGGTTGGAGAACTTCTTTGTTGAGGTATGAGACTCAAAATGGATGGTTCAGAGTTCGACTATTGCTGGAGTAGATTCAGGATTTCGGCAGTAGGAGAACAGCAACCATGGTGTGTTCTATACAGCACCCCGATTGCAAGCAAAAACTGCATTCATCAACCAAGCTTCTCAACGCGGGAAGTAACAGTTGATAAAAACTAAACTGGCAATCTCGAATATTGACTGCCTTGAGATGTTGTGAAGAAAGTAATTTTTACTGCATTCTTCGTCCCTATCATGAAGGCCCTCGCCACACCCAAGAGAAAATAGGGTGAATCGGGGATCGAATCATGCTGCTTCATTCATTCCGTAGTGAAGTGCAGTGTGCAAGTCAAATGAAGCTTGTGCTTATTTAGAAAAGAGAGGGGCAATAAGATTCAAAAAAGTTCAGAGTACAAAGGAATGTCTGTCAATTTTTTTACTGTTGACGCCGCTAATATTCCATTTCGACAATAGTTAATTAGACGCAATGGCAAATATCTCATTCACAATCCTCAACCTTTATATAAGCATGACTCTATGTAATTTTCTCAAAAGGCTCTTATTTAAGCTTCAGAAAAACTTAGTCGTTAGCTTATCTTGGCCTGTGAAAGGTGCTGATGGATAGGTAAGGCAATACGATTGCCGCTACCGAAAGCATGTTGGATCAAATTTATCTGGTATTTCAGAAAAAACAGTGAAAGAAAATAGTGACTTGCCCGTTTTCATGGTTTATAAATTTGTGGGAAGCCAAAACCCTACATAGTCTCAGAATGGGTCTCAAGTAACCAAGGTTTTCGGTCAGCCGCCGATCACCGTCAATGAATGTAATCCCCCTCTCAAGGCTGTTTCCGATTAAAGACTGGATATGGTAAGAATCTTTCACAGAAATATCTGCGAGCGATTGCTTCTAGTCCTTTAAAAGTGATCTTATTCTAAGCAGATTATAAGCGGATAAATTCACAGAACTTAAAATGGTATGCAAAGGGAATCTAGAATGATCAGATATGTAGGTTTGTTAGGTGGGATGTTATTCTTTTATAATACATCTCTAGGGCGTAAAACTGGATTTTCACTTTCTTTTAGGAGGCTAACTATCAGGCACCAACTTAATCTGCTTAACTTACTCAGTAAGTATTGAAATTTGGAGTGTACCAATTTTAGGAGCATAGATTTTAACTTATTACTAACCGTTATAAAAATGTATTGTATATGAAGACCAATCAGACGAAAACCTTGTACTGGAAACAATCATGCATTCTTTGAGAACTGGCAACATATTTTGGCCTTCCAGTAACTTTTGTAGGCCTTCTTGTTGAATTAAGGATATTTATTAATTCAATATGGAAGTGCCTTACAAAGTACATTTCTTTTATCTCCTGGTGTGCTACTACTGGAGTTTGCGGCGGTATTGAATCTAATTCCTAAGAAAGGTAGCAGAGGAAGAGTGAAAAACAGTTTGATAAGCCTCCTTCTTTCTCCTATCATGGGGCAGATAGGTGCGAGAGAAGGAAATGTGAAATCCACTGTCCCATCAACGAATTTCATGAGATAAACTAGCTCAACGTTAATGAAGGTAGAATATTGCATTATCAGCTGTAAAGTATTGCTTTTACGATTAAAATCAAGGATCTCAACTCACCTTCGTGAGGTTAATTTCATGATATTCCTTTGCGTATTATTCGCAAGACATTGCTAAGTTCAAAAGTTAAATGCCAGCCAAATTTAATATTTTACTGTTAAGCTGATTTAGATGTTGAAGTGCAATTTTTAAGGCGATTCATTTATTTTTTGAGACTCCGAGTTATTTCGGAGCTCAAAAAATCGCGAAGCTAAAGGCTGCTGTAAGACAACTCTGCTGCCCGGTGTTAAATAAAAATAAGAGCAAGTATCGACGTTCTTTAATGAAACTTAAAACTTTTGCTAAATTTAAACTGTTTTGAAATCGAATATATCAATTATTATTTAAATTTATAAAGTTTAAAACGACCACACAAATGAAATTGTCCTTGATCGGGTGAAGATCGCCTTTGAAAGCCAAACTCGTTTTCGTTTTGTTGCGCGTAAGAACCTATAAGCAACCCCACGGGTTTCTTCTTAATAACTATAAGTGTTTTTAATTGATTCAGAACTGATTATTTAAGTGATTTTTGCAGCCTATCAATCATATGGTACTGTTATGAAAAATTGTGAGTGGATATACTTATTAGATTCCTCAAAGGTCGTGTTATCAAATATACACTTATATAAGTATTTGATTCCAGAAAAGATTCAAGGGTCGGTTGTCTTTTAATTTTGAAATTGTGTGTCTAGTTTTTTGAGTTCATTTTATTGTTAGTAATCAAATGGCATTAGCTTTGTTCCTGATGATGTAAATTTATGTTTTAACTGCGCTTTCTTTTCGTAAGCTCGGTTTTGGGTTTCCGATAGCAATTTATACTGTTTGATTGATTTCATTTGTTCTTCGACATTAATGGTTGATCTAATTGCCTAAATGACACATTCGTTTTTGATAGTTACAGAAGACGATAATTCACGACCCATTTTAGTGCACTTTGTATGGCAATAATATTCGTTATGTGGCTGAAGAATTTGTGCAGACAGAACTTGTTGTTATGCCCTGAAATTTGTTGCATTCATAGTTCGTTTCGGTGTACAGTGAATGAGATTACTGGTATCGAAGCATTGAATACGGTGCGTATTCCACTGTCGGTAACAAGTTAAGCGAAAAAAGTCTCCTCTGAATTTGTGAATTATTTAATGGCAAGTTTCAAAATTACAGAGGGGTTCAATAACCCAGTGACTGGAAAATTTTCGCACATCTTTTCTTGTCTCTTGTGCAAAGCCTACCATTTTGGTTTCCATTGTAGTTCAGAATCAACAACAAAACGCATGACGCAGGCTAATTAAGAAAATGCGGAAATGTCATGGATATTATTGGTGCTACTTACTATCACTTGTCGTGGCTTCTACTCTTCTGCTTCGGTCATCCAATGCTGGTTCGTCTGGATTATTTATTCACTACTTTATGACACAGACAGAGTTTAAATGTTTCTGTTATTAACCCAACAATTATTTCAGGACTGTTGAATACCTCTACATCATATTCACCAAAGTTATCGTCAAAAGTACGAAGACATTTTGGCCTCGAACCCAATAATGTACTGACTTTACTTTCATAGCTTCATATGGTTCGGCTCTCGTTGTCTAGGGGTTACTGAGTTTGTAGATCATTTTCTTCGTTGTCTATAAAGAGGGTTTATCAGAAACGATAGAGTTATCCCTACAGAATATCTTTTTTAACGCAGCCAAGAAACATGGAGTCCCTTAATTCTCCACATTTTGTCCAATCTAAAGGCACGAAGTCACTTTCAAAGCTGAAAAAATAACTTTCATTTTTAGACTTATTCTTCACTTGTAGCAACTGGGATATTTATGAAACCGTATGTGAAGCGCATGACTTTATCAAAGTACACTGTTCTATCAAAAATTCTCACATAGTCTGTCTCCTTATAATTAGGCCACCTAATTGTGAGCCATTGATCAGGGCATGAATTGGCTGTTCTAGTTCTTGGCTTTTTTCAGGATACCAAAAATTCACAAATAGTGATTAAAATTGCTTAAGTGCTGGTATTCACGAATGAAATTAATGCGATCTCTAATTACGAATTTATATCATCCAAGCGTAGATATTTGGTGAGAGAGCAAAATATAGGTTTTCGTAGTTTTCATACGCTTTTACAATGTTAAATGGATTTGTGTGGCTTTGCAACACAGCAGTTTGCAAAATCTGCATAATGTTAGTGATTTTTTTATTTGAGAAACCTTTAAATGTAGCGAAACAGAGCGGTATGCCGGTAGCTAAAAGTTCGCGTTTTCAGGGCCAAGTTTAATGCGAGAGTTGAGATTACGAAATCCAATTTTAAGGCGCAACGAAGATTTGACGCAAAAATTAGCCTTCGCAGTAGCCTACTGCGGTCATTTAATTTACCTTGAGTCATTTTTTCAAAAATACTGGAAGTAAATATTTATAAATTGCAGATGGTGGACGACCTCGAAAAAGGACGAGTTAAGTCTAGTATGCTCGGTACTGACAGCTTAACACAAAATTTGAAAATCCGGGTTAATGTTACGGTTACGCGATGCTTGGGACGCTACGAAATAAGAATGTATAAGAGTGAAACGAAAATAGCACAACTAATTCTGCAACTTTGAACCTGGGCTAAGTAAAGGAGAAATGACCACTGAGTTAACAGAGTACTGAGGTCTGGTTCGGCCTCCTACTTTGGCTGAGATTCTCTAGTTCGATGCAATGTCTAAGGCCTATATTCTTTCTATGACGGCCCATTTCTCGCAAGTTCTTTCGGCATCGGTTTTGACGATAGAGCTGACCCAGCTTGAGCCTCTCGAACCGATATAGCTTTTTTTGCACTGGCCCCCACTGATCGCCCACTTTTCAAAGGAGAAGAAATCGTAATTGTAAGCAGTTAATCACTCGTGCGCAACTTAGGCGAATATTACTACCAATCCGACTGCCTATTCCTACGGTCTAGTGTCCCGAATTTGTTATGGAGAGCTGAATTTTAATCCTATTTTGAAACCAGAAAGACTTCAATCTCCACGGTCGTTATTAAATCGCTGAATTCCTATCAATCAAGTGTTACGGATGTCTAATCAGCTCCAATCGGCGCGAAAATCCGTTGTTCTTTTATTTCGGCCTATTGCTGATGGCCCCCAATTCGATCTAACGCAACTTAACTTCTTTAAGCTGCCCGCGGTTGCTGAATATTTTCGGCCGCGATAGCAGTATACCCTTTCTATCCGTTCAGATTGTGGCCATATTTATGCGAGCCAGATTTGACCTACCATTGACCCCAGAACTTTACCACCCAGAAGCACGTCCTCTTGGTGTTCATTATTAGCATATTTCTATTTAAACACTTTAAATGTCGTAAAGTGAGGTCAAAAGCAAAATGTGAGTGCACCTTCCTACATTATAACAGTATTTTTCACTAAAGCTCCAATTCAAATTACTCTCACACCAACTGCTAGTCTGCACTTCTTTCTCCTTTTACAGAGGGTATTTCATTCATTCGGATGGAAGATATCCAAAGGCCTGGTGTGGCTAGGTAAGTTTAAGGTCACTTTCTAACTTCATAAAGCTTAGTCATTGTGTATCATTGTCCCAAATACGGGGTAACTCAGCTAGAATAATTTTAATTATCACCGCAATGAAATATACAGCTTTGCACTTTAAGACAAATAAACCGATTTCCAATTATGTTTAACTGCTCAGTAGTAAAAAGAATACCCTCTTGGAGGTTAAGTAGGGGTTATATAACTTGCTTACTTGAATTTTAGCTCTGAATATGCTACTGTCAAAACCAAACGGCATACAGAGGGCAGTTTAGGTATGGTGAATATCTAACATTCTGAAAGGGTTATTTGATTTTGGTTTCCAATGCTAATTATATTTTTTGAAGACCCCCTGTCTCCTAAAAATCCCAATGTTCATCCTACCAACTTCGGCGCTTTGAATATTTCCTGGGATCCCCCCGCCATTGCCTCGCTGTCTCATATTCATCATTATGAGTGAGTTCTACATTTTTACCAAAAATGCATCGTTTTTTGATTCGCTGACTATTTTATTGGCTAGAAAGGGTACATATCTTTAACTGAAAAGTTTCATGATATTGCTTGTTTGGGGCGGTAGAATTCGAAAAGAGCTTCAGCCTTCAGAAACTTTGAATTCTATTCTGCAACCGTCATTTCATTTCTTTAGGAGGAGGAAGACCAAATAACTAGGTCAAACTGTCCAGGGAAAGAACTCTTCATTTATTAGATCAATGGTGGATTTTCTTCAATCACTCATTCCCTGTTTCCTTTCAATAATAAGCTATTTGTTCTCTGAGCACATCCTTCATTCTTCATTAACATCAATTGCCGAGTGGGTAAATACATCAGCAAATGTTCGAGCAGCCAGTTGATTAGCTTAAATATCAGCCAATCGACTTAGACTGCATTTGTAATGGATTATTCCAACTTAAAATCAACCCTTGAAAACAAATCTAAAAAGCCGCTTAAGAAATGGTTAAACCTTCAAGTACTGAATTCAGAAGGATAGTGGCTAACGAAATGATCGATTGAGATTCAGGAGAATGACATGTTTGGCATCCACCTTGCCTATGCTGGAGCATCTGATGGTGATAATGTTGCTCGTGTAGCAAACGACTACGCATTTGACTCAAAGGTGGTGGCGGATTTAAAGTGTGCCTTGCATCCTTCAACTGAATTTAAAACAATAATGTGTTAAATACTGGTCTGTGAAGAGATGAGAGCTCCTCAATCACCGGGACCCATCATGATACACGAGCTCGATCGATGTTGATGTCGAGAGGGGAGCTGAAAACACTGTCGGAAGGACTAAATCTGGAGAGGAAGTCGAAAGCACTCATTAGAAAAACTTGGTTGGATGCCGAATAGTTGAACTGAACGACAACTTCGTTTTCGTCTCTTAATGTCCTTAGAAACTATTCCAGTAGATCTGATATAAAGTAAAATTGGTCTAAATCATAATTCACTGATTCGCAACTGTTTTCATAATTGACCAAAATCTTATTTGTTGTAAGTCCGGGAGACTGGTGTAATCTCGTTTGTTGTTTTCATATTATTTTCACGTCTTAAAGTCACTGCTAGCTCTTTCCACTCGCTTTCAGAGTTCGCCTTCGTAACTTGACCAATACCGAAAATATTCGAAGGCGAATCTGCTCCTGGTATACATCAGTGACGTCAGAGTCCGGGTCTGAGGTCATCAATCGTATTGTGCTACTGCCATCTTCTCCTTCATCTCCTTTGGATATTCCCTACCTCCATCTCACCGAAATGCTTCCAGATACCTTCTACAGTGTAGAGATTCGAACTGTACTCCAAAATGGAACGGTTTCCGAGCCCACGGTCCTTCCGTCATCACCCCTAGTCCCTGCTGCACCTCCTTCTGGTTATCCTTTGCAGGCAAGTATTTTTCCAATTCGTTGAAATTTTTGTCTGTTCGTTTCTGACAGGTGTGGCGTATTTTGCTTCTTGGCATTTAATATCTCGGTATGGTTGATGAAATTTGGTTAAGTCCAAGCGCCAAATCGAATCTGTCTGATTTACTTTTACTACAAATAAGTTCTAAACCTACAGAATGATTTTCGAGACTGACGGATTTTTCCACTTTAAGTTGGGCGTATCTTTGCCATGCCCTTCCTCTATGTTAATTTTAACTCCTTTGGTCATTACTAATTGTCTGCGAGGTTACAGTTTCCGCTGAAGACATTTAAAGTCCAGAGATACACAGAACAGCAAATTAACAACTCGTCGAAGTCGACCCCGGTATCCGTGTTGATGCTCCCCTATTTAGCCAATCACTTCAAGCTACTAGGTTAATTGGTAAAATTTTGTGCCTAAAAGTACGATAGGATTGAAGCTGGACTTTAACGAAATCCTGATAAATTCTGAATTTTCACACGCATTGTGAGCACTAACTGATAAACCTTATTCCCTCTTGACAACCATAATTTGGTCATCGACAGGGGAAATTTTACGTCGATGGTCTTCTGAATGAACATTTTGATGGCTGTTACTAATAGTAGACGCCCAGATACATCGGGATCACTTTAAGGCACAATAGCTCGTTTTAGCTAGTCTTGGTGAGATTCACTGATTAGAAGAATTTTCAAGGTAAAAGGGTAGTTGCCGGAGACAAAGCATGGCTCTTATAAAGAACCATAGCGCCGGTTTGATTGAAAACCTAGACAAGGCGAATCCCGAAAGTCCTCGCCTCGGCTAGCGATATTACGTCAGTTTCCCCTGAGAATACATCAAGTTTTGGTTCGATGTCCAATCAGTATGTCGATTGCCGTTCATTTATCTCCCCAATTTCGAGAATGTGTCCTAGTGAGCTATGTAACTTTATCGCGCTTGAACAACTTAATAAAACATCGAGACTCTGAAAGCCACGAATAGTTTGGAGGAAATATGACCTTTTAAGAAAACTACGCGAGCCTCCAAGATGAATCACCTAGTCTCTTGCCGATATCAGATCTCGAGCGATTGAGAACAGATTGACTGGACTATCAAAACACCTTGCAACACATAACACCAGCTTCTTATTTTCAATCCAATATGTGAGTTAAATATATTATTAGCCGATCGTCCATTTTTGATAGTTTGCAGGTCTAGCTATGACTGTAAATGTAATGGAATGATCTAGAAAACCATACTCTAAAAGAACCTGGATAAGCAGCTGCGCCATTTTTATTTACATCCTTTGCTCCATTCTTTTGAATGAGTAGGCCATGACATTTTAACTGAATTCAAAGGGTCTAGAGAGCTTTCTACGTGAAGACTGCCTCATTGAGTCTTATCCTAGAAAGAAAAATGGATTATAGAGAGAAACCGCTCTTCAGAATGTTAAGTTCTTAAAAGATATTGCACAGCTCGGCTTTCCGCAGACTTGCTGATTCTTTGCTATTCGGCACGACTTCTTTTCACGTCCTCTAGTGCTTTCTATAATGGCTTCGGTTCCGCTTGTGCTACTCAGTTCTTATTTGATTTGACATCTCCTATCCTGGTTCCAATTCGTAAGCCAGTTTTAGATCAGTGTCTAGTGTCCCTTGCTTTTGGGATTGACGTTGATGCCAACGTGGGTTGATAACTTATCGCTACTAATAACTGATTTGAAGAACACCACTTCTCCTCAGCATATCTGGCTAAACAAACTTCCTTTAAACAAGTTCGTTACGTTTACTCAAGCTAATTATGAGTCTCTCAAATATCTTCTTGCTTTTCGGTAGTTTTACTCGTTTTTAACTTTTGAAACCTTGGCCGCTACAATTTGGAGATATAATTAACTCTTGGACTAGGAATCCATTAGCCCATCTAGGAAAGGCATTGCCTGCTGAGTCCGACTTCAGCAATTGGAGTTCTGGTTACGTAGCCAAACAATACGTCCAACCGCTGTTTGTTTTTTTTATGTATTTATTCTATTCACTTCAAATCCATTAGGGCAAGGCTCAAGGACTTATGGGGAGTACAACAGAAGTGAAAATAGCTTTTACAAAATGTGGCACACAACAGCTAACATAGAAGGCAGTAAAAGCGCCTATCGTCATCTTCGGTTCTCTGGGCACTTCTCTGGCTTGGATCGTACAGGTAGCAGTTCAAGTTCGTAATGGTACCTCGTTTGTCCTCGCCACTGTTAAGGGCAGACAATCTTCACACCTCTTCCAGAAGTCTTGACAACTTTCTGGTGGAGAATCCATTCATTGCTACATGCACGCACTTTTCACAGTCCAGTTTGAGACCATGAATCCAAGTGTTTACGTCGTGCCTCGTTTATTAGGTTGTACGAAGTTGTACTTCTGCTGGCATAATCTAATCTTTATGTTCTGTGGGTGATTGGTCCTATCCGGCCGCCCCTCTCATTAGCTCCCAGAGTTGCCACGGTTACCGGTTACTGTTGGTAACCACAAGGTTGAGAGTAGATTCATAATAATTATAAACCCAAGATCTAGAGTTTCTGTTAGTCAATGCCTTCCCGATCCTCACGGAGAGAAATGTTACTACATGGAGCCACGAGGGATGGAGAATGGACTTTTACTGAATACGATATTCGTTGGCTCATCAATCTGCGGAAATTTGGAAGTCCACGTCTACCTTATGTCTACTCCCCAGACCTTTACAATAATCAACACTGGCATTTCTTTCTACATCGTCCGCATCGTTGTCTTCAAAGTGACAGCACACAGCGCATTATCGGAAATTTTCATGATTTCCTATTTTATATATGAAGGGAAGTTCCAGTGATATCCACTGAGTCATCAAATGTAATGCTGATTCATTCATTATTCTTTTTATCCTTGAGTCGACTTAAAGCAGTACATTTCGTGTGTGGCATCCATTTGAAGATGGAGAGTTTTCGGTACTTCAAACAACTACCACAACCGAATCAAAACAAATTCAACAGTATTTGTTATTGAATTCTCTTTTAACGACTCAAAGAACGCGTTCTGCCGCCAAACTGGATCCAATGTACTTCAGCATTCTAATCACCTCTTGGACGTGAATATATTCTCTCAAATAATATGATAGCAGAGCACTTATCTTAGAAATTCTAAAGTAGGTGCGGGAATCGAAGTTATCATGCGGCAGTGCAAGTTTTTGACATATTTTGATTCACTGTTTGCGGTTTCAATCGCTGTTGGCGCTCGATCACTTTCTAATACGAAGTAATTGTATGCAAAGGTTTTTGCAACTGGGAGCAGGGATGAGAGAAATTATTGACCATCCACTAGTACAAGCGTTGGCAGGCACTTGCTTAGACTAAAAAACACATTCCTCTCGTTCCTTTAATTTGATCATTACGAACGCATCAGTTTCACGTTTTAACTCTTCAATTGTATAGTCACTCAGAGAGGCGACCTCTAATCTGTTCTCTGATGAAGGTGTTCAGTATGATCGCGGATTAATCATGGCCTTCTATGAATGCGCCAAGGCTTTCCATCTCCATATAGCAGAATGCGGGGGTTCACGTGGTACCTATACAATTTTTAGCGTTTGTATTAGAAGGCACTAGATGTAAAGCTAAAAATCATAAACTAGAATGCAAATCGTCTTTATCATTGTGAGGCATTTAAACAACGCCACGAAATTATGTGCCTCCGTTTCATTTCATCCGTGACGTTCACTAGTATTCTCTCCAAAATTATTTCCGAGACAGTTAATATCGGTCATATTTACAAAAAGGGTATTTCACTCTAAGCTTTCTATATATACACAGAGTATATAGTGTCCCTTTATGCATTTCAATCATGAAACAAGATCTTCCGTTAGTGTGAAGCTTTTCAACCTTTGATATAAGTTTTAGTATTAAAGCCTCGTTTAACTTACTTTTCGCTAAACCTTCCCTTTAAGGCACTGGTAACATCTGAAGATAAGAAATTCCAACATCACCTCTATTAACTGGGGCCTGAATCAAATTATGTCTATTGGTTGAAGCTGAGAGTGGCATAAGAATACATGCACGATGTTTTCAGTCAAAGCTCGCCCCAGTTGCCGAAACCACACTTCGATAGGGCGATCTGAGTGAACATGATTAAGATTTACCTTTTCCCTCTCACAGACCGTTTCATGGCTTCCACAAAGTGATTTATTCAACAAATCCTTCCACTGGTGTTCTTGCTATTGACAATCCTCTTATGCATTAGATTAAAAATGCCATTTTAGAACAGTGGAGAAGGAGGGACACAATCAGAGGCAAGAAGTTTCCTTGATGCTGAATAAGAGGGGAGTGAGTTAATTTCATGGGCTAGTTATTCCGACTTGGGAGAAAAGGACCTCCAAAACGTCTCTTTTTAAAAAATGGGATAAGAAGAGCTGTTTGCGTGGAGAAGAGAGGAAGGCTGGCGTCATCCCAATCTCTTGTAAATGACCCCAATTTATGTCGGTAAACATGATTTATTATTTGGCGAATTAAGCATGACAATGGAATTCTAAATTATGCGTAGTTTACTCCATTGGTGGTTATCGAGGTTCTGTCGATACTTACTGAAATAGTACTAAGGTGTACATAGAAATATATTCATAGTGGAACAAATCATACAGTCTTTAGGTATGAATAAAGTCATCATATATGGAAGCTGAATCAGAACTGTTATGGGAATAGTTTTAAATTCAAATTTGCAGCCATAAAATGAATACCTCAGTAAATGGGAGCAACCGAGGAATATCCTACATTGTTTCTGATCCCTGGTCAGATTTTCCCCCCATCTCTCTAGACATTTTTAGTCTTTCTAGAAGTTTTCATACACATCCAACCGGTCGTGGTGGTTGATCTTTACATTCTGACAGTGCAGTACTAGGAATTTCACTCAGGATGTCAACTGTCTGTGTAACCGCCCTATCCTATCGCATGCAACTCACCATTCTTACTTTTTAATGAAGGTATCATGGGCTACTGTATTCACCATTTTTTTATTTGAGAGATTTTATTTATTTATAGAAATATTTCGGCACTCGATTAAAATAGGGCGCGACACTTCTTTGCTAACCCACGGAGGTAACCGCTGCCCTTTCAGCCACAATATGACCTTTTGACCTGAACGTGGCCAGTGGGCTAATGTGGAGGGTCTCTTTCGATGTGGCCAAAATCATTCAGTGTTAAGTATTTAATATTGAAATTTATCCTTGTATTGGGATCTATCCGTTTTATTCATCAGTTTCTTTCAATTTTCACCTGTTTTTGATGGCAAAGGGAAAGAAAATAGAATTTGCGGGATGAGCTCAGACATGAGAACCATCAAATCCTGACTGGTAATCCCTTTTTACTCTTTTTGGCTAACTCCTTCCTGTCGCACTGGATTTTTTGGGGCCACCCCGGAGTTTACGTCGAAGCGTCACTCTTGGATGGCTACCACAATTACCTCGATAATTTGCCTGCAGTCGGACTCGATGTCTCTTCTAACCTAGAATGCGCCGTAGTTTGGACGCGCATGGCATTCGATCATCTAATTTTTAAGGGTTTATCGACAACAAGGTGAACGCTGTGGATATAGTCAGATATATCAACATTTATTTGGGAGTGGGACATTGTTTCTGTTAAATAACGTTTTAGTTCAGACTTCCCCGCACGGCGTCAAAATTATTATTTACCCAGGAGATATTTTCTGAGACCACCTCTGGCAAATAATTTTCATGAGGTGAATGCTTTGTTAGTTGAGAAGAGATGTTCCCAGCTTCCTTCCAAATGCATGTGAAGGCAGGAGTACTCGTTTAGTGTCTTTGAACGCCTTCGAGAGGATCTCTTTTTAGGCTGGATCGGTCAACCTTACTCCAAAATCAGTGGTGCTACCACGTGGACTTTGAGTAGAGAGGCACGATTGTCTGGACATGGGAGACAAACATACAAAGTATGAACCCGACAGCCCATGTTGTACCCCATTTTCGACCATGTAAACATGGATTTTGGTGTATCTGTGCTATGGTGCTGTAAAAATAGTCGGCAAAAAGAACAGAGGGAGCTTAGTTCAGCTAAGAGTGATCGGTGTTCGGTACCAATTACAGCTCCATTTTCAACAAGGTACTGGAACTATTGATTTCTATTGTTTTGTTAGACAGGAAAAAAAAACCAAAACAAGGTTCGAAATCCCTTCAATCACTCCAGGGCCTTTACTGATGTATGAGTATGTCCCTCCGGGTGTTTGAGTTGAAGAAATTAAAATCATGTAGGTACTGTCGATTTGTCGAGAATTTGATCTTTCGTCATGAGATATCTGCGTAGCTACTTGGAAAGGTTTAGGGGAAAATGGAGAAGGGAATATTTGAATGGCTGGGAGTAGCGTGTAACAACGCAGTCAGACACATTGCTGACTCAGAGTTCTTTTGGTGGGAGTCCAATCAAGTGACGGTGGCGTTGATGGTGCTGTGGGACAAATTATTATTGTCTCCTCTCCACCTCCTCTTTTAAGAGACTTCCACATTCTCCGCAGTCATTCATAGAACCGCATTCATATGTTGCTCGCGGTGACACTGGCGCCAGCAGCAAAATGTCACGTTGGGATGTGATTTATGCGACGGAAGCTCACTGCAAGTTTGCACTATACTCTTGTGTTTTAGGGTATTTTAGATGCCCATTTATGTAATTGCCCATCGGTCAACAGAATGACTACCCCTGGATGCATCCAGCTTCCCGCTGCGTTATAGTTAGTGCTTTAACTTCATATTTACTCATGGGAATAGGCGTTTGACAAGAAGCAGTTGAATTTAGAATAAACAGGAATGGTCAGCTAGATAAAAGGCATCTTCTCAGCTTGGTCTCTTTCAGATTTTGTCACAGTTACTTCAATCGAACGTCCTTCACTTTGGATTTTCTATTTTTCTATATTTTCTTTTGCATTCAAGCATCTACAGGGCCTGTTGCTAGTCTATTTATTTATACCTTTGCCATCGTCTTTGTAATGGTGTGTTTGGAAAGTAACAGCGTTTCTCTTTTGTAATACATTTGACAATTTGGAACGTTAAGGGGTTATTTTGTCACATTCCGGTGGTTATTTTTCAGGGGTTCCCTCAATTCGTTCTTGTTGAAGGAGAGTTATTTAAGTTATAAGTCCTTGGAAGTCCTTCAGAAGTTTTGATGCAATTTTCCAGAACCGAGGTACCCCCACAAAGTGTTTAATTCTAAACCTAAAATTACAAATTTGATAAATATTTTCTACTAAAAGTATAAGTGTTTTCTTTTATTCCAGGTTCTAATTGCGCAGACCACTCTTACCAATAAGATTATTGGTAGGAGTAATGTTTCTAACTGCAGTTTACGTATAATTTATTTAATGCCCAGCTGCTGAGCCTAACTTCAGAGTTCTTAATATGCTCCAAAGAGAAACCAGAATCGGACATGTAGGGAGCTCTACAGATATGACGGCAGAAAACATTGAGGTGGTTGACCGATAAGAGGCTACAATAACGGAGGATCCTCTAGAGAATTACCCCCACCACTTTTGGCCATTTCATTTCTCCAAGTAGTCTGCAGAAAGGCGTTAATATCTTTGTTTTCCTTTCCACATAAACGTCTTCTTGTTGTGGTTCAGATATACCTTACACTTGTGACTATGGAGAAACCAACTGAGAAGTCGGATCATGAAGTCTTATAGTTAATGTTGTAATAAATAGTATGTATAATTAAAGTTATGAGCAAATCTGATTGTCAATGTTGTCTCTGATATTAGTCAACAACATGGTTATGAGGCATCCAAAGCGTGCTGGTGCTTTTTATTGCTCCGTTGCAACTCATGGCTAACTCCACGCCTCAACCGCTTTCTTCATTTTCAGACGGTTCTCTTTACTCTATCCCTATTCTCTTGGCTTCTTTTCTCTTATGCTTGATTAGTTTACCCCGGACTGTACTCAAAGATATTGGAATTTATATCTGCTATTTGAATTTTAGCGATTTCTTTAAAATGCAGGTTTTTATTCCCATTCACCAGATGTCGAGCTATTAACGAAAATTCACCTTCTAAGTGTCCTATGTATCTTCTTAGAAAGGGCTTTGTCTTAATCTTTTTTTGGAAGAGAATTCGTGGCTAATCTTAAAATTAAAAGGATAAAAAAGACCTAATCCTCTAAAATGAATTCAAATCATTTTACTTCAAATTCATTTTTCTCTGGATAGATTAGCTGAAGTGCACCAACAATCGGTGGTACTTGTTTGATCTCTCTACAACTTTCGTCTGATAAATTATGCTCCGAATACATAATGCATGTTTTGCGAGAAATCTCTCCAGATAGTGGTTCAATTTCACAAGTAATAATGGAGTACTGGATATAGTTGTAAATCGAATTGGTTCAATTCTAACATGCTTTCGGTTTTTCTTGACAACTGCCTCTTTCATTAATGATAGTTTCGAACTCAGAATATCTAGTAAGCGAATGCACAATTCGATCAAATGAGCTGGGGACGAGGAAAGCGAAGTAGAGTTTTCACTATCCAAAACATAATTCTTCATCTCATGCAACACCTGACCTATATCGAAATGACGCTCGAAACCATTCTCTTCTAGGTCCCTCTTTTGGTCTTCCTCTCCAGCAAGATCCTCCTCAAGTTCTTTGCTTCCAGATCCTTAAATGGGATCTACGAACTAGCCTGTATATCAGTTAACCTTTTTTTTGTTTGGAGATGATAGAAGGCTTCTGAATGAATGAAAAGAAGTAGCTGGCCAAAAGAAGCAAGTAATCTGAACTATCTCTTGTGTCTTCAGATAAGAACCTTAATTTAGATAATACTGGTGCTTCATAATGGATTAGTAACTATAAAGGCTGTCCCGCTGAGAATCAGCCAGCATTGTGGATCTAATTCTTCCGACAAAAATTTGTAAGCGCCCTGGTAGCATGACGGATTTTTCCATTCACTACAGGCTTTTTCAATCTAAGGCAACATCGAAACAATGATGATTATAAAAAAGATAAGTCTCATTCCTCTTCTGTTAATTTTATTCTGACTCTCTGATGTCAATATCTGTGTCTGCCGCCACAGACTTTAAAGGGTTTAAATTCGGTCAGAGACGCCAACCGTATTTGCATAAATAGACCACTCATTGTTTTGGATTAATTGAAAGTGGTAATCATGTTCGGCAATTTTGGTGGCTGGTGTCTGAAATTCGGGCCTGTCATTTAAGACCGTGATTGTCGCCCTCAGGAGGCCGAAATTGGAAACCACAATCACAGTGCAAAAAAGACAGAGGGTACCTAGAATTACCAAGATTTGTCAAAGCGTTCCGATTCGCAAGAAGCCGATAACGTCAAATTGCAGCCCAAAAATCATTATTAGGACTGAAACTTGAAATTCGTGTCTGAATTATCTGAAACTTCCACTCACCTGAAAAAGCATCTCTGTTATATTCTGAACTTCCTTAATCAGTGATTAGAAGGTCTGATTTTTCAGCCCAAAAAATCTTTTCAGGGACAGAGCATTTGAGATGATTAGCTCCAGAGACAAAAAAAGTTACCATGATTACACCACAGAGAGTCCATTAAATACTCGTTGAGAAGATGGTTCAAAAGATGATCATAGATTGGCCAGATCCAAAGAGGAAGGACTTCTCATCCCTATATTTTTTTCACATGTTCAAGAATTTGTAGGCAAGTTTTTGTTTAAACAATGCTGCTCCCATTCAATCGACTGTGTCTGATTCGCTGTTCCAGGTTGCAATTAAACACCTACGTCATCTAGAGAAGAATGGTATTCACGTGTTGATGCATTTCATAAGATTTGGAAAAGCTTTGGTTAGCGTTAATATTCTGTCTTTCCTGCAGATACGCATTACTGAATCTAGCGGTCAGTCTGCAAATGTGTCATGGCGCCTTCCCCAGGACATTGAATGCAACGGAGAGTTGATGGGCTTCACTATGGAGCTGAATTCTACCTACGAGACGAATCATCACATTACAATCACCCCTGATGTAACAGAATATATTCTAACAGGTACGTCGTCATACAGTGCCCCAAATCGAAACGAGTTATTGAATCTCGGTACTTACGCCGCCATGTAATCCTTCAATTCGTCCCTACTAATATGAGGGGGTGGTTAGTAATGAGTCAGACTCCCTACCAGGCTATTCTGGCACTCTTCCTCTCACTTTCTTCTCTCGAAGTATCGTATGCTCAATAGAAACATCTTTTTTTCTCCTCCTGACAAAAAATCATAAAAAAATATGGTAGATGAGTTGGTGCCTGATTTATTTTGAATCTAAGATCTATTGAAAGTCCGTCGGTAAGATAACAGTTCCATGAATTTGAATTGACTAACTAGCTTTCGTTTATTTGATAGTGAAACGTTAATGAGGCCTTTTAAACGCTTCAAATCTTATACCGGATAGCGATATATTTACCTTTATGAGCCAGAGTAGAATAGTTTCTCTCTTATACATGCTTTTTCGCTTCTGATGAAATCGGACCGAGCCTAATCTAACTGGGTCATGTAGAAAATCGAGGGTGACAGCGATCAGCGTTGGAAAAAAATTGAGAAGAAATCTCGCTTCCTATGAGCGCACAGATCCGAGTCAAAGATAGTCTTCAGCTTCAGGAATTGTTTTTCAGGTTTTTATCTTTCTACATACTCGCCACCTATTAGGGCAAGTCTCAATGACTTATTGGGGGCTCAACAGAGGTACAAATAGCTTTTGCAACAAGTTGCACACAACAATTGACATAGAAGACATTAAAAGAGTTTATATGCGCCTTCGGTTCTCTGGTCACTTCTCTGACATAGTTTCATCCTACAGGTAGCAGTTCCACTTCGTAATTTTATCTCCTGCGTCCTGGACATTGTTAAGGGCAGACAATCTTCGTACCTCTACCAGTAGTCATTTCAGCGTTCTGGTCGAGATATCATTCATTACTATATGCACACGCTTTTCGCAGTTCATGTTGGGGTCAGGAATCCAGGTATTTAAGTCGTGCCCCATTTACTAGGCTGTCAGAAGTTTTACTTCTGCTGGCATAATCTAATTTTTTTACATCCTGTGGGTGATTTGTCCTATCCGGCCGCCCCTCTCATTAGCTCCCAGAGTTGTCCCTGGGGTAAATCATTAGGGTCCCAATGATTTACCGTCGTCCATATCTAAGGATGAGGAGAGAGCTTCTCTGAATGACAAACTCCCGATTAGTATTCCCTTTGTAGATCCGCATTCACGGGTAATCCTTCTTCTCACTCTAATTAAATGAGCCAAAGGGAAAAGTGACCGCTGCACAAGCTGCTGCGTTAGCTTATTGTCTCGTATCAATCGGTATAACATTGTTGGTGATGGATATATTTTGAGGAGTTTATAGATTGAATCACTTACACTAAAACTAGTATTGCTTGCTTTCAGTACCCTGCTTTGGTGTTTTTCTTACCATACTTTCACCCTGCATGATTTCGTGAGTTCAATACGGCACAGTTTGGGGTATCTCGACTTTCAGCTTTCCTAGATCAAGACTCGAAACTTAATGAAGAAAAATCAGGCTTCATAAGTGCATCTATTCGGTTTGAATGACATTGAATTGGTAGTAGCCAAAGCACTCCCTTTTTTTATCACAATATATCTCTTTTCTCTAAAATCGTGCTTAAAATTATTTAAAGCACAGCAACTCTTTATAATTCATGTATTTATGACAACTGCAAGTAAGTTGGTCTGCATGCAGTTTTGCCAGTGAAAACCTGGTTTGTCTGAGGTCAAAAATCATTTCTTCACTCCAATTGAACCAGTTCAAATAACTGTAGATCAGTTTCAAACCATTCTTAGGTCAGAGGAAAGGTGTAACAACCAGAAATGCAGCTGCAGAATACCATAAAGGCTCCTATAGAGATCAAAGTGACCAATCACATTAGTCGTTGCTATTCTACGACAAGAGGAGTACTAAGGTACCCTGTTCTCTTTCTCAAGACAGGAGTCAATAGAATCTTTCATGGATTCGAGCTTACTCCGAGTTCGTTAAAACTCCTTGTAGTAGCAACATTATTAGCATAGAAGCTAAGGTGCCATTTTGATTTACAAATAAAGAAGGCAGAGTAGAAATAAAAAAGACCACACTAAATCAAAAATCCACCAGGAGCTGCTAGCTACTCCAAATCATATCCGGTTCTGTGCTGCCAGGGATGAAATCCTCAGGATCTAATTTTCTGGAATTAATTTGTCCAAAACATCTTTTATAAGCCACTCAGTACATCACTAGTTTGGCATTTCACTAATTTTTTAACCTTTCCAGATCTGATGCAGGGAACCGACTACTCTTTCAGAATGTCAGCGAGTACTCGGGGTGGTCAAGGTCAATGGTCACCTCCAGTGGTGTTTCGTACCGATGGAGAGGCTCGAATCATTGACATGGAGGCCTTTCTCACCACAGGTCTCACAACTTTACCTTCTCTGCTCCCTTTACAACCAAACCTTCCAGCAGGTGATTCTGAGATGTTAAACGGGATGCCAGAATTCATGGTTCCTTATAAGGCAAGTAATCTACCTTCCGCTCAAGTTGTGCTGTAAAAATTAATTTTCTGCCTATTTGATACAGTATAATTAGTAATGATACCTGCATCAGTTAATCAAACGTGTCAATTAGTTTATCCTATGCTTATTCTTTGCGCATGACAGCTGCACTTTTTTAAAAAAACCTTGAGTAGAGAAAACAAAATTTAATGGCTATTGGTAGCAATTCCCTGGTGGATGGATAGATTTCTAAGATAGTATGAAAATCACATGGGTGCAGGATAATTAGTCTATTCGCGGGAACGGCACCTAAATCAGATTCTTATTGGACACCGTGATATCATTTTAACCGTATGCTATGGAAACAAATTAATGATGGGGATTCTTGAAGGTGTGTCACTCTATAGTACTCCTTTGCTTGTATCAGTTCTCAAGATACTCTAATACTGCCCTCGAATATTTTCGTCAACAAAGTTAAAAGACATTTTTCACGTCAGAAACTCCAGCTAAAAAAATTACGATGCATCTTGTCAGTTGAATGCTGCAGCTATTTTATTCATGGTACGGTATGCAGAGGTTCCTATATAGAAGATTAAAGATGGACGGTAGTTATCTACTGTTCAAATTGCCTTTGACCAACTCTCATCAGCATTCCGATTCCGAGTTAGACCGTCATGAGTTTGGAAAGGCCTACTGAATTGTGACATCATTGACTGGCAATTCAATGGAATGCAAGAAACGATAATTTTAACTCCATTATCCGCCTTGGTTAAGGATACGTATTATTATTATTATTATTATTATTATTATTTTACCAATTGAGAAGGCAAGGAGATGAAGGGAGGAGTTGTTCAGTGAACTCCTTGGCATAGTGCCCTTCGTTTCCAGTTGTTACCTTTTCTTTTAAAGCTCTTCTCAAAATTAGCACTGATTTAGCTCATGTAAATTAGTGCCCTTCTTCCGAAAGCCATATTAGTCGTCATTTAAATCTACCTTTTTTAGAGCGAGGGGGGGGGGGGGGCGGGTTTCGAATATCGCAGGGTAATTTCCGCAGTCTGATGCAACATAACACTCTGATATGGGCACCTTCTAGGATTGTATTTGGTAGATGAAAGGATCTTCTTACACAGTCGCAACCATGAATTCCTGCGAAATTTCCTCTTACTGTCATAAAAAATACTCATCAAGCACCAGGGAATGGTTTTGAACTGATTTAGGCCATGACTTCCTTAACTTTGTCCAACTCAGATAAACAGGCACCAAGATTACTTTCTTGTCCTATACTTTTCCACTCTATTCACCTCTTGTTTCCGCTAAATTGTCACCCTCAGAAGACTCGGGTGCATAATTACCTTTTTTCTCTCAAAGCGCCTTGGGATTTAGAATGGAAGGACGAGAAGAAAAAATCATTCACAGATTCACGCTGCACAGAGACTTAGTCATATCCGCATCACAAAAGGGAGGCATTTGCACAACGTACCTTGGTATTAGAGAAGGAATGAGTGTGAGAAAAACCACTTTCGTCGGCTCTATTTGTCTTGTTTACAGGCGATTTGTTGCACCAAGAGAGTGAAAGGAGGCTACGAAACAAACGAACGAGCAAATATTCCTGGTTCATAACCAAGTTAGTGTCGACTTGAGTGTTGTTCAGCGTTAATTTCCCTGAACTTCAATTTCAACGGAGTGGTCTTACTAAAGCGGGTTAGACAATTTATGAAAGCAATCGACTGTGTAGTGATAGTCTGGGAAAATCAGATCTAGACTCCTATTTTGCTACTGCAGCATTGAATTCTCCATGCGTCAGTAGTGATTTGGTCCAAGTTCTAAAACAAATCTGTTTCCAAGTTAAAGATTGCTTTCTGGATAAGGATTCCCTTTACAATTAAGCCATGATACTCATTGCTCCCAAACCAATATTGACTGAAGGCGCCTGATTCTTTATCGAAAGTGCCAATGACTGCTTCAACCCCAATTGAGCAGGCAGTTCAATTTAAGCAGTTTTAAAATTGTCCTGACCAACTTTTGAGAAGTATGGCTTCTAAAAAGTCATTTTTGCAAGGGAAGTGATTTTGTGAGTTCTTGAACGGTTGAAAAAAACCACGGGTTCTAGGTTTTTTGTCACTATCCGCACTAATATCAAAAAATGTCTGATTTCACAGATATTATATGTTTGACTAGATTCAGGGTGCTTGACGGCTAGTAAATAACAGTGAGCAAGTATATTGTCGTTATATCCGAATGATGAAAATTAATCGCTAACTCCATTGGAGAAAAGAAAATGTCTCTACCTTCTAGTACCTGTAGACCCTTCATAGCGGACTGTAAACATGGACGCGCACTCCTCGCCCCTCCCCCTCTCGCTGATTTCTAACATGCCTCATCAATTAATTTAAATTCTTGCAACCTCTTCCTCCCCTTATTTCGCAATACCGGTGGTAGGGTGAGCCCCCTTCCTACTCCCTCCGGGCCTCGGTAACAAGGCGATCCGTAATTTTGTCGCTTGAATAATTAATTTAATCTGCATTTTCATTGACGGCAGGTAAGGAGCAGACTGGAGGCCTTTTAATGGCAAATCTTGCATTGCAAGTTTGAAATTTCGTCAAAGTTTTAAACAAAATTCTCTCGCTTTTCTCGATCTTAATTATGCCTGCTGCAGAAGTTATTCAAGAAAATGGTCTGGTTTCCAGCTGTTCTACTTGTCTACAGCACCGCGTAGGACTGATAGCTCTCGACTATTGTAAGATCTCAATGGTATTTCATTTTCAGAATCAGTAGAGTGAAATCAGCTTATTTGTTTTATAATGGTCCACCACTTTTATGTTTACGAAGTTTGGTGTCTATGTATGAAAGGTACATTCATGTTATTTGGTGTTTTAACGATTGTGAGCTGCTAACTGCGGGTCTGGGGCTTTTTGAGGCTCATCCAGAGCGATCAGACCGTCAGCGATAGTCTGTGGGAAACTATACAGAGTCTTTGATTAACATTACAGTGACATTGACTCTGTTTTGAGTGTTGTACGCCAATAGTGTCATAGCCTCGGTGAGTACGGAGACATTTTCGAAAAGGCAGAGGTTGAAGCAGCCCATCACTTTGCCCTTCAATGGTTACAAACCTCAATTGAATCTAAGGAAAAAGTCAAGAACTGCCACTGAAGTAAGACTTCTAATTGTGCGCCCAAGCTATATTACTCAGAACTTTAGTGATTCCGTGAGTCAACTGAAAATGAATACCTCAGCCTTCGCTGCAGTACGATTGAAATCCAATTTATTATTTTGTTCTACTCACCTAGAGAGCCCATCAGAGCTTGCTATCTTCAGTAAGAACGATTGAATCCAACAAATTCTTTTACAGATCATACGCATTGACGAATCTGAGTAGAGGGCTAGTCATTTTCAGGATGAGTGATGGCTGATCATAATGGTTTTACCTAGAATATTCCAATATTTAGCGCACTTTTAGTGATAATAATTTCTTTTGAGCCGCAATGACATTCGGAGGAAACTGCAGTGCATTGACACTCAGGAAACATAACTAAGCTAGTTATATGCACAGGTGACTTTGAAATAGGCACGTTCGGCGCAACCAGTCCATTGTATTTTTACTTGTGCTTTGCTCTCGGTTCTATATTCATATGACAAACAGATTAGAAATATACAAATAATCAATCTCTTTGAGTTAAATAGACTTCTCGTCTCATGAGTGATACTAATTTGAAACAACTAAAGGTCTGGATAACCGAACAGTTACTTGCCTGCAGGGATTCTGTCGTAGTTTTTACTGACTCAGAAACTGAAATTGTAATTCTCTCTACACATTCAGGGATGGCAAACTCTGACAACGAGTTGCGAAAAGGATTTTAAAATAATAGAGCTTTCACCCTAAGACGAGAATGGCAAAGCAGTAGTATAAGTATATGATTCCGCCTAAAAAACCCTCAGGAAAATCGACATCAAATAATTTGGAAAACGAACTCAGGGAGTAAACGCTTGGCGTATGCACATTTCTGGTAGGCGGGGTAGCTGCATCAACTTTTAGGATTTTTGATCTTATTAGGCATTGAAAGATACAGCATGCACCCAAACATATTTGAATTTTTTTGTGCCGTGATGATGCTTTACCGTTGGACTGGTGGCATCCTTTTCTTATTTCTTCCAGGTCAGCATAAATAAATGAATCCAATTTCCACAGAAAAAGTGTTGGTGAATAGGCTTCCTTTTGTTGTCTAGAAAACTTCATCCAATGAAAGTGAGCGATGTTTAGTTGGTCTAGCGGAAGGATGGCAGTCGACATGCAGAAGTTCGTTAGAAAATGGAAGTTTTCCGCATTCGGCTACATGCTATGCTTCCAAATATTCCCAGCCGTTGAACTCACTAGAACTGACTTAGTATAGCTTCCCTACGGCGTTAATGTATGCAACTTAGACAGATAGCCCAATGGTAGGGGGAGGTTACGTAATTAGGGTTTGGAGGCTCTATCATACTTGAAATGTCTTTTTGGCAACAATGTGTGATGGCTCACGTTGCCAGTCTCAAGCAAGAACGGCAACAGAGTTCTTCAACAGAGTACCAGGAATCCAAACAGCTTGCAAATCGAATTCGACTTGTCTCAACTAGAAGTAGCCTCTTTATTCTCCACTAGATACCATCTGTTCAGTGATATTCCATTTTTCACATGTTCGCTCCATCGATGCGTCGAACCATTATTAACTTTGCAGACCATGGCATTTAAGTACATCAGATAAACCATGGAGACTATCATGTATCTGGTTAAACTCTCATCCCTTCCTCATTCTTCAAAACACGATGCTGATGACGATGACTCATGTAAAATTTTTCAGCTTTGGTTGTGTATAATTCATCTATTCACTTACGTGCCCCTCTCTCTAACCTGGAAACTCTCGCTTATTTGTTGGGACACCATGCTTAAACTTCTTCTCTTGCGACATTAGTCATAACCACCGTTCGTAGCTTGGTTTGTGAAATCACCACCTCCAGGAATCTTTTTCGTTTTGTGGGAGGATCGACCACATCTATTTATACTGCGGGCTTTTTGAACTAACCATTTCCTTCAGTGATGCTGGTTTCAATAGGATGTTTTCTTTTTTTTTCAGTTGGATAAGTGAACCGATGGTGTCTTCATCTTAAATTGTGTATGAGGTATAAAAAGTGGAAGTAGCACAGCGTGAGTCATGTCTACACGGAGTGGTACCATCGAAGACTGTCTGTGATTCTCAAAAGTGGACTTACTTGAAAGATGGCATTTGTATGAAGGGGGTACTACTGACATGATTTAGTACTTGCTCAGCATGATCTTAAGCCATCTGTGTCTGCCATCTCGATAAACCCCGGATCTACTTTTGGAGACCGTTCTCCCTGGTCTCACAAAACGGATGCGCAAGTCTGTTCAACTCATTCTTTTGCTCTTGTGCCTCCTTAAAACTTCAAAGTGGGCTACGAAAATTTTCACAGAAAGGAAAGTGCCTTACAATTCTTGAGCTGTAAAAATGGTAGCAGTAGATTGGAGGACCTGATTTGGAAAGGCCTTTATTAGTAAATCGTTTCCCGTCCAAGAAAGCTGTGGTAATGTAAATACGCTTTTCTCTCATGATCTTTTGAAGGACTACTTTGGATTTCAACTGTTCAAATAAGTCAGCCTTTCCGCTTTGTCATTATGAGGCAATCGGATATTTCTCTCTGTATTTTGAGCTATGATGGCATGAAAATTTTACTTATACCATCCAATACTTCTCGTGTTTTTTTCTTCGAATGTCCTCAGGCGTAGCATCAACTTAATCTATGTAAACTTGTGTCCCTCTGACTGTTAACTTTGTAGACCAGCATTGAAACAGTGCAGATGGTCATTCAGAACTCTGGGGATACGCCGATGGGTTTCAAATCCACATCAGATAGTGAGTTGAATAGAAACACAACTACTGCAATACCGGCGCCTGAAGGGATAACAACCAGAACCTCACAGTGGGAATGATCTGAAAGTACCTATCCGAGGGGCGTAAAAGAAGATTTGATAAGAGAGCACACTCAGAGAATGATTCAATATATTTCCGTCTATGCTAAAATATCAGCGATTGCTCCTAATTTTATTTCCCTTTTATTTCAGACTTAATTTAATTTTTTTGCACTTATTGGAGCATACAAAATATATATAACGGTTCTGGAAGAGCCATTTCAACCAGGGAGATCAGCGAACACGTTTGCGTAGGAATACGGAAGCACGCAAGTCTTCTGTTGGTTCTTCCCCTTAGCGAAGAATCTGGCGCATTTTGGGCGACAGAATTATAAACCCCCTCTATGGTGTTTCTAATGCACAACAGTGACTTTTATTCAGCGCTGGAGAGTCGCCACGGAATAGCCTTTCCGTCAAGCCTCTTTAGTGTTATCCGACAATGTCTTTTGATTCTGCTGCTTTCCAAGATGATCTGATAAGTCAATTATTCCTAAAGAGCTCAACTTTTTACAACTATACTTTACATTAAAAAAACTGCAATATAGCCATCTTCATCAAAGAGGCAAAGTAAAAGACGGTAGATGTTTTCACCAAAAATGCTATCTAATTTGGTCCAAATGTTGACTTTTCATACCCCTGTCCTATGTCAAATCTAAAATTAGTTTTGACGCGTTTAAGGTGTCAAAATAAAGTCAGAATTAAAGGAGTAGAGTCACCTAATAGCAGCACTTGAATTTCGAATGACCTTTTCTCTCAAGGAGCGGAAAACTAATCAATTGAGATTGATAGAGTCTGTTCATGATCGCATTGGCAAGACTAGTGGCTATTCAGCGATTGAAGAACAATATGTTTGCTTTTCACGTTGATTAATGGATTAATTGTTTGATTTACTAATTCCATTTATTCACACGTTCGTCCCAGTTTCAAGTAGAAAAGCAATTTACATTTTTAAACTAGTATTAACGTAGGCCTTGGCAACCTAAATCTCGACCTCAAACACGTAGATGGGAACAATGAACATTCAAATGTTTGCACGAAGGCGAATCAGGAAGTACATTTGTCACCTGTACTTTTGAACCCCATCATCTCAATGTCCTCAAATTTTCTAGTTCACAGCTCGTTTGATCCCTACTTGAGATAATCTTCTGCTTTTTGGTAATCCATGGTGGACTTCTCGCAGCAATAATTCTACTTCAGTATCAGTTTATGCAACATCCAAGCCACATGTCTTGTAACAACACAAGAGAGAAACAAAGTGATCATTCCTTCACTTTCATTCGTAAACATCATTAGTCCGCACAAGCGACCTACCTTGCTCTCACACCTTTCGAAGTCGTCACTTCCTGTTACCTCTCAAGAATATCTTAGAGCACTCGAAGACGAGGACATCAGCAGATACTTTTGTACTTTTTTTCGACAGATAGTGGATTTCCGCGGTCAAGGGCTCGTCAAAGCCATCCACCTCTCCTGGAGCCTCAAATGGCGTTGTCAGCGCAGCGCCTCTTCCCATTTCTTCGTTCCACAATACCACGTTGGTCTGTATGACGATCCAGATGACGGCACAGGCAAAGGCCTGGAAGTCAAGGAGTCTATCAGGTGTGCACTCAATGAAGGGGTTTCTCTCCCAGTGGCCCCAAACGTTATGCTGCGTCTCATTTGGTGGGAGGGTGATTCCGAACCCGCAGAGGAAATGATCAGTACTTCATTCTCATCTTATACTCTTCACGACTTGCGTAAGTCGAACCAGACAGTGCTAAATTGATGGAATAAATGTTGAGGTTGTGGATTTGTTGGTGCTATCAGGCGAACCTGGAATGCATAGGCGTTCTGTTGGCGTGCATGTTTACAGGAAGGCCATGCAAAAGGCTAAATTTCATCACTCAGAATAGCGATTTTTATTCCTATAGAGTGGATTTTTCTATAGATTGCACTAACACGTGTACATATGTTTCTGTAAATCCCCACCTTTATTCGAAGAGCTGTGGACTCTAGTGGTTGAATTCGATTGATAATCAAATTCTTCTTTTGTCTAGATATCATCATCTAACTTCCACATGCTTAGCCGTATCTTCTTCGGCTGCTTCTGGCAATCGGATCTCGATTTCCGATTTGTTAATTAGTAGAATGTAACACTTGCTGTCTGTCGATGGCTGCTAAGCTATTCATTTCAATCAGCTCCTCTTGGGAAAAATTGCAGTGACAAAAGTCTCCTTTCTCTTGATGCTCTACAAAGATTCTACTTCACTCTGCCTCCCTTTGTATCCCGAGTGCCTACCTAGTGATCTGCTGAGGCGGCATCCTTGAATGGACACCTAGTTCCCGGGTCGCCTTCCAGCATCTTCTATAATGTCCTTCTGTCCGACGTTGTTTTTTTTCAGACAGGACACCGTTCAGATGCCTCTCCTTTGTGGAGAAGAGTGCTGCTCAATCTTAGGCAGGTGTCCGATTCTTGACTACCAAAAGCGGATCCATTTGCCTAAATATTGAAAAGTTAAACCGCACAGCATTCGTTTATTTCTCCCCTGATGTAGGCCACAATTTCTTTTCAACCTTTCTATAGCCTTCGCCCATTATCAACATTCCTTTTTTTGCTGAGATTGCATTAATGAATCTCCCTGCAGGAAACCCTTATTTATCTTTCTTGCTTGAGACATTAGTGCCAAGTGATTTTTGCAAAGCGCTAATCAATATGATCTTATTCAAATATATCGTTCCACGCTCTTTTTAGGAGCAGGAACACCCTACCACTTTCGTTTGATCGCAATTATACCTGGTGAAGATGGACCTTCAGCTCATACCGTTGCAACAGCAAAGCATCGAAACAAAGGTGAGGATTTGATTATTGATAGTGCAAATACCTATGGCCATAGAGAAGGATAGTACCTCGATTGATAGTTCCAACCTTTGGAATATGTTTCGAACCCACTTCATCTCATTTGACGGACGTATATGCGATTATTCAATCAGTGGCGCAAAAGACCTCACAAATATCATCAGCGATCACAAAATTGTTCATAAGAGAATGTATTAAAAGCGCTAGTTCGGTGTACCAACTGTGGTTATTGGAAGGCATGTTCGATAAACAGTCAGTCAGGAAACTACGGTGTGACCGTTCTGGAGAGGAAAGAAGGAGGGCTTGCGGGAAGACCACTTTTCATTCCATTGGTTTCTCCACCTTGTTCAAGTCACACTCGCTAGCAGCCGTTGTCATCTGCGAGTGATCCATTCGATCTAGTTTGTTGGACTCCAGCCTGATCCGTCAGTATACTACCTGTTAAATGGCTGTGTGGAGTCTGTTAAATAATTTAAAAATTCATCATCGAGGTCCAAGTTAACTAAATTTAATAGCTAAATTCTAAATTTAAATCAGTGAAGCGGTTAGGTGAAAGTATTGAAATCTTTCTCTGTATATGTTTTCCCTAATTAGGGAGTAGTCTTTGTAGTGTATAATATATATACGCTCCAATGCTTAGTATCCTTTAAACGTTTCCTGTTCTTTCATACTGAACATTGATTTCGTTCGAATCTACAAGTTTGTTTGATGTACTTACTCAACGACCCTTTACATACAGAGTGCTCAGGTTGATATCTTCACAATAAAAAGTCATGGCTACCAAGGCCGGAGGGGGGAATATTTTGATCTGCAGTTTCGACAACGCTCCAGCATCATTATTGCAGATAAGCCAATACCCCCAGCTCGGTAGTGTTGTTTCATACTCCGACTCAGTTATGGGTAATCTTCAAACAAGGAGGAAGAGACATAGGAAGAGTCAGTATCGTAGGCCTTTTCATTTTCCAGTCTAGACTCACTTCGTAAGCAAAAAGATGCTGTTTGGATGGGATCGTATATTTCCAGTAGATGATGCTGAAGATATTGAGGATTTGACGTACTAATAGAAAATTGGTATTTCCACATTTCGTAGTCGATGGGTCGGAGCACCACAGAAAAAATAAATAAACAATAATTCATGAGTTAGGTTAGATGCTCTGGAATCTAAATTCAGGAAGTTCCAAATTAACAGTACTTTTTGGCGTAGGCTTACAAGCAGTTGCGCACCACTTCGTTTGTCAGTTAACCCCGACCTTGACCAATAAAATATTGCATGTCTTTTTACGTTAACAAAGGCCATCAAAAGCTCTAATTATACAAAATCATTGCATAAATAATGAATAAACTTGTCTTTACTTTAATGATTTCCTGCGCAGCTCTACAGTTCCATTAGACCCAATTCAGACCAACTGATCCGGTTTACAGTTAACTCTAAACGCCGTCTTGCAGCACAAAGCTGTTTTTTGTTCTAGCTCATGGTGCCTGATGCTCCGGCTACTTTTTCTAGTTTTCATTACCAAAATCGTGTGCATTGAGGCTTCTAAACAGTTTGGCATTTTGAACATGCCATTCCAAAAGAATAGTTTTGGCGTGTTGTGCATCAGGATGCCTCCTCGATATTTAGGATTCCCAATTGATTGATCACTCTCCACCCCGCGCCCTTCAACTAGTCATAGTTGGTTTTCCGCGCACCGAGGTTACGACCTTAAGGAGGTCCAGCAATATCTGACATTCACTAATCATCACCTGCCAATTAATGCCATTTCATTACCAGATAAACAATTTCAGCCAGTGACAAACTGGTTTTTCTGGATGTCCAGATGTTCTTAATGCACTTTTAGGATTCTCAACTCTCAAGCTATTTACATCTCTTCTTCTTTGGTGTGAATTAATTTCAACCTTAAATGCAAAGCCATTCTATTCCCTTTCAGATAGTCCTGATGCTTCTCGACACCACCCGATTCCAGTAAATCTTCTTGTCCATCGGATAACCCCGACCGAGGCAACGCTTCAGTGGGAACTTCCACGTGAGTTCTACAAGCCGCGTTTCAAGTCGGGTATTGTGGGCTACCAGGTACGTTATCAGGCGACAAGACGTTCGGACTCTGAGGGAGATTTTACATCCATCCTTGTCTCGGCATTGCCACCTCTTCTTGTTAATATATCGGATCCGCAGGCTACCAGTGTGACGCTTCGCCACCTTCTACCGGAAACGGTTTATGAGTTTGCTGTGCGAGCTGTCTTCGTGTTTGCAGGAAACTCTGAACCTACGGAATACTGGAGTATGGTACAGGGATTCGAAACTCCTGGAAAACGTGAGTTGGACCCACCTATTTGATCCGTAGTAGTCAAATCATCTAGATATTGGCGAACAGGATCTTGTGGTTGATGTTGTGTTTGAACCACTTCAAAGCAGCATAATTCTGGCAATATGAAAATATCAGTCATCCCGACCGTTTTTCATTGTTTTCGAGTGCATATTTTGAAGCAACACTTGTAAAAATTGGGATGGCTATAATGTGAATTGACCCGATTAAAGGAGTCATTTATATAGAAAAATTGAAAGAGCAGTTCGGTCTAACTTATCAAAGTCTGCGTTGAAGAAAAATGTTCTATAACTCTCTTTTTCTAGAGAATAGAAGACTGTTTACAAAAGTAAATTGGCTCACAAAACTTAAATTTCTCGTTCAGCGTCCTCTAGTGTCGTTGAATGGCCTTGTCTATGATCCAGCATTAGACTCCTAAACTTATCTCCTCCTCGGCATGGGGTGATCTTGGATCACTTTCCAGTGCCGGACTAGTCTCTAAGTCCCCGCGTACCTTTTGCCAGGATTTTTCCGCTTCTCGTAATCCTGATCTGATGCCCAATAACGGATTCTAAGTCTATATCAGCTGTTGAACACTACTAGTATATTTATCTTGCAAGTAGAGGACGTTCAAAAGCCAACAGTGATCAATGTCTACGATGTCCGATGATTGCCACTTGTGTAAAAACGTTTGTTTTGGGCTCAGATAATTAAAACAAACTTGTGAGTTAACAGAAACCAAAAATTATCTTTCGAACAATAAAGCATGATGGATGAAATTTAAAAAAATATTGTAACGCAGGGATAACTGAAGGTTTGAGCTTCTAACGTCGAGGAAGATGCTTAGTTACCCAGCCCATTTGTCATTCCAAGTGAAAACCATGGAAATTGCCTCGCTAAAAAACTGCGAAAGTCTGATATTAAAAAAGAAGCAAGATATATCTAGTAGAGTTAACTTGCGAATCATTCTTGTCGATATAAAATTTCTCGATCAAATCACCGTAGTTGTTACCCATATAAATGATGTTGTCAACAACCATCCCCTTGAATCCCTTTCATAGGCTTATTACATCGGACCCTGGGACTGTTGGGCCCCTCTATGCCGATGGATTTTGAAGATTCTTAATTGCTAAAAGGGGCTGATAAATATGCTCTGAGTTTTAAGTGCATTCAACTTATCAGATAGCACTAACTCCAGACTCATCATCGTGCATCAAGTAATTGGAATACCCTTGTTTTCAATATCTGCACCGATTTTAGCGTCAACAGTAAAATTGTCTTCAGTCGCACTTTTACTTCGGATTTTTAGCTTTATAAGAACAAATGAGTTATCAAATCGTGAGCCCATTTATCACTCATTGCTACGTCTGTCTTACAAACCATATTTGGAAGAAGTTGGTTCTTTTTGCCTATTTGATACTGGAATGTTAACTTTTTTTCGCTCCCCAGTAAAGCAACCAACAAATCACCAATTTAGTGGTACTACGCACATTTGAACGGACTCTAAACCGGTTGATGATCCTTTCGACCTGATTAGAGCTCAAGTCAGTTTGCGCCCATTTTCTGCATTTGGTGTGAACATTTCATTCACTATCAAACCGGCATATCTCAGGGATTTTCCCCACAGACTTGCAATGTTCTTTACATCGGAGACAGTCTTAAATTTTCATAGTCCAAATGCAGTTACATACAGAAAGGCTTAAGCCCTATAAAGGTCAGAGGGTAATCCACTGGTACTGTACATAGATTCCAATTGATGGACAAGTTATGAACAACTGTGACGTGTTTGGAACTCCGCTGGAGAATGAGAGATAGGGTGCGTCAATGGGGTGCGCTTCTTTCAGCGGGTCAACACTTATCCAATATCCAAGTCTGTCGCTGTCCTGCTGGTCCATTTATTAGAACAGCTGAATCATGCGCGTATTTTTTTCTTCTAGTTCGACAAACATGTATTAGTACCGATAAGCATCATGTTCAAAAAGAACGCTAAATTTTCACAAAGATAAAACTCTTAACTAGTTTTAGAAAAGGTACAAATCTTATCTCGCCGTACGCACTTACGCCTTAGCACGCAAGTAAGGATTACGTATACACCAACCAATGGTCTCCCCAGGCGTTTCTGTCCTCCGCTTCCAAATGGATATAACCCAAAAAAATGGATATTATCGTAGCCATTTGTGTTCATTCCTCAGCTGTTATAGACGGACGAGCTTTAATTACTTATCTGGGGGCTTCAGACATTTAGAATGTGAATGCGGAAAAAAACATCAATTACATCTACTCCAATTAATTTTGCTTTCTTAGTTCTTTAATAGTGACGTCGACAATCAGTTTTCGTTCTCCCGATTGAGAAACTGGATAGAATTCTTGAAGGCCATTCTTGGAATTCCGTACAAAATTTTTAATTGCTTGATGATAATGTCTTATGGCAGTTTCCCTTTACCCCTCATGCTGGAATCCTACATCTTCTGCGTTGACCCCTGAGGATTAGCAATTGCTAGTCAGTTCTTAAAGAAGACGTAGTGATGCTAGGATTGTTATCTAACTATTTCCCATGCAAGTTACGTCTTACTACGTTTCTTCCGAGGTTGTCCTCTAACTCATGCAGAAACGCTCAAATCTTAAGTCCCTCACATTGAAACTAGATGAGTTAGCCTTTCTGGTTTCTGAAGCCTAGGCAAGTCCCTCAGTTGTATTGTGGATTGTTATAAGGAATCTACAGTCCACTAGACTTAGGATTATTAAATGTATTAAGACGACCATGATTTCAACACCCCTCTGATTTAGCCACTGCGATCGTTCAGTGTATTACCTGCTATAATTATTATGTTTACCAAGATTCATATGGGAACCTTAAGCAATAGGCACATATACTGAATCATCTATAACGCTTTCCTCTATTTTTAACATCTCTATAATTTTTAGAGACCTCGGGAATGAACCCGGGATGGTTGATTAGAAGGGTCGCAGGGTTTAATCAAGTTTAGTTGGGAGGCGATTTGAATTATAGATTCAGACTTGAAGTACTCTCGGGGTGATTCCTGGTGCCATAATAATCCCAATAAAACTTACATATTTTATCTAAAAGGTCCTGAATCGGCCCCAAGGAATATCACAGTAAGCGCCGTGATGTCGGGTTACCCCTCATCATCCTCTGATTCATTTGACGACAGGAGTGGCATTAGAGATGGCAAGAGCAATCGTGAGGTCGACGGCGGTAGTGCTAGTATCCTCGTTACCTGGCATTCTGTACCAGCAGTGGGCCCTCGAGGTCTTTATCACCTCTATCTCACACCAGCCAATGAGTTTACATCCCCTCAAGGCTCTAATTCGGCGCAGCGAAGATGGAGAGAGCATTCTGTGCCCGGGAGTCAGAATTCCACGGTGGTACATAATCTAATTACTGGACAGCCCTATTTCCTTCTAATGAGTGCTCAGAATCGACATGGACGGAGTCCACACTCCACCCTCTGCTTCTTCAGAACTGCTGATGGTAGGTTTCCTTGATGACCTGACATAAAGGTATCAATTACTGCTTGCTTATCATAGTTGAAGGAGTCAAGGGGAAAAAAATAAACGTAATCCATTTTCATCGACTACCTCGTTAAGATCGAGGAAATTTTAGGAGTCTTAAGCAAAATTTTATGAGGGTAATTGCTGGCAGGAATACAGAATTTTCCACCTGAATTGTCCCCGTATGAAGATAATTTTCATTCTTATCCTCTTGGACTAAATTCCTTCTTCGTCCTCTCAAGATAACCATCTTTATCCTTCCTCTTTATTCGAAATTATTCTTTCAGTTTTTCTCAGTAGAAGCGTTAGCCTATTTTTTGTACCTTGACAGCCCTACGAGCGAAGACCGCCAACTTGGTTTTCCCTTTGTAGACCTCGAGCAAAATCAAAGCAAGCTACCTTTTTGAGATCCCTTTAAGCACTAGTATGCGAATTGTCAAATTGAATACCGTTGTTTTTTTTCCCTCCTTAAGCATCTAAATTGCCTGATGCTAGACGTAGGCTACTACCTTCCTGCCATTATACGGCAAGATTAATGCGGATACTTAACTGGTCCACGCATTTGTTAATGTCACGAAAATTATTGACAGAGAGGTTGGAAGGGTTACGTATTACAAGGTTTGAAATCCTAGTTTCACAACTTGAAGTCACCAACGCTATCAGTTAGCAATTTATCACTCCTCCGGCTCTTGGAAAATCCACCGGTACCGATTATGCAGCAGGTCGGCCACGAATGCGCTGCTGAAAATTCCAATGGGTTGGGAAAAAAAACGAGAAGCCCTATGTTTTCACGGGCAAGAGGTCGGAGATCCTTCTCTCCGCTGACAAGCTGTTTGTCTGACAACCGCTTTTTGTTATTGTTAAATTTTTTGGGGATTTGTTGATTACCGGCGTTTTTTTTAACTATCGTTAATGAATGTCTCAAGGCGCTTCGAAACAAATGAAGTCTTAATGAAGGCTTGATTTCTTTGAAGTTGGGTTAATAGCAGCATCCTTTAATAAGTAAGATGAGTTTGCGAACTTTTCGACGATAGTCTAATTTTAAAAGTTATTTTCATTGAATGTTGTGAGTGTTTGGAAGGCTAAGAGTTTTAACTGGCTGTGTGGACGGAACCCTTTAAATTCAAAATACTTCATTAACTGGTTAAGGGAAATAGGAGAAATGGGAAGAAATGGTTATGTATCCCGCCCAGTGCTCTTTTCATATCGCCTTTATCGTTGGCAGCTCTGCTATCCTGTCGAAGCTTCGCCCTTAAAAGGTAGCAGACAAAGCTTTGGTGGCCCTCTTTAATTATTTGATTACTGACAGGGTTGCTAAGAGGTCAGCAAGAGTTTAACGAGATGGTCAGTCCTTAGAACCCTCTTCAAATCATCTTTGCCAAGGCCGTTATCGGAATGCGTGGGCCCTTCATCAGCTGTCCGAAGGTATCGCTGAAAGTACATTATTTTTCGTCAGCCGCCTCGTCTGGCTTCATTTGTATACTGCTACCCCTACATAGAGGGCCATTCAGCTTCTCAATCGAGGATCTCCCGCCTTTATATTTACCATAAACTGACTGATCACTGTCGATATTGCCTACAGTCTTCGTCAATCACCATTCCTCGTTCGCTTAGGAAGCTGGTATCACCACCACAGAACGACGATGATGCGCTATTAAGCGCCTTTCGATGCCTGGCTTTCAGACCCGATGCACCATCGCTTTATTAATAGGATATATTTCTGAATTAACTGTCTAGGTTAGTGCAACTATTGGATCCCGCGGCTTCCATTTGAATATTAAGTCCATATGAGTGGTCATTCAAATCGAATGCAACTGTGAGCTTACAGTTCATGCGGAACAGACTCACTTACTCTTATTTCCACCCCTCTATTTTTGGAAAATCCAGTCCTGCCTGCCACTCCCTCTGTTCTTTTTCTCACCCAAATGCCATAGTACTTTCTCAATGCTGGCTACGTATGAGTGTCGGTGTTTTCGACCAACTGGGATGTAAATCTATACCCTTAGCCTCCAAATGCAACAGCATTTTTATGGAAACAGCTGATCCTCGATTAAAAGGCTTTATTATTGGGTCAAAACTCATGTTTATACTAAAACGTCCATGAAATCGAGACCACCGTATCTATATACATAACCTCGTGTTTGTGTTACTATGTCTGCTCGCATTACCACTCCGTGAAATCGTTAATCATGATTAAATATTGAAACTAAAAAAAGTGGTTAGTCCGTGTACCGTTTATCAGTTTAGGACAGCAGTCTTATTAGAAGTAATACCTTGTTGAAAGCTGTGCCAAAACTGTTTAAGTGAACGTTTTCGCATAAATCAAGTCGTGAAAAGTAACTAAATAGATGGCGTTAGGCTGAACTAGATAAACTCTTGCGCGACTTTTGATGTTCGATGTTTCCTAGTATTTTAAAAATAATGAGAATGTCATCAGCTTGTCATGGTTTTCTTATTTTCTGATTTATTGTTGGAGGACTTGCGCATCTTCCGCACTTTCTAGGCGAGGGAGTTTTAAGATCACACACGCAAGGAGGTAGCTACTGGCTTTCCAATGACGAGGCGTTAACAAAGCAAAAAAGCAATAAGAATTGAAAATATCCTTACTGTCTGGTTCACTGGTGAAAATATAGTCTGCGCACTTACCACGTAGAGGAGAATCATCAAGGAGCGACACAGTGCCCGAGCACGCAGCATCTTGAATCAGCCAGTTTTGGCCGCCATAAATAAGTTCTAGAGGGGACGTTTTGAGCAGGAAATCCAGTACTGCCTTCTTTTGTTGCATATCGAGCAGAAGGCTGTTTCAAGACAACCAGCATCTCTGAGTATAATTACATGAAATTTAAGTAAAATGTCGTCATTCCTTTGCGCATGGTAACAGTGCGCAATCAGCAAGACCAGTGAGACTTAAAGCCTTATTTTCGTTTTGCTTACCTCAATATAAGTCCTTAGAAATCGAACTACTGTCAGTTGTAGCAAATATATTTTCAGAATAAAAGTTAAGTCTAACGATTTTATTTTGTAAAAACTTTTTAGGGTACCATACATATAGTCGAGGTTGAGTTAGAATGGCGTAAAGACAGGCATTGCAAATCCTTGGCCGGAGATGAAGTTATTTGGGCATTATTTGATAGAGCTGGCAGAAGAGATGCCTATTTGTTAGTTGAGTGATACCTTTTTGATGGATCTTTCTATGTGCCGGTTATTGCCACCGTGATTTCTTTCTCATCCTGTTATCAATTTGCAGGTAGACCCTACCTCCAATCTCTTTCAAAATGATTTCATCCAACAACCAATCGGGGATTTTTACAATTTCCCAATAAACAAACGTTATATTGTTGCCTATTCATTTTGGGCAGTAACTAAGCTATAAATCGTTTGGGCACCATGTCTGTTCAGTTCTGCCTTGTTCATTTTTATCCCTCACCTGGTTCCATGCCTTTTATAAACAAATCGCAATGTCTTGCTTAGCATACAAGTGGTTACGGAAAGGTACATGTTCGTCCAAATCGCTGATTTGTCATTTCCGGCCTCATCTGTTGCGCTATTGGCAGGCGAGAAATACACTGACTTCTGAATGGAAAAAGTGCTCACCATGGTACATACAAATGAGTAGCAGAAACGGTGCAATAAAGGAAAGTGAGGCATCGAATGTTACATAGTTTTAATCTGGTTCGGCTTGTTTGCAGGTCTTTAAAAATATCTAGGATTGTCTAGGTACCTTGAAAAGCAGTGAAGAGGGAAGTGAGGCCCAAAGAAAGCTAACTACAAAAATTGATGTATTTATCGTTTTATACTTGAGGCATTTAAATTTCAGGATGTCTTGTTCCTTATAACTTCCTGTAAGGTGTGCTTTTTTCTCCATTATTATATCTTAAATTTCTGTAAGGTTTGGGACTTAACTTGTATACAAGTCATTTCGGAATTTTTTCGCCAACTAAAGCGTATCAAAGTAACGGGCCATCCATTTCAGGTTTCATTAAAGGTTAGACACTTTCTTCGCTTTCTTCCTTTAAAATGAAGATCCTATTAACCTTTGAAGGGGATCATCTACTTCAGCTTCGATTCTTTCCAGGGTTTTTCTTCCACGAGGTCTTCTTCAGCTGTCAGTTAGTGTTTACTGTCCCTTTTACTTTAAATTTAATGTATCCTCTCTCTGTTGCAGATCGAAAGCGTCTTATCACCCTATTCGTCACGGCAACGGTTCCTAATATAGGATCTTTTCAACAAATTCGAATGTGCGCCCCCTGTAGAAAAGGGACGCACTTCAATCCAATTTCTTTCCTCCATACTTGGGAGGTTATATTCCGACAAGATTCAGGCAAATCAGAAATAAATAAAAAAACATTTATTTCGTCACAATACCTTTTTTACAACGGATGATTTTAACATACAAAAAAATAACCGTCACAAACTTACCTCAAGATCATAACACCATGTGAAGATTAAGCCATTGATTTTTTAAGATCGCTCTTTATTAGTACCCTCTTAATAGTTGATTCCCGCAAACACATTGCCTTGGCTAGCATCATCTTATTGGTGAAGCTCACTGTCTGTAAACTATATTAGGTACTTAACTTGTAACAGTAGTAATATAATTACTCTTAACTTTAAGCTGACGGTTCCGGTTTCATAAACCTAAACATGTTGAGTGAAAGCTATGAGGTGGGGAAGATGACTCCCGCAAGAATTCAACGCCTTTCTGAGGAACTTGATGTGCTTCTAAAGTCCTTAAGGTCTTCCGAAACATCTCAGCCTTCTGGAGCAGGTAGCATCCTGCCTGATCGACCAAATCAATGGATTCTGGTGTCAGCCATTCTTGCCGTCGTTGTAGTAATCATAATAATCCTGGCATTGACGATCCTTCTCACTCGACGTTTCACGCGGAATCATATTGACAGGGTCAGGAAGAAATACTATGGCGAAACAAACCAGCGGTAATTCGTTCATTTTATTGCTTATTTATTTATTAATCGGATTCGATTTGAACGTAAACAACTCTTTAACACTCAGGCTAAAATCTGATAGATTTGGCTAGTATGGATGTTATAGTTCTAGAACATTGACTTCTTAACCCGTGCTTTATTAGAAAAGGCTTTCAAAACCTAGTTCTTATTTTTTTCGATTTTAAAGGTAGTTATCTAGGCAGTTGAATCCCTCTTTGAAACTCATCCTCCATCTGGTAAGATGAATAAGTGAAACTCAATTTCGTGGTTTCTATATCAAATATAGGCTACATGTCTTGATGAAGAGGCATGAGAATGTAATTTTTTCCTATGGAATTTTTATTACAGATTACCTCAATGCTGCTCAGTAGATTCCACATTACGCTGGTTAGATTTCTTGTGAACTTCGTTTCTCCAACTGAAACCTTCCTCCCTTCATTTATTGAAACCGAGAGGATTTGAAAGTTTTTCACCTCAGGATAAACTCCCTCAGATGATGAAGCTGCTCTTCACTCGTTAATTTCAGAGCTTACAGAGCCGTTTGTTGAAAATGGCATGATATACTGTGCCTTCGAAAAGTTGGATATTACGTTGATTCAAGTTAATAAGCCTAAATTTATTCTACTCTACGTGATCTAAGCGTTGGAAACCTAAAATACGTAATATTACTTGAGATATGTCAAAAAATGGCAGTATTTGGAAGATACTTTCGGAAGACTCGAAGAAGCAAACGTTACAATTTTAAGTCTAAATTTGTTGAACCTACGTTTACGAAACATATGAGTAACTCTTCTAAGTACTTTGCATTCAATTCTTTCAAGACTTTCGGAAAAAGCTGAAATCAACTCTCCAATGACTCAAGTTAGTCAGAGCAGTCATCACTCTGGGTCTCCAAGTTGTTGTGACTGTCGATTTGCTCACCGAGTCGGAAGCAGTGGACTTGAGAGCCTCATGCATGGGCCTCCCACCCCTCTACCTCCCATGAATTTTGATGGCTCTGGGAACAGTTTCAATCCTTATACAGGCATGCCATTTGTCATGGCAGCTGGAAATGCAGGGAATCCCGTTTCAGCCTCAATGCACAACCAACCTGTCCTTGCCCACTCAAGAGGTCAACCCAGTTCCTCTGGCGTGCCAACCAGTCGGGGAGCGGGTTCGGAGTCTGACTGTCGCACCACTCCAATCGATAGCGATTTGGAGAGTGCCAAATCAGCGAATCTTGTTTCCGCTTACCCGTACCACCATCATGCTTACCAGCAGCAACATCACACCATGTCACCTGGGAGAATGCGGGTTTCCGCCGGGCCCCCTACACATGCTGGTCTCATTAGTAAGTCATAAAGTAGTGACTGCAAACGTCACAGCAAAGTCCAAATTGACGCGCACTGCCTTGATGATTAAGGACCCAATGCCTTGTCTTCACCCGATTAACCTCATGATTCATTGCTACTTGATCAAGGCTTGTTCTTTATGGTTTATTCTTTTTATAATAGGCAAACAAGACAAATGATAGATCAGCCTCCGAATATAGGAACTACATTATTAATATTTTTTCTAATATTTTTGTTCATGTGCACATTAAGGCCAAGTGAATCCTACTTAGGTCTGGTTGGTTAATTAAGTCGAACTATGAGAGGGAATGATTTGATTCTCCCATTCTGTCTCTAGCATTGATCCCTTCGGTGTCAGATGTCTTTCGATGAAGATTTACAAAACAGTTCTTAAAGAACTACACTCAAGCTAGAAGTTTGGATTCTATGCGTCCCCGCTGTGAATGTAGAGAAGTTTCATCACCCCTGAAGTTAATTTGTCGGAATGAAATCTGTTCCTTTTCACTGGCCGAAACATTTTGTGATTCCTAACATCCCTCAAAATGGGTATAAAGGATGGCTTAAGATAGCAACCAACTCAAAGAGGCTAGATATTTGAAATTTGAAATAAATTATATATTTAAAGGATAAATTTCTTTCTTGTTCACTTACAAAATTTGCAGTTGTTATAGAATACGGAGACTTCCACCAGACCTAAGAGCTAAAATTTCGTCGTTAAAGAGCGAAATGCATCATTCATTCACTGCTTTCTTAATGCCATTGCGAGGTGATGAGGAGAATTCAAGTAAATATTATTATCTAGAACCGTGTCCTGAGTTGAGCTTCCCAATTGAGAAGCATCGCTACAGCATGTAAAGCACAAAAAGGAGCTTAGGTGAACTGAATAGCCTCTTCGACACCCCTTTCTGTAGTAATATCAACCTTTATGGCCGAAGCCCTGATTTGATACCTGTTCCAAAATATTTGTCAACTTTGCTAATCGGTTTCGCAAGAGAAGCTGGAAGAAGAACTCTGTTTTGTATGCAACTGATTTAATGAATACCACTTAATAGAAAAATGTTACCGAGACCACCTTGACTTTATCACTTAAGTTATACAGACATCCTTCATCTAACGCCGTAACTTCATTCAAATTGACAATGTCCCGACTGACGTCTTGAGTTTCTGTCCTTGGATACCCAACGCTCTAGGTTTGACAACCCCTGAATGGCTTTGTTGGTCATGTTGGCTGGTTCCCGTAAATTTCTTCGCCTCCCACCGGGCCTATTCTTGTGAGAAAAAAGTGTTCCTAAACTTACTGTCTAAACGAACGGTTCATTGATAGTGGCCTTCATAAAGACAACACAGAAGCAGCTAATGCAGCTAGCATTTGGCTCTTTAGTCCATTCAATTGAGCTCATTTTAGTGCTCTTTCTACGGCTGACATTTTAGAGCTGTCCTATTAGCGAATCAAATGTGAGTCATAAATCTAGAAATTAAAAGTTGTTTGAATTTTTCTGATTGCCTTACCATGATATTGAGTGCACGTAAAGTGGACGAATATACGGTATGTCTTCATTGGAGCCCGGTTAGTTATCTGATACTTTTTTTAAATTGCTTACATTACAAATGCTGCAAATGGAGATCAGAATGTTCTAAGCTGGCACACAGTCGTTGAGCATTCAAGATTTCTTATTCTGAATATTCTTATTTACTTCTGCTATCATGCGTTTTAACCGTCAAATTAGCGTGAAAAGCTCGACACCTAGGTAAAGTGCAGTCGATCAACATATAGTTTTTAATAGCTGTCCCAACTAAGGGATCAACTTGATCGATTCCTCTGACATTGGCAGATGATACCACTGTTTGTAAGTCACGCAAATCACGTAAAAACTTTGCATTTTATAAATGCCTTTTTCTACTTGAAAGTCGAAAATGTTCACTTTACCACTTACAAGCATTTTGAATGCTCTAGCTTTCCACCTTTTAGTACATACACAATTTGAATACTTCTGTAGTCGCTCTTCGCCTTGGGAAAAGAAAAACCTCACATTACTTAATCCTGTGTATAGATTCACCGGAAATAAGACGAGATTTGAGCGGTGATGGCAAACGTCGATCCTTCCGAAATTATCACATCCACCAGCCAGTGCCACTTCCTCCCAAAATGGAGGATCTCTTTGCCTCATCCTCATCTTCGCCTAGTAAATCTTCAGGTCGTCCAGCCCTCCTGCTTCCCTATCGTGAAATGGGTCGTCTTGAGACCTCTCCAGGTGTTTTTACAGTCGGAAGCAGCAATGAATCTGCCGAGGCTTCGCGTTCTACAGCAGGAAGCAGTGGTTACGACAGTGGAGCGCCAACGAATACCACCATCCATCAGTTGAATCAACTCACTGCGGTTGGAGAAAAAGCACTCACCGAGTCTTATATGACTCGACAACCACTCCACCTTGATGGCCAGTCTGCGAACAGTGGTACACTTCCGAGTAAATTTAGTGGTCTGATTTCCATTTTTCTCATAGGATTTCTTATCTGACGCTCATTTGACGTCAAGTTCCATCAGATCCAGGTTTGAAGTAGTAGTGATTTTGTTGGACGCCCTCTAATCAAGTAAACAGTTAGTGGCTACTAACATCGACTTCTTGTACGATAGATCTGACTAATATATTAAAAACAGCTGATTCGTATGCAAATCAATAGCATCTTGAAAGTTATCTTTATTTAGGCGTCTTACATATGAGGGGTATTTTGCTTTCTGCTTTATTTACTAGGGTCATCCTTTGGCACTTTTAGGCCCTTAGTCGTCACCATTTAATACAATAAGCAGTGGAGTTATAAGTTGAAATGAGCCATCAATTCAAGCCAAAATCCCAGTTGAAATCGCTCAGTGATTCATTAAATATTGCATTCAGATGGCAATGCAATGCTATGAAGCTATGAGAACATTAAATTAGTGTGGTAACTAGAGCTAAATAACCTCGGTGGCAAACTAAAATGCTGTAACTAAACTTTGCATTTGCAGTTCCCTCCCCTGGTACTCCGATGGCAGAAAGTGAGCGCTCCACTTCCGATGATTTGCGATACCAGAACCACGCTAGTATCAAGCTCAATTCCGCCAACAATCTCCTCCCTATTCCCCGCATCTCTGCCCTCAATGAACAGAACCTCACTGTAAGTCATCTAGCATACCTTTTGGATAAAAGGTCAATGCAATTTTTATAAGAATTTCGGTTATGTGTCGTAAGCCGGGTGTAAATTAATTTGTCCATAAATTCGGTAGCCAAAGACTTAAGGCTGAAGTTGACCTGCGAGTTATTACCAATGGGATTTAGTTTTTTACTATCGAAATATCTACGAACTTGATTTTAACCCCTAAAGGAAGCTGGGGTGTATGGGTAAGGCGAATCCCTCTATTCACAGCACAATGGCTGTGACTTCATCGAAGCCCACATAAACACAAGACTAATGTTTCAGTGATGGCTGTTAGAAAAATTGTCTTCAGACGAAGAAAGTGTTGAACGCAGGTGGTATCTGGCGTTTTTATGCTTCTAACATGACTAAAAGTAATCAGACCCGCCTGATGGGAGAACATTTTCGGCACAAAAATGCCGAATTTAGATAAATAAAGATTGTGCACTTATCACCAAATATCCTCCAGTTTACAATAAGTACTTTTCTGGATAACTGAAGGATGATTGAGAAAGGACTCAAGCATAAAAGAGCTGTAAACTTGTATTAATGGGCTGATTGAGCAGTCGGATCCCATTCGTCCCATCGAAGAATTGAATGACGCTCTTCTGAATGCCTTTTTAACTAACTAGGGTATTCCGTTTTTGATGTAAATTTTAAATTGATAGCTATAATAAATCATAGATTGTGAGTCGTCATCAAATGTGTACAGTCTGGCTCTCTATGTCAGGTTCATGTCTTACCAACTTATGATCTCATTGTCAATCACTGCTAAGTTTAAAATTGCCAGCCATCTTCTAAATTACGTCATGATATTTATTGAGAATTAACATGCAATTTTATCCACAAATATGACATCGAAAAAAGTTCTCACGAGAGAGAACACATGAAGTGACGCTATCCATATTTTAGCCCGCAGTTGATACCTCTTGTTCTCGCGATGGGTTTAGTACAGTCCAGGCTTGCTATGGTTTAACAGAGTTTAGAAGGTTCAGCAGTAATTATTTCCGACACTAAGATTTACTAGCAGTCTTCGACGCTAATCAGGAGCAGTATCCGTACCGAAACCTCTTCAGTAATCTGAGACAACAATGCTTTTCTTCCTAGAAGGTATACAGCACGGAGGAACTGACAGAAGAGATGGCCAACTTGGAGGGTCTGATGAAGAACCTCACTGCGATAACTCAAAAAGATTTTGACTGCAACAGTGAACTTTGAAGAGGTTCACTTTCATTTAGATCAGAAAAGTCGATGATGCTTTCTCTTATCTGCAATTAAGGTAACTAACCGACGCCGACCAACCTACTTGCTAGCCTTCCTCCCGCGTCCCTATATGGTACCTCCTCACTTCCCTGACTGCATCTCTATATGCCTATTGTTATTACTGTTAGTATCCTTATAATTATAAAACTGCTAAGCAAATCAGTATGTAAATAGAACCTCCTTTCACTCAAGTTAGTGTCTTTTTCACTTCGTTATTTATCAGATAAGGCATCTTCGAATAGATAGAACATGAGATTGACTCTCACTGATTCACAAATTTCGGTGTTATTTGTCGAAAGTTCATGCTACATTTTGCACTCCTGTCTCGGCTTGTACCGGCCGGCTTTTCTCATGCAATATATGGTCTCTTCGGTGACGGTTTCAAGACTTTGCTGAAACATCATCTCTGAACTACTTCATAAGACACCTTATTCTCATTCGGCTAATTTAGATGCAGACTTCTTACTTTCCCTTCTCACCCGCACATGAGCCATAGCTTGATAATTTCAAACTCCCTCAGGTTTATTGAACAACTGTGCTAATCGGTTAGCAGAGAATGGCTAAGTACTTTTATCAATTCCAGACGCTCCCCTATAACATACTTAGTCTGCTAACATCATCACTACCACTAGAGCATTGTGATAGAATGAAAGCTCGATTCATTAATTTCTGATTGATTCGTCCTGTTTATTTCATGAGGTTCAAGAAATGGAGGCCGATAAAGAAACAGTCCTCATTTGTTATACCGTTCTAAAGCATCTCCTCTTTAAAAACATGGTGAGAAAGAGGTGTTTAGGTCCATCATCGCGTAAAGTGGATGATTGCTAATTGATAAGATAAATATGTTGCTTACCTGATGGAAGCCTGGTCATCTACAGGTTGGCCAAATATTGATAGAGGAATATCTAAATTGAATTCAAAACCATGAAAATGCTGGAGATACTAGTACAGACGGGCGTCGTCGAGATCTATAAAATTGGATGTTCAAGTGCCATCGCCGGCTGGGACTGGTTTATTGAGCACTACTAACCTTAATGATTAAGAATTTATAGATAGTAAGTTCGTTGGTTGCTTTTTTGGGATACGGCCAAGGTGATATCCGTTTGAGAACTCAACACCAGATGACTAGTGAGCCCATAAAGTTGCTGATATCATGAGACAAGTTTTTGTAGGCTGCAAGCTTAAAGGTGGGAAAAGTCGATTGAAAATTTAGCTCTAAGACTAACGCAATTGTAAAAATCTGCAGTGGATGCACAACTACTTACCGCAAGGCGACTGGGAGTGCTAGAACAGCGGCAATAGAATTCGTCTGAAATTTAAAACCTTGACCACAAAGTCATCTGTGCCAATGAACCACCCGAATGCTGAACCTTCAACGGTGACTATGTTTTCTACTAGGTTAACTGGAAAAAACATAATGGAAGATATGTGAAACCCAATCACTTCCATGTCATAATTTCTATTAGTAGTGTCAATTCTTATAGCAGATATTATTAATTTTTTAAACAGCCTCCCAATCAGCGTGGAAAAGAAGTCTTTCTTGGCATATAAACACATTTGACATAGTCATTTTGAACAATTAAAAAGAAGGCTTTCTTGAAATGTGTTAAATAGTAGGAGTTCGCGTTGAAGTGGATTGGTGGTGAAGCGACCGTACATGGGGTTCAGAATCCGCTGTGATGTATCCAGTGTTTAAAAAACCATCGATATTGGTTGATTTTCGGTCAATGGAGTAACGTTCGCATCACATTTCATCTGGTGAAGGCAGACCCAGACGTGCCCATCTCCTCCTGCGGACGCATTTCACGAAGCTGTTGTTCTAGATCATCAATACTGAAATTATTATTCAAACGAAGCAACTCTATTCAGTCAGTATTTTCCTGCCAATCGAGAATAAAGTATTTATTGAGTCTGAATAAAAAAATAGTACGTGAGTTCACTTGTACTTTACTTGCCAAACGATCAAGAACTTGTAGCTAACTGCGTCAAGCTCAAAAATGGAATTGTCACTTCAACCAATTATTTCCCAGAACTTCGTTAACTGTAATATCTTGGCACTGCGGCAACAAATGAGACGCCTCAAAAGTGGATCCAGGCCCAAAACTTCCAGGTAATACTTACCAGCCAGCAATAAAACCCTGAGTTACACCTTGATGTTGAGCATTAAGGATAGTGCGCATGGGAGAAGCCAATAGAATAAATGTGTTAACACAACAGTTTGAAAAAAATATGACTTATAAGGGAGATATTTCGATGCCAATATACTTTTCTACTTACGTGAAAGTTAATGTACCATTTTATTTCAGATTCGAACAAAATTTTAGTTTGCTTGATAGATTGTCGATTTTATGGGCTATTATATTTTCTCGATTGAATGGCGAAACTGCGACTTTAAAATTTCCCAGCGATTCACAAATATTAATCCGAGATTACTAACGGTTGGGCTTAGGATACGAGAACGTTGGTTGGAATGCCATGGTCACAGAACAGGCCTGGGGTCAAATGAATATCTCATTTGAAAGCTTGTTCCACCCCAGAAAGTCCGGGATTGCCAATGGGCATATCAAACATTTATCATGCAAGCTGAAAAGCTTCAAAATAATAAAGACAGATTGTAGTGTAACCATGGTATTACGTCGAAGATTCGACAATTTGAAATGCTTGAATGTTAATCCTAAAATTTTCTTAATCAGCGTATAGCTTTGATGTTGGTTCCGAATTCTTTCCCTACCAACCTACTGTAATTTATAGAGATTTTTTAAATATAGTCCAGTTTGCGTGTGCTCAACAAGCCATGCTTTTCAAACTGACGAAGGGTGATTGTGTTTCGACTACAAATTTACTGCAAGTTCTTTTCAATTTCGAAGTCCAAAATCTCAGAACGAAATTGATGTTTGATGTTTTTTCTGTTGCAAAGGCTCTTAGTCATCACAATTTGCTAATCCTTAGCATCTAGAGGAAAATGCAACCCGAAATCGGAACTTCAGATTATAAAGTCTCAATTGAGACCGCAATAACAGATAGATGGGATTATTCTTCGGCCTCATAAAAGGACCGCAGTTGTGAACATCCGAAAAGGCGTATTCTAATCGTGCTGTGATCTTCGCTGTGCGATTTCTAGCATGAACAATCCTAAGACCTCGCATTAGTGAAATATGACATTTATACTCTGGTATTTTGCAAGACGTCGTCTTTATTCTAACCATCCAGCAATAGGGGTGGGCTCTCAATGATTTAGCATCCCTTCCAGATCTGAACTTTTGATTACTATCGCTCCGTCTTTAGATAAAGCGAGGGTCAAATTGAAAGCTGTCAGTAATCGAATAACTTCTGATAACCCATTTGTACTTCGAAAATATTATGCTTGTCAATCGTCCTTCAATAAGCCGTACCTGAAATTAATTCAAAGCGAAATTGATAAACCGCCAATCGACAGGTCCTGACCTGCGAAAAACTAGCCCAGGATTATAATTTTGCTCCTTTTGCCACCTCGTTCGCTAATTTCCTTATTAGCTTCAAACTGAACTATTCACTTGTCCTTCGTTTACTCGGCTAGCCATGTTACAAGCTTCATTCAACAGGACACTGGAAGTTGAATCTGTATTTCAGGGCTTTTATTTGGAACGCGACAGCTTCAGTTAATAAAATCTCGAAAGCATCATGACCGTTGGGTCAGGATAATGAACATAGAGGAACTGAAATCTGAGATTCAAAATACATTTACAACTTTTCCAAGTGAAATTTTAGATTAGCGTTCATGGTATAAGCTAGATATATAAGTTTCATCAATGTCACAACGGCCTATATTAAATGCAAATTTATCCCTCAAAAAATAATCCCAAGGAGTGGATAATAACCTCGGTGCATCTATAATGAAGACTTGCTTTTGTAACGTTCATGTTGGGCCTGAATACATGCAATTTGAAGGACCAGATAGTTACGCAATTCTTGTTTTGAATATTGAATATAATGATACTTATGAGTACACTCTGACTACATCATGGCATCTGATCCTAGTACAAGATTCATCGATGTTGAACAACCGTAATGCAACTTGCTTGCACGACTGAGAAGAGCGTTTCTAATTAATGTTAACACCTATGCTGAGACAGCACATTTCCCATGACAGAAAATCTCCGATTCTCCCTGAAGCCTATGTTTTTCTATGGTCTTATTATCACCCAAAGCAGTTAACATGACACTAATTTTGCAAACTCGATGACGGATGATAGCTCAGAATGCATGTACCCCACGATCTGTGTGTGGGTTGTTCCGTTTGCGAGTATCGGGTTGGGCTTGCGGAGCGGGAATAAGGCGAGAGGCTACTGGCCTAGGCCATGCCAGTAGGAAGAAGGCTTGTGTACGTGGTCGCTATTTACACACTGCGACGGTGGTGTATGCATGTGGTATGTTACGTACTTATGACTAAGTAGGACCTCACGGTCGACAAGGCAGAGACGCTAATAAAGCAGCAGGTTGTAGTTACTTAATGTTTGGACCTTCTTTGAAATTAGGAAAACGCATTCCCGAAACACTTTGAAAGGCAACCTTTTCTAATCAAAAGCTGCATCAGATGTGTGTGAGGCATAAAGATAGCCGAACAGGGCATTGCTCTGAAATAGGGATTGGTGTAGGAAATACAGCCCTAACTTAATAGCTGACTACTTTGCTGGATATATATTATCGCATTAGTCAGATCACGTCAAAGAGAACCAGTCGTATTTCAAAGCCGAATGAATGGAAAGTAAATGAAGGGCAGTAGTAAAATGGCAAGATTATACCAATAAGAAAGCGTGCCTGCAGACCAATACTAAGCTTACAGTATATTTGAACTCTCCTGCTACTTAATTTGCTTGCACTTAGTCTCAGTTTAACAGGTATGTCGTAAGGGCTTGCCCTGCGATTTCATTAAACATCAACGAAAAGCAGATATGAAGAAATCGAGAAGTGTTGACTCTTGCTGGTCCAGAATCTTTGCCATGCCGTCATCTTCACGGGGCTTCGAATTGCCAAATGTAAAAATGCCAGCACTACAAAATCAGCCATTTCAGAAGCCTCTATTCACGGTGTGCTCCACCGCACCACCACTGCGGATTGAGCCTCGCATCTGGGAATAGACGCTATTTCAACTGCGAGAAGTGTTAAAATTTTGCTGAAATCGCATCAACTTCCATTCACTGGGACATTTTTGCTTTTGGATGCTTAATGCTTGCTCACATCTTAACAATTGCTAGAATGAATATGCCAAAATTTTTAGTAGCAAATGTGTCAAATATCGGTATTGAGACAACACTGAATTCCTTGTATTTTAATTCGTTCTGGAACCATTACCAACCTAGTCATTCGATAGTCCAAAGTGCAGCGTGTATTAGCTTGAAAAAATAAACCAATTGTAAAGAAAAGAAAGTAATTTGTAGTTTGCGGGGCCATAAATTGTAGTCCAATTTAACTTGTGTACATCGCTCCTACGTGCTAATCTTCCACTTGAGCCGAAGAATACAATTACCACGAAGGAAGGAGCCCTCCATGCACTTATTTTATTTAATTTTGAGTACATTACGGGGTACAACATGCTTTAGTCATTTGACAAGCTGAGGGCATTAGAAACGGATTCAACTGAGATTCGGCATCTTTAAGAACTGGAATTACTGATGCCCAAACTTGGTACGGGTAGCGAAAATGTGAAGATGAGCAAAAATATCCGTATCAACATTTGATTTTATTCGATGCCTCCCTCTTGAAGCAGCTAAAAATACCAGTTTGGAGAACAATTTAGCATTTCGGAAGTCGACTAAACAAAACTTTCATTTGCGATCGTCAACTAACTCTTTGAGAAATAAACTGCAGAAGAGATATTAGAGACTAAGAGGTCGAAGATTTCATTGAAGGAACCCATAATAAAAATATTGAAACATCTTCTGCCAGTTCTCTTGACGTTTTTGGTCGAGAGCATGTCTAAAGAGGTTTTTGTGTCTGCCCGGAAATTTTACCAAGGTTTCTTTACCTATCAACAGCCGCGTCAGTCACTGTCTGTCTTGGATTTCACTTAGCTGTTTACTTCTTCAATGACCTTTTGCTTCACGCCCACAATGCGCCGACCGGACCTACATCAAACCACGGCATCATTGGATTAGAACTTGTCAGTTGGCCTGCATTTCTTCAAATAGGCTCGGCTCCTTATGGAAACAGCTCTTTCTGATCTCAGATTGATTTGAATTATGCTTTCAGTTGGCTTACTCTACGTGCAGGCAAATCGCCGTTTAGCAAGCCACCTAAAGCTAATTCATAGGTGGGTGCTGAATACACTTTTCTAACTAGCGTTTCAATTCGTTGTCAGTGGCATCGTTCGACTCCCAAGAAAACAGGTTTTGAAAGATCTATGCATGAATTGCCTGATAAATGAAGTACGTGCGCGTTCAACTGAACAATTCCCATTAGGGACAGTGGAACATGACGAATGCATAGTTCAGAAGTCGAAACCGAAGGATCCGGAGTACTTTTTTGTTCATAATCATAACCATGAAAGCTCAATCAGAATGCACAAACCCTAAAGTATCATGAAACCCATTTAGTTGGCAGTCTGCTGAATACCACTTGACTTGATTGACTTGATTAACAGGCTGCCGCAGATTTTCGACACACAAGCGCTATCGATACCAAATGTCATGGGCTAATACCTATATACATAAATCTTTATGTCAGGTAATCGATAAATACAGGCCCAAAGAAGAGAGCAGAAAAGTAGCAATTTGATCCAATCGGTAAAGTCTCTCAACTTATCATCAAAGATCTAGGAAAGAGTGGCATTCGATTGCAGGCTTGTGGTAGGCTTTGCCATCACTGGAGTAGTGATCGTGGGAAAAGTTGTCGCTGTTGTTGATGTTGTTGTTTTCGCTGTTGTCGTAGCTGTTGTTGTTGTTGTTGTTGTGGTGGTGGTGGTATTAAGTTTCATGATTTCAGCCCAAGAAATTGAGCATCGACCATATTTAACAGCATCTCGAAGCTTTCGACAGAACATACCAGGACAACATTGCTTGGGGATGTAGTCACCGCAGGTCATATCCAGACCCAAACAGTCCTGTGCTAAAGGAAAAAGAAGAACATTTGACAACACTCGCCCTTTACTAGGCCGTGGTCAATTTATGAGACAAAAAAGTGGTTTTGTCCTCAGATATGATAGACCCAGATGGTCAGTATATCGCCAACAATCTTTACGCTCAGACATGGCCATAAAATCATGCGCAAATAAGTGAGCAATTAAAAAAAATTGTAACCAAAGAGGGCTTAATAAGAACTCCACTAAATTTGAAGACCTGAAACAAATTTAGTTGATGTAAGTTTGCTACACAACTTTGCTTTAATCTTCTGATGTGAAGACCAACAGCATTTATAAAATGTAAATTGAAGTATTAACTAACTTACACTCGACACCGCGAAATCCAAGAGAAGAGATGAGGCCTAACAGCAATAAGATCATAGTAAAGTGCACTATGGGGCGATTCATGATTGTAACAATGTTTACTGCGCAAGACGTCACGTGCTGGTTGAGCTTATTGGACGAACGTATGCGGGAGGATCTTCGACTAAATGAAGCAATGTACCAAATATTATCTACTTCCAACATAGAATTCGATCCAACAGCCAACAAAATTCGCCAAGGGGCCGCACTAAATACTTCATCCTCATTAAATTAATATCAATGAAAAACAAGAAATATTCATTCTCACGTGGCGGAGAGTTAGAAGGTACGTCTGGACTGGATCACAGGTTAAGATAAAAGACCGACCGTTGGCTGCTTTTCCGGACGCATGATATGTCCGGAAACAGGAAAAGTGATTTCATTTCGGTTATTACAGTCAGAAGATATAGCCAGTTTGTTGGACTTATGGAAAGCCATGTATACTGTTGTTTTCGAATTCCGTTAACTTCTTCTGGTAAAGTTACACTTCAAAAAGTGTGATCAGAAGATGATTATTGCATTAACAATCCAAACTCGCAAGCCAAAATACTTAGAAGAGCATTTGACTTCTTGGATAGGAGAAGAAATGTGAGCATTTCAAGCTATTAAAGGCTTAGATTCTTTAATTTTTTAAGTTTTATGCCTGGAGTGAGAAAAGCAAGGTTTTACAACCAGACTCTTAACTTCGATGTCGCTTGAGCACTGCATCCATAATATCATTCTTCTAGCTGTGTTCTGCAGGATCAATCACTGGAATGTACTGAAGTCGCCATCAATAATAGTGGCCCACCAATTTGCAGCTCTCTCTTCTAGACGGTTTTCTGTGCGCTCAACCTAGAATTCAGTCTGCGGCTGCTCTAGACCTCCCTCTTTTCAGATTCACTCGATGTAGTCCTTAAAACAGCCGGAGAGACAAAGCGGCACACAATCCCACTATAGTTTACGCAGTCTTCCTAGTCTATTTCATTCAGGCCTGCGGAAATAGAAGCATAACGACCCACTGTGGCCTCAAAGGCCCAGGACTTTCGGATACTCACTGAAGACTACTAACCTCTCCGTTAAGAGTTATAGGTGCTAACTGAAGTGTTCCTGGCAATGCTTTTGATTAAGTTTACTGTTCCAAAAAGCCTAAATTGTTCAACCGTTGCCAAATGAAAACCTGCCTTCAAAATAATGCCTTTATGGACTTCGCAGTAAATTCTTGTAACAATACATTTCAAGTGATCAAAAATCTATCATTTACATAACGAGTATCTTAATCGTACGCTACCGGTGTGCATTGATGCACATGTGGAGCGTTGTAAAACGACAGTCAAATTGCGCATGTAGCAAAGTATATAGTTGATATGCTTGACATTTAGTTAACCCAATAGGCATGCGCGCGGCCGTCCTCGTTCTCCTGGTTTGCTTTTTAGCTCCGATCAGATCCCGCAAACGTAAATTCATGGTTTTATAATGAAAAATATTGGCTTGCTTTATACATCAGCTTGAAGCACTTGACCCTTAGCCTAGCAGTGGAAAACTCGATGCGAAATCAATGTTATGGTGCTCTAATGTACTGGCGGAATTGGCGTCAGAAAAAGAATTAGAGTAGAGCACATGACCCAAACAGAGCCAATCGGTGAAGTTGAATGGATTTTTTCTTTTTAGACTGCAGGGATCTTGGTGAGCCTTGCAGCAGGACCATCTTTTCCCCTTGTTGCGACGATCTGGTCTGCGAATTGTATGGTTTCGCGACTGGAATATGCGTCAAATGCTTGAGCCGGAATCAATTTTGTTTGCATGATAGAGAGTGCTGCTCCGGAAATTGTCGCTGGTACCGATTTTGCGCCTAACCGTGGACCAAGTCCTCCTTTGCCTCTAAATTCCTCTAAGCAGACTCAATAAAGAACTTTTCCATTCGTACCTACTTAATGCATTAGCTAAACAAATTCTGAGGATCTATTTAGAACTTAAAGTAGCCCATCAGGGAAATGGAGTATAACAAATCCTACCAACATCTACCTAAACTACTTCAATTACTCCAATTAAACAGTTGCCAGATACCTTCCATTGAACTGGTTGATGGAATGCAAAATATTAACAGCTTTTCGCCCTAAAAATAGCCTTTCTTCTAACATGCTAACCTAGTTACATTTAAAGGGCATCTTCTTCTTGGAAGATGATCGAAGGCTTTTTTAGGTTCGACAGAGAATATGACCATTCTATTTAAATACTTATTTAAAAGACGTTTTGATAAATAACGCAACCAACGGCTGAAGAGTCTCCAGAAAAAGGAGAAAATTTCTTAATTCGTGGGAAATTTACTGAACAAGAGAGGTGGAAAGCCCATCTTTTACCGATATTAAAATTAACAAATTAACTATTAATGTCACAAAACCACTCAACCTCTAAACTCTACCTAATCAACTTTAGTATAGAATTGATGAATCTATTGTAATTCAAAGAAACATTCTGCAACGAATAGAGACAAGGCATTTGGTAGGGTTTAATTATAAAAATAGGTTCATGGCCATAAATAAATATTGTCTGGACATGCTTGCGCCAATTGTTCAAGTAGAGTGATATTGCTATTGGTTCCAACTGTATGCCTTCGTGCCCAGTTCTGACTGTCACGATCGGCTCATGTCTGCACTTAGTAGGTTCATGACATAAAAAGAATCCAAAAGTGCAATGTTCGCGAGGCAGATATGCCTGTGTTTGAGAGAGCTTGTTGTCATTTGGTCTTAGTGTAGAGACTTTATGCTGACTCCTTCGGTTCTATTTGATTGGACAATAAAGTCATGGAGCATATGGAGGTGTGCTTTTATGGCTGCATCACATTTTTAGTGCTTCTAAACAAGTACAAAAGGAATCGAGCGACTTTCAAATAGGCAGGGAGAAACAATGATAATATCCAAATCCTAATTGTCAAATTCTCATCGTATATCTACAAGATCTATGAGGTTTACGCTGGACGTATCTGCCTTATGATATGCTGGTATCCCAGTAAAGGCGGAGCTAAAGTGGGGAAAGATATCGTTTGATAATTATTTTCATTCGGCAACTGATATGTGCCTTAGAAACTAGCTGTTTCAATTGGACTAATTGCGTATGTGTGCGGTGGCAGGATAATGTTGGTACAAATGCGTAATTTGAGAAAGTACCTTAAAACATTTTGGGCGCTTAGAATGATAATAAGTTATTATTCGAATCATAGTTACGGCGACATGCTCTTCATCTACGTTACCATGATCAATTCGTGACAAAAAGAGAGTGTAATTAAGGCTGAATGAATCATTTCCATGAATTACATTCATTTTTTATTTCAAGTACTTTTCGAAGAGACTGTTACAACGATCGCTGGTCAGAACATATATTTACAGTAGTTCATTATTATGAATACAGCGGAAAGCTTCAGCAAGAGCTATTTGAAACCACTGGAGTTCGTCTGTCAACTAACCTTGAAGTTCGCATCACCTGGATCTGGTAATAATATTAACCCTCCTTAGAATGGTTACTGATGAATACGTCTGCTAGGATAGCCTACGCAGACGTTAATAGATTGAATTGAAATCACCTTGATTTTTAGTGATCATAAAGACAAAGTCCCCACTTCGAATGACCCTGTCTTTATTCGCTCCATATATTGTTGCCGTCAGCAAAGACCTGGAGAATGTACCAAATCTTCAGCCAAATCGTCCTCCTTCGAAATCTTCGGCTGCTTTTCTGGCATAGATCACCACCATCTATGGGTGGACCTGATATTTCTTTCATGGCAGATTTTAATACCTCTCTTCCTCGTTCAGCAAAGTCTTCTTTATACGTATGCAGGCTGCCCTGTATACGATGACTCAATAATGTCTCACGGCGAAAATTCCAGCACAACCATCGCTGATTGGTCTGATTGGTCTGTTTTAATAACAAGAACGGAAGCGTTGGCAACCTCATAAGTTTACCTACCATTGCAAAATGTGGCCGTTTTGGGAACAGGACAACGATGCCTTGGAAATTGGACAGGTCTAAGCGGAAGAAATGAACTAGTCATTTCACATACATTAGTTCTATCCTAATACTTACCCTTGCATTGTAAAGGCTTGCCATAGACTATAACCTGTTCAAAACAAAATGGTAGGGAAAAAGAGAGATTTTCACCGAGGTAAGCCACAGTGATGAATCAGTTTGGCTTTCCATCAATTCACAGACATGACCTCATTCTAGTTTATCAATTAGGACTGATAAAATATTGTGAAATATACTAGAATTGCAGACAGGAAAGGCACTGAATTACTTACCAAGGTAATGAGTTAGCAGAAACAACGAAGCCTGCTCATTATCAACCCACAACTCCCAGTTTGATTCCCTCAACGTCGCGTCGAGCGGGTGTCTGTAAGACCAAGTACGATGTTGCTGCGATTGTTCAGACCAAATCGTGTTTTATTGAAAAGGCTAGCGAGCTCCACCAGTCAAAGCATCGGTGCATAAGATTTTGGTTCTCAAGTTCGGTGGAAAATAAGGCTGAGGACAGTGGAAGATGATGAAGAAGACGCATCCAAAAATAATGGCAAAGAACCTATTTTTTGGAAAATTCGTCAGACTATTCTTCGTTCCTAAATGTGAAGAAGACATTCATTTATCAGGTGCATTTGGAGGCATAGAACACGAGATTAATAAAATCGACGAGTTGAAAACAGTAGTCGAGGCTGCTGAAGACGTTCTCTCAATTTCAACGCAACCTCGAAAGTATTTGTGCGTAGTGATTTCTGCTTTGGTACTTCGCACAAAAAATATTATTTCGGCAAAGCAGCTGCAAAGCTTTATGAAAATGACCTAAGACTCGCTGGACTAATTTTGAAATGGAGCAAATGGTGTGCGATTCAGCCAGTTGATAGACAAATTTTCAAGACCGAAAACTCAAGGTTGATAAGAAGACAATCATAACTGCGGTTCTTTGATGGAGATGTGACGTAAGAAAAGTCGATCATCCAGACCACAAGTAAACTGAGTAGTCACGACGGTTAGACCGTGCCCAAACTCTTTGTTTGGGCAGAGACAAGCAAACAGTCTGCCAAAACGTTGCAGACAACTTTCGTGAAGCTCCACTTTTTAGAGTTTAGTCTAAATTTATATATACTGTTATGATATAGCCAAACAAATGCGTAAAAACCTATGTACTTTTTATTGCAGTACTACAGATTCATAGAAGTGCGAAAAAATGGAGATCAAATTTACGCATCTAGATGTGCATTACCACATGGATCAAAGAGAATGTTGATAACAGTTAATAGATATGTTTCTTTTATGGTCTAAGCGGATAGAACCGAGTGAATTATCATAGAATCTCTACAAAGAGTATAAATGATGACTTTCCCGTGAAGGGAAAGTATGATGCTTGAGTGGTTTCCATAATCAGAAGCTATTACTTTGAAAAATTGATCATTAAATGGAACGGAATGCCTTCAACTCGAACATTGTGGAAGCAAATATGTGAGAATACCTTGTGATTGAGAAAAAAAGTAAACTAGACCCCATCTTCATTGACCAAACTGGTCACAGATGAGAACTAAAATGCGTATTTCGCGGTCTAATGACCAGAAGAAAGGATTATTTATTATAAAATGCCTTCGCTAAACTCGTTTAGTTATCTCTAAACGACCATTGCATCAGGTGTCTAGCCTTCAACTGTTATCCGCCTAGGCTCACCTAGCGGACCAAATATTCCCTTGCTTGCAAGCGTTACACTATCCTCTAACCCTCTCATAGTCCAAAATCAGCAAATTCTCGAGGTTTCTTACAAACCCCTAGACGCCACTATCAGAGTTGCTGCTAACCATAGCTTACTGCGAATGGAGGATGAACATAATCTCACGGTCCCAAGAGCAGGTGTGAGGCGATTTTCCGGACCGAAATGAACTTAATGGCATTAGAATCTCGAAAATCTTCGTAAAATATGAAATCCTCCGCTCGGGCTTATCTAGGAATACTTGGCTGGCCTCAACATCAATGCTGATTAGCTTTCATTATCTTGTGATGATGCAAAGTAATGGGCAAATAATCACCAAGGCCAAACCTAATCAAACGTAGGGAAGGTTAATGAATGATCCATGATCAACTAAACGTTGACGAATCTCAACCCGGAGGATGATAATTTCATATAGTCTTTCTATGACAGGATGTGGTGTAAGGCATCGTGTATTATTCACATCTTTTCTTCTTCCACGATTAGAGTGTAGACTTGTTTGACCTCCAATGAGGCTATTAGTAAAACACAGCCATTTACTGATAGCAAGTAAAATGATGCAAATGGAAACTGATACTCTTTGAACTTGAGAATTGATTTCGAAGGTGGCTGCATTTTCGTCGCATGTCAAAGGCCCTATTGAAACTTGAGAAATGCGATCTTGCAATTTTAGTTGGGAGACTAAAAAGTGACTGCTTTTTTAATAGCATATAATATTCGTACAGATGTTTTAATCAAGACATGGTGGTCAGTCTGAGAGAAATTTAAAATCCACGTAAATGAAACCCAAAGCAATGGACGTTGAGAGCAGATAGAAGGAATTTCAAATAGCAGAAATCCAGGACTGATCTTAGGAATGAAAAATGCCAAAGTGCCTGAAACCCTACCCTTATCCACTCGTGATGCATGAAAAAATCCAGTGCGACCAGTCCTTAAGGAGAATCTAGTGAGCCACACCAGTATTGCTTCTAGTTAATTGAAGGAAAGCGATGCTTGGTTTGAAAAAGTACTAGATGGGAGAAACGAAAGCAGAAGGGAGGCTGCAGAAGGTGGTAGCGTGGTAAAAGGAAAAATTCGCAATGAAGGGAATAACCTGATCAGTGTGAATAGAAAGTGGCTAACCCCTAGGTTCCTTTTTGTCCTTTGCGCAATTTTCCTACATTAATATCATTGGAATGACCTGTTTTGACAGCCCACTGACGCATATTATCTCATCACGTTTCTAGTTTCTACGTATGATTCAAATCGAGGAGTGATATAAGTAGGAACAGTCAGCCAATGCTTGGTATTCGGTTAACGCTGTATCTGAGTCTTTTTAATTAGCCGTAGTGAAGCTCAGCAAACCAAAATAAATTTCGATGTTTCATGACGGAACTTTGAGCCAGCTTCAAGTCTCTGGACACGTGATTTCCCAATGAAGACCCGAACACGCCAGCACAGAAAGCATTACCCCCAGAGGTAATGATAGGGATCCAGTCGATCGCTGCCAGCTGAAAAGAGCAACCCTAATCACTTCGCGATACTAAAAGGTTTACATTTTATGTAGTTCTATTGTAAAACTTGCCTCGATCCGAATTGAGGCATCTCTTTTGACACCATAATTTAACCTCTGGTCCTCTGGTAAAGAATCACGCTAAATTCGAAAACATGCAGCTCGGTCTCATTAAAATGGAATCAATCATTGCAAAATTATATCAAAATTATATCAAACCTACCCTCAACCTCCTCGTGGTGACCACCAGTAACCCCAGGGGCAACTCCGGGGGCTATTGAGAGGGTCGGATGGATAGGACTAATCACCCACCGGATGTATAAGATTAGATTATGCCAGCAGAAGTACAACTTCTTACAGCTTGGTAAAGGAGGCACGACGGATTTCTGGTCTCAAACTGGAGTATGGAGTACACGTTCAAGTAGCTTTGAATGGAATCTCCGCCAGAATGTTGATTTTTGGAGGAGATTTGAAGACAAACGAATTCGGACGAGGTGGCTCGACGAAGCTGAATTACTACCCGTACGATGAAGCCATGCCAGAGAAGAGACCAGACAAACGAAGACGTCAACAAACGTTTTTACTGTTCTGTGTTGACTGTTGTGCTTAATTGCTACAACAGCTATTTGTACTTCTCTTGTACCCCCAATAAGTCCTTGAGACTTGCCCTAAGAGGTGGAGAGAAAATAAAATAAATAAATAAATAAATAAAACAACTTCAGCATCAATCCAGGCTCGAGGTATAGGCACTTATTACTGATTTCTGGTATTTTTGTTACCATTTTCAGCCAATGCGTGCGTGAGTTACAAAGCATTATATAAGTCTCCAACTCATAGAGTTATATCTGATCGGGTTCCGAATTATTGCATCACACAGCACAGAGGCAAACGCGATGATGTAAGGGGTTCAACATTAGGCATCTACGGCCTATTCCCCCAGGCTGCCACTGTTATCACTTGTGTTTCTGAGTTTACTAAAAGCGCTTAAACTTGACGTGATTTATCTTCGCCAAAAGTCACAGGATTGATCACCTCAAAGAGGAAATCGGAATGGGAATGCAAGTTACCTCAACAACTACAATACTATAGCTGATTATGCTTCATCAATTTTTCTATCAGGCATTCTTTCATTGGAAAGATTAAAGGTAAAAACTGCAAATCAAAATAAAATCAAACGTGATCTAGTTCGTTATAGTTCAGACCGGGAACTTGTTGGAGTTTATTTTCCAAACAACTACTCCAGAGTTCACTGGTAAGCATTTTCGATTTGCTTCAACACTACATAAAGTATCACACACTTTTCTGATAGATCTGTTCTTTAAAACAAACTTTTGCACTCAATAATAAGAATGAGGAGAAATAAAAGCGCCTTCGATGACCGCCATTAAATGTCGACAGGTGAATAACCTGTTCAAAGCGTGATAACTTGTCTATAAGAGAATAGCGGATAATGCCGATCATGATATCAATCATGCTTGTAATTTATTAGTAGGAGAAGAGGTTTTTCTACGAAATAAAGGAGTTGTATTTCTGAGGAGAGGGCAAATGCGTCGTGACACAGCTTGTAAGCCTGAGAGGCCTTGACAACACGAAAACATCTATACTTCCTCTGACACAAATAGCAGTCCGTGAAAACGATGTAGTCTCCACCGATAGGATTGGAACAGCAGTATATAAATACTTGGCAATTTCGATAATAAAATTAGCGTTGGTCACAGGCTAGTTTCTAACCATCTTAACGTAAAAAAAGATTGGATCTTACAAGCTCCGCGTCTAGCTTCATTCGCCTGAGCAGTGGCGATGAAGATGAGATCAGAAACTCCGGAAGCCAGGAGACAATGTTCTATTTGTCAATTTATGGCAAAGAGCCAGAAAACCTGGACGCATCCACATAAACAACCACTCAACTTGCACTCCGAGTATAAGTCGCTCACTTGAACGAAACTGTAAACGGTCATGCAACAGCAGTAGATGGTTCGGCCAAGGCTGTTTCCATCAAAAAAAGTGGAAAGGATCTAGATGCAAGGGTCAAAACACAATGAATTCCTAGCCCGAAAAGAGTCCAAAACCATTTTACAGAGAAAATGGTATAGAGATGGCAGAACCATTGTAACGAAATTATATTTGCTCTTTTCATTCAATTTTTAATTGCCATGAATTGCGATGGAGCGCATAAAAATGAATATCCCTTTTGGTACGTCCCCGTCAATAACCAAGACTTTATTACTGGCAACGAAACTCTCCCAAAAGTTTGCATCAGCACCGGACAAAAATATAGACGCGTCCAAGAGAGGGGAAAAACTGCCTTTTCCAAGCGACCGACGTCCATCAAGAGGACCGTCATTGTAAAGGGAATAAGTAAAAGAGCCGACCAACAGGTCACGTGCGCATCAGTCATGAGTTGTCATGTCAAGAAGATAAGGGTGCAACACAATAACAGCCGTCATCAGCGATAGGGAAGGGAGCTTCAGAATTTTTATTAATCTCTTATTTATAAATAATTTGCCCGTAGAATTTTGGACACGCCTTTTCTTGACATTCGAAGCATTATTGCATCACTCTTTAGATGAGTTCTTTGGCTCTATTCCCAGTCAAGTTTCATTTTCCATATCAAAACGTCGACAAAAGTTCTGAGCTCTACCTGTGCCTGGTCCAGAAATAGCGCCCAGCCAGCATATATCCAGTTACAGCTATATTAATGCTCAAACATTTATCCTAACCATCCCTTTGTGTGGCGGAAATTCATTGCCTTGCCTCATGCAAACTTGAGTTTTGACAACAAAAAGTTCAGTCATCTCCGTCTGTCCCAGAAATCTCTCGACCATCAGGCCAAATTCTCCTAGTTAAGTCCACGCAAGACTCGCGTATTCTGGGGAAGACTCAATTGATGTTATACTTGGCCGACATAGAGATTAATCGTTCCAGATTATGTTACCGAGACGCATTACATGATTGTACTGCTCATTGCGGCTCATTATCAATCTTGTTCTACAACCGCGGAACTTGTTTAGCGCTGAAGAATGCCTTCTGATTCCGAAGGATAATGCTTCCCTTCATTACGTGAATGCACTTGAATATGATAAAGAAATATTTTTATAAAATACCAACTTTTTAGCAACTTATATTTCTGCTATATCTGCCATAGCCGATAGGTGTAAATAATTCAAGTCTGGGGAAAAATGTGTACACAATGTGACAACAAAAGGGTAGGAATAATTGTGAAGTCTAGATTAAATAAGAGTTTTTTGTGTACTACACTACACTAAACTACACTTAATTCGTAACTTCTTAGTTAGAATATGAAAATGTGATCCTTCAAAAGCTACACCAATAAATTCCCGCAGTCTGCCTTTCACCGGATGACTTCGAGCTTTTCAACGATAATCAGTTGGCGAACACGGAGCTCGGTGTCGCTCGAACCACCTAGTGATCAAAGACCGTGGAAATTACTGAGAGTATATCAAGCGGTTGGTGATTCCTAGAAGCAATTATTATTTGATCGGATTCCACGCTCGATCAAGTTAACCCTAGTAAACACATTCAAGACGAGCTAGCGAATATAGCAGTCTAACATTGAAATGTTTATTAAATGAAAATCTGTGAATGCCTCGCTAATGCAGTGCTGGTTATCGCTCCTTTGTTGCCAACTGCTTTCATCTAAAGCGTTTGTGTAAATGTACAAATAGACCATTTTCAACCAAGAATTGCATTTTTTGCCCAAATGTCACAGGTTAGAATTTGATTGCGAATATTCATGTGAATATTAGAGGCTAAAAAAATGTGCCTTTAAAGCCACGTACATAAGTAGCTGAGGCAAACATGGCATGTAAGTGCGAGTATGTCAGTTACGAAGTAGATCATGCTCATAAACATTTCAACTTTCGCTTCCTATCTATCGGTTTCTTAATCACATGATTTGATTCAGTTTTCCCAAGTCATTATAAGGGGGAAATCATTTGCGATTTCGAATTTGGCTCGACTGTAAACATTCAACCTAGAAAAGAGCCTGATTTCTTACTGTTATCCATCTTTACTTTAAGCCATGATAGTTTTCACAATTCACTATGATGCGAATACACCAAAACAAAATTTCCCAAGTCCAGAGATATAAAAATGCAGCCGGTGAAAATCCAGACACCTCAATAACCTAATGCTATTTGGCATAGCAGAGACACCTGTAGACCAACAGGTATTGAAGAATATCAATGGTGCACCTCTTCGTTCATGAAGGTTCATGTAGGTTTGAAAATGTCCTAAAGAAATATACAAAGTGGTGGATGCCTTAATTTCGACATCTTAGAAGGAACTGTTACAAAGATCGACATTCGTGAGATTAATTTTCAAATATGGAAAGATGCATTTTATTTTTAGACAACACCATAAACTGGAGTTATTTCAAGTAAATTGCTTTTAATTGCAGCACTAAATCATGGGCAGCAGATAAGTCTGGCTTTCTGCAAGTCAACATTGACATCTCGGTCGCCTCCCTTCTTAATTACAGTGTCTGCTACCCAGTTCCTTGGGAACACTGGGAAGAAAGCAGCTAATCCTTCATAGAGCGACTTATTTAGAACATATAATAATCTTATTTACAAACGACACCCATACATTATTAGTTAATAATGGAAATAGTGCATACAGAAGTTGATTTTCATGGTGCAGTTTAGGCAACAGTAAGTCCCACTGTATCAACAAGGTGCACTGCACTAGGAAGGTGCGGCCTGACTTACGAATGTGAAGGTAGAAAGCCGGCATCAAAGAGACAGAGAGAAAAATATCTCTTGGTCTTTTCTATTTCAAGGTTTGGATAGTTTTCATCAGATGACAAATTAAGTAAGTTCATCTACCCCATCAACTATAGCAGGAGGATGCATAGAGAGACTGGAAACGTGCCACGTTTAAATGAAACTGAATATCCAAAACTCTCTACTCCCATGACTTAGAAATGTCAAGTTTTTTTCTACTTTCTATGAATTTAAAATGGGTGAATGTTCGAAGAAATGCTCTTGGAAATGCAGAAGCAAACTTTGGAATACAATTAAACAAGAAGAATCCGAGTGGGCTTTTCATGAACTTTTTATTTATGTCGTTGATTTCAGGGCTTTTTCAAGCGTATCTTTTGAGCCTTGGTCTTCTAACTATCCGACTGAAAGGCAGTAGCATGCATTTACTTGATGACTGACGAAGCGCATTCATTAAGAACCAACTGATCCCTTCTCCTTCCTGCATACATCCTTGAGACTGCACTTACATTCACAAGTCCTTATCTTGAGCTTAAGGGATAGAGCTAACTTTCAGCCTTCAGAATTTCCATTGGATAATTAACATGCTAATGAGATTACAAGAGGTTATTTACTGGCAAACATGTTCTCCATCATTTCATGAAAATCACGATCATTAAGAATCGCAAAAGAAGAATGGGCTCTGGTTTCTACGGCATTACTTTAAGGGGATTTGCAAGCTTTATTTGTTGGAATCTTTTTTAAGCCTTTCAGTGAAACTAATACTTTCGGCTCAATTGAAGGCAAAACGGTTCTGTAAATTTTGACCAAAGGGGGTCGGAAACTTAGTGATCAGGAAGCCAAACGCTGTACTCCTACTCCGCCAGGCTGTTCGCGCTCAAACTCTTCTTGATGATCGATTTCTCGCCCCCTTCTAGTCGATCACTATTTGTATTCTTCAATTCGGATTTGCCTCCTCCATTTTTCCTATATATGGAAGACTCTATGTAGCTCTGCACCCTGATGGTCCTCTACTCGTAGGCTCATTGCCCCTTGCTTATCTTTGGAAGACCAGACTTAAAATCGGCCATTTATTCATCTCATCACTTTCTAGATTACAAGTCCACGAAACATTTATCCGAGGATTGAAATCGCTTTGGACTTATAATATCTAAGTAACCGAATGAAAGTGATGACCACAATTTCTTCTGCCATGCGGCGAAATCGCCCACTAAATCTGAATGCCTACTGTTCTTGTATAATTTAAACGATCTGTTACTATCTTGAAAGCACTTCTTGTCCTTTTGTCCTGTTTTGGGTCGAATTATTTCATGATTTACAGGAACATGGTTTCACTTTCACAAGTGCAGTAGGAGAAACGACACGATGAACTTGATTAGAGAGGACTTTATTGAATTTGAACTTTGTATTGAAAGCCATTTTAACACACTATTGTGCCTAATTTATCGGGGTCATTTCCTTACCTTTAGCCTTCGAATGGAGAAAAGTTAAATTAGAAGCAAAGCCGAACCTAGAGCGAGGAAGTGCCTTTGAATTCCTGCCTTGGTGAGGGGAAGGTATATTTGTACCTCCTTGAATTCACCATCGCACAGAGCGTGGTCAACAGTCATCCTGATTGCAGTCGCAGAGTCCGAAAATTCACCGAAATCTTATCATATTTGCCTAAATTCAACATCTTGTGTTAGTAATCACTCTACCAAAGGTGTAAATATCTGGACTAATAATCCTGGCGATGGCATCTGCTTCATTACTCAATGATTAGATCAGAGTAGAGGAAGATAAACTAGTGGAGAGAATATAAAATTATTTAAAATTTGAGTGCTGAACATTGATGCACTTAATTCAACTTAGCGACTCGCTATAAACAACTGTTTCATTAGGAAATCTGTCCTGTCGATTAAAGAAGAGTAACAATAAGATCCAATGCTAACACATTCATCTGATTGCCAACTTGAATGACCGGGTTCAGATGCCGAATAATCTGACGGTCGCCATTTGCACCTTTCAGGAAATTTTTCAAGCTCTCTTCATCTCCCTCATGGAATACAGTCTTATTAATCGTGATTCTCAACATAGTAACATTAAATCAGTTGTTATAATGACCCAGTCATGCCGGAGAACTAATGCTGACGCGTCTCTTCACGATGGAGTGTATTTGGTAGTATAGCTATCATAATTCCTCCTGTTTTAGAGCATCATAATGAGTGCCGACTTCTACTGATAGTCAGCAAACCTAATAAACTTGCTAATCATATAATGCAGCATCGAGCGAACAAAGGCAAGGTGCCACATGCACATAGACGCCCAGGTCTGATTGGCCTAACATGTTCAACCAATCTTTTCTCAATCACTTCATCATAAATAACAACATTTTTGGAGGAAAGCTTGGAAGTCAGTCTCCAAATCGTGAGACCGATTTCTGGAATGAGTGAGCGTTCGGTGTTAGGAGACGGTCATTCCTTAAAAAATAGCCAGACTTGTTTTTATTTATTACTAACTGGCATTTTATGTGGTATGCGTCAATGTCGATGCTGGATGCCATAATGCTCTGAGTGGTACTAAACTGAAAAATATTCCTGTAAGGACTCCAGTCAGGCATTGAAACGTGTTCGATTGAATTTCCACTGAAATATTTCGCGACGCGATATTCATTCAGGCACCAAAATGGGAACAGAAGAACGACTGAAATATCATTTCGAAACGGTTTCTTGCTCTCCAATCCTTACTTCTGACCAGCATAATTTATTTCAGTCAGCCATAACACACAAATCAAAGCTGGCAACTTCGGTAAACGGAGCGGTACCACTAAGAGCCAAATATATGTTACATAGTAGTCATCTTGGACATCATAAATTAAGTCCCGTCCAGATTTAATTCCCACCCGAAACTGAAGATGTCATTTTGAAGGCTATTTAAAGCATCAGTTGATGCTGTATTATCCGCAACACAAAGAGGCATTCAGATCCACCACAAGTGCCTTTGTTAATAGCTTAATGCTTATAGGTGATTCAACGGATAGTCTCAGGGGAAAATGGTTAGATAATGATGAATGGTTCTGAACTGTAGGTTAAATTTTCTGGTTCCAAAGGAGCTGAGAAAAAAGCATCTCAGCTTATTTTTATTTTTGGCCAAATGAAAGTGCTGAAAATCGCGAAGTTATTTGATGCGATTTTTTCCTGCAATCTATAACCTGACTTTGTGACTTGTGTTGTTTTTCTGAAAGGTGTTTATCTCCTATGTATTTGAGCTCTCGCTCAAAAAAAAAATTTTGTCAAATAGGTTTGTAAGCACCTTCAAGCTATACGGGAAACAATCGCTTCCCTTCTGTCCAAGTTTTTAAATACCGAACTTGATTGGTCACTCAATAACCAATGAATGCAAGGCACGGGGATTTAGCGGACAGAACCCTTCATTAGCCAGCTCATTGAAATACATCTGCAAGAATATATCAAAATAAGCTCAAGCATAGTTATGAATAGTAATTTAGCTCCAAACGGCACAATCGCTACTGCTAGTACTACCACCACTACCTTCATCCCCACGAACAACGCCAGCTATGTTTATGAAAATGACGCCTCTCTTCAACTGGCTCGTGTTGTCTGCACAAAAATCCTAATGCCGCTTGTTTGCACTGTCGGAATTGCTGGAAATGCCTTAAATATCGTGGTTCTAACCATGGCAAATATGCGTTCTTCCACCTCGTGTTATCTTTGCGCTGTAGCTGTTTACGATCTTCTTTACAGCTTAACTGGTCTTCCACTAACCCTTAGGACCTACTCCTCGCTTGAAATGTCTCAAGTTTACATGAGTTCACTAACATATCTGTTAGCTCTCGGAAACATGTGGAGTAATATTACAGCTTGGCTCACTTGCGCTTTTACCATCGAGCGATTTATGGCCATATCGACGCCCATTCGATCGAGAAAGAACTTCTCCATTCGTAGGACTCAATGGAATATTGTTTTTGTCAGTCTTTTGATCGCACTAATTACTCTTCCTGATTTCTTTGAACGGAGGATTCGAGCAGCTCAGAGAACTTGTGTGAAAGCTGATCAGTTGGAACCTGAGTGTTATGACTCTTCGTTGCCTTGTACTGAGGTGTTCTACGTTTTGGAGGCTACTTGGATTGGAATTCAACTGGAACGGTTTGGATGGTCTTATGCCAGTGTGGCTCTGTTTGTCTTTTTCCCACTGATAATTCTTGCAATTTTTAACGCCCTGCTTATTAAGTCCGTAATTAAGGCTCATCAAGAAAGAAATAAGATGCTTGCTGAGTCAATTAAAATCAAACGTGACAGAGGTAGAAGAACTGCTTCTTTACCGGCACAACCTCTTTCATCAAGGAAGGAGCTTGCATGGAGAAAATGGTGGATAACTCGCCAGTACTATCTGCAAAACGCAACTGGAGGGTCCCCACTTTCTGCACAGGCTCCAGCTGATGTATCATTTGGGGAAAACAAATTCAATAGTCCAAGTTCTGCGGGAACATTGGCTACAAGTGGAGACTTCACGAATACTACCTTGCAGAGTAAGCACCCGGAGACATCACATTGTTTTCGATGTAGAAAACGCAATGCTCTACACGATCACTATTCTTCCACTATCTACCGCTCCTCCTACCAAGACAAACAGTCAATAACAATCATGTTAATTGCAGTTGTTGTCGTGTTTTGCGTGCTTAACGCGCCAAGTGCAGTGATCCATCTGATAAGGCCCTGGTTCAAAAACTCTGATGCACGATTAAAGGCTTTTGGAAACATCTCCAACCTTCTCCTGATGCTGAATGCATCCCTGAATGTCTTCCTCTACTCCCTCTTTAGCGCTCGATTTAGAAGGTCCTTTCGAATGCTGCTGAAAAAACATCGGTGTTGAGTGGTTGGAAGATAATCAGTCGTTATTTTAATTAACCAACTCTTTAAAGTCTTTCCTCTTTTCCAGGACATTCCTTTGATGAAATCATTCAAATTGATGAATAACAACTGCCCAAATGCTTGATAGTTAATACTTATTTTTCAGAGGCCTGTTAAAATTTTTGTAATAAACTAGCGGAGTAATGCATTTTGTCCACTTGATTCTCTCATCGGCGGCCATTAACTTCTGGTTCATGATGGTACGGTTTTACAGCATTGAAAACGAAGCATCATCTCAGTTTAAATGTTAATCTAAATGAGTACGTGACCTCGAGAATTAGAGACTTGTTTTCTTACATTTTTTTGTACTTTCAAATAAACTGCAAAAATAAATATTTGTGGATTTAACATCATTACATCAGCTTAAATACAGGAATGTGGCACTTTTTACTCTTAAACAAAAATAACAGAGACTGATATTTAAATCTGAAAGAAGCCTATGATCCCTTAGGCTTATATATCACAAAATATAAGTGGAGTGGACAAACTACCCAAAGCTTTTAAAAATAAGGCGAACTCGGGAACGAGAGGAAGGCGTTAAAAACGCCAGAGAAATTTTAAATTCATAGCTTTTGTCGCTAAAACCTGAATTAATATCGTAGGTACCATATAGGCCAAATCGCTTAAGATGGCTTGATCTACTTTTTGTCAGCTCATGAAATGAGAAACGCGGCTGTCTCTAGTAAATTAGGGCCTAGTACTTGTCAGTCGATCCTAGATGAAAGAAAATGATGCAGCTGTCACATCATAATATGTGAGAAAAGCGACGTCGAGATAGGTCTTCTGTTACCAGAGACATTGGGGACAGGTTTGATTGGTGGGTTTGATAAATGGACAGAGATGGATGCCATCTCGTGTAATTAGAGAACCAGGTTTCCTGGTCTTATTGCAAGGCGTCCATTTCTTCACTAGAGTTAAAGTTTTTTATATGCAGTGCAGTGTAAACATGCAAGCGGGAATGCTTGAGCAACATCTGCGAGGCAGTAACAAAAAGCTAAACATGTATCTGGCAAATCGGGATTCGAAATCGGGATGATGCACTGCTATTTAGAATGAAGTTTTTAGTGTGACTTCTAAGTACGCAGTGTTGCACCAAACCAGTAATCCGAAACATGAATAAAACTTGAATTCTAGAGCCAGTGGCCATTAGGGACCTCACTCCAAAATTCCAGCTTTTCGCTATCAGTATCTGATGCTTATAGTGCCAAATCTTGCCAAGAAAATAATATCAAGATGGTTGCAATCTCAATTGCTACTGCTGGGCTACATTAATTTACCTCCTAGAAAATTTTATTGACACGAACACTGATGGTGTGATGACATTCATGGTAAATATCTTGACATAATGTCGACCAACCCAAGGTAATATCTTCAGTGGCAGTTTTAAATTAAGTTAAAATACAGAAGACATTATTTGAAGATCTAATTTAACATTTCAGTTATCAGGATTTAAGTCAAATTCTGTTTATTTGTACAACCGTGGATGATAAACGTTAATGGAATATGTGAGCTGGAAGATAAAATTGATAGTACCGTTCCTTTTATCAGATCAATGCAGAGAAGCATTTCATGACTGAAGATTCCCATTAAAAGCTTAATCAATATGAATATACAAAAAGGTTCTCGTTCCGAGTTGATCTAAGTTGAAACAGGGAAACTGATGCTTCTCTTCAATTTGTCCTTGGTTGTCCTCGCAATATGTACGATCCGATTTCCGCCAATGGCCAATCCATTCTAGTGATTTTCATGTCCGCATCCCGGTACACCTCTGATTGAGTAGGAAGCCACATAATCATTCCGGTCAGTACACAGTGAGAGCCATCACTCTTGACTTTTGACTCACTTTCGCTCTCTGAAGGTGAGTCTGGATAATTTTTCACCCCCAATTGTAAGTTTCGTTTTCGGCGTAAGCTTTCAATGGCTGGTTGAGGTTTATAAAAAAGGCCACTAGTACCCACTGCTTAGAGTGCCCATGCTTCGGACTTAGTCCAAGAGTTAAGACGAGAAATCAGCGCCAACTTTTGGTAGTAGCTAAATTCGGTATTGCCGACTAGCAGGTTATTGGCAAAAAAAAATGCTTCTAAATGGAAAGTGATTCTCTCCACGAAGGTGACTTCAAGGATCATGATATCCATTTAGAGAATCGAGAGGTTTCAATTTACAAGGCGCACAGTTGATATTGCAATCGCATGAATTACCTCATTAATAATTACTCAGGGTGCATGAAAAAGTCTAGTCGTCAGCCCTGCTTGAACATCAAAGGAAAGCCCTATGCTCAGAGTAGCCATGGCCAAGTTGCAACAGTTATCAATAAAGGGAGACACATACATTTTGATGGAAATATGAATTAAAAATGCGCAGATGGTGTAGCCAGCAGGTCAGAAAAACAGTATGTCTGGTAAAAACTTATAGACTTACTTGAAGTGATAGGAGGGAGCACTCATAATGCTTAAATATCGGATAGCCAAGTAGATTACCCTCAAGCAGTAAGACACCAAGATGCTTTCTCTCTTTCAGATTTATCAGTCTAAAGATTTCGGGGTGCATTTTAAACTAAATATGCAAAAATATGGAACCTCGGCAACTTTGTTGGTCCCTTAACTTAATGACCTCTCTTCTGGAGCACCAAATTCAGTGTTGGAGGTGTTTAATTAACCCTTTTATCAAACTCTCTCATGAGAAATAAAGGGACTTCGCCAGATCTCTACAAAGTCAAAGCTTGCCAGCCAAAATACACCTATCTAGACCATTTTAAAGTCCACATTTGTCGAAGTCTCTCATCTCATAACGTAAAATAAGGATAGAGATTTAATCCACAGACTAAAAAATACTGAATGTTTGAGCCCTCACAGTCAACTTAATATCCGCAAGGCTTCACCCTACAAAAGTCGATTTTGCAAACGTCTACACACTGCTCCCCTTCAGACTGAGGTTTTAAGCTCGAATTAAGTAAATCTGGATTAGTAAAGGGCCTTTTGGTTTGATTTGCTAGCCTCGATAGAGCTCTTCATCGGGTGAAATTCCCTTTGAGGGCATGGTATGACCATCTGTTTCAAGTCTGTGAGTAGATTAAAAGGATAAATTCTCTTCTCAGCGCAAGGTCGTCAAGCAGTTTTTTCTTATCGAAGGTGAATTTTTTCCGTATGAGCGCGCTTCTTGGCCCTTAAAACGACGATCTTTACTTCTAGAAAGGCTCTGTGAAATCACTTGACAAATGCTTCGATAAATGAAGAAACTCCTGAACAGTTTGGATGAACGGACACGAAGGATTAGTTATGCTAATAAATTGTGGAGATAAAAATGCATGCATATGCAAAGTAAGAGATTCATTTCATAAGAGGTGAAAGCAATATTAATCGGCTGTTCAGACTAAACCAGAGACGGTCTTGGTTCATAATTTTGAGCTCTTAATAAGAAAGTAGGCATTATTCGACTTCCATTAGACATAAGACTATTACAAACTTCAGGAAATTGGAATTCTAAAGTTTTTTGACCTTTTGAATTTCACGCTAGAGCAAAATGAAACCTCTGTTCATCACATTGACTGAATCCAATTGCCACCTCAAGAGAGCTGCTCAATGGCCTTGACGTTCAAGTAGTGAACATCAACGGATGATGTCCAAGCAAGTTACGCAATGCAAAAGTGAAAAATTTTGTGAAATATGAGACTTGAGTGCTGAACGTCAAGAAAATCGAAAGCTATACCAGTAAACTCGGGATGATTGAATCTCAGAGCACCATCCCTTCCAAGTGTTTAAAGCTGCGGATGGATCTGATGACTGTCACTCTGTCGAAAACGATAGAAATCAAAAAAGACATTTACGCTCATCCTCACCTTAATCAAATTCCTGTTCTATGCTTCAGAATAACATTGGTTCTCCCGAAAATTTGAAAACTTTTCGTTCTTTGGACATCAAAGCACGTAAACCCCAGTCCTCGCACATTCATACATACATATATCACTGAAAGACAGTGGAAAAGGGATTGTTGATTGCTTTGTCAAAACAGAGACTACCTCCATAAGACTTCTTTCTTCTTCTTTTTTCCATTTTAAAAGAAGTTTCTTTAATATCTAATGCTCATTGATTCAGGCCCTAGAAAAAGCCGCAGTGACGATCTTTGGTTCAGTTGCACCTAGCTCCATTAAAATCAGAGGTGTATCAACTTCAAAAAATATTTTTGGAAAGAAACTGGGTAGATAAGTTGCAACCACAAACATTTTTCAATTTCCTCGTTCTCTCGTTCAGTAAAGCCAGATCATTTTTATTCCTGCACATACCTTTCGCAAATGGTAATTGACAGCACACAGCTTTTCTTAGACCGAATAACCAATTTTCGCATTGGTCTCTCTCAATTTCATTATAAATGACTAAAATTGTTCTTTCTATAAAAAAAATAAGAAGCGCATTCGACAAAGGAATCATTCGAGTGTTACAAATGCCCCCCTATTGACATACCTCTTTAACTTATGAATGGAATCGACCTTCATAAATCAGGAAAATAAAATGTTCAGCTCGTTGAGCTCCGTGGTATTTGGAAAGGATTGGTAGTCTGATCGGCCCTTGATTGAAATGGTAGACAAAGTGCCAAAGAATACATTTAGTGACTTCAGTTGACTGAAACTTTCGAGACAATATTCCATCAAAATCCAAATCCCTATTGAAATTTGGGAACAATGTTTGTACGATACATAGATTTAGGAACGTATTATCTTTCCAGTAGTTCGAAAATCTGACCTGTTTTCTAAGTCCGTCAATTTTAGATCCACATTTGAAACACAAAACCTTTGAACGGCTTGCTGCTTCACTGCACTACTTGAAACGTCTGCTTTCACCACTTCTTTAGTTCAAGTTTCTACAGATTTAGGAAAAGTTATTTACAGTCATATATTCATGGCTGACAATGTCCTACACCAATATCTCCTAGCACTAGCACAATTATTTAAAAGAAAGGTTAGTGAATTCTTGGATCTATGGAGATCCGAAGGGCGTAAGGTGATTAGCAACGATTAAGGACACTAATAGAGCCTGGAACAATAATCACTAGATGTAGGGACCTCAAATGCGACGTTTAAGGTCTCTTTGAAATCCCAAGCATCGTAGTCTGACTGAAATGACTATTAAACAATAAAGTTGAATAATTTGTATTATAAAGAAAGGGAATCGAGTAGGATAGATAAAAGGTCATACCAAAAGAAGTGCTTATCATTCTACTTTCGCGTTCCTCTGGTGGTAATGTAAGTCTTCCGAGTAAAATGGCAGGATTGACAATAACCAGTTATTTCTTTATTGTCGGTCGGTGAAGCCGACACCACTTCTTGAACATGTCATCTGGTTTTGTCTTCGGTGAAACGATGGTCGAAGGTGAGTTCAAGACACTAGATTTCTAACTCATGATATTTCAAAATATTAGCATACAAAATGAAAGATATTGAATCAGCTATCCTAGTATACTGGATTGAATTTATCGTTTTCGGGAAGTGGGCCTACCATTTGTTTGCACATAGCCTATTCTCAGACCGTTATGTTCCAATCACTGTGATTTTCGATGTCTTCCAACTTCATAAAGGTCCAAAATGCAATATTTTGTAGCCTCTTTGCATACCTCATTCCCTGTTCATTCCGATAATTTCAATTTCCCTCGAATCTCCTTTTTCTAGTTCTAAGAGATGCCGTTAGCTATTGCAAATTGAACACTTTTACATTTCAAGGACTTAGCAAATGGCGAAATGGACCAAATGGCAGAAGCAGTTCAAATTTTTTTTTGAACAAGGCAGACTATATAAATAGTGAAGCCTTTCCATTATCATTGGTTGGATATGGTTTTACCAATCACCCAAGTGTAGAGGCGATATGAATGGTTCTAAAATAGGCCCTTACGTCCGGTTCTAATAAACGGAATTCGCTTTATCAGGTTTGCACGCGCAATAGAATAAGCCTATAACTGGCAAGAAGGCCATTTGATGGAAACACAGCCATTTTAATGGTTATAATCTAGACTGCTAGGCGTTTTCTCCTTTCTCTTGGCTCCTAACACATCACTCTCAAGTAAACCATCCGTCAGGCTTGACGAGGGATTCTATTCTTAACAATCTACTTTCTGTTCATCATTTTCGAGATAGCAAGATAAGCCAAAATTATCCATTCGAAGAAAATCCACCTTTATTTGTAAATATTACTGATTTTAATCTCACCCCTATTTGATAATGCAACTCTCAAAAGTTCAATAGTAAATACCACACATGCAGATCTCTTTGAAAGTTGTCGTGGAAAACCACTCGCTATGGATGGCTCTGCTACTAAATCTAAACTAATTTTGTATTCTCCCTAACTATTAGTGGTCAATCGTACTCTCGACTTCCTCGTGGTGACCACCAGTAACCCCAAGGGCAAGGAGCGGCCGGATAGGACTAATCATCCACTGGACGTACAAATTCTGATTATGAGGCTAGTTTTCTTATCTCTTTCATTATGTGGTATGAAAAGGTATAATTGATCGCACTTTCTTGGGTAACTGACGTGGTGAAAACCAGAACTTCTGCGTTGAGACTACTCAGAAATGACCCCAACACAATTACAAATTCTTTGCTAGAAAAAGTATTTTTTACAAGTTATTTTTAAAAAAATATAGCATTTTATTTCCATTTAACAATTTTCATATCGGAATTGTATGTTGCCATCCGCCAGCTTGTTTGCAAGGCTTGTAAAGTTTGTTATCGAGGTTGAGTTCTCCGAGTTGCTCTGCAAATGCAACTGGGTCATTTGGGTAAAGAATATATCAGGACCCTCCACGCGTTCAGATTTTCGTCCACACCTCGTCTACACTGCCAATCAGCCGCATGTAAACGGAGTTTAAGCCATTATAAGTCAAAAATATGAAGTATGATGATGAGCTTCCTGTTGATATCATCCTTTCCCTGTTTTTTTTCTGACTATGCCACTTTGATCTCACTTCCATTTAATTCGAGTAAGCTATCAGCGATGCTTAGGGAAAAAAGTCTCCCATGTGATTTGTATTGCCTGGAACAAAATTTTGCATTTTCGTTTAACAAAATGAATGGTCCAAGCAACAATGCGATTTTTTCAACAACTTTTTCATAAGTGGTTTAAATGCTTTAAATATGAATACTAGAACAAGGTATTTTTTGGAAAATCGGCAACGACAAGCCACCTGGACGACAAATACAGAGTGATTTACCGTAATAAATCATCTCAAATCGAAAAAAGAAGTTTTTCGATGGTTTTTATGGCTTGCTTGGTTATTATTTTTTAAAAAAAACTAAGTCTTCTTCCTTGAGTGATGTGGGCAGTGCACAGTATGAAAAAATTAAATAATGGCAATTTCAGAAGGGTTTATGGAACTTAGACGAAAGGGATACTAGGATTACACCTTTCTCGTGATAAAGGCTTTAAATCTCTTGATAATCTCGACACGCTCGCACTACTCGAAATCCTGCCAGTGAGCAGTTCCTTCCATTAATCTTAGACCTAGTACTCTTTCGAATTTCTGACCATTTTTTTCTTGACGTCTTTTCGTCGGTATGGAACTGATTTGCATATACTGCTCTTCAAGTCAGTTTACGCTTGACTAACTTGAACAGCAGTATCCTTTGGCAAAACGAATAGCTTTGAACCGACATTTTTGGAGTCAGAGAGCTTAAAGTTGGTCTTGTGTCGGTTCGTATAGACAAATGCATAAGTTCCATAACTCGTGCTCAAACAAGAGCGCACCCAGTGATCTCCAAAAATAAAGCAGACGCAAAAAGTGAACTAGAGCAGTGGGTGGTCGGAGACATCAATTGAGCATATAGAATAGTCTGGCAGCAAGCGGAATAATGAGGAGGCTTTTGCTTAATCAATTCTGCTTTTTTTCAAGATTAAAAGCCATAAGCTCTTATGTACCAATACATTTGTATGTGTGAATGAGTGCAAAAACGAGTTGGATTTCGGCTCATCATGAAATTCATTTGCTGATTGATGAGTTCTTTAGTTTACGATCCAAGCAAAGACGCACTGCTTTCATTGGTTTTAAAAGTATGTGCTCTAAGAAGACGAAGAAGCAGAAAAGCAGGGCACAAATTTAAATATAAATATAAATATAATTTCAAAGAAGAGAATGAGCAGAGGTAAACTGCAACACTGCGAAAAGTAAATATGTGTTAAATGTGTGAAAGTTGATCTGTGTGTGATCTAAAACGATGAAACTAGCCTAATCAAATCGAAATTGTGAATATAATGCGCATCCCTAGAATCGATCTCATAAATCAGAAATTACATGCTCATAGCCCAGTTATAAATGGGAAAAGACTCTTCATAACATTCCGAAATTGACCTATCTCTTTTAATATAATACCGCCCGGCTATTGGTGAGGAAAATTAGACTTTCTGGGTAACCAGCCAAATAAAAGGGTTTGAATACACTGTTGCGTAACCATGTAACAGGTCCCAGGACAAGATTCATCATTCTTATCTAAACAGATTTGTACGAGTACCGAAGCATTCAAGAAATAATGAGTCAGGGATGATTCAACCGATCATTCATTTGCGTGGCATTTGGACTGATCCTAATCGCAAGCTCGCATACCTAGCTTTGGGTCTGAATCGCAAACGCAACTGATTTTATTGTGGATAACTTGGCCGTATCTTGAGGTTAAAGCTGCATGGATGGCGTTTAGCGGTGCTGTAAACACTGGCCTCCTAGCAAAGATAGGATCTCCAAGCGTCAGTGATTCTACTCTGCTAGCCTAATCCCACTGCAAAGGTAGGTATCAGTCTATTTGGTGATGCTTTAGTTTAATGACCCGTAAACGGCATTCAGATCCCATGTTGGTGGTAGCACAACCGGTTGAGCCAAAATTTTCTAAGTTAGTTCAAACTTTATGTCTTCTGCACAACCATAACAGGAAATAGATTTGCTTGATCTTTTGAAGAGAAGTTGATTGTGATGGATAGATCACTAGAGCAGAGTCGATGAGGATTTGAAGGAGCAATGAGTGCGGCTTAATGTAAACTATTAAACAAGACTTTTTTGTTTCATTTCTTCATGGAGCGAAATTCTCAAGAGGCTCTGAGTGGTAAACATTCACAGACTTACACTTTTTTACCTGTTTTAACGATCATCCGATTATCAATGGAGAAAAGAATTGTGAATCAGCCGTCTGAGAATTACTGGGCTTATCGTTATCTTAAGAAGACACAGTTTTAAAACCAGGAAATGCTTCGAAGAGTTTGATTAGAAAGAACCTTTGGATAAACAGTACTGGAAATTTAAGATAAGTTGAACTGCTCATAACTGTAGATCACAGGGTGACCTTGGTTATTTAAGGAACTATTGTGCAGTAAAGACGCACAACGAGGTGAATGGTAATGAGCTATTTGCATTACCGACCAATCTATTTAGGTCTCTTGAAATGAAGCACAACATACCGGGAAATAGTGCAATCAAGCCCATCTCGAAAACCAGTACCTTTTGCTTTTTTTCTTTTATTCTAGATAAATTGTAGCAGAGATGTTCCACTGAGAGAGCCTAGGCTCTTCTGACTTGATTTTTGTGTCCTACAGCCCTAAAAGTAAGAAAACCTGCAATACTGCTTCTTTGTTAAAGCAAGTGTTTCAACATGTGCCTCTTAGTCTGGCAGTCGTCATTTATGGCATAAGAACTGATAGTGAATTTGAAGTCCACTTGGTGCGCTAGCATTAAGTTAGTCTCGGCGAACTCAGCGCGAGAGTCTATGCCGAGTTTGGCAACCAGCGGGGACGAAGTTCAGGATGTTTATTATTCTCTCTACCGTCAGACAATGGCAGTCTCCATTCATTGTGCCAAATAGGCTTATCTAGATGTCGCAGAGTGTGGGATAGTGACGGATTTCACAATTGGAAGTCAAAGGAATTTTTCAGGTGATATGAGCAGGACGAGATCATGCCTGAAGATGGCTGCTTCTCTCTCCTAAGTTCCTGTTCCCTAATCTTGCACAGTTCATGCGCCTGATAAATAATGACAAGATTACTAACAGAACCTTCGAAATGCGCTATTACAGACAAGTTAAACAGTGGCCTTTGGACCACCCAATGGGACATTCCGCAAAGTTCTACACATACATTCATTGGATCCTTGGAGGAAATATGAACATCATATAATTAAATGCCAGAGTTTAATCTTAACTAGACGTGGCACCAGAAATCACAGTATGACAAACGTGTGGAAGTTTCCTCGTAAAAACTGCGAGATTCGCTGACTGTAAATTACTCTCTTACTTCTTCTCGTATAACATAGGTCGCATATGAAAAGAGTTACCCACAAAGGCCCGCAAATCCTGTAATATTTAATTCACTTTCTTGGTTGGAATCTTTTTTTGCCTTTGAATCTTCCCTAGCACTACATTACTTTCTCTATTGCAGGCAAGTATCACCTACATAAATGACACTGATTATGTTACAGCATTAAATAGACTTCTAATGATAAGTTAAAAAGAAAATTAATTTGTAAGCGTTTACATTTGTGAGTTATCTGCCAAATAGCAGGTTAGTGCAACTCTCATTTCAGGGAGGGCGAGGCGAGGTTAGACTGGGGCATGAGAGCCTTCATGCATTTCTCTCTGAATAGTTCTGTTATGAACTTGATATCTGCCATAGTCGTCTTTTAATGACTACGGTTTTTATCTCTTCCTTAATGGCGATTTCTGTTTACATGCCAGCGGACCTGTAGAATTTTAGAAGGACTAGTTGTACATAAAAAGAAGAGAGAGTAAGTATTGACTTACTAGTTTAAGAAGTTAATACAAAAAGTCTATGTGACACAAAGTGTTGGTGTTTTTATTGGGCCTCGTACGTCAATAGAGCAGATTTTCGTGCATCTAGTATTGTTAGAAGTCGCACTCGATCGAATGCCTTTGTTGATCATTCTCTTGGACGAGTGTGATAAAGCCAACTTGAACTGAAATTGCTGGCTTTCGTTCATCCTGAGCTTGAGTTTTCAAATGCGTCAATTATTACGTGACTGCAAATCAGTCGGTTTATACCTTCCCAGCTGATTTCCTACTTTTACTTATGCCTTTCTTGACGTATGATAATACCAATCTAGTTGACACGACTTCATTGAGTAGCCATTTGGTCCCTAACTAATAAAAGCCTTTTTCTTTATTCGTGTTGAGATTTTTTAAGACCAACACGGGGTACTTACATGGATTATGAATCGGCAGCCCAGATAGTTAGCGCTTCGATGGTACTGATTAGTTGAACTTTGGAGATGAAGGTGTAGGATTTCGTTAGCGTATTAGCCCGTCTTCTGGATCCAGCCATGATGTAGATATGCGAAAGGGAAGCTGCAGTGACTGCACACCAGCGGCTTATCATTTCTCCCCACACTCTCCCAACATTCACATTCGCATATTCTAAATCAAGCAGAATGTGAGTCAGTAATGTATTATTAAAACTAGTTTTACGTTTTCCTAAGTAAAAGTCTCATCAGATGGCACCAGCAATTACGAGAGTCTGGGTCCATTCAACTACAATTTCATTATCGTCCTTGAGGGAGTTCCGCAATAGATCTTGTGAAGCAAACTTCTGTACTTTTTCCTCATTTAACGGCCAACGATATTACTTTACGCGTAATGAGGATCGCAAATATTTCATGATCCAAATTTCTTTTCAGGAACTGCTGAAAATTAAAATCAAGCAAATCCCTGCGATCAGTTTCAGAAATTTTAAGAAAAATAGATGTTGAGATTTTATTAGCCCAGTAATCATTCGTTTGTTTCGTCCAACTTTATGTGAACGTATCCTGAGATAAGGAGGGTACTTAAATCATTCCTTTGTTGACCGGTATTGACCGGTACACCTGTATCCCGATCACTAGATCGACATGGAAAGACATCAAGCTTTTGTCGTCTGATGTGTCAGCCACATTCGTGGCCATTCAGTATAACAATCAAGCTATTCATTTTCTCTCCTTTTGAACAACGATTCGACTCCTTCGGAATCAAAACGACTACACAGTTTTATGCGTCCAAAGATGCTAAAATAATTTAAGCACAAAAGATATTCTCTGTTTTCTTATCTTTCCGCCTTTACAGAAACCACTACAATTGAGGAACCACAGAAACTAAAGATGTTATTTTTTTGACAGACTATTTGAAACAATCAGCTGCCCGAAATTTCAAATCTCGATTCAGCAGCCTATTTATTGGTAAAGCCAGTGCGATTAAGAACCAATCGGACAGTAGTGAATAGCTTTCAAATTTAAAATTTGGCAGGAGGAAGTCTGAAATTCATGACACAACTTCTTAACGCTTGCCGAAAATAATTTTTAAAAAGTGAATCAAACAAGAGTTGAGAGATAATTGTTTAAGTGCAACGAAAAGTCAATGGCTGCTGGCCATTGAACTCTCGAATGACTTTTAAATGAAATTAGAGAAGCAAATTACAAGTTTGATACAAAATGTCAAAAAAGTTATTACCATTTATGTGCACGAAGTACAATCAGCAACTCTTTGTGGTCCCGCCTTGGTGGATTCAATTTTCTAAGCATGTGAGAAATAAAGGCGGGATTAAAAATGAAAAGCCATTGCCCATTAGAGGACTTGTACAGTGGTTAATAAGGGTTGACCAATCGTATTAACATGTACAATGCCTGGCTCGCTCGGTGGGAGGGGTAGAGTTGGCGATCTGCTAGCTGGCAAAAGCCGGACACTGAACTAAGGCAAGATGGCTGACCGAGTGATCTTTCAACGACGAAGATAAGGTCAAACCTGTGGATGTTTAATGATGAAGTCATACTTTGTGGTGGCAGGAATATAAATAGGTCGCGTTTACAAGCTCCAGAGCCGTTCATCTGCCTGAAATTTCCTCGTTTTAAACGAACTTATTCATTTACTACCATTTGATTCCAGTAATCGCCTAAACCAATAATCTACAAAGAAGGGTTGCCATTGTGAGAACAAAGTGGTTTTGAAGGGCGAGTGTTCAAATGATTTATCGCCTTAACAGTTTTAACCAATTATTCTATCCCCGTAGTACTATTTGGTATTCTCTTATCATAACTAAGTTACCGAAAGAATGGATATTTAGCTTTGGGGGTATGCCCTTTGGCAGTGACTTATATGAATCAGTTGAAAATATCCGCATACGAAATATTGTCTGCAATTGGACAGACATTGTACTGAGTTCGAAAGCCATTAGCAAGCGTCTAGTAACTGGAATGATCCTTTACATTGATTGATGACGACCTACATCGAAGTGGATGTAGACGAGGACGAAATTTACTAAATTTGCATTCGAAAGTGTACGATGATGCTGGTGGTCAAACCTACTCTCAACCAACGGCAACTCTGGAGGCTAATGAGAGGGGCGGCCGGAAGGGACTTATCACCCACCAGACGTTCAAAATTAGATTATGCCAGAGAAGCACAAATTCGTACATCTTGGTAAATGAGGTACAACGTAAATAACGGGGTTCATGGTCTCAAACTGTACTGTGGAAAGCACGTGCAGGCAGCAATAAATAGAATCTCCACCAGAAAGTTGAAAAGACTCCTGGGAGAGGTATGAAGATTGTCTGCTCTTAAAAATCTTAAGGACGGATGAGGGGCCACTACGAAGTTGAACTGCTACCTGTAGGATGAAACCATGTCAGAGAAGTGACCAGAGTACCGAAGACGTCGGTAAACGCTTTTAGAGTGTTCTGTGTAAATTTTTGTGTGCCAAGTGTTGCAAAAGCTATTTGTACTCCTGTTGTACCCCCAATAAGTCTTTGGGACTTGCCCTAATAGCTGAAAAGTAAGTAAGTAAGTAAACAATGATGCTGAAATAGGCGAGTAGTAATGGTCGGGACTTAACAAATTTGATGTGTCGGTTAATCAGAAATTAGTCTGATTACTTGGGCAAACTGAGATCTGTGAGATGCGGCTTGAGACAAGCCTGGATCCTGTAGAAACTTCTCTCCGCTTGACTTACGAAGGTTTCATTCGTTTTGAATCTTTCACCTGACGATTGTTTGCCATGTTTCTACTCAGACTGGATTTTGATAAGTGGTATTTCTCATACATTGACCATTTAAGTTCGGTTAATGAGCTTCGATTAAAGATATTTAGAGCTTCCGAAGATTCTTTGATTTCTCTCGAATCATCCTTCTTGATGAAACCTCCTAGGAAGAACACTTCTCATATAAAAAGATTCAAAAGTAGAATCAGGAGAACGAGAACTAAACAGTGCTCGAATTGAATCGCTGTTCAGTTCAAATCAATAGGAAAAAGAAAGCGGAATGAATGAAAGCAACTCAGACCCGTCTTGATGTCCATTTCCTACATTTTGGGGCTTCCAGATACATCATCACGATTCTGGAATGATAAACCACCAAAAGACTAAAAATAGTACATATTTCTCAATGAAAGAACATGAAGTACATTCGTAAATCACATTGAAAGACAGATGGTTCATCTGGAAAGAAGTGAATTTCAATGTGTTGCAAGAGGCTAAGCCTGTTTCAGAGATATGCATAAAAAGGGTAAAGAAATAGGCAGCCCAATGTAGACTTGTTCATTTTGGTGGCTTGTGATTCCATGGACAGGTCCGAAAGCTGCATGATTTGCAAAAGTTTGGATTTGAATCGGAAATTATTTTATTGAGAAATTTTTTGATATTCATTTACTTTTAAATGCTATTTCATTCATTATTTATGTTTTTTAAATAGATAATTACTGAAACAGTCCATTTCACAGTTAAACCCGTTTTTCAGTATTTCAAAATTCGTCACTAACTCATGAAAATGAGTTAATTTTATCAAACTAATCTACAAGATCACTACCTGACTGCATTTCTTGCAATCTGGATTACAGAAGTAAATAGCTCAGTAGTTCAATGAATAAAACACTTAAAATAAATTTAAATGCTGTATTATTTAATTGGCGACCCTGTAAGCTCAAAGAGGAGTAAAGACATGAAAACAGAATGCTTGAAAGTCTTCTCAGACGCGTCTTCAGGATGCCAATTTAAAGTTAAATTTCAGTTTTGAAGGTTGTGACACGCTTTCTATGCATAGAACACTTGATTTGGGCCTTAAATTAAAGAGCTTATAATTTTTACCTTTGAACGTTACTAGGTTTCAGTAGCCATGCCATAATGACCAGCTCTAAAGTTGAAAGTGCAGTCATTTTTAGTTCCGGTTCATTTCCTTTCTTGTACATTTTATGCCGTTAACTTGCTTACCTAGAAAGAATTTAACTAGACAGAAAGTTATAGAGATTCAAAAGTGATTTAATTGGTAATAAAGTATTCAAGTTGAAGTGACATGACCTTACTTTCATAGGAAGTTGGTTTAATTTACACCAGGAATATAAAAATTGAATTCCTTTCACCTTATTAGCGAAATGATTAAATATATAAAATTCTTACGTAAAGTAGTATTGTCCAAGTTCACATCATTAATCCACGCTCCAGAATAACAACGCAATTACTGCCCATGCGCCACTGCTGTCCGGCCCACATTGAAATTGCTTTTGGAGGTTCCTTGCGTCAAATCCTGGACAGCATCCCTCTCACATGGATTTTATCAACGTCGGCCTATAGGCCCTGCCAAAGTCTGAAATTGTCCACTTGCAGCTCCACCATCCATGTCTACTTCACGCATCATGTTCAGAGTTGCTTTCTATTCCAAACAATAGCAACAATAACTGTTCTCAGATTTTCCCTCTACTGGATTTATCTTCTTGTGCTCATGGAGTAACATCTTCCTGTCCTGGGCTGCTAGTAGAAATATAGCCCCGTGGATAGATTCAAGCCCACCTCTACTTTCTAACCTAAATGCAAATATCGGAGGATTTGAGTCTTTTGTTGGAGTAAAATTTGCATAACTGCACTTTATAAGTAAAGACCACGCTAAAGCCTCCGTCTGGTAGAAATGGTTGAGAGCAGAGCAGTACCATATACTACTGATATGAGTTCGAAAAAATCGAGGAGCCGCTAGATAACGCGAGTGCCTATCGTTCCACGATTTTGCGGCTATTTTGATGGGCGTGTCCAAAAGCAGATTTCAGTGGAGATTCAGCATTGCATTATTCCACTTGCCCAGTCATACGGTTCCTAGCATCGTAGCAGGAACACACTATCCCAAGCTTAATTGAAATTCCGATCCCAGTCGATGGAGCACACTAATGAAATTCGGGCTGATTCAAACCGATTTCGATTAGGAATTTCAAAAATATATATGACATGTTAATTTCAGCACCTTTCAGCCTCAAATCCGAGAGGGTTGATGCTTATCACCAATTCTATTGGTACATACTCATGCTGACGCCAGTAATCATGATGTTGATGTTTCGACTTACCTGAAGTCCTCTTCACCTTTCACTTTTATTTTCGGCGTTCGGCTAACATGCTTTCAATTGATGAACTACTGCAATAGAAATTAGAAGAGCAGATAAAATATGGCATCGTCTAAACAAAAATATTGAATCTGTTCCTTTTACTTCATGTAGCTATCATGTAAAAATCATTCTCGAAAAACCGATTCGAATGGTTTTAAAAATACTGGGTCCACTTAATCATCGTACTAAAAAATGTCTGCTATAGGAAAGTATTTTATTTATCGATGTTTTTCTTAATGTATAATCATGGTTTAAATTAGCATGCTACTCCAGTCGCTGAAAACATTCAGCTTAATCCTATGCGAGAACACATTATAAGTGAAGGATGAAAAAATTGTTTCATATCTTGATCGCAAGTCATAAAAGTTGGTGATCGTGGAATCGCTTTTGTAGATTAAATGTGTAGTAACATAAACTAACTTTTTCTAGAAGGGGAGTTCTTATTAACCCAACTAAGTTATAGCACTTACAAACATGGTAATATGTGAATTAGAGAGGCCAACAGAGTGAACAAAAGGATCTGAAGAACCGGGCGGCAGGCATGTCTTTTGGTTCCTCAATGGGGATCAGATTATGCGCAGATTTAAAAAGAGCCTTTTATTTGATAACTAGTTCTTTTTCATAATAGTTCTAAGATGGAGGGAAACCAGAGATGAAGGGTCATCAAGTCATGCTGATCAGCATCGTCTTTAATCATGGACCGCTAAGGCTTCATCTTCGAAAGACCAACTGCCCTTATCCCCTGTTGTAGTCCATTCCCTGCATCAAGGTTCTGCTTAACTAAAGGCTTTCATTTTAAGTCTTCCGCCGAAATCAATCAAGCTTTGCAGTTAGATCGGCGGCGAGCCACTGCCATAAACTGACGTTAGTTGCAATTATTTCATATTTGTTGAGTATAAACCCCAAGGTGTAGTTGACTGTATACTTTTAGTGCAGGCTATGGTTTATACAAATAGTTCTATTATCCTTTTGTGGGGTAATTAAATATTTATTGAAATTGGATAGGATAACCAAGATGAAACGACTCCAAACATGGCTAAAATTGATAGCTCGCTTACTAAGTCGTTAAAGCAACTATGCGCTTTTAAAATAATAGCAAAATGCTCTAATTCAGAGATATTTTGTAAGCACTGAAGACTAAAATTACATACAGGTACTAGCCCACTTCATAGTGACCAAACACATGTTTCTTTCATCAAATGTTTCTATATGGTAGCATTTTAAATGCTTTATTCATCGGAACACCCGCTTAATTTGATTGGATGCTTTTCCATAAAACGAATGGCATAAATTATATTCGTAGTCAGACAATGCAAAAGTTCCCCGGTGGTTCAGTGCATTCGTCGAAAAAGATCAAGTGAGAATAATGTGGGATGAAAAGAGTCTGACAATGAAAGTCACAGACCGGAAAACCAAATATTGTTTCCGCATTCAAAAATTAAATTTCTCCCCACTTTCACTCTTATCCTCTTTTCTATATTTAGGTTCGAAAGAATCCGACTTCGCGAACTGTATGATCACCGAAAAGGGCAGAGCTAGATGATCTGACAATCGAGTAACCATTAAATAAGGTCTTTAAATTCAAAAGGTCACTACTCTCTCCCTGTGAAAGTAAAAAAACAAATGCCTCTGGTCAATTTTGCCTTTTTACTTTTAATATTCTCCCTTTTAAGCAAGTGTTTGGCAAGTTTGACAACTTTCTATTACGAAATACCTGGTGTATTCAGATTTGACCGTCGTTTAGTTAACAAACAAACCGATGGTTCTGCTTCAGAGAACTTATTTTCCAAGGTCAAGTTAATAGAAAGGCACTGGAATCCGACATTTTCTTCGTATTTATATTCTTTCATGCGGTGTTGTGCCGCAAGGTCTTCAAAGCAGAAGATTTCATTTACTTTCCATATTTTATATTTTATCACAGAAAGTCTGATCAATTGAATGGTTCCAGCAAACAGCTTCATTCGGAAGTTGGGTTTTAGTTATGAAAGCCCGGCATTTCCAGGTGCTCTGAAGTCATGATCGAAACGCCTAAGTCAGAAAGCCTTTTTTTCTCTTGGTTCATTACCATCGTTATATTTTTCCACCTGATATCAGATTTCAGCTTTGCACCACGTACTCAACTACCGTGTTTACTTCAGTTGATCCATGCAAGGCTTCACAAGTGGCTGGTATGTAATGCTCACTATTTTACTCATTTGTCGATATCAGTAGCCTATCCGACTACCGCACCTACGACACGGAACGAATCACTGCAGCTGGCTCAAGCTGTCTCAAATCTCTCAAAAGTGGTGCATGGTTAAGCTGTTACTTTTCAACTGTCACTCTCTACCCTTAAATAGCATAGCTCCACTAGACCTTGATCAATGTCTTAATTCGAGATGCGAGAAGGCACTTGAGCCGAAGAAATTGACATCTAGCATTGCTCAGAAGCCACTGTTTTATCTACCTTAATCAACATATATAAGATTAGGATGCAAAAATACACATAGTTTATTAATGGCAGCTTAGAAGAACGAAATGTCACTAATAACCTCTAAATCTCTAGTGTTGAAAGCCTTGCACCCCCACACCAATTAATATAAGTTTGTAAATATTTAATCTCCTTAAATATCTAACCAGTGGACTACTAATTAATTACTAAAAACCTTTTTCCACTCTTATTCTGATCACAAAACAAAAAATTCCCTTTCACTCCTTCTTCGAGCTTCAACGGGCGCGCAGAAGCTGAGTTTATTTTGAAACAATTCATTTTAATTAATAATGAGCACAGGTGCACTTTTTTATATTTTAGAACTGAAATAATTGGAGGTACGTCTGGGGGTTAAACAGACACTATTCTACAATCGGATTTGAAATGAAAGACTGGAAATAACTCAGTGTCTGAGCTTCTTTGGAAATGGTCACTTGTATTTAGCTCTTCACAGACTATTTATATAGATTAAATTCTTCGCTAAAATAAATTGAAAAGTGAAAGAGAAATATTAAAAGTAAAATATTAAAATTAATATTAAAATATTAAAGTATTCGCTTGTCCTCCACGTGGATTTAAGAATATATGAGTAGTTGAAATCTTCGAGGAAACGAAGAAACATGGACTCAGGTTACCTTATAAAGTGATTGCTATATGGTGTCTTACGTAAATAAAGTCCAGCTTTAGTTTAAAGTGGTTTTTTCCCCATTAATGATTGCATTAGTTTGGGGCTTGAACCCACGAACCGCTAGAGCTTAACCAAACAGTAGCTTCGTTGTTCACTACACCTCTCTACGCATCCCAAATACGTAGACCACCATGCAACCATGGCTGTGGCGAGTCTGATCACTCAGGACAATTTCGTCCTTAAGTCTCCGGTGTCATATCTATCAAACCATCGGAATAGAGATTAACTGTCAGGTTATACACAGCGACTTTCGATGCCGAATATTTTTTGCTATTTAACTGCCTTTATTGGCCAGAGTGATTTAGATATGTACTTCAGAACGCCTGAGTTTTAAAAAAATGCTAGGACATTAATGGGTGAATCCTTAATCAGATACCATTTCTTCCATCCAATCGACCCAATAAGGAGTACTCTCTGGTCATACTTTGCAATCCAGCATTTACATCTCTGAAGTTAGGCAAAATGGCTGTGTTTGAGATTTGCAAGTCGTGCTGTACGGCTGAACCTGCAGTTAATATGAATACATTACAGTGACCAGCTTATATGTACCCGTTGGTGCCACTCTTGTATAACCTACAGCTGTAAGGATGTAAAACCCTTACATCGGACGGGCATAATAACAATTATTTTCCCTATTTTCTTGAATAACAAAGCATGGATGGATGCTGTCGAGAGTAAATAAATTAGAATGCGATGAGCCAATTGTTTTTATGCATGCTCTCTCAATATAAAAATATTCTCAATTTTAATGCGGCCATGTATAGGAAAACATCGAAGTTGTTCCACCCAGGCGAATTAAGGTAAGTAAAACAGAGTAATTAACTTTTACTTTTACTGTGTTTAATATGTAAATCGTAACTCTAATAATCGCCTCACTCTTAAGAATAACTTAAAAGTGAACGACGGAGAATCCTCCTTTCCATAGACATCCGCGCATATATCAGTAAATAGTTCGCTTCAAGACCTACACGCTCCAGCGATAACCAAAATGACATCTTTAAAATGCTCATTCACTTCTTCATTCCAAAAGGGCGGCTTTAGCAGACCTACTGCAATCCGCTATCGAAGCAAATCCCTACGAAAAAGAAAACTTCATTTGAAACCTTATTTTTTTCTATGCTATGCTTCTGTAATTATTTGAAGAATTTAGATGGATTGCCATCCTCTTCCTGCTCAAAGCTGAAACGGAAGCAATTCGGCAGGCTTATGCATTTGTTTAGAAAAATTTGTTTAGTGGAAAAAATCTATCTGCGAGAGCAACTAAGCAGCACAAAGAAGTGGAAACATTAACAAACCTTTCAATAGAATTCATTAAAATAGCACTCTTTGCTGTAAAAAACTCTACAATTCTGCGCACTCAATTGCCCAACGCAACTGCGTGATAATAGGATATTTTACTTTGATCTCTATTTAATAAATTCCAATAAAATAGTCAAACGGCATTTTTTTTCCCTTTCACGCTACAACTTTGTTAGGAAACAGGAGCTAAAGATCCTTTTTAGGTACTGAAAGAACTAGCTATTTGAGACGGTGGTACTGGACGCATGGCAAAGAGCTTCGAGCTAGAATGCGCTACTCACGAGGCCCAATGTGTATTCGATTAGTTTTGTAGAAGCATCGTGTGAGCAGGTAGATCGATAAGTTAAAATCGATAATTTTGGCTTTGCAGTTAGATCGATAAGTTGGAAATCGATATAAATTAACTTGAGCATGGCAGATTGCCATACCATAAAACTGCAAACTGTTGGAGATTAACATTTTAAAATTAACAAATGTGCCTTTTTTGCCTTGTGAAAGAAAGCTTGTGCTAGGCTGCCCTGAGTGAAGCGCGTTTGTGGCTTGAGCTAAAGGGATTTGCGTTATTTATTTCAAAATCAAATATTGCACAATTAAAATTACAAAATTAAATATTCCACAATGAAAGTCAACTTAAAAGTTGAAATCGCAAATTAAGTAATTTAAAGGCTTTTCATGCACACGCCGCTAATTTATTTCCTAAGATACTTTCAGTACATTTGTAAATTCACTTATTCTATCGGTCCCTACGGAATTGAACCTTAACCTACTCGCCGTACTATGGGATTTTATTAGTCTCATAGGTTGCTTACCAATTTAACATTTTCCTAAATTCATATGTTCACATAAATTCTAAACAGTGAAGTAGGCTTCATTGAGTCGCCGGAGAAGTCATCCAACAAAAAGCTTTTTATTACCATATTCTTTATACCTAGAAGACATTACATGAACTCCCAAGTTCATTTCTTTTCAGATAGTCCATGTTCGTGTTCTCTGAACTTGTAGACTCCGTTGACAACTGTTGGTACCGGTGGAAAGGCATTCTCAGTCAGTATTTCAGGTCACAAGACTTTTTTGCTAGCTCGAGAGGGAGTGACAAACTACCGCTTATTAGTTGTAATCTTCAATCAAAATTTATAACAACAGAGTGAGATTCGAAATATGTGGTCAAGTTCAAATTACACGCCAGGGGTCGTCAAACAAGAAGACACTGACAGGAATGAGTGGATGTTGAGGGTGCTATGGAAAAGGCAAGCGCTGGAAGTGAGTGCTGAAATATGAGAAATTTATTTTCCGCTCTTTGAGAAGAAATTTTAATGAACCGAAAAAAATCGGTAGATATCACCTCACTCGATATCTTTTTCATCAAAGTTTCTTTCTGTTAAAAATGTTTGCGTTGTTAATTAGTAAGCATTCAGCGTATTTGCAACCTTTTAATGTGAAATAGACCAATTCAAGAATTGGCAATGCTGTCAAACCAAAATTCGTCAGTGTCATTGTACTTGTCATGCCTAGAATTCCATTGTCTAAAGCGATGGCCAATCTCTCTTCTTTATGCAGTTACAAACAGGCATGCATTGTAAACAAAAGCTATTGCTTTTACATCGTTTGTACAATCCGGTAAGTCTCAGGTCAGTAACTTCAATACTGGCCTCTTGATAAATGTCACTGTTCAGTACTAAAAGAGTTTGGTGGACAAGATCTCAAAACCGATATTGATTAATCAATTTTTTGTACTTGGGCTATGCATAAAAGCCACATCTTGCCTTTTATTTAAATTCTGCTCACTAATTGACTAAAGGCTGACTTGGGAATCGAGGGATAAGTGATGTTCAGAAAAGTCATATTTGATTCAATTTGATCAGTGAAAAGTGGTCATCAAAAAGCGAAAGTGCGTAGTTGTCGGAGAGTACCAAAGTTCTCTGCAGACGCGCAGCATTCTCATACATCTGACTGAAAAATTGAAGATGTATTTGGGCAAAAAGAAGTAAATTTATATGTGGATGCTGAATAAAGCTTCACAGTGAGAGAACTAAATAGCCTGTTGTCTAATATTAAGTAAAATATTAGCCACTATGGTTTTAAGAAATTTGAGCATCTTTAAAGAAATAGTCTGCTAAAGTGATTTAAAGTCAGATCAGAACCAGAAAGATAAACCAAATCATTTATGCATTTAAAAGGGTTCAAAACTGCTCTGTTTTATTATCAAAACAGTATAACAATGATCAGATACTGGTGCTTCTACCCAGTTAGATGCGAGTCCGAATTCTAGTTACCTGAAGAGTGTGTCCACGGTGGTACGACCCCATAACTGCATCTTTGAAACTCAACGGCTCCTTTTAGTCGAGGTCTGATATTCGCATTGGCTAGATCCCTAATGTTACGAGTTAACAATTCATAGTTAGTAGGAGCCACCGATTTTGTCCACTTCTACAAAAGAAGTGCTGGGTTTGGCGGAACTACCCCACACGAAACTCCTGATCTAGGCAAGCCAAATCTTCACAATGGCAGCTCTGACTTAAAATTGGACCTTCCGAAGATGTGGCACTACTGCTATAGCTCCTCGTCCCACCTAAATGTATATTAATTCTTAAGCTTCTAGTTATACAGTTGACAGTTGAGGAACGAACAGACTGGATTCGGTAGAACCAGAAAGATCGTGCGACAAAATTTTTTCACTAGCCGCCATTAGAGTTGTTGATGAGATCGAATACCCAATCACTATGTGGTTCGCAAAGGAGCGCAATGTCCGAAACTTGGGTCAAATTGGGGAGAAGAACGTTGTGTGAGATTTATGTCTGAAATGTTGTTTTGAAAGAGAGCCTACAAGAACATCTTGCTTAGGATTCAAACTACGAAAAAAGTTAGGTTATTGTTTAAAGGAAGGCACTGATACAATTAAAATTTGTGCTTGCCGGGTTCAGTAACTCGCCATTTCGCCATAACTCAGAACTGACGTTTTAGTAAAATCAAGGGACCCCCATGATTATGACAGAAATACCAGGCTAGAAAACTGAAATATATTGTGAATTCTTGTTTTCTTACTGAATGACGGTTTTATTGAAATTCACGTAAACCCATTAAAACTATTTTCTACTTTGCGGATCCACATTTTAAATTTAAAGGAGAGGTGGTGGTGTTATGGCAATAAATGAAAATACTGATAATACCCAAGACCGACAAACTCAATAGTTCAGTTATAAGATGAATATGGCTACTATAGACAGCTGGATTGATGCAGCGAACGAAGATGAGATTCTAAGCACGTACATGACATGTGAATCGCTTCAGTTTTATCCCTGGCCAATTCCCAGCTTGTCCTGCCTTTGGAGAATTTTCACCAAAAGTTGTTGACATTTAGTAATCGTTTTCCAACTGAATTCTTTGAAGTCTTTTCTAAGGAGCAAATTTCATGCGAATCCCTAATTTTGCAAGTGAAACCAAGCAACGCTTTAAAATCGAGGCGTGTTTGAATTTTTGAAATAGACGGAGGTGTTGTTCCTAACATGCATTAGATAATTACTTTCCTATATCCCTCTTTTGAGAGGAATTTCTAGCGTAAGTTCCAATTTTTATTGACCATCAGGACCTATGGCTTCTGTTACAAAGAGCTCTTAGAATAGAACTATGGCCCTTTCGGTGAAAGTGCTACAAATTTCAAGTTAGTGTGCTGCGGTGGGATTTCGAACAGCCATTCGTTCCAATTTATTTATGTGTTCATGCATTTTGAAAAGGAACTAATAAATGCATCTGAAAGACCCTTTTAGGAAACTTTTCGAACTGCCCAATAAAAGATTACATACTCCTTGGTAGTCACCGAAATATCATTAAGTCTTCAAGGCTTTTGACACTTGTTAAAGCCCATAATTCTCTTTTATTAAAGTAAAGGATGCAGGGGTACTAACACCATATATTTGCCGATTAATAAAGTAGAGACTATTGTGAGCTTTTCGAACATTGTGACTGTAGGATCTTTTGAACAAGGTCTGATAGGTGTTTCGACTTTTGTTTTAAATTCAGAAGTAGTAACTACACAAACTGTTGCATAGTTTGTACATGTTTAGTAAAATATCTGAACCAGCTAGGGTCAGCAGAAGGACACAATGTGGTCCTAACGCCGCGGAAAGTGCTGCCTAAGTGCTAAAAGCCTTATTTTTTTAGCAGTCAGTCAAATGATATCAATTTTTTTGAACTTATACCAGATCATGAAAAATAGTAAATGAACAAAACTAAAAATGATGGAATTGAAATAATCTAGACCTTCGAGCCTAAAAATCGTGTGGTGAACAAAGCATTAACCAGACTGATGGAATCGATCATACAAGAAGCAGTGCTTTGATCCAGTGTGGAGTGAACTAGGAAGCGCATTTCGGATAAATGTATAGACTTACGAAAGCTTGCGTGGTAAAAGCTCAAGAAGTGTCCAAAACACAAATGACTGGGTGCACCTCAGACGCTTCGCCGGACACCTCGATGCCATAGCAATCGAAATTGATGCTCATTAACTTCCACCTTTTTGGATGTTACTGAGGGAGAATTTGTTGATGCAGATAAGCCGCTACTGAAATACTTCGTGTGGATTAGAACATAAGTAGTAGTTTACTGCGTATGATGCTAAGTTATTGGTATTAAATGAAAAATGAACAAAAGTATTGTTACAAGGTGTTCATTCTAGGCGCGTTGACTAACTTCTTATGAAAGTCGGCGGTGGTCAAGCCTACTGTCAACCTCCTCGCAGTAATCACCGCAAACCCCAGGGGCAATTCTGGGGGTTAATACGAGGGGCGGCCGGATAGGACTTATCGCCCACCGGCCGTATAAAATTGGATTATGCCAGCAGAAGTATAAATTCGTACAGCTTGGTAAACGAAGCACAATCTAAATGCCTGGATTCATGGTCTCAAACTGGACTGTGGAAAGCGCGTACATGTTGCAATGAATGGAATCTCCACCAGAAAGTTGACAAGACTTATGGAAGGGGTGTGAAGATTATCTGACCTTAAGAGTCTCGAGGACGGACGAGGTGCCACTACGAAGTTGAACTGCTGCTACCTATACTCTGAAACCGTGCCAGAAAACCGAAGACGTCGATAAATGCTTTTAGAGTGTTCTGTGTTAATTATTGTGTGCTACGTGTTTTAAAAGCTATTCGTACTCCTGTTGTATCTCCAATGAGCCCTTGGAACTTGCCCTAATAGGTTCGGAGCGAATAAATAAACTTTAAAAAAATGAACGTCGGCAGACTGCAATAGTTCGTGAATGCTCACCTAAATGATTACATATTTAACGTGGAGGATTTTTATCCAAGGCAATATATATTTTGGTCAAAAATTTTAAATCCGTGAATCCCGAATGACCATCCGTCTGTCTCTCTTGCCAAATGAATTTGCCTTGCTCTAATAAGCCCTAAGAGGGAAATTTTGCTAAGTAATTCAGGAGTATTCGCGTACGCTACTGTGAACAATGGATTTAAATAGTTGAACAAGTAGCTATGAGAAAATCCTCCCCCTACTACCCGCACGCAAGAATTCTGTACATGTCCGACCAAGCTTTATATTTCATGTCATACTTAGCAGTCACTCTTCACGCAAGCCCGTCTAAATCGGATGACAGCTGAACAGAGCAATGCCAGGCCCTCTTAAATGCATATAGAAATATTGATAAGTCTAGACTCGTAGTACTGATCAGTTAATATAATATTGATGTTATTAAACCTTGTATATTTGGAGGAAATAGTTTTGCTTTTAGCATTCAATTGTGAGCCATGATCTTAAACTATTTTTCCTGAAAGATTCATTCAGGGGAGAGATTTTCTATCCTAATTATTTGGAAACAGCCAAAGGGCACAACTGAGCATCAAACATGAATTGCGAGGATTTCATATATAGGTGGCGGTGTGGCGGTTGACGTGGCGTGTCACCCATCAGCGTGCGTTTATAGGCCAGAATGACCACCAACGCCGTCAACAGAACCAGATTCTCAGGAAGTATAATGAAAGAGAGAAAGATTAGAAAATTCATGTTTGACCCGTCCGGATGGTCTGTCTACTGTGACGTCTACTTTTCTGGCTATGGGTTGCACCACGCAATCTCAATATTTCCATTTGTCAAGGGCAAAGCTCTTATTAACATTTTTTAAGCCGAACAAAGTGACAGATATGCTATTTTAAAAAATCGGCTGGTTTTTTCAGTGTTAAATGCCTAACCTAATGGCTGAGATTGTATATTATCCGGTTTTCAATCGAGGTCTACTGTGTTAAAAAGATTTTTCAGCTTAATTCTAACTGCATTTATGCTTTAATGCCAAAGATTAGAATATCAATTTAGGCGCGCTATACGATACGTGCCTTTTTACTTTGTTTCCTTACGTTGCCACATCAAGTAGGTTTTAAGTGACAAAATTAAATGTTTCTGGGGGGCAAATTCTGGGGTTGTCACTAGTAGTACCAATGATTTTCAACGATTAAACACGAATAATCCATCGGAAACCAAATTCTGCAGTGTTCTTGCCTGTGGTTAAAGAAATAAAAATAAATACCGAAGAAATGGGAATCTTCATTGAATGAATTCCTTCAAATATAGCAGGAAAATCTTCTTCAAGCAGTGAGCATGGATGAGCTAGTTAAAAGATGTATTATCTTTTTGGTCAAATGAAGGTAGTAAAATTTTGGGCTGAAAATTAAATTTAAATTGAAAAGTCTCAGAGTCCTTTTTGACGTAAGGGAGAGCTACCGAGAGTAAAGGAGCAGTGGATCAAAGCGTTCCAAAAATATGGCGGAAGGGAGCGATGTAGGCGAAATCACTATTCCATAACTACAATTCGTGCGAATCTCAAGGAATACATAGGGCAGCAAATAGAAAAGTCAACACTATTGCTCAAAATGCGATTTCTTCCAGGTATCCATTCTTTCCATTCTAATGACACCCCTCAAACTGTATTCATTGGCAGCCAGTTATGAACATTATTTCATACTTATCGACGATTTGTTTAAATCCTACAAAATACATAACTGGGGTCTCCAAAAAGCGAGCTGGATTGATGAAAATAAACTGAAAATAAGGGGGTCGGGAAGGCAAAACGTCACGATATTTAAAAGTGAATTTTGATTGACGAAGCCTAGAACTTCATAACTTTAAAATTAAAAAGGTTCTTTCAAATGCTAATTAATTGAATTTCTTTCAAATACTGAAAAATAAGTTATGGTGTAATAGCATTGATATTTTGTCATGAGCACTTATATTTGTTACCAGGACATTAGCCACTTTCAGCTTTCAAGCTGTTAAGGCCTGCCTCTAACCATCATGCTGCGCTCCTGAGGTCTCTATTAAATAAGTACGTTTTAAGGCGTTCCCACAACTATTGGAGACTTCTCTAGGTGCAGGCACATCCGCAAATTTAAATAATGGTTTCTGGAAAGATATCTAATTACTGGTGAACTGGAGTTATCGTAATGAATGATAGTGGCTCCTCTAAAATCTCAAAACTAATTGTAATAGATGACACACTGTTAAGCAAACTAATTGAAAAATGGGTTTAAATAAAAACTGTGACGTCAACAATCAATTACTAGAAATATTTAATTTTATAGAGACGTGGCACATCCCAGCACATGAAGCGAGGTTTTCCAACAGAAAGTAGCCAATGTCACCGTAGAATTATGAATTGATAGCTTTTGGTCTTCATCCAAAAGACGAAAAACTGAAAATATGGAGGTACTAAGGCGAGAAATGATTGGTCGACCTCCTGCATGAAAAGTATGTGAAGCTATCACGGTCAAGTAACAGTATGCAAAGTTATCAATAGAGTGAATTTAGTGGAAAAAGATCTACTGGAAGTTCTATCATAGTACACGAAGGGTTGCAGCTACACTTCTACTAGAATGATACGAGACTCGATTTCATCATCTCTTTCGAGCCCTAATGATTTAAAAAGCCATTATCCGATCTTCTTAGCCTGTCAGTTGCTCAAAGCCACTAAAGCAATTTAAATTCATCCCTAAAATTGAGTCGTTCTGTCATAAATCGACCCCAAATGCCAAGCTTCAGTGAGTGTTTGCCAAGGCGTTAACCTAAGGAACTTTAAAAGGGATGCTGGAATAGATGACTTTAATTGCACTTACATTCAAATGGGCGTTGACGATTAATTTAATGAAACCCTACAAAATATACTTCTGCTGGCATAATCCAACTTTATAGTCCGGTGGGTGATAAGTCTTATCCGGCGGCCCCTCTCATTAGCCCCAGAGATGCCGCTGGGGTTACCTTTGATCACCACGAGGAGGTTGATTTTTCAACCCAGACTTTGACTCAACAAAAAAATTTAATAAAGCATTCAAATTCAGTACTTGAACAAGGACTTTGAATTGTAAGTTACTAATATAAAATGTGAAGCTTTTACGAGGAGGCGATTCAACTGCCCAGCCGAAGGATACACGTTTCAATTTCTGCCGAAACACTGTTCAAATTCACCCCCACAAATAGTTCTTTGCAGTAAATGTGCTATTTACCTTCGATTTGTTTGAAGTGCCTATACAGATCTCCGAGACATGTTCTGAAATCGATTTCAACCTAATCATCAACTCCTAATGAAGGCTCGGATGAATGAACAAACACGTTTGGAAACGGATGTGGATTCGTAACAACGTTCGAAAACTAATTCATTAAATACGACTCTAATAGTCGAGGGAATCGGCGTGCATGAGAGCAAGTGTAAATCAAACCCACTTACTTTCTAGCATTATTCTTCCAGCATTTATGAGAATTTTTTTCCACAGTATTTGTTTCACTAATTTATTTGGTTGATTTATTTTGCTTGATTGGGTATCAATTTAAAATATCTCCGGTTTAACAATTATAAATGTTTGGGACACGTTTTGGTATTTGATGCTTATTTGAAAATATGCTTAAATTCCTGAAAAACTACTGGAATGTTAAGTTCAATGTCTCTTAATTACCCCAAGGCAAAGGTAAAAAGATTCCGCTTGAGTTGTTAACTGAACTAAAAAGTATATGTAGCCTTTTATTAAATGCAACATAAAAACGTATCGTTTTACGAAATAATGTTGCTCTACATTTAAAACAGTCCAAAAATTGTCGTAGAACCCTCAAATGGCTAGTGGGAATTTGAGTCCTCAAAATAACGAGAACTCCAGAAGGCATAAAGCCTAACAGTCGCTGACGGAGGCTATTTACACTTTCAGAAGATCGCCTGTTTTCCAATATATTTTATTGTTTATTCAGGAATATCAGTAATCAACAGCACTCATTAGGCGACTTCCCCTACCATGATCGGTGTTTTAATCCCACTACAGGATGCTAATACTGCAGGAGAAGCAAGCAAAGAGCAGTATGTATCTCCATTATAGGCGAATACTTATCTAACAGACTGTATCTACTTCACGATGTGATATGTGAGAGTTTTAGGTAGAAATATGTGTTCTGGACTGGTCATTCAATGGAGACAGTCTGAGGATAAACTCATTAAAGTCACTATAAAATACTGCCAGTCCCAACGTTTTGAGAACATTGAAGCCCCCCATTGGATTGGTCAGTTCTAAAAGTTATTGATAAATTTGGAAGCCCCGAATAGCTAAGGCAGTATCGTTACTTGAAGAATCAGGTGTGCACTTAATTGCGTATTCAATCTAGACTCAACCGATAATATCTTGTAACTTATATCCCTGTACAAAATAAGGGGTTTTAAGAGAATTTGTTTTTGAGGGCGGGAATTCCTCTTAGTGAATTGCTCTGGGTGCTGCCTGACTTGCAGTTATTATTAGACGATGGACGACTCACCTTACATACCGAACATCTCTTAGAATAACTGTTTCCTCGCTAACCAGTCTGATCGGCCAAGCCATCAACTGATATTGGTGCACAACTGGAGTTTGTGCACTTCTATTGTTTTACAGTCAAGATCCACAGATACTTGTCTGCAATCCATATTTACTTGGAATCTCATCAGCGCCTTCACTCAGTAAACAAACATTATCCATAAAAGCAATTCGAATCCAGGCCAAATTTAGTCAAGAAATGCGGCGCAAATATTATATCTTTCCCTATGACGTTTCAACTGATGTTTATGCACGCCTGACGCCATATGTTTACTGAAAATGTTGATACGCCACCATTCAAACTTCTTCTTTTGGTACAGGTTCCAGTCGTACCTGTCAAGTCGGTTGAGGAATATTGCAATTTAAATCGCTCGTATATATTTGAAAAACGCATTTTATAGCTAAGTCTATATTTTTTAGATCGGGTAAATTTCTCCTTTCATTGTGCATACAGATTATCTGATAATGAAGGGAAGTGCACTGTATCCCCGAAGTTTATTTAAAAGTACAGATTTAGGTCAGGTTTTAATATAGTAACGTAATGACCGTTTCAAGCATTTAAAATAACGTGCAATTGAATTTTAAAATTCTTAACTATTTGCGTTTTGTGCAACTTCAAGTTATTAAAATACAAAGTGCTCAAGGTCAAAATGATCGGATTTCTATTGAAAAAAGGAGGCGTCTACCACATAAAAAGCTGATTTTCTATTGAAACCAGAGAAAATACTCCGATGGATTTCAAACACGCATAATCTAAAGAGTGGACGACCGCAATTTTCATTTTTTGTTAAGGTTAACATACACGCTTAAGCCGGACGCAGGACATAGAACTTATTCGAGATTTTAAAACTATTAAAAGCTAAATAATATAGAAAGTCGGGGTTGTCATCAAGCCCTATTTAGTGGCAGTCAGTTTCGAAAATTCAGATTGAATTAAATGATGTTAGACTAGACATCTTTGGACTTTTTAAGCCTTGGTTTCCTTTTTCGCGCGTCTGAAAAATCAGTTTTGTTGCGAACTTTGAAATTTCACGTTTAATTTATGCATGACATGGCTTGGATGTGAATCATTTTGGTTTCGACCATAAGTTTATCAAGTTTAGAAATGTGAGAAAATAAAAGAAGGGCTAGTTGGAAACTAAGAATGGCGTTTCAAGGATAAGAGTCCAAGAGACGAGGATGCTCATAAGTGCACGAGACCTCGTTGGGCATACACTTCCGGTATACACTGGTCTGGCTTCCGTTCCACCTTTACATGGTCCCTAAGGATCCCACTAGGCTTCTGCGTAGTCAAGCGCCAGTTCTATGGACCGCTTACCACGCGTTGACAGGGGCACTAGAGGGAGGTAAGTGCTGGGTTTCATCGTGGTAAATTAGTTTCGGAATCTCCCACCAAAAGATGTCTCCTTTCACTCTCTTAGAGTTGCGACACATGGATCCAGCACTGAGGGTGGAAATCAATTCTTTAAGAGAATTCTCGGTTTATTACGAATCATATGCGAAATTTATGCCAACATTTTTTGAAAATATGTTAAAGAGAAAGCTAAAATCGTGCATATCTCATATATGTACATTTTACACGAATTCCAGATTTAAAATACTGATCTTACTAAGATTTCATAAACTATGGCCGTAGAAATCATTATTAGATGTTTTGGTTAGATTCATGCCGATTCGCATTTCATTTGGAGTTAGATATATCCTCTGATATACTATTAGTTTTAACTGGGCAGGTAGAAAATTTCGCTAGTTAGATGATAATCCACTAGATCTTGAGTCTCATGATTAGGCAAACCCGAGAACAAGGTCTGTGTATTTTAGAAGATTGGGTGTCTGATAAGCTTAATTCAATTCCAGATTTCTAGTGAAATCAGTAGCATACTGATAATCCTGAGTGTGCCAGAAAAGCTTGAGACGTTGATCCAGGTAATTAAAAAGCTCGGCCACATACGCCTTAAAAAGTTCGACTGCAAACAGGGTAACTACAACTAACCAAAGTTATAACCAATTTGAGCGATATCAATGTGCACGAATTAGGGTTCGAACACTAGAATGTCGGAGTATGAACGATTGCAAACAAGGACTCACCATTGAAAACAAGCTTGGCAAATTGAAAGCAACTGAAAATCTGCTAGAAACATCATTGAAGGCATCTATTTTTACAAATGTTTCTTTTTCTATTTACCACAGTTAATGTCAACTTCTTTCTGAGTAGCACTGGCTCATCATCCTCATTCTGAATAGAAAATAAGTAATTTAGGTAACCATGAAGTCGCATTCCATTATGATTTAAACTACTTATAAATAGAAATAGTCAAGTAAACACTACTATATCCTAAAGGAGGAACTAGGCTCCATAGGGCGAAATAGAAACTAGTGAAGTGGATAACGGGCAGATGTCATTTCTGTAGGAGGTTGACGAGTTGCCGAAGACTCTTTCGAAAAGCTTCCACGAAGTCAGATGCTTTGGAAAAGCTGGAGGATTCACGCCGAGTGGTAACACAGAGACTGTATCCGTTCTCCTGGAAATTAATGAAAAACCGATACAGTCGCATGACGCACGGTTATATGGAACATTTCGAATTACAAGATTATTTTGTTCACCCTCAACGTTCACACAATAAAGATGGTGCTGGTTCAGTACCTAAGCTTGTGAAATTGGTAATTCCATAATGACTTACGGTAATCCGATAGACGACACCATAACCGCTAGGGGAAATAGGAAAGCGGGCTCCAGCAAGTAGACCTGTAAGATGCTCAGCAGAGGCAGTATCAGAAATGAGTGGTGTAGTGAAGAGATCCACATTTCTTATTCGTTTATACGTCTCATCGTTGAACACTGAAAGGGAATCGCCATCAGATTCGGCTATTTGGTGGAGGGCTAAGAGATGGCTATCCCAACCTAAGCCGGGGAAATTAAGTCGCATCATTTGATGTATCTTTAGCTGCCTTTCTATAATCTTTTGCACTTACTGTGACCGGTGGCTACATCTTTTAGTAGACTCTGGTGCATTCTAGAGCACTGGTGAAGTGTTTCAATGAGACCATCTTCACCAGTAAAACCGAGAATCTTTTTAGAGCGCATCAGTCTGAGGAAGTCCCGAGCTTCGACAGTTAGAGGACGAGCTAGAGCTTCACCTCCTCCATGGAAGTATCGGGTACTGCAAGCTTCTACACTTCCACCATTGAACCCGGTCTCGCCATGAATCCTTTCGTAAGCCATCTGCAATGAAAATGCGAACTTAGCGACTCAACGCGTGCAGATTAGATGGAAATTCAGACTAATTTTTTGCAGACGATACAAAACAGAATACAAAAAATGGAGTCAGTCTTGGGAGCACTAAGGTTTTCCTTGGTACACTCTTCCATGTACCGTTAGACTTCTTCTGGTTTGAAGATGATCACTTTTCTTAACATATTTAACTATCTTGTCAAAGCGCTTTTTTAACTGTGGGTCTCCTACTAGACTGCCCTTCTTGAAGCAGTGCATAACCAGCGAGCAGTAATTCTGATCAATGGCTGCGATACACGAGCCTAGTATCTCAGATGCGGGCTTGAGCATCAACAATCAAATCCTGATTCTCGTTGAGTTGAAATTCCACCTCGTCGCATTCTTAAAAAAGGACGTTTCATTACCTTCATCAATGCCCTGTTTATGCATTGCGTCGCTCAATTCTAGGAACAGGAATCTCTCATTTCGAATAATCAGGCACGATTTCAGTTTGGCCCCATTAATACCATTTTTCAAAATACTATGAGGAGCTATTTATGTTCATCAGTATACATCAGTGAATAACATAACGAACGGGGATCTATGCATAACGTAAAAGCTTTTGAAAATATAGTGCCTCTTAAGTTTAATCTATTTTACCCTTTTGTTAGAAACCGCTTGCATTTTATCTTCCGTTATAATAGTCATTGAATACAATGAGGTCAAATGAATTTGAACTAAAGTGATTCAAAGATTTAAGCAATTGTGAGTAGTTTCGATGAACCGGTTTGTTTTGACTTTCCATTAGCAATTCACTTCAATCATTCGTTTCTTGATGTTTTCAAACAAGGCTTTTTAAACCTACAAATACAGATTTTGGTCGCTTCAGTTCCCCAAACGCTTGTGACTTGTATCTGATCGCTTTGTTATGCTGAAAAAGATGCCGTTTTCGTTATTCGTGAATGGCAGTTAGAAGTGTTCCATCACGCCATTCATTTAATTCATTGCGAATGTATACGAGAATATTATGCATTTTTAGCACCAAGGTCTACTAAAGCAGTGGGTTGCATTCTAGACTTATCAGAAATACCTAGTCCAATAGTCCACGTTTATGTAAAACCTTATTATAACGGCTGATAACGTGTATAATAGCTTAGCCAATAGGGAAACGGTAGATCATGGGCTCGATCACTATCGCCATTATTATCGGAAAGAGGGCAGTAGGGCACTTACCGTCGCTTCAAAAGAGAATCCTTCCATGCCTACTCTTGAATATACATTAAATATATTCATTCTTTTTGATAAAATTAAGTCCCAAAATTAGTGGATGGTTCTAGAAAGTGACCGAAATGATGAGCCAGCCCGTCGAATTTCGTCAAAAATAGTCTTTGTGATGGCCTCGAACAAAAACATTGACATCTAGGAGTTGGAATTTCCAACTGGAGAGCCTGCTTGTGGAAGGGATATCACATGAGGAAAAAGTTCAGATGGAATTCAGAGAAAACGAAAAATGGAACTGATGGGAAAGTTAGAGGACAGCGAACGAGACCCGATGTTTCTGACAACTGATTTTCCTACGGACTTTATCCCAATTTAGCCCCATTCTCTCAGCTCCACAGTTTACTCTTGAATAGTTCAACCAATTCGGCTTAGAACTAAAAGTAAATTACATCGTCTACCCAAGAGTCTGAATAATGCCGTACCGCTTCGATTTTACATGCAATACATGCACCAACTTGAATAACTATATTGGACTTTGAAACTCAACGTTTAGAGAGAAATTCAAGTTCCCTATTAAAGTGATTTCAACAGAGATAGATGCATTAAGTGTGGAGCTGACCAATATGAGGCATGCACGAGTTGTCCAAACTTGAAGTGTTAAGGACAAAACCATCATGATTCACAAGAATCGAGAACACGGCATCATTCAACAAAACGCTCCTTCCAGTACTATTCATGGTAGGGACAGACTGCCGCGCGATCAGGATGAATTATTAGGATATGGTTACTCGACGACACGTCTTCCTTCTCTCTCTCCGGCCATGGACTAATTCATGTTGTGATCGACCTCAAATGCTCCGACAAACAAGCTGTTGATTTGAAAATACAGACAGAGATTACAGTCTTGAATCCATTGACCCAGGAAAAATTTAGCACATAGTGTGAATGAGAGTCGAGCCCTATTCTTCCGGAATTTACCTCCACGGTATTAGACTCATGGAGACAAGGCTTCCTATTCTTCTTGAGTAGAATATACAGGCTACCGAAAAAGTTTATCAAAGATATTCGATGGTAAATGCTTTAGATGGGTGAAGTACCTATCATCTGGCTCTCCAGATGAAATGAGTTCGAAACCTAGTGACCCATATTTAGTGAATTAAACATTTACACATTTTGATCAAATGTCTAGACTATAATTAAATGACCGTTATCGTTTCCCATCATCTCATGGTAAGCTTTGAAAGAGTCTTGCCGTAAAATCGTTCACTTACCAGAAAGGCGATTTGCATCATACTGTCGGAGCTGACTCTAGCGAGATCGCACAGACGTTTAGAGAGAATGTGTCCACCTTCGTCGGCTAAATAAGCCACTTGAAGATCGGCACGTTGTGTCTGGTAGACATCATGCTGAGGCAGCAGCACCTCTTTGTAAAAGGCCTCATCTAAATGCCATTCCATTCGACGCACTGTTTCATGAGGTATTCTGGGGATGGCAGAAGAAATCAAAGTAAATTTAAAGGAAAAATTAAAAAAGGTGGGAGTGTTCTGCTGATGAGGATAAGCTATTAGGCAATTGATGATTTCATCTTTTACGTTAAACAAAAAATACTTGGACAGATCTAACCCCAAAACATCAAGAAAGCTTCAATAATTGATTCTGGAAATCGCTCAAGTCTTTTGGATACTTCTATGGCTCCGGGAATGCGGGGGCCGAGAAGTAGAGTGCGAGATCCTAGCGGTAAAAAATTATCCCAGGGAACTTCTCACCCCTGATTTAATTGAGTAGAATTGAGTTGTGGGTGTCTCGGCATAAATAAGACAATTTGACGCAAAGAAACTATAATAATGAAGAAAAGATCGAAAAAAAACCTACTTGAGAATCTTTCCTGGTTCCTCGCTAGAAACGCCAGAATATCATCGGAAATCGATGATATAAAGGTTTTCAATAGTCATCAATAACTGCAGACAGACAGCAAGCTGGATTATTAACAGGGACAGAGAGAAAAGTTGGGGATCAAAGATGGAAAAGCCTAATAAACCCCTACTAATTAAGTAAGTTCTGTTTCATTTCGCTGACTTTTAATGATAATCTCATTGTTTCTTCCCAAATGATGAAAAAGTGTAGGACCATTCAGCCGCTGGATGACTAACAATAAAAATATCATGAAACAATCTGGAGTTCAGGCATTAGTCTTTCTGTTAATCTACGTTACTAATGTCAGACCAGTTAGGTTTGAATTGAAGCAAAGGGGCTTTTGGACGATGAAATAGGACTACCTCTCGTCAGGTTTAAGATAAATTAAAACTGACTCCAATGTAAGATCGCTTTCGAAACTCCGAACATTATCTGGAGTATCCTTCATTCACACTGTTTGCTTCAAGTTCACTTGACAAGATAGGTAGCGATATTATTCGCATCATTCACTGCATAAATCACATTTTCGATGGAAGTGAGATTAAAGGCAGTGGGTGAGTCATTATGACATTAATAACAGTAGTTAATATTAATGCCCATTCAAAATCATAATTTTGAGGCCCACTCAAGAAATTTAATAGCTTAGAAAATCGAGGGTTTGAGCGATTCATCTATTAGTACTGCAGTGGTTATGATTTCCGACGAAATTTACTAAAGAATTCAGGAACTATGCCTAATGTATGGTGCATGAAAAGTACATGATTGCGCAAGTCACCTGACCAGAAGAAGGAGGCTTATCTCCGTCCTCAATGAAAGGCGATTGAAGCTTGCCACTGTGTTGCTTCCCTTATGGCTGCTTGAAGTCCCATACAGATCATTAAAATGTGTTCTGATATTCACTTAAGGATATCCATTCTTTTTTTTGAATAGGCACTGGAACAAAGTAATGAAAGAAGATACATTTTATCAATACAAAGGAGGTGATGCTTTAAAGGAGGTATCTCCCCAAAAGGAACCCCAACTAAATAGAGATGAACGACTGTAAGACCCTTCTCTGACAATCCGATAATACTCTTTAATAGCCAACCAGAAGATTCTCAGGAATACTAAGACCTGATAGAGGAATCCAGAAAAGCTTGTATATTGTCAACATTGAATAAAGCAGACTCAAAACTGGATGAGAAATCGATAGCCTCGTGATTCTTTTGAGCATGAATTTGCTATGAACGTTGGGCACACAGCTATGGCGCTAAGAGAAATGATCTACATTTTCTATGTGATCTGAAAACGAATTTTAGATGCCTTAGAATCACTGGCTGGTCTTCGATCTATCGTATAGAATCTGTTTCAAGCTGATCACCTTTGGGTAGATTCAAGAAACCAAGGATCAGCGGCAGGTCGAGTTTCAGCGTCACCGAAAATGCTATTTGCAAACCGAAGCGCGGCGGAAGTGGAAATAAGACCATCAGCTACATTGAGTGCGGCGTCTCCATGTTGACTGACGAAGAGACTGAGGGTCTTGTCGAACCATCGCGAACCTCCGAAACCCATAAGAGTCGACGAGATCTGTGTGCAGAGAGAAAACAACAAGTAACCGTAAAAATGAACTCCAAGGCGCTTAAGCAAAAGTCCTCGAGCCTTTGAGTGGGGTCTACCGTGGGAGCCTGTGCGCCACAAGTCTCAAAATCCAATGTAGAATGAAAGACAATGAGAATGCACCTGTATAATCCTGTCCCTATTAGTAGGCTTTTGTCTAGTCCATAGTTTTAGACTACGGGTTAGGGAGGAAATCCTAGAGGGGAGCAGGATGTTTGTCCGATGATGAGCCACCATTGTGTGATGGAAGCTGATGGCCGATGAACAAGCGATAGATTAGAACATCAGAAAGTAGCGATAAAAGCAGCATCTTCTTTGCCAATGAACACTTTGTGATAGATACTCAACTTTTGAAACGTTAAGAATTAAGTGACCCCTCTCTATACCTTCAATGATTACAAACTCCAACAGAAATATTCATAAGAATCTAAGAAGCATACTCAAAATAGCACCTTAGAATTGCGCCCTCAAAGTAAACTGCCCGAACGTGCAAAGCAACAGGCTGATAGAAGGATGTATATCACCATCATCAATTAAATACCAATGAAAACCGTCTCCACAGAGATGCTTCATTTAATCTCTTGCTGCTTACCTCCCAACCCATTTGAAGCCCCCAAATTTGACATCAAGACTTGTTCTTCTACTATTTTTTTTTATTTGATAATAAAATGCTACCTTCGTATATTCACAAATCAGGTTTCAGAGCCTCCGTAGCTGTGGTTCGGAAATTCTTTAACGAATCGTTAAATTGTTATTGTGATTGGTGATACGAAGCACCTCTGGTAATTGATTTCACTTCGCATTATTTACTGACGGAATTGCGTGAGTTTATTAGAATCATGATATACCTATGTACTTTAGAATCCATTTTACAACTACATTTTATTCAATCAACGTTACAGTGTCTATTCGGATTCTAATAATCCGAAACTACGGACTGTACTGCTATGAAGAAATCAGGAGTCCATAAGCGACATTTAGGCGTGATTGTACAGACGCACGGTGTGTAATCGCTCCTGGTGACTCAAAAAATCACCGATGGTTAACCTTGATTCCTCCATTCTTTTCCATGTATCTGTAATATTAAAGGTTTACTTCTTTTTTGGCTAATAACCATATGGATCACTTCATCTGGTCTCAACTGGCTTCTATCTCACTCTTGCCTAATTAAAGGATTCAGTTAAAGACCAACTAAAGCAACGATTCGAATCTTTTGAGAGTAAGCAAGTTCTGTTTCTGACTTAAAAACACTGTTCTTGGATTCGTGTTTCCATTTATTTCCTTCAAAGTGTGAGAACTTGTGTAGTTAACTGGACTTTTAGCTCTAAGTGGAAGACGAAATTTTGCCAGCCTAGTCATAAGCGAGAGCAATTTGATCGCCAGCTACATCAGAACGCGGTGCGTGAAGAAGACTTCAAAAAATCGTTGCAATGCGCATCTTCACCCACTTAAACGGCATTATGCAACTTATTTATTTAGATCTATCCTAGAGAAACGTGTATAATATCATGTTTTCAGTTTCGGCAAACAATGCATCCAATTTACCGATTTGAACTGACTACTGACCAACTAAACTGTGGTTTGAATAGTCTCCTATATAATAACCAATTAGAAAGGTCACTCATCCAGAGAAAACCAGGACTTTATGAGCAGGTGCAGTAACCACAGAATGTTTCTCCTGGAGCCAATCAGGGTGTACGAACTTAGGATTGTCACCAGACAGTTTCCGCTGCAAAAGCGACGACTTTTTCCTCCTCGGCTGTTTTGCATTCGACATCATTCAGCGATGATAATCCTCTTTTCTCCAAGACCATCGACCTTGCTCTAAACATGATGCGGCCGCTTTCAATTAACTTTTGTAGGTAATGAGCTTCTGAACGATCTCAGGATTCAAATATGAATATAAACAAGAAAAAAGACTTTCAATTGGCCACTTGCTTGAAGAGGAAGGTTCTCCGCGATTTCATCGCACATCACAAGCAACAAGACTGCGGAATCCAATAATTTAAGGTTTCGCGTATTAATACCCTCAACATCGCTATCGAAGCACTTCAGTCGTTTTCTAGCGATTGAGGCATCCTCTCGATTCATAGTAGTGATCAGACCCACGCTGATTTCATCTGTGGGACGCCTCGGCAGCGCTCGAATAAATTTTAAATTTGCGACGAGCCGTTCTCGTGATATCATATTTCCCTAAAATAAAATTTCTACTTATAATCACTCAGTAGATGGATTTGAACGTTTAAACAACAGCAACTAGGAAATAGGCAAATGACAGCGCGTAAATACCTGATGGTCGAAAACTTCGAAATAGTAGAATTTGCCTTGACTTATGACAACGATATGACGGGAATCCTCGCTTGACTCCAATCGATCCATACCGAAATAGGGCACACGCGATGATTGAAAGAGGTACTTGTAGGATCCCATATTCAAAGGCGATACCTTTAGAAAACACAAATACCGATAAAAAATTTTTGAATCAACCCAAAAAATTACATGGCAGAACCTACCCGAAACAGATAAGCGCCACGGGTAGCTAAGAAAGGCGGCAGCATGTTAATGAAGCGGTCAAAAGTCTGTAACTTAATTATTGAGGGGTTAGGATTGTGGCTAAGATCTGGACGAAGCTTGTTATTTCGCAGAGATTTGAAGAAACGTAGTGAACTGTAAACCAGATTGGCTGCGCGTATAATCGACTAGAGAACATTTTCAAGCACAAACAGTAATGAACGAAAGTTCAGCAGAACCCATCAAAAAAATTCACTATCACTCTAGCTCACGTTGTTGTAACCAGGACCGGCAAGAGATCGAGAGATTATATAAAGAGAATTGTGATTGACAACAGGAATCCTGTCTTTGAGGACTGAATCGGACAAAAGCTTGCTCATGATGTTGGGATTCGAATGAAAAAAATCCAACAAATGTTCCTGAACAACTGCAGCAGAGGTCGTATGAAATTTCCCAACTAAAGCGCACATTTCCTCGGTCGGTTCATTCCCGCACAACGCTTTCTACATAATGTAGAAGTGATACCAAATAAGCCATGCCTGTGAAGAAAGGTAGGAGGCTACTGATTTGTCCAGGTCTGGTACAAACAAATGGGGCAAGCTTTTTTGGAATGCACTAGTGGGTAAATAACTTTCTTCTATATGTTGTGTGCTAATTCTTCGAGTACAAATCGCACCTATTTTACTATATGGCAAATGTACAGCAGATTTTGAAACAAGACCTTTAGCGATCATCGTGAAATACCGTGATCGGGCGCCACAATAACCTTTACCCAGCGCAAGGTAATGCGACGACAATGAGGTTGCTAGTTTTAAATTTCCAGTTCAATAATTTTATTTACAGTTTATTTATATTTGTTTCGCATTTAGATTTTAGTTGTATTTCTTGGCTGCCTTTTGTAAATGATTGAAGTTGCATGTCCAAAGCATCCAACCGAGTTACCATTTGGTCTATCAAGTTCTTTGTCTAGGTGCACGCCAATATTGAATTCAATGCTACAATTACTACTTCTGGGCATTAAACAAGATGAGAAGGCACCCAAAGCGCTGAATATAATGGAACTTATTGTTATTTTAATCAATTTCTAAAGCAAATAAATTTAAATGGCCCCTTCACTTAAAAATTCTATACCAGAGATACTTCTGCCTCGGTGTAACTTTATGCACATGCTATGATAAAGTAAATCTGCGCTAAATGCTAACGATAAGTTTAAATTGGTGGGGCCATCCAATGTTGCTACTTTTGAAGTCCGTAATATATCTGACTAAATTGTTTGCTAAATGGGTGCCAGATGTAACCCAATTGTGATGGAAAATCTAATATTATAACAAGTTCGGCACAAAGAAAGATTCCTGTAGGATGCACAGAGAGTATCGAATAACAATAATCATGAGATGATTCGGCGAATCAGTTTCTTATTTTATTGACTTGGATAATATTTTACTGCTTAAAGTCGAAGGAAAGCCATTATGTAATCAGGCGACAGGTCATACTCGTAAATTTCAACCTGACTCGTATTTGCATACATGAAAATTGTTTTATCTCAAGCTGGTGCACAGCATTTGGGACACCTAAAAAAATTACATATTTCAATTTCTCCTTTCTCAAATTAATTGGAAAAAACCGGTTTTATTTACTTGGTAGATCCAGTGAAAAGAAGATGTTCCCCTTTCAGCTAAGACTTTCGTTTATTTCGCTACCTCTTTCAGTCACGGATCCTCCCTACCCCTGAATCATTCCTTTTCATGTACACATGAAGCTTATGTAAGTTTCGGAGCTTTCGGTCATGCTAGTGTGATGCGACTTCCATTTAAAACTTAGATGCAAGTTTCGATTAATATCTGCCATGATGAAACTATCGCATTCTTATATTTCGATGCCTTAGCTATTGAATCTAACTCAGTAATTCCAGAAGCTTTCTGTCTTATTAATATATTTAGCTCGCTCTGCCTACTGATTCATAACAATATCCTTATTAAATTTTGGTTTGAGTTATTTACACGAATTCTGGCCCCGTTTTTCACTATGGATTTGGTTAAATAATAAAATCTAATTGCGTTAAATTTATTTCATAAAAATATCTCGGTTAATGGTAAAATTAAACGCTTATTGCACATTGATATTGGTGAAAATTCCATCAGTGTAATCCGTTTATAAATGTTTAGAAAGATGCACTGAGCATATGTAATGCTACTGAACTTCCAAGGATACTTATCAAGTTGGTGATGATTGGATATTTCATATTAGGTTACGAAAAGAAGGGATGGTGCCAAAATCGTAAAGTATTCGACAATTTAATTGTTGGTACAAAATACGAAACAAACATGAAAATAGTCCCCTTTTAGTAAAAATCTACCAATGAGTTGTAACTTTCAATTAAAGGTTAGGTGGAAAAGTGTTTACTTATTTTTTGAAATTAATTTTTTCCTATCTTTAGCACTAACAACACGCACAGTTATTATGCAAGTAGAACAATGATTTTTTTGGTGATTAAAGCTATCGTGGCATGAACGAATATGCAGGGTTTGTTCAATCACCTGGGCGGTTTTTAACCTTAAGACTCATTTCGGACAGTATTCATCATTTGTTAGCCTTTTATAATTTATGAGCTACTCTTTACTATATTTGAATTGAAATTTTGTATTTTGAAACATTTTTGTTTGAGTAACGAAAGTTCGTTGTTTGCGGGCTGATTAAAAAATTTTTGTAAGCGTTTATTTTTCTGTTAAATTAGGTATGCCCTAACACCCCGAAGGGCGCAATATGCATAAACTACTTTTGTACTGTAGTATTCAGTTTTATTCTATAGATATGTCTCTCCTAAGCCTGCGAGTTATTGACCTTCCTGGCAGGAATAATATTATATCTTTCAACGGATTGAATCCAACTTAATTGACAGTCTTCAATCACTGCTTAATACAGCTACAGGTAAAACAATAAAATTAATATTTTTATAATTGATGCACTCGAACGACAAGTTTTAGTATTCCTGCCTTTCTTTATCGAAAACGGCTATCCTTGTATACTGTTGCGACATTTAATAAGGCAATTAGTTATTGAGATGCTTAATGTTCTAATTTTTTTCACAGTTTTATTTTCCTGGTCAACTCATAATGTCTCCAGTTTTGTCGCGTAAACCAACAATCGTGTGTTCGCCTCGTCGGACTCGTCGTAAGGTTTCGGGTCAAATTTTCTCCCCAATATACGAGTTACCCGTATCAAAAAAGTCTGGAATAGTCGGATCAAGAAGATCTCGCTGTAAATCCGCCTCAGAAGGTATTATTCTTTGAGTTGCTTTAATGCCTTGTAAGTATATTATTTCTTGCTTTTCATTTGTTTTCAGATCGAAAGTCAACACTTACAGAATTAAACAGGATTGGATCCAAAACTTCTGACGAGAAGAAGGTAAGTTTCCGTTAGATAAACGATCCTGTTCATTTGCAATACAATAAATGGTGTATTTAATTGTTCCAGGTTCATAAAACTGGAATTTCTCGAAATCGAATTACTCACGATCATCATGTTCTTCCTTCAGAGGATATTCCCAAAGGGTTGCCCCAGCTGAATAATTCATCTCCTTTTATGTCTCGAGCGGCTGCTCCTGCAGATTCATGGAAACCCCCTGATGTCGAACCAACCAAAATATGTGAAGCTCCTCCTTGTTCATGGTCGGCCACTGATTCCTCTGCGGAAAATTCCACAGCCTCGAGTTCTACGGATGTCCTCGCTTCTATTCCCGCTGGTGACATCGTCCAAGAGGTTGTCGTCAAAGATATCATTCCAGTGGTTGAGGAGAACGAAATCGAAGTTCTTGCTTTGGAGGAGTCGCAACCCGCTGCAATGGCTGCTGATGAATATGAGGCCGACGCCGTCGATCTTTGTGAAGTCGATCCGTAAGTTCGTCTTGTAATAAATAGGAATATCGATATTGTCTTACAATCTCACTATCTAGACAGATGATCGTTGAACCTACGGCTCTGGTGAGTCCATTGCTTTACTTGATTGGTTAGATAAACTGAGCCTTAGTGAAATGCTTCACCTATTCTAGCATAAAAAAACTTTAATTTTTTAAACCGCCAGATTTGCCTTCATTCGGACATTGCCCCCCGTGTCAGACGAGTTTTTTGCTCACCCTCCAGCCCTCCCAAAACGAACACGGTCATGTCCGGAGCACTGTCTGGTTCTTGACTTAGACGAAACCCTGGTTCACTGCAGTTTGGAGCCATTAGTAGATGCTAAATATGCTTTTCAAGTCGTCTATCAGGATGTTGTATACATGGTAAGCTTCGAGTGTCCCTTATCCTTCCACTGTTATTTTTATGCAACTAGTTTTCTTGATTTTGAAGGTCTATGTACGCCTAAGACCGCATCTCCAACCGTTCCTCGAACGAGTTTCTCAGCTCTATGAGGTGGTTCTTTTCACAGCCAGTACCAAGGTCTATGCCGATCAACTAGTCAATCTCCTTGACCCCAAGAAAAAATATATAAAGTATGAAATTAATAGCATTTCATAGTTTAATACGATCTCTAATTTCTTAAAAAGCATCCGAACGTTTTGCCCGTTTTTTTCGTAGGCACCGGTTGTTTCGTGAGAGCTGTGTTTTCGTCAACGGGAACTATGTGAAAGATTTGCGGGTTCTAGGTAGAGATCTCACTAAAACTGTCATCATCGACAACTCCCCTCAGGCCTTTGGTTACCAAGTGAGGACCTTGCTCTGTCTTCCATCTCTAATTCGTTCCAGCAACCCGTCTTTTATTATTTTCTTTCAGCTTACCAACGGAATTCCTATTGCAAGCTGGTTTACTGATCAACAAGACACGGAGCTTGTTAAGCTTATTCCTTTCCTGGAACGTCTGGTGGAATTGGTGAGTTTTCGATCTATTGTCGAAACGGATTGTTCATGTAAACTATTAAGGTTTTGTCTACTTTAGTCGGATGTGAGGCCATTTGTGGATCGTCAGTTTCAGTTACAGTCGAAAGTCTTTTCAAGGGACTTCTCTCAGACCACAATTCGGTGTATTTCGACACCAAATAATCTCTATCACTGTGAGAAAAATGTGGAAATGGCAGTTTTCGATCAGGATGCAATAATGGACTTGGAAGCAGAGGTATATCTTGCTGAAGGTGACGACGATAGTCTGGGAAAGGAAGCGGAAGAAGCAGAATCTGCGAGCAAGGATGAAGTTTGGAGGCAGACACCATGAATTCTAGATTTACCCTCATATCCACACAGATTTATTCTATAATGTCAGAATTAAATTAATCAACCTTCCCTTACCCTTCATCTATGCATTTGTGCGCTCTCCCTTCCCAGTCTTTTTGAGATGTCTCCTCGTTCTCTATGGCTAGCACAATCACTGCTTCGACTTCCCCTACCCTGACAATCGATCTATCAATTCTTCGTTTATCCCTTCTCTATTTATGTGTGTATATATTCCTTTTTTCCTCTATCCGAACTCATAACTTGTCATCCTCTTTGATAGTGGTCATATTCAACATCGTGTACTTTACACATGATTCCCGATATCAGTAGCAATATGTACATTTTAATCTCGGCCACAGTTACCTTTTTGTAAATAATCCCGTCCCGTTCTTGGAGAATGATTGTTTTTATTGATTCTCATATCGCTAATGCCATCCAGTCGTACTCGAAAGAGGGATTTTTATCTCTAATTTTATCTGCTTATTATCAGTAAATAATCGAAATTTCTATCTGCTCTTTTGCGTGTTTGGGGGATTGGATGGATAATTAGCGCTGTTCGGCATTACTTAAGGAGACGCATTCATAACCGATCCGGCTTTGTTTTAATGCTTGCTAATGTGTTATCTTCTGGTGCGGCCTTGCGAGGGGATGGGTGAATTAATCGATTTTCTGGTGTGGTCAACTTCGACGGAAAGCTGCATATTTGATTTTTTTCGGGCAGTTTATAAAGCCCCAAGTGCAGTGGTGAGGTTTGCGACCTTGGTTTCATGACTCATTAGGTCCTATAATCCGACACATTATTCGTTCAATTACACGTTCAAACTACCCGTTATTTAATTGCTGCCAAGGTTCGAGATAATGCTTTTTCACGATGAAATAAAGCGTTAATTGAAGGGGCTTCATAGAGTATTTTGTTGATGGACATGATTTTGTGGCGAGATCAGATGCATGGCTGATACATGTACATCTAAACACAAATGTGAAATCCATGCTAATGAAATAAGTCCGACTTGATTGAGAAGCACTCGTTCAATCTGTGGCATATACTGACACACAATAGCAAATTAAAAATAGACATTTATTAGGAGGAATGAATAAACGAAATCATACGAAATGTTATCTTTTGTATCACAGACGGCCAGATCATCTCTATGTGGTGGATTTGAAAGAGTGGTACTTCATCATTCTTTTAAACACCTGGTAACTTTGGTTACTAGGAGCGGATATGCTTGCAGATTGCTGATTGTGCCGCACTCAGTGCAAACCAATCAGCAGCGATTAGCAGCAAAAAGCTGATGATGAATGGATCAGTTAGTTCATCACGTGAGTATTTATGCTTTCCTTTCAGAGGATGAGGTGTTAAACATATTCCCGAGCCACCTTTACCCGTATATTATTTCGGTGCTTGGTTAAAAGTGAGGACCTTGGGGTTTCGAATCCTGAATTTTTGATCCAATGCCAATTTCTTTTAGCTGTGAGATTAAGCAGAGTCTAGTGCATGAGTTCAGATGGCATGAGTAAAAAACCAATTATTCAAGTACTTGATTTCGGTCGATTCATTACGGTTATAATACCAAGTAACTACTATTGCTTACAATGAAGAGCGGTCTTCCTCATTGTTATTGGATTTTTTCTAGCCTTTCAAACCTTTTATGGCTATAGAAGTTTAGCGGCTTATGTTCAGGTTCAGAATGCTGGCTTTTTCCCGATGAATTCATTCTCAGGTTTCTTCATTGGTCATAAATCCCACTCTTTTGCCACCTTCCTCTATATGCCCAAACGTCTTTTGGACGTAGTCTTTGCCCTATAGACATCCTCAGCCATGAAGTGACTGCCATTCCATAGACGACTTTGGAGGCCAAGAGTTAATTACTTAACAGGTTCGACATTTAAAACGTTCAAACCTCCGAAGAGGACCGTACAGTTATTCTATTGATGTTTCCTCAATTGTTCTTTCATCTCTCTAAATGTAGCAAGAAGTCTAGCATTTTGTGGGCCCTCACAAAAAAGTACTGCGCTTTCTGTCGTGAGAAAAGGTCTAGAGTAGGAAAATTCCTACACTGAACACTTTGCTATTTCCATAGTTCAGCTCAACTTAGAAGAGCGTGTTAACTTAAATAACACTCAAATGTAACTAGATCGGTAATATCAAATGTTAAAACTTGCTTGAACGCCCTTTGATCTTATGCAGTGAGATGGGCGATATGATGAAAACCAGACTCGAGAACTGAACGTCGATTTAGCTAGTGTCTGATTGGCATTATTGGCGAACTCTAATCTCCTTATGCTGAATCTGAATTTCAAAGATGAACGGCATTATGCTGTCGAGGTTTGGGTCAAGCTGGCTTGGCTCTTACCATTGCAGGTTGACAATGCGTTACTAGGAGCAACTTTTAAACTAATTTGGATGCCTTTATTACTTGGTGAATGTCACGCAGAAACTATTCAATCTCTAGAGCTCCCTGTTAGAAGACACCTTAAACATTAATTTTTACCGGGTGGTATTTCTAATCAACCTGTCCTCAATATAAAATCTGACCTCAACTTCGATCGACTGAAATGCATCGTGTCGATTAATTAAATTTGCAACTTGTGAAATCCTCAGCGTTGGCAGTGTGTGCCGGTTCCTAAATTATGAGTGAGGAGTAAAAACAAATAGTTGTCTTGCATTCAGCTCTCTAGAATTTAATTCTAGAATTAACCACCATATTTTAAATATAAAGAAAAATTAAACTACCCGGGGGTTTGTTACAACTATTCAAGACTTGTTCACCATTAGCTGAATTATTATTTTGGACGAATGAAATGAACCTCCCGAGTGGTCAAAATCAGCAGATTACCCTGAGCATGACTACTTTCACTTGAGAGCTAAACTGTACTTCAACTAGTTCAATTTGTAAATGACTTCGGTTTCGTCTTTTACTAGGACAAGGTTGAAAATATTCGATCGAGGTTTAATTTCGAAGTTTAGGATGTGAAATACGCACAAATAAACAACTCGAATACAGTCCACTGATTGGATGCTTCCCTCAAAATCGATCGATGTCATTTATTAAGGAAGGACACTGTGATTGGTTGTTGCGGTTTCAAGTAGAAATTTGTTTAGTGCAGTTCGAAATAAACCCAGGCGAAACCATGCGCCCTTGAGATCCAAAACTAATATATTAAATCAATCATTTTTTATAGTTGCTTCGTTACAAATGCTTATTCCTTTCAGTGAATTTTTAATTAGCCACCACTTTTTTGACACAGATTGTGACGTCGCACAAAGAATTGATGCAAACTCCATTTTCTCCGCTTTTGTTTTATGAATCGTTAGCTCTGTTAATTGCTTTGCTTTTGCGAGTTAAAAAGAAACACAACTTGAGACAGTGAAGTAAGGTCATGTAACCCAAGTACAGTAGGTCGACGTTTACGCAAAGTTTGTCGATTCATAAACAAGGCAAATAGTTCATTTACTGGGATAAATGGGCAAGTTATTAGAATGCCTAAGCTCATGGCTAAACGTTTTCGATATTTCATATGGATTTTATCAACCGCAGTTCTGAAACCAAAATTGCATTCAAGTATCATAACCTGGTAAGTATGGAGTGATTACGGATTCAGTAGTTCGTTGTTGCAAATAACCGCCAAATCCGAGTAAAGTGGCTTCCCTGCCACCCAATGCTGAGCGACTGAAATCCGTTCTTTATCGCCAACTGGCTGCAATTACTGCCCTGAGGCGTTGCCATTAGCGACGCAGAGAGACTGGGCAGTACGGTTCATTTCTAATCGATCAATAGAAACTAGTCATTCGTCCAATTGACCTAGTTTTAGGAGGCTATGCCCAGCAAATTGCGCTAATATTTTAAGTGGATCGGTCAGACTGATCGATTGTATAACTCTCCCATACTGATTGGCTTGTGTTGTTAATCAATATATTCTTTTCCATTTCGAATTCAAGGGAAGGACGAAATGAGTAGAGATTCGCTTCCTCATAAAAGCAATTTTCTCCCACAACGTTTAAACTTCCGTAGAGCTTATTACTTTTCATTTCTTCAGTGAATATATCAAGAGATCTCAGCGCTATTTTCCGTACAGATATATTCAGGTTATCACTCCGACTTCCAGATAAATATAAACAAAATAGCTTCGAGAAATCAATAAATTAACTAAACCAAGATGAAGCATCTAGTAGTAGCAAACCAATCAACTATTAGCAACGACCATTTGTTGTAGATCTTACCGGCTGATACAACACAGCCATTGTAAATAACAATGAGAATTGGAGATATTAACCCCGGAGGAGAATTCTTTTCGTAAATCTATACTCACCCTAGCGAAGATAATATCTTTGTGCCATTATGCTATTGTGCTATTACTTCCACGTTGAGTGATAGCAAGTGACAAGAACCATATATAGGGCAACAGAAGTGGGGTTTTTGAATGCAGCGCCATAAACAGTTGCTGAAAGGCTGTGGAATACTTCGCAGTCCTGATGTTAATGCTCCCCAACAGTACCAAGCGAAGAGAAACCATTTTTTACAAAATGGCTTCCTGTAATCGAACTATTAAAAAAAACTAGCATTCTTGAAAAGTACATTGGGTTATCTTTGGCGAAAATCGGTGCTTACTTTTGGTTGGCTTTAAATAAGGATGCATCAATGCCAAAAGACTAAATCAATTTAAGTTGAGCTCATAGGTAAAAAAACTGTTAGGGCAAGTCAATTTCTAAGCAGTTTTTGATGCTACTGAATGAACTAGACCTCTTTGTATTCATCGACAAGCAACCCTATTTTTGGACCTAAATTCCGAATCGTTTTTGGCAATTCAAGAGTGGCCGAAAGACCCATCAATTGCAATCAACCAATTAGATGGCAGCCGGAATACATAGCATTTATATCCCTCCAGAGGCATTATTACTTTTGTCAGAAAAGTAGCACATCTATGCTAAATCTTTTAAGTGCTGAAAACACTCAAAAGCTAACTAAAAAAAGAACGAGATGTTTCCTTTTGATTCGGTGATAAATTTATTTACAATGACAAAAAATAGAAGGCTATACAAAGCGAATCACTCCGGCAGTCAAAGGGTATCTTCTGAGGGACATCTATTAGCAACAAGGCAAGAGGCAACGCAAAATGTGGAGGAAGAACCTGGGTGATAGTGTTAGCAGAGCACTGATTCTTCCTCATTGAGATCCCTCAAAGTAATCTAAATAGTACGGAAATAAACACGCAAATGGAAATGAAGACCATGAAAAGAGTGTCATTAAAAAAAAAACAATTTTAAAGCGTAAGCTGGAAGTAAGATCCAGTTGCGTACTAACATTTTACTTACTAGTCGGTGCCGAGTAGAATCGACCACCGGCATTACGTACACGCTTAATTGCATGTTGATGACGGGATTCATGCAAGTACTTCCGCCTTTCCTTGGGAATTCGACCTTGAGCCTCCAACTTGCCTCTAGCTTGTCTCCTCTTCAAGATCCGGTTATATTGCTTGGCGTTGACGTAAAGAGGCTCTTCAGGGCCTACGGAAGCCATTGAAGCAGAGTTTTGCTGGGTCGCTGTTTGTTGGAGTAATTGATTAGCAGCCTGAGAAACGGTCACTGCCTGTTGATGTACCAGCTGAACCTGACCAGCGGCTTGTTGAGCAGCCTGTTGTTGCTGAAGGGCGGCCGCTTGATTATTTTCGTCCTCTACAGTAGAACCGATCATAGTGGCTTGACCAGAAGCGTCAATGGTTGCCGTTGCCGCAGTAGCCCCTGTAGCAATGGCTTGAGTTGTATAAACGGTTTGTCCTCCTTGACCAGCTGTTTGTGTCGGCATTAGCAGCATTATGGGCCCACCATTGGATGAGGCAGCAATCTGAACTGGAATGATACTTCCATCCGAAGCTTGAAAAGCGAAAGTTGGCTGCTGACCAGTTCCAGTGCTATTTGGATCCATGATCAACTGCTGTTGAAGTGGTTGCAAAAGCGTTTGAGCCGGAACCATTTGACTAGCCTGAATATACCCCTCCCTGAAAGACAGGATGGAACCGGAAGGTTAATAAGTTGAGAAGTACATTTGTATGAATGCCGACTGAATTTTTAGACAGAAGGGCAAATCAGAGTTACTGAAAACATTATTGGATCATGACAGTAGCTGACTACCATTTGACAGCGCTTCACAGAAAGTCAAGCTTTGATTGGAGTATACAAAAGTTGCGTCTCTGATTGGCCGATTATTACACATCACAATTTTTGTTGCCATAAATTGGTAAATAAACATTATCTTGATAAAATAACGGGGTTAAAGTTTAAAAGGAATCCACAAAATGTCGATCTGAAGCAGGTGCTACCTACTACTGAAAGAGGGCGAACATACACTAAAAGAAACATGAGTGACAGGTAAATGTAAACATAATGGAACATCGAGAGTAAAGAAAACGTTAAATTAAGCAATATAGCAACTAACATTTCACGGCAGAAAGCTGGGAATCAGAGCAAAAGCGAACTTGCTCCACAAAGGTGCACAAGCGCGCGCAAAATGGTTTAAGGCGCATTCAAACACAAATAAATACGAATTTCTTAATAACTGACAAACAATGTGCACCAAGTCTTATCAATTTAGCAAAAATATATTAAAACAAAATTTTTCAACCTCATTTTTCTATTAGTTGCCGACTTTTATGTTTTCATTGGTGCAGTGGAAGTGAGGTCTCGCCCATTGGGCCGTGCTCCACAAAGCAGTGCAGTGATAGGCCGTCATTCTGGCGCGACCACCAAATGAAGCAAGTCTTCAGCTACGCATTCCACGCGGTTTTACAACAAGCTTGAAGGGAATTGGACGCCGGATTGCCAGTGCGCATCGGCTTCTCTTCTCTCGCTTCGCGAGCGACTGAACCAATGCAGATTTTGATTGAAAATATATTGGTCCGTGTGTATTACGAGTCTTCAATCATTGGTGAAGCATTAGCGAATGGGTCTGTCCGGTGGGGTCGCCTAGGCTTATTGGTGCTTGGGCTTGCAAAGTCGCACGTAGATGGTTGCCAACTCGTATCCAATGGTTGGGTCGTCTCAATGTGGATGCTTGTTGGTGCAAGCCTATCCGGAACGTCTGCTATTAGCTACTTTCACCATGGTGTGATATGTACTGGTTTGCTTAGACTGACTTAACTATCTCTACAACAAATGTGACACGTTAATCGAAGTGCCACTTTATAGCTTTGCCAATTGGTGACAGGTACAGTTAACTTCTAAGCAATCTCTTTCCTCTGATTCGCTGCTATATTTACACCTCTCACTCCGTTCTTAACAATGTTGTGCCTATGTCGGCTATTGATTTCTAACATCATTTATTATTCATAAGTTTTATCCATGGAAGACATGGTGAGTGTGGATTGTCAGCGCTACTCGTGCTTGGGTTTTCTCCTTTTCATGAAATCTTTTACTGCTTGCTTCAGTAAGTAGGCTGCTCATGACGTACAAGCAAAGCCATGCTCAATCTAAGACGGGGTAAACTGCGTTCCACTTTGTATGAGTAAGATTACGTAAACAGTCGTTCAGTTACTATCCCGTGGCTTATCAAACGTCAGAAGAAATAAACTTATGTGGCATGATGTGGATCTCTGACCGAAACGTATTTTAGATCTTGTTTCACTTTGGTTCATCAGTAGACTAGCTCAATAAAGATGTCAACCAAGGTTAAAAGTCGGAATTGACGAATAATTATAAGAGTAAACTGACAAATCATGTTGTAATTAAGGTAAAACTCCGAAGAGGAATTTCTCGGTAAAGAAAAGCGCATTATCGATGTTAGCTTGGGTGCACACAAACTAGATACAACATCTCGCCCAATAAGACCTCGTCGCTGTACTTACCACGATAGCCAGAAAACAAGGGCAGGCTTTAATTGGTCGCTGTTTACAGGACGGCCTAACTGTTGTTTGCATCCACCTCAACAATCCTATCCAATGATAAGGGAGTGGATCGAAAATAATCGACACGTGAATATACAATGAGCTTTTCCTGGAGGCGAGCTGTATTCAAATCATAAAACCACCATGTCCTCTTTTGTTTAAGGTCACTGATTTTACGATCGCGTGATTCTGTACGAGTACAATTGATTGGCACCGGTGAGTTCATAATGTCCTTTTTCAGAAAGCTATCATTTATTTATCATAAGGACAGCAAATTAGCATATCGAGCCCATAGACTCGATGATTAAATATCAGTGAATTTTTACTGAATCAGCACTGCAGAGTCACAGGCAGAACCTCTGCCTTGCGCAAGCGTATTGTGCCATTTCGATCCATAAATTTGCTCAATTAGTAAGTGCTTTAAGATCTACTAGAGTGATTTTGCGTTTCACCTTTCCACACATGCCAGTTATTTTATCTTTTCGAACTCGTTTCTGTGCATATGATATGAATCAATTTGCCAATTTCCGGATTTATTTACCCTGAAAAATCCAGTAGTTGATAAATCTGGCGAAAAGCCGCTCCGCTTGGGATTTCATACTGTTAGTTCATTTAATGTCAAGGAAACAGTCAAATAATATCAGGTTTTTGTTTCTTCGTTCGCGAGACAACATAGTCGTCGCAACAAAGTAAGAGCACATGGTAGTCTAAGCAAAAGGGCACGTATACCACTAACACCCAAGGGGTGAAATCGATAGGCTGTGCACCATGAAGAGTTCACATTTGATAGATGTGCATCAAGCATCCACTTATATTTACGAGTTTTCATTTATTACCTGCTGCTGACGGCTCAAAATTCGACCCCTAAGTTGGTTGTTTTCGAAAATAGACATTCGATATAGGGATAATATGAGTGTTAAAAGCCTGAAAAGTCAAACTTAAATTAGGGCCGCAATAAGCACTCTAATAAACTTTTATCGGATTTTTGTACTTCAGCGTGCCACTAGATCTATCTCATGTTACTCTTAGTTTAACAGAATTCTGAGTGCAATAAACATAGACTGGAGGGCATTTCGATTAAAAACTAACATGGTGACTAGGAAACTGCTTGAAATTGAGAAATGGCTTACTTTAAAGTAGACAGATTTGTGTGTAGAGCACGAGTCTTAATTGGTTTGTCTTGACAACTCCAAGTGAGTTGTGAAGTTAAAGAGATTGGCACTATGCACCCTCCAAGGCACGTGGAAGGCATAATCTAATTATAACCTTCACTGCCTAATACGGCTTTTCAAAGATGAAAAGAGACATGAAGGCATCATGCTAATAAATATCGTGCATTAGATTTATGAATGTGCACAGATTTTTCAGGTATAAGTATTATATAAAATTGGCACCCATGACGGCAGTACTATTTTTAATGAACGTGTATTCCAGGTTTTGTACATACCCGCTACTTACAACTTGTAAGTAAGATAGTTATTTTGTTTAAATTATGCGATGGCCAAAGGATCCGATCTACAATCATCGTTTTAGAAAAATTTAGCGTGACGTAGAGTGGAAGACAATGTTGATCAATAAAAATCAATTTGGAAGGCGGAAAAATCGCATTGTTTTCCCAAAACTAATTGAATGCATGCGCATTATGCGACACAGTGCAAAAAAAACCGGATAATCGATTCTAACAAAGTCATATATTCTTTCAAGTAGATTTTCATTTCTCCAAGAGCAACACTGAAACACAATTTTTGCTTTCATATGTGGCGTTAGGTCCGCAATTTAAAAATACGGGCAGTGCTTTTTTAAAACCGCCGAGGTACGTTGCGAGACATAAATGGCAAAAACAATTTTCTCGTTGTTTTGATAGATAATTGCATTATTGAGTCAATCCTTACATAAGCAAAAAGCCATGCTCAAGCAACAATTGAATTTAATTTCATTTATTCATTCTGTAAAAGATATAATTCAATTAGGTATAGATTTAGCCCCGCTGGGCCCCAAATTTTAACAGAAAATGTTTATCGGGAAAAGCATAATTTGACATTTTGACTTTAGAGAATATTTGTTATGCCAATTTGATAGAAGGACAGTGCCTCCATGAGCACTTGACTGTGGAAGGATTGTCGATGATGAATTAGAAACATGTATCACTTATAAATACCAACCACTCGTGACTGTAATGAGCTGCTGTCTCCTGTTTTTTCGAACGCTTTTTATTGCCAAAAGCTGTATCTACATCATAAGACTTATTAAAGTTAATTGAACTGGTTAACGTATAGCGGTAGAATTCAAATGAACGCCAAAACCCATTCTATCAGCTATTTGATGTGGACGATTTTAGCGTATAAAACGAATAAGCGGCCTACGATTCGTTGCAAGAGTTCGATTCGACAATTCACGCAGCCAATCAAGATTATTCTCAAGGTCAAGAGATCGATATAAAAATATTGAAAATCTGAAAAGGGTCCTAAAACATTTACAATTTATCAGATTACACTAGATCTATGTGTTTACGTTATCCTCATTTGGTCGTCCACTTATTAGATCACATTGGCCCCTATTTGTATAAATTAGTTGCCCGAGGAAAGCGCAACTTCTAGTTTTTCGGAATTCGGAGATTTCAGCTCTTGAATTTCATCATCGAAGTATGTTTCCTTTGATACCAGTTTGGGTATTTGTTTAGTTTTTTCCAAAGCTTGTTGAAGCTTAGTTAGAGGCACCTTGGGAGGGGGTCGTTCTATATTCTGATTACCCAAGAAGGCGGAATTAAGCCAGAAGTCCCCGGAAAGTAATAATGTAATAGTTTTTTTTTACCTGATTCTAAGGGATCATGCTAATTAATCTCATGTGTCTTCGATCTCATACACGCTTTCAAACGCAGGAATAATCGAAAATGGTGGGAGAATTTGAAAGGCATGGATAAATTTTTCCAAACTAGCGAAAAGTCTCGCGAAACTGAAAAACGGAATGGAAAGAGCTACTGATTTGAATGTTTCATGCGAGTTTGATTAACAAGCAAAGGTGATAGCCCTTACCATCATAGTCCTGAAGGCTAGACCTGGAAGTGAGCAATGGACGAGGTGAGAATAAAAGGAAAATGAGATTCACAAATGTTGATAAATCAATAATTGCCTTGGTTAGGACCATAACTGGAAGTGCATGCAGAAGTATGGGAGCACTTCAGGGCTGAAACAAAAAGCATTGGATATGTCAAGTTGACATATTCTGGAAAACCTTTTCATTTCCTGAAGGAAAAAAATGAAAGAAAAGGGGCAGCAAGAAGCGGATGGAGCGATCCAAGGCCGAACTGGGCAAAAGCTAGCACTCACCGTCGTTCAACCACCTCTCTAAATTTTCGTTAAGTCGGCCACGAATCGGTGCTAGAAATCAAAACACACTCAGAATTGTGTAATTCAAACTTTATTACTACGCATTCTTAGATGACTGAAATATTTACAAATGTGTGGAGTATGTCCTGCTCGTCATGCAAGTATTATAAGTCAACTTCAAATCAGTTGACATGACATGAGAATTGCAAAATAGGGACTGCTAAAGGGATGTTGTGGTTGAATTAAAGGTCATTTTCGATCTCATTACTGCCAACTTTTTCATCGGGAAAATAATATATTATGCATTACATTATACAACCAGAAAAAAATTATCAAACTATTTACTGACTTGATATCTAGTCTTGCTGCTAGTCATGTTTGAATTTTGATAAAATATCCAACATAATTACAGTTATATTAAGATGAAGTCAAACCTTTCATTGTTAATTAAGTTAAAGCAAGTTTTCAAACGCTCGGTTATCTTTTGGCGCTAAGACAAGCGAAGAACCTTAAAATCGTTCATATTGTTTTGCAGCACAATAAATCAAACGTCAGCCTTTTTCCGAGCCAATAAGCTAAAACGGATATGAAGACTAGAATTTTCGGACCAATATCAGATAAGGTCGTTTACAGTTCAAGCGAAGGTTTGAAAGCCTGCATTCGTAAATATAAGTAAGTCAAGTTAAGATATTATTTGTTGGTACGTAAAACACAAAAGGGTTGACTCTGCGCCGCTTATTAAAGCATTAATCATGCACAGAAGAAGCTGTAAAGGAAAGAGCTGGTACTTCGTGAAGAGCGAATAAAACAAAGGAAGCAGCTATAGCAGAAAAACCAAATGTACCATCCAAAAAAGGCACACATCTTCTTTCTGAATACTTTCAAAGTCAAGTGAGACAGTGGGATGTTAAAGAAACAGAGAGGGGCTCAACGAGGGACTAATATTGTCATATGGATGCCAACTTGAAGGTCTTTTCACGGATTTATGAAAAAGCGATTCCGCCTGGTTTTCTTTTAACCCTTTCAAGGTTGCCAAGACGTATACAAAATGGAGGGTCATTTAATAGACTGACCAAAACCCTGACATTTATGGGAAATGGACCGCGACGAACTATGCTACTTATATGGCGCTTGCCTTATTTGGAGGGTAGCTGAATAAAGAATACCTGATTAAGACAGATACTTTAACTTAGATAGGTAAAAAAATAACTTAATCATTTTCAGTAACATCAGACCTCAACAATAACGTTCAGAAGAGATGAAGAAATGCATTAAGCAACAATATCGGGATAAGCATTCCTATTTTAAGGTGCGGAAACAGCATGATTTTGCACGTTAACTGGCAAGTAGATGAAAATATATCTTGTTTGACATGAAAATAGAGTTAAAGTTTTTTTCAGTCCTCCTTTGCTTCATCTCAAACTGTTACTACCAATGAATTTTGCATGCTTTTACCAAATGAAGGCTGGAATTAGTTAATAAATGAGAAATAAGCGCCATTAGGCATTTTTTCATAGAAAACGAGAACTAACTTGCCTTTAAAAGGCTAAAATTATTAGTTTATTTTTTGTACCAAGTTTTGTGCCATAGAGGAAATCAGTCGCCCACCTTAGGTTTACAAAAGCTTTGAAGTGCGTAGTTCATGGCATGGCATGAAATTAAATTTATCATCATTTATAGATACTTAATTGATGACTTTTTCAAAAAAAAAGACAACAACTATTTGAACTCGTTTACTTTATGGCCTTTTTTTAAGAAATGCGCGGAAAAGCATAATTTCAGCATCATTACCTTTTATAAGATGTGCATTTTTCATAAAACTTCGCGAAGGACCTGAAAAAACACGAGAGAAAGCATAGAGTCAACACGAAGCAGAAAAATGGGATGATCAGCATAAGCCAACGAAAAATAGACATTAAAAAATGTAAATGATGGCTTGAGGGAATACATAGTACCTGTTTTTTTATGAACGCTTAATTTCCTGCGGTACAACTCACAGAATAATTTTCTAGGAAAAAAAGACTACTGCCCCAACTAATGAAAAAGACTAACTTAAGTAAGTTATTTAAACTGTAGGTAAATTTTTCTGGTATGTTATTGGAATTGCGCATGATAATGCCTGCGGATAGATGTCAAGTGAAGAAAGAGAAGCCAAACTAACCAAGGTAAGAGCTTTCCGGATCCGAATAGCAATCGCAATCGTCTAGAAAGCAAATTAAATTAAAAACTTGTAAAGTTTCAAAGAACTTTCAAGAGCTGCCGTAAACACTAGTAAAATTTAAATTGTCGGTAATGAAATAGACCATCTTATTTTGGATTAGCTAATAGAAATTCCAGTGCCATAGAAAGGAGTGAAAAAGCAGAAACTCTGTGAACAAAATCATTCTCTACAAAAACTAGTCTACAAATCGACCATTCACTAAAAGTACAAGGAACAAGACAAGAACATTGGGTGATAAGCCAAATTCACTAAACTAAATTCCAACTTGGTAGTTTTCGCTCTGTGAGCCGTATGAATTTCTATAGGTTGATAGCCCTTGATACCATAATAGTATTTGGCTCGGCTTCTTGCTGGAAGCAGTAGATTACGACTATTCGAGAATTTGTCATGGCTTCAAACATTTTGTTATGGGGCCTAACGAAAATACTCACGAGTTGTCAACTCAAAATGCTGAGAATGCAGCCAATTGACGATAAAGTTTCAGTTGGAGCTGCAGATACGTTGGTGCTGACAGTGTTGCACAATCATGAAGTAGATACCACCGATTTTACATAATTACAATTATGTTGATAAGAAAATTGGGTTATTCTTGGAAGCCCCACCAAAATATTTTAATTAAAGAGTGTTGTAAATTTTTCTGCCTAAGCCAGGGCTCTTCAAAGTTACTGGCCAACGAAGGTGAAATTCGCTATTATTTCAATCACTAAATAAGTATAGTTCAGCCCGATTCACCTCTATTTCAAAAGAAGTTTATGCTTTTTAACATTTTTTTTATATTTAGAAACCATTGTAACTTAGAACTGTGTTTGCGCTCATCATTATCCAATAAGGAAGTGCTGCTAAGCCTCCCCTGTCTTGCTTAGTCATTGTGACTACTTCGTTACGATCTCGCACTGAGCCAAATTGCCCGTTTTGAAACGGCCTGGTTACCAAGGCCTTAGTTAAGCGTGTTCATTTATCCATAAACTGCTAATTTTCGGCGGTAGTTCACAGTTTGTAATCTAGTGATTCGTTACCAACTACTCTTATTAAAATTCAAGTGCCCTAGTGACGATTCCCGGCTTCATATGTATTACAAAGCACTAGTTCGGGTCGACCAACAGCTTCCTTGAATGAAAACTGCAAAATTTTCCACTATAAACCCCGGAAATTCCGACTGATTGTTGCATGCGCAATCATTTTCTATGCAGATCTTTCCACGCTGCACCACAATCCATTAGCCTTGCTATCTCTTTACTGATAGCACTCAAGGGTTAGTTAATAAGAGGGACATATAATGACCACTGATAGACACAAGTTCACTTATGATAGTGATAAAAATCTTACCATAATGGTGGGGAATGTGGCGATTCAGAGGCATGTTTGGTCCTGGAAGAATTGTCTCTTCATATAGAAAAGCAAAATATGACTAATGCCAGCTACCTTCTGATATATATGAATTGCTAACATTCAAATTTTTAATTCACGCACCAAAAACCATGCTATTATGAGGCAGATACATGAAATCAAATTGCAAAGTAACTTCAAATAATCCACGTTTTCCATGTGAAATCGTTTGTCCTTTCAGATTTTTAGCTCGAAAATTCGAATAATAGCTTTTGGTAGCAAACGCAGTGGATAAATATAAGGTGTCCACGTGCAGAATTCAGTTATTAATTTATTCTACTAAGAACCTTATTAGGTCAGGGATGCGGTTAAACTGTCTCTAATGTTCTCCACAGTAGTTGTCTCATTAAGAAGTGGGTTTTCGCGGGCTCACGACTGCTTAGTTAACTAATGGGCTCAACTATTACTCAGATAATCCGCTATGAGATCACGAAAACGCGTTAACGTGTTCACCTCAGTTTCTTAGAAAACGACCTTAAAATAAGCCTAAGGAGCAAAATTAGCCGAAAGAAATCAAAATTATTAAAAAATGTAGGATAACCACATTCCAAAATTTAGATCAAGTTATTTTTCTGCGCATCATAAGTTAGTTTAAGACAACTCCAAACCTTTCTTGAAATTCAAACCGTCACAGGTTAGACAACTTACCTTCAAAGAAGGAGAGATTTGATTTGATTTTTTCTGGTGGCTTCGCAGAAGCTGAAACAATTAAAAAAGGAACATGCGTGTATGATTTGGCCGCCATTTTTAATTCAACAGAACAGACTCGAAATTTGTGTATGGATAATTAAGGCCCAGAGACGGGGATAGGTATTTTAGGACGTACTTGCTCTACTACGGCGTGAAATCACCTGGCGGCATCCTAAACAGAATAAAAATAATAAAAATTAAAAAAGGCCTTTACCAATCTCAATTTTTTATGATAGAGGAGCAAGATGACTCAAGCCTGCACTGTCTTTCTAATGCATATACAAGAACTTATGTGGAAATAAACATGAGAGACTAATATTTTTCTTACTGCACAGTCAAACCAAAACTCAGACACTCAAGGAGAAATGACATATGGTGGCGAATGTTACGAGTGTTATAAATTTATGCAAATATAACCAAAAGTGTTATCTTGAGGAGCCATGTTTGAAATCAATATCTGATAATCACTTTCATGAACACAGGAGCATTGGCACTGTCCACAGCGATGATGATGGTGTACTAAATTGCCTGAATGCAGTTAAAGCAGTATTAGTCTAAACCCATCTCCAAATAAACTTCGTAAATCCAAAATTAAACTTACGCAGAAGCGTTTTACCCAGCTTTGGATTTAATGTGATGATTTTGTTGTTATCTGAGGGAGAAAAAGCAAGAAAATCAATTGCAATCGATATATCCAGGGGCGAAAGAACGCGGATTTGTCGTGTGTGAGGGCACAGTGCGACAAGTAAATCATGTTAAATCAAAAATTAAGCGAAAAGAAGACTGAATGATCTTCAGAGTATCCTACTCTGTTCATTCGGGAATCAGCCCTTTTCAGCGCTGCACTCAAAATCAGAGTAGTCGGGCGATGACAGGAAATGTTTGTTAACAGAGTGGAGATACTTACGTTCTAAATTTGGTCCGAGGTGCCGAGCGCTGTAGTATTTTTGCCAATCAAAAACTAAGGGATTATTAAAACGCTAATTTAATGAAAATGCGAAATTACTTCAGTTAAACATGATTGAATTTCAACAATATTGGAAACATCAAAAGGGTAGTTAGGCGGTCTGAAAAGCAGTGGTGAACATTTGTCACATTTAAGATATTTGAATGCTAACTAACGAATACTCTGTCATAAGGTCTCAAGTTGAGCATCAAAAAATCGGTCGATGCTTTGTGAACAAAAGGTTTTTTTGCCTTTTTACAGCATTAACACTTGCGCAAGGTTTCTGAAGATCAGAAATAAATTCAACAATAATTCAATCAATGTCATTTTTTCGAAGCCTACCAGTAAAGAAGGCGCCATTAAGAACGTTCATTAATTTGCATCCTCTTATTGATTTCGACAGAATCTATAAGTATTAAAAGTAGCCCCCCAGAGAAACTCAATGGTCATTTAACGAGTTCAATCTCTCCATCAGAAGATTATTACTGCGTCTGTTTGCGACATCCTGGTGGTGCTCATGTACCGTTAGATAAGGTAGAGCACTATTTCATTTTATTTGGTATTTACAAAGAGAGCTGTGACATTCGAGTGGCTACGTTTAAAGGTGATAAGAGCCTATCAAGACTGACCGAGCAATGTAAAACTGATGGAGAGAATCCGGAAAAAATTGTCTGTAGTTTTTAATGGATAGGCGTCAAATAGAGGTAAGTGCTACTCGCAGTTTGACCGCAAGTAGATTATTTAGGTAAGTGGAAAATAAAGACAATTCCCCAACGAAATGATACGCTTGTGCTTAACTGATAGGCAACACATTCCAAATAAGAAGAACAAAAGGGACCTCCTGACTAGTGATAATGTAGCAACTAAGGATTTCCTTTGTGCAAATGGGTATTCGTAGGAAGAGAGTGCGTTTTGAGAATTTTAACTTGTATATTCATAATTAGTTTTTAGCAACACCCCTTTTAATACTGCTGTGTGAAAATCAGATGAGAAGCACTTTTTGGATTTTGGGTGTTTAAAATGATCGATTTTTGAAGTACAAAGTTAGTTATTAATTCAACTCACTACTGAAACAATATCCAGAAGAAGAAGATGATGATGAATCGCCTTCTGAATCTGAAATTTAGCACTCAGTTAAATCTGCAATTCTTTTATCAGAATCTAAATGGCATTAAAAATTACTTCGATTCTAATGGCACATTAGCGCCATAAATTGGTGAATCTGCGCTGACATCATCTCAAATTTCATACCGTTCAATTTCATTTTGATCACTTTACCAACTAAATTGGGACTGCTTTTTATTCCTAAGGTGATTAAATTAAGATAGTAAAATGCATCATAGAGAATCACCAGATTTGAAGTAGCTTGAGCTCGGCGTTGAAGACGACGAAAGTGAACCTACGATTTAATATACAATATTTGAAGCTGAGAATTGTAACCTTTCAGAGCTTTCATCTAGTGGATCAAAAAGGAAGATTGACTAGGAATAGAAAAACGCTTGGAATGCAGTAAGAACGATGTTAATGATCCCAGACAAAGCGGTCCTCTTCCAAAGAAGTGAAGTCAGTTACCTCAGTGGAGTTGCAAAAACCATCCCATGCATATCACCTTGTTTGCCCGTGTATTTCAATGAATATACGGTAATACGATCGTATTGGGCAATTCAAATCAAGTAAAAATGCCAAATTAAGGAGATTTTTAGGGATTATACGAAAGATAAAACTTATCCTTTCAGCCGTGATGTCATGATTTTAGATCATCACTCCAAATAGTTCATCTGACACACCGCTTTTTCAACTTTTATCGGTGAATACTTTTAAGCGATGGATTTGATTTGATGGCATAGATTCACTTGGCCCATGAAGAAAGAAGGTAGAGATTTTGGGGTTGGAAAGCCAAGCTTTGTTTAACTTACTGGAAAGTTTGCAACGTTGTGGAGAACTTTTTCTCGATTTGGCACCATATTGATAACCTGTCAAAGATACACGATTGGAACAATAAACGAAATAGGATGTTAGAAGCAGTGAAAATGAACATTTGAAGATAAGGATTGTAGAAATCGACTTCCTAGCAGGATGCTAAGAAAGAAAATGACAGATCCCATGTATATGAGATTTGTAAGGTCATGTGTATTGGTGATACATAGTTCACTATATTTCACTTGACTGAGAGTGGATTTAATTTACATTCTGCGGAAACTTTACAGATTAACATCACACCAGAATGTCCCGTAATCATTCCAAATAATGACATATCACCTCTCTCTCTCTTGCATGAACTCCATTGGTATAACGAATAGAATTATTAAATTCTTAAAAAAAACAGGGCAGAATGAATTTTAACATTTACAACTTCTACGAGCGGGTGAGGTGCAACGAACCGGAGACAGGATTCAGCTTATAATGGGCACTAAGACAGTTGGTTTGTTTATTTTCTGATTATTTGAAGCCACTTGAGGTATCTGAGCTTTCGTGACTTAGAAATTGTGATTCGAGAGAGAATGAGTGCAAACCTTTAATGTTTTGGTTTTAATAAATATTCTCCCATCTCAAATTAAAATCGTATTTAAAACGAAGCTGAATTGTTCACAATATTAAGGCGAATCAGTTTAAGTCTTTCACGTGATAAGGGATGTTTTGGAGGTTGTTTACCAAAACAACGAAAGATATTATCGGTCGAAAATATTTCCAACTTTAGGAGGGTAGTTTGGGGCGTCAAATTACTTACCGTAATTCTTAATCGTCGAGTGGTTATGATCAAGTGTAACCACTCCCCACCTCCTAGCAAAGTTCCAACAGACCACAAGCCTCAATCTAGCATGAGGTGCAGGAGGACAGCAAAACTTGAATTTTATACCGGAATGTCAGAAAACGCCAAGGGAATCAGCTGCATTTGCTAGCTCGCAAAATGTGGTTTAACAATCGGAATCAGGCTACAGACTTACTATGACAAACTTGTCTGGGTGACTGTCTTGAAGAACGATCCGCTATAAAAAAAAACCAATTTATTTCGTGTAAAGTGGCCAAAAATAAACAGTATTTCTCTATTATGGAAGGTTAGTGTAGGCGAATTAGGAGGACAATGGAGGAGGAGATTTCTAGAGAATACCAGGAATTTCAACAAAAAATCTTGGGAGAACGCAAAAAAGGTGGGTCTGAAATCTTACATGTCTACTTACTAAAGGACATTCGGGTCACGTTTTGGGAGTGATGATCTAAAATCATGACATCACAGCTGAAAGGATACTTTCAATCACGAATTGAATAAAAATCAAACCAACCGCGTTTCGGTGAATCAGAATCTGAAGCAGCGGAGCAGAGTCAGTCAAATTTGGATATGTCAGGTAATAACAGAAACGTTTAAACGTACCCGTCGATGTAGTAGAATCTTCGAACCGAATTAGTCTTTCTCCCTCTGTTAAAAGAAAATTAACCTACTTTCTCCCATGGAGCTGTTATGATAATACACCGATTCTCGGAAATGAATGCATCCGGGTTGGTTACGCCAAATACCGATGGTTTAGGAGCAAATTATTAGTCTTAAAAGTGGTTAGCGAAGGCTGTGATATTAATCGCACATAAGGGAGTGAAGCAAGGGACGAGAGATTTTATTAAGTGAAGGTAACAATAAATGCGATACTTTAGGCTGAACACACAACTTCCTTCAATGGCGGTTAAATTGAGATACTCACTCCAAAATGCTGGTCCTTCCACCACTATAAAAGATATACGGGTTGTGGTTAACTGAAACCGTTGAGTATTACCTTACTAAGTTGTTTTAGCCATAAGCACTGAATTTTGGATACTGCATATGGCAAACCACTCATCACTTGGTGAGGAGTATTTAGGGTAAGGGTAGTTAACACCAGTACCTACCACGTCCTGTTTTTGAGTCTATCCAGATTGGTTTTACTTGACCTGAATGGAGCAGAGGCGGTTATACATAGAACTGTCAGGGACTAGTATACGGAAAAAAAATCAACTAAAATACGAAGCCAAAGTTTTGGTGTTTCCATTCTCATTACCAGTTTATATCTCCAGACAAATGAGAGAAAAATTTCTCAATTAACAGTTCGAGGTTAAGTCGAGCAAATCCATATATTGTTTATAAAAGCTTCTTGGACCAAGCTCCGTTTGCAAAATCGCCATTTCATCAGAAGGCGTTTTCCATGGACTTGGTGACATATAGTTTCTCGTTCAATAGAACGAAAGAACAGGTGCTCTGTTAAATTGTCCCAGCAGCTCTCAATCGACAATGGCAAGCGCCTGTTTCAACGGGAAGGTATCAGAGGCACAAGAGTTTGGGATCACGGCTCATTCAAAGTTTAAAAGTGGCGACTCATGACGTCTTACTCCCTTCACTTTTGGTCTGATTTTTAAGGTAACAAAAATATTCTGGCTTTGGGAAATTGTAAATAAAAGCTGGAATAGCTTTCATAGGTTGGCATTAAGTCCACTCTTTCTGCTAAGATGAGCAGTAGATTCAGCTTCATACATTTAACTCGAAATTTCGATACTCCTATAAAGAGTAAGTTACATCCAGGAGTGATAAATGACCGCCAAAAGTATTTTCAGATACGTCATTTGGGGTTAATTGGAAAGTAATTTGAGTAAAATTTTCCATCTTTGTAAGGGTGGTTAGACTATCACGTTTCTCGTCGTAAACCTCAATCGTTGGATGATTGTGACTAGGTGCAATGACTCTCCACTTCCTAGCTAAGTTCCAAGAGACCAAAACCCTTGAAGTGCAGAAAGGGAATGAAAAGCATAACTTAAACGTATATACATAGAGCGAGAAAGTACATGAATGCTTTGAAATCGAGCAGATGAACAAATTTTCAGAAATCTCTTAATTTTAGCCTTATCTAAATTCGCAAAACTCAAAGCAACACACCCTGTATCGAGACAAGTAGGCCTTAAACGATAAGGAATAACTAATAGAACTGCACAGCTAATCCATTAACTAGCAGTGTTATTTGCTACTTTATTTTAAAGTAATAACCCCGTTGTTTTTCTCAGCAAGGCAGTAGAATTCTTTAGGCACCTGTAAGCTAATCTTTTTTAATCTTAAGCCCAACTGATATCACTGACATCAAACATAATACAAGAAAATTTACGGGCTCTCGAGGAGGAGGAAGAGGCTTTGTAGTTGACAGGAACCGAAGTGGGGCCTAAAAAATAATATCAATCGAAATTAGATGTCCAAAAAAAATTAAGAATAAATAGTTTGATATTTTTATTGAGCAAATCCTACTTCTAGATCCCTTGCACATCCTCTGCCTTACTTCGTACCCTGTAATACATAAAAAATTAACGTTAGGAATTCAACAAATCCCAAATAATAAACTGCATTGATTCTGTTGGTTGATAGAAATATACGGAGAAAGAGGTCGGCAATTCCGCATATTATACTGTAATATTTTAGATTGAATTTGATAGTATTATTGCTGCTGGTTTTGGGAATCTACTAGGGATTGGAGAAGAGCACGCTTAATGTCTTCAGATAACAATTTTTACCATTTAGATTTGTTTGATAGTTACATGATTTAAAATTCGAAGATTATACGACACACCAGGACAAAAAAATCAGTTCATACTTTTTATTTAAATGGTTTTGAGTTGGCTCCGACTGAATAAAAGCATTACCGTTTACCTCAAGGAAATGTCACTAATAGGCCGAACTTGAAAGGGGAAATCAGAGGGTATGTTATCCTCGAAAGTTCATTTTACACTAAGATTTTTGTTGAAATTGAGAAAGTTAACAGGTATCAGAGCTGCAATAAGGAAAAAAGAACTTAAAAAATTATTTCCTTCGTAAATCATCCATGAGGTTTATCAAAGAGCCAAAAACTTTATCTTAGCATTAGATAAGGTAAGCAGTACACGTTCCCGGGGGATGATAGGGATTTATCGATACTAAAGCTTGAAGCTTTAAGCACAATATTCTTGAATCACAGAAAGGCGGTTGTCGGTAAATAATAGGACAGAAAATTCAAAAAAACAGCACTTGCATCACGGAGTACTAAAATTAGATATTTGTTGCTTTGATTCGAGCAGTTCAGAACTTTTGGAAAATTACTGTCATAGAAATTCTTCTATATATTTATTAACTCACGGGCATAGGGAGAAGGGAATCGTAGTTCATCTAAGTAAAAAAAAAACAATCAGCAACTAATTTTCCTAATGAAGCTTTAAATCCAAGTGAGAAAAGCATGTTTACTGGCCTTGAATTGTGACAAATTGGTAAAGATTTATTAAAAAATAGCATAATTTGAACATTATAATATTGGCGACAACTTGTTGACACTTACGATTTCGTGCACATGCACCAGAATAATGCTGCGCTATAATTCAAAATTTGAATATTTTAAGCAACCTCGTCGAGATGGACGAGCTCAATCCGATTCCTGATTAAATTCAAAGTTGGGACCCTGTCATTAGGCTAATTTGACTTGGAATCAATGTGAAAAATCGTAAAATTTAGTATTTACCAATTTTTCGCAGGATTTTATAGTGAATTTCAAACAAACGAAAGTCGTACACTTGTAGACGATTCAAAATATTAAAAAGTGGGAAAAATTTCACTGAAAATGCCGTATACAAATAGAGCCAAAGATAGATACACAAGAGATTTTTATAGCATCGCGAAATGTGGCAATGACGATTGAATGGTTATTTTTGAATCAAAAACAAAATTCTTGTCTACGCTAATCCACCAAAAACTAACCCCTTGAAACGATAGCCCAGTTAACGATATTTCCTTGCAGTAGTGAAAAGGTGAGATAAAATTTTGTCATCAGGCTCAAGTGAGTACTTTCAGCTTTATTTACTTACAAGAGAAACGGCTTACTTAACACTTTGACGAGCTGTGAAACAAGAGTGTATGCCTTACAAGCTACCACTTAGGATTTATATAATACTTGATCCTATAATTCTACCCAGTGAAGCAGTACTCCTATTACCACTTGCGAATATTATATCTTCATACATATGATGTTAAGTGTAGATTTTTGAAGCCTTTCTTTTAGAGAAAAAAGTAAAAATCAAAGGATGTGTTTTTTTGAAGTCACTGGCATCTATGAGCACTTACAATCGCGAATTGGTTGGGATTTCCCCTTCAATGGCAAACCTAAATGGGACAGAAATCGAAATATAATTTTTTTTATCTCCGCACTTGTTTTTTAAAACCGAGAACGGAAACGATATTATGCTTTTTTGGATGGTTTAAATGAAATAAATGCAAGCGTATGCTATCTCTGGACGAAAGTTGTGAATTATTGCCAACTGCGTTTTCCTAAATGATTCAGTCTCAAGGTCAAAAATTTATTAATTATTTTACTGAGTATCCAAACGACAAAATGGCAAAGCCTAGGAATACTTCATGGATAAAAGCTAGATGATGTCTGATCTAAGACGGCCGTTTAGTGATGCAATCAGTGCCCTTATATAGACTTTAAATATTAAAAAATCTTGTTCCTCAATTATCGCTCAGGTAATAAATGTAAATAATTAAATGACGTTGGTAACTAACCTGCATCTTGCTGACCTAAAAAGTAGTGCGGATTTCGGTAAACCATGGTTCAAACAAGCTTTGAATACAGGACAGGCTGTCAAATTCGTCGACAATACCGGGGAGGTGGTACTATCTGTAAGTCAGTGATTTTCTCTCTCAATTCGGAGCCAATACCTAGGGCTTGATTGTGCTCATGACCTTGAAGCGTAATTGCTATGCGCAGCTAATGGTGATAAGGGAATTTCTCAAAGTGGACTTTGGTTTGCAAGTGTGTTCTGATGCGGGATCCACCGTTCTTTAGGAACCGCCTGACTCCATTTTTCAGCGTAAACTTTTTTACATTGGATTAATGAATTTAGTGGATGATTTAGGCGAGGAGTAAAAATGGTATCCTTTCGGTTTTTCATTAACGAAAATCGTAATAAAAACTTGCAAACCTAAAAAATAACACAAAGATTTTTAAGATCATAAATAATTTTGTTTAGAGGTACTGCAAAATAACTTAATGTTTGGGCAGCTCATTTGTTTAAAGTTATCTGATTAAAGAGTTATAATTCAAATAGCATCGATTGAAGGGTACTAATGAACCGCTTCGACGTCTCCAAATTAAAATTCTGGAAGCGTGACATCAAGCGGATCGGAGTAGCAGCTCTTATAGCTGAGATCATCTCTGTTTCATTATCAAATGGACAAAGTAATTATTTATGAGTCTTTTGCTAAACATTGTCACTCCTGTCCTGTTTGATAGACGGTATACCAACATCACAACTAGCTCCGGAAGAAGTGATGTCAAGGCTTCTGAATCATGCTAAATGGGTTCTCGTGGCCCCATAACACTTCTGCTAGAGGCAAATGAGACGAATGAATAGGCCAAGCCTTCTGTGCAGAGTTCACATTAGCTCTCAGTATGTTCCATATGGCAAAACCTATCTTTTTATGGTCATTTCATACCAATCACTTCGCAGTACGCAGGTGGAATTATTCGATTAAAGCATTGTGAATAAATACCTTAAGAATGTACCCGAAGTGTTATGGTTTCGTTATTTTGCGAATTGTTTGCGAGAAATTGTTCTCATTCGATGAAAACACCATTGTTCTAAGAGAATGGCCACCAAAGTGCCCACAATTTAACACAAATAACTAACAAATACGAAGTACTGTAGGGCCGAGAGAAAATCTAGACTAAGGAAAGACTATTCATTCCGTTACTTAACCACTAAGAGACGCTGTTGGCGCTGGACTAAATTGTGGATGCCGAATAACAGGGTAATGGAAAAAATTGCTCAAATGAAATTCACTTACCAAAACTTTTTACATCCCTTTTGCACAGGCGCTCAATTTATTTCGAGACAAAGAGATGCATCTGAAATTTGTATAAACAGAGTCCCGTATTTGTTGAATGTAGCAAAAATGATTTGAAAATCAAAATTCCAGTTACCGAAAAAACTTTTGCCTCACATACAAAAAGGCTCATGCACAAAAGGAGCCATTAGGTCATTTACTGTGACAGTGTTCGAATAAATTAATGGATTTGATTTTATCCAGTTTTCTTCCACCTTTTATTCATCAAGGACAGTAAAAATAGGCAACGGAGGATTTGAAGCTTAGTTCAAAGAGCTTAAGAGCCCAATGAGAACACCACATCCAAATCCGACTTCCTCATGCATTGCTCTCCTCGGTTTTTACTTTGAGACTCAACAGAAGCTCAATCGTTTAGCGATCATCTCGTTTTCCTTTCTGCATTTTAAACCACGAGCCTCTCTTCTAGTCGTGACAAAAAAGCACAACTTCAGACTGGTGGCCATGTCTCATTCGCACTCCCAATAAATAGTTAGCTAATCTCATCCCACAGCGTCAATTCTGTAAGTACTTATTGAAGTCCTTAACTACATTTTATTCTTTATGATGCTCAAGCACTGATGTCTTGCTGTAGGTCTAGTACTAATAATCATCGTTTCTTCTAGCCAACTTAACTCTGATTTTTATTGCTGACCTAACTTAGAAAGCATTAAGTCCTTCGTATTATAACACCGAATCAGCGACCTCAGGCATTATATGGACAGTATATAAGGAAGCATTGTATGTTAATTGCTAAATGTCGAAATGCAAACTCGATGATACGGTTTCTATCCTTTGAGTCATTAACGCCAGCCAGCCAACATTTTTGCGTGCCCATCAGTGTTTGTCTTGACCTTCGCTGTTCAAAAAAGTAGCTGTGATCCCTTTCAGATGGTCTTCCTAACTATTCCTTGGCCAAAGGAATGTTCGAGTTATCGCCTTTAATAACATAAGCACTTCGCAAGCTCCAGCCTCTCTAGGAAAAGAGAATGTACCCTAGATCCCTCCGATGAATCCTCTTTCAGCGTTCGCGTGATCGCTACACCACTATAATAGACCATACTCACTAATAAAGTGGATCCATAGCTTACCTCTTTCAAGGAAAATATGTTTTTTTTAAAGTGTAGAAACATTAGTAGTTCGCGCCTTGAGACCACTGCTATCAGCTAGAGTCCATTGAGCTGCACCATCGGCGGCTATCGAAACTAAAGATGAGGACGAATATCATTTGCCAAAAGCCATTGCATGAGATGTTGACACCACCTGAGCAGCATCTCAACCATAACGGCAATCCGATTTTCAAGTGAACTTTCTTTAATTTGTCTTCGCTCTCTAATGATTGGAATTCATTTTGGAATAACTTAATAATCCTAATCAAGATTTTAACAATTGAAGCACTAATGTGGTTTTAATGAAATCTAACTATACGGAGGACCTTAAACGCTAGGGAATCAGCCTTGCTGAGGATCTATGCTTTTTACTTTAATGAAACGACTGCTAGTCCATGCGAATTCACCCTTTCAATGCGCGACATTTTTTAGGCACTTTCAACGTGAGCGGTACAAGCAAGTTGCCAGTCTTCAGCAGAGAATGTGTAAATCAGTGTATTAATTTAATAATGAAAGGGGGCTATAAAAGCTCACTGCAGGTAGAAAGTCCTCGCATCATCAAATTACATTAATCCGGCAATCAAGAAAGGTAAACTCAATGACCACTTAGGAAGTACAATAGGTCGAACCTTGGGCTAAATGCAATGGCCATGCTAGAATCTCAACAGAAATAAAAAACGCGTCCAAAATTATTACCTGCCTTTCTGAAAATATGCTGTAAAAAACGGTTAGACACCACGCGAAGCATATTCATTCACTTGTTTGATAACAGCAGTCATGGTGATAAATCAAGAACCCTGCGTGAGAGAATCTGTTGACTGGTCGATTTTGACAGTAAATAGATTGAATTCATTTACGAAAACTACAACATGTTATTTAACGGGTTCTTGGTTGAAGACCTAGAGTCCTTAATACGGAGTGGAAACGTTGGCAGTCTTCGAATAGGCTTTGTGGAAGCCAATTCTACAGCAATGACCTGGCTGGTTGGAGCGGAGTTCTGAAACTGAATGAAACCTAGTAATCTTCTACCCCCTGAGTTTAATGTCTTTTTAACCATCCACAAGTCTTTCAGCGATCATTTTTGACCGGTATAGAGGCATAGGTTTTACTCTGGAAATATAGAGCAGTCAGTCTTCACTTTTTTGAAGTTTTCTTTGCGTTGAGGCTGGTGATTAACGAAGTCTCCAGGCAAGATTGGACATAGCTAGCCATTCTCTGCTAACTAAGCAGCACTGCAATTCAGCAGCTCTGGAAGGCCCATGGTTAAAGGACTATCGATGGAGCTGCAGCTAAAAATGACACTTGCCAATTGCACGATAGCTGACGAAATGACATTTCAACATATCTTCCATGAGAATAAGCGCACTAATCGAGGTACTGCAATCTGATGAAAAAATCATTTTTCCCATTTACCTGCCCTATTGAAATATCTCCACGTCAGATCCAATTGCAACACTGGTTAATTATCGTTGCAATGGAAGACTATTGCCACTACGTCTACAGCTGCTATAAGAAAAAAGCGGCACATATATTCCCGTAATTTACACATCATGGAAATAATTCTATCTATATACAACTGCTCAATCGGAAAACCATAAGTGACATTTCCTGCTTTATTTGAACACATGGACTTAAATGCTCATAAACTTTGTACAAGAGCGTCGATTCAACTTTACGTGATTAGTAGTTATTTAATAGACGGATAACTATCGTCTTAATGAAATTAACAATGAAGAGGAAATCGAAGAAACATAGATTGTCTGTTTTGACCTTCTTCTTCACAGGTAACGCAACAATAAGGTCTTCTCTTCCTCTGCGCTTGTCCTTGATTGTCTCAACCCACGTGTCAATGACTTAGACTTGTCAGAAGTCACTGAATCTCTATTTCGCGCAAAAACCATTTCTGATCTCCCTTATGTAATGCGGCGGTCACCACACAAGTAAGTACTGGATACAATCCAGCTTCATTTTAATGACCGAAAACCTAAAATGTGAGCTTAAGAAATCTCAGTTTTTATAGAATTTTTTCTTTTATGCAAACTACTTTTTATTTTTCGACATTTAAAACTATAATTCAATCGGCTTACATTACCGAGATCGTGTCAACGCAGCCTCCTCGTAATACTACATTTCAACTATTGGTCGAATATCCAGAACTGTCAGTCAGTACGTTTCGTCGCCTCAATATATCCTGATATGTAGCGGTCCGACCAAGTCTACGCAACCTATTGGTGGCCAGTAAAAAGGTCAATGTTATAGATCGGATGTAATTTTTTTATATAGATAATAATTTCTCGTTATTTAAAATAAATCATGTTAATGCCCCCTCAGAGCCTAATGTATGGAAGATTTCTTAATACTATCTGCTTGCTTCAAGAAAAATGTTATATTATGTGGCACACCAGCAGCATTCATGGTTTCAAATATTAAGCCGCAGAACGTCTTCAAGTGGCCTTTGGTTTTGCATTTGCCTTCGATGTACAAAGTATGTCTTATTCCTAGCATTTAATATCTGTGGTAGCGAGTAGCCACCTAATATAAGCTTAGCAGAAAGGATTTTGGTCTAACATGGAAATGCATGATCTAGGAGATACTACTTCATCTAGCTACTTCACTGTTGCTGCTGTTCTAGACTATTGTAGCACATGCTTTTGACAAATAATTATGTAAACATTATAAAGAGCATTTAAATACTTCCATTTAGGTAGCCTGCTTTGATTCGTTGGAATTCAGTTCTTTCAATCGTACTTATTCTTTTAGACCCTATTTTTTACGATGCTGAAGGTCTCCTTGCCCATTCGCTGATTGGCTAACTCGCAACTTGTAGCTACAATCTTGCATTTATGTACAGAAGGACCTCTATGTCGCTAATGAGGCATTAACTCTGCATTGTCCGTTCCAGTTTTATATCGATTGTAACCCAGCCCTTTTTGGGTCTGAGCAGCTTCTCCAGTTTCCATTATAAAATTCACTAGCTCTAAAATCTACTCGAGGGCACTTTTTCTTGCTACAAGTTTTAGTCAAGACCCGAATTCGTGTTTTTAACCTAAAGGTATTGTAATTACTGAGAGAGCTAGGACAAAATCATTCTGACTGGGCAGAAGAACGCAGTCATTTCAGCACTCAATTTTAGGGTAAACTGGCAACTATACTGATTCTCATGAGCAAAACACCATTCGCAGCTAAAACCTCAACTGAAGAATGAAACAGAAATTAACGATGTTTGAATCAGTTAGTAAGACTGTTTGTGGTTTTGGCAGCATTTTACTCTCGGGCTATAGCTTTCCGCTTCCAACCTTTTCAAAAGCGATTTGAATAGCTCTTATCAAATAGATAAACACCTTATTAAACTCTACGGAGTGAAGCTATGGCAAAAAATTATCACTTTAAACATTGAGCAGACAGTTAAAAAGACTTAGGTGAACCAAATAGTCATGAAGACAAAGTGACTGCGAAATCTGCATGAAAACATGCCTACAGGCAAACAGAAAAGAGAAATTCAGCCGACTAGACAGTTACTCAGGAATGAAGCCTCTATGACCCTCTTTTGCATACGTCAACTTATATTCATTAGTATCATCTTCCAACCTCAATATTTGCAATAACTATTAATAAATAGACGATAGAAATCACTGTTGCTGCTACGGATATTCGTATTAGTGGTGTTGATGCATATATAAGGAGAAGGGGCCCTGAGAAGTCGTAGAAAATATCAAATGAGATCTGTCATTTCTTAAACGTTGGCTGGAAGGACTTGCTTGGGGATGCACAAACACTGCTAAAGAACCTGTTCTGTTCTGAAGATTCTGGTTCAGATGTTCACACCAAAAAGTATGATGGGGACAACCACGGCTGAAGAGTTCAAATGTGTATAACCACACTCTTCCAAGAGGCTTCGATGTAACTACTTTCTTTTCTGCTGATTAAAGTCGGAGTGACCTTGAGATCGCCTCCAAATCATCTCATCTCTTGCGAAACTGGTCTCTTTTCCCTCCCAGCTCTAATCTTTTTTGCTCTCCTACCCTTTAGCCAACTGGGTTTCGAGTAGATTTTTTTGCCTTTGATCAATAACTGGAAAATCAATGTACATTTTTGAAGTTGGCATTTGCATTAACATTCTTTACACCTCAGTGTGAGTTCAATCATTGAGTCAGTAATATTTATCATTATTTAATCATACCCTACTCTTGGCTCAACAGTACCAAAGTTAATTCTAGGATCTTTTAAAGTGGTTTCTATGATGCCTCCAGTTAACCTTCACTCCTCGAAGGCAAACTTGCAATCAACTGAAGGCAGAAGAATCTGACAAAATAATTGCGCTTTTATTGCGAAGTCCCAAAAATACGTTCAGTTCAATTAGAAAGCCAATTAAAATTAACCCATTCTAAAAAAAATGGTTGTTTGAGATGTGTTTTGATGTATTAAAGTCACTGAAGTTATACAACCTGGTTCAATACAAGCACTGCGAAGAAACAAGACGTAGACGTAGTTCATGTAAATATATAGAGGAGAGGACAGCGCTCATGAACACGAACGCACTAAATAGGATCTCTCTAACCTGGTTTTCTCCCCTAATCATCTTTGCTTCATTAATAAACAAATATTATTGTTAAGAGATACTTAGATTATTCTTATATATTACATGTTGCAAAGGTATCAAGGGTGTAGAGGAGAAGGTAAGCGATAATGGATTCGTTTATTCAGTACGTTTTGACTTCTGTTTGAACAGCACTCTTATCAGGGACCTCATAATAGTGATGGGTTTCTATCCTGCAAAAGTAGAAGTCATTATTGCACAGGTAGGAGGTGAAAGAGATGGTCAAATGAATTGCTTGAATTAAACAAGCGATAAAGTTTGATGGGGACTTGGCCTCAAATTTTAGTAAAATCCAAACCCAAATGAATATTTGTAGATAATATCTGGAAGGATCTTGCTTTATATAATAACACGCATGTATTCAATAATAAAGCCTGTCTTTCAACTTTCATTTTGAAGTTTTGTGCTCCTCAGTTTGAAGATCTCCCATTTTTTTATCCCGTTGAATGATAGATTCTTCTCAGCGCAGTGGCAAAGGAGAGGCAGAAATAACCATAAACTCAGAGGAGGTGGGAAGATTTGACTATGCTAAGCTATTTAGCTTTGACAAAAGAGACTTTATAGTATGAGGTTTCAGAGAATGTTCGGTAAACTCCAATCTTGAAATCATATCTTATTCAGCCGGCTCTTTTGTAGAATTATAACTCGAAAATGAAAATGTCTGACTTTTATTAAACAGTGCTAAATGTTGTTGCGGTAGTCGAGTATTTGATAGCAAGGGAAGCACTTTTAAAGCAAGAAACATAGTTCAGGTAGGGTATCATTAGCGGCGAACGATTACAAAGTACAAAAATTACGAGATAGAGAGCGACAGAATTGTCTTGGATATTTTATCATGCAAAGCCTCCGTACCATTGACGTAAAAGGATTATATCAAAAAAGACTAATTTTAAGATGAAAGATTACTTTAGGTCTGCCAGATAAATATTGAACAATTACTAATTGATCGGTTCTAAGCTGTTCAACAAATGGATTTCCCTAATAACATTGAAAAGTAAGCTTCAAAGTAAAGAAGTGAACAGTATTATTCAAACTTTTTTCCACATTTGGAAGTCAAAGTCATCCGCAGCTACTTTGCCAATAACCAAGTTTCCGTACATAAAGCCGCACCATATGGAACATATAAGTCAAACATGAAGTGTCGACACAGAGTATTAGGGACGGACGCGATACGACTCACAAAGTCTGAGATGCAGTTGCAGAGATGCGAATAGTAGGATACAGCGTTGGTGCTGGTGGAGACTGAGTAGAGACCGCTCTTAAATCAGAAGTGAATTCAGACTTTAATTCCTTAATCTGACCTTCGAGGCACCAACCGCCAACAAAAGTGAGATCAGCCACCTCACTTGACACAAATTGTTGGTGAAGAAGAGATTATTTGTGTCAATTTACATCAAATTGCTACTTAATTGGTGTCATTAGCGGAGGACGACGAAAATAGTCAAGTAGGTGCAGAGGAACTACTTTGGCCTAGGTTCACTGAACCTAAAATATTTAGTTAAGGAAGGGCCGAAATTTTCAAGTTGGGCTGAAATCGAGACGGTTCGCAAAAAATGGCCTTTCAGATAGGACTGGTGAAGACGATTCGACAAGACGTGGATCGGGAAGCGTTTGCGTTTTAATAACTGATTCCATTAACTATCTTTCTCCCTCCGAACCGTCAACTACCTGTTTGTTGTAAGAAAGTTCAAATTTTTGAGCAAGGACGTAGACGACTTTGGAAACTAGCCCTTTCGTTTGACCTACACCGTACCAGTTCTGTGCTTATTTATAAACCAACGCTTCGGTAACCACTCATTTTGTTCACGCACATTCAAAATGCATTCAATACGGATGCTGCAAATTCAATTTCATAAGTTCAATTTTCCATCATTCCAAAACATCTAGTATGATTATATTTACAAGCTACTAGCTATCAAAGCCACCCGATCTTTCAGACTAATTTTAAAAGAGCTGTAGGTTGGACAGGTACAGCAACTCTGAACCACTGACAATGAAATATGGAAAAACATTAAATACCGATAAGTAACATAATCATAATTGTGAAAATTTTCTATTTGAGACAAAAAAAGAGCCTCAATCATGCTATTTTCGTTCAGAAGCTGGTTAATCTTGCTAAAGGAGATACTGCTTAGATCTAGTTTATTAATTTTGCGGAATAGAACAAATCGAGAAACACATGGCAATCAAGGCACTTTTCTCAGATCTTCTTAGCGCCCATTTCGCTTTTAATTCTGCTAAACTAGTACTTTTTGCGGTTCAAGTTGAAATGAGGCCACTAAAAAACCATTCTTGCATGTTTATTGAAAATAAAAATTGATGAAGGCTACACGATATTTGCCGAATCAAGTCCGCAAATCAAAGAGAAAAAAAGCTTAAATAGCATGCAACTCATTAGATTGACCAGCTAGAGGGTAAAATTCTACGAAAAAAATTGCGAATTTATGACCGTTATGGAAGTGAAACAGAACGACAGTTGAGGGTGAGATAGAGAACAATTAACAAAACAACACGAAAAACACACAAAGAAAGGAGTTCTAATAACATATTCAAGTCTAGCAGGAACGCAGTTCTTCCAACTATATGATAGTCCTGAAATCATTTCATTTAGTTTTCCAGGTAGCCGTCAACCTTGTAAACTGGCAAACTATACTGTTCACCATCCACATCGATCTAAATAGAGGTAAAAATAACATGATTATGTTACTAATGACACCATCCCAATTAATGTCAATGGCATTTTTGTGCATTGGCTTACCATTAGGGTATATTGGCAGGTGAAGTCACCCTTAGGAATAGAGGGAATAGAAGAGTTGATTCTGTTGTCCAAACGATAGCGGCTGCCTTTCCATTCGGTTTCAGGGACCAGTCCTTGAGTTTTGCTGTTTTCTTTGAACTTCCTGAGAACCTCGTTGGTTGTACCCTTTTCTTTAAGCACCTCGCCCAATTCAAACTCAGTTTTTTCATCCACTCCAATCCTGGGGCATTTGATCTCACGAATAACAGAAGCGTTAACTTTCTTCGGTTTATTTTTTTTCTCATAGAAGACAGAGAAGTCGAAACCTTCTTTGTCGGTGAAATTCTCGTTGAACACCTTTTAGAACATAGTAATATTAATTATAACCCCTGGAAGAATGCTCGAAAATATTACCTGAAAAGAAATTTACCATGAAGCAGTATTTACTCGTATCAGGGCCAACGGAACCCCTATTTTTCTCCAATAAAGCTGGAACCTCAATAGCAACAGCACCAGTACTTTTGGCCACCTGTCCAATTCGAGCCATGGCTTCACAAACGTAACTAAAACAATAAACCACATTTTATAAAGGCATTCAAGTCCTACTATTGACCATAAAGTAAATATACTTACGAGTTGATAACCATTTTACCTTCCTTTGAGACATAGGTGTATGAAGGATACAAAGTCGTTGGTGCAGAGAGCTCGAAAGGAAATTCGTTCGCACCCTCAGGAAGATTCACCCTCCTGGAAAAGGTTTTGGTCCATTTGAAATCAAATGGTTGATTTTTATCAGTGGACTTGTTCTAAAATGAAAAGGGTAGCGCTCCATTTAACTACACTGCGAAGGTTGATTTTATCGAGAAGGGTAAGAACTAACTTCAAAAGTAATGCCTTCTGGTGTGCTCATAGTTAGAACGTTGGTACTGTTGACTTCAAGCGAATTGATGGTGAGCGGTTTTTTCAAGTCGAAGAATACGCGACCTCTTACAATGCCATCATCTGGAACCTTGCCTGTATCCAATTCGATTCGCATTTCTCTAAGGAATTTGTCGTCGGGATCTATGGGGTATGAACTATGGATTTCCCAAGGTTGGATGTCACTGGTTGCAAACTGATTATCCACGCTTTGAATCTTAAAAACAACCAAAGTAGGAAAAAAAATTCAAATATTAGTTTTTCATACCGGTAGATGGAGAAACTTACATCTTCAGAGCGTTCTTTGAAGGCGTCTGAAGTAAATGGGATACGGAACGTTAAACATAATTTAAGTGAATAAGCTTTTCCTATCGTTATAAAAAAAACGCGCCTGTGTACACAAGCGTATCCATCAGACGATATTTCGGATCATAGGACGTCTTCTCGTGTGTTGGATCTTCAACTACAATAGACGCATAAATGTAAATGAACAAAAGAATACCTATATGATTTTTTTTAGTACAAAAAGAACTTACGCGGGAAGAAGTCGGCTTTAGCTCCTGTGACAGGCTTAGGAGAGTAGGGACCTAAAAAGTCGGAAGATGTTAGATATGATGGCAACAATGAGACTTTTATCGTCTGAAATCATACTTACGAGCTTTAGGACCCTCTCTATTGAAAATCGGAGGTTTATGAAAACTTTTGATCTTAACTACAAAATGAGTGAGACGTAAGCATTTTCAAAATTGGACTTCACTTAAGCAAAGTCAAAAGGTGCTACTCACGGGTATCAGTGTGCCCTACAATAGCCCTGTTCGGTGAAAGCGTGTCTCTTTCAACTAAGATGGTAAAAACATAGGATTACTTTCTACTTGTAAAAGTTAGTAACGTCATGTTAGCCTTTCAAACTATCAACCATACCAGTTTCTTTAACTGTTAAGAGACGTTTCTGAATCGGTGGACCTATTGGAACAGGAGCCTGGGCAGTTGCTGAAAAAATTTACAGAGAAATAAATTTAAACTTAGTTCATAACATTAGTGAAAAAAGAACTTGAAACATGTAATCTTACCTGACTCAGGTTTAGAGCTCTCCACGATAGCTTCTATGGAAGCACGTCTCCTCCTTTGCTCTACAAAATGTTTAGGCCATAAATTTAACTTATGGAATTTAATCTATACGCAGTAAAATATATTGCTTTAGTTCGTTAGATCCGAAGGATCTAGTGACAAGACATTGATGAAAATATGGGATTCTCCTCTAACATACCATTGTAATTGTTCAAACTTTATCTAAAATGCTTTCTATTTACTGATTTGCTGGGATGGTTTTAGGAGGGTCATAAAAACGGCTTTTGGTTGAGTCAGTGCGCAGAAATGCAAGGCAGTTTAACAATGCTTTTCTTAGCCAATGGAGAATGTCTGATTGATAAATGAATTTTTTAAATACACAACTTATTTTTAGGGAAATTAGCGCACTCAAGCTTTACTGACATTGCTTAAGGACTCTGTTATATTTTCAAAGGCATCAGTGCTTTTCAGAAATCCACGTCAAAGTATTCGGATGTCACATTTCTTAGCTCATTGCATAGTGCCGTCATAAGAGGGTTTGATGCGACTAATTAGATTGGCATAATACCAAATTGCATTAACCAGATTGATTAGGCAAATTGATTGAACAATTAAAAGGCTTAATGCGTTGTCAAAGTGATGAAACACAAGGAGGATTGAACTCACGCTTTGCCGGGCACACTAAAGGCAAAAGATGGGAAGGAAAAAAAAGAGGTCGATTTGCACATCAAAGCCCACTATTTCATTAAAATATTCCTTGTTTCAAACCCACCGATTTCAGAAGAATTGCTATTTCTGTCAGTTCTTCGCCCGCTAAGAGAAGACTGGGCTGTAAACATTTAAAAACAAATTATTTTTTTTTCATTTCCGAAAATCGGTATTTATAAATAATCTTGGAACTAATCTACTGTTACCTACAAAAGAGAACTTACCTCGTTGACGATGGGTGGTTGTTTCCTCAGAAACTATAAATCAACAAAAAATTTTGTCGGTGTGTGTGTAACAGTTTTGTGGGATTAAACAAATACTGCCCAAAGTGATGGCATTCAATTCAAAATTAAAGACTTCTCGAAAATTTTTGAAGTAACGAAAAGTACGAAGGACCTTTAAAAAGGATGAACAGCTACGGAAAAGCTAACCAAGAACCTACAATAGAAATCGGAGCCATAGTCGTTAGAGCTGGACTTGCTTCTTTGCCAACCTGTCCAAAATTTAGAAATTTCAATCAATATTTCTTCTGAAACCTCGCACTTTTTTTAAAAATGTTGTGTAAAACAAGTCCATTAACAGCCCTTACCTCTTCCTTTCTCTCTAGTACCTCGACCTTGAGGTCGCTCAGCTAAGAAAGGAATAGACGTTGAATGCAAAAGATTTGCGTTATCTTTTGAAGTGATTGGATTAGTCGACTGGAAGGGTGTGTGAAACTTCAGGAGTGAGTTCAGTAATTAAGTTAAATTAATGGAAAAGCCTCAAGTGTGTGCCAGGAATTAGCTGATGGAAGCAGTTACAAGCTTACCGTGCGAAGGTGCTGTAATTAAAGCATTGTTGGTTCAGTGATCTTCTACCATTCAACTTCGCTTCAGGATTCAAGCCACAGTAGTGGTGAATTGAGCTTTAGCTTCTAGTATACGTAAATTCAATGTGACCATTAAATCATGATTTCGTCTTGAGCCTTTGAAATTCCTGAGAAATATACATTTGATAGGCAATTCGCACACTATATCGGTCCAACTTCTTAGTTTATATTAAACATCAAACTGGAACTTTCATGTCTTACCGTATTTCAGCACCACAGGCTTATTTCTCGAGTAGTCGCTCTTTGAGTCTACAATCCAATTCAGTCATTTTAGGCGAAATATACAATTCATGCAGAAATAGGAACAATTGTCGTGAATTATGCACCACAGTATTGAGGACTATGCATCAGAGAAAGTAAATGGGGTTCAAACTTTAGGTTCCTAATCATAATAAGTTTGGTATAAGCATGGATCAATGTGTGTAAACAGGAGAACGTATGTTGTCCAGATGACAAAAAACAATGGTAGGAAACGTGGGTTTAACTTACAAGCACCGGCCACCATTCTCGTAGTAGTTGCAAGGCTGTCTGTTGGAGTTCAGCTGTCACGGGGCGGAGAGCAAGAGTCTTAAATGACTACAAGTGACCTCGCTTCTGAGATCCTTCATTGGTTCACGCTGCCGAGCGCACTTAAACAAAGGCACCAATCTTACGCACGAGCACGCAACAGGGTACCCTGATTCACCCTCTACACAACGCGATGATATTGATGCAAATGTAGATAACTGAGAACAGAGTTAATTAAACTTTCGTGATTGATCAAATGCTCTTTTTTTCTAATCACTTTGTTATTTTAAATGCTTAGGCTTATCTCAAAGTGAACTTTCATGGAATGAAGCGATTTCGTAAAATTCTTGGTTCATATCTTTTAGTGATTTCAAACTTGAATGTTATCATGACAATCAAGACAATATTTGAACCTTACTTTTATCAATGAGTCGTGTAGCAGTGGAGAGGTCTCAAAAAAATGATTCACACACTCACTGAGCATGTCACAAAGAAAATCAACATTTTCTTACTAAAGGCTAAAGAAAATATAACAACTAGCTATATTTGGTGTCAAAAATAAAACACACTCAGTTATACCCATACATCATGAACTAAATTTTTGTATCGGTAGTTTCCTTCAGAAGCTCATAGTTTGATAAATATGGTTGATTTGAATTTTATTGATCAATTATGAAGCCTTCTCAAATGGGAGTCCAGCCAGTGGCACTATTAGCGCATGACTTCCGCAATAAAACTATGAGCAGTGTCGATGACACCTATGGATGACTCTTTTATTAGTGCAATAAGTGTTCTTTTCGATTAATTCAAAAGCGAAGAGTGGGAGACACCATATTTTGGCATTAATTAAGTGGCAAAGATTAAAATTTACGACAGAAGGTTCTCAGCACCACAATGCAACTTTTATTCAATTAGTTGATGTCACATTATAAGACCCTATTCATCAATTTCCTAATAAAGATTGGGGCAGCATCATGAATCCGTTAACACCCGCGTAACCAGCCCTTGTGATTGAGCGGCAAACGCAAAGTTTAGCATTTTTCCTTTTCAGTGAGGGTAGTTTAAATTCTTTTATTAAGTTTATTTTACCCAAAACTGTAAATAGTTACTTGGATTCAAACAGTTTCTTCCATGCCTTTTGAATATTGCACACAGTTGTTTTACTTGGTCTACACTAGCACATGTAGTTAAGAAAAATTGGATAGTCTCACCAGCAGAGATGTTTATTCATTTGCACACATTATTTATATAATAAACAGAGTGAGAAGATTTAATCTATGCCTACCAAAGTGTAGTAAGTTTAGCTTAATTGCTTAGGCTTATTCTTCTGATTGCTCAGAGATTCGCCTAGTTTTTCCAAGTATTTAAGAATGCAGTGTGAATAGACCTTGGTAGCACTTGCTGAAATATCCATCGTAGTCATCTGCCTTCCTCTATGAGGTCACCAAGGATCTTCAATCTTATAGATGGCAAAGCTTGAATAACAGAGACCTTGAAAAGATATTTAAGGTGAACAGTGCGTAATGGACACAACTGGTTTTACATACAAACTGGTTGGCTGCGAATGGATCCTGCAAATATTATACACTTTGGAACGCAATCAGGCTACATTTTAATTCATGTCATTTTCAAGTGTGAGTTGGTTCTTGTGAGTCAACGTACACCTTGAGATGAACTACTACAAGACTCGTGCTACAATCAGTCAGCCTTCAAGCGTGAAGTACTATTTGAACTCATTCTTTTTTCTCTCTTCGAGAGCTCTATTAAGAGAAATCATAGCTATTGACTCATCCACTCGCGCCCCTCCTGCAATTTTGTTTTGTTTTTTAAAAAAACAGCTGTAGCGATTAGAATTTTTTGAAATTCAAAATATTTCTAAACATTTAATCATTAAAAAAAGGAATGAAAAGTAGGGAAGCAAAACGTTTTAGATCAATCGGTCAGTAGATTATTTGGTGTACATCTTAAATTTACACAAGAAGATTGTTACTTCTGAAAGTGAATATTAATTTTTGCCGTGGATCTTTTGACGGAATCTTATTTTGTGGAGTCGGTGCTGTTGGTTAACCCATTTTCTGGAGAGCGTTGCAACCGAAATTCTCGGATACATCTCGGTAGCCACACAGGCCTTCAGATTGTTCTTATTAGTTAACAGACCTTTCAGAACCGCTTCGTAACTCAACCTTTCTTTACCAATTAAGCAGAGCTTAATACCCTGGTTTCGCTGCTTCTTTTTCCTATTCTAGTAGGGTCTGAATCGCTTTCTCGACTGCTCATTGATAATGCTGTTTCACGGAGTTCTAAATATTCCTCCAGACTCGAAAATAGGGATCCGAAATTCGTTAAGTTCAAGAATATGAAGTTGCACATCTTTGCCATAGAATTTTCATTTCACTTAGATTCAAACATACTGTGTCATTTGCGAAACATCGTTTTCGAACACGGCAACACCGCATGTGTTTAAATTAAACCCTTGATTAAACAGAAAATTAAAACACCATTCACAAAGTTTTCGGAATCGTGGTCTTGGAAAACCCAGGCGTATAAATATAGAGGAAACACGCGTGACTCTCCTTCCCTACTAATTCACCTTCCATTTATCCCTTCAACAAATGTTTTCTTAAGCAAATTTTACACCTTTTTCAATAAAAAAATTGTGTTTTTGACTGATTAGTCTCTTTGAGGCTTTGATAGCGAAACAGTGGCGTGCGTTTTTGGCCCTATTGATGACAAGGATTTGAAAACCATCCACTACCCACAACTGGCGATGGATATTCAGTCAGAGCGGCTTCAACGCGCCATTAATTTCCTCAAGGCAATACTCTTTAGACATTCTATTTTAATGTCTGCATTTCTTAACTTGTAGGCAATAATTTTTTATTCTTATTTTTTTAAATAAAAAAATGACAATCTGATAATTTATTAGTTAATAACTTCTTCAATTATATTAATGAATGCATTTGAAGCGCACATTCTTGCAATTTCATTATCAACACTTCTTTCATATTGTGGATAGATCTGATAAATTTAAAGTGTTAATGATGCTTTTCAATCATTTATGGTTTATATTCATGGATGTATTTAAATATGTCGTATTGCATTTGAAAACATAGTTAAACTGGTACCGCTTTTGGGAAACGAAAACGGCCAAGTGTGATTTCGCCTTTCTAGATGAAAAATTTATGAAATATTCAGGTCACCAGCGACTAACTCATATTAATCAACTCTAATAAAGATAGTAATAAGCATTAGTCCAAATCGAATAAAGGCGTTTTTTAACTCTCGTCCTGATTAGAAGAAGGGTGCATAAAAGTTCTTGTAAATTGAGAAATTTCCCTTTGCTGGAATGCTAAATTTTTTCATGCTTTGGATGCCCGTCGATGGATTTTAAACCCGTGTCATCTGACGAGTCTGAAAAAATAAACTATTTCGTTATTGATTAAATTCGTTTCCCTGATTTGAGGCAAAAGATCAAATATAATTTACGTCTTGATAGGTTTTGATCCACCTTACACTGAAAATTAGACTCCGATGAAACATGCAAGTTCTTGAAAACAACGCAGGTCTAGAAAATGTTGTACAATGGCGAAGTGGTCCTCTGCATTGAACTTGATCTCCTGATCCAGAAATTCGAAAGAGAATACCGTGATTTTCCAGCCATAAGGTCACTCTAAGACTGGTTTGCTGGGCCGAAAGCCTTTCTTTTCTTCAAAACCTTTAATATCAGACACTACTGTTTGATGACCCATCGATAAATTTGCACACGAAAATGATAATGTTAATCGCAACGTAGTTATAATGGAAATCTACCAGTTTGATATTCATACACTTACCCAACTAGCAGTTCACTCAAGAACACTTAAATTCGCTGACCTCGAAAAACGCTGACTAACTGAGTGCGATGCATAACACACGACCATATAATGATATTGGAAGGTATTATTTAAGTATCTCTTACCATGCCGTTTTTTCTTGCTGTCCTTCATGCCAATTTAAAGCAGTTTCGTACTACCATGTGACATGCCATAGTTTACTGCGTCATCATATTCAATCACGATTACAAGAAATGAGTTCACAATTAAACACTATAAAAACTTTCAGTGACCTCTCTGTGAACAAAGTGCAAATGTGATAGGATCAAACTTTTTTAAAAAAAAATGACAGCTAATGATTGGACCTTTACATGAAGATTGGGTAGACAAGTTTGTACCATTCATCCAAACGGAGTAGCATTGAGACTGGCTCTGCCCATTTGGCTTCTGTCTCGATCGGCACGTCTGTGGTGAACAATGCGACAACCACGTTAGTTTACAGGTTAACTATTAGTTAATTTAAGTTTTCTCACTAAAAGATCGCAGATTCTGATACCAACAGGAGGGGTTTATCTATGAGTTGATGTTGAAATCAAAACCTTTGTATACGGTAAAGGTTTTTACAAAAATCACCGTTTCGAGGTCTCTCTCCATCACAAGCGAAATGATTTGGATTAAGATCATCGCTTATCATTAATTCAAAACTAAACATTGAATAGTCTTCAGAACTTAAATTTCAATCATGTTAAGCACCTAGTCTTTTTCCAATAAGGATAAAGTTGAATGAATGAATGAAAAATGCTAGTATACAAGGTAAGATAACTGTTCGGCAGTGTTATAAATCAGTGGGTGAGTTCTCTGTTGGTTTGCTCTAATTTTGAATCTGGTATTGTTTTGTTCTCCAATGCGGCTTGCTCAGAGGCGATACTACTAAATTTTTTTGAATTACATAATTCTGTCCCAAATCAAGGCAAGTGATGCTACGTTAAGACCTTTCCTGAAGGCTCAGTTATTTTCTCGTTTAATCTCAAAGTACATTTTCAACCTCAAGTGTAGAAGAAACGTGGGAAGTCACCTTGGCTATCAAATGGGGCTGGCTTATCGTCAACCGCATTTAATATGACACAAACTTACAGTTAAAATACCAAAAAATGTGATAGAATTACAGAGCAATGTTTGCCTACACTGGTTTTAATAGAGTTACTTACCAAATCAACTGAAGTTGCTAGAACAAATCTTAAGAAATATTGGCACATGTTGAGATTTCTTTATAACCACTCGAATTTAATTTCACGTAACACCAATAATCAGGTATTTGACTGAGGAGCCAAATGTTGGTGTGAACCAAAATTTGAGCTCCTGTGAGAAGAAAATGAGTACCGTGATTGTCTTCCATCCAGGTTTACGAGTAAACTTTGAGGCAATAAAAACTGAAAAATTCTACCCTTAAAATTCAAAAAGAACTATTAAAAAGGTCGACAAGAGAAGAAAAGCTGGCATGATTAGAGATGGTAGTGTTTGTTGGCCGTACACTGTGACATAAGTGTGTGGTCAGGATTCTTAAAAGCCTAGTGATAGAAGACGTTAAAAAGCTTCGGCTTAGCAGCACGTGAACCGCGAAATGGTTAATTGTAACCATAAATACAACATATAGAACGAATAACCAAATGAGTGACAACGAGAGTTCCATAATGGATATCAGAAGCGAAAATCTCCAAATTCTATGGACTTCTCCTTCATACAAGGCAAAAAACTGAAAGCTTAACATCCTTTTGCTAGATCTATATTGATGAATACTACCTTTTATGCTTAGAATATTCTGATAAGCGGATTATTAGTTAGCACTGGATGCCAGATGAATTAATACAGAGATGATCAGGAGTAACTTAAAAAGGGACAACTGAAAGAGAATACATAGAAGAGGACAGTAAAAATAATTACTAGCAATGGCGAAATTCCGGTAAAAAGTTAATTGGAGATATGGATGATTGCAGAAGAAGCTTGTCCATAATCAAATACTTGATCGCCATGTCACACAGAACATTTTGAGGTCATCTGTTTTAAATAAACTCGCTTTATTGAAAATCCGCGTCAGATACTTTTCAACTTACATCACCCCAATGTCTTCTGTTCTCATCAAACCAATTGCTAAATGAAGGCAAAAATTGCTAGTCTAAGAAGACGACGGTGTATTTCAGTGTGATAAAGATGCTTTAAATTAAGTGGTTAATAATTGGAATTCATTCGTCCATGTTCGAAAAATAGCATGTAAGTATGAGAAAAACCAGTTTGTCCACACTTTAATTTCATTTGGGCAGCATGTTCTTCATTGGTTACAAATAAAGGAATGCCCCACAAATTAAACTCCAGGATAGTGCAAGTTAACTGGCCAGGGCAAAAATTTACTCCTGATCGAGATATGATTAAACATCCCCTTCTAAAATCTCGTGTTATTACTTTGCGCCATTTTTCAGTGCGTTTTCTTATATTATTAGAGAAGAAGGAAAATGACTGAAGTTAAAATGATTTCATGGTTTCAAAGTAAATATCGGAAATGTGGTAGCATGTTTTGACCGCATCAATTGCTATTGAATATACTAGCGACATATTTCGAAATCAAACACCGTGGTAATCAATAAAAGCCAAAACATTCAATCTTGGACCACCTTTATTATGTCAGAAGAGACCGTTTACTATCAATTTTACGAGCCTTGCCATCAACAAAGCTTTCATTGTGAACAACCCCATAGAAAATTGAAAAATTCGATTAGAGGCCGGATCTGGACATGGATTAAATTTATCTTTTCTTACCCTCTCGTTTTAATACGACATCTGACAAAATCATTGACTCAATTTATTTGCTTTCAACCTGGGAAACTGTTTCGAATTAAACAGTTTGCTCCTGTGATGACAAGAGAGTCGAATTGGGGAGACAAATTGTCATATCTGACCCGAATTGCAGGGAATCTAAGTTCTGCATCTGCAAGCGCAACACCAGCAAGGGCTTCCATCGGTGGATTGGAAATGGTAACTAGCACATGCATCATGATCAACTCTGGCATTAACGTTACTGTTGAGATGGTATACAATATTGTCATTTTATTTGAGAGCATCTTTTACAGTATTCGATTGGTAACATCGAACATTGCCTTCACACTCTCCCTCGTGGATTACTTCGTTAGATCGATTGCTATACTACAATACTCGGTGTCTACCTTCATATACGGTTCTTCCTTCATGAACAAATTTCTTGCTAAGTTTCGATAGAATCCATAGTAAAATAAGTCTGGAATGCAAAAAAAACTTGACTTCTAATTTAAAATTAATTATGAAGCTTAATGAAATAGTATTCTGTGATGGCGAAATGTGCAGTAGAGCCGAATGCTGTTGGCAGAAAAATTTTAACATCCTGACAAAACAGCGGAAATAAGCATGTCTGGATTTTTATTGCTTAGTTCATTAGGGGGAAAGGAAACTTCCCTTTGGTAAAAAATTCATTCGAAAGAACTTATGGTTTATAATCATGGTCAGTATATAAGGTGAATTAAAATTATTGAACACTTTAGAGACCATCAAAGTGCACAGAATAGACACCTATAAAACATCTAAAACGATTTGATTGAAAAACAGTAATTTTCGACGCATAAGAGTCAATTACAAGCGCAAATTAGATATATCACATACCTTTAACTCATTGACTAAAACTCACTTGTCATTGTTTACATACATCGATTCGAACCCGACTACGCAAAGATTACAGTAAACCAATAAATTTGAAACCCAATTATTTGTATCCGTTTCGTTTCGTGGTCTACTTTGATGGAACCTAGAGCTGTTTGCCTTCGGCAGTTACATTTATGTCACGACTTCTTCTGAAGCCGCCAAAACTGTTTCGGTTTCGTACAAGGCTTTGTTTGTGTAATCAGTTACATTTATGATTATTTGGTGTATGTTCGCTGCCGTCCTGCTTGTGGCAGTAGTGTTTTTTTTACGGAGGTTCGGTTGACTCTTATTCGACATTTTTTTGTTTTCATTTGCCTTTTGCAAGAGCATTTAATATTCACCTCGTATCCTGGTTTGCATCGTCGACTTTAAATTGTTTTTTTCCACTTAGATATAACGATTTCCCATCGACAGTTATGAGCGACTATTCTATCTTGGCAACGTATTCAGTCCAATATGTGGGTTGTATTCCCGTCACCGTGTCCTTCAAATCCCTCAGCTTTCATGAACGCACCCAAATTACCCGAGAGTGTATCATGCGGGTTTGCGAAGACGTTGGACTCCGCGTTCCTCCTGCGCGATCTATTTCAACCAATGGCCTCTCCAAATTTATTGGCAAAGGCACTGATCTCACATGGACGCGACGGAGTGTTCGTCTCACCATCTCCGTCGAGGGTGTCACTGTTCAAGATTTTCATTCTGATCAGGTAATTCTCATTGCCTTGTGCTCAAAATTATCATGGAGTATTTCATTCTTTTTAATCCAACAACTCTGACTTAGTTTTGGTATTTTGATTTGTAAAATGGTTCGTTTTCGCGACAATGCGTTTTGTTTTTGTGTAAAATTAAATGCTCTTTTGATCAATTCTAAGATACGATGTTACTGCTGAACGTTAGGCATTTGTCTACCTTGATGCCTTGTTTCACTAATTATTCCACTCACTTCATATCAGCCGTGCTTTAGCACTTGGTGCCTTTTCAACTGAGCTTTCCGGAACGAGTAGACTAAGGTGTTTATCAAGCTACACAGTTGTCACAATGAATGAATGAACTAGACATGGTGACTCCGTTGGAAACTTGATTAACTTTTACTGTGCCTTGAATATTAGAGGTTCGATTTAAGTTCTAGTTATAGATCCGTCCGTCCTTCCGTCCGTCCGTCCGTCCGTCCGTCCGTCCGTCCGTCCATCCATCCATCCATGAGATACAAGAAGGCTTAACACTCCCGTCCGCATCAATGGGGGAGTGATTCGTGGGGAACTAAACGGTACAAGGTTCTTACAACATTGAGAAAACTGTTTGATGATGGAAACTGCCAATCGGCCAAGCATCAGGTGAAAAAGAAAAAAAGAGATGCCTAAAACTAGCTTTCTTCGCTCTCCTTTTTTCCATTTTAACGCTCAAATTTCCAGATAACTTCCACGATTTTATTAAAATTTTTTAATCCCTGAATATAGGCGGTCACACGATATTTTATCCGGCAGTGAATCGCCTATCCCAAAATATGACTTAAATATCGCGCCATTTGCTTAGCGAATTCATTTCTTTTTCACGTAATGGCCTGCGGGGTTTTGTATTGCAAGATTTTGAAGGACTTGTCGTCTTAGATTGGTAAACATCTCTGGCAACTGATTTTCTAGTTATTTTTTCGTGATTAAGGTTTATTTCTCTGTTTGTAAGAATTTTGCAATTTTTAATTTGACTCAAATCGTTTTTTGACAAACACATGGATGGTGGCTGGGAAAACTTTCTCTGACAAAGCTTCCCTACGTTGACTTCATAGGCAATGGCTGTTGAGCTAATTGCTTTCTTGACGGAAATCTCGCTTTGTGGTTTCTAGATCGAGTGTGGCGATTAAGTGACTTTTATGATCGGTTTCCCAGATACTTTCATGTACACCGGCTTTCGGTGGATGATTCATTGTCGAAAAATTCCCCAAAATAGGCAAGATGGTTCTTCCAGATCCTGGAGTGTTAAAGAATGCATTGACTTACAACTGTCAGAACAATTGCATTCGCATTGCAAAAATGCGCATGAATCAGGAGTATCTGCAAATCAGTAGCCATGACTACGCATTGGCCACCAATCTAATTAGTGGAACTACACTAATTTTCTTCGGAGCAGTTGAGTTAAGCATTCATGTTATTGTAAATGCTATACTTGATCATAAAAATCATTCTTTTCACTTTCTTGATTGGTTGCATGTGTAAAACCCTACTGGTCACTTTTCATAGTTAGCTGCAATGACACTTCAATCATAGTTCCAGGAGATGACCTTGATTTTTCTTCGTCGTCAAGTGTTTTCCTCCACTTTAAGAGTATGGAAGGTAATTTGGGGCCTCTGTTTGAGAACATCCCTTATACTTATCCCTTTGAAGACCTATTTTTGAGAAAGCGCGAATCCGTGCTGGCACATTCGTTTTAACTAGCCTTTAACTTGAAAATATTCTTCACTGTTAATCGAATGGCAGAGCATTTTCTGGATACTCAGTTCCTCGCCGCTTTTTTTTGTCGAGCAACTCCTATTAATTGAGAATTAGCCTCCAATACTCCGTTCGAAGCAGGTGAACAAATGAAGCTCTTGGATGTATTTTAAGATCAATAGTCGATTTTTCTGCTTTAAAAAACCAAAGACCATCAGTGATTGATATATTACATGATCATGTGGTATTTCAACTAACATTTAAATGCCGCTTGAAGTATCGTTTCTCCAGCAAAAATGGCTTTCAGATACCTGGAGCTAATAAGTTGAACGTTCTAGACAGCGGTTTATTAAGGCGTTGACAAGTAATTCCTTTATCTCATTTGAAGTTAATTAAAACCGGTGTGAAAGCTGTCAGCTCCTAAAGTTCATCTCAAGGCATTTCTGCGGACATGAGACAAAATGATCGAGTCGACTTCATGTTTTTTTCTGTGAACCAGTATTAGTAGAAAGCTTTGAAAAGTATGGCTAATGCTTTTCGTTTCTTTTTTTATTTGTGTTCAAAGTAAGAGAAAGCTTGTGCTCTCGCTTTTAGCTCAACAAATCATAAACTCTTGGTCATATCTCTAAACCTCTGGGATAGTTGCCATGCAACGATATCTCTGACATTGGGCTACTTTATTTGCTTTAGGTGCTTTTCCGTCACCGACTGAATGCCATCTCCTTCGCTTCCTCCGGTGAAGCAGACATGGTAGATTTCGTGAGCTATGTTGCCAAAGAGACAGCTGCTGAAGAGGAAAAGACCGATGCGACGGCGCAAGCGGGTACCAATGGACACATTGATGGGCTTTCATGCAGGAGTGGTGGTGAACGTCGATGCTACGTCTTCCACTGTATTGGGGGCTGCTCACGGGACTTCATCTCGAGCATTGGGGAGGCATTTAAACTGGGGTATAAGGTGAGCTTTGTTAATTTTAATCAGTGGCCCTTGGAAACACTCGTTACGAGTAGTACACGTGCGCTTTGCCGTTTTCCGAACCCTAAGGTATGCGTATCTATCTATCTATCTATCTATCTATCTATCTATCTATCTATCTATCTATCTATCTATCTATCTATCTATCTATCTATCATCGATTTATCTAATCTAATCTATTAGTAGGCTGTTACTCCGTCTGACTATCTCATTCCAATAGCACCTAAACATCGTGACCAATTGACAAACTGTGGTGGATGATCAATCCGGTCTCCTTTGAACACCGTTTTCTTATCACTATACTTAAATGCTACGTTTTCGAGTATATCCGATGGGCCTGGCTCTCTTTATCTAAAGTATGTTTGAGGATTGAACGTTTAGAGACTATCGCATGTATGAATGTATGGGACGAGACCTATAAGATTGCTTTCAGTCCTTCTATCCAGAGTAACGGAAATTCAGTGCCATTCAACCGAATTGATAACGTCGATGTGAAATAAGTAGAAGGGGGAATGAATAAGAACATGTGAGGCTGATTTCTCGTTTCTCTCTGCTACGCCCTTCCGTCATTTGGGAGCCTCCGTCATTGGATTGTACAAGAGCGTCTTCTTTCCAATATAGGCTTGATATAAAAGAATGAATAGAGCTAGTGCATTTATAAGGCTGTCTATTTGCCCAAAAAGTTGATACCTAGGTGTCAGTCACCTATCTGGGTGGATGCAAGAGCACCGATTGCCGGTTTCTTGACGAAAATCGAAAAATACAACTTGTATATTGGATAGAGTTACTAGGCACTTGTTGATTGGTTGGCCATGGGTTCGAAAGCCATCAGTTCGCATATGCCAGCATCGATCAGATCCCGGTTTAAAATGGAATGACCATATGGGTGGTCTTTTGTCATGAAGGCTCCAAAATACTAGCCTCCCGTTCAAAATAAGAATTGGAAGGGCATTTTCTTCAGTATAGGCTTGGGCCTCTCTATTAAATTGGTGGAATCGAAGTTGCTTTTTGGTAAATGAACTTATTAACGGCACCGAATTCAAATAATTGTGAGCACCACTGAATTGATATATTATCAGCAATAATGAGGAATATCCGTAGCTTTGTGAGCTTCACTGCTTTTTAGGCTTGTATCTAATGCTGAAGCAGACTTGTCGAAGATAATGCAAGGGAACTTTTATCCGATGTGATTCTGGATGGAGCGCCGGGGAACTAACCGAATTTCTTTAAAAAGACTAAACGGATGTGAAATATTGGGATTAGTTACTACAAGATGAATGAGATCCGTTTGAAATTCAAATCACCCGCAATTTTTTTTGATTGCAAACGAAATTTTCTGCCAGCTAAAATGTGTACCTAGCAGAAGATTTTCAGTATACGAACCTCTCGATTGTAAAAGTGCCGCCTATTCTTTCAACCAGAACTGATACCGATTTTCCCTGCAATAAGTAGATAGAAACATTGCCTAGAAATAGCATTTGCCTGGATTCTTTCTAATTTCATAAATTTTATGGTTTTTTTAAAGTAATCGAATAGATTCTCGAAACACGCTCTCCATTTTAAAGTCAAGGCTAAAATAGTAGGCGAAATAAAGGCATAGGTGGTTAGTTTTATCCAGGTTTTTTGAAAGAAACGTGCTAATGTTACCCTTACCTTGGGGCATCAGCAAGAGGAGAAGGCTACTAGCTACTTCTACTCGATGCGTTCAGTTGTAAAGTTGTGGGGTACTTAAATTTGCCCACATCTTGTTGGTCAAGAGGTCAACAAGTAAGTTACACAAAAGAAAGGTAAGACGACAAGGCGTTTTAGAGGTCATAGGCCACTGTTTATGCACTGAGGGACTGGCGACTCCGGATATTAGATTAACAATTTATCGTATGAAGGCTTGCTTCAAATATCGCCAAATTTACCCTCGAACGAAGATGATATAGTCTTTCTTTTCGGAAAGAATTTTTTTGATGTACTTCTAGACGATAACACTCATGTTTTATATACATTGTCATTCTGACAAAGGATCTCCCCCTTAGGTCTGTTCTTCGCAGATTTGCATTTTAAAGAATGTGCATTTGTAATGTGGAAGGGTTTTAATGTATTAGCATTTTATTGTTATTTAGGTTTTGAAGGTAATAGAACGTTGGCAAATCGTTGACTCAGCTCTCTTTTATTCGGAAAATCGTAGAATTATTTTGTCAAAAGACAATAGCGTAATTTTAGAAATGCAAAGTCTTTGGTGGTATTACCATCAGTCTATGATTGCTTAAGCAATAGATAAGCTAGTCGTTGAGATAACTGTCCACCCACGGGCATTTTTTGCCTTTTGGCAAAGCGAAATATTAATCTCTGCCATTGTAGGGTTTCAAACAGAATCAACGATCACAGGACTTTCAGCCACCTCCACGACCCGTAATCGAAGATTTCGATCCCCCTCTTCCTCAAGCACCTGCAAGTCTGACGTTGGCTCCTGTTTTCTTCGTTGAACAGGTCTTCTTGACTTAAATATCCTTTTTGGTCGCATTTAGGCTCCTCCACTACCGGTTAGTCCTTGGTTTGCTCCGCAGGCTAAAATTTCCAACGCGAATAGCCAAGCAGTTAATGATCAATTTGGTGAATCTGCATGTGAGTTGACCATTGTTCAGGTATATTGTCTCTAAAGCCGTCATTTTGAAATGAAATTAGTTATGATTCCAGATATACCATAGAGTTAGAATCTATTAATTCTTATTAAAACTTGATTATAGAATATTAAAGTAAAAATGGTTATGTTGAAATCCATTTAAAAAAAATTAGTCATTGGTCAAAGTAAGCTGAACTATTGACAGTTAGAGATTTCGCACTCCTAGAGCTTGCAGTTAAATATGGTTTAAATTTTGAATGTCGAAGTCACAGTTTTGTGGATAATGGGCTTGAAGTTAACCTAAAGTGTATTCGGGCTCTTGGGGAGAGGGGAAGGTACCTTGATATTCCTCTGTCCGAGGACCTCACAATTAGCTGTTTTTTTCGAAAATCACTGCGAACGCAGTGACTGTTTTCGAACCAATATCCTCTTATAAGTCACAGGCGTTCGCGATCGACAAATGATGACGTCTGTATTGACTTAATAGAATTAATGATCTTAAGCTGATTCGAAGATCAGTGAGACTTACACTGACGATTGAGCAACATTCAAGTGGTTAGTGCGAAGGGGAAGGAATCAGATACTAAACTAGGACCCCGTTCGGTGGAAAATCGTAGTTTTCCCCCTCTCTGAAAATCAATTTATGCAAAATTTAGTTTCTTAAAACTCAAATCACCGGAAAAACGCGGCTTATAAAACAAAGCACTTCACATGCCAAATGGAAGCTTGTTCGAAGACCTAAAAAGTAGAGAGGCGACTAAAAGGCAAATTAAATTATCCAATCGGAAGTACGGGAACTGATAGCCAGACAACCGAACTAGAAAATAAACTCCGAGAGGTAAAAAAGTGATCAATTAAAGCAATTCATGCTTTTCAGCGTATTATCCCTCATCGCTTTATTACGTAGTCCGGCTTGAACTTTATAGTTATTGTTTTAATTTGCCGCCTAGTTTTGCTATTCTTTTCTTTTTCTGACTGTTAGTAAATGCTAAATCGTAAACCAGCTGGCTTGTTGTATCCCAGGGCTTTTTAAAGAGAACCCACCGGCAGTACCAAGCAGCGGCCAGCAGGTCGATTGGGTTGCCTTCTCTCCCAATCTGCCCCAACAGCCAGATGAGATTGTCCAGCCTGTAGTACCTTCAGCGACAGCTGATGTGGCAATCTCCAAAGGTGAAGAGGGTATTAGATCTCTTGAACCGGTGGGAGAGCCCTGGTACGTGGGCCAGATCACACGGCAGAAGGCCGAAGCCCTGCTCCAATATGATGGGGACTTCCTTGTACGTGCCTCCACCCAACAGCCAAATCAGTTCGTCCTTTCTGGTATGCAGAATGGCAAAAAACGGCACCTATTGCTCATCAACCCTGAAGGGCAGGTCTGTTCCTTGTTTTTTTAAATTTCACGTGAAATGTTATTACGCTGGCGGTTTTACGCATTTAGCTACTGACAAAAAGCTAGATTGAAGGTAGAAGGCAGACAGACCTGCATTCTTAGAGATAAGCGTCTGGTTCTTATGGCAATTTATTTGGGGAATTTTGCCATGACATCCTCATGTTTCGTAACTCTTAAATTTCTTTAGCCTAGGATTAATTTTCTGGTCATGCTTTTGACGCCAATGAAGCGTTTGACGTGTACAAGACTTGAAACAGCTGTTGTAGTTTACATGATATCAAATTTTGACTCAGACTCCATAAATATGCTTCCAGCTGATCGACTCTATTTTGAGTTTTCGAAACTCCAATTATAAGGTTCAGACAAACACCATTCAATGCAGAGCTCTCGATTTATGGGTACTTTCCGAGATCGAAATTCGCCATGTTTGGGCACATACCGATTGCTATTTTCACAGTTTCGTGAACGTGAGATATTTCGTTGCATCTTACTTTATTTCTGTTATGAACAGCAAGTTAGCATCCACTCCTTTAATTAGTTTCCATCTGCACTTTGCACGTGCTGTTCGAACTCGTCAGAGTATTCTAAAATTCGCTTTTCGATTTCAGACTTCCAGGGAATTACAAACATGTGCCCCTCTCAGTTCTTGATAGGAACTACAACCAAGAGATCAACAGTTTATCTGTCAAGCAAAAACCTGAAGTAGAATTTCGTAGGAATGGGGGGCTAATCAAAAGATCCCGTGGTTTCTAGACAACAGTCAGGGTCCAAAAGCAATGAAGGAATGACTAAGTCTTGTACATCAGGAAAATGCTGATTATGATGTTAATTAATGATCGGTAATGTTGGGCTACATCCACTGCAGTTACCAGAGGCCTAGAAGAATATTGGCAATAATAATTAGAAAAGTACTGACTATAGCTGACGTTGTACTGCGAACCCCAGTCTTTGTTAAGCTCTTTAATATATATGTAAGCACCTTTACAACAGCGGCTTAACTATATATTATCCAAACATAAGTCCTCCTTTACACATTTTCTGTTTATTGAATGTCAGTAACTGATTTTTGTATGATTCCTGAAGGTGCGAACCAAGGATAGATTATTCAGGAGCATCCAGGAGCTGATAGATTTTCATCTTCGAAGTACAACTCCCATTCGGTCTGCGGACAGTGAACTCAAGCTGGTCTTCCCAGTCTCGCCCAATTGTTTGGGTCAGTAGATGTCTACTGGCCCCGCTCTCTTCCCCCTTCCAGACCTCCCAATCTACCCACTTGTGTGTCTATCTATCTATCTATCTATCTATCTATCTATCTATCTATCTATCTATCTATCTATCTATCTATCTATCTATCTATCTATCTATCTATCTATCTATCTATCTATCTATCCATCCATCCATCCATCCATCTGTTTTGCGACCTCATTCCCTTCTTCATTGAGTTTACCCCACTGGCTTCTGATTGTCATTTAATTTGTCTATTTTTGAATTACCCCACAACTCCGTGTAGAGGTCAAATCATGAATAGTCGGCTACTCACATCGAATCATCCTTGGATCGTTGATAAATAGTGAGCCATTGTTGAGACTCCTCTGAATTCCAATGTTGAGGAGACGCAATTATTATGATAGATAGTTCGTGGCTAATCTTTGAGGTTCTGTACCTTTCCTAGAATGAAACGATAATGAACCAGTTAATATTACTGCCGAGTTTTGACTTCACAGCCACGATGGTGTGGGCGTGGTGATGTGGACCCCACAAACTGGAAGCTGGCTTCGATAGCGTATCCATAAAGACGTTATAGTATCGAAATCATTTGTGTAGGCCGCATCATCAAATGGCTCGGCAACGCAGGTGCCATCGGCAATCTTGGCACACAGTGGTGGTGACGGAGATGATATCATCTGTGGTTACAGTCGTTGTTTCGGTGTACTGCCACTCAAGTTCTTTTCTCGTGGTTCAAGTTAAGACTTGATAGAAAAAATCTGACCATGTCGATTGACAATTTTTGCGATCCACGTAGATTGTCTCATTGGGACTTTCGTTTCTCAAATTTTTTATCAGTTTTGTTATGTAATTAGAACTTCTCTTTTAATGTTTCCAGGCCGACCACCAGCATAGCCGCTGCATTCTGGTATCTTCATTTTTAGACGACACTCCAGACTGCGTTGTCGGTAATTTATGCTAGTGATTTACTTTCTTTGGTGATCTCCAAGCCAAGTGTTGCTTAACACTACATGGATAGAAGATCTCTTAGATTGGGATGCTACTGTTTTTAACCCACTTGCCCCCAAGTAGATAGGTCACAGACGAACTATTGACTATTCACCAGGGATGCGTTCATCGAAGCGGCTAGGAAGGAAAAGCATTCCACGCAAAGTAGCTCCGAAATGTCTGAGGCACAATGCATTAATGAGAGTAGCCACTTTAGACAAACTAGCACCCTTGGCAAGTTAGGAAATGACCAGCGTTTCTCATTAACAAGTAAATGCTGCTATGCGAGTGACTTTTTTGATCGAAAGAGGAGGGATTTAACTGAAACCGTATTTAATCTAGTCGTAGCGGCCTCTGGTGATGTTGCCTTTTCAAATGATTCACTGATTTTCTTACCTTCGAATTCCAATCTCTTTCTGTGGCACCCAAGGTAGAACCAACATTTGATTTTGATTGTCATAGCTCCGCCGTCGCCTGCAATGACTCGAAACTCGTTCACTCAGTTTTTATAGTTTAGAATAGCTTGATTTGTAGACTGATGAATAGAGTCCGATTTCGGGATCGCCTCTTGTCAGCTCCTGGTACTCGCAGTACTTCTGGCAACGAACGGGGAGAGGGCGTTGATAAAACAATTGTGCAATAATTTTTTTGCAGTAATCGTACTTGGTCACGCTCTTGCAGGCCGATCATATAGTTCTTAGTTGCATTATTCCGTGATCTGAGTCGTTTTCTGCCAATCAATTATGAGGCTAAGCCAAACTCTTCGCATTCGACGGCTTTACTTCCAAAAAACCACCGATTTAAATCATGTGTTCTAGCAATGTTGCATAGGCTCGAAAGAGTCGGTCAATTTTCAAATCGTTACCCTATAACGACGCTACTTTGCTTGTCATTATTTTGTAGAGTCGATCCATAATTTGATTGAGCGGAATTGTTCACCACCACCGAGAAAACGAATGAGCACTATTGGATGATGTCTTAAAAGTTCAAAAATAAAATTCATTCAGGTGATAAGCATAGGATTGTTTCGTATTTGAATAATCTTTGGGGTGATAAAATTACATCCAAAAGGTCTAATGCTATTTGGAAGCCGATGTTTTAATTACGTCAACCTTAGCTCTTATGGTCTCCAGCAAGAATACTTTCCTTACCTACACTAACCCGCTGAGGATTTGCGGACTTCAACCTTGCTTTTATTAGAGAGCGTTGAAAATAAATTAAGACTTGATTATTTAATAAACATCATTAATGATTGAGTCTTCAGAGCCGGAATCGCGGTTCAATAATTATCTGTCGTTAATCAGAAGTAAAATGGATGGAGAATATGTTCCCTCTACAAAGGGGTCCATTCGATCATAGTAGCTGCCATACCAGTGATATTGGGCCGCCACGTCATAAAGGTCGAGTCTTTACGCAAGGACAGTGGCTTTCGACAACAAAGCGATAAGTGAATAAAATGTCTTCATCTCATCAGCAGTGCAAACCCACTCAAAAATTTACAGGCCTTTTAGGAAATAACACTGAAGGATGGCATAAGCCATAGTAGATTAGGTCATGGCTAAAAGAGCAAAGGATGGTAAGAAACTGAATTTACTCCGTGTACATGTTTTTGCTTCTTTTCTGGAAGTATCTGTCATAATTCATCTGCATAAGAAAAACTGCCATTTTGAGTAGAAAAAAATTATTTGCACCATATGCATATAATTGTTCATCTATACAATCATGGAGAAAATGTTCCCACAGTGCATCATTTAGCACTTCCTGAGTTTACTGTTCCTTGATCTAAAGAGAGCGAGAACAGGATTTTCTGCTCGGGACTTTCCTTTCGTTTTTTCTTCACTTTCGGATTTTTCTTCGCTCTCTTTAGGGGAATCGCTTCCAATTTATTGGCTCTAGTAAAAGTCAAAACCAAAAAAAATTTGAAATGGACTTCACAGCATAAAATTCGGATGCGAGAACCGGCTTACCCATTGGACTGACGATGAAGGTGAATAGAGAAGACAACCTGATGAAAATAAAAAAAAATAAAAAAATAGAGAATTCACGCATCATTCGTTCAAATACTTAGCATAGACACAAAGTCCTATAATTTGAGTGAGGCCATAAGTTTGAGTACAGATTCTGTTCGAAACCGCACGAACCAGTGAATGTACCTATTGTAAGAACAAGTTCGAATAGGTTTGATTTATACTAATGACACAGGTAAGAGGTCCAGCGGTGGCTAAACACGAGGGAAGAGGAGCCAGTCTGACCGACGTTCTCAATGCGGATACTGCGAGATTTGATTTCTGCTTGCCCCTTCGTTTTTATCCAAAAAACAATAGCTTTCAGATAAAGTAAGCGTTGTCAACTGCTATTTTGCGGTTTAGCAATGTGCCAAATCCGCTCAACTATTCGGGGCGCTAGTGAAGTATTTTAACAGAAGCACGCCAATGAAGCTGGACGGATGTATTTACTTGCAAGCGCAAGTGATTTATAACTGTCAAGCGCAGAATGGGGTACAAATTATGTGCTCAAGAAACCTGCAGAATATACGCAACAAGATTCACCTTAATAGCGCCTGGAATTTCTTGGTCTTAACTACGTACGGTTTAGAGGACTGTCTCTTAGGTTTTCACGTAGTAAGCAAGCTGTGCTTGCAGTTGGATTTGGATAAAAAGTGAAACAACTTTGACGATCTGGAGAGACAAAAGCCATCACTAGTAAGCCGCTCGCATATAGGGACTGAGAGGAACCCATCTAATAAATAACAGTAGATTATAAATTGACCAAAACTGATGACTGCACGAAACAATGAATGAAGTGCTCCGATTTTAACTAAAAGTAATAAAAGCCACTAAAAGCCGGTATAAACCACCGACTGATATGTGGGCAATGGTTCAATGCGCTTATTTACAAAATAAGGCCAATAATTACCGAGAAAGGACTTACAACTTGAGCCCAACCAGCGTAGGGCTGCCAGAGCTGAGAGAGACGTTGGGAGATGTATCGATAGGCGGTGTCAGTTAGGGATGAGGTGGGTGCGTAGATTCCTCGCAATGCAGCTGCTCGCAGGATATGTATGTCCACCGGCACCACATCCAGCTTGCCTAGGCACGAGAGACAGATGCAATCTGCTACCTAGTTGGAAAAAAACTAAAACCAGAGCTCGTTACTATTCAAGGTGAAATGTGTACAAATAAGCTGGTTAAGCATCTGCGGACTGGTTTGAGCAAATTGTCTAGTAATTCCTTACAAGATGAATTTGAAACCTATCGACACAAAACAGTGCGGAGATCAAATGCCTACAGAATGGGCTAGAGCCGCAAAAGTGATGGTTGGATGGATGGCGATTTAAATCCTCCAGAGGAGAGAAATCCGAGGATCTACAATCTCAAAATCCAAACTATAGAGAAATCCTACATTTTCAGATGAAACAGGTTCGTTATGATTAATTAGATATGGTTTTTCATGATTGCTATAACTTTGACAATTACTTTTCGAAACTTGATTACAATAAATCACAACCATGAGACAGATGACAACCCGTTCTGATCAAACATACAGTGGACAGAATAAACCCTAGGAAAGACTGGATTACATCGTTAAGACGTATTTGAGAGAAGACGATGTTGATATGATGAAATGGGAAATCTGACTGGCTGCAGAATGCAAGCACGGTATTACATCTACGTGCTCAAACAAATGACCACTTTTAAGCCTTCTTCCGAAGGTCAATGAAGTCGTGAAAAGGCATAATGAATCGCCGTTAGAAAAGCATGATTTGTTCATGTTAGATGAGATCTCTATAAGGAACAAAAAGGAGGCACTAAAACTGGCCCCGAAATACGAGTCGGAGAAAACGAAATTTCTTAGTGAAGTCTGCCGAAATTTGAAAGCCATATACCGCCCACTTTACCAGGAATTATGCGAATTAGCCTCAATGATCAAAATGATCTAACAGGGTGGCTTTAAATAAATATCGACCTTGTTTCCAATACCAGGAAGCTGGACAAGAAAGCGTTTACATTCTTCATAAGATGATTTCCGAAGATTTTGCAGGAACTCATCACCACCAGCCATAGTAAGTTTCCTCACCACTGCACTAAAAACAGAAAGATAGACGAAACACTATGGGAAGTCCAACAATGCAATGAAATACAAATAAAAAAACAGACGGGATGAACTTCGCGCGATAACCGAAACCCATTATGCGGAGTTCTGATTCAAGTTCGGGATGAGAAAGGGCTTCAAGAGAAGGAAAAGAGTAGACGGAAACATCACCATTAGACCAGAGCTTCTTTCCATAACGTTCGCTCAGATTGTTGAGAAGCCTAGTAATTCTAGGTACGTTATTATTCGCTGAGGTAATAAACGCAAATATAGTTTCTCTAGGGTCCTGATGTAGGAGGCGAAGACCTTTGAATCGAACCAAATCTTTGGAAGGAGTGGACAGAAAAAATTCACGGAGAAAGGTGTCTTGATTCAACCAATTGATAAAAAGTTGATCCAATAGGGTATCGAGGCGAAAATAAGAGACAATCGCTAGAGGGAGTTGTCCTTCTGATTTCAAAATTTCAAGTTCAGAACGGGTTGCACAACTGGCGTGAAAGGCAACAGGAGAATCTGGAGCAGGTTGTCGCAGTCGCCACACGCGCCCATCGATGACACCGACGAACTCCTTAAATCTGGAAATCTCAATCCACCTATTATAACAAACAAGAAAAAACGTGCAAAAATCACAGAATACACCTAATCACAATAGCACAACAGCAAATACGAGGTACAAAAACGGATCACGAGGCAATACCTAAAGGCTTGGCCACTATTAAGTGTCGACTTTAGATTAAATGTGTCGGGAGAAATATTCGTTGAAATCCAATCTAAAACAAACAACTGGATGTAAAGGGTATTAGCAAGTGAAAGAAAAGGCTAATTAGTTGTTAAAAAATATGATAAAAAACCAAAAAAAAACTACATTCAAATGAGCTTTTAAAATGCCCGTTGAATTACTATTAAGAACGACTAATAAAAATAAAGGGACGATGTTCAGTACCTGCCTCAATACCACGTCCTGTCGGTGATGAACCCATCCAATAATACGCGAGATAAACAGAACTGAACAAAGGGATCTGGATAAAGTTGTACGTAGTTTATTTAAAAATAAATAGCAAACTGCTCAAGTTTATAAAAGATTCCTCGATTGCTGATGGAGTTGAGAATTAGAAGCAATTTGAACTCGCTTTCACATATTTCTCTCTAAAGTGTAAAAATAAAATTAAGTAAGTTCTGATGAGGAATATTTAACGTTTGCCGAAAATCCCAGAGACGAATTGAAATTTCATTTCTTTTTTTGTCAAAATATTTCTTTGATGAAAAAAATCTAACTGTATAGTTCTATCCGACTTTAATTTTTTGAACGAATCATTTTCACTAGCGGTTTTTTTTAAAATGCCTCACCTTCTAGCGGATATTTGACCTTGGAATATGCGCATCGTTTTGCAGAGGAATTTTTGTTTGATGTGTTGTAGCAGTACTGTTTGATATTTTCAATGTTTTCATGTCTATGGTGATATTTTACGAAACATGCCATGCTGTTTTATCGGGCAGCAGTGCCAACGTTGTAGTTAGGTGCATGTTTTTTGTCTATTTATGATATTTTGCACTCGTTTTGCCTTGGTTTAATGTGAAATTTCAACTAATCTATCAGAGACATATATGCTCTTATTGCCTCGTACCATCGTCATTTTGTTAATGTAACCCTAAAATACAGAAGTGTATTTCTTGTTTCACTGGTTACGTTTACCTTTTTCGTTGTTTTATGTTCACAGACATTTACGCAACACTATTTCTTTTAATCCATTTCAAATGTTTTTGAGGTAAATAAAGTTATGACTCAAATTTCTTCAAACTCTGAATACGAATCAAAAATAAAATCCCTTCACAGGTGTACTTGAATGTGGTTTTACACGTGACACTGCCCTTTAGAGAGTATCTAAAGTCGATGAAGTTTATGCATGTCCCATCATTTATTCATAATTGCCTCGATGTGCTGGCGTTTAAATTTTTTTCGATTTCCAAACCTATTAATTGATAAAGCTTCTTACTCTGGAATATTCCCTCAAAATATTTTCTTTTCTTTTTCTGGTAGTCGGCACATATTTAAAGTTTCGCCTTGTATATCGTTTTCGGATTTTCGCTCTTGAAATTTTATGCTAGACTACATTTTTATGTCCGACTTCATTGGACAGAAATTATTTTGTCTATAGGGGATTCATCTAACCTTTCCTGCTAAAATGCAACAGTTCATAGTTCCAACTATTTGGTTGCTAAATATGAATTTCTAATTCTTTTTGTGGTTATCAAAAGATTCTCAGCTCATTTCAAATATGCCAACAAGATCGGCTCTAAAGGGTCGCCATGTTGTTAAATCTTCACAATTTGACATTGAAAGTGAAGATGAAGGTTGGACTTGCGCCTTGTCGAAAGTGAGCTCTCCATTGCACATTGCTGATAGTGGGATATTGATAAGTGCTTTTTTTCACGCATAGGGTATGCGTCGACGCATGAAGGCGAAGGGCTGCGCGGGTCCCATCTCGATCACCCTCCCACCTACCCAGACTAACCGGCTCTGTAGAAAAATAATCACTCTACCCGATGACAGCCCTTCGGCTCTACGTGCCAAGTTTGACTCCGCTCTTAACCGTTTTCTTCGTCCAGCTATCTCTCCTAATACCACTTCGCTGGTTAGAACAGTTCTTAGTTACCTCCGCAATCACTCCCGCATTCCAAATTCAGTGTCAATCCTTCTCTGCTTGGGGCTGGGTAACCCAGCAGTGGACGCTTCGAGTCTGCGACAACTAGCTTTTCTCGTGGCTTTGGTACAGCTCTCAGAAGGAGCGTTTGTACCCAACAAGACGTTTATATATGATCCGGTGTTGAAAAATGTGGCAAGGGAATTTATTCGCAGCCTTGGATTCTGCGTGAGTTTTGTCCATTAATATATTAAATTTCATTTAAAACTTGCCACATTTGTGAATGCTTTGATCATAATGATAATCAAACCCATATTGAGGCCAAGAGCCCAGGTAACCTTGAATTAGGACTTCCCAGTAGAAGGCGGTATAGCGGATAATTTTAATCACTCGAATCTCTAAGCGCTGGATTGCTGCAATACTTTCTCATCCCAGCAGTTTAATGAATATTTTAAGCACGTACAGGGGTACATAGGTTGGACTAAAAATTGCGGTGGATTGTTTAGTCTCTAAATTGGTGTTAGAGTTGTAATTAAAGAGGCTTTTCGATAATAATTGAGTTTATTAACCAAGTCAGGAATAATTTTGATCCAGTACTTCATGGGTCAAAGGGATTCGTTCATTCAGTGCGGCCTTTGTACCTGCGGACCTGTTTGAGAAACTGAAGGCAATTAGTAGTAAATATCAGCTTTATTATTTCGAAGTGATGCTCCCCCAATTTTCGTGATTGGCATTTCGATTCTAATCTGCCGCTCTCATAGCTGAATAATGATATTCTGGCATCCGAGATTGACGTACGTAATCACAAGGGTTCTAAGCACGTGGATCTGCATTGACCTATTTAATTCCTCTATCCTTCTCTGTGTCTGACGCCGGCCTTCCACACATTCATGCGTGGCTTCTCACTCCCTTTTTAGTATCAATACGCTATGCTTGGTATTTGAGCAAACTTCTACTTGGCATATGAAGGAATTTCTCGTGGTCCTTCTTGTGATTGTTTCTCCACCATCTGTTTACTCTGCAAACTGTTGCAAAGGCCTTAATCAACCAGATTTTATTTACTCTGGACTTTCGAGTCTGACTCGCAAATTTGGGGTCGCACGTATTTTTCATGTGCTTTTGTTGGTCAGAAGCTCGATAGTCTGAGTGTTTGCTTGATATACGAACTATGAAAAGGTGTTATCACGTGCTCGACTTGATGAAATAGCACTAGTTCTATTCACAACTGCCTATAATTGAATTTGAAAAATAAAACCTGTTCCACTGTTTCGCATTTTGAAGTAGCTTCATTGGATCCATTTTTCAGGGTCCTCAGCAAAAACAAGCCCTGCACTTTCTACATTGGATACGAATAGTAATTAAAATAAAATTTATTTGTTGTCTCCCTAACTAACTCGGTTCAAGCTTGTCATAGGTTCATAATTTGTTAATTGCAAATTTTCTTTAGTGGCGGCAGATTTCGGACATTAAATTTCATATCCCCTATCTGAGCATCAACCTGTTCTCTTAAACAAAAGAAGTCATCAAAATTAGGCACTTGGAGGTAATTGTGGTAGGATTATGGGTGTTTTTGATGTTGAACGTCCGTTCGTCGTCATGAAATGGGCCAAGCAGGAAAAGATAAGTAACTTGTGCAGCTGGAACGGTTCAATGGCAATCCTGAAACCACCCCATCCTTTCATTGAAATATTAACAAATTTATCCCCAATTAGCCCTCATGTGCAATCAGTGGTATATACGCATAACGTGGCAGGCCTCTGGAGCTGTACTCCGTTACTCTCTATCGTCTTCATCACTTCTACTTTGGACGTCATGTTGTTGAGTCGTACTTGCTGGACTCTTGTAACCCAATAGTTTGGAAAGCCTGTGCGTCATGTTGACGCCTTCTGTAAAAATCGTTATTTAAAAGTGTCATAGACTCGCGAAACTATCTGGATGCTCATAATGCTGGAATAGCTAGTGTAAAATAGCTCCTTAGTGGAAGAAATGGACGTTACCGAACAGAGGCTTTTCAGGTTGTCTCGCTCTTAGGGAACGAATGCGTCGATAATCCTGATAATGGAGATAGATGTTGGCATCCAAAATAAGTAAACCGTTTTTCCCTAAGTGACGATGAATGCACAAATCCTGCCCACATTATCACCAGAAATGAAACCTTTATTAATAGAAACATTTCTCCTTCCTGACACGATTTCTCCAAGACTTTCCATATGCAGTGCTATATTAGTAATTTGCCCCCAGAGTATAGAAGAGGAGCCCTTTGCTGCCGGGATTCAGTCGCGATTTTTCTGTTTGCCGTTAGAAAATATCATTATCAAATTGCGCTTCATCTTATATTATTGTACGCTATGTAAACGTATCATGGTATAGCAGTTGTATCATTGGCATAAGCGAGCAATCAGTGGGGGGATGGGGGGAGCAAAGTTGCTTAATCTTACCCTAGATATTAAAACTCAACCAATTATTTAGGTCACGTGGTGCATCAGAGCGCAATGATATATTTTGTCAACGTCCAAACGCTTTACCAAACCAATCACGACTCAGTACCTGTGTGTTTAATCCTGTTTGTACCACCTGTCGATGTACGCCAATACCCCTTTCATGATCTCACATTTCAAACCCACCGGTACCAACTGCTTTATACAAATTTTCAGATCATATCCTTTCGTGTTCGTTACTACTAAGGCTGTCGTATCGACTCCTCACTTCACTCAAAAACATGACAGGAAAATGCCAAGATACTCTTCCTTTCCCAAGAGAGAAATCGGAAGGCGATTCCTTCAATGTGGGCTTGGGTTGCTATCGGGACCCTATTCGGACCGGCGAAGCGAAAATTCAGTGCAAGGCACATTTATGCTTAGAAGCCACCTAGACAAATGCTATCCACCTTTGCGCTACCTAAATGTCCTCTGTCATCTATTTTTTCTAGATTTTATCTTCGAATCTCGAGGGCCATTACTGTCTTCCCCGCGATCGGTCAACTCTAGTCTTCCTTCCGCATTGCCCAATCGCTCTAGCTGAGGGTCTAATCGCCTGCAACTGGCATCCAGAAGTGCTCAACCACCTTACCTTCCTCACCTGTCCTCTTAAACCTCGACCGGGACTTCCTGAAGTCCCCTGTTTGTCATATCTACAACCCTATCGTTACCAAGAATCACTCAATTCCAACGAACGCGATTTTGAGGGTCTTCATGTAGAGTTCTTCAATCTTCCACCTAGGATCGAATTAGGACCTGTCAAAATTGTTTCCAGCAACCCAACCGTTGCTGGAGACCTTCTCACCTTTGAAAACATTTCTTCCTTTATTGACGGCGGTGACACAAGGGCTACTGATGTCGTCTCTTAGTCCTTGCTCACCAACCTACCTCACTGTACAGACCTTGATAGCTAAACAAAAAGCTTCTTTAAACCGGTCGTTTGTTTTCTTCTATGCTTTTTTTATATTACTTTCCTTTGAAAATCCCACGCTAATCGCATGAATATTATCATCTGACGGCACGAGGATGCTGCTAGAGTCATCGAATAAATTTAACGGCCTTTTTCATAGGGAGAGAAAGAGAATTCAGAATCGCCGAAAAGCAGAGTTTGACCAGATATAGTGATGAAGAAGGAGGATTACTCAAAACGAAAGCATGAACGAACATCGTCAGGATGTTCAACTCTCGCACTCCACTAGCAATGCATCTGCCTCCAGCAGCCTCACATCTTTAGACACCGTGGTACTTGTTGCTCCCCCCGTTCAACCAGACAAAGTCCATGCGTCATCTCCACAACCGCCACCACTGACATGTTGCCTCCCATCGTCCACCTCTAATTCTAGTGACAAGACTGTTTCCACTTCTTCCTCAACTAATTCTCGCACTACAAGCTCCAATTCGGCTATTTCTTCTAATGCCTCTTCCTACTCCTCGACTCCCACGTCGGCTACCTCAAATAGCGCTTCTTATGATTCTTCGTCCTGCTCATCTTTCTCAAATAGTCCATCTTCATCATTATCTTCCCCTTCTTCTTCTCCTCCAGCATCAAGGATGCCTCGTAAACCAGGTGGAAGTAGTAAGCGCCGAAGGAACTCTGATTCGAGCACCGCATTAGGAAGGAAGGAGGAGGAGCTTGTGGAGACACTTCTTCCACCCCCCACGAAAGTAGAACGAAGTGAAGACGACGGAGAGAAGTGTGAATGCTGTTGTTACTGCTCTTGGCAATCCGTGGTTCCAGAACCAGTGGTCCTTGTCTCTTGTGGGTCCTTCAATCCCATCACTACAATGCATCTACGTATGATGGGTAAGTTAAAGTTACCTGTAACAATGCTAACAGCATTGCCCACGACTTTATCAATCCTCTTCATTTGCAACCTGCTTAATGTAGCGCAGATTATTGCGTTTTGTGCACGTTCCGTTTTTGGGCAGACTCACGCTCAAGTAAACGTTAAACTTTTGGCCGTTTTATTCGTTTGTATGAACTTCTCTTAAATCCTCTTCCAAGTCCATGATTTTGCTCTGAGTCAGCGACTCAGCCCTCACTTCGTCAATCGTCAAGTGGTCGACTTTCTTCTAAGACTAACTACACATTTCTCTGCACCTCCTAAAGCAGACAATTTGTTTTTGTACAGTTCAGGGTTCAACTTATGCCTTTTATTATCACCATTTGTCTTAGAAGAGCGGCGAATATGAAATTGCGCCGATTCTGACAATTTCATTTACTCTAGAAACTACTACTACTACTACTGATGCTGCCATAGCCAAGTGCCGATTTACAATCAGTAGCCCACTCGGCCTTGCGAGGAAGAAATTCAAGCATCTTAGAGAATGCTATCTTAACTTTGATTGGACAGGTTCAGATTAAAATCTGGGATGTCTGCAACGGCAGATTAGTTTTTCAAGAACCTATTATTCGCATTGCAATAATAAAACATTTGGCTTCGAAAATTAAAGTACATTTTATATGACTTTCGAGTGAATTTTCTAATGAAAAGAGCGAATTTTGTAGTTTTATGATAAAAGTAACTCTTAAAATGGTGGAATGAGTGGACTAATGTTTTTTTATATCTAGAGGTCAACATTGGTTGCATTGGAGGCATCAATATACAGTTGAAAGCTTTACGACAAAGGTTTAAAGGTTGATTCTAAAGCTTACGAAGGCTCTTAGAAGTTTTTCATCGATTTTTTCAATTAGGAGACCGAAAACCCACCGGAATAATAAAACTACTTTAAATAAAGAAAGTGAGTAGAATGAAGACAGTAAAAAATTGCATCTTTTTCGGATTCTGTTAAGTCATACCTGCTCTTGCTAATTAAAGGTCTGGAAAACTTAAACCAGAAGCCTTAGGAAGTTGTAGGAATAATCTATCAACTTTCGTCACTGCTTGCAAACTGCAGTGTAAACCAGTAGGTGCTCTAACTAGGGTTTTAAATTGCACTTTCTTTTAATGTGCAAAAATTGTGTATAGAAAAATGCATGTCCCAGTGTTCTCAGAAACAGAATTTGACTTCAGTTTTCCTGAGGTCTCCCTTTATTTTTCCATTCGACGATGCGTAATATGTGACTGGAATCGCACTCTTTTTTGGCCTTTCCTTAATTAATGTTTGGAACGTTTTTCGCCTTCCGTCTCATCTCAAAGTCATTATAGTTTAACTTCTAGAAAGCTTTTGAACATTTTCTCACTCTACTGTCGCAAAAGATGGCGTCTCAAAAACTTTACTTGTGGTATTAAGAGCTGAAGGGAGATAAGCGATCCGATAGTGAGACCAATAAGTACCGATATATCTGCAAAGGTCTTGGATTTACCTATCGATTGCTTTTGCTCCTGCACTTCAACCGAATGGCTTGTTGCCTCTTACTCGCGCTCGTTCCTCCAGTTATTGAACTGTAAAAAGCGCTGAGTTAACGGCTCTTCTACACGCAAGGGCGAAATCAGTCAATTATGCTCCTGAAAATATGATTCGGAGGTAGCTACCACGCTAAAGTATATCTTGCTTCCTTTCGGCTGTTGCGAATTCGCCAGTGATATTTTCATGAACACAGTCGCTGAGTCCTTTCTTGTGTGTAGGGCAGTGAGATGTGTTTGACACTCTCCTAGTCTCACCTTTGATGCTGGATGTGATAGTACCAAACTCTTAGGCATTGAAGACGAAACTAGTTCCCCAACTTAGAACCACTAAGGTTAAAGCCAGAGAGATGTGATTTTTCGAGTCCGTATCGAACATATACTAGAAAGACATTCACAGGAAAAGAGACTCTTAAGGAATGTTTAAGAAAGATTATGGTAAAGACTATGGCGCCAGTGGTATAGCGATTTCGCCCACTTTTGACTCGTCAAATAACATGGGGAAGAGATTATTCATTAACTTGGTAAAGATTTTACGTTCATTTTACTTCAAATACAGGCCTTTGAATGAGCCTACAAAAAGTGACGCCAAGGACTTTCATGCATGATGACAAATGTGGAAAGGCTGATAAACAAATAGAGGGGAGAGAACCGGAGTGGTGATAGGTAGCTGGAATCGATTCCACCACAGTCCATCCGAGGTAGGATTCCTCTTTATCCCTCCCGACCCCCTCTTTCTAAACCTAAATGCCGTCTACCAAGTGCCTGCGCTGTGCATGCGAAACCTTTTCCTCCAGCATGATTTTGCATAAAATCAAAAATCCTTTTTTTAGTTATTGACATCTTCACGAATATCTGAGGCATTTGCGGTCCACTATTCCCTCGAGTTTACTTTCCTTCGAGCATTTCTAGTTGATAATTAGGTATTAGTTTATTCAATAACGGAAAATTGGTTTATGCAAGCCGTTATCTAGTGTTAACTTCATCGACAGCTTATAGTACCCTGGCAGCCCATGTACTGTGGGCCTCCTCTAGCCTAATCAAGGGATTAGCTTCCTCGCTATGAGTTTACTCATTCGTCTTCCCTCGTTTGGCTAATTTAGAAGCTAACCAGAAGCGTTGAAGGGTTGAAATTGAATTCATTGTCGACAATTTCATTCTAGCATATATCTAACTAGTAGATGCTGTGATTAAGCACAACCGTTAACTACCGACATCAGCTCCGTCTTTTGAAATATCCTGTTTTTTGGCCACTTCAGCTTTACATCTCCTACATGCAATATTCGCATTTTTAGTAGCTCTTTCTCTCAGTCCCCATGCCGATGCGAGTGTAAGATAGAGTTTTTCAAGCCAGAGGCAATATCCTTCATCTCATAATAGTTATTTTGCAAGAAAGCATTTAGGCTTCAGCTCGGTTTCATCTTTGAAATCTCTGTTGAGTCCGGAACTCCAGGAAGTCCAAAAATTCGTATTTGATAGCTGCGGCCTAGGGGGCCTAAAATAATTATTCAAGAGCTTTATAAACTTACTCAAATATTCCACTTGCAGAACTGGCACGCGACGCTGTTGAAAAGACGTGGTCCTTTCAGCAGTTGCCACCAGAGGTGGGAACTCCACTGAAACAGCCGGAAGTCCTCGCGAGTTCCAGTACCACAAAAACTGGCGCAGACAAGTCGCCATCCTCTACCTCTTTACTGAATCCCCGTCGTCAGATTGTGGTGGCAGGTATCATATCTCCCGTCTCTGACGGCTATGCCAAACATGGTTTGGCCTCTGCTGAATCACGCTGTCGACTGGCGCGTCTTGCGTGCTCTACCACCTCAGATTGGCTCGCGGTGGATTCTTGGGAAGCCTCTAAACCTGAATGGACTCCTACCAGACGTGTCCTTGACCGCATTCAATCTCGTCTCCATTATATTACCGGACGTCTGGATTCTGAAACTGGGGTCTTTGGAGTTGACGCATCATTACCAAAAAAGGGGAACTTTGACGACATGGAGGATCCGAGATTCGGAGAAACCACTGGCAAGTGTTTTGCGTTAACATCAGTTATTGGCTGTTCAATGGACGACTGAAATTGCAGTAATTAGGTGGAATCAGACCAAACCAAGGACTGAGGAAACGTTGAGTATTCTGACCTGTTGAAGATTTAGTAGCAAAGAGATCTAAAATATGCAACCTGTTATTCTCATTCAAACTCTGTTGCAAAAGAATATCTAGGCGTTGAATGTGGATACATCCGAGTGGAAAATCCCGGTAATGACCCACTTCCGTGGGTCAGCAGACGCAATTGAGGTGTCATCCGCAGAGATCTAAGCCTTTTTTTACAGTGAGATGGGCAGACGGGTTCTCGAAAAATTATTTTCAAAACAAATTCCTTCGCACGTTCGAGAATGTCGTCCGTTCCTACAATATAATAATTCAAATTCTGCTAAATTTTGCATCCTTCAAGGCTTTGCCAAATTTCGTAAATCGTGTATTGGTTAAGAGCAAACGCGAGGCATTTGATTGTGGACAGGGTAGCTGTATTTGGCAAAGGAATTGGGGGTTGAAATATTCTAATATCTAGTGATAGGCCCTAATATTTTCTTCTTTTCAGTTATATGCAATTCCGTTATTTTGGCTATAAATGATCACAATGTTTCGTCCGTTTAAAAGCCTTCCAATGATATTCATTCTTTACTGATCATCAGTTTATCCGACTTCCGAACTTTAGGGGTAGTACACAGAGATTTAAGTAGGGGGTGGGGGGGGGGGGGGTCACAATCAAAAAGAGTTCAAGCGGGCCATCAATTAATAGTATACAAAGTCCTTTTTGGTGTACTTTTCTCGGCACGCCCTAGTCTGAAGTACATGGTTTTCCCCGAGAGTACCTAGGAAACTATTGAATTTTTTCTTCAAATAACCACTTCTAGCTAATTGTTCATTCGATCTAGTATTTACTAGAAAGATTTCCCCTTAATTGAACTGTAGAGCGGCTGTATTTTAGCGTCCAAACAATAGGCGTTCGGCAAATTATATATGGTACGATTCAGGATGTTTTTGTTCTTGTTGAGGATATCCGACTCTAGTTAGTGTTTCCCTCTGGATTCCATTTTCTTTCGGACTTCGGCTCTTATTGGAGCGGATAGCACGTGTATAAGTATCTTTATTCAATCCATAATTTTTTGAGGCTTGAAGGGTCCTTACTTAGGGATGCAGGTTTAAAAATTCATTTCTATCTTCTTTCTCAGGATCTTCGAATCACTTAGACTTTAGTGATGACATTACAAGCAATTTATCTGTTGCTGAACGCCAAACTTCATGGACTGTCACAGATAACTAAACTTTATTCTATCGTTCAGAAACCATCACTGGACGTTAGAAAACCATTTTTAAATTGTTTTGAGGAATCACAATTGCCTCGTATGAGGACGATATCCTAAACCATCATTTACTATCTAACGTTCCTCATCCGCTTAACTAGTTAACTACTTCTATTTTTTCTCTCCAGAAAAGTCCTCCTCCAGTGCCTACTCTTGACAAATTCAACTTTTTTGTTTGCATCACCTACAAAAATTTCTATATCATTCGCCAGAAGTGTTAAAAATTGCATGCATGGGTATGAAAACATTATGCGCTATTGTCGATACTAATTCGACGAATCCCTATCCCAAAGTCACTTGGATTTTAAGCTTGCCTCTAAGGCGTAAAATTGTAGTCCATTCTCGTATCTTTTGCCATTTATAAATACGCCCACTCTGTTCCAGTTTCTGTCTTAAAACCTAATTTTGTAGGTGGTTATTACCGTTTCGCATCCTCGGTAAATCCCCACTGGTAAACACTTATTGCCTTAGCAGCTGCAGAATAGTGAAAAGAACTTGTTATACTGCCTTTTTTTATTTTTGTCATCTGAAATCAAGTTTATTATCAAAAAAATGTGTTAATTTAGCTTGTTTTAATAAAATTAACGCAGATGTAAACAAAACCGGTGTCTAAAATGTTGCCATGTTTGATTTATCAATTGCCAAGGAAATTTTAATTTCGTATTGGTCAGTTTACATGTAGTCGAATCGAAACAAGAACATAACAAATAAAATCGATAAAAGTTATTTTCAACATACAAACTTTATTTTATTTGGTTTTCGTTAATTTGACAGGTTTAAAGTCCATTGTCTACGACGCTTTCGGGTGGTTGGCTAGTTATAAGTTCACTTGCCACATGTTAGAAAGTTTCATTTTGTTTTCAGAGTATATCCAGTTAACGCGATAATCAAGCGACTTAATTTCGTGGAAAACCTTCTATGCAATCGCTTAAGCAAACAATTCAGGTTTGAATCTCATTTCTTGCATTCTTGTGCAGCAGTAGTGTAGTGAACCCGTATGTGTGGCTTATTCAGTAATTGAAACAACTACCTACGCCTCTTTAAACATCACTATATAGAGGAATAACCATTTGAGAGGTCATCAATTGGAAGAAGTCGACTGTATATCCTCTTTCTCTAAGTCAAGCATAGGAAGGCATTTTCTTCCACTAATGTATTTCGATTTGATCTTCTTTGTTCTCAGGTTAGCATTCGCCCATGCCCTCATCCTAATCGTTCTTATCTAGTTTGAATTCATTCTTAATAAATGCTATGTTGAAATATGAACTGAGATGTCATTGTCATTTTTTTTATTTTCCTCCCCACCCATTAGGGCAAGTCCCAGGGACTTATTGGGGTTGCAATAGAAGTACAAGTAGCGCACAACAGTTAACATGGAAGAGAGTAAAAATGTTTGTTGACGTATTCGGCTGTCTGGTCTCTTCTCTGGCGTGGTTTCGTCGTACAGGTAGCAGTTCAGCTTCGTAGTTTCGCCTCGTCCGTCTTCATATACCTTCCAGAAATCACACCTTCAACATTCTGGTGGAGATTCCGTTCATTGCTAAATGCACGTGCGTTTCATAGTCCAGATTGAGACCAGGAATCCGGTTATTTAGGTCGTGCCTCCTTTGCTAAGCTGTAAGAAGTTGTACTTCTGCTGGAATAATCTAATTCTATACGTCCGGAGGATGATTAATCCTAACCGGCCGCCCCTTTCATTAGCCCCCAGAGTTGCCCCTGGGGTTACCGGTGGTCACCACGAGGAGGTTGAGAGTAGGTTTGACCATCTGTCATTGTCATATTTTTTTTGAAGTGCTGCTGTTTAAATTTCGACTAAATAAAGCAGGGTGAGTATTTTATCATCGTAGGATGCTAATGTTATTTTGGGCCTTTTGTTTCATTTCCTCTTGCAGACAAGATTTTTCGCTCTTTCGAATTTCAGGTTGCGAAAATAATGCAAACAGTTTTCGAATGTTATAAGAAGGTGATTTCAAATCTTACAGACAAAGTTCCTCTAAAAAACTCTTCTATTCGGAAGGAGGTGATGGAAATACTATTTTAACTTTAATTGACTCCAATCTTTCGAGGAAACAGTTAGCCAGGGAAGAACATGCTAATAACTAGTTCAGGCAACTTGGGAGCGTAGCTTGCTATTACATCTTTGGGAGGAGTCCGAAAGTGTGTATAGACAGCACCACAGACTGTTATATTGCACGAGTTTAAGATGCAACTTTTTGAGTTGAAGTCTAACCTCTGAGACACATAGGCGGGTAGGTGAATAGGCAGTCGAACCCAGAAAATTTAAGCCGAGTGAATGGATCAATCTCACTTGCAACAGAAACTATCCGTGTTTCTTGAATTTAAATCTCGCATGCTTGGGAGGTTACGCCAAAGATATTACCTATAAAATGCTGGGTGTAGCTAATTTTACAAGTGATACGCTGTCTGTTCAGTTATCCGAGGCCATATGGCCATAATGCCTGATACTCCACTGCAACAAGATCCGAGCTCATCAAATGATGGTCTAAAGGCTGCAGAGGAGATTCGGTTGATAGTTGGCAGACTTTAAAAGAGGAACGATGTTACATTTTCTTTGATACCCTTGATTACTCCGCACATTCCTAACGTTCCCACATATCTTTCTACTTCTAGATTAAAAACAACACCTATTTATTAGTGATCTTGTAAATCTCAAACTAAACCAGCCCCTTCTTTCGCAGTAAATAACTGATTCATGACAACAAACTTTTGCATTCACACTTTAAGCTTCTGCATCCAAAGTATTTCCTGACACCCTTTTTAATGTTGTTGGGAGCTTCTATGCTACCACCGATTTGTCATTGCCCAAGAGACTAACTAAATGGTTTTGGGTTGCTCACCATCTCTTAAGAAGTAATATTTTTTTTCTCTTGCATTCCAAAAAGGTTCACAAAAAGAGGACGAGTCGATGCAGCGCAGTGGTGGTTCGGCGACCAACGCGTGGTTGTCGGCGCATCTTCTAATAGTTCGAAAAACGGAAGCAAAAGCAATAGGAGCGTCACAAGGACGAGCTGGTGGTCGGTGCTGCTGCACTAGAAAGGGTTCGCTTCCCAATGCCAGCGTTCTTCCACCCGTTCGTGTGAAGTTGGTCTGCGGTGCGGACCTATTGGAATCCCTTCTTACACCCAACCTATGGTCCGAAGAGGATGTAAGTGGATGCAAAAACTCGTTTAATAAATAGTAGTTTGGCTGATTTTCATTTTAAATCAGTGTTCTAGGATAACGCCTTGTGAATATCAAGTTCAAGACCTTAAAAGTGAATTGTAACGGCCGACACATTAAAAACCGTGAGTCAATTTAAGAGCAATTTTGAAGTTTGAATGGGCAGGACTGCAGTTTCAATCGCGATCATGAGAAATACAGCTCAAAGGGAGTTAAAAGGAAATATAGTTTGCTGGTGGGCCAATCACTACAAACATCGAGTCTTTTTTGGTATCCTTCTTCCGCATTATATCACAACACTTTTATTCGTACCCAAAAACCAACATTATTAGTTCACTTGGGTAAGGCAAACGGTAGTTGGATTTGCATAAGAATGGCTAATAAACCGCAGATTACCGAGTATTATTATTTTTATTCATCCTCATCCATTTGACAAGTTCCAAAGACTTATTTACGTCTTCGGCTCCCTGGTCCTTCCTCTATATGGTTTTGTCGTGCAGTAGCAGTCCATTATTCAGTTGCACTTCTTTGCAGCACCTCGTCCATCCTCCGCACTTGTTAGTGTCATTTATGGCCGATGGGGCCCTTGTTGTCATCATCTGTTTGTCCTTATCCAGGTGTTCTTTTCTAGTAGGCGGCCATTTATGCTTTACATGACGGTGATTCATGATTCCTTTCTTACTGGGTAAGACTTTTTCGCAGTCGCGATACAGCGGTTGTCTGGTTCATTCTGCTGGATATCCTTTTCTTCGTAGTAGTTTTTCGTGCCTTCCACTCTATCTGTTCCCTCCATCGTATTCAGTTCTTCTACTTTCTCTACTGCATCATTTGGTCCTTTCCTCTTCTCTGTTGACTTTTCACTTTCTGCGATCGCAAGTGAAGGGTGACACTCTCTTTAGCCATCCTTGAGTTTCGTATCTTTTAAGGCCGTCTTTAACGGGACACTTTAGCCTCTGGTCCAGTATCTCTTCAGTTTTGTGTCCTTCTTTACGATCTTGTCTGCTGGAAATTCTTTTCTTCGTAGTCTTTTTTCGCGCTTTCAGCTCAAAATTTTTCCTCCATCGTGTTCAGTTCTACTTTCTCTACCGCATCATTCGGTCATTTCCTCTTCTCTGTTGGCTTTTCTCTTTTAAGGCAGTCTTTAAGAGGGCAATTTAGCCTACGGTGCAGTATCTCTTCAGCTTTGTGTCCTTCTTCTCATAGTCTTGTCTTATGTGTTTTTGCATCTCCTTTGTTGTGGCGAAACATCTGTGGCTGTTTGCGTTGGTATGGACAATATCTCGTTGCCTTTCTCCTACCAATCTAGATGTGTAATTACAATCTGGAACTTTGAGGCTTTCCTTGGGATCAAGTAGCCATGACTCGGAGTTCTCTTGCCATATTTCTTTCGCACCTTTAATTAATTGAAGCTTCCAATTCCTTGTATGTGAGGCTTTCTTAGTTTCTCTTTTTCAAAGTTACTCTCAGGTATAGAGAATGTCAGACTATCTTTGTCCATTCTCAAACTCTTCCAGAGATTCACCCTCTTTGCCTGTATGAGACTCGCTAGATTACGCAATGGCAGCTCCTTTCGGAGTTCCTAGACAGTTTTGGCTCTTCTTAACTACAAGCCAAGAACCATACGTCAAGTCGTATTCTGAATAGGCTGTAGTTGATCGTTACCTTTTACTCTCAAGACAATAGTAGATAATCCATAAGCGACTACAGAACCGACAAAAATATCCAACAGAGTTGATTTTAGGGTGTTATTGAGACTTCTGGAGCGCAGGAATGGTCGTAGTCGTGTTAGGTGCCTTTTTCCCCTGGCTAGGTTTGCTTTTGTTGTTTCTTCTGGCTCACCGGTATCTTGGTTTATGGAGCAAAGGTATTCGAAGTATGGAGCATGTCGGAATGACATTCCTGCTGCTTCGAGGGGCGTTTGATCCTCACCGGTACCAACTTGAAGCCAGAGGGTTTTGTCCGCTGCTATTTGCATTCCGTATTTATGCAGCCTTATCGCCAGCTGCTCAATTAATCTGACAGCTACAGCCTTATTTGGCGCACTATGACATAGAACATCTACATATTCCAGATGATTTAGAAGCCTCCTTTTGCCTGAGTGATTAATCATCTAAACCGTACTGTCATTGAGTGAGAAGAAGGCTTCATCCTATATGAGTTGGAAGGTTAGGTTGAGCCTTGTCTCCCATCATGTTCCATCACAAAGTATTCCTTTATTTCACTCGATTTCCCCATCGGTAAGTCCATCAAGAACCTTACCGAGTGGACCACTCGGTTAATTATTGCAGGCCTTTTTCAGATCGACAAACACTAGCACTATTTTCTGCTTCTGGTCCACGGCTTTCTGTATCATGGTCCTTAATCCAAGTATAGCCTGTTCAGTGGATCTTCCAAATTGGATTCGTGAGTGTAGTTCGGCAAGGTGGTGCATCAAATGTTGGCATAGAATAGTTGCATATAGCTTGCCTAATGTATCTAGAAGGAAGATTGAACTATAGCTTGCAGGATCTGTCTGCAAACCTTTATGCTTGTAGATGCTTAAAACTTCAGCATCAATCTAGGCTCGAGGTATAAGAGTGGTCCCATTGTAAAAAACATTGAAAACTTTTAGATACTGAGCATCCCATTTCAGCAACTCAGATCTATTTCCATTTTCGCTGCGACTTTTTTTGTTTTAGTCTACTTCTAGCTGTCTCTATCTCCTCCATTGAAACAGGGAAGTGTCTTAGTAGTAGACCATTGCTTTTAATTTCTTTGATGGTTCTGCCTTTAAACAGTTCCTGGTAGTATGTGGCCATATCTTTCGATTTTACTGGTATCCTTACACTTTTAGCTTTCCATGAGAAGTTTTCCCTCATTATATCCTTTAAGGTCACGAAGGCTTTTCGAGGTTTTCTCTCTGCCAGGTATACTGGAAAGCAGGTCATTTTTTCTTCTTGATAAGTTTTTTTTCCATTTTCGAATCAGATTGTTCACCCTGTTTTTTTGCTGTTTGTACCTCAAGAACGTTTCTTGTGAGGGGTTTGAGAGCTAGTTTATCCTCAACTGCATTTGTAGCAGGAGTTCTTTGTCTGCCTTCTCGCGAATAACTGTATACCATCCCTTTTTTCACAGCTATTGCCCTGCAGTATTGGCAGCAGCCTATTCGATCGATTTCAGGATATTCTCATATGTAGTTGTCAAAGGGTCCTGAAGTATTAGCTTTTTGAGGTGTTGCGAGTACGTTCCTTTCAATTTTCTTGTTTGTTCGATGCCTTTAGACAGTTGCCACACTTGCTTTTGACTGTTTATGCCTCGTATCAAAGTTCTATTCTTTCGATCTCCCAAGCGTTTTCTAATGTGTGAATTGAGCTTGAGGATACTTGTTTGTAGGCAGTGATCAGACTTTGTATCTGCCTTTCTAGAAGCTCGTATGTCACTTATTAGGAATACATTTGATCTTCTCATTAGAACAAAGTCAGAAATAGCACCTTTCCCTGTAGGACGATGCCAAGTCAATCATCGAGGAGTTGGTTTCCAAAAGAAAGTATTCATCATGTTTGAAGTGGAAGCGTTGCATAGGTCTGGCAACCTTAGTCCACTCTCTATAGTGTCATCTCGGTCGGTGAATGGGCCGACAAATTTGGCTCCAATGTTACGAGCATCAGAGCCCAATATGCAAATGAAATCGCCGGGAATAATTACATTTAGGAGAAATTAATCTATCGGTTTAGAAGGAGTCTTTAACCACCGTATCCTCCGTGGACTCGGTCGGAGCATAGCATCCCATCAATCAAACTTTTGCTCCTCTGATTTGGAGGGTTAATGTGGCAAGTCTATTTGAGACAGGGTTATATTCAGCTTCTGTGCTCTTTTTGACCAGAAAGGCAACCCCACCATTCGGTCTGGAGCTTTTACTGTGTCCAGAATCAAAGAAAGAATAGTTTTCTACTTATAAGGAGCGATAAGGGCCTGGTTAACATCACTTGCACATCTCGACGACAGCATGTCGTATAGGCCTGGAGCAGACAGTATCATTTGGCATCAATATTCACCTTGAAGTCAAATGATAGCGTTTAACAAAGGTTTTAAATGCTAATGCTCTAATGAAAAATGGAAGCTGTTTTAGGACCATTGTCAAGCCTTTTGAACTTCATGAAACGTCTTTTCTCCCTCCGAGTCTGATCTGCTTTCTATGAAGGTCTTTTGGTTGCAGTGAGTATAATACCTTTCTAACCTTCCCCGAGACCTATAGAGGGGAAAGGAGAGAATTTAATCCAGCCGCGTAATCACTTGCCCAATAATTAATTATCTATTTTATTCTTTCACGCGTTTTCGAGGGCTCTCTTTCCCGTGGAAGTTGCACTCTATCTGAATCCAAAAGCACAATTCGAGTTGAATATTCAGTCAGATTATTAACCGGGATTTTTCCTAGCTAGGGGCTGCAGTTCGAAAATGGCTTCCTCATTCTAACCATCATTAACAATGGATCTAAAATAATTTTGTGTAAAAACCTCTTATCCGTTGTTGAGAGAGGTTAGGTCTGGATTCTAGAGTTTGGAGAACCCTCTATTCGTAAAGGGCGTTCTATATCAGTCCCCTTTCTTTATCGTAGACTGGCATGGCAGCATGGAATTGCCTAAGTCAACTTTGGACTGTCTCATTTTCCCCTGAATAATGAAGTCTCTTCATCAACAATGAGATCGGGGTCCTTGTGCTATGTAGTAGTAGCGTGGTGTAAATGTAAAGATCAGCTGGGATCCTTTCTGAGTTAAGATTACCAAACTTCGATATTTAAAATATAAATACAAACTCTAACCTGTATGGGAGGAAGATACTGCCTTGTCCTGGACAGGAGAGGTTTCGATTAGTTGAGTTGAGGTTCACCCTGAGAGATGTTCTGCTGCAAGACTAACTAACTCAATGGAATAATCAAGGGCCTCAAGTCTATTCAGTGCATTTAGTTATGAGGAACTTTATCCAGCCCACTCTGATTTATCAGCCCACAAAATGGGATGTGAAGCGATGTTAGAGCTCTAGGAAAGTGAGTGCATGGAAGAAGGACGATGGACGTTTTTCCGATAACGAATAAATACAGGTTTGAGGATGGCACTATGATTCTGCACTCTACTCGCTTATCTAAATTTTCCATTTCAGATAACTGCATTGGTCCGAGACTATGGCATTGTGTGTATCAGTCGACCCGGTTCCAATGCTGCTCGTCTGCTCTACGAAAAGGACATACTATCTCGGTACGAGGTGGGTTCCTGACTCCTCTTTTCGTCCAGTAAATATTACTGCTTTCAAACTGCCTAAGAGTTTAGTTGGTACCTTTATGACACCTCTTACTGTTCTTACACTAACGAAAAGCCAGGACAACCCAAAATTACGGGTGGAAGTCCAACCCTGCCTCACAAATTCACCACCCTCGTTTAGCTCACTCAACACTACCACCTCTACCTCTGTTCCCAATTAATGTGCGATCGCTGCAATTTTTTGGTCTAAATTTAGACTGTGATTTTTTAACCCGGCTGGAGCGTTTGGTTGGTCAAAAGCTATGCTCTTAATAAAATTAATTGTATGCTGTCGTTGAGATTCGGCTGTAGACTTTGCTTTCGCCTTCGGGGCTCTAGCATATTTATACTGCAGCGAATGGGATCTGCATTAAGTACGGTCCTTGCCACAAGAATCGCGCACTAAAGATAAGGAGAAGCCAGTTTAAATAGGATGCTTGTAATGAGGTTCAATTATCAAATGAATGGGATCACCAACTTAAAATGAAAGATGACGATAGTGAAAAATGTAGGAATGTTTAATTCATCAAATTTCATATGATAAATGAATGGGAATATATGCGAAAAATGACAACACTTCAACGTTCGTAGGATGAAGCGATACACCTATACACTGGTTTGTCGTGAGTGGTGATCAATAATACCAGTTTGAATGACTTTTTCTACCTGGGAAATAAGTTGATGATAGGACTCATCTTGTTTGAAATCGTCATTATCTCATAGGCATGCATTTGTTCAAACATTAAGCGTCAGCCGCACTTCAAATATCCGGATCTCTATGGGCAGCATGATCAGCGTTTAGTTTGACTCCTTCTCTCAATGTCCTGAAGACACTCGGTAGACCATGGAATTAAGGGGGATCCATTTCTTTCAAGCTATATGTTGTTGTCCATCCCAATTTCTTAAAGCCTAGGGTCCTTCCACCCTGACAGTTTCTCACTTAATATTTGAGTATCCTTTGAGCTTGCTCTCTACTTTTTTGTATGCCATAGTTTGCCTTCCATCTTGCAGTAAGATCGAAATTGATTCTGTGAAGACGACTTTCAGTTATATCCCAGCGGGCACTGAGATATGCATTTCTCTACCTGCCAATGAATTGTGTTGGAATTATAGGTCACTGAGGCAGAATGATTAGCTATTTCAGCCATTACTTGTTTAGGTTAGAGTATCCGTTTCAGCCATGGCGAAGTTACATCTTTCGTTTCTTTTAAAGTCCAACAACACCACTGTTTCGTCAAGATAATCTCTGTTTTTGTTGTTGTAGGTAGGTGAAGTCTAAGTACAAGTTTTTGGGACCTTCTGTTACACTTTATATCAACTTCACTTCTGAGGGCGAGTCGGTGTTTCAGTGTTGTTATTTGTAATGTTGAGGTTAACGAAGATTTTCTGCGTTCGCTCTCCTTGTAAATGAGTTTTTCTCTCCTTAATCTGCCAGTAAATTTGTCTATCAGGCAAAAAATGTCTAGCCTAGCCTTTTTTTGCTGACCAATATAGGGAAAAGCTCCATCCATCTCTTTACACGCGTGTATGTGTAGATACTAAAAATAGCATTCAGCCCTCACTCTCTACTCTCGACTAATGCCCTGGGACAGAGATTTTGGCCAAAATAAGTCGCACACCGCATTAGTCTTCCTTCTCTGCTCCCCTTTTCTCTGTGACATTCCATTTGCGCCTGGGTGCATCGTTTGACTACTCAGAAGGCTGTGCTGTGCTCACGTGATAACCATAGTTTTAGCAATGAAACTGAGTTCTTGCAGGCTCAGAAACTTTCTAGATCTAGGGCAAGAATACGCTCGGGAAGCGAAATGTCAAGCCACTTCTACAGCTTGAACAGTCCTTAAGTTAACAAGCCTTCAATCAAAACTTTCCCGTCCATATCCAGCAGGCCGCTTGGCTCCGAATGCAATCGCTTTCTATTCACTTGCTCGTAGAGTTTGCGCTCAAGTTTGCTATCGCGTACTTTGTAACCTTAGGCCTATTCTTACCTACCTTTTTCATTCTTTCCTTTTTCTGACATTCAGAAATCTATACTTTTTTCTCAACCAGGAATAGAGGAGATCTGCAACGGGCAAAATTAAAAGTAAGCTTGGAAGGATTCGCTGGAGGTAAAAGTTAATTGGGACACCACGTCTCAACTCGTACAACAGCGTTGCATCCGTTTTATAGAACAGTCCAAAGACACTGCCAACTTCAATCTCAGTGCCCTCTTACGTTGGGCTCTAAAATGTAGTTCTTGTACATTGGAGACCTGGAGAGTTAGAGCCAAAGTGTCTGTGATGATCACCTGTTCGGTAAGGTCTCAACAGGCGCAATTTTCGATTGATTCGGAAATACTTGCAATTTATATAATGGACTCTCCAGGCCGATTTGGATTGCTGACAGTTACCTGTTTTTAGAAGTTTTATTACGGTAGATTTGCAGGCTACGGTGAGCTGGTTCCAAATGGAAATTATGTTAATAATGGGAATAATAATTTCATGGTACTGTGTGAGGATTAGGGTTAACCACGGGATGGGCGCGTCTCTCTTAAGACTAAAATATCGCAACCGTCACAGCATATAGAGCTGAACAAAATTCTGCTCGCTGAGGCTTAGGCCTACTTTGCAGGGCAAATGTGCGAAGCTACAGTACGTTATACAATTGCTTTTCAATTTATTGCTCGATCCATTGAATTGTTTTTTTTTTTGTCATTTCACTGAAATATCACAGAGCATAGCAGTGTAAGATCCTAACACAAGTGAAGGAGCAAACAGTCCTTGCGATACCGTTGTGATAGACCAAAAGAATAAGAGTAGTCAATGCACGCTGGTTAAACGCAAGTCCGCTAATGGATAGCCCAAATGGTTTGCCTCGATAAGAGTTACCGTTTGAAAGAGGACTATGTTTCGAGCAGGGGCTAAAAAATCTTCCGAATTTCTTAGTTATTAGTTGTGGTGACCGTGACCTCCTTTCAAGAATTAAGGGAATCCCAACCTTAATCTTTGGTCAAACTCATGCTTTTGCGCGTGAACAGTGGTCTAGGTCTTTCCGACGTTCCTTTGGAATTCCATCGAAAACGAGATCAAATTCTGCTGTGAATCCGTTTATTATTAGGAATGGCAGCTGATGTTCGCACATTTTATCGTGCTAACTTCTATAGGCAGATCATTGAATTAACTGTAAACGTTAGTAAATCTAAAAGGTAATAAACTGGTTCGGACGACCGATAAAATTTTTGATGAAAATTTCTTGATCAAAGGAGCTCTAGAATTCAAAAACTGCTTCGGTTAAGAGGACCTGATAGCAGCAACATTTAACATCGTTTCATGAAATTTTTTTCGCCTCCAGTACTACTTAGTTACAAGTTATTGATCCCTCGGGGTAGTGCCGTTAATTACCTTACTAAAATACATGCAGTCCTGATAAAAATCTTTTTCTCTTTTCATTATCTTTCTCAGCAAAATGTGATCTTAGCAACCGAATGGAGTCAGAATGGTTTGAGTGCCACTATAGTCCGTCGTGCCTTGGCGCGTGGTCAGTCGGTGCGTTATCTGGTGCCAGATGCGGCCTTAGAAGAGATTTACGCCAGAGGACTTTACGGAGCCACAAAACCCTCTCGTCCTAGTCTTCTACTTCTTGTGCCACCATCACCTCCTCCAACCACGCATCTACCAGCTCAAAATGTTCTGACGGTACCGCCACAAACATCGGCACAGCCATCAGAAGATGATGACATTGGTAGCGAGACGATGGCTCACCGAAATCTGCAGGATCCCTCCACTTGGTAAGCCGGTTTATTCTTATATAGGTCTCTAATTAAACTCATCCTTTTTCACGATAAAGGTATGCCTAGCCATTCCTACAGGAAGCTATTTAATCAAGATTCCAGCTTGGAATGATGTTCACTAAAATGGCCTCACTCGAAAAGCTTGTATTCAATTTGTCTGGTTTGAGCAATGGGAAGATCATTCTTCGGCGTACAATGTTATACAAACCTATCCTGGAAACTCAATAGTGGATATAGAGTTAAGAATCTCTTGTTTAAACGGTGAATGTAGAGTTGTTAAATTGTAAGGAAGGAATTGAAGAAGCTAAAGGCGCTTTAGTTTGTCTTTGAGTGAGAACCTCCCATTTAGCCAATTTCTCACTGTTCGATATTTGACCTAATAAATTCATACCAGTATAACGAGTTCACCGATATGCATTCAATTCACCCGTCGCCGTACATACAGTAATTAGAGTGGTCACCGGCAGTGGTTAACACTAGCTCATTGAGGGATAGCCCAATGGAAGCTCTTTAATCAGAGAAGCTACAAGGTACCTTTTCCTCCTCCAAAATGGTTGACGTATGCTCTTCAAACTAGGCTGGTTTATGTAAATGAGTAACTTAATAACTAAAATACTGATTGCATTATCTTTTTTCGGTCAAATTGAATTTATTCGTCCGCACTTTGTTCACTGGAGAATTGCTTTCTTGAGAGTTAATCTTGTAATTGCATTTCTTCGAAGGCGAAGAACTGAGTTGTCTGGTTCATTATTTTTTCTTATTGTTCGAAGATTTCAATTTAGTTATACTCTGGTTGGTATGACCACTGTCTGCCCTGACTGAGCTGCAGTGATTGATCTAGATCCTCTCCATCAAATCGAATCAGAATCTGTATTGTGATGCTGTGGTGTTTTCTAGGTGTCAACGATATAGACGTGCTCGAGGGCGCTCAATGAGTCGAAAGACGGGATGACGGAATCTCTTCTGGATATCTATAAACACTTTAACCAGAAAAAATACACCGTCGAAAATCTGTTTTTGTGTTATCTTGGGCGCCTTGAAGTCCTGATTAAAGTTTGGGGATTGTAGATAGCACATCTCCTTAGACCAACCTCTAACCAGAGTGATTGTCATTCCACTAGTTGGACGATGAATCTGTGATGTTTTCAACCGCTGCACTATTGGCGGTTTGTGTTGGTGTTTTATATTCGGCCACTGAGGGGAAAATTTTCTAAAAATTATAGCTATGGGCAGTGGATGAAATGACGCAATTCGTCTTCAGACTACCAGTGGCTTAACTCGGTATATCGCTCCATTTTCCATCTGTTTTGCCTGTGTAAAGTCGATGACCGTCCTTCTTGAAGATGGTTATAAATCGAAGCCCATGGACTTCGTGATTACCGAAGGTGGTTATTTTGAAACCGAATTTGTATATTAGGAAACAGAAAATGCCGGTTAAGTGTTCGGCCTAAGTTCTCGCCGCTTGTGAATTGCCTGAATCTAGTGTTTTTCACCCCTTCTCAGTTTGAAATAGTTGATAGTCCATGACTTGCAGAATTTTCCTCTTTTGCTTTTGACTGCTCTATCTCTGCTCTCCAGAAATGTTGTTTGAAATCAGTTCGTTTTTTTATTTAACTCATAAGAGTTATTTGAGTTGGTAACTGGCAAGAAAGGGAGGCACTCTAAATGCGTTTGGTATTCTCTTACGCCTCCACCCACAGTTTTCCTTTCAACTTTTTTTAAGATTGGAATAAGTCCAAAGTCACAAGCTTTTGTATGTTTATTTCGTGTTTGCTTTGTTGTAAACTACTGCTTCCTTCTTGTCTCTCCCCCTGTAAAGAAAATGGCCAGATCCGTGCTGGGACTGGTAAACATTTATGGAAACGCCTCTCTTCTAAAAAATTATTTTTAAACACCAAACCTGAACTCACGAGCGGAACGGACTCTGGAGAAGAGGTCGTTGTTTGAAGACTTGAATCTTTCTGCAAATACTCAAAAAGGTTACTTCAAGACTTTTAAGGATCTGGAGTGGTTTTAAACAGGCCAGAATACGGGGGTCTACCTGTCAGTCAGCATATTTGTATAGGGATGTGGTGGCATCAACTGAAAGATTTCAAGGAATCTCGGTTTCTTTCACTCCTCTTGACTGCTTTTGAATTTATCAGTTTGTTCGAATGAAAAATAGCAGTAGAGATTGTGCGACCAGATAGAGCACTAAAATTATAAGGTTTTGGACTCACAGAACCCACCAGATCGTTGCTTATATTTTCATTCTTTTGCATGTGCATTCATGTTGTCCTTTTTCTATTTTATGTATCTTTTTCGCATGTCTCCCTGCATGTTATCGGGCATTAATGACTCTTTGACCATTCAACCTTGAATTGGGTGCCCTGCCATCCCCGACAGAACGTCGTGGAGTTGGTGACTACTCTACCGATGTGGACCACCGATTCTTGTGTTCCGACCCTGTATTCAACTGAATGTGCACGTGAAAGTTGAATGTTAGTACCTTCGCATGTTATTAGAAATAAACGGCATTTACACCGTCTATATTGTCTTTTTGTTGTTTAGATAACTGTTTGTGAGTGACCATTTAACCCAAGAGGTGTTTATGTTATCAACTTCCGTTCCGGAAATATCTGGCCGCCACGTAGGCGAAGCAGCGCGTGTAGAAGTAGAACGAGAGATTTATTTTGCCTCCAGATTGCATTTATTCTTATGTCTGCATTCGAAAATGAGAGACATTTGGAATCAGAAGCCGTTGATATAGTCTTTACAAATTCGATTGACTGAACTTCAAAGATATTGGTATATTTTCACTGATTGAAATAGTCGTACCGGAGTGCCGAGAGCCTGAAAAAGACCTGGGAAAAGAAAAATTAAGTCAAAGTTTAAAGTCGCCTATTTTATAATGTATTTGCGCGCAAGCTTTGAATCAAACACTGTTGTTCTCGTCCGCTCGAGTGCACATCTACGATGTGGTTGGCCGCGGCGGGCTTGCTCCGCAGTCGCATGTTACTATCCGCATGCGTGTACCTGCACCTTTGAAGTTGAACGCTTAGTGTTTTCATGCCTTATAAGTTATAATATTTGAATCCTCATAGCTTCGAATCAACAACCCTTAATTGGCGTGTATGCTTCGTTTTAACTAGATCCCAGGAGTTGTTTTCCATTGAGTTGACTTGAACTTAGATTCGGAAGTTTTGTTGCTCAGAACCTACTCTGATGTTAGATTGGTAGTGAAAAATAAAGCGCTTTAGAGTAAAGATGAGAATAGGCCAAATCAAGACAAACAGCTGTCTACACTGAAACAATAAATTTCTTTAGCCTCACTGAAGACAAAAAAGTGATGGGTCCACTTTCGAAGTCTTCAATTCCGACTTCGGAGAAAGGCACAAATTCCTTATATATCGAGACCCGAAGTCACTATGTACAGACACGTCTTTCCTCTATACCTTCTCCCCAAACTTCTGGGACAATGACAACCTCAGCTACATCTGGAACTGGTGGTAGAGACACTCCTTTGATACTGCATCGAGTCACAGTAGACCCTTCAGTAGAGAAAGGTGCTTACGAGGGTGGTCTTACCGCCATTCTACCTCTGCTCAAACAATGCACCCGATGTGGTTCACAACGGGTACGTCTTCTACTTGTTGAAAGACCACCAGCACCATCACATACTTTACCAGCACCACCGCCGGTTCCAATGACTCCAGTGGTTCATGCGCCTAGGCCACACAGTCAACATCGGCATCATCACCATCGTCATGGAGATCGTTGGCACGAAACAATGATTTTGTCAAAAAAGTTTGAAGAGAAGAAAGAACTAAAGGTATTACCACTTGAACAACATGCGAGACATCAAAGACCGATGTTGCCGATGCGGTCGATGACTCAACCAATCACGTAAGACATGTCTTTCACTTTGAAGATGGAATCTCTTATGCTTGTTGTATTATACTTTCGTTCCAATTCTAGACTACCAAGCGGTTTGAGTGGGCGGAAATCCCAAAAGGTCGCTGATGCAACCACAGCAAAAACAGTCGAGAGAACTCGAGGAGAGACCACACGCCAACCCTGTGCGCATTACCATCACTTTATACCGAAAATACCACCTCCGACGTCTCATCAACCCTCTCATCATCATCAACATCAGAATCGGCGTTCTTTGGATGGGCTAAATAACGTGAGTCGAGGGCGCTCATTACCGCGTGACCTTCGAACATCCTTTGTATTGCGTCAGCAGCCTTCCAGAAGGCCTCACGAGCAACATCATCATAACCACCATCAGCAATCCCTAAAAGTCACAAAATCGCCATCGCAAGAGACTCCGACATCTTCCCAACGGATGAATTCGGCCACAACAAAATCATTCCAAACTGGGTCGGTGAAACAACGCACAAGAAGACACGAGAGACCCTGCGCGGGACCCCCTGAACCTCGCCTTGAAGGTATTAATGGCGGTAGTAACTATGACCCCTTATCCATGGGGTTGAATTAAGCACATAGATAAATCAACGCGGACCAAGGCAATACTAGGGAACCCATGCCGCTTAGGCTTCTTTCCATTCCCACATTTCAACCTTATCTACCGTGTTCTTAAGTTAATAGCGCCTGTCTGTTAACCCTGTAATAGTGTCAAGTGACTTTTCTTTGTGTTTTCAATGTACGTTGCCTGCACGAGAAACACCCGGAAAGTAAGTATCCAGTCGGTTGCGTATACACTTCTTCTTCTTATACGTCTTGTAGGGCTGTTTATTACACACCTAATGGGTTTCTATAACCGTTTCTTTTATTTGGGATATCAGAATTTTAAAAAGTTTCATTCGCAAAAATAATCATTTGCTTGCCTAGTAATGTGTTCGTAAAGTCATTAATCATGAAATAACATGCGTAATTGTTAAAGTCTATGTTCTGCTAGATAGTGAATGTCTTCCCCTTGGAACAAATAATGGATTTAACAGGTCGCAGTGAAGACACTCTATAAGACCGTTTTCTATTTGGCTCACGCGTCTTTTTCTGAGCGCCAAAAAACTCCCGGCAAATAGCTGATTAAGTTGTATGAATCTATATAGACACATTTTCGTATTGAGATGAAATTTTTTATCGAAACGGATTTTTTAGATACATTTATGACGTATTTCAATAACGTATAATCATTTTAATGGTGCTTAGGTGACGGAGCGGCAGCACCAACAAGTTCATCGGTAAGAGGAGGAACAGTGGTGTGTCTACCCCACTATCATACCCAACTACATCCTCGCCACCTTCTTTCTCCTCCCGCAGTGGAGTCACAACCGATTCCACCGGTGCTGCTTGTTCCCCGATCCCGGCGATCGCCGACTTCTATCACTAGTCGCACCACGACCAAGCCTTCCACGACTCCCATCTCTTTAAGTCAACCCATGTTGACTCAGACATCAACTGCTGGTCGACCACTACGACGTACCTATGACGAGGTGGACTACCTCCTTTACAATCTCTGTTTGAATATTGAGAGTGCTCTTTAAGAATCTGATCTCTCTGCTCCCCCTCCCCTCCCACAAAAAGTTTGATCGTCTCTTTGCCTCCATCCAAATGAACAAAGTATTCGCATTATTTTAGGATTAATGAAATGAGCAATATCTAGATGTTTGTGATATCTCGTTTCTGATAGTGTATCTGAAGAAAGCGTATATCTCCCTCGAATGACGTACCCAAAGGTGATTTCTGCCTAAACTTTTCCTGTTTTCATTCGCATATAAGTTCGCACATAGATGTCTTCACAGCTATATATTTTTCGGAAATTCTTCATCCCTTCAATTTGCAGAGCTCAACAGGACGCGCTTATTAATCAGAAAAGCTCTTTATTGTCCTAGAATTATTGTATTATTTCTGTAAAGATAAAACCTTTTGGATTCGCATTTTCGTCCTGGCCTTGCTAATGCAACTGATGATAAAGGTTCCTAGGAAACAGACTAGCTGCCCTCCAATACGTAATGGACAAAATAATAGCTTTTGAGTGAGCATTGAAATATTGATACGGAAAATTAACTGTAAGCGAAATGAAAGTTGACTATAGTCAATACGTTATAAATATAGGATGGGAAGAGGTGGGCATTATCCGATGTGCCTTATGTGCAGTGTTCTGAGAAAGAGAGCCCTTTTTTCAGTCGAAGAAGAAGATCGCATTCATTAGGGTGGAATAAAAGCAACTATCCAAACCAGTAGCTCAAAAAATGCGCTTAAACTGACTTCTGCCAATTTTTTTAGCGGTTGGCTAGACGACAATTGCTTAAAAAGTGCAAAAAGGGAAGTAAATAATTGGAAAACAGTTTCGAATAAATAATCAAAACTGAATGAAATGTGCATTTGTGGAAATTATGAGATGACCAAAACTGCTATGAAAAATAATTTCATTCTGACTGTTGGCATCCAAGAGGAAGTTCGCGTGGTACAAAAGCCTAAAGGCGCCACCGTTATAAGCAAAAGGCACTTGAAGATGACCTCTTTAAACAGTCCCGAAAATTCCGATATCGACAACCGGCAGTTACTGTACAAGATTACTATGGAAGGTGGAGAAACAAAAGTTACAATTAAATTCGTTAATGGTGAATAAAAAAAATCATAGTAACTATCGGCAATGGTTAAGCTACACGAATTTAAGGTAGACAAGTTTGTAAGCCTTCGCCTTTGAATTTTGAAAAATTGTTTTTTATAATGAAACTTCTATTTTCAAAAACGTTTCCGAAGAATTGTCATTGAACAAAACAGTTTGGACACTTGTTTAAGCGACCTATTAGATTAGGGGGCAATTACGGGATTTAATAGGACGCTCCGTTCATGTATATAAAGCGAGTCATAATTCAAGGTTTTCGCAGTTATCGGGATCAAACCTGTCCCGAAGATTTTAGTCCCCATCACAACATTGTGGGTATGCTTGTAAAATCCGGTGTCAATAAATTTAGTTGGTAGGAACGGTTCTGGGAAGTCAAATTTTTTCCAGGCTATTCAGTTTGTGCTGTCTGACGAATATAGTCACCTGAGCAATCAAGAAAGACAAAACTTTCTTCATGAGGGTACTGGTCCGAGAGTCATTTCGGCCTATGTGGAAATAATTTTTGACAATAGCGATGGTCGTATTCCGGTAATTGTGCGCCATATAATTTTTGCTCTAGTCAGAAAAACATGAGGTTTCACTTCGACGTATTATCGGTAGCAAAAAGGATCAGTTCTTCTTAGATAAGAAGATAGTGACGTGGGTTTTCTTCGTTGCAACATATTTTTTAGCAAAACGGAGGTAATGAACATGTTTGAAAGCGCAGGATTTTCTCGTAGCAATCCTTATTATATTGTAAAACAAGGAAAGGTTAGTTCGCTGGCTTGATTGTTCTTATTGCTTGTGTCCTTAGATTACCCAACTTGCTACGGCTCCCGATAGTCAGCGTCTGAAACTTTTGCGTGAGGTTGCCGGAACTCGTGTTTATGATGAAAGAAAGGAAGAAAGCAAGCAGATATTCCGGGAATCTGGTACGCCTGTACTTGAATTATCCAGTGTTTTTTGTCTGCTTATTGCCTTTGTATACATGATTATCATTCGATACAGAGGCGAAACGTGAGCAAATCTCTAAGTTATTGGGGAGTATTGAAGAGCGCCTGGGGACACTTGAGAACGAGACTAAAGAATTGAAGGAGTATCAACGTTGGGACCGCGATCGACGCGCTCTGGAATACACCATATACGATCGAGAATTGAAAGAGACGCGCAGAAAACTTGCTGAACTTCAGTCTCGTCGGGAACAAAGTAGTGAGAGCACGGCTGAAATACGTCGTGCAGCCAAGGAAACCACTGCCCAGATAGAAGTTAGTCTCTACGCGATCTTATCTTAATATTTCTGATGATACGACCTTTTCCCGCAGTTATTATTTTACAGCATCTTGAACGCGAGCTACGTGATACTCGTTTGAAGGAGGCACAGCTACAGGACGAAGCTGAACAGGTTCAGCACTCAGTTAGCGCCATCCTTCAACGCAGAGAACAATTGCAGTTGACGTGTGGGGATTATACTCTTACTCTCTGTTCTGGGAAATCCGCCCGTGAACATGCTACTGAAGAACTGGCTAAGGTGAATTCTCAGATCGAGGTCGTGGAGATACGTCTTGCTGAGCTGAAACCCGAGTACAAGGCTGCCCATCAAAAAGAGGATGATATTGCCAATGCCCTCTCCGACGCCCAGCATAGGAGGAAAGAATTGTTTGCCAAGCAAGGTCGTGTTAACCAATTTCGTTCGCGATCACAACGAGATGAATGGATCAAGGACCAAATGAAAGGGCAAGCTAAGGCTATTAAGGACAAGGAGTCTACAATCGCCAGACTCACAGAAGAGATCAAGAACGACGATGCGCGTCGAAGCGCCCTCGAAAAGGATTTGTCCTCTGCAGAGGATAAGATGAATGCACTGCGTTCTGAACTTGAGGCAGTTCAAGAGGACTGTCGCCGCCTTCGAAGAGAGAAGGAAGAAACCCAGACTGATCGGCAAACTGTCTACCGCGAGGAAACGAGAATCGCCCAGGAGTTAAGTAATTATCGTGACGAGCTGGCCCGAATTGAACATAACCTCCGATCAATCACTGGAAAGGTCATTCTCAATGGTTTGGACTCTGTCCGGAAGGTAACACTTTAATCATATTCTAGTTTTGTGGTAATCCCTCTTAACAAGACCTCCTCTCCGTTTAGGTGATTGAGATATTCCGCGATCGTTTTGGACCTGAATACGAAATCGTCCAAGGTTACTATGGAACACTGATCGAATTGTTGGAGTGTCCGGAAGACTTTTATACCTGCGTTGAAGTTACTGCGGGTTCCCGTCTCTTTTACCACGTAGTCCAGTCGGATCGCCATGTGATAAAAATTATCAGTGAAATCAACAAACACAATCTGCCCGGCGAGGTGCATTTTCTACCTATCAATAAGCTCTACGTAAAAGAGTCCCATTATCCTGAGGTCGAGGGAGCTATTCCTATGATTTCGCGCCTGAAGTTCGATGAGAAATTCCGTCCGGTTATGCTCCACATATTTGGCAAGACGCTCATCTGCAGTAGTCTCGAAGTTGCTACTCAATTAGCCAGGAGACAGAATTTCGACTGTATCACCTTGGACGGTATGTTCCCTTTTGAAGGACCAGAAATGGTGTTTACATGCCTTAGGGTTTTAGTCTAGAGCTCTATTTAACATTGATAGGTGATCAGGCCTCAAGGAAGGGGACATTAACTGGTGGTTATTATGATAACCGAATGTCTCGCCTGGAGTTGCAGAGGCGAAAACAGAAGATTGAAATGGATATTCAGGAGACAGAGAATGTGCGAGAAAATAATGCGAAGCGCAAAGAACAAGTTGACTCCCAGATCAACCGCATTATCGACGAATCGCAGCGAAAGGAGACCATCATATCAAAATTGGAGTTCGTTTACTTATTCTTTTGCCTGATTCGCTTACCTACCCGTTGTAGTCTATTTTTCTTGTGTTAGAATGAGTCTTGACAAAGTGAAAAAAGATATTCATCTATGGAAAGAGGAACTGAGGTCTAAAACTGATGCTAGGCCTCAAAAAGAATGGAAGCTTTCCTCTTTAAGGCACGATTTAGACCAAATGAAGTACACCATGGACTCCTATAAGGTGCCATTTTACTACGAACAGATTGCTTTATTTCTTGATGATCCTAGGCTGAGTTAGGCACTGAGTTGCCAAGTCAACTATCAGTTCAGGAACAAAAGGAGGTCGATCGATTGAATGACAGAATCCAAGCCTTGACAAAAGAAGCTAAAGATGCCTACAAGTAAGTACCAATCGTCTCCCTTTTATTCTGAAAAACCGCTTTAAACGCGACGTTTCATGGTCTTTTCTCTCTTAGAGAACGAATGAAATTGGAGACTGAAAAGACGGAAAAGGAAACCCAATTGGAACACAATCTTTTTCGCAAGCGCGAGGAGTTGGAGTCACGACTTGCTGAAGTCTCCGAGCAGGATCTCTCAGAGCGACTCCACGAGGCCCAGGAGGAATTGAAAGACGTTAGCATTTACTGAAATCATTTCAGTAATATGTAAATATGAGAGCTTGGATTTTTTTCTACAGGCTGAGAATAGGATTGAGGCTGAAAAACGAACCGTTGATGAAGTTGAGAGTCGACTGGCTGCATTGATGCAGGATCAACGGCGCCTGGAAGCTGAACTAGAAGCGAAACGTGCTGAAGAAAAGGACTACGCTGAGCGCATCCAAGACGATCAGCAAAGTTTGGAGAAAATGCAGTCAAAGCAGAGTCAGCTATTCAAGAAGAAGGAAGAAAATATGAAGAAGATTCGAGATCTAGGTTCTCTTCCTGCCGATGCCTTTGACAAATTTCAAGATAAGAGTCCCAAACAGGTTAGCTATCGATTAGCAATCTCAAATGCACTACCGTTGGAACGAGGGGATTTACAATGTGTTCTTTTTTGTAGCTGTTTAAGCTATTAGACAAGGCTAACCGCGAGTTGAAGCGTTACAGTCACGTTAACAAGAAGGCTTTAGATCAGTTCGTCAGTCACTCCGAGGAAAAGGAAAAGTTGTTGAAACGCAAGGAGGAATTAGACAAAGCCCATCAGGCCATTATAGAACTCATGAATGCTCTCGATCAACAAAAGTATGAGGCTATTACTCTTACCTTCAAACAAGTGTCAAAAAATTTCCAGGATATTTTCAAGAAGCTCGTTCCTGAAGGTCGTGCCGAACTGGTTATGCATCGTGGAAAAAAGGTGCCCATTGAGCCGAATAATAGAATATTTCGATCACTTTAGAGCTTTAATAATGGCTTTTTATTTTCCTCGTCGTAGCCTGCAGAAGGTGAGGATGAAGGAAGTGACAACGAAGGTCGTGATAACCTCTCGGCACCCGTCCCTGACGTAGAACTCTTTACTGGGGTGGGTATCCGTGTCTCCTTCACTGGTGAGACAGCAGATATGCGAGATATGAATCAGCTATCCGGCGGCCAGAAGTCTCTGGTGGCTCTCACGCTTATATTCGCCATTCAGAAGTGTGATCCTGCACCTTTCTACTTATTCGATGAGATTGACGCCGCGTTGGATGCTCAGTATCGTGCAGCGGTGGCAGACATGATCCGTGATCTTAAATCTGACGCCCAGTTTATTACCACTACCTTTAGACCAGAATTGTTGGAGTCCGCCGAGAAGTACTATGGAGTGAAGTTTCGCAATAAGGTATGCGATTGGGAATAAGAGATTCAGCATGGAACACTTGAGTTTCCTTTTATATTCTCTTGTTCGCAGGTTTCGCATATTGAATGCGTGACGAAGGAGGAGGCTTTGGACTTCGTGAAGGATGATCAAACTCATGGCTAGGGCGTTGTTACCTTTTATCCTATCTGTACATCTCTGCTTCTGTTATTTCAAAATATAAGTACTTTATCCCGTCTCCTCTCAATCACTCATTTTTATGAGCTCTTAAAATCACTGTTAATAACGATTAAGAAATTCATATTCCAAAGTAAATGCATATATGTTCACCTATTGCTTCGGCATTTCATTTACAGCTTTTTTGTTTGGCGCAAGTTGGCCTTTCGGGTAGGGTGTTGACAAAGTGAAGTCACCGGTCTTTCTAAAACAAATTGGTCGGTCTGTCCTGCAGCTTCGGTTAAGTTTGGACCGAGGATATGCTTGGGCAGTTGTAACGTTGCGACTTACCCTGGTATCTGTGTTCAATCTAGAAGAACTAGAGATAGGTATAGATAAGGGTATGAGAGAAGGGTCCTTAAAAGGGCTAAAGAATATGGAAATTTTAAAATGTATTTCACTTCCCATCAGCTATAAAAGACACTGCTTTTGAGGGGTCAAACAAAGCCTTAACATGGGCTTTACTTAAACGGGCTCTATCGTCAGTAATCACTCAAATAATAAATGAACGGTGTCCAGAATGCATCGCAGACTGATATCCACACAGCCTGGATGATCAGGATCTACTGAAACTGCTAACTGAGACGCCCCGCAATGAGCCGTCATGGAACGCTGGGACGGGGTTGAACAGAAGAGTGACTTATCCATCTCAAACAATAACGCAAAAATTACAAGAGAAACCAGGCATGCGTATCGAAACTTGAACCAGTGGACATCTAAACTCCGTTGCGAACGTCACGGGCCCAAGTCCCCGCGCTCCGCATATTCATTTCCCCTAGGATGCAAAAATCTAAAGCTGCATTTTCTATGCCAATTAGCTTTTTATACTAGCTTTAGTAATCATCTAATGAAGAGGTTATCGGACAGATCTGAAAAGGCCGTTATTACTCTTGGGAGCGAGCGTTGGCTTGTATATGTGGGTTAGGTTCAGCCGTTATGCGGCTAAGCAAAACATCCGTTACCAAAATACTAATATTCTAATTGAGCCATTAGGTGGGAAATTTATGGGCTTAAAATTATATTTTCGAAAGGGCGTGGCGCCACAAAAAAATCTAGTGCTATATTGCATGATGGAGACGGCACGAACCTGCGTTAGTGAAGGTCAAACTGATGAGTAGATTATTCAGTTTTGGCGTCAAGGCCAATTCACCGAACCATCATACCCTATCTGAGCCATCGAATTTATTAGCGAAAAATCGGAACTGAAGCGTTTATGAAAATTATAATTGGTATAAGAATTAATAAGTGAGCGCGTTTTGGTATAACATAAATTTGCTCTCAAACTCAAAGTTGACATCATCTGTAGGTATATGCCACAGGTCATTTTCTAAAAAGAAAATAACCTATTGAAATTTGTTCATGCCACTTACTTTAAGGGCATTTAATCATAAATTTATAATACGCCGCCCGGGTCAGAGCGTTTAACGTTAGCTCCTCAAATCGGCTTGTTGAGATTATTAAATAAAAAAAGAAATAATTGGGATTTGGATAAACACTAAGAACTATGCTACTTAATATAAATCCCCAAAAAAATAATGCTTCGGGAGGTAACTTTGTAAGTTGGTGTGTAATTCTATCAAGGTATGGGTGTCCGCGGGCTATGGTCGTATATCCGACGGGAAAAGGCTAACTTTCGTCCAGTTGAACTTAGAGACACGTTTCTAGTTCTTGATGGGAATAACATAATTAACAGCCTCTACCTTAAGTCTCGTCTTTATACCCAATACAATGGCGAGTATTTTGCATTTGATATAGTCATCGATGAATTTATGCTGAATCTACGGAAGTGCAGCCTCGAACCTATTTTCATTTTTGATGGGTTACATGAGGTCGGTTCCTGTTTCCCCTTAATTTGCCTTTTATTCTGACCTTTAAAAGCTACTTCGTTCTTCATTGTATCAGTTCTCCAAATTAGAAACTATTTTAAATCGGGGTAATGATCGGCTCATCAGGTTAGCCCACCTTCAAGAAGACTCAACAAGAGGACCTGTCCGAGATGGCACTTCGGATGACTTCAGAGTAGACGTAACGCCTTTTCTATCTCACATGACTTCTCTTCGAGCCCTTGAAAAGTGTGGCGCTCGCATTGTTGTAGTCGATTATGAAGCCGATCAGTTGGCCGCCGCTTTGGCGATATACCTCGGGGCTCCTCTCGTTTCCAACGATTCGGACTTTTTTATTCTCGGACCCTACTGGGCTGAAAAGGGCTCTGGATTAAAATTCATTCCTGGTGATACTTTTGACTTTCACTCCCCTTGCCGTTCCGACAAAGGCTTTTACATCTCTGCTAAACAGTACGTTGCTTCTGAGAGTTTTATTTTCCGTGGATTATCTCCTATCCAGCTTCCCCTTTTCGCTGTCCTCTGTGGAAACGACTATATCCCTCCTGGATATTTTAATTCACATCTCCCAGGTTCCGCTCCTCAACAGCGCTACGTTCGACCCACGGGGGCTGCCGCATCGCCCTCTGCAACCGCTGCGAGAAACACCTTGAAATTTCATCGTTTGATTAATTGGCTTTCGGGTTTTGAAAGTGATATTGTTGAACCGGTGGAGAGAATCCTTTCTAAATTCCCGAAATCTGAACGAAAAAGGGCCTCTCGCTACATCTGCGCTGGCCTTGCCTCCTATCATGTTCCTTTTGAGGAACTGGCGGGGTACTTGTCATTCCTCTTTGGGAATTCAATTCCCCCCCCTAGGGTGTCACAATCTCCTCCTGTTCTGACGAATCTCCCCGAAGAAGCCTATGGTAAGCGGGCTCTCCAGGCTCTCTCTATGGGAGAACCGGGCCCTCAATATCTCTCCGTCTGGAATTCTCGACTTTTATGCTCCTACCGTCGTGGACACATCTTAACTGATTCTTGTGATGCACTCTTTGCTTATGGAATCGTCTGTCCATGTGTTGTGGAAGACTATCAAAACAGAGAACCGTTTCACTTATGTAGCCTCCCTCTTCGGTGTTTGTTGGTTGGACTTTTGCTCGATAATTATCCTCCTAACACGTACCGGTTACCTGGAATCGTACGACGTTCTGGCACCTTATCCTTCAAGGAGTATCGTCGCGAAAGCTGTACTAGAATAAATTGCAAAATCGTGTCGTTTGACCATGTGACTCTCCAGGGTTATGCTAGCGGTTTTGCCTTCCTTCAGCAGCATCTCCACCTCCCTGAACGACCACCAATTATACCAATGTGGTTACATGGAATGGCTTGCACGCTCTTTCTATGGGCTCGATTTGACGCTCGTCCTGAATCAGAATACCTAGCAAGTTCGTCAATAGCGCTAGCTGTTAGCGTCTGTGCGGTAGCATTCCAGATGAGGCTCCTGCAAAGCGGTGCTGCCATCGCCGCGAGAGCACGACGGTCCATTGTTCAACAGCTCCTCTCAATTAGGGATAACACTGTGAGGGCAGGAAAAAAAGAACCTTTGAAATTTGCTTACCTCCATTGTATCGCACAGATGCAATCAGTATTGTATTGCCTGTCTGGCCTGATTAATCTTCTCAATGTTTTGATGCCGGAAGGAGCCGGATGTGAAATGGAATTGCTGCCCCCGCAGGTAATGTTCCCTTCTGGATGTTTGGCGCATCACATTGCCTGCCAGCTGGCCACTATTCAACCAAATGACCGCATAGAGGAAGTTACAGATCATTGGCTGCCACGACTCCTTGGACCTGTTGAACCTCAATTCTTGCAGCAGATAAAGTCGATGTTTGTAGGATTGATAAAGTTCGTGGATAGTTGGAAAGCCGCTATGCCGCCGGCTGAATTTCGAGCTCAACGAAGGGATCCACAGTTTCATTCGTTGTCGCAATTCAGACCATCTAACCATCGGGGAAACGTACATCCTTCTCGTGTAACGAAGAGAGCCGATTTAGAAACAACCGTTGAACAAAGTATGCGTGACGTTGGCCTCTGATTTGCAAAAAATTCCCTTCCCATCGTGTTTCGATCTTTTTAGCAAAAGGACTTTATCATCTACAGCGTTTTCATGTTTCAATCGGTTTGGCCTAGGTGATTTGATTGCAGGCGCGTGCAGTTTCCATGTTTCTTTCTAATTAAAGAAGTAGTCTTAGCGGGTAAAATCGCCGAAATGTTGGATCAAATGGATTGGCTGGTGATAGTATCACGTTTTACTACAACATTTTGATATGAATCTAGGCGATCACATATTCCATCATAGATGAGGGTTGGTAGCATCCAACGCTGTTAGCGATAAGCGTAAAAATAAATAGCGTGTGTAGTATATCGAATCTCTTGCTATTGTTATGCGATTTGTAGGTAAAACATTACCGCAAGTCTGGTTGACGTGATGTCGAATCCCCGCAGTAATCCAATCAGGTAGGTTCATTCCCGGTAGACCCATTCTTCAATTCCGTGTGAGGCTTTTAGGAAGAGGGGAGTTCTCGCGACCAGTACAGAGTGCGTAGAAGTGGTTTTCGCTAATGAAGCTGTGAGGGTCCAAAAGTTAGAGTCATATATTAAAGCTTATCAGGTGGCAGATAGGTCAATCGAATTGAAACAGCCACCGGTCTGTCCATGCGTATCTAACTTGTTAACTCTGAATATGTCTTGAGAAAATCAAGTTTACTTAGCTCTCTTTGATAATAACATAGTTTATAGGAAAATGCCTAATTGATGGTGTAGGCATTTTTCTAACGTTACGTCAGATGTACAGAATACTAATAATATTCAAGTATCTGGCCCAGAACTATTCTGTGTGAAACGCATTAGTTGCAAGTAGCCTCACGACATCAGAAAATTGTACTATAAAAATTGGGTTAGAAGCTGAGGCACGCAACATGGAAATGGTCATAAATAAATGCATTAAAAATTTAACTATTCTCTACAAGCAAGTTAGGTGTTAATGAAGAATAATTACCGGACATTCTTATGAAGCCAGAGTCAAGAGGCTTAATTCCTCTGTTCATAAAAAATGCATACATTGTTCAGCTATGTGTACTTACTACTGTTCCTGCGTCTAGTAAACTCAATAACTTTCTTCGGCAATTCTAAACGCAGCCAAGTGTTTCAAAGGCCGTACTGAAAAAAATTTCCGTTTGAAATTTAGCTTCGTTGATTCAAAGCATGGAGCTTAATTTTCTGTATGCACTTGCGAGAACATGCCTGAAAATTGAGTCTATGCTATTACATTCTTTCATGTCAGATGCTAAATTCAGCAGGCTTAAAGAGAACCAAATGTCTAAGGGGAATTATGAAATCAAAAATTTCAGCCTGACTTGTAATGTGTGGCAACTGTGATTACCAAAGTAACACTTATCATAATTCATCTTCACATCGGCGCCATCATCCACTTGAAGCAATAAAGGAGACTTTAATTTCTACACCAATGGATTCGCCGTATGAGTCAACCTAAAATGGTGTAAGACTAAAACGAATGGAATTGTCATAACTTGATGATTGAATCATTTGTGTGACTCCAATTTTAGCTTATGCAGTTGTTGGTATCTCTCTGGCAAATGCTGAGGAGAACAAACGGATGGAATGAAAAAGGCGAAAAAGATGCGACATATCTGAATTAAAATAAAAAGCTGTATTCTAGGAACAGTTTTCAACCGTGGTCAGTAATTTGACCCGGTTACAGGGTGGAAAGTCAATAGAAAACTAAAAGGATTGGTGGACAGGGGTCTTGACTGCACTTTAAATGGGTCTATAGACACAATTCTTATTGCCCTTATCAAGTGCAATGTACCAAAACCTAGTTGAGAGTCAAATAAAGAATGTTACGAATGTTTTCGTTATCAAATTCATTTTAAGAATGCGTTGATCTGCAGGGTATGCAAATCCATGCATTGTGTGAACATTGCACCTATGTGTTTGTTTTGAGTTGCAACTATTCTCGCACGGTCATAAGACCACACACTCACGTAACTAATATGCAACTCCTCCTCTTCGCCGTAGCGACACTTTAAATAGTATCTTTTTTCTGCGGTTTTGTCCATACCGTTTTGCTTTCCGGTTATCCGCGTGCCAAAATCATATTCGTAGACCTGAATTACTAATGGGGAAGTATATATTTCCATTATTTGATTTTTATTAATTATTAATGAAATACTTTGAATACCACTGCAATCACACTTCCGTTGTCATAAATCCATATCCATAGGGATAATATTTTCAATGTCATTCCTCACTTAACCAATATTTTTTTAGTAAACTTTATAGACTATTCCCAAATGAGACCTGCAAGCTAAGTAATTGATAATTGCAACGCATTGAAAAAACGACTTCGGATATTGCACACCAGAATATCATATCCCTGTAATTTTGATACTCTTGGATTGATATAAACACCACGTAAAGCAATCCCGAATTTCAAATAAGGATCAAATATTATGAAAATTATTAGGTATATATTTTGTCAAAGGGTCCTCCAGTTTGGCACCTAACAAACGAATTATAAAATTATTTATTAGATTTCATGTGGGAATGAAGAATATTATATTCCTCCAAGTTACATGCCTTTGGTTAATGCGAGCAAAAGGACTCAAAGCGCAAGGTTAGGTCATTCGAAAATAGTTCTCATTTGAAATTTTTTTCATTTTGATAAGTGTAAAAATAAGGTAAAGTGTTTGCGTTGGCAATCCCCATAGCGAAACATATTTATTTCGTTTATATTTACTCCCTAATACCGCCTTTTAGGAATGACAAGTCTTGCAGTAAAAAGCAAGGTTGGCGTCGGTTTTGTAACTGTTTCTCTAGTATAACGCGGAATTTCGACGCTTTCGCTTGGACAGATCAGCAATACGATCTTTTGAAGATATATATCACGTTGTTGAGAAAGCACATGCATTATATAATGTGAAGTTTATACTCCAGTACGTCGATCCCAAAGAAAGTACCCTTCTTCCCATTAACAACGACAAAAACTGTGAGCGTGCTTTATCTGTCTCTTCCGATCTTCTTAGACTTCTTATCCAGCTCAAGGGTGAGTTTGATTTCCCGCTTACCCATCGAATTTCAGGCGAGAGTTATGGTGAAATTAAAGGGTATAAGGCTCCAGGAACACTTTTCTTGCGTAAAAAACCAGCAGAGCTTGTGCGATCCTTAGGTTCAGAAAAAATCAAACCCGGTCACCAATCCATCATGCTGTGCGATGACTTCCACAAAGTTTCCTCGATTATCGATGATGGAACCGTCCCAGAATGCATGAGAAGGTTAGCTATACTCATGATCTCAACATCTTACAATCATTGAACACTTCTGAATCCGTTGGATTAAACGAGTATAATCGAGCTGTTTTATTAAATAACGAAAATGCTTGATTATTTGCGATAGAGTTCGACTAATTAGAACGGGCTCTAAACCGCTTGGATTCTATATTCGCGATGGATTTAGTATGCGCGCCACACCGACAGGAGTTCAACGTGTTCCTGGCATCTTCATTTCTCGTCTTCTACCAGGAGGTCTCGCCGAATCTACTGGTCTCTTAGCTGTCAAAGACGAAGTCATCGAAGTCAACGGCATCGAAGTTTTCGGTAAGACTCTGGATCAAGTCACGGACATGATGGTTGCTAACAGCTCCAACCTTATCATCACGGTGAAACCCTTCAATCAAAAAACTGTCATCCGTCGCTCGAGGTTCATGGCTCCGGCCCCAACAGGCTCCAGTTTGGGAACCAATGGAGGCACGGGATCACCAAGCCTCCACTCCTCCCAATCTTCGGGTAGACGTCACCCCCCTCATCCTCCTCGCGATTCTCCCAAAATTGTCTCCGAAGTCCCTGGAACCATTGATATCTGATTGGTCGCTTTTGATCTATCTCATGCACAATGAGCCACGCATATCAACCTCAACACCTAATCATTCCTCTTTCTGCGCACCAAGTCAGCTGTTCTCTAGTGCCCTTTCTTACTTAATTGGAGGTTTTCCTGGGGTTATGCTTTAATTAAACCGGAAAAGTACCGTGGTTTTTGAGAATAAAAACATACGATGATGTCCTCGTTCAGATTGAAGGCAGCGGTGTAGGTGTGAATCTTTTGCGTTGGTGTTATTAAGAGTCATTATGCAAGGAAGCCTGAGTTTTCTTGCGCCTATGTAGAGTAGTTTTGCAGTCTCGGGAGACCACTTTTAGTCGTTTTCACTTGCACATCTTATGCAAGTATGTCAGCGCGAAATTAAGTAGGAAAGTGGGCTTTAGCAAGTAATTTCACTAATGAAAGCGGTGGGCAATTGGTGTAGAATGTGAATTTTGCGAGTGAGAATTCGCCCCCAGGAGGGCGGGGTGAGGTTCTTGCCTGGGACAGGCTTTACTACACAGGTCTTCCGCATTACGATGCTTCATGCCTTCGAGGACTTGCCCTTAGAAGGGAAGGTTTTCGGTGATGAAAAGATATAGGGATGGTTGATCAGTTACTTACATAATTAATATAGTTGAGATAGTGTTATGTCTAACACTTTAATGCGCTGTGATTGTATTCATACCGTAGCTAATTATGGGAGACTTGTTCTCTGATCATTCATCAATCTCACCCCTCCAGCGTCTGCATCACCAAAGCCGGACAAAATATCGTTGTCAAAGCCTGTGAATCATATTATCTGAGTGTTTGGCGCTGTAGATTTTAGCAAGTTGGGATTGACATGTGTGCCACATATCTAATGGCCCATTTTGGGCCCTGGTGAGCCTTTAATACTAACTTGGAACGTTTGATTTATGAGATCTAATGTGATAACTAGCCCAAAAAAATCTACAAGATCCTTGATCAAGAAGGGGTAACAATATACAAGCAAGGTGTTTTATACTAAATAGAACCCGCTTGCTCGAAATCCCCGATAAGACGCCTGCGAGTGAAGCATAGCCTGGACTGGACGAAATAGCAAGTTTAGTCATTATTAAACAATAAGCACCGTTTTCCCAGGGTTTGATGCTACAAGCCCAGGGGAATGGGGGCGGATAAACTAATAATCATTGATTACAACTGGTTTGAAAGAAGAGAATGCACGCGGCAATTGATTCAATAAACACTCGAAAGAATAGCAAAAATCTTTCCGAATGGAGACCTCGATCAGAAAGGTCAGATGGTGGTTCCACCCCAAAGGAAAAAGAAATGAAAATTAAGGAAAAATTAATTCGGAAGTAGTCTCTCAGTTGGGATCGCTAAGATTTTAAATTCCATTTATCGAGTTGTCACTTTGCGAGGACTAGAAAGGAATATTTTATCATGTCTGATCTCGCGCAGGACTTTCTGAACCCGCCAGAAAAGCAAGGAAGCGAAGCTTAGTTGGAATCCTTAAAAGAGATACCACCTCTCTCGGACAACTAAGCAATAGTGTCGTTGTCCTTGGTCAGACCGATCACCGGAGACCACCTCACCAGTAACAAGGGCTTACACTAGACCTTTAGCAACTTAAGAAACCAAGAGCTGTAGTGGTTGAGATGATTATAAATATCCTAGACAGTACTTGTCTGAATATGACCAAATGTACACTTTCCCTTTGCGTTATTTATGATTTTATGATCTCCCATTACCTTAAACCATATTGACGGGTTGTCCTCGAATAGCACAAGTATCGTTAAATTTTGGCCAAATATTTGATGGCTCAAACATCACAAATTACTTTCAATTTAATAAATTCACAATTAGAAAAATATAACAAAAATCTGTTCACTTATTTTCACTCCATGCCAAAAGATCGGACTCGCGTGTCAGTACTTATAGCATTTCGCTGTGTCAACTGCAAAGCAGAAAGCCTAAATTAACATAATAAATCTCGAACATCTGTCTTGAAACAAATCGTATTATTAGGTGTTCAAGACTATTTCTAGCATTCCAGGTAGGTTTAAGTTTTGAATACGGACGATGTTAATGATTATAATGACTAAAAGGCGGTAAAATAAAGATCGGCTCAAATAGCTCAGACGTTCATGTATTAAGACTAAGAAGAATGGTGGTCGTCTCGAGAGCAGTGGTCCTCAAAGGGATCACTGAGGACACTTACTTCGTACTAAGACGAAGTCCGACAGAGATTGTGAGCGACTTAACTTCAATTGCTCCAACAGTGACGAAATGGTGAAAAAAAAATTATTCGCTGTTGCTTTCATCGCATACCGAGATATTGCTGGCAACTGATCTAACTATTTAAAATCGCACCCAGGATTACTTATTAAAGGTTTAATGCCGGCAGACTGAAGTTTTCAGCAAGAGAAAGACTGTGAGCATTGTTTTATAGTATCAATCCTGGCGGCTACACTGCTTCAAGTGAATTAACTTACTTTGGAATGGGCATCTGGAAAACTTCATAGAGTTTAAACTTAGTGGATGCATCTGAAAAATCAGATAATATTGATTTCCCAGAATTCATCAGACTTAAAAGAATTGTTTCCTATTATTTCTAAATACACTCATTCACCCGAAGTTAGCTTCTCGAATTCAAACAGGAATCAAAATAAAATGGATCGGGCTAACATACGATGCTTTCGTTGCAATCTCTACAGTTCCATCCGGATTTTGAGTCAAGTAGCCTAGACTAGGTAAATTTTATTGATCAAGGTGACGGAAAAAATTGATCTATCACTTGGTTAGTACCTAATATCAAGACATTATTTTGTTATTTTAAATCAGCCATGCCATTTTTGACATAAATGGGATTGGTTTCGGTTAATGCAAATTATAAATTGATCAGTCAGTCGATCAAACTCTTAAAAAATTGATTATTTTTCCACTTATTTCGCAAGCATTTTCCTTTCTCATCCATGGTTAAGAAGAGTCTTCAGCATTAATGGTCTTCATGGGCAGTTTTCTGATACGGTGACCGGAGCTGAGAATTCTGGTTTCATCACCTTGAGGTAGGGAGTCCCTTAAATTGATCCAAAATTTACATTTTTTCATAAGGAACTAAAAAGGCTCAAAAAGTAAAACAAGTTAATCGTGAAACGATCTTTAAGGTCTTGTTTGGCTCTAATTACTGAAGTTTCAACTTTTACCTTTTTAAAGTAATTATGATAGTGAATAGTAAATCTATCTACGCTCAGGGGTTTCGAAATTCAAAAACATTTCAAAATAAATTTTTCGGTCACAATATACACATTTTATATTATATAAGTGTACAAATTACAAAGTGCGATTTCATTATCAATCCAGAATGCTACATTTTTACGGTGACCTCGATATTGCGAATTTAGGGGCACCTGCTCACGGTAACTAATCCATTAAAGTGCTGAAGTGCACAATGGATTAAGCCTCCTGTAAGTGAACCATCTCTCAAATTAATAACGGGTTTCTGTGTGTAGGTTTTTCACTCGTGACTGTATAAATACATAACGTCAATCAGTAACTGAGATGTCCCTTTCTTTGTCGCGGTAATATTTTGCATATATTAAGTCTGCTTTCATATGACGAAATCAACACGTTCTGCACTTTAGGAACCAAATCGCAGTTAATATGTGCAGTCTGTAATTTTTCGAATGTTTGATTCACTTGCATTTCCATTATTTTCTTGATATTGCATAACAACTGGTTATTGTTTGGCTTCAATGCTTTAAAGTACGTAATGAGATAAGCTTAAAAAAGGGTTCTAGACATTTTTAAATCAATGAGGTATAAATCCTCATCAATTGTTTCTTCATTGAACTACCACATTAGGTCGGATCCCTGAGAATGAGTGAAGAACACATCTTTAAGAGCAAATCTTGGTTTTACAGGGCCTGAAGCCCTTAACTATTCGGTTAGGCGTAAAAAAATCCATCGACTGTCGTATCTTCATCGACATTACCGTTCATAACCTAACATTTTTTGAGTTTCTTTGTTCATCTCGTTAACTTGGACTCCATAACAAAAGTTTAACTTCTCTAAGGTCAGCATTCGTGTTACATTATTGTCCGACAAAAATGAAAAGTGTAAGGGATTTTCTCCATTAGAGTGAGGAGTCTTTCAACTCATAGAATTCGAATACTCGACAATATTAACCCATTCTGTTTCGTTAAAGAATCCACTTACCATCCATTTGGTTAGAATTTTTGGCTCTTTTAGTGACATCCCAGATTTCTCTCATGTCAAAGCGGTTTGCTTTGATGTTGACGGTACAGTTTGCCCAGACGAGGGGATTGATGAACTAGGTGAATTCTGCGGTAAAGGAGAATTCGTGAGAAAAATGTAAGACTTTTTGGTAGAATCATAGTTATTTAAAAATGGCTTTATTTTCTTATCAGCTATTAAAATCCCTTGTGGACGTTATTAATTTTCTCATTTCATTAAAGAACCAGAGAGGCAATGGAAGGTAAGATACCATTTGAAGAATCTCTGGAAAAGCAGCTGAATGCGATTAAACTAACCCGAGAAAGGCTGGAAACGTTTTTGGCTACCAGTTCTCTAAAACTCACCAAAGGCGTCGAGTAAATTTTTTTTACTTTCTTCTTAAACATGTAAATTAACTAGCAAATCAAATCTCCAAAAAATTGAATCAATATTGAGATCGAAATCGATAAATACCAAGTTCTCTTATTGAAAATAAAAAATATTGGCCGAATAATATCGCTTATATCAATAGAAAAAAGCGAAGTCACTAAAGGCTTTTTCATTCAGAAATATACTCAAGTTAAACTTTAGTTCCGCACTTCATTTATTAAGTTGAAGCTTGCGCATGTATACTTTGCTTCTCAGAGACTTTGATTACGCCTCTTCTTGTCTTCAGTGCCGCAGCACTCTCTGTTGAGATCTAATGGAACTTATAATGAAGTCTCTCTAGAGACTTGTAGTAATCTCGTCTAAAATATCGATGGCACTTTTTATTTTGGCCAAATATACTCATACTGTCAGCACGCTGAATCTCCATGTTGTCATGCACTTATCTTTCGGTCAATTTTGTGGCTGGTGTTATTGGACTGTATTGAGCCAGTCTTCCCAGTCAAAGTCCACTGGCACTGCTAGATAATTCTTTGCGGTCTGTTTGATTTGTGCTAGCCACTACTTTAAATCTGCTCCCTTCTTAGATCATATCTAGCAATACTAAGGAACTTTTTCAGCCCAATTTACCCCTCCGGTTGCACTCCATTAACTTACTATCTTGTGCAGATCACGTGTCCCATAGTCCACTTTTCACCTACCTCTGAAGTGATACGGTCATTCGTTTACATTTATATTCCATCCACTCTCGCTAGATCGTATTTTGATAAAACCAGGAGATTCGCAGGTTAAGGGCTAAGTTAACGCGGATCCATCTTAAGACCCGCTTATTTTGTCAGAGATTGAGGAGCCAAAAAAGTTACACATCGCTAATAGGCATCATCAAAATTGCTGATTCAGCCCTATTTTTGAAAGAGATACCAAAACTTCAAAGACTTGAATTCCATAAGCCCGCGAATTCATGCTCTGAATGTTCTTATCTGGCCTATCTTCGAAAATTCGTTACCAGTGACATTGCTCGCAGGTTGCGAAATGTAAAACACCCTTCTTTCTCTCTTTGCACCAGTCATTCGAAAATAGACCAGTGGACTTGACTTAGAGTGAGGTTTTCACAGCCTCTTTTTAATTGAACTAATAAAACCAGAATGGTCCTTTTGGAAATTCTCGAGTACTTTGCCAAGGCTGAATCTAGTGTGTAAGACGTTTTCCTTCTAAGCTGCACAGAACAGAAATCATTAGACAATAGTTCCAATTAGGTGATACAGTAAAGGTCTTCCGATCTTTTTCTTATTAAGTGTGAGTCCACAGCTACTAGGCTGTTTTGATGGCAGAAACCGAGAGCTGTGTCGCATTTTCTGACGCTTTTTCCAATGAGAGAAGGATTGATTAGATTGCGTCAGTGCCCAGCTATCAGGTAAAATCCCAATAGAGAGGACTTCTGAGGTGACGTACTTAGGTGCTTCTAGGTCTCTATGAGTTCCCAGTAGAACTTCTCCCTTTCAGAGCGTGACGATTTCGTTGGTTGATTCACAACCAATGTTGCCTGCAGTAACACCTACTAATTTGCAGTTTAGACAAATCAATGTGCTAATTCTCTGATGAAATTCGACGACTGAAATTAACCAGAAACGAATAGTAGCCCGAGACCATCTGGGTCCTTCTCTAGAATGCATGTGTCTAAATTTGAACTAGGGCTGCAGGTAACTTCACTTATTTTTAGTTATCGGGCCACGGTTGGAAGCAAGCATCGAAAAGCGTGTCGAAGAAATTTTTAGCCTTGTAGTCAATGCAGGTCAACAGGATTTAAACAGGCACTTTTGATCTGAAATTGTTTTTTTTTTGAATAAGCTGATTCCTATATATTGTTCTTTAAGATGTCTCTTTAAGTCTCTGCGAGCAAATAAAGTCGACATATACCTAGTTAGTGGAGGGATTTTCGAGTTGGTCAACAGAGTGGCTCAAAATCTGGGCGTTCCCGAAGATCATGTCTACGCAAATAAACTAATCTTCGATGAGATTGGTAAGTTCATTTTGATTCGATTAGCATGGTAGCTTCTATTATTTGAGCATACCTATCCAATTGTGTTTCTCAAAAGCGACGGGGCTTCTTGAGACGGTCTATTCAAAGTACCAGTGTCTATTTGATTAATGTATTATAAGTAAATTTATTGAACAAAAAGTGCCACCTAATGAATGCGAGATAGCAATGAGAAGCTGCTGATTCGAACTAACTTGTACTGGTAGCAAGTATGAAAAGTTAGTCAGTACCACTTTATTGCTTTAAGAGCCAGAATAGTTATAGGAACTACCGTTAATTCCCTAAGTGTGGGGTCCGGTGTTCGTTTTCAAATGCTACTGAATATTACCTCAATCAGACTGAAATGTGCATGAAATGAAAAATAAAATCAAATACCATACAAATCTAATGAAAGCAAAACGCTTACTTTCGAATTCCTAGAGATCTTCCACTTAAATTCGGCTACACACGCCTGCCGAATAAATATGTGTATACTAGCTTCAACCGTCATCATGATCTCGTAAATAGACCGCCATTGGCTGAAATTCCCGAAAAGTTGAAAGATCCGGGATAATGCCATGAAAGTTATGGTGATATGTGAATGAGCCCGCTTCCAAACGTTTAGTTCATTCGATATACTAGCGCTTCTAATTTATGAACCGGTTACACTTGGCACTTTTTTCTCTGTTCCATTGCATTTGTAGTTCAGTGTTAGGAAAACCTTAAGGTAGGCGAGGGGTTGTTCATTTTTACGAACTCTACTATTTACGGCATTCGAAGTAGAAAAAGAAGTCAACTTGAACAAAAAAATGAATCTTGAACCAAATATTGACTGACTGCTTATCAAAATACCTTTGCAATATAGTTCGAATCAGTTGATCCAAACTGTGATCTCGCGTTCTCAGCTAAACAGGCTAAGTTATAAGAATCTACGGTTTGTACCGACTGAATCTAACAGAGAGCTTTTGGAATTCCATAGAAGTCTGTGCAGTGGTCTTTCATTCTTTTATGAGATTTTCTACAGATTAACCTAGGCTTAATGACATGTCCATGCGAGACCCATCGTTTGCCATCAAAAACTACCCTCAGATACAAAATGAGCTTGATATGCTGCAGAGCGTCCAAGGACTAGCAGGGGATATTTATTAACTGAATTGGGCTTCGAAACTACAACAAAGTACAGTCATACGGTCGCCGACGTGGACTATATAGATGTGCGTACTGTGTTTATGATTCGGCAGCTTGGAGATGTGTCGACAGAGGCTTCATATACCTCATATGGCCAGTTGAGTTCAAGCGCGGAAATTTCAGCAGGCCGTTCGACGGCATTGTCTTATAAACAATGTGATTATTTTGACGTTCTATTCGTATTGACTAAGTCCTTAATGAATTACTTATTGCCATTTGATCAGGTAATGTGATTGATTTCGACCGTACTCAGCCAACTTCCCATTCGACAGGGAAAAGTGAAGTGGTGGCATCGTTGAAATCAAAAATGAACCCTTTTGACGGTGTTTTAATGGTTGGTGATGGTGCCACTGACGCCGCGGCCTCTCCCCCAGCCGATGCTTTCATTGGATTTGGAGGTGTATACGAAAGGGAATCTGTCAAATCCGTCGCTAAGTATTACTTCTACTCCTTCGAAGAAATTCACTGTTTCTTTGAAAAGACGGGCCTCATCCACACTACCAGCTCAATTGCCGCATGATTATCTCTTGCCCATTTACATTTCAGTAGAAATTATTTTGTACTCAAATTGAGTTTCGGATTATTGCCATTTTTAATTTGCATTAGCCCATTCTGTTAAAAGATAAATATATTTCTTCATGATAAATGCACAAAATTAATATGAAATCCTTTAGCAAGTTGATGCTCAAGTTTTAAAGCTGCTCAAATCGCAATATTTCAGTCCAAATAGAACGTATCCTAAATAATTTTTGTCATCGGTTATGATACAAATAGTCCAAAAAAGTTGAATTCTAATGATTTTGAATTTAGCGGAAAAGACGAAATGGCTATCGATGCACATTTTATCGGTGGAAAGCTGAAAATAATATGAACAGAAGAAACCTCTCGGATAACTACTCATCAGTCTATGATGAATTAAGCAAAGCCACAAAAACGTTGCACACATTATTGTTGAATGAAACGGTGGCGGTTTTCAGGTCGGGTACACGAAATTCGGGGTACAAGTTGACTCATTCAGAGTGAGTCAGTTGATAGTATCTGTGTCGGGATTAAACTCACATCGAGTACCCTTACTTCCCTGTATTTGCTCATTCGTCTCTTGACTGTTGAAAACATTTCATTATTTGTAGTTTGTAATGTATACTCTCTCAACAAACGTCAATGATTTAAAACAAAAACTGCATGGACCTCATCTCCCGAATGCCTATGCAGAGAACCATACTACTTCGCCTTGTTAATATATGTATAGGCGCTCGCTTTTATGGTTCGAATACTCGGATAAAACAAATATTAACCAATTAAATACCCAAAGCAATGACTGCCAATGGAATTGAAACTTTACTTTTCGATGAGAGTCTCAAATATTTTTTGGCCTTCTCATGATTAAATATGAGATACGCATAAGTCTCAAACTTTCAAGGGCTGTCAAAAAGCAAAACATGACCCGGAGCATAATATCACTCAAGTCCACTGATGATCTAGCTACAAATGACTCCCTTTGAACAGTTATTGCCCCCTTCCTCAAGCACATCAAGAGCTGGCAGCCAAGAGCTAATTCTAATCATGAGATTCAGTCGACTGGTTACCAGTTCTAACATAGTACCACCATGGTAATGGGGTTTGGCGCCCAAAGAGATATGGCCTTTTCCAACCATCAGACGGGAAATAAGAAGAGGCAGTGCGAAGAAAAGAGATAGTCTAGGAATGGGTACCTATTTCTTAGTCGCTTCAGACTCGTATTATGCGTTCTTGATTAGTAATAAAGAGCAGACCTGGAACCGACAATTTCTAGCTCTGAGGATGAGAACGGTACTACAGAAATATTGCAGTTATAATTGTCCTCAATGATGTTTAAATTGATGCGCCCCGAAATCTGATGATATGAGCTACAGTAATCTCTTTGCAGACAGAAAGTGCTGACTCAAATGGAATCGACATTAACAGCATTTGATTTTAATAAACTTAAAGTATTTGTGTTTATTTTCGCTCATAATGTTGCCCTGTAATGGATTCGCATGATAAGGCTGCTCAATACTGAGCCACTCTGGCTAATACTTTGCCTAACTGAACAAATTTTGCTTAATGTACAATTGGATTTTACTTTTATGTTTTGATCTTTTGTTTATAGATTTGGTTGCTTATGGATGATGGAAGTGTATTCATTTGGGAGTTTTCTAATGGTCTCATCCAAGCAATTGACTGCGCCAAGAGCTGATAGTCAACAGTTTCTGTTCTAATTAGTGCCAATAATTATCGGCCATATAATGACACAAAAATAATTAAAATTAAGACGAATGGTAAGAAGCTGGTGAGTAGTAGGTATGTACAATGAGGAGAAGATGCTTGATTCCCGATACCCCAACAGAGTGGCGGAGTGCTCACAAAATGTAAAGATTGTCACTACTCGGGGTCTTTGAGTTCAGGGTTCGTCGATAGGCTCTTTTAAGAATGCCGAGGAGTATAAAAATGAGAAGTAAGAGCGGAAGAATAATCAACACTTACAGTTCTGATGAACTCAATCTTTCTGAATATTCGTAGAACTGAATCAGGACGTAACCTACATGGACGTAACCTGATGATGTAGTTGCTTTGCCAAAGCAGGACGTGATTTATAAATTAAAATTTACAATAAGCTGCGTTGTTACAATGCCCTGATAAATTTACGATTTTGCTAAAAAACAGCATTTGGAATTTGGGCCAGTTAATGAATGTTGAACATCTATCGGTGTTCAGCCTGGTTCTACACTAGTGATTGCTGTAGCTGTTGAGAACGTAACGTGGTGAATGCATAATTCTCATTCATTCGTATTGCACAATTATCAAGCATGAGCGATCATTTTTCTTCACAAAATGGACGTCAACTTTGATATGTCTACCCGTGATAGCTAATTCTTACGATAATTGTGCTATTTGAAGTCCTTAAGCATGCCATACTTTAATCTCATAGTACATGCTGTTCACTCGTGATTGAGCAGATTTATAAACCCAATCAAGCAGCACGGTTGCTTCATCTGATTGAAAAGACACTTTCTGCATGTTTAACACAAACATCATTCTTACGATCATTTTATTTGAAGTACTTGCCGATTTTGTGATTTTATTAACATGTGATTTGGATTTCTTTTAATGGTCCAACATTTTATTTCAACAATAAACTGGATAGTTAAGAGCCTGTTAAAATGTCCACAATAGTATCATGAATGATGTATTTTCGAGCTTTTATTAACTTCATTCAGTTTCGTTGAGTAAATCCATCGCCCACTAGATCTAGAAAGAGCATCATTGTTTTTGAAACAGTAACTTGTAGATTTCTTGAGCTCAAATGAATTTTTCACCACAGTCGTTCCTCCTCCACGGTAAATACATGTCTTATTCAGTTCGAATACTTATGATTGAAGAACTGATAGAGGCATTTGTTTTTAAACTATTACTAGGTTTCAAATGGGTTAAAGCAGGCTTTTGACCAAATCGCGAATACAATTTTCAACCTGTTCATCATCTTATTAGCTTATTTTCGGTTTTTCAATATTTTTATTTAGAAATATCATACAAATTTTGGATTGGGGTCTCTAGAAACTTCGTAGTTTCATTCTGTGGCTTGAACCTTGGAGTAGCTAAAAGCATTCAGCAGTGTTTGATCAAAAAAAAATAACAAGAACATTGAACCGAGACACCCTTTTGCGAGGTGTCCACTCAACTTATTCAAATAGCAGCGATTCCTGTCAACGCAGATGCAGAAAATTTTTGTTGGTTTTAACAAATATCCACACCTTATTTCAATGAAGATTAATATGCATTCAGAGCTAATACAGCCAGCAAAAGGCTCCAAATCTTGCGATAAAATCAGAACTTGGCAAAGCATGGAAGGTTTTCAAATAACATAGGCAAATAATCATTGGCAGTTGCAAACCCATGAAATGTTAGCTATTTTAATCAAAATACTAGCTGTATGGATTTCACTGCTCAGTATTCGATAAAAACCAGACACAACCCTGAGGCCACTACAGTGGAGATCCATTGGGATCAGAGTGAGAGATTACTTCTTAAATACCGTTAGGGATGTCACACCGCGAACTGCAAAGAAGATTTTAGTTTTGGATAAAAATCAAAAAAATTCCGTGGATTAACAACAACAAAATTTAAATTTTCTAACCACAATCAAACAGACGGATTCAGAAATGTCATAATGAAGACAATGCCAAAAGTTGACGCTGGACCTGGCGTGATCATTAAATCCAACAGGATCTCGCAAATACTCCGATATTTTAAGTCAATAGCAGTTTAAATCAAAGTGGCCAGCTCTTCCACCTCGTCATTGAAATCCATTGTTTTGCAATCTCGAATGACAATTTTGTCTGTACTAGTCCACGCAATTAAGATTTGACCGCAGAATCCAAATTCCAATGCCTTTAAGCAGCGGCCGTTGGTTTTGCAGGTCAAACCGTATTCCGCTCTAAACACCCAGTGAATTTCTCGACTGCGAAATCGGTGGAGCTTGAGCCGAAACGCATTGATTTCCTCCGATCAGTGGTCCACACAAAATGAAAAGCTCCCACTTTAGTGGAAGAGAAAACCTAACGGGAACTGGTGTACACACTGATTCTACTATCGATACCAATAATCTTGAAGGAACTAATACACATCTCAGACCTATTAGACATTTATTTACAAAAAACCTCGAATACCGCGAATTCCTGCTGAACTCGCGTGGTTCCTAAAACCTTAATGGAATCCCTTTTCCTTCCTCCATTCGATTACCGGTTTTTCTCCTTAAAACGTACAGGTTCTATTTACTAGCATTCTCCAAAGCAATGAATGGGACTCCAGATCCTCCCGCTGAAAATCAGCTGTTGAAAAGTTCAACTCTATGTTGAATTTCGGCACCCCAATTCTTAAATGCAATCTTGAGCAGCCAATCAGTGATGCGGCCAGCGCATGTAATCTTGCGGATTGTCGCGGTTATTCGCTGAACCCTTCCCGCTGTCTCAAACAGAAAGTGCAGCTACCTCATAAAATTCGTACCTCTAAAAAACAGGCACTGTATTAACATACTGAGAAAAGTAACTCCGTAAGTTATTCTACGTTCGGTACTTTATGCTGTTGACCGATCGTAAGTGAAGGTGCTTCATTGTTCTTCAGCAGTGGGCTTATGCTTTGACATCATGTGCCACAGAACATTGGAACTCATTCAAGCTCCCAAGATGAAGTGCCTCACTTCGAATCACCGAATGTTCATTGAAGATGTTGGTCCTGTGAATATCGCAGTTGAAGAAAACTGGCCATATATTCAAGGTTTCCATTTATGAAATAAAGAAGGCAACAAAGGATCCAGTTTCGAAAGTGCCCATCAGATAAGTAAAACTGTAAAATTCATATTCAAAAACTTGGCATTCATCGACAAAGCTGAAATGCTAAACGATTCCACTAAATCTAATAAAAATAAATCTCATAAAATTGAGGGTCCGAGGTGTACAGAATCGTAGAGTTAATCGTTCGTCGATTTCCAATTTATGAACGTATTTTGCCAGTTCCATTAATACCATCTCTCATTCAACACGATTGGAAGTCTTTCTGCAAGCCCAACAGACATCATTCTACCATTTAGTATTTCGATAAAGTCTTTGCGACGCAACGCATCCTAGAAACCCTAATCTGAAAAAAAAGAGTACAAACGACAACTACGAAAGTCCAAGAATTTCAAGAAATATCCATCTGGTAGAATTACCATGCCAACCCGAATAGAATCAATGAATCGAGAGATTCTTGGACGGTTCTAAAGGGGTTCCACTGAAATCGAAGAGAAAAGAAATGGAGTTATTCTACTGAACAACTAAAATTCACTTCTAGCATGAGAAAAATAGTCTTCCAAAGTTCTTGAGGGGGCAAAAACTGGAATTGTCAATATGTATATCTTGAAAAAAAAAATCCAGGTCCTAGTGTACACTCATGATTTTATGGTAATAATATAATGCTAGAAAAATATTGAAGGAAATTCAAGAGCTATGGAACGTTCTTATTCATTTTCTCAGATATTACTGTGGAATGTTGGATTTCTCCCGCGACACCAATGGTCACCTGATGCTGATGATGATAATAATAATAGTAATAATAATAATAATAATGATGATGATGAAATTAGAGGGTTCAATATCAAACGTGAAATTATGAGAAGAAATGAATATTATCCAACTTCTCAACTCTTTAACTAGCTTTATTTAGTAGCGTTTAAGGAATTTAGTCACATTCATCACTCAGAACAAACGAAGAGATGGAAGTAAAATAAACTTAAAAAGATACTTCAAAATATTGGCTCAAGTAAATGGGACTCACAGGAGATGGGTTCTTATCTCATAAAACTCCCCGCTCGAGACTTAACAGTAAAATGCACTCTAATTTAAATTTTTTTTTGTAATTACTAAGCAATGTTCAATATTAATAAAATACTGGATAGTGGCAATGTTGGTATTTGTTCGCTAAAAAATTATATTATTTAAATTAAATCAGACATTGCATAAATAAGGAAAATATCTTTATTTAAATTAAAACCTTTGATTTCTCAAGAATTTTCTGGCCCTCTACCGGCAAATAATGTTTCCAGACGCCATGTTTACATAACTGAGCTGATCCACAATAAGAACAGCATGTTCACAATTCTCCACTCTTTTCCTTCAGTCATCACCAAACGATCTTAGGTTAATTTGGTTTAAGAACATGGTTGCAAAAGTATTCATTTAAGGAGTTGAATATAACCAAGCGGCTAAATTAATTCTAAGCAGAAGAAAGTTCGGGATGCTATCTGCGTTCATTGTTTTGATCAGAACCTGTAAAGAATATGAAATAAAACTTTCAATTGGAAAGCATAGGAAATTGTGATTTCCATTTTGTGACGACATTACGATAGTCTGATGATTGATGAAGATGCCATCAGCCTCATCGCCCTTCATTTTACATGCCTTTAAGTCCTTTTTCGAAAGGAATTGGGTTGAAATTGTATCAAAGTGCCATTTTTATTTTCTACGAGTAGAGGAGCTTGATTTAGGTTTCAAACGTAATTTGTCGCCTCCATAGTCATATTAGTTATCATAATTTCCGTCAAAAACGAGCCGTAGAGGAGTAAATTTTAGTTGAAAAAGCTAATTCATTTGAACTACAAAACATCTTTTGGATGAAAATCTGTCCAATTTCATTAAATATTAAAGCTATTTTGGTTAAGCGCTTTATATTTTAGATTCGAAATATTGCAAACTACATAATTTTGGTTCAAATTTTAGCGCCTTCACAGTTTTTTGCTATCTTTTGCCATAGAAAAATCACATCTAACAGCAAGCGTTAATTGGTTATCGGAGTTTATTTCAGGGGAATAATGATGGAAACGGCGTAGGAGCGGGAACTCGTCAATAAAACTGCTGATTTGTTAAGTACTTTCGTAGAATCTATCAACGTTCCACGATCCACAGATTTTTATTGACGTTATGCGAATATTTGTCTTTAGCTTGGGCACTGAATTTACGGATACAAGATGATTCATTCGAGGTGATTCAAGCGATACTATCTGTGCCATTCCATGGGTAAGTGCAGCCGTAACGTCGCACTTAATGACCAGCAAATTAGTGACATTTAGTGTGTGCTCACTAACCTCTTGTCTAAAACTAAAGTGTCTGGCATAGTGCCTATTTGAAAAGTTAACAATCGGTAGAGGAGTCGCAGTTATACTGGCTGAATGTCACTATTGCATTTAAATAATTTCAACACAACTTCGGAGTTTCTCACTTTTCAAGGGCAAAATCAATTACTTTTGCACGAGGAAGAATCAAAAACCCAATCTCGGACTCTGTCCTCATTAAAACCGACCATCACTTCATCCTGTTTGAACGGGATCACTTGTGAATTTAATACCGCCGATGTAAAGGGAGCCGATGGCTAAGAGATCTCTAGTCATTTGATCCAATTTACCAGCTTATTTAGGCCCATGTCTATGAACACCATTGGCAACGTCGCAGTTTTCGATCAACGGAAGAGTTTCGGTGAAAATGAAGCTCTCCGGTTGAAGAATGGGACTCTGGGCAAATGAATGAATGCTCGAACAGAAGGAAAATGGGATTTCAGGTTAGAATCTCAAATGCCTTACGAACGCAATCCAAGGGACTCAAACCAAACTGATAAGCTCTTTATTGCTCTCGTATTCGATGGTACATAAACTTGAAGAGTTAATCTGCTTGATGCGTAATTAGACGCTGCTCTTAATTACTTAGCTTATGTTTTGTCTCTAGAAATAGTGCGATCAGTTGTAGCTGCTAAACACACTGGAGACGCGGAGAATATCCATGGCGTGACTGATTCAATCACGACGACTGAGTCTGCGAGCACTGCTGTCTGCTAATGCAAGCAAGTATTAGCACAGATCGTGCTCAGACTGTGTCAACTCTTGTGATTTTAGAGACATCAAAGCAGTTAATTATAAGCATTTGGAGAACTCGTATTTTTCATCATTGTAACATCAAGTTACTATAACTTTAGTAAAGAAGAAGCAGCCGAAAATTTAACGGATTTACCTAATGACTAGTCAAAATAGAAGGCAATTTTCGCTTTTATTGCCACCCTGAAAATATTTCTTCTATTCAGGTCTTTTTCCATGTTGGCCAAGTAATCAAAAGTGCTGGAGCGTTGATTTCTTCGAACTTCCCGAGGAACACTCAAACCTCGCTCGCCTTTTCGTCGTTTGTTTTATCCACGCCAGTAGACTAATACATGAAGTTGCCTTTTAATAAGATCTCTGGTCAGGATTTTTGAATGCTGCAATAGTTCTTAATTAACACATCTGCGATGGTTTTTGACTGGTGGCTGTTTAAACGTGCCGGGATTTGTTAGTCCAAGTGGAGACAGTTGACCAGAGACTCTCGACTTTCGCCAGCAAGTAGAAGGTGCGATAAATGTGATCATTGAAGGATCGCAGGGTGCACGGACTGGACAAAAATATGCCCTGAATGGAGTACCAAGTGTGGTCTAACCTGCTCTCAGCCTCCTCGTGGTGACCACCGGTAACCCCGGGGGTAATTCTGGAAGCTAATGAGAGGGCGGCCGGGTAAGACCGATCACCCACCGGACGTATAAATTTGGATAATGCCAGCAGAAGTACAACTTTGCATAGCCTGGTAAATGAGGCACGACGTAAATACCTGGATTCATGGTCTCAAACTGGACTGTGGAAAGTGCATGCAGGTAGCAATGAGTGAAATTGCCGCCAGAGAGTTGAAAAGACTTCTGGAAGAGGTTTGAAGGTTGTCTGTCCTTAACGGTGTCGAGGACGAACGAGGTGCTACTACGAAGTTGGAATGCTACCTGTACGATGAAACCATGCCAGATAAGTGGCCAGAAAACCAAAGATGTCAATTAGCGCTTTTACTGTGTTCTGTGTTAACTGCTGTGCGCTACTTGTTGTAAAAGCTATTTGCACTTCTGCTGTACTCCCTCTAAGTCCTTGGAACTTGCCCTAATGGATGGGGAGTAAATAAAAAAATTCAAGTGTAGTGTTGAGGTGGTCGTTGAGTAGAGTCAGTCGAGGCATGTGAAGTAGTGGGAAACACACTGCAATGGCTCTTTTGGATAAGTGGGTGACCAATCGACTAATACCTGCAAAGACGTGTTTGGGACCCCAAAAAAGTGAGCAAGTGGTAGAGAGCGGCCACTGTTGAATTAATAAACAAGCAACCAGATTTGCAATAAAAGAATGGGGTAAAAGGGGCTAGACAATATCAGAAGGGGAACTAGTGTCCAGTTTTGATGAGCTCGGATAACCCAAGCACCTACAAAATTAATACTATCACTTGTCTTACGCAAGCTTGTCGAACATTTATAATAATGGCTATTTAGCTCTTCGAACTTAAAAAAGAAGGGTTTACATTTTGGCACCCAATTTTAAAGTTATATCCCTAAGTTAGCAAATTTCCCAATACGAAGAGTTGAAGATAATAAATTTTTGGTATTTTGTTCACAAACTCAAGTGCAGCGACAGCCAATAAAAAGCAGAAGCCTTTTAATTGTAAGGAATGAGAAAAATGTGTCTGGAGTTCAAGAACCCACTTTGATTATCCTGTTGCGCAGTCCCTAAATTGCAACGCTGAGCACCCGTTTTCATTACTCTTGTGTACTTGAATTTAAATTACCTCTATTTGGTTATTGACGAAAATGTACGAAAATTATATCTTTACAGTTGAGCAAATTATCAATTTTAATTGCTTCGGCAGATGGATGTATGTATTCGATTCCTTAGAGAATATTCTTGGCACTGCATCACGTATCTGCCTGCGATAGAGAACATCAAAGAAGGTCTTCCCTGTTTGAGCATAACTTAGTAGTTGACAGATGCAAGAGATTGAAGAATAGTCATTACTAACAGGAGAATCGTCCGACCTCAGAAGTTCAAGTTTTTCGATGGCATTCACTTGGGTAAACAGTATCTTGTGTCCTATCGACGACCAGTCTTCTGGGAGAACAGATTATCTGCATTCATCACTATTTGGTTGAGTTACATTTTTATCTTACGTATGGATTGGGAATGAAGAATTCAAAAACTGATTGGGGAACCTGCTTTTAACGGCATATTTGGAAAGCATCCGGCATCAGCCAGAGGAAACACCAATTTCTCGCTTATGTTCGGCTCGAAGCCTCGAGTTTCCGCCGCACTTTTTGCCGGTCTCAAATTCAGCCTCAAAACATTGCTGACTTGTACCTGAAAGACCACTGTTTTCCAACTTCATCAAGCTGATCCTTAGCAGCTCAGACTTTGTGGAAAGGTATGTCTACAACGTTGAGTGGAATCACTAGATCTGTAATGCTGTTCAATCGCCGTTATATAGAAAGCCCTACAGTGCCATTTCTGAGTAGGTTTGTGTTCAAGCAAAAGTTGAAAACATTCTTCGCAGCCCTTTGGTGGGGTACCCAATAAAATCACGTTCTCATAGCGTGTACCATTTGAAAGACCCATTGCAATACCTGATGGTCAATCGATCATTTTGAATTACTTGCACAGAACCTCATTGCTTACCAGAACACTCATTTAAGTTTGTTTCGTGTTTCTATTCAAGCCCGTACTGGAATCGGTTATCTTTCAATTCCAATCTTCAAAAGAGAAATGATTCTTTGTTGCCTCTAATAGGGAGCCCTTCATTCGATCATCCTAACTCGGCTGGTGATGCCAATCACTGACCGTGGGCTGATAGACTTCGGATCGGATTCATATGAATGGTCAACACTAGGGCGTAAAATGCGTATTAATCTCATAGAAAACGGTTGAACTGTTCCAAAGTTAGCTAGTGCACCAGTTCATGCTCACATGAATATGAACTGATTGGTTTGTAAGCTGTCATTCAAAATATCTATTATGCACTTGTCTTAATCTCAAAATAACGTGCAAACGTAGCTCAAAATAGCAAAGAAATCTCGAAAAATACCTTCTAGGGAGCCATATCGTCAGAAAATCTACCCCACTGAGATCAAAGCAATAAATGATCTAAACTTTGAAAAGAGCTTTAAATATGGCTGTTTTTTGGATTTGCTCATCAATGTCATTGTCGTCACTATTAACTCTCGGTGAGTTGCTATGAGCTGCTCAGCTCAATGCTAATGTGCAAAAACGATCTTCATAGCTAAACGATTAAGACAAATTTGTGTCGAAATATGCGCACTTAAAATATTTAATTGATTGACATTCGTGATGACCATCATATTTCCGGGTCGGTGACCAACTTTGTTGCTGTTGCTAAGGTATTGAATTTGCACCGAGTTAACAGTTCAATTCATTTTAATTAGGAGAGAAAAATATTAAAATTTTAAGGTCGGTGAGGATAAGGTGTGACTTGGCAAGACATGGCAAAAAGCCTAGTTAGGAATTTTCTTAACGAAAATCAGCAATTCGCATGTCTCAGGTCTAAATTGTCTCGATTCTAACTATGAAGTTCGTCACACCTTATCAAAATGAATTACACTTTATGCTTTCAAAAGATATCCACTCTTGTATGCCCATTGTTTAAGGGAGGATATGGGAAGCCAATAACTACTGAAGAAACCATTTTTCATCAAAATAATGGCACCGCATCATCATGTAGCAGCTCTCAAGCATGTCCTACTCAGTCCATTGTCTAAAGCTCCAGTACCTAAGTCACCAACCCCAATCCTTTTCAGACAGCCATTGTTTCTGATCTGTTAAATAGTGGGCTGAATAATACTTCATACAAAATTTTGCAACGATTCGTTCACAGTTGTTGTATTCTGTTTATAATGTAACGTCACAGGGGGGTATCAAGCGACCCCTAAAAATGCCTGTAACATTAATATAAACTAAATTAATGTCAAAAAGTGCTCCAGAGGCAACAAAGGCGACCAAAATGAAGATATCTCCACATTACTTTCTCAAAACTCATCCTAAAAACCAAGCTCTCACAATGCCACAATTATTGAGAAGCGAGCTGGAAGACAGATTCCAATGGACTTACGAAAGTGGCAACTACCAATCTGTCATAGCTGAAAATGCAAACAATGCCGTTATGGGTTCATAAATCATGAAGCCGAATTTCAGAGAAATCCTAAAAAGTGACGAGTTTCAATCGGTACCAGTTCCCATCTCCGACTGTCGGTATTGGTTTTCAGGTGATCTGTAACTAGGGCGATCTAGGGGTTTAAAATATTGCGATTGAACAAGGAAGGGCATCACTGAGCCATCGCTGTGAAAGGCATGAGCAAAATCAACACTGTGCTCCAAAATAGCAAATGACGGTAAATATACTCTTCCCATTTCATAGGAAAAAAAAAAACAAAATTTCTGTTAAAACTGCTAGTAAAAGTTCCCAAATTCCATGGACTTCTTCCACTCTAGCATTTGAAATGCTGAAGGTTGCGGATTCCCTTTCAAATCAAATTCTAGGCACCTAATCGAAAAGATGCTTCTATTGAGCTATCAGTTTAAACAAGCACTTGAAAACCTTCGTTTGACGCAATAAAGTTTCATCTAGCTTTAACAAAGATACTTTCTTGAGAACAGGTATACTTCCTGTATACTTCCGCCTGTATTTTCGAAGTTCATGAATCCTCGTAAGTAAAATGGAGTGAAAGTAGAGTAGATTTGAAGCGTAAAATTATCAAACAATTATTAATCATTACCATTGCCAAAGAAATGTTTAATCATTAATTCATTCGTCTATTAGTTGAGTCTTCTTTGCTTGAATTGTCCTTAGTTTTCTGTCTCTCGATGCTAAACTCAGCCAACTGCCAGCACCACTTCGAAATTGACTGCAACTCGGATTACTTTATTTTAGTGGTCACTCTAAAAGAAGTCATAACTCATAAAGAAATAATATGAAAATAAGGGAATATTCGGGAGTAGAAAATAAATTTAACAATATTTGAAACAATTTAGATCGTGCTCTATCGTAAATGGTATGCATGATGAATTAATCTGACCTACGAGTTCAGCAAGCTTCTTCGAATGCCTTGATGATGAAAGCGCTACTGCGAAGTCAAATAACTAAAACCGAGTGATCTCGATGCTTTGGTGTTAAACAGCCTTGACTTGATTCAGTCAGCCGATCTGAACGGCGTAAAATATTTCTTTTGCTCAGTTGCATAGGAAAGTAACCAGTCCTAATGGGCAAAGTTTCGGTTGAAAATGATGGGAGTCACTGAGTGGCTTAAGGTAATCAGTTTAGTGCCAAAGAGGCGAATTTAGCCTCCCTAAAAGGTAATTGATTTATCGCTCGTGGTAAACTTGCAGTTTTGATTTTAGGCACTTAAGTTTGAAGATCTCGATCCTCTTAGTCGTCATCCTGCTAGGTGGTCGAATGAACCCAGTTTGTCAGCCAAATAGAGGTGTGCACTTGTTACGTTTATTGTGGACAAAGCTTCGGAACAAGTAAGGCTCTTTTGAGGGTATTCGAAAAGTTTAATCTGTAAGAAATTGAGACATATGAATGACATAGAAAATTTACCATCCAATGAAGAGTTTCAAAGTTGAATCTGATCATCGGTTCCCACCACTCCGTGGAATAAGGGATGGTCTCATCAAACAGAAGATCAAAAGAAAATTGGCAATCGCGTTTTATAAGTCTTATTGTAAATTTGGCTCTAAAAAGCGGCGAGGTAAAAAGAGTCCTGTTGTCCTCACTGTGATGTGAGTGGCCACCTGGTTTAAGACGAAAGGGTTACATGCTACGAAACTGTTAATTCTAGATAAGGTTCTTTTAAGCATAGTAAATATCTGCTAGATATTTTTCCTCTAGCGTACAAACAGTCCTCCTGTCGGACAGGATGATAGTGCCTTGAATGTAATGACAAGACTAGCCTTATTTATCACAGTTATCAAGGAAATATCCTGACTGCTATTTTGTTAGACTGCAAGTCCTTGAGAAGCTGTTTCCTTAGAAGCCCCCGAATAGTCAAGAATGTGCTCAGGGGCACTTCCGATGCCATAGCCATCGGTTCACTTAGATTAATCTTTAGAGGAACGCCAGTCTAGTACTCTTTAAGATCTAAATCGACAAGAAGTGACAGTCGAGTTTCTGTATGAAATCGGTGGATCAGGCAGCAACTTTGCTTCTGATAAATCTGTTTTTGACCAGCACTTATTTAATTTTTCCAATCTCGAGTGATCTAATCGCACGAGCTTGCACGAAACAATTTTATTTTCAGCCGTTCTCGGTTTATGAGTTGGCAATTACCATAACCGTACGTGTCGAGTTTGGCCGTGGGAATCAAACCTACCATTGGTCCCTTTGGCATAGACCAACCACAGTGCAAACCAAAGGAGACTGGCTTTGGAGGCGATTCAGAAGATGAGAATATGGCACAATCCTCCTCTTTACTCAGCCGCGGACAGAATAATCTAGGAGCTATTTATAAAGTATCCATATTTTTAAATGTTTGTTCCTTATTGAATCTCATTGTTTAAAATTTAATTTAAATTTGTTACAAAAATTAATAATCACTGTCTTTCAATTTTTTCCTAGCGTCGAATTGCTACGATTCAGTATGTATCAGTTACATTAATAAATAGCGCAATTGAATGCGAGCACAAGCAACTTTAAATAGATTTTTTTTACTCAATAACGTTACCCTGTTTTTTTAAGATAAAAAGTTATACCCAGTATGAATATATATTCTGCCTTTTTTGGGGTAATAAAAATGAGAAGAACTCGAATTACATCACTTTGAGGAGAGGAAAATTGAATTTCCTGATCTGTTTTCTATTAGCTCATCCTGAACATTTCAAGGAGAGGATGTTGTCAATGTGATTTAACTCCATGCGATATCCTTGAATATTTTCATCCACCATTTCTAGTAAGAAGCCAGATACCCTGAAGTGATCATGACATTAAGCTGATGATCACACATCTGCATCGCATTTCTATATTCGATGGCTTTAAGTGGCAACAAAATGTAACCTAGGCCTGTCTGCACGATTGCTCCAAGACTACCAGTAATTAAATTTATTCTGGTTGGCACCGATTAGTTTTACCGATCTGTTGGGCATGATTTCCTTCTTTTCATTGCAGAATGAAGGTAACATTAGGTAGCTATCCACTGAGATAAATATTAATAAATTGCTGACCAAAAAACCATAGTCATTCAATACGATGGGATAGAGGATATTAAAAAAATATTTAAGGACAGTTAGAAAATATACGGATTGAAGTTATTATCTGTTGAGAATGCTTTCGCAATGCATTAATAGCATGGTAATATTTATTGGTATAAATGTAAACGCAAATCTATTAATTTTAGATTAGAATTTCATCTCTTTGAGACAAATGACGCACATTTTTCGGTACAGATTTTACTTAGCTATTATCTCGAACCATCTTTCTACAAAAATGCCTTTTTGATCGAAGTAAACACAGAGTTGCGGTTTTAAAGATGGAATTGATTTTTTAAAACCAGTCTATCAAACTATGTATTGAAGAATCTAAATATAAAGAACAATTTTGCGGTAATTAGCCAACTCAGTTGACTTTAGATTGAAATAAGTGAGGTTTTTAAACTACTTTAACACAAAATCATATGCTTGTGAGTGTTTTGTTTTGAAATCTTAATAATTTTTCTTATTCAAAATATTTTTTTATTGATTGACATTTACACTATATTACTAATTTATATCCTATTTCATGATACATTTGGTAGTCTGTGTAAGGTTCATAACATTTTTTTAGTGAAAACAAGTGGCTTTTCCTAATAATTTGAATGCGGTATATGTTTATATTCATTGCTGATTCCATTATAGCATGACAGATCTTTCATTTTAACACTCTAAAACATTGTGAACTTTGTCAATTTTTAGAGGAGGGAGAAATTTAAAAATATCGTGGGACTTCTGGAGAGCTTTTTGGGTTTGAAATTTAATCATACTCAGCCCTCCTCGGTAAAAAGATTTATAATCGAATACTTTTTGGCGCATAAGATATTTCTGTGGAAGATCTGAATAAAACTTCTGGTGACAGTCTATATTTTCAATCGACTTTCTTCAGTTACATTTGATACTTTCTACTGTCCCTTTCAAATACCATTGGGAATGAAATGTACCCACTTATAATTATAGCAGAACAAATGTTGGCCATCTATAAATTCTTTTCATGCAGTTGGAAAGGAATCAGCTTAGAGAACTAAAAGTAAAATAATAAAATTTACGCGAATATAAGCTTTGTTGCATTTCAGTAAGAACTGAGATATGAATTATCTGCTTACCGTTTGGGTTGCTCTGTCATGATACCTTTGCCTGTCGAGCAGAAATGCAGTCACAATGTCCCAGTTTGTTCAATAATTTTTATCGAGGTACTAGCACTGAAGAGCTGAGTGACAGGTTACCTCAACCTCCCTGTTTCATGCATTAAAATACGTCACTAAGCCAGGCTTTGACAAAGCTGCCGAGACTCTTAGTTATTAAAAATTGTCAACCCTGCAGTTGGCCCTGCTTAGTAATACCCAACAATGCGCTCGGTTTATTATAGTCTGAAGAGACGTAAAAAGTTGCACGAAGTATATTCATTTGCAACAATAAGATTCAGAGGTCACTAAGAAAATCGCATTTTATGGACCGCTGAGAAAAATTTTCACTATTGCATTGTTTCATGCAAGACAGGCCGATTCGGTAATACTTGAAGTCGAAATTGATGATGATCATCCTCGAAGTGAAATCCAAGGGTATTTTGAGGATAGAATCTTAATTTCATAGGATTTTTAAAATCACTGTTTCATTCATCTTGTGATCATTCTACCTCTAAATTGGCCCGAGGATAAAAATCTACTTATACGGCGGAGCTTTAAGATATGAATTTCATTTTTGGAGGCGAACACATTGAGGGCAATATTTGTGCACTACCCGCCTGAGTTCTCATGAAAGATGCACGGGCAATATTGACAGCCGATTGCCTTATTTAGTAGCTGTTTAAATACCGGGGTCTTTTACATCACTTCTTATAAAATTATTAAATGAAATAAAATTTTATTGCGCTAGGAAATGTTTTAATGAGGCCGAAATAAACCATTACTACGAGCATATGTTTTCGATTTTGTAAACAAATAAAATGGTTTGAATTCTTTTTAATTTTAGATCTATACACTCACATAAATTGTGCTTCGTTTCGCTTTTGTCAGAATCAAAAGCATGGAAGAGGACAGTGGCGTTAACACGACCCGACTCGTGCAAAGCAACTTCTGCAACTCTAATGTCACTTGGTTTATTGCTTTACTGTCCCTGGCAATCGTTCTTTTATCGCTCTTAATCGCCATTTTATGTGTCCTCACCTACTTTGTCTACCGACTTCGACAACAAACTGCTCGCCTCTTGCCACCACTTCCAGATGAACGAGATATCATATACGCATTTTCCAATAAACACGCGGAGCTGATGGAATACCGAGCCAGCGCTCCCGCTAGCAGTGGGTCTGTAGCTGACCCTTGGAACACTCGTTCGGATCAATGTGAGTGTCAACAAATTCACAAGGAGGGTTTAACCAGGCGCTATAACAATACCGGTGTCCAATTTCACACTTTTCCGAAGGTAAATGTCACGGAAGTGACCAAAAAATGGCCTCAACGAGTGTTTTCACAACCAGGTACCCTTAATTTTCGACCTAGTCAGTTATCCTTGATGCGAGAGGAAGGAAACAAGATCAAAGTGCCGAAAAATCGAATGGTCGAACGACTGCTAATAGAAGCTAGCCGCCAGGAATACACAATGGCGACTAGACAATTTTGATAACAAATATGCTTTTTAATGTACGCCAAATTTTGTAACTCTTTTCTTATCTAGCAGAGGAACCAAAGCCAATCTGGTCTGATTGTACCAAGATTTAAATGTACAGATCAAATAGGAGACAAGATTAGAGACAATGCCCGACTGGTTGAGATGTCTAGCAAATAATCCCATCAGCGACCGAAGGATGGAGATGTAATAGTAGCTGCTCTGAGTAGGTAACTCCTAAACGCTTCGCAGTAAGTCAAAAGGGACGTTTTCTGCCAATATCAAAACGTTAAACAGTTGTATAGTTTTTGAGAGATTGCACTTGTGAATAGAAAGCATTCGAAAGTGAAATGAAAGTGAAAGGGCAGTTATTGTTAAAAAGAGAGCCAGACGATTGTGACTTATTTCCCAAGCAAAACCGTTGAAGCCCCACAGAGCGCAAGTTCTGAAGTAAAGCAGCTGCAGCACTTGCTATAATTCAAAGTAACACCTAAGTTCTTCTGTACTTATTTTCTAACCAGCTAAAACCAACGTTTTTCGTGTAATCAGTTTCAACGTGCTGATCCGTCCTGCTGAAGGCTTCATAGGATGAAAAACAATTGAGTAAAATAGCAAGTGCAATATATTTAATAGGTCTGATTTCTACTTAAGCCTCTTGAGACACAGACAATGACGCTGCAAACTTTTTAAGCCTGCTAATTTGGAGCTAGGTGTGCAATTCATGAAAAGTTTATGTTGGTTATGTACGCATTTATCATTCATGAGCTTGAAAATGCATAAGCTCCGCACAGGTTAAGCTCAACTCAGATCATAAACATTTAAATATTCAAGTCAGATTTTCAGGGCTTAATCTTATGATTTCTCGGATTTGAAAATGCCCACCAGCAGGTATTTACGTGCCCATTTGTTGAACAACGCGTTAGCAATTTTATAGCGCTTCCCTTTTTTTAGTAAAATGAATCATAAACACATCCTGAAGCTGCAGAAGCAGTCACCATCAGACCGTCTTCAACAGCAAAAACTTCCCCTAAGTTTGTAAACTGCTCCCTGCTTGCATGAACAAATGGATCAAAATCGGCCCCATTTCACCAACCCCCGCTGATAACTGCGCATTTAATGACAGTCTCGTAGTGCTGACGTGATCATGAACATTGGCAGAATGATTCAACCCGAAGTTTATGCATTAAGTCTGAATCGTTGACATTTAAAACTGAATAAAAATATTTGCATTTGAGCTGAAAGTAATCAAACAAGCAGACGGTCGGTTTTCGAAAATGTTTGAGAAGCAAGTAAGTGTCTAATTTTCGCTGGAAATTGAAGGAACCAAACGCATTTTAAACTGCTGTTGTGCAGCATCAAGCCAGGATAAAATTGGTTGCCGGGATGTCAAAAGCTGTTAAAATATCAGTTATTAAACTCAGAATTTTATTTGAATAGAAAATCGAAAATTATGAATTGTGGGAACAATGAAGTTTGTAAGGGGCACTGGATTCACAAAGGCATGGCATATCAGATTTGAAATTAATAATATGTTTTTTGGAGTCAGGGTACTCAAAAACAATACCCATATTTGCCATCGTGGAGGAGAAAACACAATTTTCAATTAACTTTTCAAAACGGGGGATGGAATTGGCGGCAATGTGACTTCCAGTCAACTTCATTTCTAAATAGAGGCCTACAACAAGCCTTTACGTGTTGAAAATTGTACCAACCTGTCAAATTTCGGGGATGATTTCGGATTGATTGATGGCCTCGCAAAGGACCCAGGTTCAGTACATTACGAATCGCCGAAGTAATAATCTAGCAAACAGTAATGGAAAATCTTATTACTTTAATATCGTTAAATTTGGTTATTCCCATTTTCGGCAAAGTATTAGCATCAATTAGGATTAATTTTTTACCATCAATGAAATTGCTTGAAAAGGCTCCCTTTTAAAAAATTAAATTATCCATAACACTTATACCACATATTGGGGATAACCTAACTCTCTGATCCACTTTGCTACGCTGTCTGTAGTCCAAAAATACGCCTCTGGAATTTCTGGGAGCATAGGAATTTAGAAGCTTGATCTCAGTGCTATGGCAATCGCGGTTTAAAGGCTGTGGTAAATGTGTTTTATTGATTTTGGTAGTATAAAACAAGGCACTCATGAACTTTACCGAACGAATAGAAGTCATGAACAAAAAACACGAATACACCGGAGAGACGAAATAAACGTGGTACGAGAAAATTTCCTTAGCCACCATATTTTTCCTACATCGAAAATATGGTACCCTTTCGAAAATATTCCAATGGGCAACAATACGCTTCAGCTGGCATAATCTGAGCTATAATTTAATTTATTATGGGGAATACTGAAAAGTATCTATGAAATCAAGCCTGATCGGCCTGATCATTTGCAGTACTCGGACTAACTATTTGGTCCATAAAATAATGCTTACACCCCACATTCAGTTCATTTATCTGAAATCCGATTTCCTGCGTTGAAAAATTTAATTGTATTGCAAACCTTTGGCGAACTTTTCCCCACGATGGTGAAATTTGAACTAGAATTAGTCTTAGAATGACCTTGTAATAAGATGCATTGGTTTTGGGACCTCGAGTTTTGCAATTGTAGGTCCGTGTGCTCAAGCGGTTGATGTCTTGCAGTTGTGGGTGCGTAGACCGCCATTAAGAATCGTTTATTTATCTACGGGATCAAGCATATTGTCCGATCGATTTTCATATGGGGTTTGTAGGCTTAACGCAAGTTCAACATATCTGCTTGCGTTGCTATTTATCTTTGTGTCTAGCTAGACCGGTACCAAATCTCTCGCACATTAAAGTGGTCTGTTTTGACGTCGATTCTACTGTTTGTCCCGAGGAAGGGATTGACATGCTAGCTGAATTTTGTGGCAAGGGTCAAATCGTCCGGCAACTGTTCGTCTCTTGCTGTCTTTTCGTCAACTGTCAGCAGTTTACTTTTCGGAAAATACAACAAACTGTTCAATGATTTTAGAACAGCTCATGCTATGGATGGAAACTTGGATTTTACTGAGGCTCTTAATCTTCGACTAAATGCGCTAAATCTCACTAGGGCCCTCATTCAGCAATTTCTAATTCACCATCCTCTGAAACTTACTCCTGGTATTGAGTGAGTCTCTTATTGCACCTACTGTTTTCATCTACTCTGGAAACAAACACTATAAGCCCTTATTATATTTCTTTCAGAAAGTTGATTTCTTTACTACGAGCTAGCGGTGTGGATGTATACCTTGTCAGTGGTGGTATTTATGAACTTGTTGAACGAGTAGCTAGGCAGCTATGCGTCCCGGCTGATCACGTTTTTGCTAACAGACTTATTTACGACAATAATGGTATGTGACCGCCATATTTTTTCCCGATTTCTACAGGTCTAGTGTTGGATTTCGATCGCACGCAAAGCACCTCTCACGCCACTGGAAAAAGGAATGTTATTGCAGAGATAAAATCAAAGATCAGACCTGGAGAAGGAGTGCTCATAATTGGAGACGGAGTTACTGATGCGGCTGCCTGTCCTCCCGCAGATGCCTTCATTGGTTTCGGTGGAATTGCTGCTCGGCCGGCTGTCCAGCAGGCAACGCCCTTCTACTTCTACACATTTGATGAAATGATCGAATTCTTTCGGCACAGCGACTTACTTCAGCCATTTTGAATTTTTTAATACAGGTTTTATGTCAATATGTATGTAAACTACAATATTTATCACCCGTTGATTAATATGTGAACTTACTGCTTTAATAAGCATTTACTGACTTACTTGTGCTTTTGAAACTTGTGAAGGCTCATTTTATTTTACTAGGTGTATAGTTTTACCCAGTCGGTCAACTTTCTCTGACAAATATTCACAAAATGAGTTGCGACCCTTTATTCACGGAAACCAAGTCACAGTAGACACGAGCTCAAGCATGCTGCCTGTCAAAAGCTTCCTAAGTTGCAAGGGCCAAGTGAAAAGATCAGGTGAACCCAATGGACCGCAAGTGGCCGTCGCAAGTAATGCGTTCCAGCTCTTTGCTTGGAAGTGGGAGTAGCTTATTTGAGCCAGAGCTAATTATCTAGCGGTATTTATCGAACTGAGTGGTGTGATAGGCCAGCACCACCATGCTTTACTTCTGCTTCGCCCCTTGTAATTGCTTGTGCGAATCATCCAAGTACGTAGCGCTCGAGTTAAATTCAAATAACAAATCGTCTTGGCATGGCGAATGGACCAATGTTGAAAAAATAGAACATCTGCAGGAGTACGGTTAAAGCATATCCTTTGCTGACAGAATGCAGGAAAGACTTGCACTCCTAAGACGATGGTACTGAGCCCACAATCTCCAGTCCGGTTCTAAGCCAAGAAAACGAAAGTCGAGGAGCAGTCCATAGACAAGGTGGGAGCTATATTTGATACCTGAGGAAATTACTGGTCTACTCTTCTGCGGCCCATTGAGAGAAGAATCACTATTCACTCACTCAGAGAAAGCGTAAGGCTATGAAGCCCGTAAGGCGTTAAATCTGAAAGTCCCCTTAGACAAGAATGTTACACTAGCGTAAAACGCTGGCGCGAGGTCCATGATGATGCAGAACTTTCAAGTGACGAAAGAGGACGCCTGTAAAATGAGAGATTCCATGAACTAGCAAAAATTGAAATGCCAACACAAGGGAGCTAAGATTCATTTCGGTTCTAGATAGTGGGGTCCTTTGCCAAATTTAGGAAAAGAACGAGCGTAATAAAAAAAACCTTCAAGCAGACTGGTCCCCTCACGCTCGGACTGAGTAAAGGATGTCTACGCAAATGCCAACTAACAGCTCAACAAGAGGAATAAATCCGATTTCCGGACAGCATGGCCAGACTGGGATATCCACCCAAATGAAATCTAACTAGACTTTGCCCCCAAACCCTCCCCTTACAGATAAGTCTAGGATTTGCTGTGCTATCCGAAACCCACATGAAGCGTTAAATCACCCAGTTTAAATAATTAACGAAGACGTACTTTTAGGTCGACACGAATCACTACAAGTACGTATACAGAGTTGGTAAGGATTGTAATAAAAACAAGTACCAATTTAGTACAATCGCCGAGTGACTATTACCCACGAGCGAAGACAAGCAAGTGACCATTTCAAATTTTACAGAAGAGCCTGGTTAAAATGCTATACTTAACTACTGGATAACCAGGATAAACGTCAATCTTACTTACGAAGTGCTTCTGATGAATCTCGACTGTTACCTGAATTGGGACTGTGTGGAGGCACTGGGGGCAAGAAGAAGCATTACCACCCAATGCCATGACCATCTTAAACGGAAGCGTTAACTACCAGTCGAAGGGAGCAAGCACGGGTCGAGCACCGGAATGTTCCTGATTTCACAGCACCGAAACACGAGAAACCATACAGCAGTCTACTCAATTGGTACTAGATACAGTTAGATTTAAATAACCGAGGAGCCATGAGAACGAGAATACAGATAGAACATTTACAAATAACCATAAGTGAACCATTCAAAACTCCTCGATTAAAATGCAATTGTACCAAACACAGGAGAAGCAAAGTGAATATTTATATGCTGGCATTTTGCTTATCTTCCAATTTTTTCTTAACCAGCGCCTTGAACTGCGCCTGGAGTTTCGCTTCGCGTTTCGCCCTCTCTGCATGGTTGAAGCTTTCCAAGGCCCGTTTTTCGTCCGCCGAGTATATCTGATTCTCCTTCCTTAAACGAACCGCCTCCATACGATGATGCCGACTACCAGACATGACATATCCTACTGATTCGAATTTCTCGATTTCCTCGGAAGTCAAACCGATCTCGCCACGTCGGGGTATACGCTTGCCTTCCGCTATATAAGCTGCCATAGCTGCACCTTCACCTGGCAACAACGCCTTGCCATAATCGATTCGTTGATTGGCAGACTCAGCACTATTTGCCCCTGGTAATACTGGACCGATTATGTCTGTAGCTTCTTCTTCTTCCTGACGTTTTCGCTCAAGTTCGGCCTTTTTCTGTTTCATTTGACGGATGAAAGACTTGGCTTCGTCCTCTTCGCTCAGCGTACTTGATGAAAACGATGACGAGTTGTGGCGTCGCCGCCTTTTAGACTTTCTGCGGTGATGACGTTTGTGACAGTGTTTGTGCTTTCTGGTCTTTTCCTTTATCTTGTCGCATTTTTTTTTCTTGTGCGCTATGTCAGTTTTTCGAGTTGAGGATGAAGGAGTGACGGTTGGAGGAAGGGGACCTTCGTGGGTAAATTCAGAATATTCCTCCTCTGAGTCGGTATAGGGTTCTGAGGGTGGATCTGCCCAGACTTTTTTATTACCAGACGCCCCAGCATCCTCTCGCGCCTGACGTCTATTTTGCCAAAATTCTGGCGTTTGGTAGCCAATTTCGAATGGCTTGTATTTTCTAGACTGATTGCAGAGGTAATTATTATCCGGGCGTTTAAATACGGCTCCGAATGGAGATAGAGAACGGTGCTGGTGCCTCGATCGACGATTCTCACCGAAAGGGGAACGAGATCGCTCGCGATAATGTGAGGAATAACATCGAATATCGTTCGACATTGGTAACTGCAGCAAACTACAAATAACTGCAAAAAACGTTTTCGAACATAGTAAACAAAATATATACAACCCCAACCAGCCAACCTCAAGAAAAAGGGCCAGGGGAATGCTCTGACTAAAGCGCAAATCAAAGAGTACGCTTAAACAAAAATCCCAGTCTCATTGACTGTTCAAATTATCGCCTCAAATGACCCTTCCAAAATTTTTTTTAGATTTCGAAATTAAGGTTTTATCGCTCAGCACTTGTTATCAGTCTTTTTAAGGTACGTTCTGAAATCGGAATAAATAATTTTCCATTTATCCTCTCAAAGCGGCCAAATCCCATAGACTTATTGAGAGTTCAACAGAAATATAAAGGGCTTGTGCAACAATCAAACACATAAACATAGCTTTCTGGTGCTTCCTCGGCATGGGTTCGTCGTGCAGCATCAGTTCTTTATTCAGTCGCACTTCTTTGCGGCACCTCGTCCATCCTCCACACTTGTTAGTGTCATTTATGGTCGATGGGACCCTTGTTGTCATCCTCTGTTTGTCCTTGTCCAGGTGTTCTTTTCTAGTACGCGGTAACTTGTGCTTTACATGATAGTGATTCATGGTTCCTTTCTTAGTGGGTAAGTGATACAGCGGTTGTGTGGTTCATCCTGCTGGATATCCTTTTCTTCGTAGTCGTTTTTTTTGCCTTCCACTCTATCTGTTCCCTCCATCGTATTCAGTTCTTATAATTTCTCTACTGCATCATTTGGTCCTTTCCTCTTCTCTGTTGACTTTTCACTTTCTGCGATTGCAAGTGAAGGGTGACACTCCCTAATGTCTCTTTAGCCATCCTTACGTTTCGTATCTTTAAAGGCCGCCTTTAACGGGACACTTTAGCTTCTGGTCCAGTATCTCTTCAGATTTGTGTCCTAATTCTCCACGATCTTGTCTTAGGTGTATTTGCGAAGCATCTGTGGCTGTTTGCGTTGGTACGGACAATATCTCGTTGCCTTTCCCCTACCAATCTAGGTGTATAATTATCATCTTGAACTTGAAGGCTTTCCTTTGGATCGAGTAGCCATGATTCGGAAGGCTCTTGCCACATTTCCTTCGCATCTTTGATTAATTGAAGCATCCAATTCCTTGCATGTGAGGCTTTCTTAGTTTCCTCGTTTTCAAAGTTACTCTCAAGTATGGCGAGTATCAGGCTATCTTTGTCTATTCTCCAACTCGTCCACAGGTTCATCTTCTTTGCCTGTATAAGACTCCCTAAATTACGCATCGGCGGCTCTTTTCGCGAGTACAAGCCAAGAACCATACATCCAGCCGCATTCTGCATTGCTTGTGGTCGACTATTATCTTTTACCCTCAAGACAATATTTGACAATCCATAAGTGATTGCAGGATCGACAAAAATACCCACCAGAGTTGCTTTCAGGGTTTTATTGAAGCTTCTTGAGCACAGGAATTGTCGAAGTCGTATGAGTTGCTTTTTCGCCCTGACTAGGTTTGCTTGTATTGTTCCGTCTGGCTCACCGGTGTCTTGGGTTATGGAGCCAAGGTATTCGAAGTTTGATGCACGTCGGAATGACATTCCTGCCGCTTCGATGCGTTTTTGATCCTCACTGGCACAAATTTGAGGCCAGATGCTCTTTACTCTGACAGCTGCGACCTTGCTTGGCGCAATAAGACATAGGTCATTTGTGTATTCCAGCTGATTTAGCAGCCATCCTTTGCCCGAGTGATCAATCATCTGAACCGCAGTGTCACTGAGTGAGGAGAAGGCTTCATCCCATATGTATTAGGTTGAAGAGTAGTGGTCTTTTTTGGAGCCTTGTCTCACACCATGCTTCATCACAAAGTAGTACTTTGTTCCCCTCAATTTCCCCATCGGTGAGGCCATCAAGGACTTTACTGAATAGACCGTTCGCCAAGAGCAGCTCAGATCGATTATTCGGTTGATTACTGCAGCTTTATTCAGAGTCCAAGACCTTTTTCAGGTCGACAAACGCTAGCACAATTTTCAGCTTCTGGCCTCCACCGCTTTCTGTAGAATAGTTCTTAGCCTGTTCAGTGGATCTTCCTTCGCGGAATCCAAGTTAAGTTTTGAATGTAGTTCGGCAAGATGGTGCCTCAAACGTTGGCACAGAATGGATTCATGTACCTTACCTAATGTATTTAGAAGGAAGATTGATCTATGGTTTGCAGGATCTGTCTGCGAACCTTTACGCTTGTAGATACTTACAACTTCAGCATCAATCCCAGCTCGAGGCATAGGAGTGGTCCTATTATAGAAGTCATTGAAAACTTTTAGAAGGTAGGCATTTTGATACTGAGCGTCTTAGTTCAGTAACTCAGATCTAATTCCATTTTCGCCGATACTTTTGTATAGTGTTCATTTACTTCTAGCTGTCTATCTCCTCCATTGAAACAGGAAAGTGTCTTAGTAGTAGATCATTGCTTTTAATTTCTTTGATGGTTCTGCCTTTAAACAGTTCCTGGTAGTATGTGGCCATATCTTTCGATTTTACTGGTATCCTTACACTTTTAGCTTTCCATGAGAAGTTTTCCCTCATTATCTCCTTTAAGGTCACGAAGGCTTTTCGAGGTTTTCTCTCTGCCAGGTATACTGGAAAGCAGGTCATTTTTTCTTCTTGATAAGTTTTTTTTCCATTTTCGAATCAGATTGTTCACCCTGTTTTTTTGCTGTTTGTACCTCAAGAACGTTTCTTGTGAGGGGTTTGAGAGCTAGTTTATCCTCAACTGCATTTGTAGCAGGAGTTCTTTGTCTGCCTTCTCGCGAATAGCTGTATACCATCCCTTTTTTCACAGCTATTGCCCTGCAGTATTGGCAGCAGACTATTCGATCGATTTCAGGATATTCTCATATGTAGTTGTCAAAGGGTCCTGAAGTATTAGCTTTTTGAGGTGTTGCGAGTACGTTCCTTTCAATTTTCTTGTTTGTTCGATGCCTTTAGACAGTTGCCACACTTGCTTTTGACTGTTTATGCCTCGTATCAAAGTTCTGTTCTTTCGATCTCCCAAGCGTTTTCTAATGTGTGAATTGAGCTTGAGGATACTTGTTTGTAGGCAGTGATCAGACTTTGTATCTGCCTTTCTAGAAGCTCGTAGGTCACTTATTAGGAATACATTTGATCTCCTCATTAGAACAAAGTCAGAAATAGCACCTTTCCCTGTAGGACGGTGCCAAGTCAATCATCGAGGAGTTTATTTTCCAAAAGAAAGTATTCATCATGTTTAAAGTGGAAACGTTGCATAGGTCTGGCAACCTTAGTCCACTCTCTATAGTGTCATCTCGGTCGGTGAATGGGCCGACAAATTTGGCTCCAATGTTACGAGCATCAGAGCCCAATATGCAAATGAAATCGCCGGGAATAATTACATTTAGGAGAAATTAATCTATCGGTTTAGAAGGAGTCTTTAACCACTGTATCCTCCGTGGACTCGGTCGGAGCATAGCATCCCATCAATCAAACTTTTGCTCCTCTGATTTGGAGGGTTAATGTGGCAAGTCTATTTGAGACAGGGTTATATCCAGCTTCTGTGCTCTTTTTGACCAGAAAGGCAACCCCACCATTCGGTCTGGAGCTTTTACTGTGTCCAGAATCAAAGAAAGAATAGTTTTCTACTTATAAGGAGCAGGGCTTCAATCGAGTTTCCGTTAGGGCAACAATCTTCATACCCCTGGCGGAGTTTGCATTCATTGACACATGCATGCACGTTCCACAATCCAAGTTTAAGACCATGAATCCAGGTATTACGTCGCACCTTGATTACGAGGTTCTTGGCGAACTCAGACTGTATTTCCGCTGGCATAATAATATATTCATATGACCGGCGGTTAATTAGACCTATCCGGCCGTTTGCCCCTGAGATTACCACGAGGAGGTACAGAGTAGGATTGACCATTGTAGGCTTCAATGCTTAGCTCTTGATACCAATATTTTAAAGCACGTTCTGAAACCAGACCGCTAAAAAAATATCTTTAATGCTCGTTCTCAACGCTGTCCAGCATATGTACTTGTAGCTCTGCTAAAATGACCCTTCCATTGTATTCATTTTTTTGATATCTAAGCTCAGTGATTTTTTCAGAACTTTGTTCTCTGAAGCAGAAAGATTCATCCCACGTTAATGGCCTAAGTTCAGGCTATCACCTTATCCAATTTAACAATTCAGAAAAAATCCAGAGCTCCCAGAACAGTCCCTTCTGTTTATCTAACATTCACAACAACACAATATTCGCTTTACTGCTGCTATTTTTTGCACTTTTACTACTCCTTCATGTTCATTACCGAATTTCGAGAAAACCAACCTTCAAAGTGCATCAAACAGAACCGTACCGTATCTCTGGCCAGTGTTTACTTGAAAATAATTTTTTTTTCTTAGAGGACAATAGCTGGAGATCAAAAACATGAATTCAAGGAAAATCACAGTGAAAATGAGCAGCCACCCGATCACGGCGTCTAAATCGGCTCGCACCTCTCATTGGTGTGCCTTGCACACCGCCCTTCTCCGAGTATATGTATCCCCTAAGAGTCAAACTCATCCAACTCATCGTTTTCAAACTATTTCGTTCAGCGACCACCTCATTTTCGGTTTGTGGACAAGGAAATGGACACCTCCGAAATTATAACTGTTGACAAACTCGTTTAAGCAGAGCCGCCCCTGGCCACCAGCTTCCTGCACTGGTTCAAAACGCATTTAATCTCCGAATTCCCAATGCAACTTGACTAAATCGATGGTTTCTCCCATAAACGATCATGATTGTATTCATTTAGAGCTAAAACTATGGAAATCGAGCAAGCCTGGAGTATTCCCTTTCTCCATAATTTGAAGTTTGGAGTTCGAGTGTTCAATAAAAAACTAAAACCACTACTGCCAACATCTGAGCGTTTTTACACAACGTCAACCTCTGACACGATCAGCCTTGGCAAAACTTCAATTTTATAAATAGAAAATTGTTGCGAGAAAAATACAGAAAATAAATATACTAGCTAGTTAGCTCTTCATTCCAACATATATTTTGAAGTGCTGTGGGTCATGCGACAGAGCCAAAGCAAGATTTGGAATGTGCAGGATCTCAGACCGACCTTCGTCCCGAATTAGCCGAAATCGCGCGATATGGTACCTCCAGCCAATTGTACGAGCATAAGACGCCTCTGCTAATGATATTTCAAAGAGATCCGCGCGTTCCTTGAATGCCGCCTCGGTTGCTGAAGTCACCCTAGTAGATTTTACCTCCACGAAGATAGGACCAACGCGAAGCACACCTTTCGAGTTTGGCGATCGCTTGATCACTCCAGCGATTACTTCCTCATTAACTGATGGATCGAGGTTGTCGATTGATCCCTTCACTAAGTGTTTTTGAAAAACGTCAACCACACACTACCCTGCTTATTTATTAGTAGGTGAATGATGAAGACAAAACGACATACCTTCGAGATAAACAATAATATCATAGGGTTCTCTTGATTCCCCATTACCATTCACCCACTCTGCCGCAATCAATCGTCCAGGTCCCAGGTCAGGATGTCCAGTCGCAAAGTCGAACTCTCTTCCTTCTTTAATCCGTTTTAGATAGTTTTCGTACACAGTTTCCTCCCCTTTCCTTCCGATTTCAAAGAAATCTGAGGTTTCTTCACTATTCGCATTCCACATTAAGATGTTCTCATCACCAAAATTTGAACGCAACGAATTGGCTTTGGATGCTCCGAGCATGTTTCTTTGAACTGCAGCTAAGGTAGAAAGTAAGAACAGATGCGTTTTAAAAAAGCTACCTCACGTTGATCGGTCAAGTGGGTAAAACTTCCTCACCAATAGCCTCAAACATGGGAGTTTGAAAACGAGTATAACACCCAACTCCCGTATTATTGTCCCCCGTCTGTGTAGAGGGTCTCCGAGGGGCTACTATGGGTGATTCAATATGAGCAGTAATAGCAGAAACATTCGCTCTTCTGACAGGGGACGCCTCTTTTACATTGGTGATATCTGTGGGTAAAGCTCCAGATGTAAGACGGCCTAGAAGATCGTTGAGAGATCGATTACCACTTGGCACACCATGCGATATAAAGAAAGCACGAAGATGACTAGCCAAATTTTCACTCGAAAGTCCAGAATTTAGCAGAGAGAAGCGTAAACTGAGTAGACCATTTGAAAAATTTCTACAAATTTTAAAAATAAAATCAAACTTGAACGAATTCGCATTTGACGTAAAAAGTCAAAAACTTGCAAAAGAAGGAGCTGATTTCGAAGATCGTAAGGAAAGACCGCCCGAGTTAGTTCAATCAAAACTTTCTCTCTGATAGTTTCTCGGCCACCAACGAGAAGAGCTACTTCGTCTTCGTCCGTATTGATTCCTAGATCCGAGTCAAATTTTGAATCAACATAGAAGCTTCTAGAGCAGAAACGACATGGTACTTTTGGAACCGTCCATCCAAAGGTCGAATTCAACAACTGCAATCGTAACGTTAGATCCCGTACCTGATAGAAGGGTAATAAACGAACGCAAACAGTTTATCGTACAAAAACATCCACGTTTACGAAAAAACTACCAGAAAAGCCTCCGAACCGATTTTAGGAGTCGAAATGAATTCAGATACGATAGGTCTAGACGATTTGGCATTTGTTGAAGCGAGCCAGACATTGGTAAGAAGACGGAAAAGTTTCAGTGACGCATCGAGCTTCTTTGAAGGATTTGGTGCTTGGCTGGCTGTGGTAGTGTTCAAGTTGACTGAAACAGATTTCTCTAGAACCTATTAACAGGAGGAGATTATTCCAATTTCAGAAACAATTACGGGTAGGCCCAATAAGTCCAACAATAAAGAATGAGAATCAGGAACAGCCCCAAGACTCAAGGAAACGGTTTCATCAGCATTTGCGGCTAATATATCTAAGCAATGGCCAAGGACACATTTTCGAGGTAGCAAACCCGCTAGATCCACCGCTGACCAACAGAAAATGAGTTTGTCCTCTGATGCGAAAGGGGTCTGGAAGATGAAACAAAGATATAAGCCGGCCTACCTCCAAGCTTAGATTACAGGGTGTTCGCCAGGCGCCGGCCATATCATAAAGAAGTGGAAAATTTCGAAGCTGGTCCATTTGTTCACAATTAACAGTTTTCTTTTCCAAGCATTGATAGATCAGGGCGTACCAAGCACCAAGAGTGCGCCCAAATGTCTCTTGAGCCACTTGCCATTGAGCAGTGGACTGAAACTTTGGGGGGAACGGGCGTAGAGAAAGCATTTCTGAGAGGGATGAAGTCAGAGGCACCTTGAGAATATCGCAAAAAAAGGACTTGCAATCATTCTTGTAGACTTTGCACAGCTCTACTCGGCTCTCAAAGAAGTTGAAGCGCGGCGGCTTAGGGGAGGTCGGATTCACATCCGGAATTGGTACTTTGACTAAGACTTCTTGGTTGTCATTTTCCGATTCCGGGTTACTTATTGACGGTGGCAATTTTGCTAATTGCCAACAAGTTCGGTCAGCCGAAACTATGTGAAAAGTGACACCCTTTGGAAAGGTTCGTTTAAGATTACCGGCTGATCGATAATCACAAAGGAGACAATAAATAGGGCACTCTCTGCTCTCTTCAGAGGAACCCAAAGAGCCAACCATCCGACGCTTTTTTCGAGCTTTCCTGGTATCACTACAGGGAACGAGGATAGCGGAGGAAAACAGCCGACGAAGAGCATCTACGGGGGAATCTCGAAGAACGTGTTGAGCCAGAAGATATACCTGAATCATGCTCTCTGGAGAAAACATACACGGAAGCTGGTCCTTTTTGTCGTATAGATAATCCATAAGACTCTTAGGAAGTAAAAAAAATTGTTAAGTATTTCGCAACCTACCTTAAAAGTTTGCTCATCCAAGCTCTGTTTGATTCCAAGGGCACTAAGAAAATTGGGGTTCAGTGGTCTGTCTAGAGCCTTAAGAGGTTTGCAGATATGACAGACGAGATTTAGAAGGGATAGAGGTATCGACGGAGATCCTTCAGTGGGCTCGAAAGCTATAGGCGAATAGATAGCAGGAGAAGCGGTAAAAGTAATTGATAGGGCAGATTTTTTGCTGTCAGTAGCTGCAACGAATATAGTTTGGTCACTTTTCTCCAAAGAGGATGTCGCCAACCATGTGCGAGTTCTAAGGGCTTGTAGCCACGTAGAAGCTCCTAGAACAATTGGACTGTTTGAGTCCAGTGATCGCGCAATAGCGTAAGTGCGGCTGAGGGACGAAATATGTTGCGTGAATGTGATACACGATTGTTCAAAAGATAAGTAACTCACCTTTCAAAGTTCTGCTTCCAGTTGCGATCGAGTAGGGAAAGAATTTTCTTACAAACCATCATTACTATTTCTTCGCTTTCAAAGAAAGTTGACATCTTTTCAATCCAAGGCAGAATAAGGCTTTCTAGACCTGGACAACTCCAATCTTCAACCATAAAACGGTCATTCACTTCATTCGATATCTCAGCTAGGGTTGGAGAAAGTCGCAACGGGTGGTTATCTGGAAGTACTGGGAGATTCGGAGAACCGGCTTTCAAGTGATATTTCTGATGACGGAGGGTTTGAATTGTGGAAAGACCTAGAATAAATAGTACCGCTAGTCAAAGAGGATGTCTCTGAGTTGAAGATTCTGTAGATGTCACTTTCGAAATGAAAAAGTTAACATTACAAAGGATCTATCTGTCAATACTTAAGCTCTATCATACATACAAAAAAACGGTCACTAGCGAAACGGCTTCGAATGAGTCTATTCGAACAGCAAGTAGAAGGATGTTTCCAAGACCCACAAAATCTGGGAGTATTTTCATCGACTCATTCCAAGAGAACAAAGTTAATTAGAGCTCACCAAGGTACAGTATCAACTTCAGTATTGAAGATATTCAAATAGCTTTCCACCCAACATGAAATGCTTCATTTCTTGAGAATCGTTCACCCAATACTCGTTTCTCTAATGTCTATTCATTTCAATTTAGGTCGTAGTAAACACATGAGAAATAAAAGAAACCTCATCAGGAACAATTGTCTTGAAAATTTCGTAAGGAACGAATGAAAAAACCTTTTCTTCTGTTCTGTTCTTGACAGTTTGAGAATCAGAATCTTTTTCCAATAAAAGTTGGGATGAATGAAATGATGAGAAACTTACGGGCAATAGAAAACAAATTTTGCCATCTCTCTCGAATTTCATCATCGATACAGTCAACTGAATCAAAATACTCAGAGGATGCCACCGAAATCGGACATTCTTTTATTTTATTTCCTAACAATGTCGACATTATCCCATATTCTTCTTTTTCAGGTAGGTGTTCCAGAAATGCAAGAGGTGCGAAGACAATGTCTCTGGCCGGGCTGAAAAGTCTCATGGCTCCGTCATCCATCTCACAAACTATCGGAAGGCGCGAAATCACTCTTTCGTGCTCCGACAAGCCACCGTTAAGAACCATTATTTGGGCTGCCGCAATGAACCAATCAGCGTTCTCTGCAGTTGCATGGTTGAAATATGACTGGTGAGGAATTATCCAGTTGTTTATGACGTCATTAGGCGAATTTGCTGCGGTCAGTTTAAGAGATAGATCATCGTTGGTTGAAAATAAAATTTGTGGGGGGCTGAGGTTGCAGGCCTCGGGAGGATGGATAGCTTTGTCAGAAATTAGCGGACCCAGGCGACTAAGCAGACGAACATATTTATCTAAAACCGACGAAGTGTAGGGATTAAAACTACTGTAATAGAAAAAATTTTCCGGTTTAAAATATACATACCGTAAGCAATTTTTAACGTTTCAGAAAAGGTTGATGGCCTCGGTGGAACCATGAGGCCGTTTCGATGCTTCAGCAGTTCATCGTCTTTGGAAACAGCACCTTCTAAACTTACTAGACTACCATCTGTAAGTGGGAAAATGCGTAAACGGCGGAGGTTACAAACACAACGACGCTGCCAAGCAGATCGGTTCGAAAGAGATCCGCAGTGCTGGGAATCGAAAGAACGCAGACTCGAGTCAATATTGGCGAGTAGGACATAGAGAAAGCCTGGCAGGCGAAGTTCCTCTGAAGCAAGTGCAAGACAGGCACAAGAATGACAGTAGTTTCAGCAACTCAAGTAACGACTATTGATTATTGAAATATTTAGCCCCCATTTCCTAAAATCGCCTGAGTATACCTCTAGAGACTAAGAAGGACCTGAGCTGTGGGGACTGACCATAAAGCTGAATCTCCAAGAATATACACAGTAACAGTACGTTTGATGAGGACATCATCAAAATGTGGACACCTCCCGCCCCAGTTAACACTCATATATGCAAGCTTAAACTGATCAGAATGTTCAGATAAATAGGATACAAAAAAGAATCTGAAAAATTTGATCAAAGAGGCCCTCAATTAACGGACACAGGGTCCACGAGCTAATATTGACGACAACTTCGACGACGATGAACGAGAACAAAAACTCTCCTGAATCTCTTCCACATCCATGATGCAGTTTCAAAAGCTCTTTTGACAAAAAAATTTTAATAGCCGTACCATCAGATAACGTAGAAGCCAATTCAATGAGAGCATCTGCAGAAATTCGATGAACCCCAAGCCGATGCAGCTTCTGTAAACGATGGTCCTTTGAAGAAACTAAATCCACCTCATCACTTTCATTTTTATTTGAAGCGGGTGAAAAAAGGAATGGAGAGTCAATTTCCTGCATGTCTAATCGATTGACCAGAAGACGAAACAGGAGGGGTTCGGGGGAGGATAGATCCGAATTCTAATTGAGGAGAAGATTATATTATGAAAAATTTTTAGCTAGTTTCAATGTCTCAGGCTACAAATTAACTAACCTGAGAATTTTGAGATCCAAGCATAACCTTGCTAGGGAGAGCAAATCTGGTCCCACCCAGAACTGGTATCCAGGGCATATTTGATAGCTTCTCGTAGATCTGCTCCTCTAGGCAAGAGAATATACCCAATGTTGAGACTGAGCCGCGAGTATTTAGTGGTAGGCACTCAAGAATTCGACCGAGAATTTCAGACCGGGACAGGAGAAGTTGACTATGGGATTGGATCTGGTTTTTAATAAAAAAAATAGACCGGTTAAATTAATTAAGAAAAATTAGAGGGATATGATGGCAACATACCTGGATAACACTACAAATGAGGCTTTCAAATACATCGGGAATCTGGTTAACTAGAAATTGATTCCACACGCTAGCGCCGTCAATGTCTTCTCGTGAAGAAGTCAAATCAAAATCGGCTGAAAAGGATTAACTCAAAAAATCAGAACAGGATAATCAATTATAACAATACTGCTACAGTACTGTTGCATGCAGCGAATTAATTTTTCACAAAGTTGTCAGAGCAATCCGTAAAAAAACGTCAACTTCATTAAGATTTAATGACAGTTTTAATGGTATACGGTTTTGCGAAGTAGCCTCCATCGCTTAAAAGGGCCAAGTCTAAGACGGGACATGGCACTGAAGCCTCGGAGAAGCTTCCAGGGAATCCAACGTAAGAAAGAAATAATTAGAAAAAAATAGATGGATAACAGCGGAAAAATGATTCGATCCAAACTCAACTCCAATTTTTTTTCAAAAGCACGACTGGAACTAGCTGTTGTGGGTGAATCTTATATTTAAGTAAGGATTATTCAGTTTGACTAACCATTGAGTAAAAATTTAAATCCAACATTTCGAACCGGTAGAAATGCATAGACGGGAAATGTAGGAAAGAAGTCGTCGCTTGACAATGGAATGGCGATGGTAATATTTGTCCGCTGGGGGATAAATGCCTGCGAAAATGTGGATAATTTTTTGAAAAACCGTACAAAGATTGAGCAATAAGGAAGATGACAGTTTTACCGAGTATCCAGCGATCTTGGATAGCTTCTCCACATCGACGGTAAATCGGCGCCGAAGAAGAAGCCACTTTGATGTCTGTTGAAGCCCATCTCGAGTCTCGGTAATGGTAAAAAGTTTGAGAACTGAGGGATTGGGGCCGCCCAGTGTGTGCAGCACTCGACTTGCTCGGTTTAGATCCAAGCTCAAAGACTCCGGAAGATTCTAACTCAAGAGTTTGAGTATGTATAACCAAAAATGGTAAGATAAAGGCCAAAAACATACTCACTTCACTAGTCTGGAAGACAATAGAATCGACGCGTCGTAGAAAGAGAATTAGGTGGTGGTTGAGAAGAGTTCGAGCGTAGGAAACAACAGATGAGGGTCCTTGACCAGTGGTGGAGGAAAAGGGAAGCCGGAAAAGGGTACGCCAAGCACTCTGATCCTCGTCTATCGGGGCCGTGATCCATTCAGGTGTGAGAATAGTTGTCGAGCGCTGTTTGTCGCCAAGGCAACCGAAACGCACATGAAAGCCGTTGGAATGTACCTCTGGTGCATCGCAGATTGCAAACACAGACTTGAAACCGATACCCTTGAGACCTGACATAAAGATGATTTTCAGTCAGAATGGACTGATGGAGTGCAAAAATAGGTGTCAGTTAAACCAGCATTTGTAGCATTTGTGTCTGCCATTTCTCGCGCAGAACTCATAAGATCTAACTAGGAACTCTATGTCTTTGAAGTGAATACCCTGGTCTTTAGAGGGACCAAGGTAGGAATTAAGTGCACACAAGGCCATTCTGCTATTCCCGAGGCCATCATTACTTTTCGGTCTCACAAACATGGGATGCCACACTGGTATCAGGTGTACACGAGAAACGACCTCACAGTGTGAATTGTAGCGTTCGTTATTTTCTTCTCAGGAAAGACTGGTGGGACGCAAACGTCGGTTAAACGCAAGCACTGACTCCCACAATTCCATCGGCGAAGCGTGGCTGCTTAAGCACAGCAAAAGTTTTCAATTTACAATTCCATTTAGAAGAAATGAAATGGTGGAAAGCCTCAAATTTGAATGATAAGCTATACACTGAGTTATTACGAATCAAAGAGGCACAAGCAAAGGCAAAAGAACCCCTCCGCGATAAGGGCGTATCAATGTTTAGAATCCCAAGGTTGACTGACTTATGTGAAAACCGATTCTGAATGGAGAAAATGAATAGGTGAATCGGAATAAATCGGGGAAATTGAATGATATGGACGTAGGAGGAAAATAGTTTCTCGAAAATAAAAAACGTCGAATCGGTTTACAAAACGTTCTATAGCGCATGGGAAATGAGCAAAAACTGACCAAACGATCCCAATTGGAATGGAGATATAACAATGGGGTTCCTTTTAGCACCACGTGAATGTCTGGTGTATGACTAGCATAATCCATAACTGTTTGAACATCTGAGATTACTTTATGTATAAAAATGACCATTATGGAGATTGTGAACTCGATCAAGGAATAACTCCGTTGCCTAGATTACATTCCATGACATTGTGACATTGCTTGTGATCTCCAAAACTGTGGGCCAGAACATACTTCACAGACAGTTACACAATCCTCTCTGCTGAACAAGCTTGCGAATCAGACAGCTAGTAGACATAAACTTTAATTGGCGTGACCGCGAAAATGGTCTGGAAAGGAGAACAGGAACGAAATAGTAGAGAAAATTCGAAGCAGCACTCCTTTGAGTTGCTCCAAGCAAACTATTTATGTTAAAAATTCATTGAACGCCAATTTTATTCGTATTGCTATCTCAGGATTAAAAGTTCAAAAAAGGCATTGGAAAGATGCAAAAAGTCGGCAGTTGATTTTGAAAACAATGAGGGCGATGGAAAAGTATACAAGACGCAAACTCCAAATAAGCTCTTGGTGTTGCCAAGAATAATTACATGGTTCGATAAAAAAATCAAGAAAGCCAACTATTGAGGAGAGTTTCGAGCAAAGATTCTTCCACAACTCACCAATTTTCTCTTCTCGGTTCCCAGTTTTCGTACTCAATCCGACGTCGCACAAAGCAGAGATATCTGCTTGGGTAAAGCCCACGTCCTCATTGTTACGCACAACCAAGGCGGATTTGGAGAGGTGGAAATGAACACTGGGCGTGACTCCCGGTGCGTAGTTGTTGTCATCAGCATTTTGGATGAGCTCCAATATAAAGTGGCCTGGCTGGCCATACAATTGGCGGGAGAGGTAGTCCAGACTGCGGTTCAGACGACTTTCGAAACGCTAGTTTGATGAGCAACAATATTAAAAGGCCTCTGTGAACTACACAACAGAAGTGGCTGGTCATGTTAAAGGTGATAAATACCGCTATATCAACATCCGGAACAGTTGCAGTCGGTCTATTTAAAAAAAATGGCTAAACAACTGAATTCTCGAAAAAATTAAAAACAAAGTTTAGCCAGACAGCTGGACCCTGGCCTTACGATCTTCGGATGCAGGAGCGAATGCCTCTCCTTCGATACGAAGATTTTCGGAATTCTGGAAAAGAGATCGCGCTTTATTTAATAAAGCATGTACGATACTGCTCATAATAACCCGCGGTGCCAACGACTACTTTAGGCTTTACTGAGACAGACAACCTGACATAAAAGAAAAAATGAAATAACCCATTATTCTTCTTCTCAAAGGTCACCAAATTCAAAGAAAACCCGCAGAGGAACAATATACAAACCAGGACAATGAATTTTGCTTTCCCATAGCGACATGTGAAAGCTGCATTACTGTGCAAGCCAATCGGCCAGTACAGGAAGTCACCATCATAGAGATCTCTTTCTATTCCACAGTGATAAATTCTGTCATTCTGACCTGTGAAGTACTAAGTACTACAAAGAGAAGATAGGCTTTCGAAAGTCGAAATCTCAAAATAAAAAAACGTAAAAAAATCTTCCGATTTTCGCACACCCTGTCCATTCCTCACAGCCAAAAAAAGTTCAAAGGCATAAATCCTCTCACCCAGATAGTAACCATTTGTACCAGTTTCAATGAAAAAAATAGTAGAATAAACGGAAAATCAGGTAACAAGAGAGTAGCTCGTAGTGCAGACATTCAGATATCATCTTTCTGACGAAAAACAACGGAGACAAAGAGCAAGCAGCAAGTAGATAAAGTTCACAAAAGGTGCCTAGAATCGGTCGAAATGAAGTGACTGATTTCAATTTTAATTCGCGATCAGACATTCCCATTTTTAAACCTGAATATCACCAGTTTTTATGCTATTCATGTTAATACCTCAAGGCTAAGACTTAGGAAACCTGAACACTCGAATTTAAGACTAGATTATGGTATAGCGTCTTTGCTTTGATGAGCATTCTTACCTGAAGTAAACCAAAAGCTTCTGAATCCAGATCGACACCTAAACCGAATTCCTTCCGTCGAAGGTTTTCAATGAATTCGCGGCACTCCGTGACCGATTGAAGAGGCTCAGAGCTCATCTTAGAAGCTGGAGTTTCATATCCGGGTAAATCTACTTCCGTATCAGCTACCTTTGAAACTTTTTCAGAAGCAGGTAAAAGGGACCTTCTCCCCCATTGAGTTTCGATAAGCTTCAAGGAGGGACTTTTCTATTAGGAGCGAGGAGTGAAATACTTAGGAGGCGGTTTTTGTAATCCCATCTCATTGTTCTACAACTTACTGTCAGAGACAAGTGGAGTTGCGATGAAAAGACAAGACGTCGATTTTCGAAAGCCTCCAGCCATCGTGACCACCCCAATTGTCCACCAACGACTCCTACTGCTGTAACTAGGTGATCATATAGAGATGAGCTGCTGGAAGATTTCAAAATATCTTCAATTCCTTCAGCCTCTTCCAGAATTATTAAATTGTCAGCCATAGCAGGGTGGAGGATCTAGAAGCGCGAACAAATGAGCGGTGGCATAGTAGACTAATGGTTAGGTCAAGGAGCTCAAGAGCTTACTTTTGAGAAGATGACTCCCAGAAGTGGAAGGGGCATTATGAGCAAAATAGATTTAATAATTTCACTCCAAGTTAGATCTTCTATAATGATAAAAAAGGGGATTGATAAAGGCAAGAAAACTGAAACTATTGTACGACCTTAAGACTCTCCCTTAAATCAGTCAAACCAATACCTACAGTTTATAAAACAGTGTACTGTAACATAACAGCTCAGGACGGGCCTAAAACACCCGAGACTTTTGGTTGAAAATGGTAAGTGCTAAAGATGTCCTCAACAAAAGGTTGACCTTGATGTGCCTATTCAGTGCTGACGTTAGTGGCAAAGCAACTAATAACTCTCAAGATTCAGGTGACTTAAGAGTTTCTAAACTAAAAAAACTGCGCCGGGGTTTCTAATCGCCACGATAGCACCTTTCCAAAGCAGAAAAGACACAAAATCTGCCGTTCTACAGGGAAGGCATTCTCAAAGGCTTGAGTCTCGACTGTTTGTTACGATCACAAAAATTGCTAGATTAGACAGATCCAAGCTACTGCAAAAGAATTCTAGGGCGACTGGACAGAAATTTCAGGGACTTCGCTTTTAAGAAATGGTTTGCTATTTAAGAAGAATGAAATTTGTCAAGACTATTTGTCACAGTACAAGAAATGAACAAACACACGAAAATGGATCGCTGTTATCCACTTTGTCAACCGGAAGAATGGGAACTGGGAATTACTAAAATGAATTCCATTCTTGAACTAAGAAAATAAGACAACAAAAAAATTAAAACTCGTTTAAACTGACACTTCGCCGATCAATAATTGTGTCAATATTAGTTTAAAAAAGTGTATCTTTCCGATTGAGTTTACAAGCTTCCCTGATTGAACATGCATTAGGCTCTCTTGTTGAAAAGAGGAATGTGACCTATCAGGACTCGAAATGGAGGAAATGAACCTCACCAAAGTTAATTATCAAAAAGCACATACCCGAAAAGGAGATCAACTCGGAAGATAGCAGTTGGATACATTCTGCGGGTGGAATAAATCGACTGACAAGGAGAGCCGACCCAATTATCAGATCACAGAGCTTGATAGCCGCAGACGAAGCAATCAGGCTATTTTTCGAGGTGCACTGAGCCAAACTTAAACTAAGATCATCTGGGGTCCCGTTCGTGCTGAGTCGAAGATATCCCTTACCAATTAGTTTTACAACCGCAAGATCATACTTCTCACTCACTGCGAAAGAGAAAAAAGACCAACTAGATATGATTTTAAGAGGCCATACAAAGAGTGGTAAGCGGAATCAATTTACTTTCGCCGTCGATTGCAAGGTCACTGAGAAACTCCTCAAGAGGCCCCCAATGAGAAGCGAGAGAAGAGGATGAACAATAAGACCAGAGACTCCAGATTTCTGGATCTTGCAGGACTGGACATGAAGCTAAAAGGCGTAGGACTGATGAACGTTGAGTGCAGAGCTCTAAGGGCAATTGGACATCTGATGCTCGACGTGAAGTAAGGAACCTGCACTCCTGAGGGCTGTAAAAAGTTATATTAGTTGAAGGGTGCATGATTAGGCTTACTGTATTAAGAGATTATGGTTCGCGGAGGAAATCGACAAATCAGTAAGAATGCACCGTATCGTCTGCATTGCGCTAGGAGACCTTGGAATGCTCAAGTTCTGTGAGCATATCTCCAACAAGACTTCAACAGAGCGCTCAGCAAGAAAAGTGAGGTGGCGAAGGAAATTTCGAAGACGAGGAAAGTCACTAATTTCTTCAGTGGCCAGTTTCAATTCAGTATCCATCTGAGGCTGCTTCACCACCACCGGACCACCAACAGAAAGGCACTAAAATATAATACTTAATGTTTTTAAGTAGACGTACTTTGGGTTTAGGTCCGGTGTAGTCTTGATTCGAAGTGGAGGCAAGCAAATTAAGAAGGCTTTCACGTGGGGACGAGATGAGTTGCTTCTCAAGGTCGGCTAGTCGTTGCCATGGTACTTGAGGATCGGCAGATTCTTCGTGGACACGCTCCAGAAAGGAATCAAAGAAACTGTTGAAGGCAAGGATTACGGTTTCGAGCTCCTTCGCGCCTGAGGATACAATTTAAACAAAAGCACGAATAAAGAAAAAGGCAAGGAAAGAGGTTTGTAACTTAAATTGCAAGCTACTAGGGGAAAAGGACAAAAAAGAGGATTGTGGTGAGCGAAATTTTGAAAGTTTACAATCAGTGCTCAGTGGAAACTAAACTGCAATGAAGTGGTCGGAATGAAATGCAAAATACCGGAGGAGACCCAATATTCCTAATTACTGATCTTCTATCCATTTTGAACTCGCCTACTTGACATGCTTATATCCTTTTAACCATTCACCGTAAATGACTGGCAGACAATACCATTAAAAAAATAGTCGCAAGGCGCCACGTTTCATAATAAATAATGGAAAGTATCGCATATGAAGAGCCAAATAATGCACCATATTTCTGGCGAACATTCCGGTAGCAGAGACCAATTTGAAGAGCTCCTTCGTAACAAAAAAGAAGTACTTTTAATGTCTAACTATCCGATGCGCCTAAAACTTAGGCAGACGAGTTTAAAAAGTATGCAAAGGAACCGTTAGACAACGACTGATGCGTCTAGCTGGATTACCTCACTTCTGAGAATTAGCTTATATAAGAAGAACCTCGTACGCCACAACAAGGCTGCAATAAGGTGATGAAAAGGCATGCGACAAAAAAATCCTTCCTAGTTCGAGATCCTCACAACCCACGAGTGACTTAGAAAATACTTAAAAGAGTTTTAGTTATCTTTGAATTAATCGAAACCGAACTTAAAGAATAACTGAATAGGGGATTAAAAGTTCACTATACACTGTTATATGTAACAGGCCATGAGTTATTGGGTAGCAAAGTTAAAACAATTCATTCAAAAATAACTTTAACTCACGGTGAACATGCCCCAATCTATTAAAGATATCTTCGAAATCATTTGAAGAGTAATCGGCAAAGGTTAACACTAGATGCAGTAGAGGTCTGAGGGGCTAAAAAAGGATACCGGCTGGTTGCTTTTAGGGACAAGACTTTACTTACACCTCGAATAGCAACGTCTTGAAGAAATTCGGCGAACTTTAGGAGGGACTCCATGAAATCGCTTGGCCAAGTAAAGTTCCTCTCTTGACTATATTCTATCAATTTTTTGTACAAAGCTTTGCTATTTCGTGACAGTAAAAGTAGTGCCGATTTGGGTTTCTGACGTCGTATATTGGCTAGAAAAAAATCAACAAGAACTAGGGACCACAATACCTATAGCTGATTCGTTCATGAAATCTTTGTTGATAGTATTAAAAAGCCTTTTTATATCATTTTCGATCATCCCATGGGCACGTTTGAAGGCACACATGAAATTTCCCGGTGATAGTGACGTACGTAAAGCCTATAAAGAAAGAATTATACCACAAAGGAGGGATAAAAATCACCTCCAACAGTGCTGCAAATCCTTTTATCCTTATTCCATAGACGCTAAGCTTACTGAACTTCATAGTTTTGAAATCCAACGGAACTAGATCATTTGGTACACAGGAGTCGTGCAGACGTGCAAGAAAATGTCGAGTAAACACGGCTTCCCACCACACAGTGGAAGTATTAGAGCCGAATGGCGGTTCAGACGGGCGATTACGTAGGTAGCATTGAAAAATTTCATCCATGATATAATTGACTGACGGCCGGTAGATATCGCATTTCTCATCATTCATAAAGACGCTTATGATGGCTGGATGAAATTCCCGGACACCGAATATTTGTTTGGTTACAGGAACACAATAGATAGGTCCGAGACTCGAATGCGCATTCTAAAAAGTTATTGCTAGTGTGTTGCGTACTGATAAAAGTCTACTGAGATCATCTAATGTCACAACAGGATTCGCTAATGCATAACCCCAGAATAGAGCATTTGTGTTTTGTATTAATTTTTGATGCTCTTTAATAGCAGGAATGTTATCGGGATTGATTCTCGACCTCGCTAAAAAAGCGACTGAATCAGGATGGAACTAGAAATAACAGTATTAACGAAACAAACGCCTTACATTCGCAAGATTGTACTGTACAGTAGCCGGATCAGGAAATTGCCCATTAGATGCCATCCATTGAATAATACATTTGACTGAAGTATTCAAATCGTTAATGCTTGTAATGTGTGATCTGCATGGAACTGCCATCTCAATCAAAAATGAAGTTATAACGCGAAGGCCGCACGCATAAGGTCATTAATCACAATTCGTAGTCCCGCACACTAAAAATGCGAGTAACACAGTTTCGCATTTTACGCATTTTTTAGGAATATTTTATCAACGCTTTCCCCCCTTAATATGTGCTTGCACAAAAGCGGACAGCGAAGGTAGTAAAAGTTAATCAGTGTCAAGGGATTAAATTATTCAGCGTAATTTATGTAATCCATTGTACTTAATATCTAATAAATCTTCTCCTATGATACTTCCCAAATCTAGCATCTTTGCCTCGACCGGTAAAAATATTCCGACTTCCTTTTTCTAAAATAACTGAATTCCTGCAGTAAGATTTCTAATCTGTCTACCAATACACACAGATTCTCTGCCTATTTATTGTGCAATACTACTCCACGGGAACACTTTAGCAAGATCGTTACCCTATGTTTATGTTTTAAAGCTGCTTGATCGTTCACAACACGCCTTAAAAGTTTGTTTTATAGCTTGACGTCCCTGAGATGAAGTGTATCAAATGTACCAGGAAAATAAGTGGTTAATTGTATTTCATTACTGAAAACGAAATTTCCAACTGTTTTGAACCAAGGGCCTATATTATCAGAAAACGTATTTTTTGTGGAAGTTATTATGTGTCCTCGTAGGATTGCCATCTTATATCGGCGTCGATAACAACGATCACCTTGGCATGCCTATATAGCAACGACCTGGCAATTAATGTTTCAAGGAGATCAATCATACTCTAAAATGGCTTAAAATACTATCGTTTAAATTTATATAACATTTTTGAGCACTTCTGATTTCATATTCAAAAAATGTCATTATGTCAAACTTGAAAACCGCAGTGTTCTTTATAAATTTGGCTAGCAGGGCACTTTGACATATTACTTTCATGTAGATTCCTTTAATGGAGAAGTGGTCACAGAAAATGAAAATAAATTCAGGCATCAATGGGGCACTTGCTAACAGCATTTAAATTTTTTAAAAACAAGAGGTGTTACTTAATAATAATAATAATAATAATAATAATAACAGCCTCGAAGACGAAGTCTCTATTCAGATTCGAGCTTTCAAGTCCATGCTTCTAGAGCGCTGTAATAGCCTATACATCTTATCTTCTTTAACTATGAATCCTTTTTTGAATCCGGCTTTGTAGAAAGATTCCATGAGCAGTGTCGACAAAATCATGCCCAAATTCGTATAATCAACTCTGCGACTAATCTTGCAATTCATCAGTTCCGAGAACATCAGCAACGATTGACCCAGAGACCCTTAGCAACGATTATTCCAAATCGAGACACCATTCTAATAACCTCTCCTCCGCTTTATTTTATTAATGGAAATCGATGCCGCACATGCCTAACATAACTGACCGTCCAGTAAAACACAATTTAAAGTGAATATCAAATAAGTTTTATGAAACTTAATGTAAGCACACGGACACAACGACTCTGCATATTTTTGGACCCAGAATGTTTTAACATGAAATAAAACTAAGGTTGCAGTCAGATTCCTCTTTCACGTTCTGTTTCATAACGCACGCTTCCGATAGCCTAAACCAATGAAACGTCAGCCTTCCAATAGGTCATCGCTTTATTCGGCGCTTGTTGCAAGTGAGCCAAGGATTTGCGTTAACTAGGCTGGCCATTTTAGGATGAATAAATCGGTCGCAATTATTCGAAATTCTAGACGTTTTTATAACTTGGAATTTCATAAGCATGAGGTTATTAGCACAAGTGAGTCTCAAAAATCATTGTGCATTTTCTTCTGCAGAAAAAAAGATTTTCTGGTGTACCGTAAGCTTTGCAGTGATTCCAGCCTGCGTTTGGGCTTATGTGTTTGCGGAGCGTTCGAAACAACGGCGCCTGAAAAAAGAAGCCGAATCCGGAAAACCATTCTTCAAACCGTTCCCCAGAGACATTAAGGTATTATTAGCCCTATGTACAAAACCAATCTTTGCAGCCTTTACCTTGGGGTGATGGAAAAACCCCGTTCTTCCAGGCAATGAAGCAATACTGGGGATTCGGCGAACACAAATCGGACTAAATAACCAGCATGGCCCCTCAGGGATTTAACTACACTTTTTGGTTAAATATACGTAGCTACTGCCATTTCCGAACTTTCATTGTCTTAAGGGAAATGTCTGAGAAGACAAAAGGCAAGCCGTAGCTTAGTTCAAAAATAATTTTCATAAGAGAAATTAAGGGTAGTTAGCGGGTTTTTCTGGGTAGACAAACGGCTTCCATGTGAATAACCTTACACTTGGCTTTAGATTTGTGGCAGCCCGAATTCGTCAAGGGGGACGTTGCCCTATAAAATTAAAAGCGTAAAGGTCAATGCACCAAATCATTATGAAAGATGTTCTAGTACGCATAAACACTCAAGATTGACATTGAAGTATTCACTAGACTTAGTATATTTGGACTTTGAAAAAAGCGGGCTACGAAAAAATATGCAGTGCAATACGCAATGAATAAATTCAAACTAGATCTCTAACAGATAAAAAAGTTCCTACACTCCAGCTTTTGCTCGGTTCTTAAGACCACTCTATGGCGTCAGCTGATTTCATAAAACGTGGGCGGTGTGAAAAACCTACGCTAGTAGCAGCACTAGGAGCATTAGGAACCGTAGAACCGCCGATATCAGCACTAGGAACAGAAGGAGCCGTATCTGCATCGAGGAATCCATCTAGATCTGCATCAGCACCCAGAGCTTCAAGTTCGGCGTCAAGATCTGCTTCATCAATTGCATTTGGAATTACTGATCGACTCAAAGCTTCTCCGAATTCTTCAGTGGTTTCAAGCATATCCATTATATCATCTTGGAGGTCCTAGAAGAGGAAACAATAAGTTGATGATGGAAGAAACGCGATTACATAAATCCCTGATAGCTTACTTCGATATCGTCGAGCTTCATACCCTTGGTTTCCTTCTTAAATTCTTTCACGCCTTGTTTCATCGCCTTAACAGTTGTCTTGGTATCTTTTACGCTTTGAACGGCATAACTGGCCTGACTCATATTGAAGCTTTGGTTAGACAACGTCTCTCTTTGTTGTTCGCATACCTTTAATTGTTTCATGACATTCAATGCCTTCTTTTTAAGCGAGGCTTTAGCAGGGCCTTCCCGCAATGACTTAAGTTGCTGTTGAAGTTTTAATGCTTCAGCACGTTTCAGTGCAATTGTCTTATCAAGAGTTTCTATTCTAGAATCAACCTTTAAAATAATTAAATTTTTGAAGGTATCTTACGTTAGCAGCTGCATCGGTTATATTAGGTAATGAGGCTTTCGACGCATTGCTCCCCTTCCCGAAAACTCGATGCATTTCCTCTAACGGCTATATTTCTTGAAAGAGTCGATACAATTACAGTGCATTGAAACAACCTTAGTTATGATGTCTCAACATTTGCTGAAATGAAAACATTTTCCTCCAATTGAGTAATCCTCAGAAATTAATTTCGAAATTTTTAGGAATCACCATGGATGTATAGACTAAGCATATAACCTTATATTAACCATGTCGTAACCTCTATGAGCCTAGTTTAACGTAGATCATGTTGTATTACCACAGCGAAGTTTCAAGACGAATATTAGTCTCATTAGTTTACGATTAAATGCATTGATAGAGAGCAGCTGCGGGTTCAGTCATCCCGCGCTCACATCTATTTACTGAAATTGCTCATTGTCTAGCACTTTCCTTTTCGGATTGAGCAAATATTTAAGGAATATTTTGTTCCTGAGGGCAGGTTCACTCACGTCATTTCTCGGCAGTCTTGACGAGGGGAGCACATTATCCTCAACATTTGTCGAAATCGTTCTAACAAGTCCACTCAATAGCTAACTTAATACAAACATCTTCGGATTCTGGGTTAGATTAACTTTAATAGCTAATCCCAATACATCTTGAAGAGGACGCATCGTTTGTTTCTGTAACAAAGTAATTGCCGTGATTTCATTCTACGAGATGAAGTAGATCTAATTGAGACACAAATTTGCCCCTTAGCAAAGGACAAGTTTGCTCTAATACCCACTTCACGTTAAAAGCTTATTAGATTTACGATTAGAAAACAAAACGGCACAACAAATAATACCAACCTCCATGCCATTCGATTTCTAGCGATCTTGAAATCTTCGTTCATAGTGGTCAGCCAATCAACTCAATACAGTAGATACAAGCTAATACGAAAATCGGTTTCTTACTTCACTAATAGTAGTAGACCCGTGTTAGCAGCGGCAAATATTTCAACATTCAAGTCGCAGTCAATTAGGAGAATACGCAACAGTATTCGGGAACAACAAAGACCTTCTCCCTCATCTGGTCCACAAATGATACCAAGGGTTGACCACCAAGCAAAGTAATGGAGCAACAGCAGTTGATTTGGAGTGGAAGTTGAGATGATAGCAATGGTACCGACCAAACAGACCGACAAACCGAAAGAATCGGGGCGTTAGGCTCGAAAGCTGATGCCGAAATGAACGAGCTGGCCATTCGAGAACAAAGCTTCTTTGGGAGTGTTGGAAGGACACGGAGGGATCCAATTTGATGGAAGGGAAACGGCCATTACAAGACAAGATTCTCTGCCAAAATTCCACCAACTTAATGCTTCACAGTCCTTCTATGGACTCGAGAGACTCCGAAAATTATGGTTTCACTATTTCGATGAGTAAGTAAGGGTTTGAATTTGCATAAAGTGGAAGGGATGAATCAGCAGGCTCGTGTGCAGTGCTGAAAGCGATGGCCTTATTGGTATAATACACGTCCAATTCGAAAAAAAAAATAAAATTCGGCAGTGCTAGAAATCAGCAATAATAAAAAAAGAGAGTAACTAAATATCTTTCCTATATTGGTTTTTGGCAGCGAAAAAAGCATACACTGGCGGGATATACGGACGAACATAATTTTGGAGGTCAAATTCAATGGTTTAATACAAGCTCAACGTTTGAGGACACTGCGCAATAATCTGATTGAGTCATAAAATTAAAGGGTTGAAATTATTAATATGAAGTGAAAACTGCTTGCAACGGCATTGATTTAGTGGTCCCATACGCACCTTGACTCATCAGTTAATACAAGCTCATGAGCCACTGGTGGGCAGCCGATAAACACTCATAAAGGAATGGCAAACAGTTCTCAATCAGGGAGATGCTGAGGTACCTTGTTCCCTCCCAAGTATAGGGCTTGGAATACGTTTAACTTCCTTGGAATAAACTTTTCATTCTTTCCTACCGCAAATCAAATTAGGATTTAATTATAACCCATTAAAAGAGATTTAAAGAGCGGAAAAAAAGAGACCTGCCAAATTTCCACTTGAGAATGCGTCACTGATGATAGGGGAAACTTGAGAGGTGAGCTGAAATCTACTTTAAACTTACTGCTGAAAATGCCATATAAAGCCAATAAATGGGAGTTAATCTAAGGCCTGGGAGAGGAAGACCTACTCTGCTCGCTTAGCAAATTAACTACCAGTTTTTAAGCAGTGCAACACTAAGCAATTTGGCGAATTTTTTTGCCAAAAAAACAATCTCCCTAATATCTCTCTAAAGTGATAAAAACAAAAAAACAGCAGGGTATAACTAGGATTGTAGCACAATTATTAGGAAGTTCTCCTAAGCCACAGAAAAGAAGAGAAAGAGATAAAAATAAAGGAATCAAGCAAAATTCCCGTCTCTATGGCAATCAAAAGCAATAATTTTACTAGTACTAATTGTGAGGAAAGAATTCAGTAATCTATAAGATAAATCAATGAGACCGATATTTCGTTTAAAAAAACGACTACTTTTTGCCATAAAGTGCAATATCCCAAACTTTATCCCTTTCTATTAGAGTACAATGCACACAGAGCTTTACGGATTACCAGTTATGATCCTTATTGAAAACTTTCAAGATCCATATATTGTCTTCTCGACCACTGGGAGCAACGATGAGTACAAAGATTTTCTGATTTTCCAGTATCAACTAGAAAAGTGTGCACAAGGGGTAGATCGCCTGTGTGGACCTTCAATCCTAATACCAATGTAAGGCGGGGAGGTAGAGACGGAATGTTCACCAGGACCTCCCAGGGGACATGGAAGTAGTCACCCCTTAATAGAAGTAAATGGAGACTAAAAGTCAGAGAAACACCTCCTGAAGAGTACGTGAAAGCAAATATGTTGAAGGACAAGTCGGACGAGTAAAAAAGAACATAGAACTCCTCAAAGTAATATGATGGTAATAGTAACATTCTAAATACATCTGCTGTAAAATTCCCTAATCAAATAAAACGATGAGTACTTCCACTACACTTGAAATGGTTCAAGATCCTAAATCACCGCTACCGTACCGCTATTTAAGGGCCGCATTTCACGAATTTTCAGCAGTTAAGTAGAGATTCGAAGAAATCAAGCACGGATAAAACTAAGTCAAGGCAAAACTATCTCATTTAGAATGAAAATGAATAGAACCTAAATTGATCTTGGTCCAAAAACATAAATGCTACCAAGAGTATGGGCGCAAAGCTCTAAATAGTAAATTTAAGTTTTTGACAGCGCAAAGATAAACAGCTTAAAATAACATAAGTTCGAAGTATACTATGCTGATGTTGCCTTCATATGGAAATAGAACGAGATTTCAAGATATTAAATATTCCACAACGATACTTCCCTATGAAATTCGATCGTAAGAGATTTCGATGCATTATCGTTAAAAGGAATACATTGAATAAAAATGGTCCTGCACCCTTGAAGGCAACACAGGAATGAATTTGCAGAAAAATACAAATAAACACATCAGGAATAAAAAACAATTTTGGGGGGAACTATGAATAGTTTACATACAATTCTAGAAGAGAACGACTGATTCAAAGAAAGTTAAGAATGAAGAGAAATCCTACAAAATGTACAGAATTTGAGAGTACGTACGCAGAAATCTGCTTAAATTACTGTAAAAGACAAAGAAAATGCAGCTCAACGGCACACCGAATTCTCCAGGTGCAGTTGTGGTCACTCGTAGGGAATGCCAAGTTCAGCCACAACATTCTGAGGAAATTCCCCACTGTCGATTTCATGGCATACTTCTAATAACTGCACCAATAGGATGCATTTTTTTATCACAACTTACTCTTTCGACATCTTGCCTCATTTTAAGCACTGTAAGTTCTCGCAAGCGAACACTTTCTGCCAGATATTGAATACGCAGTGCCTTCCGCTTTCGACAGTCACGTGCACTTTCTGAACTTCTAGAGGGCATCAAAAATCCACAAGGAGAACCCTGAAACTATGGTCATTAAACTATAACTAACCCTAGACGTCCTCTTCATAATTAACAAGAAATTGTTTAAACGTAGGCTGTTAGGGAGAAAAATGTTAACCAGGTGTCGAAAAACATCATCAGCATCAATCAGAATCCTTGAAATTTTTTTTATTACCTTCAAGCAAAGCATGGTCTTGCTTTACAACTTTCTTCTCTGCCAACAAGATGCATTTTAAGCAAAACTGACAGTTAAATTTTTAAGTCTTTTTGTATTTGACTAAATGGGCTTAAAAATTTGGTCTCTTGGTTTAGAATTGTGTAATTATTATTTAGTAAGTATAATTTGCATTATTTTATTACGAAATATCACCCCTGGAAGGCTTCTAATCTCGAATCCACCCTATGACGTACAGACTGGCAGATATCCACTTGTCAAACTTATCGAATACTCCACTTCACGGAACTTATTCAGTAGTCAAATTCATGGGCAGAATTGATTGAAATATTGGAAGTACATCGATTAGAGAATTGTATTTTCACTTGAAGTACAAAAATGGAACTGAATACCACTCAACTGGGCAGAATTCATTGCCATTCATGAAAACATATTACTTTAGTTAATTAGATGATCTACAAAGGCCTATTGTTACACTCTGTATAGTAGCTCAGTTACTTTATTAATATGCTAATTGGGTGAAAATACCAGCGATGAAAATTTAACGAACTTCCAATTCTTTTTCCACTAATATATGGGAGATACCCATTTATAGATAACTAGTAACCCAAACAATTTAGTGACTGACGATTTCATGGTACTTGAACAGACTTCATTCTCGTAGGATCGAAGATTTACATAATAGTTACCTAAACCCCGATATACGTATTTTCTACTTAGAACATATTGTATAATAGCAGCAATCAAATCATTGTGTGGAGCTGCATGCAGTTGGCTGAAGTGACCAATGCATGCTTATCATGAATTAACAACTCAGGGCGATAAAAACCCAACTTATAATATTAAAACGCTTTGATAGTCAGTATCACCCACCGTCGCAATTACAATACGAGTATTGGTGAACGACTTGGGTAGATGTAATTACTCTGCTTGGTGGTGAAGTCAAAGTGGCCCCGCGATCACCTCCGAGTAACTTGTAATTCAGATCTCCGACGTGCTTCTACGATATCAACTTTTCAGGAGAGGGGAATCACCTAATTTAATACTTCATACGACTTGCCGACGCAAACATTTCAATTATTTCGTTTTACAACCATTGGATACTTAAATAAATCCGCAAGCATTTCTGATAATTCAGTTGTGCTAATTTTTTGTTTTTAGTCAGTTAGTCTAACTAGAACTTCATCTGGGTAATGGTGGCTTATTCTGGCCCTCTTTATTTAGAGTCAACGGAAAATTTTGCAGATTCTGTCGTAGAGAAGAGCACTAGCAACCATGAGAATTTTGAACGTTGCAAAAGCACAATCGAGGTTTAACTTGAGAACGATTGCAGACATTGTCTTTCTACCGAGGACGCAAAATTGGAAACAAAACATGATATTTCTCTCTTACTGAACTATTTCCGTTCGCCTTATTTAAACGCTTTCGCATCACCTTCGATTTACACCAATATTGGCACAAGTATTCATCAATCGTTGCAAATTTCATGCTTTAAGTGTTTATGGTTTGCTGATGTTCTCTGGTGGCATTAAGGCAGGCACAAGAATTCAGCGAGTGTTAAATTAGTTTGTCGGTATAATTTCAGGTATTTATCAGGCCGTGGCCTTCCTTTCAACCACATTAATAGTGACAATAGCATTAACTCAGCCCCAAAGTGTGGGTTAACAATGTCAATTACGACAACGTAATGTCAAGAAGGATCAAATTTTCGGAAAGCGCTTCTTTGAGAACGATATTGCTCTCTTCTGGGCTAATAAGCACAAATGTTTCATGATCAAAAGATAGGCTTAGGAAGAATGGTCCACTAGCATAACACGCACACATACATGATAAAATTGAGTTATTTTGGGGGTGGATTGGGAGGAAGGTGGCAGTCTTTCAAAAAAGGGATTTACGTAGATTCATTTTTGAACAGGAAGGCCAACGCTCTACAGAATGTATCAGGAAAAGAATAGACAGAAACTTAAAGATAAACTGTCGTTTGATTTTCCGGAAAAGGGGTGGGGAATGAGAAAATTAGACAGACAGACAGACAAAAAGTTTACTGTTTAATCGGAATTCGTTTCTCATTTATTCTTATTTTCCACCGATCAGTAAGATCTATTGCTTCTTAAGCGGTGACTTTGGTGTCGATTGGGGTGGCAAAATCTCCTCTAAATGAAGAAGCCTCTTGGATGATTTGAGATGGTTTTGTTGACGATGATACCTCCATGCGAGCAATTTCGCGTTTCAACCACTTATGGATGGCGTCAGCGTTCCGCGACAACCAATTCTGATTGCGGTTTGACTGCATCAAGATCCGATAAATCGAACGTCCTAGAGTCAAATCCTGCCCCTCACTCAGTGTTCGGTTCATTAGAATCAACTGTAACAGCAAAATGTGTATTTCGATAGTCTAAGGCTCAAAATATAAAGTGACAGCTTAGTTGATTATAATCGGTAGTGAAGTAAATCACAAGACAGACCAAGACCTTAGAGTGCAAGATTTGAAGTTCCCAATGTCGCCGACAATATAAAGCATCATAAGTTAAATGAGAATGTTAAAGATCAACTTTTCATAGATTCGCGGAGTTTTCTGTCGGACTCTGTAATGATTTAGGTAGACCCGATGTGGCTAACTTAGTAAAACAAACACAACGTTCATTTACTACCTGTACCGGCCGGTCTCATTAGACAACAGAATCGGTCGACGTTTAAATTCATCGTTTGATGGCAAAATTAGAAGAGCGAATCACATTCCAATGGAAATTAGAGTGTGGATCGGTGAGAAACAAACACTGGAAGCGGGCGACCTCTTAACATTTTTGATTTATAAAAAAAGAAAGTGATTACACGCAACTATATTTATTGTGGATTCTCTGATGTCTCATATATGTACGGATAGGTTCCTTCTAGTAAGTCTTAGTAATAAATCGTCGTACCTTCAATAAACCTCGAGAAGTAATCAACGACTTATCGACAAAGAATATCAAAACAATTAAACCTACACCTACTGATCTTTTGGTATACAACCGTTTCTTCTCTCGGTTAATCCTTCAACTTGGTGCGAATCCCTTCACATCTCAATGAGGGAACAACATGGAAACAGTAGTAGAGGAATTACAGTTGAAACCCACAACCATTTAGACCCTTTAGGAGAATCTGTAGACTTTTCTACCATAATCATTTGGCCCTTGGCGGAATTCATTCAAAGGGAGTTCATTTCAACCTACATCTTCCTGGATCGGCAAGGTATCGATGTAGATCCCACGTTTTTCGATTGCTTTCAACAAAAGTGGGAATACTGGAGTCCGTCTAAATAAATAAATAAATGAAATTAAAAACATCAGCAAAAGAAGAATCAACCTTTCTTAAAAATTGTCAACTTTTAACTACAAAATAAAAAGTTTCAAAGCAATGTTAAGAGCGAGCTATTAAGTGGCTTTGTTAACATTTTTGAATATTTCCGGGTTAACTGTTCGATTTTCATCTTCTCAAGTAAGAACTTTCCCTCAATCATCAAAATAAATAAACGAAACACTCGTTAATTTCGATGACTTTCACAGTATTGCTATCATGTAGAGGAATATCGAAGCAATCGAAAAGCGAGGGCACAGAATGAGAATATCTCACCTAGACAACAATCACGAAGAAGTGCTTGAATTAATTGAACCGCATATGCATTGCTGTTATTGAGCACTTCCTAGTCTAGTTATGGACAGTATCGCTTTAAAAGACGGGCTTTTGAGTTTACAATCCCATTCATTAATGTGGCATGCATTTGGCACGATTTGCTTCTAGTGAAGTTTTATCCTGGATCATTGTTAGTTTGTGTGGCAATGACACTGAGATCTGAGAAATCGATAATGGATGTGTTCCGCTTCTCCTCTTCATCTATATTTTAGTACGTTCGAGTCCCCATGATAAGGTTATGAGAACAGCAGTTTTGCCAGAATGAAAAAAACCGATTCCAAAAATTTACTTGAAATTAGGGCTCCCTTCAACAGGTGAACAGTTCTTCGCTTAAAAGCAAGATTAAATGCCTTAAAGACTAAGGGGGCGGATCCATTTGAGCGAACTCTGTATGCTACCGCCCGAAATATGAGGCCTCCAAGTATTCACTCCTCCTGAATTGTGAAACTAATATTTTTTATGATGAACTTTATTACATTTTTTTCTGGTATGAGACATGAAATCACTTGCTAACTGGTTAACTCAAGCAACCACGCAGTTTCCATGCATCACAAGAGTAACGCAGTTCCTTTGACCACAATAATAAGATGGACAATAATGATTCTAGTCATGCGGAACGTTGACTTTTGACAGTTCAGTTTCTTATCATTTCTTATCCTAAGAAGCATTCAATAGTTCATCGGTAAGGAGTTATTAATTGCTGGCCTACTGAAGTGGTTTTACTCCTTGGAACGCAAGTAACTAAGTCGAACCCACTGAATTTTTAAGGAGCATCATTTGCCACCAAATGGTGTCGTAGTTTCATACAAATTTGGCTCGTAGGTTTAAATGGGTTCGGGATTCGTGAGCAAGCGCCAAGTGTTTGGAATGAACACTCGAACTGGTAAAAGGTTCAAATGGCCATTTGAGAGGCACTCAACCAGAGAGGCTCCATGGTTCCCTTCCCTAATTAGATAAGAGTTTGGAGGCACTTTCTTCAGCACGGGTTCAGGCTATTATTACTATCAACGGTTTTCTATCATTATACGCTGGTTAAATATTTGGAGTAAGTCAAAATTGTTTCTAGTTTTAGAAAATTGAGGTAATTAGGGAGAAAATTGATGACTTACCCTGTGCTCCTATTCGGCCATTCCCGTTTCAGAGTATCATAAATGACATAAAGTCCAGTGGGATTCCCATTAAGCGAGCTTGGAAGTTCTATCTCATCAGACTTGGATACCGCATCATTTACCAACTCTCGAATATAGCTGTGCGAATAAATGTGCCTTGTCAAATGAGTATTGAGGAAATAAACACATGGATAACCTAGAAATATTAACCTTTTCAATCGAATGAAGTCTCGAGAGCATCCCAAAGCTTCAATTATGCGATATTTCTCGTCTTCGTGCAGCACTTCCAAACTCATCCGCTTTAAAAAGTCCCATTCCTTACCACCACCTTCACGTAGGGCGGTGCAAAAAACTATCGGAGTCAAACTCGTTGGAATTCTACGAAGAAGTGATTATTCGATCACTAGCTTAGTGACGACAGATAGAGCAGATCAGATAGGACTTACTTATGACCGACAGGATCGTCCATGAACGCTCTGAAATGACTCATCGATCGAGCAATGCAATCACTGTGACCAGCTGCACATGCCATTGAAATAATGATTTGCCGAGCCATACTGAAAACAAAAAGTTGTTAAGGTTTGGTATTTTCGATTTCTGAAATCTAAATTAATTTTTTCCAGAATTTAATGTTGAAATAAAACCGTAAAAAGTAGTGAGTATGTCATTTGAAGCTCTTTAAAACATGTGGAGGTCTTTTGTAAAGCACTTTAGCGTTTGCTGTGAGCACAAAAGAATTTTCGACTTAACTAAACTAGTTTGGAATAATTCTTCATTCAATCCAACGTTTCGCTGATGAAATGAGTTTAACAGCAGCGAATACAAGCCCTTTTTAGAGAGTAAAGCCGCCGTCAAACATTCCCTTTACGTATTCAGTTCTCGCGCAAATATCTGCTCCCAAGGTTTCCTGTCTCGTCATCTATTAGTCTACTGATTTCCATATCCTCACTCATACCTGTCATTGTGTGTTTAATATAAAGCCATGTTAATAGGGAGACTCAATTATTGTTATGAATATTCAGCCCAACAATTGAACTTACATGTCTGTTATCTCTGTGCCCTTCCCCTTCGAGCTCTAGAGGCTTCTAGTGCAATAACCAGGCAATTTCAGTCCGTAGCTGAAAAGTGCTAACCTTCCCCTTTAGCCACTTAAATTTTTTTTATCATAATCCTGTTTGTATGCTTCTGATGAGAGAAAGTAGCAACGCGCAATATTCATAAACATAGTAGGCTGTTTTATTAATTAATAGTCTCAAGCCAACTCGGCCAGATCACTCCAATCCAAATTCGTGCAGATGAAAGTCGCGAGCTAGCTATTCTATGCTCTTAATCCATAATGAACGTCATCTGTCATCACCAGACTTCTAGTTTTCCTGAAAACCATAGTGCCGATTTATGCTCCTTTAGATTCAGTCTTCGCAAACTCTAGGATTTATAAGCTCGGAGACAAAGCTTTCGATGCGATAGTTTGCAGGTACCTCAACTTGGACACTGTTTCGACAACAAGGTGATGAGACATTTTGATTATTGACACTCAAATTCCCCCTGCTAGCCTTTCTGAAATGGGTTAAAAAATGACGTTAAATTAGACAAAGCGTAATTAATAGGCCGATTGTCAGGAACAACTTTACAGCGCACATGCTTGTATATAAGAGATACTATGATAACCAGACTTAAAGATTGAATGAGTAACACCAAAGATGTTATCGTTGGGCTGATGAATTAATAGGTTAAATAGCTTCTGAACTAATTAAGCACCATTTCACAAGAATGAGCCCTTTAAGACTAACGAGTTTATGATTTGGCGGTAAATGGAAGTCTGGAGAGGGAATTCATTCGTGCTCCAAGAGTGCGCATACTCGTAGGTGCTAATGTTACTAAAAATGTGGAAATTATACGGAAAAAAACTTTAGACGGCGAAAGAAATCACTGCAACTCTGATGATGAACAAACTCCACAACGGGAAGGCCAATTAGATCTATACTATTAATAAAAAGAAATCCGAAAGAAGACTCGATGCGAATTGTCTCCAGTGGAGTGAGTAGCTTCCATTCTCCCTTGTATCCCTACGGCAAAAGTTAATAGGCAGTACCATTACCGATTTTGAAAATAACCAATCATGAGACTTATCGAAACACAAAGTTTCCAACCTCTTTGATTCAATAATTTATTTGAGGTGTATTATTCACTCTTTCAGAAGAACAAAGAGATCAAAGGAGGAAGGGAAAATACGCCAGAAGCTGTGTTCAGAAGTTTGCTTTCTCATAACCGACTCACCGAAATACGTCCACCATTTAAAATATTAGTAAAATACTGCAAACCTACAAACAGATTAAAATAGAGCAAATATAGAGGGATTGAACATATCTAGAACCACTTGGCAGCCCTCTCAGTTGCTTGTTGAATTTTGATATAAGTTAGTTACGATTCAGTTCGTTATTAATAACTGAGTCGAAATAATGGTAGAAACATGATCAGTCTTAGACAAAAGTTATGTCTAACCATATGCATTTACTAAACTAAGCACGAAAACTGATTGCCCGAAAATATGAAATTTCACAGATGTCTGGCGCAGAACAAACCCCATTTTAAGACCCTAAGGGAGGTTTTTGAAAACCCAGGCGCTGGTGCTTGGGAGCGGACAAAACAACCCCTGCCTCTCTTAATGAGTATACATTGGACCTACCAAAAAACAGCACACTGTAACCTTGCGCAGACATAACCTCTGCTTCTCTCTCACCTTCTGGGGCGTGAATTAGCAATATTCGCGATTTTGAGAAGGTTAATACGTAAAAGATCGAGTAAGGTAAAACTCAAGTTCGGCGATCCGAATTCAAAATGATTCATCCGTGTCACCACTAAAGTTAAGTTTTCAGCAAAGTGTTGCAAAATCGAAGCAGCAGTGAAAATTAAAAGCAGCGAAGAGACTAAAAGAACTGCAGGAAGTTCCAGTGTTGCTTTCGCGTCTCGCTAACTGAACGAGGAGGGAGGAAACAAAGGATGGAGATGATGATGGCAAATTTATTTTAACTGGACCCTATTTAGATACAAAGGATTAGCATTTAACTGCAGCTCAATAGAAAGACACCTTGTAGCAACTTCAATATCTGGACATAGTATGGAACAGGGTTCAGACTAAGTGTCAAAACTTTTAAAAAGTTGAAAGGTGGTCAAACCCACGCTCAACCTCCTCGTGGTGACCACCGGTAACCCCCGGGGCAACTCCGGGGGCTAATGAGAGGGGCGGCCGGATAGAACTAATCACCCAGCCAGCAGAAGTATAGCATCGTACAGCCTGGTAAACGGATTCATGGTCTCAAACTGGACTGTGGAAAGTGGGTGCATGTAGCAATAAATGGAATCCCCATTTGTCATAATGGGTGAGGAGTAAATAAGTAAAAAAAGTTGAAAATTTGAATCAGTGCACTAACTTAAGAGAGGAGATAAATACAACCGTCGAAGGTAATTGACTCGGACTACTTAAAGAAGATTGATTCCATAGCTGGGAGAATGACTAGATAGGTCGCTAATTTCCAGACAGAGAGACTAAGTGTGGGTAGCCGAAGGAGGTACCATTTCAGCGCTTTGTGCCCTGAAGTAGTCTGTAAGAATTTCCATCGAAAAGGTCCTCTTATTGGTAACTGTTTACCTAGTTTTTGTTGGTTTTCCCTATTCCAACTAGAAATCTTGAGCGATTCAAATATAGATAGATCATGTACCATTTTCAGTATTTCTTTGGTTTGACCGCTGATAATTCACCTCGCTAAAGTCGGGCAATGCATAAACTGCTTTCAAATTTCATTTAATAGATCTGAAACTCAAGTTGACGTATGATAGCCACAGTCTAGAAGCGGGACTTTCTATACTCAAGGTACTGTAGTTTTAATGGTGGAGTTTATAAAGTCCAAAATGGCAGAGCACTGAAGGCATGGAATGGTTTTCAACACATTAATATAAATAACCTCCAAGGGCATGGTTTATACATGTTGTGGACATTCGATAAAATTCCACACTACTCTGTTTCTTCGCACAACGGTGTCTCGATTGCGAGCAAGTAAGAAAAAATACTCTCGGATCTTTTTTTTAGGTTTATTGCCGTAAACTTGGAAGGTTATTAGCAGATGCAAGGTGCATTTTATTCAACGAAAGAGGATATCTCCAGATGGAAAGACCTAGAAATACCTCGATATAGTCGAACACTAAGGTAAATACAGTGAGAGAGCTTTGACTGTGATCTCTGACAAGACCCAAATTTCACCATGCCTCTTCGTTGTGGTTAGAGCTAAAAAAGGCCTTGGAGAAAGGTTAGCTGAAATAGTTTCAAACGCAGTCTGGAAGATTGCCTCAAGGGCTGACCGATATAATGCCCGAAAATGTCGTCCATTATTTGGGTTTGATGAAAAAAGGGCTGACTACAAAGTGCAGGAAATGAATTGAAAAACACTATGCATGAAGTTGGCCATATCCCTATTTTGATTGATTCCGCAGAATTTTATGACATTATTAACACAACTATGTGTGCTCTTTTTTTATAACGAAGAAAGGTTTTAAAGTGCGGAAGAACGCAACGAACAATGAATTCCGCTTGTTCATACCAGGTATTGCAATAAAGCGGAGGGATATCAACCTTCGAATGAGCATGACTTTACAGCCTGTTCATCGGGTATTGATATTCGAATTTCATCTTCTCGTGGCACTCCACAAATGATTCTAGCCCACTAAAGTTAGAGTTGAAATTGATGTAATAGTAAGTGCTCGATTTTGGCAGCCCAATATTCAACCGAGCGCAAAAAGGCATTCTCAGTTAGTATTCCATTTGCTTTTATTCATCTGAACTCCAGTTCAGCTCTTGATCTCTACCATGACCTCAACATCCAACGCTTCTCATTTCAAAGAATGGACAGAGAACAGAACAGATTCGGGCTCTCTTCTGAATGCAGGGTCATATTTTGCAGGCGCACAATTCAGGAATACAAAGTAGAGTTAATCACTGAAATCTGACATCGAGAAAGCTTCTCCTACCCGTTTAAACAGATCAAAGCAAGTAGAGAAGACTTACTTGTAAAGGTAAGTCCCTGCCGTCTGAGTGCTGTTCCAGTCTATCTCCATATAGGCAGCTGAGATGAGATTTCGTATATAACGCCTTAGCAGCGTTTGACTGTCATGCATGACAAGAATATCGTAGAGATACTCAAATGCCCGTTGGACCACATTCAAGGGCACATACTCTCGTTCACTTCTCAGGTACTGCGTTAGATTCAGGAACAGCTCGAATGGAAGTGATCCTTGGCTAGGGTGTAAAAAATCGTCAGTTTAGCAACGTGATCCAGATTTGATTATTTAGCGTCTAACGAAATCGAACGTACACACTAGATCAAGTGACCAGGTAAACTTTAAGGCTTTATCTGGGACTAGAAGCAAAAAGAAGCATAAAACCAAAGTAAAAATGATTTCGTGTTTATTCATCTTGATCGAATTTTTCTTTTAGAGTAAAGCTGTCGTCTAATTCTGTTAAATGGCGGTCATCTTGCATTCTTCTGACTGGCCCAGGGGCTAGCAACACTTTGGGACTCTTATGTCGATCATGTACTTCATTGGAATTTGATCGGGACGAGAATCATTTTTAGAAAATCGATAACCAGACACCAACTTACAGAAAGTTACCACAACTTCCAGGTTCGATTGACATAGATGCAGAGTATTCCAGCCAAAGAGATCCCTTGTCATTGCCTTAAGACTCTCTCAATAGCTTGAACGCTTAATGTGAATCGTTTCATAAAACAGCAATGACTATCAATGTATACAGTATTAGTCATAGTTTCAACAGAGTTCCTTAGTTCACACAAAAACGTCGTGCTTTTGAAATCTGGAGAAATCAGATTTAGTGGATTTTCCAAAACAAAGGACGGGATACTCCACTAAAAATCTTAGCATAAAAATGATCCATGTGAATAGCCTCTGACGGTTTGTCCCCCATTCTGTGCATAGTTCTCTTGTGAGTAGTTGCCTACAAATGCACGTACTGAAATCGGGTTGCTAATATGTATGGCAACCATAATGTGACTCTAACATTTGTAAATCAAGGTTTCTGGCGTTTTATTTGGCCTACACATAGCGTAACAGTCTGATAGTGAAGCTGATGAAAAACGTCATCAGTGTGTGCAGTAAATTGAAGGCAATCTATTTATACAATAACAATGTATCCATTAATTTTGACTTCAAGGATAGTATGATTCGCTGCATAAATGTTGCCGAACCAACTTAATTGCAATATATAATACGAAAAATGACATCCCTTTGTGCTAAGAATACGAATTCATTTGTGCTAATGGCCATTTCAGTGCCTTAGTTATGGGACAGTGGACCCTAAGAAAACAAAATAAAACTCCTGACTATCGACATTCTAGACTATTCCCCTCATGCTGTCAATTTTTCGAAACCCTAACCTTAAATACTCGGACAGCAAATCTACTCCCAAACCAACTGACCATACACTCCTAGAACAAACAAAATCCAATGCCATATGAACGTATTTTTAATGCTTGAATCCGGTATCTCTCGCATTAAATTGTAGGAGGTTTCCTAATATTTAACAACTCAATCCTTTAAATAGCCACTAAAAGCTGCTCACATCTTGCCAAATAGGCGTGACTGCTGATAAACGTCTGATAGGAAAAAGCATCTATTGGCAGTTTTGCGTAAATCCCATAGGTTACATTATCATGATGTAGTCAAGGTTGAAATTGATGCTGGTTATGCATGTATTCTGTAAAGAGTAGGCCAAATGAGTGGTCTCAATTCAGATAAACCCCAAGATGAGCAGTCTAGAACGAGAAGAACTAATGCTGAGACGGAAGAGTGACGGCAGTTGTCTTTGAGAAGATGAGTAAGCCGTCGTGTGGACAGCGGATCGGACGGGGCAAAGCATCGTGCTCCATTCCCTTCCTCTGCAAAATGATATAATTTTGAAGTAAAATTGTGGGCATCATTGATACAACTTCCCCTAAATCATCAGAGTTATTCCGAGGATAGGTTTAACTATGATGCCGTGAAATAAAAGCCTGAATCTAGTATTTGTGCATCTGGATCATCGAAGGAGGCGAATTACAAACTTTGTGATACAACCTTGCACTCCTCGGTAGTACCGCAACACATTTAAAAACATTATTCATCACATTCACTCAATTGAGAGAACTTGAGTCGCACAGATGATATCATACGAAGCAGTCAGAACAAAGAAATCACACGACTTACTTGGTAATATGGAAGCTATCATCAATTAACTGTGCTCGCATCAGTCGCGGTATCTCCTGAAATCATATAAAAGAAACTTAATCAGCACATATGATTTTAATCAAACAAGATAAGAATTGAAATTCTTCTTCGATATAATTGGCATCACTTGACTAACTTATGAAGTGCACTAGTAAATCACACTAGTAACCAAAACTAGAAGCAGTTAAAGAGACCTTTGTCAAACACAGGTACTCGTCCGAATACAGCTTGAAGAAATAATTGGACTCGACAGGGATGAAGTTTCTGATCCCTCGCCATCTACTACTGTTCTGACATGCTGAGAAAAAAGTTCGACTTTCTACTTGTTTAATATGTGAACGGGCTTTCTTTAATAACATTACATTTTGTTTTCATTGGGCATAAATACTCATATGTTCGATTAATTAGTGCTTGAATTAATGTGTATTACATAATGCAAAACCGATATGAAACAAAGCCCTTTACGGAGTCAACAAGGACCTCCTTTCTAGGCGGCGAATCAAAATATCAAAGAATCGACTTCGTACTTTTCTGGTTGTGAACAAATCATAACTGTTGGTTAATTAACGTCTAACTGGAAATTCAAAGTGAGGACATTGATATGCAGGATTTAGTACAAAATTTAGTCTGTGAAGTCAGTATTTAGCAAAGGTAGTCATACCAGATGGTTTGTGTGAAGAGCCTTTATCAATAGCCTCCAATTCTCCATATCATAGTTGACGCGATAGAAGCCCGTCTGGCGCAGATTAATGGCATACCAATCGTCCTCACCAACATTGATGGAGAGGTTCAAATTCTCTAGAAAAATATGTACGCGATTTCAACCTCGCAATGAAGACCTCCCATCGCTAGTAATTATTTTCCTTGCAGACCAGGTACTAACTGTGTTTTTATTATCGGAACTAGCGTGTAGATTTTGAATCGGAGGGTGACCAGATGTCAAATGAACCTAGAAAACTGTAATGTCAATTGCAGTCCTCACAGAGAACTCAAATGTTAGGAAATCGCTGTTATCAAGAGTGGCAGAATTCTTGATTTTTTAACCTTCCTCATCAAAATATCAGTCGAGTGTTGATAAAAGGCAAATTCATTTCAGAGGGAGATAACCAACACACAACGAAACGAAAGAAAAATATGCTGTACTTAGACAAGCTTATTCAATTCCTGAATTCTCCCCTTAATAGTAAATATTATGTTATTCCTATTTATGATGAAAATTCAGCCAACTGTAAAATATTATTTCTTCGTTCATTCAAGCTGCCCATTATTTAAAAAGCAACAGGAGTCCTTTAATATCATGCCATATCTCGAGAAGTTCAGCAAGCTACTGAATTAGAAATAAGGTAAAGACGAATCCAAGGTAACAATTGGAAATTTTCGTTCTGAAGTGGAGTAAATGCATGACCCTGATAACTGACTGACACTAAGCTTCTGTTCAGCCAACTGAATCGATGGATGACTGTGTTCCATCATCTGCTCATCAGCAGAGAACTTTTTGCGTCTTAAAGTTGCCTTCCTGCTAGTGTCTGAACGGGATGCTTTCGTGAGTATTTCATCTGGTGGCGGTCTCTTCGTCAAAGAGTCTTGAATAGCTTAGATCCCGATTGGATGCATCAATTTATACATTGAAAACATAGATTTAGAGCTAATGTAAGAAATTGTTGAGAGATGGGGGTCTCAGGACGCGTGATCCTTTAAATTATGTACTTTCGATTGTTGAAATTCCTTTTGAACCAGTATTTCTGCAGTAATAACCTTGATTCAAGTCATTAGGCTTTAGGTGAAGAATTTCAAGCATAACTAATACCTGACAATTCTACTTGATGAACGCCAATTCTATACATGGTGCATCAGTCAAATCACAGAAATGACATCACCACTATTGTGCGACCTCCCTCTTGAGAGCCCTTTGAAATCTCGCCGCTGTTACCAAAAGCATCATTTATACATCTTGGTTCAAAAGATAAGGAAGAGCAGTCACATGCTTCCGAACTCGAGGTAAAGCGAACTGAAGATTTCTAATGAACGTCGATTGCGATAATTTCCGCATTCCTTGGACATACCGTCAGCCAATGATTCAAACTACTAACCTTTAGCTGGGAATCGGTTTTCTAGATTTCTCCATGTACCTGATTTGTGCAGTTGTTAGCACGAATTTTCCACTCTTGGATGTGTCCATTGAACAAATTAGGAGAATGTCACGCACTCTTGACAATGCGGTCAGCACGACTTTTTCTGGGTTATTCATGGTGGCGATCTCGTTTCGGGAAAATGCATTTTGGGTGCTTTCCGTGAATTCACACGCCCAGAATTTGCCTTTAACTGTGTCCACTTATGTAATTTTTCATTTGTAAATTAACATGTTGCAAATTCGTAATGTCCGTTTGTGTGATACAACACTTAGAAATTTCAGACAAACGAACCAAAATAAAGCGAGGAGGAGCATTCCTAGGAGGAGTATAGGAGTATTTTACCCAACTCAGCCACAGGAAATCAAACACTCTCCTCGCAGTCAAGTAATTTCGGCACCAGCCTTCTGAGAATGCTAAAAGCTGATGTATAACGAGGGCTATAGGCAGGATCGCAAATGACAAGATGTTCACTACTGGACTCTCAATGGGGCACTTGAACAGGTCTAACTAATCTTGGTTATCATCAATCCGTAACTGCGGATTTATCTTTGAAGGTAGTATAAAAATAGCAAGCTTTCAATTATGTAGACATTGAGTCCAAGAATAAAGTGAATATTTGCGAGAGGGGGAACCGAGGAGAATACCGACCATAGATGGAGTAGCTGTTGAAGGCGAAGGTTCGACGGACTTGTCTGTCATTTACTGAGGAGGCTCCCTATCGTGAGGAACGCTGGTCGAATGATTCTAGGAGCACACTAATCGAAGCCTTTTTTTCTCTAGTGACCGATTACCGCTACGACATCTCTGCTTCTTTTAATTTGCACATTTCAGGATGAATATACTGTCTGAAGCGAATCAAAGGAAAATGCTAGAAGGATTGCAAATTCTATTTCTTTTTATCCCTTGTAAGCCTCAGTGCTTTTGCCTCACTTTGGAAGCATTTTAGTTCCTTTCAACTTTAGTCAATAAATAAGGGTCAAAACATCTGCCTTTAGAAAAGAATTATTAGTATTATTTTTTCCAATTGAAGGTTAGCAAGATTTGAGTTCTATGATAGCAAAATTTATCAAGACCAATCATTTTGATGGCTATGAATGTAGGATATTTAGGACTATTCACGCAAAATTTCTATGTTACAGCGAGTTCGATGAATTCACAAATGATTAGGTCTTTTGACTCAGTCCATTTATAACCACTGACTGAATTGAAAATTGAAGGAGTACCCATCTTTTGAAAAAAAAAAATGTCGATAGTGCTCCGATGATGCGGCGGTGATCATTGATTGCATTGACCATTAGCTTACAAAAGAATGACCAAAGTGGAGGTCCACTATCCGAGAGGTATCGAGGTAGATTTTCTCTCTTTACTATTGGCTAAGATTTGATGAGATATTTTGATTCGCCTTAAAATTTAATTGATTAAACTCATATCGTAGAGAGGGAACTGAGGAAAAGGGTAGTGAGGCCCCCAGACAAATAGCCAGAGAACATTAGTTTTCGGCGTTCGTAGAGTTGAGAAGCGAAGATTAGATCGGCCCAGCAGTTTAGATTAAGGCTGAGGTTAATAATGAAAAGTACACATGTTGCCACTGTATAGAAACATTCACCTAGGTTTCCCCCAAAATCGTCAATCATACTTAGGCCTAACTTTCAACTGGAAAATTACATCACCCAAAGTTATCTAAATGCTTTGAATACATCTAATTTGCAGTAATGTTTATTACTATAATTGAATCCTAAGCAAACTTTGCACTTCTGAGGTTACCGAACGCAGGATTGCCACTCAAATGATACCGATCAAAGATTTTGAATGTCCAGGGATAATCTCTAAGCATTTAAATCAATGAGCTTCGAAATCGACCAGACAATTACGTATTCAAAATCATCAACACTCTACTTACTGTTATACATCCAAACGATTCGACTTTCAGCTTCAGTCATATTTTCGGATTTGGTTGCATAAGTGATGGGAATGCTCCATACTGTGCTAAAATGCATGACAAATGTTGTTCGACTTAGAGGCAGCAAGGGAAGACGGTTATTTTGATTTCGGTCATAATTTACCCGTTTTTGGAATTAACACTGGTGGAGAAGTTATTCCATGGACGATCGAGGAGAAATCGCTTTTGGCTGAGTTCAAATTGGTTTCCTCCCAGCCTCCTGACGGTGACAATTGGATAACCCGCTTGTTTGATCCAGACATTCATTACCGCTTCTACATCGATATAACTGTTTGACACTTGATTAGCCTGGGCGCGAAAATAGAGCATCAACGAACTTTGACCAGCCGAGAAACTTTTCACTCTAATGATTGCTAAGAATATCCCTTAAGGTTAAATTTTTTCACAATACCATTCTTTATAAATTGCCAACTTTTCATGCTGAGTATGAGAGATTACCGATGCTAATGACGGGTGGAGAATGAGACACAGATGACATTAGCATGATTCGGCATAAGGTGCTCTTCATTCTTTAATCATATCTTGCAAAAATTTTCAGATTACCTCTAAACTGGAAGATAGCGTAGGCAAAGATCCCCATTCGAATAACTTGAAGGTAAGAAAGTAGTCGGCTCTTCTGTGGCCATTTCTACAGAGAAATGTCCTAGTTTTATTCTATGTATTGCTACCATGATATTTCATCTTGTTGATTCTAAAGGCCATTCCACCAACTAGATCACAGCTTGAGAAGTTCAGTCGATATAATGTTTGATGCGAATACGAAAATCCTGTTAAAACCTCGGCTTGATCAGTTCAACGGGGATGACTTAAACTGTTAATTGCTAGTTATATGTAAGAAAACGGTTCTGCATCAGAATGGCCGAAGTTAAGGCAAAAGAGGTCATATACGCATATGTTAATCATCTTTAGGCAAAAAACCCTAGGACTGTCTCGCTTTCAAGACGTGACTCCCATTAGCCACACCTTAAAATTCCACGTGAGAAGCATATAATCTCTCAGGACCCAGATTATACCGAGCTCTTTAACGTAGTGGAAGAGAGAAAAAAAAAGCAAGAAAGGCGATTTCTGAGAAAAAATTCACTTAAAATATGAACACTCGCAAGTCGAATGTTAGATAAATGAAAGGTTTTTAAAATGATAACTCAAGGCATGTATTAAAGATTATGTTTAAAACACTTAAAACTTGCAAATCATTGCATTTTGAATCATTTCCTACAAACGGTATTTCTTGCCTCAATAGATGTATCTCGACCCGACATGATTAAACTCATTGTCGGCAAAGATGTAAGAGCGACCGGGACTGCAGATCTAAATAGTATCAACACTTCTCACTGTGGAAGGAATATGCGATTTCGGATTCGATTCCTTCTTTCCATCCAGAAACTACCTTCTGGCTGGGTGAGAGTGGGGACGGGGACGCTTTCAATGCCCAGCACGGTCTCCAAATCAGTCAAGACATAAAGCTAGTGGGAATGATAATAACTGCTTGGATCCCGATAGGATACGCAAACTTATACTCAGTGATCGAATCTGCCGAACCATATTTTCAGCGTGAAATTCTCTCACTGGAACTAACTCACCTCAGTGAGGGCGCTCCACAGATCAGAAGGTTTGGTGTTCTTGAACTTGTGCTTGTTCAGATAAATCTATATAATTGTTAAAAGAGGGTTGACAGGCTACGTCATTCACAGGGATTCTGAGATATTAAAAAAGACACCTTTAGGCCCTGACGGAAAATCTCTGGGCTGATGAAGGCTTCCATCATTCGGAGGACTGAGGCGCCCTGAAGCAAGAAAAACAATAGGGATCATAGCGTTTAATCAAACGTGAAGTGAAGCAAGTACCTCCCCCATGTGCACAACGTTAAACCATGAGATATCGAAGCGCCGGTTAATAAGCTAAGAATTAAGGATGGATTCATAGATCATGCTACTTTACCCACTCCCTGTACGATTTCCTCTCGAAAACTGTATTTCTGTACTTTCGCTATCACATTCAAGGATGCTCCCCGTCCTTTTGTTTAATTTTCATGGCGTCAGTCACGAAGTGGCCGCAACTCGAAGGATCATTGGGAAGGTCGGATATTAGAAATTTGCGAAGTCACTTTCAAGTATCCCCAATAATACGAAACACCCACATTCTGTGAGGTAGTAATACCTCCTATGGATATAATTATAGGGAAAAATTACAGACTACCCCTGGTAAAATGCTGTCGAAGGTTTAATATACAGGTCCGACTAGCACACACTTGCTATCGAAGAACTACAAGTTACGATTTTAGAGACGAGAACGGGTTAGGATGAGGAAATCATCACTTCTAGTGTTTTGTCTGTCTGATTCTTGTAAACCTTCTTCACCACCTATGTCACATCTTGAAGTCAAGCTGTCATACCCACATCCACTACCCGACGATCGGGGAAACCAACACGATTTCAAATAAGTTCCTAGGCTAAGTCTTGGAAGGGAAGGCAATTTTATATGTTCACCGATATTTATTGAAAAATTTCCCTATATAAAGCCTAACTGCAGTTTGTAATACAAACCCCGTTTGTTTAAGTCAACCATGAACTTACTAGTGTAATTTGAACAAACTAATAATATCTTCTATACTGTTTAACCAGTCGAAGAATGTCTCAGATTCTACAAAATTTTTCAACTTTTTTTCGGACTTAAGGATAAAAAGTGAGCAGTATATTAAGCTCTCTTTATCTAGTTATCACTACGGAAATATATTCTCATCGGTAATGAAGAGCACATACAATCGCGCAGGTTTTCGCACGTGTTGACGCACGAAGCAGAAAAAAGATTTCAAATTTCTGGGAAAATTTTATCAAAAAGGATCCATAGAGATGACCATCTTTATCTTTGAGGAAGATAATTTATAAGACGATATGTAAAAAAAAACATTGACGTGAGAATCATTTATTCGATATGAAATTTGTCCTTCTAAAAAACTACGAAAAACAAACTGAGAAAAGATGAAATAAATCCAATAATTCACATTAAAGTAAAATAATCTGCATTATCTATGAATAAAGCAAAATCTTTTTAACCTGGAATCTGTATAACAAGTTAGTTTTTTTTAAAAAAAACGCCTTTACTTTTTACGATCAGCGTTTTATCAACTTATGGTTGATAAATGTCAAGCGCTGTTTTCAATTTGCCTACCTTTACCTTGTTCTATGTAATCAGCGCAGTAGAAGTCTAAAAGCCCATTTGCAGAGTAAGACATGCTGCCATTATTTTGCTGATACTGTAAAAAAAGTTGTCTGAACACCTATTTTTTTCCTAGAATGATAATGTTAGATAATCTGAAAATCGAAAAGATAAAAGGCGAATTCAGCTGAAGTATGAGCCAAAAATATTAGTCTGCGTGTTCGGTACTTGCCAAAGCGGAAGTGGCTCTCATTTTAGGATTTGAAAGAGATCCATGATAGTGAAGGCTAAAGGTAATCAGTCCAGAAATGATGATGTACTTCGTGGTGGATATTATTCTCACATTAACTCTAAGCGCAATGATTGCAAATAAAAGCGACAACGAGTGTCTGAATAGAAAACTAGAAAAAACCATCTATAAATCGCAGTAACTCGTAGCTCGACGACTGTAACTGAAAGTAATAATTTCTTAATGGTCGATACTTGGTGGGATTCAAAACAGAGTACAAAACTGTTTTTAAATGGCCGATTACCCTGTTCCACATGTTCGATTTTTAAGTTATTGAATTTTTCTCACTTCAATAAAGCCTAGTCTACTAACATGAAATTGGTTTCATGGAAGAAGGATCGATCCTCACCTTATTGTAGGAAATGGGGTCGAAGCTTTCATTGATCTCATCTGGATGCGAGACGGGCAGGAAAACAGGATGAGTTGAGGACAAAGAATCGACAAATAAGACTTTCTGCATTTGTTGTACTGCAAAGAGTTCATCCTGTCAGGAAAAAAACGTGAGTCTCACTTAGTGAATTTCAAAAAAAGGCATTGCAAGAAAAAAAAGTAACGAGAAGCCTGAAGGTTGAAAGCTTCAATACTAAAGGACTTTATTTAATAATGAATCTCTCCATGAACCGACGTGAGAAGTATTTCAAGATCTTCAAAACCTAATCTAGGATGAAGTGCCACAAAAATTGAAGGATCGTCACTCAGAATGAGGTTGAAATGCACGAGTATGGATGAGGCTTCAGTTAAAAAAACTCTCGAAGAAAAGGACTTGAAAAGATTTCATAAAGGACGCTTCTGCAATTAGTAGCACAGAGAAGAAGACAAAGGGTGTCTTGAGGAAGACGGTCGAGGATATCAAGGGCTAGCCTAACGAATAGAATAGCAAAGTGGCATAAACGAGTTCTAGCGATAATTTTAAATTTCTTAAATCAAGCCATTCATACAAGATGATCTTATTTTGGTCGAATTGGAAGTTTTTATCAGCCGAAAATCCTAGAGTAGGCATGTTCTAGGTAAAAAGAGTTGAAGTAGCCATCTAAAAGGGACCATTCGTAAAAATTATTGGATGCGACAAAGTCTGGACCGAGTAATTTCAGTGTTTCTCCATGACGGACACCTGCAAAATTCATTCACCTACGATTAAACCATATATCAGCGCATCAAGGCGGAAGCTCCTGTTTACGTTTGTGACTGTCGAATCACTGACAAACTGCCGTGATGATAAGGGCCCTGCAATGTGCGGTTAAACGCAAAATATCATTAACTTCTCAGCCATGACATTGACGCGATCTGGACTTTCCTGAACATCAATTATATAGTTTCGCAATCAGGCGATCAAGATTCCAGTCACTTTTTTCTCTTGAAACACTTATGAACTACACTCATCGGCTAATACCAATCTATTCAATCTCATTTGTAGACCTGGCCGGTATGACTCATGCGGAACAATAAAGGAACAGACGGAATGATGTGATTTAACAACATTTTATCGTCCACGGATAGCAAGATGTAACGGAAATATGGACGCCACTAAAATGATGCAGGCAACAGCGTTGTTATTAGACTATAGTGAACAAACACTATTAATTCAATAACAGAGTAATTATAAGTAATTACATTTAGTCAACATTAATACACCAAGCGCAAAAAATATTTACAATCGAAAGTGATAAAGATTTACCATATTCCAGGAGGGTTCTGCATGGGCTACTCCGATGCACTCCACAAAAGTCGCGAAGCCTTCATTCAACCAAAGATCGTCCCACCAGTAAAGGGTTACCAGATTACCGAACCACTGAAATCAAGGTCAGTAAAAACTATATAAGAAACTACGGGTTTATAAGTAGGCTGGTCATTCACGACGCCTCTAATGTACGTAAAGTATCCAATTAGACAAGTAGACATTTTTTTAAGATCATTCAGAACTAAAACAAGATTCAACTCTTCAGGTTGATTTATATCAGTAGCAGAAATAAAGAGAGAAATAGAACTACTGCATATTTTGTAGAAGACTTCTGGTCTGTTCATTGCTTCACTATAGCTAGAAGTTAGGCAGTTTGAGTCTTGGCAGAAGTAGTAACTACCGCGTTGAACTTTAAGATTTTGCTGATGGAGATTATTAGTGAAAAAGTGCGAGGACATCCCAGGATTCTCCAATCAGAGGGAAAACTTACCCACCTGGGAGTATGGGTCGCCAGTCGCTCACCGCATGGAGGGCAGTTTGCAAGCGAATCAGTGCTCTTTCCCTCTAGATTATCTGTTATCGGCTTAAACACGCTCTATGATCGTATGGCTCCCTGTTTAATTGCACATATGTAGACACGTAAATAATTAGATATATACGGTGAAATCTTAAAATAACGTTGTCAACCAACGAAGCAATGACGAAACGCCGCATATGAGCTGAACGACTGGGAAAACCAACTTCTCAATTAGTCTCACATTCCGTCAACACCTCATCCTTTTAACGACTACCTCCTTATCGCAGTTCACCGCTCATGATTTCAGTAACGAGAAACAGGAGCTCTCACTACCACTCCTTCGATAGTCTCTTAGATAACATCAGAAAATAGCGCAAATGCAAAACTTCTTAAACGAGCCTGAAGAGCAGTCACGTGTCCACTTTCAGGCGCTATCTAAGCACTGCTTTGCAGAAGAATATTCCGAACTGATTTATTTTTACATAAAGGTGTTGACAACGCGTTTGCGTTTTAAACAGAACAGACAAAGAGAACGGATCATTTGCTCCTCTTAGCACGGACATACCTCCATGGGCCTTCCTCACCCTTCTTGAGATAAAAGCTGGAGAAATCTGTCTAAAATGACTTAGATCAAAAGGGTATTAGCCACCGGATGGCAATGCCGCTCAAACAACTATGCTAGGACGATGAGCAGAAAAAGACTGAGAGTATATATGATTGCGGAGAGAATGCCTCTAAAAAGTGTATCTTGGATTAATTTATCCTTTGCCTGGCCTAAATATCAGGTAACTAAAGGAAAACTAGTCTGAGTCATACTTAGAATTTCAGTCGTCTAAAAAAGTTTAGAAACTGGGTTATACAGTGGATCTTACAGGTGATAAATGAATCTTTTTATCACCTCTGCACTACCAAGAGCGATGAGTGAAACGAATTCTTTAAAACGACAGGTGGCTAAGCAACTTGTGACATTCAGACACTAGCAAGACCCTAGAAAAAGTAAAAAAGCAGGTTTTCTCCGGTTACTGATGTCATAGATACGCAAATTAGAGTAGGGCATACGTTGAAGACTATTTACTGTGGTAATAAACGCAAAAAAAGACTGAAAGTCTAGAAGAGAGGGATCTCGCCGTGAAGTGTTGAATGGAAAAGTGTTGACACCTGGACTAAGAAGAATGCCTACTTGAGAAATTATCGAACTTCATTTAAATAGGAAAAATAAGCGATATTCTTTCGCATCTGGTTGCGAATATCATTCGTCAGAAGTGCATTTACAGAGCACAATTTCGCAAAGCAGTCTGACAAAATTTCGTTTCACATCACCGGCAACATGGGTTGAACATTTGCTGTAGTAGAGAACTATTCAATCTATTTCCGGTGCTTTTTAAAAGTGCCGTGCATAGACATACGAAACAGGGAAGATTTCGACTGACGTAATGCCAAGTGCTTGCCAGAACTAAACACGTTCCCACAACTTTTACTGTAAGAAAGTCTACTTATTGATATAATTCGGCCAACGCAAATTGGCAGGGACATAACTACCGACTGGGCAAGGTTGATTGCATGTAGGCACGAAACCTAATTCAACAGTAGCAAAGCATCATTGACTTCTCAGCTTCTGTCTCCAAGATACTGTTTAAATGCTTCAGTTGCCTCTAAAATACTGGAAGTTCAACAAAATGGTGAGAAATTTTTTGCACAATGCTAATGCAGTTGAGCGAATGAATTGAGAAAGATTTGACGTCTGTGGCATAACAAGACTTTACGATGTGAGTATCATTTATAAAGATTAATGGGGTGAAACTGACAATATAGCTAATGATGCTGCGAATAAATGCGAGTTTCGACCAATAAAGACGCTCATCTTTAGATGGAAAATCTTAAGCCTACCTATTTTTGAATAAACCTTCGACATAAATCACATTTGAAAGCTCAGATCAAGAGGGATGTAATTAATAGTGACCCAAACTCTATGAGGCTCTTTGCTTTAGTTAGAAAAATAAACGTTCCCGAGAGGATCGGTCAAAAAGAGGCAAACTCTCCATGAATGAATTCTTTGTATACCCTGCGGAACTACAAGAACATGAAGTGGTTAAGACTTTTGAACGACTGTTCATGAAGGCTTGGAACATAAGTACCAATTATTTGATAATTTCCCCAGATAGTTCACCATTACAAGCTCTGCTACGAAGTTTTATGTAAAAATAGCTTTTTTCAACAAAAGCAGACTAGAATAATTATTTGAAATGAATAAGTCTGTTTCAATTGAGGTCTGAAAGTAGTTGTCACAATTGTTACCTAATGTGTGATTTAATATTGGTTACCGATATTCACCGAAATGATAGCCCTACCTGGTGGGCGATTTCGTGCGATATGACGGTAGCCACCTTCTGTTTGGCGAATTCGGTACCACTTTTCGGATCCCAGATGAGAGTCGCCTCGCGATAGATCATCAGACCCCAATTCTCCATTGCCCCAGCGGCGAAATGAGGAACCGCCAGCATGTCTACAAGTTAATGTAATAAGAGATAGCAACAAAATACCACGTATCGAATATAGCTTTGGAACCAATTTTTACAGCCAAAACATCAGGGCCTTCTTTCATTCATTCATCCAAGTCTTGAACTAGTAGCAAGACAAGTCATGGTGACCATCTGGGAATTTCAAACAGTTAGAAAGAAGATAACCCAAGAAATAAAAAGAGATCTCTGATAAGCGGTATTTAAATTGGACTTCTTTTGGGACGGGGGGCATGCATTCTACTGGCACAACCCAAAGTAGTAGCTTGGAAAGAACTCTTAATTTCTCTTTACGGTTTTTAATGAAGTGAGTTGCCATTTGGAGTCAGAATGATGGGCTTTTGAATAACTCGATAATAATCATCCAGATGGATATAAAAATCATATTTAACCTGTTTTTGAGGTTTCGTTAGTGAGATGCATGACGGTAGATTATCATTTCTATAGAGGCCTATCAAAAGGATAATTTCAATTTTCAAAAAAAATAAGTGTATCGAATTTCAAGAAATAAATTTAATTTCACTTAATTCTTTGCCAGGAAGGAAGTTTTGGAGTAATTGCTGAGACGTAGATGGCCTACTTTTTAAATATTTTTTTTTGGATTGAGAGGATGGATAAATAATTCGCCGACTTTGTTTTTAGAAAAAGTAATTTTTGATTAATTTCCGTAAGACGGGACAAGAGGCCTGCAGCTTACCAGTCTTTTCAAGGGGATAATCCAGTTCGAAGTACTCCTCGAAGAACCCGATGATTTTCTTGCCAAGGTTAAGAGCGTACTTTGCCGAAGAGATGAGGTCTGACCGCGCCCAAACAGTGAACTAAAGACCAAATGCTTGAAAAACAAACCATTGATAGTCCTCATTATTACTATTCTTCTAAGTACCATACACTCAGCTCGGTACGCTCATTCAATTAATTTACCATTCAATGGAAATGGTTTAATTTTAAAAGCCATCAGACATCAACACTCCATATCCATCGCTATATTTCGTGACAGAGACAGCCGAACCTTTAATTGTTTCTTGCTGAGGCACGAATTCGGGACCTTTTTCTCGAGCTTTGAACAGTTAACTGGGCTTGCTTTTTTCTGTTTAATCAACTCGACCTTTACTCGAGTAAGAACCTAATCTTTCCGTAGAGCAGATTACAAACGATTTCCTCATGAAGTTAGTGATTGAGTGACAGAGGCTTGGATGTACATAAGATCTCTATTTTACGATACGATTCCTATATCCTAAGGCATTCGTTCACTAAATATTTGACTGAATCTGTTTTTTGAGGGTCTTAGTTCTCCAATATTTCTTCTACTATTATTGTAGTTAGGATCTCGAAAAACTACATCTTTTACGAGTTTAACTTTAGGGTTTGATTTGCCGAAATAATTTGTGGAAGGCAGTCCAAGTAGTTGCCATTCGAAGACGTTTTCCTGCATCGCTAGAGTTTTCATGCTCATGTTTGCATGAGGATTTTTCTTTGTGAGAATAAATCTGAGAAGAGTTGGATAATCGGTTACATTTCCTTTCTATTTCGATATTTATGATCCTGAGGATTGTGCAAATACATGAGAAAGCCTTTGATGATCTAGCAAACACAAGAACCGCAGCCTTCGAATTCCATTCTACTCACTGGTAAAGTCGAATCCACGAAACCTAAAGTCCAAAGTTATCGCATTGTTGGATTTATAATGAAGAGGTAGTGAAAATCAGGGGAGGTCACTTTTGTATGCGGACTTCAGCTCCAGAATAAAGAGATGATCTTACGAGGCTCGTAATTTGTTTGAAAAATTTGTCTTAAAAGGAGGCTCATGGTGAAGGTATTTTCGATAATGAATAAAAACATTGCGAACTGGATTTCGGTAATATTTGCGTTCAGTGTAATGAATTCGTAAGCATATACGAAAAAAGTATCGTTTCATAGTTCGATTACGAGTACATCTTTACTAAACTAACGTATTTGAAAGGATCGAAAGCTGGCTGTCTTGTGGGCTTTGGTTGGGAGAAGCGATTTGATCAGCCAACTGGTCAACTTCGCAGGTACAATTAAGTGATCATCTGAGGGGACGTATCAGTTAGAGATGCAACCACTCTGAAAGGACAAAGTCGTCAAGAGTTGGGTGATAAACTGCACGAGGATGCCGATAGAAAATATGATATTGGAGAGGATTGCTTTTTAAAATAGTGATATATTCCTCAAATTCAAATCCGCTTTGTTTGAAAAAAAAATTTTTCGAAACTCATCTTTATAAAAAAAAATATATGACAAAATACTTCAACTTACATTTCTTCCTCTGGAATCAACACCCGGTAGGCTTTTGAATTGGGAGATCACAAAGGCGAGGAGGTAAGTAGACGTGTTCAGCGTGGGTTTGAAGATGTCTTCAATCCATCCGTTTCCAATATACCGTGATTGCGCCAGTGGCATGTTGGACATTGACCGAAAGCCTTCCTTACGAACTAATTTGATCTGAAGTAAAAGATTTTCTCAAAAATGATTTCTTTCAAGTAGTTATATAAAAACAATTCATTTGTGATAAGAGAGACGGGAACCAAATGTAAGTTGCAGTGATCATTTTAATTTTTAACTCAACAATTTCAGTTATTTGTTTAAATTTAATGCACTTCAGCAAAATGTTTGTATTAAATAACCCATACACATGCATGCAAGAATAGGCCTACGAATGCATTGAAAATTGTTTCATGAAACAGCTTTCTAGCCAGGTACCAACTAAAGAAAAAAGAAAGTAAGTTGATTATCACCCATAACTGGATGGAAAAATAGAAATAAAAAGAGTAAAGTGCTGTGATTTTAAGGAGTTGAAGTCTCCAGTAATTTCATACAATAAACGGTTTGACTAGCAAAGTATTATGGAGTTTTAGCTATTTCATTCATTGAATGTTCTGATAATTTGTCTAATTTCTGGTAGTGAGGACTCAAGCCCATTTGGACCATTTGATACATTGCACCATTTACGCTTAGCAAAAACATTAACTTCGACAAATTTATAATATTTGCATCCCTCAAGGCGGCCAGCTTACTTTCCAAAAAACTAAGCCAGCAGACATCAATGAGAGGAATTCAAAAGTCGGCTCCATAAATAGATTTAGTGACTAATCTAGCAAAGACTTAATCCTAAATAAGGAAAAAATGCTGCGGATAAACAGGTTAACTGTTTATCCATTTTTTTTTGACAAAAAGCCAATCGAAAGACAATCCAGCGAGGCTTGATTGCCAGCTTTTATGAATAGTTGGCTTTGAATCATATACTCGCTTCCTCCAACAGTTGTATTCAAGCACAATTCATAGATGAAACTGCTTCATCGCAGTGGATGAATGAATTATCGAGAACGAGACGGATTTGTCTCCTGCTATTTCACAACCATGCAGAGATAAAATAAATAACCAATCACAATGTATTGCTTTCTGGAGGAAAAGGTCAAAGCACTAGGTGCAAGTTCAAATTTTTTTGCTGCCATTATTCATCTCTTCGATTCCATACACAATTTCGAAAATGTTCTAGAGTAGAGACCAGAACAACTGATTTGATTTTGTTCGGCTCTAAGAGTATTAATCTTCTACCCTAGTGAAAAGGGTTGGTCGCTGAACGTGTAACATCAAAACCGAACTAGTCATGATGGCAAACTGGCGGACACTGATGGTGCACTTAGAATGGCTGATTGAGGTTAAAACCTAAAGAACAGACGCTAGGGTTATATTTAATGTTTATCACCAACATAAATCCCACACTCACTTCTTAACTTAAATCACCTTCTGAATTCACTGTCTTTTCAAAAAGCATCGAATAAAACGACGTCATCCATCAATACACAAAGACTGACATTTGTACTGGCTTTAACAGAACTGGAGTCCCATCTTGCAACCATTAACTTGATACAACAAGAAATGATTTACATCATTAAGTGAATAAGGATACTTTAAACTTCTTAATGATGTGCCCGGACTTCGCGTCAGCCCCAAATAAAAAGCTGACACGATTTGCCTTAGTTTGATAAACGTTCTAAGGACATCGAGCATTGTATAGGCTAACGGTTTAAGAGAATGTGATCGGTTGCTGATTAAATCAGGAGATGAAAATTTACTTAGTCTAAACTACTTTCTCATATGCTTCGTGAGATTAGCAATGTGAGACTTAATGCTTTACGAAGTTCTTAGATTCTATGTCCAGAACTACTACGACAAATCGACTTTAGAAGGGCAAAATATTGCGGCGTATGCATTAATATGGAAGACTTGGAATTTATGATTAACTAACATATTCAGTATCAAAAACAATAAATTACTTCGAAGATGGACTTGAACGCTGGTTCATCCCAGCATGGGAAAACTCGACGGGCGTCTGTCGGTTGCAGCTGGCTTGTCGCTAAATATCTGCAAAAAATAGCAAGACATTGAAATTATTTTAACATCACTGATGAAGCGACTGTATACAAGTTCGACTCATAAGACGACGCTGCAAGACCCATCGGCGCGCATTGAGTGATCAGAACGATCACCAACAGTGATTGAACAATGGCTTACATTGGAATGACCAAGTTGGAGTTCACGATTAGAGATATGCTAAAATGATCACCCATCTCTTCAAGAAGAGTTTAGAGCCCTGGGTAAGTGGTTAGTATTGAACATTTGCCCAGAATTCAAGGCCCAGATTTGGTATAGATCCATCCAGAACAAAGTATTTTACGTCGGTTTTGAGCTTGAACATTTGGAATCCTATAAAAAATATTGATGCCTGGCAGCTCAGTAAGTGTGAACGCTGCATTCGCATGAATTAAAAGATGAGGGTGGGTGAAAGACTTTGGAAAGGCGATCCATCAAAGAACTCTGAACTGACCTTCTGTTAGCAGTTATCGGTCGAAGGCAGCAAAAGAGGGTATTTTAGCTTAATTATACCTAAGAAGCGTTCATGCTTGGCACAAAGGACACATTAGACGGGGACAAAGCTTCAATGAGGTGTTCAGACATACATCGAGGTAACTAATGCAATATGAATAAAGAAGTCTATTGCATTCTTCCTTTCTGCAATATGCTTCCATATTTGCTTCTAACAAACCACCTAAAGGCTTTTAAGTGTATTTTTGATCCTAACATTTTCGACTACTTCCTATGGAGCCGGCCGTTCTAACATCTGCAAGCCAATTGTGAGTTCTCGACCCCGAGTGATGAGGACCCAACATCCAACATCGGAAATGCCGGCGTGGTGGTGAAGATGGCACTATGGATACCACAGATTCGAGCTGCCCGGTAACGCATTTACTAAGGGATTGTAAACAAATACTTCGCTATTTCGATAATTAAGGAAGACATCTGTTATCACTTGTCCCGCAAACCGAAAATACCTTATTCACCCCTTTAAAGATCATTTACCATTCTATTACTGATGGTTACTTCAATCAATGAATGTGAGCCAAGTTGTCTATGCTATCCATGCATCTTAAGTTGTGGTTATTCCTTGGATCACCTCTGAGCGTCAACCTGCACGAGCAACTTGATTCATTAATCTTCGGATCTGGTTTACATCAGTTGAGCCTATGTGGGTGGAGATTAACTCTTACGTCATAGCAGCTGTCAACTAATATCAGATCAATCAACTCCCTTTATATTGGCTGTAAACATACATGGGTCAATCTTCGTAAGCAGAGTCAAGGCTTAATCCATAAACATGTGGCAGAATGGCTAATTCAAAATCAGGTCTTTTCTGTAATACGTCACACAAACTTGTGTGATTCATATACTCTACGCTATCTTGACTTGCTCGTTTTGATACGAAATTTGATTATTTAAGAGTAAACTGACGGAATACCCATAGTTAACCGAAAAGGCTGAGGTATTTCCTGCTTCCGAGACGAGCATAAATTCTGAGTGTTGGTATTTACTTTTCAGCGATCCTAGCAGATCATTTTTATTTTCATGATTTACAGATTGATGTCTGTTAACTAAAATCAGCAATGGCTAGGTGACATATACTATCTGTTTGTATAAGGAAGAGGCGCATTCAGTGGTTTAATTGGCAAAGCAAATTTTTCTCCTGCCACAAAAAGGTGTGAACAGCTAGACATTCAGGAATTCACCTAGCGAACTATTGAATATCCCACTATTAAATGGCCACCTTAAATAGATCAAACAGGCGATCCAAAGAGAATCGTAGTGCACAAGCTGGATTTATAACGCCATTGAGAAGACATAAATAGCTGTTCAAACGAAAATGACGACTATGACTATCGTGCTGGGCAAGTCTGGTAGGATGTTGAACCGTGCATCAAAATGAGTTCTCATTCCTTCTTCTTTCAGGAGTTAGATTAAGATCATTGGCGCGAAAGAGAGCTAAGCACTTGGACATCTTTAAGGTTTATTTCCACCTACCACCATGGACCTGGCGATACTTATACTGAAAAGCATGTACCTACAACATGATCAAAATGAAGTTGCCGATTAAGCGAATTATCGTCGATTAAGTCTCTCCATTAATAAATTACTTGCATAAGCTATGACTGAAATATGATAAATGTGTCATCTAATAGTGCAAGATATAGCTAAAACAGATATTTATATAATTCGAATTCTGTTCCAAGATCTAGAAATTCAAGACTGACTGAAGAGTATCCAGAGTATCCAGAAGAATCGAAAGCACACCCGACTAGAGATGAAAATGTAGAGTCATTTGGACATCCATGAAAGAAGATGAACATCTTACTTTGTAACGTTATTCTCCACGTAACTGCTGAGATACCAGCCCCGAAGATTGATGGTCAGAGGTCCTCCAAACTCATCAAAATATATATAGTAGATATTAGGCGATTGAAGCTTCTTAACCGTGGTTATACGAAACCACTGTCTCGCCCTGTCGTAGACTATTTCCTTCAACAGATTCTTTACCGCATGCTCACTGACAACCTAGAAAAAGCGGTATATTTCAACCAACGCTGATTTAAGACAAGTTTGGTAATAAAAGAGTACATAATTAGTTAATAGATAATTACTTATCAGCATTCCTGACAGCAGAAATATAAACAAGAACTACCTCCAGTCTGCTTAATTACACATAAGGTTATTTGAACTTAAAAACAATTTTATTATATCTTTTTTTGCTCACCAATGAATTTAATTAATTTAGTAAATTAATCAATTTAATTTAATCGATTTCAAGTATTAGAGATGGACAAGTGTCAAGTTTTCATTTATTTTATAGTAAAAGGATACACGGACTTCAAAGTAGTATTTCAGAAAAGATTCTATCACTTATTATCTAGCTTCAGTTGCATTCCGTTTATGATTTTATAGCAGAGTGCACGAAATAAACTAGTTGTGAACGCTGAGCTATTTCCGTAGAAGAAAACAAATTGAATGTTTTTTTGAAAATATTTGATTATATTTTATGACCAAGTGAAAGATTTCAGGCAAATATGTAATGTTTATTGAGAGGTTTGAGAGCAAACCAATTATAGGAAGAAAGACCTTAGGAATGATGAAGGAGCGTGTGCCCATGATCCAGCTAATTGGAGGTTCTTGATTCGACAACTTGAACGTGTGCGATTAGGAAATTTCACAAATGCTGAATAAATGCCTCCTTACCAAGGGGAGTGAAATGCGATTTCCAGGCGCAGTCATTTAGAAGGGAGCTAAATTACTACTGCGATTGTTCGAAAAGAACAGGCAAAAATAAAAAGAGATATTTATGTGCTAGTGAATGACTGATCCGTTCCCTTTATTGCCTATTCTTATAGCTTGCTTAAAGTGACCTATATCGAAGGCATCCTAATGCTCATATTCTGCAAGAGAGCACAAAAGTCTGCGCTGAATTTGGATCCAAATGCGATTGTCTGTGACCTGGATGCTTTCTGATCAGTACGCCCGCTAAATGAATTGAAGAGGATAAGAATGAAAATTGGTTCAATTGAAGATCTGAAGCGTAAACTGCCCGTTGCAACACAAGTCAAAAATTATAGGATCGAGTGGTATCAGTTATTGTAACAGAATGCCTTGTAGGGGAGGGAGGATATTGCACGAAAGATTTTGAGCCAGTTTTGCATCAAGGGATTGAGAACGCCATGTTTTATAAGAATCGGCAGCGAAACTTGTCAATTAATTACGGATGGTATCCTAAATAAAGAATGCGGTCTGTAGGGGTAGAACCATGGTGGTTGGCAAAAAAGACAACTAATTACATAGGTAAAGCAATTAAAGAGAAAATTCATGGATTAACAGAGAGGAGAACAAATCGACGATCTCCAGTCAGAGGGGAGCGGCAGGAGATATGCTGAGTCAAAAGGACATAAAAGATCGATTTCGAAAGAGGAAACGAAGCGATCAGTTGAAATGAAAAACTAGCGCTCATCGTATGCAGACAAGTGTGAAGGTGCCCATTCGTCATTGATTTCCTTTAGGATGATGAGTCCTAAAACACTTTCCTTTCATCTCATTAACGGTGTGACAAAAATACGTTTCAAGAAGCGCTCGAAGCAACCGTCATAGAAACAAACAATCCGGTTCATAAGCCATGACATAGTAAGAGTCGCACATTATGTAAATGAACGAGACAAGATCATTGCGAATAAAGTAAATAAACGCACCCGAACGGCCTTTAGAGTGACGGTCAAGTCTTTGTGAGCATGGACAAAGAAAACGTCCGTGTCCTCGCGGCACTGCAGACGCACGCGCAACGATCCAGTAAAGTTGAAATTACTCGCATTTGAGCCGTAGATATTGGCCTGCAAGCGCAGATCGTAGTACAGAGGAATTACCGTATACGGTAGCCGCACATCTTTTACTCGAGGCGTCCAACCGGATCCATTCACTCCAGGTCCAAGTGAACCCGATTTCTTTGTCCCTGATGCTGAAATCAAATAAAATTGATCTATTGGCATACACGAATTCGGTTAATTTGTTTATCGAGAGCAGCATCTAATCAATTATGCGCTAGAAAAGGTAATCCATATTCCAACAACAGTTCAACAAGCTAATCGATTTTCTTAGCTGTGTCAAAAAAACCTCCTCTGGACTCATTACCAGTCATATTAAGATAATTAGCACTAATGCTATAAGAAAATCGATAATAGAATCAAAACGCGCTTAAAATTGGAAGCGACAACTTGTAGCCTGCTCACTAAATGTTCAGAATGTGCCAGAGGTGCCCGTAGTAAGATCAAATGAAAAGAAGACTGAATGTGACGTTTAATTGACTATTTGATATCCACCTAACTATTGCATATAAACACAGGTTAAAGTTGTGTTGATTTAGTTTCGATTTCGTCATTAGTTGTGGCTGTTCAAGCACAAAATCGGCATAGTGGTATCGAATTCTACACTTTTTTTACTTCATGTTTCCCTAATAAGTCAAATTCTAAAGCAAACAATGCTCCTCTGGGAGATCAGGTCAAACCAATTAAAGCGATTGGACTGCGACTGAAAAATTAGTCGTTTGATATATTTTGAACAATTAGAAGCACGTTTATACAAAAACCAATGAATGCATAACGACGATTGAGCTAATGAAATGCAGCAACACGTACCCTAGCAAAAGTAAATCGTGAAAAGCAAATTATCAGTTTAAATAATTATTCGAATTTGGGACTTGTTTAAGCGAAAAAAAGGGCGCACGTTAGTCCACTTAAGCAGCGATATTCTAGGTGCTAATTTTGCATTTGCATTGAGAGAATTTCATTCCACACTCTACTTTGATAATGGGCGTTCTACTATTAATTCCAATCTTTCCCTTCATGTGGGAAAAACTGTCCAATTTAGGGATTCTTGGTCTGGCGCTGCATAAGATTTCGGGGGTGTGTTTCCTACCAAAAACGGGGTGCACTAGGAGAGCGCTGGATAATTTATAATTTTTTTTTTAATTTAGAAACCGCCTTTAACGATCTGACCAATTTGACGGTAGGCGAAAGAATCTAGTCTGTGGATTTATTCAATTCTACCTTCAACCAACAAATTAATGAAACAGTCGAAGAGGAAGAGGAAACGAATGTCGGCATCTCTTCTAATCCGTTAATATTAAGTCACGAGATAGTCGGGATCCTTGGGTTTTCCTCTGTTTAATCACAATTGAAAACCGTGGAAATATGCAATATCGGACCAATCGCGTTCCCATCAATATATCATTATAACTGACGTCTGAACGAAGGCCTTAACGGAGTTGACAGCACCGTCCTTAACATCACCTCGCCATATGCCAGGAGAATTCCTGGCCGAACAGCAGTAAACAAACTTGTCTTAATTCTTCGGCAAAAAGTCAGCTGTATTTCGGCCAGAAACGGGGACGAGGGGAATAAATTGCTGCCCTTCGTTTGGCAACTGAGCGTTAGATACTCACCGTCTTGATTATTCCCAGTACCGCCTCGATCGAGAAGAAAATACAGAGTGGTGCCAAAGAAGATTAGGGCCAAAGTGGTAGCAACGCAGAGCAAAATGGCGAGAATTATGACCAAGCTCTTCCTGGGTTTAGTTTCCTCCACCCCCGGTGTGTATTTGTTTTCGCCCGACATTGAGGTGTAGATTACATCCACCAAAGAAATCGTTTCTTAAGGTGGGATAAAGAGACCTCGGAAGAGTATGAGATATGAGTAGACGCGGAACAACGTGGAGACGGACACACTCGAGGGGAAATTAGAATTGAGGAGGAAAAGAGACTAAGTGAGAAAACAATGAGAGACCAGTGCTTACGACGCGGTCCAGCGCTCGACCGCATGCGTACTTATAGCTCCACCACTCTGTGATTGCCTAGGCATGTGCTAATTGGCCACGTGTTCACCAATCCCGGGGAAGCAAATAAATCTCAGTGCGTATGTATAGCCAAATGCGCATTTCGGTTCACTTGCCCGCATTTTTCAAAAATGCTCCATACAACGTCTTCACAAGAATCTATTCACTGAGCCATGTAAATTTACAAAGGGTACGGAAGGTGGTTGGGTTTCCAAATTTAGTCTTTGCTGTTCATCTTGCCGTCATCTTGTAGCATCTCCTCGCGAATATTCGCTTCTGAAAAGGAAAACATAAGAACAATAAATACGCTCTTGTGAAATCATATTCTAGTACAAGCGAAGGACGATACCCTTGTTTAACTAAGATATTCAAAGATGTAAAGTTATAAATGGCCAATTATGGATCATAATGTTACTAAAAACCACTCGATTTCTCAAAAATGCGACATAAACAATCACCATTACTTGACATCCAATGAACATGCACTGCGAAAAAATGAAGTTCAGTACAGGGATGTTTTGCGAGAAGCTGTCCTTAGCTAGAAGGACACGAAAGTACACAAGCTAGATCAGCGCACCTGATGAGAACTGAGAAATAAAAGGATTTGAGAAAAGGTCGATTTTAGGAGGCAAACTTAATCGGATTGTTTGGACCAAAAAGGTGAGCTGAAACACTTCTAAGAGGACTGTTGCGGGAACCGTTTCCGATTGAGGTCCAGTTTTGTGTTCAATGACCCAGTTACCCGGTTCCCCTTCCTTCCAACGTACATGACTAGATGCATCAGATTTTCGATTTCAATAAAACCACGGGAATCGCTTCTTCTTCTAGATACTCTTTAACCGGCGGAGATTGTCAAGAGATGGGCCTCATGACTCAAACTAAAAGCAGGCAGTCGAAGAGACCAGGAGCAGGGCCTGACAACATTTGAAATAGAGGGATAGCTGTAAGGATATAAATGGAAGGAAAACGCAACAGCCTGATGAAGTGAAGCTTCTCCATGATTTTCTCGACCATTTAGTTTTACTTTAAGCCCAGATCCTAACTGACAAGTATCTATGACATTCATATCGCTACCTCAAGACTAAAAGAATTAAAAATGCTATCAAATGTTTCTAAGTGCGTCCAGATAAAAATAAGAGGGATGTAAGGCAATATTTGTTTATAAAACTCGATCGAAAGGGTATTTGGAGGAGTCCTGAATGGTAGAATATGAACATAGGTTGGTATGAAGTTTTGACTGTCAGAGGGGAGTCGTAAGTCACAGTGATTTAGTTACTAGTTAAACTACTTATTGTTGAACAACGTATGCAACTTTGACCTTTCACCTTTACCTAAAACGGGAGCGATTCATTTGATGAGGTGAGAAGAGTACGGCGCTTTGAAGGCGAATAAGTGCTACTTGGTGCACACCGTCTCGTCTCCCAGACATAGACAGCAAACGGACAGGAGCGAGAGAGTACAGTCAGGCCTGTTTATCAGTGGGTGTGGCTGTGTCCGCCATTACTGCGTCACTCCCATTCATTCAGATTCGTACGGACTACACCAATGCACACACACATGCATCTACACCTTTGTTTATAATGCTCTGTATTCCTGCGGTTTGAAACTGGAACATCCCTGTTAACGCAAAATGCTGCAAATTTCAGAGTTGTAAGGCTACTGAGATCGAGTGCTACGAATTTATTAGTGCCCTTGCCACATTGACAAGCAATCTGGTTCAGCAAGTATACGTTTGCTCCTTCTTTACAATAGAACATATTTCCACAGTCAATGCACAATGATGAAGTCGGGTTTCATATGCACATTATTTAATGACAGAAAAATGCACTTTAACACAAATGTCGAAAAATGTTTAAATAGCTACTCCTATAAAGAGAGCTTGACATAAAAGATCGAATTCCGTTATAGCTTTAAAATAAATCAGACAGAAGACTCCGTAAGACCAGCAATGGTAACCAACCTGACAGCATCGCTTGGGCAAGTTAAAAAGTGGCCTGTTGAGTACCTCTCCTTTCTTTAAGAGCTCTTAGAGATGCAGAAAAACTACGCACAAGGTACACGTAATTGCTTACCCCTGAGAATAACGACACATTACACTCCTTCAACATTAAATAAAATAGAACATGGTCGACCTTTGATTAGGCAATATCTGTTCTGCGATTTTCGCAATAGGTCGACACGCTTAACATTCAGGCGCCATTAAAACATTCTGGCACCTTCATTTAATCCAGCCCGAATTTGAATAGGAATAACCATGTTTAATCTGGACTCGGGGCTAGTCCTGAGAAGTTATTTGAAACAAAAAACGATATGGAATAGAAAATTGGTAAATTGAGTCAAATTCTATTCCTCAGAAAGAAGAGAAGAGCGTCACTCTTTTAAATGTCGTTAAAAATCTTTCCACGCCCAACTAGCCATTTGGTGTCTTTTAGCTTTGTACCTGCCCATTTTCTGGGGCCCTTATTCGATTTTGGCTTTGGCAGTTTACAACTAGGTGTGTCGGACACAAGTAATTTCTCGAAAAAGGCATTTTCCGTTTTCTCTACTCAGATATGTCCTTCTTCATTTCCTGAAAAGTCATCTTGTATCATTTCGAACCTTGAAATCGCTTCGCATTAATTCCTTACATCAACCTCTGTCTCTGAAAAAAGGGCTCTACTTTCATCGATAATCTAAGATAATACCGAAATTCAAACTATGGCAACTTCGGTGTCTAAATCGCTCGTACTGTAACTGGATCAACTACTGTGTTGAATTAGAAGATGTTAATATGGGACATTTGAAGCAATGCCAAAAAACTTTTTTCAAAGGCGCATATTTTGAAATAATCGCATCGCCGATTAGGTAACCTATAGGTGAAAGAATGCAATCGAAAAACGCTTTAAAACTTCTGATATTGACATGTTTCTGTTCAATTTAGAATAAATGACATAATGTTGGCAGATTTCGAAATCTCTAGCAACGATACTGAGTCAGAAGACAAGCGAGTCGGCATTGATGTTTAAAATGAATTTTACCATTTTACGTTTACGCATTAGAAGTATGCTTCAAATCCGACAAAAATTAAGAGATTGGAAGCTGACTACCAATCTACATGATCAAATATTACGATCACTAGCAGATTAGGCGAAAACGAAGCTGACTAAACCTGTATTTTACATAGCATCCTTTTGCTTCATATCCCCGTCTCCCCAAACACATTTAAGTTGCACAGATACGAATCTGGAGATTTACTTTATTACAGAATTAAGAGTGTAAATATTTTTTCGAACAAAAAATGAGTAAATGAATGAATTTATGCTGCGCCAGAAGACTTGAAGCGTTAATTGTCGTTCGCTGCTCAATAATATAAAGTTTCGGTGACCCAAAAAAGAGATCACAACTGCACTTTTACGACTTTAAGCCTACTTTAGAAGACGTCCTGCATTTTCCAATGAAACAAGCTCTTAAGCCCCAAAGCATAACTTAACCTCTAACCCCGTCCAAGGATTTTTGCCAAAAACAGCGTTTTGAGAGAGGCAAGAGGGAATATAGGCACTGTGACGGAATCTAATTCCAACTTCAAAATAAGCTTAAAATGGAATAACCAAGTGCAAGAGAAGGCGCACAATACTAGAGCCGACAAAAGTCAAAGAGCTGGAATATATCTTCGAAAAAGATGTTGAGGAGCTAGTGGCTAGGAGAGCTCTAAGCGGAAAGTTCGTTTGGGTTACCATTAGAAATGAAGGGGATAGAGAAGCAGCTCCCACAGAGATCACTGAAGAGATCAAGCCGTTGAAAAAAATCATGCCTGGATAACATATCTCAGTTTCGATAATCGTGTTGATCATTCAAGTGTTTATATTTTTTTGAAGCGTTTATGTACTCAGGATACATGTTGACTTGTTGCCATTCCCCCCGGATTCCAAAAAGAAGCTAGCTCATTTAGCTCGTGGTTCAATTTAATGAGAAGCTAGATTCTATTAAGATGAAATGCTCGCCATCATCGAAAAAGTAATTTGCTTTGACTAAACGGGTTTGAAGGAATTCGCAATCCAGATGGAGAATTTGAGAATAATTAATCGCCTAAGCTACACTTGAAATTCCAACATAGGAGGGATTCGATTTGCACAGGCTCCTTTGAGAACGCAAATTTTCAATGTTGAAAGCCTCTTGAGCACCGAATTCAAGATAATCGACTACCAATTAAATAAGATTCAGTAGAGACCATTTTTCTGGAAGATAGGACGGCAAAAATTGGAGTCTTACCAAATTTCGCGCCTTTGGGGAATCTTTTTATTTCCAGATTATGCACGTAGAACAGCAGCTCTGGATATATTGATATTCAAGACTCTCTCTCTCAATTAGAAGGATAAAGGCATTGGAATTCAGGTTTATTGGCCGAACGCTAGATAACTTGTTGACACTTATATACCAGCATCAACACCAAGTGGGAGCGATAGGCGTGTCTTTACGAGAGCTACTGCAATCAATCATTGAAATCAGGTTGCAAGACTCAAAGAATGTGGCCGTAGACGAAAACTATCCGGTAACATACTCCGGAGCAATGCAGTGAGGGACTAGGCCTCTATCAAATGTGCATCATTATTAGCATAGACGATCACTTGCAATAGATATAGAAGCTGATTAAATCACCTGTTTTTCACTAGGAGGTCATAGAGAATAAAAATGGGAGCTTTTTACGGTATATCGAAGCCAATGTAGACCTTCGATATCTTATCTTTCGCTTATCGGTCGTAGGGTTGTTTTAAAAAACTAAACTGATGCCAAAGACTTTAAATTGAAGTTTGTCTATTGATCTCTCAAAATAAATTGCTCTAGACTCAAAGTGTGCTTTTAGATGGAAAATAGGCATATAAATTGGCATATTTTAATTAGAAATTAATATTCATGTTAATTTTTTTTCTGGAGATATAAGGAGCTGGTAGTCTTGCCAATTCAGTGCGCAGTCGGACCTTTTCATCTGGAACTCTAATTTATTTGAACCTCACTTCACCTGAAGGTCAAAAGCTCCAAACAGTCAACATGGATCTGAAAGTATCAGTGTAACAAACTCACATACATCGCTTGATGATTGACTTTTACGGTTTCAACAGTCTGACATCTGTCTTACTCTTCGATAGCTGCCTTCGAAATGCTTTGTTTCGATAGCTTACGGCAAGCTAAAAGCTTTGTTTGGGAGTCAGTTGTTGAATACACAAATGGCTTGTTGAAGGATTTGGGTTAAAATGGTAGACTTCATAGTAATCACATACTTTTTGATTCTGGGTTTGGCTTTCGACTCTATGAATGCATCTTGAATGACTCGAAATTTCGACCAGTACTTGGAAATATGTTTTCCAATCTTGTCATTCAACTCAATCTAAGGTTGCGGCAAACTTCTGCTATAGTGGAAAATGTAACACATAGAACACATAAATGAACTGCACATTACTGCTTCCTCAATCTTACGCGCCAAAGAACTTCTTACAGAAAAACAATAAAGTGATGGAAAAGACAAGGAATGCCTTCAAGTAAAGTAATTTCTCAAAAATTCCCTATCATTGGATTGAATTCAGCATACTTAACCTCTAGACGTCTCTCCAGAATGGCCATTAAAGAAAAGTGATTAGAGACAACCCGAAGGTGAGCCAATTAAGCTCACGTCAATTTTGAATATGTTGAGTTCGTGCTGCTGGAGAGAGTATTTTAATAATGCGTTGTAAATCCCGCAATCGCTTCTAATCCAGAACTGTTAATAAGATCCGAATTAAAGAAATCGATAGATCCCCGAAAAACGATCACCAGATCAGGAACTCCCATGTATGAATCCTCCACCACGCTAATTTGAAATTTACATAAAGGCCAAAAAACCACAATTCCTTCAACCAGACGAATTGAAGCCAACTATCAAATATGAAGCCTTTGGTCATTCGTTACTCTCTCAAACATGTGGTGTCTCCGAGTCTTGCCTAGATTAAATATTTGTATTGCTCTCTAATAGACTAATTAAACGAATGAAAAAACGTTTGACGGCGCAAGTAATTTCAGTTAGTCAAGTAAAAGCCGTAGCAATAAGACACGAGATAATCATAAATAAATAATTTCGAAAAATAATTTAAACAACCCTTCAGATGTTAAGGTCTAACAATTCTGTGTAATAAGAGGTGTAACGAAAATTTGGGGTGGGCAAAACCAATTTACATTCGACGAAATTTAAATGTTCTGTAATTGAAGATCACAATTACCTTAGAGTCGAAAATAAAATTGAAAGAACTTATTAAAAAAAACACTAAAACAATTCTATCAATTCTTATTGCATATAAATCTATCATGTTGAGTCGCATGCATGTTGGAGATCTGAAATTATTAAAGCATTCCAATTTAGTGATTAACCCAATTTCAAGGCCGTACACTCAGAGTGAAAATCTCATCTTTGAATTTAGAATTGGACTTACTAAATCGCCGAGACTGTTCATCGAACACGCACTGGACGACCGTTTTACGCAGAAGTAGGTTTGTATCCTCTGCGTATTTCCAAAGCTGTAAATGACATTAAATTATTTCAATGAAATCAATGGGAGAAATGTACGACACCTAAGGTGGATTTATTGAACTACGGCCGAAGGTGTGCTCCCATTAACATCGTCACACTCACACCAAATATAGAATGGAACTGGCTGATTCATATTTCACGTGTACCAAGCGTTTTATGCATCAAAAAGGGTCGATAAAATTTATAATGGATAAAGTAAGACTAATGAGGATCGAGTATGAACGCTTTTATCCAGCTATCAAGAGGCCTGAAGGTATAAAACTTACAGGTTAATTAAATAGACGGTTCAAGCATATGCAATTAAAAGAAATAAGACAAACCAAAATGATAACAAAATTATTTGGTGATGTGTTTATCTACATTGGGGTGATCGATGATGATGCAGCAGCTATAACCATCGATAAACCTTATTCCTCCCTCTACATATCGGGACATTCGCAGTTGATCAAGTCGATTTTCTGCCCGGCTTAAATATACGAGTCCTCATTGGGATTGGGTTTGGTACTAATAGCTTAAAATGGATACAGTGCAGTCTCCTGTGAAATCGTCCTGACGTGCCGTGTGATTCCACCTCGTATAGAATTGATATACGGAAGTAGGGAATGCATTAGAACCCGCACGATAAAGATCAACATTTTATAAATTATACAAAGTAGATTAGCTTGCTACCACTATTTTGGCAAGAGGAAAAATTGCAGCCATCAAGAGAATGCTGGCTGCAATGGAGCTTTTCATCTGAAAACCCGTTCGCCTCACTATAAGTCCAAACATAAATTTATTTTTCAATGAGCATGTTTCTTCGTTTGTTTTCAGGTCAAACTGGCGAAAGGTAATGCTGAAATTCGCCACTGCTATTAAGAAGACCCCTGCAGTTAGCCTTACAGCTTCTTGGTTGGCAGTCGGCCGCAAATGAAACTGTTCTACTGGATCAGTATGCGGATCATTGCGTGAGCTAAATATGAATAAAGAAAAGCCATCCGTCGATTTACAGCTCCTAGTTTTTCTGAACCAGTAAAGGGCCGATGGGAGGTAAGAAGAAAGAGGAGCAAGATGAAAGTGCGGAAGCCAGGGCCACAAGACGAGTAAATACTGTCCAAATTCGAGAAAGGAAACAGGGATTAATTGAGTGAAGAGGTGGTGGTCTAACAAAACTTGGATTCTGAGAATTCAGAAGAGACCGGAGAACCTAAGAAACTGAGGAACGATGAAGAGGTGAATGATCACCCCGCTGTGAATGAAGGGAATGAACCGAAAGATCCAAATAGGAAGGAAATTGACATAACCCAGCACAGGGATGGTAGAAGAAAAGATTCTGACGTAGGTCCAACAAAGAGTGCGATTAGCAAACTTGAAGCGAGTTGATGCGGACAAAACATGCTGAATGACATGCATTCTACAAGTGGACAAGTGGAGAGTGACTTCGCAGAAGGTTGAAAATATTGATGTGATGAAAATCAACTCTGCGACAACAGAACTATTATAAACATCATTTGTTCTCTTACTCTATAGATGGTTCGGCCTCACAGAAAGACCCTGAGACATTCTGCGAGCTACAATGAGGTCAAGCAACAGCACAATTTCGCCCTTTGGAAAAACCATTCCAATTCACTTTCATCACTAAAATTAATGAAATTCGTTTTTCTACGCAAGGTTTACTTGATGGAGAAGGTGAATCTACGATTCACTGTGGCACTGTCCAGGCATACCTTCCAATTTCTTCTTATGTATTACTACTACTTTGAACGCACAGTCAAGTGTTTTAAACTCCTTCCGCTTCTAAAAACGCACGTTTACCTCCGTATCTTTCCTACTTTTTCAATTGAAGACTCACTTAAAATTTCGAATTCATCAGCTACGAAAGTAAGTCCGAAAATTTTCGAAAATTCTGCTGTCCAGGCTGATTAGCATTACCAATGACTACTTGAATATTCAAAAGACTTTTACTGATTTAGATTTACCGTTAAATATGCAAAATGATTGCCCCAACTGCACAGCTGAAGCGGCTAGTTCTCTATGATTTGATAAACTGGAGGGGAAATTATTCAATTTCTGGGCTGAAATGCCGACTTTCACCTTCTGAATAAAGCTGGATTTATCAACGAGGGTTTTAAGTAAAAGCAGTGAACGAACAAAAGTCAGTCTCCCTAAAACCTTTCTTTTTGAAATCAAAGAAGCGATTAAGCGAATTCACTGAAAGAACATATCTAGACCTCTGGTGCCTAGATGGAGACAACAGTATAGGCAAGAAATGAGACCACTCTAATAAATAACTTTTGCAAAATAAATGGCTGAGGTTTCTGAAGAATTACTTATACGAGGACCACGTGACATGGATATTGGCTGAAAGCCACTTCAGCGTGATAAAGGTAAGTGGCACACAAAAAGCTTAATATACTGCCTGGTGGGAATCCCTGCAATGATAAGCGAGATACTGTTAATTTTAACTGGAAACACAGTTAAGGTTTAGAACTTCCATCAGGAATGACTTACTGACCGCAACCACCTCTAGAGCTCAGAATGGCTATCTTTTTCAAATCTTTAGTCCCATTGTAAATGGTCTGCCTTTTTTTAAATTTTTTTATTTGACGACTGAGTTTTTAACTATTTTTGTATCAAAAGCTTTGCGAATCAAAGTGTGATTTAGATGGACGTTGCTGAATGTAAAATTAAAATAACATCGAAGTAATCTAAAATCAGAAAAAAAAATGTTAAGCGTTATGCGTTACAAACAATTTTCTGGATATGAAAATCCCCCTGGATTAAACTCAACCTAGTGAAGTTCACAAACACCAACATTTTATTCCCAAATTCGAAAACGGGAAAGGGCCTTAAACAAAACTGCAGTTGGTGGATTAATAAAAACGCTGAACCCAAATATTAAAAGAGCACTAAATATTAAAAAAAATATAGTCTTACTTCCGATAGTTTTTCTTGATTTACAACGTTCTTATTTTTGCGAAATTCAGCGTTGATCTGAGCCCTTGTTTCTAAATTTTAAACCTCGGCAAATTAAACATCTGGACTAAGTATCCGGGAGCCAATCGCGAAGATGATTAAAGAAAATAAGAAATCGATAAATGATCTAGAATGAAAGTGAAATCAACTAGGAAAGCAAATGTGGACATCAAGAAAAGCAGAACTGAATAAGTAAAAGACTTCAATAAACAACATTTTAAGAACAAGTGGAATTATCAGAAAATCATCGTTTTGAATGAGATCAAACTCACGTGCAAGGGCAAAATCATCGCCCTTAAAGACGATCAGTCGGGTCCTGTGCAGTTGGCGAAAGAGACCAAGCGTCTAGCAGGAAATAAAAACATAATAATACAAATATTCACTAATTCCCTAGAAACACTAGTTCAATGAAATGTGATGACTCCAATTTTCAAGCAATTAAACTCACAGGCAGAGAAATTGGCCCAGAAAGAATTTACATTTATTACCTTATTTCTTATTGCCATCGGTTGCATCGTTCGATTTGCCTAATTGGAAAAACATGGAATATCGATCTGTTACCAGTTATGGTTGAAAAAGTACTCTATTGATTTCTCAAATAATTGGGAAAAAAATCGATTTTTATAAATCCAAAATGAGGAACGTTCTATAGTAATATTAGCTCAAGCAATTTTCAGCTTAACTCATCTTAATTTATCAGTATAATTTAGCAGTATAAATTATCAGTATGAAATGATAGCATTTTGCAAATAAGCTGAATTTATTACTACTGACACTTTAGCAAAGTATTTATTTGGATAAAAAAGATATTAATCATCACAAAACTAAAGTTACGAGATTGTAAACTAGATACCTTGTGTGAGTAAAACTGAAATTATTTTGGTTGGATGACTTAACCAAAATACTGCCCCTAAAAGAAGGTCGATCAAGCCATACACTGACCGGCACTGGAGCAAAAACTGTTAAATCAGTGAATTTGTTGAGCGTAGCATAAAAAGTGGCCCAGTCCCCAATGTACATAAAACCTGTTTGCATAGTAACATATGGTCGAAGTCTGCATTGGCAGATGGTGTCAAAACAAATAAAACTTACGAATTTATTTTATTAGCTAATTAATTGACGAAATAAAGGTGGGCCATTTTGAACGAAAGAAAAATTCAGATAAGTGAGCGGGGACGCGTTATTTTATTATGAAAATCTAAAATTTGTAAGTTTGGGGTAAATTTGAAAACAGCAATGAAAATTTAACATCAGCCGAACTGATTAGATGATAAGAGTCGAAAGATCCCTAAATCAAGCTAAAGAGGATCCGGCGTCACTTGACCAGATTCGAAGCAAGGAGCATTATCGCCTTTAATCAACTCATCTATGCATTTTAATATTCAGACAAGACTACTTTGAAAGGTAAATCCGAACAACTTATGGTAAATAGAGGTTGAATAAATGCTGCCAGTAGAGAACTATTAAGGAACTTGTGCATTAAAAAATTAAACAAAATCGAAAAAGAAAAAAAATGACCCATAAATACTTTATTTAACTATTTCAAATGCGACAGCAACGAAAGTAAAGTCCCCTGATTTAAGTAGAAAAATGAAGATGGACTGAAAACGGGAGATGCTGAGCAGCGCGAACTGACATTGAATCTGTGATTTAGGAAAAAAAACGCATTAAAATACAGAAGTGATCTAAAAGAATAGTGTTTGGTGGGTTATATCTTTATGAAGAATTAAAGCAATTAACAAAGTTGTTACTGTGGCGAACCATCATAATGCTTAGCCATCAGGTAAAGACAAACAATCGCCCTTTCACTTGACACCAAGCTTAAAAAAGCGAAAACTTTCCTGGTCTATCCGGGATGGGTTCCTAGCAATTTTTTTCGGAAGCTTCTACAAAATGCGTAGCAAAGAATCGTCATCGAGAACACTAGCGACGCTAGTTATAAATAACGTTAAGTGTGATAAATCATCTGTTCCTAAAACTTCATCCAAATGCACCGCTCTGCTTACCACCAGACTTTCTCTCAAAATAAGAACAATCTCAGTAACCATGCTTCTCAATATACCGATTAGCTCACTTCTCTACAGTTACTTCCAGTCTTATTCCTTAGCTCGATTTCGAATCAACTACTACCAGTCCTTCTAAACAAAAGCATTCACCGGATTGGTAGTCCCGACTTTGAACCTCTCGGTTTCTCTCTTTTTTGAAGACCGGACGCTTGATCAATAAAGGATGAACTTTTTGAGGCACTTGGCTCTGTTGATCTCAAAAGTACGCACTGGTGAGCTGAAAACCGTTGTATTTGCGATTGATCCAGTTTGCAGTTTCCGGACATGTTGAGCAGGGTAATGAGTGGAACAAATATGTGGGCTCGCATTTAAATGATCAACGCCCTCCCCCCCCCCCCCCATATGTTTGCGACCTTTTACCCATATACGAACATCTTATACTTTCAGATTTGCCAGGCATGCTTTTGCCTCTTCCCTCAGCAGTACTATGATGTCTATAAAAGGTTCCTAATCTCACATCGGCCCATTCTTTGCCGATCATCACGGTGTATATCAACACAGTTCACTAAACAAATATCGTCTCTTTAGTTTGAAGAGCCATCGAGCTAGTAGGCAAGCTGATTGTATGGTGTATGTATGCACACACCGAAGAAGTTAATGCCCGAGATATGCCGAAGTTTTTTTATGAATTCTTTCTCCGTTTAGCTATTTCCCATTAGGTTTCAAAAAAAAAACCCTTACAAATGCAATATCTTGTTGCAAACAAAGAGGATTAGAGCCAGACATCGAAAAGAAGATGAGGACTGGGTTTGAAATACTGCTAATGTACTTATTCTGTTGCATAGACATCAATGAAATGCTGCTACTCTCGTGTCATCAAACAAGTCAGTCATGCTCTAAATGCAGTTGGAAGGAGCAACAACCTGGAGGCGTTACTATGTCACACATTCGGCGTAGAAAGGACTTACCTAAGGCACTAGTAAATACTTTGTGTTCTAGCAACAAAATAAATCTTCATTCTTGGGGAAATGCAGCAGGCAGTTCATTTCAGCTTCAGTCTAATCACTAGAGGTGCAATTTAACCAATTTCTCAAAAAATACACACCTTGGATTAAACATTGGAGGAAGTATTTTTAAGGTGCATTTAATTTAGCCGAATCGGTCTGCAATGGTTCAGCAACATCTTAAGCATGTCAGCAGGTTCGAAATCAGCGTTCAGAAGAATAAATAGCCGTCACCTGAAAAAAGTAGTCGAAGAAATCATTTTTAAAGTTTATGAAAAGCATATTGCCCATATGGGCATATTGCCCAAGCCAGATTTACATCACTGTAAACAGCGACCGATTCGAAATATTAACTTAATGAAAGGAAATCGTGCCAGTAGCCAGGACACATATGGATCAGATACCCTTGATTTTCACACCCTCCTCAAAGACCCCTACACCCCCTCACCCATCCCACACCCATGTGCCCGGTTCATTCTAACCGCCTGGGAAACAATAGAAAACCGTCTTCAACCTATTAAGCCAATATGAATCTCTGATGCAAATGAAGCAAACCGTTTCTCCATAATTAATCTCTGTATAGTTGCTAAAAAAACCAATGTCTTCACTGCTCATATACGTTGGGCAGAAGCGCTTTGTGTTGTATATATTCTCCAAGTGACAATCAAATAACGCTTTCAGATAATCCAATTTAAGTCTGAATGGACAAGAGGACACAAGGTGCGTCCCTGCAAGAGGTCAGTAGAGGAAAATACTTACTTTATACAGCATCAGCATTTGTAAAGTTTGATATAAAAGCCAGCATATTTGGATGAAGATGTTTTTTGGTTTGAAAGTGTCCATACTGCATTTTTTGCGAAATTTGCTAGGTGTAAAGCCAAAGAGATATGGAGTCTGAGGTTTATGTGGCATATTGGTTTCTGCGAAATCTGGGCTCACTATTCGACGATTACTTAAACTGCAAATCTGTAAAGTGGTCAGTTTCATAGCAATCTTGTTGTACGTAGAAGACATATTTTCCAAACCCATCGGCAATCATGCAGTGATTAGATCGACCTACTTAAATTGTTTGATGCTAATCCACAAGAGGACGCAAAAATGAACAGTCTCCGATCAAAGAAGCACCAGTATACTCCCCCCCCCTCTCCGAGAAACAGGAAACACTTCCATTGCTACTGTTATTATTACACACCGCTTCCGTCGAATTTAAGAAGATTTCTGTATCTATATCATTCAAATCTACCTAACTGCAAATAGGGATGTGTGCACTTAATCGAAAAGCATCGAGATTCTTGAAGACTTATCCCTTAAACTATTGAGCGGAGATTGAAGATTGAAAAACCTTAATAAAAGGCTAGGCCCATTTACCTTTGTTATGCCATGCTCACACTGAATGGCAGATCAGAATCAGAAGAGGAAGGACGGTTTTGAGTGGAAAATCTGGAATACATCTCCCCAATGAAAAGGCAAGGGAATAGGGATATGAGACAGAGAGACTGGACTGATGAACAATCAATAGGATAGGATGAGAGAAACGTAAGGAAATTAACTGAAAATGACATTTTGTCAAGTTCCCGGACAAAGTTATTATTTTTCTCACCAAAGATTACGATAAAGAATGAGTGGAAATATGTTCCAGTACATTCTCATGAACCGCATTTAGGGAATAAGAACGGAAAGAGGCTTTGGCAAGTTGGCTTTGAAAAATAAAGTTGAAATTTCCTCCGAAATGCCGGGAAAAAAACGGAAAGGAACTTAAAAGGCTTAATATTAAGGGTCATTTTTTGAGGTCGAGACCCTATTTAGAAAGGTCAGATAAGCAGCAAATCGTGTTAAATTAAAGGGTAAGAGTATTGACCAACCATTACTTATTCTATCAATATTGAAACATCATCTGCACATAATGGATCAACACATCTAGGATCTTAAGGAATTTACCATAAAAAGTATTAATATTCGAAAGCCTACGACTCTACAGTTGGGGAGAGAGAATAAAAACTGGTACCCTCCTGATCAAATCTTTTATTCAGCTATTCCTTTGTATTTATTCAAGCCACTCCTGATATCTGCGTACCCGACTGCGGCACTGCTGGCACAATGACACCCGGTAGGGCAATCGAGCACACGAGCCCCGGACCAGTGAAATAGTGCTCTGGTGACTCGGGCAACTAATTTGATCAATTCCGTCTCTCATTTTTAAGACTCCATGGAGGACGAGGTTGATATGTATAAAAATGCGTCAATCACGAGTAATCTAATCTCGAAGTAGTAAAAATCCAGCCTATATCAGGCAAGCCTCGACGCTACAGTGTCGTACAACTTCACAGGTTCTAATGGGAATGACTCCTTTTCCTAAGCCAACCACTAAGTGGATACACGCCGACTAGGCAGGAACGAACGTGTTTTGTTAATTGACTGCGCATAAATATATTAGTTTTGTTAAAAAGAATAATGGTCTTCGAACCGATCTAGCCGCACTGACTAGACTTACATTCTTAATTTCCAGGACGAAGCTTTAAAAGAGAAACGAATGGTTAGGGAGACTCGAGAGAAAATACTGTATCCAGTGACTGATTCTTACCCCTATAAATCCTCAACGGCCTGTTATTACTCTAATAACACAGCCGATAGTGGCAGAACTGGAGCTGATGCGAAAATAAGCGAATGCGCAATCGCAGACACACGATGATTGTAAAATGCGTTAAAATAGCATAAACTGAAAAGATGTTGAAAATGACACCGTTTGATATCCCCAGGGCCACAAAAGTACGTAGGTGGTAGGAAAACTGCAGAACAAACAGCTATCAGGAAAAAAAACATCGAAATCTAAGGTAAAAATTATGACCGCCTTTGATAGACGACCGTGTGCATATTTTGCATTCGCACTCAGAAAACGTTGGCCCTGCATAATAATCCATCTTCAGTTCCACGTCCGGCCGCACAAGGATAGAAACAAGCCATTATATAAGAGGTGTGACAGAAAACGGCAACAAAAAAACTAGATTTCCGGGTCACGAGTTCGTGGATTTGCAAGTAAAATTAGAATCCAACAGCCAGCCAGCCAGATAGCCTATTGGCCAAAAAAGACACGCCCAGCGCTTTGTTCGCCCATAATCAGTGAAACCACATAAAATTGAAAATAATTACTCTTGGACTCACAACCAAGAAGGTGTCTCTTGTTAACACAGTGGTCGAATTATCCACAGTTTTAAGAAAATTGGAAGAATGTCAGTAGAAAGAATAGAGAATAAATTATTCAAGCAATCCGAAATTTGTACACTGCTCCACAGGAAGGATGGCACCCGCGACCTTCCACCCCTATTCGACCACTTTGCTCGTTCCTTTTCAGACAACTGCCTTTAAGTTTTTCCAGTTCTCCTCAACGAGAGGATCGATGTCTCAGACCGAGAACCTAGTTTCTAGATCAATATGTAGCGTATTGACACTGCATAAAGAGAATCAAAATCAAACCTGGGCAGATTCACAGTTTGGTTAGCTGTTCGAATTTAAGATGAAAGTACGTGCATGAGCCACCAACATAATCACGACAAACGATTTTTGCCAGACTTCGACGTAACTAGATAATAAACGCATGCCTCTAACTCAAAAATCAGCGCAATTCCCAACATTCATGGACTGACTTGCGTTTGAAGCACAAACTTCAGCACGGACAATTGTTATTTTTAATTAGACCATTCGCAATTCTGTTAAGACATCAAGGAAATTCGGAGAAGCCTCAACATTCCTCAAAAATAGAATTTTATTTTAATCGAACTCAAAGTTTAGATAAAATTGGCACCAAGAGAAAGTTAATTCCAAAGGCATCATAACGCAATACAATAAATCATCAATTGCAGTCGTAAAGATGCACCGAAGAAAGCACAACAAACGGAGGGATGACTGTGAGGACCTCATACGAACAACATTTGATCAGCATTCCAGGCTACGGCTGATATCACTCCAGAATGAGTATCTTTTTTCTTGCTACCTAGATGAATGCTTACATTTTTTTGTGGCGGTATTACTAATGCAAACTACCGAGAATATAACCCTCACTACCACCACCCTAAAAATTGGAATCATCATTACTACCATTGCCACAAGGTTAAAAATTAACCTGAATAGCTGTGAAACGGCGCCAGATCTATACTAAAGCGACACGGTATGCCAGCAAGTTATGAGTCCTTATGCCGTAGAAAAGCGTCCATAAAAACTTACCTCATCTAGGGATATGTATTTTTCAAAAAATCATTCAGTATGGGCATTAATTGTTTTCGTGTTGCGTAGGGGTTGGTGACAACAGCAATGTAAATGTCTGGATGCATCGCTGTAAACAGTTGACAGCACTTTCCACCTATGCACCTCAAATTGAGAGCCCCCGAGTTTGTCATTAGATAGCGCCACAACTGTAGCAAAAATAAACCGAAGAAAATGCTGTTATCAAGTAAGAATTATCAGTAAAGAGGTCTGATAGTAGGCCAGCAAGCCTAATCGTGTAATCTCGAGTCGCATTAACGCTTCAGATTGAGAATTAGTTATCTAAACCCAGTGGTAGTTAAATGACACCTACTTACAGACAATGAGTAGGAATGAAGTTACTGACCTTATTCGCGAAATCCAGATGCCGCGGGGGAGCAGTGACAACAATGCCCCGGCGTGTTCCATCGGCTAAAAAGGCCTCTTTAGGACTGCAACCGACACAACTAGTCCCAGAATGTGGAATACGTCCAACAGTAACGCAGACCAGGGCGTGAGCACACTGACGAACGCAATATACACTTGCCTCATCGTAGAAACCAGGCATTCTGGGGAGTTCCTTAAATGAGAAATATTTTGTAACATACGGTAGTTTCACATAAGATAGTAGCCGTTATACATGATGAATAATGCGAGAAAGTCACTTTCCCATGGCTATGAAACATTTTGAAAGAATCTTACAAGTGAAGTAGGCTACCTGGCAGTCTACCCCGGTTATTGTTGAGCAAACAATGGTTGGATAATCTTGAATGATCACTTTTTTGCAATCCCTTCGGAAAAGGTCGAGCAATGACAGACCTAAAAATGGACATGAACCATGTAACTAACCGGATTCTGATGAGGAGTAAACCAAAATAAAGCTGGTCCTACTCACAGGATGATAGTCCAGCCAATATGAACAGGCTTAATAACACGATGCCACCCGGAGATTTCGAGTACAAACAAACACAAAACAAGCCAATCAGGACCAACTATTTTAGCTATACGAGAAACTGAACTTTTCCCTTCACGGTCCTGTACAAGTCACATAAGGAATAGAGGGGAGTAACGCGTACCACTAGATCCTGGGAGTAACCGACCAGTAGCGAATGTGAAGTGATCAGCGACTAAATACTATGCTCGGAACTTCTTAAGAAAAGGGGCGACACGTTACAAAGGCTAGTGATGAAATATCCAGCTAGGTTGCTCGAAAGCGGTCCAATTAAGATCCAGGACCGGTATCATTGCTAACACCGAAGAAGACAATGGAGAAGGACTTCAGAAGCTAAGGTTTTAGAAAGGTTGAGGACATCAAGGTGGATGAAACAACAGCTACAGGTCTCGAGTGCTTTAATAAAGCCAAGGACAACAGGTATCAATGAAATCGAGCATTTAAATCTGAATTTCCATATAAACTTGTTTGAATACCTGAAATATCAAATTTGGCCATTTTAATTTTTTCATAGATATCGTTGCTGCGCATCCCTTGATTAAGCAACGCCTCACCACTTTGTTTAACAAGCTTTTCAAAGGCCAGCTGGTCTCTTTCAGTCGCCTTTTTTATTTCGATGGCGAATTTGGAAAATCCATCATTATCAATCAATACTGCACCTAGGTAATGTAACCATTAATGAAGGCATTAGGAAAACCAACCATACAACAAGTGACAAAGATCCTTAGGAATTTCACTCAAGTCAAGGCCTTCAAAGAGCAGCTCGGTAATAAGGGTGGAACAAGACCCGACAACGTGGACATTGAAGTAAGTGCATGAGTCGGGCTGCTTGAAATTGTTAGGCAGTGGGCGATGGTCAATGATCTCCAAGACCGGACAATCCCGGAAAAGGCTGCTTTGTTCTACTTGCAAGTGGTCAACCAGAATAAGCTGAATTTCCTTTGAACTATCCGCCTTAAGAAGCCAATCTAATTCCCCAACGTTGAAGAGATCGCCTTTGTTTAAACCAACGGTTCTCAACCAATACATAACCTCAGGCCTAAGATCGAGATCATCTTTTAGGATGTTGCAGTAAGGAATGTAAATGACACCAGACCCCGACTGTATCTACTCAAAATGGGTTACGGAGCCATTAAAACCTACCCTTGTTTTCAAGTATGCGTAACCGATGGCACTGACGATGCTATCAAGATCACAGGATTCATTCCCAGTAATAATAATGAATATGACTTCAGGATTAGGTTTCTATGTCAATGCAAGTACTGATGATAACTTACTAAGTTAGTACGCAAGTTGTGCAGAAAAAACTTTATGCTGCTAGTCATTTTGAAAATGATAACCTAAAATTCTAAAAAAAAACCAAACAGGAATAATTTGGGAAAATCCAAACAGACATGGATGCAACGAACAATTTATAGTTCGCAAATTGAATTAATTCTGATACATAAAAAGCGTATGAAAACATGAGATCGAAACGCTTTGATTATACACTCAAAGATGATTGGGGGAAGAAAAAATAACCATATTTTATTGTTCTTTAAAAGCAAAATCAACTTTTCATGATCATAAACTTAGGCATATGCAATGTATACGAATGTCAGGTACCAATTAACTGTTGATGGGCTGGTGCAGCCGTAGCAAAATAAGCCAATAGAAGTTGAGCTCTGTGTTTAGCTACAATTTTTTTACTAAATATTTGATATAAGTTCTTAGGGCTAGAAAATTATTTGATTACATGTCATTTAACCAATTATGGAGCCCCGTTACTTTGGTCTAGTCTAATAAATCAACACGCAAACATGTTTTAGACTTGATAAATAAAGTTAACATTAGCTGGCTGAGCTTTTTGCAATGAGACCATTTTTGTACCTTTGAAATGACAGAAACTAGAATGAAAGCGCAAGTGAATGGAAATACGGTTGACACTGTTGTGTTCTGGAGCTTTACGACTTTTTTTACGAGTCATTTTTTCTCTTGCACTTAAACGGTTAGTTAGCGTTCCGATTTCATTACAACGAAAAGGAAATTAACATTAAATAGCGTAAACTGAGTTGCAAATTCTTGCATTTACCTAAGTCATTACATGGTATGTGTTTTCATCATGTTAACTTCAACTAGCCGGATGTGGTAGAAGGGTCGATTCGGGACCCAAAGTGCGTTGAATAAACAAAAGGCGGAGACCTCACGAATGAGACAATCGGAGAAACAAAATGCACTGATTTGTGACATGGCACATGGTCAAATAGTACTTTCTATCAACCAGGATTACCTTTATGGCAAGCACACGCCTAAAGTCAGAAGATACATTATGGCATTGAAGAATTGACGGTATCGAACGAATGTTGCTCAAAGGAATGCTAGAGGTGCAGCAGTGGCATAAAAATCCGATTCGACAGATGTCCGAAATTTTAAAATTCATTTGTGAATTCGACTGTGGGATTGATTATCCGAATCAGCTGAATTTAAAATCCGCATCGAATTCTTGACAAAATTTTTTAAGGTGAATAGGTTGAGGAATGCTGCCAGAACTGATGGTTCACATAACTGGGTTTGGTTTTTAACAGCTAGAAAATTTCAAATAATATGGCTTAATGTTGAAAATATGTGGTGCATCAAACGTAAATTGTAATTTACTTCTGTAGGGTGAAAATCATAATTCATGCTGATGTCACGACACTTAACCGCATCAGATGAATCTCACTGCAGCCCCACCATCTCTGGCCTGGTCGTCTATTTCAAGTTCTTGTACTTAGGCTCCATCGATATTGTTGCAGTTTAATTTCATTTATATTCATTCATTCACTGCTATGCTTACTCTGATCAAATGAGGAAAAAATTTGCTTTTATTAGTGAGAAAGTTTGACACAATGGCTGCTGTTGCCTACAAAGATTCTAATGGAGTTGCCAAGTTTGGCGTCATCAAGGAGGTTGATGATAAGTTAAATCGGTATTATGTTTCTCCTTTTTCAACTGACAAGAAGGCTTGGGTTTTTAAAGATCATGTTATTCAGCCCGATTCACTCGTAAGTTTCAAATTCGGCCCGTTTGCTTTTCCAAATTTCGCTAATACTTTTTCAATATGCAAAAGGATTTGGACGAGGATTTTATTCGAATAAAATTGGAATCTGCTATTAACGTGCCGGATGGAAGGATTTGTGTGAGTTGGAATCCTTGCTATCTTCCTAATTACCGCGATTTTGATATTTAGGCCCCTTTACTTAACTTCAATAACTTACTTAAAGTTAGTGAATATGGGCCAGCTGAAGAAGTTGCGCCTATTCAGAAAGTCTCTCCGCTTTTTGTTTACACACCCAGATGATCAATGTTTGATACCACTATAATTTCAATCTTATTAAATTTAAAACATTGTATATTGTCCTAAACCCTAGCGAAATTCTCTCTTATTACTGTCACTCTTTTATGAATCTTATTACCTCACATTATTAAGTTCTTTTTTTCTTTTTTAAACGTAGGGTATCAGTTCATCTGGAAGTTCACCAGTAGACAAACGTTGGAAAATTGGTCGAGTGTGCGTATGCCAGTGGTGCGGGGATAATCAGTGGTACTTTGCTATCATCACAGCAATCTTTCCAGAGACGCGTACCTGTGACGTCCGCTTCTTCTACTATAACAACTCCCAATGTTCTGTCTCGCTTGATCGTTTGCATCCAGTTACTTCCAAGACTATTAGTAGGGTGAAGGACCCTCTCAATATTGGACATGCATATGAATTCCTTACAGCTGCGTAAGTTGGCTACTCTTTTATAATATTCTGCTTCTTTCATAATTTTTCTCTATAGAGGATCTTATTGAATCTTGTTTGTTTCCAGCGGCTATAGTTCAAGTAGCTAAAAGAATAAGGTAGGATCTGCGGACTCCTAGTTTTGAAACTTTAATTAATCTGAACATCTTAGTATGATTTTAGCATTTGTACAGAATTCATTGAGCGTTTTTGTGCGCATAATTTTTGAGATGGGAAAACGTACTACTCTTAGATCATTGCCGTCGATGGCGATGAATTTCTTGCCTGTTTTTATCTGTCAAGAGAGAACATCTGCATAAAGGCTACGTTCATCTGTGGCGAAGAGGATAAAGCTGCCACCCGGATTACAATGTAGCGTAAATCTTAGATAACTGCACTGTCTGGGTATCTGGTTAGCTTTTGGTAATTTCTACTCTGGCAGCTTAATCACATCTGCTGCTACCGAGGTCAATTACTCAAGAGTTTTGTGCTTTATTGTTTCAGAAATTGGCCAGTTTCCAGAAACGATTCGAGCAAAGAAAGCGAGAACGAGGGACATCATGAAGAGAAGTCGATCAAAAAAGAAAATCGGGAAGCCGGAAAGAATAAGCGGCACAACCCTGAGGCTTCGTGGTCGTATAGGTTAGGCTGCAACGCAGAAGAGAGACTTAGTGTATCAGAAATATCACGATTTTGGCTTTCCTTATTAGCGAGAAAGTGCGAATCCGAAAAAGTATCGATTCGTAAACTAATTCTCAAGCATTACAAATTAGGCTATGATGTCGGATTCAAAATGGTACGTTTTAAATAGCTTTTTCAGTTAATTCTTCCACAATGCTTGCTCAGGATATTCTAAAATTTCTAGGTTATGAAGACCAAACAGTTTCTGAAGGATTAGGAAGATGGCTTCCTATTTACTTACTATCAACAGTGCTATCTTTTCACTGTTTGGTGTTTGCGTCCAGGAAGTTATTGCGGTCTTGCCTCGATATCAGACAAAATAAACTGTTATTTTAATTGTACTTGCGCAGTGTTTGTTTTTCTTGAAACTAGCACCACCATTTTCGAAATTGGGCTTCGGCATTTGATTTTAATCGTCAGATGAGATGACAAGAAAACTGCTTCATGCAATCTTTTTTGTCACGTTTAAGAATATTTCTAAATCTGTTGTTTAAATATACGGTCACTGTAAAAAAGGAATATGGTATTCCAAAACGTGGTTGAGAAAGCCAACAGAGGTCAGGGTTTCGTAATCCTGAAAACGAAAATGCAAGCACTTGGTTGCAAAGGAGTAGAAAACGCACAGATAATTAGCGATGCGAGGGCGATTTAGGTGCTTATAAGTAACTGATTTCCTCTCTGACGATTAGCAAGGCTTCTGAATATTTAGTTGCATGTGAGGCCGTGGTGTCCATACACTATTTTGAAACATCAAGTAAGCTACTGCTGGGGTTTCGTTAAAATTATTCAAGACGGTTTTTCATGATATGAAAGTAAATACGTTAAGAGATATTCATTGTGTGGTCGGGTATTCATTCAAATTATTTTACAAACGACGTGCTACTTAAATGTGTGTAACAGTATATATTATATGATTTTTTGTAGCCATTTTACATGGCCAAAGTGCAAGATAATACTATTAATTTAATCATTATTTCATAACTTTCGAAGTACATAGTTACGGCCACCGTTTCTGTTTGATTGACACGAAATCGGTAGTTATTATTATGACGTAATGTGGGTGTGTAGTACCTCTGAATCCACCAGTATTTTTCTAGAACAACTTATTGCTGCCAAAGAAACGTGTTCTCCATAATCCAGTTTATTCGCAGAATTGTTTTTTAATGGCAACGGCGATCAATGAAGTCAGCTGATCGAGTCCAGTTTAATTAAATGTGGTGCTCTTCACATGCACTGGCAATGCTGTCTAGTTTAGTCGAAGCTTTATTGTTTATTTATTACCTAACTTGCTGTTCAATCCGCGTGAAATTCACTCAACCTATTATTTATCATTTTGTGGGAATGTGTATTTGTAGCATTACAAACAACCCTAGTGCTTATAGCAGCCACCAAGAGCCTACCCCAAGACCAGATCGTTACTCATTAAGAGCATGTAGTTAAAATAGCATGATTAATACAGTGTTTTTTTTATTTCATTTATTTATTTACTCCCCACCCATTAGGGCCACTCAATGAATTATTGGGGATACAATCGAAGTGGAAATGGCTTTTACAAAATGTAGCGTACAACAGTTATCAAGAAGCCGCTAAAAGCGTTTATCGACTTTTTCTTTTCTATGGCCACTTCTCTGGCGTGGTTCCATCTTATAGCAGTTCAACTTCGTAGTGGAATCTCGTCCGTCCTCGGCATTGTTAAGAGCAGGCAATCTTCATACCTCTTCCAGAAGTCTTTTCAACTTGCTGGTGGAGATTTCATTCATTGTCACATGCATGCGCTTTCCACAGTCCATTTTGTGACCATGAATTCAGGTATTTACGTCGTGTCTCGTTTACCAGGCTGGTATAATCTAATTTTATACGTCCGGTGGGTGATTAGTCCTCTCCGTTCGCCCCTCTCATTAGATCCCAAAGTTGCCACTGGGGTTACCGGTGGTCACCACTAGAAGCTTGAGAGTAAGTTTGACCACCAGCACAGTGTTAGGATTTTTGTCCCCTTCTACCTGGCTTGTTGAATTTGCAGTTGTTACCTTTGGCTCTTCAATCTTCGGCTCTTTTCTTCATCCAAAAAAGGACTAAAATGAATATCTTTTCGATATAGTTCCGACTTGGTTTGTAATTAATTCAAGGTAGATGGTTCTTCAAATACACGGTCTGGTCAAACAACAGTATGTCTTAAGAGCAACGTTCCAGTGTATTCACAGTCTATATTTTTTTACCATCAATATCTAAACCGCTTTCAGCTTTGTTCAAAAGTGAGTTACAAAATGCAACCCTCAAACGACTTTGATAGTTTGAAATTAAATGGTATGAAGCAGCCTGTGCTCAATCGGAATCAGAGGAATTAAGGTGAATACTTGCGCGAAAAAGGAATTGGTATCATATTAATATACAAGGAATAGATGCAATATCGCATATCAAGGGAAGGCTTGCAAGTGTAAAATGAAATCTGAGGGCAATTGGATTTTAGAAATACTTCAGAAAACATACTGTGCAGCACTTGAATGAATCGAAAAGACTAATTTGGAGATCGCCCCTCTGCTTAAATTTCCTAGTGGTATTGAGTTCCCGCATTGAAAAATTAGGTGACTGCTTAGTACGCTAATTCCATGCCGACTAGTAAATCACGGTATTCGTCCATACAGAAGACCAAATGGGCGTTATTGCGATCAGCAGTGCTTTTAAAGTGTTCCAAATGCGAGGCGTGTATTCCACACCATCCTTTTGATTTCACAGTTCTACATCCATTGGTTTGCTGAGCATTGAGATGCATTCGCTCTCTAAAACCTGGTAAAATTGATATTGAAATTCATAATCGACGCATTGGCCATGCCAAGGCGGACTTAGCAATTTAAGAATGGCATTCCAGAGTGGTTGAGATGGGCCATTTTCTTGATGAATAATTCGATCCGGACACAGAAGCATGCCTACCGCCGGATCACGCTTATAAAGACTAGTCTTGTTGAGTTATTTTTCTTTGAATTTCCCAAATTATTTGCATCACATGTTTTAAATCAATTGAATATTTGTATTGTTTTAGCCTTCACATCTCACTTGACTTGAAATGATGAAGGTGGATGGAAATATCAAGCAGTGCTGGGGTGCTTGAACCAGCTGTCGCTTGCGTTCTCTGCAGTTATAAATAACCAAAAGAAGAACCAATGAAGAAGAGCCACTCTTTCAAGAGAATTGCTCTGGGTGACCAACACCATTTGTGGTTATGGAATACAATGGTGTGTCAATTTATACTTTTCTGTCAATAAATCGAATCGTTTTTTTGGTATTCTCTAAAAAATATAAGCGAAATGAAAAAAAATGAAAATTTAATTAGAGGGTCCCCTCTTATTTCGACCCTGCCGGAGCTCACTGTGCGACCAATTCATTCCATCCTCTGTTTGCGCGGGGTTTATCGGACAGCACAAGCTAAGAGTCTCTTTTTTCATCCTTTCCATTTGGTTGGCCAAAAGTTGAACTAGCCAAGGCCCAGAATGATGTGCGTCTTTTACTACTTTCAGTTTCATCGAAACTCAATTTTGTCGCTCAATTCAACTGACTCCAATAGTCACCTGGAGTCAGTCTACTTTCTTCCTCGTCAGAAACTGACAACTATCCGCTTGTTCGCAACATCATCCTAGGCGCGCTGATCATAGAATGATCTAACGCCATGCAATTAAATCGTTCTATAATATAAATTAAGGTTGGGGAGTTTGTGCTCAACTTCATCATTGCTACCTTTTCGAATGCACCCAGCTACCTTTAAGATGAGGTTTCTAATCGACTTCAAAAGACTGCTAGTATTCCCGTTTCTGAATTAAGTTAGACGCTTGTTTTTATTATTTGTTGTGCCATTTTCGGAATCATAAATGAGGCTGGCCCAACTGCGGGGAACGAGATATCTTCGGTACCAAAGCTATGTGATTAAAACATTCACCATGAATCGATTTTGGTTTGAGCCCATTAGCATCTCACAAATATCTAAAACCCACAAAATATTCTGCTGTGATACCGTTATCATCGCGTTAACTACGCATAATCAAACCGTCATTTGGAATGGCTCAAGCTAAGACGTAGGTGTAAAACACGAATAGTTCTACCCACGTTATGGTTACCTTGGAAGTGCTTTGCAAAAGCTTATTAAGCTTATTTCACAAATTGGTTGGCACAAAGATATCCTGAAAATGTATTAAAACATTTACTTTCAGTTAAACTAACCATAATGATAACGCCCTAAATGATACATTACAAAGCTACTTGGATGAAATTATTTTTTGCGCAAAAAATAAGGGAATAGATAGGTTTATTTTCACTACATATTAGATACCTTTTCATCCTGCACTCTTTTTTTGAATTATTTAAGTTTGCCATCATAGTTTCATCAAGAATATTGAAATGGCAAAGTGCTGGTTTATGGTCCCGAACTCATTCATCTTCATTGCTGTTTCGTTTGATGCTTTCTCTGGAAAATGTCTGCAATTGAATTGTGGGACGTCTGACCCTGTTCTAATTTCTGCTCATGACGACTGTCATTAAAAAGTAGAGCAGCATACAGGGTCACTTGTAGTAGTATTTTTGACAGCATTAAGATACAAACAATCAACCATAAAGTGAACTGTTTAGCAGAGAATTAAATGGTTACGCAATCACTTTAGCAAAATTAATAATGATGAAATTAATCCGCAGTTTTAGGATTCAGTTCCATGTGGAAATGTTGGGTTCATTTTTAATTGGAATTGAAAGACGATTTGTTTGTTTTGCGAATCTGGGAGTCATATGATTGCGCCCTTGAGGACTTTACTAAAAATAAAGACTAACTAATTTGTTATCCTTTGAGTTTTGTTCTTGGCACTTATTCAAACCCAAGCACCCAAACGCATGGAGCACTCCTAAATATGGACCGAAATCCTGATTATCTAGAACGCTTAAGTCCACATTAAATGGAGAGGTGATACTGGAAACTCGGATGATTGTAGTCCATATCTTTTTGCAATATTCTTCACTGACATTGCTTCCCCCAATGTCCAAGACTCTACCAAAGCTTTGTATGTAGACATTCATTTCGTCTTGGGAGGTCTTTGTCACCCTTATCTAGAATCGGGTGTCTTTAGACGACCAGAAAAGATGTCTGATTAGTTTATTTTGGTATTATATAAATATTAAGGCTAGCATGCAACTACAAATGTTGCCCAGTGCCTTTACATCGCTGAAAGATCTCTGCACAAAGTAGTCATTTACATCACTCATTCTCATTCTAAGTATGTCATCTTCTCATTCAAAATATCATTTGTGCCAAAAATTGCTTAGTCACGTCTCCTCTCAGAATAGCACATGCAGTGTGAATCTTTAAAAGACTAAGACGGCTTCAAACTAGAGTACAAATGGAACACCTATTCATCTGGTTACCTATGAGAAACATAAAAATAACTGACAATGCCCGAGGTGTTCCGTTCCGCGGGTGAAACCGAGAAAGCTAATTGAAAAAAATAACCTGGTGAGGATGAATAAAAGGGAAGAGCTCGAGAGGTAACACTTTGATGGATCATCGGTCGTGTGTTAATTCTCAAACAAGTCTTTTTTCTTCTGAAATAGATCTCTTTCATGGAATTTTCTTCACCAGGAGAGGAGATTTTGAGGTTCGTTGTTTTTTAGGTAATAGCGCAAAATGACTTAGAAAGATATCTGTAACATCCTATCTCGGTTTATCGGTCTTAACCGTCGGGCAATCAGGATTTGATGTGAACTTCATTTCCAAAGCGAGCCAAGAACGAATAGGGCACTAATTGATGTAAAAAATTTATACAAAAGAAAAGGCAACTCGCAATTATAAAGTGAATTTCAAGTGCTGCTGATTCTTTAATCCTTCAATGAACCATTCCATTTCAGTGCTGTGGCTAAATATTTCGGTTTGTCGACAGCTGGTTTAATTCGGAGGGAAGTTTGGAGGGAAGGGGAAAATTTAACTGCTCTGCTGAACTTAACACTCAGCAATAAGCTGAATTACATCATGTTGTTAGAGTCGTTAAAACTTTTAAATCAAGTTGGGTACTAATGCTATCAACTTAAACTATGTGAGATATATCGAAAACCTTGACTAGTGAGCAGCTACTATTACACTAAAATATACTCATAAGGCACTCCTGATTTTAAATTTGCCCGACTTAAATTTTAACCCCCGTCAGATAAACGGCTCGGCTCAGCGTGGTGCTGTCTTTACTCAGACAAAGTTATATTCAAATCACTCTACTTCTTTGTGATATCCAGAAGATCGCAGATGTGATTTCCATTCTGTCATTGTCGGACATATTTCACGACCAGGTGCTAACAACGTCAAGCTCCTCAGTGCGTAGGGTTTGACCACTAGACCAGTTCAATAGACTCGATTAACTTTGTACTTAGTTTACCCTCTACCTAGAAGATGAACGAGCAAATTCATTGCAACTATGAACTCGTGGTGACGTGCTTTTGGACGCCGTATTAGAAAATATCGGCTAATGGGGTTGTTGTTCGAAGATGTAGCTTTGATGGGATTTCTGGGTGGTATTCTAGAACCAGTGTATTAAGGAAGGAATGATGAGCCGGTCAAGCCAGAAATCGGTGCTCTAAATGCTTGCTAATCTTTAAAATTATACCTCGTTTTTAAATTTCCCTCTGGGTTTTCTTGTACTGTTGGCTCTGTTCACAACGATTTTGTTAAAGAAATGATCGGCAAATCGGAGTCTGCTATTTCTAACGTGAAATTTGTTTGGTTCCAACGCTAATAAAGTCTTTAAAAAATTTAGGAGAAAAATTGTGATGTTAAAAGGGGCAATGAAGAGTTAACATGGGAACCTGTAAAAATACAAATGCACATTCAGGGTGACCTTCGCATCTCACTTTTCGCAACACCTATTCAACTGTGCGATTGGCCTCGATTTAATAGAGAAACGTTAATGTTTTTGCATGTGACTGGCGTTCGTGCTCTCTAAGGAGTAGCAGGTGGTTAAACCTACTCTCCACCTCCTCGTGGTGACCACCGGTAACCCCAGAGACAACTCTGGGGGCTAATGAGAGAGGCGGCTGGATAGGACTAATCACCGACCGGACCTATAACATTAGATTATGCCAGCAGAAGTAAAACTTCGTAGAGCCTTGTAAACAGGGCACGGCACAAATACCTGAATTTATGGTCTCAAACTGGACTGCGTGCATGGAACAAGGATCGGAATCTTCGCCAGAAAATTAGAAAGAATTCTGGAAAGGGCATGAAGATTGTCTGCCCTTAAAAATGTCGGGGATGGACGAGGACGAGGTGCTATCTGTACGATAAAACCATGCTAGAGAAGTGGCCAGAGAACCGACGACGTCGATAAAAGCTTTTACTGTCTTCCGTGTTAACTGCTGTGCGCTACGTGTTATAAAAGCTATTTGTACTTCTGCTGTACTCCCAATAAGTCCTTGAGGCTTGCCCTAATGGATGTCATAATGGGTGGGGAGTAAATTAATAAATAAATAAAAGCTACTTTATTATTAAGAAGGACATTATTAATCGGCATCTGTAGGAAGGATTTTTCGGCTATTTTTGAATTCTAGCTTTAAAGTCAAACCAATCAGTTTTCCATCGAATTCGATTTGAAAAATGATTGCTTTGACATACTAATTCTGTACATAGGTACTAATTTACCGGCGTTTTACTTTTGTAAACCAAAATTCTATGGTGTTATAGGAGTAAACTGATCAGCTTTGTCGATCAATTCAGTTGATTAGGGAAGTTTTAAGCAATAACAACCGTGGCATTTGTCATCATTTCTTTCTCCTTATTCCACAGGAATTTCATCATTCAAATAATTTACAACAAAAAAAAAAAACAAAATCAGTATAAACCAGACCCTTATCACACAAAAGGCGTAGTTGTGTACTTTGGTGCACCTTCAAATTGTAAAATAAATCTTAAAGGACAAAGGGTGAAACAAGCAAATGGCACAAATTTCTTTAAGGAGGTGAATGATGAATCGGTTTAGTCAGTCACGAGATCATGAAATGCCCATTTTTCATACTTTTTCACTTTCATTTCAATGTCGTCAGCCACTATTCCAAAAAGTCACTTTTAAGAGAACTCTCAGCCCATTTTGTCACCGCCATCTGAAATTGCTGCTTATTAAAGTAAATCGAAAAGGGAGAGCCAATAGAGCTTTAGTAGGTCAGAATGAGAACCGCTTGTTTAACACTCTCCTTGTCAATCAAACTTGATCCTCCAGATCGTTACACAAGGGGAATAATTTATCCCCCAATTGAGAAAAAAAGCATGCAGTCTGAGATTTTAAGGACAATTCAAGTCAAATTAATGTCAAAGTAGACTCTATGATTAACCACTGACGTACCTGATAGCCCTGAGGTGAACTTGCCTGCCTCAATTTCTGAGTTCTTCAATTAACATCAGAAGATTTTAGAAACCACAAATTTTATGGAAAAAGGAAGGTGGATTTTGAATTTTTTTAGTGTTTTAAGCAACCATAAATAAAGTACTTCCTTAGAGGAATTTTCACGAGTGTTTTTTCAAACCTTACTATACCTCCTGAAATACCAAGCAATTCATGTGTAAATCATCGGACCAAGTGGCTCTGGGGTATTACCTAATATCGGTTGTGCTCATTTAACATCTTATTGCCTTACTTACTGATATCTCAATTAAATTGCAAAGGGTACTGGCAAAAGTACAACGGTACGTTTACTAAGCTTTCTTTTAAATGGAGGTCTAACCGAAATATCGCAACAGCGTTTGTCTTTGAAGCAATGGTGAGTCTGCTGTTTGTTGACACAATCCCAGATGCTTTGATGTGAAGATCTAGGTGCTCAGCATATTAGCATCACAATGGCTAGAATAATTCAAGTGTGTGGTTAAACATTCTGCACTATGTGCTCCACGGTAGCGTTTTCTATTAGCTTCGTACTTCGACCTTGACTGTAGCCGATAAATTATTGCTGCAAAGCAAGAGTTTTATTCCTAAACTTAGGTTTACCTAAAATATACTTTTAAGAATTTGATGCAGGAATGGAATAATTTACCCTGACCAATTTCGCACCCACGTCATCTCTTGAGTTACTATACAACACTCAATGCGTTACTTCCATTTCATTGGGAATATATGTTGAATGGTTATAGCTAGTGCGAGAGGGCTTGACCACCATTAAGCTGACATTTAATCTACGGTCCAAATGTCATGAAAATTTATTTTAGATGCATGCTGGCGCTGTGTGTGTGCAATTACTCGTGGCACCGCTATGCACGATAGGTTCAAGTTAGAACTGCTATACCTTGTTGAGGATTCTGCACAAGAATGGATCTAGGAATTGAAGTTGCACCTACTCCATTGCCTTTCTATTATTCAAGTGCTTTTTTGGCAAAGTGCGAGGAGGGAATGAAAGGGTTTTTCTAAGCGACCAGATAAGCCTTGTGATAAGTCGATCGCTATCGAGCTGAAGGCAAACCTTGCTTAGTGTTCGAAAGGAAAGTGAATTCAATTAATCGACAGTTGATCCACACAATTCAGTGATTCAGTAGATCTGAACAACCTCATAATCTGGTTTTCCTGCGAGGGAAAAGCTAAGAGTGAGGGTGTCAGTTAGGAAAGCACTGTGTTTTCGAGCTTGATGAGGTTTTCAAGAAGCGATGAGGCTTCTGCCGTATTTACTGAGAGGCGATATAATGCGGGCCGAGGCAGAGACGCACCGAGAGAGACTACTCTAACAACCATCCCTTGCTCTTAAGTCTTTCACTGCCACAACCACCTAATCATTATCTCCCCATACCATACTTTGATCTTGCTTACGGCGATCTCATTACTACAAAACGCCATCCCTGACTTCTACTCTCAGATATTGTGCCTTTTTTCCTAGTAAAAGTGCTTTTTGAGTGCGCTGAACAAGAAATTCATTCGTTACAACACATTCATTCCTAGGCACTTCTTGAAATAATTTTGTTGTTGAATATCCTGAACATGATGTCATTAGATCGATGGGCCATCATGGAGCAAGTATTTTTATATTCCTCTCTTAACTAACACCAACCGAAATAAAAGTGATTAGTTTGCTTTGACGACTGTGTTATCCATCATCACAAGTCCAAAGGCCTTTCATGTCTTTGAATGTTCACGAAGGACTCCTTAACAGTATGCAGTACGAATAAATATGCAACCGATTTGCTTCATGTTTATGATAACTGATAGCCACATTAATGATAACAAACCCAAATCTAGATGGATAGAATGAGTCTCCCCAAACTCGTCTACAGTAACGGAAAGGTACTGTGGAGCCCTCCAAATTGAAGACGGTCATTTCATCAATATGCCCCTGTTGCATTTGAATTCAGTCATCTAACGGATCAAATGTTTGGATTTAGGCAGTAACTGAAAAATAAGCCACTTTTATAGCTTACAGATTTGATCAAAATTTCGGGAGTTAGCTCTAAAATTCTGTCGAATGAAATTTATAAGATGCAGGACTAAATTTAAGATAATTTTCAATATCACGTGCTTCATTTGATAGTCCTATCTAATACCTACCTCCTCTAAAATGTTCTAATCTTAACTCCTTAAATGTTTTTCTGAAGCCTCCAGAATTATTTATCCTTAAATCCACCTTAAAAGCTTTTCGATTAAGGATTTCTTCTTCTTTAACCAACCCTTCCATCGCTGAAGGTTAAAGTGCCAAAAAGATACCTAGAAGCCTCCCACCAGCCACAGACTGTTTTTTGCGAGATACATGCCATGCCATTTCAATGGCTTCCATGTTTCTACGTTTGGGGTTGCTTAAATTTATCAGACAATTAAGTGAATAATGAATAATGAACTGAGGCGTTCATCTGGAAAAAAAGATTGCTCAAAGCGGGTTAAGTTTCACTGTGAAGATAGTGAATTAATTCCGAATGAGTCTTTGTTTTAACCGTAACAGAGCTGAGATTCTTTATTCTCATTTGCAGTTCGAAAGTTACAGCATCTAACATTTAAATAATAAAAGAGATTTGGTCATCACACTTTTGATTAAACAGCTAGTTTTATAAAGTAATCGAATCCACTGCAAATCCAGACAAACACTTGATTTTGGCATCCGCATTACAAAATTTTTTCGTACATGAATTTGTTTTAGAGGTAAACAGGCACGCTATTGATAGTTTGACATTCACTGATTCAAAAGTCAGCTATCATCAGAATTAGGGGCTCGTCGGATTAACATCAGTATCGCATTTGAAGGCTCATAGAGAGTGGAGCCAATGTCGGGTTCGAAGTCATGAAAATAAGCAGTTAAGATTGATTAGAACCGAATTTGTATGCAATCAAGAACTTCTCAGTCGATTTCTTGGGAGCTCTAAAGGTAATAAAATAAATTAAGATACCCAATCTTGAAGTAATGAAATCGAAATTGTTTTTAATTTTCCACATTGAATACCTTCTCTCCTGAATGTGCATTCAAACATTAAAAAGACCTATTTTTTCTACTCTCTACACTTTTCAGGGTCATTAAATTCAATCACAAGACATAAGGTAGTCACAACTACAACCCATTGTCAAGTGTGGGTACGGACTCGCTGAGTGAATGCTGCAACTTCAAAGAGGTTCTCGAAGTTGAGACTTGATATTGCCTGTGATTTTTATTAATAGACAGTTTTAGAGTTTAAGTTCAATAATGGAATTTAAACAAATCACAACTGAATTTATCCACTGAATTGCCTTGCTCAAGCATTTTAAATTATGTACACATTGGTTTTCGACCTTGTATCACTTTCAATTCAATAATTAAGGTAGCCGAAAATTCATGATTGGATCAGTCAACGTATGATAAGCACACAGGTTTGTTGGCCAAAATCTTCAACCATTCGTAGAAACCGCTGAAGGTTCCATCAAAGGGCACTTTCTTTACATCTCTAGGGCCACTTGATAGCAGTCATGCGGCCGGCCGTCGTAATAGGTGCAGGTCAACTATTAGTTTTCAGCTTAGTCCGATACTAATCCAGCGTGAACGGCTCACTAGCTGTGACAATTCGAAAGCGTCAGGGATGTAGATGTGTTGAATGGGCTAGAAAACAGGTCATCGATGTAGACACTGCTGATTGGAACGAAGAAACATCAACTTAAAGCCTGTTCATAAATGTTTAGTTATTCAGATAATGAAGCCGAGATGGCCTCGAAGTCGCCTTCTGCCTCAGTTGCCAAGTCTAGATTTTCATATTAGCAACTGTCATGATTGTGACCAGTTATCCGCTAGCCATGGAAGATTTAATTTTCCCACCCGTCAAGCTCACCTGTGAATGAAAATGGCGTTCAAGGCCACTTTGAACTGATGAATTCTCGTTTGGACTTTCCTTTGATACCAGCCTTAATCAGCCTTAGCGTTGACTTGACTATATATCATCCGACTGCTGTGACTGCTAAACCAACTAGTGGAAGGGTATGGTATGTAGTTGGCGTGTCATTAATGCCCCATTCCGAAGGGTAGGGTGATGAGCAAGTTATCGAGGCGGATGGCCGGTTAGGACTAATCACCCTCCGGACGTATATAATTAGATTATGCCAACAGGAGTACAACATCTTACAGCTTGGAACACGAGGCACAACGGAAATAACCGGATTCATGGTCTCAAAACGGACTGTGGAATGCACGTGCATGTAGCAATTAATGGATTTTAACCCAGAATGTTGAAGACGGACGAGAACGCACGAGGTGCCACTACGAAGCTGAACTGGCACCTGTACGAAGAAACCATGGCCGAGAAGCGACCAAACAGCCGAAGACGTCAACAAACGTTTTTACTATGTTCTGTGTTAACTATTGTGCTTATTTGTTATAAAACTATTTGTACTTCTGTTGTACCCCCAATAAGTCCTTGGGACTTGCCCTAGTGGGTAGAGAGAAAATCAAAAAAAAAGTCGAAACAGATGACATACCAAGGGGTGAAACTCATAGTGAATTTAACTATGTTTTACTTCTTGTAAGGCAGGTTGGAAAGACTTTAGGTTGTGGAAAATATTTTCATAGTTTTTAAAAGTACCAGTACCTGTGCCCACCGCAAGGGTAAAAACTTTTTACTGTTTGACCTTAAAAGCTATTATTCAAATGATCAGCGCTTTCTGTAATGTAAAACACCAGCTTTTTTTCCCACGATCATATTTCATGCAAAATTTGTTATTCTAAATAGGGCGGAAATCTGAATTAATTGTGTCAAATCACACAAAAATTGCTCGTAAAATTTTATAATAATTTCAATCTTAATCTGTCTACTTATGCAATCCTCAGTTAGATTTGGTAGCATAATACCTCTCCTTATAGTTCTTTATTGCTGCTCAATCCAACTTTCGTCTGTAACCGATGGACCGTGATAAGAGTCTTTGAATACATTTTACTTATACAGTTCCAGCTTAAATATTGGCTGCCCTGAATGTTGATGCTCATGAAGATGTCATTAAAGCTTGTCGGGGAGCAATAAATTGGAAGGCCTCTTAGAAACACTTTGAATTTGTGCCATTACGTGTGGGTTCATCACTGATTTACTGTGCTGTACCTCCAATTAAAAAATATAATTAGAAAATTGCTGCTTAAATTAATTGAATTAAACGTGACTTTTAACTTTGAAATTAAGCATGAATGTTGAATTAATTAATTGTTTAATTATTAAAGAGAAGAAAGGAAGCCATCGCTCAAACTCTTGATTAGTCTCAATGCGTTAACACTTTCTTTGTTCGTCTGTGTCTCGTCACCTTCCATTCATCCGTCAAATCAAGCTTTTACGAGAGAAAGAGTTGATATTCTTAATCCTTAAAGAATTGCGTGAGAAGTTCATGCGATTGCAATAGAAGTGGTGCAAAAAATCAGGGGTCGAAATAATCACCGGTGTCAATTATTACTAGGATATGCTTTATTCTGCCGGCTTTTCAGCCTTTTGAATCTTTCTAGGAACTCCCAACACAAAATTCTGTTTGGGTATAGGTAGATACTTATGTCGTCAGCTTTTGTTGAAATACATGCCCACTTAAGGACAAGGAGATGAGTTACCTCAGTCCCAATTTTCTGATTTAGGGCAACCAGCCTCATTTCAGATTATTTCTAAAAAATGACCAGAAAAAGGACTCTTAAAATACGAAAAGGTGCCTTCAGTTAGAAGGACATTAAAATACTCGAGCGGTGTCGATATTATTGCCGAGAAAAGAGAGAAGAAATAGCAGAAATAGCAGAGGTCACTTTGAAGAAAAATGCGGACGCGGATCACTTTCAAAAGGGAACATATCTGGTAAGATGCAAAGCAGGGTATTTGTGTTCTGAAAGGCAGATTTTTTTAAATAAATCTATTTTCTTCCCGAAAATGAAAGTTACTCGAGTACAAATTAATATCGTTTTGGTACCCTTAGTGAGGATATTATAAATAAACTTAGCAATTCTATTCTTTTGAATACAGTCTGCACGTGCACCTCAACCCTACATTTGATCATTAATTATGTGTTTGACGTTTTCCTTTCAATTTATCTACTACGAATGGAAATGACGCTAAAACCTCATTTACTCCAAAATATTACAAGCTTTAATTGGATCCATGTCATAGCCCTTTTTTTGCAATTGCCTTAACTAGGATTGGGTAAAAGGTCATTTATGAACAGAAATTCAAGTTAAGATAAAATCTGTCATGATGTATTTTATGAGCTCATGCTGAGTTCATCTTTGACAAAGAGAGAAAAGCTGGATCAAGTATCAAAATCCACCGATTTTCCTTCAAAGCCTATGGGGAACTTATCTTAGCAGAAGTATAATGATGATTTAAAAACTGTCTTGATTCCCTGAGTTTATGCGCGCATGGAAGCTTCTATATTCATCCACTATCTCAAAGTTGAGTGGATAACGAGAGACTACTTAGCGGGAGGAGCAGATATCAGTTCGTCGATCGGGAACTTTCCCCTAAGGAAACTTTAAGTCCGACAAATTAGTATGGAGTGCCTGAAATAGGTCAGGTAATCTGACTTTAGCAAGTCCTCCATCTAATAAATAATTATGCATTTGGTATCAGAAAGCACGCAGGCGAACCCAACATAGTTCTTTGTAATCTCCAGGACCTGAAGATGAGCAACCCCCCTCCCCCCATGGACTGCCAAATGTACACCTCTAATAAGCCACATCATCTGAGTTTTGTGGAAGTTTCCATTCAAGCTTTTAATCTTTATAAAAGTTAATTTACATGTATCTAACTAGAATAATAATTACATTGGGCTGAATATGCTTTTGAGATAGGTATACCACTCGGTACTTGGCGTTTTTTTTAAAATTAAGTTTAAAATCGGCTGAGTTCGGTACGAAGAACTCGATACAGTCATTTATTTGGCACCCATTTTTTCAGATCGCTGCGATCATCAGAGGTAGGCAAACCTTCTTAATAATTACATGAGTAGCATAAAGCACTCGATGTTGGAATCTGGAATCTCAAAAGTTCTCTTCTTGGATTTCACTATGTAATTGTAACATTTTGAAAGATAACGGCGGCAAACATAATATCGAAAAGAAGTTGCTACAGTTCACCGGATGCCTTAATTTTGGCTCTTTATACCGGCGATCCTAGCGAAAGTCGTAAGAACAACCATCGGTTTGGCTTGATACCCGTTTTCCGGGTAGACGATCAGTTATATTGTAAAGCATGTTTTAGGAATCGCTCTCCTAATCTCATAAAGATATCTACTAAGTTTCGCCTCACAACAGCATGATCACCTCAATTTCCCTCTATAAATTATCATCAGACAACTTGTATTTACATGCAGAGGCGAGTAGGGTACCGAAGTTTATTTCAACACCAAGGCAAAAGTTCGTATGAAAAAAATGTGCAAAAAAGCAGCTGTGTAGTGAAAATAGGAGAATGGCAAAGTTTTGGCAATTTTATGAATAAACGTAACTTCAAAGCCAGTGAGTACAGCGAGCACGTTCACTAAACATTATATCTTCTCTACAAATTCCACAGGAAAGTGTCCTCTTTTACCATTTTTTTCGCCGTAATACCATTGATCATCCACCTGGAATGTGAGGAAAGAGAGAATTTCGAATGAGAATTTGCGCCACATTTATAAGTATCGACAAAACTTTTGATGAATATTACCTTTTCTAATATCGTTGCAATATCATCTTTCTTGAGACTCAAGTCGTCGTCAGCCTCAGCTTGGAAGTCATAAAGTGCCCTGCATCGGTTGCCTTCAAAGCCTACTTTACATTCGAATAAATGAAAAATATTTTGTTAAGTAAAGTCAAATCGACTCATGCCTACGTTTTATAAAGACCAAGGATCCAGAAATATATTGAAATCGGTTTGAAATAGCTAAATTGTCTTATCGGGATAATATGCAGACAAAATAAACAATTAGAGGGTTTAAACTCTCTTTACTGATGGCTCAATCCATCGCTTGTCAATAAATTCTGCTTCTTGAATGGCCCTTAATTTCAATAAGCACTTTGTGATATCTTCATTTACAAATCATAACTCCAGTTAGCGCTGGATGTAATTAGAGGCATAATTTTTAATAAAATCAGTGTTAAATTTTGATTCATGGTGGGCTTTAGAAAAATCTATTTTAACTGTGTTCTCTAAATTTTAATCGTCGGATTCAAATTAAGTAATAACGCCTGTAGTTAAACTGGATCAAATCTAAGTGCATGATATAACGAAACAGTCAGAGATATATTATGTCATTGTTGGCTCTAAATGAACTTTCAGAAGTGCCAAGAAAATTTAATACTGACAGTGAAACCCCTGCTCATTGTTTGTACTTGCGGTTCATACAGATAGATATGTGTAATTTTAACACACGCTGCCTAGTGCAGCACGATTGAGTAAAATGGATCTTATTGTTAATTTTTACTTGTAATTTATTCGTAAATCGACTTACCGGCTGGAGGATTCACACTTTCTTTAATGGTATTTGTGTAACCTGCGTTCGATCCCAGAATGGCAGTTGTAGTACCACCTCCTGATATTCCATTTTGATATAATGACGAGTTTTGCACATCATTGGTGGCCCGTTCCCGTCTAGTTAATAAAAATGTGTTTCATAAGTGCCATTCTTAATGTCCGCCTTTTAGTCACAGATCAAAACAGCTGTTATAACAGATAGATACATCACAAGTTAAATCTAGAAGCATTTAACTGAGAAGCCATAAAAAAAATCATCTTGTGCCTTGAAATTTCAAGCTATTTCATACAAAAGCATCATTCTACTCATGAGTATGCACATGCACACAAGTCGACAGCCTTGTGAGAATAAATGGTTGCGCTGAGTATGCAGATTTCTATTAACGTCATGCAGCCCACCACACTCAATCAAGCAGTTCGATTACTAAGAGACGGTACTAAGCAAAAATCCCGTCCGTACCAATTCGAGAATGCCTTAGAACTGCCGTTTCCCCATGTGGTTCCAGGGAAATGTAGTTGTCTATGTCAATGCTTTCGAAAGGCAAGATAAATGCACAAATATTAACTCATCAAGTGACAAAACTTTTGTTAAAATTAATGTGTTTGGCGAAGTTTATCTACTCGCTCATAGAAAAATACAATTAGAACCTCCTAATGTTCGACATTAAAATAGCTCTTCTTAATTTTTTGCTAAAAATTTAAAAAAAAAACTACAACGTTAAATATTTGGTAATGAATTTATCGACCATACTGACCTCCAACCCGAACTTGTTTGGCTTCCAAAGATTTTGACAATACTTCTCCGCCAACTACAATCACTTAGAGTCTGTGCTATAGAATCGACAAGGAGGTCCTATGCACAGTTCGCATTTACTCAAATGGCAAGGGCAATTCGGTCAGCGGAGCTTAACGAAGAGCTGTCAATGGTTTGTGGTTATTTTAAGAAGTGAAACATTAAATAAGCGGTATACTTACATCGTGTTAAGATTTGAAACCAGTTGGGCAAAACTATCAGCGGCTTTTTTGTAAAAATCCTGCTGTATTTGAGCAGCTTCTGAAAGCATAGCAATTCTTTTGGGCTATAGGCAAATAAATATTTAAAAGTTACACCTATATTGAAAATAAAATTTTCCATTAATGAATCATTACCTCATCTTCTTTGAAAGCGGTGAGAGCACGACCGAGATGGTCTTTTGCTCTCTCAAGAGTACCGGTGGCTCTGTGAAGTTTCTCTGATGCTTGTGCATCTTGAGCTAAAAATGTATATTTTCAGTAAATAAAATCATTTACATTAATCTATGGATCTACTGAAAAGAATCTCCGAACAATACCAAGCATTTGGTAATGAGAATGAAAATGTTTCCTGAAATTCTACCCTTTAGAGTGAATCGGGGAACAAATGGATCGTTTTCTCACACATTATTCAGGTAGCTCTCCGAATACACCTTAATTTTGCTATAACAGATTTGGTAGTCATTTTAGAGAAAGGATGAAGGTCGATTAAATTATCAGAAATAAAGCCGTTCGCAATCAATATTTTAAATAAAGCCGACGAATGAATTGCGTATTACTAGGCACCTAAGACTTTAAGGTTAAAAATGAACTTTCATTAATTGAACTTATTAAAGTCACGATTCAAACGCTGAAAATGAAAAGATTTATTTAACAAGACAAGTATGTGACAATTGGTTATACTCGAGTCAAACGCTGAAACAGTTGCATGAGGGTGTGTAACTTGATTTCAGAAAATTTTCAAATAAAAATCAACCAGTTTAATTTTTTGGGTTCATGATAAAGAGCTTTAGATACATGGAACGGCAGAAAAATAAAAGCAGACAAAATCCAAAAGTTGAAATGCCAAAGTTAATTTACCTGCCGTATAAAGAGAGTTAACTTACCATTCTTCTCAGCGGCCTTCCGTGCCGAATTCAAATCTGCCTCTGCATCGGAAACCGCCTTTTTGAGTTTCTAGCATCATAAAGACAATTCAGAACGGTCAAAGCAGTTCAAAATTCATCACTACAAAAAATACGATGATCTGTCGTACAATTAGAAAAGAATGATAGAACAACTACATCCTAGAATTGAACGATAGCATTGCCATTGTAGAAGGTAGAAAAAAATTTTGGGCATGAAGGAAGGCAAACATTAATGTTCGACTCACGGAAATTTCGCTCAATTCTTTAAGTATCCCCCCTTTGATAGGTTCGAACAGATCAGTTTCAATTTTAAGATCACGTTCACTTTTTAGATCAGTTATTTGCTTATACGTAAAAGCCATGTCTTCTAATGCATCGTCTGGTGAAAAAAACCAAGCAGGTGTATGGTGGTTTTACGAATTCGCCGTAATATAAGGACTGAACTTACGGAAATTCCCAGTGAGGTTTTGATTATGCTTTTCTATGTATGTGACGAGATTTTTTTCTTCGTATATAGCGGTGCGCTGAGTTCCTTTTTTCGAAGGCGTTGGCACAACATGACGACCCGGATGCAAAACACTACCGAGAGCTTTTGGAAATTGCAAATAAAACTTTTTGTATTCACTGGATTCCTAAAAGCGATATAAACTGTTTGTTTTAAGTGAAGCTACTCAACTGATTTGTTATTTTTAGTTAAGAGAAACATCTCACTTTCAATTCATTTGAGCGACCATCAGCGCTTTTAGGCTTCGTACTCTTGGGAGTGGAAAATTTTTCAAATACCCATGAAAATACTTAAATTTAAAGCCAACAACAAAAAAATTGACTACTTAAACTCACAATATGAAGTTTCGACTTTAGTTTATTCATCATGCCAAAAATTACTTTTAGAAAAGTGCTAAGGTCAATTACAGTTACTATTTCATTCTGGAATGTAGTTAAATGAAAAATTTATTTAAATTCTGTCATTTTTAGAAGAAATAGAAAATATAAGGGCTTTAATTTTTGCTTAATGAGATTTGATTATCAATGCTGATGACTCAAGACAAATCGAACGTGCCCAGGATTTCGTGCTTTTCCATCGACCAAAAAGTTTACTTAAGCTTATAATAATGGCACGCCCAATAGTTAATTTGTAACCGAAAGCAAATAAAAGTTGATTTGGTTGTTTGATAGCATTTCAAATCACCTTCGTTACATGACCTGACTTATTTAATGGCGAAATCAAGTGGTAATTAGCGGTACAATACTAGATACTTAGCATGTTTACTCTCCGAGCACTATACTCATATGTTTGCAAATAATTTCTACACCATTTTAAATGCTCACAGGCTGCACTGTCTATTACTTTTTGTTAGTCACTTCTAATGCAGAAAACGATGGAGCAGAGATAACGCATCCATTGCAAAAGCCACATCATTATAAAAATGCAGTCTACCTTCCATCGAGATTATTTAGGGCAAAAACAAAGATATTCTGTCAATTCTCATTAATGCGTGATTTCGAGTGTCGAAATGATTGCTTAGGATCATTGTCTAGTTTGAATACAAGCATTCATCAGAACGAAGTCAAAACCTTGTAGTTTTGTCACTCTAGTAGGTTTTCATTGCAGACAGATAGATGTCACAAACTTATTATTATACGTAGACTGAAGACTTAATCGGCCCATAACTTTCTAAGCACTACAGCTATAAAAAATGTGTGAATGGTGGTAACTGGTCTTTGCAACAATGCGAATAAAGTATTTTGACACTGTAAAAATTATAAAGACATTTAATTGTGTACTTTGATTTAAGGTATGATTTTTCGCCCATTTGTAGATGGTCAAACACAGGTAACGTTTTCCAAGCAATGGCGCGCCCTTCAAACTTACAGGACAAAATGTTAGGTTTGGAGTGCGACTCGGGAGGACTTACCTTACAAGGTCTATCCAAAAGTGTTAAATCTCCGGAGTCTATGAGTCCTGTTTCTACACCTGTCGAAATGCCAAACTCTACGGCTCGTCAGTATTTACCCGGATTTTTAATGGGTGATCTTCGATCATCTCCTCATAATGAATACGTTTCCCCCCTATTGAAATCTCCCAGGCAGAGGTCGAATGATCGTCAAGACAGAGTTGTTCAGGTTCGTAGTATTCGTACTTACATTCGTGTCGGTTTTTGTAATAGCCTCAACTGCCGAATATAAAAGTTCCGTCATTTGATCGGAGCAGTAGAAGACACGCTTCTCCACCTACTCAAAGTCTTTGGTCTTCTACCAGTCAGGCGAAACCATGTGAGAGTGATAATGTCTCTGCAAATGGGAGTTCTGCTCAACGTAGTAATAACTCCAGCTCCAACTATCTTACGCCGGATCGTCCCGATATTTCAAATTGTAAGTATTCCTCGCTTTTTCAATCGCCCGTGCAAATAATTCCTTCGGATGTTTCCCATAAAAATGGGTAAGGAATTGCGCCTATTGTTCTATAGTCTTTTAATGGTCGTTATGTTCATCATTTGGCCCTTCTTTCAGTACCGTTGACGACGAAACCGATACATGGGTAACTGTTTTTGGGTATGATCAGTCCCAGGCAAATTTTGTCCTTCAACACTTCTCCCATCTTGGGATTATCGAAAAGCACATTGTTAGTGCTTGAAACAAGTTATCACCTTTGTCCTGTCAAAATAAAGCTTTCATCTCGCTTCTTTAAGATAACCAACGGAGGAAACTGGATGAACATTAAGTACGCTAATAAAATTCAAGCTCGATGTGCTCTAAATCGAAACGGTCGAGTTCTTACTGGCAAAACTATGATCGGCGTTCGAAAGTGTACTGATTTGGTGAGTCAATCTAGTGATGAAAAATCGCTTGTCCATATTTTGTTATTTCTGTCCTTTCCATTACAGAGTGTTATGAACGGTGTTGACGTCGTTTCTTGTATTAACCAAGATATGACTGACAGGGGTGATTCTAGTAATGGACAAGCATGGGTCAGCGTAGGTACAAATAGCGAGTCTCGCAAAATTTCGGATCCGTCCGCTCCGGCACCTAAATTTGGATCTTCATCGACTCGAGTGGGAGTTAAGTTGGAATCCCCCGCAGTTCTCAACCAGAGTTTCAGCGGTCGAGTCGGAAAACCTGGAGGCCCTGTTAGAACTGGTGGTACTAACTTGACTCGCCACAGTTCCATGCGACCCTTGGCTGCTCCTTACCAGCCCCCTCCAAGGTTTCAAGTTAGTAGAGCCAACCACTTCCAGACCTTTAAGGTATGCAGCGACTTTAACATTCGTTATTCTAATCAAATCCAGTATCCTTCAAACGATCGCTTATAAACTACTTCGAATTTCAAAGTAAAATATGCGTCAATATTTCCCTGCAACTTTAGAAATCTCCTTTTGATATTAAAGCCTAGGGTGTTGGTTTGGAGCATTTACATATTTGTTTCATTATTTCAGACTGGCGATTCCAGGTCTACAAGTCTTCTTTCCAAAGCCCTTGACTATATGTTTGGCTGGAATTAAAGGAGGTCAATAAAATATCCATATCTTGTAACTATTTTAGTTCTTTATATTCTAACGGCGACTATGTCACCTTGTAGTTGTAGGCCATTTGTTTAAAATTGGCTAACGTTGGGAATTCCGTCTGTATGTGGTAAAGTTATGGGTTGATGTTTAGAAGAATCAGAATGAATGGCTCACTTCATTAACAGAGATGGTGTTGGATGCGTGATTGCTTAAAATGTTCCTTCGTTAGAACAGCCAGTTTTGATTTCCTTAGCAAATCAGGTCACGTAAACGTGCTGAGATCATGTTGGAAATGGCCAGCAGCAGATGAGCTGCAGTTTCGGACGTACTGTTTTCACCTACCAAGACCGGTTTCTGAGTCGGCTTGATAACTAATGGGATGCTCCGGTTTAAAATAGAAAATGTAAAAGTGAGCAGTTTGATAAGTTTTGGTTTTGAATAACCTCGGCATGGGTTGGGCTGGTCTTAATTTCACTCTAGTGATTGTCCAGGATGCGCGATGGGCTTTTTTGGCTAATTTTGACCCTTTAATCAAACGGTAGGTAGGATGAACTTTGCCTGGTAGAGATTTCCTCTAAAGTGCAAAAATTTATCAGAATGTGATGAGTTATGGGATAGTTAAATAAACTATTTACGTGAAATAATCTCTGCAGCTACGACTGAAAAGCAAACTTTTTTAATAAAAAAATTTTCAATAAATTAAATGAGGAAAAAACACTTAGAACATCATCCTGGTTCAGGCAATCATCTTTTCCAAGCGGTCCATTGAATCATCAATGTTTATGAAATACAACAAGAAAGGTGTAATCCAATCTTACTGTTTTAAAAAATAATTTAAATAAAAGAGCATGAAATCGATTATAAATATTTCTTAAAATATTTCATTTGTAATGTGGTTTGAACCCTTGAGAAATTCCGGCTGATACGATTTTCCTTCATTGCGCTAGGGCCTGCTATGCAGAATTCCGAATCGTTTGGTTTGAAGATAGACTTACTTATCCCAGATCTTAACGAAAACAATGAGCAAAGAACATTGAAAAGATCAGTATGTTCTGGAGGAAAAGACGTCAACATCGTCAGCAACGCCATTCGAGCTATTTATCTGCAGAATGAATCCAATGAGTTGCAACGGGCACAAATATCCCTTGAAATTAAAACCAGTGACCGAGTTAAGACTTTGCTAGCATCAGCAAGGAAGGGGTCTTTTGGGATAGATGAGCCGCCACTTTCACAGAAGAGAACGAAGAAGTTAGAAAATCTCTCAAAGGAGCTATACGATACCGAAAAGCGTTATCTTGAAGTACTGCGGATTTTGAAAGATATCAGTGATAAAGTGCAAACTATTGAATCTGATCACAAGGAAATTCTTCGAGATGTATTTAAAGAAATCCCGTCTTTGTATATGCTTCATAGCATCATTGATGATCGATTTTACAAATCTATTAATAGTGAATCGAATTTTGCGTGTTGGATCCATATCTTCACCTCGGCAGAAATTTCACCCTATTTTAACATTTATAAAGCATTTCTTTCTCGAGTTGGACAAAATTATAAAACTCTCCAGTCTATTTATGAAAAAGATAAACTTTTTCAACAATTTTGTCAGTCCCTGGTGGTACGTAGTGTAATATATATTCATTGATTTTATACATTCGTGGCGTTAATGACATTTATTTTGACTTTGCTTTAGTTGACAAGTCAGTTTACAGAGCAGCATATCCAAAATATTCCTGGAATGTATATTGGCATTCAAAGCCGACTTATGCGTTATCAACAACTTCTTGAAAGTATATTGTTAAACTTCCAGATAAATGGTGCTTATTTAATTTAGAAATTTCGGATCTCCTACCGGAAGGCATAGATCGAGAGCGATGTGAACGTGAGTCATCATTTATTTTACATATTTAGCACCTAGATGCATTAAAAATAACTGTCAACGTGTTGAAGTCTTCTGAAGAAGAAGTAACCAGAAATGTAGGGTTTCGGGAGTCACTTGTGAGACTTTGCTTTAGGAGATGATACGCAAGGCCATTTTAATTAATTCCAAACTGGAAGGACGAAAAAATGCTGAAGACAGGCTCTCTCTTTTCATTCGTTCTGGGCCCTGTCTCAAAATTCCCCGTCGATCAGTTAATCGAAAGCCGCTAAGTCGGCACCTATTTCTGGTGCTTTTAAATTGCTATTTAACAAACAATACAATCAACATTTTACTTTATTGTAACTTTGTTCATCTTTTTTAAATTAGTTTTCTGATTACCTCATAATGACAGAACCAGAGATTCTTGCAACGGGGCATTATTTAGTCAAATCCGAACTGACTATTGTTAGCATGATTGTAAGTAAATTTTTAAAAAGATTTTCAGAGTTTTCCTAGCATTATTTTTTTCTAAAATTCATTCGCTTAAAAGAATTTTCCTTTATATCATTCTTCTGTATTAATGCCAAGGGGAATTTTGCGAAATTTTTCGCCATTGCACATTTCTCATATTTCATCGCAATCTTTTCCCCTCAGTTGGAAGAACCTAAACTGGATGACGATATTCCAATCGAGAAATGTATTCGTGTTCGAGCGGCTGAATGCGTTGTCGAACTCATGTTTACGTAAGTTTTTGTAAGTGCTTTTACTTTGGATCTAAAATAACTGATAGTTGACGTACTTGCTGAGGTAAATATTTAATCTTCTGCATCGTGTGAATATCATTACCTTACCGCTTACATTCCTTCGTCTTCAGCTACCTTTGTTAGAGAGATGTGCCTAAAGGCATATAAATCATCCACATCCCAAACTTAGGTGTATTTTAACTGGCAAATATTATTATGCGGCTCAACTAGTCAGAGTTCATTATCCGGCTTTTTTTGGGTACTAGTCTTCATCTAGAATGGTAGTTTGAAAGAGCTTTACTTATCTGACTCGCCTGCCTATACTAGGGGAACAATTTGCATCTTCGTAGTTTCTCTGTATCCATGGTATTGTCCTCTTTTTGACTTGGAATGAATCGAATCAATCGCAGTTATAAGGAACTCGAATCGTTTGCACCACTTCCATATTCAGCACTCCAAACCCAGCCAGGCACATAAGCATTTATAAAAGCGAATCTTTGTTGTCGAATATGCAACCTAATTTTCAAAAGATTTTTACTTAATAGACGTCTGTCTCAAAGTTGTAGGCCGAAAGAGAAGAGGAATTTACTTTTTCGTGAATTTCCACGCGCCTTCCAACCTTCAGAATATCTCAAAAGCCAACCAATCTAGTTCAATAATTAGACCACTGGTTCTGTTTTACTGCAGTTATTTTGTATTCTTCGGCATCTAAAAGCTTTCGAAGTTTAATTTCCCAGAAAAATGTTTCAAGTGTGTAGGAAGTAGCATTGCTTCATTTTTGCTGGTATTTTCATAAAATGTAGTTACATGCACTGAAAAATACCATGCAAATTCAATATTAGTAAACGTCAAAGTAACGGAAATTTGTGCGTGTTCTTGATAGTCCGATATGCCCTAAGAGAAGTCATTGCGCATAGAGCTATCGTCATGTGTAGTTTGAGACCCCTCTGAACAATCCCTTTCAAAATGGTAGGTGCCGCTGAGGTTCTAGTGAAATATATAAATCCTTGATTGTACCGATTTGTTGCGTTGTCGTTGTTGTGCGTTTCCAAGGCCATAGATACTGTTACGGAACTGATTGACATACTACTCGCACGCCAATAATGAATTTTCGATCCGGACTAATAAGGTCCCCAGCCCTCTTACCAAAAAGGTAGCAATATATCCTGTCCAGTCCGTAGCGCTCACAGCGTGGCCATAAGTTGCTACCTATGCCACCGGTTCTGATCTGTTCTTTTTGATTTGAATACTGCAAGTAAGTTTTTATTTATTAAAATTGAATTGTCGCTGCTCAAACCATCTGCAGCAAATCGAGAATGTCCCGCACCCTATCACTGTAAACCTCATAAATCTGTATTGCACCCAAAACTTTTTTATTTGCTTTTCGCCATATTTATTTGCTTGTTTACTCCTTACCCATTAGGGCAAGTCCCAAGGACTTATTATGGGTACAACAGAAGTACAAATAGCTTTCACTACATGTAGCACACACCAGTTAACACAGAAGACAGTAAAAGCCTTTATCGACGTCTTCGATCCTCTGGTCACTTCTCTAGCATGATTTCATAGTACAGGTAGCAGCAGTTCAACTTCGTAGTGGCACCTCGTCCGTCCTCGACATTGTTAAGGGCAGACAATCTTCATACCTCTTCCAGAAGTCTTTCTAACTTTCTGGTGGAGATTCCAATCATTGCTACATGCACGAAGTCCATTTCGAGACCATAAATCCAGGTTTTTGCGCCGTACCTCGCTTACCAGACTGTACGAAGTTTTAAATCTGCTGGCATAAACCAATTTTATACGTTCTATCCGACCGACCCCCTCATTAGCCCCCAGAGTTGCCTCTGGGGTTACTGGTGGTCACCACGAGGTCGTGGACAGTAGGCTGGATCCCAATTTTCGCCTTATATATTTTCAAATCCACGCTTGTAGAAAGGAAAACGAAAGAAACAGTTGGTGGAAAAGTATAGAAGATACCATCGAGCAGGAACGGCGCAGGAATAATATGATGCTCTCCTCTGTCGTTCCCCGACGAAACTCCGTGAGTTCTTTTATGTTTTTTCTTTCTTTACTTTACATGTGTAATCGATAATCGGAAGGTACAAAGTAGGGCCCCTTAAGACGTGAAGAGGCTTATAGATATCCATGTTCATTTGACACTTCATAAAATACTAGTTCGAACTTTATTGGCGCATACCATCGATAGCTGGAAAAACCACCTGCACTATTTAAGACTGGTCTGTAAATAGATGGCATAGAAACGGTCTTTTTCTTCCATATGAAGCTGGATGCTCTTTTTATAAGCACCCAAATTTTTGTTTTCAATTAAACTACTAATGAAGCCATTAAATAGGCATTCAGTTCAGTTAACACTGCCAAGAAGTAGTCTGATAGCAACTTTGTTGAGTAAAACCCGCATGCGACTGCACAATACAGCTGAATCAACATCGGTCGTCATCGCGTTCATGCAGATGCGTAGCCATTTGTTTATGAAAGGTGTCTGTACGCAATTCTGATTCAGTCGAACCACTCCTGTGTGTTTATTCATTCAACAGATGGAACACTGGCTGTTTGATCGGCGCAAATTATAGGGGGAATAACGACGAGTTTTAAATTTCACGAGAAAACACGAATCTGATCATGTTTCGAATGTTGATAGAGTCAATGTTGAATTTTCGAATTTGAAATTACCTCTTTCCGTGGCTGCAAATCGACTCAAGGTTTCGGTTACAGCTGCAGAGCAATGCAGCGATCCGGTCAAATTTCCCTCATAAGAAAATATCTGCGATCAATCTCTTACAACGATCTCTTCTCCACATCTTGTTCATAGACCCCGCAACTTTTTGTAGAAGAGACCTGTCAACAATGTTGGTGACCTTTCCTGTCATTAATTTACCCAGTATATAATGAATCGTAATTATAATGATAATAGTAATTGATTAGTCTATATTGATGCTTATTAGGCAGATGATGTATTGCCTCCAATATATCGGATTTTTAGTATTGGGAAGTCTGTTTTGTTTTATTTACTTGGCCTCAGTTTCGAAATATGTGTTTAAGACGGACAGACCGCACTTTTAAGCAGTGATTAATGATGCCTCTCTCTCCGTTGCAGTGCCTTTTCACATGTCAATAAACGGCAACATTCAAGGTCCATTAATGGTTAGCTGGAATCTTCTGGGTGGGGGAAACGAGAAATCGCACTGGATCCTGATCATCCAAAGCTTAATGGGGGCAGTCTGAAATGTTTTCCTGTACAAGATTTAATTCGTCTATAGGTGGCGCTTTGTATTCCTTTGAATTCGCCTAGTTCGTGTTGTAGTGATCTTGTCCAGAAAACCAGAGAATTTCTTTGACTTCAGCGATAATTTGCATACGATCAACCTTTTTACATTTCACTTCTTTCGCGCGTATACCTTTGAGATTCAGTTCTTCACCTAAAGTCTTAGTTGAATTTTCCAACCAAATATGATTGGTTATATCAAGGATTTTTTTCGCTATTTGCTTGATTATTTTGATCACAACTTCTTATTTCTTCATGGGTTCGTTTTGACCGTCATGATTTATTCTGACAAGTTCTAGCCCATTTGTCCTCAAAGGCTTGGTGACAGAGTGTAGTAAAACCATTTACCTCCTATAGCAAAGTACTTTTCTAATTACATTTTAAAAGGTCATTGTGACAAGGACCACATTTAAAAATCTTGGTAAAAAAGTCAGTAGTCATGTAATTGGTCCTATCTAGGACCGCGTATGATTGGCAAGTGGATAGTAAGGTATGACATTTACGTGTTTCCGCCCAGCAGATGTTAATTTTAGTCCCTGCTTTTTGCAACCTCTCAATAATTGGTGTTGTGAGCTTATTGGGACCGAATGCGGTGCAATACCAAGCGTGGTTATGAGTTATGGTTGGACTTTGATTAAAAAACATTGTAGCAACAGGATATTTGCATGAATGTGCTTGTGGTGTAGGCGATACGAGCAAATGGTTCCTATTATCGATTACGGCTTCCTCGTTGTTGTACCCAGCTTCGTTTTCTGCCTCCGTCCGTCACTGTTCCCTTCTAGTCACGATTCTTCAACTTTACTTCCGCCAAATTTGTATAGGCCCGACATTTTTCCTTCATTACTGGCCATTCAGATGCCCGTATTGCACTGTAGAATTACTTTTCAATGTAAACAAACTGTCGGTGCTAATGTACAGCAGAGAAATAGAGACCTAAATGACTTAAATAATTCTGCTTTTCATTGGCTTCAAATTTCAAGAACTACGACTTTGGGTCATGCGCTCTCACTATGAATGTGGAAACTGCATAACTTGTTAGTCTTTACAGTTATCTCTTTTATTGTACTGAGATATTTCTCCTTCGTTCACTTGAAGTACCCTGATAGATCGTCAAACCTTGTCATTCTGCTAGTTAAAACATGTGAACTCTTTTCTAAAGTTAACGTGGGATGGATGAATTAATAATGAGGTAAGTATGGCTGAGGGTGACCATTTCCACTTTGAAAGCGTGAACATTGTTTTGTGCTTCAAAAACTTGCAGGCATCCAGAGCTGCAGAATGGGTGAAAGACGAACAGGCTACGATGTGCGCTCTCTGTTATCGGCAGTTCACCCACATCCGACGAAAACATCACTGCAGAGCTTGTGGAAAAGTGAGTTCTATATCGAGAGAAAGTTTGCTTAAAATAAAGCGGCCTTATCAAAATTGGCAAAAATAATTAATTTTGGTTTCTTGAGTCCGCAAAATCATTTCGCTGCTATTTATAGCTGTTTTTTGTGTTGGCAATGTCGTTTTTTTCACCATTTGTTTCAAAATATCAAAAAAAACTCCACTTTATTTACCGCTGGTGCGCTATGTGCTATGTTTAGTAACGTTAGCGGTGAGCATCAATACAGTTAGCTCTCGCTGGAATGAATGAGTTTATACTTCTGTAAACGATTAAGGGGACCCATTTATCTAGCATTTCAATTGCTTATTTTGACTTCTACTGAATAAATTATGCATATGAAGGCGGACATGATAGGGTAAACTAAGGCCCCCGAATGGTGCACGCATAACGTATACGTCTGCTACTAATTTTAGATTAAGTTGCCTTTGACCTCCGCATATTTTAACGGTTTCGTTATTTAAGCTCTGAACAAAAATATTCTTCAATTGCTCAAAACTCTGTCATCGGTGTTGAGCTAGCCTTCCGAGATCAGGCTTTCGATATGTTCGACTGTGTGCTCCTACTTATGTCAACTTTCTGCACTGACGTCTTTCGGTTCAGCAAATATGACCTCGAAATAACTTTGTATCAGAGTTTTGGTTTTTCTGACTATTTCAATCTATGTTTGATCCAATGTGCTCGCATTTGTATTTGTGCTTTAGCAACAGTCTCGGAGAAATTTTTTTATTAAAGTAAACAGCCGCCAGGTTTAGTCTGTGCTTCACCAAAATTATGGCCCCATTGTATATTTCATAAAAATTTGCATTTGTGAATTGCTGAAACTTCGCGTTATAAAAGTTTCCCATTATTTATTGGTGGACCTCAGGTACTCGTAATCATTTTCACACTTCACAGTTTTTAGCAGCGTGATATCGTCATTTTAAATTGAGAAGTTGGTTTGCTTGGCATCATCGATTGTGCTCGTGAATTGTTCTTCAGTGCGAGAAAACGTTGGACCATACCGGTTGAGGTTCATACTAATAACTTTCTCAGTGTCCGAAAACGCTGCTTGAGAGGAAAATGTGCGGCAAACAAAATACAAGTTCAGAGCATTCGAAACTTGAAGTCGAACGTGTAATCGCTCATTTTATAAACTTGTAAACACAGTATATGAACGGGCCTTTCCGACCTCGATATTGATTTCTAAAAATAAACAGAAAACCCTAAAACGATTTTAAAATCGGTCACGTTCAATATCTACAGTGATTTCTCCTTTTACTGCTCGGAGATCCCGACAAAACTTGGTTTGTGAATAACCATATTGTCCACAGGGCCTTTTTGAGTGCTCTCTTCACGTACAATTCGACACCTAGCCCTCAGAACAGGTAGTCGGCGACCTTTCTTTTCGTACATCCTGAGAGTTGACCGAAAAGACTACCCTGGCTCCTCTTGATCAGCCCCAGAACTATCATTTTCTCTCGAGAAAATGAGGAAGACTTGTTTCATAAGCGTACAATTTCAACGAAGGGAGAACGAGATGCTTATATATTTCATGGCTTTAAAATGTGGCAATGCCCCTGCTTCATATGCTCCTCACATTCTTGATAGTGCAGTGGTATCGTTGTCATTCGACTCCTCAAAAAATGCGGATTTATAATCGTCAGTTTACATCAGATGACTAGAATAATCATCCAAGTTGATAGGTCTGACTACAAAACATCTCTCCGGCCATAAATGTTGGAAAATTCTCATATCCAGTGTGTGCTTGAGTCCACAAGAAACTTTAGCCCAAGTTGGTGACTAAACGACTTAGTTGTAAAATCTCGAATGTTTATAGGTAAATATATTTTATTTCTAGGCGACTGACAGCTTCAAAAATCAACAGAAAGATTAACATCTTCAAATATTGTAGTCAATCCAATGCTCATGAGCCTTTTATGGATAAAAGGTTGGTTTGAATAAATCTAGATTGAAAAGAACCTTTCCAATGCCCATATAGAGTGGGCCATGAGGTAGATGAGAGCAGTGATAAATGCATTAATTCCTCATCTCTAATCTTGGGTGTCATCAAAAGTTGATAGCCTCTGTAGCTATTCTCTTACAAAACAAACGAAGAAATAGCCTAAATCTGAGGTAAGGTAAGCAAACTGACGAAAGCTTTTCGACGTTTTGAACAAAAACTGTTTGATTTTAATTTTGGATTTTTAAGCTTCATTTTGAATTTATTGAATGAACCAGGTGAAGGTTTCATTGTTACTGATACTCATAGAGATAGAATCTTTATTTACTAGTATTTCTCTCGAAGAAGAACAAACACAAAAAAAATATGTTGTCCCATCGCACATGTTATTTAGATGCCAAATGATAGAAAAATGCCCTGAAATAGTTGGCAGCTTCTATATGGATAACGGTTTTTAACCCATAGATATTCTGTGGCAGTTGCTCGAATTACAGAGCCCAAGTGGAGGCCCTTGGATTGGCAGAGGTTCGAGTTTGCGAGGTGGATTATTACCGTCTGAATCCGAATATCAAACCCAAAAGTGCCGCCGCCATGGAACGCATTGCACAGCACTCAGAATCAGTGAGTCGACGAGTAAAAATGTTCTGGAATAGCGTCAGCGACCACTAGAAACTTGTTATTAAAGTGCACATCAAGTGTTGGGTAAATAAATAAAAGAAGAAAATATGAATGCAATTTTTTTGCTGAAATATGCAGGTAAACATTTAAGGCAAAAATTTATTGTCTCATCCTTTAGCTTTGAGTAGACTTGCAATGTTGCCTGTGAATAAATTGAATCATATGATTGTGTAAAACTATCAAAATGCGGCTGTTGATGAATAGAAATTTTGTTTATCAACAATAGCTCAACCATAACCCGTCAATTTTATTAATTTGACGAGCTAAATGAATGCATGACAATGTCTTTCAATCTTGACGACATAAGTTCAAGTTCTGGCCTTTTGTATATTAAATAAATGAAATCCACCTAAGTCAAAGTTGACTCTTTCATTACCTTGGGTGTCATTTAGGCGATCAGTCGTCATATGCCTATAAAAAAACTGCCGATTCGGTGATTGAGTGTAATAAAGTTAGTTAAGAAGTAGTCGGAGATTACCATGCATTTGCCAAATTGCCAATTTCTTGCACAATGTAGCCTTGAAAAATTGGATTGCAATTTTATTTCAGAATAAAAATTCATAAAAACGTTTAAGAGGGCATATACCAAGAGATCCGCTTCGCGCTGCCAGGATTGAACCTATAACTCTAGTGTCGTATTTATTTCAACTTTGTCTGATACATAAATCTAAAAAGTAATGCGGTGAACTATTGTCATATCGTTTCAATTTCCGCATATAATGCACTAAATACCTAATTTTTGAAAGATACTTTTAAAATGTTGTCTTATGTTGTGCGTTGCTTGATTTGTAAGCAGCTAAATAACCGGACAAATAATAACATCGTTCTTGATTGCATCCGCAGGATCGAAAATACGCTCCCTACCACTGTAGTTACCTGGCGTTCACCTCGAAAATTCGTCATCAATGGCCGCATCGGAAGACCCATATGCGAGCGGAGTACTCCGCGGGTCTAGTGGTCCAGGAACACAGACCATCTCAGCCCGCGCTCTTCACCTCTCCTCCTACTGCCTCCTCCAGCAACATGCTTCGTAATTCAGATTCCTCCAGCAATCCGGACTCACACTCAATCTTCCTACATCCTCCGACCCGAAAGATGGGCTTGGACTTCGCAGATCTCAGTAGCTGCTCCCTCACCACCAGTGCTGATACCTCCTGTGGTAAAGAGCTTTCATCTATTATTACTCCACTCCCAGCTGCTCGACTTATTGTACACCCACAAACATCCAGAGTATTCTGTGTTCTACAGCCGGATACTCTTCTGGCTATATATGCAGCGAAAGGGGACGCTAAGTGTTGGGATAGCGTTACTCTCCTCGGTACTAGACTGCTGTATCTAGTTCGATTGACTGGACACAAGAATACGTTCTCATTGTCACCTTCGAAAGTCAATCTGAACTCTAGACCAAGTAGTTCTGGCAGTTCTGGTGCACAATCTCTTCCAGGTAATTTAATTCTTTACTATACTCGCCGTTTAATGTGCCGTCATGTAGGTATCATCAACTGCCATTTCCTAGTGCGAAACAGTTCATCGAAACTGGCGCATTTTTAAGGCACAGATGTTGATGACATGTATGCTCTTTCTTTTCATAATTTACCTTTAAAAATATGAAACTTGTAATTAGAGCGCCAGTTAAAACAAACAGCGAAGAGAGCTCTTTGTATTGGGAATCATTTTTCAAGAGTCACTCGTTGTCAGATTAATAATGGAACGTAAAGACAAAATTAATTTGTTCTAATAGTTTGTTATTTATTATCTATTTTAACCAGAGAATCACTTAGCAGACGTTTTTGTTATCTTACATATTTTACAAGAAGAAGAACAAAGCCAGGTTATTACAATCGGGTTTTATGCGAGTTCAAACTCGAAGAGCCTTTTCTAGTTAAATAGTTTAGTGATGTATACGAATTACAAACAAATACTACGTCTAAGGTTCAAGCTAAAATGCAAGTTTAAGATATTATAGGAATTTAAAAAATAGAAATCATGGCCTGAGGTCTCCTCTATCTTACTGGCCGCTCTCTACTATGAAATAGATTATACGACTTTTCAGCCGCGACCGAAGTGATTTTGCGAGCTAGTCTTCCAGCTTTAGAACCTTACTTGCCTTTCATCAATAAGTGGAAGTAGCCAGTCATATCGGTTTTTACATTGGAGTAGCCTTAATAACCAGTACTCGATGATGCTTGTGTTACCCTCCACGATGAGGTGCCGTCTGGGTTAGATAATCATTAGCAGTGTCTAGATCTCGATATTTATGGTGCCGATTTTTTTGTTAACACCATTTTTGCCATAATTCTACTGAGTCTCTCTTTCAGCCAGTCCGAACGACCATTCTACTCAGACCTCTGTACTCGAACGTAGGGTCACCGTCACTAACGAGAGGGTGGATTTTAGCAAGCTAACCGGCCTCCAAAAAACACCCCTGGCTACGGTGGCTCCAGCCGTCGCTCTTCAAGCCATAGAAGCGAGAGAAAATGAATCCGATGATAATGAAACTGAGAGTGACTCGTCGAGCGAATCAGTAGAATCATCTAGCCCGTCATCCCCAGATATTATATCACCGAACGGAAAAGAAGACCACCATTCGAGCCTTCCCGTCGCAACGATGAAAATGACCTCGCCTATATCAGTGGAAACTCTGTCTGTTCTTTCCAGCATGAATGGATTTATTATCCTGCCCAACAATACGGATAAGGTAGCACATTATTTTGAAGCTCCAAGCGAAGAAATTCGAAATATGTAAGTTTTGCATGTTCACAGTATATTACTTTCGCATTTTCGCGCAACCCTGCGGATCCTATTCTGTGGCTGTCTAATTAATTTTGTCATTTCAGGTGGATAGAGAAGATTAAGAGCTGTATCGTCGATTTTTACTACCACTAAATGTACAAAACTTTGTTTGTTACGTTTGGGAGACTTTTGGTATTTTCTTTCTACTTCCTTACTGCTACCGAGACAAATGACCCATTCAAACAAACGCAAAAATGATATGTACACTGGCCCTCTGATTCTATCGTATCGTACTAATTTTAAACTGTTGATCAGTAAAATGATTTTCAAACTACCATTCGACCCCATTGTCATTATTTGTTGGCAATGATGCACGTTCGTTTGAAGGTTGAGGCGACTTTGGCCAGGGAACCTGCTTTTATGACACACCTTATTCTTCATACATTGAGCAAGATCGGTCAATGGCAATGTCGATTTGACTACACTGTATTCTCTGCCGTTATCATCGCTTTCTGTGATCGTACATGGAAAGCTAAAAGTGTAAGGATACCAGTAAAATCGAAAGATATGGCCATACACTACCAGGAACTGTTTGAAGGCAGAACCATCAAAGAAATTAAAAGCAATGATCTACTACTAAGACACTTCCCTGTTTCAATGGAGGAGATAGAGACAGCTAGAAGTAGACTAAAACAAAAAAAGTCGCAGCGAAAATGGAAATAGATCTGAGTTGCTGAAATGGGATGCTCAGTATCTAAAAGTTTTCAATGTTTTTTACAATGGGACCACTCTTATACCTCGAGCCTAGATTGATGAAGTTTTAAGCATCTACAAGCATAAAGGTTTGCAGACAGATCCTGCAAACTATAGCTCAATCTTCCTTTTAGATACATTAGGCAAGCTATATGCAACTATTCTATGCCAACATTTGATGCACCACCTTGCCGAACTACACTCACGAATCCAATTTGGAAGATCCACTGAACAGGCTATACTTGGATTAAGGACCATGATACAGAAAGCCGTGGACCAGAAGCAGAAAATAGTGCTAGTGTTTGTCGATCTGAAAAAGGCCTGCAATAATTAACCGAGTGGTCCACTCGGTAAGGTTCTTGATGGACTTACCGATGGGGAAATCGAGTGAAATAAAGGAATACTTTGTGATGGAACATGATGGGAGACAAGGCTCAACCTAACCTTCCAACTCATATAGGATGAAGCCTTCTTCTCACTCAATGACAGTGCGGTTTAGATGATTAATCACTCAGGCAAAAGGAGGCTTCTAAATCATCTGGAATATGTAGATGTTCTATGTCATAGTGCGCCAAATAAGGCTGTAGCTGTCAGATTAATTGAGCAGCTGGCGATAAGGCTGCATAAATACGGAATGCAAATAGCAGCGGACAAAACCCTCTGGCTTCAAGTTGGTACCGGTGAGGATCAAACGCCCCTCGAAGTAGCAGGCATGTCATTCCGACATGCTTCATACTTCGAATACCTTTGCTCCATAAACCAAGATACCGGTGAGCCAGAAGAAACAACAAAAGCAAACCTAGCCAGGGGAAAAAGGCACCTAACACGACTACGACCATTCCTGCGCTCCAGAAGTCTCAATAACACCCTAAAAGCAACTCTGTTGGATATTTTTGTCGGTTCTGTAGTCGCTTATGGATTATCTACTATTGTCTTGAGAGTAAAAGATAACGATCAACTACAGCCTATTCAGAATACGACTTGACGTATGGTTCTTGGCTTGTACTTAAGAAGAGCCAAAATTGTCGAGGAACTCCGAAAGGAGCTGCCAATGCGTAATCTAGCGAGTCTTATGCAGGCAAAGAGGGTGAACCTCTGGAAGAGTTTGAGAATGGACAAAGATAGCCTGATACTCTCTATACCTGAGAGTAACTTTGAAAAAGGGAAACTAAGAAAGCCTCACATACAAGGCATTGGAAGCTTCAATTAATTAAAGGTGCGAAAGAAATATGGCAAGAGAACTCCGAGTCATGGCTACTTGATCCCAAGGAAAGCCTCAAAGTTCCAGATTGTAATTACACATCTAGATTGGTAGGAGAAAGGCAACGAGATATTGTCCATACCAACGCAAACAGCCACAGATGTTTCGCCACAACAAAGGAGATGCGAAAACACGTAAGACAAGACTATGAGAAGAAGGACACAAAGCTGAAGAGATACTGCACCGTAGGCTAAATTGCCCTCTTAAAGACTGCCTTAAAAGAGAAAAGCCAACGGAGAAGAGGAAATGACCGAATGATGCAGTAGAGAAAGTAGAACTGAACACGATGGAGGAAAAATTTTGAGCTGAAAGCGCGAAAAAAGACTACGAAGAAAAGAATTTCCAGCAGACAAGATCGTAAAGAAGGACACAAAACTGAAGAGATACTGGACTAGAGGCTAAAGTGTCCCGTTAAAGACGGCCTTAAAAGATACGAAACTCAAGGATGGCTAAAGAGAGTGTCACCCTTCACTTGCGATCGCAGAAAGTGAAAAGTCAACAGAGAAGAGGAAAGGACCAAATGATGCAGTAGAGAAAGTAGCAGAACTGAATACGATGGAGGGAACAGATAGAGTGGAAGGCACGAAAAACTACTACGAAGAAAAGGATATCCAGCAGAATGAACCAGACAACCGCTGTATCGCGACTGCGAAAAAGTCTTACCCAGTAAGAAAGGAATCATGAATCAATGTCATGTAAAGCATAAATAGGATGTAAAAAGCTGATGCGGTGGTTATGAAAGCGTCTGTTACTAAAGAGACGAACAATCTGACTAAATGAGATAAAAATTAAATAACAAAATATGTCTACTATTTCCTGGTGGAGACCATTTCATGAGCGACATTAAGATCTCGACTATTTAAAGTAAATAAAGTAATTCCATTGCAGAAGACAGCCACAAGCATAATTGATCTCAACGCCGCCCTTATGGTTGTATATTCTAGGGCTTTCTGGATGAATGATTAGTGAGTTACATCGACATTGAATTTCGGTACAGGATTCATTCAAATAGTTTAGTAGGAAGCCCCAAGAGACCCAAGACTTGGTCTTGTTTAGCACGCAAAGGCTTCATTGTGCATCTAGGCATGAATAAGAATGAAACAGATTCGAAAATTGATTTTTCTTCAATAAGACGTCCGGAAGGTTAGTATTTCTTTCAACTGGTGGAACCATTCGGTGACGAGAAAACCATACGGCAATAAGTAAAAGAATGGGTCTACTGATGTCATCCAAAGTAGTCTAGAAAATACGACTGGTTGCCTCCCCCACGCTAACCAACATCGATATTTGACAATAAAAGTTTCAAATGTTTGCAGAACGTCCGATTTGTCATGATTATGAGAGTTTAGTATTTAAATCATATTTGTTGAAAATAAACCTTCTTTTATTATAAACTTAAGGTAGGTGCACGACGCTTCCACGTCTTCTAATACCGTCCGTGCGCTGACCAGCACTTGGACCCGACGTGCATCCTAAATGAAGGCTCATCTTTTCAATTTTTTCACAGAGCGGAGTTGCTTAAAACGCATTCCAGGACCAAATTCGACTTGAACCACCAACATAAGGCTTAATAAGCATGAGGTTACTAAAGATAGAGTAATGAATAAAAGAGGACAGTCATGTTCGGCTTCATCTTGAGTTAACATTAACCGGTTAACGCCGGTAAAAACAAATGCACAACTTAATCAATGCTCTCGAATCGACCCGCAGTTGCTGGACCCTGGAACCATCGCATACGCAGTAGGAACACCACGAGGGTTCAGCAGGGCGACACCAGAGGGAACACCGATCGAAGGAAAAACTTCCACACTATTACTCATTGGAGAGAGGTAATTATCAAAAGGCGTCAAATCCAAACCGTCAAACTTAAGTCCGATTAGACAACAGTCGCGCCGATTACTGGCAAACCATCACCACAGTGAGACAAACACACTCCAATACGAGCATCTTGCCCTGAAGCACTAGTGACTAAAGACAACAGAAGCTCAGCTCGGAAAAAAATTGATTTATTTCCACAATTCTGATAAAAAGCGAGTACTAACAGGATAATAAGACTATATTCGAATACTACTCGGAGGGATGCTCAGAAAGCATATAGGATCAGGAAGGCCATCATCAGGCAAAAGAGACCCATAGCTTCACTTAAGGCAAACCCAAGAATGGCATAGGAGAAGAGCTGTTGCTTGAGACCGGGATTGCGAGCATAAGCCATTACGAGATTTCCGAAAACGGAACCAATACCCGCACCAGACCCGGCGACACCAATGGTAGCAGCACCAGCACCGATGTACTTGGCAGCTTGATCGATATCACGATGAGCAGCAGATGTGTGGAGTCTGTTATGAATGATACCCGTAGAAGACAGAGAACTCATCTTTGGCAAGTTGTTGATCACGGACCGCGAAACGACCGGACGCGTGGCCAGTGCGAGGGATTTAACAATCGGGAAAAGAGGGAACATCTAGTTTAATGGATGAAATGCTTGTTAAAGGGAAAATTCAAACGCAAAGAACAACGCAAACGGAAAACACATAAGCAGGCTCACGAGGACCGACAACAAGAGTAACCGCGTACCGCCAAATGATGTTTCGCGTTCGAGACTTAAACAAATTAAGAAAAACAGTTTAAGCCCTTGTTTAGGAATCAGAAGCTCATTAATTAGTTCTTAGTTTGGCAAAAATGGCACCTCTTTAGGACATTCTACTATATATTTTCAATAGTTTCTGGTTTATCAAGTCCCATTAGAAAAATTGCTCAGCTTCTCCGTTTTGTGACCAGGTAGTTCAGTAATAAATCGTTTGCGTTGTTTCAACCCTGTCTGCCCCAATTATTAAAGACCATTCCTTGAACAAAAAATGGAAAAATTGTCCCTTCATCAAAACAGATTCAATGAGTCCCGTATAAATATTTACTGTTGTGAAATATTGATATATAAATAGCCCACTAGATCGCTCGACATTTATGTCAACATCATTGACATAGAGGCTATTACTGGTTTCATTTATATTTTCATGCTTAGATCAACATGTCACAAGTTAAAGTGCATTTAGGTTGTTGAGGTTTTCATCAAATGGCTAGGTGATTCAAACAGATTGTGTCGGAAGTTTCTATATAGAGATTTCTTTTACTTTTGACCTATATGGTTGATTTCATATATTCGAAAAAAATGAGCATTTTGGAGGGCTAATTTACGATCGAATCTAGCAACTTTCCCTTGTCTATGTTTTTTATCTATTTTGGGGGCAGCAAGGAAAATTAAAGGGACAGAGCTTGGTCAATAAAAAAATTAAGTTTTTGGGTTCAATTTTCAAAGTTTATTTCCTAAACTTATTTTTTTCTGATTGAGATCTCCCTAGAACGGAACCAGCAATAAAAGACGTTTGATTCATTTGACGCATATTTAGACTATTTCTATGCGACCATGAGCTGGCTTAGTTTTTTCCTCCAACGCTGTCTAAAATGCATCTCCAGCGCTAACAGAGCATCACTTAATTTTTCGCCTCTTGTTCCGGACGGCTCCTAAATGGAAGTGCAGTAAGAGGATAATTAAATAAATGTTGTTGATGTCAGTTCATGTTACCGTGAGTTGTCAGCAGGCAGAAATGCTGAACTGATTCGTCTGTAATAAAACATCTGTGTGAACTACAATTGGTAATCGGATTCCACAATGAATTCAACATATTATCGCATTTATTAGCAAACTCGTCCGATGCCTCAGAAATTATGATTTGGGTGAATTCTGGCGAAGTTAAACACATATTTTTCTGAAACTATTTCACTTTCATTGTGATATTTATCGAATTGTTTACTACAGTTTACCTTGAGCTTATTAAACTATGAATTAGAATAATAAATCATGAGATTTCTTTAATAATAACAGTGAAATCGCTCGTTTTTGTGCATTCATGATACCACTAGAAGGTGCTCTTGAGAAGTCAAATGACGGAGCTTATGTAACAGCAATCGAGGCTAATGAGATTAGATTAGGTTGTTATTACAGTCTTACGCGTTTGACATATTTTTCAGCCCACTTAAATGGAAACTGCATCCAAAATGCAGTAAGTCAGAATATACAGCTCATTGCAAGTTCAGTATGTGGGTGGTTAATTTGTCTGATCTATTGTTAGGTCAGTGGAATATCGCTATTGCAAAATAAAAAAATGATACGATTTCAAGTGTTCTAATTGTCCAAATGGTCAGTGAGTCAAATTACCACTTATACCATTTCAATGCTGGTCTAAAGGCCAAGACCAAATGGAAAGTTTTCAATCGATAGGTACTACGAGGACCAGGTTAGGTCGAAGACATCAAGTATGAGAAGGTGAGAAAACTCACTGAGTAGTAGCTCTGGTCAAGTGAAGTAAAGTGACCACAATGTAGGGGACAAGCCAGGCTACCTTTGACTAAATAGCTCATTTTCTTTTTGATAGCCTTTTTCTTCTACATGTTAATTATTCAAAGCAGTGTTTAAATTTAACGCTCATGTTTTAGTGTCAAGCTCCTCGTTTTCTATAGCGAGACATTTAGTTGTCTGAAAATCCGATTTGTATGCCCTTTAGTTTTTTTGTTTAACCAGTGCAGTGTTTCGTTGGCCAGTCAATGGAAATAAATCCTCTGATTAACGTCGATAAAATAAGTAGGAATGTCTTAATAGACGAACACGCATTTACTTTTCCCACTCTCACTATTTCAACAAAAACGTCAAATAAACGTCAAGTTTATGAAATCTTTAGGATGACCACAAGATATTTCAAGTAACGATCGATTACAGGTTCACTGTGCTCTCTTCTGAGTTGTTAGGTCATTGAGAAATTGACCTTTCATTGTGGAAGACCATTCCTTTTGTTACTTATCAGGATTTAACGCTGTAAAGAGGGTTGATGGTCGGGTTATAGATCTGCTAATTTCCTACACTTTAATAAGTTTCCCGACTTTAGGGATGTAAGTCAAAATTTAAAAATAGTATCTCATTAAGCAGCACAGATATACTAGAAACGGTGTTTTTAAATTGCAAATGAATGTTCATGTACATCGAAGACAGAAATGAAGAATTGGGTCCAGACTGGATAAAATGGCAACCTCATTTCTGGAATCCATATACTCTCTAATGATAGACAGATTTGACAGTGTGATCCAGCCATCAAGAATCTTCTGGTATCTGTATCACCGAAAACACAAAGTTCTGTACCTATAAACAATGTATACTCTTATTTTTCAAAAAAAGTCGAGGCGTCGTGGTGCAAAACAATCTGAGCGAAAGAAATGAAGAGAGACTGAAAAAAATAACACTTCATGCGCAAAACTCCTCGCAAAACAAATGAGCAATCACTTAAAACCTTCTGTGTTGCAGTGAAAGTTGGCTATCGAATAGCAGTGTCAAATGGGTAGGTTAAGTCAAAATAAGAAACATTGCTTGGTAGTAAAACCTGTTTAGTTTTTCCTAAGCTCAAGTCATTTGCATTGTAGGAAGGTGTCTTCTAAACCTTGGAACCTCTCCGATTACGGGTAATCCTTTATTATCACTACTTAAGCGATACCAGTAATGATTACATACCATCGTTACTCCTGTGGCGTACTGTTCATGCTTACTCCTGCCCAGCCCAATGAGTTAATGAATGATTGGGAATTCGAAATTGACAGATATGATGAAATAAGCCACCTTTGTCAAATTAATACAAAGCAGTCCTCTAATGGAACATTTAAAACCCAAAGAATGGCAAATCATTAAACTGCTTCATGGCAACTACTAGTTGAATCGTTTGTTGGTTGCTTAATTTTAATGGCAAAGAAGTCGCGAATTTCCATCGCGACTCTTCTCAATTTCTATGTTCTTTCAATAGCAGGGTGAAAATTCGGATAAATTTTGGATCGGAATCGTATCTTATGAAAAGACATCGAAGAAGGGATTAACGTGAAGAAGGTATTTTCGTCTGAAAAAGAAAACTGCTCAAGTAAAAAAATTTCTACTTGAATGGATGAATGAAGTCATTCAAGTGCCTTAATGAAGGGACATCTTATTCATCCCAGTTTATGAGCCCCCTTCATGCTCTCCAAGCAATGGAGTAACCAAACATTCATCTTATTTAATGACTTTTAGTAAGAAATCATTGAACAGAATCGAGGTACTTCCAGATCTATACGAGCAGCCAGGCAATTATTCAGTCCAAGCTAACAGATTGAGAAATAATTCTAGGCGCTTTGATATGAGCGTTTTTCTTGATATCCGGTTCGACTCAAGGATTAATATGACAACGTAGAGCTCTCATTTCCTGCCACTATTACAGCACTTTTGTCGCCTAGAATGAATAAATACTAATTTTTGTATTGGCAATAATGCTAGATTGTCTTTAGTAGCTCGATCTATTCAAGATGCAAGACATCACCGGTAGCTATCTCTCTTCTGTTTCAATCGAAGTACTGCTTCCTCAAAACTCTAATGGATTTATTTATTTCAAAAAGACAGCGATACAGGTGATATACAGAGAGATCTTAACTCCAAATTTATACTGACGAGTTCCCCTGGTTAACTTAGCCTTCCAGTGGAAACTGTTAAGGAACTGATTGACATACTACTCGTACGCCAATAATGAATTTTCGATCCGGACTAATAAGGTCCCCAGCCCTCTTACCAAAAAGGTAGCGATATATCCTGTCCAGTCCGTAGCGCTCACGGCGTGGCCATAAGTTGCTACCTATGCCACCGGTTTTGATCTGTTCTTTTTGATTTGAATACTGCAAGTAAGTTTTTATTTATTGAAATCGAATTGTCGCTGCTCAAACCATCTGCAGCAAATCGAGAATGTCCCGCACCCTATCGCTGTAAACCTCATAAAGCTGTATTGCACCCAAAACTTTTTTATTTGCTTTTCGCCATATTTATTTGCTTGTTTACTCCCCACCCATTAGAGCAAGTCCCAAGGACTTATTATGGGTACAACAGAAGTACAAATAGCTTTCACTACATGTAGCATACACCAGTTAACACAGAAGACAGTAAAAGCCTTTATCGACGTCTTCGATCCTCTGGTCACTTCTCTAGCATGATTTCATAGTACAGGTAGCAGCAGTTCAACTTCGTAGTGGCACCTCGTCCGTCCTCGACATTGTTAAGGGCAGACAATCTTCATACCTCTTCCAGAAGTCTTTCTAACTTTCTGGTGGAGATTCCAATCATTGCTACATGCACGAAGTCCATTTCGAGACCATAAATCCAGGTTTTTGCGCCGTGCCTCGCTTACCAGACTGTACGAAGCTTTAAATCTGCTGGCATAAACCAATTTTATACGTTCTATCCGACCGACCCCCTCATTAGCCCCCAGAGTTGCCCCTGGAGTTACCGGTGGTCACCACGAGGAGGTTGAGAGCAGGATTTACATAGGTACGAAATTGCATGCACACATGAAACACAACCCATTTTCCCCCATATTAAATGTTGCGAGCCGACTATCAGGCTAAATGTAGTAAAATAGATTATGATTAGGATTATGTACTCCTGGTTATACACCGATACCCATTTATTCAACCACGGATGTTCTTATCGATAGGTCAATTAACCTCACCAGCATATCAATCCTCAGTTGCGAGCAGAAATAACCGCTCAAATGGCACAATTTGGTCAGAGTCAAGGGCACATTTATAAGAAATAAATTTGATCACTCTGTACCATGTGATCAGCCATCAAAGTATTACTTTGATAGCACTTTCAAATGAGACAGCTTTGTGATTTGAAAATAAAATAAATTCAGCAATTTCTAATCCATAATACATACATTCGGTGATTCTCTAAGTACTCTTTAAGATATGGTTTCAGCTGAATTCAATTGACACCTTTGTACATCATAACGCAGAGTGCTTCCTTCAGAAATGTGCTCGCACTTTGATTCGAGCGAGTAATTAGTTCGGTGACTGTTTGTTTTGGCGAAATGAATTGCCGTCTTACTTGTAAGAGTAGGTCATGGCAGAACAAAACCCATGGAACAATTTGCTCTGAATCATATTTCCGCAAATGGAAAATGGAATGATCGTTTAGATTTTGATTCAGCATACGTAAGCTGGAAATCATTTAATGAGAAATTAAATAGAGGACGGTATTAATCCTACACCGATCATTTAAAATACTGCTCTCAACATACTTTTTGGCCAATTTTGACCGAGGATTTAACGAAAGTGACGAAAAAACCTAAGGATCCAATAGAGCCCCAACACAAAATTGAACCTCGCGCAGAACTTCCGCCACCTATAGTAAGCACTCACAAGAGAGCAAATTAGTGTTCGACACAGTGTAGATAGATGTAAATAACTATAAAATGCTCTAACCAGTTCACATAGAATCTAATCTTTTTTTCTTCATGCATTGGTGAGATAGGAAAGGTATTTCATGCATAAACGCAATCTAGCAGCATTTTAAATCCGTACGTGAGATTGGAGTGCATTGAAATAAAAGTGACACCATATATTTAAAGCTTATTGTGGGATGTACGAATTGCATACTTGAAATCCGATAGCTAACATGATTCTGTATCTCAGCCAGAAAAAATCCGAAACGAAAAAAAATGATTTATGATATTAAACTACATCTACGAGTAAAACATTGTCAAAACATGTAAAAAGAAAAAACGTTCTGATGAGTTATAATCAACTGCTAAGCTATCTCAAGGTTGAAGTTGCTTTGCTGATTAATAATGGTAACTTGTGCTTTTTCGGGATATCGACGTTTATTAGAGCATTCTCACTTATAATGGCTCCGCCGTGGTCGGAATGAAGGGAAAAGACTGTGTTGCCATTGCAACTGATATGCGTTTTGGTGTTGGATACCAGACGATTGCCGCCAATTTTCCCAAAGTTGAGCAACTAGGGCCACACTTATTCGTGGGATTTCCTGGACTTGTGACCGACAAAGAGACTGTGTAAGCATTCATTTGCCCCAGCTGTTGTAAATACCTTTGAATTTTTGCTTCATCCTAGTTGCTACCTAAACTCTTTTTCTGACTTTTACATTAGTTATCAAAGACTTCAGTTCCGCAAAAATATGTATGAACTTCGTGAAAATCGCCACATAAGACCGAAGACGCTTCTCTGTATGCTCTCAAACCTGCTTTACGAACGAAGGTATTATGCCACATTAACGTAGTTAAAAGTAGGTTTGGACCATATTTCGTGGAGCCTATTGTCGTCGGTATTGACCCAGTAACAAATGAACCTTTTGTTGGCGGAATGGATCTGATCGGTAGTACTTTGGAATCGGAGTTCGTAGTAGCCGGTTCCTGTACTGAACAGCTTTACGGCATGTGTGAAACTTTGTGGGAAAAGGACATGGTACGTGCCAACGCCCTCGCCATTTGCTACGTTTCGCCTTTTTTTATATCTTTAAGTAGTTCGCAAATGCACTGGTTTGTTACCAACCAACTGACCAGCTGCCGCCTATCGACAGCTGTTTTGGTTGTCAGCTTTCCCACCGATTGTCAGTTAGAATAACCGATCGAATTACTTTAGTCATGCTCCTCTAAACACTTGCAATTTGATTTACTAGGACTCGTCAAAACTCTTCGAGTGCGTATCACAATGTATTTTAAATGCAATGAATCGCGATTGTACCTCTGGCTGGGGCGCCCGAGTTTACCTAATGTAAGTTCAAATCCTCTGCCATTATTACTTCTTTTCTAGTGAGAGGGACAAAGTCACAATTTCCGACCTCAAGGGCCGCATGGACTAACTCTACGTGGTACTAAAACTCGATTTATAAATGGCGTTCCTACCCTTCCCATTCGATTAAATCAAAAATGGGTGCAAACAAGTTAATGCTTTTTCTTAATTGGAGCAGATAATTGTTATACATGTCATAGTTGTAATGATTCTTGTAAAAATCGCATTGATTAAATCGGTAGATGAGGACAAAAAAACGGCCATTTTTTTGAGTCGCCCTTTAGTTTCTAGGCACCAGCGTCTTCTATTCTTGGGCCACAGAAACGTAAGACGAGCCGGAGTAGTGTCGGATTACAGTGAAGTAGAAGATCAACAGTAGAAGTAGACCGATCATCTATGGGATAGAAAAAAATGCGGGTAATGGGCAATCGCCTCTTTTCTGACATTACCAACGAGCAAATTGGACCGCTAACCTCATAGGAAGCTACCGCCAGGATAATTGCCGTAAATATCCGAAAACCAGTTTGGATGGCTTCGGAGGCTTTGTCATGGCAGCCCTAGGAAGTATATATCAAAAGATTATTGGCATCAGTGGTTTGCGCGTGTGCGCCACGGGGTGTTTATACTTTGCAGAGGGAGGGGCTGCGTGTATATGCTTACACATGTAGTTTGGAATCCTAACAGGGGAGAGAAATAGGATCGTTAAATTGGGGACAGCGTACCACGGGGTGGGCGGTGGCGTCGCAGACGTCGACAGGGGGTGGACAGCAAGAAAGGGGAAGTGCAGTCTCACCGTAATCCTCGCGTCCTTTTGCGCCACAACAGCCAAACTAAAAAAAATTACGGATTTGTGAGTGGCGCAACAGGATTTCTACATACTGCCGACTGGAAGAAATCACGGGTGACAATGCTTTGGGCTTCCAAGCCGAGGTCGGCGGAGCGCTTCATCCAGCTGTTGATCGCCCCTTCGAGCGCTTGAATTAGTTTATCTTCCATCTGGAAAACAGATTTAATTTTTAATTCTTAACCAACCTCGCTTTGATACAAGATGCTGAGAACTCCGATGGCTCCTTCAACACTAATTATAATTGCGATGCAGATGCTATAAATACCAAGTAGACAGGAATATTCATAGTAGACACCATAACATCCAAGAATAGCAAGTACGACCGTTACCGCACCAACACATATGAGCACGATTAGTAGGATATGCATTTCGTACGTAATGCCGGCGGAGTAGAAAACGGATTGGACTTCGGGTTCCATGTATGAGAAACCCGATAGGCCCAAAATACCCAATCCCACCAGCTGTAATTCAAATAAAGCTATTTAAGTACTAATATACGTCCCATCGGTGGAGTACTCTTTCGAAATGAAAAAAAAAGCAGGCGCTTCCCGTAGATCAGTCACTCAAGGCCTTCGGGAGGGGGATATAAAATAAATTACAAATAAATCTGAACTCACTATTAATAAAACGTTGAGAACTATTAAGAGATACAGCTGGCAATCGCGGAAGGAAGGCCTACCCATTTTTTTGAAAACACTTACAATGCTCGGATGCTTCAAGGCAACTCATTATTGTACAGACGCACTTTAATGCTTTAGGCTAATAAAACAACTTGATATCGATTATTATTCTCATGCTTATAATGAATGACAAGTATATTTTGGGAAATATTCTTTGCGGACGCCTCGTCTTGCGCATAAGGTGCCTTCAGCAGAACAGCAGTTTTTCATCTCTGAAAATATTCGCTTTGTGATTCACTTTCTGTTTGTAAAGGACATATAAAAATAAAACCGAAGTGGAATGATATTGACATTTCTTCCGAATCTTACAGATGACCACGGGTCTTTTTCTTAAATTCATGTTCATCGGGAGTCAGATTATTTGGTGAATCTCAATGCTGATATATTTTTTCTGAAATCAGATATCTCCATCATTTTGAGAAAGTGGAATAAAATTATATGATGGGCAAAGCAACATATTTGGATCCGTTGTGAAGGTTTATAAGAATTTGAGTGCAAAATCAATCAGTTTTTATTCTCTGACACCATATGAAGCCATAATTGACATGTGAAACCTTAGCCATCACTCCTTTCGAGACCTTTAAGTATTCACTTTAAGTATTTTGCATTTGTTTCTAATTCTGAGTCTGTACGATTTCCTTTCAAACGTAGCTTTTGAAGTTCCTCTTCAGTCAGAAATTTGGTCCCCAACAAAACTGAAAAAAGAAAGCGTGACCTTTGAAAATTGCGAATGCGTAAATTATTTAAAAATGAAAAAAACCACAGATTCGTTGCATTTTTAATTCTTCTAACAGGCACTTACTCGAGAACGGGTGGTAGCTTTACCATCCTAAAAACGAAGGCTCTTCTATCAATTTCATTATCTGCCCACCTTCGGTTGCAAAAGCGTGCTTAGTGACTTTCTGAGCAACTAAATATCAGAAGCTTAAAATATGAACGCATAAACTTCCATGCGTATTCAGCGTTCCAGGTGAACTCTTATAATAATTGTAGATCATCCAACAACTGCTATAATATAGTGGTTATTCATGAAATGTAGAATCAGCAAATTATCAAATATAGTGGCGTAATTGACCATATTAAACCGGATACTTGGCGATCACAACGGATAGGCCTAAGAGCCTAGGTTGTCGGTTCGTTAATTATCTACATATTGTGTTTGTACTTATGAGATAAATATTCTTATTCAAACAAATCGGTCCAGACCGAAATTTAATAACCACTTTTGTCAAAGTATCCGCAGCCGGTAGGCCAGATATCCAGTATTTCGGTCTAAGCTTGTCTTCGTTCACAATTTAACATCGTTTAAACATCATCTATATTTAAGAATATTGCCCGAATTAATCTAGTGCAAAGCTCCATAATTGGACTTTCGGTAGGAACTAATTGAGGAGTGATCTAGATTCATCGACTTCACCTTCCAGAGGTCTGCTCGAAACCGCCATTCTTGAAAGTTTCTGGTTTCCAGCTCAGCTCTCATCCCGGTATTGCCGAGCATTCGGGAAGTGGGAGAGTGAAGGATTTTATTATGAGATTTGTATTAAATATTTAGTTATTTCACCCTGCTCTTTCGTTCCCTTCTGATAAGTTCCGTTTATATTTTTATCAAGTTACTAGTGTGTCGCATTTACGAAGCAATGTTGCATGAATCTATTAAACACTGGGCCAATACGATCCTCCAGACATAATGGTAATATTCGCCCCTGAGCATTCTGAAGTAGCTCGCTTTCTGCCCACAATTTATTCGTTTTCTTTTCCCTAGAAGAACCCCAAACAGTAGTCTTTTCAAAACTGAATCCCAGCACTCAGTATGAATTCTTCCATTTGGATACCAAAGGGGTAGCTCCTAATCCACGAATGTGGATGACCTGAAGATGGATTTCTACTACGATTGTTTAGTTTTTCATTAATCGATGCTCCTTGCATGCTTGAATTAACGTTTATATATGTCAAAGAAGGAGCATAAAAAACTGAAGTTCAGTCATTGGTTTTATGCACGTATACGCATATGAAAACGTGGAAACGCTTTAGTATTACGTAAGAGGCAGATTCTGCACATTGCACTGAATTTAAACTTAAAAAAATACCCGACCCTGGATACTTTAGCTTCTAGGCAAGAGGGAAGCAACCATCTATTCGAGAGCCAAGAAAATCTCGGATCAAGGAAGAAGGTTCGATCAAACATAAATGCAATAGCAATGAACACTATGGGCATTATAGTAGCTGTAATGCACGACATTTGAAATAACATTTTGCTCGGTTATCCTCGGTGTTTTCATTGTCCAACTCGCAAGCATAACATGAAAGATATCATATAATTCCTTCAGCACAGCCTCCAGAATAGTGAGTGAGAAATTGTTGGTGGTAACGTCCTGATTGTCTCACTTGGAAGTTGTTTCAAAGTGCTAGAAAGTGGCGGAGTCAAGCCAATGTTGACGTCGAAATTTGCCTAAAAATTGTTTTCGAAATTGTAGACATTTTATTTTTCGGCGAATATCTCCCTATGGAATTTTATACTGGAATTAAAAATGTTCGTTTGATGAATATAATTTATTACTAAAATCTGTATTTATCAGTGACCCCATATGAGCCCTAATGCCGGAACATTATTCTTTCGTACATTCATTCTACCCATCGTGTGTAATACAGTGATTATATGCGCCCAATACATTACCAGATCAAGTTCTAAACATGTATAAATTGTGCCAGTTATAAACGTCTATTGTCTATGTTATTTGTATTTTGAAGTTGCATTGGTACCTGACTCTGGCAATTAGAACAATCACTTGTTGAATTATTGGAGGGCTTTACCCTCTTGCACGTAATTCATTCGAATCTGAATTTAGTATATAAAGACAACTGCCCTCCCTTGGAGCACGAATAAATTCGTATTTTGAAACAGGGACAGTTCCATCATCTTCCAGTCAATTGCGTTTATTCCTATCGCCTCTGATGTTGACGAAACGCTACAGTCTGCAGTTTATTCATGTTCCTTTCTAAGCTATGTAGTGATGCGTATGGTTTTGACCATTGCGGTTTAACCAAAATCTCAGATTTCAGGTCGCCTAGAACCAATCTTTCAGCTGAGCACTGTATATATTGTCCATTTCGAATGTATATGATACAAAAGCTTAGATTCTTTTCTACGTAGTACTTTCATCCCATTCTACCCAGCTTTTTTCGTTCACTTATTCATGCTTTCATTGTATTCCAATCAGACATTCCCAAAATGTGTTACCCATTGAAGGTACACCCGTTCTGCAAATGCATTGATCTTGTCAGGCCTGACTTCCTAAGGCTCATGATCAAATCAAGAATATAAGCCGGGAACTATAGCGGTAAGTTATACTTTTCAAACCATAGAAAAATGTCCATTAAGACCAAGAACCCAATAGGCTTAAGCTTATTTAGGTGTCTATCAAATGAAATTCATTCATTCTATGCAGGACGTCATGAAAGAAGGCATTCTAAAGGTCTATGCTCAATTAATGCCAATAGAACCGTTGGCTCTCAAGAACAAATGATAAGCGAACTTTTGAGAAAAAAGTCATGACACAGGGTTTAACTCAAATCAATTGTTTAAAGTGGAGGTAGATTTCGTTTATGAAAAAAATGTTGAAAATCAAGTTTTGTACTAGAGGAAATCTTACGATTCTTATCTTCGATGAAGGAAAGAGATACTCAAGAACATCCTTGATCAAGGATCTTTCATTTGACGACCGCTTGTAAACTGATATTTGACCAATGCATGTGCTCTTTCCAGTCATTGAATGGGTGCTGGTGGGTTACGAGCCCCCTGACATCTGATCACTCGGATGCGCACGCAACCAACACACCATCAGCCATTTTTTTCACTACTTCAGAACTCGTATTTAAATGCTGCAAATAGTATTACCCGATATTTTTTCGGACGATGGCAGTGTATGCGATGAACCGAATAATAAAACCGGCGTTTTTGGCAAAGGAGACATTGTCAACATCTACCTTATACTAACTAAATTAATCAAATGGAAGGTGAGGACAATTCTGCAATGGTTTAAGTAATGCATTAAAGACAAATATTTATGGTTTTCAACCCTATATTCGGAATGACAGTCTTATTTCTATTGAGGCCTCTATATTTTACTACTTTCTCTCTCTAGACCTCCATTGTTTCTCTATCGAACATTACGCTCATTCTTACTCCAAATATGCTCATTACTTATACCTGCTTTCAATACTCACAACTGAGGAACACGTATTTTATTGCAGTCTTTTTAGAAGGTACGGTAATAAGTGCTTCGTTTTGGATAGATCAGGATAACACGATTCTTGATGTTTGAGCACAATTTTAACGCACAAGGTAGCATCAGGTTTATACAATCATTGCCCCTTTTTTCTAGTGCTTCACATCCTTTTCGATTTGAGAAAGTATACATAATATTGCAGGTCTCCACAAACAATCCTTCTTATGATTTGCCCTGGGAGGCGATGTCTGAACTTTGCTTTCTGCAGATTTCCCCTTCAGAAGGAAAACTCATGTCAATCTAATGCTTAATGTAATGTCGGAGGCAAAATGTCTAGCGGTGACATAATCTAGATTCCGCCTTTCTTTGGGAGATTGGAGTTTAGCTAGGTTTGGTAAATTTTTCTTCTTCGTCCTCTGATACGACATGAACTTCAATTGAAAAAAAAGATGTCAATCATGTGGCTGGGCAGTTCTGCACAGCCCCGAAACCATGTTGTTTCAATTTATTTATTTATTTACTCCCCGCCCTTTTATGTAAATCTCAAAGACTTATTTGGGGGCATAACAGAATTACAAACAACTGTTACAAGAGATAGTACACAACAGTAATGGCGTTTATCGACGACTTTGGTTCTCTGGTAGCTTCTCTGGCACAGCTTTGTCGTACAGGTGGCAGTTCTACCTCAGTTCTACTTCGTAGTGACGCCTCGTCTGTCCTCGACATTGTTAAGGGCAGACAGTCTTCATAACTCTTCCAGAAGTATTTTCAACTATCTAGCGGAGATTCTATTCATTACTTTCCACAGTCCAGCTTGAGACCATGAATCCAGGTATTTACATTGTACCTTGTTTACCAGGCTGTAAGAAGTTGTACTTCTGCTGGCATAATCTAATTTTATACATCCGGTGGGTGATTAGTCCTATCCGGCCGCCCCTCTAATTAGCCCCCAGAGTTGCCCCTGGGGTTACCGGTAGTCACCACGAGGAGGTTGAGAGTAGGATTGACCTCCATCGAAATAATAAAGAAAATATACACCAAGTAATGTTTCTCCTGCCTCGAGCCTGTTGGCTATGTGGCCATATTTATATTAATATCCCGAAATTTGACGACATCAGGCTCCAGACTGACTATTGTAAAGCCTTTATCTAGACAGAGGCGTCTTCTCTGCAAAACTGTCCCGTTACATACTAAGAGCGCTTCCATTCAACCATTTTTTGTATAACAAATGGTTATGTATGATATATAACTAAGCTGATAATCGTCAATGAGCTTCGCTGAATGAGTGGATTTGATAGAAACCGCTTCCTAGTAATTGTGCAGATTATCTCATCGGTGTAGTGCGATGGCATTTATTGCTCAATCAAAAAGAACTGATGAATGTGAAGGGACTATGGTCTCATAAAGAATGGATTTTTGTGTTATTTCAAAAAATAGCTTTCCTATTTGCTTTTCGGATGATATTTTACTATATTGATCCATCAGAAATTCTGAATTACAGTTCACACTTGAAAATGTGGAGATTAAATTAGGGTTCTGATGTTTGCTCCTCATTTACTTCTTCATGCCTTCTACTAAGTATCTTTTGCTGCGGTACTTCCGTGTTTGTTCATATCGATTTATGGTCTAATTTAAATTCGATCAGAATACCAACATTTTACCAGCATTTGGCTATTCCCAACTTCTCTTTTTTTCCCTCTACTTTTTTTCACATTAGAAAAATCTGCGTAGGGCATGCTATTTTAAAAACAGTGATGCTACTATGCAGAAATAACGGGATAGCTGTACAAACCTAAAAAAAGCCTTTAGGAAACACTCGTTCACATTCACTTGCCTGAAATCAATTCCTTGGTAAATTTTTTGCCATTGGGCAACCCTCCCTCTCGGCCCACTGTTTCTCTTGTCGTTCAACGAGGTCGTTATACATCTGGTCAAAATTACTTAACCGGAATGTAGGACAAGATTAATTGCGTGCATAAGCTTGAAATAGTTCGAATCTTGCACGCATGAGCTCGAGTGCGAAATCAGCCTGCCAGTAAAATCGATCGCTGACCGAATCAGTCCAATGGTTTCATTTCATACTATTTTTAGCAACCCCGCAAATCCGTTTTCGCAAAACGAATAGATTTTTTAGGTTCTATGCTGCATCTGATCATTGTTTTCGAAGTTCATCAACCAATAAGCCGAAAATTTATTCAGAATTTACTTAGCGAAAAATAGCATGAATTGAGGTAAATTAAGCGCACGATTTCAAATGACTCAGTTCGTTGTTATAGGTGTTCGGGCTTTGCCGTAAGTTGGATTTCAAGGCTTTTGTAGTCTTTTGCCTTTTAGCATAGCTTTTCGGATGTCGAATTTCAACAGGCTCTCTAATAAATGTGCTTTAACGTCAAGAGTTGGTCCTTATGTTCATTAACTTACTGAGTTGAATTGACGTATGTATTGAATTCAAAAGTAATCTAAAAATACCTTACTTTTAATATTATGTAATGGAAAATTTATAATCGAAACATATTTCGGCACGTTCATCCTGGTGTTTTTTTTCCTGAGTATATGTCATTGCTGTTCTAACCGAATGCATTCCTGTCTACAAGCTTTTGCTTTACTTCGACAGGTTATATTTGAAAAAATGGCGTTTAGTATGGAAAAAATGAAGGAGGCTTTGGATTCATCCGTAAAATCGGATGGTTCTTTGGAGTCCTTGGACATTGAAGGTTATCCTCGAGCTTTTAATTAAGCCTTTCCAGGCATCGCCAAATACATAAAAAGTGGCCAAGCTAAAAACATAATCACTGCTGTTGGTGCTGGAATTTCAACTGGTACTATATTTCTGCAAGTTCTACTGTTTTTTTTTCCAAAGCTGCTGGAATTCCCGACTTCCGAAGCCCCGAAACCGGTCTTTATTATAACCTGGACGAATATGATTTGCTTGATCCAACGGACGCATTTGATATTGAATACTTTGAGGTAAAATGATTACTCATTCTTTCTTTCTCTTTAAAATCTGTTTTTAGGAAAATCCAGAAGTTTTCTTTAAGGTTGCACTTAGTCTTTATCGTCCCGAAGCCAAACCCACCCTTGCGCATTACTTCATCAAACTCTTGAATGAAAAGGGCATTCTTTTGCGAAACTACACGCAGGTATGTACCATGCTTGTTCATTAGTGAACCCGTCAATTCAGAATGCTGACATGTTGGAAAGAATTGCCGGCATTCCGGAAGATAAGTTGATTGAAGCGCATGGCTCATTCAACACTGGACATTGCATTAAATGCAGGGCAAAATATCCTTTTGAATGCTTCAAAAGTAAAAAAATTCATTTCAAGTTCTTACCGTCATGCGCTTTTCTGTCAGGACCTATTTTAGAACGAAAGATTCCCAGGTGCTCTAGGGAAAACTGTGATGGGGTCATTAAACCAGGTAGTTTAGCCACCTTGTGTCCAAATAGATTTCTTTACAGACATTGTTTTCTTTGGAGAGGACCTTCCGAAGAGATTCTATGCTGGGATTAAAAAGGTTAGTTATCTCCCTTTTTCATGAATCTCAGTGCCGCTGAAGATAATTGTTGATCATTTCTCTCATTCACAGCTTTAGAGTAAGGGTTAAATCAATTTTTTTTAATTTGAGTGTCATTTATTCGGTGTGGTTAATTGTTCGTTAATATTCGCTGCTTAGAGTCTGAAGAGTACATAGATTCCATTTACTTTTCAGGACTTTCGAAACTGTGATCTATTAATCATAATGGGTACTTCATTGAAAGTCGCACCTTTCAATCACATCATCGATCATGTGAAAAAATCCGTTCCTCGTCTCCTCATTAATCGAGAACTCAGTGAAAACGCTTTAGCGGTTAGTTTACTTCATTAGACTCTAGTTATAATGCTTTCGAAGTCATTTTTATCTTGGTTTGTTTGTCCAATCTTTAGAAAAGACCGTTGATATGCGGCATGAAAGACAATACAAGGGATGTGTTCTGCAAGGCTGATATTGATGATGGCTGCCTTAAATTGGCTGATTTGCTCGGTTGGAAGGTATGGTTGTTTCACTGTTCAATTATATTCCTTTGCCGTCTTTAGGAGGATCTCTTGCAGATTCAAGACACCAGAAATAAGGAGTTGGAGGAAGAATTTATGAAAAGCTCTAAAAAGTCTTCCTTATCTGATTGAATATCTGACAGGGTTGACTTTTCATTTTGCCTTTCGAAAATTTTGTATTTTAACGATTGCTTACTCTCTGATATTAAGTCTGGCCTGCTGTCTGTTATAAAGACTGCGGAAGGGTAGAAAAGTGAAGCCAGTATAACTGGAAATGGGTCGAAAATATGCATGGTGGTGAATCAGGGCGAAGAGATTGGGTGTACTGGTGAGGTGTGGGTTGAACGATTGCAGCTTAACCAACTCATAGCGGCATTTTGGTTGGCGCTTTAAATTGTTTTCCGAGAGGTTTGTATATTTCAGATAATATAATATTGTTAGGCGAAATTCCATCAGGTCAGCGCTTAATTTGGGAGCCCAAAGTTGGTAGTTATTAGACCTCAGCGATTACTTATATTACTAACCTAAAAAAATATATCTAGCTGGTGCTAGAGTAGCGATAGGATTTCAAAATTTATTGTTTGGTGATAAGGGACGATAAGTGCTTGAGGTACGAATATAAGATTCTTCATAGGGGCATTGTTGGACTTAAAAATGAACTCGGTAGTCTATGGCATGGAGTTGAAGCAGACCTCTGTTCTTACTGCCTCAGAAAAGACCTGTAGGTGTTGTCAAAGTGGTCGTGAATCTGTATTAAATTATAAAATGAAATATTGGCAAGTATTAAAAGGCGCTGATATATACTACTTCACTCTTGCTCATTGTAAGAGGAATTATTATAAATCACTACCAAAGCTACCAACAAAATTAATGCAATCGAAAACATTAGTACTATCAGTCACAAGCACTGAGGATCAGATTAATCCGATTTCATCAGCTCTATTTAGAAAGAACACTTCCTGCTCGGCTAACAATTTAGTTTAGCTGTAGCTCATCAGTTCTTTTTTTGTTCTATTAGTGAGAGAATAATGGTTTGCTTAAAATAAAACTCTTGAGATAGATTCAAGTTTGACTTATATTAAAACCATTTCTAAAACACTTCAGAAAGGCTTTGCATCAATAATAAATAACACGAAAAAATTGAAGTCCCTTCGTTTGTTCAAGGGGTTCCTTGTACTTCGACTAATCGTCTGATAATTTATCATCTATTAAAGCAATACATAATTCACGTACGGATATCGCTCCAAAATATTCAGCCTTGTTAAGCTTATTTCATGCAATTCATGCGTTGTATGAAGTCGAAAGAATATCGCATGGAGAGAATTACCAATAATAAGACTTGTCGGTTGAAAATCAACTCAGATAGTAGGGACGCTTTATGATAGCTACACTTTGTGATCCTCAAGTTAAATGCCAACAGGAAGAGCTGTCTAAGAGAGATTCTACAATCTACTTCTTTTTTTTTAAGATGGATTCATTTCCCTGCCTTCCATGGAAAATCTAACATTGAATCGAATGAAAAATATTCTTAATATTTATTAAAAGTAATAATTTCAAGAAAACTTAATAATATCCGTTTATTATGCAGATAGATATGAAGTATAACTAACTCCATGCTTTAAATTTCGCTTAGATTGTGTCAAACAAGGGCCTCGTTTTGAGCGCATAGCCGCAGATTTGCTACTGCTGCACAAACATAATTATAAGTTAAAAAGAAACAAATTTATTGATTACTAAATTCATTTCATTCTTAAAAGAGGTGCGCTCGTTAAATATCTTACTTTGTTATAACAGTTTAGATTATCCGAAAGCCTCACTTAAGATTAAGATGTTTCATTGGTTATCATTTAACCTTGGGCACCGGTAATTTGGTCAATTTTTAGTTCTTGACAGTGCTGAGGAATTTAGGCTTCTGGTGGGTTTAGTATACGAATAGCGGTACAAACCTGGGTTTCATGCAAATTAATTGTTGATTTTTCTGCAAATCCTTTATGTGGTTCGTTAAACGTTGTTATGTTTTGTGAGGGCAGTTCTCGTGTTGTTATTCCTATACTTTCGGTTAAGATATAGCGGCTACTGGTTATTATTAGGTTCTTTTGCTATCTGTAAAACGCCAGTTTGATCATGGATGCGATAAGGAGAGTCTTCGGTCTATCACCGTCGAGTTGCGTTTTGGAGTCCCTTGACCTTGAAGGTGTTGCTAAGCTAATCAAAGATGGCAAAGTCAAGAATATAATCACTGCTGTTGGGGCTGGTATATCGACCTGTGAGCGTTTGCAAGTTTTACTAGTGGACTATTCAAATCGCGAAACAATGCACCATTGCGTTTCTGTTTTTAAGCCGCTGGGATTCCCGATTTTCGAAGTCCAAATACCGGAATCTACGACAACTTAGAAGAGTATGACTTACCCAGTCCATCGTCTGTCTTTGACATAAGTTATTTCGAAGTGAGTCTCTTGCACGTTTCTGATAGTTACTCAATTTCAGCGAAATCCCAGACCTTTCTTCGAAGTTGTCCGTCGACTTTACCGACCGTACGCTAAGGTTTGTCTATCTAATTCTAACTATCTTTCTAGCCCACAGTGGCACATTATTTTATCAGACTGTTGGCCGAGAAGGGCCTGCTTTTGCGACATTATACTCAAGTACTTACCTTTCTACTATTTATCTGAGGATGTTTTTTAGAATGTAGACCAGCTGGAGCGTATATCGGGACTCTCAGAGGATAAAATGATTGAAGCCCATGGTTCATTCCATACCGGCCATTGCCTTAGCTGTCATAAAGAGTATCCATTTGAGTTTTTCAAAACTCGAATACTAGGTAAAGAAGTTCCTAAATGTGAGATACCGAGTTGTAATGGGGTCGTAAAACCAGGTTTGTTGCTTGTTTTCCTCCTATTTTTCTAGATGTCGTGTTATTCGGAGAGGGTCTACCATCCAAGTTTACCCGTGGTATTGAGAAAGTGAGTCGTCTACTGATAATATTAAAGTAGTGCTGTAATGCTGATGCTTTATTTATCTTTTCCCAACAGGACTTTCCAAAATGTGATCTGTTAATCATAATGGGCACTTCATTACACGTTCTTCCTTTCTGTGGTATCGTTAACTGCACAAGAAAGGGTGTACCTCGACTTTACATCAATCGTGAATATACTTCTGGCTTAACATCGGTGAGTGGGTATGTTAGTAGTGTCGGCCTGATGGTATTTCGCCTAACGGCCTTGAAGAGAATCCTGGTTAGCTGAACGACCTATTTAGCCATGTGTCAGTGAGTGCTGTTTTCGTTTTTTATCGTTCATTGGGAAGCGATTTTTTTTCAGATTTTGAATATTAAAACGTTAAAAAAATAGCTCAGTAAAGTGTTCAGTTTTACGTACAAAACCTGGAAATGCGGTATTCTCAGTATCCCCTGATGATTGATGTCCCTTAATTTTGAAATCGATTTGACTGTTTAGTATCGATTGACTTTCATTAATTTTCCGAGAGTGATTTTTAAATATATGTGCATTTCATGTGGCTCACTGCGTTGTACAATCGTCAAAAAATTAAGGGAAGCTGAATTAACTCCTGAGTCCCTGACCGCGCAGCTGTACATCTAGTTATCGCCTACGCGTCTGACTCATCATATGACATGGCCTCGATATCCATCAGCACACACGACGATTGGGATGATCAGCCTCTCCATCTTCAAGATAGGTAGGCAGTTCTCGATGTTGTTATTACTCGCTCTTCTCTTGATCGAGCGGCCTGAGAAACGAACTAAAAGTGGGCTTTCCCATGAAGAATCTTTGAGATATGCGCCATTGTGAGTGATTTACTCCGATGCGTTTGTGTTTGCTTTATTTTTGACTCGTTTCTCATACATTTAATTGTTTTTCGCCGAACAAATAAGGGTTTGCCTTTCCGAAAAGTGTTATTTCATGTACAGATCTGTCGTCTTGATCTCAACAGGCGGTATGATTCGTTTTCTGTTAACATATTAATCTTTCACTTCAGAAAGACTGTGTTGTAAGCCTAATGCATTTTAAAGGAGAGGATATTGTCAAGGATAACTGCAACCATAAGCCAGAGCTGGAAGAACTCATCGTAAGGAGTGTCATTTAGGGAGACAAAGGGGACGCAGGCTAGTTTCGATTGAGAAAAAGAAAGGGAAAAATCTCTGAATTTATGGATTCGTCTCGGTTGAGCTGCTTATTTGATAGGTCAGATTTAGAGGGAAACCTAGTTCTTTGCTACTTCAAAATCGAGCAGTGCAGTGGTGAATGTTTTGACTGTTGGACTCCGGCTGTGCCGTCTGAATAGGTATAGCATACGTTCGGCAGATAGTGTCAGGTGTCTGCATCTTTTGGTTGAATAGAAATTCGATTAGATGGGGGAGCTATTCGATCATGCGGAACTTAACTAATCGGAGTGGTTTCTTCCTTCACTTCACCGCTTTTATCTGTATTTCGTTAGGCATGTCTTCTAAGACGGAATGAAGTCCTGATTGAATAATGTGGAAGTTGCTTTCAGCTGATAAAATCAAAACTTAAACCCTACCATAGAACTAGAGCGATTTGAGTTTAGCGAGTTTATAATTAAACTGGGCTGTTACCTTTCTTTGATGATTACGGCTGCTATCCAAGTGGGATGCTTTCAATAGCCCATGGGAAATAATATGATTTTGAGCCCCCGAACATCTTGAGTATCTCCCATAATGGCTAAATTATTGCCCTTACTAATATTAACTCAGTCTTCTCCGGAGAAAGGTGTCCAACTCTTGGGTGTTTCTCCGATTAAGGACCTCCCCTTTGGTCATATCTTTGTGGGTGGTCATTTCAACCACTGAAGGCAGCCATGTCAGGAGATCGCTTGGACGTGTGTGCGGTCGATGTATACAAGTTTTCTTAGAAGCCAGTTGTTACCAATACCGAAAAATCATCAAAAATATCTGGTCACTATTTCGACAAGAAATACTTCCAGTGAAGCCTTTACCATGGAAAGCATAATTTTCATTACTTGGGGAGTGCTAGATAAATTTTCATTGCTACCTTAAACTTGATTGTCATATCGTGCAAGTTGGGGTCAGTCTGAGTTCCGTTTATTTTCCAGGGTTTCGTATCGTTCATAATGAAGTGGATGGTTGCGGGATTGAAAAGCAGGCCACTTCAGTGGGGAAACCCTGGAAACAGGACGGATGTCTTTGTCAAAGGTGACTCAGACGCAATATGTCTCCGGTTCGCTGAACTCCTCGGATGGAAGGTATCTTTGTGGCGCTGTTTGTTTACTCTTCTCTACTTATAGAATGACCTTCTAACAATTCAGTCAACTAGGAATGCTGAGTTGGATCAGGAATTCGAAGCAGAAAAACTAAAATCATCTCACTGATTCTTATCGCCTTTCGTGTCAGGTTCTTTGTTTCCTATTCTTTAACTTTGGAAATACATCCTTCATTTTCAGCTATAAAACCTGGGAGTATCATTCTTAGTGTTTTAAAGCTGTCTGACATGGATGATTTGGTTTGCAAATGGATAAAACATATTAAATGAACTGCAGCTGTGGCCCTATTTCAATTGCTAAGCGCAATGTGCAGCATCTCACTGGCTAAGCTTGCCGCTCAAAGGGATGATCGATAGGCGTTAATTTCTTCTCGCAGTTTTGTTAGGGCCGTTTTTGAACTAGAACATGGGCTGTCTTGAGAATGAAAAAAATGCAAACGGTGTTCATTTATTCACGTAATTATTTCAGTGCGGTGAAGGTGGGATTGAAAAAACATTTGAGAATCGCCAGTCAATGGAGCTCTTGAAGTGGATGCAACTCAAATTCCTCGAGTGCTCTATTGATCGCCAACTTGGCTTAATTAGGGTATGAGATGATAATCAGTGGAACTGTCTTTAGTTTACTCGAATCAATTGCATTTCGGTTCCAACGCTGATTGGCTATGTTTTTAGTTTTGAAAGGAGAATATGGAATAATTTTAAAAACAGGGGGAGGGTCCTCAGGCTTTCAGATTGGCTGACGGTTCCTTCTTTCTCTAGTCCATCAACTCCAAAAGGGATTCAGAAATCACGCACCGGCGTTCCTTAGTTCACCGAACAAGTAAACACAAATTAAATAACTTAATTGCTGTTGTTTTCGACCAAGTTGGGCCGAAAATCGGGGGTTGGAAGACGCACCACTGACGAATCAAACTACTTTGTTTACGTTTTGAACCATCTACTCGGTTTCGCCGACTGCCATGAGGTGCGATAACCAGTTTCACCTTTTTCGGGGCTGAAATTGCTGGCCTCGTCTATAAAGTGAGATTGTAAATCTGGGGATTTGAAAGCCAGAGCAGTCGTGCGTCGAGGCATTTCTCAAGCGGTCCCACGACGACCACCCCGACCTTAAAAAAGAGAGAATATCAATGAGAGAGCTTTCGATCGATGTAATTTGGTTCTTGTCCGATCTGTAGTGTGCAATCGCACTATTGCATCTACATCGAGGCGTGTGAGTCACACCACTGCGAGTTGACATTGGTTGAGCTGCGGTGGGCGGCGTTGAAACTGCCGCCTGTAGAACATGTTTGAAGTCCAACCTTCAGAATCAACAGACACGGCTTGGTGTTGATCGGATCGCGACAATCGCCTTCATCCGTGGATTCGATAATGCAATTAAAACACATTTAAAAGACAATGAATTGAATGCCTGGTCACCACAATCTTAAATACTGAAAGCTTCTGCTTCATTAAACAATCGCTTGTGCTGCATAAGGCTGGAATGTGGAAAACAACTTTGCATCTATATTACTTACTTACTCCCCGCCCTTTTGTGTAAATCTCAAAGACTTATTTGGGGGCATAACAGAATTACAAACAACTGTTACAAGAGATAGTACACAACAGTAATGGCGTTTATCGACGACTTTGGTTCTCTGGTAGCTTCTCTGGCACAGCTTTGTCGTACAGGTGGCAGTTCTACCTCAGTTCTACTTCGTAGTGACGCCTCGTCTGTCCTCGACATTGTTAAGGGCAGACAATCTTCATACCTCTTCCAGAAGTCTTTTCAACTTTCTGGCGGAGATTCTATTCATTACTTTCCACAGTCCAGCTTAAGACCATGAATCCAGGTATTTACATCGTACCTTGCTTACCAGGCTGTACAAAGTTGTACTTCTTTTGGCACAATCTAATTCTATACGTCCGGTGGATGACTAGACCTATCCAGCCGCCCCTCTCATTAGCTCCCAGAGTTGCCCCTGGGATTACCGGTAGTCACCACGAGGAGGTCGGGAGCAGGTTTGACCACCTTCATTTATATTAAATTTCGTAACACCCACTGGTGCAAACACGCAGAGAAAATAGCTATGCAGTAATTGCGAATGTTCTTTAAGAGTGGTAAAATAAATTTTCAATATTTATTTAGTTTGAACAGGTTCCCAACATAGTCTATGAAACAGCCCAGTCAACGGTAGGTATTTCAGTTTAAGCTCCAGAATTTCACGCAGCCCTTTAAAATTAAAAGCCACCTGAAACAGATCGGAACGTTTTCAGCGTTAACGAAATTCGTTGGACCTGTTTCGGTTGTCTTAAACAAATACAAATTTAACAAAAAGGAGCCTTAATACAACAGCTAGCTCCATAGAAAGGTAATAGACAAGACAGGATAATCATATATGCACCTGGCTCTGCCACGCTTCCTCAAGCTAATATCGAAGGGAAAATCCCCGTTGCGACATGTTAAGCATACCCACAACATACCAGCTGTTAAAAACGTGAGCGTAAGCGCCTATGGGCCTCGAAACAGGCGCATTTCTGCAAGTCCGCGTAAGCCAATGAGATTTCTGCTTAGGGACGTATAGAGGGTATAAGCTACTTATAGTAGTATGCGATGCACAAAATTAAATATTAAAAGTGCAATATTTAGCAAATACATGATCTTTTTTGCATGGAGATAATATTTGTAAACGTATTTATTGAAAATTTTTGAGGCACTTGCATGATTCTTTGAGATATTTACAGTTGTTATTGATTTATTATAACGAATGGTGAACGGCCATTGCGAGACTAGTCAGCTTTATTGACCGGTTAAATCGATGAAGTGTTTTGTCGCGTTAGTTCCATGGGTACGTCGTATTATTGACAAATTATTGATTAATTGGGTTTTGTATTAAATCAGTAATTTTAATAGTTTTAACATGGATAATCGGCACCTGCCTAATAATCACAATGAATTGATGCCTAACGGACGTAATTCAATGCCGGTTTCCCCACATAAAGAAAATACACTGGAATCCATTTTCGTCGCCGATTCTCGGGCTAACCCAACGATTATTTCCAGTCCGATGAACGTGAAAATCCCCACTGACACATTGAAAATGGAACCCGTACTTGAAGCCCATCTAGCAGGGCTACAAACATCTGCTTGTGGACCCGTTACTCTCGCCTCCCTCCCCATCAGTGGTCTCAGTTCTGGTGACAAAATCAATGTTCAAGTCGGTGAATTGGAGAATATTCCAATTTTGAATGCTATTGATGGTAGAGCTGTTGATTTACAACCTCTTGCCGCCAATAATCAATCAATTCCGGGCGTCCAGATGGTTAAACTCACCTTCATCAACTGTGGTGATCAACAAACCATTCTGCTTACAACTCCTTCAGGACCTCTGAGTGGTTGGGATCAAACCAACGAAGGTCTTACCATCACTATCCCTGAGAATCTCCTCGTTGGTAATGACCTCAATCTCACCGGACTCTCCGCACTTCCAACCGCCAGCATTTCTCAGCCGCAGCCTCCCCAACTGGAACAAGATCCCTCATCGATTTCTGATAAAGTCAGTTTTGCCACTATCAATCCCCTACCTCCAATCACATCGGTTTCCGACAAACTCTACGCTCCAAAAGTTCCTACTAGTGCTCCGTCAATGGTCGATGCTAATGAGAACTACGGTCTCCCAGAGATTGTTCCCCTCCTCACCACCAGCAATGGTGATAAGGCAAAGTTAGAGAAGGGAGCTCCAGGTTCAAGCGTTTTCCAGACAAATGCTGGAGATTTCTTCTCAAACCCTATTCCTATTACCCTAAGTATTCCTGCAGAATCCTCCGTATCCTTAATGGACTACTCAACACCCGAGTTAAAGATCGCTAGACCTATCAGTCCAGGTAACAAGATCAAATTTATTTCAACACCATTTGCCTAGATGATCCGAGTCCCAGCAATAATGCCGATAACCTCAGTGATGCCGATCGGGACACCGTGAGTCCTGGTATCGACTGTGCAGAAATTAATACAAGAGTAAATCCCAATTTGTTTTCTCTAATCACAGCATGTCCTGTAGGAGCTTGCACTTCAGATTAGTAATGAACTGAAACGACACAGCATTCCTCAAGCCGTGTTCGCCCAAAAGATCCTTCACAGGAGTCAGGGCACTCTTTCTGATCTTTTGCGTAATCCCAAACCCTGGAGTAAGCTCAAGTCCGGTCGGGAGACTTTCAAGCGAATGTGGAAGTGGTTACATGAACCGCAACAGCAAAGAATGGCTGAATTAAAAGCTGCAAGTAGGCAGTTTCTTCTTTTTTTTCTAACACCCTCCATTTAGCCACGGAATCGGACATTTACCCTCCAAAACGCAAGTCCTCCGACATGAAACCTGGTGAAGAAAAGTCTGTAAAGCGTCCTCGTCTTGTCTTCACGGATATTCAGCGCCGAACACTCCACGCAATCTTCAGGGAAACTAAAAGACCCAGCAAAGAAATGCAAGTCACTATTGCTCAACAGCTGGATCTAGAAGTCTCTACGGTGGCGAATTTTTTCATGAATGCTCGAAGACGTTCTGTTGATAAATGGCAGGATGATAATGAATTTCGGCAGAATGATTCTCCCTCTCCTTCTCGAAGTATAGATGCTGGCCCATCGTCTCCCGTACAGCCTACTCAAGCTCCGCCTTCGACAGGTCCTCATCCTTCCAATCTCCAAAACATCTCTTTATCTTCCTCCTCTTCCATCGACCCACTTTTGGCTTCGCAAGTTCTTCAATCCGACAGTCTCTCGGAAAATCCTCTCCTCTCATCTACGAATCCAACGAATGTTGATTTTACTGACTCCCCACCTCCCAGTCTCACTCCGGATACTGTAGTAACTAGCAGTCTAGCTCTTTCAGGAAGTGATCTCCCTACACAAGTTCCAGTTTCTGGTGGAATTCTTGTTACAACCTCTGCTCCTGCGGATACTAACACCACCAACACGGTTCCACAACTGTTGACCCATTCAGTTCAGTTACTTCCGGGTGGACAGAACGCGATTCTCATTAATACTCCTCTGGATACCTCGGAGGTTGGAGGTCGTGGTGTGAGAGATGATACAAGTTCTGCTGCTACATGTCTTATCTCTGGCCTTCCAGTCTCATTGGATTCACTCTTCCCAGCCACTTCCACCACAGTTGCCGGTGGTCCAAGTATCTTTCGAACTGAACCGCCGTCAGATCCTCCAAACCCTGGTCCGGTCCTTCCTTCCGCGTCCACTTTAATAGGTCACGATAGAGGGATAGTATCGACTGCAGTTCCGGGAACTTCTACAAGTAGTGTTCCTCCTCTTCGGCGCATTAAGCAAGAGGGTCCACTCACTCCTGGTCCCCCAACCCACGTAGTGATTCCGATTAATCCGAAAAAGTAGAAGCTTCGTCCCCCTCACCCGCCCCCTCGTTGTCTCCTCGCTTTCTGATATCAACCATGTCGAGATAGTCTCTATTTATTTGCGTCCAAATGCCGGCGCACTGTCATCGACGTATGTGCAATAAATATTACCCTTTTCTCTACTCAGAGAAAGCTTGCTTGTTTATCGACCCTTCCGCTCCCTTGTACAGTTATAGGGTCTAAGTGACTTGTAAACAGACATTGTCAAACCCTCTTTCTTCGCCCATTCCTTCTCAACCAGAACTGCAGCCGTCAGTTCTGCTGGTTTTAAATGTATTCTGCCTTTATATTAGTATTCTGAGTTGCTTCTTGCAGGAAAACGTGTATATTCTCACCGAATCTTTTCTTCCTCTTTTGTTTTTCATGTAGCAATGTTGCTGCTGATTTTCCCAGCCGCATTATGCTCACTCTTCCCTCGTATTGCGTTCTCTGTCTCTCCTTCACAAGTATTGACGTACAACAGCAGTTATACCGACAATGCGCTGACGATACCTTGTCTTGGCATGGACTCTGTCTCTCTTCTTTCATTAATTTCAATTCGTGCTTGTTTTGTCTTATAACGAAACAAAGAAAAGGATGTCCTAGTTCATTCACCTACCTCTCAGTGAGGCCTCTTTTCATAGCTCTAGGATGCTCTGGTTGGGGTCTTTAGTGCTTTCGGTTTATTAAGCTGCCCTTGAAACCTGTACTGATGCCAATATGTGGCCCTGTAGTAGTCCTCTCGGTCGGTCTTGCGTCGAGAACGAGTCTTCGGCTTGATTCTGCTATTTGAGCATTCTATTCTCCAATTTGTCCGTTGTGAACTTGGATGAACTGCAGACAGTGTTGACATTCCGCGGGTTGGAGATACGGTTCATTGACTTGTTACCTTTTCGGCCCCATAAACTTATTCATCCCAGGAGCTGGTGTTTTTTTTTAGTAGTAGAGTGTTCAGAAACGGTTGGTTCTCCGGCCCTGCTCCCGTGAATAGTCTGCTTGAGGAGCGTGTGAATTGCCGAGTCAAAACTGATCTCTACTCGCATAGCTTGCTAGGTCGGCGCTTAACAAACGAGTAATGCGTTTAGTGCTAAGGCCTTCACCTTGCGCGCTGCAGCTCGCGTTAGCTCGCAATACTTGTTTATCAATCGATGAAAATGCGGCCTCTATGTGTGTGCGCAATTTCGAAATATGTGACGGAGTACCCGTTGATTTTTGATGGCTACGCCGACCACCCACACAGATTTATACAAGGTTTTCTCCAGTCAGGTACCAACACTGTCGTCCTTCATTAACCTTAAAGCACTCTTTCCAAAAATTACTCTGAATGGCAGATTTTTTTCATCAAAAGACAAAATTGACCGAGGTTGTTACAAGAATAAGCAATCGGCATTGGCTTTAAAATCGACTTAATCTAAAAAAACCAGCATTCTAGTTTGGGTCGACTCGGTTAAATAACCGATCCTAGAATGAGCTTGATCAGCGAGCATATCAGAAATGGGTTTTACGATAACCTTTTTAATGCTGTGTTGAGAAGACCTTAAACTTTGAGCAATAGTTAACCGTTAACCCACATAATAGTTTGTACTTCGGAGGATTTGAAAAGTGGTTTATACGAGTTTACGATGTGGAGAGACACTGCCGAACTGTACAGAGGTTATATAAGCGATAGTTGACCTGAGCCTAAAATGAGGAAGATTATGCCTTCGAACTCATGCATTGGTGAGAGAGAAAAGGTGCCCTAGTGTCATTTTAATTATGGAACTCCCATTAAGCCAGCTCATCGCAAGTTGACGAGTTTTGAAAATGTGTCATTTGATGAATCAAGTGCGTATGCGACCGGTATGCTACAAGCGGGAAAACCAGGGTCTTTTAACACCTAAACAACACCAGTAACTTAATTAGAATCATTTGGCAAATTATTTGAAAGAGGACTCCGAATCAGTTCCACATCCACTGGGATATTTAAGATATCGATCCTTCCAATTATTTATTGATCATAAATCAGAGCCGTGTTTTGGTGACATCGGAGACTTTATTAATTATAAATCAAATTCGTGATTCTGGTAAAAAATCTGCTTTCTAATTTGGCATGAACTTCGGGTAATATTGTGGACAGTGTATTTAAGATAGTGGCACATCGACTCACACGGAAAAAAATAAGCATTTCCACCACCAGCCTCTTCCAGCACAAAAGAAAGGTTTGCTTAATTACTTTATTACTAATCGTAGGAAATAGCAATCGCTGGAAACAAGATCCGCGAAAAATTAAACAGCTCCATTTTGTTCATAAAACTACTGAAATGTTCCATGTTAAGTACGATCGTTTTCTTTAAAGCAAAAGCTCAAAAAGGGTGAATCAAGTAGGGCAATATTTGCTGCATGGTCTTCAATAAAACTTGCTCCAGAGCCCTATTTTAGTTCACTTGCTAACTTAAATACTGAGGCTGGGCGTTTTGAGTAAATGGGACTCACAATAATCTCAGAGGCAGCGGAACCCAAAATCAACCATAGGAACAGTCATCACAGCGGCAGTAAACTGCGTCATAAAACTCAGTGCTGACTAAGCCGGACGCATACCAATGCGCTAGACAGCCATCTTACCAGGCAAACCAGTAGTTGTGTAAATCAGACCGGCATGGGATTCGTGTGTGCCACTGTGGGTCATCCACTGCAGAAGAGTGAGTCATCACACTTGTATACACGCGCCCAGAACATAAACCGCTGGGCTCCCACGTTTACCTGAATGAAATTGTTTAGAAAGAGATATTTTGTACAAAATATTTCGCCCTCTTTGGTCTTGGAAATATAAGGTGAGCATACTACCATCGCAATCACAACCACAGGATTTGTTTGACGTTCAGTCAGGCCCTAAATATTTCCTTAAAAAGAACTTTCCAGTCGACCTTTGGTTTCTAGTCTTTTCAAAAACTGGATAAACTTCGACAGGCTTTAAATCCATACTACGTGATGGGAGAGACCTCTAAGCCACTAACCAAATAATGCTTACTGGATTCCAAAAATTAAACAGCTCAGAAAGTGCTCTGTGCATCTGTAAGTCAAAAACAGATACATCATTTGATTCCGTTATATTTTCCTTCTTCATAAAAGCAGGCTAAAGTGAGTGGACTATATATCTTGACGAAACAGTCAGTTAAAATCTTTTCCTCCTTTTTAAAAGAGCATCAGAGGCGAAGTAAATCGGCCTACTTGGTTCCCTCAGTGCCTCTGCGATTTCCAACTTTGGCATTAAGGCAATTTCGTCATTCAAATTGGAACCATTTCATCTTAAAAATTGTCCTCCATAACTTTTCATTCAGTCGTGATTACTAAAGTAGCATTGAGCGTGACTTTTTTCACAAGATTAGCGGCTGAGTCATGCGATGTGATAATTTTGCATTTAAGTATTGATTTATTGAAGGATTGCACTGGCAAAGAGGCCGTAGCCAAATCTATATTCAACTAATTATTCACAAAATCAGTTTATTGGTCGGCTGCACTAGTGAAGGGCTCTTAACCAAGCTGGCCAGACAGAAACTAGCCTGACGTATTGATCTGATTTATCGATTAAATGGGAAAACATAAATCGTGCATTATTCAGAATGGAGACCAAAACAAATCTCGCCTTGGCAGGAGGGATAAAGGCGAGTATTAAAGTGACTCTTCAAACGATAAGTAATGCACCTCCATTTAGCCATTACTAGAAAAAAGAAATTGAAGGTTCAAGAATTTTGAGTTTCAACTTTTGATCCTGCATGGACGTAAATCAAGAGAACATCAAAAGTTGAAGAGTATACTAGTTCACATTCTTAAAAGAAAAAAGTCAATTTTTTTTCTTAAAGGGATATTAATGATACTTCAATGTAAAATGTATTTAAAATAGCTATTGTCGACAACGACAGCACATGGGTTTTTCTGTCTTTTCCTTATCCTGCTTTATTTTTAGTTTTTTTGCCTCCTTTTCATATTGACGTCTCGACAGCATAATGACCTTTTTATTCCCTTCTGGAGGCAACATATCTACCGCTTCGAAAAGCACCTCATACTTATGATACAAATGATCGTACTCATTTTTCAACCTCGGTATTGCTCCTTGATAATCGGCGATGCATTCACGATAATCACAGTTTAGACAAAGGCACTCCTTATAGGCATATATATAAGTCAAAAATCGATTCCAGATAGATGACTTCCTCAGCTCCAAAGCAAGACGTTTCCTGAGTATTTCAAGTCGGAAGATCTCTGCTTCCTCGTTAGATTTCCGGCAAAAGTCAAGATTCACTGCTATCTCGTCAAGAGTGGAAGTCTCTGGAGGAGTTACTCTAATTCGATTGGGGTCGATAACGGTTGGCAACCAGCTCTTCTGTGGCGGTGGCTGTTGTTGTGAGTACAAAATTTTCGTCATACTGTGCTGCTTCACAACCTTATCACCTCCACACTCCACTCTGGTCAACGGAAAGGTCCAGGATGCAGCATAGAGATTTGTAAAATCACGATGAAGTTCAACATATTCCTCATAGAGTTTGTCGAATGCTGTGATTATGGGTTTGAGGTATAGAGAATAGGAGCATATGGCTCCACAACGGCAGGGAAATGAGAGCTTAGTGTTATGCAACATGGCCCGCTTGTTATTGCGCTCCTCGATAACTACCTCTGAAACCACCTTATCAACTGCTTGACGAAAGAGTTCATCTTTACTTGCACAGGGATTCTCATGATTAGAAAGACGGGATAATTCTTTCAACTAGTTTAAAGGGAATGGAGGAGATTAGAACACATTTGTACGCAGTGAAACAATTCTTTATCAACATACTTAAACTTACAGCCATGCTTAGCATGCCTTTCAAGTGTGTAAATAGTATCAAGCATAGGTCAAGACTGGTAGAGTTAATAATTTCTTTTCAGATAAAATGACATTCTTGCTACCGGTTTAACTAGGACGATTTGAACTCTAGGTATCTTTGTAAAAACCAGTGAAAACCAGCTCACAGCTTCGACTACTGGCTGCTCATTAGCCTCATAGAAAAGAGCCACAATAACTAACTTTCAGGTGGTGAAGGCAAATGTCTCACTTCTAGGAACTGACTAGCGTCAGAAAAATCCGAAAAGTAAATGCGAGGGAAATGGCAAGATCATTACTATGTAGGTTTCCATTGTATAAGCAAATAAACAATCAAAAAAATTCATTAAAAGTATAACTTTCAATGCCTGAACCTCTTCCTGTTCCAAATGAAAAGCTGTGCCAGGGTCAGCGGTTTTCGTAGTTGATAAAAGCGAGCCTACTAGATTGTCCTAGCATTCCTTCAACAAAACGACTGGAATCTAATTACTAGCCAGCACACAGTCTGACTGAATGTGGTCTGGCCCCAAAGAAAGAAAGAAATGATTCAACTGTCTTAAGCCCCCCAGCTAAGCTGTTCTGCTCAGTGATTAAACAGGTTGATGCAATTTCAAACAAATATGAGGATGAATGAGTGATAGAAGGAACTAAAGATCAACTCAAGTTAACCCGACCCAATTCATCCTCGATAGCTTTTTCGCTCTACTTTGGTAGAGTAAGCCGTGCTAGGTTACCAGTTACAAAAATACTCCGAAAAAAGATCACACATACTCAAGGACGCATCAATTCGGTCTCCTCCTATACATAGGATTTGGTAAATTACAGTCCAAAATATGAGCCTTAGCTAATTACCGAGCAGGATTGTAATGCATTAAACAACTCCATTTGCGGGACTGAGATAATATTCGCATTGCTGAGAGAGAAATTTCCAAAAAAGGGGGTATAGGAACTAAACAAGGGAAGAATTTGAAAGAGTAGAGAAAAATTTGGGCCAAAACGTACGATAATGGCTCTAGCTTGTGCATTACTTTTCTCTATCCTGGTTCTGTCTTAAAATTCAAGGATAAAAGCAATGGCAGGTCACATCAATCGCTGTGGCTACATGGTCGACCTCAAGGCCACACAGAAAGAAGGTTAATCAGGCAGTCAAATGCATAGCAAAATAGCTAGGCCGACCGTGTCAATCGCACGGGAATTTGAATAGAAGAAATCGAGCAGTGGATACACTAAAATACTCAATAACTGGATATTATTGTACTTTAAATGAATACCCAGCCCGCACAGTAGTCTGCCAAAGTTAGGCACATAATCCAGAGCAAACACAGTTTCACAAATAAATGCAGCTACGGAATGTTAATGAAAAAGAATGCTTACGTGAGCATCAGAAGCTGAACATTAAATACTTGTATAAACCGATGTGCTGCAATGCACGCGAAATAAGCCTGATGTGGCCTAATCGCTACATGAATCATTACCCTTGTTAATATGTTCCAGAGGCCGAAAAAATATGAACCAAAAGAAATGTTTCTGCTCTTAACATTTTTCAAATTTTGGACTCGCCAACAGGGACATTGCGCAGGAAGATTCTCTGCAGGGTACCGTGGACTCGAGGAGACCCTTTTGAAATAAATAAGGAAAGTAAAGCTAATCGATTGCACTGTTCTGGATTGCGTTGAGAGATGTTTTTTGTGTGTGTTCTCTGCACATGGTTCCGACTTCTTAGTTATGACCACTCGGGCTAACTTATAATCAAAATGCACCTCTTGCTTGCACTCCTAAGGCGGCATTAATATGATACAGAATATTCCCTGATATTCAATAAATTTCACGAGAGAGCAAGAGAGCTACGCGATTCTGCTATTATCTATAGCGCTCTTACGTCAGAGAGGATTAAAAAACGGTAGGTCCTTATTGACTAAAAATAGCAAAAACCATGGGGGTAAAGGAGAAACTCGGAAATAGAGACCAAATATTTTGCAACTGCTCATGACTTCCCTAACTTTCCTCTCTCTTATCCTAATCCAAAAATACTTCTACCAAACCATTGTGTTATTCACATTTCCATCGAAGACTACACGTTGCAAAGCTTTGTTCAATGAAGCATTGGGAAAAGCCAAAAAATCTGGTGCCATAGTTTTGCCACTTCTTCGCGAACTCTGTCGGCAATAGACTAAATTCTACCTTGAAGAGATTTTTCTGATAACATTTTCGAGGTAAACGCTTACTATAGAGGAAGTGGAATTGTTCCTTACATGTTTTCAGATCCTCAGACCTTAAGATCCGTCAAGTAAGATCTATGAGAATTTCCACTATATTTCAAAATTGGGGTTACCACCACGTAGAGAAAAATGCAATAGTTTTCTGCACCAACGGGCTTGAGGTCATATCAGGCATTCTGTCTGTGCGCAGTAGGTTTTCCACTAAAGATGCTGAAGTTTTCACTATGACCAGGTCAAAAACAAGGCCTACTCTGATCAAGGGCTACGGTCTTGGACGACCCAAAAGAATCTAATATTGGCTTAAGTTGAAGAAAGGGGGGATGAGCAAAAGTTCTCCAATCACAGAGACACTGAATCCTCGAGCAGAGTATCAGTTTATGTTGTGTACAGATGGGGATGTGATAGCCAATGAGAAAAACATTCGAGTAAAAAACTTCAAGGCATTTCCGGTTGTTTACAAAGGAAGACATGCATTGGAAGCGAAATTATAGCCAAGATGAATCCGAAGGAGAGTTGATTCAAATGAGACACTTATTCTAATCATCGGTCCATCTGCTTTGGTCATTAGCTGGTCCGTTTTTGTTTTTTTTTAGCTTTTAATAGTTCCAAATTACATAGAAACCACCGCTCAGCAACTCAGCCTGTAAAAGCTATTTCAGGTGCAGAAGGCAATTCCTCACAAACTTCTATGAGAATGGGCCAAAACTGGACTTTTTAAATAATTAATCGAATATACGCAGAGAAAAATTAGCGGATTTTTAACCATGATTCTAAACTTCTCTTTATGATGTCGAGTGCATGTCCAAGATGCGAAAAGTGTTCTTCTCAGGATTTATTTCGAAGGATCTAGCAACGGATAAATCAAAATGTGTTGTGTCAATTCGAAAATGCCATTCATTGCCAAACGATGCTGCGATGAAGCACGAAATGCCAAACATAAAACAAATACATTGATAATTTTCGTTACTATTAACAGCTATGCGCTCATAAAGTACTCCAGAGGAACTTTCAATGACTAGGACAGCTGTTTGATTTCAGTGCTTCTGATGCCCAACATTTTAGGTGCTTTTATACCAACTCAGCTGAAAGTTGTCGAAGACTACATACTGTTCCGAGGAGCAATAGTAAAACGACTGTAATTTAGATTTGCTGACGAGGAGTAGGTTGGTATTAAATCGGGCCAAAGTGGTGAGCAGTATTAAGCTTCCACAAAACAAATCCAGAATAACCTCACGGTGATACAGGACTGTCGGGTTCTAACTACTGCGTGCCTCCACTTCATTTCTAACTCCTCATGCTTGTAAATTACGGAAGGTTTTCTTTCTACATAAAGCCCCAGGTATTACCAATACTTTTGTGAGTGTGGCACTACCCCCATCCAGATATTTGCACCCTATTTCGTCTCTTCACTGGCGTCCGAGTTGGCTGAAACCAGTCAAAATTGCCCAAATTGATCCATAGTCTTTTAATAAAAAAAGTGGGCTATGAATTTCGTCTTCAACTAATTTCTATATTAGGTTCCGGTCAATCTAGCCATTTTAAAATAATCGGGACTATTGCAAGGAGGGCAATCATACAGGACTATTTTTAAACTACCCCGCCTTTATATGAAAACATTGAAATGGATGAAGAATGTGCGCTGTCTTCAAGAAAACTTTACAAAGAAATTAGCCAATCATAATTTTTCAAGGACGTGAGGTTCATTAATTGTTACATCGTACAGGCTAAGCTGAAAGCAAACTCAAACTTAAAGGCTTATAAAATGTAGGTAGGGGTATTTAACTTCAACTATAACATTTTACATTCAAAAATACTTTGTAATAAGCAAATTAGTCAATACTATGACATTGGTGGTGGGCACCAGTAAAGCGTAGAGAAGAATTTGATTCAGGAAGTTCGAAATCTCCACTCTTACAAACAACAGAAACTGTTACTTTTCGATTATTTAGGGCCGCTTATAGATGAAAGTAGAGCAATGAGAGCCGCAACAGGGGAATATTCCTAAATTTCTTACAGTTTTGTTTAAGTTAAATACACGACAGGCTCGTATGAACCCCAAGAGATGAAAAAGCGCTGCGGTGACAAGTCAAAAGTAAATCTGTTGCTAAAAAATACTCAGAGAACATGTATATATACTTAGTAAAATCAAAGAAAGTGGTAACCTTTAGCTTTGTTCAGTAGTAAAAATTAACTAGATCACTTCAGGGAGAAGGCCCAAAGTAGATTCTCCTCAGTGAAAACAGATGTGGAGATGATATAAAGGATAAGAAGCGAGGCAATAAATAAAGGTAGATGAAATTGTATAATCTACAATTTTCAGTGTGCCTTGAACTTTGCGTGGGATCTGAAATTTCATAATGTTGAAAAAAAAACTCGCTCATTTGCCTAAGCTCCAATGCTCGCTGGGAACAAAATTTGTGGTCTTAATTAAGGCAATAAATAATTGTGAACCTGGCTAAGCTAGCAGAGATAAGCGGCAAATGAATTTCATATTTCTATTTGTACCAGAAGAATCACAGCGATGTACCCCCTGACAGGGTTCAAAATATGCAAAACAAAACTGTGTATTGCGAGAGTGACGTATCAGTGGTTCAGGTTTCCTATCACTTTGTACCTAACTATTAAATGAATATCCTGCAATAAGAAACCATAGAATTTTTTAATCTATCATTATTTGTAAACCTTTCCTCTAATAAATTCACTTGAATACGCGGTCATACCCATCATACTAGTGTCAAATCATTTAGGTTCATTTTATTCATATTCGCTACTTCACTTTGAAAAAAAATTTTGGGGGAAATTCGCGCATTTAAATATTAAAAAGATGTGAGACGAATCGTGAGAGTTTAACGCCAAACTGCTACTTAACAAATACCTTCAATTTTATAAATTAAGCTATAAAATTATACATGTATAGCACTTTAAGCCAGTAATAATGATGATTTGCAGAGCTTTGTTTTGTTTATCCGAATCAAACTACTTGATTCTCGCATCTTGAGGCACTGTTTTCGGCGTGCGCTTTTCTGCTTGTTAGGATGTTGCGCTGTTTGGCTGCCTTCGATAAAGGACGAATTGTAAATTGTGTATTTAATTTAGTCATATTTAGTCTCCTATCTTGAAAACTGCTTCCGGACTTTTCTCATCTGGACCCAAGGGTTATGTCATCGGTATTGATCTTGGGACCACCAATTCTTGTGTTGCGGTGATGGAAGGCAAGACGCCTAAGATTCTCGAAAATGCTGAGGGTGCTCGTACAACCCCTTCAGTGGTTGCTTTCACCTCGGAAGGTGAAAGATTGGTCGGTGCTCCTGCCAAGCGCCAAGCTGTTACCAACTCTAAGAACACCTTATATGCCACAAAGCGACTTATTGGTCGCCGGTATGATGATCCTGAGGTTCAAAAGGAAAAGAAGAACGCTTCTTTCTCGATCATAAAAGCCTCAAATGGTGATGCCTGGGTTGAAGCCCAGGGCAAAGCTTACTCACCGAGCCAAATCGGAGCGTTTGTGTTGATGAAAATGAAGGAGACAGCTGGTATAAGTCTTTTGAAAATTTTTGAACTTTTCAGAAAATTATTTGGGCTCAAAGGTTAATAATGCTGTTATAACTGTTCCGGCTTATTTCAACGACTCGCAGCGTCAAGCTACTAAAGATGCTGGCCAAATCGCCGGTCTCAATGTTCTTCGTGTTATCAATGAGCCGACGGCCGCAGCTCTTGCTTACGGTTTGGATCGCGTTGAGGATAAAACGTAGGACCTGAAGTGCATGGTAATGTTTTTTTTTAGTATCGCTGTATACGACCTAGGGGGTGGTACCTTCGACATCTCCCTCCTGGAAATTCAGAAAGGTGTCTTTGAAGTCAAATCGACCAATGGCGACACTTTTCTCGGTGGTGAAGATTTCGATCAAGCTCTACTGAAATATCTGGTCGATGAATTCAAGAAAGAACAAGGCATTGATATAACCAAGGATCCAATGGCCCTACAACGTGTCCGTGAGGCAGCTGAGAAAGCTAAAGTTGAGTTATCTTCTTCTCTTCAAACTGACATCAATCTGCCGTATCTCACTATGGACCATAGTGGGCCTAAGCACATGAATATGAAGCTTTCTCGCTCCAAGCTCGAATCTCTAGTCGATTCTCTTATTAAAAAAACCATTGGTCCATGTGAAAAGGCAATGAAGGATGCGGGTGTAAAAGCTTCAGATGTTGGTGATGTTATCCTCGTTGGTGGTATGTCACGTATGCCCAAGGTTCAAGAGACTGTTCGCAGCATCTTCGGCAGAACTCCAAGCAAGAATGTCAATCCCGACGAGGCTGTTGCTATAGGTGCAGCTATTCAGGTAACCACCTTTGCCTTAAGACATCTTCGTCATTACTGTGCTCTATTTTTATTATTATCTTCTTATCTAAGGGAGGTGTTCTAGCTGGTGACGTAACTGACGTTTTACTCCTTGATGTTACTCCCCTTTCTCTCGGTATCGAGACCTTGGGAGGTGTTTTCACAAAGCTCATTAATCGTAACACCACCATTCCAACCAAGAAATCTCAGGTATTTTCTACCGCTGCTGATGGTCAAACCCAAGTAGAAATCAAGGTATACCAAGGGGAACGTGAAATGGCCGGTGATAACAAGCTTCTTGGCCGTTTCTCTCTCGTCGGTATCCCACCTGCTCCTCGTGGTGTGCCCCAAATCGAAGTTACTTTCGATATCGATGCAAACGGTATTGTCAACGTGTCTGCCAGAGACAAGGGCACCGGCAAGGAGCAACAGATTGTTATCCAATCTAGCGGTGGTTTGAGCAAAGACGAGATCGAGAACATGGTTCGGAATGCTGAGCAATATGCGGCGGCTGATAAGGAACGTCGTGATTTAGTTGAAGCTATCAATCATGCTGAAGGCATTGCCCATGACACTGAGACAAAGATGGAAGAGTATAAGGAGCACCTACCACAGGAGGAACGCGAGAAGCTTACTAAAAAGATTTCTGAACTTCGTGGAATACTTAACGACAAGAATAACTTGACCGTTGAGGGATTAAAAAAAGCTACAGATGATCTGCAGCAATCGTCGTTGAAGCTCTTTGAGATTGCCTACAAGAAGATGGCGGATAGCCGTTCTTCTGGTAATAGCACCAGTAACGAGAACAAAGATCAAAATCAGCAGTAGTTTCTTAGTTCTCCGAAATCTCAATTTGGTCCTTATTTTAAGTTCTGCAGCAGCTCATGGTTTAATCGTGTGCTGGTTGTGTAAATAGATATTATTATTAAAGCTGTCTATTCCATAAGCTTTTTCTCCTTTTATTCATTGTCTAGTTCATAAATTACCTTCCCGGTGTGGAAACTTCCGGAAGTATTGTAAATGCTTGTGATTATAAGCGATTCTTTATGCATTCTCTTTTACCTGGATGCAGTGGCCTGACCTTAGAACATGGGATATAAAATCTTGCTCTTCCGGTCAGGTTGACTTTGATGTGTCTAAGCTGAGCGAGATGTACGATAGAGAGGAAATCCGTCGGACGCTTGGACGTTGCCAACTATTCGTCAATTTGGAAGGTGAAATGTTACTGCTGGCCCTGTATTAGACCTTAAATCAGAAGAGATGTGCACTATCTCGCAACTTGTCTTTTGAAGGGAAGGGGTGCCTCGGTGTCTTCGAAAGTCTTCATTTTATAGAGTTACTTAGGCAGAGTTAATTAACACTGCTTGGACTTGTATTAGATGAGAAGTCGGTTATCTGTTAGAGATGGTTATTGAATTTTCTAGTTGGAGCCTGCATCAAAACCGTACTTTTCTATGAAAGATTGGCAAAGGTGCGACTTCAAGTAAATCGTGCAGCTTAAGTGTCCGGCTAAATATTCTCAAGAGGTTTTTTTCAAGAAACCCGATTGCAGCGCCATAACAGCCTGATTGTGTCGTAGGTGACCCTACACCAAACAACTTTTTCGGAGCTGAATGGAAGTGCAGTGATTTGAATGAGTGCCCACTTTCATTTAGTAAGAGCATAGCGATATAGCATTTGGCTATCCCGACATTATGGGTTCGGAACTCATCAACGAAATTGGTTAAAGATAGCCGAATGGGATGCCTTCAATCAGGTAGTTGCAGTGCCTCCTCCAGCGTAGATTTGGATCTGTATCATTTATCCATAGCATTTCCAAAACTAGCCAACTGATGATGAAGTTTAGAACAGATTTAACTTCATCAGCAGTACCCTGGCGGATGGGCCGGTGAACACACTGTCTTAGTAGATCTACACAGCAGAAGTTTGAAGGAACTTTAACGAATACTTGCAATGAGGCTTCTTGCATTCTGAAGGCTATTTTTCATAATTCAACCATTTCAATATCACTGAGACTCATTCTGGAAGCTCAAATGATTTTAGTACGTTTTTCCTCTTTTAATTTGGGTATAAGGCTTAATGTATATTAAGGGAATCACAACTAGTACAACAAATAAAGAACCGAATGTCAAAACAACGTCCAGAATCGTCTATACGGGAGTGGCCATATGAAAATGTTACGAATTATTTTTCGCCATATAAAACTTTTTAGTTCAATAAAGATGATTCGTTATCGTGTGAAAAGCGGCAAATACAGTTCTCCCGTCAGCCAGTCAAGCTCATCTATATGGGTCAATAGCAGTTCATGTAAAACCCAGGCCGATTGCCGGGTAGTTTAGTTTCGATTCCGTGCTTATAAGTAGTACTTTTATTATTTAAGATTGATACAAGAGGTGCGTACTTTTATTTCGTGTGTTCATCCGTGCTCTAACTCTTAAATCTATCAATTAAAAACAATGGGCACTGCAGGGAAAATACGAAAAGAAGTAAAACAAGGTCCTACCTTAGATATCAGCCAGGAAATCATTACTGAAGAGAGTAGAAGGCTTTTGGTTCTCACGCAATTTAATGACCAGCGGTATCGATTTTTCTAAGCTGCACGTACATATCAATCGATCAATTTAGTGCCTTAATTGCATTCGTATGGGAGCTGCACAATAAAAAGCTCAGACTAGGAATAAAGCGAGACACATGATGGCCAAGAAGTCTGTAAATGCCAGGTGTACTTTACCGGTCTAGCAATTCTCTTCATTGTAAATGGGAAACACACTTTAATCGACTATTGTTGATTCCACTAGAAAACTGAAAAGCAATTTTTTATTAACAGGTAATGAGCTAGCCGAGAATTTATTTCCATTTCTTTTTCTTCTGCTTCTTCTTCAAATCCCTTTCTCCCACAAGTGAACAGCACCTAATTATTATAGTTTTCGGCGCAGTTGGCAAACTGATTTGGGCGATCGCCACTTTTGACGCAACTAGCCAACAAAGATGATAATCTCTAAATGAAACTATTAGCCTACTATAGCTAGTCGCACCGAGTCGATTACGTCATCAGTCAGAAATTTAGGGCAGAGGATTGGAGAAAACCTATCCATATGAAGGAATTAGCCCAATCGAAATAATGGTTAAAGTAACAATGGCGGAATATCACATTCGGAAATTTACGAGGATTTCATCGATACCTTAACGTAGATAAGTGAATATGTTTGGTGTGAAGTATTTAATGACGAAAATTTCGATATTTTATTGTACTTTGCGAGGGGTTCATCCTGCTAAATAATGACTAATTAAATATGACCAGCACAGAAATATGGGTTGCGATAACGGTCCAACAAACGGGCACCAAATGGAGGACCGAAAAAATTTGCCCCATTGCTTTGATGCTAACAATTTACTGACAGTGCACTAGCCTAATCTGAGTTTTGGTATAAAATAGACAAAGTTAAATTGACCAACAGTCATCCAGGTAAGGTAATCTAATTACCGATTTGAACTTAAAATAATATTGTAAAGTCAAGTGCTGCTGTTGGGGTGTTAAAGTTAACGTGCGGTTGTATTGGTCCTTAGTGCGCAAAATTTTAAATCCATTAGCATAATTTAGGGCAACAGTGATAAGATTTAGTGTCTGAGCGGTTCGACTTTTCGTTGCAAGATTCAAAGTAGCTTCTAATGCATGTAAAGTCGGAAGGCTGAAGTTGCAATCGAGCTGGCATGCTGACGGCGCAGGGGTCATATCGGCACTCGACTTAACAAATATATCGATTGCGATAGAACTCGTTCGGCAGTCAACCGTACCGGCCAAGACTACCCTTAAAGCAAAAGACCACTGTCTTCCCTCCGATCGGAATAAATCTTTAAAGCCACTTTACCACAACATGGATTTCGTCATTATTATTGATTTCACTATTAAACACTCGACAGCTGAATGGACAAAACCACAAAGAAACACTTCTCTATGGGTCTGACAAACTATATTGTTATTTGCTTATTTATTCATCTGCTCAGGAAAGGAAAGCCAGATTAGAAAATAACACACGGGCAGCATACATACTTGTTCAAGGTTGCAGTGATCTTTAAATCACCTGGCTGACTTAATTGGCATTAACCTCCAAGGTACAAAAAACGGACCTCTAATAACCTCACGATATCCCCGCTGATTAAGAGCTGCCTAGCCGTTTATCTTAATGTCGCGTATTCGGCTGGAAGACATGGGCTCAAAGCAGGCAAGTTTGCCACTGCTGAACAAACTTATTTAAAAGACCGAGCTAGGAGCGCGATTGAGTTTATTCTATTAAAAGCCAGAGAGTTTTTGAATTCATTCTCATGAAACAGATTAAGAACAAATAAAATCTCTAAGATAATATTTAGTCGTTAATTTATCCTATCAACCAATAAGTAAAGAGCGATATTCACGAAGGCTCATTATCGCCGAGTCTATTTTATCCACTATCAGATCAACCTAACGTGAGTTAGCCAAACGTCTAAAAGTGTTTTTGGGGCAGGAATTCAAGGTCAACTCAGGGTAAAGTAGAATCAAATCAGCAAGAATATCTGGCAACTTTAACACAAAAACAGCGAATAAGAGAGTTTTTTGGTCTTCATTCTACCATCGACTGATACACAAAAGCTTAACGTGAAAAACAAAACAAAAAACTCGATGTATGTTATCAAAGCCTAAAAAATTGAGTTAAGTAAAAGCAATTTCTTACAGACGCTCTACGAATGCCCCAATTATAAAAACAACGCTCGGCATCTTGGTTAATAATTTCTAATCCAGCAATTTCATCAGTAAGTCCAAATCAAAATTAGTCACCAGAAGGTAAATAAGTGAAGAATTTTGAGCACAAGTGTATTCTATAGGTAGACCTGCACAACGGGATATGTCGCGGAATGCAAATCTTCAGAGACACAAATGCATGATCATTTGAAGGACTTCTGTATCTTACTTCGCTTTTTAAAGTACAAGTCAATTGTTACTAGATGCGGGGATCATTATCGGATGGTGAAAGAACGCAAACTAATTGCATCATGGGCAAAAATGCTTCAAATGTGCATGACTTTCTTCTTAACTTGACTGTAATTAGAGACATCAGTAATTTACAGAAAATGAATATTTCACCATCAAAATAAACTGTACATCGATGGGGAGAACAATGTAGCGAAAGTCCTTAGGGCTGCATACAATTTGGTACGATTGCTGCAACCGCAAGAGAGTAGGGATATCAAAAATCACAATGGATACATTATGGCGGAGGCTGAGGTCACATAAAATTTGGGTTGAAAAATTGACAATCAAGGAATCCAAACCAAATTTAACTTGTTTCATTAAACATAGTTTTGACGGAATAGTTATCATTTGAACCTATTCAATTGATTTCTATATTATCTTATAAACCTTCAATATTTTTCAAATTTGTCTTTTCAAAATTGTCTTTTAGCCAATTCACAAATTTACGCAACCAATTAGTTAATTCCTGAAAAATCCTTTCTAAAGCTAAATGTCCTGTATAAATTAATGAACATGAGAACACTATGCAGGTATTTAGCTCATCTCAAATCTAAGCCTTCAAATGAAACATTGGGAACGAGATTTCTAGAATTTCAGTATAGGACGTTCATGACAGTCATCTTTTCGAGTCAATGCTGAGTTACTTTTCAAATTTTTCTAATGAACGATTTCTAAAAAATAAATTTTAAAGCTAATTTTGTATAAATACTCGACATTTTGCAGAACGTCAGTCTCATTCTTTTTTGTTTGTACTTATCAGAAAGTATCAACTGGTTTTAGGCGCGCAATCGTATCTCCTTTTGATCATTGATGGCCGCCCATAAGGTTCAGGTATTTTCGACGCCTAGCTAAGTCTTTCCTATGCTACAGAAATTCAAATTGTTTTCATTTCTTTTAGAAAATTACCGTTGAGACCAAATCCTGCGGTCCACTTACTGCATACCTGCACGTAATTAAGTTTATCTAAAATTTATGTCCTTAAATAGGGAGGTCGAGTTGGAAAAGATGTAGCTGCTCTTACCGTTCACGATATTGGATGCAACTGTAAATCAGATTTATCAATTACTAATACATTTAGTTAAGGAATTTTATGAATTCGTCAACCACGAACACATGAGCCAGCTAACTCAACGTGTTTTCTGGATTCACATTGAAGTCCCCGGACAGGGTGATAATGATCCTGATCTCCCTAAGGAGTAAGCGACGCGTTTGTCGTACCAAAATAATCAATAATTTAGTTGGAAATTCCCGACGATGCAAAAAATTGCTGAAGGTATATCCGAACTTTGTGACAGTCTCGAACTAAAACATGTCGTCGTTATCGGTGATGGCGCAGGTGCAAACATTGTTGCGCGTGTTGCCGTAGGCTTCCTTTAAGAAAAACCTACGAAATTCTTTTCTAGTTGATGCGCGAGGATATTTGTCTCGGGGCGATTCTTATCCACTGCACAGGAACAACTGCTGGATTCATGGAATCACTTCGCGACCGAGTCAGATTTTAAGCATTTAATGATTATGTCATAAATCCTGTTTTTATGCATTTGATCTATTTGCTTTTCATAGATGAATGCTTGGAAGCTGAACACGATTGGTATGAATCCAAGCGTTGAAAACTATCTCGTGCTTCACCGTTTCGGCATCGTAAGTTTGTGTCAAACTAGAATTTTTGTCTCTCTTTCTTTATTTTAATCTCCCATTTTATTTTTTTAGCAAGATCCACATGTAAGTTTCGAGCTTGTTTCCCGGCTCAGTCACGCTATCCACTGTACCGCTACTTCGAAGATTTTTATGTTTTAGTTTGTTGGGGCTGCAACTGAGGCTGAACTGCGTGCGGCTATCAATAACTTCCTTCAGAACCTTCGCGAAAATATCAATCCCAAGAATCTTAACAAATTCATTCAGGCCTTCATGGTGTATGTAAAAATACTGAAAAAATTAAGGATTCTACCGAAGAGAATAAATCCACTAACTCGTTTGTTTATTTTCAGTCGAACGAATATCACTGAATCCATTGGAAACTTGAAGTATGTTTGCACAAAAGTTCTCTCCGAATTCGCGAAAATGAAAAATTTTAATACCAAATAATAATTTTTTAAAGGTGTCCAGCTTTGTTCATCACGGGCTCTTTGGCATCTTTCAACCACACCGTCTACACCCTCTACAACGCTCTGATGAGTGCTCTGAAGGATCAACCCGCCCGTAAAGCCAACTTCGAAATTCTTGAAATTAATGGTGTTGCAAACGTCATGCGCGAAAGTGTAAGTGCGCATAAACATAATTTAAATCGAATATTTCTGAAGTGACATTAAGATTATCTGTGAAAATAAATTTGTAATGCGACTTTCACAATTTTTTTTTCAATTTCAGAAACTAAACTTAACAGCTTTTTTTAGAAGTTGTCTAGAATCGATTTTGAGGGAATTCCATAAGTAGTTTTCACCAATCACTCCAAATAATACGATCTGCAATTTAATTTAATAGCCAGAGAAGGTCGCCGAATCTGTGCAAAACTTCATGCAAGGACTGGGCGTAGGTAAGCGATATTGCCTAAAATAAATCCGATTTTTTTAAATATGCACTAAAATACTGACAAATATACATTTTTCTCTAACAAATTTCGAATACGTAACTGGAAAATATTAATTTTACTATAAAAATAACCCAGTAACTGAATTCAAAAGATAGCAAGGAAGTGTATCTCTGAAATTAAATTATTCTTAATCATTGTATTTTGAGGCCTTGTTTCATGTTAACTCCTTTTCCTTTAAATTGCAAAGACTAAGTCTTGTCCAGCTTTTATTGCCACTTGCGTCTTTTCTCAGTGTGGTCGATAGTTACCTGGACCCATTTGACGGCTCGTGTCAACGGCAAACATCTTTGCCAGGGCGTATTTATCGGGGCAATTTCAGGACATAGCTGCAGCAATTGAATAAGATTTTTAACGTTGTATTAGCAGGAAAAATAAATGATTTTCTCTAAAAATGCGTAGACACAAAGTAATGACGTAACGTTTCACTTAACGTCTCATTTATAATAAAGAATTTCCTAAAATTTTTCTTAAGTGGGAGAAGACTTAACAGTCGAAGTGTATTTATGCGGAATTAACTGTTACGACCAAAATAAATTACCATGCTGAGAAAGATAAGATTTAGCTTGAAAAACTGACAACTTTTTTCAGCTCAGTGCATTTTGCGTTGTATTTATTGGTAAACCTGTCATCTAATTCTTTTTTTTTTCAATTTTCAGCCGGTGGTGCAGTGAATCGGCGTCTTAGCGCAACTGGAATCTTGCCAAGAAACCGCAATCGCTCTGCCTCGATGGATGAGTACGATCATCCAGTTGGAGTGAGGAACCTTATTTTCGACACTACACGTCGTTATTCCAAGGCTACCGACATTCCTGGTATCTCAGAATCTACCGAGCACTAGGCACATGTGCTGTCTTTGGTTCCAGAACAGCTCAATCTGACATAATCTGAACTAATTGTTCCCCCAGAAAAGAAAACAAACTCAAAATAATCTGATCTACCACTAGGTTCGCAGTATTACCCGCAGCAGACTCGCACATGTAAGCACAAGAGATCGATTTGGTGGGCCAGTTTTCTAGACTCTTTCGCTTCCCAATTCTTTCCCCTCCGCTCACTCCCTCGCTCCCTTCTTGACAGCCTTTTGTTGATTTGGTACATCATTCGTATGTTTTTTGCGCGCTAAACTAGCTCTCCACTGACTATCAATGACGACTACCTAGTATGATTGAATAAAATGTTTTCCATTCAAAGAATTTGCCAGTGTTTGGTTTTGAAATCTAGCACCAGGTTCAAAATGCTCATCAAAGAGTCGACCAAATTTGATTTGCATTCACAAATGAGATCGGCCTGTTGGAAGGCGAAGTTGTGGATGAGAAATCTAGTTGGTAATCCCCAACGGGAGTGCATGCCTTGTAAAGTTTTTCAAACCCATCCCAACAGTTAGTTGTCGACCCCTGATTGGAAAGGTAAATGTCGGAAATCGTATACGATCATTTACTGAGCCTGTAGCCGAGGGGATCAGTCATTAAAGTAAATTCAACTCGGGGTAATCAAAGTGGACCCTATCGATATTCAAAAAATACATAAACGAAATCAGACAGGCAATGAAATAGGCTTATTTTTACTGCTGAAGTGAATTGTATGGTTCCGCAATTTTCCGTAAAAGAGAATAAAAAATTGGATCAGATGAGCAAGAAGAGTGCATCTTGAATCCGCCCTTCAGTGGCTTCTTTCAGTTGAAGTACTCAAGTTAATAATAATTAACTGAAACAAAACAGTTATCTCAAGGTGGTCAAATCTACCTTCAACCCCGGGAGCAATTCGCGGCGGCCGGATAGGACTGGACCCCCCAGACGCATAAAATTGGATTGTGCCAGCAGAAGTACAGCTTCGTGCAGCCTGGTAAACGAGGCGCAACGCAAATACCTATATTAATGCTCTCAAACTGGACTCTGGAAAGCGGATACAGGTAGCAATGAATGGAATCTCTGCCAGGAAGTTGAAAAGACTTCTGGAAGAGGTATGAAGATTTTCCGCCTTAACAATGTCGAGGACGGACGAGGTGCCACTACGAAGTTGAACTGCTGCTACCTGTACGATGAATCCATGCCAGAGAAGTGGCCGTAGAACCGAAGACGTAGATAAACGCTTTTACTGTCTTCCGTGTTAACTGCTGTGCGCTACGTGTTGTAAAAGCTATTTGTACTTCTGTTGCACCCTCAATAAGTCCTTGGGACTTGCCCTAATGGGTGGGGAGTAAAAAAGAGATAATAAGAATAATCTAAAGGAAAACTGCGGCAGGTAAAAGGTATCTTTTTGCCAAGAGATCACCACTCACACTTAAATGCCGATTCACAAAGGAATGTCAGCACGACCGCCGATCTAACAGAACCCCAGTAAGTGTCCTTTTCCTTCTAAAAAAGTCAGCTTTGGACGTTACTTCCCTCCAACATAGGCCTGGATGTACTGAGTTACATGCTGATTTGCTTTTAAAGTCGTTTTGGCTTAAACATACCTTAAAATGAGCAAAACAAATAAAGGTGAGTCAATGGACGGCTTGCTAATAACTTTAAAAATGATACCTGTTGAAAACTAGAACGCATGTTGGAATTAAGTGGCACTAAAATAGGATTAAAAGTGTAAGAGGAAATCGCACTATAAAAAATTTTGCGAAATAAAAAGCAAAACCAGAAATGAGCTGGCCCCAAAGCACAAGATAAGACTTAACAAAGGTATTTGGCTACAGTTTTTGCAATTATCTACTCGTTAATGAAGCTCGAGATTAACATTTTCTCAGTCATGTGGAAAAATTGCTTTTCTGTTTTTGTCAGTAGCCTTAGAAACGCCTGAAATGAATTGCACATAAGACAGATCAAATTAACCATAGTCCTGGCTATTAAGAGCCAGAGTGTCAGAGGAAAGGGCGAGGACAATTTTCATCCTCAAGAGACCACTTGACTGAATACTTTTGGTGTGTCAGTAAAAGTCAATATTTTTAAGACCATTAAACAAGTGTACCAAACGATAAGAAATCGAAGAAAATGGGATAGTTGTTATTGTAAGGTGGTAGTTTTCGGGGAGCTTTCAGTACACTATTCTTCTGCATCAACTACTGAATTATGGTAGTCAGTCGTGATCAGGAAGACATAGTTGGATACACCTTGCCTTCTATTACATCGAGAAGACTTAACTTATGGGCTCTAAAAATCGCAAAACTCTGTTACAGGAAATGTTGTGAAAAGCAAGCCGTGGTAGGGAAGTCATTGAGCAATGAATGAGAAGTCTGACGAATCATGTAGATTTTGGAAATATGCCCAGCCATAGAAGCATGTCCTTTTTAAAGACATCCTGCATCAGTTACCCTTTTACAGTAATGTTATGGCAAAGTTGTTATCGATGCATAAAGCCACAACTCTGAAAACCCAGGTTAAAAATAACAGAATTTACTTAAGAAGACGACAGATTGTGGTAAACGAAAAAGGAGCATTTAGAAGCCAAATGTGCGAATAATCTGGTTGGGGGGGGGGGGGGGGGGGTTTGAGGGGGCAGCAATTCACCCCCCCCCTTTACTAGAGAAAAGATATATATATCCTTAAACTTAATATACGCCAGATCTTGTGGTTTTTGTTAGAACATGCGACACTGTATACTCTGCAACCTGCATTAACCTTCCCGTACTCGAGCAATCTTACCCATAATGTGCATAAAAATAGATATTTCAGAAGTATCTTGCCTTCCTGTGCTGCAAAATAGTCCCACAATTCCTTTTGGATTGTTACATCTACTTCAGCCAGACGAATTTTCGATTCCTCGGCTTGTCGAAATTCATCTAAGCAGCGCCGTCCATTCCATTGGGAGGACAGGGATCGAGTGCAAGGAGTTCGCCTTTTCATTTTTACTTGTGCTCATTAAAATTGTTTATTCATTTACCATTCCATTCATTTCATCTGTGTAACAACTTTTAATGCTTTCAAAAGCAAATTATTGTTTTCAAAATTAAATAGTTTTCTTTCGGAAAATCAAAACTTTAAGGAGCTAAACAAGCAAAATCATTTTCCCATAAAGAGAAAAAGTATTTACACAAAATATTAATACATTACAGAGAATATTTACATGAAGTGCGTCAAACCAATTTGTTTTGATGAGTATTCAATTCAGAAAGTTCAATGATCATGTATAAAGCACGGCCATCAATAACAAACTCCATGACAACGAGGACCATTGTCACGTTTCACAGACTTATTAACGAGGCAAATGGTAATGTAAAAGCGTTCGATCGGCGGGGCTTTCTTCAGAGAATTAGACTAAAAACAATGAAAGTGATACGCGAACCTGCATATTATGGGAGTAAAAGCGGGGAATCCGGGGCCCGACACTTGAGGGCAATTTGAATTTAGTTTGGCAGTGTTAAATAAAGTATTGAATCCCGTCTCATGGAAATGCAGTGAAAGCAATTAGTGGCAGACGCTTCTACCTGATCAACTGTATCAGGGGAGAATATCAAGCGTGGACCCCCTGCTACATTTGCCCGGAAATAGAGCTTTGTTGTAGTCTTAAAGCGTTCGCATGGCGATGATTTTGTGTAAGTCGAACTCTAAACTTGAGCCGTAAACCCCTCGAGCCACGTAGAGGCTCTTGCGGATTCGTCGTGCCACAATCCCATACAGAAGATAAAGTGGACACAAGTTATAAAATCGTAATATTTCACTATTCTGTTGTTTCGACTCTTTTTCGATCTAATCCGAAAGAAATGGTTTTGATTCCTCTGATAAAAAAGCGGAACAGCATTCAATTGTAGTGTAATTCACACCAGTCTTAGTTGGAAAATGATGCAACTTTTTAGAGCAACAGCAGGATAGGTCTTTACGGAGAGAGAAATGTGAACTGAGGCCCATGAAGGCGGGTTTCAATTGTATAGCAGTGAAGACTGAGGCGTACTTTCCGACACTGGCCAGTCGACTTTCACCAATGTACACTTTTTTTACCGCACTTTAGGAAATAAGAATCTGAATTCCCGGTTTAAGCACATTTTTAAATACCATTCGAAGCTTACTATCGAAGGTTTCTTAACCATTCGGGGACACCGACCTCCCTCTGAACTTCTTTTTACCATGATCACGGAAATTTTTTTACTTTTGCAGAAGTTGGAATTCAACTGCAGAAACTTGATGCAAGTTTTCAGGAGGCAGCGAAGCAGCTACAGAGCAATGGCCGTAGGACGCCATGCTAATGACTGGGCGAGTCTTCGTCTAGGAAGTTATTAAGTAACAGGGAAAGCAGCCCTCATTAATTGCTTCGCTAATCAATAGAGGCAATAGAAATTAAATGTACTTTCCAAAAATTAGTCAGATTAATGAACTCTCATTCGACAAAGAACTTAAGTTTTCAATCAACCTAGAGCTTTACCACCTGAATATTCGATATGATCACGTGGAAGATACAAGGTGACACTAAACTTTTCAAATAGGAATAAGATCTATGGATAGCGATTCGTAGAAACCCGAAAAGTTGAAATTATTTTACTTGTTGAGGTCAAAATTTGCGAGGTTCTTCACCAAAGTGCAAATGGAAGGATATTAGGTAGAGGAATGTAGAAAAAAAAGGTTCAAAAAGCTTTTTCACCTCACATGCCAGGAGGAAAGTTTCTTCATGACCTAAAAAAATGTCGCCTCTTCTTTCAAGCAGAAAGGAAAAATGACTTCCAAATCAATGGAGTTAAAATGAAACTTCAAGTCAAAAGAAGAAGAGGGTTGAAAATAGAGAGATCTCTCCACTAAAATCTATTAGCGGGACCGCAGAAATTTACCCATTTTTAGATTGAACCGAGAATAGCACAGAACTTGAAGATCAATTACAAAAGATAAGAATCTGACATTATCAAGAACCTTCCATTGGAGTAATACATTTTCATCACTAGATTAAAACCGAACGGCCACACTGTGTCTCGACAGCGTAAACGAGGCCAGGCCTTCAGTAGAGCCAAAGCAAAACCGTTAAGAGTACGTGACCCGCTCGAGGTGATGCAGTTGCAATGTTTATGCCAAGCATTTGTGGATTTTTATAGCGTACAGATTCGTTTTCACTGTGCAAATTTTCATCAATCAGTCTAAGTTGGCTAGGAAATTATCGCACCACTTCAATACTTTATCAGGCATCAATAGATGCAGCGGTGGCACATTATGACAAATCTGAACAAATGTAGGACCATTTTAAAAAGTTTTGACTGTATTTCTTTTAAAAAAACCATCATTCCCGTTGATCCTCTGTTGAATTGTTAAAGCTACATTTGAAAATAATATTATTTAATAAAAATTGTTTCACGCGCGATGAAAAAAAGTGGCATAACCCTAAATGCGTAGTTTAATTTAAAAGAACCAGTATCATAACTCAGTTGGAATTTCCCAATATTGAAACTTTCATCATTTTAGTTTTGTAATATGTTAATAAACTGAAATTAGTTAAAATACGACAAATCCGTTTGTATTCTTAAAACCAAATGCTCCCAGGTAATCGCATCCTTTGTGATCAGTTATGCCATACAAGGTCACAAACTGCTTGATGTAAATAATTCCGACTTTTTAAAACACAACTTCTCGCGTTTGATCGAGTCGAGGATTTGACTCCTCTGGAAGTACAACCTATGGTTTATTAATCCCTTCAAAATTCAGCGAATTTCATAGGTAAATGAATTTATAAAAAGGCAAAAAGTCCACAACTGGGTTAGTAAGCAAAGACTCATGACAGAAATGGTTTGTTTCTAGGCCGTGTCCACCCTATTGCGTCGATATTGCCAACTGACCACTTTTAAGGCAAGCCCGCATGCAATTCCTGTGTTAAGTCTGGTTGTTAAGTCTGTATGTTTGACATTCGATCAGTATAAAAAATTTTCATTTAAGCCTCTTTTCTTGCTCTTGAGTGTGAAGAGTCACTTACTGAATCAAAGGTCTAGGAAATGAAGGAGTGCCTGTCAAAACTTGAAGTCGCTCCCCGATCGCTCTGCAAGCCCCATTCAAATTTTTAGTGCTGATCTGGATCATGAAAAACGCAATGGAATATGTAGAAAAATGCTTTTCATGACTTTAAAAACCGCTCAAATTGAAGATAAAGCCGCAAATAATTTTTAAAACAAGACGGTTGGTAGTCTGCATAAGAAGATTGTGGAAGGAAGCCCTACGGTTGCAAACTAAGTTATCCAGAGGCGAATCATTGTCCAGAAATAGACTTTCTTATAAAAACTTCAAGTTTTCAGACCTCGACAGCTTCAAAAGATTGCAGCAAACATCGTAGAAAGAAAATCTAATTCTTTAAATCCGGTCGAAGCTTTTACGACGTGCCTGTCTCTCAGATTCCAGAATACGGTGGGTAAGGGCGAACAAGTTCATGGTCAAAACAGCGCGTGGTATCCTAGAGGGTTAAAGTTGTTTTTTTTAATGTTCTAATGCAGTAAGTTCAGCTAAATGCAGTTTAAGGCCAATGAAGATAATTCTGCCCGCGATACTATAGAAAAGCTACGGAAATAACTCTTAACCTTATATCATTGCACACACTATGAACAAGAGCTCTCATGCTGTCACCTACACAACTGATTCATCGATGTCTTGGATCCAATATTTTTTAATTCCTCATAACTTGATGGAGACTGGCAGTTAACGAGGGCTTTGGGTAAGACTGAAATTGACCGACCAAGGTTTGATCAGCCTTGAGACGATCAACCTAAGAGGTTTAGTCTATCTTCAACAGTACTAAAAAGATGAGTGGTCTATATTTAAGAGGCACTTGTTTCGTGAGCTGGCCGCAAACTATACATGGAAATAAACCTAACTGGACTTTGGACGAGGACGAGGTGGTTTATGATGTGGTGATTCAAGGACAAGGCTTCATTGGGTTCCCCAGACGGTCGCTATGTAGTTCAGAACAAAGATGACTGAAGCGAATCCAAGAAAGTGTAAAGTGAAACGCTACCATCACTACCAATAGCCAACGGTCAGCTGCGCCTCATTTAAAAAAAAAAATCATACATTCACAAATGTTGCTTATTGTTGCTAAAAATTATTTAGGCGATATTGGTTAAAATGTACTCAAATAAAATATCCAGAACTTTAAATTTTTCTACATGATACAGCTAGATAAAGTAGCTTCGAAATTATTTTAAAAAAGTCTTAATGATTCATTGGCCAACTACAAAGGATTGTAGCAAACTTGATTGAATCAAACCCAGACTTGGGAGCTGCCAAGGCACAATATCCCTAACATTTTTAGCCAGGTAATTATTTCCCTCCTATTAAAGAGCTGAAATAATATATGAGTTTATTGTATTTATTAAAATCTATTAATTTACTAGCCATTACCAACAGCTAGAGGGCTAGCTCTTCTGTTGCCAATGGCCTTCATGGGTTTGGAAAGTCCGAAAGCACTCGTGCACTTGGCATGCAGAGATTCTATTCTAGAGAGACCCTCTTCTGGGAGCTGAAGCAAAAATATCTCTACCTAGTGCAGTCGGTGATAGAAGTGAGTGATTTCATCGAAAATGAAGAATGCTATTGCCATGAGGGAGAGGAGGAGTGCAAAAGAGATGTGTCATGAAATAAATTTTATCTAAAGGTCACGCCTCCAAATCCCATCGAGTTTCCTTTCGCGCTGAAGAGACACAACTTAGAGAAGAATTGGGTTTGCTATGAGTTATCGTATTTAAGTTGAGAATCCTATATCAAGATAATTTCAAGCAAATATTTTTCGGATCAAACAATGAATAAGTAGATCCGTTCTAATGTTATAGATAACATCAATTCAACTCAAAAATGACGAATTTCAGGGAATGAAAGAGTACCACCTCTTGAGGATTCAGACGCTTAGTAACGGTCAGTCGATGATGATTACTTAAATGGGATTCAGTGTATTCTGTCTCCTGATATACTCCCAATGAAGGTTCGACGAACATCTACTACTGTCACTAATGGTAGAAAAGGCTGCATTCCTCCACATTATTCCGCCTTAAGCAGTACCCCGAAAAACAGAGCAGGAGAAAGCCTCGAAATTCAAGCTGAAGAAAAATGAAATTTAACAGACTTCCAACTGCGCAATCCCAAAACATTGAAAGTAGTCGAACTGCCGCTTAAGTAGCATCCATGTTGTCTGAAGTTTATCGGTCAAAATGACTTAGACACCATCTCCAACCATTTTCCTCCAACATCTAAGAACCGCAATTCCGTCTTACTTAGAAGGGTGACTAGACGTCGGGGTTAGTCGAATATGGGCAATTTTCGCACTTCTTACCGTAAATGAAGGCAGAAATTGATGACTCGGGCTTACCACCATGGTCTCTCTAAAAGGGATTGTTTTCTGACGGTAATCTTAAAATCTATCCCAATACAAAGACCACAACAGCTTAAATTCTTCATTAATTCAATCGCTATTTGTCAAATCGCTTCACACTTTTCAGGTATTTTCATTTATGTTAATTGTTAAGAAGAAACGCTTTATTTTCTCCCAATATCTAACCTCATAGGCAAAATATAGGTCGTAGGATCCACCCAGGTAATCCATGAAATTTACCAGAATAAAATAAGGTCATTTAAAAATTCCTAGTTCAAAATTACTGTAGAGTACCTTAATAAATGACGTGAACTGTCTGGAGTTTCAGGAAAAATATTCCAAAAGTATTTATTAAACTCGATGTGGGCAGGTGGCACAAATGTAAAGGGCAAAAGTGAATCCAGAGAGTGAGGCTGTCTTTTGTTATTTTACTGTGCATCTGGTGCTCATACAGAAACGATGTTCTTTCAAGTGACCTCGTCTCCAGCTTTCTTTAAAATGTGCCCTCGTCCAGTATGCGTGCTTTGGTATCACTTTAATGCCACTTGGCATTCATTTGTGGATATGCTTTTAACATACATGGACAGCACCGACGAATTTACAAGTAATTCATTTATTTATCAAATAAAGTATGTGCCGGTTTGATAGTGAACATAAGATAAAGTAGCCCTTCATAAAGTACTCTCATAGGTTTTATTTTATGTCCTCTACTCCCCACCAATTAGGGCAAGTCCCAGGGACTTATTGGGGGTACAACAGATGTACAAGTAGCTTTTACAACAAGTAGCGCACAACAGTTGACACAGAACAGAGTAAAAACGTTTGTTGACGTACTCGGCTGTCAAGGCATAGCTTCGTCGTAAAGGTAGCAGTTCAACTTCTTAGTGGTACCTCGTCCGTTCTCGTCCGTCTTCATATCTCCTCCAGAAATCTTTCAACATTCTGGCGGAGATTCCATTCATAGCAACATGCACGTCCATTCCACAGTCCAGTTCAAGACCACGAATCCGGTTATTTAGCTCATGCCTCCTTTACTAAACTGTAAGAAGTTGTACTACTGCTAGCCTAATCCGGAGGGTGATTAGTCCTAACCGGCCACCCCTCTCATTAGTCCCCAGAGTTGCCCCTGGGGTTGCCGGTGGTCACCACGAGGAGGTTGAGAGTAGGGTTGACCACCACTTTGCGCGGTGATAAGTACGGCACGATACGAGTTAGTACATCCAAAGTGAAGCTTACCTTCTCAAGAAAGACTGCATACTTTCCTCAATTACCTTTAGCCTTTGGGTGTTGCAGGATACCCCAATCTTAAAATATTGTTTATTTTAAAGTTCTCTCTCACTAGCGTCGAGTATAAAGTTATTGTTAACATCAGGTATTAGACGGCGTTGAATTTCTAAATTAAAATACAAGACATCCGTAAGAGGCAGTCGTTTGATTTATTAACTGAGCATTTTCAAGGATAGTGAATTCTGCCGTCAATAGAAACGAAAAGGCTTCAGCTAGCTGATAAACCATGTATTAGGGCATTCGTATAATTGACGACGGTGCACGCATGAACTGTGGTTCAAAGAGGGGCTAAATAGTTTTCTGTGTTTGAGGTAATGGAAAAAATTGGGAGAGGGCGCTATGGTATTTGATAGATTTTCACCCTTCAGCTTTGTTTTGTCATGGCATTTCCAGCAATTAGATGCCAAAAACAGTTACTAGAGGCACTGCTAAAGATGGACATTTCGTGATTCCTATGAAACGGAGATAGGCATTAGGTTCCTTGAAGGAGAACCTCATCACTTGTCCTCAACTTCAGACGATCGAACGATGAGGTCTCTTGATCAGGTGTCTCTAGCCGATAAACTACCAAAATTGAAGTTCATTCACAGCATCATATGAGGCTGTGGTATTATCAAAGTACACATTTTCGCATTAGCTTGCCTCCTGTATTAAACTATTTATTAGTTATCTGATGGATGACGACATCCACAAAGACTCCAATTTTCCAAAGTGGTTAGTGTGTGCCTTCTCTTCCTTAAGGGTAAAAGATAACAATCGACTGCAACCTATTTAGAGTACGGCTCGACTTACGGTTCTTGGCTTGTATCCGCGAAGAGCCAAAACTGTAGAGGAACTCCGAAAGGAGCTGCCGATACGTAATTTAGCAGTTCATGTACAAGCAAAGAGGATGAACCTATGGAAGAGTTTGAGAATGGACAAAGATAGCCTGATACTCTCCGTACTTGAGAGTAACTTTGAAAATGGGGAAACTAAGACAGCCTCAAATACAAGGAACTGGATGTTTCAACTAAAGTAAAGATATGAAAGAAATACGGCAAGAGCACTCCGAATCATGGCTACTTGATCAAATGCAAAGCCTCAAAGTTCGGGATGAAAATTACACACCTAGATTGATAGGAGAAAGGCAATGTGATTTTGTGTGTACCAACGCAAACTCCACAGATATTTCGCCACAACAAATAAGATGCGACGACACGTAAGACAAGATAATTGAAAAGAAGGGCACAAAACTGAAGAGATCCTGGACCGTAGACTAGAGTGCACTCTTATACAGACTGCTTTAAAAGATACGAAACTCAAGGGTGGCTAAAGAGACATATTAGGGATTGTCATCCTTCGGTTGCAATCGCATAAAGAGAAAAGCCAACAGAGAAGAGGAAAGAACCGAATGATGCGGTAGAGAAAGCAGAAAAAACTGAACACGAAGGAGAAAAATGATAAAGAGGGTGGTGGGAAAAAAGACTGCGAAGAAAAGCCCAACAGGCAGGATGAAAAACCCATCTACTCCATCACGGCTGTGAAGATCTCTGACCGAGGTGTTGCAAGAAGTGTAGCAGAAGAATGAAATGTTGTTGCGCCACAAAACTATGCCAAGAAAAGACCAGGGAGCCGAAAACGTCAATTACCTATATCTATGTTATGTAAAGGTGTTTAGCTGCTATACAAGTTCTCGAATTTCTGCTGTACCCCCAGTAAGTCCTTGGGACTTGTCCAATAGATTGAGGATGAATAAAAAAATAAAAGATGCAATCAAAGACCGGTAATACTATACTTAAAGGCAAATTTTAGACCTGGTTTTCGCAACATTCCCTTTGAGTGATCTTGCTCGTTGCCATAAAATGGCCGACAAATTTTAAGAGGCGAAATTTAACTCAATTGAATCCTTCCATCAAATCATCATTTACCTGAAATTGTCCCTCCCAATTAACTCTGAGTGCACATTTATATGAATATAGATAAAAAGAATTTGTTTATAGGCAAATTTTTGCTCTCGATATTTCTGTTGTAAAGTTTGATGATAATTTGGTGGGTAGTCAATTGTTTGCATAAAGCCTCCTTTATTTTGGCACTACAAACAGGAAACTTCACTAAAAACATCTTTAAAAGCTCGTGAAAGCTAGTTGATAATGTCGAGCATCTGTGCACAATCTCAAATACCCTCGAATTCTTTCGGAGCCTGAGCGAACATAGAACCTTTCAAGGAAAATAATTGCATAAAGTCTCCATACTAATTATGAATCCATGGAAAATTCCGAAATGCTTCATTGAAGGCTAACAACAAATTGGATGTTGGCTGGCCGATCTTACCTGATAGGCCATGTAACTACGATCCTCATTTTAATAGTTACAGGGTTCAAGAAGTGGAAGAGCTCAATCAATGAAGAAGTTTTAGCAGTGTTTAAAAACTTTAAATTAAAAGGAATTATCTCACTAGATTGATTTGAGAAAGAGTGCTAAATCAGATTCGCTTGTGTAATAGTCGATTCCCCTGAATTATTTTTGATTTAACCCCCACTAAACTCTCCGTGGACTTAATGTATCCCTACCGTTGAAGTTTTCTCAGCGACCGATAAGTTATGAGCCGAGTTGTTAACAGTCTGTCTTGTAATCGTTCAGACGAAAAGAATTAAATGAATCAATGAAACTGTTCATCATTTTGCTCATTTGTAAAAAACGGGTCCATGAGGATGGCTAAAAACCATCTGAAACTCCGGAGAGGATTGAAGAATGTACCAGCAAAGTGCTAACAAGTACATGACGATGGACTATGGGTTACTCAACCTCATCAATATTACTTATACTGGGGGTGAAAAGGAAGAAATAAAGACTAAGGATATTCACTTATGAGGATATTGGGCCCAGGACCTGAGCGAAAATCCCTGCCGAAATGGGAGTCTAGAAAAGCCGCATTTTGTTGCCGCCACCCCCACCACCACCACACCGAAAACTTTTCCTGTAACACCTTTTTTTTAACCGAGGACCATGTTCTTTCCGAGGTCTTTATTGGTTAACTAAGTCTCGGGTGAGTAACATAGGCTTCAAAATATAAAAAAAAGCTTTTTCCATTTGATATTAACAGGAGACCTAATGAGTGGACACACCCACCTTTTTGACAGGTTGCAGTCTGCATTACAAATAGATGTGGATGAGATAGTTAGTGAAGTTGGCATTCATGGGGATAGCGTCGGTGGACGCGAAGAGGGTTATGCCTAGGCGAAGAACTCTGGCTTGGGGCTGCATGTCGAACAGTGTCTGTGCTCTAATTACCTATTTCCATTCTGAAACCTGATCCAAAGATCCCCCTCTTGGTACTTGACCATTATGTACTTCTATTTATGCTGCATTTTTGTTTGTCTTATCAAAAAGATGCACTTTTAATACGATGGAATTTGTGACTTTTCTCCAGTAGTCTTCAGTAATTTGGCCTGGTATGAAGTAAACCAAAAGCGGCAAAAGTGGATATTTGAACGTGTGGCGGTGAAATTTATGATATTCTGAAGAAAGATTTCCGAGTCGAAGTAGACACCTCGATGGCGAGGCGTCTCAAGAACGATAAACAAAAAGTATTCGGTGTAAATATCAGTTGAAAATTGTTTATAAGTTGAGAAACATTTTTTAGTTGGCGATGGTTCCTGTGCCATTCTGAATTTATGTGCAAATTTATATGGCCTAATTTACGCAAAAGTTGAAGTTCGAATCCTGTCAGTGGCGCCGCCACATTCACTTCGTTGATCTGCATGACTGTCACCGAATGTATTGATTCCCGCTGTGAAGTTCCAACTTGTTTATACTACTGATAGGCGTTGATGTACATGGTTTTATTGATAACTAAAATAAGAATTTTGATAGGATTTTCAGTTAAACGTAAAGCTAGTGTTAGAGGACATATTATTGAGGCCCCTATACTCTGGAGGGAAGCTAAACAAATTCACGAAGTAAACGAAAGTCGTATTTTTATATAAAAAAACATACATGTTTGACAAAGCAGCTGATGGACTGAAAATCAGTAAGGTGTTGATCCGCATTTTTGAACTGCTTGAGCATATTTTTCCTTTTTTAGAGATCTTTTTTTGAAGAATATACAATTCCTTCAATGAACTATTGACAATATATGTTTTCAACATGTAGCAGCACAAGGCGAGAGTGAGGTCAAAAGTCCACATTGGCAGCATCCAATTCGCGAATATGTTTAGTCCTATAGCTAAGTGTAGGCCACCAAAAAGATCACGTACATCCGGTTTAAAGTTATTAGATAAGCTGTCGGCGTCCTTCTATATGGAACAAGAGAAAATATTTACCATATAAAGAACCATAAGTTTTCTTTGAATTGTGCTACTTTTGGCTCAAGTGAGCACGAAAATAGCAAAAAGCTAATATAACTTTAATTTTGATCCTTGCATTTCTTATAAGGAAGAGAAAATCACTTTTGACCCCTCCCCTCCTTACCCCCCCCCCCCCCCCCAAATAAACCATCCTGACCACCATTTTTAAATTCTTTATCACTATCTCATTCGTTTCACCCCCATTTATGCGCATTCACGGTACTTTCCCAGGAGGATTCGTCTTTTGCCAGCAGTTTGTTGACTAGTGCCCTCCCTTGGTGGTTCTACTTTCGTTCACAAGTTAATAGAATTGGTGAGCCTTTTTGTCCCACTCGACCGAAATTCAAAATTCCTTGAAACCGTCCTATAATTTAGTTATAGGAGGTTAATTTGGGGTGCGAGTAAGACGCGCTTTCAGTTGGATGAATAGTTTGTATCTCTATTTTTTTAAAATCTGTGGCAGTTAATATTCATCTTTTGCAGAGATATGCCATCAGTACCATCGAGCAACTGCGGAATTGTTGTAACAAGCGATTTCGTGACTACCGTTAATGTCTCCGACCTTATCAAAATCTGCCACGCTAAAACGCCCTCTTAAAAAAGAAACTAAACTTAATGATTGGTTCTAAAACTTATTTCAGCAGTAATAAAGCAGCCAGAATCCTTTCAAAGTCAGGTAGAGTGAGAAAATGGACCTGCTTGTGAAATGCATGGTAGCGGTCGCAGTTTCCGAATCAGCTAGAGCTGGTTTTAAGCGAAGGTATCAAACTATCCAAGTTTTAGTTTGATCGAATCAAGTGAATCCTTTTTATTCGCTTTCCTTATAGAATGGGTATGTAATGGAGCCGAATCACTTAGAAGGAATATCACACTGAAACGCTCATATAGTAACCAGCTTTAGCCATCGAACACCAAAGAGCTCGAACTAGATAGAGGAGGCATTTGAAGGATCGGCACAAACATCATACGGGTTATGTTAATACAGACGTGAATTCCTGACTGTCCGAAGACAATTGGTCAACATAAGATTCCCTTTTTGATCATTCATTATGAAAGGGTGTAAATTTTAATCGGGTCGGTGTTTCGAGTAGAAGTGTTGTCTCGATGAAATTTAGATTACAAATAAGAGATATCAGTCTGCCAATCAGGGGATCGAGTTAGTTTAAAATGAGTTTTTTAGAATTTCCGAGTTAAACTAATGTCGTACAAAAATACAGCCTAACTAAAACTGAAATAATTGCTAGAATACAATACAACATGAGTAAATAGAGTAGGAATGGTTTAGAATAATTTGGGAAAGATATTTTTATTTACTTTTGACAATCCCGAGTTCTTACTGACTTCTTTGCTTGGACTTTCCAGCTAATAGATGCGCGCCCAGCGATTCTGAAACCACGGTGAATTCAATGCATACGCAGCCTCAGCACCTTCGACGCACACTCTTGTCTATTGTCTTCCGCAATAATTCTTTCCCAATGAATAGAACTGGTAAATAAGCTGTTCAGCAAAAGTGGATGATCAAAATGATATTCTATTGGGAAATGCCTTAAAAATTAGCCGTTGAAAATAGGGCTTAATGTTCCACAGCACCCCAGGCAGTAAATGTCTCGTCTATTTTCCACCACCACAACGCACTACTTAAGGATTATTACTAGGAATTGCTGGCGCTGATTCTGCCGTTTGTTTCATTTCCATAGAGATATAAATGTAATTCAACAGGCGCCTTTAAAATACAGACTGATTAGCAGCTAGTTTTAAAATCCAAGCAGTTGTTAAAAGAGATGCGTTATATACTACTTATATAGGCTCTCAAAAGAAATAAGTTCTCTTTTGAGGACTTTTATTTAAAGTAATTAATTAACTTTTATGAATGAAGGTACTTGGAGGGGCTCAGTTACTTGAAGAGCATACGTAGATATCATTGGAACTTATATAGCTTAACTTATTCCAAAATACCAGCTTCCAGTCAAATAGCCTATCTCTCATAATGTAGAATGTAACGTTCTGGACTCCTCTTTCATATGGGAAGTTGGAATCTGATTGGCGAATAGGAGAATTAATTGCAAAGCGATTCATAACTCGTAAGCCAAAATTCATTTTTAGTTCTAGTTCTTTCCAACTTGCAGGTCTTGCCACCCTTACAGCATAATTTGCATGTGCCTTAGTAACAATATTTATATCTAAAATAATGGCACATGAACGCAACCAAGAGGGACTGCGCATCAAAACAAAGTTTCTCGATTTCCCCATCAGGGTTCTTTATCTTCCAAACTATAAACTTGGCAGTTAATTGAAAGGCGTGTTCTTGCGTCTCTTACTCGAAATATGGGCTGAAGGAAGGTATTAGCCTTAGAAGGTGAATATGCATAATCGAGTGTAGTCCGATTGAAAGTGAATAGTTTGCGTGTTTATTGCCACCTATTTACTTAAGAGGCGTATTTGCCGACCTTTGGCAATGCTTTGAATAATTCAAATTCAAAAAGCAGCCAATCTGTGAATCCTTTCCCGCAGTTCCGACGGTTGAACATGTAGACAATCCGCTCAACTGATCCAGTAGATGAATTGTTCAATTTTTCCAATTTTTAAACCTCCAAAATCATGTGCCAATTCTGTTGTCTTGAAAAAGGGGCGACGCTCTAAAATGAAATAAAGTTTGAAAATTGCAAAAATTTCGAGGTTTTCGCCAATCTATATGTTGAATAGCCAATTTATGTCAACAGGGTATATTATACCCCGGAAATCCAATTATTTATTCAAAACGGCGACTTTTCAGAGGTAAACAAAACGCGGCTCTGCGGTGATTAAAGTTTGTAGAGGAAACAGACGCCAGAACGAAAAGAAGCCATTTGAGAACAAAATGAAAGATAAACGGCATGTCAAAGAGGAAAGGAGAAGTGTAAAATTTCATCTCAGGCCCTGTTTTGTATTCAAACTTGTAATCAAGGTGAACTTTGTGTTCAGTTCAATTTCCACTTTCTTGCACTCAGTCTTTTCAAATGTTGGTGGTAGGAGACCAGAAAAATCTTCCATTCCTTTTGATCCGAGTGACACATATCGGTAAGAGAAGTCTATTAAGACATTGCTTGGCTTCCGAGGGGAGACTACCTGGAGAGCTCCTCAGTTCAAAACCAGTGAGAGTAAATGAACGCATTCAAATATACCACTGCCATCTCTGGAATGGAAATAAGAAACCTGTCCTTTCAGGAGAGGACTTAATTGACTATTGAGCGACACAAACTACGGCGATTAATGCGTAGAGTAGTGCGGAAGACAAGTACTACTGTCTTGACCTGGCTACTTGTTCATAAATGGGTCTTCATCTCCTTCATGCTGGCAAGGAGTTAAAAATATGGTGAATATGGCCGAACAACTCTCTACTGCATTAACTTAACAAGCCAGGTGCAGGATTTATTTCGAAAAAGCGACCGATTTAACTTCACGTGGTTCAGCTGAAATCCACTTCAAATATTTGGCACTATCGATGACCCTAAACAATCGAATGACATGCCTTTTTTGATTTTTGAGTCAGCACAAACTTTATGGAGGGGCTGCGTAACATGGTGCGGGTAATTGCAAAATGAATGGATGATTGTCCGCGTAATTGTATAGTTTGAAAAATCCAAAACTGGTTGAACCGGCTCACAGACACCGAATGGGTGAACAGAATACATGATTGATTGAAAGACACCACTTATCCAGTCTGAATGGGTAAATTGGGGAAGAGTAAAAGTTAAAGTGTCCTAAAGAATGAGCAGTAGGCAGACAGCTAGGCAGGTGGTTAGCAAAGTAGCGAATAAATTAACTAGAAGTGCCTGAATGTGGGAGGGATGCCAGCAGGTTGCATGCAGACTGATAAATGCGCAGATGGACGGCCAATAGAATGCGAATGGATGGAAGAAAAGAAGGCTGAATGAATAAATGAATAAATGGATAGAAGAGCGAACTGACGACTTGCAGATGTTAAACGAATGGAGCAAAGTGGACAATTCAATAGGGGTTGAATCGACTCAGAACAGGACAGGCGCTTAGGAGAGAAGTAAGTGAATTGAAATGCAAATAAAATAATGAACAGAATGACAGATACAAGGGAGATTAATTGAAGTGTAGGGGCTATCGAAGCGCAAAAAAGTGGCGATTCTGAAATACAAGGACGAATATGATCTGAAAATATGGGTAATAGATAAGCGATAAACAGATGAATATATGGACGAATAATTAAACTTGCTTTCGTACCTACTGGTTTGTTAAAGTGGAGAGATTTCCTAGTCAGTCGGACCTACACATCCTGTTTGTGAATTGTACTAAGCACACCGAGAGTCACTTTTCACTTAATCTATTAAACAAACCCTCAATGAGTACAAAATAAGATTTATAAACTTTCCTTTCCCTTTATAATAACCAATATCATTAGCTTCTTTATGGAATTATAATTATCATGAAGACCTATAAACATATGCCATTTTTCTCTCATTGTTTTTGAGTGACTCGTTAGTCCAAGGTAGCTTGGATTCTGGCAACTCCGACAAGAGTTCATAACGCGTTAGTAGCTAAGATGTGTCCTTAATCCATTTCAGATAGGGTAAGAGGGCTGCACAGCTAGTTCTGGAGAATTTTGGTCCAGAATCAGTCAGTTACCCTCTTGATGGTGAGCACTTAGGCTTTCAACTGACTCACAAACTAACTCTTCAAGCAAGCGAAGAGGACTTCAATATAATGAGGAGGTCTCAAGTACTACGATTAGCATTATTCTTAATTCACTTTTTATCGTTCTTCCTTCAAGCGATTTTTCTACTGAGCGCCAATTGGATTTGCTTCTATCTTGTGGACATCTCTTTAAAGTTCGGAGCTGACGTTTTTGTCAAAGCGGAGGACTTGAGCAAAGCAGAAATTGGTGTTCACATTTAGCCCATCAATATAGAAGAAGCTTATAAGCTCCAAAAAATGCTTACCAAAAATCGAAATAAAGGTACATGCTCGAAAAGCCAGGTGGTAGAATGTGAACGGATAGATGAAGGATAGATGAAACGTCTAGTTATTTCTCTCATTGAAAATTCTTAAGCCGATCCTAAGCGTAGCCTATGCTCGACGGAGAAATTGTCTCCAAGATACATTCAATCAATCACGCTCGAGACTGACACTCTCCACTCCTCCTGAAGGTAACTCGCCAGCAGCTTTAAGTGTCATTCTTGACGTATGGAAAGGAAAAGCCATAAATTCTGGCATTCCACAAACGAATACTTTCTTCATCTGAAAGGTCAAGGCAAGAGGAAAGTGTCGACAATTAAGCTACTGAATACTCACTGCTACAGTTGAAAAAAATGCTGTTACATAACTCAACGTTAGGGAGCATCTCCAGTTCATTTAAACGAAGGAATGAAAATAGAATGACAATACATGCACAAATAGCAACAAATTTTCACAAGTGTTCATTTCAGTCAGATTCCTCTGCATTTCAATTTCCTTGCAAGTAATTTCAAGTCCCCTAAATGGTTTATTATAAATGGAGAGCCTTGAGCTGATTGGATGAGTGAGTATTGCAGAGTTGATTAATGAGTGCATATGGGATAAACCGATGGATGACAAGACGGATCCTTTTTTCTGGAATCTAAGCCATCCAAACTGAAATTCTTGGTATCGTCCGACTTCAGATTTGCTTAATGCTACCTTGTTTTTTAAATTAACCACGCGCAGTAGCTGAAATCCTTCTGTTTACTTTATTGTCACCTACCCCTAGGTCTTGGCTAACAAGAACAATTTTAATGTTCTTCATTTTGCGATTTTCATGGCTTTATTCATTTCCAGGCACGAAAACCTGATTAAAATCCGAGTGTAAAGGTTGAATCTGTCAACATTAGGGCCGGTTCTATCAGTTATTTAATAACTTCCTTAGTTTCAGCCTACCTTTATTGAGCATGATTGGAAAAATGTAACTTGACAACAGCTTGTCAGAGCATTGAAGGGATGGATAAGCGTGGGTAGCATATGAAAATGTTGAAAAGGTGGATTCAAGGGGAAAGGTAATCACTCAATAGAACAGTGACCTTCAATACCCTCCTTTCCAGACCAATTCTAATCAGTGTTTCATTCACAGTTTGTGGTTTCTTTAAAGATTTTTCGAAGGAACGCTTTATCCGCAATCTCGTCTTTTTCGGCTTTCGCCTTTTAGCCTATGTGCTCACGCTGATCTCTCCCTCGAAGATACCATCGTGAATTAAATTGTCGCATAGTTGATCAGGCCTATTGAACGTCTACATTGGGCAATTAACAGAAGGCGGTTTACTGATTTAGCCGTGTTTAGTGATACTGTCAGCTATGAGTCCGTTCGGTAAGGCGCCTAGCATGAATGGCTAGCCCCACAGTCGGTCTTTTTCGGTACTAACTAAGGAGAGAGGCTATCGCCTATTGTGGAGATAGCTTTTGAGTTTACTGCCATTCAGGCTGTTGAACACTAAGTAAAGCAAATGTGCTTCCGAGTTTATTTTCAGCTTTTAAGGTCAGACAGTCGAGTAGTATTCTGATACATTATTCAGCTGTGAGTGATGCTGAACAATGCTTTATACTTGGATTCAAAGCTGACTCTTGTTGATCAAGAGTATGAGCTTCAGAAAACTCATTGGAACTTCGGATTACTCCGGTCTGAGTGATATGAATTCGTTTATAAGACCATTCAGGTCATGTATTGCCAAAAGAAAAGCATAGACTTCAATGTTCTGAGATCTCTAAAACGATAGAACCTGTAGAATTAGAGGAATTTCATGCTTGACTTTCAACATATAAATTGCAAATTTTTGAGCCTGGATTTGATAGAACACATCTTCATCTTTCACAAGTTTTTAGACTCTTCCATTGGGCTTGACGCAGTGCTTTTTGTGGCAGTGGTCAAACATCGTTTTCGCAGTCTACGATACCCGTCTGCAAGCTGTGATGAGGAGATAGAAGAGACCGATCAGAGCTTCGCTGTCAGTCTCTATGAAGAGAGATGGCATCAAACCCTACTTATGAGAGCGTTCGTTAACCATGACCGACCGAGTTATTATGATTTGAAGCATCCCTATTTCAGGGTTATTGCATGGGGTCGAACTGGTATTATGTTAAGCGGCTGGATGTAAATGAACTTTTATCAAAGCCCTCCACTAGATGAATGAACATATATAGAATTCCATTGCACTAGAGATTTTTCCATATCATCAGCAAATTCGTATTATAATAATGTCTCCTCCTTGGTGGAGGAGGTCAACCTACTCGCAAACTCCTCGTGGTGACCACCGGTAACCTCAGGGCAACTCTGGGGGCTAATGAGAGGGGCGGCCGGATGGGACTAATCACCCTCCAGACGTATATAATTAGATTATGCTGGCAGAAGTATAATTTCTTACAGCTTGGAACACGAGGCACGATGTAATTAATCGGATTCATGGTCTCAAACTGCACTGAATGGAATCCCCGCCAGAATGTTGAAAGATTTCTGGAGATACGAAGACGAACGTCGACGGATGAGGTGCCACTACAAATCTGAACTGCTACCTGTACGACGAAGCAATGCCAGGGAAGAGATCAGACAACTGAAGACGTCAACAAACGTTTTTTACTGTGTCCTGTTTTAACTGTTGTGCACTACTTGTTGTAAAGGCTATTTGAGCTTTTGTTGTACCCAAAAATAAGTCCTTGGGACTTGCCCAAAAGGATGGAGAGTAAATATGGAAATGAAAAAATGAAAGATAATGATTAAGATGATTTTACTCATCCATTCACTAATTGCAAACTTAAGCAAAAAACGAGCAGAAAAGTCCGAGAACTCTACCTCAAATCCGACGCGTGGAAACTGTGCGAGAATAAAATCCAGCTGTCCACTACTCGGATACTTGTCTCAGTTCTTAGCAAGATAATGCTTGATATTTTTTCTCCTATTTGTTATACCAGTTTGAAGTTCTCAGGCAGATCGTCAAGAATGCAGTCCTCAAATGCCCTCTTGACAGCATCCAGGTATTCTGAATGTCGCGTTTCACAAATTCACAGAAACTGCGCACATTGAACCGACCTATCCACTAACAAATGGAAATTTTATTTGATTTGGTCAATAAGTAGAACGGGTCACTGGCACTGGTTGAGGCTCTGGTTTAAGTGCAATAGTACTATTCGTCGTCAGAAAGAGCGTCATTTTCCAAAGAGACGTGCTAAAGTCATGGGCAAAAAACAATGCTATCATTTTAGTTCAAATGCCTTACCAAAATGGTAATTTGGTCAAGTGTTTTGGTGGTTAGGCAATTACTAACATTCGCAGCCACAGTGGAAGCATTCTCAGACAATTATTAGGAATGGGGTTATAAACAAGATTCATTGTTATCATGGCCAAAACTAGGGCGTTTTTGGTATGACGAGTGCGTCTGTCTTCAGTTCCGAAATGTTTCATTAGAACACATAGGAGATTGTCGTCTTGACAGCACTAAAACAGCTATTACAGAGCTCGGATTTCCAGGGAGGGAGGACGAAGCATATACCCAACACCCAATGCTTAACAACGTTCGTATACACATTAAATAAATCTGGCAAGAAACTATGCCAGTTATTGAAAGAATTTAGTACAACTGTCACCCAATGAATGCTGTAGGCAACCCGCGGTTGCTATTGTTAAACCTTCGACAATTTCGAAAATGACTGCGCGCTGAATACTAAAGTGAATGTCTATTAGTGCCAAAGTTATGGCAAATAACCACTAAAAGAACTACTTTCAAAAAAGTAAGGCCTTTGCATGGTAAATGAGAGGCTGCTTCAAAATAAAAGATCAGGGTTAATTGAAACGATATCTTTAGGATGGAAGAAAGACGGAAGTTGAGCGTCGCTCATCAGAATCCGTTGTCTATATCAGTCCAACTGGTATGAAAATCGAAATTTAGCTATCTTATTTTTCCATGCTGTCTGTAAAGTCCTCAAAGTTGTCAAAACTTGACCTGCCATTGTTTTAAATAGGTAGTCATATTCTTCTTAAAACTCGGATTAATAAATAAACAGACAAAAGCGTTTTGCCCTTGATCTTCACTTTTAAGACACGAATAGTGATGGTAATCATTCAGGTTCCTGCACCATGTTCGAGTTACTTTAGCACATTTGAGTGCTTGTGCGAAAATTAATGGTAAGTGACATCCTAAAGGTTATTTTCCCGCCCCCCATTATGCATTCATTAATTACTTTTCGGGTAACACTCTTATCCATTAAAGGAACTAGTAGGAAAGATTGTTCACTTTTGGTTTATCCGGTTGCTGTGAGGTTCAATCCTTCCTTTCTCCATTCATTCGAACTTCTGAAATCCTCCAGGGAAATTCAACATGTTTAAGCTCTATGACTTCCAGCTTAATAAAGTAAATATGTACTTATTTTCAATGGTCATAATTATGGGTAGTTTAGGCAGGGATTACGGAAGAACGGCAAGATCCTTGAGATGTGGGTAGTGCTCTTTCTGAAAAGGCTGATTGGAGCGATTATTGGAAGGGTAAGTTAAAAATGGTTACTTAAACAGGATGGTGCAAGTGATGGGAGACACCAAGCCAGAACAGAATGAGCCAACCTCGCTTTCTCTTCAAAGCAAGCAATGCAATGTGCTTCATTCGCAATAAAGTAAGGAACAAATATAAATTTGGAACAAGAGTTAAGCTCAGGAATAAAATCTTCAAGCTTGGAAACTTAAAGGAAGTTGAAACGAAATAGAGCCGACTCTAATCATTTTTAGAGCTAGAAGTTTCTTGAGGGTCCAGGAAACCATAAAAATGGAGCTCACGGAGCGTACCACAGTATCGAGGTTTCATATCGAAAATGAGGTTGAGCACCGTGGAGTTCTGTCCACCGCCTCTGTCTTGCTCTGCACTGTGTTTTATGACTCGAATCCCGTATGGAATTTAAACATCAGGTCGAGGGCCTTTGGCTTAATCAGTTCTCGAGGAAACGATTTATGCATAAACAGTTGGACTGAGATTACGCAAACATAGTATGAAAGCATAGAGGAGCAGAAGTTAAGCAACTGTAGAACACGATAACGAGTTGCGATATTAAATGAAGACTGAGTAGGAACACAAAACAGGGTCCTGGCGGAAAATGAATGATGATATAGAACTCTAGGCATATTTTTGAGGTGTGCTAAGAGGCATTTCCAACTATTAAATAAAATAGTTGTAGTTGTAAAAACTATTGATACCCCATGCTCATCAGCAACTGATGCTAAAAATCCACATTCTACCTCGTTCTATTTTTTTTTCTGTGCCTACTTCAATGACAAAGTCAGTCCAAATAAAATACATTCGAACCCCTAAAAATGGCTTTTCAACTGTAGGCCGCTATTTAACTAATATCACTCCGATCGCCGAGCGCGCCCGAGTATAGACGATTTCGATTCGCTAACCTCCAAACAACTAAATCACAAATGCATGCCGCTACGCCTGACCAATGTACGGCTGAAAATGTGAAATTTAGACGTGTTTAACACTTGTCGGTAAAGAGGAGGTACGATTCTGGATGGATATTTTAAAACGTTCACGTTTTCAATGAATTTCTTGGATCAATTCGAAATACGCAACCTTATACGCGAGGGAAAGGCTGTTAGTTTTCAGTAGCCAGGGCCGTTTGAGGCCAGCCCTGAGACATTTCACTGCAAATCCTAAAAGCTCAAAAGAGGGGAGCCGAGGGCGTGAAAGCACCCATTCAGGGCATGTGGAAATCCGTCTATCCATATGAAATAATATAGAAAAGTGGAGCTGAATTTACAGGGATTGTATTTCTGTCAAGCAAAAAAATAAAACAGGGCCGAGGGCACCGATTTCTTCAGGCAGCAAAGCGAGAATGATCAAACTTCAATCATTTTATGTATTGTTGATCCCTTCCAGAAGCCTCATATTTCATGGTTTGAAGGCCGAGTTAGCGCTAACTCCCTTTTTCAATAAAGTCAGGCTAGGAAAAGCAGAGTTTCAACTACATCACGGAATCTAATTCAAACTCCAAACCATCTTCATTGTCCCTCACTGGCTACAGCCAACTATAGCGCTCTTATAAAGACCACTCAGGAAAGCGAATGGAGAAATTCACCTTACAGCAGCCAGTCATTCGCTTAAATATCGTGCTTTTGTTGAATGACGCAACCTATTAACTGTCTCAGTGTAGCCAAGATCTGTATCATACGAACGAACCTGGTTAGGAGCTTAACGGTTAGTTTTGAACAAAACTGCCTTCTCGCAAGTACAGAGCAATCCGAGAGATGTGGCGCTAAGATCGAAAATTCAAATCCCAATTCTGGAGCTGGACACTAGTGATTGAGATATTCATGTTTTTCAACCAGTTGGAGTCATCAGTAGTAAAAACAAGGCATACGGATTACTCGGATTCGGTGAATACGCGAACTAGAACCCACTTTAGACAATCGGATTTAATGTTCTGAAGTAAATTTTCAGAACCTTTTTCGGCGACAGTTACCATTTTTACATTATTCTGAGATTTATTCTTGAGTTAAAGATCGTGTACATAAATAATGTCCCCTTCCCTTTCCAAAATCCTTTCTCTTGAATAGGTTCAGCTTACGGACATTATCGGATGCCATTCAAGATTCCAACTCACGTTTTTTACAGCTGCTATTTGACTTATTGAAAAAAGCCATCACCCATGCTCCCATTCACCGACAAATCCTTGCAAAAATGGCATTCATAGATGCCACCAACGCTCTTACCACTTCCGTCCACGCGAGAGAATTTAATTGCGTCGTTAAAAGTTCAACCGGAAAGTGAAGCGCCGAATAAAATAAATCACAACGATTTTACAAATTAACAACATTGCTTGTATACACAGCTCAATTTTAGAAGAGCAATACAAATGGTAATAAAAAGGGGCAGAGGGGAGAGTCCGAGGTAGAGGAGTCAAGGAACGGCTTGCGTTCCGCCAAAGGGAATCGCAGTCGATTTAGAGGAGAAAGACGATGTACCACTGGAGAATTCCAAACAGCGTTTCATAATAAGATCTGTTGAGATGTGTGGTCCAGAAGCGTCCTGATTAAATAAAAGATAAGTTGAAAGGAGGTTTTTGAAAGAAATGAAACTGAAGAAGAAGGTCAAGTCTCGCACTGACGTGAAGTCCCTTCTTCTCATTAGGTCATTCTATTCAAGGCACTGGTCATCTAATTGCAGACCAGAACTTGACGCTGTTGGTAGCCATTTCTATCGTTCAGTGTGCGCTAGCAAATTTTGAAAGTACGGCGCAATTTGTGCATGCTTCATCAATGGCGCATCAACTAAATGTTAGCCACGATTTGGTTCAATCGAGGCAACAGGAAATGCTAGGTCATGAAAAATTAATTCCGTTCAGGTATAGTAAATTTTCTTTCGTGAAAATCTTTGGAGCCTGCATAATGAATGTGAAGAGTCACTCAGGTAATTATGGCAGTGGAGAAGGCTTTCGCCAAAAGGCCACCAAATAATGGAAGGCCACTTACAGTTTAAGCCCTTGATAAATAAATCGGGTAGGTTCAAATTGACACAAAAGAGCACTTGAATAAAGAATAAGCATTTCAAAGGGGAGAATCCAGGAGCTAAAATGTTGAAAAAGGACGCATCAAGTAGACTTGAACTGTCAATTAAATGACGACGCGGTTCGACGGCACTTAGGGCAAAAATGAAGAATTCCAAGAAAAGCTCTTTCGCATGCCAAGCGTAAAGTTGATGCAAGACTTACGAGGTCTAGGTGACCAAAAAGACACCCAGCAGATCCTCTTTTACACCTTCAATCAGAAGAGTGAAAAGTGTCGCAATTGCTTTCACCCATTTGATAAGACCTCTGGCCATATTTTATTAGTGCCTTAAGTACAACTATCATCTTTTTCTAATGAAAGGCAATGTGAATTTTTGAATTCGATGCCATTTTGTCCACTTTTATCTACCATAGAAAACTGGCAAAAACCAGCTAAATGCAAGTTGTTTTGCTTCACAGTACCAAAATCGAATGACCAGTATGGGTAATCGTACACCTATTCTCCTTCTTACCCCAAGAAAAACGGCTCAAATATGTCAAATGTATAGTCAAGATCTGTAATATTCCAATTCTTAAGCTTCAAGTCCATAACCCATTCCTAAGTTTGTACAATCAGTTTCTAGAAAATAATCGCTCAGTTTTTGCATCGTTAATTAAATTATCGGTACTTTATGTTCAGTTTCAAACACTCATGCTTTCGCCTTTGAAGTTTGAAACCGAATTACCCTTTCGAATAGGTGTTGATCATAAGATTTCTAGAAATGCCAGTTGAATGGACCTTATTTTTGCATAGGTGTCCGGCGGCTGAATCAAGTGATCTCCCAGTTATGAGTTCATTAAGCCAATCAAGAGAGAGGAAGGGGGTCTAGAAAGTGAGAGTTCGAGAGAATGACGCAATCATGAATTCAAATACAGGGTCAGAATCTTGTTGAAATTGATAAAGAAAAAATTACAAGCTGGGTAAAAATAAAAAAAGCTGGTTCGCGATGTTTTAACTTTGGAATCACGTTTGTGATAGTGAGAGTGCAAGTACTTTGAACCCGACGATTTAGGTTGACGGGGAAAAGACGCCCGCTAATTCTACCCGAACCGACCAAACACATAACGTGATGTGGTGGAAAATTCCTTGTTCAATTTCAGCTTGAGAGAGAGTTGAAAGTGATAAAAAAGATGTAAAAAATGTCGGTAGTGCATTAATTTCCAACCCCTCGACTCGGATTGAAGCAGTTCATAAAATACGTTGGTACGGTTAATCAAATGCAAGCGATCCACTCTTAGAGATTAAGCCTATTTCAATCATTAAGCTAATAAATGCTACGACAGTTAGATATCTGAAAGACCTACGAAGATATCGATCCTCAACACGAACTGGATGGACCTTAACAGTGGAAGAAACAGAGAGCGAATAAGATGTAAGCGGACAGGAGTAGTCACTCGAAGGGGCGAGGGGCTAATCCCTTGGATAGGACTCTGACGCATAAAGGAGCGCAGCATTGAACTGAATCCCAAAATCGTTCCCTAGTTCTCTCAGGACAAGAGTTGTAGGACGCAGTGCCAGTCATAAATGGCTTGAGTAAAGGCAAAGATAATATTCTAAAAAATGCCCTGATGCCAAAAACAAAAACGGAAATGAAATATGTCCCATAGCAAAAAAAAGAACTGATGTTCAAGTCATCATGGAAACTTATAATCCACGCTTAACAGCAAATTAACATTGTGGGTCGGTTTTTTTTAAAAAAAGGCAACGAATAACCGTTTCTTTAACGGCAGTTCTAGCGAACGGAAGCAAGAGCTGTAATGGAAGGCACCAAAAAGCAGTAGTGATTTCCTAAGTAGAAATAGGAAAGGAAACATTTGCTCACTCAACAGGTACGAGTTCGAAGACATGGCCATTCATGGTAACTGTTGCTACAATATATCCCCAATTGACAGTTTACATGGTTCTCACGACAAAAACCAGAAGAATTCGTCGTATCGCAAGCAATAGCATGATGAGATTCGACGATCTCATAGAAAGATGAAGCATCCTCAATCCAAAGTGGAGGTCTTGGAGCAACACAAGATGTTGGCATCTTGGGTAAGTCGGGTTTGATGGGCTTGAATTGCAGACCCAAAATAACTGCAGACCCAAGAACTGCAATAATGCGGATGAGGACTCATGCTTAAATATCCCATTATTTTAAGGTTATAGTCGAGGTGATATTGGAATCACTTTTGAGATGCCTCAACCCATAAATGGTTTGACCTCTTAATCCACGGGCTTGTCTTCATTGTGTCAACCGATGGTGAACATCGTACAAAAAGGACAAATTCGAAACGTCTCCAGAGCATGGAGAAGGTAAATGTAAGCAGGATGTTTCCGAGTGGAGAATCCCGAAACAGACTCTTTCAGGATCCACACTCTATCGCAATGGGGAAAACGAATAGGTATAGGAGAAACGATCGCCGGCTCCCATGAAGTTAACTCCGTCGAATGGAACTTGAAAGATCTTTTAGGGAACCAGCTGATTAGAGAGATCGTCGGACGGAACGAAACCATGAGGCACCTCCCGCCTTCAAGCTCGGTGGGCTTTCCAGGCATAAACGAGTTAAGCCAGACTTGATACTCACCCAAGCCGCAGGGCAGAGTCTGTAAGCTTCCACCAACAGGTCTGCGAAGTATGGCGGTGTCTGGTCATCTCTACTCGAAGAGGCGAGAGGTGTGAGGGCAGAAGAATGGACATTCAAGCCCGAATTGGGTACATCTCCATCACTATAGGCAGGAGCAGAAGCAACCGGTCGAGAGTGCAATCGATAGATCTGCTTCAGCGTGTCAATGGTCACATCCGTAGCCTTTCCCATGAGCGCGCGTTCGCGTTGATTAGTCAACCAGAGACGAAGACTTGGGTGAATAAGACTAAGCGCCCGCCTGGCGAGAAAGACCCGATCGCCTTCACTGAGGAAGCCACGTCTTAAAAGGGGACGAGGCGTATCAAATAAAAGTAACTTTGCCGACTTTTTCCACCCCGTTACCGTCAACATACTTATCCTCAGAAGGTTGTTTCCGGAGTTGATGGAAAACTTGGAGCATACGAGTCCAATCACCGCGGCTGTTGAGAATTTCTAAAACCATACAGGTGGATCGATACATGTGCGCCGCGAAACTACCACTTCGATCGATGTCACACGTAGGAATCCGCCAGACACCCTGCAAAATAATGAAGAAGGGACCAAAAAAGGATGATAGCATACGAGCCTCCCAAAACAATAGATAACTTTTTGGACTGTGAGCTAAGGCTGCTAAAACACGAGACATCTCATCTTGAGCACTTCACTTCTCCTCAGGCATGCCTCCGAACGAAGATATTATCCACCATCGTTCTTTTTGAAAGGCTGCGCTTATTTGTCCACTTCTAGACAACTAGACTTAGCCCCCCTCTACAGAGTGACTTGGTGTACTTCCGACTTTCCGTCTGCATACAATTAGCAATAATAGCTATTCAGACCACGGCAAGTGGTTTAGCAAAGCATTCCGCCATTTTAGAAGAAACGACAAAAATAAAGGTCAGTAGTTTTGAAGAGCGCAGGTTCTGAGAGCTGGGTGCAAAATGCGCACAGGTTTGATCTTTAAAGGACGTTTTGAAGCGACCACTGAGGAGACTGATTCCAAGAGGGCATTTAGACGAAGTCCCGTATTCTCCTTCACCGATCATAAGCAACCATCGGCTTAACTTATCTTCTAATATTGTAGATTATCAATACTTGCTAAATAATACAGACGGACTATATGATAGAGAAATAACAGCAGTACTTCGTGTGTCTGTCAATGGAATAGATGAAACGGGATCAAAACTCGTCGACGCTCATCAAGTTACTTGAATTACCACTCACATTACTAGGTACCCATTGGTTCAATAGCAAGTCCTGAAATAGAGCGAAATCATGATACTTTATTCTCCTCAAAAAAGAAGGATTCAGAAGGAATATGCTTTTAGCAGTGGTAATGAACTACTCTTGTCGTGGGCAGGTGTCAAGCGCAGCTGCCCAATTGGTGAGAAAGATTGATTAGAAAACAAAATTATTGAAGAACAGCAGTCATATCTAAAGTAGAGGGCGAAGAAACACCAGTGCAGCTGGATTAAAGAGGAAACCATGTTACACGATCGCTAAATCATGATAAACCTATGGATGTTGGAAGAAATAGAATCCAACGCAACAGAGAGTAGACTGAAGCATTCAAAGTCGGCTAGATGCGCAATACAGTTTGCAAATAGGCTGGTTGTAACACCTCAAATACCAAAATTGTCAAATAACTCTGCACATCTTTTCCAATTATGATAATCACTACGCCTTAGGCGTAGGAGGGCTAAAAGAAGACTAAAGCACACAACTGCACACAGTCAATCAGGAATTGAGGGTTACGTATGTGGCCAATGGCCATTATGCGAGATAATGTGCAGAAATGTAAGTTAACAGGAGTCTCACGCGCTTAAAACGAAGGTGATGAGAAAAAAAGGGGGACATCGAATGCGTAAAGGAAGTGATCCGAATTGGTTAGGTAGACGATTCCTCTACCACCAAAACATATAATCGACGATTAGACGACAAGAACTGCAATAATGCGGATGAGGACTCATGCTTAAATATCCCATTATTTTAAGGTTATAGTCGAGGTGACATTGGAATCACTTTTGAGATGCCTCAACCCATAAATGGTTTGACCTTTTAATCCACGGGCTTGTCTTCATTGTGTCAACCGATGGTGGACGTAAAGGCGATTATAAAGATGGATCTGTAGCAACTCAGTTAAATGATGCTGAGAAGACCTAGAACTGTCTCATGTCATGTTATTCTGAATAACACGGGGAGCTCACAACATTGCATATGCCCCCCCCCCCCCCCCAGCAGAAAAAATGCATCCTTAGCCCAATAGATTCACTGAATTCGATAAGAGACAGTTAAATCCACGCAGTCATCACCTACATGGAAGAAGTTGCTCTGTTTTCGGTCTTTGAACAACCCACCATACTCAATTTTTGTCACATGGTCAAAAGGCCCCATCAAAATGGACATAGCTTTGTCCAAATCCTGCGCAGAAAAAATATGAATCAGAAAGCATTAATCACAATCTGGTTCAAAATAAAGAAAGCCTACTCGCATTCCAGGTGCGGTATAGAAGAGATGAGCCAGACGATACATCGCCTTGTAATGCAACGGAAGTCGCTGAAGAACAACTTCCATGGCCTTTCTGCAGTAATCAATACCCATTTTCCATAGCTCTAGAAAAAAATTACAAGATCAATAGAGAGATCACCGAAATCGGAGAGTGAAGAGAAGTCAGGGCTTATGGCTATCTCCACTATAGGTTCAGTATGTTGCTGTTCAGGCGTGGCGTTAGCCACTTCCGCAACACCATCAAGGTTTTCAACATCTATGATGGGAATCGGATTGACAGTCCCTTCGTTTCGAGGAGCCTTTGAAATTGGCTCGGGGAAATTGCTAGGTCGCTTTCTACCACGAGCTTTCGCCCTAAAGCAGTTAAGTGATCGACATAAATATGTTCGACCAATTATTTGCAAATAGATGGAACTTACGAAGCTTTGGCAGGCTCGGTGATGAAAGGTGACTGTGTAAGACCATAGAGTAACTCACAAATTTGACGCAGAGGCAGAGGAGATGAGGGTCGAGGCTCTCCAACAGCGATGAGTTGTTTCAGCACGAATGCATGTGTCCTATAGTAAAGCTCAATTGATTCCACTGCATAGAGAGGAATCTTGTTGTAATTTATGCGCTTCGGATACTTTGCACCATTGGCGTGTAAGATTTCTGCAGTCCGTATATAGCAGGCTACCACACGAAGCACCCAATCACCTCGACTCTCTGTGAGGTTGAAAAATGAATGAGTTCTACCTTCCAATGGAGATACAAGCAGAAAGATATTTATAGGCATACCGTCATTCCGTCTGATTCGTCTGCCAGTCAGTGCACAATCTCGAAACAACCCACCCGGACCGGCTTTTTCCTCACACTTGGTCAGCATATAATGATAGAGCCATTCCTCTTCTATTCCATTTTCATTTGGACCGGGCCTCTTATTACCTACAGGCTTAACAGGATTGTTTGCCTCAGAAGGTTGAGAAGGTGAAGGAGGAACAGATTCTGGAAACCCCTCCACTGATACAATTACCACAGAAGAACTCGATGACTCAGGAGACTCGGTGGGCTGTTGGCTAAGTCTTGGCGGTATTGATGGAGTATGTAGAGTTGAGGACGGAGGTGATTTTACCGAGGAAGATTTCGCACAATATCGACGATCCAAACGCAAGACTTGACCGTAAGATTGGTGGGCAATGTGAAGCATTTTACGGCGACATCGTTCGTGGCTTTGAAGTTGAGGTTTCTTATGGTTTCGGCCGGCAGACAATAGAAAAAAACCAAAACATTAGAAAATGACATAGAGAGTGACATTCGACCAAAGCCTACCTTTTTGACAAGCCGAGCAGAATAGGAATGTAACTGATAGGCAACGTTGCCCCGTTCAGTGAGGATGACAGTAAGCCGAGGAGTAAGTTCCAACGCCAACTCGAAGCATCTGAAGCAACTGGACACGTATTTCGGGGGAACTCGTTCTGTTCTGGGATCAGTCTAAAGTGTTAGAAGGAAGCAGGTAACAGTACATACAAACAAATCAGCATGTTTATAAGGCGAAATCAGATTCGATAAAGGAGGTACAGGCACTCACGAAATTCATAATCTGCTCAATGTCACTGCCGTAGATGAGAGCCAACGCAGCCCAACTGTCAGTATGGTGAGGGGAAACTCGTAGGTCTTTTTTATAGTAATCAGTTGCGAACCTACAGGTAAGAATATTAGATTGCCAAAAGTCGAAATGGGAGATTTATCCGAAGTCAATAAAACTCACTTAAAGTTGGTGTAATTGGTATTGTTAAATGTCTTCATATAGTAATCAGCAACGAGGTAATACATGAGGTTTATCATATCACTAAAAGACAAGCGAAATCGATTAACCAAGAGCACAGAATATGCCGAAATTTTCCAACTCATCATGGAGCTAGAGCTCGCAAATCTCCCAATTTCAAGTCTACGTCAAAAGGGCCACGAGTTCTTCGATCCCGACCAGGTAGACGATTTTGAGAGGTAGAGAGGAAGAGAACTAAAACCTTTCTTGCTCAACATAACGAAGGAAAGTCTGCAAATTGCTCTCGATAAACTATACAATTTTATTGAGTCAATCGGGAGCTTAAGCACATAACCGCTTGCTATGTATACTCCGAACGCTGGGCCAGACTGCTGCTAGCCCCATCGATGATGGAGAAGAACATCGCAGAAGAGAATCAGTTTAATTTGAAAAATTCAACATAAAAGGTAAATGATTTTCAAGACCAACATTAAGAAAAACTTTGCTACTGTGAGCAAAGCAAGAGCGAAGAGTAGATTTGAAAGAAGCATTTAAATAAAAGAATATCAAGAAACGAGTGATTACACACGTTAAATGACTAGTAAAATTCTGGCGATTAACATGACGTACGAGAGCCGACCATAGGCTATTGACGAGAGGCAATAAGGACACAACCAATGTCAGAGATGGTGGTGAAAATAGCAAACACACCGAAGACTGAGTCCAGTGAGCATTTTCCGAAATTAAAAGAACGAAAAGTACGCCAACAATCACAAACTTTTTTTATTCGGAGTCGTGTTTGCTTTGTTTCCCCATACGATAGCTTGAAATTTGCAGAAAAATACTCAGAACATGAATTGATAACAGATTATGCGTGTTTCTTTTCGAATAAAGGCAGTAGTCAGTTAACAGTTATAAGTGTGGTAAACTTAAGTGGTCCTAGTGACTAAATTTAGCAGACCATCGACTAAACATAACCAAACCGTGCACAGACCAAAATGTGAAACCTATCAATGGCTGTTTGGTCGAAATAGGAAAAAAAGGACAAACCTAAAGTAATAATTTTGGACAGGTAGCGGTTGATTAAGCGTCAAACACTCTTCAATTCGATCCTCCGAGATAAAAAATTCTTCATAGGCCTTTGGCATCATCTTAATTGCCTCGATCAGCCACCCTGCCATCTGAAATATAACCTACGCATTATATATACAGCCATATTGCAAAGAGCTTTACAAAAGAAAAATAATAAAAAGTCACCTTTTCAGAGATCGTGTATGACTTTATGGCGTCAAATTCTGGTATTTTTGGCGGGCAGTAGAAGATGAATGCAATTTCAATAAGCTGCCAGTCCTGAAAAGAGAAAAAAAGCAACGACTGGATGAACTGGAACAATAACTTTGTGGTACGAGGCATTTGCTATTAAATTACATACAAAGCGCTCAAAATCACTGGCTTGAGAGCTCTAGCATATATACTCAGGAGACTAGAAAAAGGACCTGCGGAGAGCTCCTACTGAAGAAATCTGGAGCTAGCTGAAGGGGACAAGAGCAATGAATAAAAAGAGGCAGCCTAACTACAAATAATCGAGTTTTTCGCTTTAAATAAACCATCATTGCTAATCATAGCAGTCGCAAACAATAAGTAGGCTCACTTTATCCGAAGGCTTAGCACCCAACCACCAGCAACTATTTCTATTGATGGTAGAAGAATTCGTCGTATCGCAAGCAATAGCATGATGAGATTCGACGATCTCATAGAAAGATGAAGCATCCTCAATCCAAAGTGGAGGTCTTGGAGCAACACAAGATGTTGGCATCTTGGGTAAGTCGGGTTTGATGGGCTTGAATTGCAGACCCAAAATAACTCCCTCAACGTTATCTTCGTTCTCAGAGGCATATACTTGGTGGCGATGCGGTGGTCGAGCCTTTTGCTAAAATGACAAAAAATACATGTTACTAACAAACTTTCAGCAGTTTGAATAGTCACGGGCGTTTTACCTACCATAAACCGTGTTCCTTCGAGGGGCAACTTGCCGCAAGAGTCGCAGGAGAGGGATAAGGTGTCGGAACTATCGGAAATAGCAACACCCCCTGATTGAAGTCCAGCCCGAGCGGAAACTCCACAAAGGCAGTGGATTATTTGGGCTAGGATGTCGCCGAGCCGATTAACTCCATATGGCCAGGAATTTTTGGTGTTGTCGATATTTGCACGCGGAATCGATTTTAATGGAGAGACAAAGTCACTCGAAGGTGAGTCGGTTTCACGAAAGTGGCAGAAGCCTTCCGAGAGATCACGGAGAGTCTGGGCAACGGTAATGCCGATATTGCGAAGATAGGGAAGGCCGAGAGGATTGCCGTTTTCAGAGACACAATGCGCACGGGTGCTGATGAGTGGAATTAGGTCGTGGAAAAGATGCAAACTGTAACGACTGGGAGGAGCATGACCTCGACCTCTTGCGATGCCAATGACATGAGGAAGGCGCTGGGTTTTGAGATAGGACACCAAAGCCTCTACAGAACTGTTTGAAATAGAAAAATGAGAAATAACTGTATAAGCCATTGGAAGATCTTCTAGTTATCTAAGCTTGAATGAACACAAGGGGGAAGAGATTTGGAAGCGGTGTTTTTGGACTTATACTGGGAGAGAGTGACTGTGAGGACTTGAGCGGGAGGAAATCAGCATGGAGACAATGCAGCTAAGATGACGAGCTTTCTGATCATCAGTACAAAAAAGAGACAAAAGAAACACCGACCCCGAGAGCTGAACAATTTAGAAGTCACTAGAAGAGGGGTTAGTTCAGGAACGACGTTTAAATTTTCAACCGGACAGCGAGGAAGCCAAGGGAGGAAAGTGAACTTAAGGCAACGGCGAAATGACTGCTTTCTTCCCCACTCTATGCTCTAATAACCTCCTGTGAGTTCCTTGCAGAGTCGCTGTAGTTTGATTACTACAGTTTTTCCATCTTTCAATCAATGAACGTGGATAAGGCTATTGCTAGAGGCAACGTGGTTAGCACTTCTGATTATCAAGACGAACCCAAAGGCAGTGGTTGTTATGAATCAGACATTTGTAGGGCGAATCAGAAATAGATCTCAAAATGCCAGCATGAAAGTCAACCAGTGAAGAATTTAATCAACGTGAACTACGAAAATCCAATGGGACTGCGAGCATATCGCTATGAGCTTTATTGATACGTTTCGTGCTTTGGTATATTTACACCACAAATGTAAAAGCAAATTGTGAATGACATAGCTATACCGAGTTTGCCAATCAGAATGAAGATAAAAACCTGTATCGAATTGAGAAATCGCTCACCTTCGCTTAGTATCAGCGTTTCCGAGATCATACAGCGCCCGATAAATCCCCAACTCAGGGTGAAGCAGGCATATTGGAAAAGTTGTCTCTAATCTGAACAAGCAAAAAAAAATAGATTAAAGTATCAATGCAAAGACAGAAATAGGGTAGAAAAGAAGGAGGACAGTAGAATACATACGTGTGAAACATTTCGAAGGGAAAATAGGCAAATTTCGAGGTGATTTTGGGCGGTGGAAGACCCAGGGACCCAGTGGCATGAAGACGCCAAGCGAAGGTGTTCACAACGAGGCAGAGACCCTGACAAATTTCCCCAAAACTCAGGTTGTGCATTACTGTCGGTCTAGCCTCTTCACTCTCCCCAACATAGGGCTTGAAGGTGAAGAGGACCTTGGTGCAGAGTGAATCCAACGTCAGCTTCTTGTTAACGACCTTCACTAGCGAACCATAGTCCATCTCACTGTCTATAACCTCCCAGGAACTAAGGATTAAAACATGGGGAATCATGACTAGTTGTAGCTTCATTTACACTTTTGACCCTATGAGGGTGTGCTTTGATTTAATGACTTGTGGCAGAACAGAAAGTAATATGGAAGGCCAAAACAGCTTCGTGAAGACGTGACCATTAAAGAGCCAACATTAACAGAGCTAACCCTAACTTATTGCAACTTAGGGCGCTGTCGATTCAACTTATAGATCACAAGAAAGCATGCGATTCTGTTCTAAGGATTACAGTCTACAAATGCCTTAGGAGTTCTATTGTTCACTAAATATCTTGCACGGCATTCTCATATAGATAGATATTTGACGGGGCAGGGGTTTGATTCTCTATAATATATTCTGGATGAAATCCATACAAACTGCCAACCCTTGACATTATAGATGGAAAAGGGACAAACGGCATATACTGGCAAATTGTTGGTAATTACCTCCTCTATTTCAGACGCCAAGTAAACTTTCGTCTAAGCCTTGAAGCATCCTTCAGGAATATGATAATGAGGACTAAATTAAATTCTATCTGGATGAGCGCTGACAGGACAAAATTTGACGAAAGTTCCAATGAAACAGTATCTAGTAAAACTGAATTCCCTCTAAACGGAAACAGTACCGGTAACGAGGTCCTAATTCTAAATCACGGAAGCTAGTGATTTCGTAAGAATAGTAGCTAAGATTATGCTCTGATTCACCAACGAAGCCAAAAATTTTCAAACTCTTAAGACCCATTCCGTTATGCACTTTACTCTGTGGTTTATCGGTTAGTAGATTCTAAATATCTCATAGACGACCTGCGGCGCTAGAGGTGGGTGTGACAAAGAGTTCTGATTGTAGAAGTCCCCCTCAGAAACTAGTTTATATAGGATCTATAAAGTTTTAGTGTGGTTGAAAAGAATGTAGAATAATGAAAACAGACTGCCAATAACAGAATTTACAGGATAGTATCGGTTCAGAGGGTATTTGAGACTAACGCCTTTTGAGCTTTGTCTTATTTCCAGCTTGACTGCTCGAAGTCTTCTGAACTTGACCCGGAAGCCATTGCTTTTCAATAGATTTTGGTGAATGAAATGGTGGACTACTTACTTGCAGAGCAAATCATGAGCAACTATGACGGTTTTCCAAGCTTCCAGCACATCGGCGACCTCCTCCTTGGAGAGAAAGGTTGAGTAACCACCTTCACAGGTCCAATCACCAATGATTGTAGCCACGAGATCAAGAACACGAATCGCTAAGCGCCAACTACGAATGGCTAGAACAACAACTTCGGCTAGAGTAGATCTTGAGGACACTTCATCCTCCTCATCGGTAGAATAGTTATTGTAAAGCTCAATGAGACGCCTGTTCAAAGTGCTCAAAGGAAAAAGAAACATCTGACAAATCCGCGGAAGACTTTCCAGTCGCTGTAAGTTTGAAAAGTGCATGATTACCTGAGTGCAAACAGACTTAAAAACGTAACAAAATTACCGCGAAAGGGGTTAAGGGAAAAGAGGATCTAAATTTTTTCTGCAGAGCAATAGAATGTGAACGAATGCAATCCTTCAGAGCCCTCACTAGTTTCGTAGTGTCCTGCTGAAATTTGCAGAGATGTTCTAATCGCGCCCATATTGAAATATCCTCCACTTCCGCCAGCAGTTCATCAATACGTTCTTCAAACACGAGAAAAAATTCGATAAACTCGATCCATGAATGAAAGCCCATATCTAGTTGAGAGTAATTACCAAGAGTGATATAGTTATTTCGGAAGGAGCAAAGTCGACGGAACGGTCCGTACTCCTTGACAAATTCCTTAGCCTGAAGAAGGTAATCCTTCATAGCGTCGTATTTATGCGTCACTGAACTCCACTCATAGTTTATCCACAGCACTGTAAAACTGATAAGTTAGTAGAGGAAAGCTCACATCTTCCCTGAAAAACTATGGTTTCAGGAGATTCCTCAGGAAGAAGCCAGAAAGCTCGGAGCATCTTCCTCTCATCAGAGATTGAGATCGTCTCATCGGGATCCCAAAACCTATTGATGAAATGAATCGCCACATCGCGACAAAATTAATACTGATTTCGGGAAAATAGACCTACTGCTTGGAGTCGGCTTGCAAAGCTTCAGAAAGAGCTTTCAAATCGGCATCCTCGATGCCATAAGATACATTCATCGAGGCAGATTGGCGTTTGGCTGATGCAGCGGCTTTGCGACAAAGAGCCAGAGCGTCTAAACGTGATTCAATGTAGGAAAAGTGAAGATTGGCAATCTGCCACATGGTAGGTCGACGACGTAGGCGAAGCAAATCAGTTGGAAGAAGCCGATCTTCAATAGGTGGATAAATGTACTCCACTAGAGACATTTAAGTGTTTAGAAGTAACTGGCAGATATTTAGAGCCAAGAAAAATTCAATAATACCTTCGGGGATAAAATTGTCATCCCAAGCAGGAAGTGTGGAGCGAATCCTAGCACTTAGAGCCAAGTATGCGGCCGAATACGACTGTGTCCTAAAAATTGAAAGCAAACAAACAGGGCTACTGATTTCACTTAAAAAGTAGTGGTAAAGGGACCGTGATTTAAATATACCAGGTTTTAACACGTGCCGTCATCTGTAGAAGCAAAGCGATTCCGAGAAATATAGGGTTTGTCGGTTCTTTGCCGAGAATACGAAGAAAATCAGTCACCAAGTCGGATTCCGAAGGCCCACTTTCTATCGCTGGTGTTGTGGCCTCTTCATCTTCAGTAGCAGCTGGAAAAAAGTATTTTAAGCGGAAAAATTCGTCCTTACTTTCTTTAATGACGCTGAATGACTGACTTGAGCGTAGCTGACCATGACTGTTCGATAGAATCGTCCTCTTGGCTATGGCAGCGAGATCTCTGTAGTAAAAGGGCAGAAAATATAGTAATATCTTGTACAACTAATAAACGCTATCAGTAGCAGCAGGCACAAATCGCATTCCACTAACTTGAAGCAAGAAGGCAAAAGATGGTGAAACCGCGTAGCCTTTTTCATCCATAAATGCCTGATACGCTGAGATTCAGTAGCCACGGCAGTCGCACCTCCAGCGATAGGTTTCGTGGTCGCTCCAATTGGGAGGGAGATGGCCGTGGAGGCACTGGCAGGACCAATGGAGGGATTCAAAGGAGTGGTCGCTAAGGAATGTAGCCCCCCAACTCCTGAGCCAGGGGCTTCATCAAAAGCCATTATTGGACGACGAAGACGCCTGGAGATTCGACGAACTTCTTCCTCTTCTATCTGCGAAAATAAAAAATCAGATAAAAATAATTATATACTTTTTTAAGCACAGCTGGGAGGATTATCCCCAGAAAACAAAGTCACATGAGCTGAGAGATTTTTAAAATTAGAATTTTTCCAAGAAATGTAACCCCCCTGGTTATCATAGAAGACTTAAATTCTGAGCACAGTTTTATGAAGCAAGAGACCCCTGAAAGAAATATAATGAAATCTGCGAGTTCAAAGAGTTGAGAGTACTACACTTCCTAGAAATGTCATGCAATGTCAAAGTCTGATAGGTCAAAGTGAGAGATATCATCTTTCGAAATCCAAACTGTGAAGTGAAGACATTGCAAAAGGATGACTAAGCGATTTTTAGCGGTTATTTTTCAACTAACTGTCAGTTAACGGGATCTAATGGCAAACTAGGACCGGAGGGGGAAATGTGCGAAAATGATCTAACTATTCGAAGATTGTGTAAAAATTACGTGCACACGTCCATCGAGAATCCCCACATTCGGAGCGATAAGAATTAGGCTAAATTTACTCAGGAGCCTAATCTTCCAGAGCCAATTGTGATGTGAGTACATTGCCGATTGGTCAAAGGCTCATGAATGAAATTAACGTTTTAATGCTAAAACGAGGTCTTAGGAACACCCCCAATCCACATGATACCAAATGAAAATATAGGCAAGAGTGATTGCACCAGAAATCAAACAAAACAGCCACGTCATTTACTCTACCATACCAAAAAATATTGGCGATAAATCAGGACACCTCGGTATGGAAATGAACTGCAAGAGCGAAACTCGAAAGGTTAATACAAGAGGAATTTAGTCCGTCAGGATTAAACATTTACACGCAAGGGAGACAAAGACTAATAAACGATCATTAGAAAAAAACGACTAAATAGAGAGATAGTGTCAAAGGCTTACTTCACAGTCCTTGAATGGCTTCAAAGACAAGCGAAAAGCTTAAAGACAATCCAAAGTGATATTTTACTCTTTTGAGCCTTGCCTTTTTACATGCTCCACTATGCTCATCTAGTAAAGACCGGGAAATGAATAAGTGAAGTATCAGGTTTGTGCGCATTTGACTAATCAGATAAAATGAGTTTGACAAGAATCTAGTGACCAGAATGTCATTCCACACTGGGTTTGGGTATTAAAATATATAGACTAGATCAGCGAATTATTATAACGTAATAATCCCAACCAAAGTTACCCTAAGATTTGCTAGTGACGTGGTTGCTGGTATTTGACTCTCATTATTACCATCAGTAGACTGTAAATTTGTCTGAGTGGAGGCAATGAGTGAGGAAGTCGCTTCGACATTTGCGTCAGATGAGATTGCATCCGCTTCGGCAAGAACCGGGTCTGCACTTTCGCTGGGAGCTGCAGAAAACTCATCTTGTGATGGCAGGAGATTCGGAACGGGGGAATATTCCATGGATTCCGACAGTTGCGATTGCTTCGGTGGAATTTCACCTTCCTCAAAGAGTGAACCCAAATCGAGGCTAGCTTCAATGAACTGCGGTTGAAAAAAATGGAGAATGATCAGCAATGCATAAATCCTGAGCATATACTAGGACGGAATACTACTCACGTCATCTTTCATTAGTCGGTTGAACATATTGACCAGAGCGTTGGCCAAGTATTCCCACCTAGAAAAGATTGAAAACTCCAGATGATAACTCCCATAAACCAAATTTAGACGCAAAAGTGAAGACGATTTTTTCCATAAATTTTCGATTAACTGTGTAATCCCAAGGCGTTATAAACTATTCGTTATCATGAAAGTTATGTTAAGAGTGGAACACCTTAATACCATCCAAGCGCATACGAGGGATCCAATCCTCAACCTTTTATGGTCCTTAGGCCTCTCATGGTAGTTACGCCAGCCTTCTAAGCGCTATGAGAATGGCGAGTAAAAAGCACTTGGTAGAATTGGAGAAGACTAGCTATTAGATGTGAGCTGAGCAATGGGAAAACTTGACCAATCTTGCGACCATTTAGTCTGGAGGGACGAGGATGAGAAATCTCCAGTTAAGGAGATGCCGAGACCAAGAGCTGAAGAGAACGCCATTGATTGTTCAAAGTTGAGGCTGCGAGAACAAGCCAAGGAAGTGTGTCGAAAGATACAGTGTTCTAACGCCTAAGCATCTCCCTGAATTTTTCCTCCTTAATTCGTGTTTCTATATACCATTCTCAGATATAGGTGGTGTTATTAATTAATGATAGATAAAACAAAGCCGTCACTACTAAAAGAAAAGCGTCTATGCAGACAAATGAAATCCTATCACCCTGCGGGTATTCGGATGTTCAGATATTCAGATGTTAATGTACTTCCAGAACACAGTAAAAAGAAGTGTTACCTGTTAGGACAAGCGAATATTCGAGAAACCATGATTACGAGTAGGTACGACGGTTAATGGAAGACTAAATCTGTAGAGAACCTCGGAAAAAGATTACAACAAGAGATAGAAGCAAGACAAAACTGGCTTCCCTTGATTTCTCTCGACTGCGTGTACCCCACTTTAAGCCTAAATACTATCTACCAAACAACCATTCTATTTCTCTTTTCACCTCAAGCTCAGGAAATATACCCCTCCAGAATAGAAACTGCTGATAACGAAACCACCGCAGAGTACCAGAAGTATGAAAATAAGATTTTTTTCTGCGATTACTTTCCTCGCATCCATTTCTTGAGTCAAAATCGCTTTGCCGTTTCTCCAAAGTACAAAACACAAACGAATAAGAACAGACTTGAGAACGCCGAATAGTGAGAATCAGCTTGAAGCTCAAACACTAGACTGCTGGATGAAATACATTTAGCCTTGTGTTAAGTAACTTTTTCTCAAAAAAGAGGGCATCCGCGGAAGGAAAATTCTGAGAGATAAACACGTTTTTCCTGTAGGTTGCTCATTTCTTTAACCAGAAAGATAATTTTTTTGTCAAGAAAGAACAGAAACAGTTTTGCTCGTTCGGTATTGAAGACAAATCTTCATAATTTGACAAGTCATTTGACCACATTGAATGCAAGAACGAGGAAGAAGCACTGTCCGGCTGTTGGACGCTATGACTTACATAAAAAGACGATAATTGCCCGTGTTATCCAGTCATCACCACAATGAAAACGAAAAAAATGAAGAGAAGGAAATGTCATTTGCCATAGATGGGATAAACACGTTCCACGCATGTAGAAATAAACGATGACCTGAGAACACGAAGAACATTTGTGGTTAAAAAATAAGAAGCCCTGGGAGATTGAAGGTAAAATTAAAGCTCGATATCGTTGATACTTCAACTACAATATTCCAGTTTCTATAAGAATGAAAAATTTCGAAACCCGTTAAACAAATATAATAATGAGCAATATTAATATTGGCTCACTCACGTAATTTTGTACAGAGGACCGGGGAATTTGTATGTTTTTAACACCCTGGTCTTGTTTTGTTCATCGATCATCTGCCTGTGAGCAGCACGGATTTTAAACACAAGCTTATCTGTCTAAAGGAAGCAGACTTTCGCATCAACTATTCAAACGCAAGTACAGAGCACACTAAAATAAGACCCACATGCTGTTTGACAGCTTCGGATACCTCAACTTCGTCAAGGATGTAGGGGTAAGATTTGAAAAGTTTTTCGAGCAAATAACCGCAGCTAGGCTCGAGTTCTAGTATACATTTAATCAGATGGACAGCCATTTGATCCCGTGAATTGACGAAGAGGCAACGCTCCGCATATTTTAGGCAAACTATCGAGAAAGAAACAACAGTAATGCTCATGATACTTTCCATGCATTAATGCACTCCACTAAAGGCCAGATAGTTGGATACTCATAGTAGCAGACGAGTTCAAACACTAACCATGTAATTCAGATACTCCGAAGTAGAAAATTGGGGCCCAATAGAGAGCAACTGGATGAGAGGGTTGTTCTTGGAGAATATGATGTAGGGCTGTATCAGCATCTTCAAACTTATTTAAAGTAATCGACGTAGTGGCCAATTTCACCCAGACACCCAAATCTGTCGGATCCTGTTCAATAGCCTTTATAGTAAAAAAGAAAAAAAGTGTGTATGAGCCGATTGTAGCTTTGGATGCATTTGTCATGACACTGCCAAGAGGCCTGAAGGCATGCATAAGGAGGTTAAATGTGAGATTCAGGAAAAGCACAAAGTTAGGTGAACACTCAAGTTGAAGACTTCGAAAAAAGAATTTAAGAGGAGGTCTTGCTTAAGATGGACGCCAACATTTTTTTCGGAAGACTGCTCCTCCAGTCTACTACTACCATCATTCCTATCGAATAGACAGCCAAGGTATTATTTGTGAACACATGAATATCTCGAACAAGGATAAAAACTAGAAAAAAGAACCACTACCCTTAAGAGATTGAACTCTCGTCTTTAAGCACTCAAAAACGAAAATGACGGTACTGATGGAACAAACAAAAGATACAAAATGTTAATTAGTGCTCACGGTTTTTAGTAACTTGAAAGCCGTTTCTGGTTTGTCTGACTTTAAGTAGAGCGTAGCTAAGAGTCTGCAACTGGCAAAATTAATGGTTTTTAAATGCGATGGGGTATTCTAAAACGAAAAAGTAAAGATTTCATAAGTCGAAGTCAAACAAATATGAGGAAATAAAATATTTAAGATACCGAAGGTCTAAACAAGAAGCTGTGAACAATGCTTTCGAGGAGGGGAATAGCTCCAAAAGCATTATCAGATTCTGTTGACAGTTGTAGGGCATGATTGTAGAGCTGGGTGACCCGAATCTCTTCGGCCTCTTTTGATGAGTGCTTTTCCTTGACAGGTCGTAGGAGTCGACGAATGACATCGGCTTTCGAGGTTGACTCACGCACATCTCCCTGGGTATCGAGAGAAACATTTTCTCCAGGGAAAGTTTCACGATCTAAATCACCAGTGTGACCAGAATTCGAAAAGCTGGCTTCATTGACGGCGCTGCAATTGCTAGCATCATCCTCATACGTTAGTGGTCGGAAGCGAAACTAAATAAATAACGAGAAAAGAAAACAATAGGGTATCAATAAAGAGCTGTTGTGCTTAAGAATAGCGAAATCTACGTCGTAAAAGTCAAGTAGAAACATTAAATACGAAGAAAAGGGAAGTGTCCTAAACTTTGCTGGCAAAAGTTGCCATTTCCAAACATCATTTTATAGATTATGCCTTTATAAGCCTCCAAGTTTATACCATATGCAAACGTTAACCAAAACGCGGACGAGTGAACAGCGCTCGAACTGATGTCCAATTAAACAGTCAGCACAACAGACCAATGAGGAAGACATTGAATACTAAAATTACAATTATAAGTGACGAAAAAAGCATAAAATAAATGAAAATAAAAGCACTGGATAGTGACTCATCCAAGGACGATAGCAACATTCATTATATTTCCACACATTTCATCCTTTCTTTTTGTTGCTCCACCTGATTTTTCTAAAAATTTTTAACTTATTTTAAGTACTAATATTTAGTTTCTATTGCATGTAGGCTCTTGTTTTGGCTTTTGATTTTCAAGGTTGGTCGTCGAAGGCGCGTTTTCTTTAGGATTGGCTGTATTTTTCACTGAATTGCGATTCAAAGTTCGGGAGGTAAGGCGCCTCCCCTCGCATCTACATCCTACGCCGATAGAACTTCCGTATACTTGCAAGTTGAGCTTGTCCCAACTCTTCTTAACATTTGTCACTGTCGTATACTAGTTTTTTTAACTTACAGCTAGATGAATTACTAGACAGTCACTTACTTTTGTTATATCATTAATGTCGATAGAAAGAGTGCTCAGTGGAATTGAGGTTACATTTTGATGGTGGGGCTGGGCTTCTTAAAAAAATTTTTCGCCAGTTCCGTACTGTTTCTTGCATCAATGTTCGTCTACTCAGGGGCCAAATAACTCAGTCTTCGACTCGTCGCTTAACTTCTGCTCTTTCTGCAAAGGCGTAAAGCATTATAATAATATCAGGTGCGTTCTCAGAGTTCTTAAACAATCCTTGGCTTTCATGCAACTTAGGCTTTGGCACATATAGTTAAGCTTCTATGTTTTGATTTCCAGATAGGAGTCTCGCATGAGACTCAAATAAAGTTCGCGATAATTTGTGGAAAAGCTTCGGTAAACTCAGCCTTTCCAATTTATTTCTTAGTTGGTTTTGTTTAGGTAGGGCTGGGATTTTAAACTGGTTTCATCAACCATCGTATCATTATCGTTTTCGGCTGAGGTGATTTGATTTATGACCTGCTTACATATCGGTGACAATATGGGCTAACGGTAATCCATCCCAATGGCTGTCTCTCATGGCTATGCAGCCCAAAGCAAACACGTTATTCACTTCAGCGCTAAGTATTTATCGGATGTCGCGCATTCAAAACCTAACCCAATTCCAGGTTCAGGGATCACCGTTGAACTGATGTTATTATATTACTCTTTATCAACATAAATTACAAGTCCATAGCACGAATATCTGTGCAACGAAAACATCGCTAAAATTACTCGCTAAATAAACCTGGCGCAAACTAGTTGGCTTAATTGATACGAAAATTACAAACGGGTTTCACTGATTTACTCATTTAATTTGAACTTCCGCAATCGAGAAAGTTGATTAAATTTAAAAAAATGATTAGTCATTAAAATTCACTGCAATAACATAATTTAATTTCTGAACTGTTAGGCCATGGAAGTTAAAATTCAATCATTGGATTGATTGTTTGTTGATATGCGAAAGACCGAATGAGAGGTGGTTGTAAGGAAGAAGCGTCGAAATTGATGGATAAAAATGGATCAATGCTATACACGTGGTACATCCGTCTTTAGGCATGGATAAATAAGCATTAGTCAAACCCGTCAATGAGGTGGTAGGTGGTTGAACCTACTCTCAACCTCCTCGTAGTGACTACCAGTAACCTCAGGGGCAACTCTGGGGCTAATGAGAGGGGCGACCGGATGGGACTAATCACTCTCCGGACGTATAAGATTGAATTATGCTAGCAGTGGTACAACTCCGTGCAGACTGGTAAACGAGGCACGACGTAAATACCTGGACTCATGGTCTCAAACTGGACTGTGGAAAGCGCATGCATGTAGCAATGAAAGTTGGAAAGATTTCCGGACGAGGTACCTCTGCGATGTTGAACTGCTACCTGTACGATGAAATCATGCCAGGGAAGTGACCAGAACCGAAGACGTCGATAAACGCTTTTACTGTCCTCTGTGTTAACTGTTGTGCGCTACTTGTTGTAAAAGCTATCTGTACTTCTGTTGTAGCCCCAATAAGTCCTTGAGACTTGCCCCAATGGGTGGGAAGTAGATAATAAAAAAAAAAAAAACAACTGTGGCACCTTAAGGCCTAATACATTATTATTTGATCCGACATTTAGACTACTTAGCTTCTACTTGACTTGAATTAAAACATTTGTTGATGTATATTCCCAATTAATTGAATATATACCTAAAATACGAGTTTAGGCAAGAAAGTACGGAGAGAATAATAATCCTGACCCCAAAATTCCACCGAAATTAAAGAAACGCTCGGTTTCCTGAAGGATTACATTAAGATATACATATAAAATACCAAAAAATTACATACACGAATAATTTACTTTCAGCCTCAATGAAAATTACTTACAGATGAATATACGCGCATATTAGAAAAAGGAGACGCCAAAGACAATAATCGACAAAAAGAGGGCAGGAATGTCAGTTGCACTGAAAATGACAAGGGGGCAGAAGGGGCGTAAAATAAGTCAAGTTCAGAGAATTTAACTACTTGGTACTTCGTGTAGACCTTCGTACATTCGTAGAAAGCACCTTAGAAGCTCGAATATTAGACCGAGAGGTTTTTTTCGCCCCACCGGAAGAGGTTCTGCCCAGCTTCGAGGATGAACAACCCTTCACTGAGCCTGTTCTCTTCAGCTTCTTCCCTTCCCGCTTAGTACGTTTGGGGCTAGGTTTTTCTTCAGCGTCGACGTCTTCAATGTATTCTCGCTTCTTATTGCTTTCGTCTTCTAGATGTGAAAAAAGAGCCTAAAGTAGAGTTCTGTGAAAGTTGCATAAAAAAAAATACGGCTTCACAATGTGAATTCTATAAACCCAACTCACGTACGAGAGTGAAACGGAGTCAATACATACTAAAAGCCATCTTCAGAAAATTTTGGGTCTTTTATTCCGAAAACGACCCCTATCTGTGATTATTCATGGGGGCATCATAAATTACCAACTATAGCAAATCACAGAGATTCCCAGCCCTCACCTCCTTGCTACTCTTCGGTGATGTCGGTCCATCTTTGTGATCAGGTCAATAGATTTAATCAACCTTAGAACACCGATTGACAAAGTTCGGTTAGGTTTCGAGGGAGAGAAATATCATACACAAGATCTGAGTGGTCATTTGCCTGCGGACAGAACTTCAAAAAGATACGGAACAGCTATTAGTAAATGAAACTTCGGCCTAGTTTTCAGGCGAGAATCGAGTGCTTGGAAAAGTCAACCAGGTAGAGTTGATGAGATCACTGAACAAGATTTTGTGTTCCAATGACCGGTCGCGTCCATAAATTTTCTCCCTTTCAAACTACCACACATTCTTGCTGAACACTATCCATCGATCTTAACAAATTGTCAAAAGGAGCGGTGGGAAATAAGGAAGACAAGGAGAAAGGAACTCACCTGGTCTCTCAGTCCTTTCATCATCGGCACTTTTATCCAGATCTACATTGTCGGCAATGTCTCCGTTAACTTGTACGTCACTATCGTTAACCTTCTCTGCTTCTTCCACCTCTCGTTCTTCGCCCTCAACGACAATCACATTAGGGGAGTCCGCCCCTTCAACAGATTCCTGACTTTGCTGTTGTTGCCGTTGTCGGCCACGCTGTCTTCCACTGCCGCCAGCTACAGAAGTGCTTTTTACTTTAAGAAGCTGTGGTGGAAGAAGACCGCTTTTCACAGCTTTTGCGTTCTTGGAGGGGGTGAAGGTAATCAGCGGAGGGGAGTTATTGCTGTCTCCACAAATCTGGGCGAAATCTGGATTGGAGAAGGCCGAGGGTGCGCGGTGGAAAAGACTACGAGGAAGCTTGATCTCAAACTCACAGCTCCGGTAGACGATGTTGTTGCAGCGAGTGAGAAGAAGACCCAAGGAGATGTCACAAGTAATGTAAATTTTCTACGAGAATCGGCAAAGAAGGCGACTGAATGGGAAACTTAACATTAGAATAATAGTCTTGAACGTCATTTCTCCTCGGAATAAAGAGTCTGCATATATCAACATTTATCCAGATTATTACCTGCAGTCATTCTACCAATGCATATCACATTCAGACACTCATCCCATTCCCTGGATTATCAACACCATGTCCCTTGAAAGAATTGGATTTGATATTTATTAGAGAAAACGTCTTTGCCGTCTTAGGTTCGCGGAGCCACCAAAGGCTTGAACGAGGGTTATTGATTTAAGGTTTCCACAGCTGTTTCTTTGAGAATAGGGAAAGAACTTGGATGTTTTTGTGGCTTGATTATTCTACGGTCTCTCAGCCGTAATTGTGTGCCTCGTCGATAAATGCATTACAGTCACTTGGAACTTACTTCAGAGGAATGAACCAAGACTTGGGAAAAAATAGGAATTACAGAATTCGACGTACCCAAAAATACCGGTCTTACACTATTCAACTAAAATAATCTGAGGTATGCGTCACTATCAGAATAAAAAGAAGTAATCGACCTGAACCTTGGGTGATTAGCTATTGGCTATTAGAAAATTCAAAAGACCTTTTAGACATCATGCGGGAAATTCTCTGGCTGCCTTTTTCAAGCATAATAGAGGGGTTATAATTTACAGGCAGGACGGAGTTGCAGAAATGGAAAAAAACCTCGGGGAAATGACCTCAAGGACAGAGACCTTTTGCATTCCTAGTAAAAGGTTAGTTCACAATCGATAAAACTATCAGCTGATTGAAACTACACTTGCGAGTGCCATCCATTCAAACAGAAAAATGGACGCTGAGTGATAACCACAACAGAATCAAATGAGAGCATTGTATTTGAGTCAAGGATAAGTATCCAAACTATTAGATTAAGCGTGTTTATTTCTTTGGTATGTCGCACACAAGCGATATGGACCCAACCAATATGACTAATACGCCCTGACAAACGAGGGGTATGGAGAAGAAAGTGAAACCACGGTACGGACCCGCCGATTGAATAGGTCAGAATAGTCTTGAGACCAATTCAACACAGTCCGACGACAATTTTTTTTCCGTTTTATTCCCATTTAAAAATGGCTTTTATTACCCATTCACACTGAAATCGTTAAACAAACAGAGATACTAATTACATACCGTATTTATAGTCTCATCATCAGGTCGGAGAGCATCTTGTGAGTGTTTGATCTTCTCCAGAAGCTGTCTCAGGAATGTGTAGTTGTTTGCTCCAGCCATAATCGGTTCCATGATGAACCACAACGCTCTAGATACATGCAGAAATGGAATATACCCTAAACAATCGTTAACCGTTACAATAACGGGGAAAATATCAAGTACTCACGATTTAACAACCCCTAGTCGAGTTGTGTCTTCAGGATTCCCCCAGTCTGGATCATGAGCCAGCAAGTGGATCGCGTAGGCCAATACAAAGTCGGGCAACAGAGCAAAGAGAATTTCTATAACCAGACCAGGCCATACGATAACGAAAAGACGGCACGCACATACGCCAATAAAGAGGTGTCAACTCAGACCAATAAACATAGTAAGTACGATTTGCAAGCCTTGACATCTCAGTAAGGGTCGATGTCGGACTTGCAGATGGGGTGTTTAATTAAAGGCTTTGGAGTTTGACTAACACAAACTGGGAACCACTCCTAAACCACCTCACCGCTTGAAATACTCGTCCTTTCGATCTACGAAACAGGTCTTCAGATTATCAACTAAACGTGGAAGTTAGAACAACTCACAGAGGTGAAGTTGACCATGTCAATATCGATTTGATCACTGATTGCTACTTACTGGGATTTTCGTTGAATGGCCCATACTTGGCCAGAAACTCGCGCCTCTGCTTGACGTTAGCTACGAGATATTGTTTAGCACGCTGGCGAAACTGCAACTCGGAGACTTCAGCAGCATGGACAAATATCGCCATATACTCCAGAGGCAGCTTTAGTCGGATCAAACCTTTCTGGAGAACTTCAAGGAAACGCGAACGAACATTGCAACACGGATCCTAAGTGTCGCAAATAAAAAAAAAGTTGATAAACCGTTTTCCTTGTTAGTAGGGAGAAGGTGCTCATGCGCTAAAATGCAAGAGCAAAACTTACACACATCACATAGGACATGGACTGGTACCAGCCGACTTCAATGACTTCGGCGTAGAACTGGAAGTGGGCGATCTTCAACCATGATGTCGCAGCCACGAGGCGCATTCGAGACATATCTCCAAGACTGTAGAGTTAAAGGAACAAATAAACAATTTAAAGTCGCTGTGAAAGCAAAAACCCTAAAGATTTGCAAATATGCGGTTTCCTTCAAACAAAATCAACCATTTTGGTTTAATCCGGCTAAATAACCCAAAGACCGCGGAGATCCAAGGTATCGGGAAGGAGGAATGTTCAATATTGATTAGTGCGCACATACTTGCATGCTGATTTCAGATCTTTCTTGTTTGTGATTCAGTTTTCTAGTTACCTTGTCCGCCATCCACAAGAAAGAATTCTCCAATTATTAGCACCCATAAGTGGAATTTACAGTGGGGGTTTTCGATTGTTTTTTAGACGTTCATCACCCTCTTGGAACCAGGGAAGGAGGATATCCTACAGTTATCACTTTTGGATTTCGCTCTCCTTTTTTCACTGTCGCATAGGGAAAGTGTAAACTTGGGCGTCTGCTTTGATTACTTCGACAAGACAACACCAATATTTTACGACTTAGAGTTAACTGAAGGAGATCAGATTAGGCATGATCCTTCTTCGACTGTGATTAATCCCACTGCCATTAAAAATCTAAATGCTACTCGGCAGATGCCTATGTTATTCACAATGAAAATAAAACTACTAATAGTGATTAGAACGCCAGATTCGTGAACCGAAAACAAAACCCGATTTTCGCTCAACAGTAAAACCAGTAAGTAGTAGAAAAGTGATTCAACACATAAGCCCACTGAAACGAAATGGGAAAAAAAGAGAAAGAAATAAAAGAATATCATTTAATTTAGCAGTCAGAATAGAAATCAGCTATCAGCCAATATTCGGAAAAGGCGAATATTACTACAACTAATGTTGTTTGAATGCACTTACAATGCTTCAGAACTGTTCCTAGTATTTCTTGAGTCCTACTAATACTAAGCGCTACAGGAGACTTGATTTCACATGTAATTCGAAATGAATGAACTTCAACGAACGAAAATTGGCTCACCTCATACAGCCCTTGAGGGTTAAATCTCCATCATGCACAATAATCCGATGGATGAGACGAATGATTATTTGAGCAACCTGCCTGTTTTGCAGTTTCAACCCTACCAACCAATTCGCCATCAATTTCACTGCAGCTATCTACAAGATTAAAGTTGAAACCCAATTATTCCATAGGTCTTACTTAGTTTCTTATTTAGAAATCAAATTGTTAAATATTGTACCTTGGCTCGTGTGAGTATTGAAACATTTCCATCCAGAGTCCAATCAGAGGGCTTCGCTATCTCGCTACCAGATTCTACGTCCATGGAAGTTTTTACAGATTTGCGACCACTCTTCCTAGCCGCCCTAGTTGCAGACGTCTTCAGTGTCAAGTCAGAAGCTTCCGTCTCTAGTTTATCCTTCGTGAGAAGATTGGGAATTAAATGACCGGTCATCAGCGACTTCAAATGGCGATTGTATACATTCGGAAATAGTAGAGCCACATGACTCAACGTCGTCAGGCAGGTGATATAGTTGGTATTACAAGTCTCACAGGCTAGACAAGTCTATTGAATTGAAGAACAAAAAGGAATAGTAATACTTTGCCAAAAAAATTCCCTGAAACTGAGGTTGATGGTGCCTACCTTCACAATTTCGTCCAGGGTCTGCTGAATCTTGATTTCTAGTACCGCCATTCTTGGAGCCTCGGAACAGACAGAATCTAGATCAGCAGTCGTTCGTTCCTCCTCCACCCCTTCTGTCTCTTCCATAGCTTCTGTATCGCCCTCAGCAGTCGTAATAGTAGTAGTCGGCGTACTAGCCGGCTTCTTATTTTCCTCTTCTAGTTGGGCCTGCTGGTCTCCATTTCCCGTCTCCTGGGTGTTATCAACAAGAGAAGAGAGGGGACCTTTGGGGAAAGTGGAATGTTTTCCAGCCAAAGCGTGTACGGCAGAAAGGAGTTGACGAAGAACGCGGACGGAGAGCTTGGCTCTACGCTTTTCTCTGCGCCATGCAAGACCGGCTTGACCCACTGTGACGACATCGTCATCACTACCGTCACCAGCAGTCAAATCCCTTTCCTCGCGCCTTTGACCACCTACAAAACCTCACTCAGTAAAAATCAATGCGAATTAGTAGTGGAGATTGGAGGGAACATACGTTTAGATTTGTTGGATTTAGCACCTGATGCATTTCTTTTTGGTTCGGACATTGGAAGAACAGGTGGATAAGGGGCCGTTAATCCAGTAGTACAGAAGGTGTTGAGAAGAGGTAGAATTTGGTCAGTTTGTTCGCATAACTGCTCTGCACTGCCAGAGTAAAAGGGATGAGCTGGAGTCCCATGGCTGCGAGTCTGCTTGGAACGTTTTGAGTGTTTGTCTGCACCCCCTGCATTCTCTTCTAGCGAAGCCTGAAGCTCGACTGCTTGTTGATCCAGACTGGCGCCGCCACCACCGGCGTTATTCGAACCGTATATTGGACCCCCACCGAGAAGACAACAGAGGATCTGAATAAGATTGCATGAGCTGAATTTAAAACAATGGATTGGGCCTATGCCCTAGAGGCTCTTTTAATACTTAAGCCTAAAAGGTTCATTTATGTGAGTAACTGCTACTAATGAATTTTCGCATTATTTGGACGTACCAAATGGGGACTGAGTGGCTGCACATACTTCTGAAATCAAGAAATTCAAAGCATGACGACTAGAACTCTACCACCAAATCAACTTGTGAAGGGACTTATGCCCTGATTAAAAATGGCTATAAGGCTAGATAAAGAGGTAACTAACAGAACCCAAGAGGATTCAACGCAAAATCGAATGGGAAAAAACAGACAGAATGTCTGGAAAGGAGCGCCTGCAAATGAAATAACAGCTATGAATTTTTTTCGGTTCCAATCTATTTATGTTGGAAATCGGTAGAAGGTTGTTTCAGGAAAAATCAAAACCAAATAGACTGCCAACCCGAAACACCTTCCTTCCTTTGAGCTGATATTTTCAGACCTCAATAACAGAATGCGCAGTTTACAGCTACATCTACAAACCACTATTTTTTGCAAAAAGCTGGGAGAAACGGTTAACTTTGAATGTATTTTTACTACGAATAAATAATATGCATCGCAGTCCGAAAAGGAGCAAAGACGACTGCGAGATTTAAAAATGAAAAATACTTTAGAGCTTCTCCCCAAAAAGTGGAGCGCAGCAGGAAATCAACCAACTTAGGCCATCACAAAATTTTCATACGCCGACAACGCCCCCTAATTTCTAGCTAAACCAAAGAAAAAATTGATTACACTCACCTGAAGACACAATTCCACAGGGGTACTGGGATCTTCAGCCGAAGTGCTATCTACTGGAACATCAGGAACCAAAGTATCCTTGCAATTGCAGAGAACACTGTTGACATACTGGAAAATATCATCCGCTGGGAGGGTATCTTTGTGGTAGACAGAGAGAGCCAGAAGAATTCGGAGGTCTCGAATCATTGACTGGTAAACCACCTCCTCGACAGCAGAGTTCTGTGAGGAGGCAGTCTCCATAGAGACAACCAGGCGAGTGAGGAGTTCCTGACCGAAGGCCTCATCGAAGAGGACAGAGGCGCAACGCTCTATCATTAACTTGACAGTGTGCTCGTATTGGGATGTGTCCCCACCTCCGCCCGCTTGAGAAGACACACGCTTCAGGATGTCGCGCTGGAAGAAAAAAACCACTTAAGTGTTTATTCTCCTCTAAATGGGCATGTCCCACGTGGCCAATCATCAGTAAATCAGTATTGATGCCTGATGTTTGTTTCAGTTATCGATTGCATACCGATAGATTTCAAACCCGTGTACCCGATGACGCTACAAACTGTTCTTCTCGTTCTAGAATCAAGACTAGTGGAGGTTGACAGTTTTGATCATACTTTTGACGGATTAAGACTAATCTTCCTGATTGTCAAATGAATGCCCCCACCAGAATAAACGACCGTAAAATTGTGCTAAATATGCAGTCCTCTACCATGATACATTTACCAGAAGCTGGAAGATCACAATTTATGAAGACGAACGTCTTGTTTACTCAGCCATTAACCACTGTAGTGTCAAAATGACACTGCTGCCCTTTACCAGCACCCTTATAGCTAATGACTGATGTAACTAACAAGTTAAAAACTTCAAGAAATGACTTAGATTAGAAAATAGAAAAACGCACTTTCTTTTGCAACGATTTTGCCTCCTCTCACTAGATGACTCGAGTTAGAAATCCATCAACGCGCACGCCCACGCTGGTTAACTATTTTACACAGAGGGAGGCCAAATGGGAGGGCTTTAATTATTATTTTCTCGTACACATCACAGACCAATTTCCAGGATATTCGAAATCGATTGGAAGCCAATCATTGAGAAGATTTTACAGAATTACAATCAAAATGAGCATACGTTCGCGGACCTCAGTCATTGCTGCAAAAAAACAATATTCATCCTAAAACCTTTGCTAATAGTAAGCGAGAACAAGTACATGTTTTCGAGGACATCAAGTTGAAGAAAAACCAAGAACGAGAAATCCTAAGTCCACGAACGTCCACTTAATGACATGCATTTCTCTGCCTAAGTAGTACGTACAGTTGCTCCCTCATAATGAGCAGGGCTGTCTAATAAATGACAAGGTAATTACGAAGAACAATGAAATGAACTATTGCTTAGCGTAAACATGGGCAATAGTAGTTCTAAAAGGGATAACCACGTCCCGGATCGTTTTGTCCACGCTTATATCTAAAGAAATTTCAGGTAACGTTTTTAAAGAATTAATTAAGAAATGTTTTTTCTATTCAACCTCATAAACAGGATTTATGCACCTACCATGCACTGGGCAGCAACTTTCGAAGAACACTTGACATGAAAGAGCTGGCAAACACTGTTTCTAAGAGAACGATCTGAATGAACTCCGTTGAAGAACTTCTTTAAGTGATCAACAGCCTTATCGGCTTTTGGCAGGAGATCTAGTGACAGACAAGAAAGGTTTGATGAAGAAACAATTACCAATAGATAGTGGGAGACAAGCTTACATGAGAGTTTTTGCATGATTCGAACCAGCTCGGCGTTGGAGCGACCCATGATCCGCTTGCCCTGATGATTAACGAGTATTCGAAGAGCTTCTCGTACAAATACCAAGCCCCTGCAACGAAGGTGTTAGACAATATCATTAAGCATAACAGCACTTGTAGAATGAGGAATGAGCTCAAACTCACACAAACTGGACCTTAAGAAGTTCTTGGATAGCCTTAATGGAAGCATCGTCCGCCATCTGGTAGCAGGTGAAGAGACATTTGACGCGTTCTTTGGTTGGAAAATTATAAGGCACGATGCAGCTCTTAAACAGACGTTCCACAATGATTCTGGAACACACCAAGGGAAAATCAGCCAGTCATTATAGTTATATGAGTCAAGACTAATCAAAAGCTTACTTGTCATCAATCGATGGCTGATAATACATGTGTAGAATGGCATTAAGAGTCATGATCATTTTTTCCGAATCAGGTTCAGAAGCTTGGAGATTCTGTTTGTAGACTGAAGCCAATTCGGAGAGAACTTCTTTCCGGACAGAGAGTGACCGATCTCTGGATCGATTGTAGATGATATCAAAGAGTGACTCTGACTCTACACGGTCTTTTGACTCGTGTCGCAGCGTTGAAACCACCTTGAGAGCTAGCAGACGAACGGCTGAAAGATTAGAAAACACCGAATTTGATGAATTTGTGAGCTTAGGTAGGCGAACAAAGTCTGTGCTCCCCTATAAGACTCCCAATTTTCCAATTAGCCTGGGTTTTCCCTTAACGATTAATACTCCGGCGAAATGACAGAAAAGAGAGCAGTTTTTTAGATTCCATAGGGCTATTGCTTGATGAAGACAAATGTTAAAGGTGAAACATCAGCTGAAAGAATCAAACCATAACAAAAGTATATAACCAAACATTGCCATAAAAGAGGGAGACCTTTGAACTCTGATTCTGTCAAAGTGCGAAACGAGGACGTTGCAGGGGGAAGCCTAATTTATAGCACCTATAACTGCTATAAAAACGGTTCTAGACTTATGAAGCCGGCAAGACATTACTTCTGAGATTCTATTGAAACGTTCCACTAAAGTTATTCTTCCAGATTCAACAAAGAACACTTGGGGTGAAAGAGGCTTGTGATACAAAAAAGGCAATGAGAAGCAACTAAAATTTGGTTTGCCCGACTGATTATTCCCTTCAAACCACGCGTTAGATCCAAAAGGCCTAAGTTAGTATAAAAAACTAATCAGAGAAGAGGACGCCTCCACAGAAAAAGAGGGATTACTCAAGTTATGCAGTAATAGAAGAAATAGAATGACTAACGAAGAGCAAGTAGGGGGTTACTTCGAGACTTAATGTTCATGCGATGGCTGAAAATATCCAAAAATCAACAGGATCAGATAGTGATCTGACAGGGTTGATAGTTATCGAAGTAAATAGAAAATAAGGAAAAAAAAAAGGGTGACATTTAAACAGCGGACACAAAATAGCCAAATCAATAAGGATTAATGACTTTTACATAAAATCTGATCCAAAAATGGCTATTTCAATTTCTTGAAAAGTGAATTATGCACTTTTTAATTCTTAATTACCAAGTATATAAACATACGAAAAGATGTAAGGCCGAAATAGATTCGAAATCAAGGAAATTAATAACCTAATAGTAATTTAATGTGATGGAATAGAGAAATAGCACTAGACGAGCATTTTGAACTAACTAGAAAAGTTCGCATAAACCCACAAGCATAGAGAATGATATTTAAAAGAAAAGATAATGTTCCTAGCATACATTCAGTCCTGTCAATGGTGCGTCCTTTGAGACAGTCAATCAATTTTGCTCTGGGAAGCTCGGAATTTTGCCTTAGCATTACGGGGACCATTTGAATACAGAAGTTCCTAACGTCCGCATCAATATCATTAAACCTGGCAAGGAAGGTGGAAAATAACTCAGGATTTTTGTGATGAATCGTAGAATTCGGTTCAGAGAAAATTCGGGTGAGAAGTCGAAAAGCCCTCTTCCTCTCCCGAGCACTGCTAGACTTCAATTTCAATTCAAGACATGGAAGAATAGGGGCCACGAGGCTTTCCTGCAAGGTATGAAGAGCGTAGATGATAATGAAGGCGTGTTCGCCAAGAAGGTCTTGTGGACGGATTTCGGTTTCAGATTCATCGATGTCAGCTGATGGTATCTTTTGGTCGCTCATAACCAGCGAATTTTGGATGAGCTGAAAATCAGATAAACACGATGAAAAAAACCCTAACCTACCATTTGGATGGGATATTCTAATTGAGCAGCGGTTCGAATGATTAAATCCTTCACCAGGGCGTGCTGTATTGGCTGAGAACTCTTCGCTGGTTCGATTAGAAAGGAAAGCAAATAGGCCACGATTTCATTACTCAAAAGAGATTTCGACTGATTGATTAAGGTGACAAGAGTATTGAGAATGACCTGCTGTACGGTCTCTTCATCTGACCAAGCCCATACAGGAAGGGTCCTTAAACATTCGTTAATTGAAGTTCTATCCTACTTAGTAATTCCAAGAAGGGTCTTTAAACAACCAAGAAGGCATTCCTCACCATCGTTCAAGAGTCGACACCAAGTAAAGACATCCAATTTGCAGCAAGTCTAAGGCAATTTCAACATAAATAAGAATACTTGATAAACTCACATATACAATTGTAAATAGTCGTGGATAATTTACATCGTGTTTACTATGTAATTTAGCAATTTGTGCGACAGATTCAGTCAGGAAGGAAAGAAGATCCTGAACTTGCATTCTAATGTAATCAACTACCTTTATACGATTTTGTGAATCTGGAAGAGTCTCAAAGGGATTAGTGGGACAGAACAACTTAAGCAGTGTACAGATGGCAGCGCATACACGTAAACGAATATCAATATCTGAATGATGGGTAAATTGTTCGGACATTAAATGCAAGAGGAGGCCAATCAACTCTACTGGCTTCTGAGTTTGGGAAACCGAATGCTGTTTTTCTGGTTCGCTTGCCAATGCTTCATCTTCAATCCCAACCTGGCGCAACATATCGCGCAGGGCAGCGTTTATATCCTAACAAAATTAATCCTTTATAGATTTAATTGTACATTTATGCGTTTTCTTAATTCATCAGGCCGTAAGTTTCCATTAATCTCTGCACATCCGTCGGGATATGCGACATCAAAACCAGCAGCACCGAAGACCATATCGGCAATCGTCCAATTTTGTCCAGCGCGCTACTAAACTACCGAGATAAACACTTTTTTATTTACATATTAAATTTGAAACATCTCTGTAAAACAGCTTATTGCAGTTAAAATAATTAATTTGACGTTTATAGGAGCTTCATTTTAATTATTTTTTAGCCTTTTTAGCTTATTATCGTTAGAGTAAAAATACCGCTTTGCATTTTCACTTTCATGATAAATCATACTCTAATTAATCGTTTTACCCTTTGCTGTCAATTCCCATTCTTATTTAAAATGGATTTCTGCAGTCTCTTACAATACTTTTACTTGAAAACGAAGTTATAGTTATTGATAAATATAGCTCTAATATAAATTTAAAAAAAAACGCAACCAAGGAGTTATAATCTGCAACTTCAAACGCCATCTGATATACTTGAACTAACTAACCACCATCCTTGCTTTTTATGCCTCTCCGTCCTTTAATATCATTATTTAACATCCTCAATGTTCACTTGGATAACTAGCCTTAACTTTGTCTTTGAATGAATATCTTGTTAGCTAAGTCTCTTACACTCTTCTTCCATGACAGCCTTAAGGTTGGTGATGTATGTCTATCAGTGGCTGTCAGAGTAATAGGCAACTTGTAATTGTCACTCAAACCTCGCAAAGCAAATTTGAAGTGTCATTACCTTCATTATTATATATTAAATGGGAGTTTTGTTTTATATAAATAACTGGGCGCCGAAGAGCAGACCTTAAAGGAAATATGTTCGACTACAGCATCACTTAAAGTGAACAATTAAAATTCTGACAAATTACCCATTAATATCTTTTCACTTCACTTCTATCAGCAGTATTTATGTAGCAGTAAAAAAGATAATTTTATGATTCTCGCGCTCTCTAATCGACTTACTTTGGTTGCTGTTCCATTGTCCGTTTTGCCAACCTCATTCCTTTCCCAATTTGTCAACAAAATGGGAAACAGTTCATTCCTAGAATTTCCTTCGAAACGGTTGCCTCGGGAGCTAGCTGACTGACTGAATAGCTATCAGTAATTCGATGGTAAAGACAGAATTGCCAAGACCTCATTTTTTCTTGGCCATTGCTGTAAAATTGTTTGGAATTTCCAGCAAAGCGTTTGCGTACACACGCTGATCTCATGGAAACGAACGAAAGGGAAAGAGTTTTGTTTCAGGAGTGAAAAGGGAAAAATACATGGAGCCTATGAGAAAGCTACATAAATGGAGCCGAACGACTAGAATAAAATCGGTTCCAAATCGTTTAGGGTCTGTACGAAATTGCTGTCTGTTATCTGCTAATGGATAGTGTCGATTTTTGAGACCTCATACATTTTTAAAATTGTTTGCAGCTCTCGATTATTTGTGCACTCAAAGGCATTAAATCAAGTGACAATAACTTAAGTTGGTGCAAACCTAATATCATTTTGCAAGTGTATGGATTAACAAAAAATAAGTCGACACCAAATCCTCTGTTTATGGCTATACGCTTGTAACAAACTAACATCGAAGGTGTCTTTAACTATTGCTGGGTATTCTAAAGTAGCTCAAAGCAATTTGGTGTCAGTAGAATACGGAGAGAACATTACTTTTTTCAGCGTTATGGCCATTTTCTCTCCAAACTAAATCAGTGATGATTTATTGAACAGCCTCCAAGTGTGCCGAATCGAATTAATAGTCCCAATAAATTGAAATTCAGGATACCTGCCATTAGAGCTCTGACTTTCAAATGCTGGCGCTTCTTGGGAGTCAGTAGTACGCCCCTAACCCCAACATGCAAGAGTTTAAATGCGAACGAACGCAAAGAAAGTAACCATTTTTGAAAAATTACAATAATTATCACGATAGCATATGCTTATTAACCCTTCCATCTAAAATGCCATAAAGCGCAAAGATATTAATCTCGATCAAAATAAAATTCGAAATATCCCTCAGATAAAGTTCTATCACCACTCTCAGTTGGAAGACTTTTAGCCGAATATAATTAAAATATCCGGTCTTGCATTTCTCATTCTAATATTGGGACAAAGTAAGCATTCGACACTTGGGTTCGCTTAGGCACTTCAGGCCGGCGTCCAAAAAGCTCTTGTCGCTGAAGTGCGGTAAAACTAAGAAAGCTTATGGTATGTCTGAGACTTCAATCCGTTGTATAGTACATCGTGATCGCCTTATAGTCAGTCTTAATAGCGTAAAGGAATGTTCAAAGGCTTGGAGGAAGACTGCATTGAAGTGTAAAACTGAAAGCAGTTATCTCTAAAAAACCGGAGAAATGTTTGGTCAGAGTCGACGATAGCGAACGCCTTAAATTAATAACACTGATAGAATACATTCCATTTTCAGCCGAAGAAAGTTGATAGCCATCGGTGAAATCAATTCGTTTTGTCCTTGAAAACTTCTTCGTTAGAGATTCTAAATTTTAGTAGCTTCACACGCCATAAAAGTGCTTTCAAAAATACTCTCACCAGTATCAACCCAATAATTAGACTTTTAGAAAGGTCTAGTCAATTTGGGTCTAGATAAATCCTATCTCCTCTGTGTAAAAGCAAAATTTCGCTAATAAAACTCGGTTTATGAAAGAGGGTTATTTCCAATGACTGGGAATGCAGGGCTGCCTTTACGCCTTCCCGCGTTAGCTAATTCCTCTTAATTGGAAGGCAAGCGCAGGATCATTTCCCGGTGGGGGGAAAGACATTTTTGAAAAAAATTCTTTTTAATGCAAAAATTCTCTATAGATTTGAGTGAGCAATATCTCGGTGGGTTTGGTCATTTAACTTGAGAGTTCCCAATAAGCTTTTGATGAACTCCATTGCGGAGAGAATTCTCCTATTGGCATTAAACAAAGTTGTCAAATGTTAACTAATTCCCTGTCTTCTCTTTATTAGCCTCATTTTGAACTTATTGACCAGGATCGTCGTATGGATTGGTTCCAAAGAATTGAGAAATTTCCATCTAAGTTTAACGACTTGCAAGCGCTTAGTTTAGGAGTATGTCACGATTTCACATCCCCAAATGAGGCTTAGCCAAAACGGTGGTACTCTATCATATTCGCGCCATGATATATTCCTGGACTTTATGACAACTACAGAAATAATATTAGCGGTAATTTTGACGAAACCTTTCTTCCAGTAAATTTGTCAAATAACGCCATGAAGGGATCCAACTCTGATATCCCCTCGATCCTGTGATAGTAACGCCAGTTTTCTAATTGACTATGCTTTTTCTGTTACTGGTTTATAAGATTAACGGGATTAATCAATCTTGGGTACTCGAAACCTGTTGCACAGTTTGCAGGTAGTCGTTGAGAAGGCTCTTTAATGCAAGAAGAAAGCTAATATTGGCGAGTCGAGTGGATGTAAGTAAGCCCCCAAGTAATTTGTAAATTGGAGAACCGAAAAGTCCAGATTTTTTTAGGTATGTCGATATCATTTTTTGTTAGTAGAGAGAAACTGAAATTGGAATTATATGATAAGATCAAATTTAGTTGCAAAGCTAAATCATTATGCAAATGAGTCCGGTCATCCCGATCCAAAACTAATAATTAAAGTATATCCCCACAACGATTTCCATATTTAAGATAAGCATGAAGAGAACGAACCTAAGCAGTGATCTGCACGAAGGTGGAACTAACTCCATTATGCACCTTATAGGGAACACAGTGATGAAATAACCAAGTTAGCTCAGTATTTCTAGATATCAAGAGGTCCTTCCACCTCAAACTTTCCTCGCTCTAATGCTGTGCAAAGGTGCTGAGGACCAAGCACTGTCCCAGATATCTTGTAATCGTCTAGACCATAGCAGTTAGAGCATCCAGGCACATCTTACAAAACTTAATCTGAAGAAATATAGGAACGGAACTTCCATAATTCCACAGGTTTTTCTCATCCCGATCTAAACATTGAAGGCTGTGTGATACCTTCAAATAGTAGTTATGTCTGATAGCTTCTGGATCAACAAATGGATCAATCTCATGTCACTGAGAGTGGTCAGAAATACACTGAAACTAATAAATTTGTAATTTTAAATATTAATCTTTTTTAGGTTTGATGAAAATAATAATATGAAGTTCAATGTCGCATAATATCAACCACTATGAACTGCCATAAATCTATGCCCAGGGTGTGAATGTGTTCAAATTACCTATGAAATTGGTGTTCGCATTCATTAGGCACTCACTGTTGTAAGATGCGGATGGTTCTTGGTTGTGGTGCATAAAATTCCGTTACAGAGCATGAAGTCGAAAATTTCGGAGAAGTGATGTCGACATCATGGTAGCCACAGCAAAAAAACATGAGCTAAGCGAATTAGTAGATTCTTTCTCACCGTCTGACCAGCGCTACCTTAACGGCTCCATTCAAAATCACCATACTTGGCTGACGATTTCTCTCGGTCGTTACCTGTAAACACTTTTGATGGAGACGACGCTTTTGTCTAAGGACCGAAACTCAAAAATGGAACATGGAAATCAAGACTTGGCTTACCACCACTAAGACGTTAATATTTCAGCCCATGTTGTTAGAAGTTTTGTAGCATTTGATATAAAGCAGGTGGTCGCATCAGCATCTCCGAAGCTGAGCACTCTCATGATGTTAAGCCTTGCTAATCAAACTGGTTGAAGCCCTATTCCTCATTAGATGACTTCTCGCAGCCAGGGTCAATTGTACATGGGCATGAGTTAGCAGCCAAAATCGTTTCCATTTATTTACCGTTTAGCCGATTTTTATTTGGTGTTGCTAAACTTTGTTGCAATAATTCGAATTTGCCGCGAACCATCCTGTGCCTTATTCTATACTTACTTGAGCTCCTAATTCCAGTTACACAACTGGAGTCCCCTTAAAAAACGTAATGCATTATTTGGTCCATAAAATTGCAAGTTAGGAGCTTTTCAAAGCCCTTATTCTTTTGACCAAACTGCCTAAAAGCACAATCTGAAACAGCTTTATTTAAACAACTACAAAACTGCCTTTAATGGTTACGTTGCTAAGTTGCAATGAAATTCTCAGTATTAACAATACTGCGCGGATTAATTTTTATGCGCTTAAGTAACACGAGTTCGTCTATTTTCTGGGGTGAACGCTAAGGGAACGTTATAACGATAACACTTAATCAAATAGAGTTTTATTAAGACTACGATTAATATTTTCCTATTAATGTTAAGAAATCCCGTCGGGTTTTCGGATTCTTCTCCAACTCGCCGAGCATCACAGTGGTAACCGTTGAAGCACTGACTTTCTGAACACCTCGCATGACCATGCACATATGAGCTGCCTCGATGATTACTCCAACGCCTCGAGGTTGAAGAGCGGTGCTCAAGGCTTCTGCAATCTGTCGAGTCAATCTCTCTTGAACCTGAAGACGCCTTGAGTACATCTCCACAATTCTTGCAACCTTGCTCAAACCAACCACCTTTCCGTAAGGTAGATAACCTACTGTTACCTTTCCCATGAAGGGGACCATGTGGTGCTCACACATAGAGAACATTTCAATATTTTTCACTACCACCAACTCCTTGTGGTTCTCGTTAAAAATTGCACCATTGAGTATGTCCTCCAAGCGTTCTTCGTAGCCTTTTGTCAAGTAAAGAATGGCTTTTGCGGCCCTTTCAGGAGTCTTTAGAAGTCCTTCGCGCTTAATGTTCTCCCCAACGGATGTGAGTATGCTTGAGTAAGCACCTATCAGGCGGTCCAGGAGGTCTTTCTCAATCAAAGATGCATCAAGATAGCGCAGTCTTTCAGCGCATTGTATCGAGATGGTGGAAAGAGTATTATCTTTCTTCTCGACGACCGCCGTTTCTTCGTCCTCCTCAAATCGAATCGTATTCTTTTTGACTTCGGGACTTCGATAAGTGGGAGAAGCTAACCGACTGTTATAGGGCCTTGTGTAGACGAAACTCTTTGCTATATCATTCCGTTGAAACCGTTCTCGACGTTCGATGATGCACTTTTCTTTGGCTGCAGTGGTTATCTCATCTTCTACATTGGGAGATTCTTCTTCATTTATCATCTTCAGAACATGCGATACTGAGTAACGGAGCATAATTCTAATCTAGAAGGCAAGAAATTCCCATATTTAAATTTATTTCCTTTACTACCTCATGTTAATCATTGAATCCTTCGAAATCTCCAGGATTATCCCATGTCGGTACTAACCGATCATTTCGCATTTATTTAAGAAATTTTCGGTAACATAGAGTTTATAGCTAGACAATAAAAAATTTGCAAGATTTCAAGTTTAAATTTTTGCTTGGTATCAAACACAAATAGCCTGTGAAAACTTGGTGGAAAAATTATGCAAGCAAAGCTAATTAATCAAATGGCTCAAACATTTTCACTGTCTATTTATTTCTCAATTGAAAGTTGTTTAAATTAACCTAATCCTCTTTTGGACGAATGCTGCCTAATTGACAATATTCATCCATTATATATCACTAACTGAAGAGCCGTTTTGATTTCGTGGGTTGCAATATTTTTCAAACTATGAAAATACCAGCACAAATGCACAACAATGGAACTTACTTCACCACAATCGCTTTATGGTTTAAAAGTTTAAATGCTTCTTTTATGTCAGCATACTTGGACATTCGTCCAATAAACGAGAGCCTGGAAGCGCTTTTAAAGCGTCCAATTTACGAACGACCAATAAGGAATTGAAGAACACGATCCACACCTTATACCAATGATTTCCATGTTACGCAAAAAACGAAGAGATAGGAATACGATTTGCAATGGGATAAACCGGTTCGAAGTAGCATTATCGCATATTTTAAGACTATCTTGCTATTTTGTTGGCCTGTAAGAGTCGATGAATTCCTCTTTTAAATCACTGTATCCTAATTCCTATTCGTTGGTAATAGATATAGATATGGAAGTTGGTTTGACCATATTCAATAACTGGCTGACCAGATTTCAAATTCCCTGCCCATGCGAATTGGAAATGTTACACAAACATCACTACTGAACGACTAAGAGAACGGCTCTAAAAAAGATGTTTTTTCAAATTTTCCAATTGGCTTAAAAAGGAACAAATGAAATTGAAACAATAGGAAATAAATAGGCAGATTAAAACTTGAAAACGTGGTAAACATAACTCCCACCTACCAGTGGCTCCGCAGTGGGAACAACACCCTTTCAAGTCCATAAGAGCAGGCATCGAATCAGAACTCTGACCCACGAGGCTTTGTTAGTCTGCCGTTGAGGGTGGCCATTCCACAACAACCGGTTTGTTTCATTATCGAACATGGAAATGCAAGAGCCTCAGTTAAAGATGCACTGAGTACGAGAAGCACCCAGCGATTTGCGTGCAGATCTAGGCAAAAAATAAGACGGCATTCTGAAAACACATTCGTCTAGGAGAACCTGCGCCAAAGGACGGAGTCTGGAGAGGCCGGAAAAAAGAGGTGCACACCTTGAGTCTTTTTATTACCCATTAATTTTTCTGAATATTAACCCCAAATCTTCATATTCGCATTAACTCACTGAACAGTAAGGAAGTATTGCTGGCACTAAATCAACTGCAGGAATGAATCCTATTCGAAAAAAAAGGGGTAATCCAAAGTAAAAGATAGCCAGAGAAAGTTAAAACTGAAGAAAAAGCTACCGTAAGAAATCGGATCCAAAAGAAGACCCATAGGAAACCTTGTTTCGGCTGCATCAAACCCATCAAACAGAAAATGGCTTATCAGCACCGCTTTATAAAATCCACTTAAAATGCACCAAATGAATAGGATGGAAAGCATGAAAGAAACATTTGGAAATGCAGGGGGAGAAGAAGAAAAATTAAGAAGGAAAAGTTAAAGTGGCATATTCATTTGCAATATCGGAGCTATCTATTGGAGAATCAGAGAGTTTATCAGTGTAGTAGCTGTATCCTTTACTCACTGGCGCATTCCATTTCTATGGATGGAAGGTCAAATACTTCAATGTTGTTTCGTAATCATTCACAGATGCGATACATTAAATGCGTATATCTACTTCGGTTTACCTGTTTTCAGATTTGTTAAGGGAAAGCGATTCATAAGATATGTTGGTGGTACTTAGGAAACTAAATCATATGAAGAGGAGTAAGAAGAAAAGAACTAAAGCTATCAAATCTGAAGGGTTTAACCAACTAAACAAGCATTATTTAGGATTATGATAAGCATGAAATTCAAATAAACATCCATATAATGATGAATCATGGCAGAATCCTTACTTCTGGTGGGAGTTTATTCAGTCAATTAAAGTTTCTAATGTAGCAAGATTTGACATGTGGAATCGTATTTCTCTTGAATTGTGATAGACCTAAAAGTTTGCAACCCGAGGTGTCCTCACGTAATGCAAGCTCTCTTGCAACAGTTTGGATCCTGTAAGCACAAAGAACAATGAACGCTGGAGAGAGAATTATTCGAGTCTCTTCCAATATCTCGTGTCTTGGACTGCAAAAAAACAAATATAAATGACCATAATTTCGTATATTTTTCTGCCAGCAAAAATCTGGTAAATATTCCTATTAAGAGATACAAACAGACAATGTGGTTTAAAATGTGAAGAATTTTTAACAATTGAGTCCATCTGAATAGAAATTAAACGAAATCGCTTTCAAGATACCGCTTTTTTTCACATCTTAATTTTTTTTTAGAATTTTAAACGTCACTAACACGCTGAATAATCTACTTTCGCCCATGTCATCCGTTTCTTGCAAATTTCTTTACTTCATGGGATTATCACAATCCCGAGTTAAGGCCATTTTAGACCTTCCCCAAATGCGTAGGCGTACGCAGCAAATTGGATTTTAATCTCATCTAAAGGAAGCAGAAAAAGCACTGTGAATTCACTTTTCGACGCGAAAATCCTCGGAAATAGCTAAACAGATTCTGACTTGTTTGGGGAATAATCCATGAGTTTAACATCAACAGCCGCAATTGAAGTTACCGGGAGCTCCAATACTCGACCTCCAAGTCTTCATTGATTAATACAAACTAGTATGCACATCTGCACATTTTCACATCAACGACCTTGAAATCAGGGCTTGAACCAATCAAGCGCCTGTGCTTGCGAGGTGTGTTAAGTCTTGGCCGCAAGCACCTGAAAATGATTGCTGTGTTTGAGTAAATGGTACTTAAAATTTAGTCTAGTGCAGTATCTTCAACGAAAATGACACGAATTTGGATCTCTTTCTATTTCATTCTTCAAAGTATTTCTTGCAACGCACCATCAGTTGTCAAGTCTATCCGTAAGTTCTAAATTTATGTAGGCCTTACTTTTACGTTTGATTTATTCAAAAGCTTGAATAACAGAAGGTCAACTATAAGGGTGGTTAAATAGGTGATTTTGAAGGCGCAGCGTCAGTTAACCTTTTGATTGCCGGAATTCCATTCAGATGAGGCCATTTGATTTGGACAATCTAAAATATGTTCCAAGACATACTTATATATAAAGGCATTGGCTGGTTTTTATTGTTTGAATGCAAGCATGCCACTGACACCGCTTTTTTCCAATTTTTGAAATGGATGTTATTCCGCCAAGAGCTTCTTTAAGTACGCTCGGAAGTCCCAAAGAATCCTGCCATTCACCAATTAATTGTTTGTTCAATTTTCGGTAATATATTAAGTGTTCTTCAAGCCATTTACTTAAAATTTCTGGAAGAAAATGAGAGAGACAACTTACTGCCTCTGTTTAATTTTAGCTAAAAAATATACAGGAACGGGCAATCATGTGATGGAACAATTCGATGTCATATGCAGCATAATAGAAATGGAGTAAATTCATAAGTACACTTTGAGACACCGCTTCAAATGCACAGATTATGACTCCTCTTATCAATGGCAGTTTTAGCCTTTAGGACAAACTTGCCCATTTATTAGTTCCACTGATTTATTACTCAAGCGTATTTTTCATTTCTCAAACTCCTGAAATGAGAATTAAGTACAGAGATGCGCATTTCACATGCAATAATAGAAATTCCGACGTAATCTGATGCCCGAGTTCGACAAGTTTATTCTGATCTGCCACAATTTCAAATCCATTCGGGTGGATACTGGCAAACAGTAATACTAAATACCCATGGGGATTTCGTTACATGAGGGTTGTTGTATTCTAGGGCGCAGTATGATTTATGTGGTCAATGCAAAATAAACACTGGTTGGTGTGAATACTTGCAACTGCGCATACACAATCAAATCACTAAACTGTGGTTAATAAGAACTTACACTGATGTTTGGTGAAATTAGTTAAGTTTTTAAGTAATAACAAGTGGTGCGGATGAAGCTTCAATCAGCGTCCGATTACTAAACAAGAGTCTCAAAGACCAACGGTGAAGAAAGTGTTGAGTTGTCGGAAAGGTCGAGAAATATCGATGGGTTTTTAGGGGCGAGGTATATGACCGATGATACTCCCACCTTATCCTCCTTACTGACTGCGGCTTCGCTTTCGATTTCGACTGTCTATGGATAGGAGTTTTTTATTTTGCATTAATTTTCGGGTTACGTTTTCATTTAAACTAAATATTAAGTGGTTGATTAAGAAAGCTACATGATAGCATGAGCTTGGTAAGTCGAAAGACTTGAATGAAAATTTTTTCGGAAGACAAATAAAATAAAACAACCAACTGTTTTAGTTTTGCCCATGTCTTTACAAAACCATTGTAACTAGACTCTGATTTAGTGAAATTGTTGGTTATATTAGGCCTATCAGTCGTCGTCTAAGCGACACGTTTTAGTTGCAAAAGAAAACAAGGTATTGCGATTTGTCTTTATCACTTTGGTAAACGAATGGGATACTTTAAGGGTCGACGCGTTTCAATGCTTTCCGTCAGCATTTCATACAGCTAGCGACTGAATTAAGACAACAGTGCTCTGCCATTTTGAATCAGAGACCAGAAGGCAACTCTTGGGGATTGAGAACGACCTTTGATACATTTAAAATCGCTTAATATTCGATTTTTGATTTCAAATGTGTGTTTTGAAGAAATAAATTCATTTAAATCTTGCATTTGTTGATCGTAATGCGGTAATAGCAGGACGTTTGCGATCCAAATAGCTTGATATTTATTTAAGCACTTATTTTCGGCGTTCTTTGGTTTATGCACACTTTTCAGCCATAGGTGGATTTATAAATCTGTATTCACATGTCGAAGAGCTCTAAGTGGGCTGGACTGCGCCTGATTTTGATTTCAGGCCACAAGGTATTATAGATTGATCCAATCTTACGGTAATATCATAAGCAACATGCAGATTAAGATTAAGAATGTGCGTCGAGCGCAATACTTAAAAAAGGAAAGTCTGTTCCCAATCACTTCTCTGCCACAGGCTTTTCCAATCATACTCCATTTGACTCTTAGTGCAAGGATGCTCAAAGTCTATTGTCCATTGTCGTGAAACGGATTTACCTTAGCAAAATGGGCCACACTTTAGTTGACGCCAAGACGAAACGGTTCCAGATGTCTATTAGGGTACACGGCTCTTTTATAGAGCTGATTAAATCGTCTCCCTAATGGCTTGAATATTATATGCAAAATCCTACGACACCGATAGTACCTCACTGTCTGCTGTAACATCGTGAACCCCTGCTATCATTTCCCTTGGGGGCAAGGCATGTAATTTGGCAATCTGGCGACTTCAGTCCCAGAAAAGAGATCTACCTGTTCTTTACCTACCAGGCACTTGGCATTAGCCTCTCTGATTGTGACGCGGGGCGAACACTTAACAGCGCAATCCAAAATTTCTTGAATGCACATGTATTTTATCATTTTCAAAACTATCAGTAAATGATTAGACCATGTGATTAAGTTCTTTGAAAAAATGAATTTTATCTCCTTAAAAAAATTGTACAAAATTTTTAACATTCATGTCATTTTTATTTCACTTTTTTCAACTTCTTAATTAAGAACTTTGGTGTAGAAATATCATGTAGACAAACCAAATCCAAAATCATTGGTTATCCGAAAAAGCTGTACTTAACAGTTCGCACCACCGGACGTCCAGAGATCCGTATCGAAACAGAACGAGTTGCGTCAAAAGACACGGCTTGTCAGGCGTTTCATTCGCTTTGTGGATAACATGAGAACGCAGTAGGTCAAGCGCGACTGGATGGAAGGGAGGACCACAAACCACGACGAACCCTGCTTGCTCGCTATTTACCTAACGGAGGCTTGCTGGAATATCATGCACAAGACTGAAGCATTTTGGCATTCCTTTACGGTTCAGAATTCACCTAAACACTAACAATTTTTTTTAAAGAAATGCCTCATTCATCAATTATTCAAATTCATAAAGTCCGAAACAACTAGTGCCAAGTTTTGGCAGTTGCAAATTTATTTAGTAGTCATTTGCAGTAACTAAAAGGATTTAGATCCATCTCGAACCAAACTGAACTGGAGTTATGGACTTTTACTGCTTTCTAACATGTAAATCTATTTGTTTGTTCTAGCAAAAATGAATGTGTAGCTAATGAACTTCTAACTGAGTACTCACTGTATTATTAATGCCATCGGTGAGGCTTTGGATCAACTAATACTGAGTATGATAGAGAAAATGGTCTGATAATCAACTGATCTGCTTTACACAGACGAAACTCAACTCTCTCGAGGATAAATAGTTCACAGTTGGTGTTCACGCTTGGGACCAGAGTAGATGGTCAGGCATTCGCATTGGCGAAATCAGTTAGTCTAGGCGATCTAGTTGCAAGCTGATCACAAGGATTGGTCACTAACTTTGTAGACTACTTGACTTTTGATGTTCTGGAAGCATGTATTTTGAAAGTAATTTAATTTAACAAGAAAGTCAGAGGACAATCTCTTGGCTGCTAAAGTGGCAAAGTAAGACACAATATCAACTTTCAGTAGTGGCTTATAAGTAAACTATCAGTTGGTATATCATAGTTAATTTTGGAGTATTCGGCCATTTAGTATTTACGGAACCAACCTTTGATGCTGAAAGAAATTCACTAATATTCGAGGCCCTTCTCAAACGTTCGGAGTACGGATCGCTTCCACATGCCCAAATTTCGGCAATTTTTCTCGATCAGCTCAACACTCCTGCGACAAAAAATGACTTAGAAAGGCGTACGTTTATAAATCAGACTTTCTAGATAAACGAATGTAAATGATCTGATCCACTGTTTTTTTATTTAGGGTATGACATAATAAAAGATGAGAGTATATTCGTGCAGATTGGCCCCAACACCTTCTATGGACCGTCATTTTTTCCCAAACAGGAGAAAACAAGTGATCTCAAAATTAGACGAAAGTGCCTCGTTGGATTTGATCTAAGTTTGCGCATTCAAAACACCATAATCGAGAAGACCCTGGAACATTTGATCGCAGATCTCGACATGGTCAAACTCGCCTACATCTTCGATGCCATCGGTTAGTCAAGCCCATCATATGCAAAAAAGTCAACATCTGATGTGACGAATAATGAGAAATGTAGACGCTGAAAATAGGAGCTTTCATTTTAGGATTACTAATTTTAGAGCTACTCTCGGAGATAATCCTCCTTTATTGTTGAAATAGTACGTCTCTTAAGTAGGCTTTGGCAAACTGTTGATAATGCAGAGGCCATTTCAACAGTGGCTGATGTGAACCACAAGAGCTGACATCCTCCAGATATTAACCATAAGATGGTTATTTTCTATTCCCTCTAGGATAATTACAGCGCAAAAGACTATCCAAAGATAAAAAAAGACTTTGTAATGAGCATCTGCTCGACAATTAGTCTAACCTAATGTTTTACTCACCGGAAACAAACATTGACGGCGAATAAATTGTCAGTTGAAGAGAGAAGGTAGAGAGACTCTTTGCTGGATAGTAGGTTACTGCTACTATTTTGGGCGACTGACGATTTCGGTAGTACAACTTAAGGCATTAGCTATTTAGAGCAGCCCTTATTTTCTCACTTCATGAGGCATATCGGTGTTGACAATTTGGAAATAAGGAGGTTATTGGATCGCCAAATTGAAAAATAGCATGAAGGCACACAATGAAATACATTAAGAGTGCTATCTAAAAGCCATAGTAACAGTTTTAGTTGAATTTCCCTTGCAACATGAAATGTGATTCTCAGAATGTTTGAACTGCTAATCCGGTCCTGCCAAATGAAATCAAATCGGTTTTTGAGGAATGATGAAACTAGAAAAAATGATTTTATCCAAGCTCAGCCTACATATATTACTTATATTATAAAACTATATGACCAGGTAACAACGCCTATCATCTACGAACGAGGAAAGACAGGTATGTGAGTCCTGTGCTCATTTGAAGCTCTTTAAAAGCAGAAATATTCGGGGATTGCTAGATGTCTACCCAATGTTGACACGGCTGGATTTCACTCCATGTAGCTGTGTTAAATGATTTGATAATCTCATTGTTTTTTGCAAAGATTAATCCTCCACTAACTTAAGCGGCCCCCATTTAAAGAGGAAATCAGACTTTGGAATTTATGAGGAAGTCAAGTTGTTTGTGCTGTTGGAACAGTTCGGAGACAATTCCATGATATTCCCATTCCATTGTAAAATTATTATTTTATTTATGTAAAAGCTTTTATCCAGTCTGTTTGATTGTTACATTGGCTGCAGATAAAGTGTTCTCACCTTCAAAGTTGGATGATGTCGTGTTGTCCAAGCACCTATGTCACATCATTCGTGACTGATATGTGTATTAAGCTAGTTGAATCCTTTATATTTTTATTGTAGGTAGTTGCGCTCCTTAAATTAGCTCAGTTAAAGATATTTAAATTGCCATCGCAACTGTCTATATGGTCATTGCATACCAATATGGAATCTTGACTCCTCGGATGAAAAGGTTCGCCGTGTTTCGGTCTAGGTGCCATTCTTTGTCGCGTCGGCCTACTAGTGGGAGCTAATTATGCAAACTTTTCCATATTTACCAAATATCGCTGTTAGAAAACATTCTACATTTTCATCTAGGAGTGGCGATCCAACGTGAGGTAGTGAAATTAAATTCGGGTATAAGGCTTCAAACGTTAGTGGTCAGGTCATTAGCACCACCATCAAGTAAAACAAAAAATGGAGCTATGAGAGGAAGTACAAACCATGGAGGCATTTCATGATTGGTATCAAAATAAATCTGGCTCAAGTGGCAGAACAAAAAATGCTTGGACATGCTTCTAAGTAAAATCTGCTTATAATGTTGAGTTTGCTGTAGCAGCTAAGAAGACCATCAGAGGAAGATATAAAAGCATGAACTTGCCAGCCAGTGGAGACAGCAGCAGAGAACATTAAGGTACCTTATTTTATCCTATCATACCGCTCCAGGACTCTCATCTCCAGACTTTCGGTCCTTTTTTGTTCATGTTAAATCACCTTATGCCTTTTTTCACTGGGCTCATGGAACGCCTGTCCTTTCACATATTATACAAGGAAAAAAAAGGCTCTAGAAAGTGACGATCGCAACTATTTTGTAACTTCTTACTATTTGGGTAAAAAATTTCAAATTAAGACTCGGTTTCCTCTTATTATAGAACACATCACAAGTGTCTCACCATCTCTTTCAAGGTTATTATGATCGTCACAGTTGATCTCTTCTTTACATTATCTCGAGAGGCTAGCTCAAGATGGGAAAAAGTTGAGAATGCCTACTTAAAGCAAAGGGACCTGCATCAATTCATCTTCTTCCCTAACATTCACTTTAATCGACCCTTAGACTAGATAGAAACTGCAAATGGCGATTTTAGACTCGCATCTGAACTCGGTTTTCCGGTGAAACAACGGGGGAATTAGATCTGAAGAAAGGAGGGTTGAGTTACTAAAGGAGATCAGTAGCTGGGCATATTTGTGCTAATTACTCAAAAGAAGTGGACTTGTGATTGGTTCTGTTCGTAGATAAGAGTAATTTAAGTCGGATGACGGAAGATGAGAGAGCTGATTCAGATTCTCAGACCCCATAACATTCGAAGTTTCCTAGAGATCTTCGGTCACTAGCCATTTCAATTGTCGGCGCAACAAATAACCACACCAACACCACCGTTTCCATGCCTTGGATTTATTAATGTAGAATTAATGCTTGAGATTTATCATGGATAATAACAAATACCAGCACGACTGATCCATTAAACATTTCATCATTTGTGATCCCAAGCCTTAAGTGATGATCAATCGATCATGTTCTTCTCCTTCAGCACCGTTTTCAAAATCCAAATAAGCCTTACTGTAATCCAATGTCAGTTTTTATTTACATTTACCGCTGAAGGCAGCTTGTCAGCTTGACAAGGAGTGCCCAGTTTTAAAAATTAATAACCTTTTAATCAGGTAAATAAAATGCTTTGATCTATACTTTTTACCAAGGTTCTACACATGCTGTTAAAAAGAAAGTGGCAAGCACTGGGTCAATCTCTAGATTTGCATCGCATTTAAAATATTTAGTTTCTGTTAGTGGTTAACATGTTTGAAACCAGAAAGCAGTTGAGTTCATTGATACAATCAAATATGCTGCCACCAAGAAAGCTCAGCAAGGCTCTGTCCTGACAGGATTATTTTAAACTCTCCCTTGCCACTGAATGTCAAAGTGAAACCATTTTTTCTTGAATTTAACCTTTTTAAAAGAAAATATTTTCATTTATTCTATTTCCTACCAACAGAACTGGAAAGGAACCCGTTTGACGGTAAGTTGAAGGCTGAAATCTTGGATGACAAAAGTTCTCCTAGATGTGGAACCACTAGAATTTCTCAAGGGAGTTGTTGGGCAATTTCGGGTTTATTACGTGGCAAAATTTAATAGTCCAGAGGATTTGCTCAGCGCTGCCCTTCTCGACGACGTCCATGTGTTCGTTGTGAATGTCAAACAGGCATTCGCCCTAAAACTGCTTCAGGCTGTAAGAACTTATTCTTGTGACGAGATTGTATCGTTTTCTCAGGCCCAAGAGAAAAAGGTTCTGCAATACCCCTTCTACTGGCTCGTTTTCAATGGAGTAAGAATGAGTTATTTTAAATGAAATGATAGCAAATAATTCAGGTGATAGTGAAGAGCACCAAAGGATAACTCAGTTGAATGCCTTAAACTAACGACAGTAAAAGCTTTACATTTAAATACTCACCTATCAATAGTTGAACTGGAATTCAGCTAATAATGACACAAATTCGGTAATTGTAATAAGATAAATAATTGGATAAAGTTAGAATGTCATAACTTGTTTTTCAAACTCTATAGATAACATTAGCATATCACTGGTTAGAACCTCCATCAATCAATTTGGTAATAGAAAGTCACAAGGCATTATTTTCTCAAGTCCTATCTTTTTTCAATGATGAGCAGGGAGTAACTTCAGCTGAAGAGGCCTTGATTGTTCAAAATAACAACTTCATTGCCGTGGAGCTTTCGACAAATGGGCAACTGTCAAAATTCACAGAATTCGATTCAGTTCCGAAGCCCATATCTCCCAGGGATCTTGTCTTCAGAGATACAGCAGTTTACGCACTGAAGGAGCTAGCCGGTCTACTTAGAAAACAAGTAAGTTTGGTCCATAGCCATTTACTTAAAGTAGTTTCTACGTTAGTCCGGCTTTCTGTAAATCAAGTAGGGGAGAAGATGAAGGTATGGAGATGTATGGATGATTCACTTAGATACTTGCTGTTATGCAAAGAAAACTGAAAGTACTCCAATCTACCATGTGTAACGTAAGGCGAAAGTACAATTGCGCAAAGACAAATTCCATGCCTGGGCGGTTAATATAAAATAAAAAGCCCAGCTCCGTTTGCGAGTGAGTAAGCAGCATTTGCACAGAAAATGGAATCGAAAAGGAGCTTTCATATCAAGACTGAAACCGATTAAGTGGGCTCACCACAATCTTATCAATTACCGAATCTGGCTCATGGGTAGATACCCAAGAAAAATGATGGCATTCACTCAAAAGCATGCATTTCATTTCCGAAAAGGCCCCCATAGACTTATTGAAGGCGAATTGGTTTCACAAAGGCCACGGAGGACTCTATCCTTAAGTATTACAGTGCGTGGCCATGTCCACAACATCATCTTCTAGATGAACACGTGTGATCAGTTCTTTTGAACTACCATCTCTCTTGATGGCGCGATATTTAACTAGCTCAAATATCGGTCGTACCATTAGTTGATCGCTTTTTACTTTTTTAGATTGGTGATGTACCCTACATAACGACCACAATAGGAAATGTTACAGATGAAATCATCAAACAAACGTGGAATTTCCATTCCTATACTGACACGCAATATAATAGCGCAAGCGTTCGTTGAAATGCTATATTTAATAACTTAACTATACTACTTCAATTTCGATTAAAAGTTAATCTTTATTTTGCCCCTTGAAGTTTTATGGGGTGACGATATTAGAGGACGGAACAGTTAGTACAAGCTTTCAGAATTTCAAATCTCCTCCATCAATACAAGATCTGTTTAAATTAATGCGGTCAAGTCCTCTGCGCATTGGCGCAATGGTTGTAAGTTTTTGCTTGGCATTTTTGTTACTTAATTTGTTAAAGTAGTGCAAATATTTAAATAAAAGTGATGCCATAAATTACAATTTTAGATGCCTCCCATCATCAGCTCAGACGTTGATAGTGAAGGGAAAATGGTTTTAAACGGACCAGAGATAACGGTGGCTAAGGAGCTGATGAAACGCCTCAATGTCCAATACGAAATTACCATTCTGGATTCGGCGGAAGTGGGTAAAAAGAAGGATGGTCATTGGACGGGTGCCTTTAGACGTTTGGAAGAGTGGGTGAGCTGGCTCAAAATACTTGCACTAAAGGTATTGTAAGAGCAGATATAACAGTGGTGGCGCTGATCTATTAGTAACGTTACTAATTCTACAAATAACACTGAAGCATCATGGGTCTAAGCTTCTTGTCAGTTGAGATCAGTACAATATTCCAATAGCCTTAACAAAAACGAAAACGCACGTCAGCAAGAAAAAAAACCTGACTGATTCGACGCCTTCATCTCTAAGCTCGTTCTTCCGATCGCTTATCTCACAGACTATGCCTTTAGTAGCTCTGTCAAGCCTTCATCCACAAACGATCAGTTCGTCTTCGGATCCCGCCTCTGTGCAGATATTTGCCGAGTTCATGAGATCTGTGCCTCTCTCTTTTGAAGAAAATCCAACTTTATGAAGTGGCTTGTAACTTCCATTGTTTCAGTTGACTGAATGGCGCTACAGCCATGGGAGGTAAAGTGAGGGATTTGAATTGTAAATAACTGCCACTTGCAGCAGAAGGAATTTTACTAAAATATCTGTTTAAAAGCACCTTTTGTCTACAACGAATCAGGAAAGGCCTCAAGTCAGAGAAAAAATAGATGCACAGTGGCTTCAAATATTCACATGATTTATTATTTCAACATATTTGTCGATTAATTTAATGTTCCAGTAAGTAATAAATCGTACGCACTTTTGATCCAAAACGAAGGCGACAAGCGCCTTGAGTCTCTGGTTAAGAATAAACGAAATTTAAACTGTGAGCAGATTCAAATGAAAGAAGTGGAGTCATCCAACAAATTTTCCAGTGTTGCACGAAGTTTTCGATATCGTTGTTACAAGAAATAGTGTTTCTGGAATTCGAAAATTGCGATCTTGCCTACTAATAAGATTGGTTCAATGTAAAGGTTTCCAATGTAAAAATTTAGGAAGATACACGCAAAGTGACTACTTTTTTTCAATATTTAAGCGTCCAGCTGAAATCCCACCTGACATAATTTGAGTTGGTGGGTTTCTCGGCTGATCATAGCTCTATCCGCAAATGAGTAGACGAATATTCGACCCCAAAACTACATTGACGTGAAGCTTAATGGAGAAAAACCGAAATTCATTCCAAAACAGCTTCTATTGGTGTTTGCAACTGCTATTGAGAGATTAATGTAATTTCAGCTGCTAACCAGAAGCTTCGTACACCTAGATCCCACTCTGATTCGTTTTGCCACTTGCTCCACAAGTCCGAGTGAGAAGACTGCGTATATTTAAAGACTTCAAGCGACAATTCATTGCAATTGCTATCTGTTAAACTTAGGTCTATTTCATTTGCCGACATTTTCACCATTTTTGATCCGCATTTTAGCCCACAATCGATGGAATAATATGAATCAAGAAACTGAGATCGTATCGAAGATATACTAAATACTAGTTTACGCCGGGTCTACAAAATAACGCTTCACTCTGTTTTATTCATTCTAGGAAATAGATTTGCTAGTTGGTCCATTTTCAGTAACCTGGGACCGCTCGAAGGATTTCCAAGTAACCACCCCAGTTCGCAGTATCTCCTACAGCTTCATTTTTCATCGCCCATCCCTTTCAGCTCTAACTCAGATTTTTCAGTTCGTGGTGGCTTTTGATTTCGTCACCTGGTCACTCATATTTGTTACCGGTGTGATTCTCGGTGGGGCACTTGCGTTACTTCAAAAGATCAATCCCGGAACTACCAGCTATAACCTCAGCTCATCGCTTCTCTTCGTGCTCGGCCACCTATCTCAGGCAAGTTATCTTTTTTGATGCTGCGAAGTCACTGAAATCATTTGAATGCTGTCGGCAAAACAAGTCAATGTAGCTCCTAAGTAATCAGTACCACATTCAGGTAAGTGGTTTAATCATTGGTAATCTTCCATAGTGCTACAAATTCTACCGAAATAATCTATTGTATTCAAATTTAAGAGATACTTTCTGTAACGACTTTTTAGGGCGTGAGAACACGACCACCGAGTTATGCATCGAGTCAACTTCTGATCGTTGTTTGGTGGTTCTTTTGCCTCATTCTTGTTATAGCGTTTTGTGCTAACTACGCCGCTTATCGGTCCTACACTGCCCTCCAAAACCTCCCAGATTCTCTGGTTACTTTGCTCCACCAGGAATACTACAAGTATGTGCCATAAATTGTACCTCGACTCTTGCTTAAACAAGCTCTACTACATTGTAAGAGCCTAGTAATGAAAGATGCACATATTTTACCCACTTACCAATTTAAAAAAGGAAAGTGATTGTCTTTTCTTAGATACTCCTACATTAAGGGATCGAGCCTGGAGTACTTGATGAGTAAACATCTGAATCCCGATACATACTCCCTCTACCAGGTGATAAATACGAAGTTTACAGATATTATTCCTGAAACCAGAGAAGACGGCGTCGCGCGTGTTACAAAGGTTGTATATTACCTTTTTTATCTGTATCTTAGCATTATTAGGATATTCGTTTATTAACACATTGGTTAGAGACCTTTTCGGTCACATTTTATGTATCACTGTTTCGATTAGCCGGGACAGCGTTATTTAGGCAGCTTTTTATAAGCCCTATGCTATTATTGCTTATGGCTTTAATCTAACAGGGAGAATTTGTTCTGCTGGATGAATCTCCATTCAATGATTACAACTCAAAGAAGTACTGCCTTCAAACAAGTCCACCTCTATGGTTCGGAACTTACGTCTTCTTTATGCCCAAACAGTTGCCTTTCGGAAGATTGATAGACGCAGAAATTAAGTCAATGAGAGCTGATGGAACTCTAGACAAAATTTACAAAGCGTAAGTATCTTCTCATCCCCTAATTGCAGATTGCGATTACAAACCAGTCAGCTATTATTAAGAATTACATTACGAACTGATTGTTCGGGGGCATCTAGAAAGTAGTGCTGCTCTTTCTTAATTATTCAGTGAAGAACAAAAAATGATGACAAGCTTACCAGCCTACTGCGGTGCGACTCTACATGATCAAGTACTCGAAGCGATGAGGAACCCCCTAATCAACTGGTCCGACTATTCCATTGAATTTGCAGCAGCCTTCGGAATCTTCATTGTCAGTCTTATTGGACTTGTAATGGCATTACTCGCGTTGCTGGCTGAATACCTTCTTGGTGTCTACAAAAATTGCTGGTCAGCTACTGCTAATACTACTAATCGCAATCCATTCCCTCTATTAGCTCAGTCCTGTCAAATCCGCTTGAGGTATTGTGACCCCGACCGCGTGGAAGACATGCAACCTATATATTTCGGTTACGCCTTAAGTTAACCTTCTAGACTCTAGCTTGTATTGATGTCTCTTAGTTTATCAGGAAGTTTCTTTTGCATGTTTTAAAAGTTTCAATAATTCTAAGCAACAGGTAAGACTGTTGATTACTTCTTCAGTACTTATTCCTTTCACCCAAACCTTGGTTCTCGATAGATTGCAAATAAGTTCTTCCAGACCAAGTAAATTCGATGCTTTGTTCTGAAGAATGTACTATTTCTATTATTGATAGAAAACTTAGCATCGGTTTGCAATTTTTTTACTCCTAAACTTATCAAAACATTATGCGAGACGCGGCATTTCATCAACTTCCAAAGAATTGAATTATTTTCTACTCCTTCTTTCAAGCCGACTGATTAAGTTTGAGCGATTGTTGCGAGGTGCTGCTAGAAAGCGATCTAAGTTGCAGGTATGGCACTTAAGCATGCCATTCGCACATGCAGTGCGAGCGTATTCGCGCCTAGTAAGCCAATCAAAAATCAGCATGCGGTGAAAAGCCAAAACCTTGAGCAGTATTTGTTTGCTTGTTTGTTTGCTTGTCTTCTGATCGATCTTAACTGCTTTCTTTCTCAAAACCTTCTAATCGAGGCTTTTGAGTTCACTTTTCAACAAACTCATTTTCTTTGATGAAATGAAGTATTTTTATATTGGTGTTGAAAAATGGATCCTGCTTATTATTTATGTTATAATTTAAGTGCATTTGGTTTAATAAACAAAGAGGCTGCCTTGTAAAGACCACTAAAAGTCTATCAAAGTAACTTGCACTGGAATTTTCGCAGATATAACTCTTTGTGTAAGGTCTCTTTAACTATTATTGGCTGAATCCGATTGCCATTTATATTTTTCGGAATATATATCGCTAATTTCAGCTGGGTTTATTCCAACTTATTGAGGCAAAAAAGATTCAACTTTCAGATCACGGGGGGTTTATCGATCCTGTGGAGACAATGATGTCATTGCTGATCCGAGATGGCTTTTTAATTTTTTATTTTATTAACTGATAGTTTTTTATATTTTAGAAACTGATAAAATACGGAATATTCAATACTTGCAACATGTGTTCACCCGTAGACAGTACTTTTTCTTCGTCCCTAATCACCGAATAACCTCAAAACTTTTAAATAACCGCAAAACAAATCTGAAATTAATTATGTTTAATCACATCAGCTATCAACTCAGGTGGTAGCTAACCTCAGATGTATTCCGTAAGGCATTGCTTTACGTAATTTACTGAATTTTTTCATATTTTTATGCGAAAGGCTGCATATTCGTCTTTACTATGTTTTCAAGGTCTTATTTGTAAAAGTTTAAAGGTTTCGTTTTGAATATACTGTTTCTGCTGTTCAAAGATTTGAATTGTCTGTGCACTTGCTATCCTCGGGAGATTGAAAATAAGTCAAGTTGTGGAATTTCAAAAATCACGGGAAACACTTCTTCTGTTAATAAAATCCAAAACTTTAAGGCGTTAAATACATTAAGTAGTGTAGTGAAATTGAGTGGTGTCATGGAAGTGCATTGGTGAAGACGGCACGTCTTGATCCAAATTTAGCCCTTTGGCATGTTTAGTGCATCACCCACGTAATCGGTCTTGCGCAGCCATCTTGGTGGCTCATTGGCGTGCAGGCATGTCACACAAGCGATGACCTTGGATGCTCACGTGGACCAATGAAAAAAAAGTCGCCTCACTGATACCCCAAATATACAAGAAGCCTTGTAAGACATTCATTAGCTGACCCGTCGCTTACGAATCAGATAAATGACACTGCGCTGTTTCTATCTCGTTGTACTTCTCTTAGCTGCTGGAAGTTACGGTCAGTCAATAGCCAAGTCAATTTGTGAGTTATGGTATATTTTATGACAATATATTTTAATTTTTCAGTGTACATTATTAACATAATTCCTTAAATGCTTAATCTTCAGAATTAAGCTGCCTCGCTGTTGATATTTGGAAACATTCGATTAAAAATGGCATTAACGCCCCGTGTACGCTTATTAATGGTCTATTAACTACCAGTGAATACAACATTAACTTTGGTAAATGTTTTCGGGTTTGTATATATTTCAGTATTCACGGATCCCCGATTGGACAGGGAACGATGCTCACTTCTCTTTTCGAAAATTCTTCAAAAGACAGAATTCTCAAGCATCTCAGACAATCGAATTTCGCCGCTTTTTTTATCTGCCCTTCCCACACCGCCATCACCTAGAGATCTGGAAAACCGTTAGTTCAGATCTATTTGAGTTTCCAATAGAAATTTTTAAAATAGTTCATCCAATTTGACTTTCAGAGTACAAAGTCATTCGAAATAATTCGATTTTGGTGGAGATCGGCCCAGATTACTTTTATGGACCCTCATTCTTCCCGTCACAGTCAACAACAACTGTGGAAGGGGTTAACCGGTCTCGAATCATCGCTTTCGATTTGGCCACTACTATTCAAAATGCTGTCATCGAAGCAGCTGTCAGACACCTTGTTCAGGAGACTGACATTGTCAATTTGGCCTACATTCATGACAATACGGGTCAGTTGAGCGATCTTGCTTTATGTCGAAATTTACACTTTTCAGTAATTCCATAATGTCCGGAGAAATTAAGAAGTCTGATCTGGAAAACTGGACAGCACCTTAGACTCCTGTATCTAGCTTTGCTGTTTGGCCATTGGTTTCCATTCTTCTTGTTTTGGAAACAAACGATACGCTTTAGAGTGGTTTTGGCTGATCTGAGGGCATTTTGCGCCCAAAAGAACTATTCACCGTGCCAAATAGACATGCAAAATTTGGGTTCTCATAGATCATACACCATCCTACATGATCTGAATTCCATGTTTTATGTCATTTCGGAATTGTTTTTTCTCGACAGTTGTGCAATATTTAGGCATCGTAAGAAGCACGTCAAGCTTGAGAGAATTTTGAGTAATGCCAAATTTGAACAGCTTTTCCCTTTATATTCTTTTCTATTCTTTACAGAAACTGTAATATATCCATTTGTGGGTAAGTTCATTTATTGCATGCTTTAACTAACGGTAATTCCAAGAAACTGAAGAGATCGGATTCACCAAAAATTTGGTCGGACAATTTGTGGTCCACCATTTTAGTGATTACAATGATCCCGAAAACATTTTGGATCGGGTTCTTGTCGACGAATCAAATGTTTTGATTCTCAATGTTGGCCAGGATGCAGCATTAAAAATCCTTAAGAAGGTTTCACCTTTTCTTCGAAAATTAATAATTTTAATCATTTTAGGCTGAAGAGAAAAGCATTCTGCAGCACCCCTTCAATTGGATAGTATTTAATGCTGTAAGCTCATTGATGTTCTCTCTTGTATGCTGATAAACAATACTTTGACTGTCATTAATTTGGATGCCATTAAATCAAGTATGCTTATTACATTCTTAAAATAGGGGATGACTTTATCAGGGGAGCAGTTCAACGTGAACTCAGCAAACTTTTACGCCATTGAATTCTCCACAAATGGAGGGTTCGGGAAATTTCCTGAATTCAATGATTTGCCAAAGCCAATTACTCAACAGGACTTAGTTTTCAGGGATACGGCTGTTATGGCACTTTTGGAAACGGAAAAGCTTCTTTCGAAACCGGTAAATAGTCCGAAATAGTGGCACAAAATTTAACGAGTAACCCTCGATTGTAACCTTCATTTCTATATTTGACATAGATAATCTCCTTTAATAACAATACATGGCTTGCAGGGTTTTTTTATAAATTTTACTCTATGTTCTATTATTCCATCAGTTCTCCTTCAATTCAGGTTGCAGCTGTAACCCTGCTTACAAGTTCATTTGGAAGCGATGGCAATCAGGAATGGAAATTCTACTCATATACGAGTACGAACTTTGATGAACAAAGTGTGAGTTGTTGCAGTCTGTAGTTGAAGAAGCACCTTCGAGAGGCGAAGTTCGTTCAATTTGGCTTTGACTACCGAGCCAAATATTAAAAATGCTTACCTCTCTATTGTTAAAGCAATACCATCAACAATGAGTTAAAATGAAATTTTCCGTCAGCATTCCAAAGAATATATTTCAGTGACCTATTATTATTGCCCAATTCTTTGGGCAGGTGCTTTGCCTCATTTCAGCCTAACTTTGCGTTTTGTAGAGCTACTTGGTGACAGTAAACCAGATGCTTCAAATGAAAGCAGGTTTTCAGGATCTAAGGGCACCACCCTCAGAAGCATCGCTTCTCGAAATGATGCAAAAAAAGGGTCTGCGCGTAGGAGCTATTGTGGTGAGTTACACAATCTTTTAACATATTGGAGTGGGTGTTTCTTACAGATTCATGACTTTGCTGAGATTGAGCGGATTTTCAACTTTTAATCATTATATAATCCGCAGTACTATTCACCCCCTGCCAGATTTGCCCTCGTATAAACAATAGTATTTATGGTCTTTCGCAAACGCCAGTTGCTCTCACTGTCTCAGAGCCAACTAATTTCCGTTTTCCTCTGTGGATCAAACTCTTCTCAAACCTATCCTATTAGGTCTTTCAGGAGTAATTGATTAGGAACTTTCATTTCGGTGCTCCTCAGACTAAGGAACTCTCGTCCAAAATTTGTATCTACTTCTACTGGACTCACCGTGTTACCTTTTAAGGCAAATTTAAATTCCCTAAGCACACGTTTACATGCTCTCAGGCCGAGGACCATGGTTGATTTCGATCCTCAATTCTATAATTAACAATACAAAATGAATAGAACTGGATTAGTCAGTTTGCAGTTCATTTGTTAACGCAGTCGCTGACTGGGAAAAAATGTTTGTCTTTTGTTCTAGATGCCACCACTGATTACCGAGAAGGTATTGGATAATGGAACAGTGAATCTGATTGGCCCTGAAATAACTCTAGTGGAGGAGCTAATGAAGCGGTTGAATGTATCCTTCAAAATTACCACATTCAGTACTGACATTGGTAAACCTATTGACGGTAGGTGGTCTGGAATCTTCGGAAAACTTCAGGAGTGGGTGAGTTAAACTTCCTGCATTTCACTGTGACCTTTCTTTATGGATTGTAAAACTATTAACTTAGGCTAGCCAGAGAGGGTTTAAATGGTAGAAAAAACATGGAAGCAAATTTGGACTGTTAGGCTGGCCTAGCGGTATGCTGTATGACATTGATACTGAGACTTTAATCAAATGATGAATATTTGTATTAGCTATAGAATAAGAATTTATGTGATTTTGAACATTCGCTGCATTGTGTCAAAAACTCGAATTCTAGTACATATGTATCATCTAATTGGCTTGATTCCGCTCTGAGTTTGGCTCAGTGAAACTTAAAATGATAGTAACTGTACAAAAAAAATGAGTTCATTTGGGTCCCACACAATATCTCTTGAATGCTGTAGTTTGGAAAAGGAGACTGAATTTTTTAGCGATTATTATTGTTAATATCTGAATAGGAGGATGCGGTTTATGAGCGAATCTTACCACATTCTGGAGTGCTGCTTGTCACATGGGGGCTTTCAATTTAGAGTGAGCAGCTGAAGATTCAACTTGTACTGTTAACTCCTTTTTAAAGCTTTGCTAAATGCAGCGGATAACTCAGCTATAGAATCCAAAAGCTTTTATTGCTTACTGTCGGTGCTAACAGTACTGCATTGATAAGGTTTGAAAACGTATTTTTGCTACTCTGTGTTTGTAGAGTTGACCAAAACATGGGACCTTTGTTCAGATAATGTAGGTGGAATCTGAACAATTGAAAGTTAAGTGTGTTTTAAATTGCCTAACGTGCTGTTCACGTCCTCATATAGTGCCCCTTCCAAATTTCGGTAAACGACACCTCGAATTCTGAATGCAAAACAGGCAGGATAATAGTTTTGATGAAAGGAGGCACGCCCTACTGTGAAGAATTCATAGACTGGGAAATTCATTTATTGTAAGGCCTGGATTGCCACTGGCTTTTGATAGTTGAATAGGGAAATTTATTCTTCAACGTGCATGCTTTCAGGACATAGACCTCCTTGTTGGTCCCTTGTCAAACACCCCTGAACGATCAAAAACTTTCAAAGGCACAACACCATATCGAAGCTTCGCATACAAATTTTTCCTTCACCCGCCCTTCTTCAAAGCCTCTATCGAGATATTTCAGTTTGTTGTCTCTTTCGATGTCTATACATGGCTGCTCATCTTCATTACCACTCTGGTGATTGCTGGAGCCCTTACTCTTCTACACAAAATCAGTCCAAATACCCTAAGCTACAGTATCCATCCCTCCATGATGTTCGTTGTTGGATATCTCTTCCAGGTAAATTTGGTTTGTAGTTTGTATGATTATGGTTAAGTTGCAACTCACTGATGTCAGAACGGCGGATATGAGAGTATCAAACCATACTTGATGGTAGCATCGTATTTTTTATCCATAGTAAAAGCATATTTATTGAGGCAAAGCAGTTCTTCCCTAGCCTCATTATTGACTTTATTACTATGAAGGCCCAAAGTGTTAGAAAAGCACATTATGAAAATGAAAATCCCTTCAGGGCATTTTCGAAATACAATTTAGCTTATACATCGTATAAATAAGCGGCATTTCAAGGTGAATCTCAAGGACTCGTAAACATTGACTTAAACAAGTTTTTAAGCAGTTTATTTAAGCAGCGGTTATTAACCTATTTCCTTGAATAAAATAAATATGAAAAGTAATCATACAATGAAATTTAAGGTTCATGCTAGTTTGGAACTTATAATGAACTTCAAGCTTCCGAAAGTGAGGTTTTATCATTGCAAGTATCATGCTTAAATGATGTAGATCCTCTATAATAATGCAAACTTTGATATTTCTTTCCAAAAATTAAATGGTCAGGTATTTCAAATGGTAAAAATGTAAACCATCTTCATAAATCCATTGTGGATAAATTGGGCTGCAAGCACTACTATACAATTTATGAGTTCAACTTTTATATTGATCTATTGTAAATCATTGGTGGATCCTTCTGCTGTGCGCTTAGACAAGCGGACTCACAAATTTGATGAAATCCAGTACCAGAATAGCATGTTGGAACGCCTCTGAGTACTACATAATGCACCCGACACCATGCATAAAACTCTCTGTTTAGCATTCACCTAAATAAATTTAATAATTTCTCATTTTTTGTGTCTTTCGCTAATGTTACCTTCGTGAGCTTGGGGTCACATAGGGTGTACAGGGGCTCGTCGATTTCGTTGCACTAAAGGTAGGTCGTTTATTTGACAGCTTTACCTTTTTTTGTGCATACGTTATTTTTCAGGGTCTTCCAAGTTGATATTATTCGTTGGATCAAATTGTCTGGTCATTAAAAAGTCATCTTATCTGATGGAAATTACTGATAAAATCTTTTGTTGTTAAGTTATGGAATAGGGATGGGACAGAAGTATAAAATGTGAAACATAACTGAAATGATTGAATTGTGATTGGTTTACTGGTGCGTGATTTTCTTTTCGATGTACCTTCTTAGGAGCTGGCAAAACATTAAATCAATAATGAGTTCACACTACTAGAGCTCTGAATAACGTCGTCAGATAGTGTATCGAATAACCCTTATCGACACGAATTACAAATCACTCAGATCTATCAGGCCCTCCCCACTTGTTCAGTTCTCTTGACTGCCCTCATTCAATCGATAAGTCCCTACCCCCAGTGTTAATCCTGAATCGCCCTAAAATATGCGTCGTAAACTGTTAAAAGCTATTGTAAACGTCAGTAAAAGCATCTAACCTTTGCGCTTTCACTATGAGTGGGTAGTTATCGCCGACGCAATAGTTCCATCTCTTGATAATGCGTACGAGGCATTTGTCAAACGTGGGCTTGCCTAAAGTCGTGACCTGCTGTTTTAAATTATTCTACTAATTTATTTTGGATTGATTTTTTTGATTGGGGTTACATTTAAATAAAGCTAAGTATTTAAAGAGCTCTTCCATCTGACCCACGGAGAGAGTTATTTTTTGATTTCCGTTTCTATTGCCTTGATTCAGCTTTCCAAACGTGCAGTACTTTTGCACTGAAGTCTTAAAAAAAAACCGAAGTTCAGATTATAGAAGGTCTTTCCTTGTCCATGGATGACCGAAAAACTTTATTTCCTCAAGTTCAGCCTGCTGAATCCGATATTTTATATACGTGCAATAGGTTATGAATATAAGCAAACTCATTAATTGGTCAAAATGATAACTTGAAATCGCTGACGTAGGAACGACTAAAACCAGGACGGCCTATAACCAAGAAAATACTTAAACCCCTCATTTACTTTCAAGTCCTTTGTAAACATTTAAGTTCGCAAGGTTGAATATTCGTCAATAACCTTCATACTCTGCTAAAAACTGCAAACTGCAATTCGAGAACAAGCTTAAATTTAACTGATTCAGTTTGCTATTCAAATATGGTTTGTTCAATACCTCACCTTGGCTTAGAATTAACCGAATTGTTTCTTACTAAAGCGGCATTTAGAGCGCGCATTGAATCCGCTAAAAGGCAATTTTGATGGAGTCTGATGACATATTTAGGGTTAGATGTTTTCGCTTTGGAGATTTGATTATTTCTGTAACTAAAGTATAGCAAGAAGTAAGTATTGAGCGATTTCCTGTGGTTGACCACAGATTCTCAGACTCACAGTAGCCATGAAAACGGATTGAATGAGTTGAGTTGATTTTTAGGGAGTGCGGACACGCCCACCGAGTCGAGTGTCTAGTCAGATAGTCGTTGTCGTTTGGTGGTTCTTCTGCCTCCTTCTGGTGATTGCTTTCTGCGCAAATTATGCCGCCTACCGAGCCTCTAAAGCTCTGGAAACTCTTCCAAGCTCCTTATCTTCCTTACTTCACCAGGAATACTACAAGTAAGCTTTCAACCGGGTTCACGTCTTATTAATGAAGTGTAATGCTGCATAAAAAAATGCGATTGAATGCTTTTTTCATTGACAAAAAACATAAACCTATCCATTTAGATTGAAAGCACGAAAAATTAATAAATTTTCCCCCATAATGCATTTTTTTAGGTTAATACTCTACAACAACTTTTTAAAGCATAACCACTAAAAATTTCAAATATTATTCTGCTGAGTTCTTCGATTAATTTTGGCCTCTCGAATTTCTGCTTTATCTATTTGATTTTGGTACTAAATTCGAAATAGTTTTGATCTTAATGCGACCATATCGAATTCCTTCGATGAAAATTTTCCGATCTTCTATTACTTCCGTCTTCAGATACGCCTATATAAAAGATTCGACCCTGGAATCACTCGTGGTCGCCTCTTTGAATCCTTCAATTTACGCCCTACATGTTCATATCAAAAATAAATTTCAAGACGTGATACCAAATAACCGAGATCAAGGTATCAATCAAGTCATACAGGTATGTTTTCCTGACAAATGATTGTTTTGGCATATTCGACATATTGTGCATGCAAAATGTGTCATATCAATCGAACAAATGCTTAACAAGCTTTGTTTTACTGAGCCCGGGGTTCGGCGAAGGATTGAAACCTTACCGAATTAAGCCCAGTCCGACGAAAGTCTTCTTAATTGCTATCTGGCAGAGAACTTCAAAAATCAATTCAGAGGATGAGGGGACTACAACATCACTAAGCTATGAGACCATTACAGTAGATTCAAGCGAAGAGTAAACGACAAGTAAAGAATCGTAAAAAATGATATTCTGATAGATTTATTGAAATAATAGTCAGTCAAAACTATTTAAATTCAGAGACCATTTTGCTTTGTATAGGGCCGTTTTGCTTTGCTGGATGAATCTCCAACGATAGACTACTATGCTAATAAGTATTGTCTTACGGTCAGTGAACCATTATGGTACGGAACCTACGCTTTCTTCATGCCTAAACTGATGCCTTACTACGACATCATCAACAGCGAGATCATCTCGATGGATGCTGATGGAACTATAGATCGAATTTTGACGGCGTAAGTTTTATGCTGGTCTGTAAAGCGAATTCCAAAGTCCGGTCATCTTTGTGCGGTTGCCCAATGAAACGAACATAGGTAGCTAACCTAGGCCAAATAGGTTTTAAGGGACAGTGGCAATGATTGAAAAGGGATTTTTTTGCTAAATTGATAAAATCTCATTTGTCATTAGGTGTCTAACGCTTAAATGAAACAGAAGCATAGGATGTCTGCACACTGGACTCATCAGATAACGCCGGTTCGACCGGAATAACCATCCATAAAAGAAAGTTAAATGGGATGTTACTGTTAGGCTTATTTTCGGGTTTACTTTTCGTAAGGTGCACTGCAGATGAATTGAGCTGCACTCATGTACACAAGGGATAACGCTGGTCAGATCTATTTTCTGATTTTAAGTTAATAGGGGAAATGGCAGCGCATGCCGTCAGTTCTCATTTGCAGAAAGGGTATAATATAAATAATAGAAATCAAGGGAAAAGAGGGTCATGTGCTTAAGGAATTATGGACTCAGATGAAGCATTATTCAAGAGCTAGTAGACACTTTCCTTCGATACCAGCTTGGGCAATGCTGTTTTCGAAGAATGAAATTGTCTTTAAAACATATATGTAATGCTATTCATATAGCCGGTATTGACGATGAGCATAATCTTCAAGAACTTTGGTCTTTGTCTTAGCGACCATCTCCAATTTTTTCTGGTCAGAATGATATCTTACTACGTCGTGAATTTTCGGCGGCCTTCAAAGATAGGACATAAGGTTAGATATAGAGGAACGGTGTTCGGAGAATTAGTTAGATTCTAAATTCTTTCAAATGATACCTTCTCGTGTCCTCTTGTGCAGAAAACTTTTTAAGTTTTTTCCCTATTAGAGATGCGAAAACCTTAATCGGTTCGTTTGGCTTGTGGCCTACTAGCGAAGCATTCAATATCTGGCCTTAGTGTGCTTAAATCTGGGGTCTGCACGTTTCTAATACGCTCTCCTAGGTCACGCTGAGGGAATTTCTCGATTTTAGTGCTTTTATCAAATATAAACACTTGCCTTTACAGTAATCTCCATATAAACCAGAATACTAACCAGCATAAGCAGTCTTTCTAGTCAGTGAATGTGCACCGGTAAATCTTGAATCCCGGTAATCTGATGGATGTTACAAGCAGTGGTAAATATGAATGTCCAACTAAACTAATAGCGCACATCGATGTGCGCTGGAGCCAACTTCAATCTGACAACAGTTTAAAAATACCTTTTTAATCTCCCTTGCTCATTCCAATGACTAGTGGACCTATTTTTCATCTTATTTGCTCTAATGGTGCAATATGATTGAATCACTATGCGTTTAAGAGCCAGAATTTATCATTGAAAACGGTCCAACCTGCGTTTTAGGGGACAAACGGAACAGTTAGCCACCCTGAAAAACGCCTGTGCTACGACATTCAAGGTTCAGGCCATCGAAGCAATGAAGAACCCGCTGGTCAACTGGTCAGACTATTCCATAGAATTCGCAGTTGCTTTTGGAATTTTTATCATCAGCCTGATAGGTCTTCTACTTGTTCTGATTGTACTGCTTACGGAATACTGTGTCGGAACCTACAAGGAGGTAATTAAGAAGACACATGGTTTTGAAACAATTTGAATGATCACCCAGTCTACTTAATATAGTCTTTATCTGCGACTGAGTCAGATATAAGTAAGGTGGTATTCCCAGCTATTGTTTGGATCAGTTTAACTTTATAGGTAAAAGTGTAAATTTAACCTTCCATGATTGTCTAGATCTACCTACTACTTGAAGATCTCTTCAATTTTCCAGTCATTTCGATATCAGTCAAATTAAGCAATGCATGTCTATAATTAGGACGATGGCTTAATTCTCACATTTGGCACTTTGTTGAACCACGGCAACATAGCGACCATTAGCTGTCCCAAACACTAAATGGTCTCATTTCTTATACACTGATTTTAATTGAGTTTGTTTTTTGTTCGCAGATGCCTGACCAAGTCCACTAATAGGAACAAATTTGAAGGAGGGACTTGTTACTTACTCTCTGCCTGCACCTTAGACTGTGTTAGACGCAACTACTTGCTTGTCAAAATGTTGACTGCAGTAAATTATTTTTTTAAACATTGTTTAACTGCTGTTTGCACCGAAAGCAGCGAATTAATTCATTAAAAACTGAAAGTTGAATAATGAGAATTCAACTAACCCTTACTCCGTATTTTTATTTATCGCCTACTTATTGTAATATTAAGGATGATTTAGCATGCTCTCAGTAATCATCTAGTTATTTGACGTCTTTCCTAGACTTGCAAGATATTCGTAATGGTTTTGGTTTTTCATTTTAGTCCAATTCAATGCAAACTAGGTTATAGCTACTTTTACTTTTTAAGCAGTCATTCCTGACTGAAGAATACCTAATATCTATGTCATTCAGCTTTGAAGACCGATCTCCTATCGTCTTCAATACATCCCACACTAACTTCATAATTAATGGGTCGAACCGCACTTGTCGCTCGGGGTTTGAATTCTGTATCCAGCATCTTCAGATCTCTCAAATCCTATTAAGTGGGAAAAACTTACTAATCAGTTCGGCTTTCAAACGACACCTCCTTAAGAAGACCTATCCTTTCTCGTATTCCATTTCCAAAAAACGAACTTTTACAAACTGAGGTCCAAAAAGCCAGGTCGTAACTAGCGTCGAGACCATCAGGGCGAGATGATCCAAAGGTGACTCCCACAATCCCTTCGCCACATTCACACACAGTTGCGCCTATTTCTAAGTAGTTTGCGCATTAAATTAGTCACTGGGAAGACACTGATTCAAAGCTCCAAAAGTATTGAGGTTACTGATTTGAGAGAACATTTCATTTTGATCAATTCAACTCTTAGGTGCGAACTGGCTATAGCTTAAGTGTTTGGTCATTTTCATTCAAGTTAGCACCTTTATTGATCATCTGTACAAGAGAAATAGGCCAATAACAAAAGACTTGTGGAGGGTTTGGAAGATTTCAGAAAAAAACTCAATCTAACGGTGTGGTCATTTACAGTTCCCCATGAATAACCTTTGGATCAGTAAAATCAATCTCATTACTCTGCATCTGAAGATAAAAGCCGATTTTGTCATAGACGAGTTTACACCCAGAGGTGGAGAAAAGTCGAGTGCCTTCAGGGGCCCAGTCGAGTTCGGAGAGAACAAATGAGATCATCTCCTCTGTGGCCTCGATGCTCAGACGTCGGGATGCGTACTTTATACAGGAACGAACGTGGACTTCTTGGAGGGGTAAGAAGGGTATCACTGCAGTGATGACGTGGCGCGTCACGAGTTCGGATAACTTAAAGGCTCCTAGAGCCACGAAGAAAAGAAGTGAAATTAGTGCCTTCTATATCAATTGTACGATCGAAAATCCCAAGAAGAGAGACAATTCAATGAGTTTGGTGATACAAAGAACTCAGGAAGATTTCAACAAGCCTAGAAATTAGAAAATTAAACCATGGATTGTGCGGCGGCGGACTCAGTCGTGAGTTCGCTCTGAAACAATCAATGCCTCTCTTTTGTGAATATACTTAAAACTTTCAAGCTTACACAGTTAATGCACCACCAGGACGTGAACTAAAATTAAGTTCACAATATCTGAAGTTTGAACGGTAGGAACACGGATCCTTCTGTGCAGATCACCGAATCCGAAATCGAGAGAATTTTCCTATCATTTACCGGGTACCCTTACTCAAGATGAGGAGTCAAGTTGCTAAAAAGGCTTAACATTTTTGTTAAGTAACTCTGTGACGATACCGCTTTCATTAGGTACCTTAATTATCAAATAATTGATGATATCTACAATAAATACGAAATATGGGTAAAATAATCACCAACGAAAGGGTTTTTTTATTAATGACTACCGTGAGGTTACGGCAGATTAGATGAAGGTTTAAACAGAATGCCGAACTCTTCAGGAGCAAAAGATCCTCTGACTAATGAAGAAAAACAAACGGGAGGGCATCCGCACAATAAGATTATTCTGTGGATGAAACCGTGGCAACTACCAATCGCTTACTAGAGAATCCATCAGTTCAGTTCAATATCTGTCCCGCTAACTAAAACCATAAAAGACATGTAATCTTTCGCTCCATTTATCATTATTTTTAGATTCTAGCTGCTTTATTTATGTTAGAATCTTGAGGCGACCCTCAATATGTCATGAAGTAGTACCGACTACAGAGATTAGCATCATCATTTACGACGATCACTAGATACCAGAATGAGGAGCGAGGAAAGACTAATCAGCCTGATTTCGCAAGCGCGGGTGTGGATGGCAGCGTAAAACCGTGGAATAATTATTCAAGAGCCAAATGGCCAATTGGCCAGTTAGCCTGAAGGCTTGTGTTTTGAAAAAGGAGCTGGGTGATCTTATGATTGTTTCCAAAATCATTCTGGAGTTGGTCCGCTTCGCATCAAATTGGACCAATTCTGCTGGCCAGACTACGTTCGAAAATTTTATTAAGCGTTATCTACTTAAATAAAATTACCTGATATTTCGACATACCATTAATATCCCCATTTTTCTGAGAGATGCCAACAACGGTAGTGATAGGTAAGGGACTGGTAACCGAGTCCCTCAAAAGGCAAGTCAATGGTCAAGATGAGGAGCTATGGGGGAAAAACACGCAAATGTTCTGGTCTATAAACCTTAAAAAAGTGGGGCTGGGACACGATATACAAATGACTACGACAACAGACTAACAAATATCAAGCAAAAATCAACCGGTCTAAAAAGAAAAATATGAAGAACTAGATTATTGAATACCAAGAAAAAAAAACGTGAAACCGGAACCTCGTCACGCGTACAGATAACTTATAATTGACTAGCCGAAATTTCAAGGTGAAGAAATAAATTTGGTAGATCTCCAAAGCGATCAGAGTAAAAGAAAATGCAACTAAAGATACTAACTAAAGCCAGCACGTTTTACATTAAATGAGTTTAAAAATCACGAAGCAAACCGTTATCTTTGTAGATGGAGTTGACAAGTTCATTACGCAAATCGCCGTATTGAATTGCAACCCGATTCTTTCCACTTTTGATGGTGTCCAATACGTACTGGTTAATATATAAACCCCCTGTATTTCTAAAAGCAGACGAAAAAATACGACAATCACGTCACTCAATGACTTATTTAAGAAAGGAAAAAATGTGGTACCCAATAAAAATGAAAATAGCCTTCCTGTAATCAACTCCACCAATAGACTCAGTGTAACCAAAAAAAGGCACGAGAGCATCAAGAACACCAGATGGCATTTTATGAACTTCATCGAAGACAAACATGGAGTAGGCACATTGCTGAACTCCATCACGAATTGTGTCCACTACTTTCACCTGAAATGTTTTTGGTAGCATTTTATAAAACGAAAGGCAAATGAACTAAATTTAACTTTCATAATCTAAAACCTTGTAAGATTCTACGGAGTCTTTGAAAAGGAAATCAACGGTTGAATCGAAAAAGTGGTAGAACCTGCTTTTCTCCCCCCGAGAAAACAAACTCGACGCTAGAATCGTTGAGGCATAATTTTTACCAATGCCAGTAAATCCATGAAATGAAAGAACCAAGCTCCTACGAGGATTGGGATCTTCCATGTGAGCCTAAATAAAAGAAACTGCTTCTCACGAATAAAGGTCAAATTGGTTTGCAAATTAGGGAAATCACTTATGCGCTCACTTTCACATGATAATACAGTCTCTCAATAGCAATGTGCTGGCCATACAGCTTTTGAGTAAGATTTTCGCGAAAATCTAAACTAAACCGGTGAAATATTTTTTTACCTTCTGCATTAAAAGCAACGGCCTTTGCACAACATTCTCCCAGAAGGCATTTGACAACTTCGGTTACAGGAGAAAAAAGAGAAATTCCGCCAGTAGCTGAGAGAACAAGGGCGAAAAATGGAAAAGAATGTGCCAAAGGGCTTATGAATAAGAGCAGTCCGATGAATTTCATCTCATCAAGGATGCATACCAGTAGTGAGCTAAATCGTTAACGGATTCCAAGGCCACCAGTTCATATTGTTCAATCACCAGAAAAAAAGCCTGCTTTAGAATTCAATTTTACGGTAATGTTTCGAAAATATTTAGTTGCTTTGTTTATTCATGATGACAAATATGTATTAAGGAAATTGATACTGTGTTTGCAAATTTTAATAAAACTAAATATATAAAGTGACGTTTCAGTAGAATAGGTGCACACTAGTTTGTTTTGCGAGACGAATCGAGTGCAGTAACTTAAACCAAAGATCACTGACCAATAAAAAATTGGGTTAAGCATGTTTAGTAGTCTCCTGCAGACCGTTAGAAAATATCCAAAAACCTCGGTTCTTCTCACCGGAATTTCCATCTATGTTGGAAATAGTTTGCGGCTAAAAAACAAGTATCCCTTGATTTTGTTTTACGTTTTATAGTGATAATCTTCTCCGCCGTTGCATCTGCAATCATCTTAGGGTTCGTCCCCTCCGTTTTTCACGCTATTTATTAGGGGATCGGAATGAGTCCTTTCCAAAGCAAGGGTGATTTACATCGAGTTACCGTCTTCCTTAATCCTTTTGCCCAGCAAAGAACAATTCTTGAAAGGTTTGACGCAAATGCAATGCCTCTGCTGCAAATTAGCGGTTTAGATGTTCAAATGGTTTACTTAGATGATGATGACGATGCTAGAAAAATGACTTACATTTTGGATCCCACTAGCACCGATGCAATTATTGTTGCTGGTGATGATAATTTACTCGCTAAAGTAAGATAATTCTTAATTATGTCGATTTCCAGACTCTTACTGGACTTCTTCGTAGGACTGATTATGAGGTAGGGTATTGTTATCCCTTTGACCCATGATTCTGTAGAATTCTAATTTGTGGAAGATCCCTGTCTATGTTCTCCCTCTTGGGGTCTTTAATACCTTTTGCTCCTCCGTTTGGAAAGAGAAGAATATCATTAAGTGAGTGAGTTCATTCGCTCTGTTATTTTACGTTCTTTAGATGGTGCTATCGGATGATTGAACCTGTTCTGGAACGGAAGAGCGCTCGGCGAAACGTTCTAAGGATTCGTCCAATGCTTCCGTTATGTGAAGATGCGGTGCAACTACTAGCAGATGAGAATAAAGAGGTGTTATTCGCCATGACGGGTGTTGAATGGAGCTGTTGGCGGGATGTGGAGTATGGTGGTGGTGGAACTTCACTAAATGCCGCTCGTTCTGCTGCTCATAAGCCCCGTTTAGTCCCTCCGATTTGTTCAAATGAATCCCCGGCTATCTTACATACGTCGTTCTGGAGCTTTTATACTCCCAGGCAGATTATCAAGCGTCTTGGGGCTAGAATTCGTCATGGATGGAACTATATCCTTTCTCCTGCTTTTGATCCTTCGCCTCCTTCTGAGGAAGTTCTTGTGGCTGCGAAAAAAAAGGGCAAACCTGTTAGGCGTGGATGCGCAAAACAGGCCACTTTGTTTGTTCAGTCCGCTTGCCCTGGGTGCAAAAAGTGCTGGACCAAAAAGTTTAGAGTGGGTATCAGTTTGACTGTTTTTGCAACTTTTCAATTCTTTAAGAAGCAGTCGATTGCGCTCAGTGCTGCCCGATTTTGCATTCGTATGTTTCTCCCTTTGTGATCCCTTTTATTTTTTGACCATTTCTAAGACGATTAAATAATCAATAGCCTTATTGTAAAGTGATGTACCCTGCGCGCTTCCTTTGCTATTAAAAGTGCTACTTTTTTATCAATAGTAATAATTTTATTGCTCCTTCAGCTTGCCGAATTCAAAGCGCCGTCAAATACCGCCAACGAGTTGTCCTGGTTAGGTTACATTTTCGGCTTTTCCTATCCTGCAAAAGCGGATAGTAGAAAGGCCGTTCCAAAAATCCGGCCACCTGAACACGAAAACCCCGATTGTGGTTCCGAGATTCAATTGCGTGTTCCACTTGCCTCACGCATTCTTCTGACTCTTTCAGGTGTAAGTTTATTTTTCTTGACTTTGCTGCTATAAACTGATTTTTAATTAAGGTAATGAATTTGAACTGGAAAATTGATTGAAATGGTGCTTTGAAATCGCAAAGATTGCTCACGACTAATTTCAATAATCAGCCTTTAGAGACCAAATAAGTGGTGTTAATTATACTTAGACTTTTCCTTAATGTGGCAAGAGGTCACTTACTTCAGCTCGGGACTGAATTCGTGCTTCTTTATTTAAAACTTTAAAGGTATCATTTTTGATTGTCTGGGACTGCGGTAGGTCATGGAGTAAGATGGTCCTTTCAAACATCAAAATAGTTCTACAACCTGGCTTATCAATCTCATCCGAGTTCTTTCGCCTTCTAAACTCTGTCTAATCCATGCCGAAGATAGGTTTTTGAGGACTCAAACAGTCATCGATTTCCAGGTTTCCTCACTGCAAAATCGGTCACTGGTTTATCGAGTGGGTGTCGGCGACTTTTAGAACTCTGCTAAAACAAAGGTATTGAGAAACGGGTCCTGATTGCCCGTCAGCGTCACTTCTAATGTGTATGTAAAATTATTATGGAAGGTCAATCTAACTGGAAGATTTAAGAATCTGGGGAACATATGGACACTCAAAAATGGTTCATATAGTTCAAACTGTGTCCCGATATTTCTAACTCTTCAAGCTTGGCTGTTATGATTCAGGTCTTGAAAGCGGGATCGTCTCGCAGTTTAACAGTAAATAAGTCTTTTTATGTTAATTTGCATATATTTCTACCAGCTCCTGGAGTGAACACATAGAACTGTTTCTCATTGGTTTTCTAGCATGATTCCTCCCATCCCACTTTTATCATTCCTGTCTCCCACCACATTTCTGTTCTTTTCTTCGTGGTTTCCCTGATCTACCATTAATGATCAGGTGTTTTCTTAATTCTAAAATTGTGATCGGATTATTAATTTGGTTTCTTCCATGTCAGTGAGTTCTTGAAGGTTTCTGCACCGAACGTCACCGAAATCACTTGCACCTCGCGCATTTATTCAACTTGAAAGCTTCTTTCCTGCAACAGTCAAATAAGAAATGACCCCAAACCCATACAATGAATAGTATAGAAGGCTTATTCAAAACCTTCAAGGTTCAAGGAGAATTTAAAAAGCGCATTTATTCGGCCGGACAGATAGAAGCTAATTGAAACTCGACAAAATCTTATGTCAACTTCGGAAAAACTTGAATAATAATTTCTCTAGTAATAACCAACAGTTTCTTTAAATCACTTTATACAAGCAACTAATCGAATGATAACTTTCTTCTTTGCCGAAGTTTGTGTTTTTTGTTTCTCCACCCACCGCCTTTATGGTCTGTGTGTCAGTGGGGCAGTGAAACTGTTGTCAGTCCGCAAATGGCCTCCTTCAATTCATTTTCTTCTACATCGTTTCACCTTCATCGTGTTCTGAACAGTTTTAAAGGCTGTTGCTATGACCCTTATAGGGCATCATTTATTTCAATTTCGCCTCATTAAGCATTCTACTTTGGCGTTTAAATATTTTCTTTTCCTTTCCCTCCATTTTCCCATGAATGGGGAGCGGAGTGATGGTACAATGTTCTGTTCGCGGGTACCTCCTGCTAGGTTACTGCCATTGAATCGTGGGCGAGAGGGAGACGAACGTAGTCGTGGCGTTACATAGCTGGTCGTCATGCACTCCCATTAGTTAAGGGGTTTTCAACCTCCCCATTCGTGCTCTCTAATCGCTGTCATTTCTCTTTGACGGACCCCATGGGCTGAACCTAGGAAATTTGATCCCTATAAGCATTTGTTGCTATTCGGTGCATTTTCTTTTCTCTCTTCAGGGACTAATAAACGTTAGTTAGGCGTTGAATTTAAGGGCAACCCTTGAGTTCCTACTGTCTAAAGTTTATTCTTGCAATATTGGAGTTTTTGCACAGTTGACCCTTTTCCTCTCTTCCTAGCTTTAACGGATTCAATTTCAAGATTCAGTATCAGTCAGTCATTCAGTCCGACATTCAATCATCCGTTCATTCATTACCACCTTTATTAGGACCAAACGAATGTTTGTGCTTAAACTAACATAAGGACAAGCCTTGTCGACTTATTTCGGGGAATACAAGTGGTAAGAACATCCATAATGGTAGATTTCAACTGTACCTAAGTGAAGAATGAGATATGCGTTCTTCTACTTGCCGATTGACTTGATAGTTACATCATCAATTTCGTGTTTGTTGCATGTCATCTTTCGTAAGCTTTTGTTGAAATTTGTAATCACCAAAAGTAAGAGAGATGAGTTATTTCAAACTCTGCTGTTATAAGTTGTAGTATTCAACTCAGGCAGGGCTTAGGGATTTTTCAAACTTAGCACTTGTGGAATTAGCAAAGTGTTCTACTTCTAACTCGTGGAATTACCCAATGGCATAGCCCTAATTCTTCAACTCTTAGAACTAGTTACACTATGTGGTTTCTTGATCATTGAAGATTTTAGTAGACTCCAGAGCACAGAAGGATAATTGACAACTTTTGAAGTTGAAGAGTCATGAAAACTAGCCTCTTGATTTAACGAAGATTTAAGTGGTGGAGATTTGCATGGATCCCTTGATGAGCATCAGTAAGAAGCCATTCGACGATTCAGTGCTCGACATCTCTCGTCGAATGAAGGATCCAATGGGTCCGAGAGAATGTAGAAGAACGCATTAGTGATGCAAGTGAATGTGTCAGGGTGAGGGACCCTAGGAATATCTCAATTTTAAAAATTGATCCGAAAGACCAAAGTCAAAACTGTATGAGGCTCTTTACTTCAGTGGTGGTACTGAATCGATTCATTAGGATCTATGTCGGATATAAATTTTTCTCAATCTTAAGGCGGCTTCATGATCTAGGTATAGATGAAAGTCGGCCTTTTGGCTGGAATCAGTGCATGTTCAGGTTGATCTATAGAGATGATAGATATAACATTCAAGCACAGGGAGGATGAGGATTGTTCAAAAAACTATCTTTATTTATTTTTAAAACGGCGCAATTACCATGTTTTTACGCCAAAGCTTTTAGCTCCATTAGGGAGCACTTCATCAGGAGAGTGTCAAAGTTAGCACTACTTCCGGCAAGTTCTTTCTTCCTCAGCAATCTATTTTCCTTTTCTTTCATAGAATAGATGTGTACTCTAGTTAAAGCTAAATTTAATCTCAAATGTAGAGTAAATTTAGGTGCAAATTTTAAATTGATTTCGTACTCGCGGAGTCTTAGGTTCAGATACTTAGTATAGTTTTTTTCGACGTTCTTGGCGCATTTGAGACTCAAAAGTCAAAGGAAATGAATGGAGATGTTCTATCATTTGAACAGGAAATCTCTCATTTTCGTACACCCCTCCGCTTCCTGTCCTTGTCCTTATGAAAGAGTGATTTCCATGATCTTTCTCTTCGAATCACAGATTTTCTTGCCTTTTAGGCAACTATTTTCAACGGGAAGCACTGACCCAGCTTGATTTCTCTTCTATGGGGTAGCTCTAGGTTGGCATGCTCACTGTAGATCAAAACATTAACAGAATTGATTGTCATTCATATCACTGAGCTATCTTTCTAAAATTACTTAAGTCTTTCTGCGCGCGAGCCAGTTGATTGTTAGTTATGAATGGCCTCTGCTGGTTAATGCATGCAGGCTATTTGAAAATAAAATAATGCTAAGTCACTTAATTAAGTTTTAATGCAGTTCTTGTTGCTATTCTTAAAAGTCAGAGGAATTTCACTTCCTGATTTCTAACAGGACTACATTCGCGTAAGTGTATCACCTGCTGCCCGAGGTCTTTTGGATTACGTGAAACAAGCAATGGAACATTTAACCTCCCCGACATACCACTGCGACACTGCTTTGACTGCCATACCTGATCCAGCCACGTCGGGCCACAATGAGCTGTCATTCCTCTGCTCATCCGTCATTCTTTGCCCATCTCGAACCGATGTGAGTTGGATTCAATTTAAGGTTATCAAATCGTATTTATTTCGATTTTATGAAGTTTTAATTTTGACTCATAGGCTCCTTAACAGTTTCTAGAAAAGCTATGAGGCATAGCAATATCACAATATCTCAGTCCTAACCTTCATAAGAACTGACAGAACCAGCGTTTTCTGACTAGACTCCTCTTTCGCCTCAACTATATTCTGTCCAGCGAAAGTATTTACACTATTCAGTTCTTTTCCCAAACGTAGTGACAAATGCGCGCAATTACAAGTTCAAGTTGTACATGTATTTTGGCTTATTTCTTCTTGATTATTCCTGCGATTGCGGGATATTCTACACCTCCCAAATTTATTTCTACACTTCCAACATGCAGTAATATGTATTCACAAGATCAGCCTGAATAGAATTGTACCTTTTCTGTCGTGGTCTTTGAAATACGCGAAATTATTCATTGTTGCCCCTCCGGTGTTGAGTTGTGCCTATCTTGTCTACTGTGTCACAGTCTCTAGAAAGGGTTTTTTTATTTAACTCTAGTTCCTTTTAGCAAAGGGCATAACTTACTGAATATGCCAGCAGAACAGGTCTTGAAGATTTATCGGTGAGTCCCTTGGTGAATGGAAAAGGAATCCAGATAGGCTATCAGGTTTCTCATCTATCTGTTCTGGAGTTATGCTTCCTTCTTATCCTTTTGACTTTCTGTGGGTCTCATTTTCTCGTTGAAGGAATGGACGACAACTAAGTCCATTTTCAACTATTCGACTATCATTTGATTCTTGCAACGGTTCTGCTTTTAATTTGCTCATGTTGGTTTCTCTTTCCACCCGTCATAACAAATTTCGGGTCTTGATAAGTCACATCGTCCTTCGTCGTCCAAGAGCTGGGATCTTCACAATTTAATATTTGATCCAATTTTTGATGTTTTTAACATTGCTTTAAGTTGAGTAGCTTTTTTGTGTTCATTTACTACATAATTCCTCACTCATCCCTATTCGTTTGTGCGTTATCGAATTTTATTCCCATTTTCTAAATCAGTTTTGGGAAAAAGGATTAGAAATGAAATCTGGATTCGATTCTGACCCACAGTACCATGTTGATAACACACTTTTGCTTTCCAATTCCAGTTCTCTCATACATAGAATCTTTTTTCTTGGCTAATATAACCCATTTCTTGGAAAGGGCTTTTTAGATGGACCATGCGTCGTAATGATTTTCTCTACTTAAACCTCTCTCGTTCCATTCCATTCCATTCATTTATTCAGTTTTTCTTTTATTCACATGTTGAATCAAGCATTAATAATTCATTCATTCATTCATTCATTCATTCATTCATTCATTCATTCATTCATTCATTCATTCATTCATTCATTCATTCATTCATTCATTTATTTATTCATTCATTCAATCCTTACAGTAGTACAAAAGGTGAAGAGAGAGACGAATTAATTCTACATATTTCTCCGTCGCTTCTTTTAAGGCAGGTGGTAGACGAAGTTCTTAACTTTCGTTATTCAAATTTGGATACTGTGAACTTTGAGAGAATTCATTTTTAAAGATTTGATGTGTAGTTTTCAACCCGTGCTTGCTCATCTTCCTCACTATAACGAAAAATTTCACATAGTTTGACTCTTGGCAAATCACCCTTTTTCAGATTCGAATTTCTTAAGTGGGAATAGCTTGCTTCATTACTTATGCGTTTTATATTAAATTGAGTTTTTCTGATCCAAGCAATCGGATGAACAAGCTCCAGTTTGCTTCTCAATAGGTACCTAACAGAGAAATTCTTCAGGCTTGGATTTTCTTTGTTAAACTGTAGAGGTCATTAGGTTCTTCGCCCCCTCGATAGCATATGTCACTCCTCTGACTGTTCTCAATAGGTCAATAATGGAATTTCGGAATACACTAGAGATGTATTTATGCATGAGGATTACAGTGGTTTTGAAAATAGTTGGAGGACACTACATGGTCTAGCTTCTCATCTGTGATATTCAGGAAGAGGTAGCTGTCTACAATAGGAAATAATTATGATCCTTTTAGTTTCAGTGAGTTCTTTTCAAGTGAGATTTCAGGTTTAAGTTGCATTTTCTTGACCTCAGCGCGATTCTTGTTTCCCTTGAAATTATTTATTTGCGCTCATCGTGTCGGTGGCCCAGTGAACCGCATCCTTAATCGATTTCAACATGAAGTGCTCCTTTTTTCATGTAGTTGGAATTTCTTAACTGTTTTCCTTCCTATTTCTGCTGAATGAAGTTATTACACTATTTCTCTTATTAATCAATCTGAGGATAGCGCTGTCAAAATAAAATTTAGTTCAGTAAAATATGAAACTTCTTAATTTGATGCTTCAATCAATCAAAAGTGTACTTTGGCGGCGCTAGAATGAGGCCTACGTGCCGACCTATTTGGTTGGTATAATTTATTTTCTGAGCATAGCTCAGTTCCTGCGATTTCCATTCCCAAACTCCTTTTCTGCTTTACTTCCGATTTCGCCCATTTATTCGATTTTGTATTCATTAATAAAAAAGAATATACTTGTTCGGAAGGTTTGTTTTTCAAAGTCATAATGGCCAGAGGGGAATTAAAAAAACAGAGAAATCTTCCTAATTTCATTTTTCTTCTTGAAGAGACGTCCCTCTCTGGAGTTGTTGCTAGGTCATCACTTTCATTTTTCTCATTACAGTAATGTAGCACTTTCTAATGTCTCCGACAATGGTTTTTTTTATATCCTGAAGAACCACTTTCTCTTTTGAGATTTTGAATTCTATTGACCGTATCTCCAGTGTCTATTTTCCGCTACTTTCTTTGCAGATGATTGATGCCAGTTATTTCGTATTAATGGAATAATCTAAAGATTTCCACTCAGAGTGTCTGCCTGCATAATTAAACAGCTCTTTTGCGTAAACTCGGCCCTGTTAATTTTGGTATTCGGTTCAAATGTAACGAGCACTTCTGTGGCCAAACTTCAGGCTGCGTCTCATTACTTTTCTTGCATGGTAACTCGCAAGGATTCGATCCAGCAAAACCAACTCTTGGATTTTCAAGCCTAGGTAAAGTTCAATTTACAGCCAATGCTGGCTCGATGCAAATAAGCCTGTTGTCCCTCAATTTCCCTTTGCTATTCCCATCCCTCGAACAATTATAAAGGCAGGCGCACTCCCATTCTCTCGTGAACTGAAGAGTCTCTTGTTAAACTCGAACAGTGAATAATTATTTGCTAAGAAAAGAAATGAAAATGTCTGTCCTGGAAGTTAACGAAAAATGAATTGAAGAATTGCCCATTGGCTCACGTCTGTTGAAGCAGATTCATTGGCTAACTGTCAGCATTTTGACGTAAGATAATCTCGCTTTGATGACTAACGAGGATAGTTGATTGTGAGCGGTTTGCGAGATTATCTAAGTTGTTTCACTTAATAGATTGAAATATATCAGAATTTGAGCGAAATTCTATTTTCGAGTTGCTGTTCAGATCAAACCCTCTCAGCGTAAGACTTACTATAGATTCAAGTTTTCACTTTATTTTTATTCTTCATTTCTTTCGCCGAACTGTTGCCATCGGTCACTCCCACAAATTCTCTTTTTCTATCTAGTGATAAAGTATTTTAGATCTAAAATTATCACTTCATTGATATTCTCATCGGTTCGTTTGTATGGAAAGCCTCTACACTGATATTCGCGAATTTACTTCATTTCGCTGTTATTAATATGCTTGCATTCATCTAGCAAGGAAACAACATCCAGAAAAACTACAACTCCTTCCAAATATTTTTAGCTACCTAGAAGGAGGCTAGCCTCATTTTGCCTTCATTTTTCTCCTCCTGCGGAAATTTTTACCATTATCTCTATCTACTCGTTTTCCTAGTCATGCGGATCTAGTTTTTTTTTAATCACAATCAATTTAGCTTGCCTTTCATAACTGGTTCGCTAGCGTATGTCCGTCTGCTTCCCATGATTAATTAACCAGATAAATGTTGCTAATTGTTAATGTGGAATCTAATAATTGGTTTTATTAGTCCTCTTGCCACATTTTGCCACTTTTTTTTCAAGGCAGCTTGATTAGTTGGGCAGAGATCCCGTTGACAAGTCTTTAGTTGAGTCGAATGCATGACCGTGTCCCTCCCTCTTCTTGGTAATTTAGTGTGCACGTGTTTTTGTCAATTGAATCAGCTGTAAATGAAAAATCTATATGAAACTTTTCTTTTCATGCACAGCATACATTCCCATGTTGCTTATTTATCCTGCCAGTCACGCGTCGCCATGTTTAATCGCGCTCCTTCTGATAGGACTTTAACCTCACAGATAGTCGGTTGGCTAGTCTGCTGCTTCGTGATTGGTAAGAATATGTTTCCGTTTTACTGTACAATTGAAAAATCATACTTCGGTTGTCAAACTAATTATCCCCATTGCTGAAAGACCCTTGTAACGAATTTTCGTCGCGATGTCTGTAACAAAGACATCATTTCTTTAAAGAACCTTGCCCTCAGTTTCCGAAAAAGTCATTTTTTGAGTCCGTTATTTTTATTTTTATCGAGCACTTTAGTTTAGATAAGTACGCAAAGATTAAGACACTCAATAATCATCGGTTTCTTTATTCGGTTTACTGGAGCCATTTCAACTTCATTTTCTCTCAAAGCATTTCTAAATTTACCGCTCTTCTTTCATTTCGCGATCGCAGAGTGTGCTCTAAATTCTGCATCACTGCTTAGCAACTTACACCGTCTTCTTATGCTTTTCAGTTTCTTCATAGGCCAAGTTGATCTTAATCTACTCTTTATCGTGTTCATGCGTAAACCTTTCAGTGGTAACTGAATTCGAGTCTTCTTGACAGGAGGTCTGGCGACTATGATTGCTTTATTACTGGCCGTTTTCCTGACAGCAGTGCCCTTTCATCTGAAGCGGAGGATTTTGGTAACTCCAAATTATGGGGAGAGTTGGAGAAACAGGTGTTAAATCAGTCATCGAAATCTAGCCTATCTTGGTTCGGTGTACTGCATCGCTTCCTACTAGACTTATTTTCCCTTGAAGTTAATGGCCACAGCTATCGTTTTTAAACAGCCACTAAATTTAATAACCTTCCGCACGGTCTCTCTTCAAGTCTTCTGGAGCCTTAATTGGAACTTGCGTGAACCAGTATCTCTGCCCAAGGACCTCAAATATGGCTTTATACCAAACGTTATATTTCTGTTCTCACGCCGGCCTTTTTTGCCTAATTTAAAATATCACAGTGGAAATTCGAGCTTTTAGCGCCATAAATCCCATCAAAGTCATTTTTTTGATAGCTTAAATCTTTTATGGCGTTATGAGAGGTCTTGCAAAGGTTTAAAGTAACGCCATAATACACCCAATTAAGAATAACTCTTAAAATCAAAGTTAAAACTTTTCGAGAATCCGCATCTCCCATTCAAAACACGTTGACTAGAGCAGATTCGGTTGGTGAGCAGGCTTTTGAACACTGATTTCTCAACGTTAAGTAACTGAAGGTTTGGAGGTGTCTAACTTCTGTAATGCATAATGCTTCGTTTTCAGGAACATTTTTTTTCCACAATTACTTTTCACTAGCATTGAAATTTTTAATGAACAAAATTTAGGATAAATTAGTCAGTATAAACTCCTAGTTGAAACCTTAACATTTAAACACTACTTGTGTCTCTGACATTCATGCCTGCGCTAACTTAGTTTAATGGTAGTCCAAGTTAAAGATCGTCCGTATTTTAAACTTCTACCTTTTTAAATAAATTCCGCAACGTTTTTGGGAAATGTGCCCTTCACACGGAAAGGGCGTGCAAGATGGAATATTATTTTATAAGGAACTAGACGTATCGACAGTGTTCGCGGCGACAAAGGCGACCAAAGGTGCAAACCGGTTGACGTGTTGTTTTCTTATTTTCCGCCCGGATTGTTTTCTCAGCGCAGCCATGTATTTAAAATTTTTGGCACATAACCTTCATTCTTAGCCAGCTGTATAAATAGTAATACACTGGTAGTCCCACTGATTCGTGGCTTGAATAGGGTCCAAAACTCACAATCGAGCATTCATTGATTAAAATGACCATCCAAACTGAATGAATGCTAGTCTACACGGGGATAGTATAGGTCAAGTCGTCAAGGTACTGTCTTCTCTAGTATGAATAAGAACCCTCTTCCCTGCTTTATGGTGACATATTGGGGATTATTTACATTTCTCGTCTTAGAGGCAGAAGTGGATGTTCTTGACCATCCAATTGACCCGTTCTCCATCCTTTCTTCCCCTTGGAGATATTGGTCGTTTTGAACGCTTCCGCTTATTTGTATTCCATAGCTGACAAAATCTCGTTAATGTTTGGAGTATTGATATAGTTTAGTCTTACACACTCAAGGCCTGCTGCTGGGTAAATTGTACGCTTCTTTTAATGATAATGGTTTTCAACCATTGTTCACTTGTTTACTTTATTGGAAATGCCCGACATTTCACATTCCCCTTTTCTGGACACGTTCACTATTACTTACAGTAATATGATCTAATGAGTCCTCACCCAAAAATTGTTGGATATTCATGAATTGTGAGATTCAAAAGCGAAGTTCCTCCTAAATATTGAGGATTTCATCTGAAGATAAGGTACATTTGCCCAATAGCCAATTAGATGTTCAACATTTTATAAATGACAGCACAATTACAATTTGATACTCTGTCTCACATTCCCCGACAGGAGTTGAAGTGTTGAAACACATGGCGTAAAGTCACCTTCCTTAAATGACTTCCACATTTCGTTATCTCATAATGGATTTCATTCACCGTGCAACCACAGCAGTAATAACAGCTGTTTGCTTTCGGCTAGACGGTTCGCAATCTTTCCACTTTTTCCCCCTTTTTCCAGCTGCCTACAAACTCATTTTATCTCTGCGCCTATCATATGCTAGCCTATCAGTGTGCTACCACTTTTTGTTCTTTCTTGGGATCACTTATTTTTCTTCAAAGGGTTTCTCTGCCCTTTTTAATTTTTTTAAAATTTGACTTTATCTAGTCTAACAAGAGTTGCTCCTCTATGATGACAGTGTGGTGTCTCCCACCTATAACTAGGTCAGTAAAAGCGGCTTTTCATATAGATGTCGTATCTCTTTACCTTGGTGATTTTCGCCTTCCTTGGAACTGGATTCAAGTAATGATCATAGTGTGTGAGTTGCCACACAACTAATATCAGTCGTCGTCCAGTTCCAACTGAGTGTACGGAGGACGCAATGGTTAAAGAACCCTGCAAACTTGTGGCCAAAACCTACCAAATACTCCTTTCTAACTGCACACAAATAATTATCCTTGGCGATTTCAATTGCAGATTGGGATCTGATGCCCGTAACATTGGTGCCAAACTAATCGGTCCCTTTACTGATCAAGAAGACACTGCAGAAAACGATCTAAGGCTGCTAGGACTATGCCAAGAATATAAACTACACGTGATGAATACTTTCTTTCGGAAACTAACGACTCGATGATTGACCTGGTACCATCCTACAGGGAAAAGTGCTACTCTTGACTTCGTTCTGATGAAAAGATCAAATCTATTCCTAATAAGTGATATCCGAACTTCTAGAAAGGCAGACGCAAACTCTGATCACTGCTTACTAGCAGTAATCCTCAAGCTCAAATCACATCTTAGAAAACGCTTAGGAAAAAGTAAGAACAGAACTCTGAAGGAGGACATAAATAGTCAAAAGCAACGATGGCAACTGCCTAAAGGCATTGAACAAATAAGAAAATCGAAGGAAACATACCAGGAACACCTCAAAAGGGAGCTACCTCGGGACCCTTTGACTACTACATACGAAGATATCTTGAAATCTATAGAAAATGCAGCCGCCAAAACAACAAGGCAAAAACTGAACGAAAGAAAAACGGATGGCACCCAGCTATCTGCGAGAAGGAAGATAGAGAGCTACTGCTACAAAAGCAGTTGAGAGCAAATTGGCTCTCAAACCCATCTCAGGAAACATTTATGAGGTACAAAGAGCAGAGAAACAAGGTGAACAACCTGATACGAAACTGGAAAAAAGCATATCAAGAATAGAGACTAACCAACCTGCCTGTATATCTCGCAGAGAAACAACTTCGTAAAGGTGAAGGAAAACTTCTCATGGAATACAGAAACTGGAGGAACACTAGTTAAACCAAAAGATCTGGGAACTGTTTAAGGAAAGGACCACTGAAGAAATTAAAAACTATGCTCATCTACCAAGAGACTCCTCTATTTCAATGGAGGAGATCGAGACAGCTAAAAATAGATTAAAACTACATAAAAGTTCCGGCGAAAATGGAATTAGATCCGAACTACTGAGATGGGACAACCAGTGTCTAAATGCCTACCTTCTAAAAGTTTTCATTGACTTTTATAATGGGACTACTCCTATACCTCGAGCTTGGATCGATGCTGAAGTTGTAAGCATCTACAAGCGCAAAGGTTCGCAGACAGATCTTGCAAACTATAGATCAATCTTCCTTCTAGATGCATTAGGTAAGTTACAGGCATCTATTCTGTGCCGACGTTTGAAGCACCATCTTGCCGAACTGCCCTTAAGAACCCAATTTGGATTCTGTGAAGGAGGATCAACCGAACAGGCTATACTTGGAGTAAGAACCATTATACCGAAAGCCGTGGACCAGAAGCAGAAAATAGTGCTAGTGTTTGTCGACCTGAAAAAGGCCTTTGACTCGCTGCCTGCAGCAGCAATAATCAACTGAATGATAGATCTAGGCTGCTCTTGTTAAATGATCCACTCAGTAAAGTCCTTGACGGACGCACCGAAGGGAAAATTGAGGGGAACAAGAGACTACTTTGTGATGAAACGTGGTGTGAGACAAAGCTCAAAAGAGGAACCACTTCTCTTCAACCTAGCCTTTCAACTCATATGGATGAAGCCTTCTCCTCGCTCAAGGACAGTGCAGTTCAGATGATTGAATGAGAAAAACGACAGAGTGGAAGATAGGAAAAAAGACTGCGATGAAGTCCCTCAGGCAAGATGAAATACACATCTGCTCCATCACGGCTGAGAAGAACTCTATCCCAGCAGATGCAGTAGAAGAACTGAATGTTATTGCGCCACGCAACCAAGCCGAGATAAGACCAGTGGGTCGATAAACGTCAACTAACTGCTCTATGCTTTAATATGTAACTTGATTGTATTTCTGTTGTACCCCCAATAAGTCCTTGGGATTTGCCCTAAAGGGTGGGGAGGAATAATAAAATCAGTCGTCGTCCACTCTCAAGAGTTTACTTAAGCATCTCCATTCTTGATGTCAGCTAAATTTTGAACCATCTCAACCTCGTACATTATTCCCACTCTTTTGCTTTTAACCTTTCGGTTGCTGGGACGTCTGATTTGCACCCAGGTGCAATCAACTGCCCCCGTATTATTTATTGCCTTCCTTTTCCAAAAAGTATATAATACTTTTTAATCGTATGCCTTTGTTATTAAGTCTTTTGTAACTTGCAGAATGTATTTTTGATTGTCATCTTTCAAGCTAACTGTACGCCTCGAAGCTAAGTCATTCATGCGTTCAACCCAGCTTTCATCAAAGAAGAATTTGAAAAATCTATAACAGAGTAAGTACTAGAAGATTCTACTTGAGAGCTGGATCGTGGCTCTGAGTTTTCGTATTAGTTCCTGGATTTTTCAGATCTTAAAACGGCTCTCTACCAGGCACAGTTGCTCCTTCTGGAGATGGCCATTTCTTCGAGCCCTATTTAGTTCTTCTATACTTTGCACTGAAACGTTTTTAAGATTCTTTCATGCAGGGACGTACTTCAATCTGCACCAATCTGTTTCAACACTTGATGTATGCATAACCGTTTCGCTCAAATTCAGATTGGTCTTCACCCTTTCCGGGCTTTATTAGTAAAGACGAGTTTGCATTGGATCTAATGGAAAAGAAGATACTATCATTTATCAGGAGAGCTCAAAAGCGGTAGGTGCGCTGAAGAATCTGAATAAATTGTCAACTAATACTCATGGTTGAAGATCATATCTTCTTCTGAGTGTCTATTTAATAAACTCAAACAACCTTCCACTTAATAGGTTAATGAAATCAGGTATTAACAACTGTCATTTGCAGGTCACGTACCCTGAGTTTACCCTCTAAGTTTGGTTATTGTCAATCGATCACTTTGTAACTGTTCGATCAATCTCCTGATGTATGCATAATGAAGCGCCATGTTACTTCTTACTACTTCCCTTGCTGACATTTTCCTTTTCACTAACGATCTCCTCCAGATCATCATGATTTCGCTCATCCTCGCTCGATGTTAATTATAGTATTGTAGATCTCATCAATGAATTCAACATCCGTTATTGACCAGGGAGATTTTATTCGCCTTTTCTTAAATTCAACTTTCATTAAGGTACAGTTAGTACTGCATATTGTTCGTCACTCTCTGCCAGTACGATCGTGGCCTTCATATAGTGTAAAACGAGAATAGTAAAACTACTGCATTACGATCCAGTTCGCAGAGGTTTATTGGAAAATCAAAACTGCCCCCAATTGCCACGATAATCTAAGTACCATTTATAGGGTGAAACCGTCTTCATGGACCATTTTTTTATTTTAAGACTTAGCTTTTCAGGCAGCGAAAGTTCGCGTTCGAAATAGTGCTTAAGAACCAGGTGTTCGATTCTTTCAGGGGATCAGTCTTTCCAACGTCGTTGAGGTGTTGTCGCAAACAAGACTACCCCTAAAAGAGTACCACCTTATGCTACCCAAAATGCTGTCTTCTTCACCAGCATAAGTATATCACAACCTTAGAAGTTTTGTCGGTTATTCCGATATCTATCGATTAATAACCCATTCATAATCTTTTGATCCGCGCGTTTAGGCATTTTCCAAGTATTCCTAAGACGAACAGCTCGATATTAACATGATTGTAAAATGGTACTTCTTTATTGACTTTCAATCAAACGCTGACGCTTCTGTTCATTCCACTTTCCTTGTGTCATTTCAATTGGGTCATAATCGCTCCAGATTGACAGTACATGTCTAGTGTGCAGTCACCATGTTGGCCTACCTATTCCACTACGTTACATGATGACTCCTCTCTATGTTCAATGAAATTTCAATGTGCATCTTTTTAATTGAATCGGAATTTTAGAATCTTCAAATCCTGAATGAAGCTCATGTAGATTACAATTCAACCCTTCTTTCCCTATGAATGCTTTTTCATCCGCAATCTTATATAAATCTCCTCGCTTTATAATTTGACGATTGGGACAATTGATGTCACCAGCAAAGATAGGATTATCTATTTTCTCATCTCTGCTGTATTTTTGTGCCTTCTCTGGAGAAAATTTTCGGTTAGAAAAGTCGGCGCGCGAAACAACAGATAAATGCTTGTCGAGACGGCTTACTAATAATGCCAACAACTACTTAACTTGATTAAAACCGCCATGGAGTTTTTACTTGCCAACTGTCCTCTAATCCCGCATCGATAGCTAGCTAGGCAGATTGTTTTTAAGGGAAACGCGGCCAGTTATAAAGGAATTATAGGCGCTATTTCGATAAAGTAAACGGCAAATAAATTTACTAGGATGGAACAGTTAAGGTGTGTCTGATCTGCTTTCTGTGCGTAACTCTATTCTGTCTCTCGGGTCGCAGAGATATGTCCTGGTGTTGGCCTGTCTAGAGCTCGATTTGGATAAGGCCTCCATGAGCAGGCGATGTAAAAAAAAATGTGCTCTGTCTCTAAATGTTTCACATTTCTGGTTGACATCCACAATAGTTGGATAACCAGGATCCAATGAATCCCTTGCCGAGCTTTCACCACTTTCTTATCTTAGGTTTCGGGTAGGCAGTGAGCGCAAGAACGAGGATCGCCATCCGCTGTAACGCTCTTAGAAATCGCAAGTGGATGCCTTTATACTGAAGGTAATTAAGAATGAAAGTTCATAACGGACGTCAAGAGCAAAAATGCCTGAATTCCACAGAGCCTCCTTTGAAACCCCAACACGTTGAACTCAGTTCGCCTCTTGCCCAATCACCGTGCATGTTTAGATTGTCATTTAGTGATCAGAATGGTCTGAGAAGTAAGTTGCTAATTTAGTCGAGTTGCCAGGACGAGTTATGGAAAGCTATTTGAGAATCGAATAAGCTCCAGGAGAAGTTGAGACGGTGGCATTTAAATGTGATACATGTTTCTCCATTTTTCCTTATACTTCGGCTGAGGTAAAGGATGATTATCTCTAGGGTGTCTGTTTGCACTACCCAGCGTTTTCTCTCTGTTGACATTAAAACACATTTTTCTGTTTTTTTCTTCCAATGTCCATCACTTTGCACCACTTATTTCCAATTGTATTCTCATCTCCTTGACCAGTAGCATGTGTCGCTTCTGTAGGTCTTTTATTGGAGAGACGAATAGTTTCATATCAAACGCTTTTTTATATTAATTTCGCCTTGTTTGGTTGAAGTACACAAGTGTATGAAAACCAAAGGGAGTCAGTTGTAAATGCACTTTTTTTGTGATGAACCACCCTCATTTAGTATTATTTCTGAATCCATTTTATATGAATCAACTACGTTTCGTGATGTATTCTTAAATCACTTTTGACATCTGCATCATGAGACAGTTGAATTTTAAATCAACAGAACGTTATTTTCTGCTCCTGTTATTTGTTTTATTTTCCGTATTATAAATAAATATTTGCGGGAACTCAGATTTTAATGCACATTGAACATTAAGCCATAGCATTTTTGACAGTTTGATTTTTGTTTACGCTACTTGCTGCATTTTAAATATATGTTTGTTTCATTCAAATGTTCATTGACTTTTCATGCTTCTGAAATTCAAGCAAAGTTATTTTGGCAAAAGCGTAATTTTCCCCTTCCCTGGCAATCCACATGCTAATGCAAAGTTCACAGGTGTAGATTTCCAAACAGCTTACATTGTTTAATGTTATACAAATAGAAATTTATTTGTTTCAGTTCAATTCACAGTCTTATATAAACATACCTTCTTAACGGAATTTTTCCACTCTAAGGTTTCTGTTCTTTTGGAAAGACGAAACAAGAAGGTCTGTTTATTTGAATTAGTATTATTGTAGACCTATTAAAAAAAGAGTAAGTTAATTTCTGGAATGATTTAGATTCTTAACAGCATAAAAACTGTGTTCTAAGGCTGTAAAAACTTTGTCCAATTTCCTTAATTAGTTAATTATGAAAGCCTCATTTGAATTTCAGTGATCTTGAAAACGTTTAACGTCATCGTGTTCTCTGTAATGGGGTCTTTTAGTTCCACGAAATTCTTTAAGGTTGGTTAGATTTTCTTTAGCGTTCGCTCAAATATTTTATGTATCCAGTAATTTGCTGACCTTCCACAATCGCTCTCTCTCTTCTAAATAATAAATGAGTTTTCTAATTTACCTTGATCGGCAGTGTCTACTTTGTCGTGGATGTAAGGAAACAACTTTACCCCCTTTGGCAGTTAGAAATAAGCTGGATCCAAAGTCGGACTTATTTATATTTCTCATAGATCTTCATGTTTTTCTATTAATTTCGAGTATTCTTTGTAGAAGGTGTCGTTATTAGAACTCTGTTGATGAATCATTCACATATTGTCCTTGAGGTCGGATTATTAATTTTTCGTTGAATAAAATACACTGCTCACTTTTGACGATTACGCCCTGGAATATCTTTTTCAGAAATGCCTTCACGCTCTCAGCTTGCGTACTTCGACATTTCGACTGAAAACGCCGCATTTGATCATCAGTTAGTAGTCAATTATTTAATTAACAATGGGCTTCGGACCCATGTGAGCCAAACGTACTGAATGGTCCAGTGAGATACGAATACTTGTTCTTACTCTGAATGGCTCCGTGACGTGCGGATTAGGATGGATAAATCCACCACTGTTAAGTCATCCAATAATTTCAACTTTGAGGCCACTCAAAGGCGTGACAGCGAACTTTTTTGAAGGGCATTGTCCGATTAGAACGGTTGAAATCCAACGATCTCGGACGAGATCCATCAGATATTGTGGATAAGTGTAATTCGTGCACCTTAATCTCACGGCAGGTCTGTAATTTATTGACATGATTCTACAAATAATCGCACCAAACCATAACTGTCCACCCTTGTCCTACAGACGTCCATTTCCGAGTCAAATCATGGAGAAAAAGACGATATTATATTTGATTCTACGAGGAACCACTGTTTCCAGTTCGAGAAAGTATCGTTCATTCGTTGTTTTTGGCTTCCCTAGCTAGAAGCAATGATTTTAGTCTAAACGTTAAAAAAGGCAGAAAAATTCGATAGGTTTTTAAAATCTCCTCTTTCGCACTTCTCAGTATTTAGTTTGTTCTCTTTTAGGGGGAATTCTTCTGGATTGATAATGACGGATTTGAGGCCTGTCCAATAGAAGTTAGCGTTCTCAAGGACGCCGTGAACAGCTTCCCATCGGCTGAAGATTTTTCTTCTCAGGTGATTCCTTATTCTGCCTGACATATAGATAGATGATTACTCTGTACCTAGAATATTTTTTGTGATAAAACTCCTCTAATGAATATTAGCGTCTTTGTGGGTAAGGGATTCATGATGTTTCGTGTATCTTTGCTTCGAACTACAGTTGTGCAATCCATGGCCAGTAAAGCCTAATTCTGTTTAGATTAATCATTCTAACAGCTCGAGAGACTAATCTTTCATTTATTAGTTGGGTGATTGGGATAAGAATGTTATCGTCGCATCCTGCGCTTTGTCGGTTCTCTTTTTCCCCTAATTTATACCGACGTCAATATAATTTGTCTTCGTTTGTTTAATTACTCATGAAGACAGTAACTCATGCTGGTTCCGGGCTCCGAAACGCGTTCTCGAGTTTTGTGTGGATCGACCAGTAAACCGCTTTGAATAAGGTGTGAAATACCTCTGCGTTGACGCGCACTGCAGCCGTGTGAAAATTTGACCTCTCCTGGAACCGAATACCAATAATCTATTGCAACTCAAATCGCATATTGGTTTGTTGAGGCTCTTTTTTTATTTTATTTAGAAACCTAGATTTATGGACCTCGTATTCTAGTCTTGGAAGTGCTCGATTTTGGACATTTACGTAGACATCGCAATTGGTTAAAAATTGCTCGTTTTAGCTGTCCAACACAGTCGTCGTAATTATAGTCTGGTTTTCTGATACTGAAAAAAACTTTGTTGTTACCTTGCCATGCTGGAAGCTTTTTGCAACAACTGAACTTTACTACTTTCAGTTCGCTGAATACGGTACTTTAGAAGATATGATCCTATCGATGGGTAGATGCTATATTTATGGAGTTTCTAGACCAACTCTAAGGCTCTGAGCCGTCCATTAGGGTTTTAAAGAAGGATGTGTTGTATGAAATACTGAATGAGTACTTGAGTTCTTGAAGACGATTCGATGAGGGAGGATAAGCTTTCTTATCGTTGATGAAGATGAAAATGAGATCTTCATTATCTACGATTTGCTTATATAGGGCTGACACGACTAAAATTGCCTGTTCACTTAACGTTCATCCACGTAGGTCGTCAAAGCATTTCTCGTTACATCGAAGTGGCAAGCAGATGCCCAATTTTTAGGACCAGTTCAATTGCCAGCAGTTGCTAAACAGTCCCCAGCAAATCTTCTATCCACTTCACACATTTTGAACGTAGACTGTAAGAACAGCGATGCTTTCTTCGCCCTCAGAATTCGGAAGTATTAACACTCAATGGTGTTCAGGTGACAAACCACAAGCAATTTGAGTTACTCGGTTTTTTTTAGCAAAAGGTCTGTAGCTATGGTCTTATACACTCTACTGAGTTCTTTGACTGTCAGGACTTACAACTTTGGGTAATTTTCAATTACATAAGTTGGCTTCATCGCGATTACGCCACTATATAGATTTTAAGAACCTTCCGATCTGATCGTGTACTTCAGTTACATTGCGAGGGGTTGGGATGGTCACGCCATTCTTTGGACGTGCGTCGATATTCTGGTGAGTTAAATGCGTAAGTGACCCATACAACAACAAGTTTGGCGGCACTAGTTCTTCGGCTCATTTTGCGACTAGTGTATTCTTCCTACTGGAGGCAATGCATGCTGAAGAATATACTTTCGCTTTGAGTCCATAGGAGATGTGATTAACAAAAATAGAGATTAGACTAAAGTTGCGTGAAGAGGTAGATTCTCTGCCAAAGAACATGCAGCAAATCTGCCACATTCATAAACTACCAAATGTCTAGATAAATCTAAATTAACTAACCGAAAGCTGTATTTTCGTGTTCTTCAAAAGACTCCCTAGAATAAAGGCCATAATTGGTGGTGGCATTGAGACGTGAAAAGTACGTCTTCAGAATTTAATTTTGATAATTTGAATTGAAATGTCTGGAAATTTGCTGCTGTGAAATTGCAAGCGGGCGGAAGATTTATTGGTCTTTGGCGACGCTTCGCAGAGTTTTTCCAAGACAAAAGACGTCTGAAGGTGGTTTAAATTCGGTTTAATCAAAATTATTCAAAATGAGTCGGATATAAGCTTTAGAAATCTGACGTGCTACTGACGATCCCAAAGGGCTAGTGTACAGGCTCATTTGTTAAATCTATCTTGTGTGATTTCGTTCAGTCGTAATGCTGATCATTTCTGCCTTGGATAACTGGTTTCCATCGATTCTGAGGAGTGCTAGTCCATAGTGAAAATTGATTTGACTGCTTTTTTTCGTAATAGGTTTGTCGAAACTTTTTAATTTGACCTCCTGACATCTAGATATTGATATGAAAACTGTACTCTAGTGAATTTTTATTAACTGCAAAACCGAAATTTTAATCGTTCGTTTATAGATTAACAAGTAAAAATATAAATAAGAAGTTTATACAGGAAGTAGACTAGTTTCAAGGTTATACGGTTATGTAATTCACTTTATCACAGTCAACAAATTGATTCCCATCCAAACAATGGTTAAGAAATGCGTTATTTTTAATATTTTATACGAACGCAGTCACTAGAACTAAGGCTCATTTTTGCCGCTATCCAAGTCTGACACCGTAAGGATAAACGGTCTTGGGGCTCCTCTAATTGGTTGTCCTTTAGCTAAGTAAAACCGGACGATAAGCCTTATGAAAATTTAAGATACTTATTGTTTAACTACCAAGCTTATTTTATCTCTTTAGTTATAGGGGAATCTGATCTCAATTTTTTTTCTAGAACAGTCCATTTTAATTGAAAAATAGGCAATTCTGTGTGCTGCTATTGAGGGTTGAAAAGAAAATAAAATTCAGTCAAACTGGCGAATCTGCTGGTCTCTTCAAACGGTTGCCGCTATGGATTTACATGAAAATTGCCCTTCCAACCTAGATTGAAGAGACCATTTCTCTTGAAATGAACGTTCGTCCCCAACCGCGAGATCGCTCCACAAAATCACTCGGAAGGAGTTAGGCTCAATGTTAATGGGATCAACCCATCCTATCTGCCAAATAATGATCCGATTCAAATAGGGGCTTAAAGGTATTGCGGCGTGCAAAAAGTTATCTGGAAGCTATCAAAGCAATGTTTGTGTTTTGCAATGGCATCAATTCTTTCCAAGCAACCTACTGGCGGCCATGGTGGCCCAGACAGGAGGTTAGACTTATGTGAGGTTCTTGGACACAGAGCATTAGATTCAACCTGGGTCGCGGATTTGGATAAGAAGGATGGCGAAGACAAGGATCCCAGGGAGTCTCTAGAATGCTTCGTAAAAGTATATATGCTACTCGGAACTACTCTGTGAGAGGTGCAAACCAACTGAAAACTTTGTTCGTTTGATCCCATTCCTTGAACAATCTTGCTTAAGAATCATACTTTTGGGCCTTTGTAAAGCTGGCGCTTGTATATAATCAAATACAGGGGTTGAATGAGAATTTGAACTCTGAAAGCCGTCATCGTCGCCTGTTGGAAGTGCAAGAAGAGGGTTTGATTTTAAAAGTTAAACTAGCGAATTTCTCATATTACTAAGTAATTGAACTGCTTTCATAGGTAAATGGAGTAAAAAAGGAATATTTGGTGATAAATTGTTGAATTTTATGCGTAATCGATGCCACTGTTTAAATATGAGCAGTTGATTCGAATATTATGTACAACATTTCGCTTTTTGGTCAGAGAATTTTCCATCAATGTACCATCAAACTCCTTAGGGAGGGTAAATTTTTAACCGACAGGTACACCGTGGGACGTAATATTTATACGTTAATTATTATAATTTGTGAAAAAATTCGAACGGGTTTGTATATGGTCGAAATTTATATTTATTGTATTACAAGCAGAGAGCTAATAAGTTGTCGTGCTTTTGAAGAAAGTTTACATGAAAGTATATAATTTGGGACCGATAAAGATTTTACCTATCTTGCTAACTAAGAACTCACTGTTCTTTTCAAATAATATTTGCTTTTAAAAATCAGCTTTTTTTATTTTTACTCACGTTCTCTTAGACGTTACTGCCATTGATACAAGTTTACTTGCATTCTTGATTGGCAGAGATTCCAGACTTAACGGGAGAAAGTCCTGAATCAACTTTTCACCAACTAATTTTGATGCAGAGGTGCCAAATCGTCATGGATATTTTTCAAATACATAGTTTCAGTAATAAACTCTGCTTTATGCAGTTCGAGTTTCCCCTGATGTCTTCTAGGTGAGAGTCCTCATCAAAAATAGTCTGCATTATTGAAACCTTACACCACAATTTGACTTAGTACTAAAACACATGGTGTAGAATATTATTTTTCATCTCTTAGCACGGGAAAATGGGAGGTATCTAGGTACCCACCTACCTCTGATCACTTAATTAATTACTGAATGAGCGCCGATGAACTTTAAAACCTCTCAGTTGACGCTTCGGGTACATCAGTGATAACCGCAGAATAATCCATGTACAATATGGGAAAATCCATCTGCATAGGATTTTGGACTTCAATTTAAGGAGCACATAGCACTAAACCTAAATTTATCTTAAACTCAACGCTGGAAAAGGTCTTTTAAGGAAAGTGACTGTTAACCTGGAAATAGAGGAATCGAATCCCAGGAAATCGGTGAGTCCTAGTAGGACTCGTTCATCAAATGATTGCTCTACTTCATGGTGTGAGTGCCTTTTAACCTCTACTATTTATTTTGAGTTTAGTTTCATCTTTTTTCGGATAGTTTCTTTATTTTGACCGAAATGGCTTGAACCGAGTTGATCATTTCTCTAGAATTAAATCACTTGCCATAAATGTGTGGTGGTTCCATCCTACATGGATCGAAGAGACCTATTTCCCCTAGGTGGGAAATTATGCGACTACACTTATATTCATCTGAACTAAAATTTGGCTGCGAGAATTCTTGTAGGCAGGAAATATTTCAAATACTTGTTATTTGTTTTGTTTGTGTTTGGCCCTACAGCGTTGAGGTGCGTTTGCAGGAGTGCAATCTATTCTTGCGGCTTCTTCTGCAAGGAATAACCACATAATTGGGTTTATTCAGTAATTAAAACTTTTATATCTTACAACATGTGAATTCCCCTAAACGTAACTCAACTGAGAGTTTACGCAGTTGCATTATTGATTTTTATTCGACCGCTCACAAATCATTAAGATTGTGAAACTTCAGGCTCTTGTGAATAACGATTTTTTAACATTTTGTGTTTAGTTTCTGAATCAAAAAATTTTTTCCAGTGATGTAATTGATCTTCGTTCCTAAAAATGCGGACTGAACTGCTTGGTTAATGGCGATCGATGATCGGCGTGGCAGGATCGTGACTATTCGAGATTAAGTTTAGTGACGAAGATGAGGTCGAAATTTCAAAATCATGAAAAAACAGTTTTAGGCTAATATTTCAAATGATAATTCACTATTAATTCCAGTTCAGATGCTTGTGAGTGACGCCATAGAAAGTTTTTATTCTGTACCCTTGCAACACAAAATATCGAACAAATTAATTTGCTTTAGATATTTTGTTTGGTGAAGAACAACTCGAATCGGGCTATACTATTGGAAACCCCCGAAATGAAAAAAAATCTTCTGCACCTTATCAATCAACACATCATGGCAGCACAAGTTTAGACCAAATGGCTTTGTAAGAAGAAACAGAGTTAAGTATGATAGGAGTTTCTTTCGCAGATTTAAACTAGATAGTTTTATCTTATTTAAAATCGGAGGATTTCGCAATCCTCCGTCGCCAGTTTCTTTAACATTTCAATTTCGTCGCCTTCTGAGGGCAAATCAGATTCGCCTGCAGTCAAATTTAAATTTTCTAAATTCATGTCTGCTATACATTTCTTCGGCAAAATAATGGCGTTTAATAGATACCGAACCTTTAATAGTCATTCAGAAAACAGCTAAACCGGTGATTTTAGACCCGAGAATCTAGTGTTTTGCGATCTAGCCTCGTTGATATAATGGAGGCGATTTAAAAACTGTTATCTGCAAAGTAGCCGAGGAATTTCCTTGCAGTAAAGTCAGAAAAAAAAACTCAGGATTGATGGTCCGGTATTATCTGGACAAATGATGGGTTCCAAAGGTCTTAGCTAGTGCACAATAGCTCAGACACTGAAAAGTATGTTTACCCAATTCGCATCAGCCGAACCTGAAACCTTGGCACAAAATCCATGCTGCCAAAATTCTTCATTGTGGTTTGTTATATACAAACGTAAATGCAGGAAGCGCTCGATAGAAAATAGCATGATTTTCAAGCGAATTAAACCGCTACCTGCTAATGCCAAGGATTTCGGAAAGGGTGGCAACTAAACAGGATGGTAGAAGATGACTGCCATTCAATATCAACAGATGGCGATTTGAAACCAAAAGGAAAGATTCAGTTTTGGAAAGGCTGAACTATATTTAAACGAATATTGCTTATTTCTGTGTCATTTTCTTTCTATCTTAAGTCCCTAGACTAATTTCCAGGAGCTTTCTCCCTAATATGCGAGCAAGTCAAAGGCCAAAATAACTAAGTTAAGAGTCATGCATACTCGGAATCAATCATCTTGTAGATAGCTGAAACAGTTCAAAGATTTCCCGTCGGTTTGCCACTGATTCGAGTTCTCATTGGTCAATGACAATGACCAATCAGTGATTAAATGGTGGCTTGATAGATAGTGGGTAAGTACTCTTAAACTCCTAATTTTTGATTGTTAAAACAGATTGCAGCAGCCGAGAAAGCGTCTGATTTTTCCTTCAAAGGGTACTACTTAGACTAACTCGCATCTTGAATTTTATACTTACATCTCAGCCGCAATGCTAAACCCTTTACTAAAACACCATTAATCAAAAATTTTTTAAAGTATATTATGCTACAAAACAAACTCACCCATTAATTATATTAGCTGTCAAGGAAAAACCCTTGTGCGCCACAACAAATTTAGCGCTTTGTCTATTGGGACATATGGGGCATTTGTTACTTTTCCCAAATTTATATATATATATATACATATATGTAAAATTTATTATGTATATTGTATATATATGCAACAAATAATAATAAATGATATGCGAAATTTCTCACCATGATTCTTGTTATTTAAAAATTCTATGTGATGATTCAGCTTCGTGCACAAAGTAAATGGTTCTTAATTTAATGCATTCTTGATCGAAAATAAAATTCGTTCATTTTAATTCTATAAATTTCACTTAAAATAAAATCTCCTGCGCAAAGCAAAATCATTTTTAATTTATTCGAATTTTTAGGGTCCTAAAGTGAACTGATGGAAAAAAATGCGATTGAAATTGAGAATCGTTAAACCATTCATGACATAATATTTGTTAAAGGAAATTTTTAAAGAATTTCATTTTTTCGGGTGTAATCAATGGAAACAGTAGATAATTGTTTCATCCAAGCGCAGATCTAAGCAGGTCTTGAGCCAGCAGGTCTTTCTTGAACTCCACAGAGTGCTCACTGAATTGTAGGAAAACCATCTTAGTCAATATTCATATACCTTTGTGACGCCCCTGGGTACCGGTAGAGCTGTGATCGTGAATGCTACTGGTACATCAATTGACATCTAAGCACATCGTGCCTACCCAATGGTTGAGATGACTGTAGTCGTCTTTAAAGTCGTGGCCATATAGCGTTTCTTCATTGTGAATGACACTTGTCTATTTCGTCTCGCCCTTTGATTTAGAGGGCATCAACTTCCAACATTATTTTTGATTTCTTATTACTTTAGTTATTTGAAATATTTTTAGTCTAACGTTCATCCATAATCCGTTTGAGCGACCTTTACTGTGATTATTTGCACATTCTTAATGGTGCTTTTGCTGTAACCTAGTTGAAATTTTCAACTGCCTAGAAAATAAAAGAGCTTCCAAGCCTAATGCTTTACTAAAAGACATATACGGTGAATTTGATAGAGGCCAAAGTTAATTGGTTCTAAGTCAATTTAAGTACGAGGTTAGACTCCGAGTAACTGAAAGACGATGAGCTGCATTGAATATAGTTTTATGAATTCTTATTCATTTTAAATTTCTCTTAAATTCATTAAAAAGGCGAAAACAGCAGCCAGGTTTGACTAATAGACAATGAAATCAACTCCCGAAATTACTGATGTTAGTTTCTCACTCAACAACGTCTTATCCCGATCAATGAGCTTCACTGATGTTGGTTTTCTCGTTTTTTCATCCGAATGCTCAGTCAGACTAGTCCTTCCCTGATAATTTTGTCAGCTGTCCTCTTTTGACAGTTCATTGTCCAGCTCTCAGACGTAGTGTTCTTTCAAAATGGAGACTTATTTCCGTCTGTATGCCTTTCGATTTACTCCAAGATACCGGCAATCCAATAGCAACTAATTATTACAAGCTTGGCAAGAGCGGCTGGACACTCCAAATTTCCTGTCCAGAACTCCATTAATTGCCATCTAGAAGGAACACTGAATAGAATCTATTTTGCAGTATTAAAAGAAGGTGAGCACTAAATTCGATATGAGCGGTTTGTTTCATCACATTCAATTTCCGTCTTCACACAAAAAGCATTACATATTAATTTTTTTGCTGATTAGCTGGTTCTTTTTACCTTTTTTTGGCAAAATGGTATCTTGTATTACAACCTGCACGCTTCATGAAATATGTAATAAATAAAGTAGCAAACAGCTTAGTGAAAAGTAGATTAGCAGGAGTCTAGTTTGTCTGATGTGCTTATTAGAACAACATACGGCTATGTACTATGAATTAAGAAGAAAATTGACTTGCACTACTTCTGACATCAAAGCGTACTTCAATAGTCTATAGAAGAAATATCGGTAGTCACAGAGTCACTAAGTGTGCCAGTGTTTAACATCCTATCGATCGCTTAGTGTTACTCTGCTGTGAAGCAATCACTTCGATCTCTCACTTTGCAACTTGGCGTTCCAACTGAAAATCGATAGAAGTTTACTTAATCGATTCTGGACCCCGGGATTCTTGAATTAGGAATTTGATCAAAACAGGACGGACCTTCCGTGGCCATATTAGTAGATCAACTTGAAAATTTCCCTTCAATTAGGTGTCAAAGACAGAAAAATGAGTGGATATTCCAAGATAAGGTGAATGGATTATTAAATGAATAAGTGGAACTGCACACATTTTCGAAACAGTAACAGCATAACTTTAATTAGCTGAATTTACTTCATAACGATTTTACTGATCGACTCCTCAGTCCACTTAGAGAAAAAAAGCAGCTGCAGTATACTGAAAGGCATTTAAGCGCCTTCATTTTTTTCTTCCGATCGAATATTTAGAGTTCAGCCTCCATACACTTTCTCTTGCAACATTCACCAACAGCTCAAAGAGTCTCCGACTCCCTGAGTTTATCTGCGAATAGGATCAGCATCAAATGAAGAATCAGATTAGCTTCGCTACTATAACAATGAATTCGAAATTGATAAGTGGCAAGTTACTTTAAAGGCTGGAGTCAGAAATCGGCGGTACGAATCTCAGATTCTCTTTTAAAATGTATGACATTCATTTTGACCATCATCTAAAACTAATTTTCTGATTCATCCATTTATTTTTTTTTCAAATTTATGAGTTATTCCTTAGCTATTCTGTCGATTTGGGTGCTCTTGCTAATAGTCGAATCACCAAGATTTATTGCTTACTTGAAGTTAGGCAGTGATTCATTTTTTGGAATTTTCCCTTCGAAACAATAATGAACTCTCTCAGTTAAAGCAAACTTGCACTTAAAGAATATCCTTATCCCTCCCGTCAATAACGATATCACCATATCAATCATTGCCATGTCAATCAATCATAGGTCAAATATGGAATCATTTACCACAATCCACTAAAGCCACTTTCCCCTAAATTCACACAGTTAAGCGATTCGTTCAATTCGGTGTTCATTTCGCAAGCGTTATCCTCGGAACCCATAGAAGTTGTTTTATCTATTTCTTCTTCTAAAACCTGTCCACCTGTAACCGTTGCTAACGCATGCCCAGCAGCTGATGAGATGTTTTGGGAAGATATAAACGCATAGAGTGGATACTAGACCAACAGATAAATTAAAAAAATATAAATAATAACATGGTGTAGCCATTTTTAAAACATACGTTCAGCAAGAAGTAACAAAATGTCTGAAATATTTGGGACAGTTGATCAGCTTTTTCCTTCTGAATTCCTATGACTAACTGATCAATTTGAACAGTCCCAAAGTTGGATGATAAAATTGGGGGGAGGATTAACCTATTTTGAATGCTTTTTATCATAACAAACATTCATTTCAAGGTTTAACAAGCGCAATCAAGCTAGAATAAATTCGAAAGTGTCACCTGCTAAGCATTTGCGATTAATTAGTGAATTTTATCTCATTTTGTGGTTGTTTTAATTAAGCACATACAGTAAACCTTCCCATGCCAGGCCTACTTTTTCATTAAGTGTTTCGATTGCGGCTTTCGTATAACGAGCGAAAAGTTAACAATTGCTTCTAAATGCTCGTTGGCCTAGAAATTGCATACTTGGATTCGAATTTCCGTTAGGATCACACACACACACACACACTCCGTTCAAAAATTAAACAAACTTGAAAGTTTGCAAGAGGTATCTGTTATCCACGACAATGAGGGCTGTTTTTAAACCTAGACAGATTAATGTAAACATGATAATGCACTCGGAAAATTGCCGAAAAATGTCAAAATAAGTATGGTGGCTGAAGTAATTACATAAATAGGGCGTCGTTAGAACTCTTATCTGATAATGAGAGAGTTACTTGAGGTAGGAATGTGAAGGAGACATGGAAGAACTTTGAGGGAAATAAATCATTCTACTGTGTAATTCTGTTTTTCAGCTTAAATTTTCCTCATGTCTGTCACTGTACTAATCAACAGAGAAAATTAAAAAAAATACAGGGCTGATCCATCTGAGGTACAGCGGAGCAGTACCAGTTCCTGCAGCGGAGCCAGTATAAAAATATCACAACAAGCAGCCTTTTTTACTAATTTAACTCGTAAATAACATCGAATTGTCTTTTTTTCTTTCGGCAGAAGTCTTAATTTCTAGCAATGGTAGGATCTGACTAGCACACATGTCGTGAGTGGGAACAATGAAGATTGTGTAGGAAACGGCAGCTGTGGAAGCGAGAGATATATGTGAAATTTCACTTGGACGTTTTAGAGAACTTCAGGTGATACCTCAGTGTATAGTCAATCAATCCTCAGAATGATTCGGTACCTTTCTCAAATAAGACAATCATGCCGTTTGAACTTCGAGCAAAACTTTTTCTATTCAGGCAAATCCGAAGCACTGGCTGCATGACTTGGCTCACAGCATAGCTCTCTCGGTTTGATCAGAACTCCGTTATCCTCAGGACCGTAAATTTGCAGTTCAGTTTTGAATATAAAAACAATTCCTGAAGTTGAATTAGAATTTATGTACATTGTTAACGATTTAATTTAAATTTTAAGTGCAGTAGGAGATATTCCTTTGAAAAAGCTACGATTTTCGTATTTTTTTAGTTTATTAATCTACAGAGATGAAAAAATTTAGACAAATGGTTGCTGTTATTTTTGAGAATTTCTTGTCCGTATGCTTGCGAACATTATGGAGTATTACATTCAAAATCATAAATGCGATCTTTCATGACTGGAGCCAAAACTAATTCTTCCAAAATTGCATTAATAAGGAGTGAGCTCAAGGGTTTTTTAAGTTTCTTTATTTTGATGGCGCTGCACGCAGAAAGGTATGATTGAATCTCAAATTCTACATGCTTGGAGCCTTTGGACATTTTAGGCTGTTACTCCTTCTAAAAGATCAACAATCGTTAACCATGTTTGAGTTGAGTTACTCTCATTCGCCATGGTTTGTTTATTTATTTATCTACCTCTCCATCAACACAAAGAGGTTGAGAGTAGGTTTGACCACCATTGGCCATGGTAAAATTTCTGTTCATCACAAATGTTCGCCTCATCCTAATAAATATACAATGATTATTATTTTGTTTGTCTATAAGTGCACTACCAACTTTGAGGTGAATTCAAACAAATTTGTGATCACCATCTAAATGGATTTGTTCATCAGTGAAGAAAACCAAAATACCAACCTGCCCATCAGTTCATGCATAGCAAAAATGAAGACGAAGGCATCTACCAACAATCATTCGTGCCTATTACAGGGTAGCCTTAAAATTGGAAACTTTGGGGAAAATTTAATCTAAAAGAAACAAAATCAACACCGAAGGTGAAGCTCTAGCTGTTTTTCAAAGCTTATTCATTAGCAATGAACTGCCGTTTAGATAGTAAAGACTTGAGTGATGAGTTCGGTCATCATGGGATGCAGGTCTGATCATAGAGCTTCTGACGACATTCCGGTTCAAGTGGATTGACGGGAAATTAGTGCGACATTATTTTGAAACCTACATTATTTATCAAGGTGAAATTTATTGGTTTAGAATTTCTTACCACTAAGGATCAACTGCGATTCCGTTCACTCATAAGGCTTGCACAATTTTAGCACAAATAACACGTTTTGAACAACCTGAGCTAATTTTTATGCCGGGTTTTAAGATATTCAATTCTGGCGTCAATAAAGAAAGGTAAAATCGTAGCCCTCGATTTCATTTATCATAACATTAGGATTACAGTTACGTAACTAATTTTAAAATTATTGGTAAATGTATAATTCCCGAAATCACGAAAAATTGTCATTTTTCTATTTGAATTCATTCAAGGCTTTGTTCGCAATTTAGTTTGATTTGTTAAAATGGCTATTAATTTTAATTCACTTAGAAAAATTATTCCGTTCGTTTTGACAAACAAACCGATTATTGCGGTACATTTATGTGCAACCAAGATCTAGACAGCCACTACACTGCACTAATATCGCTTAGAGATTGTATGATGAGCAAAATACCGTTATGCCTTACCACTTTCTAAGAAATCTGCAACGCTATTAAATATTATAAAACTAGTAATAAAAAGACGCCTTTTCTACGCGTTTTAACACATATGTTAGTGAGTTTACAGTGATCTTTCTCCAAGTTACTTGGGAGATTTAGTGGAAAGCCCTATTTGGGTGATTACCTTATACAGTGTTGGCTCTCGTTAAATTCACTTCGGTGTTTTCCCATTAGAAATCAGTTTTCAGACCTCGTTAAAAACTTACTGCAGTGGAACTCTCCCAGAGCCCTCAACCACATTAATCCTTAAGATCAACAAGACAATGTATGTCAAATGATTTTCCCCAGAAATGTACATTTAAGATAAATGATTCGACATCCTGTAAGGTCTCCATCATGGAGCAATAATTGGTTTGGTGATGAATTTCCAGAAAAAAATTTTCAATCAACTGTCAATATATCATTTCCCATTACTTAGGCTGAGTACGCCTTTCTTTCATCCAATTTTGTCATATTTTACATTGAGGGGTTTCTTGCATTACCGTTCGAATGCGTTCAAAAGATGAGCTGGACATGCTTGGTTATTAAAAAAATACTGTTTACAAAGGCATTATTAATGTAACACATTAGCCATGAAATGGGATTATTTACTGATTTCTAAGGTACGTGCTTGTAGATGCAAAAATTTACAAAAAAATTGCTAGCAAACTCTTTAAGCGAAATATACCATTTTGCCAATCAGTTGATGTGAACATCTGGTTACTTAAATCTGGTTGTACAAAATTGAAAATCCAATTAATTTTGCGAAAATTAGCGATCGATATCAACTCCAGCCCGTACATTCAACTCATTTTAGGCTCAACCAAGAAATGCAGTAGGTTTGATCAACCAACTTCACTTGGTTAGACTAGAACGATCTTCTTTCGAGCTCTAATTCTTGCTGTTATTTAACGACACAGACGCCCAGCCGGTCATTGAAATGCAAAATTGCACTAGATTTTATAAAAGATGTTCTTAATTAAATTTCGAAATGGTCATTGCACCATTGAAATTAAGATGCTTTTGAACAACATGGAATCACGAGGTTGTAAAAGCAAAACCGTGATCAGAACATTCGTCCAGGTGACCTTCACCTACGGGGTCAATGGGAGGTAAGAGCAATTGGAACCTAGGGTTAATGCCATCAATTTTACGGCATCTGAGGGTGCGTCATTAAAATATCAATTAGAAGTCCATTTGTGGGGCTCAAAGCAGCAATTGACACACTCTTGATTTCCAGTTTTGTTTCAGTTTTGAAATCCTGATTCAAATGGATTAATCCATTGATTCTCAAGTTAATCGAAATTCCAACGGTTAAAATGAAATCATTAATCTCCACCTTCAATAAAATACATTTAGAAAGCCAGCAAGGGAGTAAAAGCTCATCGAGGAAAATATTGATGAATTGAAAGTAAATGAAACCAAAGTAAAGGGAAATATGAAAAACTACGCCAACTATAAGAACCGAATAAGATCTTCAAGAATGGAACGAGAATAGTGGCTTGTGAAAAAGATGAGAAATCGTATTCAAACTTCGGCATGAGCTGCTGGAAATGGAGCGACGTACAAAACCAGATAATAAGTGTTGAAGAATATGAAATTATTCCGATTCCAATAAATTGATCTTTGCTCTTGAAACATTAGTTTTAAAGTTTTTTTTACATTATCCTCACCAAGGAAATAGTTGTTTGGATGCCATCAACTGTAATAATCTGGCATTTGAGGACCATTTTATTACCAACCTGACTAAATTATTGAAGGTTTAGGAGTTCGTAAATTAAAACTATGCGAATTTTCGGCTTTAAGCGTGTTAACAACGCACATAACTCGAATAAAAACTAGAATGAGTTTAAAATTAAAAATAGAACCTAATAAACAATGCGGCTCAATTGGTTATAAAAAGCGTTTCCTGCCGCTAGGATAGCAGGTTTATCGCGTTTTTCTCACCGGGTTTAATCAAAATAATCACTCTCAACTATTTTGAAATTTATGTGCGATTCATAACCGCAGGCAATCGGACTGTAGATGCTACAATGGGAGTTCTGGAATTCGAAACTGTGTTAACTGGATTATTTGGGTACGAACCTCACTTGTTTGATCGTGAGTAGCCATTTCACTGATTTGGGATTTGATCTTAGAGTCTGACAGAGGTTTCGGGAACTTTGATAATAAATATATAAATTGATCATATGCAGCAATGGCTTTGAGCTGTTCGATTCAACTGCATCAAACGCGTTGGTATAAAAATATTGTTGAGTTGAATATTCTTAATCAATTTTCACAGATCACTGCTGGTGAATGAAGAATATTTCCACGCTGAATTCCCACGTCTAACGTGAACACATGAGCTTTTTTTACGCCTCTGAAGGCTGACCGCACATGAATTTCAAGCGATTTCTTCTAGTAGTTGCGTCTGCTTTATTGATATGTAGCAAATTTCGATAATAATAATGACACGTTTCAATCATGGGCTGTTTGTATCCGATATGCCTTTTACCAAACTTTCAAAGGAGCATTCACTATACTACAAAAATTAGGCACTTCCAAAAGTCTTTGATGGAAATATATCGACATTCCACAATCTAGATTGGCTCCTTCAATAGCAAGGTTCAAAAAGAAGACACGAGAACAGAGAGTTCAGAATCGGAAGGCAGAAGAATTTCTCAGTCATAAAACCATCAGAGATCTCCTACAACATCGTGGGGGACACTAGAAGAAGAGGCTCTGGTAGGACTAGTAACAGTTCACCAAAAGAGACCTTTGGATACAAAGAGCTGATTCTGTGGCTAGATTTTTATTGGTGTTTCGTGATGCTTGCCTTCAGGTAATGCTTTTGATGAATATGAATTCAAGCACATTAATGAAACTTTGTACGAGCTAATCCAGTCCACTAGGAATTCGAGAAACTTGAATAGTCAGATTTGTTTGAAACTTTTCTGGGCATTCTGTGCTTGTTCAAAACTCATGAATATCAACAGACACGCCTTTAAGTAGCGTGTAAAAATAATAGCGACTTATCCAAGTCCTGAAGTAATCAGATTGTTTGCGAAATTTTTTGCTTGACTATGGCTTAAAAAAGTCATTGTAGTGAACGAGGTCTCAATTGCGTACTTAGTGACACCTCTTTGAAGGATGTTAGCGAAAAAAGCTTTAGCACAAGAACCCAGTGACAGACACTGCTATTTAACATGGGCGTAATCTCAAATATTTAAATCATGGGGTAAGAAATGCCTCAAAAAGTCCATAGAAAAGTTCGAATGCAAGTAGCTGCTAATTAGAGATCTTTCTACCCCATGTCCCCAATTTTATTGCATAAATAAACCAAAAATTAGACTTTAAATGCAATTTTTCTCAGTAACTTGAAACTGAGTAGGCAGACCAAGGTGCCGGGGGTCTACGTAGCAATCTGCTTATTTGAAAGTACCAAAGTGGCTAAACGGCGTTTACGCTATGCTTGCCGAGTGAATGCTGGTGAAAAGGAATTAAGTCCTTTATACCTAGAGAACCTATGTAAGAGACCTTATTTATCGGACAGATCAAGTAGTATTTTTTTTTTTTAGTAAATTTGGCTAAGGTCCCTCTGAATGTATTTTCTCTCGAGTTTTCCACATATCCTATCTGATTTTGTCCAATTCGTTTTCGAAAAAAAAAAAGAATTTAATAAAAGCCAACTGAGAAAATAAAACAAGCAGTTGGAAATAAATTAGTTTTTTTCTGCACTGTTTCACATCTTTGACTGAGAAATTCTTTGGCGCAATAACTGCCTCATACCCATGAAGACGAATTAACGCGATGAGGTTTGACGAACCTGACTACGGACGCCTGATAGGAACCGATAATTTAGAATTCCGACCTTGTCTTCGTTATTTCCAGCCCCTGTAGAAACCCATTTATCACGTAGGAATATTCACGGTGTTAAGGGTTCGGTTTGGCAATGAAAAATTTTTTTTGTAGATAATTTTTACAACTTTGATGCAGGAACCCCAAATTTTAGTAAAATATCACAGAGCTAATTCGCACGCTACGTTAAATAGCTGGATTGAATAATTTTTCAGGCCCAGTGAATTATTTTCTCAGCCATCGTTTCGCTTTGTGGTCAAGTACATCATCAGTCTGGTGGGGACTCAGTATCCTCCGTGCCTCGGTTCAGTCTATCGGCCCACTCTAACTTCAAGCACGAGGGTGTGAATAGTCCCATCACCTTACATAAGCGTTCCTTGAAATAATGTTCTTCCATCTTCCATATTACCAAATCCATACCCCACTGCAAATAAAAAGGACTCCTGTCCCTAACCGAAGTAGTTGAAGTGAAATTGGAAAAAAGTGGTAAATATTTCAGGCCACTATGGGCACACATCGTGGTGAGGGTGTTGAGCTGTCTAAAGCTCAAAACCTATAACGCCAATAAGCCAAAGGAAACGAAGCGTAAACGTCAATTCTAAACTGCCATAACCTCTACTTTCACGCTTTCACCTCCTTCTACTTCTGAAAAATTACACAAAATGTAATTAAAGCACATTTTACTGCTGTCACTGAAAAGCAAGGAACAGGAAACTACTTTATAGGTCATTAAGAATCACCTTAAAACTTTATAACTGAATATGCAGCATTGAATTCAACTAAGTCGAATTTTTTTAAATATAAATATAGTGACCTCTTGGTTCGAGAGAAAATTGGGACGACGTCGGAGAAAAAATGCCTGCATATTAGTCCTGGGGAAAAGGATCCCTTCTCACACCAATCGAAATGTCATTTTTAGTCCACAAATTGACGTCAGATTAAATGCAACTCATTATTTTTAGTCTGAAGAATTGAAGCCGACTACCGCCAATTATTAACATCAAAATACATAAAACACCAAGTTACTTAAATAAAACTGTCATTGAAAATCTTTCATGCTTCAGTTTACTTCAAAGGACTTATGGTTTCCTCAGTGAAGCCCTCAAGATGTTAGGCACTATTTGATCGAGAATGTTCATTTTGTAATGAAGGCAAGAAGCCAATTATATTCGTAGGCCACAACCACCCTTAATACCAGGCTGAATAAGAGTTCTCAGTAGAACACGAGGACCAAACTTAAAATGAATTGCCCTCAGTGACATTTCCAGATTTCCATCCTTTGGTAAGTACATAATCGTAACCTTGAAAACTATGGAACTTAGCAAGTCCCTTCGGACCGTTCCAATAATAAGGACCAGACGAAGTACCGTTAACAACCACAAACTTGATGAACTCGAGTCACCATGGTCGCACTTTGCAAAAATGGACCATTGGGTCTTCTATTAGCGTCACTATAATTTGGAAATGAATCAAATTGGCTCAAATTGCTTATCCTGATTTGTAACAGGTCTAGCTTTAAAGTCACTAAGACCTTGTGGTCTGAGCAATTAATAGTTTTATTTGATCACCGGCAGCAGTATCTCTTTAATGCCGCCATTCAGATTTGTGGCACGCAGGTTCTAATAAGAGCTTTTTAAGTGTAGCAGTAGGCGTTCTTAAATAGGTATTATAAATACAAAGGCCTCTAATTTGGCTTCGAATTCCAAGATCGTTCAAGCCAATTGGCTAGGAAACCGCTTGGAGTAGTACTATCACGATATCACCTAAGGATAATAATAAAGCAAAAGGTGCGTCGAAAGCTCCAAATTACCCAGTTTTAAGGTGCTGATGAACATCTGGAAAGTGATTGAAAACTAGTGCTCCTAAGTTTGCCGGAGTTCATCAGTAATAGGAGAGTCCCATGGCAATTGACCAGTCAAAGGAGATAGCAAAGTATTAGCATTGAATAAAAGTAAAACTAACTTGGGATCCAACCAATTTATCAGTTTATATTCTTAACCTACATAACCCCTAGCATATTAATAACAGCAATAACTGTAAATGAAACTCCGAATCTGTTTATTATGATTAACTCCCCTGTGATTGTTAGTGGGGGCATGGTTTCATTTGCCTTGGTTGGCTCTTTAGGAAAGGAATAATGAACTACAGCAGACTCATGCTCGGTTCGAAGGCAAACTTTGCTCAAATTGATCTGAGTAACACACTTCAAATACTATTCCATGGGTTACGCTTCAAGCTTTTGTTTTTCCACTGAAGGACAGGATGCCTCAGCTTACACAGATATGTTTGTGTGTGGTCAATCACAAGTGGACGGTTAATTAAACTAAGTTTTGGAAAGTGTTTGAAGTAAAAAGCTTTGATGGATATTTTTTGACGAAAGTGATTAATTCTTTGAGTCTTTGAATGGAGTGACTAAACAAGAAAGTACCTATCTACCATCGCAAAAAACCCGCCACCAAGCCTAACTTAAAATGTATTCTCGTGTTCTGCATTTAACACTGCGAATCTGGACTACATCATGAACGCTTGTGCGTTACAGTAACCAAAACTATTAATACCTTTTTTTTCTGTACTCATACACTCTTTTAACTTCGATCCTAGCCAGCCCCTGTACAACTCTAAAGGGAACATTTTGCTTCAAACCAACGACGAAAGCACTGAAATCAGCCGATTTTCATTTCATACCATTTTTATAATAGGATGAAATAACATTGAAGTTAATTAAACGCAAAATCCTCGATTTTTGAGGTCTTCGGTTTTGACGGCGAAGAGTGTAGAGGGATGAATACCTTGGAAGTAATGTTCACTTGTAAAGATTTCGACTCTATCTTGAAGGGATTTCGCTCAAGCAGCGCTAAGTGCTCGGCTTTGTCTTTCCTTACATTTGGGTATGCGAACTTATCTCTCACAGGTTTGGCATATCCTTTCCAAATGCATATTTGGCACTTTATTTGATTTACACATTCAAACAAGGAATGAAAATTTCATGCTCCAATATTGGCAATACAAAATAAAGTGAGCTTGACGAATAGGCGTTCAATCACCTTGCCACTGGCTAGTAATGGGAAGACCAGACAAACTGAACTTCGAATACCTGAATATGCTGGATCGCAGAGATCCAAGCTGATCTAGAGGAAGTTTCAGACAGTGACGAAAGGGATGTATTTTATCAAATTAATAAAATTCGCTAAGGCAAAAGGGAGGTGAGCTGCTGTGAATCAAATCCTGTAAGGCACTTTGATAGGGCAGGGAATTAAACACAAATAAAATGGACAGCAAGCTCTGCTGAGCCAAGTAAAAACCCGATGCAGATCCTGACAAAGCTCATATTGGTTAAAAACTGAAAAAATATGTCCACTACAAGAGAGGAGAGACGCTCGATTATTTAATGCTTTGATACTGCCAAGTTTTCCGGGTAGCCCTAGATATCCTGTGTAATTTTTTAAACACCAATTAAAGGAAGTAAAACGAGCTGTTAGTCAGTCAATAAGAAAAAGCCTGGACAATCAATTTCGATTGCATGCAACTCAGAGTTACTGTAAAATGGATTTATTTTGTAATAAATACAAAATTATGTTGTTCAAACTCATGCTGAGGACACCAAATTAAGAAAATATGAACTTGATTGAGTAAAGTCTTTTATTTGTCTCAAATGATATGTGGTTTTCCTATAAATTGCAACTGGACTAGGAATATTTTTTCATCAAAATGGTATTCAAATTACAAGAAAATGTAGAAATTATGTGTTAAATTTGGCGCTTTTGATAAATATAAATGAAAGCATTCGTAAGGTTAATATCTTAGTAAACGAGCCGCAGCTAATTGAGCAGTTAAGAACCAACCCAGAGCAGAATCCAAATTCCTTGAGCAGGCGTACAGAGCGGTTGTGTCGGGAGCTGTAATATCGATCGCATACTGCAAAAAACCTGATTTTGGCACCTTTGAATACACCTCTAGATCACACTGAAACCGATCGCAAATGCTCCTTATCCTCCGATCCTGAGTATCCATTAGCATCTTAGTCACTCTTGGAGACTCCTTTAGATAGAACCGGAATTTGCTGGGTCGTCCAAATAATGCATTCTTCGTCTTTGGTGCGCACTTCGCTTCCTTTTCGGGAGGAACATCTCCAAGAGGTCCTACGGGTTTCGGCGCAGCCTTTTGAACCTCCGAAATACCGTTCATCCAGCTATTATGGCCGTTGTTACTCAACGAATTAACTTTTATCATCCTCCCTCGATCTATGTCTTGTATTCCCACCATTGAACTTGCTTTTGGGAAGCGAAAGATCTCCCCAGTAGGCCTTTCTTGAAAATCAGTAACTACAGCGAACGCAGGAGCCAAAGAACTCGATTCTTGACTGCAGAATATCTGATCACCATAAGTAGCCTTGGGCAAAGTTTGATATCCCATAACGTATGGAACATAGTCGGGACTTGTAGGCAGTTTTTCAAAGTATAGATTATCGGGTCGGTTGTTATCAGAAACTTCGCAGATGTTGGCTGAATAGCTCGGAGTTGAATTAGACAATCTAGGAGGTAGATTCAGAGAAGAAAATCTGTCACGTTGTATTGACGTCATAATAGTCTCCATGGACTGGAAGGGTTTGTTAGTCCCAATATTTTCACTACCTTCTTGATTTAACTGGCCATCCCACGATTTTGATTTTTGAAGAATGTGACGAATTGGTTTGATTCCCGTTTTATCGACAGTTTGAAAATATTGCTGATGCATAATAGGTGGTGATTTGAATGAATTCATGCGCACTGGAGCCTGCCATATGACATCACCGGTCTCCAACCCCGAAGTCTGTTGGTAGACAGGCAAAATATTCGCGTGAGGTGCTGGATATTTCCATTGCGAGGGCGCCTGCCTCATCCTGGGCAAATCAAAGTACATTGGCTGATTGGTTGTGAAAACACATGTTTCGGGCACAACATCTGGATAGCCCATTCCAGATGTTCGATAGGGATCCTGAAAGTGGATATATGGATGGTAAATTCGAGGATATCTACCATCTGAACGGCTGCCATAATAACAAAGCGCTGGACTGCCATTTCTTTTCTCCGAATGAGTGGGCGAACTTGGTTCGAATACGACTTCCGTCAAAGTTGATCGATTTCTGACACAGGGTCTCGTTCCAACCTGGATTATTTTATTTGAACACCGATCACTTTGACGAACCAGACCTTGCGGAGTTGGTGGAACTAGCAGGCCGCATTGAATGCTCTTTTCAACCTTCACAGACTGAATTTCTTTAATGATTTTCAACTGAAAACTACGTCTCCTGGTGAGCGAGTTTTCTCTTGCAGCATCGCGACTATGAATATTTCCCATGCAGAGAAATCAACCTTATTGGGAAATCACTAAACTACCATTAAGAGGAAATCGATCGAGCTTGTTTTAGCGTCACGTGATGGAGATCGATTAACCTTATTTGCAGAAGCGCAATACTTCAAAGCTCAATCTTTTGTTTTTCGGAGAAATTATTGATAAACGAATTTGATTTTGTGCCCAGATGGTTTATGTCTGACCAGATGGCTTCTGAATTAACGGTTTTTACAGTCGCAATATCTCCGCAATAGTTGATGCATGAAATAATTCATTAGGTAAACATTTTTTATTCATATTTTCTTTTGGGTACTAGAAAGTGTGAGCTCGCCAACAATCAAAACAACTTAAGTTGGATTATTAGAATTTTTTTTTACTATTAACTAGTTTTGCTGCGCCTCCAAACTGTCTTGTGTTTGGCTTATCAGGCTCGATTTTTGGTTAAACTTCAGACATTACCCTTAGAAATTATCATTAACTAAAAAAATTTGTTTTACCACTTCCATGTGAAAGAGAGGAGCGTTACTTTGGGACCCCTCCGACTGAGAACCTTCCATTCGGTCAAAATATGGTTACCTTAAGTGCCTATGATGAATAAGACACTCATGTAGTCACCGCCATTTTGAAGTTGAGTTAATTCAGTAATCTATTGTAGTCTTTCTGCTTTGAGACACTGCCATTCCCTTTGAGAATTGGTGCAAATCAAGCCGAATAAGCTGAATCATACTGAGGTATTACATGATTTCGGTGACCGTCAGACTAAGCCAGACTAAAGCTCCATGAGCTAGGTAGTCGCGATGATGACCGGATGATCCCACCATGAAGAAGAAAACTTTATGGAATTGACATTCAGACTTAAATTAGTCGTTAAAGTGCCCTTTTACGAGAAAGAGATGTAGAGACAAAAAGATATGTGGAGACACAAGAAGTAAGCATAACCTCTCTACTTATTCAAAAAGTCCGCCCTTGTAAACTGTTCCGTTGATGGAGGGGGAAAATACAGAAAAATAAGTACCCAATAAATAACACATTGAAAGCGGAAGAATTTAAAAATATAAAAATAGGAGGTGCATGTTGTTTGTATCCTTGTAAAAATCCGATTGGTGGCAAGTTTTGCATAAAAGTTGTAAGCATTGTTTTGATTTTGAAATGTACAGCATGTTGATTTTCAAAAAAATAACAAAAACCTTTTTGGCATGTAATTAGTTATCTTTAGTGAAAGTGAATAGCAATTTAGTTAATTCATTTAAATCGTTTACGCTATTCTTAATGGGAACTAGAGGTTTATCTGCTTCACGGAATCATGTACCCATTTATTCATTCCTGTGATATTTTTTCAATTTATTTATTTTCAATATACTTTTCGGATATCAAGCTGGTACAATTTCCTTTTTACCTGTGAGTATCTAGTCTGAAACATAATTAGCTAACCTCCGGTCGTTATGATAACGCAGGAAGTCGCTTGTCAAATATTGAAGTTCGCGCTAAAAAGCACAGTGGTGGATGGAAAAAATTTATCAGTGAGGCTGACATGAGACGAAGAGGAGCTCGTCGGTAAGGTATAATTCTGAACCTCTGAAGGAATTCTTTTGAAAACTTCTAATAACAAAATGTTAATTGAGAATTTTTAAATGAAAAAAAAAAAACAAACACAAAACCCTTAAATACGAGGGTATTCTAGAATTCGTTCGGGAGTCGTGGCGCCTTGGACTAATGTGAAACATGCTGTGAGGGCATTAATATTTTTCGGTTGTTTCTAGCGAATCGCTGATTCCAATTATGGTTTTGCCCCCATAATATATCATAGCTTTTGATCTTTTTGGATCCAGGGCGGTCAGATAAACCACCAAAGTACTCCGGCAAATACGTTAATGGAATAAGGAAACGGTCTAGATTTACATGCAAAGTCGTCCGAATAGTTCACGAAATGGTTTAAGAAATAGAGCTTTCATTTCTTCGTTGCCCAAAGGTATGATCTTCATCCTCGATTTTTAGAGATCATCCTTTACTATCCGGCCAACTCGGCAAATTTAAAAGGTCTGGTCAAAGAGGAAACCGAACAAGGAGGTAGTTTTTAAAAGGAAGGCCATTTGAAAAAGAGATTTCAGTGTTTCTGAAGATCACAGAGCATATTCACTGCTCGGAAAAAGGCTTAGCGTTGCGAGTCGTCAAGTTAGACTGTTACAATAGGTAGTTCCTCTGGGAACTGTGTCGCCATTTCATTTTACACTATCGGTATCCTTTAACACAGTCGCTGGATCCTAATAAGTGCTTTAATTCTTTAAATCATTGAGGCCCTTTAGACCTGCCATTCTTGACCGGCTATATATACATCCAGTGGCTAGACATGATGAGTTCCTGCCAAAAGCCTTAAATTTTTAGTTCTCGACGCTAGCATTATTATCCAGGAGGAAGGAATCATAAGTTTACTACCTGGAATTAGTTATTACTGGCGTTTTGAACATGACTGTCAGAATTGAACGGCTCGATTTCCATCTTCCACCAGAAATGATTTCAGATATGCATTCCGACTCTGTCCTTGAAGTGTGATGACTCTCAGGCAGAGATGAACTTACCAAAACTAGAAACTGTTATACTTTAATCCAAAAGTTTTGGAACAATTGTTTGGTAATAGCGTCAACTTATTTTCTTCAACAACAAATACGCATTGATTTCGAACAAGTTCAAATAAAAGATGTGCAATAAACGGAGTTTTATTAAAACGAAATATAAGATGAAGCGAAATTAATTTGCGTGTCAGGATACGAAGCTCGTGAGGTATGCACATCCTGGCGAAAATAAACAGACACTGTGATTTTGTACTCTTGTGGCAGTCATTTATTGCACAAGTTGGCATATTTTTCATTTTATCTAAATTTTTTATGAATAAGAAGGTCAAAGGATCTTTTTTTTTTAATGGAGATGACAGTAAGGGTGAGGACATTTCATGCCGACTAGTATGGTCTTCTAATAGGCCTAACATTTCCGGTACGCGGCCGTAGCTTTTCCTGACGGGATGCATTGATAGATCAAAAGATGCTCAGCACAATAAAATGAGTCTCCACAAATGGATCCATGAATTTTAATTATTACTGTGCAATTGAATTCAAAAGAACGAAGCTTTGCCTTTAGTCAGAAAAAGACTCAACTTATCTCTCGCAGAAATATAACCCTAAGATTCGCCACAAAGGAAGTGATTAATTTAACAGATTTATGAGAAAAAAGCCGGAAGGAAATGGTGAAATAGGTAATGCAGAACATGAAAAATGTAACATTTATATGCCATTAGGACATAAATCATAAACATTAGCATGTTTAGCTTTACATATCTGCATTTACTCCACCTGCATGTTTATGAACGTCTATCAAAGTGCCAGATATGGACCACATTTAGTTTGGACTTAATGGCCATGCATTTCACTACTGCGTCTCCCTATGGGGTAAACACCCATAATATCAATGAATTAAAATGCTAGTTTTAAAAATACAGAGATCTGAATTGTAATTTTATTGTGCATTCCTTCGAACTTCAAGTCGGAACATTGAAGAAGATGTCCTCAAAAGTCAACTGGAGACTCCGCCAAGACCCCGTCTTGCACCCACTACTTCTTCAGCTACTTATTCTTGAGCGACTTTCACTTCAGTTCTCAAAGCCTTGAGTACTTTTAAAAACCTAATGATTGCTGATCCACTTCTATTGCTATCGATAAGAGAGTGTTTGGCAATTAAGTTTCAGCCTGCTTTTTACTATTTTGTGTAAAAAGTCTCGAAATTTATCGAAGGTCTACTATGTTCACGACTTTATTTCCTTTTAGTTATTTTTCGGGTCATTTAATATGAGAGGCATCCACATAATGTAAGAATACGTTTCGCGAACATATACCAGTATTGAAATGTTGAAGAATTTCGGCCACATAAGTGATTGCCACAAAGATATCGTTTGAAACCCGGGTGATCCAATTATCGTGTCTTTGTGGCTCTGCAATGAGCGGGAGCTTGCAGATAGAGAGGTTTCTGGGCAGGGTTGCTTCCAAGCTGGACATCAAGTTGAATGATGAAAGACGAATAGTCTGATCGGATGCTTGAGTGCCATACTGCGACGGATGCAAGAACTATCCGTAGCTAGAGGGATAGTACACACCAAGTTCATCAATGGAATGAGGGGTTGAAGTGATCATTAATTGACGCGATGAAAGCGAAGTAGAAACCACGCGCAGAGGTTGTCCACGATGAATTTTCGATTGGGGCACTCTGGAGCAGTGCAGGTCAAGACTTCTTTTTCGGGAATTGACTACTTCACTATCCAAACACCAATGCTCTTTAAATTAAATTTTCAATTTACGAAGATGAAAATAAAATTGCATTCGACAGTATCAATATTTACTAGCATCCTTTTGGTTATTTGAAAATCAGTTAGCAATTTAGCGCTATACTAAACCATCATTTCCCACATTATCAATCTAAGATACCGACCCCGATATAGAACTTGAAACTGGGGCTCCATGTGCTCCATGTGATTTCGTTAGACACAATCCCGAGACATAACTTTCATCTAGATGGAGGACAAACGCTCCCATGGATGACGAACGCTTGGCAATTTCAGCAGCCTCCAACGCTTAAGATCAATCGATGTAGCTTGCACAAATAGAGAAGTGTCGAATAAGTGAACAATTTATAAAACAACCAAATTAACCTCTCTGAAGTGGCTTGCTCTTGTTTGGCGGCAGATACTTAGTGGTCCGAAAGTTTGAATCATCAACTTGAAAGCACTTGATTATGCAAAGTCGCTAGCAGCATGGTAGTTAAAACTACCCAAATATTACTTAATAAACGTTAACGTTAATTGAGTGCCGAGCTGGAGGCACGTGATTGTAGAGGAGAAAATCTGAAGTGGAGGTTACGAAAAGCACTGGCTTGATACAAAAGGAAAAGTTCACTTAAAGGAAAACGATAGGCAGATCATTCAAGGGAATAGTAACAGGCATCATTCTCACCAAGGGACGTCTTGGGCTAGACTCGGGATAGACGCTCATTCTCTAAGTACTGATTTTCTCTCAATGTCCAAAAGTAGAGCTGTTTTTACACTTTGTTTTCATTTAGTGCCCTGACATGTCCAGATTTAATCAGTTCACCAAATTAAACGACCTTTAGAAGAACACCGATTCGACCAGCTCTTTTCTTTCACTTGTTTGGATTTAACGATGATTCGTTGACTACAATGGGAAAACCTTAGTTTTAGGGATTAATAAACAAGCCAGTAAAAGTATCTGTTGATGGGAAAGATCGCCTTTGATACTTCAGCCCATTGCGTGATAAAACCAATTTCTCTCTATCCAACCACACCAAATCCAAATCCCAACTCTCGCGGTGGTAACGCCAGCATCTTGCAAACTGTAGAAGCTGACGATCAGCGAGTGCTCATGTTGGTAAAGTGAAAAACCGGTGATTTGATAAATTTGGCCCACCTCGCAACCTTTCATTTGGGTCGAAGGACGCTAGACCCATAAGGTTGGCAATATTGTGGGTTTATCCAAGAGGTGAAGGACCACTGGGCGAGGCCAGCGTAAGAAAACAGACTGGGTTAATTGAAGAAAAATTGAATCAAACAAGTCAGTGCTTACTAATGAATATCTTCTTTCTGAACTCATCTTCTCAGCCAAAATCTTTGCTTAAAAATATTATAACTAAATGGTCGCAATACTTAACAGACAGCATCAGAACATCGTAATTGTAGACACTAAGGATCAGTGCAGCCATTCATTATTGTTATATTTTTTTCATCAAGTTAGGTCTGATACAATTGAAAAAATCCTTCCTACACTTTTCATATGTTCTAATGACTATCGTTCCGCGCCGAGCAATAGGGACGCAGTCAACGCTATTCAGGTGCAATATCATCTAACTCTGGGCATAAAGATAACTATATTCAACCACTAAGTACATTTTCCAGTGGGTGCCCGCAACTTGTTGAACAGCGCACCTTTTTATGACTGCGACTTTGAGCTAATAGTAACCTGTAGACCAATATTCCCCCTTCGGATGTCGTAAAATTGCACTACACAGAATTAAAATCGAGTAGTATCATTGTAAAACAAGGTTTAATAGCATTAGGCCGTACAAACAGGAGTCTGTCTTTCCATGTTATCATCACAGCACGACGCAGTGCAGCGCAGCACACAGTGAGATGAGGTCTAAAATGCCTGAACAGCTGGCTCCTAGATAGATGCCACTATTGCTGTTGCCGTTGCATAACTTAGCATTTTGTGTTTCCTACACAGCCAAAAAAAGACCTGTTTTCTTCCAAAACACTGATGAAATAGAACCATTTTGTTAGAAGTCAGCAGAATTAGCAGTAACAACACTTACACGGGAATGGCAATTAGTGTAACAACAAAATTGCGTACTAAAACAATGCCTAAAGTTAGGGACACAAGTTTCTTACTGGCCCAACTCGTTAACTTTGGCCATATACTTGATTTAAGATGATTACGTCACGCATTTGCAACCTTCATGGAATCAAGTTCCCTGTACTTGAGTTTACTGAACAATTCTACAGGCATGGTCCTGCAGGGAGGGTAAAAGTTTGAACAATCAACCGCTAGGTCAAATAATGCTTCCGTTTTGTACTAATAAAATAGTACTGAACTTGTTTAAAAAACTTTAAGAGACAGTTGAATTGGTACCTCGGCATTAATCGCTAAGATGAGACAACACTGCGACGAGGCTCGTTGGTGTCCAGTTTTCAAGATTATAATTTGTCATATCCGATTTCTATCCTCAGTCAAAGCCTGTCTCTGATAATAGAACCACGCAGCCACCCCGGTGTATAGTCTAGATGGACCATGTCATGCACTAAGGGACTAAATGGATCATTTTGGCTGGCCCAGTAGCATGTGTAATACCTTACTTCCTTACTTTTCCTTCTAGAATGGCAATGTTCGTAGCCGTATCACCATCTGTTCCTAACTAATTTTTCTCAGAAACTTTGTAAGTATGAATCTTAATGAAAAATATCAATGAGGTACTGCTCACTTCATCCCCGTCCCGGATAGCAAAAAAGTTTAACCACTCTGTTTAATATGGAGCGTGTTATATTTTTACCTCTGAGGCAAACCCAGAATTTAAAATTAGAAGATTAAAAATAATTCATTTAAAATCCGCAAAATCTGATGGTATTCGCAAATATAGCTTCAGGCGTTATTCATAACCTTAAAAAGCTGATGTTCAAGTTAACACAAAGGGTTCACCTGAGCTTTAAGGATATTCATGATCTCAACTTTTTTTGAACGGCCATTGGCAATCCATTATTCTGTGAATAATTAAAAGCTAGAATTCACTGACTTTATGTTCTTCCTCGGTAGGTTCCCAGTAAGATCTTAAAAGGAAATCAACTGAATATTGACGTTGTCTTCTAATTGTCATTTCGAATAATTTCCTCATTATTAACTTTTAAAAAAAAACTCTGAGGAAGTGATTTACAGAGGGGTAGAAATAGCACATTCTTGGACGCGTGAAAGTTATTTGGTTGGAAAGAGAACTATGAATGCACAAGAGCAACTGTTGCATCTTTTCTACTCCTCTACCTCCCTCTTCGGCACTATCACACCCGAACCTACACCCCAAAACCCGAAAATGATTTCCCGTTTTGGACTATGGTGCGGGAGTGTTTGTCAGACACGCCAGCAACCACTGGGCGACAACTGACGCCCGCTGCTGAAGAGAGGCGATCTAGCCCAGCCGCGGATAGGATCCTATGGATCGGATTCGCCAATTCTTACCCTCACCCCCTGCCCCTGCATAAGGAGAAGAATAAGTTAATGCAATGATGACGTTTTTAATCCCCTTATTCTCTGGAGTAAAGATGAATGAAATTCCTTAGCTAGTGGATTCGGGTAGGGAGAGTCGTGCATTTACAGGGCTTCCAATGTAAAAGACCTGTTTCTTATGGCTGATGACGAAATTCCATTGGCAAGAGTTTTAACCATATTAATAAAGTGTGAAGCTCATTTCAGTGTCAGCAATGTTCACAGTAAAAGGTAAGACACGATGCAGTCATTCAAAATCTGCTTAAAACGTAACTTATTATTTTCAAATGCTTTGGGCATGAATAATGAGTTCTACTACAGTTTTGTTGGATTGGAAAAATCTGAAACGAAAACGAAAACTATCCTAGTTGGTGAATGCCCGGGGCGAATTTGCTTCCAGAAGTTGTTCGCAAAAGATGAACCTAAAAACTTAAAGCAAACTGAATACGATTCGTTGAGGGCAAAATTGCACAATGCACTTGGCTGCGAATGGATAAACATACTGGCTTGATTAAATGATTAATTAAAGGAAAGCCTGAAAATATTTAAAATTAAAGGTTAATTATGGAAGACCGTTCGTTTTATTAAGGTTATTATTTCGGTGCTTCAAGTTGCTAATACAAAAGCTTGAGGCCAAGTTTCTAGCTCCAAGAGTCTTGAGGAAAAGACACGAGTCTTAGACCACATGAGTGAATTGAATAAACATAGTTTTAGGACTGTGCTTAGCATTTTTTTTCCGACAAACAGTTTTAGATACTACAATCAGTGACTGTTTGAGTGAAGTTGGGCGAAGAAACACAACGAATTCCAGATAAAGAACAATGTAGAAGGACGTTGGAAATATTCTTACAATGAGGGCTGACCAGATAGTCTTTCTTCAGCCTCTGATTTAGAAAAGCTTACTTATCAGTTAGAAAAATAAAATCCACTACCAACTAAATTAATCCAAGAAGAGGATTTCAAGGTGAGGTATTGAAGTACATCAAGTCATGCTCCTTCGCAATTCAAAAGAGGTGATGTTTTGGTCATCAAATAAGAAGTGATAAGGGAAGGACCGTTCACCACTAATCAACGAACTGAGAACCAGCAAGATGTCGACGTTGACATCAGAGAAGTATGTGCCAAGCGAAGTGTGCGCACATCAGATAGACTTTGGCAGAGCACCAGTTAAGTCTACATAAATAGGACACCAGCCAGAGCGACAAGAGAAGAGATACCAAGATCTCGATCCCTTTCATGGTTCAAAGTAAATTTTATCTGAGAGTAGCATCCTTCCAGCGAATTCATGGATAGCAGTCATTACGGTTTGGTATCTAAAGCATCCAATTTAACCTTTACTTTCCGGCATATCGAAAACGAAAATCATTTATGCCCTCAAGCTTGTTTCAAGTAAAAATACTTCACAAGCCAAGGATTGGGGCTATCTCCTCACTGCGGTAGTATTTATTTGCACCACAGACGAGTCTCATTCTGCTCGTAATGTATTCGTTACAATATATGATGTTCTCCCACATTAATTTTCGAACGCAAAGTCGTTGAGTTTCAATTTTTCGATCTGATATATTATTCATTTTCTCAAAAGTCATGCAGAACATCAAATTTACTAAAGCTCATTTTGTTAAATATTATAAGTGACAAATAAGTTAGCTTTCGAGACTTAACTCTTACACAGAAATACTAATTCATTAGCATTTAACATTAAAATCATTTTAATGCAGTTAAAGTCCATTTTTAAAAATAAAACATAATTAACCGGAGTAAGTTTTAATTGGATTCGTTAAGTTTGGAGTGTGTAGCAACGCGCGTACGCGCCAGGAAATTTGCATTTAAATATGAGGTCATAAAATATTTCTTGTAATATCTAAGACAGCCTCTTTAACCAGAACGTTAAGTTGACATGTTAGTTAAGAGTTGGAGAATGCCGAGATGGGGACGGATCTAAATTCATGTCAAGAGTCTAGGGGAATTGCCGAGAAGTACTTTCGAAAATAACTAAGCTGTGCTCGTGTTAACTGGCAGTCCCAAATGCATATCATCATGTTACTATGAGGTTTGCTATCGCAAACAGCGATGGCTATCGTAATTTTTGTAGAGTTTGATATTTCCTAACTGTTAGCAAGAGATTCGCGCTTCTCGAATATGAACTGATTCTATGCCTCTTCCTCGGGTATTCCATGTTTGATCAATGCAAGTCATGTTTTGCAAGAGAATGATTCCACGGACTCCCAACGAGATGCCTTTCTCCAATGATGTCGACTTATAAATGAGCTTCACACTAATCTAGTTACAAGGGACGTCTTTAGTTTATAAAAGACATCCAAACACTTAATTTTCTCTCTAAACCTGGATCTGGAAACTCTTACAGTAAAATCTCCAACGCTTAATTTTTGTCTGTTCCTTGAGCCTGGTATTGTGTTTCCAATAGTGTCCAGGGACCACTAGTTAACGGACGAAAGTACTTTTAAGAGTAACGCCAATTTTCGCTTTGGGTTTGAAAGTGTTCTGCCCTGTAGAATTGGTCCTAGAATAATTAATCAGCTCCTCGTCCAAAATCACTTGAAATTCAGCTACAGTTACGTCTATTTATCATTTAACTTCATCATTTTTCGTTGAACTAGAGAGAGAATGGCAACTTCTTATACTGCTAGGAACTATATAAGGTAGCAGAACAGTAAGAATCAACATTTTGGACATTTAGGGAAGAAAATGAATAAGGATCACATTTGAGAGTTTCGATTTTTAGTGTAAATGAAGTCCGAAGCATTCAAACAATCATTCATATGAATGAATTTTATACATCTGATGTATTATGCTAAAATGTTTCAGTCGGATGGTCTCTCAATGCCTCTAGGTCCTTATATATTCACAATAGCATGAGAAGTTGACCATTGCCTTAGATGAATATAGGGCTTCAAATGGTCAGTCCACCTCTTTAGAAAAGATATTTAGTCAATAAATTTGACTTCGTTTGTTGTAAGTACTGGAAGGGTACTACTCGATTCCATTTGTAGTGTAAGTAGGTTTTTTACGAAACATAGTGGACTTTTAAAATACATCTTTTGAGGACCCAAGAAACAAAAATTGCACTATAAAGGTATGTTTATATAAGTTCTATGAAGAAGAAGGATTACTTATCATGCTTTCTCAAAACCGAGAGTTGATACTGCCGGTTCATCACGATCAGTCGAACGAAATTCAATGGTAAATTAAGTTTTATCAATTAAACTGCAACATCTAAGCACGAGTCTACGCGTATACAGCAGATAAGTGTTTCTCAACCCTCAGTAGGCTGGGGGCTTCCTTCCAGAAGCAAGCATGTATAGACATGGAGCAGTGTACATAGAGCAGAAAACTGTGCGCCCAAATGGCTGATTTCTTGCACTTCCTCTATATTCCAACGACGAAACGCCGTAAAATCCCTTCATTTCAAACAAAGCCGTGGGCAATAATAGTAAGGAAGCCATGTTCATTACAATTTTATTTGCTTGGACCTCAAAATTTGCAATATTTTAGTTATTTTTATCCACTAAGATTAAGCAGAGTTAGAGCATAAAATACTTCTTGGATGCATCCAGAGATGAAGCATTTTGTGAGTTCGGTGACATTGTGGTGGTGGTGGTGGTGGTGGTGGTGGTGGTGGTGGTGGTGGTGGTGGTGGTGGTGGTGGTGGTGGTGGTGGTGGTGGTGGTGGTGGTGGTGGTGGTGGTGGTGGTGGTGGTGGTGGTGGTGGTGGTGGTGGTGGTGGTGGTGGTTATTTACATTTGATTTATAGATCTATTGTTGTTTATTAAAATTCAATTTGAATGACTATTATTGTTCCGATATGGTTAATGAAATGTTCTGTGAACTCATTGCAAATAGGAGTGAATCCTCAAGAAATGGAATTAATCAGGAATTCGCGCTGTTTGCCTTCGAATGTTAGAGCATGCAATTCATCCGCATTCAGAGATTATTTAGTTCAGATCGGTAAATTGAATGACATAAGCGGTCTTTCCACTGCTATTTTTTCCAGCCCCAAAACATCGCCTTGGTGTGTACACTCTGGACAAAAGTGAAGACAACCTCCCTCGTAGTCGGATGGATGCCTTCTAATCGACCATTTTACAACTGAGCAAAACAGTAATAGAGGCAGGCAATATAAAATATGTACGTCAAACGCGACGATAACCTAGTCGCACAACATTCAAGCTTCGAAAATAATGCCGCCCGAATTCGGAGATGCAGGTGCTGATAGCAACCCACAAACACAGAACACATCCTCCGGACCCTGCACATCAGCTGGATAGGGACGAGAGTATCTTCTAATTGTAACACCTGAAGTTCATAAGATTTTTTTTGAATGTATTGGCCTGTATCGTGAGCTAAACAAATGACCGCAAACTCTAGAGAATTCTCTCCTAAAGCTCGAAAGCGAAAATAAGAGGTTTTACTTTTGATGCTGAAGAAATGCTAAATATCCAGTCCGCCATTAGGCTGCAAAATAGAGAAGACCAGAGCTATTTGCAAAAGTGATTGTCCATCAGCTTCAAAGAAATTTTGATCCGAAGGTCTCTGAAACTTACGTAGACATCGCAAATGCAAGCAATATTCAGAGGAGTGGCTACATTGCAGGTCACGGTGATGTATTTTTTCTAGGTATTCCATTCGTCAGAATTGTCGTGTAGCATTTTCGAACACCTCAAACACGGTTTCAAATTTAGTCTCCATCCCACCATAATTCGGTGTGATATTTAACTAACGCGAGAGCTGATTAGGATGCTGGAATTTTAGCATCATTTACGAATTTTTGTTCGTACCTACATCAGTTCAAACCACTTAGTGTTTTGTCTAGACACTTTCAATTTGTGACTACGTTCACACTAACCACAAATGCGTCGGCATGCTTCGGCCAAATTGTCCCTCCTTTGCTATCAAGCACATTATCACTGCTACCAGAATAGCAATCACATGAAGACTCCGGTAGATTTGCATCCAAACTGTTCTTAAGAGCACTCCTTCCAAGCAGAGATATAACTTTATGAAATTTGAAATAACCTTGGCAGATAATAGTAATAATAGGTACTAAAGACAACCGTAGCTAGGCTAAAGTACATCGTCCTATACTGGTAAATGGGTCAGATGGAACTAGAGTGGCTAAGGTCATCAGTGTGCTCTGATGATTCTCGGTGGGTGGTCTTGGAAAGTGGAAGTGTGGAAGGTTCGAATTTTGAATATCTAGAATTCGGATGTTCAGTTCAACAAGCAATTCATAAAAGCTATGCGATTTTATTTAAGCGGTAATGGGACAATCATACATTTTTATTTAAACATAATTAGCAATTGGATAGAAGATTTTACGGTAATGTGTGCAAATATGATTAAAATTTATTTCTGACGAGGTTCCACTTCTGTTTAAGAAACGAGGATCTTGCCAGGAGCGAATTTGAGGCGGTTCCCAAACTCAAATGGTAAAAAAATTCTAATTGTTTTCCCAGAAGACGTCTGAACTGCGACTTTCGAAAGTGTGGACAGTTAACATTTATTTTAGCCTTCTAGACGCCTTTATAAAGATTTTCAAAGCTTTCATTTAGATTTCATCTCGCCTTTGAACGTCTTATATGCGACTACTCAAGAATTAAATATAACTGTACTTTTAGGAATTTAGTTTATCATTTGCACTCATCGCATTTGCCTCACTACGACCTCATGCTTTTAATTTCAATTCCCATCATAAACGCCCCTTTCTAAAACAGCCAGTTCAGCTGATAAACTGGTCCTGTTTCCTTTGTGAATTCTGTAAATTGTATTTTGAAATAATCCATTCGCTTTGCGGTTATGAAAAGGATGCAACTAGAAGAGACCTTTTCTTTGGAGCATGAATATTGAATACGTTACCGAATCTTGGCCTAATCAATGTAAATGATCTTAATGGCTATCGCATCTCTAACGTCTGCTCTGATGATTTTCTCATAGATCCAAATCATCTGATCAGGAGCCCTCTGTATTTATAATTAATTCAATAGACTAATGCATTCGATAATTCGAATGGTTTTCGATATCGCCAAGACTTTAAAGTGCTGAAAGTCTTCAAACTGATTTTAGACCAACGTATAGAGAACAAATTTCGAAATTCAGAATCAAAGTACACTTCGAGGTCGGTCAAATTGGTAGTTAACTCTACAAACATAAATGTGCATAATCAGGTGTGGCGGTTTATCAATCTTCTTTCTAGCTGCCACCAGAAGCAGCCACCCAGCAAAATTTCTTTTCATTTTAACGTCTTCGAGAAGTTTAATTCCCCGCGAAAAGAGCGTTTTAATCAAAGTGAATATGAATCACTAAATCATTAATTTAGAGTGAAAAAAAATAAGTTAGTTCTCAGGTAATCGCTTTACTTTCTTGAGAGTGAAGGGTACGAATGAAAGTGACTAACAACGCTGCATGACGATTTGTACAAAACTCAAGGTTTAACAGGGAGCCGGAGGCGAATGAGATGGTCGGCAAGGCAGATGTTTAAAGATGAGATTTCGCTGACTTTATAGGAGTGAGGAAATCAAATCGCAAAAATAGTTTGAACAATACACCGCTGACGATTCTGTTTTACAGCGTCCGATATTCTCCCTTCAATATATGCTCATTTTAATCAATCCCATACCTACATTTATTAATAATTGTTGTTTACTATTTATTTACTCCTCGTCCATTTGAGGAAGTCTCGAAGACTTATTTTGAGTACAGCAGAGTGACAAATGGCTTTTAAAACGAAAATAGTAAATGCATTTGAAAGACGTATTCGGTTCACTGGGCTCTTCTCCGGCATGTTTTCGAGGCACAGATAACAGTTCCGTTGCAGTTTCACTTCTTAGTGGCATTTAATTCGCCCCCGACACTGTAAAGGGCCAACAATCTTTATACCTCTTCCAGAAGTCTTTTCAATTTTCTGGCCGAGATCCCATTCACTGCTGCATGCATGCGGTTTCCACAGTCGAGTTTGAGACCATGAATCCAGTTGTGTACGTCGTACCTTGTTTATCAGGCTGTACAAGGTTGTACTTCTGCTGGCATAATCTAATTTCATACGTCCGGAGGATGATTAGTCCAAACCGGCCGGCCCTCTCATTAGCCCTCAGAGTTGTCCCTGGGATTACAGGTGGTCACTACGAGCATATTAGTGCTTGTATTATCTAATCGGTCGATGAGGTGAATATTTTGCTACCTTATTATGGAAATTGATGGAAGAGCATGCATAGCATCCTAAAATTAGATTAAGAATATGTCTAAAAGGACTTTTGACAAAAAGTACAGTTTTGAATCATACCGCGAATAGATTTTTCTGGTGTTCACTTCGCATCTCGCTTCAGCACGCTTTCAACGTTCTGCTTGCAGGGTGCACTATCCTTTGCTTGCAACAAACCACCACTTCACTTCGAGACACAGTGATGCCGCCGGTTAAAAGAGGAACAGCAGTGATGCCAGAATAAATGAGTGGGCCAGACATTTTGCAGGATGAACCAGTGAGGTTTTAGTCATCTGTGAAAACAAACTAATATACCATGATGGCTGGCCCGAACAATCTTTACTTGTGGCTCGATTTATATTGGGTAAATGCAATTGTACATGGCCATATGTAAGGCGTGAAGTAGTTTCGCAAATACTTCTCATTTGCAGTAATTTGATGTGAAAGTGCGGACTTTCGCGGCTTGATCATTTAATGTGACAACGCTGATCGCCGAAACTGCAGTTGCAAACTAGTTGGGCATTAGGTGGTCAGACCAACTCTCAACCTCCTCATGGTGACCACGGGTGACCCCCGGGGCAACTCTGGGGGCTAATGAGAGGGGGGGTCGGATGGGATTTATCATCCACCGGGCGTATTGAGTTATAACATGCCAGCAGAAGTATAAATTCGTTCAGCCTGGTAAACGAGGCACAACCTAAATACCTGTATTCATGGTCTCAAAGCCCGTGCACGTAGCAAGGACTGGAATCTCAGCCCGAAAGTTGAAAAGACTTCTGGAAGAAGTATGAGGATTGTCTGCCCTTAATATTGTCGAGGACGGACGAGGTGCCACTACGAGGTTGAACTGTTGCCAGAGAAGTGGCCAGAAAACCGACGACGTCGATAAGTGCTTTTACTGTATTCTGTGTTAATTGTTGTATGTTGCATGTTGTAAAAGCTATTCGTACTTCTGTTATCCCCCCAATAAGTCCTTGGGACTTGCCCTATTAAGTGGGGAGTAAATAAATAAAAAAATTGAAATCGGTTCTGATCAAGGCCGATTAATAGTCAGACTCCACATCGATCACCAGCTCACAATCACGTAAGCATTCCTTTAGTGTGATAAGGTAAAACTAATTTGAAAATGTTGCACTTAAGGCCTAGGAGAATAATAGGAGTAAGCACCTAATGTAGCACTGAGGGTCTAGTTGATTTTGCCTTTTTTACTGCTTCATTGTTTTCATCGATGATTGCAACTGCAGCTTTCATTCGGAAAACCACTTCTGCATTTTTATTCGAGACAATCGCTTAATGCCTTTCTCATCAGCCCCACATTTTTTTGAGTCCCTTTATTCTAAACTTTCCAAGGGAGGGGCTGGTCAAGCGCTTTCACTTCAATGTTCCCTCACGCTAAGGCTTTCCTATTTAGAAGGACATTTGAAAATTGGTAAACTGCTGCAACAACAGTATGGGTTAAATCAAAATATTTCTGACATTAGGAGACATTCTGTAATCACGAAACTGCAAATTTCTAATCCAACGCTTTCCATTCATCTTGAAAAAGACTTTTCGCCTCAGATTAAAAAATTACAGGAACTCTCATATAAACCATAAACAAGCATGGCAATAAATGGTAGGGCAATATCTGAGTAACCACATGTCAAAGTGAAACACGTATATATACATGTTTGGTCTAAATAAATTGACTGCAGTGGGTGCTAATACAAAAAATCTGCGACTGTGATAGCATATGCGTCAGACACACCAGACAACATGGGTTAGAAACTCACCAGCAAACATCCAGTCACCATCCAAACTGGTAAATGCCGATCTTTAAAGCCCTTAGTAAGGTGGTTTATTTCTTTTCAAAAAGTCTGTTAGAAGAATTCCCGCTAGATGAGTTTGTGTACATATATCTTCAAAAATGTTAAAGGGAATTCGCCCTTTGTCTCCCTGAGGTCCTACGGCGATACTGGGCCTTAGGATTTGGCAACGACTCACCCATAAACAGAAGCTAGAGGGGATGCGTAATTAAAACAAGATAATTAATAATAAGGAAGCCCAAAATGTTGACAACCACTTCATCATTAAATGATCATTGGGAGAAACATGCATTGAATGGCTGCTTCCACTAATTTTGGCCTGCTTGAATGGATATCTGCAGCAAATCAGTTTACATGTAGATCCATTCCGGTCTTATTCCCTTTGTCACAAAGCTGCTGTATCGTAGACGACCACATAATATACTTAACATGAGTAATTCTTGTTCCCATTAACGCTACAACGTCCTAAACAAGATCTGCGGGTCATTGGCAAACATAAGCTTGACCTCGGCTGTCAAAAATTCCGACCGAGAATTTCCATGGATTTACTCCTGACTTAGGTTACACGCTTTGGAATGAAAATTAGACGTTTGTTCTAAGTGCCATATAATCACTTGATTTAGACGCAAACACGGATTTTAAGATTCAAGCATCGACAGTTAGGCTGCTGCCGGTTGAACTTCCATGGATCAAGCTTCTAGCCGTATGTCCAGATGATGACGGAATTTACGCGGTCAAAAGCAAACAATTTAAGTAAATAATATCTTAAACAGATCCTAACCGAATCATGCTGCTATCTTGTAAGAGAGAAAGGAATATTCTTTTTACAGAAAAAAGCGAATCAAGTCTAAGAAAATAAATTCAAAAATTTTTTGACAATAAATGAAATAATAAAGCAAAAATTAAGTATCTTACAGGTTAAATGAATACTTTCCCCCGTTTCAAACACAATGGAGGCTAAACGATTGTGCATATGACTGTGGAAAAGAGTCAGGCTGACAATTTAAAATGATGAGTTTTGGAGATCCATTGGGTCACGTTGGTATCATTTTACCCAGGTCATTTCAAAATTGAAATAGTAATGCGTCAACCTTAGTTTAGATAAAAAACTCAGGGAAATCGAGCGCAGTACCTAGATTGAGTATGGAAACTAGCTCATGTGTAATGAATGAAACCTATAATCGTTTGGGTTGCTAGTCTTTAAACGGTAATCATTCTGTGTTACCTCTTTCTGATTCCCCAAAAATTTAGTTCGTATTCAGTGTTCGTTACTAAAACTTACATCATCCTTGTGTACGTAACGCCCTCAACTATTCGAATAGTAGTGGTACCTAAAATTTATCAGAAAGACATGCAGAAATTGTATGTCTTCTTGCCATGGAGTTGACCAACGTGACGCATAGAGGCTACTGAAGAGTTTGCAACCCGAAACCTTAAAGATCAAACCAGCATGGCATCACGAGGATGTCCAACTTCATAGAAGCGAGCACCAGCATGCTGGTAGTAGTTTTAGCTCACTCATTGTGTTCCTTTTTATGGCGTTTTTGTGTGAAAAGGTGAGAAGTGCAAGGCTCCATGAGTACGTGGACTTATTACGCCTTTTGTTGATTAGAAATACCTCCGACCCTAATTAACTAAATCATTTACCTCATGTGTTCTTTGATGCAGTCAACCCGAGCGGTCCAGTTCAATTCGACCCTATCTGCCTCCTCTTATTGCAGAAAGATCATACAGTGTTCTTTTGATGGGGCGACCTCTGAACAAAGCATTGTAATAAAGCAATAATTCTTGGGTGTGAAAAGACACAGAGTGACAATGACCGCTTCATCGTCAGAAAACAGTCATTGAGTCCCCAGACTTCTTAACGTAAGCAAACGCTAACTCAAAATAGACGTTTTTACTAAATCTTTCAGCAGCTGAAAATGCTGAAGGTCTTTATAAAACTCACACGCTGCAATCGCATATGAGTTTCTACTTTGGAGTTCAAGAATGGCCGCAATTCTAAAGCGTTCCTTTCGTTTGTGAGTTTACATTCGATTTATTTAAGCGGAATGCATTTCAAATCAAAATAATGGTGTCATTGCAAAGAAAATTGAAAGGTATTTTAAAGGTCTTGATTGTCTATTTACGAAAAAGCATGCTTTCTCTTTGATCTATATAGAGATGGATCTGTTGAAGTTTATTATAAAATCACAACCGTATAATCAGAACCACAGACTCTTTTCTTAAAATGAACCTAATTTTATTTTGTTGTCACTGTTAATTAGAAAAATTTACGAGGAATTACCGATTCTAAATATATAATTGCTAAGTACCGCATCTATAAAGACCAATCATGCATGAATAGCAACTTAGTAGCTGTTTTCAAGAAAAAAAGATTGTGGTAAACCTATAGATCTTCTTTCAAACAGTAGTTTTAAAGATTTAAAATCAAAAAAAAAATATGCAACTGCGTTGCCATTGTTTGCACAAAAGTTTTACCAGAGAAAATTCTTTCAAGTTTGCTTTTACGACTGCAACACAGGCTGGTTTAAAGTACATTTTTTTTCACTCAGAATCATTCTTTCTTTTCAACACTTCGTAACGTGTTGTGTAATGAAATGAAGACAAGACTTTCTCATGCTGAACAAGCTAGTTTTTGAGCCAGATCACTCCCACATTAGACCATCACGATGACAGCCATCGATCTAATTGAAGGCTGCTACATTTCGCCTCACTCCACAAATTGTTGAAGAACATCAATTTAACCACCAGATGTTGACCATTCGTTGTGTTTGTAGGAAATCGATATCTTCCTCAATACGATCCTCAAATAGCTCATTTACATTGGTCCTTAACGAGTACATTAATACTGGAAAACTGGAATGAACTGGATTTGCGTTTTAAGGACCACCGTAGCTGGAAAACTCGTTAATTAAACAAATGCTCTCTACTCCACCTGCGAAAATAAAAAAACCGCTCGTCCATTAAGCGCCATTAAATTTAAGCAAAGTAGAAGATAAATTTAACTAACAACTCAAGGTAAGAGAGATTCACGTCGAAATACAACTTTTCCCACACTTGAATGCAACCGGTTCTGTTGACAGAAGTCTCAGTTACTTCATTTGTGTCAATACCTTACAGATCAACCGGGTCCAAAACAAACCTTTGTAGAATAAAGGGAAAATGTCCAATTCATTTACAGTTTTACCTTAAGCCTATTGCAATACTTTTTTTAATTTACTGGAAGTGTATTTGTAAGTCTTCATGCGGTCTGTTCCAAAGATGAAGATCAATCAAATGACAAGATAATCTTTAGGGGAACAAAAGAGGCAAAGTTCTTTCTGAGGTGGGTTTATTTGGCCTGTCAGATAGTGTACGTAATTACTGACCCAGTCTTTAGCATGAAACAGGCATTCTTAGTAGCTTTAACCATCTTTCCTTGAAAATAATGTACCCAGCTTTTTTGCTAATCACTTGTTTGCCTGCATTGCGAACTTAGTGCAAATTGTAGTAAGCCCTAATAATTCATCTGTGTAATTGGTATTTGTCTGATTTGCACAACGAATAGCAGGAATTTGAGCTGAAAACAGTCTGAATAGGGAATGGTGTAGATTTAGTCGATCTCTTTTGTCACATTATGACAAGTAACTTCGTAGAAATATCAAGCAAATATCTATGATCAAAAGGGATTACTGACTTACATTAGCTTGCATTCAAATCCGAAACTGAATAGCCATTCTATTTCGCCGAAAAACGCGCATTTCTAGCGAGCGTTTTTTTTCATTAATTTTGAATGCATATGATTTAACTTATACGTTTTTGTTATAAATTATTGAACAAGAGCCTTCCTGGAAGATTTCACTATAATTTTCTACAAACTATGATGTTTATTTGCACAAATATGTGCATAATACAGTCTACAGGACGTACCTATTTCTGATTGGGCTAGAAACCGAACAACGATGAATATGACTGGCTAAACGTCTATGCCAATCAGAAGCTAAAAGAGCCGCAGTGGGAGGGTTATTGGCTGAATTCAGGCTCATTGCACGAAATAGCCTGTCATGCTTTGTCCGAGCAGCCATTATTGTGTGTAGGATAAATTTTCAAAGTTCTTCACTATGGCCTCTTGGTGCTAGTCTGGCCTTGGAATGCTCCTCCGGCTAACGTTCTTATCCTCACTGCTCATGCTTTCCGTTTGTGTCAAACGAGCTCACGGCGTGACAGGCTGTATCACTTTTGTCACAAGGGATGATTACAATGAGAAAGCCAGCATTTGCGAAAGACTCGATACACATTTCACACAAATCCCATCAACTCTCCCGAAAGAAGTGGTTCGTCTCACAATAAACCACCAAAATATAGAGGTTCTAGAACGACACCAGCTAGAACATTTGCCGAACCTCACATATCTCAATTTGGATTCTAATAAGTTATCAGTCATCAAGAGAGATGCTTTTTTACCAGTTCCAAACCTTCGAGAACTCAGTCTTCGATTTAATCGTCTCACTCTTTCTGTCGACTCCTTTCACCCGAATGCCCTTACTGCTGTCAACTCTTTGGAGGTCCTTAATCTTAAAAGAAACCCTATTGGTCGAGTTCCAGCACATTTGTTTTATCCCATGAGGAATAAACTTCGCTCCCTAGTATTAGCTGGAGCCAATCCGGAATTTCATATATCAACTGAGGCTTTAGAAGGTTTATTCAAGCTAGAAGTACTAGATCTTTCATACAACAACCTGGAAACCCTTCCAAGCTCTTTCAATGGCTTATTTACAACCATGCAGTTGAAACAGCTCTTCTTATTCGGAAATCCTTGGAGATGTGACTGCTCGTTAAGATGGTTGCGTGAATGGGTAGAACGTCACAATAGTACTCAATACTTTATCGATCCGAGAGCAGTTGGTCCCACAGAATTCGTGATCGACCCTCTCCTGCAAATGGAACCAGGGTCTCTTGAAAACGCTGCTTTTCCTAAATGTGCGACTCCTCCACGATTAGCCGGCCGGGCACTTTTCCCGATCCCTAGTGTACATGCGACTTGTATAACTCCCTTTGAAATGGCCTGCCCACCAGAACCAAAAAGAGCCTCTGTTGTAGTTCGAGGGAAGCTGGGAGAAAATACTACCTTGGTTTGCGAATTCGAAGCTTCCTCCGTCGATGAAGTCTTGTGGTACAAGAATGGACACCCAATAGTGTCGACATCTAATGTTCGAGTACGTCAGGTGTTTCATGGCCAAGTTGCTGTAGAACTGCTTATCCCAGGAATTAAGGAAACCGATGCTGGGACTTACATCTGTTTGCTGAAAAACGACTTTGGAAAGGCGAATATGACTGTGACGTTGGTTTTGTCAGATTCGAATTGGATATCTGGAGCAGCCAGTGAAGCTGGATTCGTTGGTTGGTTGGATCATTTTAATTCAAACGTGGTGTTAAAATACTCAAGCATCGCAGCAATTGTCCTTGTTGTATTTTTTATTGTAATCGGAGTGATTTTCTACTGCTTCTGCCGAAGAACCCCAAAAAATGTCTCAAAACCTCTGGCAAGTTCTTCCCATACAAAAACGACATTCACAGAGCTCTCTCCGTTGAATGGGGTTCACACCATCACTGCAGATGGAACAATAAATTGCAGAAGAGCACAGCCACCTCGTTACTCTCCCTCTCCTGACATTAACTTCACCCAACATCACCATCCCTACATTCTCTCCTTTCAGGATAGTCATCCTCTTTATTCTATGGCGGAACATGGAGCCATGGAACTCCCTCCTGGTTGCCCCGTCCATGGAATTACCAAGTCATCAGCTTCATTTGCATCTAGTGAAAAGTCATTTGAATCTTCAAGTCCACGCATTGCCACGTTAGATAAGGCTGGTCTTACTGCCTACGGGACCGTCACAACTGTTCCTGAAGTTCTAGGACCCCCAGCAACCTCTTCTTCTGTTATTCTTGTAAAAGAGGCTTCAACAACCAATTCAGACTATGTACTTTGCCCACGGCATGGAAGTATCCTGACATCCCTAGGCTCTTCAAATCTAGGTGATGGAGTTCGACGAGAAACCCAGTTAAGTCCTGTTGTTCGGAGTACGAGAACCATCAAATTAAATCATTTTTCACCGCCTTCGAAAAACACTTCGCCTGGAACAAATTCGCTCAAGATAAAGCATGTAGAATTCGCTGATACGTTTTCAGTTACCTCTACGAAAGTAAATGATGTTGACGATGGGGAAGCTGCGCTGGTATCTACGACAGCTGCAAAAGGGGACAAGTCATCCGGATTTGTAACTACTGTCTAGAAAGTGGCTTCTTCAACGCCAGTTCCATAAATGCTGTACAGTTTTAAAGTAAACGAGATTTTTTGAATACGCTTAATGAACGCCACCTTAGTTTGTCCAATAAATCAATACACTGTATTGATTTCCAGTTCTACACAGATTTTCATGGTCGATAGTTGATTGGTTGAAGCTTTAGGAATATAATTAAGGAGCTTGATGATTTTTTAATTTACATTCTACTTGACTTTAATCATAATAAATTACATTTCAAGGGTAAAAAGGGAAATCTGTAATCGCAGTACTGACAAAGTGCGTTCTCAATTGTACATTCTCGAATGACCTTCAGAATTCCCTTTTATGTATAAATGACCTACCTGGCCTGCTCCCGCTCTCAAGAGAAAATCTTTCAAATTTTTGCTTTATATGCATTGTGTTTACCGAATACATTAATATTATTCTTTCTGCCTATATATTTCAACCCTTATGCGTTTAATTAATTGCGTTAGTTAGTTCTGATATTCTGTTCCAGTTGCGAAATACCGAAATACTTAGTGACCCCAATTTCTTAATGTATTTCATAGCATCGTACCTAGTTTTGTATTTGAATAGTAAACTTAAAAAATACCATATTTAACTTTTGAACCTCTGCACGCCTTTGGAGCCTCAATAAAATATTTGTTTATTTTTTCTAATGTAATTTTACTTTCCTCATGGTGACTGCAAAACTCGAAATTAAGTCTCCAAAATGTCATAAATTTTAAAGTTCTTTAAGAGTAATAAGAAAATTTGAAAATGTTATTATTATGTAATCTATTGAGAAGTCTTTTCTAATCCATGCAGTAGCTCTCTCCTTGGTTAAAATTAACTCTTTTCAAAGTAGCGTTTTACAGTATTGCCGAAGATAAAAACTTTTATTTAAACAAATTAATTTGCCTTTTACTCAATATGCATCGACGGCATATTGGTTGAGTATTCATTTGACCCATTGGACCACATATGCACAAAACCCGTGGGCTTGGAATGATCTCCTACAAGAGGGATAGTAGCAAGAAGCCTTCTCTGTCGTGATGTAAGAACCGGCGGGTGGGTTCTATTAAATGAGCCCGGAATAATTTTATAATGCGGTCTCAACTTTCCAGCAAAATGTTATTTTGACTTTTTTTCGAAACCTAGCTAAAGGAAATCCTCCTACCAACTAATAATTTTAAATTGAGTTTGATTAGTTCTTTTTGCAATGAAATTAAAGAACCTTGTTTTTAAACCAAATTGCTTGTTTCTGTCCCTGTCGAAATCGAACTGTCCGATTCCCAAGGGTCTTTCAAATAAATACGCAGTATGAAAAAGGCGGTGGGTTGTTTTCAAGTTTAACCATTTAATGTTATTTTATAACTTTTTTTCCACAACTATTCACAATTCCCATAGTTTTAAGTTATTTTTTCAGTATTTATTGATGTTTTCAGAAACATGACCATATTTTGCTAATAAATATTTGCGGAAATTCTTGTCTCATCTATTAAAATACCTAGGTTTAAATTGCCGTCCAATCAAAAAGGCAATGGGATTTGGTAAAATACGTCAAACATTTTTAACCTTTCGTTGGTGAATCGCAACAAGCCCATTAGCGCTAAAAACAATTGTAGATACTAAGGTCAGATAGCCGTTGACGAATTAAAATAGACAGCTCAGTGATTGATGTAAAACGAATAAATCTAACTACATTTGCCTTCATAATAACGGCAGATAATTACGCCTGTTGAAAACCAACTGGTTCTGATCCAAGGCATTCATATGACGAAGTAATCACTCAAATTTCACAGCCCCAAACACATCCCACATTTTTCCCAGAATCTCAGACTTTCTAATATTGACTAGTTGTGCTAAATTTGAATGGCGTGTTAATTTAAACCGCACAAAAGCAGAACAGGTTAAGAAGTTGAAACAAGAACCATGATAAAGTATGCGAAAAACACTGTCTAAAGAAAACAAAGTTGATAACGGATTCGAAATTTTCATTATGAAAATGAATCCGAATGCTAATCCGAATCAATACTTAGGTCTAAGGCAGCAAAGTCCTCCTTGCGATTAGCTAGCCTACTCTGCAGTCTGTCTCTGGCTCGGATTTATCAGTCGCAGGTTTCATGATAAGTTTTTCTAGGCCATTGTTTCCGATCCACCTTTTATCGAAAACATGTTCATTTTCATTGTCCCTAGGTTTTAATCTTCCGATCCCTGCCGGACAAGTAAATTTTTCTGAAGCTTCGCAGTTCAAGTATCTGCTTACAGCATGCAGGAATACGTCTATATGATTGTCCTGAAAAATGAGGCAGTTACGTGAATGTGGAAGTGCTTGTTGAAGGGTGAACAATGAGGGATCATGAAATATGGAGTGTCTCATTAAAAGTGCAGGTTGTGTTCATAACTCGTGTCATTAACTTGTCTTGGAACCAGAAGTCGGTAGATCGAATCTTAGAACCTTACCTAAGCTTAAAGTGATGAAATAACCTGAGAGCAAATGACTGTCAAGAAAATACATTTATAATTATAGGCACTTAATAGAAAGCTTGATATTGATGTGGTTGTTCATCAAGAGGCCAGAGGCCAGAGGTGGGCAGAGAGTTATTAAATTATATTCCTCTGCATGGCTCGGATTGCCGACATGTCATTTATCAGATCATTCTGAGCACTGAATGCCACGAGATGACGTATGCATTTCAATGTCTTTGGTTTTAAGAGCTACACGATCCCGGCAGTCTCGCCTTTGCCGTTCATAATAAAACCATCTTTTCTTCGTTTCCAATTCAAAAACATGGGCTTTAAGGGCTTTGGTTTGTGAAATTAGATGACCCTGCTATTCCTCTACTCACGCGCCAAATTAGAATAACTGTGTAGGTACGGTGGAGCTTTTCTGAGAGCCATTTCGAGAATGAGAGAGTTGCGGATCTTGATTGTTTAAATAATAAGGGTGACTGTAGGACTATGAAAGTTTAAATTTCGGATATTTGTACTCGTGGGAATTTTTAAGATTGGTTTTTAGTGAATTTCCCTCCAATGGCAGTACATCTCTTTGTTAGTAGTGGACATTCACATACAGTTAGCATTGATGGAATGTAGAATTTCCGCCCAAGACTGGCCGATCCTTTTAAGGATTCATCATGCTTTCTTGGAATCTATTGGTTCGAAAGAAACGTTTCAATTAGACATCTAGGTAGGCTTTTCATCGAAACCCGTATGGAGACGATTTTTCCAGGGTAACTTCTTGGGCAGGTTCTTCATGGGTGAAAGCTATGAGCGAAAATAGCCCTAAGATGAACATCTCACCGTCCTACACAGCACTATTGTAGAAAGGCCATACCACAGGAGTGACCTTACAAGTAGTTCAGTAATATTATGTGCTATGCAATTAAGAAGAAATTTTGCTTGCCGATGAAAAATCCCATTCATTTTACTAACAAAGCTGCAATGACTACCCTGACCTGACATAAATAATTTCAGTAATACAGTCCACAAATAGCCCTCGAACATATCTAAAAGGATTTGAATGCAATAGAGTTAAAACATTAGGTCAGTTGGTGCGTCGCAATCAAACAACTAGGAATCCCCTGTTGACTAAGTCGACACCTTACTGCCCCAGTTCTCTACTACGGATTTTCTAACGAATGAAAAAAAATACTGCAGTCTGGTGCCACATTTTACATGACTGTTCATTCAGTAAAAATTAGACCAGACGAAAAAAGTAGGTCAGTTACAAAATATCAATCAGTAAGACTAGTGCCTATGGAGCTCTATTGGTACAACCAATGGAATCAGATAATTTGAAAATGGTTTGAGCTCACTTATCAGGTAAAGGAAGATAGCTTAGCAGCTTCACTTTCAAAGCTTTAGTGAAATTTTGGTCTTCGCATGTGGCAACTTAAATGGTGTGCGCTTAGCGAATCGGATGACCATCCACATAACTCAAAGGCTTTTGTACAAAAGTTCCTCAACCTCCTCGTGGTGACCACCGATAACCCCAGGGGCAACTCTGGGGGCTAATGAGAGGGGCGGCCGGATGGGACTAATCACCCTCCGGACGTATATAATTAGATTATGCCAGCAAAAGTACAACTCTTACAGCTTGGTAAAGGAGGCACGACGTAAATAACCGGAGTTGTGGTCTCAAACTTGAGCATGGAATGCACCTGCAAGTAGCTTCGAATGGAATCTCCACCAGAATGTTGATTTCTGGAGGAGGTTTGAAGGCGGACGACTTCGGACAGGGTGGCTGGACGAGGCTGAACTGCTACCTGTACGACGAAGCCATGCCAGAGAAGAGACCAGACAAACGAAGACGTCAACGAACGTTTTTACTGTTCTGTCTTAACTGTTGTGCTTAGTTGCTATAAAAGCTATTTGTACTTCTGTTGTACCCCCAATCAGCCCTTGGGACGTGTCTTAATTGGTGGGGAGAAAGTATAAAAATAACTAATTATGATTTTGCTATCAGCATGCTTAGAGAGACGAGAGACCTGTCCACTACACAAGAATGGAGCTGAAAGATACCTTTTTCATGCTGACCGATTCCCTAACATTGGCTCGGATGTTCGTTTTCTAAATGTAAACTACTCATGATTATCTGGAGGGATTATTTCAATCCATTATAGGGGAACAACCATTGCATTGACTCCATCGACTAAAGCCCGAATTTCTTCAAGGCTCCTCCTTTTGAATGCTACCGAGGTCATTCTTTTTCAGGATATAGCTCCTAGCCACATCTGTTATTTGCATTTGCATTTGATGTTGGTGACCTCTGTTGTCAACGCACCTTCGATTGTGGAAGTATGCATCTGATTTGTAAGTTTTTGAATAAAGAACTGAATGAATTCATACATTGGTATTAATTTTTGATTCGCAGAGGGATAGACTGCTGTTGTAGCAGAAATTGCAGCCTGATGGGCTGCCTTCAGAACGATCTTACGTTTTTACATTATTTGAAACTGTCAAATTCTTTTTAATGACCAATTCCGCAAGGCAGTCTGCAGCTTAAGATACTAAATCGCTAATTCGCTTTTCCAGAGTTCTTTGGCGTCGGCGTCGGTGATAGATACAAAGATTGGCTCTTCAAAGTCCCGCGCCGCGCACTGACTTGGGGTAATGTGAGTGAAGTCACTCACGTGATAAAATGAGTGGGAGGTAGTGCCAAGACCTTTCGACTTTCAATCTACAGGCTATTGAAGTAGAAGCCATTAAGATTTTCTGAATGCAGTTAAATCAGTCTGTGATCTTTTCTGCCTACCCATGTATGCATGCTGGTCGACTGCATAGCAACGTCAATACTGAGTCGAACGTTATTGCTATCATTGACACAATGCTCTGTTCTCTCCAGAGCCCCTGCCAAAGTCATGTTAATACCAACTATCTCCGTTTGAGACCTCCTTGTAATTCTCAAGATAAATTCTGTTTGAAAAAGAGGTCCATTGGTCAATGGATCTGTACCTTAAGATGCGCAAAGATGGATTCTTCCTGAGAGTTTGTTTGACAGATTGGGCGTTTCCCTACTTTGCGGAGATGGGGTGATCGGTTTCCTTGGAAATGATTTTTGCACTCTTGAGGACTGAGTAAAACCTTAGGTGAGAAAGATAATGACAATGAGAAGTCTCAGCATTCGTCATCCGTGTTCTGCATCATTCACAGACATGTCATTGCACTACACTTTAGATAGCAGACTATTCAAGCATACGCTCGCTCTAATTATGATTTACTTGTCCTGTTGACAATTACTGGCATAAATGCAACAACCCATTTGATCAGATTGTGCAGTGACGCTTCACTGCGATCTCGGATTAAAGCATTTTTCACTACGAATGCTGAAAATTCAACTTAAAATGTAATATGAATTAGTTTTGCCCTCCTGATATTATCGTTAGGATTAGAAAATGGCAATACCATAAAAGCGATTCCTTAGCTGCCATTCAACGTTAGACAAATAGCCAGCAAAACTACTTAGTCAAATGCAGCAGATTACAATAAGCAGACCATTCAGGAATCGCGCCCAACATTCAAAACTTGGGAATAAAACTTATTAACAAATGAGCACTTCGCCTTCAGATAGTAAATTGAGCTCTAGTTGCATCCCCTTTTTATTATTAGAACAATTTGTGAAGCATTTCAGACATCTCCGTCTAAGTTCGTCTCGTCATTTTCGAGTGCGCCGAGTTATAGAATGCTGAAGGTAGATGCTATTCTTGCAATTTCTCAGTAAAGCTGTTATATTTGGTTTACTAGTAAGAATTTGTTTCTGACTATCCCAAATTTACTAGTCTCTAAAGTCTTCCCATAGCTGCCTCACTCACAGCATTTTTCTTGAGGTATATTTCGTAGTTTTCGCCATTTTCATGTTCTAGCATCTTCAAGTTTTATCGCTGGTGGTCAGAGGACTCTAGTGGTTAATTAATTATCATGTATTTCAATCTCGGTGGTATGTGGGTACAGCAACTGTCGTTATCTTTTGCGAAATCGATGGTCTTCTGGCACTATTCGGAGTAGTACTTCGCATTAATCAACGCTTCTGCTTCCAGTTCTTGCAAACAGTCCTGACTATCGAGAGCCTCGAACAGTTAAAAACTTGTGCCAGAACACAAAATAAGACCATGTCACAGACACAAACCACTACGAGAAATGGAGAGGTCCATCCTATCTCACCTACTATACCTAGAAGTCCTAAGGCATGTGAGAAGGTCTGTTTAAAGATAAGTTAAAAATGAGTTAATTGCATAATTACAAGCATCTTAAAAATTTGGGAATGTTTACGTATCACACAGTTTCGACGTTCTAGAAGTTTGTAAATTGGGCCTTACATTTTTCTGTTGTTTGCAACGAACTGAATCCTCTTTTCCACTTTTCTTCGATAAATTTGTAAGAATCCTCGTAATATGGCAAACAGAAATCTTATTTTGTAAAATGAGTTGACATAAAATCGGTGGTGAAATTATTGTACTGGTCTTAAGCTGATCTTGAACTAATTTTAGACAAATATTTTATGCTAAATTTTTCAAAGGAGGTAATATAAAATTGTGGCATTTAAGTGATAAAAGATTCTAAGAGTTTTTAATGGGCCGTTCAAAGAGGACTGATAAAAGAAGATTATCGAAAGAAGCCCAAAATTCATCTTGTCGGGCTTCCAATTGTCAAAGTTAATATCTCGAATTGTCTAATTATTGAAACGACAAACCGATTTGTTTTAAGCACCTGAAGAATAGAAATTACTGAATGAGGGTCCGAGCCTAGCGAGATGATTCTGCGAACATAGCAGACACGCTTCTTCCACACTCCAGGGTAAATCTGACATTCACGTTTGAGTTAAGATCTGACTATCTGGTTGATCAAAGACGACTTCAGGTGAGTGGGCGTTCGACCCGATAGATGACTAAAGACCTAGATAATAGGGAGATGATCGTCTAGAAAGGTGAAAAAGAATGAGACAGACTTGGTGATAGTTGGTATTCTCTCTGTTTCGCATTAATTGTATTGTATAGTAGATAGGATTTTCTTTTCATCGCCAAGGGAGAAGGGACACTTTGAAAATGTATCTGGAGAGAAACCTAAAAAACCATATTAATTTAAATATATTGGAGATGCAGAAGTCCTAATGATAGCGAAGCAGTGGTTGTGAGTACCAATAAAAGCCCAATTTTTTGAAGAATTAGATTTGCTTCTGCTTTGAAATTTGTTTCCGTTATAAAATCCAAACTTAGCTCATAATGCGTGCTTCTACCGACAAAAGGGTTTGCCTTTTGAATCCATAACGAGTACTTTTCACTCTGCCTGTGGTATATGAAAATCTGGAAGTGAGAACGGCAGGTCAGATTGATCTATTAATCTAGAGTGGAGTCAGCAGGCTTTTAAAACCGCCGCCTCCAAGGTTGATCTCAGCTTTGCACCCTGCTTTATTTAGGCGAGGAATAAATCTACCTAGGCACTGGAGATCTGGCAGCAAATGTAATTGCAGAGCAGTTTGGCCTTTATTATTTTATTGAAGTGAGCATAATATGGTGGGAAAATCAGAAGATGAGTCTAAAAGGGATCACAGTCTTAACCACTGTGTGCGTTTAAGGTACAAATATATGAATGGAATATGAGCCTCAAAACCTTCCATTCATAGATAGAAGGTCAGACGCCACTACAGAGAATCCGAGTTAAATCAGTTTTGTCGTATCTTCCCTTGTCAGAATTGCGTTCATTCCGCTATTGTCGAAGTTACCTTGCTTGTGCGGTATCTGGAATTAAAGTTCGTACTCCAGTAAAATTGGTGGAAAACTAGTTGCCAATCTAATGCAACCTTAACTTATCTCAGATTAAAAATAAGTTGCTGACAATTTTTCACGTACAACGACTTTTTTGAGAAAAAGTTCACTGTCGTGTCCATTTCTGCGGCAAGAAAAGTTAAGTACCAAGAAACAATTACTCCTGTAAGAATTTTATTGTCACTACACGAAATCCCCTAGGCAGTAGGGCAGCGCGATGCAGAATTTGCATTATAAGAATGTTTAATTGTGTAGGTTAGTCATTTGTGGAGAAATCGGAATGTCGTCGAGATAGTATTCTTGATTATCCTAGGCGCAATCAACCCTGGTCCTTTTGCAGCACTATAGGGTAAATTCAAACTTGACAGTCCATCAGGCACTTCCGTTAACTAAACTGGTCTTCCATATCGTCAAAATCACTTAATTACCTCTCTGAAAGAGGAAAACATTCTCAGTTTTAGGTCCTTTGGGGGGAGAGTTTGAGGGCAAGCTGATCCCATTGGATATCAAAAGAGAATCTGATGTCCAAAATGGATGTTCATAAACCATGTATTACCGGATCTTCGAGTGGCTATGAATACTTTTCTGGATTTAACTATCGAATCGTTTAAAATCTCTAATGTTCTTCAATTCCCAATCAAAATTTTACATTTTTGCCTTTTTGGATTTCTCAAATGGAGAATTGCGGCTAACTGATTCACTCTCATTTCTTCAGTCATATTGCAAAAGCTTTTAAGCTATGAATGACCGCACATGTTTGCACTACTCACCCCACTAAAGTGGGATATACAACAGCGCAAGTTATATCTAACTGTATTACGTCTCAGTCGGACTGAGCAACTTTCGCTCATTTTTGAACTGCGTTCTGCGTGAGAATAAGCAGACTAATCTAGGAGTGCAGATGTGCTACTGGTGTGAAAGCAGTACAAATATTCTGCTGATGCTCTCCTATCTCTTAATGCAACCAATTAATGGGCCGCAATTGAACTTCAGGAACATCAAGCGCAGCACTAGTGTTTGACACTGGGATTGTTGTGGCATATGCATTTGATTGATCATGTGTTGCGAGATTGAACCCCAGTAAAAATTATGGCAAACTTTACTGACCAGGGTAATATTTGGAATGCACTTTCCTTCAATGGCGATTGGGATTCCTTTGATTATTATCTCATTCTAATTGTAGAAATCGCTTCTAGGATTGGGAGTAAGTCGTTGCTCTAATGGGAAATCATCCATCTAGGTGGCTCATGGTGATTCTTTATCTGCATTACAGGAACAAATATTTTACTTGTGACACAAATTTCAGTATTTCGAAAATGTAACTTATTTCCTGAGCAGATTAATACTTCTTCTATTCCTGACCAAATGAGACAGTTTTAAAATAAAGATTATTTGAAACAAGACTTTTCTTTTCGTTTTTCTCTCCCTTCACCAGTTGCGTAAGTGCTTTTATAAGACAGACCAGAGAGTATGACTTCAGAGAAATGGTATCGCTAATTTGAAACGCGTTTGTTTAGAGTCAGTGGCATGTATTTGATGGAAGATTTTCTCATACGTTGGTAGAGAAAATGGTAAGTGGTAATAGACACTTTATGGCTCAATCAACCAATTAACCGGCTCGTCATCCCCACCAATCTATTTAGGGACTAATCTTCTTCCTCGATTGATAACCTCATCAACCAACGATCCCTTTTCAGCTCGTGAACCAATCCTCCTTTAACCCGAGACTTCGATTTCGCCTCTCCTGATAGGAGAGAAACCAAGTGTTGCACATTAACGGTATCCAGGCTGGCCATGTCTAACAAATCGTTCCTTTTAATAGGCAGAAGAGACTAGATGTCCTTTTTAAAGCTACTCAGAACTCTTGTTGACCACCAATCTTCATTCAGGAAGAAGACTAACTGTATAACAGCATGACTAAAAGAAAGTTTGGGTCTGAACTGCTTCAAAATCGAAATCATAACTGGGCGATTTCTAAACGTGGTTGACGTGACTGAAGTAGTGCCACTCAGCCAAGATGTCAAGAAAGAGATGAAAGTGGAGATAAAAGCATTTGTTACTAGTTACACTAATTGAGTAATCGGGTAGGGAGGTTTAAATATAGGGAGGTCAGTCAATAGTTAATGGGACCAGTGCAATATTGTCTACGTAAAGACTTTATTTAAAAGGATGCACGAAATACACTGATATCACATCAAGAATTCTCTAATAGAGATAGCAGATTTAAGAAACTTGAGAAACTTCGGTAGACCTCTAACTTGAATATAGGGGTTAAGCTTTCCGCTTTCAACCATGCAGACTCATTCAACTATAACACTGCTTGAAGTTCGCCGCCTTTAACATAGGTATTTTTTATGTACATTACATGATTCCATTAAATTTTGCTAGCAGTACTTCTCGATAACACTGTAGACCTTGGAACACCATGAAGCATTCCTTATTTCGCAGGACAGGGAGTGGTTAAATATTTACTCAAATTTACTCATTGTTCGTAACCCTATCACAGACGCAGATGCCTAACTTTCGTATTTTTAAAGCGTCCATCGTGTACGAGGGCTAAGTTCCGGCTAAAATGGGTGCGTAGTGTAGCGATTAATCTGAAAGCTTGCTTTCAATTCAATCTACTCGGAAATAGAAAAAAATATCTAGTCATTTTTTACTCTAAGCCTGCTCATGGTGACTATCGGTAACCTCAAAGGCAACTCTGGAGACTTATGAGAGGGGCGACCGGGTAGGACTAATCGCCCACTAGATGTAAGAGCTAAAATTAGATTATGCCAGCAGAAGTACCACTTCGTACAGCCTGATAAACAAGGTACCACGTAAATACCTGGTATCATGGTCTCAAACTGGACTGAGGAAAGTGTGCATGTAGCAATGAATGGAATCTCCGTCAGAAAGTTGAAAAGACTCCTGGAAGAGGTATGAAGATTGTCTGCCCTTGACAATGTCGAGGATAGACGAGGACGAGGTGCCACTACGAAGTTGAACTGCTACCTGTACTATGAAACCATGCCAGAGAACCAAAGACGTCAATAAACGCTTTTACTATGTTCTCTGTGTGTCACTTGTTGAAAAAGCTATTTGTACTTCTGTTGCACCCCCAAATAAGCATTTGAAACTTGCCCAAATGGGTGGGGAGGAAGATTCGACTTTTTGCCAATATTTGTCGCTAGTCCAGAATCGGATTCAAAAGGGGTCATTCAGTCTCTACTAGTTTGACCTACTAATATTACTGATAGATCAGTAGGTTAGATTTCAAACGCATCTAGGTTTAAATGTGGTCGGGGGGGGGGGGGGAGGGATGGGAGGCTTATAATTCTTGCGAGAGTTGAAATTTTGCTTGAAACAATTTAATTCCGCTTGGTTAAATCAAATTGTGTGGTCGTTTTCGAATGTTCTCGTTAAATATTTAAAGAGTAGTTTTGATATCCAGATTATGAGAGATTGATCCGAGTTCAGGTCGATAGGAAAACAGTCCGTAGATGGTAAGGCTCAACTACTGGAAACGCTCTCTAAAGTCCGATGGGATCTAGTTAATGTTCACGTTTATTTAATAGAACAAGGTCGAGCAGTTGAGCTCACCAAGCAAATACGATACTTGAGCGATGTGGTTTTTTCTCTGTAAACAAGGAACAAAACTGGCCCAAACAATTAAATAATCCAGAAGCAGAATGACAGATACAGCACTGAGTCTTTCTCTTTTGTTAGATCAGTAAAGTCTCAGCCATTCGTAACTTCAAATTTCGATAGTTTAGTGCACTTATATTATTTTCCAACCTGGAAATCGAATGAGTTGAGTAATTGATGGTTTGAATTGAACTAACTCATTGTGTTTCGTTTTCTTAAATACTCAGCCCATTTTAATTGCAAATCTTTTATTTGAAATTGACATGGGTTCTTCAGCAAGCTGATTGCCCATATCGGTACTTACCAGCACAATGCATCACTTTGCGTCAGTTCCTTTAATGTGCCAGTGGTATCCTGTGACTATAAACTAATGTATGTGAATTAAGTGAAGTGATCTACTATGCGGGCAAGTGATCCCCATTTCGGCAAATAACTAAAGCGAGTTAATCTGATTGTCACTCTATATGAATGTTTAGTAACTGGAATATCAGAGTTGATCAGTCTGTGTGCGTCCGTCCGATGACTGCATGGGAATCGATGGACTTCGAATTCGTGTGGTCAGATGCGTATTACAAGTTGCTGCTTGCTGTAGCCCTTGTAATAAATTTCTCCACAGTCGAAATCTAAATTCTGCTCAAATAATATAGCTTCCCAGTTTTGAGGATTTTGAGAGATCCTCGTTAATTCGGTAGAGAATTTTTGGAATGATGACTGTGATCTATTCGTGTGCGAAGATCATTAGGATTGCTACTCATGCAGGCGTGAAGTGTGTGACAATGACGCAAGGGAATAGCAAATATAGTACATATATGTGTACTTAGAACTTAAATAAAATCAGTAGTTTAGTGTGTGGAGATGAAGTGAAGTCTGCAAAGTGTGGCACTGCCTATCATAACTGTGCTTCATTTCAGAGCTGACAGTATCTGATTTTACTCGTGTTTATATGATAGATTTGGATTTCAATCCCCGTAAATCACAAATAAATATTAATAAACTGTACGTTTTATCATTTGTCAATGCAGCGTAGAGGCTTCAAGATCTAAATTATGTGTATAACTGAAGAAAGTCGATTGAACTCAAAACAAGCTGAAATAAGCAAACTTAAATAAACCACCTCGCAATAATAGCTTTTTCGACTCATCAAAGAAACAATTAACCTGTAAATCTGCAATCTGCTTGAAAAATCAACTATAGAGATATAAATCAAATTTTGCTCTTCGAAAAGTCTATTTGGTTGTAGAGGTATGCCTTGAAAGGTACACACATAACCTGCGCTTTGATGAATAACCTTTATCTAAAGATAAGCACGTATTATACGGGTTTCGCCAGGCAATAAAATAACTTCTTCATTGATGAAAGAGTCCCATACTTCCCCAATCAAGAGCAGAATAGGTAGAGAAAAAGGTCATTTTAGAGAAATGTATTGAAGAGAGGGATTATCATTTTGAATGCGGGTCTCTACCTTCACTGCCACCTCAGCAACTTCCCTAAGCTCCACTTTCAAACAGTCCTATTCTCGGACAGTGTCTACATCAATATACAACCAAACGTTTATCTAAAAAATAGTTAAGGAGACTAGCTCGTTCCTCACTGCCGCCGATGATCAGATTAACTGATTGTTATTGCACTTAAAATCCCTACTACAACCCTCGTCAACCGCTAGCTCCTAGTGAAGGTTGATCTCAAAGGACAAACATCATAACCATCGCTGCCGCAAATTCGGTCGGTAACACATTCAGTTTGATTTTCAAAATCTATAGAAATGGCTACAGAATCAAGTCTCTTCTATATTATTTTATCAGTTTCCCATTCTTGAAATGTTTTCATTGTACTTATTAACCTACAAAGAGTAAAGGTAGGTTGAATCGGTGCGTGTTTGTAAGGCAAATGGTCAGATACTAATTTGAAAATGAAGCGTCTAGTGAAGGTTCGAGAACTTGGCGCATGCTGACTCCCTAAATCACGCCTGGAATTATTGAAGTTTGTCCACAAGTATTTTGAATTTTCACGAATCGCTGGAGCCTTTTAGAAAAGGTAATTTTTTGGTAGTGACACTGCATCGTTGGTGCTATTTCATTTCATATCGACGATTCAAAATCTAGTCTGTGCTCTGGCCCCACTCATGCTTTAGTTGCCTTTTTCCAGACAAACTATTCCTTCTTCAATATGGTTGATGAGCTCAGTTTGGCTTATTTCGCCTTTTATAAATATATAATGTATGCACACACGTTCTGGGCACTTTGTTTGTTTACAAATGTTGTTTCAATGTTGTAAAATGACTTATGATGCCCAAGGAAATCTCATAATGCTTTTCTTGTTGATTGTGCATGCGGATTCTTCATTGATTCAAGTCATTTGGATTGCGCTTAGTTCATTCCAAGTAAATAAGACTTGAAGAATTAATTGAAAATTGAAAGATGTACAGGGTTTTTCTGAAAGCAGAACAATAGAAACAAAATAACAGCCAAATTAAACCCAGTTGAAAAGCAATCAGTTTTCAATCTTCGACTTGAAAGAATAGATAACGCATTTTATAGACGTCAATTTAGCCAGATTTGATTTTTATAATCTGAAATTATTACCCTGAGAGTTTTTTTCATGTTAGCAGCCATTCTGCTCATCGTCTTATGGGCAGCAAAGACTCTGGACATCCATTATAGGTTGGCTTATCAGGAATGGCTGGTACAAGCCATTACTTAGAAGTAAATTGGCCTCGGCATCTCCACCCAGGTACGATAACAATCTTCATTTCCATCATTCGTGACCATTCTGGTCCAGCCATTCGTGCAAGGCTTAACGAACATTTGAGTGTCCAGACTTTAAACCGTTTCACACTATAAATTTTGTTATGAAGTTCCCTATTTCATAAGCGCAATATACCAGATTCGTCCTTCGAATTGAGTTAGAAGCTGGGGATTTATGGGATCAACGCCCTTCAGGGTAGTGCTATCCATTTTTAGCCCATAATCGATTCTTTTTTATAAAAAAAAATTGAAAATAATTTTTGCAAGCTTATTTTTTCCGTCAATTCTGCTCGAACCATGAATAGTTCTTTGTAGCACAATATTAGATTTGATTTGATTGAACTACTAAATTAAATAGGATCGAGAAGATCCTTTTGATCATACAGTTGTTGGGCGATTCATTGAAATACATTTACACCATTCATATTCATTCTTTACTATCGGTCCTGAAAAAAAAGTTTTCACTGGTTTCGCGATGCTATTTGTACCCTAACTATGAACCCATCGTGCTTCCAAGTGTTGTGGTTGCTTCCTTGGGCGTTTGAGTTGATCGGTCATGGGTGACACATGCAATCCCCGATTACGGCGGTTCCGTATCTTTTGACTGTGAAATTGTAAGTGCCATTGGCTGCAGTGCGTTAAATGGCTTTACGTCCCATCGACTATTGTCTTCAAGTTAAAAAAAAAATTGTTTAAAGTATTGGCTATGGACTATGGACTAAAAGTAATTCTGGTGACATAAAGATAACTCTGATAATCACTTCACCAAATTTTTAAGCAGAAACTCAAAATAAATTGGAATTCTCTTCAAAAAATATGTTTCTTAATATTTGCGTTCCAAGTTTTCTCTATAACTAATTCATAAACCATTTAAAATATTTAGAAATAAAGAAACAATTTTGCAACGACTAACAAGTTGAGCAAGTTCAACCTTCCTCTAACCCCTATTTCGCAGGTTCAACTGGATAAAGAACTCAATAGGATGATAGGTTGATTGTGAAGATTTCTCAAATTTTGCTATTCTGATGTTGTTTTAAGCTAGATGACAGACTATTGGTGCTAAGATTGCAGAGAGGGAATAATTTTCTATTGAAAAAGGATATTGGCCGCAAGTCAAGGATTGAAGACGCTTGGGCGTGAAAGTCAATAGAGAAGGAATGAAAAAAACCTTGGAAGGAAGGGCCTCGAAAAAAAGTTGATGAGATAAAATCCAGCAGAGATCGTACGAATCACAAAATTGGTATGCTTAAATTATTATGAGTAGAAGCATTGCCAAGGCCATATGCGTGAATGTTTGTGATTGAAGCAGTGGCACTCCTAGCAACCATATTATTACCAAATCACCGTGTATACGATTAAGACGGCTAATTTTAGATGTGAATTGTAAGGGTTTTGCCTCATCACTTCCACCTGCTTGTACAAAGATTTTAGTTATTTAATGATCTTCTACTTTAAAATAATTCTTTCTAAGTTTGTAACTAAATTTCAAAAGATAAAAATAATTGCTTTGTGTCCAATAAGGCGTAGGGGTATTAATTCAAACTCAGAAATGTTGCAGAAAAAAACAATCCTTGACTGTTTCGTGTTGCCGCCACCTAAAGACAGAGTAGACGCTAATGGTCCTCTCTGAACAGTAGATATGGGCTTAGAGTCACGGACAGAGTATCCATACTCTCAACCTCCTCGTGGTTACCACCGGTAACCCTAGGGGCAACTGTGGGGACTAATGAGAGGGGCGGCCGGATGGGACTAATCACCCTCCGGACGTATATAATTAGATTATGTCAGCAGAAGTACAACTTCTTGCAGCTTGACAAAGGAGGCACGACGTAAACAACCGGATTCATGGTCTCAAACTGGACTATGGAATGCATGTGCATGTAGCAATGAAGGGCATCTCCGCCAGAATGTTGAAATATTTCTAGGGGAGATATGAAGATCGACGAATTCGGACGAGGTGGCTCGACGAAGCTGAACTGCTACCTGTACGACGAAGCCATGCCAGAGAAGAGATTAGACAAACGAAGACGTCAACAAACTTTTTTAATGTGTTCTGTGTTAACTGTTGTGCTTAATTGCTATAAAAGCTATTTGTACTTCTGTTGTATCCCCAATAAGTCTGTGGGACTTGCCCTAATAGGGGGGAGAAAACAAAAAATGAAAAAAAATCCCACTTTGAAGGATTCTCGAAACTGGTTAGAATTAGGTCCATTAGTCCGAAAAAATAAGGGAGCAACATTAGTAACTGTCAAATCTGAAGAGGCGATAAGGATTAGTGTCAACTTTTGACGTTTTTACCTCTTGATAATAGCTTTTAAACGTTAGTAAGTTTCTTTCAAATTTAAATTTGATGAAATTGAAACACAAAATGTTTTTTTTAAATACCGCCTGAACATATTTCTTTGATATTCAATCATCTAGACAGTGCGCATTTGGCAACGTATGTCCATCCATCTCTAGACTCGATATTCTTGCTAAAGTTCGAGTTTTTATGAGGAGGATGAACTTTTCGGTAGCCTTAGAAAAGGAAGGTTAACTTTTGAATTCATACATCTCGGTGGTAAACCCAAGGTTTTTGCGTCAGAAGTCTTCGCCAAGAAAAGTTGGATGTGCTTCCCATCTTCCTTAGATAACGAATTAATTGCTACTGAGGGTAAACATTGTTTCAAAAAATTTCTGTTTTTTTGCACAGTCTTAGTGATTGCGAGACTGGAAAAATGGACCTCAGTAGACCAACTGCAGGTAGATCATCTTCTTCGACTCCGTATAAGCCTGTTTCCACCAAATTACTATTGATCAAACTCGTTTTCAAATAAGGTGCAAGTCAACCAACAATGAATAGACTTTAGTTTAAGGAAGTTCATGCATTTGGAAGGCCTGATTTGATTTTGCTTCCACACCTATCCATTGTTGTAATGCAGACGACCAGACAATGAAACAAGGGAGCAGACAATACAATTACCTTGTATTGGCTCAGTCTTATTGCATACTTGCAATGGCCTTTTAGTGCCGTTTGATTACTGACGAATCTGGATCGACTGGACACGGGTACACCAATCATCCTAGTAAAGCGACAAAAGGACTAGTTCCGACTGCAGTCCGCACAAGGATGCATCATACACTCGATCAATGTGGCCATAGTGAATTATGAGCATGGACCGTGGATCTACGGATGCGCCGCCGTTTGGCAACAGTGCATGCAATCGAGAAAGCTTCTTCATGCTCCATGTACCAATAATGTCCATTGTTTGCAAGACTAGAAGCGTCATAAATAAGACAAAATAAAGCGTGCTTTGTAAGTGAATTTTCAGTGGCACTTTTAATACGAATGTTTGGGCAAAATTTTCAAAAAAATTAATAACTGATTATTCGCCAAATACTTCCTTATTATATTTATTTTCTTATCTGCTTCCATGTCTCTTAATGATGACCATTTCTCTTGCTGCTTACCTAATAAAGATTACAAAAACGGAAAGTGAAACAAGCCGTTCGTGGAATCAGGTATTAGCAACATCGATTCTGGATCAGTGTTGCCCCCGACTTGGCCAGATCAGCTTCCCACTTTTAGGAGGTCCTATTTAGTTACTTTCACCAAGCTGACCAACATGAATTTCGGTATGATTGATTAATCCTGTCATCAGAGGAGGGTTCCAGCATCAGATCTACCCATCGCAACGGCAGAAATGGCATCTTGGTGTTGGGTTTGAACCTTAACACAATTTATTATGTTTCACCTGTGCAGAGAGAACCAAGATGCTTATTTTACTAAGAGAATATACTCTTCAACAAAAAATCTAAAGTTCCTTATAAAGATTGTAAGACTCGGACAGATTCGTTCAGTTACGCCACTTATTTTGATACGTCGCCTGCTTATTTTGACAATGCCCATCTATTATGGCGTAAATGTACTCACCGCGTCGTTTGAACACACGTAACGTCATTTTGGTATGTGGTTTAAGCGATTCCGTCTCCTGTTGGCCTAGTCTTGGCTACCAGCCGTTATGCGTTTGGGCCCCTGTTCGCAATTGCATATTTTAGCTTTTGGTGCACATCCCATTGATATTCAAAACGGCGCCCGAACTAAGCTTTCCTCTGAAATTTTGATATCAACGGATTAACTTCTTAGAAGCAATGCAAAACTTGTCTTTCTGTTAGTAATGACCACTTACTGTATACCAACATTTCACGATATTTTTGGTCCGCCATCCACGATTCTTCGCTGTTTGACGTTAATCAACCGCACCGAAACCGATACAGATGAAAAACTAGACGCCTATATGTGCGCTTTTTCGCGTTGACTGTCTTTTCGGACGAGAACCTAACAATTGTTGCTTTTGCAGAAGCAATCCATTTTAGATTTATGGGTAAAAATTCCAAGAGTTGAAAATTTTGTCTTAACCAAAGTACATATTTTTTACTGTTTGTCGAAAGTCCCCAAAACTCGTGCCTTCTACCTATTTGTTCGTATCATCACGGCACAAAATGGACGTATTTTGTAACTGGAATGACTAAAAGACTGCCGAAGGGATACCAATCACGTACTTTTTAATACATTACTAATATGAGGGTGTTGCATCATTAACCAGAGCCTAGAAGTGAAAGGGCGACTCACTCCTGCATTGAGACGGACCTACTTGTGTAAACGCTTAAATACTCATTCACAATCTATCAATGATTTAGCCACAAACTCCGTTAAATAGGTTGTGTTTGCACTATTTTTGACTTTACTCTCGGTAACAACACCATATCTGCAACTGCACTGTTGGGTCCATACCCCTTTCTGTTGATAACAGAAACAGCAGATTTCGAAGACCTATATTTGAAAGGCATTCGCAACTGAAAGGCGATTAGAAAATAGGAACGTTGGCCTAATTGTCGTGTTAAATTATTTCATTCCAATTTTTCCCTTTGGCTTATAATTTTTAATGTATGCAATTGAATGGCTCCCAGCTTGAAACTCGTTATCTACCTCAAAAGCCTAATATATAAGAACAATGTCCCCGTTACCTATCATAGGAAGTAGAAGGTATCCTTGCACATCACCGAATAAAAATCTGTAGTTTTGCTTGCCCTTTGTGACCGGTATGAGTGGACATTTCGAAGTCTGGGTACTTACCTTGTGGATTTCAAGGCCGCAAACTCTCCCATTAATTACCCCATCACCCATTTGTTCCTCCATCGCATCTGATAGATTATATAGTACCCGAGCTAAACTACCTAGCTTTTTTTTTTCTTCCGCATTGTATGTGTCATTTCTCATTATCAATAAAATCAGCAAGCACTCAAGCTTAGTTAGAAACGCTCTTCGCAGAAGGCCAGTTTCTTTGAACCACAGAGGTCCAGTTCTTGACGCTTGGCGCTTTAATCCTAGACTAACAAATTGCGCTAAACACACTGTTACATGGGGCAATTTCATCAACAATTTCAGACTTAAGCTCAAATCAGTCAGTATTTATCCTTTCTATAGATTGGTTTAGAGACTAAAGGTAAAGTTTGACTTGGCCATATTTTTAATCAAGAGAACGATGCCACCCAACCTCTAATTGATGGAATACCATGATAAAAACCAGAAAAAAGAACAGAGCGCGGTTCACAATGAAGGCAGCGTTTTAGTAAGCTGACGACCACGCCAGCAAGATGCATGACCTCCTATGAGAAATGCATTCGTCTATTTATAGCCTTGCCATTAAAATTCGGCAGTTCTATTTTGCGCCTGAGAATTTCTCGAAAATTCAAATGATAGTGTCTAGCAGCAGATTGTCAAAAAGGCAATACTTCGGCCTTCAATGATCCAAGATATTTGTTCACTTGAAAGGCAGCTTCGGGTACCACTAAACCTGTTACAGTTTAATGCTAAAATCATAATTTTTACTCTCCTTCTGCGAAATTGGTTTAGGAATGCAAGGGTGATAATCGTCTTTGAAACAAAGAGGTTTGATTATAACACTGCAGTCCAAGCCTCTGTAGACAGAGTTGAAATATTTAGTATAAAAGCGAAAGAAAGCTGGCAAATTAGGATTGGAAGCTTGGATGCAGTTTTGCGTTGTAGTTATTCCTTTTTTCCCTTCGGACCATTGTTTCTTCTGTTTGGCGATCAACGCCCACCTATTTGGATGGTTTTTGGCATCGCCATTGTTTCAGGCGATCATGAGGACTCTTGGCCACTAGATTCCTTTTCTCTGTCAATCACTTCTCAGATGTTTATTAGTCACCTTATATGTTACACGTTTGAATTCTTAATAGTCGGTTTGTTCAGTAAAAAAGAAAATTGTGGCAGTTGAATTGTCCCGTCGTTGGTGCACATTTAATCAAAGGTGAGATCTTTTAATGAATAATGGATGTAATTTACGCACTTGATGTAAAATTTACATTGTTAAATGGATGTCAAATGATTGGTAGTGGGTATGAAATGGAAATTGAGTCCAGTGTTGTGATTAACCCTCAGAACTAGTGGTACTTGTTTTGTGCTCTCCGAATGGTTAAGGTCGCGTAAAGCTCGGTTGGTACAAACTCCGAATTTTAGCAACCGAATTCATTATACTTCTTATGCTTGGCAATCACACTCTCAACCTCCTCGTGGTAATCACCGCTAACTCCAGGGGCAACTCTAGGGAGGGGCGGCCAGATAAGTGTAATCACCCACTAGACGTATAACTATGGATTATGCCAGCAGAAGTACCACTTTGTACAGCCTGGACTGTGGAAAGTGTGTGTATGTAGTATTGATTGGAATCTCCGCCAGAAATTCGGAAAGACTTCTGGAAGAAGTTTGAAGATTGTTTGCTCTTAACAATGCCGAGGACGGACGAGGTACCACTACGATGTTGAACTGCTACCTGTACTATGGAACCATGCCAGAGAAGCGACTAGAGAACCTAAGACGTCGATAAACACTTTTACTGTCTTCTGTCTTATCTGTTGTGCGCCATCTGTAGTAAAACCTGTTTGTACTCCTGTTGTACCCCCAATAAGTCCTTGGGACTTGCCCTAATGGGTAAAGAGTAAATTTTAAGAAAAATAATTCTTATAGGCCTCCACTGCATTCAACTTCCACAGCAATGCATAGAAATTGTGACGGATAAATAATAAACTGTGCAGAGCTGGACTTAAATTACCAGTTGCAATCACGTTTCTCTCAATTTTTTACTCTTGTTTGTTCATTTTAAGGAAAATGCAATGGTTAAAGAGTTGAAAATTCAGAGGAATTCGCCTAAATACAAAAGTACGCTCACAATGCGAACAAAGAAAATGAATTTAAATGTCAATTTAATGTAAAATATTGTTAATATATTCCTCGAATTCTTTCTTTGATTGCACATTCGAAAATGAGGTAAATGAGTAATTTTGTTTATTAATCAAAGTATGTTTCTCTCATTGTTAGCTGAATATTTTACACTAATTTTTCCACTGTATTCATAGACCACTTTGCCGAAACCTGGTAAGAACTTTCCAAGTACCGACTCCATTTGTCCGTATGCTGATTTACCCCTTAAAGCAATAGCATCCCTTGGGACGAGGGATTTGTAGTTAGCTTTCCTCAACTGACCAAGCAATACCTAGGTATGACTGGCACTTTTGTACAATTTCATAAGACTGTCAGCAGAGCTGAACGGTCTTTCCAGCCACCTTAATTGAAACCACCTAGGCACAAACTCCCGGAAAGATTAGGATTAACTCATTGGAGCATGAGAAAAGGGCTGGAATTTATCCACTTTCGGCCATTCCACCCCCTACTTTTTCTGCCAGAGTTTAAAGAATAGAGGGATCATTTGACCAACCACTCCTGCTAACAGGCTTCGTGCAACGACGATGAACTTGAAATATAAAATCGAACAGTCAGTTAATCCTCGAACTCAAAAATTGAACTGTAGCCCGTTGAAGTAGTTGCAACATAGGATTTGGCGAAATTTGTACTTAGGCTAAAAGATCCTCACCGGGTGCGAGCCGAATGCCAGACCCTTTCCTATTTTTATAAGTTTTGTTTTAAAGTACTATTATGCTGCCATTAAGTATAAAAAGGCAAAAAACTAGCTTTGGTAAAGCCTAAAATTGGGAAGAGATATGAGTTGATAGTGGAAGACAAGTTGTTTGAGTAATTATGGAGGCTATATGGATACTGTTGGTATGAGTGCTAGTACTCTGATTTGTTACAAGGCCGAGGTGGTGAGTTGTTCTTCGGGAATCGATGCTGAGCATTCACAAACATGTTTTTGCTTCAATGCATCTCTTTTGAAGTTTGGGTTACAGTCCCATGGATCTTCTTTAATGATCTATCGATCATCTCATCAGAACTTGGAGTGCTATGAATCGAGACCTCTCGCGATAACGTTCTAACACATACTCAGAAGCGTCTAAGTATAGCAAAACTAGAAACAGCCATTAGTTATTTTTTTACTTTTTATTTACTCCTCGCGCATTGAGGCACGTCTCAAAGACTTATTGGGACTACAACAGAAGTACAGCAGTTTTTACAATAGCGGTTGATACTGGATAGAGTAAAAGCGTTTGACGACGTCTTCGGTTCACCGATCACTTCTTTGGCATGGTTTCGTCGCACAGGTAGCAGTTTCCCTTCGCAGTGACACCTCGTCCATCGTCTACATTATTAGGGGCAGACAATCTTCATACGTCTCCAAAAATTGTCTTCAACTTTCTGGCTACATGCACGCACTTTCCACAGTCCAGTGTGAGACCAGGCTGTGCGAGGTTGTACCTCTGCTGGCATGATCTAATTTTATACGTCCGGCGGATGTTAGTCCTGTTCGGCTGTCTCTCTCATTGGCCCCTGTGGTTATTGGTGGTCACCACAATGAAGTTGAGAGTAAGATCGACTACCAGAAACAGCTATGACAGTCTATTTCTCTTTTCTCCTTCACCGATCTCTAAAATGAATCTAAAAACGAAAAAGTTTGGAATTAGACGTATTGTTGCTCGTTGCACCGTATGCATCTGTAGCATTCAATCTGCATATAAACTTATATACCTAAATATTCCCGAATACTGTCCAATATATTTTTTTAAAAATTTCATTAATAGCACAACCTAATGAGTTTTTCAAGCACTTAACTGTTATTTCTTATATTATCTAGTTCTAAGGGAGCCCCGTTGGAAAACGCGCAAATCATGATGTCCCAATTTTGCTTGGTTTGCTTGGCAATAAAACCACTGCCAGCATAAAATAGCGAGCTACAATACGCCAAGGGACAGTTGCCATGTAGCATGAAGAGCAGAACAGAAATTTTGTTATTGGAATTGTAAGTATTTATTTTGCTCTCTTCAGCAGTTAATGTAAATACTATTAGAAACACGAAATAAAAGTAGTCCAATTTTTATAACTTTAGAAGGATGGCTGGCGATGAAAGATCAGATCGAAGATGTTACTCACGCATTGAGTAGCCTACTTTGAGTATGCCAGCGTACTGTCCCAAAATGAAATAAGAAACATACTTCCTAGTGTCGAAACTCAGTATAGTGAAGAGCTATATAAGATGGGTATCAAGACCCGGCAAGGTATATTGATAGACGATGACGCCCATAGACGGCGTAATTAAACCGGAAAAAATCCTGATCCAGCCCTGAACAAGGCTCTGAAAATGTTGAATGCCACCCTTTCTCTGATCACCTGCTAGTGGCCTTTGGCAAATATTTCTCCGTAGGGTTTGCAATATTTTCAATGTCTATTATAATGAATGCACCAATTTGTTTCCTCTTAGACTTACATATTTTTTGAAGCTGAACTCTTCTAACATCTAACTCCTTAGCCCTAACTTGTGTATCACGGAGCCCTTCTGACTGAAGAAATCTCATATTGTTGGCTTTCATCGGTGGAAAATTTAGCACTACTTGCGGAGATGCCAGTCATCAAATGCTTACCGGTAAACTTGATATTTACAAACGATCACCAGCTCAGTGCACCTTTTCCTTTCAGTCTTACTCCAATCTTCATTGAAGTGTGTGCACACTAAAGAGCAGGGTCATGGTGCGATCATCCTTTGCTTTCCTAAGTTAGTGCTCTGGTCTCAACCATGACTAAAATGGATCTGCTCCACTCTTCCATTCAATTTCATTTCATGTTTTTTGGCTGAATATACGAAGTTGTACACTTTTAGGTAATTTGAGGACTCGACTCCTTATTTTTTCTTTCGGTTTCTGAATAGAAATGGCATTCGGCCAAATCAGGGCGACCATCTCTCCACATAAAATGCAAACATAATGCACAACATCACTCATGAAGTAAATATTTCGCTTTATCTTGGATTGATCCCGTTCAATTTTCTGTGTGGTGCTTCTTCATCAAAAGAAGTTGAGTCTAACTAATTTTTAAGTAAGGAAGTTATAAAGGAACTGCGATGCCTGTCAGATTACACATCTGTCTTTTGTAGAAATGATGACAATGAATGAGAATATGAGGAAAGTGTTGCTTTTTGGCCTAATTATTATTTATGAATGTACACAGGCTTTTTGCTTTTCATAAGGGAGGGTAGGTTAAGTATAGAGGACATTAGTTGCATAGTGTTCTCACCAGTTTTGTTTCCTCCTGAGTACACACTATAAAATGTCCCTCTCACCTCCGCTAAATTGAATATCTGTTGTATTTACTGCTTCGAGTTCGACGCCTCAAGGCGTGGCTCTTGAAGTTGATGGTTAAAGATTAAAGATCTATTTGCTTCCAACTGAGACAGATGATTATTGGACTGTTTATCGAGAAATCAACTGACTTAAAATCTGGATTTAGTGTGAAAACATCTGATTGAGGCATCGATATTATCTGTAACTTTAGCTTTATAGATATTGTTCGCAATTTGGATCCTGTTTTGCCTAGACCGTCTGTCACTTCGAAGACTCCGTCCACCGCATCTCTCCTTGCAAAACAAATCCAGCGCTTTGGATTGTATACAATCAGTTAGCATGGAGCCCTACAAAAAGCCCTCCTTACTATGGCAGAACCATGGTTCTAGCACTTACTGAAGAATATTTGCGTAACTTTTGGTTAAATTATATTGACTGGCATCATGAGAGATACGATCTGTGCCTGTGAACTAAAAATAACGATAAGGGTAATTTAATTTTCCATTTTGTAAAAAATGTGGCTTTTAACCATCGTGTTGCAAACACATCCAAAATGTGAAAATACTCCATATCTACAATAATTCTTGAGCGATGGATATAAATAACTGAAACCACGAAACCTGAACCATTGAAAGGATAAATTTGTATCAATTTTGTAAATATTCAGCTTGTCTTATGAATTGATTAGGTCGGAACACAAATTTATTTTTCTTTTGGAGAAAGGGACTTGTGAATGAGAGTTTTAAAAAAACTCCACCACCACAGTTTTGGTGGTGGCGGGTCTCTAGATTTCTTAACTTCCCAACATAGTACTTTTGTTTATTAAAGCTCTACTTTTTATATAATGATCAAGATTTAGGGAGAAAGTCAGTCATAACAAAAATTACACATTGTTTTTTTAGTTTCATGAAAGTTCGTCGACGAATGATGCTCCACGTCTACCACTTTCTCCGTTGAGGCATTCCCAATGGAATTAACAACTAAGCTTCCTCTTCCTACACCTCTTTGAGCTGCAGGAACTGGCGAAAGTAGGAATCCCGATAAAATCAAATTTTGGTATCTAATTACTCCAGGATCCAGTGATTTCTCAATCCAGAGGGCTCCAGATAATGCTCAAATGAACCCACGTGTTTGACTTTCTCTGGTTTCGAAAAGCCAGTGAAAGGCGTCAATAACCACTGCTGTGAGAGTTGCTGTTGGTCAGCTTAGCCAACGTCTCAGAAAGAGCAAGACATGCGTTCGCCACAGAATGTGAGCTCTCAGCTCTTAGGACCTTGCAATTCCAAAATCCAAAGCTTTACAAAATGTTTATTTTGCCTGCTTGATTGACGTCCATTTTTTTCAGGGTGATCCAAAAGACAGGCTGGTAAACCATTAAAGGATTGGGTCGGATTGAATGATGCTATTTCCCAACACCTAGCAAAGTTGGGATTAATTCTTCAAGGCAAAGTTTTTCATGCTAAAAGCCGGAGCTTGCCTACGCCATTTGATTTTTTGAACATGTACCTTAGATTGCTTTACCAATAAATGTAGACCATAACCATTAGAATTTGAAATTAGCCCTGTTTTCAAGAAGCCAACAAGGCATTCTGAGGACTTCTTTGGAATTCGTTTTTTGGTCACTGGATGGTGTTCATTTTTCCTATATCTGAGGAACTTTATTCCTTTTAATCTTCACTCCGCTTCCTCAATAGTCATTTTATCACTATTTATTATTTGAGGAAACTCATAAAATATTTTTTTGGGGTGAGAACCCTCTCGTCATTTAAACAAACACATACAAATTTGGTCGCTTTCTGCTTGGAACTCACTGCTTGTTTTCAACAGATGGAAAGTTTCTTTAAATGCAGCCATCACTTTCATTTAATATTGGCATAAAAACTGCATGGGAGTAAATTTCGGAGGACAAATGAAGCTAAACAACCAGGTACCTTTGTTTCACACGCAACTCCATTTATATGCCATTTCTAGCTGTGTTGTGGGCCCTTTCTCCAGTTTGTTTTATTTTTTTTATTTTTTATTTACTCCCCACCCATTAGGGCAAGTCCCAAGGACTTATTTGGGGTACAACAGAAGTACAAATAGCTTTTACAACACGTAGCGCACAGCAGTTAACATAGAACACGTCTTCGGCTGTCTAGTCTCTTCTCTGGTGTCGCTTCGTCGTACAGGCAGCAATTCAGCTTCGTCGTGGCGCCTCGTCCGTCTTCGTCTGTCTCCCTGTCTCCTACCAGAAAAATGGAGACTCCATTCATTGCTACATGCACGTGCATTCCACATTCCAATTGAAGAGCATGAACCCGGTTATTTATGTCGTGCCTCGTGTTCCAAGCTGTAAGAATTTGTACTTCTGCTGGTATAATCTAATTATATACGTCCGGAGGGCTGAATAGTCCCATCCGGCCGCCCCTCTCATTAGGCCCCAGAGTTGCTGCTGGGGTTATCGGTGGTCACCACGAGGAGGTTGAGAGTAGGTTTGACCACCGGTTCGTTAAAACCATGTGGGCACATTTATATTCTTACTTCTAGAAATCAGTATGAACTTAAACCTAAATTGAAGGAGATTGCTTTTTAACCATTATCTCGATGAGAACAAAGGCATCTTAAAGTCCTTCTGATTTGGACTTTTTATGCGGTCATTAGTAGGCGAGAAATGTTTAATTCGTTTGGTTGGCCATCTTCCTCACTAATTGTGCTATAATCAGTTTTAAGATCGCATAATCTGTTCATCCTAGGGCGAACAATTCCATTTCAGCTCCAGCGTGTTGACACCACTTGTTTCTTTGCTATGACTAATTGGAAAGTACATACCTGCACATTCAGTTGTAAGTTGTGACGCTTGTCCTCAGAGTGGCCATTAAGAAGTCTGCGAGGTTTTCTTTTTATTGCTTTTACTTAAAGGTTGGCAAACTCAGTGGTTGCAAAACGCAACCATCTAGTTAGATTTGCGTGTGATTGTGTTCGCAATGGCCAATAACCAGAAGCGGATCCGAACTTTCTGAACTGTAAATGCCATTCATAATACTTCAAAAATAACAGTATCTAAACTGTGTCTTAATAAGATCGTTGATTGTGGTAAGCTTAGAATACCACACGGCTACATGTGTCAGAAGTACTTGCTTCAGCTACCAAAAAAAAGATATTTTCACTCCCCAATTTCAGACTGAACGAGGCAGAAGGCAAAATGGCTATCGTTAAGTCCTCTTTTCGACTCGGTAGAACTTTTGGTCTCTAATTCACGCCATGCTCTTGGTGTAAACCACAGCGTTGCACATCCGGGCAATAAATGCTTTTTTTGTCATGCAACTCAGTAATATTGTTTGATACTAACGATGTTCCATTCGTTTAATATTACGGCAATGCTGTTACGTATTCGAATGAGAGTTTTATTGTTGGGCGGGTGATATGAAATGGCGACTGGTCATAGACAGAGCTGTCAAAATCCTTTTTGAGGACTCAAAGTCGAAAATCCTTTATTTAGAAAAAAAAGATCAGAGTAATCCTAATGATATCTCAGGCAGTGAAATCTCAACAGGTCCAGAACGACTTACCAGCAATTTGCGAGTATTTTACTAGTCAGAATCCCCAAATTTTAAGCCAATCAAGTGCTTTCAACGTTTTCATGGTGTTTTAAACTAAACGAATGTTATTATTCCCACTATTTGTGGAAATCACAATACGAAATACTATTTTTCTGGATTAACTCATTTGTTCCTATGAGATTTCTCCACATTTATTCATGTTGGCCACCCATGAATTGAGTCTTAGTGCCTTCTCTTTTCGACAAAATAGTTTTTTAAGTGCATGCAATTCATTTTTCAAACAACGAATCGGAGTCCTAATGCATCCTACTATTGGTCATGGCGTAGCCTACTCATTTAAAATAAACGGCTGATTGTAAAGTGTTAACTATTTTTTTGAGTGAATTCATTTGATATTTCCGTATATGTTTGCAAACATTTGTTTTGCAGACCGATTCAGTCAGCTCGTCATAGTAAATCATGCTTATTAGGGAGAAATCTACCATTCCGCTGCAATATAAAGATACTCCTCTTAAAGGATAGCCTTCGTCTAAATGAAGGCAGGATTAAATTAAAGTGATTAGATCCCACAGCCACAGACATCAATCAAGTAAAGTTCTCACCTCGGTGACGTTTCTCTTCTCATTTTTAACTTGTTTACAAGCTAAACACTCGTTTCCTAATTAAAAAATATGTACTCCAAACAGCTCTGGTTATTCTTACCTATACACAGAGCAGAAAAAACTGGTGGCCAAGTGTATTTGCAGTAAGCCGACTGCTACGCTTATAACTGGCAAATTTCGGAAGCCCACCTACTGAACACCTTCGTCACCTACTAGAAGGGCCTATCAACGTTTTTTTGGTTCTTATCGACTCTTGTAAAGAAAAGAGCTGCAATTGCAATTAGTTTACATTGAATCCTAGCAGTTTTCTTTCAGGTTGCAGTATATTAACAGTGTTACCTTTGGCTGGTTTTTACGATATGTTCGATATGTCAAGTGAAGCTGGGAAAAAGTCCCACGCTTGGGCAATCAGCCTTTTAGTATCTCTTTAAGATTGTTTATTACCACAGAGCCCTCTTCAGTCGCAAAAACTATCACTATACAATATATGCAATTATTTTATCCGTAATTTTTACATTCTAAATTTGACAATATTTAGAATTTGTTTTTTGAAACTGTATAATTTTTTGCTCCTTATCTTTATCAGTGATTGAGAACTTGATTTTGAAGGGATGTAATTTGCCAGCACTGTCCTGACTACTTTCCCCTGCCATTTCAGTCAGAAAAAAATGTCACTTCTATAGTGGTCGTTCTTTGTTTACATTTTGAGGTAATTTTGGTAAGTTCATTCAGTTGCCCAAACCTTAAGGAATATTGCGAATAAATTACTTAGTAGGAGATAAACCACTGAGTTCTTTCTGGTCATGTTCAATGGCTTCTCCCATCCTATGGGTTTCTGTGAGGAGTGAATTGCTATTTAAACTTAAGGTCGGATTAGTGATTCTTGGGCCCTTATGGATGGCTTTCTCTATTGTAAATAGCATGAATTCAAAGAGCTAAAACCAAACTTAAATTCATGCTAACTAGCAGGCATGCTGTTGAATTTTATAATATATAATAAACCGGAAACTCAATATCTCAATGCGGTTCTGGAAAGTGTTCGACATCGAAGTTGCTGTAATAAGTGATTCCATCTGAGTCCCACTTCTACTCCAATGGTCAGTCTACCGGGAATTCGTGACTAAATTGCTGCAATCAGGATATTCGTTCCATCATGTATGGAAGCCAAAAATGTGAGAGAAACCCTATTTTGAGGGGGGACTGGATCTAAGAACTGGGTGAAAGACTGTGAACCAATAGCACTTTACCGATATTTGTCAATAATTGACATTTGAGCAACTGTACCGCGATAACTGAAATACAGATACTTGACGTCGATTGACCGATCCACTCCTTGAACCCATTTTTATTCAAGCTTCTATAATTCTTGATCTTCGTTTTTCCACGTTTCGCTATTATATAAGATGGGAAACCTCATCTGGAAATTCTGCATCGATGCTCACTTATCAGGATTTTAAACTCTAAATTAGGAAAACATTGAAGGCTTGTGAAGTATGTACTCACATGGGCCATCATTGTCGAATCGATGGTTGAGTGGGAAAGCAGATTTTCTTGATACCAGTGAAAAGTCATTGGTTTGAATAGCAGAAACGCATGCAGTTAAGTGATTCAAAGTATTTGTATGTATTTTTAAGTATTGAAGTTTAATTTTCAATTTCTCATCCTTTATGGTTGGTTGCAGCTTCAAATTTTGCGACTAATAAAAAATCACACCCTTGACAATGATGGAAAATGTCTAAAATCTCGACACTTACAAGAATGAATGTAATGAGCTTTTTGGCTGTTTCAAGTTCGAAAACTACTGTTACTGATTGGCTATAATAACCTGCAGAATATAAAAATGCTTTCAGTACTTTATTTATAGAAAAATAAATGTTAATCTGCAAAATTTTAAGTAAAAGTTTCTTATTAAAATTATTGTGATCTAAAAACCATAAATGAATGCATTTCGAGAATATAATGTAAATACATTTTAAACTTGTAACTCAGCTTCAGATGGGGGATACTTTGGTAATCATACGAAGAAATCTAATCGGGACATCTGTTACTCTTAATTGCATTGGCGAGGTCTCCCGAATCGTATTCCCCTATCGCTTCGAAATATGTTGGTGGGTGGGTAAGGCTCTCATATTGCGGGAGATAATGCTCTTCCTCAGGAAGCATGAAGTCCTCTGGAGGTTGTGGCCGTCGATTCGCCGATATTTCCATTGTCGACATCATGAAATCTGGGTTAGTTTCCCTGGTTGCAGCACCTCCCGTTGGCAATCCATGTTTGATCAGCACAAAAATCGCACTGTAGACAGAACACATCAGAATTCCAAGACATAACCAATATGAAGGTATCTGTCCCTTATCATTGCTTCTGATCGATGTAAGAGCAACGATGGTACAGGCGAGTATGGTGAAGGAGTTGACCGAAAGGAGAAGAATCAGAGTCCAATGATTGGTATAAGCTGCAACACAGAAGATGGCAATAGCAGAAAGGCAGGCTAGGGCTCCGGTCCAATAGCCTATTCGATAAGGAGTTGCGGAAGCTAGTTCGAAGGCGATGAGGATTGCAGCGAGAATAAGGAATACCAATCCAATAACGAAGAAGTGAAGTGCGGCTAAGAGATGGTTTCGGGATCGTCGAGGAGGCTCCTCAATGGAGGGGGGTCGGCATCGTCGACAGTGGATTGCGAGAAAGTTGTCACAAACTAGGAGACAACAGATTGGCACTGGCATCTTATGAGTGATTTGTGAGCAGTGAGCATCTCGAATGCGACCTGTACTTCAAAAGAAATAGTACGATTCATTGGTGTGAAACAATGAGAGCGTAACTGCTTTACTTAGGTGGGTAGCTTAGAACTAATAGCTTCATTTACGATAGTGCCTCCATCGTTTAAAGCGCAGGAAAGGGCAAGGATTAAAGAGGATGATAGTTTTGGGTCGGAATCGGTAAGTTCAGGTCTAAGAGTCAAGGATCTTTTGAGCGCACAAGTCTTCTGGGTGGTTTCCAAGCGTTCATTCACTTTACTGTAATATTTTTCACCTGAGAAACTTGCTATCATCTTATCCGCAACCGTTAAGGTAGCGATTCTTCGTTAACTGATTGGATTCGAATTGGTCGGTATATTTGGCAGTCCTGTTAATTAAGTTTCATTCGAATTTGCTAAAGTTTCAATTTTAAAGTTAAGAATTTTGTCGCTTTTAATCAAGGATCAAGCAGAAAGCAATGGGAATACCCTGTAATTTGAACTAGGTAATTTGGCTCATTACGTTTCGTTTCGATCTCGTACCTTGTGTTCATGACTTTCGTCTTTTTCCTTTAGCTATGAATCTTGTGTGCATCAGGGCTTAGTGCATCGCAGATCATGACTAGTGATACCATCACACTATTTTCATCTCTTACAGAGATGAGACCGAGATCAGAAAATCATGACACCAAGGGAAGATTCAGATTGGATTCATTTCTAGAAATTCTGAACATGAAGCGTTAATAGGCGGTAGACGAACCAAGGGTAATTATCGGAATGAGTGAAAAAAAAGTTTAGTACAGACGTAATCGTTAATTCAAACGCGATGTGCCCCTCTCGAGCCGATTTGACTTGCTGGGTAATATAGGCTTGGGATGTATCGGTGCACGTGAGTGATAAGAAAGACACTCCACACTGACTAAACTCTGGCCAACAAAGGGATAGTCAGCTGGAGGTTGCAAAATTCCTTTACTGTCTTCAAAATGAAAGCCAAGAGACATTCGTCACTTGAACTCTGCTTAATCATTAACCAGTAACACTCAAAATCCGTTCTACCAACGGCAGAAGGAAAATTCATTTTGGAAGCCGGCTGGTTCGAGGAAGTGTGGAAGAAAGCACTTAACAATTGCACCCTGGTTCATTGATCATTGAACCGTGAAAACTTTAAAGTACACAGATACTTAATAGAAAGTTCAGCGTGATTCTATATAAATAGCGCTGACTAAATAGAGGCTAAACTCGTCGTATTAATGTACAAGTATCTTTCTGTTGTCCTTATTTTTTCATGTCTTGAAACAACCTCCCCCCTCTGTATTATCTGGTCTTTTGCGCGGACTTTCTAGGCTTAGCTGGCACAAATAATTTTTTGAAGGAAATGGCGTCCAACAAGAGACTTGCCAACCTGGAGATTTAGTCTTTTACCGCAAGAAAGCCCTTGCATCAACATCGTGCAAGCTTAACACGTATTCAGGTACTCAAATTTTAGGTTATTGATTACAATAATCCCCTCATTGATCCTTCGGAAAGCCTTCCTATGGTAATGCACACTAAGTACAAAGCGCCACCATTCGATGCCCTTCCCAATCCTTTTGTAGTGACTGACTTCCTTGGCCATCAGCCGGAGTCTCTATTGACTCACTGGTCGTATCGCATCCTTTCGTTCTCTTTGCTTCTGTCCTTAAGCAGATCGCAGCCCACCTCTCCAGCCCTATGCTTCACTGACAGTAAATCACTTTCCCGTATGAGCTCTATTGTGCGTTGAGGAATGAAGACCCTAAGGCTTATCAGACCGATTGAGTAGTAACTCGATTTGACTAACAGGCAACAGATTACCATTCGCCATGTTCGGATACATAAGAGTTATGGTTTGCGTATTTTTAACCTCTGACATATTTGTATCCATGTTAGAGGCAATACACACTGTAAAATAAAATTTTAATAATATTTTCTTTTGACTACCTTCTCTTTTTTTCCAAAACGATTTGTTAAAAATCACCACCATTTCCACACGCACCTCTTCGTCTAGCATTTAAGCTTCAAATCGGCATTGCCTAGTGACAATAAGAACATTCCATTTCTAAGAAGCTTCTCCGACAGATACAAAAGTAAGCACACCTACTATGGTGCAAAGAAGTGAAATGTCGGCTTTTTCTTTCCAACTGATATCCATTAACTCGCTATTTCCGAAATTCGACGAGCGCCAGAGCACTGCGGCTTATTTCCCTACATTTTGTTTACAATTCTAACTTTATTGCGCATTAGCTGTACTAAATTTGGTGGAAACGGCAATGTTTAACGCTCATTCGCTATGAGTTAGGTTGCGTAACGAGTGAACATGAGCCTTGTGAATTGCTAGGCGCAAATACGGCTAAGCCAAATGTCGTGGGTTAGTTTGCGAAAAAGAAACCAAATCCAAATTCAAATTTCGCCAGCTAAAATGGCGGTTTCTCCGTTATATGCGTTTCTTTTTAATTTTTTACTATTGCACTAGATTTGGCTGCTAACTCCAGGAATTAACGCAATTATTTGCACAACATCAACATTGTCCACAAAAGAAGATTGGCAGAGAAGTAAACAGGTAGTTATGGAGACGGTAAAGAGCCAATCTACCCACAAACAAAGTCCATTAAGGGCCTTATATTGCCTAAATACTAGCTTTTACCTATGAGAAACTGCAGTAAGCTATCGTCTGCAACGCTTTCAAACGTTGATACAAAGTGCTAAGCCAGTATCCGTTTAGTTGACCATATCAAAGGAACATAAAAATTAGTAGGCTTTGGTTAGGAAATGGATTCTCCTATTGTCCATCACCTAAGATGGCCTTAAAATTATTACCCTGAAAGTGACTAGCTACCGCTTTTTCATCTGCGATTTTCTTAAAAAGATCCTTAGGCAATGCGAAGTCGAAACACTCAGGCTGCACTGTTTTCAGCTTAAAAAGGCATTACAGGAGCTAGTAAACGCAAGCTTGACACCAGCAAGAGTGTAGAATTTCAAAGGGAATGCCCGATTGGATTGCATGCAAAGTGACGCCTTTGGCGGATTGCATTCTGAATCAAAGAAAATACACTTATTATCCTTCTGCGAGCTTATATATGCTCGTGCCATCCTAGTGAAAGGCCACTTGAAAGCCCTCTTAAATGTCTAAGTGAAATACACGAGCTTTTTACAACATGTAAACACACTCTCTATTTCACAGTTAAAAACTGAATGACTGTGTTCTGTACGCCAAGATTTATCAGTATTCAAAACACAACACGATCTGCGGCTGCTGGCTCATTGGTCCTCATTATCTCTTTAGTAATGGAATAACGATCTTGAGAGTTTGAGGAATGTATAATTATGGTTGAATGCATTGAGATGCATTTATGGGAGGTACAGGAAAATACTCCATGAATATCAATCAGCATACAACAAAAAAGTTTATCCATTTACCTCTTTCGGATAACCGGATATTCGAGAAGAATACCGCAGAAGAGGCAGTCGTCATAAATATCTCAGAAACAATAAGAGGACTAATTTTTATTAAATTTCTTCGGGGGTTAATGCACTCTTAATTGCTGCCAGAATTCAAAGGTGCTCAATTGTTCTACTCGATTTATAATCAATGCCATTTCTAGGTCTATCAACAAGTCCCACTCCTCGTAGTCCGCACGTTTCTATGGCCTACGATTTAAAGATTGCGCATTTGGGACTCAAAAGGGAGAGGAGCTGCAAATGTCTTATTGCCAAAAAATCCATTAAGATGTCAGGCTGCTATAATAAATAATGGAAATCGAATGCCATCAGTAGCATTCACAGTTTATTTAACTCATGAGAAAAGGAAGAGCTAAACAATGGAAAGCTATTTAAGCCAATATTTCGTTCCTATTACAATTGGATTGCCTCAAGACTTGCCATGTCAATGGTTTGAGCATATGCAACCCTTTTTTCCCGATCTCAATCAAGGAGATAACAAGGTAAATTGCTAAAAAGGTCATGGCGGGAGGCTTAGATCTCCATTAGTGTAGTGTAATTCCATCACTTTTTTAAACTTTTGACCTATTTATCGTTGGATCAATATCAGCCAAAAAATTGCGTAGAGGTCACCCTGCAATTTAAGACCATAATTTGAGTATATTTTGCTCGGTAAAAAATGTCAAATATGCTTTAAACAAGTAGGCGCGTCTTATGATTACATAAGGGGAAGTACTTCTAAGCTGTATGCCAGACTAGCGATAACAGGCTTGAATTCGAACAGCCCAGGCATACGCTGATAATAGTGCCCCCTGGCGTGCCATCTGAACGGGCGTTTCCTTCTTGAGGAAAAATTTCAGAAGCCAGCAGTTCAGATTTCGATCTGCAGTCAAATATTTGTTCATACGATTTTGCTTTGCCTTTCAGGCGTTACAACCTAAAGTTAACATCCACCCTAAGGGACATGCGATCACTTTTGAAGGCTTTTATAAAGGTTGCTCATGTCCTCGCTCAGGACATGCTTAATCTAATGAATTAAAATTTCAATTAGCGAAACCGTAACATTTTCGGTGGATTTCTTTTGTTATGCTTCTAGGCAGACGAAGTATTACCTGAAAAACATTTTTTACAGGCTAAACATAGGGACGATGAGGGTAGAAAATTCGGGGTGATGGGCAGCTTCCCTACTTTTAAATGTAAATAGCTCTTTTTAACTTAACTTTTTGAGTCCTTCTCAATGCCACATTTGAGTTAGCTGCTGTCCCGCTAACTGAGAGTCTCTCATTTGATCCTCCCTTTGTAAATTTGTAACTGGACCACGGAATCGCTGAAAGCTTTACTTTAAAAACTCAATTTGGGTCTCCGCTTACAGATATTTCCACGCTTGGTTGTAATATTTTGATTGAAGTATCTCATAAATATATCTATCCTTCGATGGGTAACTTTGAATAGCATTTTATTTAATATCTATAGAAAGTTTCTCATGCTAGTGAAGGATTGTCACGTTCAAGCAATGACACAAACAAACATTTGTGATTTGATAAAAAATTGTCAATTCGAATTCGATGTTTGATTAAGAAAACGATTTCACTGATTTATCACTTGGAAGAACGCACAAAACTATTTAACAAGTTATTCTCTTCTTTGGCTGCCGAATAACGAATTTCATCCATTCCATTTAAAATTCCTCGCTTCAGTCGATTTAGTCGACAGTGTCTAATCAAACTGTAACCATTTCAGCCTATAAGATTCGTAAAATGTAAAGGGATCTGTGATCCAAATTAGATGACTCATAAATTAGTTGCGAACTATAATACGGCGGCACTAATATCAATGAAACATTTTCAACTGCTAGCTATGACTTTGACTAATTATCTGTTAACGTTGCAATGATTGATCACAGTTCCCTGCAAAATTAACTCCTTATTATTAAAAACTCATAAACGAGATTGTAGAGAATGCTCACAAAGAATTGTCTCATCCGGCATATGGCTCAAATAACGCACCATACTTTGAGAATCAAAAAAATTAGAAAAAACCCCACTTAAATATGACTCTCACCATGTCATTCAGCAGTCATTGTGTACATGAAAACAGCCAAAATCAAATTTAACTACTCAGTTCTTAATTAACTATAAACTGCATCAACTCTGAGTTATAATCAACCAATTAAAAGTACAATTTTTGAAAATCTTTACCAGCCAATGAAAACGAGGGCTTCTTGTTGATTATGAACCTAGGTATCTATTTAGATTTATTAGCAAATATTACATTTACCTTATGTCTTAATGCATGTACGAAAACTTCTGTACCCTTTCTATGATAGATGTTCAATAATTTTTTACTTTATTGATATCTACAACATTAAATTGGATAAAGTGAAATGCTCCGATTTTTTGTTTGACGCAGTTTCCTCAGTATTATAAACAATGTGTCTCTGTTTTAACTTCTTTGCGTGCTTGAGTTTGTAGTTAAATCTATTTTAATGTACTAATTCATTGAATATATCAGATCCGACAACAAGGTTTGGATTCGAGAGTCAATTGTTCGCAACATCCGAGTAAGTTCCTAGTTGGTGAAGGTGTAAATTTATTCATTCTCTTGTTATTACAATTAAAATCAAGTATTTTGACTGCAACATCATGATGGTGTCTCAAAGCGTGATATTTAATGTCTGCCTATCGGAGCCCATTTGCGTATTTAGTTAATTTGTATAATTTACGATCAGTTTCTAGTTCTGGATGAGCTTTTATTTTGTTCCTCAATATTATTTCTCTTTTTCTATTCTACTTTTAGATTGAACACGGCAGCCTCTACTGCTATCGAAGGACTTCCAGATGAACAACGGACTTCTCCGATTCGAAGAACGTTTCTTCTTTTTCTTCTCTTGGAATTGGTTCTTAATTTTGCCTTCTGGCTCGTCTATATTCGGGTATGTCTTTTTCCTTCCCATATTTTAGCTTATTTATTATCGTGTAAGATAAAATTAATACTGGCTGATACTAAGTGGTCCCTTTATTTTTAAGCTCACTAGTTCGTTTTGATATTCTGAGGTTTGCAGTATTAATTAGATATTACGAATTCATCATTTCTAGAGTCTGGGGGACTTTTCAAAAGCAATGGCTGACCAAGTTTGTAATATGAAGTTCAACACCTCGTTATTCGATGTCCAGGTATGTAATCGATGCTTTTTGTTAAGACATCCTTATAAACGAATCGGTAGAATTTGATTTCACGGCGGTCTATTTTGTATCCTTCAACATCATTTCTAATGCTTAACTAAGTTCTAGCAATGGCTCAGTCCTGGATATCCTGTTACGTTGTCGCTCTAACCGGCGAAATGCGAATTACATATGTGACCTATCAAATAGAGGAGTACATGGTTAATTTTAGTATTATAGGGTGAGTTCGTACTGTCAATTGTTTTTCTCTCTTGTAGATCATTACATTCAGTCGGTTTTGCTTTCTTGAAGCGGCCTACGGTGCTTTTATTACCACCCGCCGGTGGCCGTCCGCAGTAAGTATATTATAATGCTTTCTTTTTCATTTGTCAATTGCAGTTCGATAAGTAAATTGTGCGAATATTTTTGCTACTATTGGTCCATTGAATGCAAGATGTTATGAGAGCGAGAATGGTCAATCATCAAAACATAAAACGCCTCCATCTATTCAATATCGCTGGTCACTCATCTTTCAGAGTTGCATTAACGCGTCTGAGTGCGTGATTTCTGTTCTCAGGCCTTTAATTCGCTGGACAACAGGTATCTCTAGATTAGATTAGCTATAAAGCCTAATTTCGGAAAGAATCAATAGTATCTTTTTAGCTCAAAAGGTATTTTTTTGCTTGTTCTTTTTGTAGTCGTGTACCGCCATTACAACAATCTACATGCTAGCCAAGTGCACGGTTTTCGCCGTAGGTTGGATTTTGTGTATTTTAGTTAAATAATTCTGCTTAGTTTAATAGTATCTCGTCAATGTCTTTGTTAGTCTTCACAACGCGGTGACCCATTTGCTTACACAGAACTCATTCTGCCTATCGCGATGACCTGGATCGGCACTCTTATTCTGGAATGTCGTGTTCTACCCCAAGAAAAGAAAGCGAAACAAAGTAAGTTTTCTGCCGGCTTACTTATCATCACACCTAAAATATAGTTGGGCGAAAGCGCTCGGTTACCTAATTATTCCCGTCTGTTTTTTTCGCTTCCAATTGGCTGGTTGATTGTTTTCCTCCTGGTGATATTTATTCCGTTAATATTTGCTAGAAGTAATAAATGGAAACAGTATCCAGTGCTCAGGGAGAGTAAGCTACTTTGGAATCTTTCCAGCTGAAATCCGTTCATTTGGTCACTCGAATCACTAAGTATACAATTTCTGACATGATCATTTAAATGTCGTTTTTAGTCTTGGTGAAAAACACACCTAGTGAAAATTTTAGATATATGTAGAAGCTCTCCCTTTGTACAAGACTGCTCATCTTATTGCTAATGAGAGCTCTAAAGAATGATTGCCATTTTTTGTTTTAATCCCCTTAGGGATCGCTTCTTGATATGGGAAATCCCATCATATCATTAGATATACTTCATGCCAGCCTTCCATAGCTTCAATATTGACATTTATATTGCTTTTTATAAAGACTTTAATTTCTCGAATTTGTCATCCACAAGTGTTCTTCGATCAGGACTTCTTTAGCATTATCTTATGTAGAGTATTTTGGCCTTAGGCACGCTACCATGCTTCTAAAGTGATTTATTTAACGCCTGCTTTATATTTCACTCGATCTACGAACTGAATATCTGCTTCTATGACATGTTCACAAAAGTGCATTGTCTTTAATTATGTCGCTGAAACGAATATTCTCAAGATGGACTTTGTTTATGTTAGTATAATGGACATTTGATTACTAATCTGTTGACAGCCAAATGATTTGATGATTTGTGATTTCGAAAGCCTATGTAAAATACTCCGTGTTATGAACTTTTCGTATCATCTACTACTGATGCTGTAGGCTGCTTGGCTTCATTTGAATGTTAGTTTTTTTGCGATTTTCAATAATCTGTACGGGGAAGAAAGTGTACGGGGCACTCGATTGTTCGAGTAAATCGTATCTCGTTCTTGTGCACTGTGCTACTTTCCGCGATCGTTTTCAAGCAACTGTTCTATTCTCTCTAGTGTTTTTTTCAGCTTGTTTTTTCTCAACTTCTCTCCTTAACATAAGCATTGATTTGGCTATTATGACTCGGCGATTCCAGGAATGAGAACTTCTCGTTTGGCCAGTCATGTTGCTGTTATTGGTGGCTATTCCGATCATTCTCTTGATTGTCAAAAGAGCTTGCCATTAGCTATCATATAAGTTTGCATTTGATTAGAATAATCTAGGCTTTCTTGCATTGAGTCTACTCGGAGAATCGGCTATTTTGTCAAGGGATTATTGGAACATAAACTTATTATAAAAGTGAAGAAATATTTTTTTCATATATTTATATATATATTTTTACCTTAGCCTTATTGGAGACGGCTGCTCAAACTTACAAGGAGCAGAAGTCGAAGTAACTTATCGCTTCGCTTTTTCGGTGTTTTCAAATTTCATTAAAACTTGCAGAAGAATTCCAGATCGAAATCCAACTTCGCTAAGGTCTCTTTTTTATGTGCTGTTTCCCCTCGAACCCTTTGAATCATCTAGATGGGTCGTTAAGCCTTTCCCTGCTGTACGAGCACAATTTCATTTTATTCAAGACAATGAAATGAAAGAATGAGGTACACTATATGAAATTATCTTGCCATGCCGCGAGAATTTTTTCGAATGAACTGGTATGTGTCGAAATCAAGGATTGTACAGGTTTCTATCCAACTACTACTCCGATTAAAAGAAAGTCGGACTGCTAATCAACTTAACAGCGTGTACTAACCTCTCATTCCTTTCAGCTCCCCTTTATAATAGCAAACTATTTGTTTGAAAACTTTTACCCATTTTTTTCTTCCTTTCTAGTTGTGGACACGTATCAGCGCCTGAATCCCAATTCTCTCTCGGTTATGGACGCCCATTCAGCACATGTGGCCTCTGTTCAGCGGTGGGCAACTGTAGCTGCAACTTCCCTTGAAGTTCCCAGCATTTACGGCTCTCCTGAAGGTATAGATATCTCACGCTTCACTGTTCATGCCACACAGATAACATTTCAAACTGAATTCAGGTTCATTACCTCCTATTTTCCATCTTAATAATTCACTTAAGATAAGGCGCATTCGCTTATTGTATTTATCCAGTTTTGTCCCCGAGCAAATTTTGAAAAATTGTGCCAGTGGTTACTTATAGAGTTTAGATCGGAAAGTCTCTCTAATTAGAGATTTCCTTTTTGGTCATCCCATCGAAGGCCTAATTTCTTTTTTTCTGCCCTTAGGATCCTTCATAATGGATCCCGAAGCGTTACTTAACAGTCCCGATTGTTACACTCTTGGCGAAAACGATGCAACTGTAGATGTGAGTTTCCATTTGCTCTCTATTCAAACTTATCTCATAGTTATTCGTTCAATAGACTCTTTAAGAAAACTCCCCACCATCCGTTTTTATACTGTATTGGCAATCACTATAAGGCTATCCCAAGGGCTTATAATTGATCAAAAGGGAGTGGAACTTGCGGAAAAAATCAATCACTAAGACAATCGAGTCTTTTTTGACCAGTGCATGTCTCTCGGAGACCGCATTAAACTGCTCACTCCTAGTTCATCCGCTGACTCTTGGAACCGGCATCCTTCTCCATAGATGAAACCGGGATGTATTGAATTGAGTTATGGAATAGGACTGTAAAATAAATATAAAAATGCAGGTCTTAGTAGCTTCTTCAGCTGTTTTAGCGAGTCTTTTGAGGAATTGGCGATGGGATAAAGTTTCCAAGATTGGAGCTCTGAAAGGGCCTGATTGGAATGCCTTTAGAAGGCTGCTGGTCGTTAAAATCCTCTTACTGGGAAAACCGATCACAACAGCAAAATAAAATGTTTGGCACTTTCGCGTCTTGATGAGTCTGTTGTGGCTCTAATTGAGACGGATAATCTAGCTTAAAAAGTTAGAAATCTAACTAGCCTATCACTTTACTGACTCAACCTATGACTTATTTATGAGCATTTTCCTTGAAATATGTGGGAATTGAATGACTGAGCAAGTCAAGTGGTTGACAGAAAAGTACATATTTCAATCTTTACTGAAATACAATCAAAATCCGTCCCCACAAAGATCCGTTTTTGACTTTCTGCGCCTTTTTCATTCTGACTGTTTGAAGTCTCCAGATAGGACGTCAAAACTTGACTCCTTTTAGTTTAAGCACATACCTTCTAGCTCTAATGAATAAATCAATCAACACGATGACAAGGCCTCCGAGGTCGATTCAATGTGGAATACTTCTTGGATGTACTGGCGAGGAATTTTTTCCAAACTTGGATGGTCAACGCAGGCGAGGCATGATCGGTGAAGACCCGAAATTGTTTTACGCTTGGTTGAGAAAAAATGATCGTTTTAAAACCTATGATACTTTGAGCAGCGTCACCCGTTCTTTCACTTGGAAAATTGGACTCTGTTATTCATCCTTCCTGGATTTCCTTAGGGTTGGCTTTAAAATCTGGCATGTTGTTAAATTAAGTATGTTCAGTCTTTTTCTAATTGAAACGAGGTTTTGTACTCAAATCGTATTTTAATTCAACATTTCATCACGTGGCATATTGGCATCTACTCCCTTTCTCCAATCTAACTCTTCAAACCTCGACTCATCCCTTACGATATGTAATTTTTGTAATCTTGGTGGTCAGTGGTGGTGGTGGCGGCACATTTATTAAGTCAACTTCAAAAGTTTCAGTGCAGTCTTTAATTTTTTGCTTAGGTATCGGCTCTGTTGACGCGAGCGGCGGATCTGCGTCAAATGACTTGGAGCGTCTTCAGCGACAATGTATGGAATAAACTTGAACTCTCTACTACCAGTTTGGCTGAACCTCAGATTACATCGGCCAGTATTCAGGGCTTCGGCAGACAGCGCGTCTTTCGAATGGATGTAAGTTGGCTGTGTAGTGAATGCTTGGTTAGTACCCTTATTGGAGAGGCTAATTTCTCAAGAACAGGTTATACGTCCAAAGTAACATAGAGTCTTGTTGATGAGGAAATATATTTTTGATCAGTGCGCATCTTTAATATCTTTGATCTCAGATGCCGAAGATCAACTATCTGCTCAAAAAATTTGAACTGATAGAATGAAAAACTTTCTTGTAAGTTGTGATCATGCAAAATTTTTTTATTCTAAGTGAAAGAGGAACTGTTGTAGAAAAGGGATTGCTATGTTTACCATCGAAGCCGAAATTCAATGGCTATTCGTAGAATAGGTTCCAATTTATGGCATTCTATGCATTCTACGGTTACAATTTACAATTAGGAGGATGATTGGAGTGTAAAAAACCTAACCTTCCTGGTTCAACGACACATACTTAAGATCTGAGTATCACTTTATCAACTAACGAATTCTCTTGCAAGAGGGGTGGTGAAAGACGACCTGAAATGTGATAGACCATCACATTTATTGATACAAATTGGCTCCAACGAATTCAAAATGCTGTAAAAATTCCCCTGTATGCTGAAATGGAGCGTCTCTGGATAAAGCTACCGCATTAACCAAGAATAGCCTAGTTTCTCACGGCTCGAAAGTGTACAAGATTTTGTGCTGTAACGGAACATTATGGTCGGGAATTTCACTCTTAAGAAATGGGCCCTTTCGAGTGTTATTTGAGAAGTTGCTTCAAGACCCATCAGGTCCAGGGAGGAACAAAATATTGGCCAAAAGATTTTATCAGTTTCTCCAACGAGACGAATGGAAACTGACTGAGTCAACAGCATCTGTTGGTGAAATGTAAAAAAAGTGGTTAAACTGACACTTTCTTCTTCTCGTTCGCTCTTTGAAGTCCATAGATACATCCTCCAGGTTTCGTCTGCTATTGTTTGAAGTGTGTATTCTCTTTTTTAGTAAGATCTGGGATAAACAAATGTCGTTCTTATTTTTCTAGGCGGTGCTCTACGCTCTGTCAAAAACTATGTTCTATGATCTCGTGTATGGATTTGAGTTCTCGCCAAACTGGAATTCTGCTGTTTCTTCTGCTAGGGTGCCTCATCTTCTTCATGTCTGTAATATGTTCTTTTCGGGAACTATTCTTTTTTTTTTATTTCAGTATCTTCAAAAATTCACCCACGAGGATTTGGATATCGTCCATGTGGTATTGAAGGAGATACTTCTGGGTGTTATCAAATCTAGGGACTTTGTGACAATGAGGGCATGGGGAACCAAAGACGGAATCTATTATGTAACTTCGTCGTCTGTGACGCATCCGAAATGCCCGCCTTCGAATGACTGTGTTCGGTAAGAACTCATTATTTGAATATGTGTTTTGCATTTTCAGTGTTTGGGTAGAGTATACCGATGTGGATGTGTGCATATGTCCTGCCGGTGACCAGTAAATTTCTAACTGGCAATTTTTTTGGATTGCTCAGATTTGGCTTAAATCTACTGGTCGCAGTTATGCATCAATTCAGTGAAAGATTATTTCAATGTCTTATTGGTGAAAATTAGGGAGATTCATTACCACTGGTAATCGTTTATCAACCAACCAGTTTTCTCCCTTTCTAATTGGTTGAATATGCTCGACACCCATTGTATTCGATGATGAAGCCAGCAGCTATTCTCAGTAATTATTTTCGCGCTTCATTAACTGTCGACTAATTTTAGGTTAGTATACGTAACGGAATGGAATACAGATCAAGCTTCATATTAATTTTGTTGCTGTTTGCCAGTTGACACTTTCCGGTGTCTTTTTGAATTGCATTTATTAAGTACTGTATTCCCTAAACTTTTTTCTCCTTTAATTTATCAGGGCTGATCAGCTAATTAATTCGTTGTTTTTGCGACCAATGGGGAGCCGCTGCCATCTCACAATCATCACTTGCATTGACTTGAAGGTAGCTTTTTTAACCTAATCTACTCATATGCATTCAAGTAGTTTGTCAACTTTTAAATCGCTGCTCTAGACCTATTTCCCAAGCCATGTCATATGGAAAGGAGCTAAGGCCTCGATGACCACTCTCTACCATGATCTTCAGAAACGAGTAATAACTCTGGAAACTGGTGGGGAAAATTGTGGAGAAGCTCTTGGACATCCGCGCCCGGTGCTTGAAGAGGCCTGTTAGACCCCTTCCTTCCTTCCTTCCTACCCTCCCATCCTTACATGCATATGCAAGCCTTGTATAATTTGTCTATGCGCTTTCCGTATGCGTGCCCTTGACTTTTGACTGATTTTATCTCACTATCGTTTTTTAACTGTAGGCACAAAACGCGTTTTTTATAAACCTTCAAATTCTTGAGTTGGTATCTGAGACTACTGCTTTCAGATTGCAGTATTATTTATGTCTAGGACTTTGCCTTGTAGCTTTTTAAGGCCTAATTCAAGGCACTTATTCGTCACTTTCAGCGCTTTACTAAAATTCGATTGATGATTTTGCTCCGTTGCGGAACTTGCTCTCGCCAATCAGTAGGTTCTCCGCAACACCTTGGCTTATCTCAGCCGATCAGAGATTTTCTCCGGGGTTCTTCTCTGAACATAAAGATTGTTACAAATCTTGTCACAGTCACATTAAAATATTGATCGATATTTTTAAACATTTTGATTAAATTGGAATCTATAATTTCTTTACACACCATGGTATAACGTGTCAATCGAGGGAAGAAGGGAGAATGGGTTAAAGGGTGCCTTTGGATAATTTCTGAGGGTTAGATGAACGACTTGAATAAGCCTACTAGTTCTGGCAACAATCAGGAAGTTTCACTTTTTGCTTCTTTTTGGCGATGCGGATTCCGCTGTTTTGGCAGTCACCACGGTACTTCATTGCTCTGGAAAGTAGGTCAACAAAGTTTTAGCTGGTCTAATCGCTGCTCTAAGCTTATTGAATGTTTATCGAATAACTGTGAGCTTTTTTAACCTATAGAACGTGTTTATGAGACTATAGAATTATAGAAGGAAAGCGAAATTAATTTAGAACGCACCTTGCCAATTTCACGATAACCTCATCAACGTTTATACTGTTAAGTACGCTGGTCTCTACGAACTCTGCGTTATAAATCTGAAAATAAGGCGAAATACGAATTGCTCAATTAACATTATGGAGACGAATTAGTTAATACTCGCTTAAGTTAAATCTTATTACTTTAATTTGGAATGATCATTCTGTAAACCTTTTATTGTCAGCATCCAATAGAACGATCGGTCCTCTGATTGCATGGTGGCTTATCAGGTAGGTTTTCACTCAAAACTAATGATGTCTTGACCATTTTATTCACTAAATACTTCATCGAATTCAGCTTTGAAACGCTTTATGAAATTTTTTTCATTTGACTCACTTTGGCGAGCTTTTCACCTTCTCCAGTTGAGATAAAGTTTGTGGAAGTAGGTTTCATAGGATTCGGGGGACTATCGCGTAAATCTGTTTTGTTTCCGACTAAGATACGTGGTAAACACGAGTCTACACAGCTTTCCTATGAATTTGAAACAAACAGATCACGTTCAAAACCTGTAAATTCTCACTGATTACATAAATGGCCCAAACGTATTTGTGAGCCTGAATATCTGCTGTACCGAACGCGATATTAATATTATGCTCCATAATATCATATACTTATTAAAAATCTTTCCAATCTGGTCTTACCTCTAGCATATTGACCCACTTGCGAACTCGAAGGAAGGAATCGCGATTTGATACGTCGTACATGAGAATAGCACCGTCACACTTCCTGAAGTACTGTTTAGCTATACTATGATATCTAAGAGAGAGCAACCAAATTAACCCCTGACAAAGGTCCAATGGCGTATATGACGAAAAATTAATTTTAAAAAAACAACAAATACTAACTTTTCCTGTCCAGCGGTGTCCCAGATTTCGATTGTGCAAATGTTTCCGTCAATGGTCATATTTTTCGTCTTAAAATCGATACCTGAAATGTTCATTTAAATACTTTCAACATCGACACTTGGATTCGTTATTTCTCAAACCAATAGGTTCAACCACTTAACGAGGAGAGACCCAAGTGCCAAAGAATTAGCAGAGCAAACACAAACCTTCGGAAAGGTAAAGTAAGATCCAGCAATGCTCACCAAGTCATTTTTTGAAACCCACCTGATAAATGACACTGCAGAAACAACAAGGATTCTGACTCAATGGACTCTTATTTAAGTACACAGAGGTGATATTTACCACTACCTCTAACACTGGGCTATCAGCCCACTCCAGCTGTAAGCCAGAAGTAAATCAGTTTTGGAAATTCATCAGTGATGACAGTATTCTCGTACGGTGAGTTTGATATTAATTCAATACTAAACGCAGGGCATATTCGCATGTAAGCGGTCAACCAGCTTTCCTCAGCATATTTAGCTCACGAGCTGATAGCGAATCCTAAGTAATGCGCCCTTCATTTTAATGCTTAATGACCATACCGTTCAGATCTTAATTCTATGTGCTGATATATTGAGGAATCAGGAATTTACTATCAACCCTTTGCATCAATCGAACGAGCACTCGAAATCAGTTTCATGTAACGATAGTCACATGCAAGCGCTTGAATTAGTGTAATAATCATATCGCCATTGAAAGGGATACAGGCAAAGAAAGGTCCAAGATTTCTTGTCACAAAGAAAACTTTGCAAAAATCTTTTCTCTTCATCTACCTCTTGGTCATATCCCAGAATGCAGTCAGGAAAATGACTGTTTGACTATATTATGCGAAAAAGAGATTAAGCAGAGGAAAACTCACTTCTGTAACGAAGATGTCTACGCGTGTTAGTTTTCTAATTCTCTAAAATCTGACTAAATCTGCGTGTGTCTGTAATTATTATATGGAGTAGAAGCCCTGTGTTATTTAAAAAATTGCCTATAAATGATGCTATTTCTTAAGTCAGTAGAACAAAATCTGTATTTTAAAAAAACACGACAATCAAAAGCTAATTTCAACGAGATAAACTAACAAAATCCTCAAGATCGTAGCGAAAACAAACAAAGGAATAGGTGCTGAAAAACAAGAAATCTTGTGCATCTTTGCACCTTCTGTTTCTACCACTAATGATCACCGGTTGCTCATTGGGTTTTATAAAATTTCTAAGATAGTCTTGACTTTGTACTAAACTTTCAACTCTTAAAAAAATTCAAATACTTACCGACCGTGGCGCGAGCATTGTAATAGAAATCACCAGTACAGTATCGATACATGAAGCAAGTCTTCCCAACTGAGGACTCTCCCACCATCACGACACGGAATATGCGATCTGGGGCCTGAATTCCGTCCATATTGGACCAGTTCGTCACACTCGCCACCTCTGGGTCGAGATTAGGCCTCTATTGAAGGTATAAATAGAATATGATCTTGTAAAGAGTCTTATAACGTTACGCTCTCTAAGTCGATGATGATGTCAGTACTTACAGCCTTCTTCAATAATATTCGACTCCCTTAAAACATAATTTAATTTTCTGTTCATTCGCTGATTCAAACAATTTATTGTCAGAATACAGTTTCGATACTGAAGCCTTAAATTCGTTATTAAGGCTTTTAGTTACCATGGCAACCTCTGAATGGCACTTTAAAGCGTGCGTGATTCCATAATAAACCGGATGCCCAAACAGTCAACTCAGAATATGACTGCATTACAAGAATATGAGTGGTTCGTTAGCTCACAGCAGAAGTTTTTTGATCTGAATTTTGTTCCCTGCTTATCCACCGTTTCTTCAGCTCATACGCTAAAAACGTATTTATGTGCACTTACCTCACTGAGCGGCTTTAAGGTGGCCATCAATCGATCCATTAGCATTGCTATTATCCCACTAATGGTTCAGTAGTGGACAAAAGCGATGGGAAAATAGTACGTAATTTGCTCCCTATGGCTACCATGCTCTATTATGAAAATGCACCCACGCACTACATGCACGAATCATTTCCTCACCATGCATGTATCAACCGCATAGGCATTCTCTTCTTTAAGTGGCTTTGTCTAAGTCGTAAAACTACAGGCTTTTCAGTCTTTCTCCCCAATGTGTTTGCCTTAGCTAGTAAAAAGCACACATCCAAAACATACCTAAGCTTTTCTGTACGATTTGAGTTAATTAAATCAAGCTTGACAGCTTGCCTGGGATCCTTTCTCTGCCTTTTTGGTGTCTCCAAGAAAAAATTTTGTCCCATATTTTCTTCCTTCGTACACCACATGAAGACTCAAATAGAGCCTGGAAATTGATAGTTAACTTACATCACTGTATTCGTTTGATCCGGACCACTGACCGCTGTCTAAATAATTCAAAGATATATCTTCAAAAGGCGGTTGTATCGACTACTGAGAAGATTTTAAGTGTGTTGAAGACCTACCTCGTTGCCACGGTGCACCTTGGAGATCCTATTGGTAAGAAAAAAGTCCAATAATTTTTGATCACTCAAATTAACCAGATTAGTCTGATTTTATAACTTACAAAAGCTCGCTCGAGGGGCTCTCTCTGTAAATAAGCATGTTTTCCCTGAATCTCTCGAAGAGCATCCCTAAAAATAATACTAAATCATTTAACTATTAAATGTAATAAAATATTTCAACAAACATTATGCAATATCCCACTTGAGATTTTGGATTTGGCTGTAGAGGATATCCTTCTCCTCTGTGATTGCTGAGGCCCGCAGTTTCTCACTTTAACGAGAGAAAATAAAAGGTTTCTGAAGAATAATAAAAAAAATTCGGACGAAGCGATAATGATTCGAAGCATGGATAATCTTTGTTCAATTTTTTTTTTTATGAGGATAAATACCAGACAAACTACTCAGTTCCAATCGAAATCATGCCATTTACCCTCAAAATCTGAATAGTTTGTCCAAGTTACGGCAAGTAAACTGATGTAGTCATTCAGTCTCGATAGGTAAAAGCAATAGACCAATGACATTAAAACCGGCGGCAATTGGCCAATCATTGCTCGACGTACATGTGCAATTGTGATGATTGCGTCTCAACTGTTGAGCGTAGCTTAGCCAATTCTGCTTCGCTTTCTCTGAGGTGCTTTTGGGCTTCTTTGAGTTTTATTCGCAGTTCCACGGCCTCCCGTTGAATCTCCTTCTCTGCATTTTGCATCTCCTCGGTTGATTCCTGCTTCATCTTGTTCCAGGACCCGAAGACATTTTCTTCTCCTAGTGTGATATTGCCTTGACGACCGCCAACTATGCTTGAACGCTTTCTGTTGTTGGTCTGAACTTGCTACAAAGAGCGGAACATATTGAGCTCTAGTAAGGATTACCTATTGGTCTAATAAAAACGCCTTCATACTTCCTTTAACTCCTTGACGATTTCCCTGAATTGTTGTGTTTCCATTTCCTTTTGCCTAACTTTCCCAAGATACTCGGCCTCATACTTTTTGCTGAGCTAAAAGTTAGGAAAAATCTTCAGATAACAAATGTAAAGCATATTTTCCAATGCAAAAGTGATACTTAGTAAAAACTATAAACACCATTTTTTTCAACCACTGAGTAGAAAATCGAGGAGCTCACTGATATGATCTGTGCGGTACTCGTATTCATGCCGTCTGTAATCTTCCACTTGACAGCTCATGGGCATGCACCCGAAAGTTTCGGGGTGAGTGTGGTGATTACGATTTATTGAATAAATCAGTGATTGCAGTAATCACTAGTACTGGTAATAGGTTGGCTTAAAATGGAAGGGCCAGAACGAGGTCGTCAATCTGGTTAAGATTGAGATACAGGGCGTGAGTTGACAGTAACAGCAAGGAAGGTTGAATATTAAGTCAATATGGGAAAGAATAGCGCTAAAGATAATGGTTTGGGAAATAAAGTATGCTTGAGAGGAGACTATCCGTATGTTGATGACTCGTAGTTTTGGATTTTTCCCATTCAAGAGCGCACTGCAACTACAACGCTATTATGGATTTCTGACAACCTGGAAAACACAATGGGGCCCATCTCACATGGGGCTACATGTTTAGTTATAGTTTCATAATAATACAGCCTCCGGCAACGTAAAATTACTCGCAACGCATAGGATAACCAATTTTAAAATATGTTTCCATTGATATTTAATGCCTATCAGAAAAATATGCAAAATAGTAGGTTGAAGTTTGGAAATCAAATTTAAATGGGTCTATGACTTACTTCTTCTCGCAATTTTTCCTCAACTAATTGAATCTGGGCATCCAACTCGCCTTCCAATCTTTGCAGATCCTCTTTTCTTGCTTGCTTCTCTCTAATTTCGGAAGAAGAATTATTTTAGTGATTATTTTTTCAGATGTATTCTTAACCATTGCCTGTAATGGGATAGAGGGCCATTGTCGTATGAAAGGGCGGAGAATGACTTAGCATGGCGCGACCTCATAGAGAGGTAAGCCGAATATCCTTCTCATTATCTTTTGTTACCTTTTTTACCTTTTGTTTTGTTATGAATTTACACTCAATCAGCGAAAAAATGTTGTACATACAAATCCCCGAAAATTTAATTTTTTGTGGAAATTTGTCATTCGAACCTCTGGTAGCTTTGTTCCAGGTCAGCATTTTCGTACTTCTTCAGCATGATATCGCGCTTGAAGGATTCCAGTAGATGGTTAAAGGAGGTGGCCAATTCAGGGTAGGATTCGCTGATAGTCCTACTCAGTCTGGTCGCCTCCATCACGCTAAAAATGAAAAGCTGGTTAAATGTAAGAACTATTTCAGAAAAATACGTATAAATTTAGAAAATAAATAACGGATTAAATTGAAGTATATTGAGAATTATAGTCTCTTTTTCAAGATTCCATTTGAAGGAAATTTAAAATAGAATCATCAGTTGGACTGGGAACACTCAAGTTCGCAGAACATTATTAATGGTTAGGGCAGTTGGGCTACTCAAATTGGCTTTTTTTTATAAAACTGGGAATTTTCAAAGTGGTAAGAAGAAATGTAGGAACGGTCCAAAGAGTTGTAGTTTCGTTGCTATAGAAAATGAACTCAAAAGATCAATAGCCGATCACTAGGAATGAACCAGCCTTTTATAGCAACTGCTTCTAGATTGATTGATCTGTTTAGAATGCAGATTTCAAACCTCCCAAGTCAACGAGCTGGGCTAAAAGGGATAGTTTAAAAATAAAAAGCCATATTAGAGGCCGTCAACCTTCACAAAGAAGGAGAGAAGGATTTCCAGCAAAGAAGGAAGTGAAAACCCTCGCTGAAGTACACTAACTGTTAAAAGGTTAGAAAAAGAATATTTTCCATGTCCCCCCCCCCCCCCCCCCGATTGAAGACCACTCATTGGGCAACTCTTCCAAACCAATGTCAGTCAATCCAACAAGTATAGTGGGCGTCCTACGAGTCAAAAAGTGTGACTTGCTGGATGTCAAATCACGTCCACATACTCTTTTCCCACAAAAATCTCCATTTCGCAGGAAATCGCCTTGAGAATTTGCCACCTCAATGCCTAAACTTTTGCTAAAATCATATATTTGACATGTTTCCAAGCTCAAAATCATGCAATTTCTTAAGGTCTTCAATCCTCAAACTCTGAGATATTAGATCTCGAGTTTTATTTCCATTTCATATTCTTAAACAAAAGCAATGCAAGCTTGCTTGTCTATATCATTTACTTTTTGTCTCTCAATCAATCATAAAATTTCCGATTTATTCGTAATAACTTCGGTATATTTGGTTTTGCTAGAAAGATAAGCTACTTTTTATACGAGTTTCGAGTCTGAACGAAGTGAGGAAATCGTTGATTTGCCCTACAAACCAAACGAACATGTAAAATAGTCTCTTCTCAAAATGTACGGCATGCAAGATTACACCAGATGGAGCCATCTGAGTCGTGGTGGTGGTGGAGCTACCGCAATCGACTCATTCATTTGAGTGCATCCAGTGAGTAAAATGACCACGCAGTTTGATGCTTAATGGGAATTCTTCAACTAGAAAGGTACCCAATCACCTATCTAGACCTCAATATGCGAATTTCAAAATACTTTCTTTCGATTTATAACTGCATTCGCTTGCGCTATGTAAGTATGAGCAATTAAGAAACTACCTTGCATTTTTAAAATGACATCTATGTTTTGAGATCTCTTGACTGGCACCACTTTCTTGAAAGCACATTCATAATGTGTCAGATGGGAAAACTGTGTGCGCGAGAACGCAATGAGTAGCCTAGGTTTAGTATAGTGTGAAATGCTAGAGTCAGCTAGTATGAAACACACTTGTTAAAAGCTCCGATTGGGTTGCGTATTTTTCACACTCCCGCGGGGGTGTAACTGATTTACTATGTTAAAAATAGCTCGAATTCATGTCCGAAGTTAGCCCATCCTAGATGCTGGAATATAAAAATGAATAGCAAAAAATATCTTTCATAGACGCGATTAGAACCCACCTCTTTCCAAAATCTTTATCCGTATCAGAGGGAGATGATTCATAAAGACTATCAATACGCTTTTCTGGAACTCCGTTTGAGAGAGCTATGTTGGGATCCGCAAAACGACCCAAATCAATAGGTTTTTCGATCTCGTCAGTAAGATCTTCATCGATGTCTGAGTTGACCGACTGCTGCCATTCACTTAGACTCTGCAATAAATCATCGATCTTAACCAAACCATCGTGGTCAGAATCGAGCTTATCAAAAAGAGCAGCAGCACTCTCTTGGGGGAGGTTGATAGTTGTACTGGTGCAGAGGTGAAGCCATCTATCTCGATCAAAACTTCCTGTTCCATTTCGATCGTAGCTTCTTAGAAAATCTCGTAGTTCCTGCCTTGTCTGAGTTGCCATGCCTTTGAGGGTAGTGAGCCTGTGTAATAGCGATCTCACCAAAGTATGTGATTTTAAACTAGAAGAGCGCACTGCACGCTCCTAGCTGAAACGCAATTGGTTGAGGCCAATCCATCATCAAATCTCACATGCGTCCCCTTTAAAGAATGCGCGCTTGACTCAAAACCGCCTTTGCATATTCTCTTTTCCTGATACTATTGTAGTCCTGTGAAATCTCACCCAATAAATCATTTTCCAAGAGTTGGAATCATTTGGTGACGAAACTGTGTACATTTCGTCTTCCACGGAACTCTTAAAAAGTTTGATTACGTGATGCTCAGATAAAAGGAAATTGACGGACGTCCATTGCTTTTACCTGATTGACGATTCTACAGACAACCACCTTCGATCCTGCTTAATCAAAAAAATCCGAATGCAATGCTGAATGGCCAAGCAAAGTCGATAAACCAACATGTCTGAATTTGGGGCGAAAGTATAGATGTTGAAGGGAGTTAATTGCGCCTTTAGCTTATTTAGCTGATTTGACATTGATGAATTCTATTATTTTACAAAGTGAAAGCTATTTTAAACAAGAAGGGTTTTTACTTCATATTAGAGCCAAACATGGATAGGCATTTTGGGTTTAAATGCAAAGTCTAAAAGCACTGCATAGGCTCCGATTCTATGACATAGCGGGTAATTTGTATTAATTCAATAACAGTGTCAGTTGTTATCTGATGGCTATGTGAACCAAGGCAGGATGAGCATATTTTAATCTATGAAGTCATAGGTTAGTTAAAGCGTGAGAAAATTGTCATTTCGGGCGTTTTTTTCTAATTTTACGAAAAGGGCAACCCTGTGGTTGACAAAGTGAGAGGTTGTGTGACTTTTCAACTTAAGGGAAATTCGACGATATTGGCCTTATTATGACTTCTTATGAAGCTAAAATCACCAGTTTCCTCTAGATAGATGGGATAAATCAGTTGCAGGATTTCTTTAATGTGTTGTTAGCGGAAATGTTTCGTCGGCCTTGAGCTCTTTAGAACTCGGGTATTACTCACAGTATCCAGCACCCTGATTCGTATAGTTCGTACGAATTTCTGGCACGAAATGGATCATACTTGGAAAGAACGAAACGCCAAACTACTTGTGCTGCCTAAAAGGTCCTGGGACAGTTTTAAGACCACCTCATTTTGGCGTCCAAATGATAAGGTTCTCAATGCAAGCCTTTAACCAGTGACCCGTTGACCAGTGCCTCCTCCATTGTTATTCACGAATGGCATCTAAACCTCCGACGTGGGCTAGGCGAAATGTTGCGAAGTTCTGAAGGTTTGTGAAGGTTTGGTTAATAGTTCATAATTGATATGGGCATTATGGCGACGGATGCTATAACGCGATCTCTACAATTATACCCGGACCGCGTGAATTCAACTTCAAACCACGGAATGACTCACCATAAATAACATTGCAGGCTACCCAGTCTATATGAGCTAATCTATAAAGATCAAATAGTTTGTGCCTGATCAGTCTGCTTTATTTCCGATTTTTAGCCGAACCAACCAGATCCATACAGAAGGAAGGTACCTCAAAATTCTTAGGGAGGGGGAAGTACCTTGGGACTTTTCAAATTTACGGCCTCCGATTCAACCATCACTTCGCACATCAGTTCGGTCGCTTGATGCGCACTTCGGAATCGTCACATCAAATAGATCAGATCTATACATAATAGCTACACCTCCCATAAATGATAATAGTTTTTTTCTTTCATCTTTTCAGGTCTGAGCCAAAAGTTGGATAAAATGGCTTTCATTCATCGCTCTTTCTCCATATGGCTAATATTACCAGAGCTAAAATAGCGGAGGGATTTCTGACAAAGCAGGCAGAATATTTAGCGAAATTTGAACCGCTTAATCGCATTCGTATCATTTGCTTTTGTTCTGCTCGAGAAGTTACTGAAACTCGTATCTTAGGGAGAAAACAACCTTGTGAAAAGAAGGTACCTAGTCAAAGCATCCCACCAGGTACTCCCCCAAAAGAAAACGATTTTTACGAACTGCTACTTCTCTCACTAACTTCATGGTAATTTTTACCATATCATCTCCAACTTTTCCCACTTGCCGACCCCACCATACAGCTTGTTATTTAGAAAACCCTCTGTACTTCGGTCTCGAACAAACTCGAACCGACTTGGTTTCAGATGCGTATCGTGCACATATGTCTTTTCACCTTAAATTTTAATCTCTCGAAAAATCAGCTAATTATAATCTACGTAAATAACATCAGAGTTAACGCTAAAGCGATCAACTCCACAATTCACAAATGCGCCTTGAATAGAATAGAACAAATTAAACAAGGCGCTATCAACCAGTGCCATTAACTATTTACAATGGATAAGACTCCCATTTTCGAGATTTATGAACCATGAATATAATATAGAAGAGGATTAGCTTTTTATGATTTACAAATAGGGTATCTAGGATTTTAAAAATTATGACAAGATTTTCAGGATAAAATCCCATAAATACGACAAATCCTGACTCAGTTAAATGGGACAAAATGGCTGGCCTATCCTGTATCAAATGGCCGAAGCGGCATGTGATGGTTGGATTAACTAGTTCTATCCTAGGTCTAAGAACCTACGGCTTGTGGCAGATAGTTTAACTGGAATCTGAGACCTCTATGTCCATTTTGCTCCACAGTCTCGGCGAAAACTACCAAGCGATAATGAGACAGAACGGGCGCATCTTCAACTCAGGAGCAGGGGTGAATGTAATTAGTTCAGGTAAAGCAAAATTTTAACTTGTTTGAAACAATCAAAAGATGCAAAATGGATCATTACGCACCTAGCTACTTCAACACAGGTGCCAGGAATTTTTTCTATTTTTGAGGTTTTGACTTCGCTACACAATGCCAATGATTAGGGACCAACTCCGATAGTGTATTAAAAGTCAATTTTTCATAAGTATTTTAACCAATTAAAAGTCAAAATTTAACTCGTATAGTTTAAATGGTGCCGATCAACGTTAAATTCTTGAGGGTCCGGTATTGACAAACACTAGCCAACCAATGAAAAAATAGAAAAGACAGAGCGGATAAACTACAAGAACGACGCGATCGGGTTTTGAACTGGGGGCCAAAAACGCTGATGCCGAGAAGAGGGAATACGCAAGACCTAAGAAGACTATGCTGAGACGAATAAGAATAATCCAGGTACTCTCCGAGGTGAATAGTTTGATGAGGACGTTTATGACTAAGCCAGTAACCAAGGGAAGAATACAGTAACCAAGAACGCAAACGGTTTGACAAAAAGACCTAAAAAGGGGTAAGAATCTCATTTTCCACGTCAAGTAGAAAAGATAAAAAGGGAAATAATCTGCTTACAGGTTACCCCCAAGAAGTTTGGTGTTGACTGAGACGGATACGACTCCGAACCAAAACACTGTAAAAACTTGAGCGAACTGAGGTACGCCTGCATCTTCCTTTTGCCCATGACTAAGCTGTAGAACTCTGTAGAACGAAACTAAACTGTCAAAATCAAAGCCGAAAGAAATAAACACAAAAGGGCAATGGTGAATATCTTGAATTCAATGGACTTAGACACAGGTATATTGAAAGTCAAGAAATTTAGTGAATAAAAAAGGCTTACAGCGCGAGGACAATAAATATGAAAAATGGACCCCAGAGATCCCCTAAAACAATAAGTAATAGCAAACGACGACACGTACAATCTCCCAAAAGCGCATGGCCTCTACGGGGAAATATAACATGCGCGATCTTTCGTCCGACTGATTTAACATCTCTTAACTTGAAAATAGGTTATGAACCGAAATTATTACGATTGTCGTTCTGATAGATTCCTCAAGTGTTCCATTGATAGCACCTTGGGGTGAGAGGATTTCAATGTTTCCCTCCAAGCCGATCGATTGTAAATTCTTGAAACAAGCTTATAGATACCAACTTACAGGATCTGTGCTGTGGAATTTCACATCACCGTCGGAAAACCCTGCGTTCGTATATGCCATCGCGTTCAACAGACACACATCACATAACGGTAATCGTAACCTGACCAATGACGCATCTCCAAACGCAATGCAGCTTGTTTTGTACCAATGACAATATTTGCGAATAATTTTGGAATATTCATCAAAAAATACACGAAATTCAAACCGAGTATGGATAGAGGACTACTTTGACTTGAAATTGCCATTTAGGCTTTCCATATTTCGAACCAATTTCTCTTGCTTGGGCTTATACGTAAGTTGTCGGCCTCCAAATAAGTCATGGCACATTGGTAGCCATTATTCACTATTTCTTGATAACAGCTGTAAATTTTCCTCTTCAGAATTTACTTATCAACCTGAAAGAACTCCAGAACAATAAGTAATCGCTTATCAATTATTAAGCTTCAACAGTTATATACACACTTCTGTTGACTTCAAGTAGCGTACTTCCATTAAAATATTCTGGGAAGTTTCCAATCTCCTATTAACTAAAGAGAACTCAAAGGGTGAACGCCTCTTACTATAAGAATTAGCCAGTTGGACCAGACTAGATGGACCTGAGGTGATGCAAAACAGCGCCTGGATGCTAGAGAATGACGCCTCTCCTGTACCACTCCTTTTATAACGTAGATACACTCCCTTAAACAATACAAGGCCTCCCTGCGCCCAACTACTCGAATCCTCAAGTTGTGCTCAGAACCAACCCAGTTATCAAATTTAGCAAACGTATCCCCTTATTAATAAATATCCGATTAAATTAGCTAAGACGCCCGAGTTAGCAACATCGTTAACGAATACTAAATCATTTTTTTTAAATACTGAAGTAAAAAAGCAAAGGTAAATTTAATTCAGTGATCAAACGGTCTTAGCACCCTAATCTCCTTGATCAATTCGCCTAGAGTATTCGTCGGATGAAATGCGGCTTCACGAGCACAAGCATCAACTTCAAACATCGCGGCTTCCAGTTGTTCAAGCACAGTCTCGTCGCGTTCAACCAGCAATCGATCTCTCAGCAGACGATGAATGTCTCTGACGACTTCTCCTGGCAGGCGAGCCAATTGATCACGACGGGAGATGCACGAACCGGTGAGAAAAAGACTTCGCGCCAAATAAGCCGCCGATTTTCGAATCAATGTGGAACATTCATGCTTCATGTTATGCTCTATCATGTTGTAAATCTGAAACGAGAGAAGAATGTAGGTTTAAAATACAGCTCTCCAGATCCCTGGTTCGAGATCGGAAAAATCGTTTACCTCATAGATAATCGGCTGGATAGCATCGCCAAGAAGTTGACATATTTCTGCGAGATTCGAGAGACTGGCGGCGCGAATCAGCTCGGAGTCATCTTTGGAAGTCATGAGAAGACCCGCGATAACGGCATCTCGATATTTGGGAGCGATTTCACCTGCGATAAAAAGGCATATGCTATCTAGAAATTGGAGACTTGAGGCATAAGCCGTTGAGTCTTTAAATTGACAGTTCAGGCACATATAGAGAGATATATTAAAGTAATGCTAAACGACGATGCAGTGATCTAGAAGGCCATCGGCGCGCAGAGAAACGCCAACATTCGGGGTACCCCTCCCCCCCCCTTCCACCTAGAATTTGGTTTATCATCATTATTAAACATTATTAATGATCAGAAGGAAAAGTAACTTTAAGAAACTGACCAAGCTCATGGAGTACTCGGACAAGAGCTTCTCCAACTTTGAGCCGAAATTCGGTGTTGCCTGTTTTGTCAAGAAATCGACTAAGAAGAAGGGGTAGAAGACGATCCGTGTACGCATTTCCAAGAGCCGAAAGTCCGCGAATAGCATTCAAGTAAATATAGCTGTCTTCATGATTCATGAGCTCTACAAGTGTCTAGTAATTCATAAAAATTTAGCATAACAACGGTATTTAAGTAGATATAAGCAGATGATTAACTCACCTCATAAATCTTTGCTTCCCAGCCGATAATACAGAGGTCTTTTGATTCCAACAACCGGCTTAGTTCAATTAATGCATGACCTTGGAGAGGGATGAAGGGGTCATTCAGCTGCCTGAAGATCTCTGTTAACTGTGGAGACATTTCTGAGCTTATTTTCGAGGTGATGACTGGTTCTCTATATGCAGAGGTTGGAGAGCACAGTTCCTCAATCAGATGCCTCTTGAGGACAGATTCAGACTTTGAAACGCATGAAGTTGAAGGCGTTGGAACCAAGAAAACACCACGAGTGCATAGTGCAATTCGAATCTGTCGAGCCAATTCATTTGATGCACTGGTTTCTGGAAGAACTGTTTCAACTCGCTGCATAAGAGGTATCAATTCACTGAAGTGATTGCGTACAGTGCAAGAAACTTTATCACCTTTCTAACAGAGGCCATAGGAGAAAAAAATATCAGGTTTACACCGGAAACACCGCCTTCTAAAAACTCTCACATATTATGTGAATTACCTCCATGCAATTAACGAAAAATGCAGCAATTCCGAGAACAATATTAAGGGACTCTTCCGCCATTTTCAGCACTTCCTTGTCTGTTACTGTAACCATTACCGCGCAAAGCCGAGATAATGTAAACTGAAAACAGCAAAATAAACCCTGATGACAGTTTACTAACAACAAATCAAAAGTGCTGGTAGGTTTTACCGAAATGAGTTGGACAGCGAGAGCAGGATCTGAGGGCCAGAGAATCGAAGGTTCAAGGCGCTCCAACATGGCAGTTGCGAGTAGACAAGCGGTCAGCGGGACTGACATATCCCTCTGTGTCTTCGCCATGTCAATACCGGTTGGTTGAATAGCCACGCAAACGTTCGATTGCTCGTCGTTCACGTCCGCCATCACTCCGAAATTGATATCCGAAACTAGACTGAGGAGTATTTTCGAAACAAAAGAAGTTCGTTTCGTCGGTTCTTCATCCCTTATACCCCTCATCCAAGAGTCAAGCAATTGCTCTGCCTTTAACTCTGCATCCACTGAGCTATCTTCGACACTTTCATCGACCTTGAGGGCAAGGAGTTCCATCACGGTGGCAACTCGGGCACATATCATCTCAACTGAGTGCTCAGATATCGATTCAGCCGCCTGCGTTACACGAAACGGTGCATGAGGAGTTGCGGGGGTAGTGTCAGGAGGGATCGGAACGACCAGAGAAGAGGAGCGGAGCATCACTGAGCCCGACAAAGGTACTAACAACAAATCAATATCCGATGAGGACAAGGGTTTAAGCGTGTCCTGGTTAAGTGGAGGCAAATGAATCCAGCCTCTAAGAAGCTGAAACGAAGTATCCGGATTAAGGAGGTGATTTGACAGGATTGAGAGAAGTTCCGACCTGTAATGGTATAAATTTAAAACATCAATAATCAAAGCAGCAAGAAATGCAGCAATTGAAGCCGTGCTAGTCTAAAAGAAACTAATGGGATATTTGTAAGGCAACTGAGATTTAGCCCGTTGTATTGGAGATAAACCCAGCCAAAAGATTCCAGTACAAGTTTTGCGTTATTATTAGCAAGCTAAACAGATTTTTGTGCATTGGACGGTTCAAACGCCCGCCTTCTACATATGTTGCATCTTGGCTGCGACAATGCAATATGATGTAATCTCATCTGGATGTACATCCTGACTTATTTCGTCAAGGAGCAGCATACTAAAGCGGCCGCTCCATCATTTTCCGACGTCTCAGTAAACCAACATTTGTTTATAGATGACTTATCTGCAGACAACTAGGTGTGGTGTTCATTTCACGAAGCAGGGATGTTTTGAGAGCATTTGGTCGCTACCCCTGGCCCTCTTAACAACCAGTTAAAGTTCTCACATAACTTACAGAGAGAGGGGACCAAGCTCACCTAAATATATCTACTGGGGAGGATAAGGATGTCTCTTTAACCTGACATTCGTCTCCATCGCATTTCCCGACTCCATTCAGAGAGGCAAGATTGAGAAGGGAGCAGAAGTGGAACCAGATTTGTGAATAACTCGCTAACAGGGCGCACAGCGCTGGCGACGGGTGTCTTGTGTCTAGAAGCTGAGGCGAAAAAATAAATAAATATCTGGCTTAATTTCTACACCAAGACCTGTATTAGATGCGATTACTACCTCAGAGACAAATTTGACGATATAGAGTAAATCTTTAGACGAAAGCAATTCCTTCGAGTCAGAGATATCAATCATCGCGGAAGAGGATTCGAAATTGTGATTCTCATTGGCTGATACGATCCTGGATAATTTTTGAAGGAGTGAATGCAAAAAGAGGCGTTTCCCAAGTTCGAGATCCCTCTCACAGATGGCATGAATAGTTTCGACAGCAACTAATCGAGTGATTCGGAGGAGAAGATCTTTGGAATCAGTTTCAATCCTGCAGGTTGCGAGAGCGTCGGAGATCTGGAGGGAGAGACTGCTGTAATAGTCATTTGGTGAAGCGCACATATGTGGAGGAGTCGCGAGTATATGAGCTAAAGAGCATGCCACAGCTGGAATATGTCGAGGGTCGGTTGAATGTACGTCTACTACACCAACTATCAGGTCTTTCAATGCAGACTCTCTAGTCGAACAACCGTTGGATGGGTGAGCAACGAAAAGACGAGTGATTAGCCGGCCACAAACGTCGCGAAGCCACTTCGGCGCCAGCGTTTTCTTCTCTGAAGACTATCCAAACAGAAATGGCGTTATTGTCAAGTGGCAGCTCATAACTTGTTTCAAGACTATTGTTCTTAGAAGTAGAATAAAATAAAAAAATGATAGAAAAGTGCCTATTAAAAAAACTAAATTAGAATGACAACGAAGTAAATCATAACATATTAGAGCACTTGCACATTTTTTTTTGAAACCGGATTGAAATAGGAAAAGCTGTTTAAAGGCGACTGAGCGAGGTAAACGGTCTAATAAGTTAAGAAGGCGCATTCGTGATGTACGGATGACATCCAGCGTCGACTTAGAGGAGAGACGTTTCTTGGAGAAAGGTCCAAAGCCAAGCTGGAATAGAACTGCGAGGTAATCCCCCAGAAATTTGTTTGGAGATATGAGATCACTGAGGGTATCGAGAGAAGAATGCAGGAGACCATCAAAGCAATTGGAGATATGGGACAACATTTCTACTCGATTTTCAGGATTTGTTGACGGACACTTAAATTTTTCGAAGTTATCAAGACGCAACTCCAAAGGCATGGAAACTCCAGGAGAAAGAAGAGGGTAGATTCCAAGGCAGACCACGAATTCAAAGCATTTACTGATTTGTTGAGTCTGATAAATACTAAATAAGGGTAGAAATTTGTCGTTTGGAGTATTAAGAAGAGCTAAAGAATTAAAAAGATGCAGACAACAGTGAACGTATGCCTCGTGGATTTCCATGTTCTGGATTGAAAGTACCAGATCTACATTCTCTTCCAAGCGATTGAGATAGCGCTCAATGCACGAGCGGAAGCAAAGCATTGGATCAGCGCTGTCAGCGTACTTGTTTGGTAGAATGTCATGCAGGCATTCGATTAGCAATTTCAATTCAGGCATCTGAAGCCCAAATAGATTTTGAAGAAACTCCAAATCACAAGATAAATTCGAGGTGCGGATTTAAAAGCTTGTTTGCTTAAAATTTTCAAAATCAGTTGACGGCACACCCTCGGCAGATGGGCACGCAAAAAGTAGTGCACTAATCGCCAGAATAACTCGCAACGTTTCGCCATTGACGGCGCACTTAAACACTTCAATAAATTAGTTTAACAAAAAATAATGTGTTGAAGCTCCGCTTAAGACTAGAAAAGCGATTAAAAAACTTATAAGCAAACTGGACAGTCAGTAAGCAATAATTATCAAAGAAACGAATTTTGAGTTAAGCCTGATTCAGAAAAATTCGAAATGGTAGAGGAATGTATTGAGTTCCTTATATTAATCTGTTCATACTGAATCCTTTCGCGGGACCATTATTTTGACGTTTTTTTATTTTTATTGTCGAAGGTCTTAGCACGTACTTTTACGTTATAGAGCAAAAAATTGATAGCATAAACATATAAATATCATCATTTTAATGCAAATTTTTTTCGATTTAATACCAAATCCTTGGTTTAACTTAGTAAGATGAACAAGTGCGCTGAAATAAATTCTGCCTTGAGGAAACCTCTTTCATTCTCCCATGCTTTTAAACTCTATAGAATTACCAAAAATAAGTAAAATTAATCCATATGATTTACATTTTTAACAACTGGTGCCTTGTTAAAAAGAAACAAAATAGGTTGGCCACCCATGTGTACGTGTAGTTACTGCTCGAGCCTATCATGGACCAGACTCGGGATACAATTCTTCGTTCAATGGTGAAGGTCGTGTTTTTAACTATATATTACGCTTTACCTTTAACTTAAGCAGAATCAGTAGATCTAGTTGCCCCATTGAGTTTAAGTAAGGGCCATTTAAGGAATCTAGAACATCAGTGAAAATAATTATTTGGATTTATGAATTTGTCACGATGAATTTTGAAACGCATAAGCTTCTTCTTCACATCAACCTATTATTTATGCAAGCACAAACAAAGAACCGAAATCCCTATGAATTGACAATCAGAATCTAAAAAATTTTTATCCAAGAAAACCTTCTTTCACAAGTCAGTCTTCTTTCTGCTTCTTCCTAGCAATATTCCAAGTCCTTCAAGCAGCCGCCAATGTTAAACGCCGTACTCGCGCACTCTACTCTCCTGGGGACTTCTTCTGTTTTGCTCATTTTGAGAGCACCTAAATGTGGCACGAACAAAACGCCGTGAATCCCCTATGTTTTAACGACTTAGAGTTCACAGATAAAAGGTATTTTTCAATGTGTTTAACCACCTACTCTTTTCAGCACCTGTGATCATGGTGTTTCCGAGAAGTTGCTTCCTGTGGATAGTGCCCGAATTTCACCCGTTGCGAAATTGAAAAAAATCTCTTCCGATAAAATCATTGAGAACTCTCTGTTTTCTTGTAAACTGACTCCATTTGACCATAGCTCCTCTACACCCTTACATCAATGTCAAGCAGTCGGGTCTGCCGTATTCCACCGTTCAGCCGCCTCCTTTGTGTACAAAACTCGTGCACCACGCCGTGGAACTTGTTTAATTATCTCTGTTGATACATTTAAACCAGCTCTTTGTCTTCCCAGTCGTCCAGGAGCCGATATTGATCTAAACAAACTCGAGGACACTTTCCACTTTCTTGACTTCGACGTCAAGATATACCAAAATCCCACTGCGGCTATGATACTTTCAATAGTCGAAGCTGGTAACTGGGCTTTTATTACCCCTTTATTATCACATCATCACATCATGTTAACATTTTACACGTTTTTGTCCAGAATCGTCTGCAAGTCATGCGGATGCCGACTGCTTTGCTTGCGTCGTCCTTACCCACGGTGATGACGGAGGTTCAATTTATGGTTCAGATGGTCCCCTTCACCTAGATCAACTCATTCACCCTTTTCGTGGTGACACGTGTCCTTCTCTTGCCGGAAAACCAAAGCTTTTCTTCATTCAGGTTAACGCTGACTTTTCGATGCTGATGCTTGATAATTTCATTGACCTCTTGCTGTGGCCGAATTCGAGAACTGTCTCGTTTGACTAACTTTATAGTAACTGATTCTTTTTACCTCAGTCATATAAGTGGGCTATTGTATACGTCCAACCACTCTTTGGACCCAGTAAACTCCGATTTTCATCTTTTTTTTAATAGTTTCTATTGATTATTCCTTGCTAAAAGAGAAAATAGGTCATGCGAAAGCCCTCTCCGGTAATCACAAGTTGTCCGAATTTGGTTGCTTATAAGTGATTCCTTTCCTTAATGAACCTAAGTATATTTATAAATAGTATTTTATTTGCTCTCAGTGCAATCGTTCTCTGAGATCTTTATTCGTAGAAAAAACGAAATCCTATGTCATTGTGGGACACGAAAAGCATATAATCGTGGAACTAGGAGCCGTGGTATTTTGCATTTTATTGATGGATGTTCGATTAACTTTGAGATTGCAAATAGCGGCTTCTTGAGCGCAGTTTCTTATCGAATTTTTTCACATCAATTTATTTGCTACAAATTTGATCAGGGCTGCCACTGCTTGTCTGATGAAGTGGGTGATTTCCTATGAGCATACGATTCTCGGACATCTATTTAACGGACAAACTGCTTATCTTTTAGTCAAATAAATGCGAAATTCTCTCTTTTTTAAGCGCCACTGTAAATATGTGTTTTGACTTTTCGGCTTTCAAAAGTGGTAAAAGATTAACTAAAACTTACCTAAACTAACATCAGCATATGTATGAAGACTCATTTTGAATTGGCCTCACTCTTCTGATTTTCTACCAACTCCGATTATTCCGATTGAAGGTGTGGCTAGCAGTCACTCGTTTCCATTCATTTCTTGGGTGCCATTCCTGGTTTTCACTATTTTGTCCTAGGTTAACACAATTTGAGTCTCGATGGATTACTTCTCTTCCGTGTTTATCTGTCATGGGTCACTGATATGACTTGTTCCTTGAAAGCGAGCAGTCCTCTTATTTTTTCCCTTGTGCTATCTTTGTTATGGCTGAAGAGTTCTTTTTCATTTGTCATGAGAATAATGAACGTTTGTGTGTTAAACTTCAGGCTGTTATTTGTAAATGCTACTGTAGACCGACTTAGCCGTACGAAATCAAAGAATTTGCCCGCCAGTTTGGACAGAGAAATAAGGCACGTCTTTTGTGTAGCTTTAATAGGTCAGATATTTCTAAAATCTGCCTCGGTTCAAAATCAAAGCACTCTGGCTTTGATCTAATCGGCATCGTTTCGGAAGCTGTCCTCGTTTATACATTCTCACGCCTCTATCTCCAGAGTTGGATAAAATCTTACTATCGAGGCGTATGAGCCATACTGACCTTGTCCTTATCGCTATAGGCTTCGAGAATCCATGATTAATGAATAGTTCTATGTCGGTCTACTTTTTTACATTTAACAAGACGAATTTAGTGCAAAATTGTTGATGTAATTCGCGAAGCCGTTAATTTCAATTTTAAAAGCCAATCATAAATAAATGGCTTCCGACAGTGTGCGATTTTTGATTCCCACCTATGTTTATTTAGTTTTTCCCGTTGGACCACGAGGATGGCATACTAAAAATTAGCCTAAAACTCTTGGATTCATCAATTTTCGTTTTGAGGCCTGCATAAGCTTTTATAAGACTTTACTTCTTTTCTAAATCTAATCATCAACGATTCCGTTCTATATTCTCTTATCCACCGTCCCTTAACAGAAGCTGATTCGAAGTAAAAAGTTATGAAACTAATCGCAGCCATGAATCTTATCATTTAGCGTCTGACAGAATATTCTTTGAATTAAGACTATGGTTCCCAATTCGCTTTCTGATTTTCGTAGGCACTGCCGTTCCTAAATTGTTTCTCCACTTTTGACCATTGTTTCGATTTGAATCATTGTCAGGCACGTCTATGTCTGTCCTGACGTTCATTTAATTCAAAATATCTTCATAATTCATATCCTGTGAAATAGAAATGCGGAGTAAAAGGAAATTCGGTCTTTAGGATATGGTGACCTTACTTTGCTCTTACGTAAAGGCGGTGTCTGTATCGATCCTAGCATTGGGCATTTAAATATTACTGTTGCTATGATCTGAGGATAATGTCCGGCAGTGCTAGTTTAGTGGTTCGATGCTTTCCTCGTCTCGATTCTCCCTTCGATGATCATCCGATCACTTTGCTCAAATTTTATCTTCAAATTACCACGTCCTTATCTGATGCCCCTTTTCTGCTCTTGTCCGTGCACTGAACTTTGCTTAGCGTCTCTTTACTTGGCTTTATTCTTCATAAGTAATATAAACACTGCGGGTTAGAGGTTTCAGGCCCGTTCGGACTTACTAACTACCATAAGGGCCGGGCTTCCATATCGCTTGGATGGTTGACATTTCATTGCAGATCTACGACCGTTTTTCACCCTTTCTAGAACGACTCCTTGAATCATTTTCTTCCAGTATTCTTTTGATGACCACATCAACCTAACTATTGTAGTGCTGGTAAGTTATCTAGTGAGCCAAACACGCAGGCGGTTGTCACACCGTAACCTTTTATTCTTCGATTGCCTCCTAAACGCAACTAAACTTCTTTTGGTTTTTTCGAAGATATGTACAGTTTTATCACAGGACGAGATTTACCATTAACATAGAAGTTACCTCTGAGCTCCATAGTCAATGACCAGCTAGCCTTCCCCTTCATTGCACTCTAAGCTTTAAACGGCATTCTTTCTCAAATAGGGATCGTCTTGGACCATAAAACGTCGTTGAAAGCCTGCTAGCTAGACTAGCTTTTTTCATCTACACTTTAAAATATATTTTTTGAATTACGCACATCACGCCCTAAATGGCCATAACTTCATCAAGTATAATTGCATCCAGTTATAATTGTTCGTTTTTAGGCATGTCGAGGCACCCTTTTGGACTCCGGAACGATAGTGTCGACAGATAGTTCGCTTGGGACTGGCGATTCAGGCACGTTTGGCAGCCTCCGTCGAATTCCCATCGAAGCAGATCTCCTTGTGGCTTACGCTGTTCAACCTGGTAAACTAACTGTACAATCGTTGGTCTGATTTGTTGAAAAGTACCCAAAGAGGCAAGAGAGGTTTCTCTGAGCTACTTTTAGTGTAGTGTGCCAAGGGAAAATTAAAACTTAATATACTGCATGCGGTGAAATTAAATGGAGTGGCATAATAAGATGATTATATGCTTTGAGCATAAGCGAATGACGTTTTTGTCGTTCCGCAGACATCCTGTAGGAAAATTTTGTGAATATTCTGTCATAAATCTGTTCCTTGTTTGTCCTTTCACCATGACACTATAAGAGATTTTGCCTATAATATTATTATTTGTTTTTTTCCTCAAAAAAAAAAATGTCTCACTTAAAAATAACTGGCTTGTGCCACGGATTCAGCGCCTGATGTGCTCTGTTCTTCAGTTGCTCAAATACCTTAATACCACTATTCCATTTTTTTTGCTAAAGTCCCTTGTTCAATATGAACTTGCATGTGAGCAGATTGTATGAGTACGGAATGCGCTAATTGGTAGATGAGTGTCAGTGGTAGTTACGAAGACTTCCTAAACGCATCGATTTAGATTTGTCGCATATATAGTGCATATACAGTGCTCCGCAGGGAGGCTCGGGGGCTGTCTTGCAAGGCCTCAGGAGCACACTGAGATGGAAGGAAATCAGACATTTCATCGCAGTCTGAGTGCCCTCAGTGAGTGGCTATGTTATATGACTCGGCCCCTCTGGCATATCATAGTATAAATAAATTACTCAGTATCTTATCATTCGAGATCTTTCTAGGTTAGCTAAAGCATATTCATTTTTAAATTTAAGGCAGTCTAGAAACTTCTGGACCGGCTGAGTGAGAATTTTGATCGATTATCTCAAGGACAATATTTGCATCAATAACATCTGAAAGATTGATGTAGGAGATAGGTGATGCATCGAAAGCTTAACTTGAAAATCTAATGTCGGATATCATTTGCTAGCCAAATCGGAGGCTGGAAAGTAACCTAAAATAATGCCGTGTCCTCCCTCAACCAGAAGAATGTCTTCTAATCAACAGATTTGTCTTTACTGTGTTTCCAGTTAAGCTCTCAGGATTCGCTGTCAATGATCTGAAAATCACTTTCCTCTTCCAGCGGTCAAATTCATGAGTCTTGGTTATTAAGTTCATTCTAATTGGCTAATTTTTTCAATAACTTCAACAGCTGCAATTCCACTAATGCTAATTGAATCGCTACTTATAGTTGTCTAGTTTCTAGTTGGTGGTTTTGGGTGTCGATAGCGGTACATGCTAACTGTTCTACATCTCAAAATAAATCCATTCCATCATGCTGTCGTTTTTACATTTGCCACTGCGAAATGCCATGACAGTCGAGATTTTTGTTAAAATCAAATGCTATTCCTTTATATATTTTCGGCCTTAGCTGAGAATGGAAGCCTTTGATTAGACATTAATTGACTCTGCCCATGTTTGCATCTATTTGTGTAACTGCACTCGCTATACAAAACGCTAAATTCAATAAATTCAACGCAAATGATGCATTCCAGTTACTCATGCCGCACCGGTCCGGTAAAATGGTTTTCGATCTTTTATACCCAAATACATTATAATTGACATATTTTGATCATGATCGTGATTTTTATAAAGTTTGACTTTTGCGACTGAGGCGAAGACATCATCAGTTAGCGAGAATCGCTTCATTTCATTCAAAAAGGCATTCTTTTCCTTTTGTGACGTCGGTTAGCTTTACGCTTCTATTATTTTTATTGATGCTACAATCGTTTCATGGGTCTATATTCCGCTTGCTGTGAGACCGTATCTTCCCCTGAATACTCCTATTATACATTTGTTTCAAACTATTGTCTTTCGAGTCAAAAATCGTGCAAGAATTTCCTGCTTCAGTGAAAAGTGGGGGAGAACAGATACTGGAAGATTACTTCGAAATCTGTAAGACCCCAGGATGAATGCGAAAGCCTTTTGAAATCCCAGGCAAATTCGCAAAACTTCCTTCGCCAATCATCTAAAGCTAATTACCTTTTTCTTCGCAATAATCTGAGCTAAATTAATGGTTTTTCATTCTCCTCTGTGCAAAAAAGGTCCTTGTGTTGCTTGCGATTCCATGGCATTCCTTTCGCGTCGATTTATCAGTTACATTTCTTGAAAGTAAGATGGTACTCCTTAGTTCATGAATCTATCTGGCTTCATCTTGCATCGGTCTAGTCCAGCACTCAACTTTCTGAAAGTGTACATTCAAAGATTTGCTAAGAGTACTTTGTTTACTCCTAAATTATCGGTTTTAAGCGAATTGTTTTACCATGTGAATACTTCGAAATTCCTTTCGCTTAATTTCTGGCTGGATATAATTTCAACAGCCGAATAATTTATTTTGACAGTTTTTTTGCTGGATTCGTTCAGAACTTTGCCCTCAAGATTTAGCCGTTTTAATTAAAGAAATGGCAGCTGTAAAACGACCGCCATCGAATAATCATGCGATGAAATGCACAATTGGAAAATGTAAAACTTGAAAAGTTACACACTAAAGTAGTGTTTTGGGTCTCGGTTCTTTTAGTCACATTGTTATGCACACTAAGTGCACGTTCTCGTGACTTAAAGTGTTTATTGACTTTCAACTATTTTTCTCATTTATTTAGGTTATTATGCATTCAGGAACTCCGTATATGGCTCATGGTTCGTCCAGGCTTTGAATAATGGACTTCGTAAGTATGGTCGCATCCTAGATATAATGTCCATTCTGACCCGAGTGAATTACGAAGTTGCCTTCGAGTTTGAGTCTATGGCGTCAACAGCGGAGTACTCGGGAAAGAAACAAGTCCCTTCAATCGTTAGCACTCTAACGAAAGACGTATTCTTTCCTCCAAAAACGCCTTCAAAATCTCTACCCTCCACGTCCTGCTCTCATTCCACCGCAATCTGAATAGCTTTGGAGAAAGGTGGAAGGATTCACCACCTCATTTTCCCAATGTAATATATTTTTCTATTTTCTGCTTCTTGACACTAAGGAAGTTTCATTCTCACCCACATCACCTATAAGTACTGGCAGTATGTAGCCTGTTGCTTTAAAATCCTATTGGGTCGTGGTGACCTCGAGAATCAGCAGGTGCCTCCGATCTATTTTGCTTCTGTTTCCGTGTAATCCTTACAAACTAAACTACACCACATTCTCCTTTCCCTGTTACTTTTTTCGCTTAAAATTTGGTCGAATCTTCATACCTTTGTAAAGATGTGGTAATTCAATATTTACTTGGGCAAAAAATGGAAATACATGTATAAAATTGACTTGCTTCCTGTGTGGATTGAGAAAATATATCGACCCTTAAAGATATACTTCTACAAGTGGAGGAGCATCCGCAGTTCATTTGTGATGAAATACGTTGCTATTTTATGCATAGGCTTAAATCGATCGGTTTTCAAGGAAAGAGCGAATTAACCATTTGAGCAGATCGATTGTGGTCATTGCTTTTGAATAGGCTCTTCATTTTTACGCCTAGACCTTGAATTTAAAGGGCCATTGATTTTCAAGCATCTTATGCGCGTATAGTGAGGTTGGACTCCACCTAGAATACTGAATTGCCTTTGCAAATACGTCTGCCAACTGTCAGTAGTCTAGCACGGGGTCTGTTTGAATTGCAAATATTTGGTCATGCGCGAGCAGAATAAATTTGTCGCATCTAGGTACTTTTCATGTTGACTCACTATAAAAGGACTTGGCAGATTGGGAGATTTGACTGGAATAATAAGAAACAATGTCGACAGGCTGCTTTCTGATGAGGTTCTGCCAACTTGTGTCCTGTAACTGTAACATCGGAAATCTAGTGATTTAGAAAAATTTGGCATATTTCAGGTCCGTGTACTTATGGATTTACGATTAATAGCTAACGTCCATATTTATGAGTTTACGAACTTTGGTAATTTTAAACGCATATAATCGCAACTATTCTTGTGGTCGGTTTCATCTATTAATATAGTGAAGCAAGCTAATTTGAAGTAGCCACATTAATCTTAAGTTATCCAGAAGGTTGAAGATCTAGTCAGAATGGCTTACAAGCCCCGAGAACAAAATAGCATCTAACCATTGTAGCCGCACAAACAACTTGAGTTTTCTGTTCCGAGATCTAGTCCCAACATATCAATTAGATTTTAAAGACGGTTTTTTAAATAAGGACGGTTTAATGGCTTCAGGAAGCTGGGAAAGCAAAGCGTCTTCACGAAAACTCATTCCCTAAGAAGATCCACGGCATCTTGACCTTTTCTATAATGGGTTAAATGATCACGTTCTACAAATGAGATAAATGGAGTTTTGCTGTTCACACTGACGGTGTCTAGTTTTTCGAGTATATTTAGAACGATTTCACAAAATTTTGCAGAGAAACACCTCGGAAATCACAGTTTCTCACGGTGTGCAATTCTCTTGTCATTCATTATCTAGCATGATTTCATACAGTGCACTCGTGGAAATCAGATTGGAACTTATTGTAATTTATTTACAGTAGAACTAATCACCCACTGGAGGTACAAAATTAGATTGTGCCAGCAGAAGCACCACTTCGTACAGCTTGGTAAACGAGGCACGACGTAAATGACCGGATTCATGGTCTCAACCTGGATTGTGGAAAGTGTGTGCATGTAGCAATGAATGGAATCTCTGCCAGAAAGTTGAAAAGACTTCTGGACGGACGAGGTGCCACTACAAAGTGGAACTGCTACCTGTACGACGAAACCATGCGAGAGAACGGAAGACGTCGATAAACGCTTTTACTGTTTTTTGTGTTAACTGCTGCTTGCTATTTGTTGCAAAAACTATTTGTACTTCTGTTGTACCCGCAACAAGTCCTTGGGGCTTGCCCTAATTGAATCCCTAGTGTTTGATGAAACCGTCTTGGTGCCTAGACAGGTTCAAAAAATCATTAATAATGTTTGTTCAAAAAATTGGAAAAGAAGGCTGATAAACCTCATACTTAAATTAGGGAGGACTGGGGAGAAAGATACATGTGCGTATTCGTTTATTTATTCATTTAATTACCTTATAAAGTATACCGCGATACCGTAAGACGTTACCTGGATAGAAAGATTAATGGGTCACATTATTTATCCCATCGATATATTTCGTGACATATTGAAAAAAATTGCATCTGAGTGCCTTAAAGCGAGCTATCGACAAATTTTATTTATAAAATGAAGGATAACTTGTAAAAAGTAGGCCCTCGTAGTCATCTCTCCTTCTCCAATTCGTCAGAGAGGGTGAATCCATGTGTCTTCGGAAAAAAGTAAATCTTCCGTGACGTCTGATCAGTCAGACGCATACTTGGTCTCAAACCACCGGCAGCACGAACCTCTACCCTTTTGATAGTTCTACTGGTCTTACATCAGTCTGATACGAAAATTTCAGAGGGCGTAGAAGCAGGAGCTTCATTTACTTCTGTCCATATCGTGACAGGATATGGACATATGCAGGACCGAATTCGACTCGAGGCGGAAAAACTAACGGCGCAATCAATGATTCAAGCCACCAATGCTGAGAAGCTTTATCGGTTAAGCTATAGCCGACCTTATGAAATGCTCTGAAGTGAAGTTTACAATGTACATTTTAAAACTAGGGTGAGACGCACTTTGCCGAAAAGCTAAAGTTGAAATTCATGCCAATTTTTCTATTCGCTTTCGGCAATAGTAAACCCATGCTTAGTTAAATTTGCTTAGTCCTAACAGAGAGTGTCGTCGTTCTTCCTGTTCTTGTGATCATGTTTTTATAAAGTTTCCGAGCAAACTAATGGTAAGATTATGAGACCATTGTAAAGAGAACTTTCCATAACGAGACATAAGCTATCTAACTTGAAATGCATGATGGTGTAAATTACCAATGTCAACAGAATTTGCAGAAGGCGACCGTGATAGAAGCTTAAGCATCTCGACTGGAAGAGACCGCTTTAAAATCTCTGACCTGTTTCAGTGTTGTCGTAAGTTGAAATCTATCCCAACTTCGTAAGTTTGCCGGTACCTGAGTTGCATGATCTCAACCTCGTAACGTTATCATAGTAGAATGACATTTTTGCGCTCTAGAAGATTAATTTCAGAAAAGACTATCACGGACACCGTCTTCATAACAGGTTGCAGAAAAATGTTATGCTAAAGGTTCCGTTTTCTGTTTGCCATAACATGAATAGAAAGGCACTTTCGTTTCAATATAGGTCTGCAGAAAAATGATTTCAGCAATGAGAGATTCTCGCGGGTACGTAAGCGATGATCTCTTCGCAGTATTTTCTAGGTTCTGTCCAGTACGGATTTGTCTATTTGAATGGCAGTGGGAAGTGGCACGATAATCACCACAAATTCCTGGCGCACTTAGTAGTTATAGACTCAGCGAATCTGATTCAAATGCTTGAGTTCACTTGGTCAAGTTAGAAAGAAAGTACTTTAGTCTGTTGATAGCAAAGCTCTATTGTCTCAATATCAAACGGGACAGTATCCTATGCGATGGTAAGTTCGGCCATATGAACACAATCAACCAAATCAAACCAATCACCTGAAAAGTTAACACGGGGGTTGACAACGAATTCGATTATATCTGTCCAGATTCGCCTGAACCAAAAGTGATTCATGGTCCAATTCTTACAAAAAAAATGAACAAAATTTAAGACATTCGAGGACAATAGTAATTAGCTTTTCTTGTTTCTAATAGCGCTGATGGGGAGAGGAATTCATTTGTTAGAATTCGAGGCACAACTACTGAGCTTCTCCGCTTTAGACGCTTGAAAGTTCTCTGTGAAAACACATCTAGCACGGAAAAACGTGGACAGAAGCAAATTCGACTAACTACAAGTGACCCATCATTAGATATTTCATGTCCTGCAACAGAGATGATCGATTAGGACCTCAAACCTACAATTGTCATCCCCCAAGAGTTCCAAGATAAACTTTGCCGAGCTCCATGGTATACCAAGCCCTCCCCCAATAGGAGATGCGCAGAGACACAAGTAAACAATATGAAATAGAGAATAGAGTAACTAGCCACTACTTGAAGAGAAAATAAGCACAAGTCACCAAATTTGAGCCGGAAGTGAAGTTTTATGACGAAAGTATGAACAAAAGCTCCCAAACCCTACATACATCCCCTTAGAAATATAAACACCCCTAACCCAATTTGTATCTACGTTGAGGGCTGAGGGAATTTATCCGAAAACCTTCCTCAATCTCCAGTACTAAAAATTTTAAACTACAAAGTAAAGGATGCTCGTGATACTTTCAGTCAGGGAAACCAGGATCTGCACGCATGGATAAAAGACGGTTCGGTCGTTACCATTGCCTTCAACTGAGAGCAAGCCCGGATTAGAGAACGAAATTGCACAAAACAAACGAGGGGACCCGTCGTGCAACAACAAATTACATTAGATTAATAATAACTCGATATCATTTCTCGGTACAGAATCATTAAAACCCAAAATACCCAAAAGAAAATGATAAACCCCAAATATGAAGCTCTTGTAAAGTTATCCCATAATAATAAAACAATTTGGCGGATAAGGCGCCCATACATCATTGTCCCTTTGATTTCAACATTCTTTTTTTAACTATGTACATTTACAGCTACAGGGAAACAAGGGTTCAGGTTATATCAGCAGTGAAGTGCAGCAAGAACAGAGCTCTGGCTCTCTGTCTCCCAAGCCTCCTGCATATCACGTAAGGGAACACATTTTCGTTGACGTTTCGGACTTGAGTCGCCTTCAGGGCCTGAGGGTAGATGAAGTTGCGAACGACGGGAGTTAAGTGAAGCTCTTTGAAATACCCGAACGATCTCCGATGTCGATGACGCCAGACTGTGGCGCGCCAGATGAGCTTGAAACTTTTGCTGAAAAGGAAGAAATCACAGACTTAAAGGAAGCACACTTTTAAGTTAGAGGTGTATCAGTGAGGAGTATTACTTTCCTACCAGGTTGGGAATGCTAATCTGAACAGCACACATCCGAGATTTCAGGTATTCTTTCTGAAAACCTAAAACTTCAGAGAGACTTCAGGTATAGGTATCACTTCACAAACCAGAGAAGTCCCTTGCAAGCATGAAATGAACGATAAAGGAGGGACACAAAATGCTAGTCTGAAATGCGCGAGGAAAATTAGCAGGCGTAACCTACTCTCTGCCTCCACGTGGTGACCACTGGTAACCTCTAGGACAACCTAGAGGGCAAAAGAGAGGGGCGGTCGGAGAGGACTAATAAACCACCGGTCGTACGAATTCATTATTATGCCGGCGGAAATGCAGTCAGAGTCCACCAATAGCCCCTTAAAAAAGATACGACATAATACCTGGATCCATGGTCTGAAACTCGGATTATGGAACGTGCGCGGCTGTAGCAATGATTGGAAACTCCGCCAGATAGCTGAAGAGACTTCTGGTAGAGGTATGGAGATTGTTGTCTTATTGAAAACTCGAATGAAATCCTGCTCCTTAACTATCGATAACTACGCTTTCTTCAACTCTGGACACAGCGAAAGCCCTAGACCAAATGGTGGGGTCGCCTTTCTGGTTAAAAAGAACATAGAGGCTGAATTTAACCCTGTCTCAAACAGACTTGAGACGTTGACACTCCAATTGGAGGAGTCAAAGTTGGACTGATGGGATGCTATGCTCCAACCGAGTGTACGGAGGACGCAATGGTTAAAAAATCCTTCTACAAACTTGTGGCCAAAACCTACCAACTACTCCTTTCTAACTGCACACAAATAATTATCTTTGGCGATTTCAATTGCAGATTGGGATCTGATGCTCGTCACATTGGTGCCAAACTAATCGGTCCCTTTGCTGATCAAGAAGACACTACAGAAAACGGTCTAAGGCTGCTAGGACTATGCCAAGAATATAAGCTACACGTGATGAATACTTTCTTTCGGAAACCAACAACTCAAAGATTGACCTGGTACCATCCTACAGGGAAAGGTGCTACTCTTGACTTTGTTTTGATGAAAAGATCAAATCTATTCCTAATAAGTGATATACGAACTACTAGAAAGGCAGACGCAAACTCTGATCACTGCTTACTAGCAGTAATCCTCAAGCTCAAATCACATCTTAGAAAACGCTTAGGAAAAAGTAAGAACAGAACTCTGAAGGAGGACATAAATAGTCAAAAGCAACGATGGCAACTGCCTAAAGGCATTGAACAAATAAGAAAATCGAAGGAAACATACCAGGAACACCTCAAAAGGGAGCTACCTCGGGACCCTTTGACTACTACATACGAAGATATCTTGAAATTTACAGAAAATGGTGCCGCCAAAACAACAAGGCAAAAAACTGAGCGAAAGAAAAATGGATGGTACACAGCTATCTGCGAGAAGGGAGATAGAGAACTACTGTTACAAAAGCAGATATGAGCAGATTTGCTCTCAAATCCATCTCAGGAAATATTTATGAAGTACAGAGAGCAGAGAAAAAAGGTGTACAACCTGATACGAAACTGGAAAAAAGCATATCAAGAATAGAGACTAACCAACTTTCCTGTATATGTCGCAGAGAAACCACCTCGTAAAGCTTTCATGTTGCTGAAGGCCATAGTGAAGGAAAACTTCTCGTGGAACACACAAACTGGAAGCACACTACCGGGAACTGTTTAAGGAAAGAACCACTGAAGAAATTAAAAACTATGCTCATCTACCAAGAGACTCCTCTATTTCAATGGAGGAGATCGAGATAGCTAAAAATAGATTAAAACTATATAAAAGTCCCGGCGAAAACTGAATTAGATCCGAACTACTGAAATGGGACAATCAGTGTCTAAATGCCTGTCTTCTAAAAGTGTTCAATGTCTTTTATAATGGAACTACTCCTATACCTCGAGCTTGGATCGATGCTGAAGTTGTAAGTCTCTACAAGCGCAAAGGTTCGCAGGCAGATCCTGCAAACTATCGATCAATCTTCCTTCTAGATGCATTAGGTAAGTTATATGCATCTATTCTGTGCCGACGTTTGAAGCACCATCTTGCCGAACTGCCCTCAAGAACCCAATTTGGATTCTGTGAAGGAGGATCAACCGAACAGGCTATACTTGGAGTAAGAACCATTATACAGAAAGCCGTGGGGACTAGAAATAGAAAATAGTGCTAGCGTTTGTTGACCTGAAAAAGGCTTTTGACTCACTTTCCAAAGCTGCAATAATCAACCGAATGATAGATCTAGGCTGCTCTTGGCAAATGATCCACTCAGTAAAGTCTTTGATGAACGCATCGAAGGGAAAATTGAGGGGAACAAGGGACTACTTTTTGATGAAATGTGGTGTGAGACAAGGCTCAAAAGAGGGACCACTTCTCCTCAACCTAGCCTTTCAACTCATATTGGATGAAGCCTTCTCTTTACTCAATGACAGTGATGTTCATAATGAATAATAACTAAAGCAGAAGATGGCAGCTAAATCATCTAGAATACGCCGACGAGCTATGTCCTATTGCGCCAAATAAAGTCGCAGCTGTCAGATTAATAGAGCATCTGGCGAAAACGATGCAAAAATATGGAATGCAACTCGCAGAAAAAAAACCTTCTTGTTTCAAATTGGAGACGGTCCATTCGATGAAGTCCTTGATGGACTCACCGATGGGGAAATCGAGGGGAACAAAGGACTACTTTGCGATGAAAGAAGGACAGTGCGGTCCAGATGATTGGTCACTCGGGCAAAAGATGGCTACTAAATCATCTATAATATGCAGATGATCTATGCCTTGTTGCGGCAAATAAGGTCACAGCTATCATACTAAAAGAGCATCTGGCGGAAACGCTGTGTAACTACGGGGTGCAAATTGCAGCGAACGAAAACCTCTGGACTCAAATCGGTGCCGGTGAGAATCAAACGCCCCTCGATGCAGAAGGAATATCATTCTGACGAGCCTTAAACTTCGAATGCCTTGGTTCCATAATTCAAGACACTGGGGAGCCAGATGGAGCAGTAAAAGCAAACTTAGCCAGGGCAAATAGGCATCAAATACGACTACGACCATTCCTGCACTCAAGAATTCTCAATAACACCCCGGAAGCATATCTGGTGGGTACTTGTGCCAATCTTGCAGTCACTTACAGATTATCTACCATTGTCTTGAAAGCAGAAGATAACAATCGACTACAAGCAATACAGAATACGGCTCGACGTATGATTCTTGGATTGTATTTGCGAAGAGCCACAACTGTCGAGGAACTCCGAAAGGAGCTGCCGATGCGTAACTTGGCAAGTCTTATACGGACCAAGAGGTTGAGCCTATGGAAGAGTTGAAAATGGACAAAGATAGCCTGATACTCTCCATACTTGACAGTAACTTTGAAAAAAGCGAAACCAAAAAAGCTTCACATACAAGGAATTGGATGCTTCAATTAACTAAGGATGCGAAAGAAGTATGGCAAGAGCATTCAGATTCATGGCTAATAGATCCAAAGGAAAGCCCTAAAGTTCGAGACGAAAATTATACACCTAGACTGGTAGGAGAAAGGCAACGTGATATTGTCTGTACCAATGCAAACTGCCAAAGATTCTTCGCCAGAATAAGGGATATGCGACTGCACGTAAGACAAGATCATGAAGAAGATAAACTTACAACTGAAGAGATATTAGACCACAGACTAAAGTGCCCTCTTAATAAGTACCTTAAAAGATACAAGACTCAAGGGTGGCTAGAAAGACATATTAGGAACTGTCACCCTTCAGTCGAAATCAAAGAAAGGGGGAAACCAACAGAGAAGAGGGAAGAATCCAATTGAAGTAGAAAAAGCAGAAAAGCTTAATACGAATGAGAAAAGTGATAGAGTGGAAGATAGGGAAAAAGACTGCGACGAAAAGTCCCTCAGACAGGATGAAATACACATCTACTCCATCACGGCTGGGAAGATTTCTATCTCAGGTACTCCATAAGAAGCAGCAGAAAAACAGATTTTGTTGCGCCATGTAAACATGCCGAGAAAAGACAAGCGGGTCGATATATACGTCAAATAACTGCTCTATGCTAATAATATGTAGCTTTATTGTATTTCTGTTGTACCTCCAATAAGTCCCTGGAACTTGCCCTAAAGGGTGGGGAGGAATAAAAAAAAGCAGGCATAACCACAGATCCTATAACGTCTTCGTAAACGGTGAAAAAAACGAGTCCGAGACGACGTGAAATAACAGATGTACTGGTATAGCTCAAATCGAATTAATTAACGACAACATAAGGACTTCCACCCGTGAATTATGTTAAACAAGGGACCAGAGGCTGACGCTGATCAGTTAACTCCGATCTGTAAAAGCCGAGTGGGAGTGAATGAGGATACCGATAACACCAAAAATTTTGGATCTGAAATTTAGGTAAGTTGCCGCAATCCATTCAAAAATATTGTTGAGGACGGAATAGCTAAGAAATATTAGATTGTCAGATGTTCTAGCTGTATCAGATACGAAGGAGCTTATTAACATCGTCTTTGTCCTTCCTAATCTCGGTGCAGACGACCGAAGTGGTAAAACAGGACCAAAAAAAGACTTGCCTAGAGTCAACAATCTAGTAAAGAAGGATTCTTTGCTGACAACATTATCTAAGTGTCTATGGAATTCTTGGCGCCATATAAGAAAGGGAGTAGTAAAATCAACTGCAGAACTACGCATTTGCCGCACCGTAAATATAACCTGAGGCCAACTTACCTTAGTTGAGAGGATAGCGGGGCAGTCGGTATGTGTGCAGGGATACCGCCGCACCTTACTTGCATGCACAGCTCGAATGTGGGCCCGGAGGCTTCGTTTGGAAGCGAATAAAACAGGAATAGAGAGTTTTAATGAAGCATCACCAGCAGCGTCACCTTCATTCACCACATTGGGCAACGAGCAGTGAGTGCAGATGAACGTTCGTCTCTCCTCTAACGGTAGGTGAATACCTTCGTGTTCACGAAGGCGCGCAAGACGAGGGAACTGGGCGTTGCATATGGTGCACGAGAACTCTGGAAAGAGGGAATGGGTACTTCAGAGGTGGGATATTAGCCTGTGGCTCATAGAAAGTCCAAATTTGAGAGAACAGAATGATCACTGACACTGTAATGGTAAATTCTAATGACAAGACCAAACGTAAAATTTCAGACACAAGTTCGGTTGACGCCCCTGTTGGAAACTCTGTAGTGGGGGATTTGAAAACCAATATCGAAGAGGAAAACCAAAGTTAATTGTTAAAAGGGCTTACTTCACCTAATCGGATGGGTTCCGGGATATTCGCAACGTTTAAATTCAGTGCATAAAAATGAGCGACCTGTCAGTTATGTTTATGACGCAGGCACGTTAGAGGTCCAAATTCAACTGCCGAGAAAAAAACTAACGACGATAGCTAGTAAGAGAACGAATTAAAATGAAAAAAAGAGCCTAATCCCTACCCTATGTGTTCAACTGAAGGCCAACATTCTAAACTCCCATTGGCAAGATAGCACTACTTTAGCAGGATAATCAAGTTAACCACCAGACACGTACTGATAGATTTCGAACAGATGTTAGCGACGAATAAAACCCATGCGCGACCATTACAATTCATAAATAGACCTACCGCAAACAGAGAACCTTTTTTTGAGAAGCAGGCAAAGATTACTAAAGGAAAAAATGCTATTAATCACGCCTTAGAGTTTCACCACGATTTAATCCAGCATTATTGTTACAAAACTGAGCGCATGACTAAGGTCTTTCAAATAAATTTACTGCTCACACGCCAATAATGCAGATATGCACTCACGGCAAGACATGCTTACAAATAACAGGTTCATATGAGTCCGAAATCAATCACAATGAGTGATTGGTACATACGTACCTGGCAAATCATTGCCTGCACTTGTGCAGAACCCTTTGCTCAATAAAGCCAGTTAGTCTTATTCCACTCCTTACACAGAGATCTGGTTCCCGCAATATAAAAACGACAGTATCAGGAAAGTGAGATACAGTTCAACTAACTTTGCTTAGGGTGTGCTTCAGCCATATGAAGACGGAGCTCAATGAAATTTTCGAATCTTTCGTTAGGATCAGGAAGGTCACAGGAGGCAGTGTTGGCTGAATTAGAGAGAATGAAGGCGCACTTGGGGCATTTAAGATCATGGTGCCGATTCAAATGACGGTCAAGTTTCGATTTCGTTGGAAAAGCGGCATCGCACTTTTTGCACTTGAATAGACGTTCACTATAGGAAAGACGGAGCGATTATATAATAAGAAGTAAGAGTAGCACCAGCCGTGGCACCTACCCGTGAACGATGGCTATGTGAGCCCATACCGATTTCTTTTTGGAAAACGGTCCAGAGCCACACTTTGGACAAAAATACTCAGGAAGCGTGAGTGATTTGTGTATGAAAGACTTTGGTTCCTGAAATTTACAAGGCTGGCCGGAACATTTATTAGAATGTCGAATAAGGTGCTGTCGACGAATATAGCTGCGTCCACAAGGGCACTTAAAAGGCCTCTAAAATGAAATACGCTTGACTGAGCTGACTGATTAAATCCAATAAATGTTAACAGATAAATTATGTGCAAACAATACACAACTTAGCGGTTTACCTCACCAGTATGAATGCGTTCATGAATAATCAGCCTTGACGGTCGGCTAAATGAAGCTCCACAAATCCCACATACATGTGACATATTTTGTATACAATAGTGCAGTGATCCTTAAAATTGTGCGTAAAACAAGCAAGACATTTCAACAAGAGACGCGAGCACAAAACCCCGGACTCTTACGCATCAAAAATGGCGCCCTTAGCCGAACAGTTAATTTTGTTCACTTTCTATTTTTCAAATTTTTTTTCGTTTTTTATTCTAAATGAAAATCCAACTGTTAAATAAGATTTCTGCGCAAAAATAAATCTAATTAAGGCAAAGACTACGGATAAAAATATCGAAAACTACATTAACTTGTTGCTGTTTGATGTTTGTACAAGGTTGTCAGGCGCCGATTGCCTAAATGCGCGTCAGAGTAATCAATTTGGTGCTGTAAGCGACCAAAGGAATAGGAGAATTCCCAAACCTGGCAATTTACTCGCATTCACGAAACTTTCCAATATATTTCGTAGTTCATATTTTCGACTGAAAGACAATAAGAATAGCTCCGTATCATGCCTCATTTGAATTTCATTCTGAAATCATCAGCAAAAAGATTCAGTAAACACAAATGGACACTAGTTTCTATCGGCATTCTATATTATTCGAAGCTTTTATTGACCTGCGAGATACACTCAATAATGTGGGTTAGTATTAGGGGTGACAATACCGAATGAATATATGTGTACAGTACAAAAATTACCTGCATGCAAATTGATAGCGCGTTTTCCTTCTCTAGAGAAATCGCGGATAAATGAAAATAAGTTAATTAAAATTTTTTAACAGCAGAGCAATGGAACATAATGTGCATAAATATGCTACTCCGGTGAAAAAACAATTTTTGCTGATTTAACTTGAGAAAAAGAATTCCTCTCACAGAATCAGATGGACTCTGTTCCACAGTGGCCACATAATTCACCTGTAATTTGAAGCTCTAGCAACTCTTATTTAAATGAGAGAAAAATGTACAGATGCCGAAAGAATTAAAGCAGTCTAATTATTTTCAGCTATCAGTGCAGTTGAGCACAAGATACTAGATTATTCGTGCAAAGTTTGGCTCTTGCAAATACTTCATTTCCACCTTCTCTGTCTGCTAAAATACGATCGGCAAATTAAGATGGAATGCGTGGTATGCCGAAACTCCATAAACTCTTGCTTTAGTTTAAAAAAATATTGGATGCATTAAATCAATCCATCTAAATAAACAAATTTTAGTTTGGCTCGATGCAGAAATCCGCGGCTTATTTGTTGATCTTAAGGTCATGCGTGTTCCCTCTGTGTGCTGTCGGGCTCTACTCAGGTCAGTGATCTACTTTTTTATTTTTATAAGAATCACTTGTTCTGAATCAGTTATTGTCTCTTTCTTATTAAAATTTGCCTTTTTTATTTTAACTCGATGCATTTGCAGCTTACATGTTTATGCTCAGAATCGTTATTTTTGATATCTTTAGTAATTCATGGACCTTTCTATCAATTTTTACTATGCCGAGTTTCCTCCATTACTTAACAGACCTGTTTTTGGCATGATGGCACTGGAATTTTCTCTACACTCAACAATTTTTGTTCATTTAATTAAGGTCCGCATAATGTATCAAACATCATCCGAAGTCTTCAATGTTGTGTCGCTGAAGACAACACCATCACTGCCAGCAAACAGCAAAAGCATTTCTTGGGATACCTGCATTTATGAAGTTCTTCTTTCAGCCACTTCTCTCGAAAAATCTCTACCTTTCCCTATTGAAGGTGGATCTGATGCAGGTCTTTTTTGTACCGTCGGTAGTAGCATTAACCCTTCCCAACTCATCTACCATCCTATTATATCCTCTCCAACTCCTAGCTCTCCTAAAAAAATTCCTCCCATCCTCCGACCTGGTGATGTCATTCTCGATGTTGGAGACTACCAAATCTCGGGATTCACACATCTAGACGCTGTGAAACTCTGTACAAGTCTCTTCTTTCCCACCGAATGTGGTGACCGACCCCGCGTTCTTCTTAAATTAATTTCTCCTTCCTCCCTTCCTACTGGTGACGCATATCTCAAGCGATTCCTTGCGGCACAGTTCAAAGTTGGGACACCGGAGTTTCTGCTGCAGGAGGTCACTCGAAATAACATTTATCAGAGGGTGGTTCCTTGTAAGTAATGTCTTTTTCATAACCTTAGCCACTTTTACCACTCATGTGTTACTCTCTAGTCTCCCTTACAGTCCCATAACCCACCGTTGCTAATATAAACGTAGTAAGATTCACGAATTCATTTTATCAAAAATAGGCAAACGACTTTTTTTTTAGCCATTTAAGTGTTCTCACAACCAATCATGGCTTTGTGGGTCTCGAAGCAGCCTTCTGCCTATTTCGCAGATACTCATCCTGGAATTCTTTCTTTTAGCGGTCGTCTTCGCATATTTTTATTTACTCAACTGTAATAAACAATGAATCAGATCCTGAAAGATAACAGCTTATTTATATGTCTCCCTTCTTATAAAGGATGCAAGCCATGCATCGAAAAGAAGGCAATCTCGGGATCTTTCTCCTACAGCTGTTTTCGTTCAATAGTTAGAAGTTCTTTTGCTTCAATATGGATCTGTCCAATTTACATTTGAATTGCATAACCGCCATCACTGTCCTACGCTGGTCAACAAAGAGATAGTCTAGGCACCTTCCTTTCTGTTGGAATGTGCTTACTTGTTAAATGAACTCGAGCAAACAGTAAAAATGATGCGCATAGAAATTGGGTTAATTCTTGTGTTCGTCAATTTACAATCTACCACAGCTTGAATGGTAGGAACTCACGTCTTTTCGGCTCTGTAGATCTTGAATTAATTCTTCAAAATATGCACTGCATTGCGTTTAAGTGCTTAGGGTCTTCGATTATTTCGTTCGCTGAAGTTCTAATTTTGATTGAAATTAGATGGTTTCTCTGTGAAATCTCTGAATCCTTGAACGCGAAAAATACATGTTCAAATTCTGCTATTCTTGTAGTCGTCTTAGGTGGTTTCAGTGGTCTTTCAAGATGCCAGCTATTTATATTAGTTCACGCTCTTTTGCAAGCAGCTCTGTTAGCTAGCAGAAACTTGCATTACCTCATATTGCTAAAAAGTTCTGACAGCCCTAGTGAAAATATGTTTGTTTCGTTCCCTATTAGATATTCACCTGATTAATATAATTATATTTTAAGTCGTCACTAGAGTTTTAAATGTAGATATCATTTTAAGCTCAATAATATCTGGTCTGGGTTAATTGACTTCCGGTCTTTTAGGCACAACACGGGAACCAAGACCAGATGAGCGTGATGGTGTGGACTATCAATTTCTCCCTGTGGAACGTTTCCTGACCCTGGAGAAGTCTGGATATCTCCTTGAAAGTGGAATGTATAAAGGTTTGTTTCCCAAGGTTTAGTTCGGAAAAAAAGATTTGAAACTAATAGTTTTGGGTCAGTAACATGAATGGCAAGTTGATAGAATATTGGTTTATGATTGAGGTGGTTGGTGAGGAATTGGAAGAAATCCTGAACTTTTCTTCGGTCTCTTGCTAGAGTCTGCTCTTTGTCTCTACTTTTTTCTTCACAGTTATCATTAATCTTTAAATGATCTCAGATTGATGCGTTTCAATGTGTTCCATTTGGCTTAGTAGCCCATTTATTGTATCATTATGACGTTTAAAACCGGTGCATGTTCCTATGAATTAGACGACGGATTTATGATTTTCATTATAAGAAGTCTGATTGGAAGGTCCGTAGAGTTGAGAGATGGTTCATTGTAATTTGTTCTTCTACGCTTGGTTCGATCCGTGACAAACTCCTTTCTCATTAATATTTTTTGGAGTCTTGGGTAAGACTGACAAATCATGCTTTCCAAGCCTTCTCACACTTCACTAGAATCTGTTAGAGCTCTATTGGGAGCGTCTTAGGAGGGAGACTCTATCAGGGTCATCCAAAGATTGAGGAACTTGTTGCGTTTGGGTCAATCTGGGCTTGTCTAAAACGTCGAACCATTTCCATCTTTTCAGTGAATGTTCACAAGTATTTGTTACTGTTACATTTCAGTCTGTTCACATATTGCATAGGGTTTAGTAGTTGCTGACCCTGAACTTTAGAGGAAATAATCTGTTCGTTTTCACAGGATTCGCAGAAGAAATAGCTATTGCCATCTACTCTTCTAATTTGGTACATCTCTCGTTTACCCTTAACTGCTGTTGAATATCCCCAAAATTTATCTGATAAATCAATAATGGTCTTGGATTCCAAAAACCTTAGCCCTGTAGAGGTTCGAAAACATTGCTTAGCAATTCTCGCCGGGACTAGGACGTAATGCTGTTTTGTTGATCTAACAAGACGGTAAGTGCTTTTTGAATCGGACCGACCTACCGCAGTAAGACTCAAATGCGGAGTTGCTTTTCCCATGAATTTCCAGATTTTGCTTTGTATAATTTGGTGCACTCTTTCGCAGAAGAGTAGGTCTGAGAAGTGCTGTTATTACACTAGTTGTAAAAGCCTCTAACTTGGGATGCTATCTAATCAAGCTTTTTATCGTTTTTAGGCAACTATTATGGAACACCTCGTCCGGACGTTAACGCTTCAGCGCTCACCTTAGGCACAATCGAAGGCACAAAAAATATCACTAGCGGTGGTAGAATCGAAAATAAGTCCTCTGATGTCACTTCCTCCTCAGCAAAGGGAAAAAATTCCGTTATTACGGCGGAATCAGTAAACGCAAATGAGGTAGTTCATTCTTCCTTAATGTGGCTGGTGTATGGATATGACAAATGAAACCCAAACATGCATTTCAGGGGTTTTGCATGTTAGTCATATTATTCGAAGGACTCAAAATGTGCATTTCCTAAGAATTAGTTTTCAACTGTCCCGTAAGTGCTCAAGAGCTAAAAATCAGCTGTGCTAACCAAACAAGGCCGGAAAATTCACATTGATTTTGAATTTTATGTTAATTACATTTGTTCCCCGAACACATTTCTAATTAAGCATGACTTGATTTCGTACTTGAAGCTGTATTAAACGTTTTGGACTCGATAAAAGGATCTTAATCCGCTGTGTTTGAAAGAATGCAATCTAATTATGAGGCATCGCAGAGCTTTTTCACGTCCTCCCCACTACTTGAGAATCTACGGGAGCCAAATTCTTCCCGCCTAGCTGCTCTTAAATACCTCCATAGATAACTATTTTAGAAACAAGCGCTTTAATTATTCGTGAACTTTAGTTGAACGTGCCGTTGAAATATTTATCGCTGAATCGGTACACGAGGCTTGTTAGTGAAGAATCATTCTCAGATCGTATAAATGAAAAGTCACTTGGTTAGGTGTGGACGTTCATTTGAAAGCATTCATAAAAAAAGTTTGTTTTGGTCCAAGACAATCGCAGTCTGAATTGTGGTATTAAAAAAATGTGTGATAATCATTTTTTTGGGTAGGAAATTTAATTGAATGCCTTAGATCTTCACTTGGTTCGGAAAAGTAAGCATCATTTAGATCCATTTAAGACAGCCGAGCTTCGATTATTACATTCGAAGGTCAATGTTGGCAAATATGTTTGGTAAGCAATTCAATACAGAACATACTATGATAGTAAGTTCTTGGTTTTTTAATTAATTAGATTCGTCGAGTTCGTGATGCTTTCCGAATCTTTGATTAAGCGCCCTCTTTGTTTATTTTCAACAATTTTTCTCCAGGAGCATCATAATCAACAACATACACCGTCAACGCAATTGCAGCAGCTCACATCCGGACGAGATCTAAGCTCTATACCATTGCCAAGTGGTTGGGAGGTGATTGACCATCCAGAATTTGGCCTATTCTATGTTGATCATATTCACCAGAAGACTCAATACGAACCTCCTACAGAATCCGACTTTGAGGAATCAGCAAGACTACAGGCAGCGGTTGGCAGCTGCAGTTTCGAGGCCTCTACTTCTACAGGGAACAATGTTAGTGAAAATGGAAGTTTTCAAATTGCTGGAAAGCATCATGGAGTGTCTGGATCAGATGCTTCTGATAGTGACAAATTCACTGACGACGTCACAAAAATCAAAGGGCCTTTGGTCACTGCAGTTCTGGTAAAGGGTCCTAGGGGATTTGGATTTACAATCATCGGAGGGTCCAGTCCTGGACAGCCTGGCTTTCTACAGGTTTGCTTTTACAATCCATATTTATTGATGATGTGTTATCGATTATCCCCCAAAAGTGAGAGAACTGTGAAATACCCCTTCTCAAAGCTGAGTACCGAAAGCCGTGCATCTCCGCTCACTTAGCAGATATTTGCATCAACTAGTCGTCACTAGTCCGATAAACTGAATCGGGTCTTACCCATACCTCTGTCTCAGCTTGTGTAACTGACTGAGAATCTCCTAGGGTTGGCGACCATTCACGCCTCTGTTTTGTATTGACTTGTTTAACATGATCTCTATCACTTAAGCACTAAGAGTTCCACTTTAACTGATTCTTTGATTTGCTTGGCTGACCGCTGAGATATATGAAACGGTTAACCCAAACTGTTCGTTAAATGGTGATGTCATCGTGGAAGTCAGTTCGGCTAAGATGGTGACTGACTCAACTAGCTAGGGGAATGAGTGGGCTATTCTTGTATCTAAGGCCCTTTTGATATTATCGCCTTAGTTTTAACGCGCTTACTATCTTAGTACTTAATGGTTTATTTTACACGTGCGAGTTGATAGACAGATTCAACCATTGACAGTAACTGAGGCAGTTATCAAATATAGGCGAGGCGATTTATAGAAAGTTGTTATCTATTTTCTTTATTTCTACATTGGGATCTCTGATTTCGGTTCAATTTCTTTCCATTCAATTGGCTGATAACCATCTTACAAAATCAAAACGTTGTCTTGTGGGTCTTAAGGCAGTCATCCGTTGATTTCTACTTCTATTGCACAGCTTAGGCCTTGATTTTATTTACTCTCCATCCTTTTGGACAAGTCTCAAGGACTTATTGGAGGTACAACAGAAGTAAAAATAGTTTTTACGAGTAGCGCGCAACAGTCAACACAGAAAACAGTAAAAGCATTTATAGACATGTTCGGTTCTCTGGTCGCTTCTCTAATATGGTTTTGTCGTAAAGGTAGCAGTTCCACTTCTCAGTGGCACCTCGTCGTCCTCGACACTATTAAGAGCAGACAATTTTCATACTACTTCCAGAAGTCTTTTCAACTTCCTTGCCGAGATTCCATTCATTTCTACATGCACGCACTTTCTACAGTCCAGTTTGAGACCAGTAGTACCTTGTTCACCAGGTTGTAAGATGTTCTACTTCTGCTGGCATCATCTACTTTTATGCGTGCGGCCGCTCCCCGCCCCCCCCCCTGCCTCTGGAGTTACCGGTGGTCACCCCACCGCCTTAATTCTTGATAAGTAGCTTATCTCTCTACTTCTACGATCTTCTGCATAGGGACATCCTGTTTCATCGGGTTGGTTTATATTAGTATTAACCTATGGGAATCGACCTTTCGCGTTATCATTATGTAAATTAGATTGCTTCTCAAGGAATATTTTACAAGCTGATTTCCTAGTTTATGAAATGTTTATTATAGCTAAACTTAGTAGATGTTTCGCCTTCTCTGAGGAGGATTCTGCGTTTTAGGTGAAAAATGTGATTCCCGGAGGACCAGCAGCTGAGGAGGGAACTCTTGGAGTCGGAAATGTGATTGTCTCAGCCAATGGAGTGAGCGTCCTGGGCTTCTCTCACGATCAAATTGTCTCGCTATTCCAATCAATTCCAGTTGGGGATATTGTCTCTCTCATCGTTTCTCAAGGTTACACACTCTCTTTCAAAGGAAACGCTCCGGGAGTAAAAAAAAACCAGGCAATGAAAGATTCTCAAATAGTATTTGATTAAAATACGCTCTGTGTTTGAGGGCCTCAAATTGTTTATTAGGTCATAACATTTGTGCATTGTGTCCTATGCAAACTTACTCAAACAATGGTCGAGCTTCTTAGCTTATCTAGTTAGAGGTCGTACCTTAAGGCTTACTGGTTTAGGAAGGGAATCCTTTATTAAAATTCTGAGTTTCTTTTGAAATCTCCCACGTCGACTTTCTCGGTGTTTATCTGGAAACTCTACCGAAGCTTTGTCCCCCATCGTTCACTTTGTCCACTTCCCTCTTTAATATACTTTTTGATAGCATCTAGCTATACGGCGTCCTTGAGAACTGCCTTAGTTTTCTACACCCAGTGCTTCAATGCAGTTTACTATCACCCAACGATCCCCTGCCGCAGTATGTTTCTAAGTAGTAATATAGCTCTGACTTGGTGTTCACTTGGTTACCACGGCTTCCAAAACTTACGGATAGTACGGTAAGGGAATCAATCTTAAGCACAAGTAGATCGCCACCCAGCTCATAGATTCTGTTCTCATTTGCATGAGGACCTTTACTCTTTGTATCGCCCTCAGGAATCAACCAAACATTGTAAATTGATTGTTACGTTGACTGGCAGTGGCTATCCAGAGCCTCCGTTAACCACCAGCACCTTTTAAGTAAATTCAGCTAACGCCGTCTTCACAGGATCACGATGAGTTGGTTGAGTTTCCTATGCCACTGCCTCACGCTGATGCTTCAAGCACGTGACCTTTCTGTATCTCCCTATGATGTCCATCGTATAAAACGCGAGGTCAGTTCATCACCTGAACCAAGATTCCAAAAGAGTCCACGTCAAATAATTCTTCAAATTACTGTTCGAAACCAGATTTTCATTTGCGCAGTGTATTTTTGGCTTCAAAGTTCTTGTTGTTTTCAGTCCTAGTGAAGTATATTTATATATCGGTTAGTTGCTGGGAGGCAACTGTAGCATCAGGCACTTTTGTAATTTGGGATTTTTAATGTTTGTTCTTTTTCCAGTATTCTTTTTGGCTTGAGTTTGCAGCCTAAGCGATTATTCATTCAAATCAGGAGTATAATTTAATGCCTTCCTTTTTAATCAATGCCACTGGATGGTTATTTTGACTTACATTTCAAGTCGTTGGGCTATTTAAAGTGCCTAGAATTTCGTTTAATAGATGCTATTTCGCTTTAGTTTGAGTGATGCTGCTTAGTAATTTCATTTACTATTTCACTAAAGTTGTTTAAGTACCCCCTCTTTGGCAATAACAGCAACTGATGAAAATAGGTTATCTACAAAAATGAAATCTACGACCTTATAGGCATATGCCTGCCCTTGCTTTTGGAGGCGTCCGCATTGACCGTCACTCCAACTATTTGCCCTTCACCTCATCACTTTTCCAATGAGCCTCACTTCTCAGGCCTCGTGCTTAATCGTTTGTCTCACTTGGTCGATGATAGGGCGTAAGAGTTAGATTTGATATGGTGAAATGTCAATAGTGTTCAAGCCATCTAAGTTGTTCTCCCTAGACTCCCGTTGAGTTATCCCTGAATCACAGAGTCGGAATTTAACTCATTTGGGAATATCGAGAAAGGTATCTTCGTAGTTAGTTTATCGGAATCAAAGAGTAATTTCCTACATTCGGAGACAATCCTCAAAAGGCACGCCTACATTCCCTTTGTATTCTATGGCAAATAAATCCGCTCTCCTAAAATTTTCTATTTTGCAAATTACTATAAGCAGCTAGAATTTATCAAGTAAATTAAATACTATATTTCATTCAATTTGCCTTAAAAGCTTCCAATTTATTTTACGAAATCTCTTAAAAAAATGTACGTCAATATTTTTTAATCCCGTGAAGCACTTACCATATAATGTCTTTAGTGAAAAGCAAGATTTTTTGTTACAAAACACATTTGCATAGCGCGAAAATAAGTATTTTTGCATGTTAACTTGCAGGAACTCCATGTAGTTTGCAATTTTAGTTTTTTTCCTTGTTTGCTAATGTAATAGTTTGCTAGGCAGATGCAATTATTTGCGAAATGACTAGATCTGCTCAGTTTTTCCACTTGCAGAAGTTAATATTTCCTGAGACTGGAAGACACATCAATATTGTAGCCCAACGCATGACTTTAGAAGTGGCTTTGAAGCTTTAACTGATGCAATCTTGGTATAGTATTTTGGGATAAATATTGTCACGCAGAAACTGGCACTGCTCTAGTCCATCCGTAACAGTTTTGTCTGTTTTCTTTTTGTAAGTGGAGCTCAGTTACTACTTCTTCATCGAACCCACAATAGAGGACTCTGAGCAGTTAGAAACGAAAGCCCATTCTTTGCTAGATGGTCAACGCTGTGCTCTAATAGCACTGATTAACTTCCGGTTCATTCCAGGGAAAGCGATGAAAGTGGAAATGAAGGAGTCAAAGGGGAGCTGGGTCCTTGAAATTGACGGCAAGAGCCGAAGAGGACGCCAAGTGAAGAAAGATCTGTCCTTCCAGAAAGAAATTTTACTGGAATCTCTGGATTTTTATTATGGAGATGATATAGTACAGGAGACTTGGGATGCACTGAGAGAGAACGTGTTCTAATCACTGATCTCCGTTAATTAGTTCTTTTTCTTACTGGCTTCCACTATTATCTCTATCTTCTACCGTTGGGCCTTAATAGCTATGTTGCCTAATTGATCAACAAAAAAGGTTCATGTCTTGTAAGGTGAAGCTGGTAATGTAATAATTTTGTCTAAAAACGAACAGATTGGATTGGAGAGTAGAATTCTTGAAAGAAAATATCCTTAGACAAATAATGGAATTTTGACGTAGGCGTAATGAATTAAGGTCCCCTTTGGTTCCAGATGAATTGAAAATTCTTGCACGTCTCATTTTCCGATATTTTGCATCTCTAAAGCGAGAATCTTTCAAATGTAGCAATGATCCATTCCTCCCAAGCCAGCTTGCCTAGAAGTTTTCTCCAATTCTGTCACTAATTCAACTACTGTGTCTGAATAAATGATAAATCAATCGATATCGGTTCTGTAAATGCTTTTCCACTCTAAGGTTCAATTTTTAGCCCTCAAGGTTCGCTCTTTTGAATTGGCCATTAACACTCAGGACGCATTTATTACATCCTTCCTAATTCCTTGAATGGTAAAAATATGTATAAAGAAACGTATTCATAAACTGATAAGGAGCTTTTGGAGGATGAGCAAGAATGCTTCAAAGTTTACGAGAATTTATTGCTAGTAAATTTATAAATATAGCCGCGGCAATCATTTATAGATACTTGGCTAATGTATAGCCATGATCACCCTAGAAAGGGATGATGGAAAATATTTACATAGATATGTCATGTCATATCAGTGGATGGTTTACCACTTCAAAACTGCGTTGTCTTCATTTGAAAAGTAGGTCATGGCTTTACCGAATTTGGGTTCTAATTCTACTGCGGCCCTTTTCATCTTGAAGATCTCAACTCGTAGTGGAAAACCGGGAAATTTAGAACGCAGTGTTCCCTTGGCGCCTCCAGAGCTCTGTATCCGTCGTTTGAACACGTCACCAACAATCTCTCAGCTATCCGGTGAAGAGGGCGAAGGAGATGGAATCGGGGAACTCATGACCTCTGGGCCAAGATCAAATGGCGGATCAGGGGCAGTGGTGACAGTTCCAGTGTCTGTAACTAAGCAGGCGAATGGATTCGGTTTCACTCTGGCCGATCAAGTAGGAGGTCAAAGGGTCAAGGAGGTCCTAGAACCCGTGGGTCTTCAGGTTGGTGACGTACTCGTCGAAGTTAACGGAAAGTGGGTCAAGGATGCGTCCCACTTAGAACTTGTTCAATTGCTCAAGACCTGCCCTGTCGGCAAATCCGCCAACTTTTTGATCCAAAGAGGTGAGTATAGTCACTAGAACTCATTAATTACTATTCTCATCTCAGCCTTAATCAAGTAAAAAATGTCCATTTTTCAACTAATAGCGGGACTATTCCTATTTTCTTACCTGAGAACTTCACACGGTTAGAAAAATGAATAGCTTAGAAAAATATGTTTTCAGCCTAAATTATTTGTAACTGGTTTTCATCATTTTATTTATTCTGCATTGATTCTGACAGTAGATTTTATTGAATGAAGCTCAGGCCGTGTTCTTATTTTGTCCGTCCATGAACTTTGTAGCATATGACACGCGGTCATCTATTTAACGTCTATAAGCTTAATTTCTCCAAAATTATTTTCTATGTGATCGTTTATGATGCGCCTGTCCATTTCCCACTTTTCTTGCATAGTTTAGGTCCAGGTTAATGGTTCTTTTGCGTTGGCTTCTATTTGACTAGTCTTAAGATTTCCCACTCAGAGACATCAAATTTCATATTCTAAGAGCTATAAATCAGCTTGTGCTTATCGGTTCGAGCATTTGACCATTTGATTGCTTTTCTTGTAAGTGAATTCTCCAGCTTGCACACAGATGCTCATGATTTAAAAGGCTCTCTTTGAGACTGAACAGATTGATGGGATATTTCGCATTCATTCAGCATTCATGTCTCTTCGGCTTCGCAACTTAATGCAGAAACGCCTTGAATCTAGTGGTAATAGGGATATTCAAGATAGACTATTAAGTGGAATCTGTTCTAAGAATTTTTGCAATTCCTACTCGAAACAGTGGCCTTGTCTTTAGTTGTTGACTTTTACATTATTTCCGTTAACAGCTTTGGATTTATCATATCCCTTTTGAATAAAATTTTAAATTACACTAGACCTTTTCCTTGACTTTTGAAATTCGTATTGCTAACAGGTAACTTATTAAACGGCAATTTTTTAACTTTCGGAATCAACACGTCAACGCATTTCTTTCCGTTTTGTTTTAAAGACGTACAATTAATAGTTACTATAAACTAGGATCGTACCAAATAGAAAGATAGACCACCCATTTGTCTGCATAGCTTGAAACATCGGTTGTGGACTGGCGTTGCGGTCCTATATGCATTTTGTTATCTGATGACATAAGTTCGAAACGATCAACACGCATCCCGCTAACCAGAACCATCATCCAAACTGCTCAAACACTTCCCAACTGGAGGGTCAGTGGGGCTTCTTGCTCAACTTTAAGGGCTGAAAAATATTGCCTCCTATCGAAGACAAAGACAAGCAAAGACAAGCTTAAAACCAACCTAGAACTTTTCCTCAAGGCTCCTTACACTTTCGAGTTAATTACTTTAAATTTAGGTTTTATTTTCAATTTGTTTTGTGAATTTTAAGGCCTTTTTCTGTGTTGAATCTCTAAGCGATTCGAGCATCATAATTCACGTCTGCACTGCAGGTTCTCACAAAATGATTGACAAATATGCACCTGCCAAATATAATTGTAACATTTTTTTTCCGGTGTGTACGCTCGTAGCTGTGCACCATCACCTCCTCTGAAAGCCATGAACAGCCTGTCATGCGATGATTCGACGCCATCGGCACTCATCATCCTAAAGCCCTATTCCCCCCCCCCCCCGTCCAGCCAATTAAATTGAGACTAATGTTTGAGTACCTGTTTCAACTTGAATATGAAGGTGCTAAGGCCAGAGGATGGTGTTTCCTTTGGTGCATTCGTAGAGTTTACGCGCTCGCGGTAGCCATTATTCACCAGCATGCGAACGGTTGTGGTCGTATCGGTGAACTCTCGCAATGGCCTATTACTAGATGAATTCATGCCTACCATCGAAGTGTGTTTCAGTTAATTTAATGTCTATCATTTGCTATCGCTGCCGTTTCAAATTTAGTTTGCAACTTAATCTCCACCCCAACGGTTATAGTAGGATTGTGTGTCCGGAATTTGAAAGAATTTTGACGTTACAAGGTTTAGAATTAAGGCTCTGAAAATTGACGTTTCTACCCTTAACTCTTGGCATCGGACCTACCTTGGCTTCTCGATTATACGGAGATGCCTTACGAGCTGACCTGTGGTGCCTTGGTCCTAGCTAAAATTCGCGAACAAGCATGCAGAGATTGAAAAATATCACTTATAGTTAATTTATTGCAGAATGTATCATGAATGCCGATCTTGGAAATCCAGAGGTAGTTCGGTGAGAAGAGGCGGGGTGAGTCATAGCGGCTTGCCATGTCTAGAAACCTTAAGCGGGTAGAAGAGTGATGGCACGGAGGAGTGAAAAGTCACTTCCGTGAAGGTGAATTTCGACCATACTTCAAACAGTGCTGAGATATGCGTGGCAATGTAGGTCCCAAACATTTACACATAAAGTTGCAGTTCAACTTCCTCATTTGAGTTCAATTCTTGAAGTTTTCTTTGTATTTTGTAACCATTAAAAGGTTTTTGCAGAAGTATCCAAGGCTTAATCCCGATGGTTGGCAAATAGCTTCCATTTTTCTGGTTGGAAAAATGGATGGCATTTATTTGGTATTATTTACAAACAAACGCGAATCTCCAGGGCATCGATGCACAAAACTTCTTATATGTAATGTTGTCCCAGAATTTTCCAATCTGAGACACGCTTTTTTCATCACCGTAGTTTTGACCTGCCTGGTTCTGTTTGTGTGGCCGTAAAGAGAAGTCTGACTATCAACCTCTAAAGTACTTACAATTTTTTTTTCTAGCAAGGTATTTACAACCCAACGATTCTCCATTAGATCAAGGAAGCCAGATTATTTGATTTATTTTCGCTGCCAGAATCTTACAGATTTTCAAGCATAGCGTCGCACTTGCCGCTGGATTCCTCAAAGTAGTAGGATGTTTGGTGCTCATAAAGCGTGAAACAAAGATCTAGAGTTAATGTGATAGCTCGTATTCCGTTCGCCACATGACCCCACGGGTTGTGAAGCTTCCTTTTAGCGGTAACTTTATTATTAGATTTGTGGATCGCCTTCACTTCAGTAAACTTTGGGCGCTCGCTTTTTTAAAATTGCAGCGAATTTAAATTCCACCACAATTCCCCCTTCTAAGATAAACCCTTTGTTCGTTATTTCTATATATTTTTGATAAATTAACTTCATTAAGGCAAGGATTTTTTCGAAGTTGGAGAGCTTTATTTAATCTCGAATTTAATCCAATCGCAGAGGGGGGTAAGCAATTTGTCACAGACATCTTTGTTCGGCAAAGAAGGGCTTAAGGTTTCTTTCCGGGAATATTGCCTCTATCTTTCGTCTTTCCATTCAACCTGGCAATTAACAATTTAGTCAGGCAATTGGCAACTTATAAGGAGATGATGAATAGTTTTCTGTGATTCATTGACCGTTTCGTCCATGTGTAGTGAATTGTGAGTTGTCGGCTCAGTGTGTATTCGATCAATTTCGGATGCTTATCGGAGCTCTTTGATCTTGTACCCCGTATTTTACGATTATTCAAAGAAATCGTTTTGCAGTATTGCAATTTTTACCTTGTTCTGTCTTATTACTTTACTTCTGTCATTTTAGTCATTCCAATGTCCGCCGATCAGACTCCTACTGATGCAAGTCTAAATCCAAATTTCACCGTAAGTCAGTTTGACCACTGTTCTTGTCTCCTGATTTTCCAGTTTGTTTCACATTATTTATCATCTGGACGAACTACTTCCAGGCCTCTAAATAGACTTGCAGTTTGCGAGTTAACCAACAGTTAAAATATCTTTCTAATTATCATCTTTGCTAATCTGAAAAATATGAGTTAGCTATCTTTGACTGGAGATTTAAATACTCTATTTTCTTCACGGAAATATCTCGACTGGATTTATCTCCAGAGCACTAAATAAAGTTGAAACGGGAGCAAGGGTTAGCAGGTTTTATCAAATCGGGCAGGTGTTTATCGCAAGTTAGGGTTTTAAAATAATTAACATAAACATGACGTCAATTTGATGACAATAACAAGGATCATTCTGAATATTTGAAATATTGCCATCAAATCATCTAATTCTATTTCCAGTCTTCCAAATTCAGTCTTGGATCTGATCTCATACCTGGAATTTCTGATAGCCAATGCGATATGGACCTTACTCAGATGCTGAATTAATTGCTCCTGCAATCAGTCTCGGACATGTTCCCACCATCGTTTATTTTGCTATTAAAATATAATGATATTTATTCAAGGTCTTTCTTCAAAAAAGCACCGATCCTGCCCAGTCCATGATTGACCATGGCAGTGGTGCTTATAATTATCGATAGATTTGGCACTTAAAAAGGAAGAGGCGTTAAAGTAAAATCAAAAGGATCATGCTTCATCTGAGGTGCCAATTAAATGCAGTGGACGAATATTGAGTGAACTGCTGCGTTGAGACTGTACAGAGTTATTCCAAAGGCTATCTCATTTTTGTTATCAAAACAATGCTATATTAATGCGCAACTCCTTGATCAAACGTTTGGCAGTACATGCACTACTGCATCCTAGTCTTTGACGTTTTACATTATTTTCAAGGCTCTTACCTCTTCGGGTTGACCATTCATGAGTGATTTGTGTGCATCATTTTAGCTGGCTCAATGACGAATTTATCCGTTACTTCGTTCAGAGCCCTTCCTTCCAGATAATTTTTTATCGTCAATTCCATCGTTCCTAGGCCAATTTATTCGCTTTTCCGAGGATCACCTACCCATTTAAGCATTCCACAAGACAATTTTATGTAGCTTTGGTCGAACGGTATTAAAATGGCAGTCATCCTGCTCATTGAGAGTTTAATGAACCCTCTTGTGATTTTCGTTCGCATTACAGTGAGATCTAGAAGATAGGGAAGAGATAGTTTGCCTGAGCCAGACTTGAATTTTCATGCTTTTTATTTTATTCCTCTTTTAATGACTGGACTGCAGCAAGATTTGGGTGAGTTCAGATCTCACCTATATAGAAGACCCCGGAAATAAAACTAAGCGGGAAAGGAAACGCGGAAATGCACCACATAACCCCCACATCCGCCTAAGGCCTATCATAGTTTTGGATATCTACCTTGAGGTGTGGTTAAAATGTGCACTGAAATATTCTTAAGCTGTTTTGGTTTTTTATCTTTCAGAGAATACCTGACTGTGATTCACCTCTGAGTTTTGGTGAGTTCTTTGTCCATGGTCTCGAAGTTGAATGTATAATGAACTGCAATGCATCCCCATAAGGTACCGCAAATGGTATTGAGACTAGTGGAATCTACTGGTTTCCCATAAATTGTCGCTGGCATTCATATTCCTACTGCTGGCCAATTTCTACAGTCAAATCATTATCTAAGACCCTTCTAAAGGAGTTGACGTTTGACGTTCTATTGGCGGCATCTCAGACTCATAGAAAAGGGCTTTCCGTAAATTAAAGGTTCTCTCTCCAGAAGAGGTCGTGAGAACCTGGCTGTATCTTTATCAAATAGTGGCTCATTTGCAAAAAAACTTTTTAGAGAGGAAAGGCGAATGTCTACACTAAGTAAATGAAGTGTGGGTTGTCGATTATCAATAGGGAAACCATCTTCAAAACCACAAGGACAACATTTCAAATTGCGGTGGACGCTAAAAACGATGGAAGCTATTATTCGCCACTGTTTCGAAAAGCATGATTGGTTCTTCTTAAACAAAGACCCTACGGCTCTTAACTGAAAGCGGGGCCAGTTCGGGTTGAAGGAAACCTCGGACTTCTGGATAACTAACCATAAGATTGTCATTTATTTCGAAAGAAGAAATAGGAAAAAATTGTAATGTTCTAATAGATGATTAAATCAGAGAATAGTGTAGTAAATCTCTCTAGAACATAAGGTTTAAAGTTTTAATTTTTTGATGGAGGTCTATTTTTCAAATACCTTACAATCTCACAAAGGGGTTGTCAACTCAGTCACTTTCTCAAAGGGTATCAAGATAGCCTGTCTTAATTCTGGCTCAGGAAGTAAACGTGTTGCCAGGGCGTGTCCACCCACTTTCCAATAGTCGCTTTACTGTCACTTTGCTTCTTGCTCTATATAGACGGGACGGACAGAAACGACTTCTCACCTAATAATCCATTCTATCCCGTCTTCCATCCTTCTGAATACAACATGGTGAGTCATCCCGCCTTATCTATTAAGAATAATGCCTTTTCTCTTAATGGGGGGCCTGAGTGCGATAGTCAAAGCTCACATTTTAGCTGGTCAATTTCAAGGTCAATTTTGCATTTAGTCAAATGCTGTTCTTTTAATCTTTTCAGTATAATAGGGCATTGCACAATTAAGTTTTCATATTCGGCACCTTTTTCCCAAACTAAATCCGGTGATTCGTTTCCTCCTCGTGGTTAGTGGGCTTAGTAGCACTCATAACGCTTCTGAATTGCCTTTTTCATCTACCGAATGAATACTTTTAACCTACGCAGTGGATGTGGACCGTAAAGCCCGCTTGTCACTATCGTGCTTTTTATTCTTTTCTATCACACAGTTCTTATTGGAAACTTGGTGTTTTGGCGAAAAATAAATCCTAAAGCGGACATTGAGCTGATTTGTTGTCTGTGGTTCCGAGGATATCTTCGACTGCCTACGGTGGTGAACTTCTTTTTCAATGAAAGTATTTGGTATACCACCATTGAGATAGTTGAACAATCTACCAAGAGTTTCTACTCTTGTTGCCCTGAATTCGAATACCAGTTTTAACTTTTTTAAAATATCCTAACTAGCCATAATTTACTGGTCGGATATACATAAATTTTTAACAGCCAACGTGTGATAGTTCTCCTGCTAGTTTTTATGCCAGGAAAGGATCTTTTTAAACGATTTGAGTGTCATTTTCTCTCATCTAGTCCAACCAAATTATTTTTCCTGACACTGTTTTCTTCCATAACTGGATAACCCTATCTCCTGCCCAGAATCTAAAAGTTAGGTTTGCCAGGACCAACGTCATCCCGCAACCTAACCTTATAGACTGCCTCTGCTATAACATTTCTAATAATTCCTTTCTAACTAGAACTGTTACCGTATCTTTGGTGCATACTTTCAATCTCAGTGTTGAAGCTTTTGTCGTACATGCTTTCTTGTTATTGTATTCGCCTCTGAGTTAGATATACTCAGTATATTCTGCTCATTTCCAAGATACGTCAAGCAGAGATTGGCCCTGTCGGGCAACTGACTATTTTTGATATATGGGCCTTTTTTAGCAAATTGAAAAGTACGAATAATTGATTGTATGAGTAGGACAGAAGCTTCTCCGATAAGTTTACTTAATCTGGTTGCACAGTTAAGATCGCCACTTAATAAACTCTTCATTCGCTAACTGGTCGGTCTGGTAAGGTTGATGAGTCATCAAATGGGAGTAGGCCTGGCCTTGACGATGCAATCCAGAAAGGAAATAGGCGATCAGCAAATAACATGTTTTCTACTTTTTCTCAAGGCTTTGGCTACAAATTTGCCCTCTTCCAACATTGCTTTGTTCAATGGTGGCAACTGGATGAATCGTTGCGTTTTAATAATATGGGACCTGAGCACTTTACTTGAATTCTAGTTTTTTTCCACCGATTTACTTTTTCTATGAGGAAGTCGTGGTAGTGGTTAAATGAACATATGTTCTGCTTGATAAATTTAAGTAGAACACGGTTTTTCTCCATCAGTCTATATACCAAATTAAGTAATAAATTTTCAATTTTATATTCATCCATCCTCTCTAACTGCGGCAGCTAAGAATTTTACGCATTTGGAAAACATGAATGACGGTGATCCATAAACAGCATAAGGTGAAACTCGAATTTTAGGCCTAGTCTGTAATGCATGGCCAGATTACGATAGGCCCCATTAAACTTTCTGACTAGAGTAAACAACTGCCTAGACTTAGCTTTAATTCCGACTTATACGTATTTTGAAAGCGGTTCGGTATTCGGCATGTGCTTTTGACTTTATGGCGCTAGTTTCAACCCAAGCCTTTATTGAGAGAGGTAACGTAGACCGGTATCAGTCACTGGATATGTGCCTATGCTTTATGTGTCAAGCATGAACGCGGCCATTGCACAATCACTGATGTTGAAAAGGTCTAGTATGGCATTGAATACCTACCTAGTCTCCAAGAGCGCAAAATTGTCTTCAAAGCGACGCTAATAAAGTTTGAAGATAAACGGATTTCGGGCATCACTCACCTACTCATCCAAGTCAGCCCATTCCACTCGTAATGTCTGACCACTTGTTCATGGATGAACGCCAAGTCTTGTCCCAATGTGTTCTCGGTACCATTAAGCACCATTTCTGCCTACTTCGGTGCTGCCCTTCAAAAATCAATTGCTTTTATCATTATGGATTGCTGGTCCCATTGATATCACGTATTTGGTTCAATTATAAATGTCAACGCAAACAGCTTTATCAGCAGTATTAATCTCTTGACGAGACATTCTTTTCTCCTGTCAAAAAACCGTCTCCCTATTTTTATTTGTGACTAGTCCTCGTCAGAAGGACCAACCAGCTACGTTTTTCAAACTAAGCGCAGCGATACTTTTTGGCAGTGGGTCTCATCTTGTGAAGTAGAATTTCACGAACTTTTCATCAATGAGAATCGCGTATTCTTGCCTCCTGATAGCATCTAGACGACTTTGCTGATGCGGGAATGTTTGTTTGCTTTACCCGTTTGTCTTCGTAAATTGGTTTAACAAATCGACCTGAATTGAAGAAGCCTCGCTTGTTTATTTTCTTGTTTGGTCGTAAAGTCACTTCTAAGTCAACTTCACCTCCTTTGCTGAATCCTATTCAAATTTTAGATTAGCCCGATAAATTTCAGGCCAGTATCTGAATAAGCAAGAACTAGTTCCATTTTTGATGTATGGGATCCTATAGATAGTTGTTCATTATATTGGCGATTGATAATGAATAGGTTTTCTCTATTTTGGAAACAGGTAACCTTCACGAAGCTATTGATCGGCCAGTACAGTCTAATATTATATTAAGCATAAAACGTTATTGTAGAATCAACTATCAGAGCACCCGTTGATTTGAACTGATTTTACATCTCATCTCAGATTCAGAGTATGACAACCTCAACCTCTACGTCAACTCGCTATCGATCGCGCACCCCTGGACCAGGGGAGGAACCCCGTCATGATGGTGGCCCCGGACTGGGCAGCAGTTCCGACTGCATTTACAGTCTTGGTGAGTCACTTAGTGGCCTCGAAGTCTTCAGATGCTCATCACCTACAAACGCTGGTGGTGGAGGTGGGGTTTGGGCTTCGAGTCTCAAACGATATAGTGGAGCGGAACTTGATGCCCACTATTTACAACAAGGCCTCGCCAGAAGTAAGTTATTCGACGGATTTCATGTTTCAACATTCGATGCATTCATTCTCAACACTCCTAGTTGCCGGATGTATTTCTTTAAGTATTCACTCTTTCAAAAGACTAGTTATCAAATTAAAGCAGAGGAATCACCCATTAAAAGCATCATCTCTCTAGAAGTGTTGCTCTTTGATTCGGAATACCGAAGACCGCCCCAGTCATTATGACTTCCTCCAACTACCTACTCTAGACCATGATACCTCTGAATTCTTCGCTCCGCCTCAAAAGGTGATTAAGAAATTCTTTACGAGTGGCCGCTTTTGTATGGAGATTCGCGCAAAAAAGCGGTCATTTAGGACTGTCATCTTTCCCGAAGCTGGCGTTTTCATCCAGATCTCTTTCTGCACCAAGCGAGCTGCGTTGAAATAGTGACATTTTTCATACGGCAATAGCTGGTATTATGACCTGCGATTATCAAACTCCCCTTGTAAGGTCTGGTTTGCTCTGTAAAAAAGCCTAGATTCTAACACATGACAGGAGGTAACGGCATAACGTGCTAAAATTACTAGCTCTAAAAGCTAATTGTAAAACGATCAGGTTGACTTCTAGCGTAGAGGAAAATCATTCAGGGAATCGCTTACTATCCCAGGCGTTAACTTATCGAGCTTACTGCTTTACCGTTTTCTACGTACCAAATGCTGCATCTGACCTAGCCATGTTGCCTCTATATTGAAAATTTTGCAATAACTTCTGTTTTTTAATTAATGTGTTCTGTCAAAGTTGAATTACTCGGAAAAAATCGAAATCGACATATTAAAATGCTGGTCTTCACCGGAGCCCAGAACCATTCAAGGCCATTGATTTCATTAGCATCACGTGTACCGTGAATGTGCTCTCATCTAATTACGCATGAGCATTCAGCGGAGGCTGCGTAGGCGAAAGGCTACACGTTTTCTCCGAATCGCTATTCAATGATTCATATCACGCAACTTATAAGCACATGATGGTGGTGGTTGTTATACATCTTTTTGTTTGAAATTGTTGGGAAGGGAATTGTCGAATATGCAAAGATTTATTAAGTTTGTTTGACAGCGGTACTTATTAAACATAAGTAAATTATCTGAGCACAAGAAAAGCCTTCTCGGGAATGCCATTGTGAATGAATGATCATTTTGAGCACTGGATACAACGGTGCTTTTAAGGTCAGTGTCATCGGAGAACTCGGACGTTTATGGACCAATAGCATGGCAGATTGGTTTTATCGATAGTTTAATTTTTCTCTTTCTCAGTAGGTAATCGAACCACACCAATCGATGTTCTTAGGTCCATCAAGACGATTTGGTGATATTTCCATATAACTTTCGTATTTTCATAATTAAAACTCTACCAGGCATGGTCAACTTCTTGGTCGGAGAATATCTTGGAGCCGTAGTCCATGAACTGATCTCACCTTTCTGTAGACCTTCTAATACCTTTTCTTTAATCACTATTCTGTCTATTTTAGATAATCCACTTGGAAGTGGTCAGCTTCTTCACCAGAATTCAGAATACGAGTCCCTACCTCGAGGTGCGTTAATGAGCGGATCACACCTTTTTGGTGAATTCTTTGTCAATCTTCGCCGAGAAACTAGAGGTTTCGGATTCAAGCTTCTCGGAGGCTCAGAAGAAGGCACTCATGTATGTAAATCATTTAGCTTTCTGTTGGATTATTAAGCGACTGCCTCAACGTTGTAGCGGTTACTTGTCATAAAGACGACCGTTAATCTCTGATTTAGTTCAGGTTTGATTTCGTTCTTTGCAATTTTTTGATAAAGCTAAATCAGAATTGGCCTTGTGGTATTTTCTCAGAGTCATAGCGGCACCTGGCACTATGACCTCATACATACATACATACATACATACATACATACATACATACATACATACATACATACATACATACATACATACATACATACATACATACATACATACATACATACATACATACATACATACATACATACATACATACATAAAACTTCATTATCTAATGGTGGTTAGATTCCTATTGACAAAAGGAGTAAGATTTCGGTAGTAGAATTTGACTGCGCATGAGCAAAGGCAGAATCTGGAACCATCATGGGAATTTGAAGTCGCCTAATTCGATCAAGTAGATTAGGCTTTTTTTGCACATATTTCGCCTGCTCAGATATTCTCTACTGGTCTGATTTCGTTCCTTGACTTTCTGTAAGAATAACAGGAATAACAGTCGTGTCTCTTCTAGTTCTTTTTACGATTAGACATTTGCGGTCATTAATTTCGACTGGGCAATAGTAAGAATGGGGTCGGTTAGGTTATGAAAAGTCTTAGCCACTGTGCCCAACTTCAACCTTAGTCAAGGCAAGATGATATCAACAGCTGCTGTGGGAAGTAATATTGGTCTATCTTGGCCATCGCTCTTTGCAAAAATGTAGAAGAACTGAAAAAAAAGTGAGAGTTTACAGTGAACGTCACTTACGAAACTGCGCTCGAATTTCACAAAACTTCCTCTTAAAAATTTAAAACGTGGGTAAATGAGCATAATTCGTCCAGTTCATCACTACGCTGACTAGCTTTTAATAGGTCGAATAACTTTGTAAAATCTCTATTAAGTAGTTATAAAAGAGGAAATTCTGTTTTCAGAGGGATTTAAGTTCGGAGAGGCAGAGGGGTAAAATGTTGTCAGTAGGTGCAGACAACTGGATTCACTGCAGCTCAAGTCCTCGGGAAATAAAGTAGACTGAAATGAACCTTTCTTTCCGAAGAGACCTCTGAATTTCTTAAGTCCAACTCTTATCTGTTTGGGAAAAAAGGTTGGTACTTTGTGACCTACGATATCGTTGACACTGTTAAAGTGACGGAAATGAAGGGGCTTCTTTCGAGAATTGATCGGCAGAAAGAGGACGTGAAACGTCTCATCATAACATCAACAAATATGCGCGGTGAAAACGTGTTATACAAGTTCAAGCTTACATTGGCTGCAAATGACTTCACTCTTTAACTTGTCGAAGTGGTGAGTAGGTGCCTATATGCTTCTGATAAACTCCCCTTTTCAGAACGGTTTTAGCCAGTATGAGATGTCAATACATTCGCTAGAGTGAAAGATTAATCATTTATGAAGCGGCTTATCATAACTTGATAAACCTAGCTTCATTTGACCACAGGCTCAATCGGTGAAACAATGATTTGACCCTGAAACTGATTGAGCGTGAAAGTCAATAGAGATAGTCTAAAAGGTTAAAAACAGTAAACCTAACATTCGATGCTCCGTGAATCCTCTGAGTCCGGTCTACTATGCAACTGCTATTTCATTTGACAAAAATGATCTACGATTTTAACCGATTAAGTGTTTTCTAAGGACTGCGTACAAAATTTCCTAATCACCCTGGAGAGGATAGCAACACTTACATCTTCACTTTTTGACTTATTGGGTATCTATCTTCATTGACATCTGTCATGCTTCGACCTGAAGTTCCTTCCTAACTAGCTCAGTTTTTTACAGGTCATGATGCAGTCTTCCACTTGACCTACTTCTTCAATAAGTATTTATTTTGCTTTACTCTCGACTTGTCGATTTTGTGATTGAATAAATGAACTTTTCGAAGCTTACTAAACATCCTAGCGAATCATTTTTGGGTTCATATGCTTGCGCCATTTGTTCAGAGGGCTGGCGTTTGAATAAATTGGATGCAAATTGTAATGACTGGCGGCGACAGTTTTTCTAGATAATACCACGTTACCGCCTTCGGGATTCCTTTGAGGACCCATAAAATATTTCCTAACTCGTTCTAATGTTATCGGTTATATAAATGCCGTCCCGATGTTGAATGTTAACATACTTGCATTTTATGTTCACTGACATTCTAAATTCGATTTGGTTGTGACATTCGGAAACAATCTTGGTCATATTTGGAGATATTCGAAAATCTATTCCTGTTGTCGAATTCATTATACGCCGATGAGTTGAACCTGTGACCGCTAACTTGTGCAGTGGGTCCGTAATGGAAGTAACCAGAGTTCGATTCTAACTTACTTGAGCAGCAAATAAGCCTTCCATGTCTCCCAACTCCACCGATATTTATCAATAGTTCAATTTTATTTTATTTTCTCTTCACCCATTAGGACAAGTCCCAAGGACTTATTGGGGGTACAACAGAAGTACAAATAGCTTTTACAGCATGTAGCACACAACAGTTAACACGGAAGACAGTAAAAGTTGTTATCGACGTCTTCGATACTCTGGTCACTTCTCTGGCATGGTTTCATAGTACAGGTAGCAGTTCAACTTCGTAGTGGCACCTCGTCCTCGTCCATCCTCGACATTGTCAAGGGCAGACAATCTTCATACCTCTTCTAGAAGTCTTTTCAACTCTCTGGCCGAGATTCCATTCATTTCTATATGCACGCACTTTCCACAGTCCGGTTTGAGTCCATGAATCCAGGTATTTGCGTCGTGCCTCGTTTACCAGGCTGCACGAAATTTTACTTCTGTTGGCATTGTCAAATTTTATACGTCGGGTGGGTGATCATTCCTATCCGGCCGCCCTTCTCATTAACTCCTGGAGTCGCCCATGGGGTTACCGGTGGTTACCGCGAGGAAGTTAAGAGTAGGTTTGACCAACATCAATAGTTCTATTGTTTTTTTCCCTTCCAGATAACAATCGGCTTTTTAGCACCTGGTGGAGCAGCAGAACGTAGTGGACGGATGCGGGCTGGTGACTGGTTGGTGTCGGTGAACGGAACACGAGTGTTTGGGGGCACTCACGCCAGGGCCCTTGAACTTCTTGAACGAGCCGCAGAAGCCCATGGGCAGGTCACACTCGGTCTTTGGCGAACATCATCACCAGCACCAAACTCTACCTCCACTGTTAGTACTCTAAATTCATTAACAGAGTCCACCAATATGTAGAGGAAGATAGGATGTGCAACTATAAGCATTTGGAAACTGAATTTCCGACTTGACATATGCCTGCATGTCATGCTAGGATGGATGGAGGTCAACCAATAGAAATGAGATGTTTATTTGTCACGTGGAGGGTTATGGCCTTTTGATTTGAGAGTATGTAACTTCAATTGTAATCTCATCTTGGTGGTTTGAAACTACTCTGTTAATTCTACCTTTCGATAAGCACATTAGTAATGAGTGCTCAATTCATAAATGCATGCAGTTTTGGTACTTTCTCTGGGAGCTGGACTCTTTCGGGCTCGTCACTACCGTGTTTACTATTGATTAGGGAAATTCTTCGTTTTCTGACGATTCTTCACAAATCCCCTCTAGCTTATTAAATTCTTAGTTAAATATAAATTGGAAGAAGCTTTTAGTTCACTTATTGAATTTATTGTTTTTCTGCAAATTATTTTGCGAAATCAGATGTGACTTTTCTAGCTGGCAAAAGCATTTGCTCATGTAAATGTTTAAGAATAAATGCACAAATAATGATAATTTCACATTATGTGCGGATTCAATGCCATTTGCCTTAGGCGAATTTTTTAATCCATTTCATTTCGTCGCTTGAATTCCTACTAGTTCGTTGATTAATGACGTAGAAGTTAATAACTTCAACTCTTTTTTTGTTTATCCATTTAATTTTCCCGGAAATATTTCAAGCAGAGTGCCAGTCGATCGACAGAGAGTAGTGATACCAGATGTTGGCCATTCAGTCAACCATCAGTGACACCGGTTCGGAGTGTTCTGCTCCTCAAGGCACCTGGAGAAGAGGGCTTCGGTTTCGTTCTTGCAGGCCCTACTGAATCTTCCAAGCCGTCTACGTCTAGACGCCCCGTTAACCACTTTATCTGTAAATTCTCTTGATGATTTATGGTTTTTGATGCTGAAAACTTCTAGCACTTACTCAGTCAACATAGTTCATAAAGGTGGCTCATAATGACATTCGTTAATTGGACGTAGCTACTAATTATTTATTAAACCACACAGAGCGAGAAATCAACCAAGACGGCGGTAAATGCCTCGGGCTCCCATATACTCTTCCAAGAGGTCTCAGGCCATCAAACAAGATTGGGGACACTATCGAAAAGCCAGTAATTTTATGGTCACCTTGAATAGCATTTCCTTAACTCCCCAAAGGAATGCAGATTCTGGTGACTAAAGTAAGGTGCCTTCATTCGAGAATAGAAATTATTTTTTTGCTCTAATATCGAGCAGACAGATGTTGAGTGCCGGTGACCTTCATAAACTGCAGATTCGAGTAGCATTAAAAGTTATGAACCCCGATAACTGACTTAGAAAAATAGCAACTGAAATAAGCTACGACTTGCTGAAACGTAATCACAAGCTTAAACTAAATATGAAACAAGATTTCGGCTTCTGCGTTGCTGCTGTGATGATGTGGCAACTGGATGGCTGTATGTGACAACTGACCAGTAGAAAAAGCGTACATATCAGTCCATTCTGAAATGCCGTCGAAATCTGCCTCCATAGGGATCTGTTTGTATTCTTCTATCCTCTTTCTCTTCTAACGGATTAAAATACCCGTATAGTTTGTCAAGGCTCGTCCTGTTCTGATTTAAAGCATGTTTATTTTTTTGCCCTAATGAGAGCTGAGATACCAAGGTGCTGGTAATAGACGTCTTTGAATGGAAATCTTAAGACCGTTTTTTACAAAGACTCATACTTAAGTTAAAAGCTGCAAGCTTACTTGAATACAATAGAGCTCATATTCCCGACATTTGGGCTCTTGAGTACGCCTACCTTGAGATCCAAATTTTTTTGATCATTTGGCCGTGTATTTGACATGACTGGAAGATTAGGTAGGAGATTAGAAATTGCTAGCCCACATTTTCTCTTTCTTTTTGCATACGCCCTGATGTAAGCAAAGATTCTCCTATTCATATCCCGTTCCTCTACCTAATTCTGTTTCAGCCCGAGTGGTGCCTGGCAGCGCATCTGCTCGGTCGCAGCTGCTGCATGTCGGCGATCGTCTAATTTCCGTGAATGGGGTCAATGTAACCAATCTGCCTCGAGAAGAGGTCATTCGTTTGGTTAAGTCAAGCGGCTCCCAACTTGCTCTCACCTTCCTACCACACAGTCCTCGTAAGTTGCTAAATAAAACTCATTGAGTCCGTGGAAACTCTGGGTCATAACCTGAGGATTTATATTTTTGAATGCTTTCTGTGAGGAAAAAAAGATTACCCATACATTTAGACGTTAAAGCTGCAAACGTAGTGGTAGGTAGCTAAGTTGAGATGTTACGGAAGCTAATAAAATCTGTGCTTGCTAATCGCATGTGTTGATTTATTCTCTCCCCGTTTCAGCAATAATGCCCTCCTACGAGCAGATGCAATTATACAACAGTCAACCCTTCCATACTCAACAATATCAAAAGGCACGAGCAGTGTTCTTCCAGGTGAATCTTTTCCGATCCAGTCGTGGGTTTGGATTCTCCATTCGTGGAGGTCATGAATTTAATCAAATGCCCCTCACGGTTTTACGAGTGGCCGAAGGAGGACCTGCTCATTTGGACGGCCGGCTCAAGGTTAGCGTCTATCAATATTGCGAGAATTGAAAAAAATACTATGGGGGTAAAGTAAAAAACCACATATGTATTCCAAAAAGCTATTGTGCGTATATTATTTTGAATAAGCCATTTGGTATATAATTTATTCTAATTGTAGAAACATGAATCTTAAAAAAAATACTGGTCCTTTAACTTCATTGAACTAGCTAACAAATAACTTTCCTTTTATTGCTGCAGTGATATCGGTGGCCTTAATTTTCTTCCGAAAAGTTAGTTAACAATACATTTAATATCAAGCCATGAAAATAATTTTTCAATATTTCGACCTCATTTCTTAGTCTCATTCATCTATAAAGAATTTTAGCAGACGCTAGGTCAATAGCGCTGATTGCTTGAGTCGGCTAACAAGCGCCTTAATGGTCAATGTCGCCGAAGCTCGCTTTTTTAAAAGTTTATTGGACTGCTATTACTGCGATTATTCACCGCTTACGTAACGACCAGAGATCCTTCTGCAAATTCGGTTTATTTCTTGAATTTTGCGAAATCGATCCGTGGATTGGTCGGAAGTAAGTCTTGAAGCGCAGCTAATTGCAGTTTTGGTCGTTTCCAAAATTAGCTTAAGGTTTTTCCCCAATTTCGATCATCCTTGGAACTGTCGGCTAGTTGTCAGAGCCCCCTATCTGATCGCGGATATTGTGCTTAATTATTATAAGTCACAGTTATTAAATGTCTGCTTAGCAATGTCTACTTCCGCTTATAAGTTTGTTCAGCAAGAATTTAATCATGTAACAACTGCAATCGTATCCGTCCGACACGGGAAGTTAAGTTTCTTTTGATCCTTGTTTCACCATTTCCATATTGGTATGAAATTACAGCCTTCAGCTGTATATCAATAAGCTGTGGTAGCCTTCTTTGAAAGACCGAACATTGATTATCATTTAGCCTGAGGCAATAAGCAAATCTTACGGTATCGGCTAACTCCGTAGATGCTTCTAGAGCACTACCGATGATAAATTTTCTGCCGGTCATGTGTTTTCTGTACGTGCTTGACGAGTTTCACGAGCAATAATTGGAATAACTCGTAGAGTATTCAGAAGGCATTTCTTTGAGATAGTTTATATGATGATTTTTGAAGAGTGATTATTAAACAAGGGAGAATAAGTGTGATCATAAATGTCCCTTAACTAGGGTTGAGATTATGCCGATTTGACATCTGATTTTTCTCTTATTTCCTCCAGACCCGTGCATTTGTTATAAAATGGAAACAAGATTCTCAGGTTATTTGTAAAATTCTCCAGAAACGTTCGTGCAACTTTGTAGCTTTAGGTAATAGCCTTTTTATCTTGGTATCTTGTTTCATTTTCTTATTTTGTATATGGTATTGACCGAATTCTATATTTATGAAAAAATCGCATTCTCAATTATATCCACAAATAAATGTAATTTCGATTCAAATGAAATAAATTTGTTGCCTATTTGTTTGTTTCGCCCTATTTCACTAGGTTGGTGATGAACTACTACAAATCAACGGATTTATGACTGCTGGAATGTCACATCGTAGGGCCGTTGAAATCATCCAGGCCGGTGGAAACATGATCCGTCTCGGCGTTCGACGCCTGCTTCCCCCAATTGCACCGACCGCATCTAGTGATGTGAAATGTCCGCCTGCACCACCACTACCCGTGATGTCGTATGCCCCATTTGCCGTCCCCTTGCCTCTTCTTCCCTCCTCCGAACCCATAGGACCACACGACTTTCCTCCGCCACCTTCAAATCTCCGTTTGCCCCAGTTCTCCACCCCGATCCCCGTTCACAAGTCAAATGCTGGTCAAAGGCCATTACTTTCATCCGGTAAGAGTATCCTACTTTTTAGATCGATTCTTCCAAGTTTCCTCGGTGTTTAAATTGCCGTTGGTAATTGGCTTTTTATTAATATATACCTTTAGTGGTCCAGTAATTGTCTATCCGCAATCAACGGTAAGTCTTGGGTCTTCACCGCTCCCCGGCATCTTGGTCATGTTGTAATCATCCGCATGAAATTCGTCCTTAACCGTAAAATTTTAATCAAAATTCACATTCAGCTGTAGCCGCTAACTGTTGCATGAATTTGCTTTAAATTTCGTCCTAAGCGTTGATTGTTGCTTATATATATATTTCGCGTTAGTAGCAAATAACCCACCAATAGAACGTCTCCTCATTAAATACCAATCCCTGCCGTGTCCTTGGCAATGGCACCACGATGACGCTTACTCATTATCCCGACGTGATCTCGTGGCTAGATTCTGTGAAGCAAATGGAAACTGGCTGCCTCTTGATCATTATCGTCCCTGTAATATCCAACTTTAAATTATCTTCACCTCATTCTTGCATCGGTTTTCTCTTCTATGTATGCATATATGTTAAACTATTTTCACCAAACTGTATTACTGCTTTTCGCTTCTAATATGGCCGATATTTTATCAAAAGATTATGTTTGAACGAAGGGTACTATGCTCTGAGATGTTTCATCATATTGACTGGAAAATGGTTTTTAGACGTATTACGTAGTAAGTGATGAGTTGTAATGGGCAAAGGAGGAAATGGTTCTAATGAAGCAAAACGTAGATGGACTGTGCTCTGTAGTGACAGTTTTTGCGCTTGACTCATCAAACAATGCGTAGTTGAATTCTATCGGTGCTCATCCAGTGATCAAAATGAACATGAGCATCAGCCTACCGAGCGATGAAAACTGAGTTTCTAGTTTTTATTTGAACGCACGAGCTAACGCTTTTCCTTTGAATTCTTTGATTATATTGCTTTATTACTTCTTCATTCATATCTACCTATTGGGCAGGTCCCAAGGACTTATTGGGGCTACAACAGAAATACAAAGAGCTTGTGCAGCATTTAAACACCTGCGCAGCAATAGAACAGTTAAACTGACGTCTTCGGCATCCTGGTCCTCCTTCGGCATGGTTTCGACGCGCAGTAAAAATTCTTCTGCTAAACTTCTTTGTGCCATCTCGTCCATCCTCGACACATTTTAGTGTCGTTTATGGTCGATGGGCCTTTGTTGTCCTCCTCTGTTTATCCTGGCGTTCTTCTCTAGTAGGCGAGAATTTGTGCTTTGCATAGCAGCAATTCACGACTCCTTTTTTACTGGGTAAGCATTGTTCAATGCCGGAGTAGAATAGTTGTCGTTTTTCGTGCCTTCCACTCTATCTGTTCCCTCCATCGTGTTCAGATCTACTTTCTCTGCCCCATCGTTTGGTTCTTTCTTCTACATGATGTAATTTTCATCTCGAACACATATTGGATGAAGCCTTCTCCTCACTCAATGACAGCCATGGTTTCGGGTTCTCTTGCCATATTTTCTTCGCATCTTTAACGAATTGAAGCATCCAATTCCTTGGATGTGAGGCTTTCTTATTTTCCCCGTTTTCAAAGATACTCTCAAGTATGGAGAGTATCAGGCTATCTTTGTCCATTTTTAACTCTTCCATAGGCTCAACCTCTTGGTCCGTATAAGACTTGCCAAGTTACGCATCGGCAGCTCCTTTCGGAGTTCCTCGACAGTTGTGGCTCTTCGCAAATACAATCCAAGAATCATACGTCGAGCCGTATTCTGTATTGCTTGTAGTCGATTGTTATCTTCTGCTTTCAAGACAATGGTAGATAATCTGTAAGTGACTGCAAGATTGGCACAAGTACCCACCAGATATGCTTCCGGGGTGTTATTGAGAATTCTTGAGTGCAGGAATGGTCGTAGTCGTATTTGATGCCTATTTGCCCTGGCTAAGTTTGCTTTTACTGCTCCATCTGGCTCCCCAGTGTCTTGAATTATGGAACCAAGGCATTCGAAGTTTAAGGCTCGTCAGAATGATATTCCTTCTGCATCGAGGGGCGTTTGATTCTCACCGGCACCGATTTGAGTCCAGAGGTTTTCGTTCGCTGCAATTTGCACCCCGTAGTTACACAGCGTTTCCGCCAGATGCTCTTTTAGTATGATAGCTGTGACCTTATTTGCCGCAACAAGGCATAGATCATCTGCATATTATAGATGATTTAGTAGCCATCTTTTGCCCGAGTGACCAATCATCTGGACCGCACTGTCCTTCTTTCATCGCAAAGTAGTCCTTTGTTCCCCTCGATTTCCCCATCGGTGAGTCCATCAAGGACTTCATCGAATGGACCGTCTCCAATTTGAAACAAGAAGGTTTTTTTTCTGCGAGTTGCATTCCATATTTTTGCATCGTTTTCGCCAGATGCTCTATTAATCTGACAGCTGCGACTTTATTTGGCGCAATAGGACATAGCTCGTCGGCGTATTCTAGATGATTTAGCTGCCATCTTCTGCTTTAGTTATTATTCATTATGAACATCACTGTCATTGAGTAAAGAGAAGGCTTCATCCAATATGAGTTGAAAGGCTAGGTTGAGGAGAAGTGGTCCCTCTTTTGAGCCTTGTCTCACACCACATTTCATCAAAAAGTAGTCCCTTGTTCCCCTCAATTTTCCCTTCGATGCGTTCATCAAAGACTTTACTGAGTGGATCATTTGCCAAGAGCAGCCTAGATCTATCATTCGGTTGATTATTGCAGCTTTGGAAAGTGAGTCAAAAGCCTTTTTCAGGTCAACAAACGCTAGCACTATTTTCTATTTCTAGTCCCCACGGCTTTCTGTATAATGGTTCTTACTCCAAGTATAGCCTGTTCGGTTGATCCTCCTTCACAGAATCCAAATTGGGTTCTTGAGGGCAGTTCGGCAAGATGGTGCTTCAAACGTCGGCACAGAATAGATGCATATAACTTACCTAATGCATCTAGAAGGAAGATTGATCGATAGTTTGCAGGATCTGCCTGCGAACCTTTGCGCTTGTAGAGACTTACAACTTCAGCATCGATCCAAGCTCGAGGTATAGGAGTAGTTCCATTATAAAAGACATTGAACACTTTTAGAAGACAGGCATTTAGACACTGATTGTCCCATTTCAGTAGTTCGGATCTAATTCAGTTTTCGCCGGGACTTTTATATAGTTTTAATCTATTTTTAGCTATCTCGATCTCCTCCATTGAAATAGAGGAGTCTCTTGGTAGATGAGCATAGTTTTTAATTTCTTCAGTGGTTCTTTCCTTAAACAGTTCCCGGTAGTGTGCTTCCAGTTTGTGTGTTCCACGAGAAGTTTTCCTTCATTATGTCCTTCAGCAACATGAAAGCTGTACGAGGTTGTTTCTCTGCGAGATATACAGGCAGGTTGGTTAGTCTCTATTCTTGATATGCTTTTTTCCAGTTTCGTATCAGGTTGTTCACCTTGTTTCTCTGCTCTTTGTACCTCATAAATGTTTCCTGAGATGGGTTTGAGAGCCAATTTGCTCTCAACTGCTTTTGTAGCAGTAGCTCTCTATCTTCCTTCTCGCAGATAGCTGGGTGCCATCCGTTTTTTTTTCGTTCAGTTTTTGCCTTGTTGTTTTGGCGGCTGCATTTTCTATAGATTTCAAGATATCTTCGTATGTAGTAGTCAAAGGGTCCCGAGGTAGCTCCCTTTTGAGGTGTTCCTGGTATGTTTCCTTCGATTTTCTTATTTGTTCAATGCCTTTAGGCAGTTGCCATCGTTGCTTTTGACTATTTATGTCCTCCTTCAGAGTTCTGTTCTTACTTTTTCCTAAGCGTTTTCTAAGATGTGATTTGAGCTTGAGGATTACTGCTAGTAAGCAGTGATCAGAGTTTGCGTCTGCCTTTCTAGTAGTTCGTATATCACTTATTAGGAATAGATTTGATCTTTTCATCAAAACAAAGTCAAGAGTAGCACCTTTCCCTGTAGGATGGTACCAGGTCAATCTTTGAGTTGTTGGTTTCCGAAAGAAAGTATTCATCACGTGTAGCTTATATTCTTGGCATAGTCCTAGCAGCCTTAGACCGTTTTCTGTAGTGTCTTCTTGATCAGCAAAGGGACCGATTAGTTTGGCACCAATGTGACGAGCATCAGATCCCAATCTGCAATTGAAATCGCCAAAGATAATTATTTGTGTGCAGTTAGAAAGGAGTAGTTGGTAGGTTTTGGCCACAAGTTTGTAGAAGGATTTTTTAACCATTGCGTCCTCCGTACACTCGGTTGGAGCATAGCATCCCATCAGTCCAACTTTGACTCCTCCAATTGGAGTGTCAACGTCTCAAGTCTGTTTGAGACAGGGTTAAATTCAGCCTCTATGTTCTTTTTAACCAGAAAGGCGACCCCACCATTTGGTCTAGGGCTTTCGCTGTGTCCAGAGTTGAAGAAAGCGTAGTTATCGATAGTTAAGGAGCAGGATTTCATTCGAGTTTTCAATAAGACAACAATCTCCATACCTCTACCAGAAGTCTCTTCAGCTATCTGGCGGAGTTTCCAATCATTGCTACAGCCGCGCACGTTCCATAATCCGAGTTTCAGACCATGGATCCAGGTATTATGTCGTATCTTTTTTAAGGGGCTATTGGTGGACTCTGACTGCATTTCCGCCGGCATAATAATGAATTCGTACGACCGGTGGTTTATTAGTCCTCTCCGACCGCCCCTCTCTTTTGCCCTCTAGGTTGTCCTAGAGGTTACCAGTGGTCACCACGTGGAGGCAGAGAGTAGTTTTGATCGCCATTGTGCTTGATCAATTTTCTTAGGCGTTAATACTAATGAAACTGTTATCGAGTATAATCCATAAATCAACGGTCTTGGCTGAGAGCTAACTGGTGTGAAGACGGTCTGGCCCATTAACATTGCTAGCCATCGTAGTTGTTGATGCTGGGCCCCATAAAATCGGTTCTTACTTTTGAAAGCCAGAGTGCATTATCTCTAAATACATTAATTTTCGACCAAATTCACTGAAAACTGTAGTGATTCTTTGCGTGAGTGTCAGTTTACTAGCATGACCTGGTCTTTGTATTTTAGCTACGCTACCAATTTTTCCTGAGGGTATTTGACGTAATTTAGGTAATCGTGAATCTTTGTGTTCACCGCGTCGTCTAAAAATGGCAAATAAATTAAATTTTTCGTTTCTTTCAATCGCTTTATTATTGCGACTTTTGTAATTACAACTATGAAAAATCGAATAAAGATTATTTAGTATCTTACCTGCTCTTTTGTCTCTGCCACTTAGCGGGCTTTTTTTAATGAATGACTTCCTTTCAAATATAACCATAAGCCATAACCTTGGAAAGTGTACTGAATTTAAGCCATGGTCTCGTCAACCGGCCGCGTTGTTGCGACTGCGGTTATTTGCATGATATTCTGCATTTCATATGTGTTTTTTATTCAGCCAACAGTATTGTATTTTTTCGGCTTCAAATACGGACGTGACGGTAAGTTCAATCAAAGACTAAATATCGTGAAGAAACGGTTCATGAGGTGGATAAATCAGTTTTTCGGGTTTGAAGAAGTGTATTTTGATCATTTGAATGTTAAGCATGAAAATTCTTACACTCCTAGATATCCTGTACCGTCTAAAGCTAGGGAGAAAAAGTCTGGCCTTATGGCAGCTGTGCTACCTTTTTATGCACTTGGAATCGTCGCATATTTTGCTTACACGATTTTCAAAGTTAGTCAATAAGTGGCGTAGCTTTCTTGAACATCTTTGAATCTATTCATTCTTTGGATTATAGCTCATGAACAACCGAAGCGATGTGAGTTCTCATAGCAAGGACCCATATTTGAAAGATTATTACCGCAAATTTCGCAATGTTACTGAGAAAGGAAAGTTTCAAATGGATAGCGACTCTTCTGATGATGTGAGAGGAAGTGAACTTCGGAATTCTAGACCAGGATGTAAGTCTTTGAATTAGCCCATTATATATATTTCATTTTCAGATAATATTGGCTGGTTTTCAGCACCAGATAATTTAGCTCCGACCCCAAATGTTTATCGTTCCTTCTCTGGCTTGTCTAAAGATCTAGAATCTTTGCTCAAAAAAGCCGATGACGAAAATCTGGGTTAGTGAGTTCCTATTGGTAGCTTAGGCCCGATGAACATGCTTTTTAAATCGAAGGTGATTTGTGTTGGATCTAGATGACGCAGAATTGACGCGATTGCGCGATCGCTTAGGACAAATGGAGAACCAGATGACGCAGCTTTTAGAGGCAGTGAATGCTTCCACCTCTTATTTTTCGCATAATGGGTGTCACTTGAATTTGAACAGAGCTAAATTAAGCTGTAAACTGCAGGAACCGTGTGACAATGAAGCATTATATTCCGCCGGAGAAGATAATTCCTCTTAGGTTGGCTTTTATATTTTTGTGCCTTTACAAATATAATCATCGTATTTATTACCTGTGCAATTTTTTAAATTTAATAAACTTTCATTTGTTTCTATTTTACATCTAACCAAGAATGTGCATCAAGAAAATATCAACGGAGACCGGGTTCATCTCCTGCCTCGAAAAAGTCGCATCTCTTATTCCAATAAAGCTATCTATATTCAATCGTCTTTTCAATTATTTTATGTTTTACTTAATCTGGAAATCTAAATTTCAGCTTTCACATAGCCAACTCAAATAATTGGATACTAATTTTGGCAGTGTTAGCAGTGCTTTAAATTTTGCTTATCCTTTGCTCAACATTACAAACATTAGACGAAATTGTATTTACGGGTGGTTCACAATGCTTAACATTTCCTATAAATGGGTGATTATGGGATGGATTGAATGATGCGATCAAGTGGAAACCTGTTTAAAATATGTTACTGATATTTTCTAGGCATCAGGCCGAATAAATTCCAATTATTGGATGATCGCTCAGGATGGAAAAGCTAAAAAAACAATGGCTGCTTATTTATTATCAAACAAAAAATGACTCCTATTATTTTGGACAACTCTATGTCTGTATCGAGTAGTTCAGGCAGTGACCTTAGGTTCATGGGTTTTGGCTGAGTGCCAGAAATTTATGGAAGCACTTAGGCAACGAAGCGTGTATTTTCATTTTCATTCAAAGTAGCACTAGTAGTGGCAGTTCTTTTCTGTTGATCGTTAGTCAAATTAGCCATTAACATTGAAGAGAAGTTATCGGAGACGTGAAAAGAACTGTTTAAGAGGAGACAATGTTCAGTGAATTATTAGACTTTTCGTGCGCATAACATGCTGCCTTAATAAATATCCACAGAACAGACAAATTTTTCATATTTTTTGATGATGACCTAGGCAGCGACATTGTTTTTCTCCAGTTTCTTTGACTACCTCACGCATCCAAGCTGATCCTGATTTTGCTTATCCTATCACATTTATTCTGAACTCTTCACTAGAGACAAGTCAGGCACTGAGGATTAGACCGGCTGGACTACCTCGTGAACCGCAAATAAAGCGGCTGGACTTTTCCAGTCTCGCCAGAGCCCTCGGTAGTTAATCTTCGCATCGAATTTTGTAGAATAAATTCATTTACCAAAGTCTCAAATATTGATTGCCTCTCTAAATCGAACTCTCTTAATAATAAATTTTCCATGACATTCCACGTATACTCATCATAATAGATTTTAATTTGCAGAGGTGCAACTAAATAATGTGTCTGGCTTCCATGTTTGGTCTCTTCCTACTCTGCGATTTCATTTTTTTTACTTGAGTCATTGCATTTCTCCAAAATATGCAAATTGATTTATTGTATTTCCACTGCATTCTAATCTCCCAAGTTATGTAGCGAACAAACACATAGATCAGAATGTTCTCAGAGCCAAATTTATTTCTTTTCCTCCTTGAATTTTTTCAATTCTTTTGCCGATAAGTAGAACTTAATATCTAACTAGGTTACCTAATCCCACATTGCTTGTAAAATGTCTTCCTAATTTGACGCCCTCCAACTGACTATCGCCACTATCAAAATAAAATCTCCTTTTGATTGCTTGATATTTTGAGTAAGCTGCATAACTTATTATGAATAACTAGGTTTATTAACTTTCTCAGGTACTTCTTTTCCAACATTTACCTAACGCCAAAAAAATGTGATTTATTGCAATGATTTTCAGCCATCGAAAAAGCTAGAAGCTAGTTCTTATTAATTTAAATTTTTTAAGCTGGGTAGTGATGAAAATTGAAGAGAGCGCTGTTAAATCATTCAAAGCACCAAACTCATTACCTAGGTTGCAGGAATGCTGTGCACCTTATTTGATACGTTGAGTGGATACAGCTTTCTGATAAAAATTATTTTCGCCATTTAAAAGTTTCTTGTCTGGTTTCATTTGTAGATGAGCTTATGACGAACGATTCAATCTTTGATCTCTTTTTTTTGTAAAGTGTTCAAAATTTTTTTCTTACATAATTGAATAAATTTTTATTTTAAATTGTTTTTTCCGAAGTTTAATTTGCTATTTGATTTATGTTAATGAAAGGTGAGCATGCTAATTACCGTTTTAACCATTTGTTTTAGTTCATCAGGTCAGTTAGATTGTGGCTGTGGATTCAGTGGTATAGATGCATATGTGAGTCGGTTTGTCTCGCGTTATGGGTTGTCTTCGTATTTGTCGTACATTTCATTTGATTCTCTCTATCATAGTTAGTAGTCAAAAATTATGTCATTCTTATGTTGTTTCCTATTCACCTCACTATTATAATGTTAATTGCTCTTGGCTTTTCTTACTGTCGAATCTCGACGAACCCGTACTGTTTTTACTTCATTGCAATCGTTTGATTTTACTCGTCTTATTTATTTCACCCATATTGATTATTGAAAACTCGCTAGTGGATAGGTAGTGGCTGTTACTAAATTTTTGAAAGTGTCATTAGGCTTTAGTGTTTCGCTAGTTGTATAATTTTAATGATTCTATGTATCGAGTGATAACTCTTCAGAGCCCTTAATGCATAGATCTCATTTCTAATCCAGTTATCCTAGTGATGCATTTTAATGGAGTAATCAATTTTCCTTGTTGTTTTTTATATGAATCGCCCTTGAATCAATGTGATGAATTAAGCACGAGGTCCATCAGTTACCGTTTTTTTTTGGTGCAAATCAATCAGTTAGTTCGGTTATGACTAAGGCCATTACATTTAATTTCAGACCTCAGGGTGAGCTCCACTGATGCTCCCAACTTCGTCGAATCCATTCCTCATTAATTCCGATCTCTATTCGAATGCCTTTGAACCCCAGAATTCGGGTGCTTTTAAGGAGCAGCTCACAGCCTCTGGAAATCTGGGCGGGCATATCTATAAAGCGAATAAGCTGAAAATGACAAAACACGCTCCTGTTTCGAAAGTTTTCGTTGCTAATTGTGACATTTCTCAAGATTTCCGTTCAAGTATTCAGTGTCTCCCAGTCCAGCGCAATGCAAATCAACCCTACATTTGTAAGAAGAGGAAAGCTGAGGAGGCTTATCCCAACTACTGTAAAATGCAGCTCCCAGCCCTGTCGTCAAGTGTGGCCCTAATGCCACCTGTACTTCCTACTCATCCCTTTATCAACCAAAATATTTTCAGCCATTTCAATGGCGGCACTAGGAATAACTTTCTCCGTCAAGCGTCCTTTAATAACCCGGCTAGAAATAACGGTTTTCAACAAATGACCGCAACTTGCGATAGTTTTCACCTTAATCATGCGAATAACGATTCTCCCAGTTATCCAGCACTGTTGAACCAGGTTTCAATTGTGAAAAATCTTCCTGTTGCTAATACATCTAACAAGGTTACCATTAACTCAACTGCGAAGTCATCTACCCGCTCTACCGCCAGCGATGGCGACTACAACATTGTAGTTGGGGAGCCTCTTTATTCGAATAACGAGATCTATGAGGTTCTTTCGTTTTTGGGTCGTGGAACGTTTGGTCAGGTTGTCAAATGTCGTTGTCATGCTTCGAATAGAATCGTGGCAATCAAGATACTAAAGAATCACCCTTCCTATCTTCGTCAAGGCAATGTTGAGGTCCAAATTCTTCAGACTCTAACCCAACATGATACAGAGGCGCACAATATTGTACGAGCTATTGAGTGCTTTCAGCACAGAAGTCATATATGTCTGGTATTTGAATTGCTCGAACAGAACCTCTACGAATTTCTCAAGTCGAATAATTTCCGTCCACTTGACCTCCGAGAAATTCGTCCAATCGCACAACAAGTTCTTACTGCCCTTTCGAAACTCCGCAGTCTGGGACTAATTCACGCTGATCTCAAGCCGGAGAATATCATGCTTGTGTGTCCCACCGATGGAATAATGCGCTATCGAGTCAAAGTCATTGATTTCGGATCAGCCTGTCACCGCTCCAAAGCCATGCAGAACACCTATCTCCAATCGAGGTATTATCGAGCGCCTGAAATCCTCCTTGGACTCCCTTTCAACGAGGCTATCGATATGTGGTCTCTGGGTTGTGTTATTGCCGAACTCTTTCTTGGGTGGCCCCTCTACCCTGGTTCTTCCGAGTACGACCAGGTGATTTCCTTTTCCACTTTGTTACCCCTAATTTCATGTTTGCAGCTATATGTCCATGGCGACTAGCGCCAAAAACAAAGCGGGTCCTTTTTTTTTTCTTTTTCCGAGTGGATATATATCATTAGAATAGAATATTTAATGTTGCCTCTGGTCACTAATTTGACGAGATCGATTTACATTAGCTGCATTCCATCTGACCTTGGTGAACATACATGCACCAGGACTAGAGGGTACGGAGTTAGACTAGGCTAAGCTTATGTGCTAGCTAGCGAGCGATTTCTAATCTCATAAACGACGCAGGGTCCGTGTGCATATGCGCTAGCAGCCACTCCTAGTGCATAGTGGTGACAGTGGTGCGCACGTTTGTTTTGTATGTGCTGTGCGTGCATCGGTTTGTTACCTAGCTAGGTAGCTATCAACCAAACTAAGATTCACGTAAATGGTTAAATTAATATCCATATCAGTTGAATTTTGGAAGCTTGGTGTTTAACACGAGCCACTCTAATGGTGAAAATAGAGTTATTTCACTAAATCTTTTATCCCGCAGATTCGTTATATAGTCGAGACTCAGGGCCTACCCCCACCGGATCTCCTCAAAGCGGCAAGCAAAGCTAATCGTTTCTTCATCTATGACTCTCTCTCTATGGAGTGGCGTTTAAAAAACCAAGAGGAATACGCTACAGAGATGAACCAGCGTGCCAAGGAGACACGAAAATACATTTTCAATTCCCTGGAGCAAATTCGCGATGTGACACTCAACACTGCTTCTGGCAGTCCTGTTGACATGAACGATGATCTTGATACTAGGCTGGAGGGTAGTGACCGAGCCTACTTCACTGATCTCCTGCGTCAGATGTTACAATTGCGTTCGTCGGATCGTATTCTTCCTGATATGGCATTGCGCCATGAGTTTATTACCATTCCTTATATGAGAAATTTCATCAATAGGAAACGGTTAGTTATATCTCCAGCCGTTCTTTGGCTTTGATCAGACAAATGTGCTTGTCTAAACCCGTTTTTTGTTTTCTACTCCAGAGTTCGTGATTCTATGGAATTGATGAGCGTGTGTTATCCGGCATACCGAAATCAACACAATGGAATTGGAGCGGTCAAATCAATTCAACAGCATCTCCAGGAGAAGGCAATAACCGATGAGGCTCTTTCCGCTCAACAAGTTCATCCTACAATCCCACTCCCTACATTCCTAACCTTCGGTACCAGTTCCAGCGATCCTGTTCGCCACCTTGATCCCACCTATTACACGCCAACTCAAAAAACAGATGTGAAGGTCTCCTCGCCAGTTGCATATTCTCACCTGCAGCAACATCAGCAACAATATACTACATCTCAGCACAATCATCAGGGACCGCCGGCGCAACAGCAAATGGTGTGTTCTCAATCCTCGAATGCCAGCATGTTCAAGTTCTACGATCAACTCTTTGCAGTTGCCTCACCTTACGCTAGTCAGCAGGCACCACTGCATCCGAATGTTGCGGCGTTTGCAGCTATGCAATCCGCTTTCATGGGGGCTAACGGCGCTTCGCCTTCCATGGTCTTAGCTCAAAATAGGCTTCCTACCAATGGGGATGCCAATATAGCTGCCATTGCTGCTGTTGCGAAGTGCCTGTTAGTTCCTGGCAACCACCAACAGCCGCAACAAGCAGTTCAACAGCTTCAACCTGCATTTGACTGCTCCAATCCAGTAAGATATTCGTTTAATTCGACTTCATAATTTGAACATTTTGTGGTAATCTATCTTTTACTTTGCAACAGAAAATAAATTCCCTTGTGAATTACTTGTCGGGCACGTTGCAGGATCCAAGCGTGGTGGCGAATTTGCAACGAACTCAGCAAATTCGTCGCTTGGCACCTAATAGCGACTTGTCTTTGCTCTTTGGTCCACCTCCCGCCTCTGCTTCGTCATCAGATGCTATCCAACAACATCAACATCGTCCTGTGATAGCAGCCTCTTCTCTTGTCACCAATCCGCCATCTGCTGACCCAGTGAACAACGCCGCAGCTATATCAAACTCCCTCCGCCAGCTGATTTTTAATAACGGAGGTCGCTCTAACGACCTTGCAGCTGGTCAGCTCTTGTTGGAAAACCTAGTTCATAGTCACCAGCAGCAACAACAGCAGATGAATCCACCTGGATACTTTATTGGAGGGCAGGATTATAATCTGCCGCCTGATCTCTACTCGGTATGGTTGTGATTTATGATTCTAGCAGCAATTATTTTCACTCGACTAGCTTATCCATTTGTGTTTTTTCTTTTTAGCAACTGGTTCGATTAGAGAATCAGGCTCAGGCGAGCTATTATGCACAGAAAGGCACCTCCCTTAACTGTTCTGGTGATCAAAATAACAATGCCACGAGCCAGCATTTCCACCTACCACACCAGATGCCAGTTACTGCTCCGCTAAGAGCACAACAGCATCGTCAACAACAGTTATTTTTGCAGGACATGACCCAGCGATCAGTGCTTTACAATTCGTCAGTGGCATCAAAGCAGGATCATCATCATCTGCAGCAACAACAAATGAAGGTCGCGATCGGTAGCATCCAGCCTCTACAAATTCCATCTCAGAGTTCGACTTCGATTTCGTCTTCTCCCCGCGATGCTATCGAAAATGCTCATAATGGAAGGAGTGAGACTGCTACTGCAGCCTCCACTTTTGTTCAAGAAGCCCTCCGATTCCCAACCGGTAAGTGGTTTGTGAGAAAAAATGGAAATTGGTGGCATGAGATTGAGCGTCAATTTTGCCTTAAAGGTACCTGCACTTTTGACAGCAACTCCCAAAGTGCTTTCATCGGCAGTCCACGCAGATTTTTTCTCTGCACTTTCGATCCTACTAACTTCGTACTAGTACTGCACTAGGAATGTCATATGTGTTCCTTCTGGTTGATCAGCAACCATTTTGCTCGAGTGGATCTTACTACTTCGATTGTTGTTTAGGTCTAATTTCTCCTCTCTCCAATGGGCTCATACTCTTATTTATGTCCCTTTTATAGCAGTGTAGTATAGTGTATTCAAAAAGCTCTAATGATAGTAGTATCTTGGTCGGTAAAATCCTCATAAGCTTTCGTGTTTAGAAGTGTAAGTGCTCATATTCTCATTGCACTTCACTGTACCCGTAGCTTATGTGTGTCTTAGCGCTTATAATGTGACTTATTAGGAGATGAGAGAACGAGAGAGCTTGTGATTACTCTCTGTCTCAGTAAAGCTTAATATCTTTCTACTTATCGTTCATTCCTCCTTCGCTTCAGCAGTCTGTTCGGGGGAACGCCCAGGGCCCCCAGAGGAAATGGGGGCCACGAATGCAGAGTCGGCGATTAGTAGTTGTGAGAAGCCAATCGAGGTATTGGACATTTCAGGTGAAGAAGACGAATATCAATTAGAAGAAGAAGACCGAGGGGATGATGCTGTGGTTACTTCGACCACATCAAAGGACGACTACGATGATGGCACTAACATCATCGGTGTCTATGCTGAGAAAGCTCCCAAAGCGTCACCCAAGATTGCTGATGAGTACGTGACTGAAAGTCTTATATTTGTAATATAGTGGATCTAAGCGATTTTTGTGTGTTGTTGCCTGATTCTGCTGTATTTTCCTGTTACTTTTTTCACACTATGAAAAGGCCGAGAATAGTCTGGTTGTAGGCAAGCAAGCCGTGTGCAAAGTGTTGTGTGTACTTTAAATAAGTAATTGTCAATTTTCAATTCCTTAATTCGCTTTGTCCATTCATGACAGTCTTTACTAGAAAAAAGGACTGGACCTACATTAACTAATAGTAGGAAGTCTTAGAGTATCAGAAACAGAAGAATGCAATATGATTATCCGGTCTGTTTTTGCCATTGGATCTTGTTGACTGGTAGTAGGAATGGATGACAATCATGTATGCTTCACATACGATTCATTTAATGGAAGCCGCTTTTCCGCTGACTGCTCCCTATGCATACATTCATGTTCTGTTGAAGCAGACTTGTTCAATTTGATTCTCGACTGGTCACATTCAGGCTATTTCTTGCATGTGGGATGGTCCTCTGTTATCGCTTAATTTTGTGGGATTTCGCCTTTGGCTTCTCAAACCTAGAGTCATCACTTCAGCTGCTTTTTGAATGTCGTCTGGAGTCTGGCAATCGCGGGATTATGCCTCAGCAGTTGAATATTTTTGTCCCTGGTGATGAATGGAGGATCAGTCTTTGAGGTACTTTGGAAATTACTTCATCGGCACTAATGAATTAAAAACATAAGCTCCTTTTATTGCATATGGTCGTTCACAGGAGTTTGTGTGTGTGTGTGCTTTGGTACTGCCCTGATGATTGCTAAAAGGGCTATTTTTATTTCAGATCTGAAGCGCCTTCAGTCGATCAGGAGCCGACCCCTCTCATCTACCGCCCTGATAAAAAAAGTAAGCCTTTTTTCACTTAACTATAAATTGGGTTAGGGTAAATTATGTATTTATCCTTCCGCAGATGTCTTCCTTTATAGTTTGCTTCAGGTAGTGGAAGACTAGTTAGTTTGATAGAATTGAAGGTGCTGAAGAAAGTAGTTTAATCATTTCTATCTATATTTTTCTTTACATTCAGTTCCCGTAGGCCGTGTGCAGCCGATGAAGAAGACAGAGTGCGACGATGGCGCTTCTTTTGCTCAATCCCATTCGCAGACGAAATTTGGTCCAGCTGTTTCGGCTTGTTCTAATCTATTTGAAAATGTCGCTTTCTTCTTCAACGGTACACACCCTCCTTCACACGATTCCAGTTTTCCCATTCCTCCAAACTACGTCCAAAATCACCCACATCGGGTTCAACAATATCAACAGCAACAAGTCTTCGCCGAGGCTTATCGAAACCTCATCCTGCTGCACCAAATCAATCTCTCCAATGCGGCTGCGGCCCAGTTCTTTAATGCTGGGTCTGCGTACTCAACCGCCGCCGCTGCTGCTGCTGCTGCCGCCGCTGCTGCAGCAGCATCGACTTCGAAAATTCCTGATATTCCTCCTGGTGGAGACACTTCTTTGGATAATCTCACTGCGAATCTGGTCGCCATCGCGGCATACATAGCCAACTCGGGAAATGGAATATCCGATCACGTGAATGACATTAACAGCGGAACATGCAGCAATATCGACTCTAGTCGATCTCGCTACCTCTAAATCTTCCCACCCCCCCCCCCCCGTGCGTGTATAAAACAAATGACCTGCCTCCTTTTGCCTGTATATAGTTAAGACTAGTCGGATTAGTATTCTCTCTTCTCATTGCTGTTCTGTGATTATGGTTTTGCTTTCCCTCCTTCTCTCTCCACTTTCATTTAATGAGAACTGTTTATTGACTAGTCTGTATGTTTTTTTGTTCCCTCGCCCCCCACCCCTATGTGGGTGTGTGTGCATGTGTGTGCGTGGTAAAATTCTCCCGATAGATGCTCATTGAATTCTACATTCCCTTGTTAACAGGCCACGAGGCATGTATATTATTGATGTAATTTTGTACTCGGCATGATGACGATACCTAGTCGCACATATGCATATACACATACAATCAACACTTAACACGGACATATTGACACACTGCAGCACTGTCGCACAGACACGCATCGCCATGTGATTTGGTGGTGGTATTGGTGATGGTTGCATGTGGACTGTACAACCCTGTCAATCTCTCAGTACTCTGGTCTGTGTGTCCACGCCAAACGGGTTTATTGGATTTCCTCTGCTCTTCTTTACTCATGATTTCAGGAATAAATGGGTCCATTAATGGCCTTACCGGGGTGCTGGTTTTTTCATCTTTTAGTGAAAGGCGAGGCTCAATTAGAAGTGGTGATGGCTATGGCTCTCGCTCTCGAGTTTGAGTATGCGAATTTTTAAAATCTGACACGCAGTGCTTTGGGTTGCAGTTCAAGCGAAGCGAAAGACGTTCAGTAAAGCGGGTTGATAGCCAGTGATAAAAAGGGGTGAGTCATCAGAGGATGGCCCGGCCGGAGCCGACTGCCAGTGTGCAAATCACATCGTGAGGATTCCCAGCTCGTGGTTGTGTTCCGGATGAGACTTTATAAACCATGAAAAGAAGCTAAAAGTCGAGCTCAAGTTGACGTGGATCGTTTGCTCTTAATTCGAAAAGCGGTCACAATAAGATATTAGGGGTGCAGAACAAGATGTAGGTATGTTCTAAAGAATTTTAGGGGTAAGCTTAAGTTTACAGCATATTAGATTTCCAGTGCCACAGATCTGGTTATTTAGGAAAAAGAATCAAGTCAACAAACCATAAAAACAGGAGAGTAATTAAAGTGGACTGATAAACCGATATGAAGATAATATTGTCTTTTAATATACACAAATTATAAATATAGTAAAAGACACTTGATCACATCTCTCCTCATATAAGCAAATAATGTACCGAAACCAATATTCCCAGCCAATATTTTTTTATTTCTAGCAGAAATTCCATGCGTAAAAAAAGAATATTTCGGTAGAATTGTTTTTGTTACTCATATCATCAGCAAAATTTTCAAAATAGGCACTTTTCGATTCGATTGTTGAGGATCTCGGAGGAATATGGCTCTTAATTTGTATATGCATAGCCGAAATCCCTATAAAACGAAGAGGCCATCATTCAGAGAATTGGCTCAGAAATATTCTTTCTTTTCTGATGCCTTTTCGGAGTGTGAAGAAGGAAAATTATGCACACATTTTAAACAACCCAAATTTCTAGCTGCACTTGCTCGTGCTTTGCTATTGGAGGATTATGGGTTAGATGTAGAGTTTCCGCTTGATCGTCTCATTCCAACTATACCTTTACGTTTAAACTACATATTATGGGTTGAAGACATTTTATCAGGTACAAAAATTTGATTACAAATATCTCTTAGCATTAATGACTTTCAGTTCACCGCCAAAAATACTCGATATTGGAACTGGTTCCTGTTGTATATATCCCATTATCGGAGCTAAAAAGAATGGCTGGAGTTTCATTGGTTCTGAGTGTGATACACGCAATTACCAGCATTCCCTGGAAACCATTCAGAGAAACAGCTTAACTGACCAAATTAGATGTAAGTTGTTGAGTTCTATGAATATTAGGCTAGTAATTCGCGTACATGATATGACCTCAGCCCCACTGCAGCAGGTATTTGATGAATACTGTTCTTCAATGGGCGTCTTGCCTTCCCAAGTCTTTGTTGATGTCGTCATGGCTAATCCGCCCTTTTTTGAGAACGTTGCTGATGCCATCGGTGCGGATTCCTCCCGCTCTTTTGCCCGACCACCTCCCAAATCAGTTTCTTCTGCCGCCCGAAATGAAAGCCAAACCGTTGGAGGTGAAGTTGGTTTCGCCCGCCGTCTAGCTGAAGATAGTCTACGATACAGGAATAATGTTAAGTAAGTCTGCTCCGGCGAGTCATCATCTCTCGTAGGGTCTTCACTCTGATGTTAGGCAAAAAACGCAGTGTTCCGGCCGTTCGTAGAATCATGAATGAACTGAATATTGCTCAGACCTCTGTTTACGAAATGTGCCAAGGGAGGGTCATGCGATGGGGCTTCGCTTGGACATTTATTCCTGATTTTCAATTTCCGGTAGGTGGAGAGTGAAGTCCTGTGTATAAGTATCCAGCCTATGCTTTTATGATTTAAGGCTTACTTTCTGTTCATGGTCTTGAAATCGAACTGCTACCACAGTTAAAAATATGAATTCCCTAGAGTATATCGGTTTAATCCACTTTTGGTAGACTCTGTTGTCTTGCTTTCTTAGGTGTCAGAATTTCGGCAGAAACGGAAGTTTCACAAACTTCCTCTTACTTATACTCTTCCTCCAGTTGTCTCCTGTTTGCAGAAGTACTCACGAAATTGTCTCTTGGAGTGGATCTACCATCGCCTAATGGATCTAAAAGTACGTTAGCTTCCATTTTATTTATAAATAAGAAATTAGAGTAGGTACGTCTCCTCGTGTGTGTTCTCACAATGTCTTGATAGCATTCTTAGAGAACCCTTGGTTGACTTTTGGCATTGAAGCTAGTGTAACTTGGTCTAAACTGCCTTTCTATTAAAATTGACTTTTTTGCATTTTCTGACTTGGGTTTGTATCTGCAGCTTTTGGTACAAATGACTGCCTGACTTGTCAATCTATTCCTCTCAGTGTAACAGTTTTTAACAGGTTAGGGCATAATAGGTTTAATTCAATCTATCAAATCATTTTTTGAAAGTGAAGTGTCTAAGCAGTGTTCCACTTCATCGTCTAAGAGTTTTTGAGTCAATGTGAACGTACCGAATCTAGCAAGTTGAATGAAGGCCAGTTAATTGCCACGTATATGGCTTTCATTTTTTACTATGAAATGGGGTCCTAGTTTCAGTTGTTAAAAGTAATACGTGTCTTATTCGAAATTCTGTTGCTGCAGATACTAAGTTGAATCCTAACTAGACAGCTTGTGTTGTTAAACTCGTTCTGTGTTCGTTCATATTTTCAAGATGAATGTTCTCCTTCAAAAAAACAAGCGTTCAATGGGCGGCTCTCACCTTTACGCAGAGGCCAAAATGGATACTTGGACTCATTCTCGTCGGAGACGACGCGAGGCCATGATGAAAAGTAAACCAATAGAAAAGACGATGAGTTCTGCTTTTCTTGGAAAACGACCTCACCCTTGTGGTGATGATTCTAGTTTCGAAAAGCCTGTCAAGCGCAATCGCGTTGAGGGGACTTGTGAAGATGATACGTCATGGATTGAGGGCATGTTATGGGACTTCAAGCATCTTGAAGGAGAGATTATTTTCAAGGCCAACTTCTATGTGGAATCTCAGAAGAAAGGCTTTGGCGGCGACTCCAGCAGTGATGATTTTTCCGACTCGGACGATGAGGAGAAAGATAATGGTGCTGTTGTTGGTGATGGCGGATATGATTGTGAGAAAATGGAAGCTGATGGATATGGAGATGTAGACAGATTGATAATCAGTGTTCAATGGCTTGGGGGAACTGACCGAGATCATGCAAATCGAGTGTTATGCTATTTGAAGAATATGCTAAAGTAACGAAGAGAGACTACTGTACCGCATTCTCTGGACTTATCATTCTTTTGTATTTATGATATTTACGGCTTGTGGAGGAAATATGTGGATTAATTTTAGTGGAAAGCCGATTTTTGGCATTGGATGAAGGGCTAAGTACGTTTCCGCTAGCAGAATTTAAAAATCGATTCGATTCCTATCTTTTGGTTTCTTAACAACTTTAAAGGTCTTATGCAGGCTCGTAGTGACGTTGTAGACTGCAATAAAAATGTATCAGAATCTTCATCCAATCGTTTTGTAAATCCTGAGCAGTGTCGCCGCTTTTTTTTGGGCGCGTGCCTATGCCTTGTTCATGATGACGGGGGTATTAGCAAAATCGGAACTGTAATCACTCTAGTAGCAAGTTATTGTTTGCCTACAAACATGCTACGTTCTTTTATCTTCAATTGAAAATCAGGTAGCATCAATAACTTGCGAGGTGGTATGAAAGGAAAAAAGTGGGAATCTACCTCAAAAGTGGCAGAGGTTTTTGAGACCGGTAGGCCCGAGCGTGAGATTTCAAGGCCACAAAATTGATGACATCATGCTCGCTCAATAAAGCGGTTTATCAAGATTTTGGTCAATGCCGAACGATTTCTCTCGGTAAATCATGTAACGCTCCTTTGCTCTGTTGACCCAGAAGAGAACTCAGGAGTACTTTTCATCGTTTTCACAACTACCGGAACGGTTGAACTCGGTTTTGTAAGATTGAGCCCTACATAATGAATTTCGTTAAAACCCACCTATGCATTTATCAGTAGTACAGCCTCCTATTTAAGTTACTGGCAAGCAGCAAGTTTACTTGCGGCTTGTGACATGGTTAATTCTCATGGCCCTCGATTAGGTTAACAAGGCCTGTCAGAGCTGGAAGAAAGTCTTTCGCCAGTTTTAGCCCCTTTCCAGAAATATTAATTACAGCTAGCTGATTGCAGTGATAACCCCGATTTTGAACGGCATTAGCGAATCCGAGTCTTGCTAGTTAAAAGTATTGCTAAATAAAAGCGCTATTTGCATACATTTGGTCAGGTAACTGGGATAAGCTTAGCACTAGGACGTGAGTCTCCGATTACTGATCGATGAACATTGGGTTAACAGTCCGAACTCGTGGAAAACATCAATGAAGTCGGTATGCTCATTCGAAACTTCGCTCAAAGTAAATCCAACTTTTAATTAGGTGGGAATGTAGGTTTAAAATCTCTTATACATAAATCGAGTATTTCCACAAACTAAAATTGTGTATAATTTTGCTTTAGAATGTGATAGTACGAGAATTCTGCTAAATCGCGACCTAAATAACTCGTAAGAACATTTGAGGGTGAAAAGATCGCGGTATCTAATGTAATAGCTTAAAATTCATTTTCTATGGCTATTCCCCTTATTAAGGCAACAAACTCGAATACCGTTGCGTCCTTCTAGCGTTGAAACTTTGGGTGAGCAGAAGGGAGCTTTTTGGACAACGGTCCTTGATATAATTTACTCAAATGCATACCCCCCCCCCCTGTTTGCCTAAGAATAAGTTTGCATCAGCCTAATCCTATCAGGTTTTTTGTGAAATTCAAGTCTTAGAAGAAGTCCATTACTGAGATGCCTTTTATTTATTTTCAGTCTAAGAGGCCGAACAAGAAGCCGAGGAATCATACATGGCTAGCGAATAAAAGTATGAAGGTTACTTACTTAGATATTCAATTTATGGAACTAAATTACTTCCCTTGATTTCTTCTTTTGTAAATGCTCTAGTCCGCAAGAGAGGTGCTATAGCCTCGAAGAGTTTTTGCTCATTTTAACCGACACGTAGCGTTAAAGGGAAATTTCGTTTATGCTAAAAGCGACAAGCTGTTGATTTGTAGCAGACTGCTCGATAGTGTCACAACGTGTTAATTTTAGGTCTTTAAAAAGGGGTTTCCTTTGGCTTCTGCTGGAGCTATATCACTCTGTTTGGATAAACTATGGTTGAATTGCGCATGTCATGTAGGCATGACCCTAAAAACAAAAGCCTGTTTTCTTAACAAAAAGGCATAGTTCGATCTTTGTCCATTCTTGTTTGGTTTACTCGAGTGAGGCTTGATAGCGTAAACTTAGTGCAACAATCCCAGTTTCCAAAACGGGGCTTAAAATTCAAAGAGCGCAATAAAACCCATTCAGGATGGTAAATTTGGATTGTTTGTCACAGTAATAAGACGAATGCTAACAGAACATTTATATCAGGTACGCTTCAATTCGGAACTAGAACCCTTAATTATACTGACCAGGAGCACAAGCTTTTAACAGGATCTGGATCATAATCGGAGGGATTATCTATTATAGGCAGTCAAGGCTCATGATCAATCTCTTTTGAATGCGCGCGCTGTTACCGCCGAAACATTAGAGCTGTGTTATCATGGTATGGTTTCTTTTAGAATGTAGAACAAAATCCAAATGCACATTTCGCCCTTAGGTAATTGGTGCAAGCATGTCCAGGCATTAACTACTTGCAAACAGGTCTTTATTTATGCTGATCTATTCTTGTTTCATAAAAATGAAGGCTACGCGTTAATTCTCCGAAGCGCTAATCTATGCGTCAGGACATCATTATGGGCGGAGCGAGATCATTCCATCTTATGCCAAGGCGTTAATCCTTGTCTGGTTTATTTGTTATGCGGTGAAGAGGCTTATTTTGGGAAAAAAAAAAGGGATTCAATGTAAACGACCAGTTTTTGAAGAATGCATATCCTCACATGGACATGGATTAAGTTGAATTTTATGCTAAGTCAATGATCAGATCACACTTTCAGCTCCACGCAATTGTTAAACTAATTTAGAAAATGATGGCAATAGCTGAATTCTACTTAACCGAAGTTAGACTTTTAGTCCAACTAAAAAAGATGCTATGATGTCTAAGGTAATAGGTCAGTGAGTTGTGCGTGAGCGGAAGCTGACAGAGATTGGTCATGGGAGACTTCCAAAGAGCTTGAATGATTTTAAAGACGATCCAGGAAGAAGCTCTGTTACTCATAATCTTTAAGCGCTAGTATTGATTTAGATACCATTAACAGCGATCAAAAAACAAGAACAGTTTTATCCTAGAAAAGAATGGGAATAAAAATTTCAAAAAAAACCAACTAAATTAGAAGGCGAGTTTTTCAAACTAGAAGTGTGGATGAGTCTCGATCAAAAAGCTCTGATTCAGTTGTAGAAGGAAGCAGACACTAGAATTCTGTACCGGGTTCAGTAAAACAAAAAGTTATAAATGACCTAACAGATTAAGTGCTTTATTAATTTACTTAAAATAAGCCATTCAACAGGTTCTGTGTTCAAAAAATAAAATAGTATTTTTTCCCACGAAAACGAAAGTGAAAGCACAAATTGAGATGTTCTACTGCCCTCTTACAATGAGACTCGACGGCCTGGTATGAGTGCGGGTGATCAATCTTGGTAGGGTTTCTTCTCCCATCTGCATAACCTCTTTTTCCTTGTCTACATCTCTTCCAGGTTGCCAATTTCTTTTCTTGAGGCGACGTCTTCTTTTACCACGCTTAGATCTGGAACGTTTGGTTCGAGAAGGTGGAGAGGACAGTTCGCCCATAGGTTCATGACTTGGAAGTACCTGCGGGCAAATTTAGTGATGATATGGAGACGAACGAGTTGGAAAGATTGTTCGAAAACTGGGTTGGTATCAGAGAGACATACTTGTGACGTGCCTTTTTGGGCTCTGGCTTTGGCCCATTGAAATTCTGCATAAATAGACGGTTCTTAACCTGTTGAAACCATTCGAAAATCATCCATATGCCATATGCCATATGGGGAAAAATTGTTTTTATTTAATTCACTTCGCAGGAAAAAATTCATGCTTAAAACTTGTATGATCGCATATTAGAATCAGAGGACTAGCAGAGAAGTCAATCTTAACTTGTCCAGATTGGCACCATGCAGCTCACCTTTCTATATAATTACAAGAAAAAACGATAAGCAATACTGCACTAATGCTTGAGGAGGCAATCCCCTTTGCAACAACGGTTATTCTGACCGGGTAATCACAAGAAAATTTTAGATAGAAAAACTAATGAACGAAACAAAGGAAATTCTCATATTCTGTGAGAGCACTTTCGCCGCTCTAGAAGTCGTATTCACCATGTTGCTTTTACCACCATGCAGACGAGTAATGGATTGAGGGTAGGTGCAGATAGTCACAGTTTCGGAGGTTGAGGCGCTAGCTCTTCCTTTCAGAGAGGGTGCAATAACGGTGGATTTTCGATGGTTTCGTGGGGGAAGCCGAGATTTGCCGACACCACCAAAGTGAAGTGAGGCCAGTGAAGTGGACTTCCAGCTGGATTGTTGAGAGGTGGGTAGGGGGAGAACAAGAAGTGTCTCAGCTCCGTCTGACCTGATGAAAACGTAAAAATCATTCCAGTCAATGCAAATAGTCAGTGGCAGGATACGACTTTGACTCACCTCACACCAAGTACAGTGGTTTCCGCTTCAAGTTTGACATATTGTTTGTCTGTTTTGACGAGGTCTGGTCGGTATTTCTCATGCCTTTGCAGCTCAACTAACTGCTCCCCTACTGGAGAATCGATAAGTACTGCTTCAGAATCTAAAGTACTAGAGACGGCCGGAGGATTTTTATGCAGTCCATCGATGCTGGTAGCTGTTGTGGCATCTTCCTGTTGATGGTATACGGCAGATATGGGAGGAGAATGCGTACGGATGAGATTATTGTTGGGAGTTGAACAGTTAAGAGAAGAGGCAATCAACTTCGATTTGAGCGGTTCAGTGCTTTCATTAATTGCTGTGATTTCAACGAAACACTTAGCCCATTCGCGAAGAACCTGATTAGCGGAAAGGCAGGAAACATTAAGAGGGGCAGGAGGTTAGCCATGGGATAACGCTATGCCGAGTTTCGCCCTATGGTCTCTTAGTCATAATCCTACATATAGTTAAGGGGATGGTCCTAGGTGCCGAAGCCAAAAAAAAACGTCCATTTCGAGATTCCAGTTCTATTCTCTATGATTCGACGAGGTAAAGTCTCTTTGTACGATGGAGAATTAGTGAGAAGCATCCAGAAAGAGTTTGTAAATCTCATGCCAGATGGATATCTGACGCATGTAAATGAAAGATTATAGGACGACGCACAAAGAACGCGATTTGTCAGGGTCCAAACGGGTCAAGCCTTTTAGTATCAGTATGGCACTATTCTCACATCAAAAGTCCAGCCTTGCACTTGCAGGCGCAATTGCCTGCAGTCAGAACCGGTCAAAACGACGCTCCACTTGGCTTATTGGTGTAAACGCGTAGCGAAATTTTAGTTAATTTACTTTACTTTTTTGCTGTCTATTTTGTCCAGCCGATTTGTCTTCTCCCTTTTATCAGGACCGGATTCTCTGCATTATAACATTGACAAATGGGCTATAAACATGACTTTTCTTTCAAAGGCCATGTAGAAGGTAGTCCCAATAGTCCAGAGATGGGTGAAAAGCACCAACAAGACTGACAGTGGCTTCTGAGTGGCCTCACTCAGAGAGATGAATGAGTTGAAGTAAACTTGTACCGCAATAGTCCATGCTCTTTCTACTTCTAACAATTTGATTAAGCGCATTCTTTTTCTAACAAATTTAGGATGAGACAAGTGTGAAATATCCTTGAGATCAGAAATGACATGCTACTCCAATTATCGCACGGCATTATTTAAAGTACAGTTCTTTTATTTAACCTTTTTATGAGCTATTTCAGCTTGTCTCAACTTGGCTGGAATTTTGCCACAACTTTTCACCATCTCCACCTTCCCGAATTTCGACAACGAAGAAAAGGTGAGTGTCTTGAGAGAGCAGAATCTGCCAGGCTTGAATTTTATCATATCTGCGCAAGCACTAGTGGCAAGTCTTGACCAGGGATTGACGCTCCACATATCTAAAGCTGCGATAAGCAGATTCCTGCCCATTTCGTGGAAGTGGGCCAAGGAAAAGTGCTCTTCAAAAGATATCACGTAACTTCCATGATCGGTGAGTTTGACGAAGTGAGTCGCTTGTACTCCAGGGGCTCCGGGATTGGAAAAGAAGGAGATCGACATGGAACCAGGAGTACTGACCGGTGGGGGTCTGGGAATCACTAGTTCTTCATGAAGAGGACCTATTAGGCATCCAGGTGGTGTAGCGCAACGACCATCACCCACTGCGGGTGAGATTACATTTAGGAGACGGCCTGAAAAAGACCCAAATAAAACTTATGCCAAAACTTGTGCCTAAATGGCTTAAAGTTCAGCTCCCTACTTTAGTGTTACTTGTGTATGCGCATTCTAACTCACATGACTTATTAACTGAACTTGGACCGTGGGACCTATTTATCTGCTCCAAGATCTAGATTTTATATTTTATCTTAGATCTGATAAGTCGAGTAAAGGAATGTGGTGTCAATATTTGACAGATCAATGTACCGATTTCTGGATTTGGGTTCGTCAAATAGGCAATATTTTTTCGCGTTATCAAGATAAATGACATTTACAACGCATCTAACCAAACGAACTGAAGTATATTGTTGCAGAATCTATGGAAAGCATTAATTAAATCTAAAAGAGAATCGATTTTGGTGCAGAGTTTTAGGAAGACTAGTTTAAACGAATATAGTTTTATTACCTTTTATGATCACTCAAATCCTACATTTAAGTACTAACCGTGCACATTCTTCTCCTAGCGAGTGCTCTAGGCTGAACACTTGTGATATGCGTGATCGAAATCTAGCCGGTCAAGTGCATCACCCTGGGGTACAGTGGTCGATATTCTGCACCTATAGCCTCTAGAAATTCTTTCTACTTCAAATCGCACTTATTATAATGGCACTGGAAATGTCATTCGTTCAAATTGCTCTGGAGTGCTTTAATCAGTTTCAGGTCATGAAAAGTCATGACGATACATACTATGGCAACTTGTATGTATGCATGGAATATACCGACGGGAATAGTTACGTTAGACAAGACCCAAAAGGTGAGACCGAGTTCTCAGTATGAGCGACAATATCGAATGGGTAGTTTATTGCTGTCAGCCGACAAAATGTTTGAAAAATCTGATAAACGTAGAAGTATTAAGGTTGAAAAATAAGCTAACCACAGTCACTGTAGAGCCAGCCTCTGATCTAATCAATTTGACAGTCAATAAATCATCATACAATTTTAAATGAATCAAAGTTTACTTATTTAATACTACCTATGAGGTATGGCCTATACATCAAGTATATTGAGATTCTTAATAAAATATTGCAACTTTTTTCAATTTTGCCTCAAGATTAAATCACTTTTGCTAAATCAGTCGATTGTTGAAGATGTAGATTCCTCGAATGAAGTAGCAAAAGTACTTTTTCAACTGACCAAACTTTGGAAGATGAGGCATTTAGGGGCGTTCTCAAATGCTTCTCCCAGCATGCGAGGCAAATAACGGAGATTAAACTGGTCACAATGACCAGAGAGGTTAATATTATCACCATCGCTTGTTAGTTTCATAACCCTCGATATCTTTATAACTGATCATCCCGAAGACCCTGGATAGTATGACATTACTCCTATTTGCCTCTGAATTTTTAAAATGGATCAAGTTAATAGAATATAGAAAAGCGATATTATTTAAAAGCAACGGCAATAACAAGTAGGAATAATAGGTCGTTAAGCCTTCAAATCCGATTTTCAACTGGTTCGATCAAACAGTCGACTGGCAGAAAAAGCACCATATGAGCTGAGGCTATAAATCAATACCAGAGCATGAAAAAGCCTCGCCTACACATAGATACGGAAAGATATAGGAGTCTACTCAACGCTCTGAGGTGGGTGTCATTGAATTCCGTATAGTTACTACTTTTTAAAGGGTCACAGCACTACGCGTCGCATTCAAGAGACGTACTGGATGTATAATTGGCCTCTACAGTGTAGCAGTGCACGATGCCTGTGTGTTTCCAAATGCCCACACGTCCTGAGCCCTCCTTGGATGTATTATTGACTCTATCACGCTGGTACATATTTCGGGTTGAGAAGTTGCAGGCACGAAAGTCAAAGAAGGCTGAGTTAGCCGCGATCAAGCGCGCGTACAGAACGTTGTCGACCTGCCAATAGAAGGAATACGCACCTTGTGTGTTTGATCAGATTTAAACTTGTAGTAGATGTAGAGTTTTTTGAATACACACCTAAAGAACTTAAACGCAGATAGGTAATGATCGCTAATATACAATACCTACCATATTCTGATCGTCCTTAAGACGATTGCCATAGCAAAAGCACCCGCGTTTTGTACAATGGCCATGGAGATCGATGTAACAACGAACTCCGCTTTCTTCAGAGTGGATGCAGCGAATTTTGGGATCCGTCAGATGAGCACCAAAACAATAGTTCATGAAGGCGTCTATCGTCTCCATATCTGTAACTCTGTAATGGTCACCTTTCAGACGCTGCTCGACTAGTTCGAGATAAACCTGATCTAGTCTACGAATTTCGTTGTCTTCTTCTACAAGGAGAAATCGAAGCGGTATTTTTTGATTATTGTGTCCACTTTAGCGGCATTTCGTTCAATTTCACTTAGGCAATACATTGAGATGAAAAGATTAATGCAATGCATAAATTATAGGTGCTAAATATCCCTTGACTACACCGCACATGGCCTGATGTGTCAACCAAATGTGCTAGATTGAACAAGGCCATTTCAAGTGGCTACAATTAAATACATGTGCGGTAGATTTAATTACTGAGTTTCACTTCGAGACTGAGAAACTTAGGAAGAGGAATAACACACCACCAATCTTCTGAGAGGTACTGGGTACGAGTGTTCAAGGATTCAAATTTAAAATTGGCATTTGCAAGAAACCAGGGGTGGGTTTGTGAATCATGTTCAACGATCAAAAAAATTTGGCATCTTAATGACGGAATCTGACATCAAATCCCCAAAAAAGGTTTATGGAATTTTACAGTGTTTTACTAAACTCTCAACTATCATGCGAACGAAAAGACAACAAAATTGGAGTGAAAAGTCCTCCTAAACGGACATTTCGCCTAGTTTAGTGCCAGTTTTTGGTGTTAAATCGGCTATCGGCAGAAGTGAGACACCATGTTTTTTGAGCCTAATTCTCTATGAAAGATCGGAGTGACTGCGCCATTACAATAGGCGTTAGAATGGAGAAAATAATCATTCCATTCCAGAGAAACAACTTATTTATTCTTGTCATTATTTTCTTCGATAAATCCAAGACAAGATGAAACAAACTCAACTAGTAGAAGAGGTCCAAGAAGATATTGTACTTAGCTAAGAATCCTATATTGAGATGCCTGTTTAGCAGGAGTGCAGAATCGTGAGGAATATGACTGCAGTAGACTATGAAATCCAACCCTGATTTCCTTGTTTTTCTTTAGTTTTAACGTCACCGCCGAAGTGAATGATTTTGAGACTCAATGAAGAATCCTCATTCTGCAAAGCTCAGTTGGTAGCTGCGGGAACTAAGAGCTGAACCGTGGTCTATATGGATATGAGCCGAAGAAGTGGTTTAACGAGGCTGAGATCGCTCAGGCAGCCACGATTTGATAGAGGAAGCCCGACAAGGCGAGTCGAGGAATGTATTGAATACGATTCAAGCAAGCAAACAGGCAAGGTTGATGCAAAGATATTCTGGCAAGAGCTACCTGATATTCTACCTCCAGGTAGAGGTGGTGGCAAACAAAGCCTGAACATAACTAGACTTGGCAGTAAACGATACCCAGAGAAAAGCAATTCGAAATCTGGTAAGGGAGAAAAAAATCAACAGATAGCAGACTTCCATGTCCGAATGCTATCAATTTAACAAAGTTTGCTACTCCTCACAAATGCTGTGAAAATTTGGTCAACGCAAAAGGAATTTAAGAGCGTGTGATAGAATTAAAAATGTTTGAAATTTAGTTTATAAATCCAAGCCCGACTGAAGGAAAATGTCCAACAATTTGTATGTTTGGGATAGAGAAAGGAAACCCCTTTCGGCCACCTCTGAACAGACTAAATTTTAACAGACATGAGTGGCCATTCCAACCACTGGAGTATCAAGGTTAACAGCGTACATCACGCTTTTGGAGGTTTCCCGGTACCTTCTATTAAACACTCCAATAATTTCCCTATTTTCACAATGAGAATTTAGTCTCAATTCAATCTACCAAATGATAAATAACTGCTCCCGGACTATAAACCCATAGATTTAAACTAGCGCAAGTTTGAGTAAGCCACAAAAATACTAGCATTAGCCCGCCTAGTTGCTTATTTGCAAGTTATAAAAACTCGCTCAGCTATTATATTAACTAGTCAAAAGGTTTTTCTTTTAAAGGTTGGACCGAGCAAATGTAAAAGACAATCTTTTAATGAAATTACCTTCGTTCTCATCATCAGAAATGTCTTTTGTTTTCGATATCTTCCGACTTTTCCCAAAGTTTCTCGAAGGCGAAGGGTTGAAGGGACATTCCTCGAACCGTTCGTTTGTTGATTGGGTGAGATCCCCTTTCACTGATGCGGCTTGATCAAGCCTGGGCAAAAGGACAACAAAATATCAAGGTTATCGCAGTGGATGTGGTGACCTCATTGTGCAAATTCCAATTTGCCTAACGAAAGTACATTCAATTTTCAAAAATAGAGCACATTTTGAAAATAGGTGTTTGCCTCTACGCATTGATTGCAGTTTTGTCAAAGTTGAAATTGGCTTGCTACTAACACTGAAATAAGTGGAGTGTAACATTAATTGCTCACGCATTTTCCTGCTTTCTTTCTGCATTGTCCGTCAGTTTTTTGTCGGTGTTCTTTGGTCGTTTGGGCATTCCAATTGCGTGGATACTGAGAATGGGTTCAGGTGCAGTGGGGCGGTTGGGGGCACGTTTAATATCGGCGAAAGAGCGTCGCTTGAAATCGTCATTCCGAGTACGTATAGTATTGAGTCTGTGGCCGGTGTAAATCTCCGACTTGATGTAAGGGGTGTGGCTGCGAAAGGTGTATTCTGAATCGCAACTAGTATAGGTGGGGACTCGATCCTGGAAGTTAGTAGTGACAAAGAATCGCAGGTCTTTCTCTACTCTATTGGCAAAGTGGCAAATTATAAAGCATTGAGTTGGAAAGAGCCTTTTAAGCCGCATACAATCGTTTGGTCATCCTAATATAAACATACACTACAACTCTGCCGCTTCATGTGGCTCAAGCTCGATAGTGGGTTGAGTGTTCTGATTACAAATTTTTGTTAATTTATGCTAAATTATTTGATCTGAGATATTTACTGGTAGTAGCTTGCTTTTTGTGACTGAAGTTCTCAATAAAACCATCTCCTGCAAGTATATAATATTACGAACTCCTATACTAGGAAGACAAATTCTGAATGATGCCATAAAACCGCTGATTAGTTGTGGACGCAATAAACCGCATGTTAAGGTCTTGGTAGGCATGAGGCACGAGCTTCAATCGCGAATCGACCAAGCCCAGAAAAATAAGCCTTGATGAACCCAGAAAGCAGAAACATATGCAATCTCTGACTTGGAAAAAGCAAAGGCTAATTTGAATCACAGTTTCATTTAATGCATCGGAAATCATAAAATAAAAATGAGTGTTTATTCGAGCTCTTTGGTAACGTTGCCGAGGTAGTCTATTAGCACATATCCTAAATACTTAAACTATATATATATATATATATATATGTATAGCTTCAGGAAGCTTGATCCTCTTCTGCAGAAAAGGCTGAAAAGATACTTCATCGTCGCAAGCCTTACTAAAATTAGTACAACTAAGCGGTCTAAAATGTGCCCTATTCTGAAATCAACAGAACAGTTGAGCACTCACGGCATAGTTTCATTAATCGCAAATCATTTGGGATGAAATCCAGGAATGTAAATTCCACTCCCAACATCTGAGCAAGAAGGCTCCAGATCTCCGAAACAATTATAAACCCATTCAACATGCAAAGATGTGCAGCCAGTAATCGCTTGCGAAGGCTCCCGTATTTATAATAGCATAGCATTGCATACGACACTGAGCCGTTTGCGAATGGCTTGCTTTTTATACCTCGGAGTCTCCAATACAACAACGATAATGGCGAAACGAACAATGATAGGTGTTTAGACATTTCGTTCATCCACTGAGACTTTTATTTAACTAATCATCATCCAATTTTATGAGAAACGATGCGACATAAATGCGTACGTATTAGCTCGTACGTCCACGCATACGGGTAAGGCACAGAAATGATTTCCTTCCCGACGGTCATTTGCACTGACTTCAGCCGATACCTCTTATTGCTGTGGAATAATATCGGTTCCTATTTAGTAAGTTTTTAGTAAGCAGAAGTTCAGGATCCTACCTACTTATCATCATAACTACTGGTCTTTAATGAAGCTAGAAACTTCGACTATTTGGTACTTCTGCTTATCATTCAGTTCTTTCTGGTTATAGGGGTATTCAATGGCCACTGGGATTAATATCGTGATGGCCTATTTACTGAAATTCTCGGAAATCAAGAGCTGCTTAAATTATTATTAGAAAACGTTTTGACTTTGATTCTAATTGTATGAAATGATTATGAAAAATGTCTTGAGAAGGAGTTAAATCGAAAAAAGTTCAGGAAAGACATTTGAGGACCTGCTATCCCCAGCAGACTGAATCAAACTGAAATGACTTTACTTCGGAGACCATATATATTGTTAGCCGATCGAGTGCACTTTTGACAAATCAGGTGATATGAGCCATTAATTCGCTGGCATGTATTCAGTGATTCTAATGCCCATCTACGCTGGCTACAAATGGCTGAATTGGCGATCCACGATCAGAGGTACTGATTTACTTACCCGAAGTAAGCGATGGAAAACACACTTTCAACACAGGCTTGGCTTCAAAACTTACCAGTGATGAAAAGGTATTTTCACCAGAGTGTCGTCTTTGTTTATGCATCCTTCCCACCTTTCCGCCAGTAGAGGAAGTGGATCTTCTTCCACCCAGAGCCACACTCAACGAACCAGAAAATTCAAAAGCTAGTGAGGATTCCATCTTTTTCTGCGATGGCACGAATGGTGGTCTAACAAGGTTCCCCGTATGGGAAGAAAACTCGACCGATTGTGCTAGTTGTTCATATCGATCCGCTAGGAGGTTGAATTTCTCGAAAAGACACTTAGACATTGCTCCGGGATAGGAAACAGTTGTTCCGTAGTTTAGATGGTAGTAGGTGGTCAGAGCCTTAACCGCATAGACTGCTGGATGGAGGAGAAAGTTAGGCTGGAGGTAGAATCGATTAAGATTGACGCCACGAGAATCCGTGCGGTGATGACCCATGGATACACCATCAGGGTTCAACATAGGAATGAGCTTAAAGACGTAGTCGTGGCGAAGGCGAATTGCACGCTCGTCTTTCTCCCGGAGAAGGAATTCAAGAAGACCGTTGAACATGTGACTGCCTGGTGTCTCACCGGGGTGGACACGAGCGGTGATAATAAACACCTGAAAAGAATTCGGTCAACTAAAATGAAAATGATGCATCAAATTACTTGCGAAGTGCCTCTGTTCCAGCTCAAATAATGTGTGGAGTAAAGTGACTCGAAATGACTATGGTCTCTAATTCAGACTGCACATATGCTATTCTTCTTTATCCTCTAAATTTGGAAGTAAGCTGTCATAACTGAAATACCAAGGTTGTTTCAGCATGCATAACTGCAGCGCGATATTTCGTCAAAATAGAAATTTACATGTCTACTTAGAAGGAATTACTTTACCTTATATAGGGTCATGCAAACTACGAAAACGAATATTGTTGAAAATTACAGTTACGATTAGTTGAAGGCTGCTTTGAGGAGGAAGAGTTTCACTAATCAGTTAGGCTCTCTAAGATTGGTGTTAGAGCACACTTTCCTTCAATGGTGGCTTAGGTATTAGTTTACTAAGAGCACTAGGGACTTAGAGGAAATTGACACTTATAGGCGGGAACAGACATTGTTCCCAGGCCATAGTAGCCCATCTAGGAAGAGTGCAATAAGTAGCCTCAAATTTACAATGGCACGAAAGCGTTGCCCGACGTAAACATTTCCTGTGCGTGTTTCCCCGTTATCAAGTTACGAAATTTGGAAATACTATATCATAATTTAAAGTTCGCTATTGTTAAGTTAAGTTAGATATCACCACACACCGCAATTGATCGAAGGCTAAAAGAGAGGCTTTCAATCAGTCTTACATGTTAGACTAAGGCTGCTCTACATTTCTGGAAAGATCGTTTTGAAAACAATTAAAGGCAACCCCTTAAAGGTGCGAGGGAAAACTTTATCAAAAAACTGAGCAATGTATTGTGCTAACGAGAGTGGCCAATCATACTGCTGATGAGTTGTAATGTTCTACGCTATTCTTTAAGGACATGTTTAGTACATTAATACCCAAGACCCATTTGAAGGAAAGTGTTCTCCAACACAAATTTCGCCTAGATAAGAGATACCTCGCTGATTCTCTGATTGAAAATCTCATTCGATTACTCTTTGGTAGACTAATTCAATCAATGAAAGCGAGTTGATAGCAGTTAAGCGTTCGCGTGATCGGCACATCACGAAATCGTTCCCTTAATTCAGTGAAATTAGTGGATATTTATACACTTTATAAAAGCTACTCAGAGATAATTCCGGCAAAATTTTTATGGTCCTGAAATTGATTGGTAGTCCCTGGTTTTATGATCTTAATGAACGTGCATTGATTAAATGTTTTAAGTCGCAATGAACATGGAACAATTAATTGTCAGTTGCTATAGGAATCAACAATCTTCAAGTTACCCGGACAGTATTCAAAACATTCCTACACCTTCATCAAAATCGTGTTTAAACACAATTTAACACAATAGTAAAGGCAACTAGCCTTCTTGTTTGAAAATTTGTGAGGTCTTCCAGCTGCACCATAAGGAAATAAAAGGGGATCAAAGTGATCTTCCAATTCAGGTAGTTTTTGTGAGTTATCGGAAATGGTTAAAAGGTCAATTCTTCGGCCACAGAGACTATAGCAGAGGAGTTCACGATGAAAGTAGATGGATGAAGACATTTTGCAATGAGCCGATCTTCGTGGGCTGTTCGAAATTTCATCGCAATTTAGAAATCGACTTTCCAGGCGATACAACTGAACCTGACTGTCTGCATAGGACCAAGGATAACTGAAGGCGAAATAGGTGACAGTGTTGGGTTGGTTTGTAAAGCGATGAGCAAAGGTTAAGGCATTCTGACCGTCTATGTACCCCATGATTGGCTCTTCAGATATTCGAAACCAACTAAAATGAAACTGCAAATACACACTGAGCCTAAATAATCTCATCTTAAATTTAGTTTCAGCCAACGTACCAGGGCTCATCAGAAACGGATTTCATGACGTTGAAAACAGGCGTATAACCCTGACTATATGCTTTAGACTGTCGACTTATATTCATTATTGATATATGGACGATAGATCTAGGTGCATAATTTTTAATAGAAAAGTGAATCCATGACCGGTTTCCGTTTTCAAATGAGGTTCCATAGCAATCACAAAAGGCCCAACACTTCACATGGTAGTCTGGTTTGGAGCAGAGTAGGGGTCTTTTATCAGCACCATTAATTGTAATGACTCGATCGGCCCAACTTTCTACTGGTGATCTACCAGGTTGCAGACCGGTGAATTCGACAGTTTCGCGAACAAATTCAACATGAGCTAGATTACCAGAATCAAAATTATCCGAGAAAATCAACGCTCCGACTTGCATTTTTTCAGCTTCAGCAATGTTTAAACAGGCGCGAATTAACTATAATTTACTCAAGGAAAACGGTAAATCACGGGATATCGTGCAGCTTATGAGGAGCGCTAATATTGCCATAGAAACAAAATACTTTTTTACCAAGTAGTATATATATCTTACTAAAATCATATAACCTTCATTATAATAAAAATAAGAGAATGTTTAAAACCAAAAGAAATTAGATAAAAATTCGGTAAAATTATATTTTTATTCAAGAGTTTATTTTTAAACATTTTTAATCAAATTTGCAAGCCTATGGCTTCTGTTTCTTGCTTTTGTTTTTCTGAGGTTTTTTGAAGCCGCTAGCGTAATCTGATTGCCAAAAGCCCCCTCGCGTGAGCGTTCGATCGATTTGACCGGAGTATGTCGGAGCGTCTGTGCTTAGGTCGGATAAAAAGTGTTGAATCCTATCATCTTAACATCTCGCTGCTCCATGGAGTTAAAGGCCGAGTTCAAATTGCACACATAAGCCTGCCTTATCGCGAGGCCCTCGACCAGTTTCTGGAGGGTGATAAAAATGTAAATTACTTTATTCCTAATCCCTTTTTTTTAGGTAAATGTAGCAACGCTAAACGAAATGTTCGCTGTCGGCCAAGTAGTTAGATGTTCACCTCAAGCAGGCGAAACTATTACGAATGATGCAGTGAAGTCGAAAACAAAACCCATTGCTTTGTCACTTAATCCTGCTCATGTGAATAGAAATCTCAGGAAAACTCTAATGAAGCCTTACGTTGTCTTTACTGGAGCAGTGAAAAGTATTGAAGATCACGGATATGTAGTTGATACAGGTGTTAGCGGCCTTTATGTTTTTCTTCCTTTTGAGGAAACTCCACTTCCAAGTAATGTTTTCTTTTTTTAATTCCACTTCTTGTAGAACACGAAAAGTACACGATAGGCTACTTGGTTGAACTCGCAATTATGGATGAACAGTCCTCGAATGTTTCACGAGTGCTTCGAGGTTCTATGCTTAAACGACAGATCGTTCCCGATTCAGACGATGTTTCATTTGATTCTCTTCTTCCTGGAATGCATATTCCTGTTAAAGTTACTTCCACCGGTCTAGATGGCCTTGACTGCTCCTTCAGATCTTTCAATATCCACATTCCAGCTCAACACTGCCCCCAAGAGGTTGAAAGGTATTCCATCGGCAGCCGTTTCGCTGTATGCATCACTGATATCAATTTAATTACGAAGAATATTACTGCCAGTCTTCTGCCACATTTTGTAAAGTACGGTCTCAAGGAATCTGAAGACCTCATGTCCTTTAAGCATGTTAAAATTGGAACTTTAGTAGAAGACGCTATTCTCAAACGGCGATATCGTAACAGCGTTTACCTCTGGCTTCCGGCATTTAAATGCTGTGGGATTCTGCCTGTATGTAATTATAATTTCCTTACCATTACGATTACATAGAAGTCAAATGTTTTTACAAAAAATGCGCCTAAAAAATGGACTTCTCAATTTCCTAAAGACACTCCGGTCAGGTGCCGTATTATTGACTTTGATCTCTTCCTCAATGCCCCCGTGGTTTCCTGCAAAAAGTAATTTTCTTTGATTTGCTTATGTTAAATTCTTAAATAGGAGCGTTCTTGAATCCCAGTTCATTACTCTTGATGACGTCCAGGTTGGTGCAAAGGTTTCAGTCACGATTAGGAAATTTATTCCCCGGGGTATCTCCGTTCGTCTAGCTGGGCATATCCGCGGTATTATTCCTTATCTGCACCTCGCTGATGTCGCTGTTAAAAACCCCCAGGATATTTTCAAAATCAAGAACAAAATTCAAGTTATGGTAAGGGTAAAATTAATCATCCAAGGCCACTGAAATAATAATTTTTAATCTCTTTGTCTCCTGCTCAGGTCCTAGGCATAAATCGCAAAAGGGGTGAGCTTCAATTGACCGCCAAAAAAAGCCTTATATCCTCCGTTTTTCCAATTTTGGGTAGTTCCAGCATGCTTCGGTCGTGGGAGGAAAATGAGGTTGAAAAAAGGACAATTAACTCATCTGAGCCATTCATCGTCACCGCATTTGTTATTCAGGCAGGTGTAAAAGGTATCCTTGTTTGCGGCCTGAACGATGTTCGTGGTTGGCTCCCTCGTTCCCAGATTAGCATAGATTATTCACAGTCGTTTGAGACCTTTTTCTCTAAGGGTTTGACTCTCCAACTTCGCGTCTTGAAACGACTTCAGGTTTCTCTGCGAAGAGAAAAACCTTCTACTCAATTTCTTCTTTCGCAATATGTGAGTTCTAGCTTCCAGCTCTGCTCCTGAGTTTCTATGCTTTTTTCCCTTTCAATCTATTTTTTTATTCCAGCTTTGTCCCGAAAATGCCCGACCTTTCCCCGCTATAAACACTTCCGTTAGACTGGGTGAATTATACTTCTGCCGTGTGATACAAATCGGAAGTGCAGGTCTGCAAGTAACACTCCTTAAGAATCCAAATTCTACGGACATGATTGATCCAGCTTTCCTTCCTTTCACCCACCTCTCCGACAGTCTCTCTATTACAACCCTAGCTCGCCGGTTCCGCTCCACTTGCTTCCACTCCATGTCTTTGCTTTCTTTGACCGATGATAGTGAAACTCCCACACCCGTGGTGGTTGTCGGTCTCGGGGGAAACGAGGGAATCGTCGTTTCTGCAAAACCCTCCCTTATTAGTGCCGCAGAAGCTTCTGCAGACTCATTTGGGGCTGGATTTCTTCGAAATCCCGAACAACTCGTGGTAAGTAGCATTAGATTAACATATCTGAGAATTTTGTATGCGTGATTGCTTGAAAATTCTGTTGGATTGATTAGGTCGGTAGTCAGTGGGTGGGTTGGGTAGCAAACCACAAGGATTATGGACTGTTTGTGGAATTCCCTGGCAGGCTTCGAGGTTTAGTCCCCACTCGCTATCTATGTGATCGAAAAGCACCAGAAGGAACCGACTGGTCCGCTCTTCTGCCTCCAGGAACCAGCGTGGAAGCCAAAGTTGTCGAAGTTAATGGCACTCGTTTCCTGCTTTCCCTCCGTATGATCGATACGTACACTTCCGCGGAGGAGCAATATGTCAAGTTGGCTGTCGCCCGAGCTGGACAGTTCTTCAAGGAGTGCCGTTGGATTTGTAAATATGGTAAGAAGTAACTTGAGGTCTTAATTTTTTTAAATAAGCGCATCCTGATTGCCCTCTTTCCTCGACTACAGTTAAACATCTAAGTCATTTGGCTCAGTTTACTCCGGGTCAGGTTGTTAAATTCCATGTTGATGGCATCACAGATGAAGTTGTAACAGGTTGGGTTGACTTACCATCGTCCGCCTCAGAGAATGGACGTATTTCAGCGGCCGCTCTACTGTTGAATACCTACGAAGTTGGCTGCACTTTAGGAGGTACATATGAGGCCGTTGTCACTCTACCCAACGTCGACGCGGGGAAACTGGAAGTCGCTCTACTCCCCTGGCTTTTAAAATCCATAAAACAGCGCCGAGAAGGGCAGTTCGGCTCCACTGCTATGCAGGTACGAAATGGACAAACTATTTCCTCCATTGTCGTTTCCTTGGGCAACACACGAGATATCGTGGTGGTGGCATTAAAACAGCATGCTCTCGGACATCTGGCAGTGCTACCCGCTCGCCGATGCTTCAACGACATAGTTGGTGCTAATGCGTGGGCTCTGGGTCAGATCAATAGAGTCACCATCCGAAGGTATATTTCTTTTTACTTGGAAATCTACAATTTGATGACTTGTCGGTATTTTTCATTATTTTATGCATATATTTCAGCGAAATTGTCTCTGAATCCAAGCGTGAGAGGTCATTCTATGCCACACTTTCCATCTACGACCCTCACTTATCAAAGGCACCTAGGAAAGTTGGGTCCCATGAAGAATCGATTCCTCTATCAACTTTAGAATTTCTCACTGTCCCAGGCACTCGTCTACCCGAAGTCATTTTTATCGGACTCCGACGCACCAGTGCACTTTTTCGTCTTCCCAACACACGCGGTTGTCGAGCTCTTGGTGCCCGCTTAATCTGTTCTCTGGTTGATTTGGCACCAACTTCGGGCAAAGCCATCCGTAAATTTCTTGCTGAATTACCAGAGCCTGGTACTGTTTTCCAAAACGCCGTTGTGCTCAACGCTCCTGAGCCAACATTGTCTCATGATGGAAGGGGTAGAACCAGGCTTCCACTCTCTTCCAGAGTTGCAAGAATATCATTCATCGGTATGTCTTGATACATAATATCTCGTTGATTTTGTGTCCAGATGGCAACCACTGCTTTCTAATTGATTAGAAAAAGAACCTGATGTCGGCGATCTTGTGAGTGCAATGTTCCTCGGTGTGCATGGTGCCAGTTGGCGTCTTTTGTTACCTAATAACACTCAAGGCCTTCTTCATGTCTCCTGTATGACTAAGTCTTTGAAAACTGCAGAGGCAGAGTCGGAACATTCACAGTTTCCAACCCATCCGGCTAGGGGTGTTTGGCTCACTTGCCGAATCATCGATCAGGCGGTCAATATAATAGATGAAAATGTAAGTGCTCTCGCATTTCCTAGGAAAACTTGGGGAACCATCCGGGGTTTCGGAGTTAGGCAAGAATGCGTAGAAGTCTTTGAAATCGCCATTTTATCAGTCATCACTATTGGCGTCTTTTCAGCCGTTCTTGATCTTTATAGGCCCTGAAGCACTTTCCACTTGACATATGGTGCGATTCAGTTCTTGAGAATTGATTTTTCGACGGTCGGTTCTCACGAGTCTACTCTTTTTTTCCACCTCAACAAAAATTCTTGCGCATTTTGGGTCTTTGCCACTGATGTCTCTTTTTTTATTAAATCTCCAGGTTCAATTGATGGAAGTCGTTTACAGTAAGTAAGGTTGTCTGAGATAATCTCCTTCGTTGTCTAAGAGTTCTTTTCTCATCATTCTGAACGTAAAATGTAATATGAGCAACTTTTCTCCAAGCGTTTAGATTTCAAGTTTTTCCCGAAGTCGAGATGATGCTCAGAACTCAAGTCGACGTTAAAATGGAAACACCATTGACAGGTCATGGTATAAAGAGGCTTTTAAGATTATTTGGGGAGTTTCAGCTTTGGAGTTTATGAAATTTTTGTGCTCCTTACAACATTGAAGAATCATTGAAACGTTTTGGAAGATGGCTTCGTCAACTGTACTCTTCCCGGGATTGGAAAATTTACTCCATTCGATCATCGATCTCTGACGAGTTTTCATTCCGCCGGTTCTAGATTTCATTTGCATCTGTTCAAATTTCATGACTAAATCTTAGGGGGTTACAGTACTTATTGAAAACCATTGTTTTAAGCTTTATATTTATTTTTAGAAGGCACCTGGAGAGGTGGATGAAAAATCGATGAAAGCAAATCAAAATGAAGTTGTCTCCCAACTTGCCAAAGGGGATGAAGTGATTTCCATTGGCGATTATGTGGATGAAGTCCCCGGAATGCCCAGGAAAATCTTCTACGTCTCGACAGATGCTTCTGATATGTATGTTTATGCGTACTTGTTGAAATTCACGAATCCAATGTGAAAGGGTGCCGGAAAGGGCTGATCGGTCATTTGAACACAAGGATCCTCTAGGTGACCTACTTTATCCTTCCAGTGTTACTTTGACCGAGGACCCTCCTTTAGTTTGAAATAATTTAACCAGAGTTTATTTTCCTTCATACTTTGGCCGTGGGGTCTGTTGCATATACTTCCAAGAGTAAAAGCAAGAACGCTACCTTGCCGCACCACTAGTAATTTTAACTAAGATTGTTATTACTTAAGAAGTGCCACTCAAAGACTTTCACTCAGCTGGATTCACTCGAATAAAGTTCAAATGAAGTCTTATCTAGCGCTTTTCATTTTTTCACCCCAGACGCAAATGGAATCCGGAAAAGTACAAGGGTCTGGAATTAACACTGAATCAGTCGATGGTCGGGATCATCAAGCGTTGGTCCAAGAAGGCTCTCATTGTCAGGTTAGTTTAGTAAAATCGGGTGAGATGATTGGTCACGATTCAAGAATCGATTTATCTTAGGGTTTGATTTCTTGTGCAGCCTTGATTACAAGACGGATGTCGTAATACCATACTCCATTCATTTGAGGCGAAACCAAAAATTGGGTTCGCCCATCAAAGTTGTTCTTACATCGTGAGTCTTATAGTCTTGGTGTTCATTGTCTATAACGAACTGTTTTCGATCCGGACTCTTCGTTTTAGCTTGAATCCACTTCGAGGTCGTTTAGCTGAGCCATCACGACGCCGTCAGCGCTCCCTGTCAGCATCAGTAGCCTCAGAAGGAAGCGAAGGTCCGACTATTCCGAAGAAACGCAGACGTCAAGCTTCTCTCGGTCTCGAATCCGCCCCCACCATTGGAAATATGCGTTCTCGTTATGCGGCGTTTCTCTCACCCTTGCAACCTGAAGAGATTATAAACGAGTCACAACACTCAAAATTGAAAGATAATGAAGATGTTGAAATGGTCAATGAATCTGTGGAAGGTTAGTTTCTCTTTCTCTGACCCGCTGAGCCGATATTTTTGAGTACTATGTTTTCTCTTCGTAGATGCCCAGCCAAACTCTGTTTTCTACAGTTCGGCGAATGAGGTCCGTTTAGCCGAGATTGCTAAGGCAACGAGTGCTATAGCTTCCGGTGCTCAAATTCCTCGCATGTCTTCAGTCGAAGAGTTTGAAGTGGCGGTTCGCAATGCTTCGCAGAATGCCCGTCTCTGGTCGCTCTATGCGGCTCATTATCAGGCGGCTGGAGATATCGGTCGAGCTCGCGCCATTCTCCGACGCGCTCTAGCGTCCCCGGTTGCAAACTCAACTGCCTCCGAGGACTTTGTAAATAGTCTCCTTATCTCTTTTCTCCGTCTTGAGAGTGCTGTCGTTATTGGTGGAGGAAGTGACGAAGCGATAAAGAATCTGGAGGAGATCATTCATCGAATTGAGCAAATTGGCAAGGGGGGTTTGGTTAAAAAGGCTCTCGCTCTTCTCTCCACTATTGGACTTCATGAGGTGAGTAGAGCTTAAAGAGAAATTTTATTCCTCGTTTTTCATTTCACGCTGATTTTTGCCGGCACCAGCAAGCTGACGCGATGGCAAAGAAGTTTGTAAAAAACCATGCATCGCTGCCAGAGGCCTGGCTCAATCTTATCCGAGTTCGCTTCCGGGCAGGGAACGTCACTGGCGCTAGGGAGGCTCAACGAAACGCCGGACTGACCCTTCGGTTATCTCAACTTCCACAGTTTGCAATGGGGTATGTTGAATGTTTCTTAGTCACTTTTTTGACTATTGGCTCGCTTTTTAGCAGTAGTACCACCATTTAGAGGAAGAGAGGATAAAGGTAGTAATCAGAGTAATCTCAATTGTGTACTTTGCTTTGCCTCCATTCTCTCCCAACTTTAATCCTTTTTTTGCAGCATCTCAAGTTTTCTACACCAAAATCTTTGTAGTTCTGGTGTCTGACTAATTCCTTTAGTAGATTTTTCAATGTTTAGATTTACGTTGACCCTTTGCCCGTTAGGAAAAAGGAAGTTCTTGTTTAGAGACCCGGAATGATGAAATTGTAGTCTGCTCCTATGCTTCTGGCTAAATATATTTTCAGTTATCCCAGGACTTGAAGATGCTCGGTCGAGTATGCGCTAAAGATTGCGTAAGGTAAAAATATCCTTCTTTACAATGCTGAACTGTCCTATGATTGTACTCATTGGGTCCTAATACAACTCTTCTTGACGTTAAGTTGGTCATTCAGAGACAATTCTGATCTGCACCTCTTAAAGCTCATTTCTTTTTTTTTCTCTTCAGGTGCGCACGCTTGGAATGTGAGTTCGGGGATTTCGAAAGGGCGATCAAGCTGTTTGAGGAGCAGATTGCTGCCCATCCTCGGAGAAAGGTGCTATACACCACTTGTATCCAGCTTCTCCTCTCAGCTGGAAAGGAGCATTATGCAGAGCATGTCGACTGTTCATTGTTTCATTGTTCATTGTTGTTTCATTGTTGATTTTAATATCGTTTCCTATTTTTTTTAATTCAGATCAGTTCGACAGAAGGCCCTGAATAATCTGCCGGAGAAGGAGTATGCATCGATTAACAAGTTCTTCTGTTTGTAATCCATATATTTATATATAAATCATCGTGACTATGTAGTCCATATTTTGAGTATTTAAAGGACTGCAGAAGGGGGAAGAAAAACACTACATTGCTGTGGGATTATGGTGGTCCTTGGTTCACCATTCCGACTGCGAGTATTGGTTCACCTGCTAAGATGACTTTGACCGGTGGTGCGTACCAGTAACACCACGGTCACGCAGTGTTAGTGCGTAATTGAAGTGGTCGGCCAGGATATGTCAAGCGATGTCATTGTGGGAGGGAAGCTGACTCCCACGAATTCGGTTAACTGTATGGTTTTGTCCACGGTCGGGTGGTGGCTGTTTGGGGAAGCTCTTTAGCTAGACCAAAAGCCCATGTTGGGAAAGCTAAGGCGAAAATAAAAATTCAAATTTTTGAGCGAGTTATGGTGGTTTGGGAAAGTGAAATTGAAAATTTTATTTTAATTTTGGATTTACTACATCTTTAGAAATTGTTTTGACGTTCAGAATGCCGGCACTTTTTTGTATAATTTCCTCATAGAAGGACCAAGGCATTGTCGCTAAATGTCGTCTTTGTTATATTTTTATGTCCTTGTATACACTTGAACTTATGATTGTTTCTGTAAAATTTTGATTTCTTGTTTTATTGCCACTGCGTTTAATTCAAAAGGTCGGCTGCGAGGGCGTATGTTTGTGCTTATGCATTTCTGGTAGAAAGTCGACGAATTTTATTTGTGGGCTTGAAGCTCATGAGTGTCATTTATTATTTTGTAGGCTTTTCCGATACTGAAATCATTATGGATGTATATTCATTAGATGGTAATGCAAAATTTTACGGAAATCACATTTAGATTTCGCATACAATTTGAGCTCCACGGCCACGGAAATAGTCCACGATGCTAAAGATAGTTTGAAAAAGTCTATTAATATCGAACACTTTGTGATTTCCCTTTCATATAAAGATTTTAAGGAAATGATCTCGGATACCAATGCTTTGTAATGTTCTTGTAGTGCTTTTGCTAATTTTATTATCTAGAGTTAAGAATCTCTACGAGAAAGATGGTCTTAGTATTTGCTTCGAGTACGCTCCCACTCACTATCTCAATTTATTTTGGAGGCAGACAATGGTTGTTAAATGCACTATTGTAAGTTTTGGTTCCAGTTTACCTAACACCTTCTTTCAGGCTCGAACCCAAGAAGTAACTGCACTATCCCAAAGAATCTTAAGTCTTCGACAATTCCTTGTACTCTACCAAGAAATCAAACGTTTTAGCCAACTACCAACGAGTACTTTAAGTAAATCCGACAAATCACCCAGCGATGAAGCCTGCCTTATTTGCTTCGATGCATACCCATCTTCCGTTTTACCCTGTGGTCACAGCTTCTGTCGAAAATGCATAGACTGTTGGTGAGAATGATCCAGCAATGTACCACTGAAACTGATGTCATTAGGTTTTTACTGCTCGATATTTTTTGCGCAGGTTTAAAACTTCGTTTAAACTGCCTTCAGAAAGGAGTGAGTTTTTTTATTCACGTCATTACCAGGGCGTCTCTCAGTTAAAGAACCGTCAGCAGTGCCCCCTATGTCGTGAACCCTGCACTCGCAGTGCGGAAGCATGGGACCTTCTCGACAGCCCAGACGCCTCAGAATGTCAACAAGAAATGTCCTCAGTCCTTCTCAACCTCATTTTCAGTGCCGGATCCTCTCCGGATCATGCCTCTATAAAGTAACCCCCATGATCGCTTTCTAATCCTTGAAGTCTTTCTCTTCCCGGACTATTCATTTTTGCTTTGTATTCTTCCTCGGGTTCGTGTTCGTCATCGTTCCGATATGTATAATGTGTATTTCTAGTCATTTCACTACTTCAGACTATATTTAATAGATTTCGACTAATTCATGTACCCGTGTTGCAGCTCTTGCTTTATTTTTAAGTTGCTTTTTCTTTTCAAAGCCTATTATCAGCAGTGGCAGCCTATGTTCATTTGAAGCTCAAGAATTGCATTATCCAATCAATCAATTCCGCACTTGTTTGACTCAAATTTAGGGCGCGGCTGTTAGAAACTGGTGGGCAATTGTCATTTCGATGTTGGCAATCGGAAATAGATGCTACTGAAAAGTTTAACAGTAGTCGGGACTTGATGATTGTAAGCGAGGAGGGCAGGAAGGATTGATTAGAGGGACAAACACTTTTGAAGACTTTGGGCGATTGCGTCGAGAAATTCTATGGTATTGAGATAATGGTCGGGTGCGGTCGAACCATGGATACAGTTTGCCAGATCCTTGGTCATTTTTCCGGTCTCGATTGTGTCGATACAGGCCTTCTCAAGCTGGCCACAAAATCTGCAGAAAAGTTTAATAAACATTTAAGAAACTGCCTCACCAATTTATTTACTACCTTTATTCAGTTCGTAGTCAGAGTTTCAGGTTTGTGAATACTCTTCCTTTAAAAACGAGATATAGCTGAGAAGGCTTTAGGTACAGATGTCTCCCCATGAGTTGGTGAATTACTTTGCAAGGAAAACAGCGAGAGGCTTCACACCGTTGCTCCTTCCATACTAGCTACTTCAATACCTAACTTCTCGTTAGATTAAGTACATACAACCTTCTCCCAATAGGGACTAGATTTAATGCGTCGTGTTTTAAATTAACTTTAACGCCGGCACCTGCGGACAACGTCAGGTCCGCCAATAAGCTTTCACTGTAAGCTACCATGTAATACAATCCCGACGATGTGAATCAGTCCAAACTGCCGAAGAGCGACATAAAATCAAGAAGCAATAATAATCAATATAAAGACCAAGACGTGCTAAACTTTTTTGGTGATAATCCTTTAGCGACCTGAAATGTGTTTGCACTTTATACCACCATCTAAACATAGTATCCGCAACCACGATGAAACCACCATAAGTGCACCAACTGAAGGTTATCTTTCATGTAAACAGTTTGCCTTGAAGGCCTCTGAACTAAGTTTAAACTAGTTAATAAAGTACTTGCCTTGGAGCTCCAAGCAGTCGCCTGAGAAAAGCCATTCTGGCATTTATGTCTTCCTTCAACGGGGATATCCATATTTACACAAATGCTAGACAAGGTATTTAGGATTTAAATGCGAAGCCCACTAGCAACGTGGAGGGCTTCGTGAAGCCTAGGAGAAACGAATTGAGAATTCGATTATGAGTACCTTCCCTTGTTCATTTTTTTCACATTAAATAGTTTCTATCATGGAGCAAACCGTCCTGACGAATGTACGTCATTTATGGGTTGTCCCCCCGGGATGATGAGGGCCCGAAAACGTTGACGACACTACCAACGTCCAAGGCCGAAGGTGCAGTGTGCGGAGATGTGAAGAGCAACATATGGCGGCAATGCCGACTGCCGATTGGACTGGAGCTGCAGCATGTTTGAGGGCTTATGATGTATAAATGTCTCTATTTTAATAATAAAGTCAGAGGGGTTTGGAAAGCTATTCCGAGCTGTTCCACTGCGCATTGACTACCCTCCCTCTAGCTTTAGTCATGCCAATTGGCTACAAACTCCGGTCGAAGGAATGGATAGAAGTATTTTAGCCCCTTTGAAAAAACCAAAAGTTAGGCCGGTTCTGAAATTGCCTTTTACTTTACAGGCGAGGTACTATTCTGCTGATCGTTCTGCCTAATGTACATCTGCTTTTAGAAGTGATGTAGTTCCACTTTGAGTACTTGTTGAAATAGTCATTTGGAGGGATTAGTCTAGCTCTCAAGTCAGATGGTCGCTTAATACCAGCACCTGTTTCTAAAGTGACTGCTACGGGGTTCGAAAACGAGATTTTTGCAGCCCTGGGACAATCGAGCTACAATCCCCGATAGATATCGGACGATATGCCATGGAATTACAACTAAAGAAAAAGTTATTTGTTATAATTTGATATCTTTAAGGAGATGACCTCAGCAGCCATGCTCGTCTAGCTCTTAATTGAAAACTAATAATAGAAAGCACTATTTTTTATCCCTCGTGTTGGTGGTGAAGCAGCCACGTGCATACTTACAAGTACTGGAAGGACAATCTGAAGTCGCATTGATCACCTGATATCGAACCCAAAATATAAGCAGTTCTTGAGGTCCCTTTAAATGAATTACGATGATTATCTAAAGGTGCGTATTTTGACGGTCGAGTGAACATATCTAAGGGGTTATTTTCACTCATGTATTAATAAAGTAGAGGTAGTGCAATAAATCTCACTCTTCAAGTTCCTTATTACCATCCAGTTGGGCCCGATGAGCCAGTCCACGTGTCCAGGCGAAAATACTAGCCACGGGGTTGGTGCTAGTTGGTTTGCCTTTCTGATGCTCGCGATAGTGTCGGGTCACCGTCCCATGTGCAGCCTCCGCTAACATCGTCTTGCCATCAGGACAGAACAATACGGAAGTCATCAGACCCAGGGATCCGTAGCCTTTATGGTATTAAAATGAACAAATTATACACAGATTACTTCTGATAAAAATGGATATCTTGTTCCTGGATCTATGCGGGTGAACACTCCAATTTAATAATTGCAGATACCCAAGCTTTTATTAAAAAAGAAGCTTCTTATGATTGGAACTGAGGGCATATAACAGGATCATTTTCTGACGTTTGCTTCTCAAGATCCATTCTTCCGCTGTCCTTCATGACGATGGCATATAACGTCGCCCTACAGGATATTTCTTTTGGGTGCCCATTCCAATGCCTGTTAGTTTTTAGTACTCCTCTTCTGTTAGTATTAATGGCAACAACTGATGTTGAACTTTTTCACATCTGAATTCCACTTAATTACATGCCCATAGTGGGGAAGAAGTGTGTTCCAACGTCTATCTTGAGGAGTTTGCCTTAAGCCCCCATATTCGGCTATCTCTTTGTAGACATATTCCCAGAATCAGGCCTATCTGACGAATTAAATGCCTTTGCGCGATTCAGTAGTCATTTTCGACCACATATTAGTGCAATTAACTTATAATTCATCATCCGGCATGAAAATTCTGCTTAAAATGTCGAAATAAATGATCAAGCGATAGTCACATTGACAAATGTCTACTAAATTTCCAGCTATCAAGTAGACTTTGGTGGCACTATAAACCCAGATAGCATACTCGTCGAAAATCATAAAAATTTGTACATATTGGCGGGAGGAAAAGGGTCAATGAAAGATCCACATTCTAAAAGGCAATAAAATCCGGCGGACAGACATTCAGAGTGGTCGTCGTGTGATTATTTCGTCCTCGTGCTGTTTGCTCTAAATCTGAGGCTCGCATTCCCTCAGTACTAGTTTAAAGTGCCTTTCGTTTTAGTGTAAATTGAAGCAAAGTGTCGCCCGGTTCTTATCCGGGGAGGTGAAGACAACTTTGCGTCTATCCAGTCAAAGCACTCCTGTTTAGCTATCTGTTTGCAGATCTATATTCAAGTAGTACCAATCATTTGAAAACCACAATTTCTACCAAATGATGCAAGTTCCGGCCTAGACTCATCAACCGTTGTGGCTTCTGACAAACACTGAGTTGTGGAGCGCTATTCGACAGTAGATTAGCATTGAGGCGGCATTTAACTTGCATAACTGGGGATTAACAGAGATTATTGTCGAGGCAGGAAACAACCAGAAACACTGAATAAGATGGCCTAGGTTCTTTCACTAATCGCTTTGGCGAGGTTAATGCCCAATGATTAACAAAATCAAGTACTCGAAACAATACTACAAATGGTGAATGCTAGTTAACTTGGAAATGGCTTTATATGGAAATAGGCGCGAGAAGTGGTCATTAAAATGGACCATCCAGAAATGCTTGGTAAATAATATCGACTTGTACTCTCTCATGGAGGTTGTGAGCACGAACTTTTCAATAAAGGGCAAATCTGAACGGAATTTGAAACCGAAACTTGAAGTACATAGCTAGAATTGCGATTCGATGCTTATAAACGACAGACAGTGTTTTTCGTCGAATGCTAGTAGTCAAACAGACAAAAGAGAAACAATGGTACAATATGACCTCAAGCAATTTCCATGGAGATTTCGATTTGGTTTTACGCTATTCAGTGTATCAATTATATAAATCGGAGTTCATATAATTTTTATCTCCCGCCACTACGATTCTATTGATTGGTCGCTAGGTGATATTAACTGAGACAAGGCTTTCAATTTGAATGCATAACCTTCCTTAGATTCTAACAATATCGGATGAAGCGCGTTTCTCAAATGCCAATGTGTTATCCACGGGTAGACGAAGCAAATTAGGAAAGGCATATTCATGCAAACTCGCTAATCCGGCAGTCGTCCTATCGGTGACTGGATGACTGAAGCAGTATATCACGTGTTGTCCTTGGGCCACAAATCGGGGGAATGAGCGCTGTCCGCAGCTAGTGATCCGCTTGCGAGAAGAACAAACGCCAAAACCAGTCGAGTTACTTCACAATTTGTTGATTTATTTCATTAAAAACTGGCAGGAATCGGATGCATAATTTCGTGGAAATGTTGAATTTTGCTCGCATTCATTCGAGCTGTTTATCGACGTAGTTTGCTTACATCGCAATCGTAGTGAAACTCGGTGAAGTCAGAGTGATAATATGCACTCCACTCATGAGATGTCTGGTTGACAGTGGCCTTGAGAGAATAGCCCAGGGTAAGATCTTAAATTAGGGCCTTCAAGTTAGTATCAAATTCTTCAAGATAAGGACCCGAAAAACGTTTCGACTCAGTGTACTCTCAAGTTCATATCATGCCAATTTCATGGAAGTCTGCTAAACACAATGTTACGATTCCTTTTTCATTTCTTTTGTTTTCAAAAACCCATTCATAAGTGAAAAGCTTGCATAAACAGGTGTGAAAAACACACTTGCCCAATTATATTAGATTTTAGATCGTTATTGTGGATTACCTTTGAGGAGAAGAGCAGCTCATACTAAGAAACCAGTAAGTCAGTAATCTAGGGGAGAAGGGCCATAAAGTCATCCTTAACCTTCGGTAGCTCGTTATTTTTAACTGATGATCCGGCTAGGATGTAAGGTCTGGCCACCTTAAGTCTTACAAGCGCCAAAGTTTTGAAGACCTACTACGGGAAGAACATTTCGCCACCTATAGCTTGTATGTCCAGAAAAAAATCTAAGTGGTCTTCCTATGTAGACCGGATCTACAACCGCTGCTGGTAGTCATCCAGTTTACTAGATTATCTTTCGGCCTTACTTTTAAAGTTTTGAGTGCACGCAAATGAGCTATCAATCTGAGCACCTTGGATTGTTTCCTCTTTCAAGTCTGCGATTGTCAATATAGTACGATATCTCATGTTTAAAAAACTAGTGACTAACATCCTTTTTTCCTCTCCCACCGAATTATTCCGCCTTAAATAATGCTGTGCTACTTTCACTACCATTTGGCTTGAAGGGGCGAGAAGTTTTACTCATCTAACCCTTAAAGTATGCTTGCGCCTTAGGTCGTATCCGTTAAGCAAAGAGAAATTTGAGAAAAGCCTCATGATGACGCCAATATAAAAAAAAGTAGTTGCTTTTGATTTCGACAGTAAATTTTTGACTTTACTAAGAATGACATACCCTGAGCTACAACATCACTTTGGACATCTCCATCATAGTTTTTGCAGGCCCAAACAAATCCTCCCGAAGATTTCAGAGCTTGCGCAACCATATCGTCGATGAGTCTGTGTTCGTACCAAATATTTTTCTCCTCAAATTTTGTTTTATATTGGCTAGAAATGTAAGACACTAGCAATTGCTTAGCACTTTACTACACTGCCAGATTGCCAAATGCTTGGCCTTGGAACTCACGTCTCATATATCTCGGCGAAAATGTCCTTGAATCGCCCATCGTACTTCTTCAGAATCGTGTTCTTTGTACTCAAATAGAGTGGCCACTGCCTTGAAAGAGCGTAGCTGAAACAACTATGAGCGAAACCTCGGATGCTCTACAATAACAAGAGCAGAATAACTTATCGTTTACGGTTTCAACGACGGTTGAATTAGTGCCTGGAATGCTTCCACAATTTTAAAAATGAAAAACTCGAAATTTGAGCTTCTAGTTGCGAAAATTATTTTAAGAGAACAAAGAAAAACTGAGTTATGAGCCACTTTTTGAAAGTCGGCGAACTCTTCTGACGGGAAACACAAACACCCGCTACGCTAGGGACAAAAACTGAAAAAGTAAAATTAATTCGAAGCCACAGACTTTCACGGCATGTAGGAACTGAAAAATCCTGGAACTAACTATATTTTGTCAACTCTCTTTGTTATAGGGAGGGAAATTAATAGGCACCAGAAGAAAGATTACTCAGTATCACCCAATCCTGACCGAGTTCCAACTAACATAATGAGCAAGAAATGTTTCTTCAAAGAAAGAAAACAGGAGGGAGGAAGATGTCCAGAAAATAATCTTTAATTTTTTTTCATATTTCACCTCCCCCCTATCTATGTTTATAAACACTCGGATTAGTTCTCAGAACAAATGATGTCATTGATAAATGATAAATAGTAAATTATGCCATTACATATTAAGAAATACGTTGATGACGAGAATATATGCTCATTTAATTAATATGCAAAGAAACTTACCGCAATATATTTACTCATGTGTGCCTATATAAATACATGCTATTTCTATAGTTGGTTTACTTGAATGCATGTTCAATATCTGAAGCTTCGAATGATGATCGAAACACTTTAATAAACACATGGATTAACAATGTTTGCTTCTGAAGAACGAAAGAAGATGCAAAGATTATATGTTAAATTTAGATTAAATAAAGTTACTTACTTCATCGGTATTAAACATGGCCAAACCAATGCCTCCACCGTTTTTAAATGTATGCACTTCAAGATTGGTTTGTCCTCCGCTATTAGAAGTAAACTGCAGCTCTAACTTGCCTTCTTCAGAAATCACTAATTCGGATGCTCGATACTAACAATATAAAGCAAGTCAACCTTTGCAAAATAAAATGTTAATAAATAGTCGGGACCATTATCAAACTAAATCTAAATACCTGATCACCGAAAGCATGGCGACCAATAATGATTGCTTGCTTCCAGCCTGGTACAAGTCTTGGTATATTTGAGCAAATAATAGGCTCTCGAAATATTGTTCCGCCGAGAATGTTACGAATAGTTCCGTTTGGTGATTTCCACATTTTCTTCAGTTTAAATTCTTTAACACGGGCCTCATCTGGAGTAATGGTTGCGCATTTGATACCGACGTTGAATTTTTGTACTGCGAGAGCGGAATCGATTGTGACCTGATCGTTGGTTTTGTCACGATTCTCCAAGCTCAAATCAAAGTATTTGCAATCGAGGTCCAAATAAGGAAATATGAGCTAACTTATGTTGCAGTAATTGGTAATCATTACCTTGTCTTTTATCTTTGCCCAAATGATACGCGTCATCTCATCGCCATCCAACTCCACAACTGGATTCGCTACTTTTATGCAATTAAAAGCCCGATGTTGTGCTAAAAGTAAATATTAACAAATGCAAGTACACAAATTTAGAGCTTTTGAGGCTGGTTTCAGGATATTGTACGCCCGCAGCATCTTATACGACGACCCCTACTAGTCAAAGTGCCGCTTGGTCGGCGTCACTCATAAATTCATTAATGCAAACAATTTGATCCTATTGAAGAGCACAAAAAAGAGCACAATTGTGTCCGTCGTGTATCACCCCTGCCTTATTTTCAATTCACATTCATTTGAAATTCGACAAAAATTCTGGCCCATTGATAGTGTAATCTAATTTTCACCTTAAGTTATAATTTTTACTTTTATAGTGGATCATGAACGCACCTGCCACTTATACTATCTACCTCTTTCATATATTGGAAATACTAAACAAATGTACAAATATAAAATACATATATTTCATTTTATCGTTTGGGCGAGTCTGCTATTAATGTTTACCAAGCAAAACAACAAATATATGTTCTTGTTGAAGCAAGCGCCTGGTCGAAAATCGATCAGCAGTGTTCAGAGAATATGTACAGAAAAAATATACTGAAAGAATCTCTGGACTTCAATATTTAGCACAATTAAAGATTGCGGATTCCGCACTTTTTAGTCAAATAATAATAAATTAAAATGGGGAAAAATCGTATCGTGTTTGCCGAATCTGAGGAAATGATGATTTAAGTCAGACTTATTTTCAGCGAGAACTTAGATCGCATGCATTCAGGAAGCCGAAACACATATTATGGAAAGCAGAGAACTGAATTGCCTTTAGATAACTTGCCGAAACTAAATCAGTTAAAGGGTCGCCTGCCTTTGATTGGTATTCGCCTGAGACAAGGCAAGAGCATGTGTATATGCGTTTTTGGGTACTGTATGACAAGTCTGCTACTAAATCTCATGATATGTACACACCCAGTTTATAAATACACCCCGTTCACCCTCACAAACAATGTATCTACTAAGCCTTCTGCTTAAGCTACCTCTTAATCTCTGTTGACACTGGACTGAACATTCTCTGCACTTTTCATTTTATTCTTTAAGGAGTATGAATTGGGGCTCTATCATATCAAACCATGTTCTGGCATTAATACACTCTCTTAAAGCTGAAAATCATTTAAAAGTGGAGGTTTTGGACAATAACTCATATATTTTTTCTTTGTCATTGGATTGAACTTAATCACAGAAACCCAATCCTTGTGGACCTGTCGTGAAAAGTTCAGTCATTCTTAAAGGCCTGGGAACTGACGGATAATGAGAACTCCTAGCTAATCAACATAGCAATTCAACAAGTTTGATCAACCCTGGGACCCATTTCCAAGAAGTGGTAGATTCGTAGGTCCTTTTTTTTTAAGAAAACCTTGGATTCATGAACTGTCGAAACGTTTGATTGAATATGAAGCTGAGAAAAGTGTATGTTTTTGGGTTGACACTGGGTTTAGCGGGGCTTCTGATCTGGTGGCTGACTCTTCCCTGAAGTTGCCCTTTTTACCTTTTGTCATAGTATCCTTCTACCTCCATTTTTTATCTTTTAATATTTAGTGAGGGAGAGCTAATCCTCCTTCCTTTGCTACTAGCAACCCTACACCATTCCTCATTATGGTGATATCAACTCTGATTACATATTAGGAAGTGCCTAGCCAGCCATTGTTGTAGAGGCTGTTCGACGAATATCATATTTGAGAATTTTAAGGGAAAGCGGATTGATAAAATAAACATCAGAAAATAATGCAAACAAAGCTTTATCTGAATTTTTAAGGAGTGCTGCGAATCTTACGGAAAGGTGGAACCGGATAGGATAGCATAATCGAATCTTATACGTCCAGTGGCTGATTAGTCCTATTCGGTTTCTAGGTCAGATATTCTTCCTTCTTTCCGTAAGATTCACAGCACCCCTTAAAGGGGCGGCCAGATAGGACTAATCACCCACTGGACGTATAAGATTAGATTGTGCCGCAGAAGTATAACTACATACAGACTGGCAAACGAGGCACAACAAAAATATCTGAATTCATTGTCTCAAACTGGGCATGTAGCAATGAATAGAATCTCAGCTAGATTGTTGAAAAGGCTTCTGGAAGAGGTATGAATATCGTCTGCCTTAAAAATGTCGCGGACGGACGAGGCATCACTACGAATTTGAACTGCCATGCTAGAGGAGGGACCAGAGAACCGAAGACGTCGATAAACACCTTTATTGCGTTCTGTGCTAATTTTTGTGTGCCACTTATTGTAAAGCTACTTGGGGCTTGCCTTAATGGGTGGGGAGTAAATAAATAAATAAATAAAATCTGACCGAGAAGAGTTGGAAACGAGCTTTCGCGAAAATTGCTCCAACTTCTAGTTAACAGAAGCAGTTCATGAGGGCTATGAGAGGCTGCTAAGTCGTTACCGTTGCACATAAAAATTTACATGTGTGGCATTTAACAGTTAACATTCGGTTATCGAAGGATCATTATTATTTATAACAGCACAACCGGTCATGTTATTTTTACCAGTAAAATGAAGGAAACGTCATACTTTCAAGTGTGATATGGACAAAAAAGCGTTTACGAATGCAACTAGTGGGAATATTTTAGTTAGATTCTTTTACGATGATCAAACATATTCGACTGAGCCTAATGCCCCAAACAAATTCAGTAAATCCAAGTTAAAGATTAATTGTGTATTAAATAGCCACAAAAAAATCTTGAAACCGACTCACTATATGCAGCTGCAACTAAGTTCTCAAGGAAAAATAAGAAAAGCAAAAAGTGCAAGATCAAGAACGGTTGATGATAAAGACGATTTGACGAGTTTCAATCTTTTGCCTGGCGTCACCTTTAACAATTGCAGGGCTTAACCCCCATTGCCTTGACGCATTTCTCTTCGGCCAGTTGCTTAGGCAAACTTAATGCGCTGTTGTAATATGTTCTGCGATCTGAGCTTGTGCGACCCATTTTTTCTCCATCTTGCTCTGGCCTTCATTAGTCCTTGTATGAAGTTTTTTTCCACACCGCTATTTTATTGTGCTTTTGTTACCTAGGTCCCCGAACTTCATCAGAACCTTAAGATCTTTTTCTCAAAAAAAATATACTGCGAAATGCTGGCTGCATGCATCCATGTACTCTTTTCTATTCCAGTACTTTTCTCCGTTAGCTTATTATGCCTGGATGAAAGCACACAGCCGAAATTACTTTTTTAAGTGAATTGCAATTAAGTGCTAATACTCACATGATTAAGGCCTAACCGGAAAATAAATCTGCATTTTAAAATGTTTATCGTAGTGAGGTTCTTAAGGTCATTTATAACGCACAAGAGGCTCATTCGTAGATGCTGTAAAAAAAATTTGTTAAAATATTATACCAACTAAATCCATTCCTTGATGTGGCCTTTACTAAATCTGGAACGATCTTTTAATGTACCAGCAATATTTTATCAAAACCCTTGGAAAATATAGAGAAACTTCAAAATTTTAGCACTTTTTATAGACTGTTTCGTATTTTGCTGGCCCCGAACCGGAGCTTATTTGTCAAATCAACTTTTAGGATGCACCAATCCAAGTAAAGAAGGATGTATATGCAAGTGAAATCGCACCCTCTACGGTAGGTATTAAAAATAAAATACATTTTATTTGATATAAGGGAACTAATAATTTTCCTAACTTCTAACGTCTGCCTCCAACTCGCATTGACTTATAGCTACGATGAACACATATTTGTGTTTATCATTTATTTGGGTTTTTAATATAATGATAATAGATATTAGTTTTTGAAAAACTAGAGAACAATCAGAACAAGAACTATGAAAACAACATTGGCGATAAGGGTATCCTCACAAGCCATGTATACATGTTTGAAATAGGTCGCCATTGATTACGGCCATAGCTTTCCTAGCTAATTGTTACGTTAGAGTCACGACGATTGGAGAGAGAAATGAACCCGCCCCCATATTTATTTTTCCTCCGCCTGCCCAAGTTAGTTATTCCACAGGCTGCTTTCTCACAAAGATAGAGCTTGAATCTTGAGAAGTACTGAAAATCAAGCGTTAGCATATCTACAGTTGTTATGGTCTGCACAGCGAGACTGAATAAGCTAGTCTGACTTCACGTGTAACAATAACACCAGCATTTCTATCAAAGTAGCTACTCTTGAGGGCCAGAAACCTATTTCAATCTCTTTACTCATTGAGAATATATCCTTAGGTAATCAGCAAATAAAGTGATCATATCATCAAAACGCTAAAATGTGCCTCCTGAATTCTTAAACACAATCCCGGCACATAAAAAGTCAAAAAGTCAAGAATCTGAACGCTTTATATTAGCTTTTTAGTTGAATTAATCGTGAAAACGACCTTGACGATCACTAAATCAAACCCAATTAATGGCGCAAAAGTTGCCCAAAACGATTTTAGATAATTTAACTGATTGCATTTGTCAGGGACGGCAACTATTTATATGTTATTTTAAACAGCGAATGAAAATCTATTTAGAAAATAAAATTTACGAGATTGAAATAATATCCTGGATGCTAATTTCCTTTTCAGATAATCCAAGCTATTGCAAATTAAAGCTTAAGTTGAATCTTGCAAGGTTTTCGATATTCACTTGTTTTCCACTTGGCTTCTTTGAATATTTTTTACTCGGCAGGCTCTACTCAATATAGACATATGAATGGAAACCGATTACCTTGTGGGCCTCTTAATAATGCGCAAGATACCATGTGGTCTAACTAGAAGAATAAACCCAAGTACGGAGTAAGTGATGTGGAAATATAATTCATTAATTTGATGTTGAGAGAGCCTTAAGTAGCGCCTAACAGTCAAGTACGTTTTCACAATTCAAAGCACCAAGAAGAGTAAGAGCGCTGAAGACGCGTATCCGAATATCTGAGGTTTTGTGCCGAATAAATTAATTACTTAAATAGTGTCAAAATTTGCATTCGAGAGCCTTTAATTGAATTTGTTGGCTGTGACTAAGCCAATGGGAGGGAGGGCGGTGCGCAGTCGAAAAGTACATAAAGAGAGCAGCATTACATGCATATAATGCGAGAGCGTAGGAATGTTTGCCTAATTGTCTCTGGACGTTGAACTGGCAGCAGTAGTTTCTCACCATATATCAATTGCCGATTAGCGAGTTTAGTACTCTTCGCTCTTCAAGTTTAATTTTAAAAAAATGATCAGAGACGCGCCTAGCACGGATGGCGGCTGTTGAATGATTTAGCGACAATTCATTCTCCACTCTCTGGACAGAGCTAGGAAATACTGAAGAAAGTAAATAAGTACCAATTTATGTACTAATTCATGAACACTAAGCCATTTTCGATGAATCTCTTAGTGACAGAACTTAAACGGGAATTTAAAAAAAGTTATTATGAGAAACGTCTTAAATGCTTATTTCTCGAAATTTTCAAAGAAGGTGGAATCAAACCTACTCTTAACCTCTTCGTGGTGATCACCGGTAACCCCAGGGGCAACTCTGGGGGCTAATGAGAGGGGTGGCCGGATTGGACTAATCACACATCGGACGTATAAAATTATATGACAGCAGAAGTACAACTTCGTACAGCCTGGTAAACGAGACACAATATAAATATCTGAAATCATTGTCTCAAACTGGACTGTGAAAAGTGCGTGCATGGAGCAATGAATGGAATCTCCGCCAAAAAGTTGAAAAGATTGTCTGCCTCAACAATGTCGTGGACGAACGAGGTGCCACTACGAAGTTGAACTGCAAATTGTACTTCTGTTGTACTCCCAATAAGTCCTTTGGACTTGCCCTAATGGATGAGGAGTAAATAAATAAAAATCGGTGCAGAGACTGCAATTTGCCGGGACGAATTCATTAAACCTATCGAAATGCACTCCAATTTTTCTCAAAAGTAACGGTTTATCCGTTTCATCCGATTCTGTTAGGGAAGTACCGATTATTTTGTCTTTGAATTTGTACTTGAGCGAAGCACTGGTGAGACGAATATGCGGTCCCAAGGTTCCTAAAGCAGAAAGGTGGAGTTATTTACCACCATTCTGTGAAGGTACATTCCGCATAGTGGCTGACATTATCCATCGTAAAACAAAATATTGCAATGACCTTCTAAAGTGTTGGCAATAATGCAGATCTCCTGGGAGCATATGGAAGGGCAAAAGTGAATAAAGTTTGAGGGCTACTACAGCCCATTAGAAACACTGGTTCTTGTTCAGTAAGCTCTACCAATCCACAGCAGCTAGGTTGCTCCTTTCACAACAGTTTTCTCACGATCAGCCTGAAATTTTCGCTGAGCTTTATTCTCGAACTAATCTCTGTTTACCTCATTTTCGAAAAATGTCCCCCTTGGTGCACTCACCATGTGTAGCTTAGTCTCTAGGTCGGATTTCCTCCTCCCTATTTGTTTCTTTGTCTGACTAAAGACGATGTTGATATAAGTGGCTCAGCCGATCGCGGTCCCAGTGAGCACTTTATCTGCTACATCTAAGTTCTTAATCCACGGCACCCGAAGTTGTCATAGAGCAGTATGTGATAAGTTGTACTGTGTTTCACTTATTACAGGAGATCAGAGAAATTACTATATACATGAAGCGGCTTAGCTTAAGCTGACTTCACACTTATTTCAGTAATGAATGAGGCCTACCTCAAACGAAGCGAATCCGAGACACGTCGTGGTTAAGACGGTATTTGTTGACATTCAAACTAGATGCTAGTACAAAATGAAGCGTAACTATTTAGGTGAAAAAAATCAGAATTACTAAGGAAATAACAATTATTGTGGTGGATAATTTTGTTTAAATAATTTTTTTCTAGGGCATAAATACAATTTTGATTTGGCAAACTTTAAGGCTTTAACAATGACATCAACAGTGTTCAAACCCGCCTAACAACGGGTAATCAAACATTTTCAATTAAATTATCGGACTTACCATTGACTCATTCACTACACTGGTACTACTTAAACTTTCTCATATCAAACAATCAATGCTTGCCAAATCGATCGATTGGTGCATTCACTCCTTAATCGATTTACTATTTCGGGTTAATAAATGAGTTAATTTAATAGCTGCTTCTGTTATTGTGCTTTAACGCATGCAATACATTAAAGGGTTGGCGTGAAAGATGGCCAGTGGCTAATAGAGAGGATTTGAAATACTTACCTGCTCTCTTCTGGCCGAGCAGTGTGGAGAGCAAATAGGTTCGAAAAATCAAGAAATCCTCAAAAATGCAATGCTGGGCTTGGTTGCGGATTAGAAAAAAGGGACAATGGAACAATGAATTGGATACCCACCTGAATGTGTGCAGGAGCCAGAAATGAGATTGTAGTCCGAAGATGAAGTTTAGGCGGAAACTGCCGGTGGATCATTGCGGAAGTCAGTACTGCTAAGCGAACCTCCTTGATGAACGCTTCCTATTTTTAATCCGTCCGATTTGAACGTCTGCGTACCATTGCATTTGCTTATCCCTATTGCAACAAATCACTTCTCTGTTCTTGTAAGAAAGGTCAATTTGATATAATCATATATTGAAACTCGTAATATTCACCTTCACATACCAATCACATCGAAAATACTCCTTGAGAATCTAATTATCAAAGTACAATTAAAACCGCGCTTATTTTAGCTTACAGCCGACCAATAGACCGAGCAAGGAAAGTCACATATAACCTGCCGGAAAAAATGTGGCTGAAGAGGCCCCTGCTTCTAGGCCCTGCCGAAAGGATTATCAAGCTGATCTCTCCTTCCATTTTTCTCAGTTAGGCTTCATAGAATACTAGATTTGTTGCCTGTCTGGTAAATTTATCCCAATTTCATAATTTTTTCTCAATTTAACTAAGAAACGAACGTCATCACTACCAAACGGAGCCTTTATCGTTGACTAGAAGATTTCAGGCAACCGTGATAGTATTCCTTGAACACATTCGTTTAAAACAGCTCGGGTGACGATTTCGAGAAATACGGCTAAGAGATCGTGGATTCACTGAAGGTTTTATTACAGGTTCGTCTACTTTACCTATTTAACTATATTATAACGAGCTTGTGAAGACAAAGGCAATATCAGGAAACAACGCATGCCCTCTTCATTTTCACCAAGCTTTACTTTTCCCACCTAGTAAAATCGTAAACAATGACTCTTTCTGTGTTTTGCAGTCAAGATGAGAAAATTTGCACATAGTTTGAGACTAATATTATTTAATTGATAGATGCATATGAGCAAGTGTAAAGTGATGTAAATGATGAGATGCAAGTAATGAGGACCGCGAATCGGAAAATGCTGCACTAAAGATTAAAGAAGGTTCTTAATCGTTAAAAACATATTTTTATGAAAAGAGCCTAAAATTTGGTCGCTCTGATAAGCTGATTAGAGGGATCATATAAGCTTATTTATGGAGCTTAAGGAGATCATAAAAATCCGAGAAATAGTTTCTCCCCGTGCTCAGGGAAAACCTACTTGAAGTAAAAGGAGAATAAAGGTCTTGAAAGAGGTGACGCCAAATATGAATAGGTATTAAGGCGATGGAATCGTGAAGCTCGCTCAAGTAAGTAGGCCTGGTAGAGATAAATATTTGCATGAAGGAAAATTAGTGCTAAGATTCATCCTGTGAAACATTTTCCTTGACTCAGAATTTTTTATATTTGTAGGAAAAAACAATAAGTGCAATAAAACTTTCGTTTCAGCTGAACTTAGATGTTATAAATGAGGTTTTCAGAACACACCAAGAGGAATGATAATAGTCTGAAGAAGGAAACAATATATGAGCTCATAACTTTTCTGACGACATCAAACCGCTAAACCTTAACTAAAGAGAAAGAAGTGTTGTTCATCTCCGCACAAACTGGTGAGCTCCATTACAAAACATCCAATAGCCCATGTCAACGTTCTGTATCAGACAGGGCTGAACTGATTTAAATAAGTTCATAGATAGTGAGGGAGGACATCTCTGGGTAAAAATATAGCGAGGAATGCTGCTCACTAGGCATTCATATATCTGCTTAGACCCTAACTGAGCGAAACTTGTTGGTAAGATTGGGGAAATGATCAACTTAAGCATGGTCACCAACGAATAAAATCGTCCACAGGTCAGTCGGAAATTCGATTCAGGATCCACACAGGCTGGAACTGGCTAAAACGGTACCTTCAAGGTCCTTCCGTATTTCTGCAATCAGAAACAATAGGGCCTCTATTGAACATTTCGAGTATCACTTGCTGCCTCCTTCGAATAACGCCGCAGCACATTGACTTCTCCAATGCTTGCTTCGACGACAACCCATATTCAATCGAAGCATAATCTGCGAAGAGGAGCACCCATTCTCCTCTCATTGTGACTGGGCATTTAGAGACCAAGTTAATATTACTCAACAAATATTTGAGGAGACTCAGAATTCTGCTTGCTAAGTTAAATTTAAAATTGTTCTTCCATTCAACAACCAGAAACTAATTAAAATCCATATCGGCAATTCAAGATCCAGACTGCGGCAAATTTTCAACTGGGAGTCAAGAACTGCGAATCAAGAGAAAAGGTTGACCAAGTCAGGGGGTTATATGCCGATAGATGTAAATTAAAGTGATAGACTTCACCATTCTGGACAGTTAAGATGACGGTCAGCAAGCTCTTGTGCAGTTTCCAAGACTGCCCACATTTTACTAATAATAACAAAAGCATTTGCCTGAACATCCACACCTATAGCTTTGAACTTTATAGTGTCTTCGAGGCTTGTGGATCTTATTGGCCGAGTCTTTATCGCTCCCAGCTGATAACTTGCAGTTACCATCCCTGGATCATTTCAGCCAATATGTTATATTTCAAATGAATCATTCCACTCTGGAACTATCCTCCATGTTAAAGCTAAATAAACTTGCCATAGAAATGCCAAAGAATGATTATTACAAAATTCCTAAGGACCGGCGCTCCGAAGTCTTAGTTCTAATCATGTATTTTGACCAAATCATCCCTTAAATGTATGCGGACAAATTTGTGGCTCTTACCAGATCCCAAGGACTTTAACCACTTTCTCTGTTTCCACTGTCATCCATCACAAATTTTGTTCACATCTTGTTTAAAAGCTTTTTTTACTAATCTTCTTTAATCCTCTTCATGCCGCTCACATGGAAATTGTAAACTTTTTCACTATATTCAATTAATTACAGCCCTGTAGCCTCTTGATCTCATTTGATATAGCATTAAGTTTACTATGAATTTCTCTCCGGAAACAAAAAAATTAATCTGCTAGATTCCTAAAAAAGTGGATCATTAGTTTGGGAATGCAATACGTCTGCCAGGCGTTCGGCTGTGACTCGTTACTCAATGGGAGAGAGCTTTGCGTTTTCTCATCACATAGGGAAGCAGATGAGATTTAGAGAAATTAATCACGCAAATACGGGATACCCGATTTTGTGTGCTTTTCAGACAGTTCTTGATTGAAAATCTTTAACTTTGGGTCTTTTGGAATTACCTAAACTCTTCTGAACGCATGCTTACCAACCGTTAGACAAGTGACGGTCCCCTAGTCAAGTGGTCAACAGACGCGTCCCACTAGGCGCTACTAAATTGTACATCTCTGGCCTTTCATGAGTACCCCAATTCATTAGGTCTCTGCTTTCGAAATGCGCCAGCGCACTCACAGCGCTACGCTATTTAAAACCTTAGTCTAAAAATGGGTCTCTGATACAATCACCGGTAAATGTTTTTATTTGTCAACTTGTGTAAAGCAGCAATGGCGTCGCTGAAGCCAAACGATGTATGCATGAGTGCTGGACAGTCAATAGGTAAATCGGGAATTTCGCAGCTCATGTCTGTTTACTTTCGCATATCGATAGCTATACCCTCTTACTTTTGAATTTAATTCTAATTATCTTCGGTGCATTAAGCGGTAAAGCTATGATCTGGGGTTCTGAAAAGGAAGGCTATAGTTCATCGGGACAGCAGTGGTTCATTGTCCAACCCAGCAGTTTTGTGATGCATACATGTACATAAAATCTGCTTCCTCACTCCTCCAGTGACACCTCGATATTGAGATCTATCTGAAAGCTATATATCCCTGGCTAACATTTTTAGGCTTTGACTGAAACGTGTTACATGAACTCTCTACCGCTTTTTTCATGTATCGACTCTTTCTCGAAAGGGCAACTGAAATCGTGACATAGATTGATAGACGAACTGCCGAAGTTATTAAAAGAAACACTGAAAATAAGAATTTCTGGTGATCATTAAATGAAATCACATTATCATTCGTCAGTGAATGGACTGATTATCTATAAGAGTATAGTTTTTACACCAGTCTGAATAAATAGCCGCAGGGTATGTTGAAGAATTGTTGATGATGAAGAGGCCTCAAGTAACGCTTAGGACTGAGAGCCGAGAGCCTCTAGTTCGAATATAAATGATACTGTGGAGTCGTCAGTCTTTATACTGCGTTGCGGAATTGGCTTCTACTCTTTCCGGTCGGAGCAACAGCAACCGAATTTCGACCTAAACGCAGGTAACATCAAGCGGAATTTTCACGAAATTAGACCATCAACTTGAAGGAGTTAGGGAGCCAGGTTTTGAGTGGTGAAATGCGCGTTGGCCTGACATCGATGAAAACGCGTTGTTTGATGCTAAAGGTCAGGAGATGAAACTTCCAAAGAGTCACTAAATAGACAAAGCGAAGGCTAATATGAAAGCGACGAAATTATCTGCAATGAGTTGCTGGAAATCACCTGAGGTCACTCCATATTTTCGCAAACACTAATTCCAAAACAGCCCTAAGGACCGACCTATTTCATTATTAAAATATTCGAGTACTTGAACACAAACCTTTAGTCTTTTGTGGCCAGCTAGGCGTATTTCGCCATCGATATTAACAATGGACGAAAGTATATATTGTCGAATGTTACTATCTACATCTTTGAGACTGCGTCTCCGAAAATGGATCATATCATATGATTGTCTTTTTATTGTCCCATCAACTTGTTATTCGCGTTCATGAGCCTTGTAGACCGTTTGCCTAAAACCACCGAAATCGAAGGCTAATACTAGTAGATTTTCGTTGGCAGATATCCAAATAGGATTAGGAAATCTGGACAGGATCAAAAAATCGCAAATCAACGAAGGAAGCTGGATGAATGATGTCATTTAACCTGCCTTAGCTGTCAGTCAAATTTTCCTACAACAGTTACATCTCTAAATTACCCTAATGCTAAGATCGCCTGCTTATTTGAAAGAGTTGAAATTCTCTCGCATTAAAGCACCCTACTCTGAGTTAGTGGGTATTGCTGATTTCTAGCCCTCATATTGACTACTTCAGAGTTCGCTTTTGGTTCGCATTTGATTTGGTTTACAGAACATCGCCTAGTTAAAGTTTTAAGTGCAGAAATGGCAGATCAGAATGAGGTCGCGTTTTTAGAAGGTCCCATTGAAAAGTCTCCTTAAAGTGAATTCGCAATTGATTTCAGCTGACCATTAAAATTTAATAATGACCCTAAAAACCATGAATACAAACAACAAATCGTTGTATGTACCAATAGTTGGAAAATGTTGACTGGCATAAAAGCAGCTATTCATAAGAGAAGCCACTGACGATTTATGCTAGCTGAACTATCTTCTCGCTCATAATTTATTAGCTGCACACAGAGTTCTGTATCCATCTCATTTCCTGATGACTCTTACTTCATTTCAATTTAACCAAATATTATTTGAGAAAAGGGAAAATATGTCTAATAGGAAGGCCTTAAGTCCGCGTAAGCTTTATGCACAGAAGCACATAAACGTACGCGCCATTTCATGCACCTTCAAGGGTGCTAATCGATCCATTATTTGTTATCCTCGAGCTGATTGGTTTGTTTTGTTAATCAATTTATCAGCTTTTTGGTTCTACAACCATCATCTGTTCAAAACCTTTTGTTTTCACGCGAAGCGGAACGGACAAACGTGAGAAACAAAATTCAAAAGCTAATGCGCTGGTTATACTTAATTTCGTTTGTAAAAGGAAAAAAATGTTCAGCAGGATAGTTCGTAATTTTATTTAGTAACACATCATATGCCAGGATTCTTGTAACCTTCGAGAACTTTCTGAACCGCAAGCCGCAGGACTCTGAATTTCGTCAGCCTTCATCGACTCAGAATGTAAATATATCTGAACTCGAGATCATTTAGATAGCTCTCTTGGAGATCATCGCACTTTACAATCAAGTACATCCTCTCACGGTTAATTAATTAACATTATAATATGCTTATTGGAAGACATTCTGAGCATTTTTGCAATGTTGCTCTGACAAAAAAAGTCCCTGCACATTATCGAAAACATTGTGATTCATTATTTATCAAAGTTAACTGTGATCAAGGAAACCAAAATAGGCAAAAAAATTGGGTCGTCGCGTGACTGCGTACAGCCGTTCGCAGCACACGGAATTAATATGCTAATCGTATCGAGCACACTTATTCAATATTTTCTGCATTATTTATTAGTCACATTTCCGATTCACATGCTCACGCATATTACTCACTGTGAGAATAATAAGGTCAGGATTGAGACTGACTGAACCCCAATCTAATGTCAGTAAGCAATTTGTCTTACCATAATTGCCTTTCTTGAAGTGACAGAAATCCACTCGAGAACATTTTGTTTTACTCACCTCTAGTACTAACCTCCCGCCATCAACTAAACTAAGTTCTTGATTTCAGATAGCGACCAGGTGAAATCAGAACGGTATATTTATAAACTGCGCGCAAGAACACATGCATCAACGCACCAATAAATGCGGTCTCGGAAGAGAGAATGCGCTGATTGATGCACGCACGCACCCACCGTCAGTAGTGGGTGCCAGTAAGCATGCACCATTTATTAACGGTGCTCCCTGCCTGCTTCATCAACCAAATCAATAGCCCTAGTTCGTAACTTGGTCGGATGAAAGTCACTCACAGTGCGGGATCTCATTAAGGAAATATTCAAAAAGCGAATGGAACAAGAATCAGGCTGTCATTCCGCTTGCAATTACATTTGAGAGAACAATTATCTCAAAGTTGCATACCCTTGCGTCACTCTCTCTGCGCACCGGCACACTAACGCACATATATGCATGCACATGAACACTCTCCCCAGTTTTGGAAGTTTCACACTCTTTTGAGTTTTACACATCCAATGGCATATGAACCAGTGTTAGCACCAACTGTGATGACAGGTGATTCAACTCTGAATATAATAGGAGAGAGTGGCTTCAAGCATTATCTCAGAACCATATCGAAATCTCTGTCATCTAGCACCACGCCTGAAACACCGAAAAGTATAAGTGCCACTTTTGTTATTCCACAGTCAGAAGTTTCGAGTGCGAAAACCTTCTCCACAAACAGATTTGAATTGAAGGAGTCTGGCAGGCGTTCCACGCCCCCGATAGTTCAAGCCAGTCCTGGAATTATGGCTTCTGCTGTTCTAGCAACCGCTAGTGAGACAGATAATGTTTTTCCTCAGAGCGAGCTTTCTTCATCCGCACTTTCTTCATCTTTTGAATCTCCCCACTTTTCCTCCTCTAATAATATCGAAGGAGAGGGAGTTCAGGAAACCGTTCAAGGCCCTCTGGAGAATTCTGCTCTGAACCAGGCGAAATCGCAGTTGAATTCACAAACACATGGTGGTCAAACCATTGGCAATATTTTAAAGAACCTCTTTCGTAGAAGAGGAAATTCAACTGTCCGAATTGCTGAAACCCTCGCGTAAGTGCTCGTTATTCTATCCTTTTTTGTAAAGGCTTTTTGATAAGAGCGGCCTAATTGCCCATCCCGGTCCGCATTTTATAACTCAATTCGTGACTTAGCGCATAATTTTAGTTCTTTTTTGCTTTAATTATTGGTGAGTCATGCATTCAGGAAGCATAGCCTGCCTAAACACAAAAAATGGCTCGATTAGCTGGCAAATAGACGGAATGGATTTTTACGTAATTTTGAACGTGTGCGTGAGACAAGTCTAGTCTTTTGCAGTTCCGAAAATTGAAAATAATGGCACAAGCTAATGGATTCCAAACCTAGGGAAGGGTTTGTTCACTCGTGTACTTTTGTTTTCTCCCTGAAAGTAGTTGGTTATTAAAGCTGAAAAATTGATTTATTGTTCACTTAAAGAGACAGATTCTCCTCCGCAGTTACATCGATTTTTCCATTTCGACTAGTCATTTAGCCAATCAACAACTGACCATTGTAGGAAACTCTTCGCGAAATCCAAGTTACGCGTTGGAATTTTTTATTGCTTCTTATTTGATATTTGAGTAGGGCTCCTTAATTTGCGTTCTTTTTCCATCACCAACGATATCGACTTTGTCTCTACCACGTTGAATCTCAGATACTCAACCTTCTTAACATAACATGAGTTAACTAGATTGTAATTTGACAGCGCATGCACTTACACATCATCCATTGAAAGGTGATTCAGTTACACCTCTCTCTACCAGTGAACTAGTGTTGCAATTTCTTGTGGATTTCATAGAATCATTGAGAATATAAAGGTCGATTTTGAAATCTTTAAAAAAATATATATCCCTGTGCGGAAGCGACTTTTATTTCTCAAAAACTTTTTGAAGCGTTTACTACATGGGGTGCCACCCAGGGGGGTCGTTGATTTCAAAAACGTCAGTGATTCCACTTTTATAGCACAAGTAGCCGTCGTTTGTGTTTTGCTTGACATATTTCTCCTCCCTTTGGCGAAATGATGAAAACCTATGAGTAAAAAGGTGCATTAAATCGCTTTGCGCGAGTTTGGTTGCTGAAGGGAGAATAAAGAACCAACATTGTGGCGAAACATTCAACACAGTAATAATTTGCGTCTACTCCTAGTCCAACAGTTTCTCCAGCCTTTCGATCTGGTTTCTGTATCCAGTTGTATCTGGTTGTCGCTTACGTTGCAATTTACCATAGAAGGGAACTATCTGACTCTTTTAGGCACAAATGAACCCTATAGCAGTATTATGAAACTGCTTTCATAAAGGGGAGGCACCCGACTCATTAAGTATGTTTAGGAGACTAAGCCCCTAATGTATGATAGATTAGTCGAAAATATCTACCAGGAACTGATCCCGACCCCCTATTTTTAGACACGGCTGTTGGCAGTCTCTTTGGACAATAATTTGACCCGTCTCTTAAAAACCCGAGTGCCTAGATGTGATACATTTTTCCAGATCTGCTCTGGGTATGGGAGTATTGGAGACAAGATTAATTATAAAGCACGAGCATTGTCGCTGACACTCCGTTACTGTCTCGGATAGAAAACTGGGAAGCTTTTTACCACGCTAATCGCGCCCTGAGTCTAGAGCACAACATTCATCCATTACAATCCTTAAATCCGCTCCATATCTGTCGGGGAATCAATGGCATCCTTAACATACTACTTGAACTATACAAATATATTTGTGCTGAATTTAAAAACATAGGATTGTTGTTGTTTTTTTATCTCCAATTGACCTCCTTCATGCATTGAAAAGCTCCATTTTCTCAGTCTATTTGTGAAAACAGATAATCACATACGATTATAGTTTTGCGTGTAATTTTAAGTCTCGTAGTTACAAAAGCGAAAAAAAATAATTTCTGCAGAAATACAGATCAATCAACAAAAGAAACTAATTGTCCCTCAACTGTGACATTAAAAAGCACTCAAAGCCACACTGTTTAGCTTTCACGAAATTCAGTTTAAAAAAAATTGATTCGGTCCTGGGCTTAACCCAAATTAGGGTCACATCTTAGGTTATCACAAAGACTTGTTAGAGCTTAATTAAGTATCCAACTGATCATACGCCGCGATAGATACAAACGACGGTTATATGGAGTCATTGTGTTGAGCCACTATCGACTGGAAAATATGTGACTAATTCAATGTTAATCAAACAGTGATGCCTGCTATCAAAAATTCAGTCAAATTTGTTTTCGATTTTGAAGAAAAGGCTGATGGAAGATTACGGTGTTGAATTATAATTTATAATCTATCGTTATGGCGAATGGACTTAAATCAGCTAACACGGTTTCATGCACTTGGTCCTGCCATTCGTTAACCGCTCAGTTGTTTACTAAATGTGGAAAAGCACATACTTAAACAGATTGGGCTAATTTCACCCTAAGGAGCTCTTAGGTGATAAGCGAAGACATTTTTGAGGAAGGAGACTTTATATCAATTGCAGGTAATTAAATGATGAAGTCAAACCTGAAAGGACGTGATTTTTCGTAATCCGAACTGCTGAAATCTCTTTGCTGTAGAGATAGAATCAGAAGATTCCGGAGAAAAAACAGCAAGGAATGGGCCATTTCGTAGGCCAAGTTAACGCTTGTTAGGGGAGTTACAAAACCTTCGGTTGTTTAAAAAAAATGCCTAAAATAATACTGCCCATTCTGTCGATAGGAGAACAGAAGTTGATTGCCAATTAACAAGGTCAGATAGGAATATCGGTCTAAAATAAAAAGAAGTCGAATTGTTTCATTGAAGTTTTATGTACTTTTACCTCCTTCAAATTGCTCTTTGAATGCCACAAAACTTGCCATTATCGAATTGAGTATTGCATCGCATACTAAATTCAGCCTCGCCGTGGAGTGGGGCAAGTCCGTTAAAGTCCTCCCATAAGCATGTGGCTAGATGTTATATTTGAATGAGTGATGATGATAATGATGCTATTGATAACCAGTAGTATATTTTTCGATATTTTAGACCCCAAAGCAAACCCGTTCGACGCCCATTTTTCCATTCTGTGAGTTTGTCTTTTCAATGTAACGATAAGTTTTCTTAGTAATCGAATTCTACGATAAATATTTACAATATTTGACCCAATGCTCACAATAGTTATGCCGCTCTAGGTGTGACCGGAATTCCTAGCAATTTTTGTAACCCTCTTAATCGGAGTACCTAGATTATCCTACTGCGATAGCAATCCATTATTATCCTTAAGTCAAACAATTGGTCTTAAAATCAAAAGGCGGAGAAGTTGGGCTATTCTTCAAAAATGCTTTGCTACGATCGCTTAAACATGAGTCTAGGCCATGTTTTTTGATAATTTTCAAGGCTATAAAGGATTTTCACATTAGACAATCCTAAGGTCCTTATCATCATACTAGCAAAGTTCCTTCAAACTGGAGATTCTTTTCAGAACGTTTTATTCTTCTGTAATTCCAGGTTTCAATGTCATCAAATTTCCAGGCCCTCCCAGTTCGTCGACAGTTGATCTCTATATTGGCTCCTCTGATCAGTGCTTCACTCTAGATAATGAGTACATTTCTCAGCATCAATTTCCCATGTTAACCCTAGAAGTATGTCATGAATTGAATACTTCCACCCTCCGAAAGTCTGATATGTAGTTATGTACTGTTGGCCAGATTTAGGCCCACTCGCGCGTCGAGATAGTATAAATATACCTCTGTTACCTTTTTCGCTCCCATTTTCAAAGTACCAATTCAGTAAACATCCCCAAAGGCTTGATTGAACTATTTGCGGATGTAGGATTTCATGCCGAGCTGTCATGACCATTATCCTCGCTCACCTCGGCTTCTTCATCGATTGACTTCTACAGGAGTTAAGGTGGCCATAGGTATTAACAAAGCATGTACTCGAATGTGCTCCTAGGCCTCCTGACACACGCAAAGATAATTTTAACAGGTTCCCGATAAGCTAACTAACGTACTGACCCATAGCTTTCAATCACCTTCTACCTCAATAGAATTTACGAAAATACGAAATATTGGACATGCTTGAAGGAAAGTAAGCAATGTGATCAGAAATGCATAAACGAGAGAGGATAATCGTTGATTAAGTCATGGATAATGGCTTATCGAATTTGAGATCCAACAGTGACCATTTCATCTTGATTTCCATTGGGATAACAAAGACCCTTAGATGCTACAAGAAAATAGTATTTGCTATTTATTTCTTATGATTTTGAGTTGTTGTCTCTGTCTATCATACTGTAAAAGCTTTTATTATTAAGAATAAATATGATTAAGCCGTTTTCTTTATTTTCTCCATTATAATGTGGAAACGAAAAGTTTCCAATCACTCAGTAAATAGGGAATTTACTAAATTTTTTTAAATCAGTTACTAATATCTGCGTCGCGACAAAGAATTATGCTTGCATCCCAAGCATTGACACTGAACTTTGAGCCTTAGGAGAAATGGTGCAGAATCATTTGAGCACCTTCAATGAGAAGAAGCGAGATTATTCACAGAGTGCTACTTACAATAATTTTTCATAGTGTTAGTTTCAGTTTTAATCTCCCTTTTATTAGCAAAAAAGTGAAAAATATGCGATGATCGCAGAAAAGACAATGCGTCAGTCTCGTTTAATTCTGTCGGTTGGCCTATTATTGCTAGTACAAAAATGTTCGACTAGTCACTGCGTTGAAGCCTTGTTTGCGCCTTTTTATACCCTGCTCACTCAGTACCTCTCGAGTCTTTTAAGTCATTAGTGAAATCTTTGTAAGCCTTTAAGTAAATGAACAATAGTTTTAAATGTCTGCAAAACTGACATCTGCAACTAGTGAATTCCAAGTCTGCTAGTCACATTCGATTACACTTCCACAGTGACTCCAACCTATAACTATACTCGATTTTATTTCCTTCTAGAGTGGCTCTCTCGCAAAAGATATAGAATCTCCACAAACAACTGGTCATTCACAATCCGGAGTAATCAACTTGCGTTCGATTGAGGTTTCTCCGTACCTTTCAGACGGTAGATTCAGTTACAATTAAATATTCATAAAAACATAAGATTACTTTGCATTGTCATGAGTAACGCGCTTGTCAAACTTATAATCATCAAAAGTCAAATGACTTCATTTTACATTCTTCTTTCGTCCCAAGACAAGGAGGTCCTGACAACTACGCGTCATCTGGTACGAGATAAAGTTGGTGATATCACCCTTTCTATGCATTTTTTAAGTTCTAAACTATGGCGTTCTTTGTTTTAGAGTTCGTCTAGACCTACGCTCCATACAACAAGTCTCCAGTCCGCCTATATTGAATCCTGTCCAAAATCTGCCCCAAAGTATGTGGTCTGTCCAACAATTCGCATGAATATCGGAAAGGTAGAGACAGTTTATCTAGGTAAGTTTCAATGACATATTTTCGAATTCCCTGAAATCCACGCGAAACGCTTAACCCATATTATAGTGATTTTTGAAAACTTTTGACATAAATACCCCCAAACATGACCAGAAGCAAGCATTCAAGCTAATATTTGAAAACATTTAGTCTATCACATGCGCTTCACTACGAGAAATGTTTCTGAATGAATGCAAATAATATGGCAGATTTTCGTTCTTAATTTAATAGCTTCTGCGCCGTACTTCTGCAAAAGGAGAGATTCGGAAATCCGCCAGAGAACCTCCGTGGCATCCGTCTTCATTAACTTGGAAACTCCCAATAAATCGCTGCATTGGCAAAACAAAAGCACCAGTCCCTTCACAATTCCCCATTCACTCGTTCAGGTCTCTTCCAAACCCGATGTTGTTGACATTGAGGAGCAGGACCTTCCCGAACCCGTCCCTTGGTGTCAGGATGATCCCGATCCTACCCAGCTCTCAACCCCAGTCGAGCTGGAATCCGACGTTTCTATCGAACTGTCTGACGATAGTTTTATCATTGAAAGTGAAGGTCTCTACGAACCGGTAAACAAGAAACCAGCTCATCTTCCGTTCAAAAATGGCGATCTGCAGGGATCTACCTCAGTCTGTATCGCTGAGTCCCCATCTGAAATAACTGTGATCTTCGGTGCAAAGAGTTCTGCGGATAGTAGCGATTTCACAATGACCAAGAACCAGAATGTAAGGGGCCAGTGGAGGAAAGACGAGAGCAGTTTTAACCGGCAATCAATCGTGAGTGATCCCACATCCATGCCCCCCCTACAACCTTCTCCACCTTCAATTTCTAACCTGCGGAATCACCAAGGCTATCAGGGAGAAAATACTCCAGCCGATGCACTTAAGTTGGCTAATTCTGCCATTACGGCTACTCTTGATCGACAAATGCGAAAACAAAAGACCAAAACACCACCTTCTGCGGTATTCAGGCGAAATCGAGATATTGTCAATGGAGTACAGAGTCCTCAATCACATCTGCCTGGTTCAAGCCTATCAATCCGAAAATCCAGTGCAGACGAAAGTAACAGCTCCAATCAAAGCACACCCATTATCAATGAAAAATTATCTCAGTCTGTGTCACCTGGACATAACCAAAATGATAAAGGGGAAAGCTATTTATCTAGAGGCAGACTTCAGGATTTACCTATCCTCGACTCCACTGATGAGAGAACAGGTGGAGTTGCGAGCGCTGGATTTCCTCCGATTTCACCGAAAACGATCACTGTTGTGTCGGCTGTCAATAATCGAGGACCAGCAAATCCTTGCGAGGTGTACCGAGACGCTGCTTCACTGGAATCCCGTAATTCGACTAGTTTGGGTGAATCTATCTATACTAATTCCTCTGATTCCAGCGGAATCAGTGTCAATTTCACTTCACTCACCCCTGTGAATAAATCCAATAATACGATATCACTCTCTCAACTCTCGCCTGAAGATGAATACCCAGCTGAGGCTTCAGCAGAGCAAAAAGCTTCAGGTGTGAAATCGGACACTGAAAAAACTCGTCTGCAGCCAAAAGAACTCGTCGAGCCTGCAAGCCAATCATACAGACAGCCTTTAAATATCAGCAGTCTGTTAGCCGTTGCAAAAGGACCCAAGCGTGGAGAAGTAAATAATGCAGGGAGTTCCATGGTTTTGGATGTTTTAAAAGAAAAATCGGCAGTTAGACCGAGCTATCTCCCCGTTGAATCCATGAACAAATCCAGTTCATTAACCGATCCTGTACATGTTCAACAAACGATTCCGAAGGGAGCTCCCACTCAAAACGAAAATAAAACGTCCCTACCATTAAACAGACCTCAAATGCTAACCGTTGAAACAGAACAGTGGAAAGGGATGCCTCGAACTCCAGCGATAACCACCAATCATATCCCTTCTTGCTTTTTCAGGACACCATTAGAAACGATCTCCAGCCTCACGGATTTGGATGAGACACCTGTTCTGCAGAACCATCTGGAATTTCTAGAGATGTCGAGCTTGCAGTTTCCGGACCCGATCACTACGACACACTCCCAGGTAGCACCGACATCGCCATCGAACCAGATACATTTTCCTAAATCAACGCGAAAAATCCCCAAATCTCCTGTGGAAGCTTCCTCAAGTCCACAGATTGAAAATCATCAAGAGGACGAGTCGGTTGTTACCAATGGGACGAATGAAAATGCTAAAGTGAACAATGCAGCGAAAATTGTGAGATCCACGAAGCTCACAAGGAGTTCTCATGTTACCAAACGACCCCAGACGATTTCGGTGTCAAGAGACACAGGTAAATCTTTTAAGTATCCTTATTCATAATTTTCAATGGTTAATGGAATTCGACAGTTCTATAGCATTCACTTTTGTAGTAGCAGCTTATGTGGAGTAAAAATTTTTTAGTCAATAGGCGAATAGAGCACGTTCCAAGTTGAACTGGTAGGGAAACAGAAATTTGAATTCACGATGTCATTTTTTTTTCCACAAAAAATAATACGCTATGTTGGAGAAAATGTTTATCTAATATTCAGTTGCTTCGCTTGAGCAGAAGCACTTGGAGTAATGGGTGCCGCTAATATATAAAAATCAGGTATTCTTTCTAAGCTACGTCGTTTAGGTGAATGAGTTACTTAAGATAAATATTAATAGTGTCTGATGAACGAAAAGTCATTTATTCAAAATGTAGAACCCATTATGCCAGTTTGTGGGTTCGAAAACTATCGGCGCATTATGCTGTTAGAACGGCCATCAATGCTTACTGAATACTGCTGAGAAATGGAAGGTCAGATGGAAGATCTAGAATCAGAGTGGCATTAAGGCGCCTTGTACTTTATCTATGGCGATTTATCCTAGGTAAATGTCCTCTTTTTGGTGTTGCCCACCATTTCTCCGAGTTTGGACATTTCGTGGCTGAGTTAGGTACGATCTTTCAACGAAAAGCCTATATTTTTCCATATATAAATTGAATATCATCTCAAAAATCCCTCGTAACTACAAAATTCTGTCTTTTCGATTTGCACAAAGAGTTCAATGGATTACTAATTCTGGTTTCTTTTGTACTTAATTTAGAAAATGGGCATCAGACTTTCGTTGTTCATCCCGAAACTCACAAGAATATCAACCCTGAGTGTCACTTCGTGGTGCATGAAAAACTTGGCGTGTAAGTACTCTCAACAATCTAATTATGATCCGCAGTGTTTTTCTAAATCTGGGAGACTAGATCCGCAAACGGTACTCTATCTTGAGACTTCCATGCATTTCTATCTGTATGTAGTTTCGTTATTTCTTTTTGGAAGAAATGGATAACAATCTTTCAGCCATTTTCCATGGTTCAGGAGATGAGATTCCATTCCCTAGGGTCTTCCTTCTATTGATAGTTCTACAAGCTCAGATTAAACGCTTCCAATACTTTCATAAATCAAAACGATCAATTATTTTGTTCCTACTTCACGCTTTTGCATGAGTGGCACCCTCGTCCTCTGGTAAACGGTACTTATTAATAACCCTTCGGTCTTCTTATCAGTTCTTATTTAGGAATGACTTACTGGTTTCATGAAAACGAGGTCATTGGTGTGAAACTTATGGGTTATCACTATTGGCATGGGGTTGCTTTGATCTTGACAATCGATATTGTTACCCAGATAACTATTTTTTTCCTCTTTTATTCAACTCGCACTGCTGGTATATTCGTTAAAAGACTGAGTTATTTGAGGAGAATTTGCTTTGTTGGCTCGGTTGGAAGCCATGGCTTGATCGAACAATCTTGGATTAGAGCAATAAAACACAATCGGATGCCATATATATGACCGCTAAATGACCTACCTGGAACACAGGTGATTGCTAGACACATTCAAACCAATATCTTCATTCATTTTATTTCATTTTTTTTATTTAAATCAAACAAGGACAATTCTAAAGTATAGAGAACTCAATAAGAAAGTATTCAATAAGCTCAGTTTGGGTGTTTTATCATGCGTCTGTTTCGAATGCTAATACATGCGGTTCGGAGTATGGAATCGAAATGCCAAAGGATTATTGGCCTAGATGAAGAGATCGGATCGTGTGCTGAGTCGATACTCACATGCCGAGATAGCGGTTCTTGATTATGATAATGGTACGTTCCCATGGTACTCTAAAATCTCGTGCCTAGCCATGAATGTATCGACTCAGGAAGCGTCTTTCTCGCGTTGATCTTTGATGTCCATCAGTTGACGCTTGTGAAAATTCTTCACCCAAAGTCTACCTTATCCTTCATATACTCATTTTACGTTCTCTCCGTGCGCTGTTAGCTGGAGAGATCCTGGATCTAAATGACCTTCAGAGTACCGTTGTCTGTAACGCATTCATCCTTGCAGAAGATAGTTTGAACAAGACTTGGGTTTGCTGTTTTTTCAACATGCTTGTGGATATCGGACCGAATGTGATAACACGTAATCCAAACTCGAAATCCTACGTATCGGGAAAATGGCTGATGGCCAAAAGTGTTAACTAGAAAAGTGCATTTGTCTCACGCATACTGGTCGTGGTTATTTCAGAGGGGAAACATCTTTTCCTGTTTGAGTATTAATGGTGACAACAGTTTGGTTTCGATCGTGTCCGTTATCCAGCTAGAGGAGAATGAACTCATGACCTCTTCAGTCTTGATTGAAACCAAATGCATCCTCTTGTTTATTTGAAATATCAAAATAGTATTTGTTATTCATTATTATGCTTTATTCAACGTTTAATTTTCCGCTCTGAAGCCTTCTAGCCTTTGAGGTGAAAATATCAGTCTAGGCTTGTTGACATTGAATCTCATGATCACGAGAAGTCAATTCAATTGGTTCAGTAAAGTTGTTAAGTTTGCTTGATGTTTCAATGGTAACACAATCCTTAGCTGTGTATTTGATGAAAAAGCAACTAAACATATCTTACATGGTCTCTAACGGACTGCTTTAGACCAGAGCCAATCCAACTACAAAGAGTTTTTCGTCCGGATCCATTTTAATGGGGTTGTAGTTTCATACAGGTTGAGGTACCGACCGTTGTTTCGGTACATCTTGTATTGGCCTTCTTGAGTTTCACTGCGTCCTTAGTGCCCGCCAGGAGGATTGTGCTGAAGCTTCGACTCTGAGTGCTATTCGAGCGAGTGAATGACTTTAATATTGCAAGTGACCTCTCTATCTACCCCTGTTGATTGGAGGTGGATTTCAGGCCTCCTAATGAAATTATTTACATTCATTTGCACAAACTTCTAACTTTCCCATTGGTAGATGCTCATCGTTTGGGTTCATTGAAGTAATCTACTTCATACCCTATTTCTACGCTCAAAAAAAAATACAGCAAACAGTACTAGTATCAATTATTACTTAGTAATATTTATTTATAAATGTTTACATTCAGTGGCAAGTTCGGAAATGTATACCGCTGTGAGAGCAAGCAGACCCATCAAATCCTAGCAATGAAGGAGATCAAGACGAATCGTCTCACGCGACACACCTCTGGCGATGTCATGGAGGTCGCCGTTCTTCGAGCTGTCGGTTGTCATAACAACATCGCCTGCCTCCACAGTGCCTACGAGGTCCAAAGCACTTGCTTCATCATTACTGAATAGTAAGTCGATAAAAATGGAAATCCTTTTTAAAATGTACAACATGGATCTTAGAAAATATAATACTGTAAATTTAGTGGTAAACTGTCCCATATCTGATTTCACTATTCGTCTTATCCCCGGGAACCGCAGTGAAATTTGATCTTATGCATGCGCATATTCGAAGTATGTGCCTTGTATAGTGAATCGAAAATGATTTAGAATCGCATAGTTTATGAAAAAGCGAGGTACAGAACTAGAACCAGTCATAAATAAATTTACAGTGTCGTCGAGGTGCAGTCCGTATCATTCAGGCCATATAATGACCAACTTGCAGCACTGGAATGGCTATCTCAGACAGATATAGGTAGAAGACAAATCGAGTTATTCAGTAGTTTTATCTCATTAATGAAATGGACTGTATGTAGACAGAATGGGCAGGCAGATGTACAGTTTGCTGTCATCCCAATCTCGATAAATTAGAATCGACTTGATAGCAATACATACAAGGCATGAACCTTAGTTTGAATTCAAACTATCGAGAAATTCGACTACTTTCTTGGGTAGGAGCACTAATAATGTTATTGCAAAAATCGGCAGTTGAATGAAAGTTATCAGCTGTCAGTACAGTTAGAATAGAAACTTAGTTCCATTTTAGCGTCTCATAAAAGTTTTCTCTTTATTTCCCGGTTTCTTTTAACTGGAAGTGTCCGCGAAGTTGATAATGTGCTTCAGTAGCCAAAAAAATCTGTAAATGTTTTTGTTTAACGAAGTTCGTTTTCATCTGTACAAGAAATCGTTTGGAGTAAATTAGGCTTTGGTTTGAGACAGCGTTATCCTTTTAATTCTTCGGCGGTAAAACTGTGGTACGAAAACTACCTTCGCGGCATGTTCGCTGGGAAATAAATTGAAATTGTTTACTCTTTCATCTACTCTTCATCATTACGGAATATCCAGCACATTTCTTTAAGCTAAATCAGTAATTGGATAGAGGAAAGACCAGAAATAAGTGTCTATCCTTGTAGTCAAGCGACTGCACCAATAAAATATTGCATGGTCAAGAATGACTTAAAAATGGCCAATCAGAGCCAGCGCTTAATAGCCGGTGATTTAATTAGTTGGCGATCGCCTACATAGGCTTGCATAAAAATGAACAATCAAGCCGACCCAAGTGATGGATCAAGTTTATCTACTGATTACTTCAGAATTTATAATACCCGGTTTGCATACACACTTAGTCATAGAAAACTCGGCTCTCTTTAATTCTGATTCCATCTACGCGGACGTTGTGAATCTGTCCCGCGCAAATACGGATTTGTGGAGAAATGAACGAGTCGATTTCGCAAAGTACCAGGCTTTTTCAGCTCTCTTCTGAAGAAAAATTAATCGAATCGAGAGAATGCTATGGCATTCACTAACCAATTGAGAAAAAAATCAGCAAATTTTGATCATATATTTTACGCTCCTGTAATACTTAATTTAGGAACATAAATTGGGTGTGATGTGAATTTTTGAATATTCACAGCGATAAAGCGCCTTGTCGGTACTTTTTCTGAAAAGAACTTTATGACTTAACTCACATAAATCTGATCCTTGAACTCAAGTCCCGAAATTTGAGTCCTTTCAAATGGTCAAAAAAGATTCCAGTCCCAAGAATTTCGCAATTAGTTTTTTTAGGCTTTGGCTTCGGTAACTTCAAATGGGTCGTGAACCTAAGTTCTTCTTTGTTTAAATTTGGCATCTAGTATTCTTTTAAGGTGTGAATTTTTGCGGTGAATTTGAATGAGCTTCAAGCAGCACAATCAAAATGAAACAATCTGAAGTCTTTTTAAACCAACGGCGTCTCGAGCAACCGGAAAACATCTCAGCTCTAACGCATTTATTCGTTTGCCTTTATTGAGTTGAGGCCGCTCTATTGCCTTTGAAGCGAACTCAAAGAGCGCACACTTTCTTTTATCTTAAAATCGCATTTGTTTTCGATTATTCCTAAAGATCCTTATCGCTCTTGGAGGAAAATGTGTCAACAATTTGATGATTGTACGGTCAAGTATACTTTTAAGGCGATGGCGCTTAAAATGGCATTTTGTTGAAAATCAGACTAAATTTTTCAAGAGACTTGAAAAGACAAAAGATGGGAACGAAAAATAAGGCTTAGGACGTGAGAATGGAATAAAAGCCATTTTCGGCATTCTATCTTAATGAGAAATGAAACAGATTCATTGAGAACCCACGTCATTATTTACTGCCTTGGAAAAGTATTTTGTTAAGGTTTGTGATTGACACTTAATCCATAAGCAAGGCTTCATAAATTTTATGAAAAATGGTGGGACTAAAATAAAGTAAAATTGCTGTAGGATTCAGAAGTTAGGATTCGGATACCCTCAATGTAAATACAGGGAGGACACTAAAATCTTCTTTAACTGCGAAGAAAAATGTATATTTTTATTTACATGGTAAGTGATTCCTCCAACTGCACTACCGAATCCCTAAACAGTTCTATGTCATTGTCTTTTTTCTGGCCTCCCTTTGGATTGTGTCTTGCTGGTTTCATAGTCGGTAATTTACCGTCATCTGTGAGCGGAAAAGCAACTAACTGCCCTAATTCAAAGCTCAATCAAATATTACCAAAAGATTTGTTTCGTGGCATGCCTTGCAGCTTAAGATTAACAAAAAACATTTTACATTTTACTTTAAAGTTTTCAATAGTATATTATGTAAACAAAAAATATTTCAGCGTCAGTGGTGGTGCACTATACGACCGCGTAGTCTCCGAGGATAACTTGGACGAGCAAATCAGTGCCTCAATAGTGCGTCAAATGCTCCTTGGATTGCAACATATCCAAGCCTGCTCTGTCTTGCATCTCGATTTGAAACCGGAGAACGTGATGATGGTTGCCCCATCCGGTTACCAACTAAAAATCATTGACTTTGGTCTGGCCTACTTCTTCGATCCCAAACGACCCCGACGACAAATGGCTGGAACTTACATATACTCCGCCCCTGAAACTATTAATTACGAAATGCAGAGCTTCGCTACAGACACCTGGAGTGTAGCGGTGATCGCCTATGAACTGTGGGCCACTTCTCAATAATTAACCAGTCAAAAAATGCGAAATTTCTATCACACCCACTTCTATATTGTAGGCTCTCCGGTATCACACCATTTGAATGTCCACCGGCGGAAACTCCCGATAAAGAACTGACTATGCCCGAAGTGACCACAAACATCATCAACTGTCGTTATAACTTTGATGATGATGGTATTTGTGATGCTTCTGAAAAGGCCAAAGACTTCATCCAAATGATACTCAAAAAGAACCCCAAGTTAGTGATTCATCTCAGTAGTAGCAAAAATAAGTTTTTGGGACAAATGATTAGGTATCTCACTATTCTGTCCTCTCACTAAGAACTCTCTTTCCCAGATCATCTTCAGGAGCCTCCCTCAACTGGAGCATCAACATAGCCTGCGACTCTGCTTGTTCTTTTGACTAAGGGCCTCCAACTTCATTTTTCCTTCGCGTATTAGTTTTGCAATTAATTTTGCGGCTATTTGAACCCGCTGTGCTATTCAATAGAATTGCTTTAACAGTTTTAAGCGCAGGAGTTTGGATTTCTAATATAAGGACCATAATCGGGCCTTAGATTTCCAGACTTTAGGCACATGCGACCACGTCCAATGTTGTAAGCGGCAATGCTGCGATTCAAGTTAATAGTGGAAATTTGAAGATCAAATCTATCGTTTGAAGAAACAGAACCATAGAGGGCATTAATTTGAATACTCACAAAATGGTGATTGAAATTAATTAGAAACGAGTCCAAAAAGCATACTTCATTGGTTAACTTCAAAATATTTTATCTGCTTATTCAGAGACCGACCAAACGTTAAAGATTGTCTGGAACATCCGTGGATGAAGATGACTAGCGAACTGCCAAAAGTCCGACGTGAGGTCTCCATTCGTCGACGAGCTTCGGTATGTTCAAAACTTCGCAAATATTTAAGCAAGCGGAAGAAATTTTACATACAAGACCTAGCACCCACGAAAACAGTTCACCCGTTAATGGGCTCATGATTGATTCCCGCCTCCTTCCCCAGGCCTCCAAACAAGTCAGTACGCCCCGCCCTTGGCCAAAACTATTTAATAATTAGTAATAATTGGCTCAGCATTGTCCACTGGGAGGAGGTATACCAGTTAATTGCATGTAGTAGTTAAATATGCGCTCTTTTTTCAGGCATTGGAGAAGACGCGACCGTTCCCACTGGGCCAACACCACATCTCCATGGATAATGAAAACTTCTAGAAGCCCACCCACACGTGTATCAAAGATTGCCCCTACTCGCCAAAGCGTTTATCACCAAACCATTCACCCTTCTTCAAACCTCACTTAAGGCTCAGTCTCATTTCAAACCATCTGTTTATATATTTTGAACTGACTAGAGTACTATTATTATTATTATTATTGTTATTGTTACTATCAAAAAAGAACGCCTTTTAACAGACACCACAAATTAGATTTTTATAAAAGTATCGGCTTCTTCATGCTCACCGGTTTCCTACGGATGCTGATCAGAACCTTAGAATTTACAATTCTGTGGGAGAAGTTGACCACCGGGATCCTCTCTTGATAACGGACATAAACCAACACTTGAACGACACGAGAAGTAGCTTAACTTCGACCCAAAATAATGAAAGTGGTAGCACAGATTAGTACGGATTTAAAATCCATCGATTCTGGAGTTTACGATGAACAATAGAACTCGGTCGCATTTGTGATTTTCAAATATCCCGGCCTTTGAAGTAATAGCAGACTAAGCCTTTATGATCCTTCTAGTGATCTCAAAAGCTTACTAATATTCAGAACAATAAAAAGAGATCTCTGAGAAAACGGATCCAAATGAGGACTGGGATGCGCATTCCCCTGCAGGTCAGTTGGCTTTCACGCTCCCGCAGTAATCGTAGGTCACAACACTGAATCCCAGTTTGAGTGTGCTTCTTGAATTATTCTGTTTTCCGAAGTTCTTAACAATTGAGCGGCAAAATTACAAGTTATTCAAAACTCTGTCTCAATCGCCAAGGGAAGCAATTGCTAGAGTTACTGTCTATATTATACATTCTATCAATGAAGGCATATGAAAGGTTTGCTTTGAAAAGTAACGCAAAACAGCAGCCAGTGTGGCTTACAAAAACACCCATAGCAACTTTTAATCAAGACAGGCAGAAACATGAAGCTAGACAAACAGATGAGGAACGGACGTAGATCCTTCAAAATTTGACGGTACTCCAGCTCCCTCTATTAGTTTCCCCATCAACAGGCGACGTGACAGCAGGGTTTTGATGATGGAGTTGATGACTGCTGTCATGATTATGGCTATGGTCAAGGACTTCCATAGGACTTGCCTTCGAATACCGTGCAATGGTGTCTAAATGGAGATTCAGGGCTTCCATATGTTGGTAGAAGTCGTCCTTCTCTAGCTGAATAGTAAGATGACTTATCTGGTCTTGTTTCAGTAGCTCTTTAACTCGGGCTAGAATGACCTGTTCAGTCGCCTCATGAGATATTCGCAAACGCATGGAACAACAGATTGAGTCCTCAGTGTTCTGCCAGACGCATGGATTCACCACTTCCAGCACCTCTTCCACTTGTAATAACTTCTTCAACAACCGTTGGGGATTGGCAGGATGGTTTTTCGAAGGTGCTCGAAGAGCTAGCACTAGTAGGGTGTCCTTCATCAACGGCAGCGCTGAATACGTGATTGCACCGGAGATGAACAGCGAGCAGATGGGATCAGCAATATTCCAACCATAGTTAGCGACAAAGAAAGAGCTGATAATAACTCCAACACTGCCGAGAGTGTCGGCCAGGACATGGAGATAAACACCTCGGAGATTACTGTCTCCTGAAGCATCTTCCTGGTCATCAGTGTAGGTATCGTGGGCATCTGTGAAACCGTTGGTAGAGGGGATGCTAACGGTGACAGCTTCAGAAGATGAGCACGTTCCACCAGTTCCGTGGGAGTGACTATGAGTGCTGTGACTGTGGCCATGGCCACCGTGAGAGTGACCGTGGCCGACGGCACAATGGGAGTAGCTGCGAGATCCTCCGCCATGGGAATGAGTATGTCCCAGGGCGAAAATGCCCACTAGATTCACCAGTAGACCTCCCACTGAAACAGCCTGCAAGAGACAGAGGTTGAGTGGGAGTTCGACATCTGTAAAAATTTTAAACTGGCATTTTAGTTGGAAAAATAGCTGAATCTAATCTCGTGAAACCGAAGAGCCATGAAATCAAAAGTTCTGGAGACTGGAGTCCCTCACTGATTTAATAAAGTAGAATTAAGCTGTAGGCTGTAGGATGAGAAACGCATCCGAAGGCATTCGTTGGGTTCACGCCAAATTGATATGAAGGAATGGGGACGTGTTAATAGAAATAAAACGGGTCACAGGGTCAACAAGAAACAACATTTGACAAAAGTCAAGTTATGCAAGATCTTTTACTACAAATGAGGAACTAAGTAGACAATAGGGCCAGAATACTGAAATAAAGATCTTGGAGAGGAAATTACTTGCACACCAATTAGAAAGCTGATACAAGGCCTGCAAAACTCAGCGGAATCAGCAAACCCTACTGCTTTCAATGCTCTTTTAGGTTCTATTTTTGCCTTCTTCACTGATCATTGTCGATTTTTATAATTATGTCGGTCCCAATAAGAAGCTGAATTTGAAGCAAGCTGCCATGTAGAGAGCAACTCACCATTAATCGGTCAGTATTGATGTCCGGAGGCCGATGAATCCGCTCGAGGGCATTCACAAAAATAGAAGATGAGATGACCATTAAAGCAAGAGAGTTTATGAACCCAGAGAGGATTTCCGCCCGATGGAACCTAAATAAAACAATACCAATACTGTTATTACTTTAACGTATTAAAAGTCAAATGAAGGAAGTCGGTGAAAATTCCACTTAATGTTCGCATATAAGCAAACTTCGTTGTAAATGACGCATTGAAGCTTAACAGGTGTCAACCATCCACTGCGTTCTTGTGCACCGCTTGATGAGTACAAGATGCTAGAGACGCATGCAGAGAGTCAAGTCCACGAGTTTATTCCAATGATCAACCAGTTAAACAGAGGCGCAGCTTACCCATATGAATAGATGCGAGTAGGCTTCCACCGACCAACCACAGAAGCATATAGACCCATCACCAAAGCCGCACAATCGAAGAGCATGTGAAAGCCATCAGAAATGAGTCCTAGACTATTCGTCCACACACCGTAGAAGAGTTCAATGAAAGTGAAAGACTATAAACAATAAATGAAATGAATAAAATGATTAATGATAAATTGCTAACTGTCCCAAAATTTGGTCATCATTTATGGAGAGTCAGAAAGAACAAGTAGAAATAGAGAATATATCTCGTGGTCAATCATCCGCTGAGTACAAAAACTTCACTAAATTGAGAGAATTCAGGATCTAAAACTGACCAGATTGAGACAGAGAAAGACGAAGATACGAAATGATGCACGATCACCAGTGACTTGTCTGAGAGTCGCGGCGGCGTGGTAGGCGAAGCTCACGCCCTCACCGTCAATACTGCCAGCACTAGATGGTGTCGCTTGAGGTGTGTAGAGTGGTAAACCAGAGGGAGAAAATCCCACAAGACGACGACCACCACCCGCACTTTCCGAACTGGATTGATTCAAAAGATTAGATGCTGTGGAAGGTAACAGATTTATGCTAGTCGATTTTAGCGAGAAGAAACGGGCCATTTCATAAGAATTCACCATAGAGAAAGGCTACCAGAGCCAGAATGACTCCGGTTGAGAGATAGTGTGCTGGACGGAGTAACGTTGTGTCGGGGATGATGTCATTCGAATTGTTATCCGAGTCTACCTCCTTAGAGGGCACAGCGCCAACCGAACCACTGATACAGGCACTAGTTAATTAAAAATGATCAGCGTAAAGCACAATAAAGAAGCTGACTTGATTAGGAGTGCCGCCAATGCAAGAGAAGGATAGGAGACCTTTTGAACAGTGTTGGGTCCAACTTTAAGCACCATGAATTCGGTGAAATAGAAGTCGGCTAAGAAGACTAGCACAATTAAAAACGTAGCTGAGAAACCATAGAAGTAGCTGAACTCGGTCACCGGGATATCCAACTAAAGAAAGTTATATCGAGTAAAATCAATAAATGGACGTGCCTTGGACGGTTCACTGTGGACAAAGATTGTACCATGAAAGGCTGCAGAAATGACGACTACGAGAACAACGGGAATAGAGGCGCAAGACGAGAGAGTATGAAGCCTCTTAGACCCACCAATCGATGAAGCCAAACATCTCGCCGCGGAATTAAATCCGGCTTCAGCGAAAGCTGACAGTAGCAATATTAGAGCTCCAGTCTATTACAAGATAATAGCATTTGTAAACGGGAATTGTACCTTGTGGTCAGAGAATCCAAGATGAATAAAAAATTCATAAATTCTGTGAATCAAAAGACTTTTGTGTACCCCTTCCGCTAAATAATGTTCATAAATGAATAAAATAAGTTACGGTGGTCTGAGACTGCATCTCTGACGTCATGGTCGAAAAATACAATGAATGTGACGCCAAGAATGAAAAATAAAGTTCCTCTCGACTATATGAGAGGTCAAATCAGGACAACAAAGCAAACCTTCCCGGAGGAAACCGACTTTATGAAGAGGGTGGTCAGGATAGCTACCAATGCGATATTGCCATGTTCATTGAGCAGAATGAACCGGAGTGGCCCACAGAGAATAAGTCCCGTTATCCAAATGACATCTAAAAACACTCGTATGCATGCATGCCGCAAAATTCGAAAGCACTAAAAGTAAATAGGGTAATGTCGATCATTTACTAATGGCTTTGAGAGAGATCCATAGTTATGAAAAGGCTTCTGCAACATAAACAACGGCACAGCATACCTTAAATAATGTAATATTTTAAAAACTTACAAAAGTTTGAATATTAGTAGAAAGGTAAGCGTATGAAACCCCTTGAGGATGTCATAAATTGTAAAGAAGCAAAAGGCTTTAACAAGCTTTAACAGGCAAAATAAGATCCAATACAGGCGGACCCTTAGCATGAAAGTATTCAAGAATTTTACTGCAATTACTGATCTGGATAACCAATATCGTCTTTCGAATCGAGGCGCATTTCTACTAACGTCGATAGCTATTTGTGAGTCCCAGTTAGAACGGCAAACGCTGATTGGTACGAACTAGGTCAATATAAGCATTGAGGTTAAGAGCGAATCCAAGTTCAGTTGCTAATTGGTTCAAAAGCAGTTTGGTGTTTCTTCATTATAGTATTCTTTAAGTGGTATCCGGACTGATCAGTACATTACGTGAGGTTAATCAACTTAATAAATTCGAGATATTAATTATTTTAAATTTCACATAAGGCCAGCACAGTTCTCCGTGTTCTAAAATTTTTAAAAAAACCAGATTTCCTTTAATTACAAACTGAGGTTAAGCATGAAAATGATAATACCAAACTTTTATGGTGGGAAATCCTCTCGTTATTTCTAGCATCGCAGCCAGTGCTTTAAACTATAGCCTCTCGCTAATTTCAAAATGTCCTCCTCATTACAAAAAAAGGAAAAAGTCTACCTTTTCGATGGCCGAAACATGGCTAAGAGCTAATAAGTCAAGCCTGTGACGATCAATTATCCTAATCTACTATTTTTCTTATTATATTTTTTTTAGGCCGGTAGACACGTATGACTGCCAAATAACTTGTCAAACATTAAAAATTGAAATAAAATTAAATACGGATGGCTCTGCAGAAGGTAATATTCTTTTAAATTTAATCAAGAATAAAAAAGTTCGGTGATGTTCTTTTGTTTTAACATGCAGATAAAGTCTATCGCTTAGTTTGGTTAGTTTTCTCTGCTATGATGTCCGATGGTGTTGATGCTCTGCGGCAATTTCGTCAAGGTTTGGATGGACTAAAGGAAAATGACAAAAACAAGATAAATAGTTTGACGTTTCTGGCAAGGGATCATGTGGACATACCCGGATTTCCGCAAAGGGTCGTCGAAGCTACTGTCCGGCATGTTTATGAGGTTGTCTTTGGAATTCGTTTATTCTTTGAGTCTCTCCCTCTTATTAATAATGCGGCTTGTGTAAATTTTCGTCTTTTAGATCCCGGCTACTTATAAGCTACTTGGGCTCTATGTCATCGATTCTATCGTTAAAAATGTTGACATTCCCTATCGAAAGTTGTACACGGATGAGATTGTTCCTCTCTTTGTTAATTCATTTCAAATGGTAGTATTTGTCTTAATTATAGCAGTTATTTATGCCGGCTACTGTTTGATCGTTTTATATGCCTCTCTTAGATACGCGAAGAGGCTACTAGAAAACGTCTTTTTAATCTGCGTACTACGTGGAAAGATATCTTTCCCTTCACCAAGATGCGGAGTCTAGATCTTAAAGTTCGTGAGCTTGATCCAGCTTGGCCTCTTATTCCCAAGGATGATGGGCATAGTGGTAATCGCATTCCTTCAGTGCCCAAATTGCCCCCTGCGAAAATTGCTAGTAACAAACAGCCTCCTGATAATACTAATCGGTTATTAAACCCTGTCACCGATTTGGTTATATCGGAGTCTCGTGATCCCAGACTTTGCAAAAAGCGCAAGTCGCCGCCTTCTGAAAGCTCTGTTGGAGGACAGTTTCTTATTGATCGTGATGGGAATCGAAAAATGGAGTTAATAGCCCGCAAACTTGGTCGCTTTGAGGAGGAAGCGGAAAGACAAATGTCTAAAAAGGCCAAGACCCTTTTTTGTGTCAAAGATCAGGATATGCGCTCTGGTGCAAATGGTGCTCCGTCTTCAAGACCCGCCGATTCTGATAAGTCTAACCATCTTGATATCGACATGCGGCTTGGTAGTACATCTCAACCATCTCTCTCTTCAGTTTCCCATACTAGTTTTGATATTCATCAAGTAGATCGTCAACATCCGGTTTCACGGTCCAGTACCATGGACCCTGTTCACATTTCTCATTCAGCCACTTTTGAGGGTCGTTCACATCGTAATCCTCCATTTCAGCCATCAGTGCATGGCCGTCCCTCAGTTCATGGCCCACCTGGTCCACAGCCACCTCATTTTCATATGATGGGACATCAAATGGTCCCGTATCGATCGAGTCCAGAGCATATGGTTAACCCTGATTTGCTACCGCAACAACCACTCCCGCCTCCAGTTTCATCTGGCTATAATCGTTCACACCGCGGCCCTCAGATAAACGGACCAGACTGGAGTGTTGAAATTGATGGTCTTAGCGACATGATTCAAATCGGAATTGATCCAAGGATGCTGGTCCGAGCGTCGAATCCTAAAGCAGAACGTCAAATCACTATTGATGGACTGCGATATCGTCTTCTTTTGGATCGTATTCAACCGCTGATTCAGTACGGAGATAATTTGTATGCAGTCCGGTTCAGGTGCGAGAGTTTGGCATTCATCATTGATCGTCAACGAGTTGTTGTTCCCGGTACAGGATTTACCAAAGTATGGCTGCTGGGACGCGAGAGATTAGTCTACCTCGGCGGTCCTGGACACGAACTAGTAATTGACGGAAGACCGCATACCATCCCTTTCAGTACACAATATTCAACCATCAACATCGATCATCAAACCGTGCCAGTTATGTACGATTGTGAGTTTCCACACGGATTAAACGTGCTTCCTCCGATTCCACGCCAAATTCTCGATTGGGCTTATAGGGGCCTTTTTGGTTCACCGAGCAATCTGCATCTTGCTCCTCGCAATCCTTTGATAGAGTTGGAAAAGCAAATGGAGAGTCGCTGCGGTGACGCCTCGGGTTCTCGCAATCGGCAACAGCAAATAATGCATAGGCCAATCTCTTCAGAAGAGTACCCTCCTAATCAGGTGAAAATTACTGCGAACAGCAGAGGGATTCCGCCTTCTGATTCTCAAAGCACTTCAACTGGATCAGTTAATGTTGATGAACTATTGAGTAAACTTGTGGCTGCAGGAGTTTTCAATAAGCCGGAAGTCTTACCCAATATCAAGGAATATGACTGGGAGAAGTTTCGTCGTCCTTACATGCCAGAAATTGAAGCTCTCTATTCTGGATTCCAGTGTCTTCAGTGTGGTCTGCGTTTTGAGAGTGAAATAGCACCTGCCTTCGTCGCCCACCTTGACTACCACTACATGAAGAATTCGACGGAGAATCAAGGTAGACGCAGCAGAAATTACTACCAGCCCGCCAACAACTGGCTCAGTAGTGGCTTGATAGAGGATACAGATAAGCCTGTCATAAAGGAGCCTTCCGTTAAAAAATGTTACGCCTTTGCAGATGAAAAGCTTAACGTATGATTTGATTCATTTCCTTTCCACACCCTCATTCAATTTAAGGGCCTTTTATTAATTTTTCCCCTTAGGAGTGTGTTGTCTGTGGCGACAAGTTTGACAAAGTATTCGATCGTCAGGAGGGCGAGTGGATTCTCCAAGGAGCCGAAGTCCATGATGAAAAAGCTTATCACCCTATATGTTGGGAAGATGCTGGAAAGCAATTTCCGGTGAGTTCCGGTTTTCGCTCCCCTTATTCTTTTTATCACTGATCTCATTCTGTAATTTTTCTTTAGGTTGATGTTAGCATTAAGCTAGAAAAGACGGAAGAAGGCTCCGCTGAGGAACAGGTAGGATCCGTGAGCCCTGCGCAACAGCTCTCTGTATCGATAAAATCCGTGCCCGAAATAATAGAATCAAAAAATGGCATAGATACCTTGAATTTTTCCTCTTCTCACGATCGTGATGATGAGAAGGCGTCGGATGTTTCTAATCAACGTGCATCGCCAAAGGTTAGCCCTCTGGATGGCCCAGTGGGCGGTGAATCAAAGGGGGAGCCAGCCAAACTGTCGCCTACGCTTCCACCGTCCTGTTCGTTTCTATCCGGTGATAATGAGGTGGTAACTTTGGGTATCGCTAGGGATTCCCCGGCGGTGACAATACCCGGCTTATCTCCCACTACGTCGATGGATGGATCTAATAGTATTTTGGAGGGTTGTTTTAATGGCGATGATTTAGACGAGGAGGGTGGAAGTAGCGTCATAGAAGGCGGTGGTAGTGATGGGCGAGGTGCTGGTGATGGCGAACCCTTGGTGACACCTGCTGCCATCTCCTCAGATCCGTTGGCAGCCTTAGAGGCGGTCTTAAGACGCAAGGTTGTGTTGCCTTAGGCCGCTCTCGCGGTTCATTAACAAGTTCCTGGGCGTCTTTAGATTTGTACATATACTAAATATTTACATTTTTTGACTTGATGCACCGCCGCATTTGATGATAAAAGTCAATTGCTAACAATCTTTAGATTGGTTTCAAATCTGATGTTTATTTACGTGTAACTCAGTGTCTACAATTGTGAAATAAAACATAAACATTGTTTTGAAAATCCACTTTTGTCTCTCAGGGGGTGGGCTTATCTTGTCTCGTTTGTGTTTTTTTCTGCGTTTGATTTTGCTGTTTGTGTTTTGTTACTAACATCGCCCTTAGGTTATTACTAATTGTTTTTGAATGTACTGAGCTTTGAGAACGGGGGAAAGACCTGCCCTTTATCACGTAGAATGGCCAAGGGTACCACAGAATTAGGGGAGATCGAGATACTGAATACGTTTTGGAGACCTCGTACCCTAGACAAAGGGTAAAATAAGGTAACCTCATCTTTACCCTTTCCATTTATCGTTAAACAACTCCTAGCGTTTTAGCTATGCTTTAAGTTTCCGTTGAATCTCAAGAATACTTAGAAGAGCTGAGCTTCTTCGGTGAATGCAATCAGTAATCGATGTATCGTAGTTCAAGGACATTGAAGCAAGCTGGCCGTTAGTAAATACCATTTCAAGTTGAAAAAAAGAACTGGAGCAAATAAGCAGCACTTTAATATTATGGGGAAATGCATGCAAAATCAGAAAAGACAGTTGGAAGAGTATTTACAGATTTTGTTTTTGTTTATTTTTAAGAAATCGGTGGCCCACGGTAGGGTACGAGTTCGCACCAGTAGTCCCGAGGTTGATTGATTTCTGTCAAGTAGACTCTGGATGACTCTTGAATCCGTGTTCGTGGATCCGTCTAAAATATAGTGAGCGATATTAGAATAAACCGTTTGAGGTTAGAAAACGGGGTTTAATCTAATTCTGATTTTAGGCACACAATGTATTAATCGTATTAATGATAACGGTCAGCTCACAGAACTACCAAAACTTTAGGCCAAAAAATGGAATAACTAGTAAGATGCGCAGTTTGCAAAGTAATGACGGCGAAGTTGAAAGGATTATCGAAGAAAATGTGGTGGTAAGGACGTTGCTAAGTCATAATTTTAAAAAAAGTCATGGCCATGGATGAAGGATGAATGCAGAGATTATAACTTAAGGGAAAGGTCGACGCCATTGTTGAGAAAGATGATGGAAGGGAACGTAGTCATGCAAAAAAAGTAGTTGCGAATAACGCTTTCTTGCAATGGGGAGATCAAATAGGCACACGGGAATACGGTACGAGACCCGTTGTATTCGAACGAATGATTATTCCATTCTAATACTCTCACGTTTGTTAGTCTGTAGACTTCAAGTGTTTGAGTCAATCCATCATCCGCTGATACTTAAGAGTATTAATGACAAGAGTGGATCAGCTGCAGAGCGAAAAATTTAGGTTGAGCAGCCTGTCAGTGTCTAAAATCAAGCATTCATATTGGTTAAATAAATGAGCGCATATACTCGACCATTAACAGAACATTCAACTTAGGGGATTTAAATAAACGCTCAATCATGAAAACGACCTCAAGGTTACGCAAGACAAATTCGTGACCTTATGGATACAAATGACGCGAATATACTCAGTGTAAACAGAGGCAGTCTTAACGGCAAAACATTGAAAATTTAATGCGAAGTAATATGAGCTTGTGCTTATTTTCTCACATCAATGTTTTTTAAAACTGCAGATTAATCATGTCGTAGATTAGCTTGCCTCAGTAGAGTTGGGTAAGTCCACCTCTCGGTAGAAGAGACATTCTCGGGTTCCAAGATCATGGTCGTATGGGGGTGAGAGGATATCGAGGAAGACAACAGTCCCCTCCATAGCAGTGAGTTCATGTAGATTACCCAGTCGTGGCGTGAGGAGACAAGGAGAATTGTCTGTCGAGAGCAGAAGTTTGTCTGCATGTGGTTCGGCCACTATGATATCGGGAGAAGTGGGAGCTAGGCGCCATATCACTGTTGTAGTACCTCCAAGATCATTCACAGACAACGGGAACTCTTGGGAAAGGGGCGTAAAAGAACGGCAGCGCAAGGAACCCTGCATCACCCGAATAATACCAAACATCCCTGGGTGACCGTGGAGAGGGATCCGAGATCCGGGGCGAAGAATGAACATACCCATGGAGAAGACTTCATTTTCGGTTATATGCATGTAAGCAACAGGAGCGTTAAGTTGGTGAGGTGTAGGAAAAGCGAAAGGAGATTCCAGACCGACGTCATGGAGATTAAGCGAAGAAACAGAGGAGAGGAGATGTTTTAAAGCTTCTGGATCATCAGTAGCTGAGGCTGCTACCGCAGAAAATATTGAACTCCTGTCAGCTACCCGCAGGGAATGTGTGCGGAATACATGCAAGGCAAGATTTCCTACCTTGGCTATCTTAGTAGTCATTGTTAATTACACATTTTGACGCATCTTTGTATTCAAAAAAAACATAAAATTTAAGGCTTTAACAGCCGTTAACTTTATAAGAACTTACTGTGACAAAAATATAAGATTCGCCAATTATTTCCTTTGAGTTTTAGCAGTAGGCCATTACACGCTAAATTAAGATTGCTTTGCATGAATTTTTGCGCGCTTGCGTTCAGGAAAACGTACGTCCGAGATACCGCTCCCAACTCTGAGGGGCATGAAATGATAGACACGAAAGACGACCTTGTGCACACCAATGATGAGTCCGTCATTTACTACAGTGATCATTTGGCGTCCTAGTTTTTTATTGTTTTCGGACTTTCTCAAGCAAAGCTCTTAAAGGGGCTATTTTTTTATGGATTACCGCTAATAGCTAAATGAAAAAAGCGTTAACTAAAAGGAGCCTTTCAGATGGTATCTGCCAAATTCAGTTATAGTTTACAACTTGGTCGAAGGGCCAAGTTTCTTTTTGCGCTTAAAGTAGCGTTTCATTTGTAATGTTCCGTCTGGAAAGGCATACCTTGGTTTCGTAACTTTATTAACGTTAACTACGACTAGACCCTTAAAAATCAGGCTACAATATTTACTCAATCAATGCAGTTGCAACTCAGTATGATTAACCACAGGCTGAATTTAACCAAGACCCAGCGAAAAGGTCAGGTTTCGAGTCAGAAGCATACCGTTTGATCCAGCCGTATTTTTTGAGCTTGGTGGAAACGTATGATGCTAGACACAATGCTTTAGGTTTTACTAGAGGCTACAATACTTCGTATACGGGAAACGTCAAATGCCGTTTCAGATTAAAAAAAGCGCGATAGATGGCCTCTGCTGTGAGATGGCACTCTAGATTAGTTTTCGAACTCAAAGTATTCCCTAATCTGTCAACATGCTCTGAGAACCAATAAGCCATCTTGCCATGTGTGTTAACAGTCCAGCACTGAGCAAAGATGCACTGATCTTATCCTTTATATTCGGCAGATGTCTTGGCCTCCAACCATTAATTTTGGCACTTCCCAATCAAGATAATTTCCGCCCTATTTCTACAACGTTAGGAAACCCCAAAAATTATTCCCGTAAGCAACAAAATCTTCAGGAAGATAATGATTACGCGTTGAAAAGCCTCGTTCGATTGGTGGACTGCATTCGCAGTTTCTTATAGTTAAAACGTTCAGAGTAGCCTTCGAGGTACCTTCAAGTTCCCCCAGTTGAGTTATGATAGTGTTGGAGTGCAAACTAGCCATCTATTGCCTATTCGGTTCCATCACTTGAATTATGGAGGCAATTGAACCGACCTTTTCAAGAATTATATGTATTGGGGTGGAGTATGGCGGCTGCAAAAGGTCCATCATCATGCCTCTGAAAGTTCAGTGCTAACTAATTTGCCTTTTAGTCATTTTCTTCTCAAAGTTAGAGTTAAAAACTGTTAACCGACTGCCGATGAGAGCTGAGTAAGCACACAGCTAAAATCTGCCACAGCGAAAACTTCCGAGATTATGAGAAATTTGCGAGTTCCTGCAACTTGACAAGCTGTCAAATTATAAGTAATTACATGTTTTGCATGTTTTTCTGATTTTCTTATAGAGGAAAATTAACAGCCCATATGACAATCATATTTGCATTTCGATCTAATATAATTGATTTAAGTTAGTAGTTGAACGTCACTTCCATTGTATTCTCGTTTACTTAGGAGTAAATCATGTGTGATTCCGTTAATCTAAAAGTAAATATGACACGCTCAAGATACTTGCATCTTAAAGCAGTTGCTTTATTAAAAATGGAAATTAATTAACGTTACTTAATTAACTCAATTGTTGATTACTAAACCTTATAGCTGTCCCCTATTTCAGATGGTTGATAACTTATTCGTATATACTACAAGACAAAAGTCATGAGGACTAATTTTCCATTACCACTTTCTTTAATTTTAATATTATTTGTATGTTGTAGGTAAATTACTGCAACGTTATAATTTTATTCTAATTATTTTATTGTACCAGTTAAAGAATCGAGCTGGCTAGCCATTTGGCACGATGTTTGACGAAATGTTGGTGGTACCGTCTCATGACGAGGGTGCGGTTGTCACGTCCGAGGGAACTATTGACTATGAACCCTCCATGGATGTGGGTAAAATTTTTACAGACCGTTGCAGGGAAAGGCGAGATGTGTCAGAGGGTATCATAGCGATTGAAGTCCTTATATGCCTTATGAAGAGTCATAAAATTAAAACAGTCCAAGGCCTTGATGATATGGTAAACGATGCTGTTAAGAAGTTGCAACAAACTGACGAAAGCAACTGTTCTGTCAAGTCTGCCTGTGATATCTTTCAGCATTTTATTACGATGGCTAATTTGGATGACTCCGTTTCTTATGAACAGTTGAAAAAAATGCTCCTTGACCGAGCTCGTATGTACTTAAGAAAAGTGAGATTCAATTACCGCTCTGGTGGATATCTTTTTAATTTGATCGTACCTCATTTTGTACGTTTTGGTTTTAGATGAAGGGCTTTAGAGATAACATCGCGCGAAACGCCAACCATCTCATCGGAAGTGATTTCAGACTTTTGACACATGCGAAATCGCGAAATATCGTTCACTCTTTGTCGTATATAGTCAACAATGAGAAGAATCCACGTTCGCTCCACTGCTACGTCACACAATCAATGCCAAGCAAATCTGGTGAGCTAATGGCAACGGAGTTGACAAAGCATGGTGTTCCTTGTACTCTTATTCCCGATACCGCCTTGGCTTACATAATGCCTGAAATAGATGCTGTTGTCCTTGGAGCTGAAGCTGTCGTCGAAAGCGGAGGCGTCTTGAATGCTTTAGGGTCGTGTTCGGTTGCCATGATTGCCCACTCCCTGCGTAAGCCAGTTTATGTCCTCGTCGAGTCCTTCAAATTTCTGCGGGTATTTCCTTTCAATCAGACTTACATACCAGATGAGTTAAAATGGAAACGATCGATTCAACCCACAATTAAACCAACTGTTGAAAGGTCACAGGAAGACAAAAAAGGGGATGCTGAAGAGTCGATCAAAAAGTTTACATCGAAATATGATGCTTGGGCTAATATTAAAGATCACTGTGAGAAAAAATTGGAGACGGAGGTGCCTGATATTGATTACACAAGCCCTATTTTTATTACTGCTCTTGTCACTGATCTAGGTATCCTTGATACTGCTGCCGTCAGTGACCAACTTATCAATTTGTATACTTAATTTGGTTTTCAAATAAAGTCATCATGTTATTGTTTCTTCTGCGAAATTATGCTTTTTTACTCCTGTGATCATTTTCTGGTGCTCTTTTTACTTCGGATACGCAATGGGTGTACTTTTTCTGCTGTTCTACGTTCTTGTTGCTCATGCGTCGAGTTCGGCTTATAACACGCAAACGCCGGGTGGTTCTCGACTCTTGGTTCTTTTTCTGGACGGCCTGAGGTACGATTATTTCCAGCACCTCAATGAATCTGGAGGAGTAGGACGAATTCGTTCAGAGGGATGTCATGTGCCACGCGTTGAACCCGTCTTTCCTACAAATTGTTTCGCTAATATGCACGCCATTTTTGCAGGTATCTCATCTTTCTTCTAGGCTTTATCACTTCTCCCCTCCTTTTAGGTCACGATTCAACTCATTTTAATGTTTTCAGTCTTCCATTTGAGGTTAATTACACCCACTCAGATCTCCTATGGTACAGAGCTGCCGAAATGGTTTGTTATTACCTGAAAATACATGTTTTCCTCACATATTTTCTAGTATTGCATCCTTTTTCTCCTAGGGCATGGATGTGAAGCTGGTTCACTTTCCTTTCTGTTCAGATGTGAACTTAAGGGGTGTTGATTGCATACCACATACGGGTACCGCTATTCCTCCACTCAATTCTACTCTCTCGGAGGCTCTGCGGTCTCTTACCAACGGCTCTGCTGATCTTATAGGTGACTTGTACACTCCTTGTCTTTTATTCTCACTTGTTTGTTTACCTCACTGTGCTTATGCTTTTTGTGCTTATGCCTATTTCTATTCTCCACCAGGATCAGAGGTATGTTTCGCTTAATCTCGACCTAACGGCTATCTGAATAATTCTATCGCGAACTTAACATCTGTTTTATTCAGTTGTTTATTACGGAGAGCTTGACTATTTGGCGCATGTCTACGGACCCTCCCCAAAGACGACATTGATGACTGCAACGATTGAAATCATCGACTTGGCGATTTCTCACGTCGTGGAGTTTATCAAAAACAACCCAGAGGAGAATGTGAACTTTGCGATAGTTTCCGATCACGGCATGACTGAGTTCAAGGCATTCATGCAGCTTGATCGCTTATTTAGGTGGTAAAGCTCTCTTCTCTGGTACTTCGCTATTTCCCTCTTCGTGAAAGACTCCTTGTAGAATTTAATCTTTCAGGGACCATATCGAAGATCTGGTCAACTTCGGAAGTGTCATTGGTATCTGGCCAATGTTAGAGGCTAAAAAAGATGTGGGTAGATCTGTCCTCCTTATGTTTTTACTAAGCGCTTCTCTCCCGATTGACCTACAGTCCTGTTTTTAGTTAGCGAATGGCCTATCCAAAGAACCCAGATTCAAGATTTACACTCCAGAGACGCTTCCAGTTGTAGCATGGAAGTCCTATAAATTGCCGCCCATTATCCTATTTGCGGAGCCTGGGTACATTTTCCAAGTGAATCACCATCCACAAGTCAGTTGGGATCACTTCAATCCGGATAAAGTACCCTCCCGACCTGGAGGCGTTCACGGCTACCTCCCTGATGTTAGCGATATGCAAACTACCTTCTTTGCCTATGGTCCAGCCTTTTCGCAAGGCTGTATGCCCATCAAGAAGGTTATCTACACTTACGATATCTACCCCCTCCTCAGAGATGCTCTCCTCCCAAAAGCTCTGGCATTAGATAACCCGATTCCGAACAATGATGATAGTGAATTAGAGTCAAATTGGGAGGCCAAAGTTGTGGTGGGTGTCCTATTCTCAGTATTCGCCGTTGTCCTCATTTTTGGCCTGGCATCGAGGCGTCTTCTGAAGATCAAACAACGGCCGGTGGATAGAATCTGTCTTTCGGATGATTTCGGTGAGGCGGAGTCCCAGGAGAACGACAATGAACAGATCAAGGTGGAGAGCTTCCGAGCTTAGTTACACTCCCGGTTTTAGGCACATTTCAGAATAGAGACGTTATAATTTTGCCCCCGCTCGCATGTTAGCCAGTCAAAGGAATCCCAATAAATGTGCTAAAATGTTTGTAAAACCCACAATTAAAGGCGATACTATTGTGTAGCTTTATTAGTTAATAGGTCTTTTGTACAGTAAAATAACTATTGGAAAAGAAGACGAAGCAATGGTGTTAGCGATAGGTGTCGTCGTGGATTACACAATGTCATGCTTACCGAATCAGCAGTCGTTAGTTTGATGATCACGGTTCCTATGATTGGAAAAGAACATTACTTGGATACATTCATTATACATTTCGTTCTCCCATAATTTGATATTAGGTAACCTTAATGGTCAGTGATGCTCAATTTTCAAATAATCATTGTTATACCCATTTCTGGACTTTATAAATCTTGAAGCAGCCTTCCACTCGATGCACATGTCGAGGTTATATTTTAGCGTTTGTTTCTGCAGGTCCTATTGGTTTCACCTCATTGAAGTCTAGGGCATTTGGATCTGTTCTGAGTGGACCTTACAAATTTAATAGATGCAAGCCATTTAATGACTGTGGTCGTCTAGAGTCTTCCATATCGAGTTATCATTCATTATTCAAACTGCTTCCCATTTGTAAAGGGGTTCTCGAGGTGCTAAAACAACTAAAGCTTGAATCTTTTACAGCGAACCTCGGAGCTCGGAGAGTAGTAAAAAAGACTTGAGTACCTGTGTGGATTGTATGCAGGTGGTGGGCTACTACCGGTAGGCGGCATCAAAGAAAGCGGATTTTCACTGTCGTGGTTACGTATTTCACCCTCTCCCGATCTTCCAGCTGCACCCAATAACACGAACGAGAGGGGTCTCTGTTTTCGGGCGCGAGTGGAGGCGGCGTCGTCGGATTGCGATTGCACTGGATGAGTCGGTAGGTCACGTGCACGAGAAGGTAGGGCGGGCTGCGGGTAGACTACTACACTCACTGGACGTGTTATCTTTGGTGGAATTCTAAAATTGTAGAATGGAAACATTAATTCTAATAACGAAATACGTTAATCGAAGCTAAGCTCCTGTGATCCGGAAATAAATCTGTCCGCTTGTTATAGGCAAAATCAACTGCGTACATAGGTTGGCGGTTCGTAAACATGACACAAACAGCTAGTTCCTAATTGTCTGTCATAGGATGGTTTCAAATCGACGTTGAGATGGACGTTGGCTAAAAATGACTGAACTGGAGATTTCAGGAGACTGCCAAAGCGGTTTCCCTCCGAAACCGGGATCTCGCATAAGACAACGCAAGGGAAATCATAAACTAAGAGCCACTAAGGCACAAACGAGAAACGATCGCCCAATTGGGAAAGCATTAAATACAAAGGCAAGCCTATACAGAGGGAAAGTGTTTTCTGATTCCTCTTTAGGAAAGAGGGGAACTACACAAATGCCTTTGTCTGAGGCCATCTCAATTGGCCAGTCCCTGGTGAAACAGAATCTGCCACCCTGATTGGTTTCGAAATTGTAAGTGAAATCGTGGCATACCGGTGCCACTCAGAGAGAGAACAAGACTTGATCACCTCTACAGAGAAAGGTGCCTGCTGATTGAAACTGATCGATAAGGCGAACAGAGAGACGAATGAAAGTGAATATGAATGATGAGATTGAGAGAAGATCGCAAGGTGACCTGGGGTTGCCTGTGAAGAAATATGACAAGGATAGGATGGATTAGTTTCATTTGAGTGCTCCTGACACCACCTTCAGATTCCAAACTTGAAGGTTAGCAGCTGTGATTAGTCGTAATAGCTTTTAAAGTAGTATTCTCAACAAGGATTTTGGACACTGGTGGAAAAGCCAGCGAAAAGAAATACCACTATACCTTAAAACTGTGAGATTGGCAAAATAGTCGGATAGATTTAGAATATTTTAAACAACTGAAACAAAACGAAAGACAAAAACCAAACAGTCTAGTGAAAACATTGGAACCCATAAACAAATTAGAAGTGAATAAAACTTTAAACGAGGGTCTTGAAAAATAATGTAGTAAGCAATTTTAACAAGCGACAGTTCAGATGCATAAGACAGCTTATGATAAGTGAAACGATTGTCATTACCGACTAACCTTTAAATATTTGTCATTTTAACAAAGCGAATCTATTGCATAAACGTTAGATTTCGCTCAATGTGCTCAATTAATTGTGCTCTTTAATACCTTTTATTGGGGTGCTTAAAGTCACTTATAATGACTATCTGCCAAGCCATCTTGTTGCCAAAGTCGGGTTCTATAATCCCTAGATAGTAAATTTGGGGGTTTTATAAGACAGAAATTTCTTGCGCAAAAGATGGCTTCAAAGTTAAGAAGGTTTTGTTGAGGTTTTCAAACGGTTTTAAACTTTGTTATAGCAATAAAGGTTGTATTTTAAGGACTAAAATTAAAGTCGTGTTTTCGTACTGACGCTATTTTGGTCTGCCATTAACATTTTTTTCCGAGAGGGACGGAAACCATATTCGAACAAGCATATCTGCCCTTCGAGCACTTAAGTAACGATAATTCACTAAATCCAGTGGCTATATAGGCAGAAAATTGGACTACTTATTTGGAGAAAAAAATGTCATTTCAGCTAAATGGAAGTACAAGTAAAAGGGATTACTTTTTTTGATGGAATGCCGATCAGAGTTAAAGTGGCTCTGATGAAAAGGCGCAGATACCATCAAAAATTTCAGTCTAGCAATTAAAACGCATATAACAAACAACGAAATCGGAATGCGATTTGTGAGAAGAATTAAGCGAATTCTAACCTGAAAATCCAGTGCTGCTGGCTAGGACTCGGACTTTGTATATCCGGCGCTCTGTCGCTTAGTCAATCACTTTCGGCCCAACTGCCTCACCAGAATGGACGACACTAGTTAGAAATGTGAACTCGGCTATTATGCAATATCAGGTTTAGTTGATGAGTGGGTGCAAAACCACAGCAGCAACCACAATCGCCGCTGAACAAGTGCTCGAAGCCTGGACTTGAAGATATAGCTTAAATTTTCAATCTTACGGGAGCAGATTGACCGCTGAGGCAAAAAGAATTAAGAAAATAAAAAAAATAAAAAGGCCGAATCGATCTTGATAACCAAGTCGCAATCCAACTAGCATTACTAACTCCCTCACAGACGAAAACAGGCGATGAAGCACATTACACCCCCTTTTTAAACCTCACGAAGTAGGTAGACAGACTTACTTTTCTTAGCATAAAAGGAAATGCGATGAAGAAGAATCGAAAATTCTGAGGCTGCCTCGCAAGAAATGGCTCGCTTCAGCTAAAATTGAAAGGTCGTCACAAGAGGTGTCACCTGTGCGGTGCTCAGGTGTAGAAACAATCACCGGTTGCTTCAATACCTACGGAGTCGAGAAGATAAAACCTTGGCGTAAGATTGCAATCTACTTTCAAATTAAAGAAGAAGAATCGACTGCCATGCGGCCAAGTCAGATGGCAGAAATAAGAGCGGACAGTTTGTTATTCCGAATTTTATTCCAATTCTAATGCCCTTTGGACTTGTCATGCGATTCAATTAAGAACGTGTATAAAACTCGGAGTGAATGAATGAACGAACGAATGAATGAGCAGGTAAACTGATTCCGGTTCCTTGAAATTAACAGAGCTAGCAAACGAAAAAATACGATGAAGTAATCGTTATTCACTGAATTTCGAATGCGTAACTACCATTAATAGTCGACTGAGGTGAACTTTGCAAAAACCTTAAATTTAATTTGATTTTGAATGCCTTATTGCTGTTAAATTCATTTCAACCAGCAGGTTTGTCAACCCTGAGCGTCCAGAACTACTAAACCTGAGGCCATAAAGGCATTTAGTTTTATGATGTCTTGGCTAAGGTAACGCACACCTATTTCAGTAGCAAATATAGGCTCATAAGGTTGTCAGCCAAAACTGGCGCACTAAACTCGTATCGACCACTTAATAATTTAAAAACTTTAAAATGTGATTCCCCCAACTTTCCAGGTCTTGCGCGTAAACAAGAACGTGCCAGGACCGTGGGTATATTAAATACCCTAAGGGGAATTTTCAATGGATTATCAGGCATAATCTTGCCTAATCAACAAACGTAACATAGAGAACAAATGGTTTGCAAGGAAAGGTACTGAAACAGATTGGATTTGTTTAGAGCAGAAATCTGAAAGATCAATGATTTACCCTTTAGTGTGCAAAATTATAGGAGTTTTTGAAGCGGAAATTCAGAAATGTAGGGAAGAAAGTAAGGGAAACAACGAACCCGTTTGAAAGGTTAATGTAACAGAGATACTGACTGGAGTGGAAAATATCAAGAAAAGACACTTCACGTGTCGAATTGAATGTAGCTTAAAAAGTATCTAAAAGTAGCATTGATCCACTTCACTAGAAGAATTGAACCTGATTTACAGTTAGCAGAATCAGACGTTAATATCAATCGAAAATAATAAGATGAGCTAATATTTCTTTCTTCCATACCTCAGTCTCCTTCTAAGTGAGTGTTGAGCGACTTAGGACTTCTGCTTCCAGTTTGAGTATGCAACATTCAAAAGCGCTGATGGATGAACAAATGGTCAACGAAAGCTCACGATCGTGCGCACGCTTACCCTGGATCCTCTCCTCAAAAATAACACAAGAATGTACAAGAATGAGGATGCGTGAGGGAAATGAGTTCCCAATATCTAAAGAACCACAACTTCTACCGGAAGTATGTGGGCATAAAATGCAGCTAAAAGTACTGCGAATCTGGTTAATTGGTTGAAGTGCTTACGAGATATAGGAATCGAAAGAATTTGTTAACCCTATTGTCGTGATGCGCATTCGAAGTTACAAATCGCTCAATCTGTTAGTTTTAGAGTTAACTCTGAGGTCGTCATGTCTATTCTATGACACGCAAAGACATCGCTCATTCCACAATTTGCATTTTCATAAGCTTTGTAAGATCCCACAAGTTTATTCGATTAACACAAAGGCATCGAAGGCTTTGGAAATTAAGGCCATACGCTCCGGTCTCTTTTTGGTAATTCATTTTTTTTGGACTTATTCAGAAAAAATAACAGCTGGTGGAAAATATATTCCAACCCAAACATATGAAATTGTGACTCACTTTGAGGAGGTAGAGGGTGGTGGTCTAGTTCGACTTCTTTGATAGGGCACAGGCACAGAAGACGCGGGAATGAGTTCAGAAACGTGCATTTCCAGCCCTTTGATTGGATCAACGGTGCGTTGACGGTTAAGTCGGAACGGTGGAACGAATTGTTCCCTAGGTATACCCTGTGGTATTCGCCTTGTCCGCCCTCTAAATATCTGGTACCGTTGTCGTTGCTGTCGATGATAGCGATCATTCGATTCAATTAGCGGTAGTGGATGAGACTGAGAGGTGGATGGAGATGGGAGAAATGGAGGATGATTGCGCATCGGCTGGGGGTGATAAGTGCGCGAGGAGGGGGTGCTATAGCTGCACAGTCGCATGAAGATTATCATCGAGACCACTGAGGCAAAACTAATTAACAGCATTGCCCACCAGTGTACCTAAAGAAGAACTCGTTAGGTAGATTCACCCTAATGAGAGCGACATCTCAAGCTCGAGTAAAAGGAATCTGAAATAAAAAAACTAGGGCAAAAGTCATAAATGACGGAAAATCTGACGTCTCGTAGTTTATTGAAAACACTGTAGAAGAAAGGAAAGAAATCGAGCTGTGTTTATCGCTTGGAAAAATATAACCCAGAATATGCAATAATCGCTAAATGGAGCAAAGATGAAGCGGCTCAGTCAGGACGAAAATAATGAGGTAGGAGATGAAGTCAAAAACCCCTTTGTCTACTGAAGATCAACACCGTGTTTACCACTGCCGTTGGCCAGTGTTTTCAAATGCGATATTCAGTAAATTCCAGCAGTACAAACTGTATAAAATACTCTCAAAATGACGCCTTCAAATAATTCATCAAAGTAAATTCACTTTTTGAACGCAAAATCGAATTTTAATTTAGTCACCAGGTGATTAAACGATTTCGATCGTCCTCTTGGCCCATTATAGACTCAGAAAACTAATAACAAATTGAATACTACCTACAACTATAATAAATGCTACTTAATCAAACAGGTTCAACTTGATGCAAAAGAAATCAAGAGTGATTTAGGGTACATTTTGAGTGAAAAATCTTGTGTAGAGTTGGTGCGATACAAGTAGTTATGTGAGAGACAGAAGAATACGAAATAAATACCTTAACCACCTGGAAGATGCATGCTGTATCGGCCATGGAGGTGAGTTAGACATACGCGGATATAATCAGGCACACATAAAATAATAAGTAATGGCAGGAGGAGTGCTGCATATGGACACAAAATGCAGTGATGACTGGTGAGAAATTTCATAACTCTCTGATGCATTTCGTGAACAGAGTGATAAAGAAAGTACTTTACTCACCATCATCACTGGATCGTTTCCAAGAGAAGCGGCCTGCTTCAGCCAAGCTCTGAGAGTCACTAAGTCTCAATCACCAGGGTCAGACATAAAGAGCGTGTGTCCTTTTATTTCGGACAGCGGGGCAAACTATCGTAACTCCTGCTGAACTATCAAACCACTGTGATAAAACTTAATGATGTGGTTAAGGTCACAGTGAGCTCAATCGAATGTTCCCAAACTTGAACTGAAAAATAACTGAATCCAGCCCAAATTAAGAGCCACATGTCTCCAACCCAATCATTAGTGATTATCTACTTTACTGATCACTATGATCTAACATGAACACCATGACCTAATAAGTGTGCGATTAAGTAACTAAGCCCTATCGAACCGGTCAATCCACATCTAAATACTTCAGCATGGATTCTGCAGCGTTAACGATTCTGATTGTAAAGATAGACTGCTTCCACTTACAGACTGCTTAATTTGATCCAGTATTAGGACAGTAGAAGATGTTTAAACCAACTGCGGAAGTAGCCGGGTGAAATTCCCGAAATACTATACCCAATGAGTGACTTCATTCATTCTGAAAATTAATGTATGTAACCGTAGTGAAACGCGAAAAGAATCTAGCGGATGGTAACCGCAGGCAGTAATCTAAACGGCAATTATTTACTAGAAAATCAGGGCGTGAGCTAATTAATTCAATCGGGAAATGCATCAATGTAACCATCTAAAGAAAAGGTAAATAGACCATGTTTGTCTTGTCCTATGGGTTTAAGGACCAACGTATCTGCTACAAACATAGCAGGGGCACAAAAACAATGCCAGACTCGTATGATTAACCAACTTCGACTTGTAACATAACGGTACGTGAACAGTTTGAAAGTAAGAATGCTAAGGGATTCTAATGCTATTTAACAATTATCCGTTTTTCAATAATTGAATGCAACATCCCATTCTATTCAAAGTTAGAAACTCTTGCTAATCTATTTTAAAAAGTGTTGTGATCAGCTGAATCACTAGAAATAAATCGTCAAAATTTCTGGCGAATTAGATTATTCACATGTTGCCTTTAGTTTTGAGAAAGGAAACATCGATAAATATTTCGACATCCAGAGGTGTTGTTGTATTTACAACGGTTGAGAGGGGTTTAGACATGATAAATTGTGTAAAAATGCTTCTCATGCCTTTTAAATATCTTCAAGTGCTTTAGCCACGCGGCCATTCCGAAGAGCTATAGCCCCAATATGATTGATCTAATCACACTGGTTGATTGCATTTGATAGCATGGCTGGGACAACGTAAGTCAACAAAAGCTGCTCGTCTAGAATACTCCTTTTAGGGACATAACAAAATCAATGTGCATGTGTAACATGAGTTGCGGTATGGTAGCTTTATTTAATCTCAGTGTGAATGCTTAAAAATAAGAAACGGCAGTGGATGTTGTATATCTAGAACTGTATTAAAATTAAAAAGTTCTCATTTTTAGTTACGTCAGAGACCGATGAAATTTGAACTCAAAACACACGAAACCTAGAACTGGTTAAGCACTATTGAAAGTTGGCCTTAGTTAGAGATAAGGAAATATCTGGGTCTGAGAACGCCGACAGCTATGGTTGGATTCTGAATCACACCATTTGACTGTGGTATTATCCAGTATTGCCAACATAGAGACTGATTTAAGAATGACATTGAAGTCAGTGGTATCTGACAGCAGTCATAACCGAAGCCATGGTTAGAAAAACGCGGCCTTCCTCAGCTAGGAGAGAATGCTTGATAAAAGAATAATATTATTAAAATCTAAGTAGGGCGAAACAGGAAAAAATACACTTCAAAATAAAAAAAGAATCGACGAGGGTGAACATACTATCAAAACAATGATGATTTACACAACGCTACTCTTCTTCTATAAGTAAATAATATTTTATGATGTGCTCTGGAGACAAACTTGAGTCAAGATAATATCAAGTTCGCCATAGAAAATGAGATTTTCGGCAGAGACCACATAATCTAGTCATGTCAAGTCGAACGGGCTGAGCTTTTAGGAAAACACAGTGAGTTTAATAAAATAAAAAATGGCGGTAGGAAGGTTTTTGCCAAATTTCGGTGTTATCTTCTGCCAGAACCGCTTGTTTTGTCAAGACAACGAGAAAACACGGTGAAATCAAATTTCTTTAATTCATATGTAACTGGATTCAGGCAGTCCCATGAACTAGAGGTCTAATCTGTGTGAGCATGTGAACAAAAAGTAGGCACAGCTCCATGGGTTCAATTAAAGCCCAATCTTGGACGAGAATTTCAGACAAGATTTTTCGTTCAGTGCTTTGAAAATGCTCTATTCCAGTACTCGCCGAAACAGTTGAATAATAAGGGCTCCAAGTCGAGCTACAGAAAATTAGTAAATCAGATTCAAGCAGATTTTAATCGACCTTAAGAGAGCTTCCGATTCCCCCAAATTGTATTCAATAATGCAATTCCATATCTGCAGCCTGGGCCATATTCCCGATGGCATATATGTGAAGCGTTGTCCATAAAAAGGAGCATCCAATGGGATTTTAAAGAAGGCCCGACTCTTCTTTGCTCTAATCTCCATAGATTGCATTAAAAAACGACGTCTAAAGCGGGGATTCGAGACGCAATTTTTCATTTATTTAGTCGGCAGCATTAATCAGCGTTGAAAAGGCTTTGCTTTGATGGTTTGCAGCACGGTGAGCACCTAACAGAAGGAATGTCCACGGTGAAGAACTTTATACAAAATACGGCATTAGAAGGATGCCTGAAAACACATATAAAACTATCAGAACTTTCACTCGTGTAGAGGAGCTGTTAAGCAAGTACCTAAAGATGCAATCATTCGGTAATGGGAACTAGCGACCATTTATACAAGTTGTGGACTGAAGGCGGGAAGTTAGGCATATGGGGTGCGCGAACGGTCTCTTTTCGATCGCTTACTAAATTTCGGGCAGAAAACGACTGATTCAAAACACATAACTGCACTATCAGACCATCCCGATCGTGAAAACTAACTGGGGAGGTGGGGGGGGGGGGGGGGGGCATATAGAGTTTCCAATGTTCTTGAAGCTTAATTGGAGAAATGCGGCATCCAGGAATTTTCACTCTCAACATTCATTAAAGCACTCAACCTAGCTTTTTCTCAAGTTTGAAAACAAACCTACTTTTTCATTTTATTTTTAAGGGCAGATTAAGACAGACAAATGGTGCTTTACACAACAACGCTTGGTGATCCTTTTCTGCATCTTATCCATTGAAGCTTAGTTGGAGGTCCCTAGGGAGGCAGAACACATTAAACTCCAGTCGGAGATTTGACGACATTAACACCTTGTTTGTTGTGAGATTTGGGGCTCCCAGGGAGAAAATGGATTTCTCAGTTAGTTGAAAGAATTTTTGTAAACTAGAGAAATGTGCAGCAGGTGAAGTATGGACGCCTTACCGCTAGTTCAGCTCGGAAAGATCTGAGCTAGTGCAAAGTAGCTTTTAATCAGCGAAGAGACTGGATGAACGATTCTGGGATTACTTATTTTTCAGAAGTGACTTCTATGAGCCAACTCCAAAAAGTGAAAGCAAAGGCGGGTGACCACTGAGAGAAAGCCATGGTATAAAACTCTATGCATTAGAGATTAAAGGGTACATCCAGACTCGCAAAACTCTGCGAGCGTCATCTGTTTATCAATTAGAAAAAGGAGCGGTCAGCTGACTTCCAGGGAGAGAACGAGAGATACCATTCCCTGTTTTTCTTTTGAGGATTCATGTTTTTGAATTCTCTACAAAAGCCTTCGGGTTTTATCTCGTTACTGGATTGGATACTTTCTATCAGTTTATTATTATGAAGCGGATAAATGGAGAAAAATAAAGAAAGCTTCAAATGTTGAAGGCGGCATACATTCAGTGACTCACTCGACTGTCTTTCTTGATTATGTACACTAGTGAATCCTCTTTAGAATTGCGAGTAGAGAAGAAAAAAACGATGGAAAAATTCCACTCACCGTAATCCAACTTTTGACCTTACTGAGCATCTGGGGTGAGAAGAGAAGTTTGTGGAGACGAGCAAGAGGTCCCTCCACCTCCACTGAACGGCAAACAAAGAAGACATCACAGTAGCCACGATAGTTGTCACAAGGAGTTCCCGGCTGCAGGCGAACTGCTCGTCCATCTGGTTGCTGTAGCAACTCAGCTGCGAGACGAGGATAGGCCTTGCGTAGGTTTTCATCCTAACGAAAGTAATGACATGGCTATACCGTAGTCTACTAATGAGTTGAAAAGGATCGACGTGCTTCGAGACCGATTAAATAGTCAAATAGCTTCAGTAGTTAATTCATTAAACTTAATCTATTGGCAGATTGAATTCTAAAGGCTTAGTTGTAATAATAGAATTTATGATTTTTTTGAAGTGTATTAAGGACCCGACCAACATTACCCACGCTCACTAATGGTGAATTGACCTACAACGACTAAGCACTATAACAAAAGCCACAAAAATAGATAACATCAGGTGCAGTGAAGTGCATGGCAGCCTATAATCATGGTAAGGTCATCGTCATCCCATTTGATCAACGATTTATGTACAGGTAGCTTTCATTAAATGAATAATCTCAGAAAATGTTCCACTCTACGAATGACCTGAGTTACAAATATGGAGATATGAAAAAGTTCGGGGTAAATCGACAGCTCCACTTTGATTTAAAATTGGAAGGAAATAGAGTAATCAACCACTACGATATCGTGCTACTCCTTGACCTAGCACTTGCTTTCAAGTGGAGTGATGTCAGCGACAATCCTCTCCTGGCCAGCTACCATTAGTCATCCTTGTTAAGCACGGTTTCCTCTTAAATAGTTTCCTTCCAAGGGCCCTACAAGAGGGAACATCGACTTAATTCGAGTTCCTGATCCTGCCCTTGCAGATCCTTGTGTTTCCGCTTCTGAATGCACGTGCATGAGCTGCCAAATGAAAAATCACGAGCAAATTACAGTCACACCTTCGGGTGGATGCGTAACAGATGCGTACCCGAAATCAGATTTTTTTAGGGATTCCAAGAAATACCCAGTTCATAGAGAAATGTGCGAACCTTATTTCAGTGGCAATAGACTTTAGACAGAGATGGGAAATAAATAAAGCCCTCAAACACATGCTATATATGCTGGTAGCAAAGACAACTAAATCGATTCCACTCAAAATAAAACAAAAGTCTGATTTAAATGACAAGGTTAATGAACACTGTCGGTTTCTTAATCGCATTAGCGAAAATATTTATTTAAATGATTGGGTAAGAAATTTTCCTCTGGAACGAACTTTACATATTCCAACATTTATTCATCGACCTTTCAATGCCCACAGACTATTTCCCGTTAGTTATCCTGAATGTAGACAATCAATCGAAGATTTTTCGTCTCAGCTTGTTCAAAAAAGCTAACGGTTTAAAACAGTCTGTCAGGCTCGGGCTCAAGGCTGGATTTATGAACGCATTAAGCAAGTTACGTTAACCATTTACCGAACCCGAGATTTATGGTGAGTAAGACCCAAAAAACGAGCACTCCAAAACAGATATTTTGAATGTTTAAAAATGCGTCCACAAGTAAACTTTTATTCAAAAGCTAAATGCAAATCCAAAAAACATCAATTAGTTGACAGATGACGAGTAGAGGCAATAGCGACGAGTGTTCGATGTAACCGGCCATCGCTACCATATACGTACAGACGAAGTAGACGATGTTATATTATGGATTGGCAAACGCTCAGTTTCTTGAGAAACATGGTCCCGATTTGTGACAATTCAGGAGAAAACGAGTCAAAAAGCGTAAAAATTAAATTGTTATTGCTTCCCATCCATATTTTTTGTGAATAACTTTGGTCTAAATTCAACCAATTTTCCCAAAATGAATGGAAATATGGATATTCCATTTACAACTTCAAAGAGTTCGCATTTACATTATTAATTATTCCACTCCACTTTCCCGTTGGCGAATTGACCGACGATTGGTTGAAACAAGGCGGCCACGCTTGGGTTAAACAGTACATTGAGTTCAACCTAGAAAACTTTCCTCAAGAAGTTTACAGTCAGCAGAATGAAATCGGTTGAAAAGATTACATGATCAATTCCACCCGTCCTTCTGGTTTGTCAAATTAAGAGTCGGACGACGCTCTTAAAAGATACCAACACTGTATGAGAGTATTACCAAACACTAAATCTATTCAGATAGTGAATTCATTCTCAGGAAGGTCATAGTATTCTAATTCGTCACCGCTGGCCAACTCATCAACTTACTGAGTCAAACCATCGACCATCATACCAAGTTAGGAGGAAGACCACCAGTTTCATTTTACACCACACAGTTGAAAACTCAATTTCAACCATATATTCATTTGACTTTCGTCTGTCCACACTCAGTGCATTACCATAGGCTATCTCGTATTTCACTATGAATGACTGATAGGCTTGCAACGTTAATTAATCTACCCATTTTCGCTCTTAATTCGGTTAATGGCAGCTTACATGTGCCCAATAAATACAGTGAGTGGCTTCACAATTTTGAAGATCAATACATTACAAACACATTCTGATGCGCGATTTGCCACTTTCAACATCAATGCTTTTATCTTTTACGCAAACCCCATATTGATCCTGAATTTGCCGACGGGACAGGCCCAGCGGACTTACCTAGATGAAAACACACAATAATCCCGACGCAATTGATGTGGAAGACTGCTTCAAGTTTTGCGAACTTTCGGGTTGATAAATTCATTCATCCGATAGCATTTTTTGAAATGATAATATAATCCAAGAAAAACGGCACTTTCAGTTTCATTCTTCTTTGTTACTATTTCGAAGCTTTATTGTGAAAAGTCGAAGGAGATGAAATATCGACTCCCACTAAAAATTGCCTTAAGTTTTTCAGGCATCCCTATCGCTAACACAAAATTATGAAAAAATAAAAAAAACAGTTGTTGATTGGCTTTCTTCTAGCAGTCGATCTGACCAACGGTACCGACATCCATGCATACCCACCAAGTTTTGAGAGCTAAACAGCAGACTGAGAATAGGCACAAAATCGAATGTGATCTTGGAAAAGACTTGGTGGTGGTGCTGGTCGATGAAATACAAGGCCTCCACAAAAGCACTAAGCTTTGGTCCATGATTTTGTTGTCGTTACCACTATAAACAGAGTAAAACAATAATGTTTTTCAAACTCTTAGCCCAACATATGCCGCATTTTCGCAAAAACATAAACAAAAGCTTGCAAAATTCATCAAAAAGCAGCCGAATGACAGTTTCAATTCCTCGATTTCCCTTGCTAGGAGCAAAGGAAGAAAGAGGAATACTTTCTAGACAAAAATAGAGACCACAGAGCCATCCACGATGTGGATAGGATAGAAATAGCAATGCTCAGTTAGTTAAAGGCTGGCTCATTAATGAATTAATGCCTTACCAACAAGACAGGGTGGCTAGAGAAGAGTGACTAAGCTTCTCTCTTTCAGGCCTAGTCCACATCATTTCGATAGGCATGCCTAATATGCTTTAGATCGCTGTGTAAATACAGTTTTAAACCCACTTCCCACAAATACCACAAACAGATCGAACTTCCATAGTAAAAATGGGTGAGCGGGATTCAAGAAGACTTGAACGGATGTGCACCGAGAGCAGTTACCAGCTATCAGTGCAGCCAAGTCCCCATTTGAGATGGGAATATCTGTTGACCAAACTTGTTAAATTTTGAATGTGGGCCAATGTGCGTTGAAGATCAGTGACAATAAGTTCCCCTTTAAATGTAAGTGGGCACACAACCCAAGCAATAAAACCCAACGGAAAATTGCTGATCACGCCCTTAAACCAGTTTCAATGGTTGATTTCATGAGCTAGAAACGAGGTCTTCTGAAGCACTCACAGTTTCCAACTGGATGGTGCTGATGCAAGGCGTATCATTGAGGATGTTGCGACAGGCGACGTAGCACATCATCTCAGGAGTGATATCCTCTCCCCGCGCTAGAGAACATTCCGTCCATCCGGGAATTCGTTCACACACTGAACCAAGGCACTCACCGCCCTTGCAAACTCGGGTGTGGTTCTAAAAACCGGACGGAAAATCAGATATATGAACAAGATGTGGTACCAGTGATCACTGATTATATGAAATTAAAACCATGTTTTTTTAGAAATAAAGTGCATTATACATAAAATCCTGGTAGGTCATCAAATGGTACCGATTAATAAAGCACCTCTAGCAATTGTCTAGTGAGAATGGATGAATTTTACGCAAAGCTTTGCCTCTAGCAGACTTTCAGTCTAGTTGATTAGGCTCTGTCCTGCCTAGTCTCCCTCGAAAGGGCTTTGCTAGCAATAGCTCGGCATGTTAATCAGGCAGATATGTATTTTCTAAGCTTTACGTGAGAGCGAAATCAAAAAGTTTAAATGAGTGCTTAGGTGATAGAGCTGTTTTAGAACTCGAAAAAAATAAGCCAAGTCCTCCAACCCTCCAACAAGAAAAATTGAAGCCGACTTCTAAACAACAAGGGCAAGTAGAAATATCGATATACAAAAGAGAAATCCGAAAAGAAATAGGACGACTAAAGTTAGCAGCTCAATTACGTTTTTCTATGCCCATAAGAGTATGTTAATTATTTTTCTAATGAAGGTTGAATTCAAAGCTTGGAAGCAGATAAAGCTGAAGTACACCTGTCAGTTCTGAATTCAACTAAGAGTACAAGAAGGTGGCCGATTTTACCAAGACTAACAGCAAAGTGTCTTTCATCTTTTTTTCACAGATTATAACAATTTTAACCGACTTCAAAAAATTTCGAAGGGCAACTGGGCAAATGACGAACATAATAATAGTCAATGGATGAAGAGGATAATGAAATCGCCTCCCAATCGGGGATAGGTCCATTCTGATTTCAAGAGCAAACCTATAGACGGTACACTTCCTATCATTGGAGTTCCTTTAAAGCTTTCAATTTTAAATGAGCCTTTGGGTGCTGCTGATGCCGCAGATAGATGCGATTGCAATACTCAAGACAGCTAGTGGGAGACAACAATAAGGAAGCTTTTGAAAATTATAAAAGCGAATCGTTGCCCTCTGCATTCAAACACTATTCTCGGACCCTTGTAGATTGTACCAATCGATAGTACGCATTACAGCGCATTACGCATTACGGATTAAAAACTGATTCTCTTCTGAACTTAAGTCCTAGTTACCCTTTCAATTTATCTTTAATATTTTAGGTTTCTCTTAGCTTTGGTAAGTTAAAAGGGGCTTAACATTTATAAATATCTGTTGATAAGACTGCTTTAAAAGAGCTATGGAGCTGGCCAATATGAAGTACGCATATCAATGATGAGTTGCTTAAACCCGCGTGATAACAGCAAGTACGACTCACAAGCTACGACGATAATGATTTTATCCCGCCTCGTAGATGTGGATGGAAATATAAAACCATAGAGCACCTCTGATGGAGCCAACCGCAGTTTAGCTCCGCATAAATACCAAAATACACTGATTATAGAATGGACTGATTTTAGGAGCATCTCCGACTCCTATTAACCAGATGAATAGTACAATAGCGCAGGTCACTAAACCTGGTTTTGTCGAGTTCTTTTCATTGAACATAGAACGTTCCCATAACGCATTAATAAAATTATTTGATTAGAATAAATATCAGAACAAGTTGATTAGACGTTGTGAGACATAGGGAGAGCTCATAAATTCGCAAACAAATCAAAGTAGCTAGGTCCCAAATCAATAGACGGAACGGTCTAAGTGAGGGCCTTTTTTATTCAGAAATAAAAAGTGAACGGAAAAAAAAGTAGTTTTGAGACAAACAGCAATGCAGAAATCATCACATCATAGTAGATGGGCTTTTTAACAGGAGAATCTAGCAAAATGGTGCTTGCCAAAATATAGGGGTACCACACTGAAGGATGGCATCCGCTCAATTGAACTGGTTTCCTATCACTGCTGGGAAGATACCACTAAAAAGCCATTTGTCAGAGCGCAAATTTCCAACCTTTCTTAGAGTTCATTTAAAAAGACGGTTTTCCAACCACAATATCAGGTCTCGCAGTTCCCAAACGTATTCATCACTACCCGGTACAAAAGCACTCAAGTGATGCTAGGCTCAAAAAACTAAATAGCCATAGACATTGAGATGGCACTTTGGACTATGGTGTCTAATACCCCTTTTGGGCTGTATAGTTTGAAACAAGGCAATTATTCTCACCTGATATCTTTGTGTTTGTGCAGTCAGTAGCGCGTGTTACGTGTTTCTATCAGGTTGGGTCCCATGGCTGATGATATTGGGATGGCCTAAGTCGGATTTTTCAGCCAAAACTGTGCCAATGATTTATTTTGTGCCCTATTTGATTTCTACAGGCCATTACTCTAATTGAGCACTCTTCCAAGCAATCTCTAAGAATCTGGAGACCAGAACCGAAACCCAAAATGGAATGAACAGCAAAAGAAAAGCTCTCGAGTTTTAAGTTTTTTGTGTGTGCCAAAAGCAATATTGTTTGAAGTCCTTCGATAATCTGAGATGACCGAAATACACCTGAGCATGTGTAAGCGATTTTTTTTATTCATGAGAAGCAGAGGTTGATTGTCAATCAATAGAGTTTAGATGGTTACCTAGTTCTCGCGCCATTATTAAATTGTTTAATAAATGGACGGCATAAATTCAACTTTACACCCTGATAAATAGCAGTTGCACAGATTAATATGTACCGCCACTTCATCTCACCTACATTGAACTCAACTGCATTTCCCTTACGCAAGAGAGGCCGACAAAACGTCGCTTTAGTACGTCGAAACAAAAAGACGCGACAGCAAACCCATCAATGAATGCACTAAGTCTCTCCTTTTAACGAACTATGCATCTCTTTAAGAAACCCTTTTTTCCCAGTTGTTGAGGCGAGTCTGTGCATTAGGCTATCCGGTGAAATTCTATGAAAAGGCAGATCGAAAACTTCGTGTTGAGTAGGAAAGAGGCAATTAGGAAGAAAAGACAAGGCGCGCCCATTCACTGTCATCTGAAAATGGACTCATCTCCAAAATAAAATCAGCCTCCAGGTCTAATAGCAGTATTTACTCTGTTGCAGAATTCCTGAAAGCAATCTGCGACAAGCGTTGAGTAATCGCTTATTAGAGTATGGAACCACGAAAGCGATATAGTTAATGGCAAATGCAAACCCAAGTCTATTAAGGAAAGGAGTTTTCTGAAACTTATCTCGGGGAGAGCAAAAGTACATTGGTATCCCTCTGATTGGAAAACTCCCATTAGAAAATCTCAATATTAATAATCATCTCATAGGTGCACTGGCAATGTAGAAGTATTTCTTCATTCTAGACGGGTTAGGAACGTCAGTGGAAAAAAACTCGATTATGATAAATATCGAAGGAAACTTTACAGTTCTAGCCACTCATTTCGTGATGAATAGCCAACTAAAGACCCGACTGTTTTTGGTCAAGGAAAATCCTGGATCTTCACGAACTGATGAGATTTGAAACCGCCAGTGTTACTAGACAGACTTCTAGTTAGTAACGCCAGGGTATCGGAATTCATCAATCAATAGTTTCCCGCTGCTGAGAAATAGGTTCGCTGGAAACTACAAACCTGTTACGTTTAGAAACTCAGCCTGAAATCGTCGTTAACAATCAAGAAAAGAATGACCAGCTGTCGATTAAATATTTCCCACACTCTTCTTCTAAAGTTTACAGTATGATAATATGGCTCTTCCTCTACTCAATTACACCATTGTAAACAATCTGCAAAACGAAGCAGTAAAGTTCTGCTCAAACACAACCGCACTTAGTACTCCTCACTTACTTTCTCTATTGTACCTTTAAGGCTTACATTACAGCCATAATCAAAATGAACACATAACGTTGACAGGCCAACCTTGCTTTTAACTCTGCAAAATCAAGCTATTGATGGCTCCAATGTATAGTTGCCCTTTGGAGAAAACCTATCTGAATGCGAAAAAATTTACTTTGTCGCAAGTGGAGAAATACAGAGGCTGAGTTAAAGTGGCTAGTTCAAGGGCTTCTTAACTCTTCAGAACTAGCTCGAACAATTGGATTTTGAAAGTTTCTTGACAGGCCAAACACGTGTAAAAGTTCTGCAAGAAAGTGATTATGTTTATCTGTAATCCGCATCCAACATTGAATCCCACAACTCCTACTGCGCTAACCGGAAAAAAAAATAATGCTCATGACTGTGCATGAGCTTGAAGAATTGAATATGCTCTCCAAATCCACAATATGGCAGCAATTACAAAGCAGCTCTCAAAGAACATTTCCTTGTGATGTAAATGATACGAACGAAAAAATTCAAAAATTTCGGCTAGATGACCAGTGGGGACTAGCAGTAATCAAAAGAAATACTCAAAAGCAAAGCTCCATGTTTCGTAGGTTAAAATGAAAATTTTTGGATAATGAACTAGTGATGACTAACCGAATGAAAGGCATAAATTCATGAAGTTGTAATTTTTATGCCAAATTAGCCGATTTATAAGAAAAATGATGATGCTACGTCTGTTCTTAAGAGAAAACGATGTTATTACGATTTGTGCACTTAGGATAACAGATAAGAGGCTGGCCGTGGAGACCAGAGTCCATGCGTGGTTAATTATAGGTTCCAGTAATATTGTCATACTGCGTTTTAGCGTACGAGTTTCGATCGGTTACACAACCGTCTTTCCCATTAGTTTAGCTTCGGCCAGTAGTTTTTACGTATTACGCATCCACAAAATGTGCCTTGAACCCTTGCCTGAGTTGGCTTATCGAAAGCAAAATTTACAGCATAAGCACCGCCATAAAACGGTCTATCGTGAATGATGGTAACAAGTTCTGCAAGAGAGTAGGGTGGCAGCACTTCAGGTAAATGAAGACTGAACGATCGCCTGGAGAGAACACCGAAGTGGAATGGGGACAACCGGCTAGATCAAAGGCCTGTGCATAATTTTATTAGTGCCCCATTTTGTAAACCTCAAACATCTTCTGGTTTTCCAAAAAAGATCCATGAAATTATTTTAGACTTTTGAAGCCGGGAATTAGTTAATCTTCAGATTCAGAGACGTAAATTTTAGCTGTAATGGTTGCGCAAAGTAGAAAACTCTTGCGAAAAGAGCCGTGAGTAGAAATATAAAGGTTGGGCGAACCAATGCTCACTGCACATACAACAATAACGAAAACAGACGATTCCAAACCATGAAGAACTCTTAAACAATGAAAAAGAATATTTCTTAGATGAGCAATTTTGACTCGCTTTCTTAAAGGGTACCGAAAACGTTAGGACCCAAACCAACTTTAAGATTTTTTATCTGAACTTTGGTGAGATGATTTCATGCCAAATAAAAGAGCTGCTTCAGGACCTACCGAAACCAGGTTCAGATTACTAAAGGTCACTCGCTGAAGGGAGGCATGCAATCGAGAATCGCTAAGGAACCTAGGTATGGCACAGAAAGAATCGAAAAAATCAACTACAAACTACAAACTAAGGACTAGGAATACGTTGAACTTCTCTGTACTTCCTGGCATACCCTTTCAATTGCGAACTGAGTGACCATGTTAGCTTTCTTAATTACCCACCATGCAAGGGGTCCCGTCAGGAATGTTTTTTGGAGGAGGACATTGAGCACTATCACCGGTGCAGTAAGAAGCTTTATGACATTCCCCGGCACTCCTGCAAAGGTGTTTGGAGTCCCGATACTGGCAGGAGGAGGTACAGCATTCTCCTGCTGTTGGTGAACAGCGTACCTATCAATTTAGTATAAGAACCCAAAAAAGTGAATTGAAGCGTACCTTGACGGTGGTGCTCCCAGCATTCGCAAACGTCTTTAGCTTGCAGGGCTCTTTAGAATCCTTGGGATAACAGCAGACGTCATCACAGTCCTCTCGAGTGAAACCGCAATCGCACTGTTCACCATCCTCTGTCAATCGGTTTCCACAAAAAGAACCATTTGACGAGAAGAAGCAATTCGACTCACCCTAAAATACAACAAGACACTGTTCAGTGGCCTTACTATTTAACAGTTAACGAAGCACAGCTGCTACTAATACTAACCGAAAACAGCTAACAACTTACCCAGTCATTTAGTCATTTCTAATGAACGATTTGGTTCCTTGGCATCGGACTTTTCATTAGTGCGCCGAACCCAAACAGAAAAAAATGTCCAAACCTGAATTTCTCTCTTTGATTTGAATTTCGTTACATAAAGCACTTTGAAAACCTTGTCGACAAGTCTGAAGACTTCAACACTTAGAATGTGATTGGTACAGAAGAATGAGCCATCAGTTTAAGTAATGGACATTCAAAGAAGGCATTCGATTTCCATTTTTCTAGTCGAAGAAATGCATGACAATCCCGGATATGTCTATTACTGATAATTTATAGGGTTTGAGTAGTGATAGATTATGTCTCTCCCGGTTTGTCTAATGCGGGTCATTCATTTTAAATAAGATAGTTCTATATGCCCCTTTTACTTATCTCCTTCACAGCCCGTAATTTAATGCCATATTTGATTTTACTATAACATACTAAGAAAGCACAAGTTGATTTATCATTCAATCCTCAAAGTCTGTATCGGGTTCGCGATACCAATCGATGCATATCCAGTGACTAGCATCATTACCCATATTGATCAAAGCCAACCTACAAATAGATGGTCATGGTTCCCCTTCTCTACCCAACAAAAGTGTTAAATAAGGGCATTACATGATCACTAACATCTAGTTCCTAACCTTGAGAACTTGGTGTAGCAGTCGAGCAATTGAGTTGACAGAACACAAAGAGAATTTATTGTTGTTTTCTTTGTCACCACCAGTGGCACTGGCAAACATTATATAATTGCCTTTGGGATCGTCCACGGAGGGTAGACATGCCGGCGTCTCCTCCTTGAAATCGTCGTCGTGTTTCGCACCCAAATTGTGACCCATCTCGTGAGCGAAGGTCAATTGAGAGATCTTCATGGATACCTAATGATGAAATAATAAAGATAATTAATAGTATGCTAGAATTTTGAGGAAATAACCATAGAAAATTTTTAGTTCCTACTAGACTCGATTGAATATTTATCGTCCGAACGCAAAAAAATCTATCAAGTGTAGTATGTCTCGAAGCAATTATCCATGACTACTATGCGGGTGAAGGATTATTCCCGTACGTTTTTTATATGTTCCCAGAACCCAGTAATTAGAACGCCACATAAATAGTAATATAAGATGATCCGAAAGTATCAATATTAGGCCAAGTCGGATAAGAATTCTGCTGTCGAACTGTTTGAAAATAAGGACTCATTCACGACCTCTATCATTACCGCAAGTACCGCTTCGGTGAATGAGAAAGTAATGATTTTTGCAGTCTACGATTGATTCAAGCGAGTATATTTAGCTAAGCAAACTGGTTGAAAAGCGGTGATAACCTGTGCATTCGGGGTCAGTAAATCTAGTAAATTCCTATGATACCTAAGGAATCAGAAAATCGCGTGAAACCATCCAAACCAGAGATAAGACGGCTGCCGTTTTGTGTATGCGCGCAGAAAGTCAAGACATGTACATGGGAGCAATGGGATGAACAAATCATTGACTGCGACCAAACTTTATAACCAATATCTGGAAAATATAGACAAGTCAGTATTTAAGTGGCGAGTGGAAATGTCAAAATTTGATATTGAGTCAATTTTTTATGCATGATTGCATCAAAATTAGACCCGGGAACAGAACAGTAACTTAGGAAAGAGAAACGCATGAGAGAACGAATGCTTCTACCGCTCACCCCCCCCCCCCCCCCCCCATTAATACTCTTACCCTTAAATCGCAAAAGGGCTATGCAATCAGTTATTTTCCGGAGGCAAGTAGCCTAAATATACGAGCATGGGTTAAAGAATCTGACTTACCTCCTCTTCTGTGCGTGACCATGAAGTCAGCCTTCCTTCAACCAGTACATTTATTCTATCAAACCGAAGATACATTTAATCCTATTCAAGTGAACCCCGCAACTAACAGCACAACAGAAGTTCACCAGGTTGTATGCAACTGTTACCCAGAAAAGTGCTTAACGAGAACTCTGAGCAAAGAAGCAAAATAAATTCCATATATACGATATAACCTAGCCACAATTTCAGTTCCAGCTATTCTCTACCTTTTCTCCGTTCCGTATTCAGTCCTGTCGATTGACAGTCTACTGCAATTATCCGCATAGAAAAAATATCAGGAGTCCTACAGTGCTATCAACAACTTTTTAGGTCTTAAGGCAGCTTCCCACTTAGGACGATCATTTCTCAAGCGCCTGTATGCTTTGAAATTGCATTTAACTGATACTTTTAAAGAGATTCTAATTAAATTGTTTGACACCATACGCCTCAATATTCCAATCAAAATAATGACACATGGATCTCCTCTTGGTTCTATTCCGCCTTGGAAAAGATTAGATCGTTAGATTAGATAACAATATCTGATCAATTTTCAAGTGGAGTCTAGTTCTTGAAAGTGACCGTCTCAAGGTTTTTATCTAGAGCTGCTGTTCAATCCGGCATATGTTGTGAAGATGACAAGTGCCGAACCACTCCTCACTGCCTTACTTTTGTTGATCTGCCAATTTACAGCTGAAGTAGTATAAGCCGAACCTGAGAATTTGGCACCTTTAAATCTCATAGAGGCGTTCACGTAGGTCCCCTTCCAAATACTACACCTACAATAAGCTTTTTTTCTGCAATTCGTAGGTAACTTCAGCCCCTAATCATACCCAAATTAACAAACGTTGTAGTTTATAAAAAAAGGCATAACAAGATGCATCGCACATCATCTATGAGAGGAAAATAAGCATAGAAGGTAGGGGTTCATGCCTCAAATGCAAATCTTTAAACTACTGAAACTACGGCATAAAAGGCTGCAATATTTATCCCATTGGGGCATCCTATAGCCAAATGAAAAGAAGTATCCCGTGACGGAGAAAAGTCCTCTACCTATTAGCTGAAACTCAAATTATCCATGAACGAAGGCGGGATCAACACAACACCACTTGAATGTTAAATAAATGAAGTGGAAACTCACTCTGGTACCATAGTTGAGAAGTGTGACAACTCCAGTGTTGAGGCTCTTCTTTACTGTATGACTACCCTCTCGCATAAGACGATGCTTCTCACAGACACCTCCAGATCCACCTAACTCCGCTACCCAAGCAAGACCCAGTGTTCCTCCCGCAAAGTCGCGGTACGTGAAAACATAAGCGAGACAGAAGTCATCATGATTGGCATAGGAATTGAGATTGAGGAAGTTGGTGACATCCACATTCTCCGAGCAGAAGGGGTTCTCGTGGCGATAGGATCCCCTGGTGAGACGAGGTAGAGGGGGTTGTGAGAGGGTGCGGAGTCTGTTTGGCGCGTGGCGGGGCAGTGCAGAGGGCGGTGGACGATCGTTGCTCCCAAGGCCAATGGAAAATGGATTGAAGAGATCAATTGGAGTGTAATTGCGGGGAAGGGGATGACAATCCTCCTCGGTGATGTTTATTAGAACTCGGTCGACGCGGAAGCCTACCCCATGGTAGGAGTAGCGACCCTGAAAAGGGAAGAAGATATGTTATTTTGAAGGACTTTTCAAACACAGACTCAAAAATAGCTCTCGCAAACTTCATTCACATCAATTCAGTTAAGCATTATTTTATGAGCTGTTGGTCCCCAATCATGCCGCTCTCATTAACGTTGAGTAGACCTTAGTGTTAGTTTCATCTAGGCTGTAGCCTAAAATCTACTAATTAGTAAGGATGTTCAATAAGGAGAACTGACAAAGTTGACGGTCGAAGGGCCAGAAGTACCAGACCATAGACAACCAACATTGATTGCGTAGTCGTTGGGCTGGCTTACTGTCTGATTTCTACAGTATTTGTATATCATTCATTTTTGCTACTTAAACAGCAATGAACACAATACACCATTTGGAATTAGAGGACAAGTTATGACCCACGTTATAACCACGTTTTAAAATATGCCAACAACCAATTGGAAAATGTTGCTAGTGGTTGAGTACGAATTTCAACCACTGGTCATTCCAAGGTCAATATTAGAAGCTGATGGTGATGAAAAAGCTTATAACGAACCTCTCTGAAATGTATAACGCCTCGCTAGATTCATAAACTGAATAGTTCCCCAGGCTCCTGAGGAAGAAGGAGAAAGACTAAAAAGAAAGTAAGTAGACTTATCGATTTTTTAACTTTGCCTTCTAGAATAGCTTGCAAGAGACTGTGAAAACTTGTGATATTCAAGGCTTCAAGCGGTGGTAAATGAAGTGAACAGTCAGTTGTGAAAAGGTCACCAGAGTAGAAATGTTAAAAATCCTTTAAATTCATTCCTTATTGTAACATTAAAGCCAGAAAAGATCGTAAGTGTATAGGCATTTATAGTAAACTATTACTGTAAAAAGGTGGAGAAGAGTCCTAGAAGGTGCTTAAACGCGAGGGCGAAAAGAGAAAAACTGAAGTTCTGGAGAAGAGCTTTCATATAAAGCAATTAATCAGTGACCTTCGTTTGCGGTTACTCTGACAGATTTAAAATTCAAAACCTTCTTTCGGCCAAAAGTTTTCTAGTAATGCAACAAAAAATTCCTTAGTGGTAGGAGGAAATCCAGATGGGAAATGGCCATCTTGACTTACGAATCTCAGCCGCAATTATGTCTTAGCTTCAACCACTGACAGTGATGGAATTACACTTTAAATCAACATTCTCAGACACTTGAAACTAAGCTGAAACACTTGTGGGAAGCTCAGATTAAACAGTTTCGAAAAAGGTGGAAGGTTCCGGGCCGAAAATGGATCTGCCGATGACTGTGATCAGCCAGAAATACACAGCCAAAAGTTTGGAGGTACCAAACACATAAGTTTCGAACGCGTATTTCAAATGCGTATGGTAAAGGAAGTATAAACAATAAATTAGTTCACATCAGAATCTGCTAAACAACAAGATTAAAAGATATAAAAGGATGTCGTGATACCAAGGAACAGGTCATGCTAACTGATTGATAGAAAAACGAAAGCATAATAAAAAATAAGAACGAAGAACGGGTAACTGCAACTACATTCAAAAGAGGAGAACCAATTGCATTTAATTCAATAATTAATTCAATAACTGTGACATGGGTCAAATAAAGATGAGCCTTAAGTCAACTCGCGATTTGACTATTTTCGGAGGTTTACTTCATGATATGAGGGCATAGTCAGCCGGTATCCAGTATGGTAGAGTCGATGGAGTTTTGGCCATTCAACATTGGGCCGAAGAATCTCACGACTCTAAAGTACATTCAACAAGAAATGACAAATACTGGCCGTATCTGAGGGTTCGATATAATAAAGATGCAATCTATTGAGATCTAAACTGTGTACGAGATTCTTTGCCCCATTTGGAGAAATGAACAAACTGCTAAATTAAGAATAGAAAAGGCTCTGGTCCAAGGCCTAATGAATCCAGAATCGCTTAAAGACGCCTAAAGAAAACCAGGCCTTTGAATTGCTGCCTACAGCTGCTCTTGGCAAATGATCCACTCAGTGAAGCCCTTGATGGACGCACCGAAGGGAAAATTGAGGGGAACAAGGGACTATCTTGTGATAAAACGTGGCGTGAAACAAGGCTCAAAAGAGGGACCACTTCTCTTCAACCTAACCTTCCAACTCATATTGGATGAAGCCTTCTCCTCACTCAAGGACAGTGCAGTACAGATGATCGATCACTCGGGTAAAAGATGGCAGCTAAATCATTTAGAATACGCCGATGACCTATATCTTATTGCGCCAAATAAAGTCGCAGCTGTCAGATCATTAGAGCATCTGGCGAACACAATGCAAAAATATGGAATGCAAACCGCAGCGAAAAAAAGCCTTCTGGTTTCAAATTGGCGACGGTGAGGACCAAACGCCTCTTGAGACAGCTGGAATGTCATTCCGACGTGCCTCACACTTCGAATATCTTGGTTCCATAATTCAAGACACCGGTGAGCCAGATGGAGCAATAAAAGCAAACTTAGCCAGGCAAAAAGGCACCTAATACGACCACGACCATTTCTGCGCTCAAGAAGTCTCAAAAACACCCTAAAATCGTATCTGGTGGGAATTTTTGTCGACCCTGCAATCACTTACGGATTATCTGCTATTGTCTTGAGAGTAAAAGATAACAATCGACTAAAAGCAATATAGAATACAGCTCCAAGTATGATACTTAGATTGTATTCGCGAAGAGCCAAAACTGTCGATGAACTCCTTGGCAAGTCTTATACAGAGCTTGAAAATGGACAAAGATAGCCTGATGCTCTCCATACTTGACAGTAACTTTGAAAAAAGCGAAACCAAGAAGGCTTCACATACAAGGAATCGGATGCTTCAATTAACTAAGGATGCGAAAGAAGTATGGCAAGAGCATTCAGATTCATGGCTAATAGATCCAAAGGAAAGCCCTAGAGTTCGAGACGAAAATTATATACCTAGACTGGTAGGAGAAAGGAAACGTGATATTGTCTGTACCAACGCAAACTGCCAAAGGTTCTTCGCCAGAATAAGGGATATGCGACTGCACGTAAGACAAGATCATGAAGAAGAAAAACTTACAACTGAAGAGATATTAGACCACAGACTAAAGTGCCCTCTTAATGAGTACCTTAAAAGATACAAGACTCAAGGGTGGCTGGAAAGACATATTAGGAACTGTCACCCTTCAGTCGAAATCAAAGAAAGGGAGAAACCAACAGAGAAGAGGAAAGAATCCAATTGAAGTAGAAAAAGCAGAAAAGCTGAATACGAATAAGGAAAACGATAGAGTGGAAGGTAGGAAAAAAGAATGCGACGAAAAGTCCCTCAGGCAAGATGAAATACACATCTGCTCCATCACGGCTGGGAAGAACTCTATCCCAGGTACTCCACGAGATGCAGCAGAAGAACTGAACAAAGAACTGAACGCCATTGCGCCACGCAACCAAGCCGAGATTAGACCAGCGGGCTGATAAACTCAAATAACTGCTCCATGCTATAATATGTAACTTATTGTATTTCTGTTGTACCCCCAATAAGTCCTTGGGACTTGCCCTAAAGGGTGGGGAGGAATAAAAAAAGCCAAGTTTCAGATATAGAGGCGTTGAGTATGCATGACAATGTACAATGCAGATACGTTATCGGAGATAGGCGCCAATATTTGGCCAAAGCCTTTTAATTAATGATAATAATTTAGACCGTCTCGAAACCGTTCGGGTGAGGCGAGTGACTTGTGTTTCCTCTCCACCTGCCTGGTCAACGTCAAATTAAAGATATAATGTTTTAAAAAACAGAGAAAAGGTAAGATTACTTATCTTTTAAATGTACCATCATGGTACCATTTACACGAGATCAAAAAGTGTCGGTTCGCACTCAGTGACTGGACGGACCAACTATATCGGCTGGATAGGTGTGTCAAAAGAAATTTATTTGAGATTTGCAATATTATCCTTCATGTTCTAATGTTAATAACCGTGTAGGTGGAATTCGTCTCCGAGTTGAAAGGACACACTAACATTCTAAATTGATAATCTAACGAACCGAATACTATCCCAAATGCGATCAATTTGAAAGTTTTATCAAAATAAGAACATTATTTCGGGTGGCGAAACAACAAAATCAATCTTGTTGATTTTCAGCTACTGGTATCTTTTAAAAGTGTGCCCAAAATTGTATCAAAAACACGCTTTAAATGATAGCTTGACCCAAATACCACCAATCTATCTTTGCATGCGAATTCGCTGCGTATAGGAAGTCGTCTTCCCATTCTCCAACAGTTTATTCGGCAGTGCTGACCGACGTTAGAGTAAAAATACAGGTAGCTAAGGAGTGACCATTCAAGGGATTGAAATCGCTGCGCCAAACGACGATTGGTTGACAGCCACAAGCGCATGCGCACGTACTAACCGGCCGAGGAAAATATAACGAAACTATTTTGGAAGTACAAAGCGTATACAGGACAGACAAGACTAACCTTTCCATATGATCCATAAGAGATTCAGGCTGAGTATACGTCAGAATGTCGATAGAAAGTGCGCTGTGGAGACTAGTAAAAAGCGTGTGGCCAAAATGATCCGACTTGCCTTCAACATCGGTTATAAGTACAGCTTAGATGAAAATCAAGAGGCGTTCTCAACCAGAATACCAAATACATACAAAGTAGACCAACGTTACTGATGGAAAGGGCTTTGGAAGAAGACCACGGATAGTTGCTTAGAAGAGAGCAGGGAATTTACCTTTGTTTGAGGTAATAGCAGCAGTGTACGAGAACGAGGCATTTTTATCCCTAGCTGATTGTCTTCACTTCCTTGTTGTAAAATCCTCTTGATTTAAATAAAGCTATGGTCAGTATTACATCAATTGTTGATGACATTGAGGAATTTACGGATTGACAATTTAGAGTTCATGGCCAAGAACGTTCATCTCATCAGAATTTTGAAACCAAACACTATTATTTCAAGACAATGAAGACAAAATCCAAACATAAAACACATGAATAAAACACTAGATATTCAGAGATATTCGTTTATTAATTATTGTAAGTGGCGATTCTCTTAGAGAATAAGAATATTTAGTCCTTTAATCGCCTTTCTACTTTTGTCCAAGTGGGTCAATCGAATCCGCCTTGACTCAGGGCTCAGGTTCATAGTGGGCCATCATACCGTTAATTTGTGCTTATTAAGAGAGACGTAGCCAGTTTCCAGCTTTCTGAATATTTGAAATGATAGGAGTACAATATATCTTGGTTCCTCAACAGGACAAGTGTCGAAAGACACCATTAACGTAGACCTGGATATTTTAGTTATAATCAACACAGGCGGGTAACTAACGGAGGTTCAAGCTATGCAATCCCTGAGTTAAGACCATGAACAACCCACCAGTGCTGTAAATAAATGTCGCTCGATGCTTCTATTGCTATGCTGATCTTTTTTTAGAGCTGCCGCCCTTATTGATCACGTCGACGATAACGATTGACCACCCGCAAGGGGGCGCAACAGCGAGAGAATGGGTACCAAGTCATTCGCTAACTAGACGCCAAACGCAAACATTCAGTTCAAGAAGGAGTTTTAGATATCGATAAAATAAACGCGAAAGTCGGTTACCGTTCGGATCACTTACTCCCGCCTTATTCGATTACTACGTAAATCGAGTAACTTGAGAAGGCAGTCAGTCAGTCAGTCCTTAACTCAATCGTGAGAAGGCCGGGATAAATTTACTGCAGTAATTCGCCATGTGAGCAGGCGGGCGGGATAAAATCACTCGCCAAAGGTAGCAGGTTTCATTAATCTTAAGCTATAAAATGTGGATGGTTCAGTGGTTGGAGCTGTCCTTAATAAGCGCATATTTTGGCAGGCTAGCTAATCCATCTCACTGTTTAGCTTTTTACAGGTCAATTTTAGTCGCCAATGCGATGTTTTTAGTAGTTATGACGGCTAAAGCTAAACTCATGCAATCAAGCATACTTACAGTAATCTGAAAGAGGAGGAAGACAAAAAGCTCAGAATGGGCGAATTCGGTGATCTGAACTTGAAGGACGCCGTGATTGTGGGCGCTTCAAGGATTAAAACATGAGCTTAATAGTAGGGAACCGAGGTGCTTTAAGGCGTTGGCAAGACCAAGGCATTCGTAGTTGAAGCACACACTGAGACGATGGCAAACGTGTGGATCCAACACACCAATAATTCCTGTCTACTCCTCAAAGATCTGCAGATTGCAAACCCTTACTTAGTCAAACGAACTAGATTAAAAGATTTCGCAATAATATAAGCATCTTAGACTCCACAACACCCTGAAACTAGTTATAGATCTGGTCTTCAAACGCCTTATTGCAGTAGAGAAAATAGCCATGATACCAACTCATAATATCCTCTCAAAACTCAAATTCAACTACTGCAGGCCCTCTGGACCTGAATGTATTCTTTACCATTGCCAATCCTTCCACCACTGATGAACAGCAAGTAGCAAGCTCGCAACTCTCAACTGGGGAGAGGCAAGGACTTAATTGCCTCTCTAATTGACGACTAATGCGTATGGTCGTTCTAAATACTGCATTTGAGCTAGGTGGGTTTCGAATCCGAGTAATTCAACAAGTGCTTTTTAACAATTTTAAAAACGAAAATACGAAAGTCGGGCGAAGTTGGTAAGAGATTTTGCCCGTGCAATACACAGCTGGAAAGACATCAAGCCCAAACTCTAGAAAATTACTTCTCAAAATGTATTTTCGATTGCTGCGAAAGTCGAAAAAACCACATTTTTGGACCGTACAGACATGAACCGGTATAGGCAAATGTGGACCTATCTATGTAGAAAAATTTGAGGCTACATTTGAAGAATGTATCCAATGCTATCGCGCATGGAAGGCTAATTTTAAAAAATCCTGAAATAGTGGCATCCACGCTGTAAATTCTGATGCATTCCCAATAATCGCCTATTTTCATAGATGGAAATTAGGACTGTATCCTATAATTACCTTAGGAATTGGTGACGTGAATTTACTACGTTAGTGGGAACCGGCAACTATCAAGGTCTCGGTAGGATTGGAAATGACCAGACATGCCGCACTGACCGATTAATTCTGGGGTTCAGTAGGGTAAACCAACTCCGATTAAACGCAAATCTAGTCTTCCAAAACCGACGACAACGTCGGAAGTAAATAAGATACCCGATTGGGTAATCGTTTAAAATTGAAGCTAGTTTCAAGTCTTTGAGCTACCACTAAGGTGGCTGTTCTGCAAGAAAAACGGTGGTTAGAATGAATCGGGCGAACAATAAACTAAGTCTGTGTTCCAATGTCTGACATTCGATCTGGATTATTTTCTCTTATTGATTGTATTGAATAATGGTCAGTAGAGAAGGGGGAATGAATCAGAGGGGAGAAAAAGAGGGTTGGCAAAAAATCCTTCCAGGAAACTCGGATCTCTTGGTTTACTGGTGGCTTCAGTGAAGTCAATTTATGGACGTCTTTCATAGAATTTGTAATAAAACAATGAAGACCAGAATAGAGCTCAAACACTTTTATGCTCATTACCGTTATGCTTATACATTCAATCAGATGAAAAAGAGCCCTAAGGCGGAAAATGCGAACGTCAATGAATGAAACGATCTTGGGACAGTCACAACCATGAAAACATTCCTATCGAATGAAATTTAGTAACCAACACAAGAAAGATGTCAGGATCTAAACTATACAACGTTCGTGACTAAACTAAAAAAAAAGAACTAATACTAAGGACATGACTATCGAAGGAGCAACTCCTAAAGTGTAAATCCTTCGACATGCAATATGAAAGTCACTTCAAATCCTACAAATTACCGAGACGACTAAAAAGAAAGCCAAAAAATTTGCATTCAGTCTTTCAATAAATAGGACGGAAACCGACTACTGGCCAAGAGAACCAGCTATACACTGCTTTTAAATTAGGTGCAGGGGTTCTTTCGTTGGTTAAAGCTAGATTATTCAAAAGAACTCAACTGATCAATTTAAACAGATGAAGGAATCAGTTCGGATACTTACGGAAGCTTCTTTAAAGTTCGTATACTGATAGATGGCCTGCGCGCCCTGTACATGTTGAGTAAAAATGGAGGTAATCTCCTTGACAGCTAAGTCGCGGTTGAATCGAATATGTGGCAACCTGATGACATGGTCCCAGAGAAAAGTATCCGACTGAAGGTGCAGATTGCACACCCTCGAAGTAGGCCCTGTATCATAGGGCTTGGGACGCATGGGAACTCCATGGACGGTCGACCTACCACTACCCGCCTCGGTAGCTGGAGGGTCTTCGAGGAAAGAGGTAGCTGACATGAAAAATTTTCGGCCTTCGGCCAGATGACTGCCGCTGTATGGAGGTGGGTAGACAGGTGTAGCTAACCGTTGTTCTTTACGATGATTACGAATCCCATCTACAGAGCGTGATGTCCGTTTCACTGTTTCTAAAATCCAATCAAAAAACCGACTAGCGAATTCCTAGACGTAGGAGTAATAAAATAATACTTAGTAACTAATAACCACAATACTATTTGGACGACAAATCGGGAATTCAGATCACCAGACTAACACTGCAATCCGCAGTACTTCATATTGGTTCCAGCTGTTACATCTAAGTTACTCTGCTAAACTGCTCGAAAACCTAAAACCTTGGGAAGCAGACTGGATCAATACCACAGTGGACAGGAAACAGCAATATGCAGACCGGCTCTACAAGCCTAACACTTCAGCAAAGTAAACATGGACTATTAATTAATGATAAGAACGCAATGATGCTACCCACTGATCGGTACTTAATTCAACTTATAATGTCCTACTAAGTGGAAACAAGCTATCTATTTGAGAGGAATGGTCTACTTAAAAGCTAAAGTAATAAAGCTCCAATTGGCGCAACGCTCGAAAAACAAGGCAAAGTGCTATTAGTATTAAATGAAGTTAAAACATCAGCCCATAGCGTATACTGTCCCCCTCACTTACTTGTTCTTATTACAGACCATGATTCAGTGAGTTGGTCCGATAAAAACTATCTCTATTCATTCATGTCAGACATAGCTATTAGATTTAACAGAAGTGCTGACGATAAAGGATTTATTGACACCAAACAACATCTATATGCCTGTGTGGCTGCAAAGAGCAACACTAAGAAACTGGTTTAACGAATTAGACTTAAACTCTCGACCTTTCTTCGTGAACCCCCAAGTAAGAAAGTGTAGGTATTTGACTTCCACATTATGCTGGAACCAACAGGTCCAAGCGATGCAAATTTTAGGCGATAAATGAGGACGTCTAGAACTAGAAAGTACCGGTACTAGTTCAAAACATCCAAACCTGAATAATCAAACCAAAAGGATGGGGGGTAAAAAACAATTACTGATTCAACGAATTTCAAGAATTAAAGTTCATCAAATTATTTAAAAACCATAAAGTGCAAGAGTTGATATGGCGGCGCCATCAAGAGCGAAATCTGTGTGCACGCAAAATGATACGCAGTCTACGTCAACCCAAAATCCCAGTCAATATTTCTGTATATTCAACAATTCAGCCTCGAACTTCAATTCTGGTGAAAATTAACCGCGATAACAGTAGCCGGTTAAGTCTGAATTAGCCTTCCATCAAAACTAGCGCTGCTATTAGCAGTCTTTGCCGACATCCATAAACTGAGCTCTTTCAGAATTCAAATTTCCACAGTGCATTAAGGACAACTTCGAGAAATATATTGGATAATAGACCGATTCTGGTGTTGTAAAAAAAGTAGGCCATCCAAATGTATAAATCATCTTTTCTACAAGACGCAAAAGGAACAAAGGAAATCTCCGCTGGTTGTGACTAACGAATCGTTCCGGCAGGAACAAAGGTGAAATCCGGAAACGTGGAGAAATATCTTTTACTGTCAGTTTTGAACTCGGGACTAAAAGGTATCGGATATGAATCTGATTAGCTAAATGTTACCCTACAAAAAGCGAACGCATTGATGATGGCCGATTATAAATATCCGAAAAAACAATCATTTCTTCACTAAATAATAGTCATTCACCCCACAGCAGTCTTTGTCTATATGCCTTTCGGCCTATATAGCATTGGCTCGCTGAATAAGATGAGTTAACGATGGAGCCACCTCGATTCTAAGAAGCGACTTGTGCTTGCCAAAATGGGAGGTGGTTTTGGGACTGAAGTCTGTATGAGCAAAGGAAATTTCAGAGCAAAGGATTGGTTGAAAAGTTATCTCAAAGAGTGTTACCCCTCTCTACAATCAGAGGAATGGAAACTGAAGAATCAGGCTTAATGGAATAATAAACAGTGAAATATGTATATTAATCTGTACTAAATAACCTTTTGATTGCACTTGAATTCTAAAAAAAACTCCTTAATTCTAGCACCAATTGAATAAATTTTGAGTTCTACAATTGTATACCCACTCATCTACATTATACTTCGACTTGTTGCACTGACAACATGCAGATTCTGCAAAATTGTCAACCATTTGCCTAATGTTGCCCAATTCTTCGAGATGCTTTTGAAGTGGTTTTCCCAATTCTTTCAGGTTTGAGGGAAGTTCTTTTTCTTCAGACTTTTTGATAGAATGTTTGCGATATTTTTCGAAAAAACTCCAAACCCAGCCACAAAAATAAACACGGAACCGCAGTATAATCTGTCGGAGAAAGAATATATTAATTGTTCAGTAAACTGGTGCTATGTGGGCTAGAAAAGTTCAATAAATTTACAACAGAAAATTAAACTTCCAGGGAAAAAATAGTTAAGAAACGACTCTATACAAAATTACAACTGAAACAAACAGAGTACAGTACATAAATCAATAATTTGACTTTGGAACCAAGTTTGCTACCTTTACTCAACAAATCTACAGTGCTTGGGGCAAATGCTTGGCCAATTCTACTTATCGGCCTTAATTGCCTTCACCAGATGCCGCCCCAAGTTCAATCGAATCAGTTAGTTTTAAAAAAAATAACCTCAGTGGCAACGCCTGTCAAAAAAGCAAACTACATTGATAATTTTGCACGAAAATGTGGGGAAAACACAGGCTTAATGGCTAATCAAAAACAGCCCAGCATTGGCCTACAAAAAGGAAGATTAACAAAGAAAGAGACCATCTATTTAAAACAAATGAATTCAGGTATAATTTTAAGAGCCTAGTCCTTAGAAGACTAATTTCGAATGGGCGTAAAATCCTCTGACGTCACCGCAAATCCAATTACTGTTTCCAATCTAACCAGTTGACGTTGATAGCGCGCTGAGTTATGAATAAAGTGGAGGTTCTCCGTTTCGAGGAATGCCCGATTCAAAAACTGGGCATCAACGAATGTTCGGATGGAACAACAGTTGACTTATTGAGAAAACGAAAGAATGAAAGGAAAATAAACAGGACTCGATTTTTCCTGAGCCACATTCCCGTTTGTTTTTATTATTAATTCCTCTGACTTGTCCTATCATTGATCGACGTCATTTGGTTAACTTGCAGCCCTACCAGTGTCTTTTTGGCTGATTTGTCTGGAGCAAACACCTGGTCGTTCAAAAAAGTGTTGGCTTTAGAGATCAAAGTTAACCTTTAATAACCGCCCAGAAGCAAGTCCTTTTTGCCAAAGTCTGCCTGCGAAGTTTCTAGGCTCTATGCAACTCATGATGTAAGAATATGGACAACTGTTTAAAGGCCATAATAAAAATTGGCTCTACAAACGGCCCAACTAAGGTTTAAGTCATAAAATTCTTCAAGACTGATCAAAATCGCAACAGTTGCTACGGCCTCGTAGATTTGAGATCTAGAAACTTGAAAAAATGAACCCGCACTTAGCTATTTTAGATCCGCTTCGCCTCCAACCAATACGCACGAAGCAGAATGCGAAAAACCATCCGTAAAACAATGTCGAACAAAAGTCTTGAACAGAATCAGCCAATGAGTGTCATATTCAACGCTAGGCCCATTCTGTGGCATAAGTATATCAAAGTGACGATGATATGCATCAATTAAACCTTGAGGAAACGGTATCCGTCAAAGCTTGTCGTTATAGAGAAATGAGTTAGTTTTAAGAAAAGATCAAAAGAAGAAATTCGCCTAACTTATGAATTTTTTTGAACGCCAACAAGCTTTTGAATCGATTAAAGGCTCCCGGTCAATAGTTTAAAGTAGGTTGCATAAGGGATGTAAACATATCAGTTGCACCACTACCGAAAATTAAAAAGGCTCTTTAGGATATGAAAAATAAAAAAAAAAAAATTGGAGCCAAGGAACACTAACCTACAACAGGCTGCGACATTTCCCTCAATCTTTGAGAGATTTCCGGCTTCGAATGACCACAGAACGATGGTTCGGTTGTACCCTCTTCTTCGACTCCTCGTTTCCTTCGCATCAAGTCCTTATCCCAATTAGTGCCATTCGCACGATAAATTACAGAATGAAAGGTTGGATTAGGTAGATAGTTTCCGGCCGGTTCGACAAAATATATATTTTCCACAATCAGTGGACTTTCCACGAAGAGGCCAAGATTGTTAGCATCGAATGCAATGGTACCTCGGAAAATGCCATTTAGAACACTGCCGAAGACGAGACTTTTTGGGTGGGATTGGATAAGCCCGCGAACAGGATAGGCGAAGTTATCATCACTGCTAAGAGGAATCCTCTGCCCACCAGCGTAAACAGTTGCGTTGGGAGACAGAACGCCATCATCACGAAAGAGGACTAAGGAAAATTTTTGACCAAATGCATCAAAAGAGATGAATATAGGTCGCCGATCTGCAGAACGTTTGGATCGAGAAGGCGGTGGATTGAGAGAGGGATAATTTAATGCCTCATATTCACCTATTGGGAAGATGTGAAGCAACTCAGAAAAAGAGAACGATAAAGTGGTAATGAGAAGGAAACATGATGCCCCGTGCGAATTCATGGTGAGGTTTTATATCACCATCCTTTCTATATGCTTTGGGACTGCGAAGTCTAAAACGAAAGAATTCGAAGAAAAAAGCATAAATGCATAAAAAGTATACGCCAATACACACCTTTTTAAAAAAACTCACGCAACAAGACCTATTCGTAATAAACCAGGGAAACAAACGCGGCCATCCTACCGCGGGGCAACTGGTGGAGGCTGTGAAGCCATTTAATTTTTTTCTTAGTGTGTTTTAAATGGCCATAGTTTTCCGTCAACATATATTTTTTTCGAATATACCAAGTAAAGCATGTTTTTAGCCTAGATGTAGACTTGATCGACTAATTTTTCATGGTCTATAACCAAAATGGTGACTGATATTTTTAATACTATTTCTCGATTAAAAACAGTTGCATTTAGTTTTTTTATTTTCATTTATTTATTTATCTTTCGTGAAACTTGGTTCATGACATAAACAAATTAGAGATCTAAAATATAAGTTATTCAAGCTGCGCAATAAGTTCTTATAACTGATTATAGGCTCACGAGGTTTGCAAGATACGATGTGTTACTGTAAAATATATTTGCCCTCATGCGATGTGTGTCGCGTTCGTATTTACCTCACTTATTATCTGGATGAGTTCAGGCGTTGTGCTTTAACTATGAGTTTCACTTATTAATGATCTTTGCTCGATTTAACTTAAAAACTTAGAGGGTTAAACGGGTCGTGAGCATCGCTATCATATATACCAGTTACTTCTTGTTCATCGACCTTGATCGATATTCTGGACGCTGAATAGAGGCTTAAATGATTGAGACCGGCACAGTTCATTCAGAGCAGTACATGTAAAATTAGATAGGTTTTTCGCAAGGTTATCGTCGATCGTGTTTTATTTTTTTGCAACTCATGATTACCCCATTGATGTGATGGAATGGTCTCTTGTAACTACATTTTTAGTTCTTCATATTTTCAAAAGTATAATATCCCGCGAGCGTAAGTGCTGTACCTCTCTACCAGAAATTGAATCGCTAAAGCTACAAACGCCCCAAATAATATGCTTAGATGCACGATGGCTGCGTTAAGCATAGGAGACAATGGAACCATTTTCCTGTTTACCATTTGTCCATTTCTCACTATTATATATATATATATATATATTTCGTTGTAAATTTTTTTAAATTGCGTTTGAGGTGGGATTATTGTAGTTTCAGGATCCTGTAATTTGTGTGAAATCGTTAATTTAATGGTAATCATAATTAGCACTAGGTTAAGGATAGGGTCCATCGAAATTACGTTCCTGCCATACAAAACAGGCCTGAACTACCTCGATTGTATCGGGTGAACGATGAGAGCATAATTGAGGAATCAGTGAATTCCCTAATAGGTACATGCTAAAATAATTCCTTCGATCAGTTGCGGCATTAATCATTCAGTTTTACCCAACTCTTTCATGGTAATCTCCTCAGTTTGGTTGGCATATGTTCTTAATCGGTACTCTTCAAATAAACAGGGGCACTTATTGCTTGCCAATAACAATAAGTCTGTGTTACCAGCATCATCGATTAGGATATCCGATAATCAATCCAAATGATGGCATTAAGCCAGCCTGATGGAAGTTTGATACTATTTGGGATAAAGCGAATCCTGAAATCGATTTTCCACACGTTATGCAAACGTCTCATGTACTAGTGCAATTTTGGAATACACTTTCGTTAGCCATTAGCATTCGCTAATTACGCTTGTGATTGTTACAATTTTGTGCTAGTTTCTTTTTAAAGTGTTTTTGGTTCGGTAGGACTGCGAAGGTTTCGGACTTATATTCAGCCTTAAAGATATGCACCAACACTCTGGATGAATCAAGGAGCAAGTTAAAGCATACACTCATTAGTAGAACTTACGAATTCATTAAATCAAATCTACCTTACAGAACAAAATCATGGCTAGAAAGGAAATTCGCAATAACCTATCTCTAGAGCGCGCAGATACTGGTGTTTAGACAATGACCCTGACAGCTCTCTCCTGGGGTTTATATCATCGGGCTTCATCAGTGCTACCTTTTCTCGCGTTCTCTTTCGCCATTCCCATAAGTTGTAAACGCAGATCAAAGATATGAAAAAATTGCAAAAGCTTATATCATTGGCAACACCGCATCTAAGGCCTAGCATAATCCGACAGGCAACCTGTTGGTCTAGATTTGTATGTAGCAGGCACTTTTGTGACAAACATAACGCATCAGAAGTTTGGTCTGACCATAGTGAAATTAGGGCCGAGACCTCAGTTACTTCATAAGTTTTCAAGTAAATGATATTGATCTAAAAGTTTCAAAATCGTCTCCGTTAATATTCGAGATAGCGATTTGACTGTATGCGCTTCCATCGCCTTACTCATCTTAAACACTGCGAAATGAAGTATGGCTAAGCATTAAAATCTGCTTATCTCTCATTTTCACTCTACGTACTTTTCAGAGATTTTTCTTTCAGAATGAGACTCCTGCAACTCGAACTGTTTGATTCTATTCCATTACCTGTTCTAATATTCATAAATATGATAGTTAACTTTTCAAGTATAGGAACAAATATCGACGTACCATAGAACTTTACCTCCGATCTAATAATATCACGGTGAGAACTACATGATCAGAAATCTTGACGACAAGATGCAACTAGAAATACTTCGTTTATAAGTGGGAGAGGGAAATATCCCCAGCTGAGGGTAACTGTAGCAACTATTACACCTCATGACCCTTTCGACCATCCGCTCTCATTCAAGTGACGTTTTCTTTGTTCAGTTCGTTCCTCAGTAGAGCAATCGATAAGTCGACGGTCATGACAACAACGATATCAGTCAGCAGAAGCTGCCTAATATGACCATCACTTCTCATCTTTTTTCAGTCAATTTATCCAATGCCTTACGCCGATTTCAAACCAGTTTCCAAACTCTTGATAGTATCAGTCTTTTTTGCATTAGCTCCAATGATGCAGCATCGCAGGATTTCAAGTGTAATTTTAATTTTTGTATCCTTTGGAAATAAATACTCGTTATAAATGTGTAAAGATTCCCCCCCCCCCTGTTTGTCAATTATGCAAGTGGAAAATTCTAGGGTGTTTCGTATCTGCGCAAAAGAACGAAATTCACGTTCTCACTCATGACTCAGTGGTCCTTCATCACATGATCCATCACATTTTCGTGCTAAATGCCTTAATCTCAATGCCCATCTATTCGACAAGGTAGTTTATTAGGCAGTCAATAGGCGAAAAATATCGGAGTTTAAAGTCCATAAGTGTCAGGAGGCCAGGAAGCATAGCTAAGGTCTTTCGACTACGCGCCAACATTACAGTACCGCCTGCCACAAGCATTTAATCGAGATTCTCCACCTTACTTCAGAACTAATCTTTGCAATCAACACAAATCACTCACAATCCCACTCTGCTTGGGAGTAATTGACTGAAATATCCAAGTCGCTAACTCACTTAGGAGCGGCTGGCAGGGCCCTGTCATGAAAACCTTTTGATTGTCCATCCATGCAAACTTGGCTGAGCATCTGCCACTTAAGGTAAGGTGAGAGAGGAAGGTATCCGAGACATGCGCTTGAATCGCACGCACATAAGGAGGACTTCGAGGAGAAGGATGAAGGTGGACTAAGCTTCGGCAGTGTCTAAATGATGCTGCAACCGAAATGAACCGACCAGCGTGAGTCGAAAAAAAATATTGATAGGGATTTAGCAATTCAGCTTCTAATCCCCACCACGAAATGCAATCACCAGCCCATCTCTCTATCTCTCTCATTTCGATCTTGAGTCACGCACTTCAGTTCATAAGTGGGAACCATCTGTCAATAGCTCATTCAATTTTAACCTACTTCCTTAATCTTCAATGAAGTACTGTAGTAAGTGGCAAAGAAGTAATTAGTTTACATGTGGGACTTACTTAGGCGTTCGCTCACTATTTCATTCAAATTTATGTTTTGTGGCATTATTTGATACTCTTCTCTCCATTTTCCAACTTGTTCATCCGATCGAATTGGAAAATAGGGCCGACTGCGATTGTGACACAGGTACCGAAGCTTTATTCAATTTTTGGAGAGCGTGAACTGATCGTCTTGTTATGGGAACTTGCTTTTTGCTTCTAGCCCTCCCTCAATCATGATCGAGTTGCATTCAATTACTCATTAAATCGTATTTTTCATTCTCACGCCAAGAGCAGTCCCATTAATAATTAGAATTAATCAATACAAGAAGTAAATGACTCAATGCACTCTTTCTTGTCAGCTCACTACCCACGTCACGAATAGGATCATCAGGATGACTTAAGACTCCATGACGCTCATTATTACGCTTTCTTTTCTTTGGTTCCTTTTAAGGAGGTACGCACTTGTTATCTTTTACTTGTTTTTTTTTTTTAGAACGTTGGTTAAAACAGACAAATCACGCTTTTGGCAACACCGGTTGGAATGATTTTTCGCAGTGGCTTCACAGTCTGAAATGTGCAAATGCGGATGTCGGTGGGGGCTGCATTGTGAGGGTCTAAAGAGGGGTATTGTACTGAATCCTAATTACCCAAGAGTGTGGGATAACAGTCGACGATGTTACGTCTTAAATTTGTGATAATAGGCATTTTTTCGGACCCCGCATGCTGGCCCACAATCTAATCTGGCCAGGAGCGTGCACCAAACCACATGCCACCATTGTGTTTACCTCAGCATAGGCCAAGAGAGCATTTCGATTCCACAAACACCCCAAAAACACCAAACTCGGCTCAGTGAATTCAGGTGTTTGTGTTACGGAAGTTAAGCTAGACATTGTAAGCATTAAGTCAACCTCATGAACAGAATATGCACCAAAACATTCATCTTTCGCCAAGCACAAATGAATAGATCCTAATTAAAAAATATAAATCAGACGAATCAAAAGACGTCCTAAAGCGTACTGCTTAATGCTTATTCCAAATGCATCTCCTAAATAGGTTGTCTACATAGGTTTCAAACGATTTAGCTGGTAGCGAACTTGTGGCAGATTGCGGTAGAAATCGAGATCAGTGATGCTTTGATTAGCATGACGGTAGTACCAGTCCTGCCAGTCATAGAACCAACGTTCTGTAACATCCAACACCGGCGCATTCAGGTGCATGATGAACTTGTTGACAAAGAGGTAAGGGGAGTCGGGCTTGAAAAGTGGCTTCATTCCGTAAATGTTGTAGATGCATACAGCGTGATGCCAGACTCCATTGCACTCATCAGGATAGAAGTGTTTCCAGCGATTCACATATGAACCTCCGTTACGATATTCCTCATCCCCGTCTGCCGGAAAGAAAAAGTAACGCTGATAAAATTGCTAAGAAATTCACAGGCTAGGTGTACATTGCTACTGCCGTGGTGTGACAGGCAGAACGGTCATATGTAGCTAACTTAGGCTCTGTCCTCATTTGCATAAACCCAGAAGACGACTTTTACTTCAAATAACAAATGTGTAATCCTAGAAGAACTCGAATGCTCAGAGTAAGCCAAAAGCACACAAGAGACTGTCGTCTATTTCTTCAAAGATAAGCATGGTCGATATGGTCAGACTGTTTTAATGCACTCTGGGTGAGCGAACTAGTTTTAAGCTCATACTCTGCTTTTCTATGCCATATTCCCTTTTACTTGTTTAAACTACTCGAAAAGCGTGAAAAATGACGGGTTAATTTTCATTCATTTTTGATGACTGAAGTGAATAAGTGAAAAAAGTGAGGATTTTTTTAAAGGGAGCTTACCTAACTGGCACTTGACTCAACACAGATTTAAGTAATCCACCTTTTTCTTAATCAGTGCTAATCTTCAATAAATTTTAATCAACCAATCACTTTTTTCAGCTTCCATTTACTGATCCTTTCAAATTAAATCTGCCACTTCAGCGCTCTTCTGTAGGATTTGTCTATTTCATCAATATGGCAAGTTGCTTAATCGTTCTTCCTTGAAAATTTCTGGAAGTTTGTAATTTATCGAGCTACAAATGGTGCTTAAGGAGTGCTTTAAACACAAGCCAACAATTGCGAGAAACCGCCACTCTATAGAGTGAGAGTAGAGAAGTGCTTCAGAGCGTCCTTTATTACGAATAGCTCTTTTTGTCATGCCTTCAATCTCAAATACTGGAAGCGCTGGCAGTCTTCAAAATCGTGCCTTCTAAAGAATCATGCGCGTACATGGTCTCTATAGCATTGGCGCTTCATTTAACTTAGCCTTAATTGCAATGATAAGTATACACTATAGCATTAATTGGCAAGTCCAACAACTCTCCAGTTGTTTAGCCATTTCAATAGATATCACTCATTTAACTATCAGACCTGATATTTAATTCTAGTCCTAATCATTTTTTTATAAGGCTAATAGTGAAATTAATTGAAGTATGCTTACAGGGGAAGTTACCAGGTGCATCGAGGATGGCGTTGTGGTTAATTGTAGAAAAGAGAGCTTCGTCTGGAATGCCGATCTCTGGGAGGAAATCTATGTAGTCTTGAACTCGCTTGTCTGTGAAGAGAAAGTTGACAAAGTCCCATGTTACGACAACGTGTACGGCGCCCTTGTGCAATAAGAGACCGTGAGGTGGATCTCGCCATGGACGGCGAAAGTAAAAGAACCTGAAAAAAAAAAAACAAACAGTATAGAGCACCTGGAATGTTTAATTCAAATACCTATACGCACGATATATTGCGTTAGAAGATCCGAGAGCGGGTACAGACTGCTGACTTTATTTGGGGCCGCTGAAAATCTTCAAGAAAGTGACCTTTAAACGATTTGGATCATCCTTGCCCCCTACACAACCACCTCTAATAAGTCTCAGCACGAAGAAATCAACGGGATAGAGCCTGGTTCTTGAACTCTTCACTGTTCAATTAACTGGACTAGACAGATCCAAGCCAATATGAACGAAACGGTGATTAAAGGAATGCAATTCATATTATTTAAATGTGTTTAAAACCTTAGAAACCCAGGCCAGTTAAAAAGAGCTTTAAATCCCTTTAGTCAAGTAGAAGGATAGTGGATAAGGAATAAAGCAACTACCTGATCGCTTATTGTGCTTCCCGAGATAATAATCCATGCTCAATGGTATCATTTACTGAATTTCTGCAGTTTCCTTCAAAACAAAGTAAATGTCTGAAGATAGAAAACCATCCTTCCCACCAAGATTGTCTTTTATCTGTTTTACGACAAGTAAATAAATTCTAATTAACTATTGACTGCAGTACTGATTAGGGAGGATCAAGTTGAAAATGAGGCAGAAATCCCCATCCTTAATCCAGTGTTGACAGAAACTTTAAAGCTTTGTTGAAACACCGCCCTCCTCAGAGGTTGGGAGCTAAAAGGTCCGGTGAGCGTGGGCCGATCGACAATTCTGACGTTACTTAGTGTCTTGAAAGACAGTTGGCTAAAGGCCAATCCTAACCCTACCCTCGCTAGACCAAACTACTGTAGGTCAGGCCAACCTCACGCTAAGCATCCAGCTCTTTTAGTTTTTCATGGCTGGTGGCTAAGTAATTTCCGGATAGGAGACTGTCCATTACTTCTTTCTAGCCTGATCATAGGTGACGGCGACGGTGGTGGTGGTCTTCCGAGGAGGAGCAACAATGAAGAAGATGGTAGTTAAGAAAAGGCACCAGATCCAATTGCCAGGTGGCTAACTTCACGTAGTCAGAACTTCGAATAGGACGTCATGGGAGATCTAATAAGATAAAAAATAACTTGAAATGCTTATGACACTAGTGCTACCCCAGAAACAGCATTTACCTCAAATAATCCAAGAAATAGGTGTGACTGAATAGCCAAGGCACCATTCTGTTCATCGGAACGTAAATTTCCGTTTTTAATAAGATAACGGTTAGATTTTTGCTCGAGTGATTCTCTAAATAACCGTTGTAAAGTCCCAAGCACGTGATTGATGTGGAGTGACAGTAGGCAGAGGGATTGTCGAAAAATCATACCAAGCTCATGTCTAAAGTTACTTTTTAATGTGCCCATCAATTTACCCCTTTTTCCAGCGGTAGTGTCTACCACGTGGCCGTTAGACGGTTAGCCTAGTAAAATACTATTTATTTACGGAAATCGCTAATCCAGTGGTCATTTCCAAATGGTCTTGATATTCACAATCTGGGCATGATCTAACAGGGCTCGACATGAAGAAGTTGTTTCAATTTATTCGTCATTGTGAATCAGATGAGCAAGCCATTTTAGCAGGAAGAGCACAAACAGAGGGGCTGCTTACACACATTGAACCCTGAGATTGTGGTGTTATGTAGAGCGAATTGCCCAGTAATTTAATGCTGATGTAGACTGAAAAGTGGTAGATATCTCCCGATCAAAAGCAGCAAAGACTGACCTGAAGGGAGTTGACTGCAAAGGTAAGTAGAAATTGTCAGAGAGTCTGAAAGCTTGGAACTTGTAAATAGACAACAAAGAGGACACTGTTTAATCCGCATGGATGCCATCAACTAAACGGCTATCCTATTCATTGTGCAGTCCTAGGACTGAAAATTGTAGAGCACTTGGATGCCATTCCGAGTCAATCTCGTATGAATCTGAGCTTGAGTTTGCTCCTTATATTCACAAGCGAAAAATCTGAAACGGCATCAATCAGGTAGCACAGTAATGGTGGTGGTCGGTATTGAGGACATATGCTCTAGTGTAGGTTGAACGCTTCACTGACCAACTCAAGTATGAAGCAACCAGGTCCATTGGAGGGCCTGATGAAGTGGACCAATATGAAAGAATACGATTTTGAGGTAATGGTTCGAATAGACCAATTACTGGAACTCCACTGATTCTTCTTTTAACACCTCCTTACCACAAAGAACACAGTCGTACTAGGTTTCATTCCATGCACTCACCTCTCCTGTTGAATGAGATTTGCGTTGTTAAGGACTCGTAGAATCCTTGTCAGCTCCAAATTATTTTTTAGAGGGAATTCTTGGCCAGTGAGGTTGATGAGGTACTTCCAAGGTGGAGCACTAGAATTTGGATCCTTGTTGGGTGTTTTCCACAGGGCTCGCATGCAGGCTAGATCGGCATCCAGAACAGACATGTAGGAATGGTAGACGGCGATGGAGGGGATGAAAAAGATATTCTTTGAAGTCTCTTCTGGAATACAAGTGGAGATCTTGCGAAGCAGCCATTTCTTGTAGAGTTCGGGACTTTTCTTGTCAAAGTGGATGCAATAGTAGTTTTGAGGCCGATATATCGAACGCAAAAGACGCCAAACCTGAAAATAAATCACAACCTCGCTTAATAAGCAATAGTTGCCAAAGCACTTGTGAATACCAAGCTAGATACAAAGCCAGGTGATTCTCAATAAATGGTGTGGTCTGATCAAATGGACAACAGGAAGCTAGCAATTTAAGCTATTACGAAGATACAGATAGAAGACAACTGTCCTATGATTAAACAAGCTACGACAGTTATCCTCTTGGTCTAGCCTTTTCTCTCTTTAAATTACGGGTCTTGTTGATATAGATTTACTGGCATTTCGTGGACTGTGGGTGTGCTAAGCCTGGCGGATCCCTAATCATGTGATGAGCGCCAAAAAAAGAATGTAACGCGCTCTCTGGAAGATTTTAGAGGCTCTCACTAAAATAATAGCTTAACTAGAGAAGACTGAGGTAAAAATGATTGAAATATACTGCTATAAACTAAGTCTTGATTTCCTTCCTTTTTCTACTAACTTACCGATCACGTCCAATAAAGATCGTACTGACACTCACTTGATCAGGTCTCTCAAATGCCATTATAGTATAGGCTATAGGATACTCCTCTTCCTCCTTCAAAATCCGCCGCCATGGCATCGAAACATTTCCTTTATTATCTATCCACCAACTATCCGTTTCACAGACATCAGGACTGCCAAATAAGCTAGGAGCGATGAATCTTGAGGACAGGAATGAAAAAACGTAGGTTTTCAGCCGATGTTCGTAAACGAGATGGCCGAGATCGGTTACAAATAGGGCTAGAAGGATCAGCTTAACGAGAATCCCGATATTGCCACCAATAAATTTCATGTAACTGCTGTTCACCTTATCCCCCCGGACTCTCATTTTAGTGATCCTCTATTATCTACCGAATAAATTCACTACGCTGTATTGCCCCACACAGGCCACTCAGAACAGGCAATCACAACGAACACATTTGCGTGCACCTTGTGCATGCAAATTTGATTGGCCTATCGAATATGATACAATATGTATCGCTGGTATCTTGTCGCTGTGCAATAGCTGACAACGTCTGCTGTATCGATAAAAGCACAAGAGGTACAAATGATTTTTTTAGTTATATGTTCCATACGATGCGTGAATTTGTGATTTGATTAGTGATTACTACCCCCTTAATTCAAATCGTTTAGTTTGCAGGGCGAATCTGCGACTGGGAATATTTCAACCAGATAGTTAGCAGAGGAAGGTTTCAGTGAATACCTACTTGTCATTTTCGATCTTAATTTTAAAAAAAATTTAGTTTCTAATAAATGTGATCTGAGTTTTTGTTTCTCAGGTGAGCAGTCGCAAGATCTAAAAACGATTCGTTATGACAAATACACTTTCCTACCCTTCAAATTCATTTCTGAATGTGGGTATATGCTCATGAATTAAAAGAAGACGAATAGGTGACCGGTTCTGTTATAACAACAAATATTTTACAATGAAGATATCGGCAAAGAAGTGCAGCGACCGTTCGATGTAGTGCCAGATCAGACGGGCGATGTTTTGAAAAAACTCCCCCTGACCCATAATTAATCCAGAATGTTCACAAAGAACATTGATCTTTGAGTTTTCATGGTGAAACAGCGTAAGAAAAAAAAGGCTCTAGAGTTAACAATTCTCGAAGCTTTATTATCGGCATCCATTGAAGGTGTACTTTAAATGTCTCTTAATTTCTGATTCAACGATGAGGCTTTATCGCAGCCAACATAGAACGGTCAATTTTATCCCCACTCTCACGGGCTGCAATTGTAGGAGACATTCCTGGACCAATGTAACCTTGAAACTCTCTTATTGGTTAAGCTGGCCACAAAATCCACTGCTGTCCCAAACCTCGTTGGCTGGTTTGAAGTGGACGCATGGGAGATAATGCATCTTGTCTCCGACACGTATTTCGATTTTTCGCCAATACTTAGGTAAATTACTTCAAATAGTAAATACTGTCCAAAATTAAATTATGCCAAGAAGAGAGCTGATATATGATCACTATAAGCTTTAGTAGGAAATTAAACATGAAAAATACTTCAAATAATTATACTTAAATGGCACTTTTAACAGATCGTTTTTGTTGGAGGTTTAAATCATTAGGTGCGGAAGTCGCGCAATTTTTCGCTGTTCCACATGGCGCTTGATGGAGGTGGTGTTAGTACGGGCGGGTTCTGCTCGTCTGTGATCAGCCTTGACTATTTAGTTGTTAGTATTCACGTATCCCTAATGATGTAGTATTTGCTACTTTGAGTTCATGATATAAGCTTGGGTCTGATTTTACGTCTGTATGTTTCCGTTTCAGGTCGTGTTTGCTAATGTTCTGTTTGGCGCTTGCTTAACATGAGTTCATGGTTTCGCATAGTGCTTGCCAGACACTGGTTGGTTGTCGGAGGAAATGTCCAAGCTGGAATCAGAAATTGATATGTTGACGTCGTCTCGTGTCACGATTTGCTTGCAAAGGAGAGCGCGCCTTTGGTATGCCATTTATCTAGTAATGATGTATAAGCCTGTAAATGAGTCGTGATTGTTACACCAAGATCTCTGATTTAACTTAGAGCTGCTAGTTTCTTCCATTTCAGATGGATCTCTTACCCTTCTCAAGGTAGGGGTTGTTTCTTAACATGATGTATTATTTGCTACTCTTGATCTCGGTGATGCAAGATCCTTCCTGATGCACACAGTTGTACTTCTTTTTATTTTAGGTATGGGACGGTGTTGCCCGGTTTTGAAAATTATCCATTTTATGGTATGGTGTTTGTGAAATGCAATATTCGCACCCCGTTTTGACTCCGATTTTCTTCCTTTGAATGTTATCCTGGTGGTCTCGGTGCCATACAAACAAGTCGCATGTTTCAGTCTGATTCGTGCTTGCTTTTGCGTAAGCTGGTCGTTGGCACAGTCGCGAGTGGTGACACTTTTAGCGCGTTTTAAATGCTAATACCCGTTATTTAGGCAGTTGCGCGGACAGCCAGAAGTCCTTGGTCAGCAGCTCTGTGGCCTAAAGCTCCTGTCCGCCGGAGGTTGGCGATTTCGGGAGTTGCGACTGGATTGGTCACCCGGGCGACACTTCTATCCTTAATAGATTTGGTCAGCTAGCCACGTAGATTATGTTTATCAACTCCCTTGCTGAGTACGGGTTGTTATTTTCGACGAAACCGGTGGGGGGTATTGCCTTATGCGGTCACGCGCGTATGTTGCGTATGTCCCGCGGGGTTCTTCAGCTGACAGTTCGATGGGATTGTAAGGGTGGTTCTTTTCGCCGTGCAGTGTCGTGCAACTGCGGGGGGTGGGGCTGGGATGGTCCACTCGTTGTGGAATATCCCGAGTATTTTTTGGTGGGAAGCTGGTCTGCATGCCAGCAGACATCGAAAGTTGAATGCAGGCTTTGAATTGAGTTTGATTTAGGGGGTTCCTCATCGGAGTGTGAGGTTCGTGGTTAGGATCTAGTCGGTTTAGCGTCGGCAAGCCGGCTTGGTGGTTTTCGATCGGGAATAAAATCAGATTATGGGGTATCCGGACCTTTGCGGAGAGACGCAAGGAGATTCGGCGGGAATCTGCCAGAGTAGCGCTAATTTGTGCGGTGAAATTTATCTACAAATCTAATTTATAAGGAGGGCCGATCTGTTGCATTTGGTTTCTGTCCTACTCTTTCGGGGTCTGGTCATTAAGCTGCACCAGCCCTAGGTGAATGATTTTTGATAGCCTCTTTGTACAGCCGTCAAGTCGAATAAGTGAAATTTTGGTTGAGGAACCAATGATTTCGCAAGTCCTTGGCGAAGAAAAAGACGTTGTGGTATTGACGAAGGTCCGACCAATGTTCGTATTTCGGCGTCAAGCTCGTTGTGAGAACAGACTCCAACCATTACACAGAATTATCTCACATTTAAACGGAATCCAGGTTATTCTTAATTTTTGTATAAACCGGCAAACTTAGCGGTGGATCTATATCGCACAATTGCAAATTCACCAGAACATATTACCACCAACTAATAAGTAGCATGATTACGAAATTCATCAGTCGCAGGCGAGAAATATTATTTTAGTCCTATTTTCAGAAATCAGATCAAACCAGAGAACAATTCAATGGGAAAATTTGTAAACTCATGCAACAGAGAGCCAAACAAAAGGATCATATGATATCTAGTTATTTACACAAAGATATTTAGGTACACAATAACAGACAATAAACCAGTTAGTACTTTACTCTTTTCGATGGGGTCTCCCCCGAATCCTGAGCCATTTGCTTGCGTTTGTTTATAAGTGAAGTGATTTGCTGTAGCTGACGATCGACCTTGGCCCGCTCCTCTCTTTGATTAGCTCCAGCACCCCCACTACCACCAATTCTCCGCGTCTTACGACCCTCAGGCTTCTTCACACCGTACTGATAAGCAGCCTTTGGAAGAGCTTCACGATTTGACATGTAGTCACCGTATTCCTCTTGCGTTTCAAAGTCCCAGCGACCCATTGGTCCCTTTTTGTTACCCATATCCATTTTACTGAAATCCGTCTCCTCATCCGAATCGCCCATAGCGTCATAAGACTCAGCGAATCCAGGATAACACTCGTCATAACCCGAAATCTCTGACTTCTTTAGAAGGCGTTCCAAATTAGCCTGCTCGTCAACGGCTTTAGCAGCCGTATTGACAGTATACTTGCTGGCCAGTTGTTGAACAAAATCCTTCGTTGTTGAAATTGAGACTTTATTGGGGGTTGTTATGTCCTCCGATTCAAGAGGCTTTTCGAAGTAGCGAGCGCCGCTGTTACTGCTTCCGTTTGGTTGAGCTCGTTTAGCGGAAGCCTCGCTATTTTTGTGACGACGACTTACTGACTCCGACTCAGGGTCTCTGTGGGATAAACGATTCTTTGTCGGCACGTATTCCGTTGGTGTGTCATCGAATATAGCTAAAAATCAAAGAACAAAGCTAGATAATGGTACCGTCAGGGTCCCAATAAGATAAAAAAGTGATATCTACGTTGCGCGTTCTTTTTAGTTCCCTCCACCTGATTCGAAGGTATCTCGCACTCTAGAGCCCCAGTAGCTTTCTGCTTCGCTAACCTGGCTTTTTTAGCCTGTCTTCGACCAGCACGAGTGTAGGCGAAGATCTGAGCGAGTTTATTAATGATAATATCGTCTGTAGTGAGATCAGAACTGGTAGACACCGATTGATCCAAAAGAGGACAGTCCGCTTTGCTACGAATGACCGTCGCCGGAACTTCAAATTCTGCCATCTCATCCTCCAACTCGACACGGTAGGCCATTCTTCCAGGTTGAAAGTACTCATTCCTCTCCACTTTACCTCTGTTATTTTTGAACAGCGCTTCAATGATCTTTTCAGCTAGTCGAGTTTTGAATTGAAGACCAGTTTCCAGTGTACCTTCACGTCGAATGATATCTTCTCCAAGTGGCTTCTCGAGTTCTTTATCGAGCTCTTGATCCGCTTGCAATTCCATATTGCGAATCTGCCGACGCATTTTTTTCAGCAAGGCGTAGTCCAAACCCTTCACCAAATGGGTGTTTTCCATGTCTCCACCGAGGTATTTCGACTCTTCAATGGCACGTATTCGTTCAGCAGCATGCGCTGCGCCTGTTGTAGGTGCAACTGCTCGGTAATCAGCCGTCCTAACAAGACGATCCGGATCATCCTCACGTTCTTCGCCACCTTCAGCGGCGTCCTCGGGAACGCTTGCATCAAGACTATCCACGTTACTAGAAATTTTGCCCTCACGACGCTCACGAGCTCTGTCTCGATATTTGGGTACCCTTTCGGAGGCTCCGCCCTCAGTCCCATCACCTCCCGCAATATCTTCACGCCGGTATTTACGATGGTGAGGACGTGACTTGTGTGGGCGGGACTTTTGGGAATGATTTTTAGATCTATCGGGGCGAGAACGATGTATGCCTGCATTACCGATGCTCCTACTTGACTTTTGGGATTCTGCTGTGAGCAGAAGTCTGCGAAAATCACTGTTGGACAATGGTACCTGCTTAGGAGCTGTTTCATCACCTGGTGGGGGTTGTGGGTTAGATATGGAGTCCAAATTCATCGCCATTCTAAATGAAACTAAAACTTGCAGAAGCTAAGCTAAAAAAAAAATTTCACACGTTTTTATTGTTATAGACTATCAATTGTAAAGGCTAATACACTTCTTTTAAAATTTCGAAAGAAAAGTATTTAAGCAAATATTTATTGACATAAATATAGAAGAACCAAGTAAACAATCTTAAGGGATAGTGCAGCCAATTAAGCCGGCCGTACTGAAACTCACCGACCGCCAGCCAGTAAATCCGAATATTTCGCGCGCACAATTAGCCCGCCAACATGCCTAATTAGATTAAATTTATATCATGCTGTTGCCTGCTGAACTTCATTTCAAAAAAACCTTTCATTTTTCTGTGGCGGTGATTTATATAATGGAATTATGGGGTCTATTTTTTTTTTCATTAGGTACTGCCATGTGGATCCAGTCGTTGCCGCTTGGCAAGTCTACCATTACTAGGACTGCCAAACATAGGCCATTTTAGAACTGCTCCAGTTTTGTCTAATCCGGAATTTCATAGCCAACTCTAACAATCTGAAGATGTTAAGTAACAGCACTGCAAGACTTTCCAATTATGAAAACCTTCTGATGGTTTTAGCGACTGGGAAAGTCGGGTGGATATACACACTTTGAGGTGCGTCTGTAAGTGTTTATCTTAAAGAAAGCTACTTCCTTAAGCAAAAGCTTTGTGATCATATTATTTTATACTTGATCTATCAAAACACATGTAAAAGCAGCCCATCTTCCCAATATTTGGTAAGGTCAGATCTGAGTTAGTGAGGTCAGGCTACTTAAGGCAGCTGTTCACAATTTCATAATTTTCGTTTTTGCGCAAATTGTTCATTGGTCTATTGTTTAAAGTGAAAGGTGATTTCGAACACTAGATCATTCTTTTATGGAATGACTGGTACCAGTGTTACTCTACGACATTAACCTGCGTAATGCTGAACCTTGCAACGCCGCCTAAATTATTTTGCTCAGATTAAGAGATGAAATTAGAAATCGCTCTCACCTTATTAGTACACGGTCAGTGGCTTTAAACCCTATTCAACCTATCCAGGAATCCAAGGTCACGTTGTTCCTCCGAGCCTCTTTATAAAAAAAATTAAAATGATCTAATTGTCTTGGCCATCGCGAAAGAAAATTTTTTTCTACCAGCAATAGTTAGCACTGAATCAAAACCGGTTTCGTCCACAATTTCTCTCTCCGTCCCTTTGTCATAGCAGCACACTCGCTTTTCGGTGAATACACGAAGTAAGCATTTGTCTAAGTTTTAAGTGATAATTAAGGAAAGCGTTTCACTGCCCCACTTACTTGTTTCCTCTTTAATCGTCGTATTTGCAAAACAAGTAGATGAGATTGATGGAAGACAAGGATGCAACTCTACAGAAATTGCCGATTTTACTGTAAGAATAACTCGCTTTTTTAAATCGAGTAACGAATAGGAAAGTCTTTCTAAATATCATCAAAGTAACGACGAAATCGAGTCTATCGCAATTTTATTTCTAAAGCTGAAAATTCCCGAACATCCTTGAACTCTTTTCAGTCTCATATTCCTGCAGTGATACTTCTACTCCCGGAATGTTCTTTGCGCTCTTTGAAACATATCCGGAGGTTTAGGAACACAGAGATTTCTGGTCCAATGAAGAAGGTCACATCTCCCAATGCCTCTGTATGAACCAGGGATCCACCTTGCAATGTGACAAGAAGTAGTTGGAAGCTTGAGCGCTTAGCAACCTGTGGCTCAATGCCACATACTAGATCTGACAGTTTCGAACTTATAGGTATTGAAAAGAAAAGAACGCTATTTTCCGAAATTTCACAAAGTCAGGAGGCATTAGAGTCAAGAATAATCACCGAGAAGTGGCCGGTGGAAATGTGATTCTCAACAAAGGAATCATTTTAAAGTAAAGTGGGAGGGTCACTTCAAAATCAAAGGGCCTTAAGGCTTTAAGCGAACAAGTTTTGATTGGCACTGGAAAATTCGATGCCAGCCTTTCTCAAAATGGGTAGAGCAAATTAACCAAGTGCACTTTATATTCTGCCCTCCTTTGCTATAACCAAATGTCTTTTAATTTCCCATTTGGAAGCTCAACATTTCTAAGCACGCATATTCGCCTTCAAATAAACGCGGGGATTCAGAAATGAATGCGAGTGGTTCACTTGACTTGATTGCGCAATTACATCCATTCATAGTTAAAAGGCTTTTACTATTCATATTATTCGTTTCCGCAACTTTTTATAATGACGATTTACGCTTATACGAAGTTTTTTGCTCTTGAGAAGAGTCAGTAGATTCCTAAGTAGCTGAATCGAAGATGCCAAGCCACTGCTATTGCAAATATTCTCTTGTGCGATGCTGTGGGACAATGCTGTTGGCTTGGAAACACCTGTCCAAATTGCTAAACAGCTGATGAACAAAGGTGCTCCGGTGTAGGGAAACGATTGATCTTGTACACATTGGCTTGTTCTTGCCAGTGAGAGGTAGCTGCCCGCGCCTAATAAGACAGTATTCTCCCAAATTTACCGGCCGATCAACCTCAGTGGTTGAACAATAGTGAAAGAACCAAGGACTACTGCAGTTTCCCATTTGAGGGCAGACAGTAACAAACGAATTAAGTGGACATCCATGTTGCGGCCAGTAGAAAAAGAGATGAGATTGCCCTCTAAAGAATATTGAAAGAGGCCTAGAGTAGTATTCTTCGGAGAGTACTGTTGCGGAGGCCTTTGAGTTCTAAAACCTAGGATCGGTATTCGCCTCAACTCTCTATGACCATGAGTAATTATTTTTATTTTTTTTATTTTCTCCCCACCCATTAGGGCAAGTCTCAAGGACTTATTGGGGGTACAACAAAAGTACAAATAGCTTTTATAACAAATAAGCACAATAGTTAACACAGAACATAGTAAAAACGTTTGTTGACGTCTTCGGCTGTCTGGTCTCTTCTCTGGCGTGGCTTCGTCATACAGGTAGCAGTTCAGCTTCGTCGTGACACCTTGTCGATCTTCGTCCGTCTTCATGTGTCCTACCAGAAATCTTTCAAAATTCTGATGGAGGCTTCGTTCATTGCTACATGCACGTGTATTCCACACTCCAGTTTGGAACCATGAATCCGGTTAAGTATATCGTGCCCCGTGTTCCAAGCTGTAAGAAATTATACTTCTGCTGGCATAATCTAATTTTATACGTCCGGTGGGTGATTAGTCCTATCTGGCCGCCCCTCTCATTAGCCCCCAGAGTTGCCCCTGGGGTTACCGGCGGTCACCACGAGGAGGTTGAGGGTAGGTTTGACCACTTTTCAACTCTTTAATAGTTTTGACACCTAGTCTGAACCTTGTTCCATACTATGTCCAGATATTTAAGTTGCTACAATGTGTCTTTCCACTGAGCTGCAGTTAAATGCTGATCCTTTGTACCTAAATAGGGTGGTCACCACGAGGACGTTGAGAGTAGGTTTGACCACTGCATCTTTATACCGCACCGGAAGGAGTCAGAACGCAGTGGATTGTATTATATGCGGTAAAAGGTACAAACACATGGGTAGCTGGCCAACCTCAGTCAGTCCAATGCCTAGAAAGCCAAAAACTAGGTTATTCGTGGATGCATCAACAAGGACAAGCTCCTTGGGGCTAGTACTTAAAGGAAGATGGCCTTTGAAACCCTAAAAGCCTGTTTGGTGCACACATAGCCATCCCGCCAGACTTAAATTGCTATGAAAGCGCTGCTTCCTCCTTGTTACGAATTTTGTCGTGTTACGCAGGCTTTTTGACTGAAAGTCCCTTCGTCGACTACGCCTAACTAGTAGGGTTGCTCTCTCTATTAATCGTCATATACGTCAAGTCGAAGAAAGTCAGCGGTCAGCGTTCTTCAATTTAAGAGTGGTTGCCAACTTATTTTCGCACACGATTTGTTCCCCAGTATGCATGCACTACTACACATAGGTATGGATGTATTTGCGCCCAAGAGCTGGGAGTTTTTAAAAACTATGCTTCTGCTGATTCCAGTTTTGTTTAAATGTGTACATTTAGCAAAGTTCATTAAAACATATTTTTAATGCCATGTTGTTTTTAACAATGAACAATTGAGGCATCTCTTAATAAAGAGGGTAAAGTTGCTCTAAATAAAGGTCATTTCAATGATTGAATAGCATTTACAAATGTATACTCCTGGTTTGGATAGGTAGTAAAACAGTTATTTATAATTATTTGCGCCATTTTACCCCCCTCCGTTTGGCGCTTCATTTGTAGATCAGTATCGACCAGTATGGATGACCTTCACAATCACTGAACTAACGTTGATGCATCTCATACCCAGGTCATTTGATGAGTCAGGCGTATATGATATTGCCGGAACAACGGGGCTTTGTTTTGGTGAATTTGCAATAGAGCTTCTCAATGTGTCAACCTGGGTTGCATATCATCACCGTCTTTTGACTCCAACACTTTCGCATTTTATATGCAATCACATAAGATCATGACAGATGGTCAAACTCGACAACTGGGGCAGATGATCAACTTTCCATTTCCTTTTAAGCGATTCAACCATGCTAGCAATACGTAATTGACCACCTACACATGCTCGTGAAATGTCAAACTATGGAATATTAACCTTCACTGGTAGCTGTTATTCTGACAACCTGTAGAAAGTCGTTTCCTCCACATAATATGTATTAAACAGACGAACTTTACCTTTGATTTTGTCCGTCTTAAGATGAATCAGGATTGAATGATAAGACCAAGGGAGAAACTACACCACGTGGTCATAAAAGTTGTTTGACAAATTCCTGATCATAAAAATTCGTGAATTGATTCTTACATCAATTATTTCTACAATTTTCGTAGGATTATGACCACCTGCCACGATGCAAGTTCTTACAGTTATCATTTGAATAAGGTTTCACATGCCTATGTAGTCAACAATAACTATGGCTAGGCACAACTCTGCACTTATTTAAATACGAATTTCAAATACCCATTTTAAATGCCTCTTTTAGCTTAATCATTTGTTTCTAATAACCGCTAAGTTGCTAATATTTTTTCTAAGTTTGTTAGCCCCCTTATTTGCGTGCTTACAAGTTCGCATGCCGGTGTATGAAGCTTGACCAATTTGAACGTAAGCTGGGTATTAACAGAGAGGTGAAACAGATATGGGGAATTGCGTTGCCTGAAAACGCTCCATAGCTGCCCTAACATGGAAAGCCGGGGAACAGCCCTGCCTGATCGAAGAACTGGCATTTAAAAGCAGCAGTTTGCACCTATTATTCTGAAAGAAGGTTACGTTCAGGCATTAGATGATTTAACCGCGGAAATCACCGCCACCACCACCACTTCCTTGCTCATCGACATCGCGGAAATGATAAATAATCAAGATTCTAATTTCACTTTTATCTGAGGTAAAAATCTTTAAATAATGGATTTCGGAGACTCGCCTTGCAACTGTAATTATTTCTCAAAAAGCCTTCATGGGTATTCATACATACGGCTTGAGTTAAGACAGAGGTTCCTTCTTTATTCGTTCCATACCAGGGCTTTCAAGACTTCTAAGTCCTATTCTAGGCCCTGTATATCGGGTTGTTTGCGGAAGGAAATCGTGAACTACAATCGCTTTTTGGCCATAAAAAATGCGATAATATACACCCAACCAACTGAGGATAAGAAACTTCTCAAGTGCCTTTGAGTTCCCGTAGAAGCAGTTAAATTAATAAAGCCCCTTTCTAAGGAAGGATGTTCTAAAGGAAAAAATGGCCAACCATGGAATGAGCGGGCAAATGGCCGGCACCTCATTATTTCATGGTGGCCTTAGGAGCCGTCCTATTCTGGCGTCAACCTCAACCACCTACCATCGAGCAAGTTTTTCAGAGCCTGCTCTCCGCTTACTTCCCCACTAGGTGGGCATCTCAGTGAGCCGGAGAATTCGGCTTCATAGGGAAAATGGAAGGTGAAGCAATGAAACCAATAGGCTTAACACATTCGAATGCACCCATTTTGATCTGTTTAAGCCTGCGTTTTTATTGCTCTAAAGTACAAAGTATGCTTGAAATCGCGAGGCTGTTTTGGATCACTTTTAACCCAAAATTTCCAGTGCATAGAGTCGATTAGAAAGCGTTTTGATTAGAACTGGAATGTTGAATGGAGTGCATAAAACCTGCTAACGTTTCGAAAAAAAACCGATTTCGTCATTTGCCCAAAATTTACCAGTTGTTTCCCTTAGCAGACATAATATTTGTTAAATGATCTCCTGTGCCACTTTTGAAAAAATGTTATTCATAGACAAATGTGAAGATACTGCCCTATCTGAGCTAGACAACAATGCAAGTCAAATAGGCAAGCATCCTTAGCTTTTAGTGTAGGAAATACCGCTTTTCGAAAAGTTATTCCATACAGGCAATGAATTTACTCAAACCAGGCATAGACGGCAATAATAAAAGTTACAGAATATGATTTTCCGGAACGTTACGGAAAGTAAACGAAGTGAGATGAATCTATCCTGATCACTTTTAAGTATCCAGAAGCTGAGCGTAATTCTCGGGGTCTTGAAATCACAAATTGCGCTCTTTGCAAAATCCAGAAATAAGTTTAAATAAACAGTACAAAACAAAGCGAAGGTAATATATAACCCAGTTTGTAGACTGTTACTGAGATGACTTATGCCTGCAAGTATTCGGCGGTAATAAGCTGAGTATATTTTGGTACATTCTCTCTAAAATGGATCGAGATAAAAACATCGCAACTGTTAACTTTTCACAAGAAAGTTAAAGCCAGATCCCATTGAATTGATGTGAGTTTGCACAACAGAGTCGCGCAGAATCTACCTAGACCAGCTAACAATTGCTCTTCAAACGATTAGCTGAATGTGAGATTCTCCAACAGAGGAAATGCGAGTTATCTTTGATTTTCTATGCCAATACTATATGGGCTAAGGATAGTACTTACTTTGCTTCTGAAATATGCATTGTAGAAAACCTTTCGATAGTTACTAGCTGCTTTGCGATCCATGTGAAGCTAGGTCACTGAAAGCCTATTGCATATTGCATGGGCTATTAGCACCTTACGTGATCGTCTTCCCTTCCTGTTGGCCGTAAAATTCTCTGCAAACTTCTTTTATCCATTTCAAAAAGTAAAATTGTGGTTCTGCAAATAGTCAAGTTAGTCTCTATCAAGGCAAATCTCTCAGCAATGCAATAGTAGACCGCACTCATAGCGAGTTTACTCAAGATTTGTGGTCAGTGTCGGTTAAGGAATACGATTTAAACAGCAATACTCCCAAAATGAATAAAATAAATCGAAATCCATTTGGAACAAAAAAACCGGAGAAGAGGTCCACGGTTTGAATTAAGTTGGTAAGTCCGGGTTTAAGTCGATAAATTCAACGATATTTTCTTTTCCATGCAAAACATCTGGCAAATAAATGTCTCAACCTCAGGCGATCAGGCAAGTTCGAAGGTGGGATCGACAGAAACGAACCCAACTATCTCCTAGTTAGAAGGCCAACAACTTTAGTCTATTTCAGTTCGTTGATGGAGAGCCAACTTCCAAGAGCAAGGTATAAGGTTGTAGTTAGGAGTCCCAGTCACGAAAGTGGTGTATTTAGCTCACATCCAAGTTCCAGAAAAGAGAACTCCAGCAACGTTGAAGGCACATAACGAACATCCATGGTCAATGTATCTAAGGGTGTCCGATTATTCTTTTACTAAAGGCATCTGTGCAAACACCTTAGTCTATCATTCTTTAAGTTCGAATGACTTTGGAACCGTTTCTAAACAACTCGGACGATTAGAGCTATCTGTTTATCTCTTCCTCCGGGAGTCTGTCCTCTTTCATTACAATGAATTGACATCTAAGCTCGAAATATGCACATGCACGGCATCGGTGAGAATATTAGGAGAGAGCAAGGCGAACAAGCTGGTGTTTCAAGCGAGAAAATCCTGCAGAACAATCAAGGTAATACGACTGGTTTACCGAGACGAGTCCATGGAGAAAATCGAACTAAAGAAATTGCTACCGTGACGACTTTCATAGAGCATGTTTTACTGTTAGCGTATTCTTTAAAAGCGATTACCAAAGTCGAAAGAGCTGGGTGTTTAATTAACTCAAACTCGACTGAAATACCAACAGAAAGTTAAAATGAACATTCTTATTTAATATCTTATTCTGAAGAATTTTATTCTATGTCCAGTAAACTGCCCTTCTAGCCACAATAAACGAAGCCGAAATTTGGCCATTTTGTTGTCGAATCGACCCCTAAAACAATCGGGTAAAACCTGATAGTTTGCAAGATTTAATGATCAGACCTCAAGGTGCAAAAATAGTACTAAAATCGAGTTTTCATACCATCGTTAATGTTTAAATGCACCTCGATTTGATCTAGCCTCTGTTAGGTTGACAATCTCAAATTCGCGAAACTCCAACATGGTTATTGACAGAATTGGCTGCTTTTCTGTTTAAAAAGTGTCCATCGGGTTGATACTCGCCCAAATACCCACATGGAAATATACAGTCTTCGAAGGGATATAAATGCTTTAATTTATTATTCTTTAAGCCTTTCTATTCGTGGAAAAGCACGGCAAAACAATTCAGCCTTTATTAAAACCAGAACCTATAGACAACATCGTGGAGTAATATAAGTCTGAAGAAAAATTAGAGAACATTGGGAGTCCACAACAGATCATTCTAGAGCGCGCGCTAACGTTGACTTTCCAGGATTGTGCCTCCTGTCATATTTATTTCACCAGCGCTGGATGGTGATTATCTTACTCTTTAAGAGACGGTCTTACGTTGTTTTAGTCCCTGGATTTTCTACTCCAGGAGTATCCTAAACTTATTCATTAGCTCGATACTGTCTGTGCCAGCATTTGCCATGAGCAAAATGGATGGCCTAGCACCCAAAATTTGAGTTGTTGTTCGTTCCCTAATTGAAGGTATCCACAAATTCTTGAAGCGCCCCACTAGCCGATAATCTATTCTTTCGTTTGACTGCTGGAGTTCATGTCTGTTTTGATTTTACGAGCTTGGAATCATTCTTTGTTTTTTTTTGTTTCCAATCAAAGTAAGGCGAAAACTTTCGGAATTCAAGGCTCTTGCCACTACAGTAAGATGTGGCCCATGATTTCATGGCTTACAGAGAATGGGAATTAGGCATTTTTGTAGTAAAGTGATGTATCCTATGTGGTGTATTTACGTTGATCACCAGTTTTCGCACCTTTTTCGCATTCTGACTTCTTTCCTAGTTGTCCGCAGTTCTTCCTTCCCTAACGAATCGCGAATCGAGCCATAAATTTTTATCGATGGGGCCAACGATGCAAACAATGAAAAATCTGAAATCACTTCGTAGGTGCAAATTCGGTGCCTAGCTGCTCTCGAATCGAATTGTCTTGAAAATGCAAATATAACGTAAACAAAATGCTCATCGCTGCCTAAAACTGCAATAATCAACCGAATGATCGATCTGGGCTGCTCTTGGCAAATGGTCCATTCGATGAAGTACTTAATGGACTCACCGATGGGGAAATCGAGGGGAACAAAGGACTACTTTGCGATGAAAGAAGGACAGTGCGGTCCAGATGATTGGTCACTCGGGCAAAAGATGGCTGCTATATCATCTAGAATACGCAAATGATTTATGTCTTATTGCGCCAAATCAGGTCACAGCTATCAGACTAAAAGAGCATCTGGCGAAAACGCTGCGTAACTACGGGATGCAAATTGCAGCGAACAAAAACTCCTAGACTCAAATCGGTGCCGGTGAGGATCAAACGCCCCTCGATGCAGAAGAAATATCATTCTGACGTGCCTTACACTTTGAATACCTTGGTTCCATAATTCAAGACACCGGGGAGCCAGATGGAGCAATAAAAGCAAACTTAGCCAGGGTAAATAGGCATCGAATACGACTACGACCATTCCTGCACTCAATAATTCTCAATAACACCCCGGAAGCATATCTGGTGGGTACTTGTGCCAATCTTGCAGTCACTTACGGATTATCTACCATTGTCTTGAAAGCAGAAGATAACAATCGACTACAAGCAATACAGAATACGGCTCGACGTATGATTCTTGGATTGTATTTGCGAAGAGCCACAACTGTCGAGGAACTCCGAAAGGAGCTGCCGATGCGTAACTTGGCAAGTCTTATACGGACCAAGAGGTTGAGCCTATGGAAGAGTTGAAAATGGACAAAGATAGCCTGATACTCTCCATACTTGACAGTAACTTTGAAAAAAGCGAAACCAAAAAAGCTTCACATACAAGGAATTGGATGCTTCAATTAACTAAGGATGCGAAAGAAGTATGGCAAGAGCATTCCGAATCATGGCTACTCGATCTGATGGAAAGCCTCAAAGCTCGAGATGATAAGTACACACCTAGATTGACAGGAGAATGGCAACAGGGTATTGTCTGTACCAGCGCAAACTGCCAAAGATGTTTCGCCACAACAAGGGATATACGAAGACACGTTAGACAAGATCATGGAAAAGAAGAACATAAAACTGAAGTGATATTGGACCGTAGACTATAGTGCTTTCTTACAGACTGCCTTAAAAAGATACGAGATTCAAGGGTGGCTAAAAAAAGGCATATTAGGGACTGTCATCCTTCGGTCAAAATCACAGAAAGAGAGGAACCAACGGAGAAGAGGAAAGAACGAGACTGCAGTAGAGAAAGTAGACGAAGTGAACACGATGGGGGAAAAAGATAGAGTGGAAGATAGGAAAAAAGACTGCGAAGAAAAGTCCAACCGGCAGGATGAGTAACACACCTGCTCCATCACGGCTGCGAATAACTCTGACATGGTCGCTAGAAAAGAATACCTGTGTAAGGACAAACAAACGAGGACAACGAGGTGCTGCAAGAAGTGTAGCAGCAGAATGAAATGTTACTGCACCACGAAACCATGCCGAGAAATGGCCAGGGAGCCGAAGACATCAATTTAAATGTTCTATGCTATGTGTAAGTGCCTAGCTGCTATGCAAGCTCGTTGTATTTCTGTTGTATCCCCAATAAGTCCTTGACACTTGCCAAATAGGTGGGGATGAATAAAAGAAAAAATCTTCCGAGGCTTAGAGGCGGTGCTTTCAAGTCGGTGTGCATGGTGCTGGTCCCAGTTACACATCGTTCAATATTAATCAATAAAGTGAATCGAAAAATCGACTTCAAACTACTAGAAGGGCTCCTAAGTTGAGGACCAGAAGATGCTGTCTATTCAGGCCTGGTCCTTTAAAATTTCTGCCGATTTCATGCTTATGCCTGGTCTGCCTGAGGAAAAATGCTAAGACTGGAATCTTTCGAATGCTTTTGTCTGAGAAGACATCTAGGAAGGTGCAATTTTAGCATTACATTTATTTATCCAATAGCTAAACTTTGATGCCATTAATGTATTATGGACAATCTACCCAATGTACATGACTAGATGTTCAAGGATGCCATTAGTTTCTTCAGCAATTGGTAGGTAAAAGGCTTCCACCTGCGTCATCGACCAGATTACAGAAGTTCCAAGGTGTACGAGTTGGGTGGATGCAGACACGGTGGATGCTCGAAGAAAAGAATACATGGACAACTGAGGATTTAATATCTTATTGAATGATTTCCCCTGTGATTACTTTCCCTCTCAATAAGCTGAGAGATCCGCGAGACTTCAATGTAAAATTAACTAAGCGGTATTGTTTACCAGCTTCAACTTGTATAATCGATTACTTGTCAGAAGCACTCAGAAATGCTTTTGAAATTCCGTATAGAAAATAATCACTCAACATGACTACGTTGACAATAACATTCACAGCCAGTTGAAAGCATGGATTATAACTGGAAGAATACGTCTATGCAAAAGCGACTTAGGGAAATAATGATATAAAATGTAGAGTTTATTAGGCAAACAAGTGTGTGTTAACATTATTAGATGTAGAAAAAAAATCCAATTGTGTGCAGCATAAGTTCAGTTATCGACTTTAATTGGCTTGAAGGATCGGATTCCTTCATCTACAACCAATTGGGCAGTGGCTGTTACAACTACGGCCAAAGCTGTCAATGCCAGGCCTTTAGACAGGCTAAAGCAATCCACAACTGCAATTCAATCAATAATTGGATAAAGAGAGGAAGAGGGAGGTAGGTCAACGCTCGTGACCTGACCTCTGTGGTCAACATAATTATTTATCTTTCCGTTTCTTGAAATACAAACAGTGTTTGGCTTGCGAGGGGTTAATGCGCCTAGCCTAGATTAAGTGCAAAAATGGTACGAATTCACAGAAATCTGGGATTAACTCGTACGTGATTCGGGAAGCGAGTGAAGAAAATACCATTACTTGTCACTGTTATTTGCAATTGAAGCACTCGATTCTTGATCCGCACATTTAAATCTCGCGTATTGGGAGAACTCACAAAAGAGATTCTCTGAAAAGTCTCAGTTTTGTAGACTCTCTTATAATGAATAAACTGGAAAGACTCGCATAAAGTTTTCCATGCTTAAACAAAATCAAAATCTTTAATTTGTGCAACAGGAGAGCCTGTTGCCAGCCTTTCTCAAAATGGGTAGAGCAAATTAACCAAGTGCACTTTATATTCTGCCCTCCTTTGCTATAACCAAATGTCTTTTAATTTCCCATTTGGAAGCTCAACATTTCTAAGCACGCATATTCGCCTTCAAGTAAACGCGGGGATTCAGAAATGAATGCGAGTGGTTCACTTGACTTGATTGCGCAATTACATCCATTCATAGTTAAAAGGCTTTTACTATTCATATTATTCGTTTCCGCAACTTTTTATAATGACGATTTACGCTTATACGAAGTTTTTTGCTCTTGAGAAGAGTCAGTAGATTCCTAAGTAGCTGAATCGAAGATGCCAAGCCACTGCTATTGCAAATATTCTCTTGTGCGATGCTGTGGGACAATGCTGTTGGCTTGGAAACACCTGTCCAAATTGCTAAACAGCTGATGAACAAAGGTGCTCCGGTGTAGGGAAACGATTGATCTTGTACACATTGGCTTGTTCTTGCCAGTGAGAGGTAGCTGCCCGCGCCTAATAAGACAGTATTCTCCCAAATTGACCGGCCGATCAACCTCAGTGGTTGAACAATAGTGAAAGAACCAAGGACTACTGCAGTTTCCCATTTGAGGGCAGACAGTAACAAACGAATTAAGTGGACATCCATGTTGCGGCCAGTAGAAAAAGAGATGAGATTGCCCTCTAATGAATATTGAAAGAGGCCTAGAGTAGTATTCTTCGGAGAGTACTGTTGCGGAGGCCTTTGAGTTCTAAAACCTAGGATCGGTATTCGCCTCAACTCTCTATGACCATGAGTAATTATTTTTATTTTTTTTATTTTCTCCCCACCCATTAGGGCAAGTCTCAAGGACTTATTGGGGGTACAACAAAAGTACAAATAGCTTTTATAACAAATAAGCACAATAGTTAACACAGAACATAGTAAAAACGTTTGTTGACGTCTTCGGCTGTCTGGTCTCTTCTCTGGCGTGGCTTCGTCATACAGGTAGCAGTTCAGCTTCGTCGTGACACCTTGTCGATCTTCGTCCGTCTTCATGTGTCCTACCAGAAATCTTTCAAAATTCTGATGGAGGCTTCGTTCATTGCTACATGCACGTGTATTCCACACTCCAGTTTGGAACCATGAATCCGGTTAAGTATATCGTGCCTCGTGTTCCAAGCTGTAAGAAATTATACTTCTGCTGGCATAATCTAATTTTATACGTCCGGTGGGTGATTAGTCCTATCCGGCCGCCCCTCTCATTAGTCCCCAGAGTTGCCCCTTGGGTTACCGGCGGTCACCACGAGGAGGTTGAGGGTAGGTTTGACCACTTTTCAACTCTTTAATAGTTTTGACACCTAGTTTGAACCTTGTTCCATACTATGTCCAGATATTTAAGTTGCTACAATGTGTCTTTCCACTGAGCTGCAGTTAAATGCTGATCCTTTGTACCTAAATAGGGTGGTCACCACGAGGACGTTGAGAGTAGGTTTGACCACTGCATCTTTATACCGCACCGGAAGGAGTCAGAACGCAGTGGATTGTATTATATGCGGTAAAAGGTACAAACACATGGGTAGCTGGCCAACCTCAGTCAGTCCAATGCCTAGAAAGCCAAAAACTAGGTTATTCGTGGATGCATCAACAAGGACAAGCTCCTTGGGGCTAGTACTTAAAGGAAGATGGCCTTTGAAACCCTAAAAGCCTGTTTGGTGCACACATAGCCATCCCGCCAGACTTAAATTGCTATGAAAGCGCTGCTTCCTCCTTGTTACGAATTTTGTCGTGTTACGCAGGCTTTTTGACTGAAAGTCCCTTCGTCGACTACGCCTAACTAGTAGGGTTGCTCTCTCTATTAATCGTCATATACGTCAAGTCGAAGAAAGTCAGCGGTCAGCGTTCTTCAATTTAAGAGTGGTTGCCAACTTATTTTCGCACACGATTTGTTCCCCAGTATGCATGCACTACTACACATAGGTATGGATGTATTTGCGCCCAAGAGCTGGGAGTTTTTAAAAACTATGCTTCTGCTGATTCCAGTTTTGTTTAAATGTGTACATTTAGCAAAGTTCATTAAAACATATTTTTAATGCCATGTTGTTTTTAACAATGAACAATTGAGGCATCTCTTAATAAAGAGGGTAAAGTTGCTCTAAATAAAGGTCATTTCAATGATTGAATAGCATTTACAAATGTATACTCCTGGTTTGGATAGGTAGTAAAACAGTTATTTATAATTATTTGCGCCATTTTACCCCCCTCCGTTTGGCGCTTCATTTGTAGATCAGTATCGACCAGTATGGATGACCTTCACAATCACTGAACTAACGTTGATGCATCTCATACCCAGGTCATTTGATGAGTCAGGCGTATATGATATTGCCGGAACAACGGGGCTTTGTTTTGGTGAATTTGCAATAGAGCTTCTCAATGTGTCAACCTGGGTTGCATATCATCACCGTCTTTTGACTCCAACACTTTCGCATTTTATATGCAATCACATAAGATCATGACAGATGGTCAAACTCGACAACTGGGGCAGATGATCAACTTTCCATTTCCTTTTAAGCGATTCAACCATGCTAGCAATACGTAATTGACCACCTACACATGCTCGTGAAATGTCAAACTATGGAATATTAACCTTCACTGGTAGCTGTTATTCTGACAACCTGTAGAAAGTCGTTTCCTCCACATAATATGTATTAAACAGACGAACTTTACCTTTGATTTTGTCCGTCTTAAGATGAATCAGGATTGAATGATAAGACCAAGGGAGAAACTACACCACGTGGTCATAAAAGTTGTTTGACAAATTCCTGATCATAAAAATTCGTGAATTGATTCTTACATCAATTATTTCTACAATTTTCGTAGGATTATGACCACCTGCCACGATGCAAGTTCTTACAGTTATCATTTGAATAAGGTTTCACATGCCTATGTAGTCAACAATAACTATGGCTAGGCACAACTCTGCACTTATTTAAATACGAATTTCAAATACCCATTTTAAATGCCTCTTTTAGCTTAATCATTTGTTTCTAATAACCGCTAAGTTGCTAATATTTTTTCTAAGTTTGTTAGCCCCCTTATTTGCGTGCTTACAAGTTCGCATGCCGGTGTATGAAGCTTGACCAATTTGAACGTAAGCTGGGTATTAACAGAGAGGTGAAACAGATATGGGGAATTGCGTTGCCTGAAAACGCTCCATAGCTGCCCTAACATGGAAAGCCGGGGAACAGCCCTGCCTGATCGAAGAACTGGCATTTAAAAGCAGCAGTTTGCACCTATTATTCTGAAAGAAGGTTACGTTCAGGCATTAGATGATTTAACCGCGGAAATCACCGCCACCACCACCACTTCCTTGCTCATCGACATCGCGGAAATGATAAATAATCAAGATTCTAATTTCACTTTTATCTGAGGTAAAAATCTTTAAATAATGGATTTCGGAGACTCGCCTTGCAACTGTAATTATTTCTCAAAAAGCCTTCATGGGTATTCATACATACGGCTTGAGTTAAGACAGAGGTTCCTTCTTTATTCGTTCCATACCAGGGCTTTCAAGACTTCTAAGTCCTATTCTAGGCCCTGTATATCGGGATGTTTGCGGAAGGAAATCGTGAACTACAATCGCTTTTTGGCCATAAAAAATGCGATAATATACACCCAACCAACTGAGGATAAGAAACTTCTCAAGTGCCTTTGAGTTCCCATAGAAGCAGTTAAATTAATAAAGCCCCTTTCTAAGGAAGGATGTTCTAAAGGAAAAAATGGCCAACCATGGAATGAGCGGGCAAATGGCCGGCACCTCATTATTTCATGGTGGCCTTAGGAGCCGTCCTATTCTGGCGTCAACCTCAACCACCTACCATCGAGCAAGTTTTTCAGAGCCTGCTCTCCGCTTACTTCCCCACTAGGTGGGCATCTCAGTGAGCCGGAGAATTCGGCTTCATAGGGAAAATGGAAGGTGAAGCAATGAAACCAATAGGCTTAACACATTCGAATGCACCCATTTTGATCTGTTTAAGCCTGCGTTTTTATTGCTCTAAAGTACAAAGTATGCTTGAAATCGCGAGGCTGTTTTGGATCACTTTTAACCCAAAATTTCCAGTGCATAGAGTCGATTAGAAAGCGTTTTGATTAGAACTGGAATGTTGAATGGAGTGCATAAAACCTGCTAACGTTTCGAAAAAAAACCGATTTCGTCATTTGCCCAAAATTTACCAGTTGTTTCCCTTAGCAGACATAATATTTGTTAAATGATCTCCTGTGCCACTTTTGAAAAAATGTTATTCATAGACAAATGTGAAGATACTGCCCTATCTGAGCTAGACAACAATGCAAGTCAAATAGGCAAGCATCCTTAGCTTTTAGTGTAGGAAATACCGCTTTTCGAAAAGTTATTCCATACAGGCAATGAATTTACTCAAACCAGGCATAGACGGCAATAATAAAAGTTACAGAATATGATTTTCCGGAACGTTACGGAAAGTAAACGAAGTGAGATGAATCTATCCTGATCACTTTTAAGTATCCAGAAGCTGAGCGTAATTCTCGGGGTCTTGAAATCACAAATTGCGCTCTTTGCAAAATCCAGAAATAAGTTTAAATAAACAGTACAAAACAAAGCGAAGGTAATATATAACCCAGTTTGTAGACTGTTACTGAGATGACTTATGCCTGCAAGTATTCGGCGGTAATAAGCTGAGTATATTTTGGTACATTCTCTCTAAAATGGATCGAGATAAAAACATCGCAACTGTTAACTTTTCACAAGAAAGTTAAAGCCAGATCCCATTGAATTGATGTGAGTTTGCACAACAGAGTCGCGCAGAATCTACCTAGACCAGCTAACAATTGCTCTTCAAACGATTAGCTGAATGTGAGATTCTCCAACAGAGGAAATGCGAGTTATCTTTGATTTTCTATGCCAATACTATATGGGCTAAGGATAGTACTTACTTTGCTTCTGAAATATGCATTGTAGAAAACCTTTCGATAGTTACTAGCTGCTTTGCGATCCATGTGAAGCTAGGTCACTGAAAGCCTATTGCATATTGCATGGGCTATTAGCACCTTACGTGATCGTCTTCCCTTCCTGTTGGCCGTAAAATTCTCTGCAAACTTCTTTTATCCATTTCAAAAAGTAAAATTGTGGTTCTGCAAATAGTCAAGTTAGTCTCTATCAAGGCAAATCTCTCAGCAATGCAATAGTAGACCGCACTCATAGCGAGTTTACTCAAGATTTGTGGTCAGTGTCGGTTAAGGAATACGATTTAAACAGCAATACTCCCAAAATGAATAAAATAAATCGAAATCCATTTGGAACAAAAAAACCGGAGAAGAGGTCCACGGTTTGAATTAAGTTGGTAAGTCCGGGTTTAAGTCGATAAATTCAACGATATTTTCTTTTCCATGCAAAACATCTGGCAAATAAATGTCTCAACCTCAGGCGATCAGGCAAGTTCGAAGGTGGGATCGACAGAAACGAACCCAACTATCTCCTAGTTAGAAGGCCAACAACTTTAGTCTATTTCAGTTCGTTGATGGAGAGCCAACTTCCAAGAGCAAGGTATAAGGTTGTAGTTAGGAGTCCCAGTCACGAAAGTGGTGTATTTAGCTCACATCCAAGTTCCAGAAAAGAGAACTCCAGCAACGTTGAAGGCACATAACGAACATCCATGGTCAATGTATCTAAGGGTGTCCGATTATTCTTTTACTAAAGGCATCTGTGCAAACACCTTAGTCTATCATTCTTTAAGTTCGAATGACTTTGGAACCGTTTCTAAACAACTCGGACGATTAGAGCTATCTGTTTATCTCTTCCTCCGGGAGTCTGTCCTCTTTCATTACAATGAATTGACATCTAAGCTCGAAATATGCACATGCACGGCATCGGTGAGAATATTAGGAGAGAGCAAGGCGAACAAGCTGGTGTTTCAAGCGAGAAAATCCTGCAGAACAATCAAGGTAATACGACTGGTTTACCGAGACGAGTCCATGGAGAAAATCGAACTAAAGAAATTGCTACCGTGACGACTTTCATAGAGCATGTTTTACTGTTAGCGTATTCTTTAAAAGCGATTACCAAAGTCGAAAGAGCTGGGTGTTTAATTAACTCAAACTCGACTGAAATACCAACAGAAAGTTAAAATGAACATTCTTATTTAATATCTTATTCTGAAGAATTTTATTCTATGTCCAGTAAACTGCCCTTCTAGCCACAATAAACGAAGCCGAAATTTGGCCATTTTGTTGTCGAATCGACCCCTAAAACAATCGGGTAAAACCTGATAGTTTGCAAGATTTAATGATCAGACCTCAAGGTGCAAAAATAGTACTAAAATCGAGTTTTCATACCATCGTTAATGTTTAAATGCACCTCGATTTGATCTAGCCTCTGTTAGGTTGACAATCTCAAATTCGCGAAACTCCAACATGGTTATTGACAGAATTGGCTGCTTTTCTGTTTAAAAAGTGTCCATCGGGTTGATACTCGCCCAAATACCCACATGGAAATATACAGTCTTCGAAGGGATATAAATGCTTTAATTTATTATTCTTTAAGCCTTTCTATTCGTGGAAAAGCACGGCAAAACAATTCAGCCTTTATTAAAACCAGAACCTATAGACAACATCGTGGAGTAATATAAGTCTGAAGAAAAATTAGAGAACATTGGGAGTCCACAACAGATCATTCTAGAGCGCGCGCTAACGTTGACTTTCCAGGATTGTGCCTCCTGTCATATTTATTTCACCAGCGCTGGATGGTGATTATCTTACTCTTTAAGAGACGGTCTTACGTTGTTTTAGTCCCTGGATTTTCTACTCCAGGAGTATCCTAAACTTATTCATTAGCTCGATACTGTCTGTGCCAGCATTTGCCATGAGCAAAATGGATGGCCTAGCACCCAAAATTTGAGTTGTTGTTCGTTCCCTAATTGAAGGTATCCACAAATTCTTGAAGCGCCCCACTAGCCGATAATCTATTCTTTCGTTTGACTGCTGGAGTTCATGTCTGTTTTGATTTTACGAGCTTGGAATCATTCTTTGTTTTTTTTTGTTTCCAATCAAAGTAAGGCGAAAACTTTCGGAATTCAAGGCTCTTGCCACTACAGTAAGATGTGGCCCATGATTTCATGGCTTACAGAGAATGGGAATTAGGCATTTTTGTAGTAAAGTGATGTATCCTATGTGGTGTATTTACGTTGATCACCAGTTTTCGCACCTTTTTCGCATTCTGACTTCTTTCCTAGTTGTCCGCAGTTCTTCCTTCCCTAACGAATCGCGAATCGAGCCATAAATTTTTATCGATGGGGCCAACGATGCAAACAATGAAAAATCTGAAATCACTTCGTAGGTGCAAATTCGGTGCCTAGCTGCTCTCGAATCGAATTGTCTTGAAAATGCAAATATAACGTAAACAAAATGCTCATCGCTGCCTAAAACTGCAATAATCAACCGAATGATCGATCTGGGCTGCTCTTGGCAAATGGTCCATTCGATGAAGTACTTAATGGACTCACCGATGGGGAAATCGAGGGGAACAAAGGACTACTTTGCGATGAAAGAAGGACAGTGCGGTCCAGATGATTGGTCACTCGGGCAAAAGATGGCTGCTATATCATCTAGAATACGCAAATGATTTATGTCTTATTGCGCCAAATCAGGTCACAGCTATCAGACTAAAAGAGCATCTGGCGAAAACGCTGCGTAACTACGGGATGCAAATTGCAGCGAACAAAAACTCCTAGACTCAAATCGGTGCCGGTGAGGATCAAACGCCCCTCGATGCAGAAGAAATATCATTCTGACGTGCCTTACACTTTGAATACCTTGGTTCCATAATTCAAGACACCGGGGAGCCAGATGGAGCAATAAAAGCAAACTTAGCCAGGGTAAATAGGCATCGAATACGACTACGACCATTCCTGCACTCAATAATTCTCAATAACACCCCGGAAGCATATCTGGTGGGTACTTGTGCCAATCTTGCAGTCACTTACGGATTATCTACCATTGTCTTGAAAGCAGAAGATAACAATCGACTACAAGCAATACAGAATACGGCTCGACGTATGATTCTTGGATTGTATTTGCGAAGAGCCACAACTGTCGAGGAACTCCGAAAGGAGCTGCCGATGCGTAACTTGGCAAGTCTTATACGGACCAAGAGGTTGAGCCTATGGAAGAGTTGAAAATGGACAAAGATAGCCTGATACTCTCCATACTTGACAGTAACTTTGAAAAAAGCGAAACCAAAAAAGCTTCACATACAAGGAATTGGATGCTTCAATTAACTAAGGATGCGAAAGAAGTATGGCAAGAGCATTCCGAATCATGGCTACTCGATCTGATGGAAAGCCTCAAAGCTCGAGATGATAAGTACACACCTAGATTGACAGGAGAATGGCAACAGGGTATTGTCTGTACCAGCGCAAACTGCCAAAGATGTTTCGCCACAACAAGGGATATACGAAGACACGTTAGACAAGATCATGGAAAAGAAGAACATAAAACTGAAGTGATATTGGACCGTAGACTATAGTGCTTTCTTACAGACTGCCTTAAAAAGATACGAGATTCAAGGGTGGCTAAAAAAAGGCATATTAGGGACTGTCATCCTTCGGTCAAAATCACAGAAAGAGAGGAACCAACGGAGAAGAGGAAAGAACGAGACTGCAGTAGAGAAAGTAGACGAAGTGAACACGATGGGGGAAAAAGATAGAGTGGAAGATAGGAAAAAAGACTGCGAAGAAAAGTCCAACCGGCAGGATGAGTAACACACCTGCTCCATCACGGCTGCGAATAACTCTGACATGGTCGCTAGAAAAGAATACCTGTGTAAGGACAAACAAACGAGGACAACGAGGTGCTGCAAGAAGTGTAGCAGCAGAATGAAATGTTACTGCACCACGAAACCATGCCGAGAAATGGCCAGGGAGCCGAAGACATCAATTTAAATGTTCTATGCTATGTGTAAGTGCCTAGCTGCTATGCAAGCTCGTTGTATTTCTGTTGTATCCCCAATAAGTCCTTGACACTTGCCAAATAGGTGGGGATGAATAAAAGAAAAAATCTTCCGAGGCTTAGAGGCGGTGCTTTCAAGTCGGTGTGCATGGTACTGGTCCCAGTTACACATCGTTCAATATTAATCAATAAAGTGAATCGAAAAATCGACTTCAAACTACTAGAAGGGCTCCTAAGTTGAGGACCAGAAGATGCTGTCTATTCAGGCCTGGTCCTTTAAAATTTCTGCCGATTTCATGCTTATGCCTGGTCTGCCTGAGGAAAAATGCTAAGACTGGAATCTTTCGAATGCTTTTGTCTGAGAAGACATCTAGGAAGGTGCAATTTTAGCATTACATTTATTTATCCAATAGCTAAACTTTGATGCCATTAATGTATTATGGACAATCTACCCAATGTACATGACTAGATGTTCAAGGATGCCATTAGTTTCTTCAGCAATTGGTAGGTAAAAGGCTTCCACCTGCGTCATCGACCAGATTACAGAAGTTCCAAGGTGTACGAGTTGGGTGGATGCAGACACGGTGGATGCTCGAAGAAAAGAATACATGGACAACTGAGGATTTAATATCTTATTGAATGATTTCCCCTGTGATTACTTTCCCTCTCAATAAGCTGAGAGATCCGCGAGACTTCAATGTAAAATTAACTAAGCGGTATTGTTTACCAGCTTCAACTTGTATAATCGATTACTTGTCAGAAGCACTCAGAAATGCTTTTGAAATTCCGTATAGAAAATAATCACTCAACATGACTACGTTGACAATAACATTCACAGCCAGTTGAAAGCATGGATTATAACTGGAAGAATACGTCTATGCAAAAGCGACTTAGGGAAATAATGATATAAAATGTAGAGTTTATTAGGCAAACAAGTGTGTGTTAACATTATTAGATGTAGAAAAAAAATCCAATTGTGTGCAGCATAAGTTCAGTTATCGACTTTAATTGGCTTGAAGGATCGGATTCCTTCATCTACAACCAATTGGGCAGTGGCTGTTACAACTACGGCCAAAGCTGTCAATGCCAGGCCTTTAGACAGGCTAAAGCAATCCACAACTGCAATTCAATCAATAATTGGATAAAGAGAGGAAGAGGGAGGTAGGTCAACGCTCGTGACCTGACCTCTGTGGTCAACATAATTATTTATCTTTCCGTTTCTTGAAATACAAACAGTGTTTGGCTTGCGAGGGGTTAATGCGCCTAGCCTAGATTAAGTGCAAAAATGGTACGAATTCACAGAAATCTGGGATTAACTCGTACGTGATTCGGAAAGCGAGTGAAGAAAATACCATTACTTGTCACTGTTATTTGCAATTGAAGCACTCGATTCTTGATCCGCACATTTAAATCTCGCGTATTGGGAGAACTCACGAAAGAGATTCTCTGAGAAGTCTCAGTTTTGTAGACTCTCTTATAATAAATAAACTGGAAAGACTCGCATAAAGTTTTCCATGCTTAAACAAAATCAAAATCTTTAATTTGTGCAACAGGAGAGCAGTGAGGCTAAGCAGGCACCGGAAAGCCCATCGACTTCATGTCATCCGAGGAATCCCTTGACAACGGATTTATGTCAAGGTCGAATGAGAAAATAAAGAAGCGACCAGATCCATCTGTGGCCATGAATTCAAATGGAAAGTCCAGAAGTAAGTTCTGAAGGAAGTGTCCTGAAGTAAAGTAATAGAGAAAACCTGGCGAAATCAAGGTGAGAGACTGCCTTTCCCCAATCCATATCTAAATATAATCCAGGGAATTGCTATGATGTGATAATTGCTATCCTAAATTATATGTTTATTCCAGTAAATAGGGCTTGACAAGTCATGCCAGCCCCGTAGGCCGATAACGACAGTGGCACTAACGGCTTGTTTGATTAGTGTAATATAAACAAGTTAATAACTCTTAGGTAAGCGTAGACATTCTCTGGCGGGTCGGACTTTCATTGAAGCCATCGAGTTGAATGTTACAATTATGTTAATGTCAATGGTGGGTTATGAAATTATGTTGCGTGTTAATAGAAAGAAAAGTGGTTAATCTCTAAAACTACTTATATATTAAATCTCTGTGAATACAGCTTACTGAAAAAGTGCATCAGCTGCAGAGCTCTTCAGTATTATTAATGATCGAAGCCTATAAAAAGGTGTCTAACTGTTACGCATTCAAGAGGACAATGGCAGAAGCTGAAGTGTTATGGGAGCCTCCAATTAGACTTCGAGGAAGACTATAAGAGAAAGTAAACTGACTTGGACCAGTTGAACCAGCCGCAGTGAGTCTAGTGACTGATGCCCCGTTGATTTTTCTCTTCCTGCATCAACAAAAACGGGGTGTTAAAGACGTGGAACAATTGAAGCAGTAGTCCATACCCATTTAAAAATATAGATTTTAGGTTGAAAGAGATGAAAAAAGTTGTTGAAAACTTTAGTAAATAAAAGTACATTTCTCTTTTGACCAAACACGTAAGCACCAGTACCTGGAGGGCTACAGATACAAATTAAGTTGACGGCTTCGCGACTAAGGCAAAGAGGCTACTTGGTGGTTTAAGAGAAAGCGATGGAAATTTTGTGGCGATGCAGTGAGCTGGTGGGGTAGCTTTCAGCATAAAATAACTCGAGTTCAATAACAGTCAATCATGGTTTACAAATGGAATGTTCAACTGTGCTTTCCGCGACCACTAAGTAAAGTACTTTGGATCTTTCCAGTATAAAAATTGAACAACACGCACTTAATTAAAACATAAAACAAATGAAGGCGCTCAGATATGAGTTCCAAGCCAAGTGGGTGAGCATTGAAGGTCCTGGTAATTAAAATCCTGGGTTCAACGAAATTGGTATAAATTATGCATACCGCCCTATAGAATGAAACTCCTTCGCTGCACGAAGATTTGTGAGAAGTGACCTGCAACCCGATGTATATTCGCTTCAAATACTCTAGCTGATGCAAAATTCTGCTATGATTTTATTCAACCTAAATTATATCCGCTAGTCCCTCAACATCAAGTGTTGAAGTTTATTTCTAGAAGAAGCGTTGGGACAAGTTGCGTTTGATTTGTACATGTTTCATTCCCCCTCTGGTTCTAACTCACACCATCGTCTACTACCTTGGAGTGTTGGTTATAGAGTGTAGTTACTTAGTCTTTGCATCTTAGCGTCCCTTCCTTACCTGTTGTGCATTTGGTTCTCCATGTTCAATATTGGATGTCAGAGGTCGATTTACATTCCCCGATCAGGGATTCAGTTCAGTCAGATTTTACACAGTATTTTCCCTATAGCATCAAGAGGGAAACATCGTAGGGGTTTGATTTCCCATGGTTATGCGGTACTACTATAGCAACTCAGATTTCTTCGTATATCAATAAATGGAATGTTAAGTTTAGTTACACACTCCTAGGCAACAAATCAAGTAAGGACTTAAAAAGAACCTGTCAGAAGAAGAGCCAACGAAGAAAAAAAGGGTTTCCAGAACAGGGCAATTCTAGTCGCGCCTGTTGGATGATAGACCATTGCTCGGCATCAATGTTTTTCTGTATAGCTACACAAGTTGTCTCACGGTCACACACGCACCTAGCTAGTCAGATAGTGCGGAATAACCTTCTATGCAGGAATAGCCCATCAAGACACGCCAAGATAAGTTGGCTCTTATCCAATGCGTAAACTTTCCATATATGACACGAACAAAGATGTACATTTAAAATGCTATCGCGAAGCCATAGTAGGTTACACAATGAGGTAGTGCTAAAGAAAACGCCATAGTCGACATAAATTATGAGCATCTCTTTATAAATAGGAAAACTATCTAGTTGATGGGAAACAGCCAAGACTAGGATACTCAATTGCTCCCAGCACTCGGAAAATTGTCGGATCAGATAGGGCTACATAAGAGTATCTATAATTCCTTCAGTCAGAAGCTGTGAACTTGACTTCTAATCAAAAGGATTGAGTTCAAACTTCATTTCTTCTAAGACAAACAGGGAAAAGATGTAGAATAATTTATACTTGTCTTCCTCAAGCGTTAGTCTTTCTGGACAATCTCTACCTTTTAATCGTGAATCTGTAGTTTTTTTTTTTTATTTGCAGTCGATTTAACGAACAGGTGAACTGACATAGGGCTTCTATTGCGGTTTTTGTCAAAATCCGGAGATCAGGTCCCATCAATACCACCTTCGATTTATTCACTGAATAATCGGTAATAAAATTAGGGCCATTTGGATCGATGGTTCAGCTCGAGTTTTGCTCGGAGTTTCCTCATGGTATCAAGTGGAGCTGAAGGTTTAATTGCCCAATACGAATGCAAATGCAGATAAATTGCCTTAATTACTCGGTGTATGTATCATTAAATGCATTGTACCGTCGCAATCGGTATACTGATTGAAGGCGAATTTGCATCCCTTTGAAGAGGGTTTTAAGGTCAGTGGACTGCCTTCAGGTGGGAAAAATGACCCCTAACATGTCTATCTTCGAAAAATCAGTATGCTCCATTGTTTTAAATGTTGGTTTATGAGTTATTGCTCCGGTGGGCTCATTAAAAACTCAGCCACACACCCTGATAGGAGAAACCAAACAACCTGCCTAAACATTGATCTAAAAGTTGCTAGCTAAATTGGATGTCTTCAAGCAGAAAGGAACAAAGATGTTCTTCCTCTCTCTGCGGCAAGAATCGGAAGAAGCTATCGATAAATATATTGTAATTTTTGGATACGCAAAGAATGATTTATTTGTGAGTATAAGCACCTATTTGGCTCAGGAAACTGAAATTCCTATGCGAAGAGCTCTCACCTCTTTTAGTTAGGCCAGATATGCCATCTAGTCACCGCCTTAGAACAAATGCTCTGGATAGAGTTGACCGAAGAAAATGGCAAACTGAATTGAATTGCCTCCATTTTACGACTCTCACAGAAAATAAATCCGCTGGATTGCATAAAAAGCACTATCAACTAAAAAGGATCACTTATGGTATGAAAATCTAGTCTGAGGTGTTGGGAGGCCATATTTTATGATGTACATAAACCGAAAAGGAAACTCGAATGAGATTTCCTCAATCAGGGGGGCTCTAATGAATACCAATTAAGCGTCCGCTATAGTTGGTAGTATCAGTGGAATAACAAAATGTAAGAAACTCTCATTCAATGAAAACGCCGTGATAGGTGAGCAAGTTTTGCTAAATGTTAGTCAATGCACGAAACAACGCATTAGCGCTCTTGCCTTGAGCGAACGTACACATTCCAGCAACGAATTAATAGCTGTAACATGGAGGCATCTGCTAGGCAGTTTGGTACCTTTCTTTCGAACTTTTACCTATTTGATTTATTCTCAATCGTTTGAAGACGTACATTTATTTGATCCAATTCTCAAGTGGTGATCGAGTTCACTCTTCTCGTATGTCCTCACAAAGGCGCCTGAAGTTCTCATTACTTTCTTGCTTCAGTTATAGGCAATATTCTTTTCTCCGGTTGGAAGGTGGGCACTTAGAAGAACAGTCATCGTAAAGCATCTTCGATGTCACCTAAAGTTAAGCCGCTTGAATTTATTCTTGTGAATTATCTGAGAGCAGTCTTGCACAGCAGCTGGAAAAACTAATCAAAGTTAATGAGGTTTTATTTTATTCTCCAAGTAGAAGGGCAATTAATATTTTTGGATTGAATTTGTTACTTTATTGCTGCTCGGTTGTCTGTTAGCCTATGGAACTGGCCAGAAATATCACCGACTACCGTTCCGCGGCTGTGTCCATGGTGATCCTGAAAGGGACATTAAGCTTTCACATAGCAAATAAGGCTGGACATACTTCAGACGCACACTCAGTGGAATAACAGGTCTTGCTTACTGAGTAGCTCAGTTGCCCTCAGTAAAGAAGAAGTGGTCCCTATGTGAAGACGAAGCTTTGTTGAAGTCTCTCGGTGGCAGCCGAAGAAATCTATGTGGAATAAATATACATATTGGGATGACTTGAGTGAAAATTTCTCACTTGTGTACGTCAATTCTGACATGAGTGAAACTGAACTCCTGATTATAATAAATTGTTTGCTAAACTTACCCTTCAAGTGTTATGCGATTAAAATATAGCGTCACGACTGCCAAGTGATGTTTTAGCACTTTACAATACGCTCGCAATAGTTGGAAAATAAGGCATGAAAGTGTCAGAACTATTTGAATCAGTTCTACGCCACTGGAAAACTAGCTTATTGACGGGGCTCTTGTACAATAGGAGAAAGTGGGTCATATATTCCACATTTTTGAGTAACACAGTAGTGCAACGCTGTTCAACATTATCATTCACTTACAATTGATGTCATTCACTCTTTCGATTTCTTCCAGCCCGATTTATCGATGATCTCGAATCTCGGTCTCACACTTATCAGAGCAGACAAAGGAATTTCGTTTGGACTAAGAATGTCGCAGACCACAACGCATTTTACCATGAGGATGTGTGCGTGAATCTGTAAAATTTTAAAATCATTATTCCGCTTCTTATATTATGCAAATTGACCCCGTCTACTGCATATTGAATCCTGAATTTCGGTTGGAAAATGAGCAGAACACTAGAGTAGGATACAATTAGGAGTACTGTGCCGGGAAATAGAGAAATGATGTCTCTCGTCTAAACGCAGAGGGTCTGTACACAAGCATTTAACAAGTCAACGTCATCTTTATTCAACTGAAGGTTAGTCCTGACTGCTGAAGTATCGTTTTGCAGCTGTTTATTTGCATATTCGAATTCAATTGGCATCGCATTGTCGATTTTTGGGGCCTACCTTTTGGAACCCTGTCACTATGTGTGAACATTTTCTGATTATGCTGGTTAATTCTATTACAAAATGAATCACATATATTAAACAAATAGCGTTTTATAAACCACTCTCTTGTGGAATTATGGACTGCGTTGGCGTGGTTGATTTTTCGCTCTGGCCAAACTTTCCAGGAGCGAAGCGGTGCGTGAAAAACCGTACTATACAATCCAAAATTTGAGGGCATTTCCCCTGAAGTCTCATGTAGATACCACGTCTACTAGGACAACTGGTGAGAAGGATGGTTTTGAGGATCCATGATATAATTAATCCACCTATCAAGAATGAAGCGAAAGAACTTCCTAGAAAGGACCTTCATAGCAAAGAGTTGAACAGCGCACTACCCTGTGTTAAATGCTGGAAGAGAACAGGGTGGTGGCTCATAGATGTAAAATTGCGCAATTTCGCTAGCCGCAAAAGCCAGAGTGGTAGCATGCATCCGGGTAGAGAAGTGAGAAATAATATCCATGGATGCCTAAAGGTAATCGGGACAGAAGGACCACGAGGGGTTTAACTAAGCAGAAAAATAAAGTAGTTATCCTCCATAAAATTTCTTTGGTAATATGCACTTACCGGTAAATATGGTAAATAGTGGTGACGTCGTCTTTAGGCGGTTTAGCTTATGTTGCTTCGTCTTGTGCCTGGAATGAGGTAATAGCAGATTCTCGGGGCTCTCTACTCGTTTGTACCGGAACCTGTAGCCGCATGGATATTAATTAACTCAAGCGGAATCAGATTTCAGTGAGAATCCTCTAATTTAGGCCAAGATTTTCCCAGCATTCACTTTGACTGGAACGCATCTGTTTTATGGAACGGCCATCCTAAGAAAACAATTTCATTATTCAACCCTTTCTCTTTGGAACTTCTTGTATAGGGACCCAGGAAGGCAAGAATATAATGTCGTTTCATTTCATTTTCCCGCCTCCATGATGGAATCGAATCAGTTGGTGTACCTTTACGCCCCCTCAATAAAGAGATTTTTTCAGTACACCAGCATCAACTAGTCGGATTAGTAGTTTTCTAAAAGTTAGATCTGTAATTAAACCGTGCAAGATTCAACTGACTCCAGGTAGTCAACATCTGATTTCAAATTGTACACCGACAGCCATGAGAGGCAAGGCCTATCACTTGAATTACTGATTTAAGTGCATTTGTATTCAAATTCCAGTTGGCTGCGCCGTGAAAAAGAGGTCTAATGTATGTATACGTACAATTCACTCATCAGCAAAACTCTTAGCAGAAAATGGAAATCAGCTTTGGGAGCGTAAACAGCAGTGAAGCCTGGATGGTACATCAAATTTAATTTGCTTTGGGAACAGTCTTTTCGTGCAAAATAAGCAAAACGGATGAAATCGCCGAAAGTAATCTTATCGCTTTCGCACGGATAGCTGGAATATTTTGTCCAATTCGAGTGAATTCAGAATAAACTAAGTTGCATAGGTTTAGTTCGTAAAGTACAGTTAAATTTATCGCTTGTAGAACGAATGCGTGTTAAGATCTTATCGAAAACTCTCAGGTCATTCGTCTCTATAAGCAGTGACGTAAACCTTAGCAACGGTTCTCAGGCTTCCTGAACCTGAAGTAGAAGTGAAAACTGTACTTTTGGATCCACCTTAATAGCGAAATTCAAGGACTCTAATCCTAAGCGTCGAGGCTTGTTGACTTACAAATACTTTTGGACGGTTAATTGTAGTTCTGAATGGGTTCTGAACTAAATGAATGTACGCCATCAAGTTGATACGTTTTGCTTAGAAATCAACTCCCTTGAGCCTGTGGGACAACATCAGACTCTTAAATGACAGGAAAGCGATTGGAGTAATTACTGAACTTGACCTCGTCCATATGATGTACTTATTAGACTGACAAACAATAGGAGGATTGGATGATGGATGTACACGTTAGGTTCGATTAACAACGTGTATCTGCAACATAAAATTACTCCATGGCAAACAGCCAGGGGGTGAAATACATCTGCACTCGAGTCTTCGGCGCGAGACATCTACTTTGTCCGCTTGACCTCGGAGTGAGTCATCATGGGGCTGGAGGGCATATGTCATGCTAATCAGGACCCTAGCAAAATACGGTCGTGCACGGTAACCAAGAGCCAACGGGCACTAGAGTTGAGTAAACAATCTAAAACTTTCCTAAAAATACACATACTACTTTCTGAATCGTTAGCACACCGCAAGGTTGGATTCGCGTCGCGTCATTGTAGAAAAAATTCAAAAATAGTACTATTGAAGTATTTTACTTTAATGGCAAAAGAAAAGAGATGCACTTATGAGTTTGTCTGCAAGGGTTGAATGATCGCGCCTGAGACCATCCTAGTTTGAAAATGTGATAGAAGCGAGAAATCAGCAAATAAATCGCATCGTCATCGTTAACGTTAGAATCCAGTAGGAGCAAACAGAAAATTTGGTAAGGACTTGGAGTTAGGCGTTTGCAGGTCAGAAGGGGGAGGAATTTCTCTAGGACTTGTAAGGTCAGGTTACTTTTTCAATCATAAACTCTTCTGGATCACGCAAGTAAGTGATTTGCCCAATCTGAAGACACAGATCGCAACAGGGTGCTATTCTACGCCATCCGGGCCTGGTGATTGTGCAGAAGACTAAGGTTAAGAGTGAAGACATTATGGTTTGACTGGTTATCCTCGCTAGCACACATCCTTAGAGATATTTCTTTTTAACACTTGGGGAAATTAGTATGAGGGTAGCAAGCTGGCTCAAGTGAGTCTAGGGAAAACACTGAATGGCTGGAAATCATTAAAACTTTCATCTCCTCTGATTCGTCCAGCTCTGATAGTAGTGCAATGTTCTGCTCTGCAGTCAACCAAAGTGCTGAAATAATTAAACAAAAAGTCCGATTCAAAATATATTGTCCTCTCTGAGGCAAAGCAAAAGGCTGTTACCTTCGATGTGGCAGGCCACTTTGACTCATACGGAGTCGCGAACTACTGAATCCATTTCCTTATTCTTTATTTAATAAGCTAGGTATATTGTAATTTTTCTAACACGAGGTTGTAATAATAAACGATAGCTTTTGGATTCAAATTAGTCTGCATCCTTTTCTCTCTTCTACTTACCGTGTTTGTACGCAATGTTTGTCCTTGCCTCTCTGTTCTCTTTTGGGGCTATCCTTAACCGGAAGACCCAAAGTAATGCTATTACTTTTGAACTTATCTGCAAAACATCATCTAGGAAGAAGAATGAAAGCTCACGGTGATTGGGTTCACAGAGTTGAGTTTTGGCCTGTTGTCCCGACGGGAGGTAAAATTTGTAATTGGGAGCCCTGATATGGAATTACTGTGGCGGCCAAATAAGAGAATTCGATAGCTTTGCATGAGCGCAATCACACTATAAACAGCTGTCCCTTCACGGCCAGCGGCGACATGAAGTTCACATGTATTTCTTATCCTAGCTACCATTCACCATAGAGAACAGGACGCGGATTAACGGTCCCTCTTTCTCTCATTTCATGCACGGTAGCCAAGTTCATGCAATCTTGGTCCTTCACAAAGATGCTCGATTACACACTTTTCAAGTCGAACTGATCAATTTTCGGGAATTCCGATGACCATTTCAGAATTACCATGCGCACCACATTATCTACATCTCTGGAGTTGGATGACATCGTGCTGTGGAGGATTATGAGTCATACCGGCTAGGCTCATATTTCCCCACTTTCGACAACTCGTATGCGTCATGTTGACCAGTTCCATGGCACTTATTGTCCAGTACTGAACGTTACTATTTACCAACATAGAGCACCTTTACAGTAAGAACTGTGCCATCACAGGCCAGCAGTTTCATTTCAATAGTGTTTTTTTTTTTCATTTGAATCTCTGAATATTCATCATGCATCACAACATATTCATGGTATGCGCTGTACTTGTCTACATAGCCCGTGAGCCCGGAGGGATAGGTTTCACCATAGCATATGTTTCGTTGGAATTAGTTCACACGTGATTTACTAAATCAAACTTCAGTTCGCTCCTTTGTCAGGTTAGATTTCAACTGACTGTATGTCTTGTGTTGCACTTTGAGTGGAGAATGACCGGGTTATCCAATTCCCGGTTACTAAAGAAATTAAGCACACATTGGTTTTCGATACATTGTGTCAGACAGCTCTGAAAGGTGCCACGGGGCCTGGCGGACAGGACTCTTGAATACAAACACTACCGATCTAATTAAAATTATGGTAGCTTTATTAAAAGATTACTTAAAATTAATATGTTACCTGATTAGGAAGTCTGGGAGGCCCTGGGGCACAAGCCACTTGGGGGTGATTTGCATCACATTCACCCTCTAGTGAAGTGAAATTAGCTGCTGCAGCTCTTGTCAGTTGCCGACGGAATGCAAGAGATGTTTAAGGTGGTTTGTTACATTGGCTGAATGAAGAGACACACAAAAAGCATCACAGAAGGAATGGCTGTCAGGGAAGGAAGCCATTAGCAGATCATCTAGGGGTCCATAAAATGGTAACTGAGTGCTACTACGTATGACGCACCGCCTAAATTAAACCGCTAAAGGAAACTGAAGGGCTAAGTGAATGGAAACGATCAAGCCAATACCGTGTTTCTCAACTTTATTTCACTTCTAACCGATTGAAGTCCACGAAAAGGTCAGCAAAACGATACCACCGTTTGAGAGCAAAATTTAAACGTCTTGTGGAGTTCTACAATAAAACATAAATCGGCAAAATCGACCATAGGATTAGAACGTCGCTAATAGCTTTTTTTAAAGAGAACATCTTTGGAAAGAGAATGTTGTATAAGTGATCAAGTTAATAAAGTTTACATTAAAGTCTCTTCGAGCTGTAATGAATTTCTATCAAACTCTTTATTTCTGGGTCCACCTGCTAATATCAGTCTTGCTCAGTAAACTGGGACATCGATCCCAGCATTTAAAGTAGATTGAACTAAGGAATTTTCCTTGAAAAGCCCTTATTTAAAGTCGACGAGGTGTTTCGATACTATGGTCGAGGCGGCTGCTAAAAGGGTACGTCAAAGTTGCTCTTTCCATGTGGACTTCACTGAAATCCTTTTCACACTGAGAGTAGTAATGTCTTTCTGCTGTTCATACAGTAGCTATTACTACTTCTAATGGAGAGTTTGAAGTGGCAATGTCTTGATACTGTATAGAGTTGAAGCCGACTTGCTATGAACGATTCCGGCAACGACGAGATGATTGGATCTAACTCGTGTGCTACAAAAATCAATTCACGCGATACTGTGATCATTTAAACTAGTTAGAATTCTTTTATACGTAGAAATAAGCTTTGGGATAATTGGTAGGACTTCAGCGTTGGTGTAGGAAACGCCTAATTTTTTCTCGCCGATTCCAGTAGCCACGCACATTCGTTGACTACAATATCTGATGGTGTTCTAGTTATTTACTTGATAAAACGGTGACATGGGACGTCTAATGTGTGAATTACTCATAGTAATAAATAAAGTTACTTTTTCACATCCGTCGTTATGTTTTTAAGTACTAATTATTGGTACGAAAAGAGTCTTCAAGATAGTTTGAAGGATTTCTAAAAGTTGGTTAAGCATCTGTCATAAAGCAGATGTAACTCTGAGTTATTTTCTAAGTGGCCGGTTGACACTGACGAGCCACTCGCCGAGCTAGTGCGGTTTGGAGGCGGTCCTAATACTTTAGAGTCTACTATCTATGATTTTTTATGAAAGCCCTTTAAGAGCGCTGTCGACCAGTGGATGGTGTCCGCTTCGAGGAGTGATCCGCAGTTATTTGCTACCATGCGCACCATATTATCTACATCTCTGGAGTTGGATGACAGTGTTGTGGAGGGTTGTGAGTCATGCCGGCTAGGCTCATATTTCCCCACTTTCGACAGCTCGTATGCGTCATGTTGACCAGTCCAGTGGCACCTATTAGCTCTCGTTTGACCTCATCTTTCGTTTGCTGCCCATATAAATACTTCTGGACCTTACAGACATTCTTGTTTCTGAGTTAGCAGGAAAATCAGTAATCGGAAGTATTGAATCCCTCTCTAGTTCACTTTGAGGCGGTGTTCCACCCTGTGTCCCGCCGAAGCTTTAGCCTCATGCGATTTCCTCTATTATGGCTTTATCCCACTCGGTAGCAATACTACTGTTACCAAGACCTTGAAACCCGTGAGCCTTCAAAGTGGGGACCTGTCTATATTTTCTCATCCAATGGCCGGATTTCTATTGGATGGATAATGCCCAACAGGTGATAAGGATTGGTTGCGCAGACCTCTTTGTATGTTTGAGTGCCGTGCCTGTAATCAACCAATCAGAATAGTGCACTGACACGTACCGGCCTATCTCTTGGTGCGGAACGTGTTCTAACGTGGAAGTCCTGATTGGCTTCCCATAAGCTGTAATGTGAAAGTCCTGGAACCAGGTGTTTTACGATGATGATGCCTAACCACGTTTCTGGTACCCAAATCCCAGAAAGCGGCTTTTTTATTGAACAGCAGGCAAAAAGGGGTGTTACGTTGATTTAACGCAATAGATAACACTAGGTATTCAATAACTGTACAGTCTTGTCGTGGTATGGGTGAGGGTTCCATTACCGCCACTAATTATTGACCGCGCACCACATTCAGGAATTGTCACCCTCGTTGAGCTGCTTAAACGCTAACCGCAGCCCTACCGTTCAATTGTGGTGGTTAGATTTAGTACATGAAGGTTTGTTCAGTCCGTTTGCGGGCATTTTTCAAATTAAATAGCGTGATAAAACTCCGGCGGCAAATACTTGATCTTGCTCATGCTACTTGTCTCAATTTTATGCTTTGGGAAGACATGGGCTATGATGATAACTGAATGAAAGGCGGGAAAATCGGGCAGGCAGTTCAGTTTTTAATATTACTTGTCCAAAACGCGTAGGTTCTAAATGGGGCTCAAGTAAAAGGAGGGTAAACTGATTTATAACCATCTGCCACTTAATGATAAATTTAATCGAGAACGCACCCAGGGCAATCAACAGAAAATCTGACTGGCCTGTCAGGCATTTAAACTAAGTTTGGCAGATTACAACCGTCCAAATTACGCAGTTGCCACCAAACCCTCAGGTACACTTAAATGAAGATAGGAAATCCTAGATAGGTCCCAAATTTCTGCTTTTTGATTGCTAAGCGACCGCAAACAGACCGATTTGTTTTCGAGAGATCTTCACAGACTAGTCGCGTTCTGGATGGTGATATTGAACGATGGTCACTGTAAAAGAATCACTTAAATCGAGAGCTGGAAGACCTGTAACTCCCTTGTCTAAAAGTCCCAGATTCAAATACGCTTGAATAACACAAAAAAAGTATTTAATCAATAAATAGAGATATTACACCAGTACTAACAACAAGAGGAGTACACATGATTGTACGAGAAAAGGACCTTTGATATTAGATTATTATACAGACATGAATAAAAAGAGAAAACCAGTGTCTAGATTCTCTTTACAACCAAGGAGAGATTTTCGTAAAGGGTAGGATTCTGATTATAGAAGATCGCTATGTTAGGCGAACGGGATGGGAGACGGAAGGAATGGAGACAGTTGTTTTACTGACATGCAGGTTGGAGTAGCAGTAAAATGAATGACATGGACAGTGGAGGGCAGGACACCGGAGATGCAAAGTGGGACTTCAAACTGGTCCAATGCTGTTGGAATGCGCAATACTTCCTTTCGCGTCCGTACTCAGACCGGTGACGCCGAGCCTTGGATCATTTCGACGAGCACTTTTTGTGTACTCTCCGATAAAGGAACCCGTCTCGTTGAAACTACCTATAAAGCGACCAAAAATACAGTTAATGGAGGGTACAATGGTGTTCATATGAGAAGTTTTCAGTCCGAAAGAGGTTTCTACTGATTGATATGAGCACATGGCCAAAGCAGTCACTATTTAGGCCGATTTCGAGATGTCAACAGGTTGTGAGGTAGGAGCAAGCTTAGCAATTAAATCTGTCCATCAATCACAGTAGGCGATGCCGACTAACTCCGCTTAGAACCCACAAATTCGTAGCTTATTATGATTTATGTTCCCAATTAGCGAAGCTGAAAGGATGGAAATGGCACACATACACAGCCAACACATGAAGCAAAGTGATGGGTAGTGAGTGAGTCAGCAATTTAAAACCTCGCGTAATCGGCGTTAAGGTCGCAATAAAGGGCGGACAGGCTCACCACGGCTCTTAAAACTGCAGTCAATGAATAGGATGGAAAAAAATGCAGAAATGACTAAATTTAGGGTTTCTAGCAATCAGGACAAATGCTGCTCCTCTAGTTAATCATCACATGAAACTACTCCTCTCTGTCTGTGTTGCTAAACAAGATCACTATAGATGGCTTCATGAAATTGTGTCAATGCAGGCGCCTAGCAGAGATGAGAAAATCTGCAGATGCTGCTCCCCATTGGGAGAGCTTGTACAACCGCCAACACGCGTTCAAACTCTGCAGGATAAATCAGGGATGGTCGCTAACCCGTGAGAATGCAGAAGGGGGAGTAGATAACATGAGAAACGGTCATTCAGGCGCCCGAATTTCGCATTTCATAAAAGTAAAAATCATGGTGGAAAGAATGATGAAAACTAAAGTAGTGTTTTGGGTTGAAGGTGTGATTCTAGTGAATAAGGTAAAGGTAGTGAACGTGTAAACAAAATAATGTAGCGGTAGGCCGACTTTTCCAAGACGGATAAAGTCATGCAGATGATAAATCGGATCGCGTTTAACTCGATCTTAATAAAAGCACCGATGAACTTTGATTCAACGCCCCCCACTTATAAGGATTTTACGCCAATCGGACTCACCTCTCCAAAGTCACCCTAACTAACTCTTTGTAGGATAATTTCATGGTTCAAAAAAAAACATCGCAAAACCTCTGTGAAAAGATGCAACAGGTCTTTAATATCTGATGAATTTGACAAATAAAGAATCGGCCAAAAAATTAAAATAATTCACTTTCCGAAGGTTTTTGGCTTCCAAGAGGCCAATTAGCGAAGCTGAGAGGATGGAAATGGCACACATGCACAGCCAACACATGAAGCAAAGTGACATTTAGCGCTCTAATTCAAACTTCAATTTGGTTAGGATCTTGCAAATGTCGGAGACTATAAAATGAATGCTATGTGCTTTCCATAAATAAATAACCCGATTTCCAGCAGAATACGAGATAACGATGAAAAAACGTTTTCCTGCTTCAATTACGGTTGTTCGTGGGCTAAAAAATTGCACCCAAATTCTGCTCGAGGCCAAAACCACAGAACCTACTTAATTAGCAACATATTCGAAAAACACCTAGAAAAACAAACCGATTTCCCAGGACACTGATCAAAAAAAAAGAAGCGTCCTCTCTTCTGTTAAGATTACTAAGGATGCGTCTGGACGAGTAACAGGAACCATCGCCAACTTACCTGCGGTATATCAATAAAGTTAACGATGGCACGATTTACAAAAAATTATAATTATAATTGAAATTCAAAATAAGTTGAAAAAGTAAAAATCAACAGACAATTTTATGACTAAGTGGCCGCCCGAGGTCATAAGCAATCGAAACTCACAAAATTTGGGTGTCCTAACATAGAGAGAGAAATGTAATGACAGTTAGACAAGAATTATTTGCAAACCTTTTTGAATTGTAAAAGAGCATCATTTAATATCGTAACTACTTCCTATCTTTATGTCAATGGGTTTATCTTACAATTTAGGAGATGGAATATACGCGCATTGAATATGCCAAAGAGGTCTAATTTATCAAGGCAACACAAGGTATGAATATTTATAAATTAGACGCGCTACAATTTACTGGAACCACAAGTCTACAAACCATTTCTATGAAATGAAGGATTGACTGACAGAATATATGACATATTAAGTAATAACTAAGTTATTTCCATTCCGTGAAGTATTCAAACAGTGTTTGAATAATCTGGATAACTAAATGATAGATTATTGGGACTGTAATTATTAAGGAAAGACAATTAAACAATGTTTATATTGAGTAGGGGTGTAATAAGTGAGCACTTACCGGGATCCATTCCACAGTAATCCAGTTCGCCTTCATCAACGCTGCCAACATCTTGGAATGCGTCATCAAGAGATTGGTTACAGCCAGGAATTGGCGGCTCAGCTCTGCAGGAAAGTAAACAAATAATTGACTGCCTACCGAACTCTAACAGGTCAAATAAAAGGCGCGAATCTCAGTATCTTCCAGCCTTGATCAAATGTTCTGGTGAGGGTTTTCACCGTGCCAAATATCTTAATTTAAATACTCCTGAGGACCAAGTTGGTAGTTTGTATCTGGACGGCCGAATTCAAGGGCATGTATGGTTTGCGCTTGCTGAACCAGAACTAAAAGCTATAGTATCCATAGCTTTGGACATTTGTAAAAGGCTAAACACGCACATCGACAAAAAACAAATCGCTATCATTAATCATTCCTCCGTAATAAAGAACGCAGTTTGTTCGGGCTTGTAAGAAGTTCATTTGCAGTTCGTTAACAAAAAAAATAACGCGAATGTAAAACTTAACCAGGTGATTTAGAGGAACAAAATAGATATCTAGGTTTGTGGAATTCCAAATACACAAAGGTTGACTAAATTGTCACCTCCATTCGCCATCGCTGTTGTAGTTCACTGGGGCTAAAGGTATTCAAATGGGCTTCAACAATGTAAATCAATATCGATGTCACTACGAGGTGACACAGGGCACTGTAGGCTTGCGGTAAAAAAATGTATTGACTGGGAAAGTCGTTCGGACAAAACACGCGGCCATCTGAATAGAATATAGAGGAGCTTTGGTTTGAAAGGCTTCTGAGTCCTATAGCAATGAAGCCATTTGAGACAGGAAGGATTCCGTCCCATGATGGTCTAGAAATCAGCATAGCATCTAATCTTTGAGCCTTTAAGCTCGTTGCCAAAGTTATTAGGAAAAATAGACTTTCCTTTCAGAATACACAAATAATCCGAACAGATCGCAACTCAGAAAGTTCTGATAAATAGAAACGATGTCAAATCGTGCAAACACAACCCTTATCTGCTTGTTTACTACGGCATGATTAAGCACCATAACAATCTTGGATTGTTGAAACAATCTAACAACTTGCCTTCGTTCGTAAGCTTGAAAAGCGTCTCGATCCCGGAATTCCTTCTCCGGATCGTTTCCACGCATTCTTTCCTCGCGTTCAACTAAAAATAATCGTGAGCTCAAATGTTCAAGAATTACAGGAACTTTTATTACATGAGCTAAAACGGCTAAATTTGTAGTCCTAATGAGGACATGATCATTAAGAGTTCAGAAGTAATGACCTATGGCCTGCCCACGCCACGAAGAGTGGGGAAGATGTTCCCGTTATTTATATAGCCTGTGTAGGAGAGTGGTTATTTAATGAGTAGAAAGGTCGTACTTTGCCGATCATTAATGGTTAGCGTGCAGCTTCAGGACATGATGCTCTTTTGGTTAATTTCTGTAAAAGTCGCTGCAAAAATAACTTACGAAGATAGGTTTTGCCCTTGTTTCGCATTACGATGCAGACCGCCAGGATGGCTACGATGAGTAAAATCAACACAGCGATAACAACGGCTACGATCCACGAGATGCTCACTGATGAGACTAAAAATTGGATGAAAGATGTTGAGATGGCCCGAGGGATAAGCACCAATGACCTGGGCGAAACATCATCGTGCATCTGGCAGACAAATGAAAGTCCAATGAAAATCAATAGCTTCAATGACTTAGGACACCGGATCCAGATTTGCATGAATTCGAAAGCAAACAAGGCTAATATCAAGTCCCCAAGGTTTGAGCTATGATTTACGCAAATTATTTAGTTCAAATGTTAACGATATTATCGGAGACTTTTCTTTCATTTAAGACGCACAAAGAACGGCAATGGCTAGAGCCACCTACAATTTCGTCTTAGTTCCCTCAACCAGAGGATTGGAAACTAATCAATGACCAGCCTCAGCCCGTAAGAGAAGCGAAAGACCGGAAAATTCTTTAGTCACGTTTCCACGCTTTACGCCTTTTCTCTTTGAAATCCTTAATAGCAATTTAAATAAGTTCGTTACTGCCATAGTAAAGGTCGGAAGGAATGAAGGAATAGCTTAGAAAGCCGCTAGCCGGCGAGAAGTTAAGAGGCCAGAGTGTGGCATCAAAGATGACCTCAAGAATGGGCCAATCAGAGGGTGAATGAGTCAAGTAGCAGGAGGAAGAAGCACCCACAGGCGAGATGCATGCGAACAAAGCTGGCATGACGCAGAATATACGCTCTCGCCATTGGGACAACAAACTACCCTTCAAACCAAGATTACGAAATCGATGGTAATTAACAGATAATCATCCTACTTACTAATGAACTAGATTTTGGGAGAGAAAGACAAATTTTATATTTACATGCTCTATCCTTGGAGGGGTTTTTCCGAATATGAGCAGTGAGAAGATTATGAAGAGCGCGGTCATTTTTTGAGTCATAGTAGGGAGTTTCATACATATCTCCAGCGAAAAGATCTGTTTCAGGTCCAAAAACTCGGAACCGGCAACTCAAGTCGACATTGGCAAAGATTTCATCAAACAGAGCGTTGTCGTGAGCAATATCCATAACTACTTCCTTTTTTGTGTAATTCAAGAAGGCCAGACGATTGTCCCGTGGGTCTAGACGCCCCAGATCCTGACCATCTAATTCCCAGGTCTTGACAACTCGAAGTCCTACGTAGGGTGCCAATTCGATATCACAGTAGAACCGGTGCGTCGTCTGATTGAAACAGTCTTCTAAACAACTGTAGTCTGACAGTTGACGAGTTACCTCCGGTTTGGCTGAAAGAAAAAAATCAGATAAACTCTGAGAATAGGAAGGCTAAATGAGGAAAAATCAAACTCTTACGCAGGACTCGAATGAGCGTATTAGTTCGAACAGAACCAAGAGCGTTAGTCGCTACCATAGAAACTATGTGAGAAGACCCATAGGGAGAGTTCGGAACAAACGTGAGATCTCGAACTGTGTACCTAATCGAAGTGTCAGAAGGGAACTCAATCTCCGGATTCAGATCTCGGACATAAGGGAAAGCATCTCGGAGCATTCGAAGAGATTCCTGATAGCTCGACGCTGACAATGTGTCAATTTGAATTCCATTTATGAGAAGGGACTAGAAAAACAAATATTTGCGTTAAATAGAAAATGACGACTGCGAAACATACCCGAGATGTTAGACGCCCGCTGAATTTAGCGGAAATCTGCGCCAGATTGCCTTGAGGGACTATAAGATGTTGCTGTGGGGCTTCTGTGACGGTCGGAGGCTGCTCGGTCATAACTTCGTATTTGAAGTAGATGGTTTCGTGAGAACTTCTCAACGTGAGTACATACGTCCCTATGGGCGTAATATCTCAGGTAAAAGAATATTTTGACAGTCGACATAACGCAATACCACTAACCAGCAAAGGAGGGTTTAATATCCTGAAGGAAGACCAGAGAGTGTCGATTGGCCGTGAACTGGATTGGAACAGATCCGCCATCCTTAGTCCATGTAGCTGAGACGGTCGTCGGATTGGCTGTGTAAAACGCATTTAAGGCGATGACGTCCCTAGCGTGCTGAAATAAAAAAAAAATGGATCAAGAGAGGGAAAGAATTTACAGTGATTGGAAGTGAAACGAGAAACCAACCCATCCACTGAGAATCGAAATGCGGTTGTAGAGAGGCGATCTTGGAATAATTTGATCGGGATAAGTGCCCGATTTGTAAGAAAAAGGGACACCCGTACCGTCCTTGTCTTGAAAGTAGGCTGAGAATACCTTGTTGTAAAGGTATGAGGTGGTACATATAATGCCAATTGGACGCCAATCATTCACCAAGTCGTGGATAATGAGCGTACCATTCGGTAGGACTGTGTGCTCGAAATACTCGCCAATAAAACGATGACGGTCATAACAGTCTCGCAGTTCAAGTTGAACGTCAGGTTCTGCCTCGCAAGCTGCCCAAAAATAAGGAGCGGGGAAGGTATCCTTAGCCCAATTGGGCAATTGCACATGATCCATTGGACTACCGCATTCAAAGGATATCGGAAAGCTACTACCAACTAGTGGTCCTTGAAGAATAGGACCAATTGACTTCCGTCGTAGAAAAGCTGAAAAAAAGGAAAGTCAAGGCGATGCCTTTGCCAGCCATATATTTACATGTGTTACAATATAATACCTGAAATATAAGAATCCAAGTCCTGAACTTCAATAGCATTCGACTGTATTATTCCGTTACGATTTCCAAGCCTGCAGTAATAAGTTGCATCCAGAGGAAAGTTGTCCCGTTTCCAAATAGATGTGAAAACGTAACCTAAGAAGTGATATGAAGATGCGGAGTAGCAAACCTGTATATAGATCGCCAACAGATTTGAATTCGTATTTGTCGGAAAGCAGAAGTGAATTACCGATGGCATTGCCGCATTTCAATTTATGAGCCGAGGGAGTCTAGGACAATAAAGGCGTTACAAGGATTTACTTCAAAACAGAGCTGGGCACTGGAAATAGGCGAATCTCGGGATAATTTCTCAACAACACAATGGAATTCCACCGTTGGCGGGGCATTGTTGAGTAATTCTACGATAAGAACATTCACTCGCGGGAATAGTCCATCAATAATAATAGGTTTCTCAGCGCCAAAGTATGTGAAAGAGCCATTCCTATGAGTAGCGGTTTCAACTTTTCGAAACTTTAAAAACGGGGTTTCGTATGCTGTTAAAATGTCCACACTGTAAAAAATTACCTTCTGACGTAAAATTCATAACAAAAATGGCAAACAGGAGAACGACTCTATCCATTATTAAAAACATAAACAACGCTAGAAATTTCGTCTTTGTACGACCAATGGAATACATTAATGATAGCGCAACTGAACAAAATTCGGCAACTATTTAATTCTTGTAAATTTACTTATAACCGCCAGAAAATATTCATTGACCTTTTTTTAATTTTTCAATTAATTTATTTAATAAAATTTGCGTAACACTATTTAAATGCTGGCAAGTAAATCACTTTCAGCTATGAGATAGACATCCTTGAAAAAAGCTGTGGTAAATAGGAAGAACAAAATCAGGACATCGATTTGGCCGACTTAATCAAATTCCACTTGAAAATTTTGCGTCGCATTGCCTATGCTGCTTTATTCTAACTTTATTTCACATTTAAACAGTAGGCTCAAAAATAATTGTCCATCTGTTACTTAGTAGTAAAGATGTACGATGAGCATGAAATAGACTTACCCTCCGAAATGCTTCGATTATCTTTCACAAGAAATTACAAAACTTGTGATTCTAACTTTAACTTCTAGTAGTCTCATAGAGCAACTTCTTGTCTAATTGCGTGAGCAGTCGCTGCAGTTTCGTTTCAGGTTTTATCCTGCGCATAACCTAATTATTCTGGCCACCCATCTTGAAGGAATGCTAACCTGCTTAGGGCAGGCAAAAATAGGAGCATATAACTTACCTAGACACCAAAGGTCTTCCCTTTGCCTTTCACTAAAAGTTGGGAAACGCTTTCCTCTAACTAATGTTCTAGAAAGCTTTGGGTCACTCTCACAAGCCCGATCTGAAAAGAAATGGCAGTGAAAGAGATGCAAGTATGAAAAGGGAACCAAATTGGGACCCAAAAATATCGGAGGAGGTTGTGACATTTACTAAAGCTAAAGCTCAGTTGATACCCCTGATCTGGGATAATCCCGAACGGGGTTAGTTCCAATGAGTGATCGCTCTTTAAATCCGGTTATATTTTACTACATAAAGGGCATTGGAAAATTACCACTACTTAGGCCACATAAATAACATTCCTCACAACACAGGACCTGCTTCAAGTTATTACGATTTTCAAAGGCGTCGGTGAATTAGACTTTCATAACACGAAAGTGCTTTTGTCGTAGCTGGAAGAAATGACAGCAGTTATAGGCTACCGTTGCCCTCCATTTTTTCCTATGCATCGACCTACCCTAGTCATTTGAATGTAAAGGATAACCTCCCAACCGTACTCAGTACTTAACACTTTTCAGTAACATGCGCCAGCAAAGTCTATTTGTAGAGCCCAACGAACCAACCCATCGAGAAAGATCTCAGGTATTTCAACACCTTTATCCTATTACACTGAAACCCACGATTAAACAGCACATAAAATTTTGTTTCACTGCTGAGGCAGACAAGGGGAACGAATGCATCCATTTATACAAAAAGGCCTCAATGCTGCGGAATAGATCTAGTTGGCACCAGAATGATGATTACTAGGAGACTCGGAAGCATGAGAAGAACGTCGGGATCTGCGTCCATTTTTCGCTCCTCCTCCTTTTTCACCTTCCTCCAGTTCCAGAAATTTGTCATGACACCAATGACCATCGTCTATAGCTGCAGACAGTTGTGCCTTGTGAATTGATCGGTCCACTCCCCAACGACCTTCTCGATCGTTCCGACGGCGTCTGCTGCTACTATAATCTAAAGTTATCTTCTTAACTTAGTTCTAAATACCAAGAAGTTAGCAGAAGATTAAGAATAAGGCTTACCGTTATAATCGTTCCGCCTTCGTCGGGAATACGAAGCATCACCAGGATTCCTTCCACGACTTCCATAAAAGGGTTCATCGCGGTCATCATGCTGAAAGAGAATAGAAAACCATAAAAAGACAAAGTGCAGTGCTGTGGGTCTAGTTTCTAACTATTTGGAGGTCTAAGAGTGGGAACCATTCGTGGCTTTATAGAACTAGCTTACATGAAAAACATGCCAATCAGGAGTGATAAGGAACAAGCTAGTGCGACTCGCAAGTCTTGACAAGGGATAAAATCGAGGCGGAAGCTGCAGTGTTTTTATTAAAAGGCGGGTACAAACAGCTTGCTGTTTTGATGAAGAGGTCCGAGTATTCTTGGACATAGCCCCCTACCATTAGAACTCACAGATGGCTTGACCTCAATCCATGGCCCGATCTCCATAAAATCAAATGCCAAAGATGGGATCAGTTATTTCACTTAATATCAATTAGCGATGCAAGTGAGACAAGTAATCTCACGTCATATAAGGGGGTAACTTGAAAGTAGCATAAAAAAATCCTGAGGCAAGAGCTTGTTTTGAGTGTCTACTAACTTGTACTAAATCTAGTTTGCAAAAGTTGACTGGGAGATCGTTGAGCCGGGTATGTTGTGGAAGACTCCGGATGAAAATTGAAAGGCAGCTACTAGATAAAGGAACCGTAGATAAGATAGTGTATTCTAATAACTTGTTACTACAAGTCCGAGTTGTAAAGTTCTTTCATCTTCTATTAAATGGGTACAATGTATACCATGAAGTAAGCAGATCCCTTCGGAACTTCTAGAGGATTTGATGGACCAAGACGACTAAATGCACTGCCCCGTTTCGAGCGGTCCGCCTTCTCTGAGAGGAAACTGTTGCTGTTCGTTGTATTTGGGAAGGCTCCGGATGATCTCCGAGGGCTGGAGCGCACGAAACGTGGAATGTAAAAAGTCCATATAATAAAAGAATTTGAGAAAGTAACTCACCCTGGCTGATTTTCGGCCGCTTCTGCTGCTAAAGCAGCTGCGATTCGTTCAATGATTTTTTTTTCGTCTTCGGTAGTCTTGTAGACGGGAATCTGACAAAGGTAATATAGAACTATCTGAGTACGCGCATGTGCCAAATGACCACGGGGCATAGAAAGGGAGAAGAGGGTGTTAAAGAGATTAATTGGTACTTGTCCAGTTTTTCAGTCAACCATATCTTATTTGAACAATTACTTTACTAATTCTTCTTCATTCCCTCTGGTTTTCTATACAAGAATATAATAAATGTTACGAGAGAAGAGAAGTTAAGACGTTTCATGGTCAATTATTGCTCTTAAACCTTGAAGATTGCCAGTAAACTCCATCTGAATCTAGCTGTTACCCTATCCGAGATATTGAGAAGGGATGGAGAAGAAAAGGGGTCACAAATTGATAGTGCAAAATAACACAGGAAAAATGAGGAATGTTAAGAGTATAAATCGCCAAACATTGAAAGCTGTACATCTTGGCTCGATTAGCATCTATGTAGAGAGCGAAGCGGCTAGATGTATAGCCATCCAAAACGAGACACCTAATACCCTATTACAGTAAAAGGGTACGAGTGGACCACTACCAGCTATATTTCTCTACTATTCATGGTGTTCTGTATAGTCGGGGTTAGCAAGATAAGTCTATTTACTCAATGAATATCAACTGGAAGTAACGGATAAAACCTTAATCTTTGAGGTACGTTAACAATTTTTTTTGAAAAGCAACCGTCAATCATGAAGATGTGAACTCACTTCAGGCCGATCAAAAACAGGTTTAGTTCCAGTGTTACGAGAGAAAGGAATTACAAATTTTGTTCCAAAGTCCAGATTGAATGATATCTCTGCATTCGGGTCAGCAATCTCTACAATCAAATATTCATACTTTTGGAAAGCACTAGAAAGTAGCTCAAGAGTAAAAAAATAATTGAATAAAGTTTCAAACCTAGAGGGAGGTTGCGATCAATCACCACCGAGAGCTCCTTCGCCTCCCTCATAAGAGTTGGTAGTGGCAGCTTGGGTCGATTGGTGAGTATCAGATGTGCCAGACCTCCTAGCACACCATATTCACGACGGCCTTGCCGCAGAGTGGACCTCACTAGGGCCTCGAACCGCTCACTCAAGGGAGGCATTGGAGCAGGTGGCGGACTATTGGCCGGACGGGATCTCTGCATTAGCGGAGAGCGAGCAGGGCGTGTCCGAGAGGATGGCTTGGCATGCACTGGACTGCGGGCAAAGGTAGAAGTGTTGGATGGACCACCTCTGCCACCTCCACCACCACCTCTTCGAGGTGGTGGAGAGAAACGCCGCGGTCGTCCGTAGAGCCTGCGACGCAGAAATGGGCGATAGGATGGTGTCCGACTACAGATTCGAGAGCAAAATAACAATAATACAACTTGATAGAGTAGATAAGTTCACAGTTTCTTTAGACCTGAGCATACCTTGACCTTCGCCTTCGGCGATAAGGACTCGAACGTGAATGGCTCCTAGTTCGACTCCTATTCCGAGAACTACAAAAGGCAGAACCGCATTGAAATAATGAAGCTCACAATCTTTATGACAAATGTGAATGTCAATGAAAGTATAAACTACTCATAAGCAAACAAGGCTCATCAACAGAGTGACGAAATACCGCATTCACTATAGGAACTTCAATGAATACGTAAAATGTGACGATTCCAAGGGATTAAGTCAATTGGTGATTTAGCCCAAATGAAGATCCAAATTCATTCCTTCAACGCTAGACGATTTGTGGGCTGCACTTTAAGAAGGAATTCGGCCAAATCAAATGCCCAACGATGGGTAAGGTCAAACAGGGCGATGGGCCAGTAGCGGTACTGAAAGCTCAAGGCTTGGGGACCAACTGCACAAATTAAGGCTCTCCCTTTCATTAGAAATGAACTATACGACATTTAAAAGTTGACAAAGACTTGATGCCTTCTGTATATGCCACTGGAGAGGGAGTTTCGAGCAGGACTTTACGCTGAATACTTTAAACCAATCCTACAGATTTTCATAAGTGCTAAGAAAGCGATTCAATTACATATCCAGAGGAACTTTGGGAACGTTACTGTGAAAGACCAGACAAGGAAGTCCGATGAACCAAAAGAGCAGCTCTTCCAATGGATTCATAAAGGCATAATCCGAATTAAATCTCTGCCCAGCAACATTTGAATAGGAGAAAAGACCAGTATTTGTTCAGTTGAAACGTACGGTTGTAATTTCGTTCAGAGTGGTCGACCAGGTATCCCTATCTGATTATGGCCAGAGTTCTGACTCACAGACCCTTCAATCTATAGAGGCCAACTGATCGACGACTTCAAGTCATTATCGAAAAGGCTGTGAAGCTTTGAACGGTTCAGCACCAATATCGTGGTCCATTAGGTGGACATCATCAAACTCGGCTATATTACAGAAAAAGTGACCCTATATATATATATATATAGAACTACAATAACTGACATTAAAGTCTGACATGTAGGCGGAACTGTTACCGAGATATAACCACCCAAGAGCCATAAATTGATTTTAATGAGCTTTGAAGGACTAAACAAAGCGTGTTAATTAAATTAATATTACTTCAGCGTACAATGAAAACCATAAACATCAACACACGCAAATACTTACCGAGAGTGGCGATGGCGGCTGCGACGGTAATAACGATCTGAAGGTGAAGAGCGGGTGGAACGAGACAAACTGCGTCTGACTGACTTCATGGACCTAGAAGATCTAGATGAAGTAGATCGACGTCGTACTCGACCTGCAATAGCTGACTCATCTTTCTTCCCATCACCTGTAGAACCACCTTTAGAAGCGGCGTAGCTTCCAACCAAAGGCCTATCTGCGAGTGGATTCACCGACGGCATGTCAATGTTCATTTCTCTAAAAAGGGAACAGTATAACGGGATTGCGCTAGAAAAAGAAACGGGAATCAAAAGAAAACAAATGTAAGAAAATGAGGATCCAAACATTTATTTGAATAAGGCATTAATTGAGGAGGGAGAATCTAGAGCAGACAGCCAAGGAGATAAAAGGCACAGAAACTGTGAAGACGAACTATCTAGGAACACTCTTTTGACAAGACACTGAATCCGATACACTCAAATATGGCGACAATTTGATCCGAACTAAAATTATCTGTGGCCGGGGCCGTATTTGGTTAGTTTAGTCAAAATCTGGAGAAGAGAAATTAAATAGCAGTAGTAGAGCCTGGGAAATGACATTCCCCATTAAAAAAACGCTCTTAAGAGCGACAAATGCAATGACACTAGTCTATTTTCGTATTCGGTGGAACATGCAGTTAATGCGGTGATGGTCGCCATCAAAATTGAGATCAAGTGACGTAGTCGAGACGCTACCGCCAATAAGAACCAGAAGACAGATGTCAGATTACAATCATTGTTTGTTGTCAGAGAACAATTTTCTTGGAAGAAAGTGTCCTGCACGACCAAGGGACTTACTTGAGTGTCCGCAATCAGAACTAGGCGTAGAAATAAAAACTGGGCAAGGGGGCCGAAGGAACGACGAATTAGAATATCACCACAAACTAAAATGTATAAAAACTTACTCAAATGTCGAAACTATAATTAAAATTTTTAAATTATTATTATTATTTTTATATAGTGAGTTTTGTGACTTAGGTTCTTCTAAGTTTGATTCTTTTGCACAAAAATTTCAAATATGTAATGAAATAAAAAAATTATCGAAGTCTGTTCTGTCCTGAGAATCTGGTGATGGAAACAATAACCAGCCTTGGCCCTTACTGCCCAATTCATTTAACTGCGAACTCACCTCTTTGTACATTTCATTGGTCACGGTGTGCTATGCGGGGCGTTGGTGCTTCTGGTAAGCGAAAGCGACCTCATCTGAAAATTTGGAATAAATCCAAAAAGTCGGACGCTTTAAGTCAACAGATTTCAGAACTTGCTGCTCGCCGGTCATTATTGCATGAGGTTCATAATCGCATCAGTCTATTTTCTTTATCCTTAATTTAGTTAGGCAAACGCATTTCTTACATTTGATGGATACAATGTTTTTTTCAGCTTGATGACTGCGTGATCGATAAGTTTTCCCATTTTCCCCTTTCGGAGCCTACTTTGAAGGGGTTAAAAGAATCCTCCTTCTTCAGACCCACAGCAGTTCAGAAAAAGTCCCTTAAGCACGCACTTTTGGGTAAAGACGTCATTGTTCAAGCCAAAACTGGCAGTGGCAAGACTCTCGCTTTTGTGATTCCTGTTCTGGAGTATATTTTTTCAGAAAGAATCACTTCTCACGATGGCCCTGTGGCTCTTATTCTCACACCGACTCGCGAGTTGGCAAAGCAGATATTCGTTGTTTTTCATCGCGTCGGAAAATTTCATAATTTTACTATGATTGATATCATGGGGGGGAAAACCAGGGTAAGTATATTTTTTAAAATTCCGCTTTTGATTTGCTTATTCGCATTTGTTAATAACACAGTTGCATCTGCAACAGACTGGCAAACGAGAAGAATGGCAGAGAGTGGCTAGGGCTAACATTATCATCGGCACTCCAGGCAGATTCGCTCAACATCAACATGAGAACCCCACTTTAGACTTGTCCAATCTTCATTTCCTAATCTTAGACGAAGTTGACCGACTTCTCGACCCTACCTTCCGTAAGGAGCTCCTCTCAATCGTTGATAATCTTTCATCAGATCGACAGTGTCTGATGTTTTCGGCAACGCTGTCAAAGTATATTCTCTTTGTTCAAAATTTACCTCCTTTTATTAATTGAAATTACATGGGTTTGTTTTCTCCTTTTATAGAAAACATTGTGATTTCACGGCTTTGAATCTGAATTCTCCCGTTATGATTTCCATGGAGAGCAAGAATGCAGGTGCCACACCAGCCCATTTAATCCAGTCATACGCCGTGGTGTCATTAGGCAAAAAACTGGATTACTTATGGACATTCCTCCAGAGTCACTGTAAAAAAAAAATTATCGTATTCTTTTCCACTCAAAAGCAGGTACTCAGGGTTGTAAATGAGGCTCTAAATCTTCACTTAGTATTGGTGTAATCTCTACTCCTTTTGTTCTCTCTAGGTTCGGTTCGTGCACGATCTCTTCACGCAATTGCGTCCATTCTTCTCTGTGATGCAGTTGCGTGGTAACATGCTTCAAAGTAAACGTTTTAAAATTTACCAGAAGTTCTCGCAAACTTTTCGCGGCGCCGTTCTCTTGGCCACCAATGTTGCTGAGCGCGGACTAGGTATGTATTCTACACACGAGCGAAAACGGATTTGTTCTCAAGTTAAATGCAACCAGTTCTCATTTCCTCCCCTAGACTTCCCAGAAGTCGACTGGGTGGTGCAATTTGACTGTCCGAAGCAACTTGACGACTACATTCATCGAGTGGGTCGAACAGCCCGTGCTGAGCGTCTAGGTCGGGCAATCATGTTCCTCCTCCCCTCCGAAGTCAAAATCGTCGATTTACTTAGCAAAAGAAATGTTTACCTTCGACAGCTCAAGTATTTTAGCCTCTGCAGTATTTAAACAGGATTTCAGTAGTTTGCGTTTAACATACTCTCTCTCTATGCTTATGTATCTAGGATTCCCGAGTCACGTGTACGTTCAGTGGTAACTGACCGAGCTCCAGCTCTCTTGGCCAGTCAACCGGAGTTGGCAGCCTCAGCACGCACGGCATTCAGTGCGTACCTTCGCGATTACTGCTTCATACCCAGGAAGACCACTTCCACTAAAAATAACCAGGCACCAGCTTCCAAAGTTGAAGAATCTGAGGGCCTGTCCTTGGTTTTTCAACCATCGGAGCTTCCAATTGATGAATTCGCCGCTTCTCTTGGTCTTGCACTGACGCCAGAACTACCGAAAGAAATGCTTAAATACGCACCCTCGAGTGCTGCATCAACTTCAACTAGGGGGCTTAAACTTTTTCTTGCCAGAGATAAGTCCCGACAGAGAGAAGCTGATGGTTTCGAGTTCAACGATGATGAAGGCGATGGTAATTATATCGGTGACTTCCTTCATCGGAAAGCCTTCTCTGTCCTCCGACCAGAGCTCAAGGCTAAGGTGGAGATGAGTGGAAAGAAACTCCTCGATGTGATAGTTTCTAGCGATGAAAGCAATCTTGAGTCATCTGACGAAAAAGAACAGAAAACCAGACCTGTTGAACAATCATTACCCACAAAGAGGTCCTCAAAGGTTCGAAGTTGCTATTTGTTTTACTAAATATGCAAGATTATTTGCCCTTATGCAGCTTTTTATTCCAAGCTTTGTCTATTTAGAAGTATCTGTTGCTTCCGGATAAATCTTCCATAGATTATTGGATTCGATCGTTCTAAAGCTGTTATGGAGCTCTTATTGCAAGTTCATATACACTAATAAGACTGCGTCTTTTCGTGTACGTAAATGATTGCCAAGAAATCAAAAATTCCAATTTTCAATTGAGAGGTTGAAGATATCGTCTTTCCTTAAGCATATTAAGGTTCTTTTGGATTGATACGCCTTTATTTGAAAACGAGACAATGCAGCAGTATGAATGATTTAGTTTTGCGGTCAGTATTCATAGAGCAGATTGGAATTAAGTGACTCCTGCTTTATCTGATTTCCTTCCAGTTAGTTCGTTCTTCTTTCAATTTTTAAAACTTGTTTTTCTTTTCATTTACCCTCATGTTTAATGAGCGGCGGGGTATGTATTTCTTTTTGATTTTTTTATTAGTTACGAAATAGGCGATCCTTGCCAGATAAGCCTGCACGTGTCATGTTCAACTGACAGCGCGCTTCTTAACTCACTTCATTTAAAAATACAACCCTCTGTATCACAGCTCAATCCTATTAACTGTGAACTGTCCTTAGTCTCCCGCTCTCAGAAAATATTTGGAGTTGAGATCTCAAGTGGGGCTCTCGACTCCACTGTGCAGTCTTCTCTGCTACTAAGATGCTGGATGTCTCGCCTTGGGCGATGTCAGAATAGCACGAATTCACATGTTCATGCAGTAAGATTGGCCTGCTCTAAACTTTGCTGATGAGATGTTTCTCCATCAGAGCCTAAAACGTCCCAGATTTCAATGAAGGTCATAGTCTGGATTCATTAATTCCTTTCAAGCGAAGAGACCCATTTCATCCATTTTATCTGGAAGCTCACGTCTCATCGTAGAAGGATTATCAAAACCAGCTTTATGTGGTGGGCGATAGAGTATTTTTTAGTAATTGCTGTGTTGTCTTTTTAGAAAAGATCCCTCACGCGCATTCAACGAGCAAAAAAAGAGCTAAGACGCAACATTCGTACTCACATGGGAATCGTATATGACGCAGAGGGCAAGGTATGCTTCTTCGCTCCCTATAATCTTGATTTGTTCAGTTGTTACTTTTTGAATGACCCTGAGACAAGGCTTGAAACCATTAATACTAGTCTTTGTTATCCATTTGTCTATTTGCACATTCAGCCTACGGCCAAATATATTGGTGGTGTGCTGGTGGATGGTTTGGGAATCAGGGCCGAAGCAGCTGTACCACCACCTCGTCTGGATATCAAGGCGGAGCGTGAGCGTCTTCGCAGTGTTGTCGACATTGAAGATAAGGCGCGTTGGCGTGCTCTATTACGAGAAAAACACCGTGCTGAACGCATAAAAGCCAAAGAGGCGCGTAAGGCTGGTCAAGCTACTGCAATTGTCCGTCTATCTAATAACGACGAGAAAGAATCCACTGAGGTTTGTTTGGTTTCTAATTTATTTGGGTAGGATGCACCTATAACTGAAGTGCTTCATTCTTATGTGCTGTTGGTGTTGACCACGAGTCAAGTGATAAGGAGGCACATCTAAACTACATTTTTACCCAATTTCCCCTTGTAGTTTAGTCACATTTCTGTTTTCTACGCAGCAAACCGAAGTGAACTCTAGCGAAATGCAAGACGAGGACATGGAAAATATTGAATATAGTGAGGAATCGGCGGATGAAGATGGTCGCGAAAGCGAGGAGTTCGAACCTGCTCGCAAACGCTCTCGGAATCAATGAATCCTCCCGATCTTGTGATGATGTATACATATTTATTCGATTAAATATTTGTATTGCATAGTTTTTTAGTTATTTCTCTCGTAGTCTCTTAAGGCTTAAGCTTACTAATGTTTAGAAGTGGCATTAGAGAAACAGTTTGGTCAAATCGAGTTTTAGCCTGACAGTTTGGATTACAAATTGCAAACATTTGCTACTAACGAGGGAGGCTAATGGAAGGATCTAAGCTCAAAAAATGCCGCGGAACTATGTCTAGAAGCTGTCTGGTCGACCGCTGTTAGATATCTAGTTTGAGTTATAGACGAAGTACGGGCATTTTTTCGATAATGGGCTGCCGTTATCATGGCAAGTGATAACAACTTAAATTTTGAAGAAAAATGGGAAGTCGTGTCAATGTATTTGTTTCTTATTTTTATTGGAGCCATCTCGATCCCAACGTTGGCAAGTTGACAACATGATTCCTACCTCAGCTTCCTTTTTCAGATGCCACCGAGCGTTGGCCAACCGGGGCCATCTTCTCTTCTCTTGCCGGGACTGGATGGTCCCGATGGTCCCGAAGGTCTGCCAGCCAGGCGCGTAACACTGAGTTTGGCCGTCCACAACCGCGGGCCAAACTACCATTACTGCTTACAACCTTGCGCTCGGCGCAGCCTTCACTTGCAAATCTGAAAAAGCCCAAAAACATGAAACGTGGGTTAAGGAGTTTCAATTTGTTAGGTTTAGAACTGTGGAAACTATTTTTTTACAATAGAGGAAATGAAAATCGGAAAATCCCAACTCTCTTTCAAGCGTAAGAGGGCTTTAAAGTCTTCTAATCGGGTATCCGATTAAAATGACGCCATATTATATAGACTGACGAAACGAATCACATAGCTTAATCACAAGATGTCCAAACTGGGAGTGATAAGCAGCAACATAATCCACAAACTTCAGTAACACAATTACGGCTAATTTCAGAGAACCGGGTGCAGGTGGAATGCACTACAATACCAGAAATGTTTCGGACACGCCTTCAGCAGGACAGAAGAGAGAGTGTTTGACTAAAAGCTTGCACACAAACAATCAATTACATAGCTAGTGAAAAATAGTGGCCTTGGAACCATCTCTAAACCGCTCTAACCACACACTCTCCAGGTATGGTGTTGTCATTTTGCCCTCTAATGGAAGAAAAAATTTGGACTATAATCGACCTATAGAGTCGAGAGAGAGTAAGGCAAATGGAAAAGGTAGATGGAAAACATACACTTTGAGTCGCAGCTCTGAGCTCTCGACCAAATTTTGATTTGCAAGTGAATGATAATGCCATGGTGATATGTTCAGCTCTTCTTTACATATCTGAGAACCCTTTTTCGCCAAGGGAAGTATAAAGCAACCTGAAACTTGATTGGATTAAGTGGGTCCAATTTGATAGAAAAAGGCTCTTCGACTCTGGAAGAGGACACGTGTGAATGGAGAGGCCTCTAACTACACGAATTCTACATTATGGCTCGCATCAGCCAAGCCAAAACGAGTTCAAGTTCAAGTTCAAAGTGAAGGAGCTAAGTAGACACTGGAGAAGAAAGGCTCCCAATAGACGAAACCATCTGCATCGTCTGAGTCGTTCAGCCCAATGTCTCAAAGTCGGTTAGTAATTCCTCTACTCCCAGAGAAAGTGCAGGGAAATGCGAAGAGTTAACGTCCTATCCCGATTCTTCTGCACTTCTCCAGATGCGCCATATCACCGCACGATTTAATGTGTGGTCATCTCTCTAATAAAAGTTTTGATTCAAAGGCTAATAAGTTTGATATTTTCTACTAAATTAGTAACCAAGCAGCAAATCATATTCTATCTTGAAGTACTGATATTGAACTAAACTGAAGTTGGAGATTAACAGCCTGACGAATTGGTCGAGTAATTATCCCTTCTTAAAACCAGTATATCAGCATGGGAGTAACTCAAATCATAGGTATTTTATTTCAAATTCGTTCTGAAAAACGCGCTGCTAAAATCACTAGTCTTGCTTTCCTAACATTTTAAATAGCCATATTAGCATTGCCCAATGTTTGAATAAAAAAAGCAGGAGGTTCAGTTTGCCCCTCCACTGAGCTACTCAGTCAAAACGGAGGAGAACAAAGCAGAAAAAAGACATACACAATACTTTGCCGCATCAGTGAATATTGCACTCCATCTGCTGCGCTCTCGTGCTTCAGTTTCTTCAGCAAGCAGGTTCTAAATCAGCTTAAGAATGCATATGAATCCCTACTTTTGTCTACGACTTTGGGTTAACAGGCCGTTTTAAGGTTGCTTATAACTAACATTTATTTCATGTTAAATTTACTCTATTTGCCTTAAATTGTTACTATTTTTTGTACATACTTCAAAGCAATAAGAAGTCTCGGTAAAAATTGATAAGCAAACAAATTATTTTCTGACTTTCGTGCCTTCTTAATTAATTGTTTAAATCCACCCTACTCAACCGATCAAAGTGAAGGTTGAATAACGATCACGAGGTAAATTCGAAAAGGGTTCATTTATTGGCTGACTTTAGGTTCGACCTTATTACTAAACATTTAACGAGAGAAATTAGTAACTTGACGATAACTAGCGCCTTTTTTAAAGTAGGCACTTTATTTGTCAACAAAGTGATGAAATTTTGCCAGCGTTTGCATGAACAGCGCAGAAAATCTAGTTGCAAAGGCAGCAGTACAAGGCGATAGAGTTGGTATCGCTGGTTGCCACATTGTTAGACCAGGAATTGATGGAATTTGGGTTGTGCTTTGTACAGGTTTGGTAAATCAAAGATCATAGGAGGAAAAACCATCAGTAGTGGTATCTACCAAACAGTCCGTCTTGAAAGTAATTCATTTGGTCTAATAAGTATGCCTATGATAATGATGAAATTAAAGTTGAGATAACACCTTTTTTAAAAAAATGGCCAATCAGTTTGACTTATCATTAAATCAACTCCCTGGGGACTTGAGGCGGTGAGTATTTTAACTTACAATAATTGTTGTAAGTTGTTTTGCTTTATTAGAGCTCTTTAAACTTGCACACTTTGCTTCGATTGGTCGGAATTCGCGAGAAAACATGACAATGGAAAATGAGCAGTTGCCTAGTCCAGAGGTGCAGGTAGGGCAGCATGCTAACTTAGAACACTCTTTTCAGGTGAAATGCGATGCTGTTATGCCTCCGATTTGACAGAAGCGAAATCCATATAACTTGCCTAATGCATCTAGAAGGAAGATTGATCTATAGTTTGCAGGATCTGTCCGCGAACCTTTACGCTTGTAGATACTTGCAACTTCAGCATCAATCCAGGCACGAGGCAGAAGAGTTTTCTTATTGCAGAAGTCATTGAAAACTTTTAGAAGGTAGGCATTTATGTACTGATCATCGCATTTCGGTAACTCAGATCTAATGCCATCCTGGCGGCACATTTTTGCAGTATGAATCTGCTTTTAGTTGTCTCTATCTCCTCCATTGAAATTGGGGAGTCTCTTGGTAGTAGTGTAAGGCCAGATCTTTCGATTTGACTAGAATCCTTGCACTTTGAGTTTTCCATGAGGAGTTTTCCTTTATTATATCCTTCAATAACATGAAAGCTTTTCGAGGTTCTCTCTCTGCGAGTTATACTGGAAAGCAGGTTATTCGTTCTTCTTGATGTGCTTGTTTCCATTTTCGAATCAGGTTGCTCATCCTGTTTCTTTGCTTTTTGTACATCTAGGATGTATCTTGAAATGGTTTTGGGGGCTGATTTTCTCTCAACTACTTTCTTAGCAGGAGTTCTCTATTTCCCTTGTCGCGAACAGCTGTAAACCATCCGTTTTCTTCAGCTTAGCTTTTTGTCACGCAGTTTTGGCAGCAGCCTTTTCGATAGATTGCAGAATATCCGCATATTCGATGCCTTTAGGCAGTTGCCACATTTGCTTTTGACTCTTCATGCCCTCCATCAGAATTCTGTTCTTTCTTTTTGCTAAGCGCTTTCTAATATGCGATTTGAGCTTGTGGATGATTGTTTGTAGGTTGTGATCATGATTCGCATCTGTCTTTCTAAAAGGCCTTATATCACTTATTAGGAATAATTTTGACCTATTTATCAGAACGAAGTCAAGAATAGCACCTTTTCCTGTAGGATGGTACTAAGTCAATCTCTGAGAGGTTGGATTCCGAAGGAAAGTATCCATCACGTTTAAATTATACCTTTGGCATAAGCCTAATAGCCTTAGTCCGTCCTCTGTGGTGTCTTCTCGATCGGTAAATGGGCTGAATAGTTTGGCGCCAGTGTTACGGACATCAGAGCCCAATCTGCAATTGAAGTCGCCAAGGATAATTATTTATGTACGTTTGGAGAGAACCAATCTCTAAGTTTTGGCCACAAGTTTGTAGGAGGGCTCTTTGATCAGTGCATTCTCCGTGGACACGGTCGAAGCAGAGCATCCCATCGGTCCAACTTTTACTCCTCTAATTTGGAGTGTTAGCATGGCAAGGCTATTTGAGACAGGGTTAAACTCAGTTTCCATGCTCTTTTTGACCATAAAGGCGGCTCCACCAATCGGTTTAGAGCTTTCACTGTGTCCAGTTGAAGAAAGCGTCGTTGCCTATATTTAAGGAGCAGCACTTCATTCGAGTTTCCGTTAGGGCAACAATCTCCATACCCATACCAGAAGCCTCTTCAACCATCTGGTGGAGTTTTCATTCATTGCTACATGCAAGCACGTTCTACAGTCCAAGTTTAAGACCATGATTCCAGGCATTACGTTTTACCTTGATTAAGAGACTCTTGATGAACTCAGACTTTACTTCTGCTGGCATAATAATATTGTCGTCAGGCGGGTGATTAGTCCTATCCGGCCGTCCCTCTCTTTGGTCCTCAGTGTTGTCCCTGAGGTTGCCGGTGGTTACCACTTGGAGGTTGAGAGTAGGATTGACCACTATTGACCGCAACAACTGTTCTTACACTGAAGTCGTTTTTATCGTTAATGGTGGGAATCCCACGCCTACAACTATAGTGCCGAATCTAGAAATCGCCTCATGACAGCTGCTTTACGACAGTCTCCACGTTTGTGAACGCTTCTGTTTTACCCGATGGATAGCATTTAAAACCCAACCAATGATTGGAATATCCACTCTGCCAACTGAAAGGCACTTACGGAGCATCTGACACATAGGAAGTAATTGAGTGCACACGGCACAGATTGCACAGACAACAGCTTTCAAAACCTCAATTTAGAACAGCCCCCTCATCCGATGTCTTCGATTCGTGGCTTCCTTGTTATTCTAAATCGGAATTCCTCTCCCTTATCTCCCAGAGATAAACAAGTTGTTTAAATTGATAGCCCCAGCACTTTTCGAGCCTACTGACTCGCCTTAATGGCTGGGTTGTTTTGAACGGTTGGACATTTATACTCCGAACATTACGGATGAGAATAGTACCAATATAAATCCAAACACTAATCTCTAAAATTCCTACAAAATCTGTCTTTTTCAAATAATCTGAAAGATTAAATTTATATGATTGGATAAAACTGTAAGACTTCCATAGTACTATGGGCTTCAATTTCCGCCGTATTACAGTTGAAGTAGTCGGTTTCATGCCAGTTGTTGCAGTCGAAAGTGTGACGGTTAATACAACAGCCAAATGTTTTGAAATACCCATGGTAAAGGCCACTTTCCCATAATTATAATACAACATTAAATACTGTAGGGTGTATAGTTTTCTGACAAAATAGTGGATTTAATCTTGTGAGCTTTGATGTATGGGAAGGTTTATTTCTAGGCTGCCCTATATTTTATGACCTTCATCGAGCTCTTCGAAGAAACGAGTCTTTATATCTTTTCCGCAGTCCCAACAGGTTGTTGTTGCGGAGAAAAAGCAAGGAAATTCTGACCTTAGGCACAACAAATTTTGAAGGCCTTCTCGGGCTAATGGTGAAAAGTGCATGCAAGACATGCTCTTGAATGCATGCTTTCACAACAAAAAGAGTCATATCTGAACTAAGCAGCCAAATAATTGAAATAAGCCATCATTTTAGCCAGATATACCAGTCTGATAAACTGTGTGGAGGCAGTTCTGAGTTTATTTATTACTATGAAGATGAACAAGAATGTATTAAACTTCGATATATGGCGCCATCTTTCACATGATGTCCCCCAGAGCTTAACTTAATAATATATATTTACACTCCGATCCGCCATACTGATAAGGCGAAATTGGATAATGATAGACATTCCACCCCTCTGAACCATACCCCGAAGTATAACACTTTGACTGCTTTGTTTTGTTAAGGGTACTGAATAAATATAAGCGACCTGGATGGTCAGATTAGATCTAAATTGCCTGACTTAGCCCAAGGCTGAAATCGCCGCTTGGATAATCTAATATTTCTATAAATTTACATAGTTTGAGCTCCCCTCAGATATAACTGACACAAGTCAGAAATGAAGTTTGTGAAACCAGAATCTTATTTAATCATAGAAAACCTGTACCAATTTTTTGACGATTTTTTAAATTTAACTAATTGAGCCTCAGTGCGAGAAATCTTCAGTATGCGTTTTGAGATTGAAGGTGAGATATAAAAGGCGGGATCCCATCCATTGGTATTGCCACAGGCATTCGTAAGGATGCTTAAGAGCGCCCCTACTATCACTTCTGGAGTATTTTGTACGAATTAGTGTAACATCCAATCAAACTTCTAAATTAAGATAAAATAAATGGCTAAAAATCTAATGCAACGAATTTTTGAAATATATGAGGCTCATTCACAATAATATTTACTTATTCACGAAGAATAAATAAATTGTAAATGACTTGGCTGTAATATCAGCCAATAGTTTTCAAGGCCGATTCTTGCTATTGTTGCCAGTGCAGAAGTTGCTTTTCGCCAGATCGGTCTTTGCATGATGGCTTCATTTAAAAGACTTTTGCACAGTGTTTTTCGAGTAAATTTTACTATCTCTAAATAAATATTTGCTTTAGCGCCGGCAAAAGCCGGTAACAGAAATATTGGAAGATATTGATGTGGTAGATGTGTATTTCATCCTTATAAAATCATTAGAGAATCGATCTCCTAAAGGAGCATAAAGCGTTAAAAGTTTCGAGTGCGAACAAAATCACATTTCAGCTAGTATTCTATGCATCCATTCCATATGCGACTTTCCTGGTTATTTATTTCTTTCTCCTCCGCCCCACCGATATTCACTGGAGAATTATCTCTATCGTAGGCATACTTTTGTATCCCCTTATGTAAGCGGCTCGTTTCAAAACATTCTTCCTAGTGTATGGTTCTTAAAATATTTAATTAATCTTATTTACTTGGGAAGCGCAAGTCGTGCAGGTTAGCGAAATACTCTTTAAATGCTTGAAATGTAGACAAAAACTTAAAAAATCTTCTGAAACAGAAACGACAAATAGTAAGTGCCATTGATTTTAACCCAGAAACTAGCTTGAATGCGTGATGAACACAGAAACATATAACAAAGCTCAGCAGATTCTCAAACAGTTCGATCCAATGGGTCTCCTGGTCAGAGACGTAAGTTGTTTTTCCGATGTGTAATTCATTTTTCAGGCCTTTATGGACAGACCGACTGTCGAAATGGAGACAAATACATCTGCAGAACAACACAGCATGCCCTTCCACACGAATGTCCTTTGCACACCGAAGCCATCATTAGGTGAGGTTCTACTTAAACTAATCGAACTGCCCTTTGTATCTAACAAAAATCAATATCTCCTATCTTGAAGGTTCTCTCAAACTGCGTCCTTTATTTTCTAAAAGTTCACTTGCCCATTTTTTGTTGCCACACAGTTTTTGGCGATATACTATTGATGGTAAGCCCGATCAATCACCCTTTCAACCGCTGGTCTAACACTTGTAAACAATATCTGGGTGTCTATCACTTTGGGCCGTTAAAATCTGATAAAAAAACACCCAGGCGATCTCTTATTCCACTTTTGACTGATTGTTATGCACTTATATAAGCAGCCACCCAAACTCCCACAAAGCTCAATCCTCTGCCGATTGCACAAACAGTAACATCGCCATCTTCCAAGGGACCAATTACTCATCGCCCCATTCTACCTCGTGAGCGATCTCTATTGGACATTGTTGTTGACGCTATCGTTGGTGATGGACCTGATCGAAGGTACGCTCTAATCTGTCAACATTGTGCGGGACACAACGGAATGGCTCTAGTTGAGGAATTCGAATACCTAGGTACCGTCTTCAATTTATTTGAACTTTTATCAAATGTCAAATAATTCGACCTGAATAGTTAGTCAGATGAATCGTAATTCATGATCCTAAGTGGGAGTTTGGACGCGATTAACTTCCCACTTCTCCTCATTGCTTTTTTTTTCTATTAAAATTATTACTTGTGAATAAGATTGGTATTTCTGAAACCAGTTCAAGTTAGCTTTTGCGTGTTAGGACATTTAGAGCTATTGATGTTTACCCGTTAGAAGTGTAAATAGGATCGCCATAAGGTATCAGGTTCCAAACTTAGGTGAAATTCTATGCCATGTACAAAGAATAGCATAATTATTAATCGCTTCTAAGAATAGAACTTTTGAATGGCTTTAAGGCTAGCTGGCTGCAGTAGTTCTTATTGGTCAATCACTTCAACTGTAAAACCCCAAGAATAGTAATCTTGGATACTAGCAGAGTGGGTTGAAAGGGGAGATAATTCAACTAAGGACTCAGTCATTAGATTACGAGTTCTATTTTTGTGTACTCATCACGGTTTAGCGTTCCTTTTTTCAATACGCGGCTTCCTGAACCGACCCATATACTTCGCCAAAGCTTCTTCGAAAGAATACATCCGACATCTTTTTCTGCTTTTCCTCCGGCGCTCCCTTTATTTAGGACTTGTGACTTCAGTAGCTTCCTCCGACATAAACCAAGCATTATAGATTAATGCTTTCGAGGTTGGCCAGGCCTAATAAACTGCCGGAATGACCGGCTAGCAGAGAGAGGTGGTTAATTCCCTATCTTAGATTCCCGGCCTCCTTTCACTAAAGGAGCTGAGTACCACTGCAAAATCGCATAAAGTTAAAGGTTGAATTTCTTGTGGGTAACTCGTCTGACATCTGGGAAATTCATCGCCTTGTAATTGCTACGCAGTCACAAATTGTCCTAATTTAAAACAATGCGTACATGTATACCTCCCGTGAATTAGCAGAGATTAAGGAAAAGAGTAAAAGGTTGGTAAAACATTTAGATTGGTTGCTTTTGGGAACTTTTCTTGGGAGGTCTAGGCAACTAGTTAGTCGTGTTGATGTATGATGCTTAATTATCTCGGATTGTCTTCATGGTATTAACGGGGCAGTTAATCATCTTCTTGACAAGGCTTCAACTGAAGTTTCTTGGTGGATAATTGAGTCACAATTGTTACTACATGGTTATGTTATGTATTCCATTCTCTACATAGGGTGAAATTTCGCATAAGATCCAACTTTTGAGCCTACATGTTCGGCTCATATGACATAGGCTCAAAACGCAGGCATAAATTTAAAAATCCTCCTCCAATGTTGATTACTATAGAGATTTAAAAAAATGAAGCTATCTTGGATTACTAAAATCTAATGGTCCTCAAGACCAGTACTCTACTTTTGGAAGGCACGGATCTCATTTAGTGCCCTCGTAGAGTGGCGATGATTTCGATCGTCATCTTGGACTCCTTTTCTACAGCTTAGTTTCTGCCTCTTGGAGATCATCATTTTGCAAAATCGACGAATAACTAATGTTTCCCCTTGTATCAACTGTTAATTCGACGCGTTTTTGTTGAACTCATTGCTCCAAATACTTCAAGTCAATGTTTCAACCTCCACTTACTAACTAATTAGACTAATTTTATTTTTAGACGCTTATGTTGAAAACTGTCTGTTCTCAGTCCACCAAGAAATTGGATAGAAAATTCGCATCACCACGTTCAGCAATCGCCATGATAATTGTCATTCTGACAATATTCTCACTTGATGCTGCTCTTCAAAAATATGTTCTCTTTAAGCTCCAAATGGGGTATATGACTTAGCCATTGAATTGTGGTCTCCTGTATACCCCCACAGCTAAATAATTGACTTCGGTTTCAGAAAGATCTCTTTTTTGCCGACATTACCGGCGGCGAAAGGCAGGGAACTTTTATTTTAGAACCTAACTGTCACTTGAGGTGCTATGAAACAAAATTGTGCGCTGCATGCTTTTAGTTGTAGTAGCACCTCTAACTTCATAGAAATCGAAGTGATTTTACAACTCCTAATCTTGGGAATGAAGGTAACCAGTTACTGGAGTACAGAAGGCTCCATTTTTGCACTTTTTTCAATCCCATTTCTACGATTTATTAGAGTCACTTTGATTGAGGAACTCTTGGCCTTTTGTCGGTTCCATTAAAAATGTTTCACTTTTCTTTTTATTTTAGCTTTTCGGTGTTGCTACTGCGGTTTCCACAATCCAGCGCGTCGGAGCCGCCGTTTCCCCCTTTCGGCTACTTTCCCCACCAGTCACAATTCTTCCTCAGTTCAGGAAATTCCTCTTTCCTCATCAAATGGACAGCATCGGCAAAGCTCTTCGGTGCTGAATCTCACCTCAGTGGGGAGTCGAAGTCATTTGAATCGTGGGGCGTTTGATCGTATCTCTGCGTCTACTGAGGATGTGGCTTTATCTTCGCCCATTGAGACTTTGCCACTGACGCAGTCCAGACGTCGGCGAACAGCAAAACGGAAACCGGAATCGAGATCTGTGTCGGCGTGCTCCTTTGTGACTCCCGAATTGCTTGAAGAGGAGGAGAAAGGAGTGGAAAAGTCGATTTGAGAGGGGAGATGTGAGCACTGTGTTAGATGAAACCCCTGTGTAAATGTGTGCTTGTTTGGGATCAGATTATATCACTTGCACTGATATTTCAAGTTGATGTTTTCTTAACTGAGATGACTTTTAGAGATTGGGAACTATATCGTCACTAGATCATAATGTACCATTAATATCTGGTTCTGCAGTATTTGCACTTTTGTAGTACGCAGAGCGGTGGTTGGATCGGAATGCACGATCTAATTGCTAGAACCCAATTAATGTTGACCTTTGTGCTGAGTGAACCGTAAGCAGTTAAACGCCAGTTCTACATTTGAATAAATCAATTCATTTCAAGTCTCGAATGCTGGGCACTCCTGTGCGAATTAGTTCCATTTTTCAATCCTTGCTCAAGATAACTGCTATGTAACTGTCCCAGGCTTTTATTGAGTCGAAAATGTTAGCTTAGAAAGGCAGGGACTGAGAAAGTCACAAGCTTCAACAAAACTTACCAAAGAATCCGAGAAGTATTCTTCATCCCGGAGTTCGTACTATGCTTTCGCTTTTATGATGTGAGAAAAAAGTCAATTGGCCAGTAGAAAGTGAAGTGAAATTGCAAATCACGTTAATAGAGCTCTCTTTATTCACTTATGTCATTTCCTTCTAATCATTTGAACAACCCAGATTAGCTACTCCTATTTTCACTGTGAACCTCGTTGTTTTTATGCTGGGACTCGTAGCCATTAATGGCGGACAGAAAAGTACTTTCAATCGGTGATTTTATAAATTAGAGTAAGGCAACTTTAACAAGGCTTGTAATTATCAAACTTTTTCAAATCTGCAGTTAGTACATAACGATGGTGCTCTATTGTATCATAGATACGAGCGACCAGTGTAAGAATTTGTGTGGTTTCGACTAGTTGTATTGTGTATGCGAGTAAGGAGTTCGGAGTCAACGGTATGTAGGATTGTTGTTGGAAGACCATAGAATAATAAAGTTCTGAGGAGAATTGGAGAATTTTTTCTTTGTACTTGGTTGGGACTGCTATATCGACTAAAGGATTAATTGTTCCTTGCTTTTGACGTACGCTGAGGGACTAATTCGTGAGTACTAACTTCCCCATTTGTAGGCGACTCAAGACAATTAAGAGTGAACTAATTAATAGTGCAGGCATATGTACTTTATAAGATTTGTCTATACCTATTTGAGGGGGTCTTGGATGTGGGAAGTTCCAGGAAATATAGGAGAACTTCCTCCTGGATGGATGCTGATTAGTCTAGCATGAACGTTTACTAAATTGAATTTGCATATCTCATGATAAATCCAACTCATCGTACTAAACAGAAACTCCGACAAAGAATTTCCAGTAGTCTACAAACGTATGTGGCCAAACTATTGTTAGGAACACCATCAAGCCCAAATCCATATTCCATTTAGTCAATATTTGACAATCAGTGCGCAGTTGGAAAGCACGAGATGGGCCTTGCGATATTTACCGAAATAGCACTAAACAGTGCCCCTCGGTGGTCAATATAGCGTCTGCTCATAAATTATTCCTGAAATGCAATTTCTGCCCCGTGAATTCGGTGGTGCAAATAAGTAGTAATTTAGTTTAATCATTTAATTTTATCATAAGCATCTAGGTCAGTTTGGCTGATAATATACCTCCAAGCAGGCTGATTTTAAGATTGGGGCCTAGCGACTTTTTACTTGCAGAGGCGATTTTATTGGGAAACTGAGGCTACCATTAAAATGTAAAGTGCTTGAAGACAAATTAGTATAGAAAATTTGTAGGGTTTTTGTGTGCTACGGGAAACTGTTATTCATGAGATTCAGACGGACTGGAAACGCGAGTCGGGCACAAAAGAAATCCGAGGACTATCATGCCGACGAGTAACAAACCACATCAAATGAGGGTTTTGGAGAGTCGAATCTTCTAAGAAAGCAAGAAAACAGAAAAAAATTAGCATAGTCAGAAAGCAGCCTTATTGCAAATGGAAGAGGTGCTTCTAATACTTAGGGTTTTAGTGTACTCTGATTTCGCCTCCAACGCCAATGAGTTTTTCGGAAAAGCTCTTACATTATTTATGTATATTAATCTGCTAACAAATACAGGGTTGAATGGTGCTGGGACTAAAAACTCTGAGATGACGTTTTCACAGCATGAAAAACAAATAGAGACTATTTCCTGTAGCAGAATGTAAGTCTTGGTCAACAGCACCGCATCAATTGGCGAATTTGGAGGCGCAGACGAGATTAGGAACAGTTTAGAATAGGTTGGCTGTACCATACAGCTTGACTATTTCTGTTTTCAGAGCAGTAAGAAAAGGATGCATAAATCCAAAGGAAAATGTGATCCAATTATTACCTCGAGGTGGGTAAAGGTACCTTGGAGGCTCTCCGACTGAAAACCTCCTATATGCCTATTCCAACCACCGAGTGCTCGCCGATGTGTTAAACGCACAAGCGACCACCAAAACACCGCTGCACGTGACTGTAAATAAGGTTAACGGCGCTTTAAACATTGAAGCTGCCTCATTGCAGATGGCGGCTCAGGTATTTAAACACCAGGGCTACATAAGAGCGAAGAAGATGGTTCTGCGTTTGTATTTTAACCTGCTTAATGCCAATGGAAATAAACATCTAAGGGGTTTCGCTATAGTCGTTAGTCGTCGTGTTGTGTCGTTACAGACGACTAATAAATCATTTGCTGCGGTAGGGGTCAGAACGCAAGTCTGCATGAGACCAGAGTTTAGCGCCTTATGGTGCTGAGGATGCAAATATGTGACTAGAAAGTCGAAGGAGTAGAGCAATAAAGCAACTAAATTTACGCAGCTTCTAATAAGGCACACATGTCCGGAAACTGAAGTGCTTGGTCGATCTCGGGCACCACATTTTGGAATGCACCAAAATCACCATTTATGGTCTAGATAATTAAATTGCATTCAGCAACTTGAACTTTAACGAGACGCTCGCCACTTGTTGGGCTTGAAAGAGATTTACGGTCAACCAAGACAGCGTAAACTGGAGTCGCGAAGGGTTAAGGTATTTGAAAATGAGCTTACTTAGATAACCTATCTGCTTTATTATTACTTCCACTATTTAAATTAATTATTTGGAAAGGTGACAAAAGTAGTTCACCTAGTTTTCTCGGTGCTAATAATTCGAACCCACTCTGGGCACCAAAAAAGATGATCTGAATGAAAAATAGCAGTTGAATTGTCCCTCTCCCTTTCACCCCATTTCATTTCATTCCAAGATCAATGGGCTTCTCTATGGACCACAATTTTATTTATTTATTTATTTTCTCCCCACCCATTAGGGCAAGTCCCAAGGACTTGTTGGGGGTACAACAGAAGTTCAAATAGCTTTTACAACAAGTAAGCACAACAGTTAACACCTGGCATGGCTTCGTTGTACAGGTAGCAGTCTGGCTTAATCTTAGCAGTTCGTCCGTCCTCGCCCGTCTTCATGTCTTCTACCAGAAATCTTTCAATATTCTGGCGGAGACTCCATTCATTGCTACATGCATGTTCATTCCACAGTCCAGTTTAAGACCATGGATCCTGTTGTTTATACCGTGCCTCGTGTACCAAGCTGTAAGAAGTTGTACTTCTGCTGGCATAGTTTAATTTTATACGTCCGGAAGGTGATTAGTCCTAACCGGCCGCCCCTCTCATTAGCCCTCAGAGTTGCCCCTGGGGTTACCGGTGGTCACCACGAGGAGGTTGGGAGTAGGTTTGACCACCATGGACCATAATACATGCTCGTCAGCAATTATTCTCTCGGATATGAACAGATTTGACGTCAACGAATTCTGAAAGAAGAGACCTCTTTTGTTTTGCTTCCTAAGTGAAATACCGATTTGTTTTTTTAGAACAAGTTATGGGATCCAAAACCTTGACTTTGAAAGTAAGGCAAATCACAGAAGTTTCTCTTCTTTGGCAAATAATTCAAACACGGAAACGGCAGAGGAGTGTTCCTATGCGAAGACAACTTGTAGGAACTAGGCTTGCGATACGACGCGAAACCATGCAGCCGAACTGTTCGGACATGCACTAATCGGAAATTAGGAAAACTGATAAGTGTTCAGGTTCAACTAGATAGGAAAGTAGCTTTTCCAAATACTTTGTCGAGCCCAATGTTCCTCGTGGTGCTTTGATGAAAGGCTGGCCAAGATCGATCCACGATTTCTTGCATAAAAATAGTGAAGTGGATAAGGCCTCAGTCTGGGGAGTACTAGGTGGATGATAAAGTGAACGGTTGCAAATGCTATTTATGGCGAGATGTGAGGAAACAATTGATAATTATTGATGCTGAAAAATACTAATAGCAGTTGACAGCAATGCAATTGATAATATCCAATGACCTTTGAAATTTCAGTTCAGTATGCGGATATAACTAAGGCGACTGGGAAAAGGGCTTCCCAGAAGACAATTTCGGCTGGTACACTCTTCCTTCGGAGCATCCAAGTTATCGTTTTTTTCTTGTAATAAATAATGTCCTCGGCTTTCATGTGCGACTCACTTCGTAGATTAGCTGACACATTTTCAATGCAATGTAAAATATGAAAAGCCTGAAAGGAGAGCATCTACTCTGTTAATCGAATAAGTTTTCCCAAAGGATAACAGCTAAAGTTAGATCTGTGCGTAATGGTCAGTGGCTTCAGTGCTGCCACTCGATTGCCTAGTAAGACCCTAAAAAAGTAACCGTTACGTCTTTAAGGGATTTAGGATTTTAAATTAAAGACAACGGCGCAGCGCCTGATACTGCGACCCGTAGGATCGTTAAAACCGAGCAATAATTGGTTCAACTACGAGCCATTTGTCACCCTCTAAGGCAAAGACGGGGTTAACTGACCTCCTTGAAGGGCGAATTCCCTTCTATAGCCCTTCATCACTAGTGCCAAGGAAATCCGACAATGATGGACTCAAATATTTAAAAAAAGGCTCAACTTAGTCTCGAAGGGTTTTGCAGGCAGTGCTTTCGGGAAGCATCGTGGACCGGAAAGTAGAAGCTTTCGCCCTCGGGTGACTATTAAAAGCTCTTCCTAGTTCATGATTGCAAATGCATTTCTTAGGTCAGAGAATTTCGAAATAACCTTAGAAGAGACCACATAAAGTTTGTGTCTCAGAGGAGCGTCAAAAGCTCCAAAACTGGCTGAATACTCATTCGGAATAACCGTAAAGCCGTACATCAAACACATACACACAGAGAGTGAAGTGTAACAGAGGATCGCACTTGAGTTTTCGATAAAAACGGGGAAATTCAGTGAGTATAAATAACCTAAATTTGGAGAGAAGACTGTAGTTTAGGCGCCCCACTTCAAATCGTCACCCTTAATCATTGTATTAACCACTATCTCAAAAGCGGTAAGAGAAGATTCGAAAATCGGGTATGATGTAACGAATGTTAATCCTTCGATTTAATATACTATCGTCTTCAGAACACTGAATTAGTATCCTTGTGGGCTAACTCTAGCAACCCTTTTAATGCGTCCCTAAAATGGTTTCCTATTTGGCAGCAAAATATATTAATTACTGAATATTTATTTCCATATCACTTAGCAACGATTGGCTTTTTCCGCTACACTCATATTTAAGTAACAATTTATACTTTTGAATCTGGTTATTTATTTTTTTTACTAATTTTGAAAGTAGATTCAAACGGAATTAAGCCCTGGAGATAGTAAATCTTCTTAGCCAGGTTACACGATTTTAAAGACTGTGATTTTCGGTAATTAGATGACTATGTAGGAATGCAGACAAATTCAACTATATCTTAGCCCTTATGCTCAGCTACTCATTAGTTTGGCATCTTAACCTAGACAGAGCTGCTCAATATTTCCAATAATTCAGAGTAGACTTGAATTGACGCCATGATGTGCCCCCCAGTAAATTAAAAGAATAGAAGAGAAATCGCACCATTCGTTGCTGCTAAGTCTCAAACAGATCTGATTTCTCTGCACTGCAGATATGCAGTTTAAATCTAAAACAATATTTTTGCACAGGTTTCTAAGTTCGCCCGTCTTCACGCAGGCAGTGATACATGAGCCTTTCAAAAATACAAGGGAGGGAAAGTATATTAATCTGGATTATAGAGACCTCATGGCGATATCATCATAGGAATACTACCAGTTCGTTCGTTGTTAAATGATAAAAAAATAACTAACTCATTAAGTATACTCATTAAGAACCATAGTGAAAACCGTTTTGGTATTCGTTAAACAGCACCATGAACTGTAATCGTGACTAAAAAAGCCAATAAAGTTTTTAGCTTCCAGTGAGAGAATTTCATAAAGTATTTATCAATGCAGTGTTTAAATTTCATTTCTTCGAAATTTGTTTTAACATACAAGATAGTCTGATGCTACCATTCGCTGACAGAAGCACTATTTGTCTCCGATAATGGGGAGGTGAGATATCTCGCGATGTTGCAGGACAGAATAATTTTATGAATTTTATCTATATATATTTTTGTTAAATATAATAATTTTCCCACAGGTGGATACTTCAATATTGAAGAATTCGCTTGGATATCGTCAAAAATGATCGGCAGATGACTGATCAATGTAAGGTTCCAATTATGCTATTGCTTTAGGAACTCTGTGCAAACAAGGTCGGAGTATGGCATCAGCGGAAAATTTTCGACCTCATTTATTTTTTAATATTGTGGCCACTTTAGTTGGTATATTTTCTCGGCGCTCAGCGTTAATTTATTTGCATTTTAGACACGACCGTTCGCCTTATCGTTCGTCGCGCAGACGCCGCTCTCGATCTAGTAGTCGTCATCGCCACTATAGACGTCGCAGGCGTGATCGTTCACGTGATCGCTCACGTACGCCTTCCAAATCCTCTCGTCAGCGTCGGAGTTCAGCTCTTACCAGCTCATCTACCAATTCTCTTGGCTCCCTACTTGCCGCTGCTTCCTCACAAAATGATTCGGGTCTCTCAAGAAGTGAAAGAGTTTCTTCGGTCGCCTTGGAAGCCCTTTCGAAAATTAAGGCTGGGGAGGGCAAAGGAATTGATGGTTCCTCAAGTCTTGAAGGAGCTTTAATAATTGATGCTACGCTGGATAAAGATGCAGAACAAAAGCGATTGGAATTGGAAATGCTAAAAGTGAGTGAAAAGGTTCAGATTATATCATTTTCTTGCGTTTTGTGGGTTTAAAATCAATTATTTTCACACTGTTAGCGACGTGAGCGTGTGGAACGGGAGCGTCGCGAAAAACGCTTGAAGCAGGATGTTATTACAGCACATAGCAAGCTACTCGATGGCATTAAGGTTCGCAATATTAAAAAATGGTCCTTGGAGGATGATGATGAAGATGATATGCCTCCCCCTTCACCCTCCGCTTTCAAAGATGAATCTGAGACTACAGAAAAGGAAGAAGAGGATGAAATTGATCCTCTTGATGTTTATATGCAAGTAAGCTTCGTTTTCAATAGCTATTTTGCCTCTTCTTTTCTCTGATGGAACATTATTGTCTCCCCGTAGGAAGTTAGTAAGGACGCTTATCAGCAAGTGGATGATGTCGTTCCAACGCCGCTGTTAGTACAAACACCTGCCGGTCTTATGCAAGCTCCTGGACTTGTCACCAATCCTCAGTTAGGATCTGCCATCTCTATGTCGAGTCAGGAAACTGCAAAACCACAGAAAAAGGTTGGTAGAGGTGAGCTTATCCTCGACGAGGACGAACAGGATGTAGACATGCCCTATGTGAGTTGCACCGCGCCATGGTATACTTTTATGTCTGCCAGTAATCATGTGTGTGGGTGTATGTGACGTTTTATTTTGTAGTATCCGGAACCGGAAGAGCGCATTACCATTGCAGACGCACTGGCCCAGCTTCAAAAACGTGAAAAATTAGGGACAGTGGATCATAGCAAGGTGAACTATCAGCCTTTTACAAAAAACTTCTACGTTGAAGTACCTGAAATCGCAAAAATGACCAAAGAGCAAGTAAAGCTCTACCGAAGAGATTTGGAGAACGTTCATGTTAAGGGTAAAGACTGTCCTAAACCCATCAAAACTTGGGTCCAGGCAGGCGTTTCCGCACGTCTTCTTAATTGTCTTAAAAAGTGCGTTAAGGCTGTAATAAACTTTCCTATTTATTCTGCAACCTATCGTAACTACAGTTCTGTTATTTTCTTCCAGATGCGGTTTTGAAAGGCCGACACCGATCCAATGTCAGGCCCTTCCCGTGATCATGTTGGGCCGTGACATGATTGGTATCGCTAAAACAGGAAGTGGCAAGACTCTTGCCTTTCTTGTTCCCATGGTACGTCATCTAGAGCACCAGTCGCCTTTGGAACCCGGAGACGGTCCAATAGCCCTTTTACTTACACCAACTCGCGAATTAGCCTTGCAAATTTACAAGGAGGCCAGGCGTTTGGGCCAGACCTGCGGCTTTAGATGTGTATGTGTTTACGGCGGGACTGGAATCTCTGAACAGATTGCCGATTTGAAGCGTGGTGCTGAGGTAATTGTGTGTACTCCGGGCAGGATGATTGATATGTTGGCAGCAAACGGTGGTCGTGTGACCAATTTGAGACGCACTACCTATGTTGTTCTTGACGAAGCCGATCGCATGTTCGATTTGGGATTCGAACCCCAGGTGATGCGTATCGTGGACAACTGCAGGCCGGACAGGCAAACCGTCATGTTTTCGGCCACGTTCCCAAGGCAGATGGAGGTGCTTGCGAGGAAGGCTCTCACTTCGCCAATTGAGGTACAGGTTGGAGGAAGGTCTGTTGTATGCTCCGACGTCACACAAAAAGTGGTAAGTTCTTTTATTCTGTTCTTTTACCTTGTAACGGCTGACCTGAATTGGGTAGTCCCATGTTTCAGTTTAAATGCGGCATTTGTAGATTACAATCCTAGCTCTGAATACTATGTGAAAGCCTAGTATCACTAACGATTTCACTTTCTTAATTGTTGATTTAGTTTTAACTTACTCTGCTATGCGGTATTTAGCATCTGTCACAGTTTTGTTACTTGTTTGCCATTTTTGTACTCAGATAATATTATATAGAAGTGATTTATCACTGGTCTTACGTATTTTTTCCTTATTGCCATTAGGCTGTGCTTCATAACGAAGAGGAGAAGGTGATGAAGCTGTTGGAACTGCTGGGTAACTATCAGGAGGAAGGTGCAGTCCTAGTGTTTGTGGAAAAACAAGAGAGCGCTGATGAGTTGATGCGCGTACTCATGAATTACGGCTACCCTTGTCTGTCACTTCACGGTGGTATTGATCAATATGATCGTGATTCCGTGATAACAGACTTCAAAAAGGGTAATATTCGTCTTCTAATTGCCACCTCTGTGGCTGCTCGTGGTCTTGATGTTGCAGATTTAGTATTGGTAGTGAACTACGACTGTCCCAACCACTATGAGGATTACGTTCACCGTTGCGGGTTAGTAGAAATCGCAGAATAGCGATCTCCATGTTTTGCTTGTACGTACTGAGTCATTGTTTTGGTCCTTGGCAGTCGAACCGGTCGCGCTGGCAAAAAAGGGACCGCATACACTTTCATCACTCCAGACCAGGAAAAGAACTCTGTGGACCTGGTGAAGGCCTTCAATGTCAGTGGTCAGATGGTACCCGAAGACCTTTATCTTATGTTCAACGCCTATAAGGAACGCATGATGCTGGTGAGTTTATTTTTCTCCCAACTTTAAAAAAAAATTGCAATTGCAGTCTCCAAATGCCGTTTTTCGTCGGATAGGAGGGTAAAAAAGTTTACAGTGGTGGCAGCTCAGGATTTCGTGGCAAAGGCTTCCGTTTCGATGAAGTGGAAGCTCAAATGGCTAGTGACAAACGTCGCTTTGCCAAAGCTGCTCTTGGTCTGGAAGATTCTGATGATGAGGGCGATGGCATTGGGGGTGGAGACAGTGGCGTGGACTGGGACAGCAAGATCGAAGGCATGTTCAGCTCCAAACGCAAAGTAATTGACGTTGCCAAAGCTTCCATGACGGGACCAGGCGGCGAGGTCACTAGCTCTAATGAACCGTAAGATCCATGAGAAATCTTGTTTCCAACTGTTATAAAATAGTGCACCAGTTGTATATTAATTGTAGTCTGGATCCAAAAATTGCTGCTCAATTGGAATTGGCGCGACTGAAAGCAAATCAAGTGGCACTGCGGGGCGGTCTAACTGCAACTTCTTTGCTGAGCGGTGCTTTGAAGTTAGGGTCTAGTATAACGCCCAACGCCAGTCGAACGGCTGCAGAGTTGGCTGCGGAACGACTGAACGCCAAATTGGGATATTCGAAATCGTCATCGCTCAATCCTGACTCGGATGACGATGCTGCTGGCGGCTCCGGGGCCACTGCTTCCGGTGACTTCGTTCGAAGGCAAGCTATGTTCCAATCTTTAACCTATTCATAGTAATCCTAGAACGTGATTAATTTCCAATTCATAACAGATATGAGGAGGAATTGGAGATCAACGATTTCCCTCAAAACGTGCGTTGGCGTATCACAGGTCGTGAGATGCTGACTCACCTTAACGAGTATTGTGACGTAGGAGTCTCGGTTCGTGGTATCTACGTCCCTCCTGGTAAGTCAGGAGTTGCCCCTGCTCCCACTGACTCTGCAGATGAACGACCCCTTTACCTCTGTTTGGAGGCCACCAATGAACGCTCAATTCAGATGGCCAAATCGGAAATTATGCGCATAATCAAGGAGGAGCTTATCAAATTGGTAAGCCTCCTTATTCAATTATTGTTTTATACACCTTGTCAGTGTACTATACTTTCTCTTTTTACAGCAATCGAGCAGCAGTTTGACGAATCGCGGACGCTACAAGGTCATGTGAGGAGTGAAGTGTTTTCCTCATCAGCCCACAGTGGAAGGAATAACATTGTTTTTTTTGACATTATCTATGCTGTATCATCTGCTGTATAGAGTATAAACATTTCTCTAATTTTTCATATCGTTTTGTTTACTTGATTTGCCGAGGTTCATAAGGTTTAGCTATTATCTGGTAACTAAAAAGGTCACAGGGAACTTGAAGTGCAATTTGATTAAACGGATGGTGATACAAAGACACTTTATGTTTCCAAACTATTCTCTTCGATCGTGCTTTTCCTATCTTTTTTATACGGTTGGGAGATGGGCGTCATTCAAGGGGCGTTTTCAGCCAATCCAGGATTTTGTAGGCTCCAAAACAAAATTATCTGTAGTAAAGAGGCTTTTGCTGTTAGGATCCGGGGCTGGTCCTTCATCATCTAAGTTTTAGCTTTCGCCAGTTTACATAATTTTTCTTCGGTTATTACAGTTTTCCATTTTTTTGAAATCGTCTTTCTCACGCCTAATTCTTTTGGCTTAGTAATTCTCTCAATCTTGCACCATCGTGCATTTCCTATGAATGATCAGGCTTTCCATTTTACAGTTGATTAAGTAACATGGAGAACTAGGAACCAGACTACCTTTCCACCTATTCGTTCTTGATTTTGATTGGCGGTTAATGGCTTTCAGTTTCTAGCCAGATTCCATGGGCCGTTATTATTACGAGTCCCAAAGGTAAAAACAAGAAGATTTTTGACGTGTAGATCTTTGTTTCTACAGCCATTTTGGTGGCTGCATGCCCTGACTCACCTGGGTAGATGTGGAGCCACAAAATCGTACATTGCCAAGGGAGGAAAACATTAGGAAGAGATAATTTGCCCAGTGGTGATCATCGCTTTCGCGATGAGTGATGATGAATTCAAAGTAGCACGCCTTAAGCTGCAGTACTAAACACAATATTGTGGTCTAAAATGCCATTTGCGTAATTCAAAAAAATCGAGGGTCGTTCGGTCCTCAAGGACCTCATCCTGAAATGCCACTTTTGCCTTGTGGAACTCTTGGCTAATGTCCTCTTTGTTTTATGCCACATCTTTGAGGATCGCTATTCACCAAGAGATAAACCAGAGATGCCGGTAAGTTATTATGTCATAGCCACAAGAAATATTATTTCACTTCGTAACAGCGCAAAAGGGATTGATTTGGTTAGGATTGTAGTAGTTCGACGTAGTTTAATCCATTCTTTTATTAGAAAAGTCCTGCGCAGACAAAGGGCATGAAAGTCAAGCGGGTCTAGTTAGAAATGCTGTAATCTATACTGCAGATAATAGCTACCGAAGATGCTAGATGGCTACTGAAACGATCGTCTTCCGATAAATACTGGTGAAGGAGGCTATGTTCAGCATTGGAGCGTCACTTCACTAATAGACATCAAAAAACATTAATCTCATACTGATTTATTCTCAGCCACAATTTAGAGAGCTTAAAACTTTCTCGTTAATTTTACGACTTTAATTCGTCTCTTTACCTTTGTTTCCATCTGCCGTTAATTAAATTGGGTAGGCGTTACAGAATCAGAGGTTCACAAGTCTGGACGACGTTATGTTTTGCACAACTTTTTGCCTGTCAATCGGGACCTGTACTTACACTAGGCATCCTCTATCCTTGTTTAGCTGTCTGAAGGTTTTTTCAAAATATCTTTACCTTTATGCGAAGAGCTTCTTGTCGCTCTTCCATTGATTGCTTTTTTGGTTACAAAAGCCATATATTTCAAAAAAAAACCTTAGCCGAACTTGGAGAAAAAAGAATTGCATCTCCTGTTTTCATTTGAATGCAGATTTTCCAACTAAGCCTTTTCCAATTAAACCTCTTATCAGGCTCAGAAAATATGCTTTTAATCGTGCTACACTCCGCACTTCCCGAAATACAAAATGTAGAAAAACTTTGAAGTAGTTAACTCCTTCGATCTCCCTCTCAGATAGGTCACTAATATAGCGACGGCCCCTTGCTTCTGCTTTCGAATCATGCAAATCATGGAAAACTCCCGATTCATGGAACTATTCTGTGCGGGCTTATATTTCACAAATCAGTGACCATGACAGCTGTGATATGTTTGGCAAAATGCGTACTGTTATTTGAAAAACTGGTTATTTAACGAGCAGTAGGATCATAACCTAACGCTTATAAAATTCAATGATTTTAGTATTCAGTCTGTGAGTTGTCTTAATCTGGGGATGCTGTGTGGCGGATAGACGAGTGGGCCTTAGGTCACAAAAAGAAATGGACATTGACATCGTGTATAATAATATTTACGGGCCGTAATCAGGCTTTCACTGCTGTAAGTGCACTGCAATATAAGAACCCATCTGAGTGGACAAATCTTTCATGATGTCGAATTCGTGGTGTGATGCAATGGGAGTGCATTTAATCGTCTCACAATCCTCCATTATAGTTAAAGTTTATTCAAGATATTTCCGGCTTCAACAACTCTCGTAAGTGAAAAGTTTTCTTACATTATGTCTAAGAGCTAGAGAATAATAAAATCGAGTTGTTGAGAGGATAAGAAGCCAGTGAATAGCCTGATATTCTTAGCTTATATTTGTAATCTAATGATTTTGAAGGCCCTGAAAAGATATATTAGATTTGATTTGTGATATCACAATCACAATATTTGTCTGGTATCAAGATGCCTTTGCTTTCACTCCTCTTTGCTGAGTGGAATATTTAATCATGCGCCGAATAATGAAGCACGAGACTTGTTCCATCGAACTTTTGCGTCGGTGTCATCGTCGTCATAGTTGCAAAACAATATGCCTTAAGCTTTATTTGTTTACAATATCGTACTAAGTTGCCTAACTAAAATTATCTGTAGCATGCATAAATAACAGAACCTGGATAGCCGAGTCAGAATTCTTCTGGAGCTGAACCTAAAACGAAGTTCATTGGAGAGGAAACCACCCATTTATCGATGCACCAACTGTAGGAATATCACTATTATTATTTTCACTAATGAAATTAGTTGTAATGCGCATTTTTTTTTCCCCTGCTGTGCCTGGAATTATTTAATTCCTAGCTCCTGGGTTTTCAAGAAAAGTCTCACTGTCAGGTAAGAGTAATTGTGGAGCAGTGGTTGCGTTTTAGTTGCACAGTGATGCACAATTGCAGTGGCTCTCCTAGGAATGGAGGATACGACAAATGCACTAAAAAATCGGGTTGATTTACATTGATTTCTGGTATTTATCGAATTTCTCTTTAAATCAAATCAGCCCACCATCAATGGCTAATCGAAAATGACTGCTTCGAGAGCGCATTAAGTTGAACGAATAAATGTCTTGGCCGCAGGATCTCCTGGAACGGTCAGGTGGCGGCAACAAGGTGTTTGTCGTAGACGAGTCTTGATGCCCTAGTTTTTCGTCACCTTTTAGGCTCAGTAGGCCTTTTGAATTTTGAAGTTTGGAATCTTGAATGGCTGAGTATCGACATTTTGGCCATATAATGCCTCCCCGCGCCTGATGAAGGAAGTAACATTTATTCTAGCACACTTAGGACGAATGAATGAAAGCTGGCTTAATATAGTTGTTCAAAATAAACGAGCAAGTGAATATTATGTCATGGGATCCATAAACATTTCACATATGCGTGTGAATGCCAGTTAAGTTACGCATTAGAAATCTCAAACAAATTTCAAATGGAATCTGCTAAAACAAGCCTTTGAAAGACACTAGTAAGAAATACTCTCCTATATAAGAGGCAGTTTGGATGATAATCGTGGCCTAGGAAAAAAAGTAGGCTGGCTGTAAGGCTAAGGGATAGCGGAAAAAGTGAATACAATCGAAGTGGCCGAGATGTTTGCTGTATATTCGGAAGTGGTCGTGCAGAGCAAAATGAAAGAGCAACACATGAAAAATTTCAACTCCTAGATGTGTATGCTAATTTTAATAAGGACGGAGCTCACCGAAATGATACAAAACAGTTCTCCCAATCAGCTTGAATAAAATAAAGCAAGCAACAGCCTGTTACTGATATCTAGTACCCAATAGTTTTACGATGAAAAGGGCATAATTTGAGGATATTCGAAATCCAACACTGAGGTGGCCACACCATTCTTCAATGTCACCCTCCATATTTTTCAGACCAAAGCAGTCCAGAGCCATTCAAATAAAGACTACTTCAAACGGAATCGGCGACCAGACTGGCTCTTTCTCCTCCAGTCTGTTAACTAAACCTAACGCCGTAGCGCCAATTTGTATATTTAGGCCTGACCAATTGGGGATTAGAACACACACTCAGCTTAGGAATGAAGGACATTAATCTGCATGGCTTTCATTCTCTCCCAGTCCAGCAAACATTTATACTCCATGGGCCGAAAAACGAAGACGCGACTCGTGACTACGACCAAGACAGCACGAGGTAGTAAGGCGATCAATGTACTAACAAGGTCAGAGGCCAGAGCACGTGGCTCAAAACGGCGTGGAGACAAAAAGAACGCAAAAAAGGCGAGGACAGTCAGTAGTAGAAATAACAGTAGCGGCACCAAGGGACGAATGGCCACAGAGTACTCTGAAAACAAAAGGAGCAAAAGTATGAAGGCTCACAGACCAGCCGCAAATTTAGTTCTGATTAACGGCGAAAACAAAAATGAGTAAGATACTGGCTCTGTTGGACAGGAAATTCGTCATAATTTTGCAATTACTACAAGCCAAAATCGCGTAGTTTTGAAAGTTTGGGATGATGTTTTATGCATTATATTTAAGAAAACATTTTTGGTGGAATGGATTACTTTTTAATCTTCAGTTCATTTAACCTACGAAACGACATTTTTGTGAAGCGCAGAGGAGGTTTGGTATTGAGTTGGACAGGAGCTCGAGTTGAGATTCCTTCGGGAGCTGTGGGAGGTACTAGAGCCCGTCTCATTTCTGCACCCCTGCCATCGCCGATCCGAGCCTATGCATGTCCCTGGTTAGGACCAAATCTGAGACTAGGCAGTGAGGTCCATCTGGTCTGGAGTCCTGTGAAATTGCGAAAACCAGTGCAGATTTTCATACCTTTTTCTTATTCTGCTGTCATGGAACTTACTACTCCAGAAGCAACGCGGAAGGCAGAGGAGGCCTATGCTGAAAAAGGTATGGCAAGTATTGTGCGGCATATAAAGGACAGTCCAGGTCTCATTGTTCCTCAATGCCACAGGTTTAGTCGTCAATTTTTTGGCCTTGAGAGTTGCCACAGACCGAGAGAGAATTCAGGAAGTGATAGCGGATCCTAGAGGTCAGTAAACAAAACGAATCGAAACAATTACAAGTATCATAGCAAAGAGCGCTGGCTCAAGCCTTCTTCTAGAACAGGAGCTATTGATATTTGATTATTTCGACAGTCTTGGGGCATGAAAAACTTCAAGTATTTCAGAAAAAGTCAGTGTGGGACTTCAGGGCGCCCTAGCTCGCCGACTGTCCACAGCTCAAATAATGTAAAGTCGAATCCGACGGGAAAAATTATCAAAAAATGAACCCATTCACTATACAAAACAGCTTTGGGTTAATTAGAGATATATTTAAAAAAGCGCCAACCAATGGAATGAAAGGTGACTGCAAATAAAAACCATGTAGGTTCAAGATTTTCGGATTTATTTCTGCGAATGAGAATAATTTTTCAAATGATAGATGGGTTGGACGAATTAAAGACTGAAGTCGCTTTAATGACAGACAATAAGACACGGACCGCATTATGATTCTTTGTTTTTAAATAAACGTAGTCAAAACCACTCGCGAGGCAGTCAAAATTGGAGAGAAAAATTCCCCGGAAACGGTTCCACATGAGGCTGCAGGCGAAGGTCACAAATGTAAGTTTGCTAGAGATAATCATTTAAAAGAAACTTTATATGTTATTTGAACGATTGTACCAGTCATGTTGCCTTTGCGGTCAAAAATTCCCATTTCTATGAGCTGAGTCTTCGCTTAGTTGACCGAAATGGAAATAACTCGAGAATAAAGAGTTGCCTTAAAAGCCCAGTCCTGATTTTCTTCACACGCTGCGTTATGCGTTAGACAACTTAGGTGGATTGCTAATCGACTTGATAGACAGGGATAATTATCTTCAAAACTCCTACGGCAAATCACCTTCTTAACTTGAATGATCTGATTGGAACAGTGTAAGATGGATCTGTATCAAATAAAAATAGAAAGTTTTTATTACCTCTCGAACCCAGTTGAACTTAAGTCCTTAAAGATTTCTCAAACCTATTAAGCAAGCTCCATTATTTAAAAATGAGTTATAAAGCCTTTCGGTGGCCCCAGAGATAGAGTATGCGCAGTTTACGAACAAATTTGTTTACAAATCCAATATTTAGCGGATGCTAGCTATCCAAAGAGGGAACAAAAGAGAGTTGGACGTCACGAACGCATCAAACCAGTCGATTACGTCTCCATCGATGTACCGATACTCGACACCCGCTCCGTCTTCGTCCTCCAATCAAAGATCGGCGACGATTTCTGGACTCTCAAGAAAAATGTTGAGGTACCATCTAACTCGATACCCTAAACGTGGGTGATATTTCCTCTTCTTTTTAGATTATTCAGCCCTCTATTCACCACATTGAATGGCCAAATCGCTTGAGAGATATCGCTTACCAAGCGGGTCGATTCAGTGAGAATGCTCGGTTTAAATCCATTCCAAATGACTCTGACCACCAAAATACTGTATCTCCCAACAGTTCTACTGCCATTAAACGCTTAACTGTTTATCCTCGGGGACGGTTGGAACGACGCATGGGGGGTTCCAGACAAACTTTTACGGCAGGACCAGCTCTGTCCCCCAGCAACGACGCAGAGAACTTAATGCGTGCTGCCCGTGATGCAGTTACTCCGCTTGAAGTGGCAAAGCGAGCCGCAGCTTTTATTGGTGGAGTCACATTCAGTCTCGATGGTCTTAATAACTTCGTGGTAGTAGTCATTGGAACCCCTTCAGAGACCGTGGTATTCGATACCGAAGGGGGATTACTTAGGTCATCCATAATTCATCCTCTCTTTAGTGTGAGGGTTCCCAAACTAGCCTTAAAGGGAGCCCTGACCTCAACATTTAAGGCGATTCAAGTAAGGAAGGACCTAGTCGAAACCATCCAACATTTCGATAACCAACTGACAGAGATCAACGAATCTTCTAATATCTACGAGTTAGATCTGGGTGAAGAACCCTTTGAAAGACCCGTAACGATTACTCTCCCTCTTCCCCAATGGTACATCCAGATGATAGAACGTCTTCAAACTCCCCCACAGCCGAAAAATTCGAGAATGCTTGATGCGAAAGGTGGAAATAGTGGAAGCATTGAACTTCTGCTAGATCTGGGAAATGAGAATGGCAGGAAAAGTCGAATTCAAGGACCTGCGAGATTAGGAGAAAGTCCAAAGGGCAGGAAGAGAAGCAGTCAGATCAATATAAACAATGAAATCCCGTTCGAGGAAAGACCGAAGAACCTTGTTCTTGTTTATCAGGTTAGTGAATCAGCTTGCTAACTAGATTAAAGGATTTCAGAGAGTCACCAGTACGATTTTCCACCGCTTTTTAGTTCCTTTAAGGCAAAAAGCATGCTGATTGGCTCGCCAAGCAGCAGCCCCTTTTAAAATTATTCGGACTAGCTTGTTCATCGTTGTAGACACTCTAATCTTTACTTAAAGTCATTCTAACTGCTGAATGTCAATAAATTAACATCTGACCCTTCCTTTGATTCAAATGGCTGGCCTTAGCTCTACGAAATGTTAATTACATTCTTCTACTGAATATCTTTAAGTAAGGTATTTCAAAAAAAATGGGGGCTTCAATGAGATTTTGAAGAGGATTCTGTGAATTGTTTCTTTAACATGAGAACGAAGTGTACTTCTTCTCTAAGGAAAGGAGACCTCAGATATTACGATATCGCAACTAGTAGTAGTTTTATTATTTCCAAAACAACTGGATTCGAATACAAAGCGCTTTTATTCGCTGGAACTGCCGTTAATGATTTTTCAAATACGTGGAAGTGATCCGCTCTTGGCATGCTGTCTAGCTCCTGCATCACCAGCAGCCCTCCAATATCAATTAGCTGGCAAAGAGACGATTATGGGCTAAAGGCAGTACAGTTGGATAATGGACAGGAAGATTTAAAAGGAGACACTGTTCGTTGGGACTCTTCCATTTACTCGTCTTAGCCAATGTCTCTCCTTCTGTTGATGGCCTCTCCCATGAAATTTCATCGAATGAGTAACAATCTTATTCCTCTCCCGCCCATGTGCAACCACTGCTTATCCCTTTAAGTGTTAGTTTCTCACTCTTTGATATGCAATGGAAACAAGCCAAACATTCCGAATTGATCATCTCGGCGTTAGACGGAAAAACTGAAAAGCGGCAATGACAGGTTAGTATAGGATGACTGGTCAAACCTATTTTTAATTTCACTTTAAAGGAGAGCGTCCATCCAGATCGAATAGCTCCGTGTTTCTCTGACTGAGAACCCCTTAATTTTACTAAACACTGCTTTTAGAGGTAATTAAACACTTTCAAGCATCTGCGAAATGTAAATTAGAGGAGCATGCACAGTATCCAGCCTTGGGGTTTTGAAGAAGAGGGATTAAAGTCGCAAGACACTGAGTTCCAATAGTATCAGATTTTACATTGCAAACCCCTCACCCACATTCATTAATTCTCTTCCTTTAGCGTCCTTTCGTTAAGCGTCAGCTCGTGTGGAGGTCGTGCAATGGTGATATCAACAGTGACAACACGACTAGCCGAAAGCGCCAGACCAAGACAGACGTCTATCGAGATTCAGTAGTCACGCCAATGCTGCGAGGTGATAATTTAAATGCTAAGAATGGCTGGATCCACCTATTGTTGGGTCTAAAAGGAGCGCCCTGGAAGGACGTGCCCATAAATGGACCTTTCTCGCCACGGTGTCTGCAGATCAACACTTATCAGCTAGGGCGGTGAGTGGAGTTTGGCCGCTAATATCCCAGAAAAAGCACATGCGAAAGTGAATGCAAAGTTCTTCGGTATGAAGGCAAATTCAGAAGGGTCTAAGGGACTGAAGGCTGAGATAGTGCTGTCCGAACCGTGGAAGAGATAATACGAGCGATTCGCATAACTGGAGGATGGTTGTTATCGAAATAATGCACAAGTATTCAATTACATACTGGCAGTCCTGTCCACATCGCGGTTGGCCCTAAATTCGTGCCTTGCTGTTTGCATTTCATACCAACAATTTTAAAATTAGTCTTCACCACAGTTTCGCTACTGAGGAACCACTCGGAACCACTCGGAGTTTAACTAATTCCTGACTAACATACCTGCCTCATAACGGCTACTTCTAGGACAAAAATAACTTGATTTTGAGAGAATAATTAGGCATTCAAATAACTAACATCTGTTCGGTCGTCTTTTCTCTTGTATTGATGTTCTCAACGCTCGTCAGATTACTCTATCGAAGCCTAGCCCCGAAAGATGATCTCATCCTTATGTCTACTTCTGGCGTCATCCTCGACATTCCTCCCAGGACATGGGTCCGGCACCTCTAATAAGATGAGCCCTCTTCCTATTCATTCTAGTTAAATGGTCGAGCATGATATTTTAAGGTTGTCTGGCTACTTTAGTTCCTAGTAACTGGGAGTATTTTAGCCACCCGCTGTCGTACCACCACGACTAACGCTACCTCCGGTACCCCAAAGTAGTAAACATATTTCCGCGTGTTGAAAAAGGTGACACCATCAATGCCACATTGCAAATGAATGACAGTTCACCCTGAGCCTCAAAAACGAGGTATCTCTGATCCTGTCAGTTAACTCGGCGCTCTTTTTCAATAAACAAAGAACGAGACACTTAACTTTTTAAATATAGCATCCCCAATTTACTTTGTTTATGCAAATATCTTCCATAATTATCTTAACTCTTTTTATTTACTTTTTGCTAATATTTTCAATAAGACGCAAAAAAGCTTTCCTAAATAAATGAGTTGGGTTTGCCAAATTAGGTTTGGCCGTATCCAAGTTTTTGACTTTTGAGCGAGTTCTAAAATGATCATTTGTTCTTTTGCATATCATCAAAACTATAATTTATCATGACAACGAATTACTGAAAGCGAAAATAACAAAAGCTCGTCGGATGACGCCTTCCTTCAAGTCATTTTGAGAGGATCATGGAAAGTACCTCTTAGCAGTACACATTGATTCACTGTTGATTAATTTATGATTAGGATTATCTACGCCCTCAGTTTTGCTGTTCTGGATGGAATAATAGTCAGTTTATCAATCCAAGGTATTTCGAAGCATTAATGGAACCAGTCTCTAATCAAATGAAGACCTTGGGAGCATGGGCTGACCTTTGGTATCAGGAAACATTTTCCATAATCTTGTCTTTTTTAGGTCCATTCTCTTTATAATCTTTGATTAATCTCTTAGACCTTTTCGCACTTCGGTGCCCGTCTGACTTTAGGCCGGCTAGCTGGGTGGCCCTTTGGAATGATGGAATGTAGTATGAACGCAATTACAGCCAATTCTCCAATCATGTCTAGTATTTTTTTACAATTTCGTTCATTCTCAAAATTTATTTATTGATTTACTCTCCACCCATTAGGGAAAGTCCTAAGGACTTATTGGAGGGCACAACAGAAGTACAAATATGTATTGCTACCTATAATACACAACAGTCAACACAGAACACAGTAAGAGCGTTTATCGACGTCTTCAATTCTCTAGTAACGTCTCTGGCATGATTCCATAGTGCAGGTAGCAGTTCAGCTTCGTAGTGGTACCTCGCCCGTCCTCGAAAATGTTAAGGCAGACAATCTTCATACCTCTTCCAGAAGTCTTTTCAACCCTCTGGTGGAGATTCCATTCATCGCCACATGCACGCACGTTCCACAGTCCAGTTTGAGACCATGAATCCCAGGTAGTTGCTTCGTGTCCTGTTTACCAAGCTGTACGAAGTTGTACTTCTGCTGGCATAATCTAATCTTATACGTCCGGTGGGCGGTTGATCCTATCCGGCCGCCCCTCTCATTGGCTACCAGAGTTGCCCTTGGGGTTACCAGTGATCACCACGAGGAGGTTGAGAGTAGGTTTGACCACTTCATTCTCACAATAATCCTTTTTCCACCTTCTTTTTTGATGACCCTGCATGAGATGCTTCGTTCTGAAATAGCACAAAACCAGGAGTCTCTCCAACCGCCCTTTTTCCTTGTTGATTAGTTAGCTTTACGCTTGTTGGATTGCAAATGGGTATGTAGATTTAAGCAATAAAGACACCTGTAGAAAAGGTCAATGGTATTCGCGGATCTCCGCTACCTCTTTTCATCACGAGTTCGAAAACACCCACCTACTTTCCTTTCCTATTTTGGGGGTTATGTCAATGAGAATACAACTACAATTTTCAATGCACGTCTTCTTTCGTTCTCGCTGCTCAATAATAGCCTGATCTGGAGAAATAATATAGTTCTAAGAGAGTTTTCTAAAGAGCTTCATTTTGTATGGCCTATTCGCACCATTCACAGCATCGGGGAGCGTTAGACCTACTTATTCTGTTTCCAATTCATCGGTTGCTTTTTTTCTTTCACCGAAGAAGATTTGACAGCTAGTGTTCCGATTTCGAATACCATTTGCTTTCACCAACCTTAATTCGGGGTTTTTTTTGGGAAGAGATAATGAAGTGTTTGGCATTCGCAAGGGATAACTGTCGCTTGTGCAGCCACGAAGACCCGAAAGTTCTCAGAATGCGAACGCAGTTAATTTACTCTAAACGGTGTTCTAATCGCAGTACATGACCACCTTAGTCACCATCTAAAGACCTCGATGAAAATTTGCCATTGAATGCTCACCCCATCAATGTTATCGATGTCCTTTTGAGCTTGTGTCTATACGCAGATCAGCACCGAATCGGTGGGCACGGTGATCTTTATTTGAGGATCCCTCATTCCCACCTCTTTTTTGGAGTTAAAATGGAAAAGGCGCAGTAGAATGGCTGGTCTTTTTTTCAATCTGGTCCAAAGCTTCGCTCGCCTCGATTTTATATAACTAATAAGAAGCCGATCTTATCGCCGGAGGACCGTGGATATGTGTTTGAGTAGTTTTGCATTCAACATTAGATAAAATCACTGGACTCATCGACGAAGAAGGATTATTTGTTTTGTCAATGATTTATAGTAATGAGATTTTAATGCTTCCTCGGGCAGCAAGGACCAAGTTCTTCACAGTCGATTCAGTCAGATGTCAAGGAGACATAAAAAAGCCCCAGTACCCTTCAAAAGATCGTCTGGCCAGTAATTGAGATACAGCGATAAGTCTGAATCATGAAGATACACTAATTAAACATTATAATATTCCTTCTTAAAACTAGGACGAATTTTGTCTCTGTTAACCCATTGTTCCACTCACAACAGCTTCGCAATGGTCTACTCGAACGAGCCAGGACGCACACCCTCCTCGAAGGTAGCCCACTTGATGTCGCGTCTGGAAGCTTTAAGTGTGGCTCCACCTGGAGTCCTCTTGCCATGTCTTCGAGCGGATTTCACACGCATTCAACTCTGTGTCGACTGCGTACCAGTCACAAAGTTGATCTCTACCCTTGAGGAAAGACTCACAGCAGGATTTATTCCCCTTGTTCAAGTGAGATGGAGTACTTTTTACTCCAGAAATTACTTTGATTAAATAGCATGCAACACATTTAAACGTGCAGTTTCACTAAATTACCTATTGATGCCATGTATAGGGGAGGAAACTAAGTCACCAGTAAGCTGATAAAATCGCCATCATTGCAAGCGAAATGCACACTAATCTGTGTGACATATTTGACCCAAAACATGCACCCAAGTTAAGATTTAATAAATTTCAATTGCTACAATGTAAGTAGACTGTCTGAAATGACCATAATAGCAATGAGACAAGGTGAGCCATGCACGTCAACATTGCCTTCAGGCAGAACAAACGTAACCACTCATTTCATCTACTTGATAATATTACCTTATTCGAGCTATACACTCCAATGTTATGATAATTACTAATGAAAATTGAGGCTGTACTTTTTGAAAATAGCCATTGATACATCTTTTCTTAGACCATCACTATTCTGTGATTTTGTAAGCGGATCTAAAATCTTGAAAGTTGTGAAAGCTAAGGTCTTCTAATTGCAGAATGGTGACTGATGGCCACATTTATATAAAGTCACTATGAGATCAGTCAATTACAAGAGTTTGATTAATTATAGAGCTCAGCCAGTCCTTCGAGACGCTGCGCAGCGGTGGCAAACTGTGCCTATCAATGTCTCACCCACTTGCTAACCGAAGTTCAAGCAAACAAGACTCCGGTGTGTTGATCTTCTTTGATAAGTACTTCGTTTCACAAATTGCAATGCGCAGTAAAGCGAACGATTTTATGCCAAATTCGCCTGTTATGATTTTATTTTATAAATTGGACTCAATAATAGATTCCAACCTTCGGTACATCAAGATATCGAGTCAGTGGATTTGACTTATTGCGGGTTCTTCTTTACAATGGGCTCTGTATTCGTGTGGTTGTGAAGGGTAACGTCCAAATCAAGACCCGAGGTATATTTGATTGTCTAACGAGTCTTTTGAACTCGAGAAAATCGTCCACAACTCAACAGGAGGAGGAAATTGAACAAGCTCCTGATTATAGTCCCAATGCCGAAGCTGCCTTGTCGGCTGCCGATTCATCCTCTTTATTGGCTGGAAGTAAGACAAAGGTTGAACTCGCAGGACAGCTTGATCTCACTGGACCAGAGCAATTCATCACCAGTGGAGAAACTCGCTTCTGCTTTCACGACCTTCTATCCGAAACTGCCACTACTATTGAATTGGAACCTCTAAAGGAGAGCTTTATACGAGGAGCTATTCGACTGAGTCGCAAGTTTGTATTGAATTATTCTTTTATTCATGCATTCATTTAATCCCGACCCTGAGTAAAAAATGAATGAATTTAACGGCAGGGCAGGCTCTTAGGACTTGGTCTAAACTGTTCCATCCCGGTTTTAGTTTTCGTAGTTTCCTTTCTTATTGAGACTATACTTTTCTTATTTGGCTAAAGAAAATTCACGGCCCTATTAGAAAAATCTTTTAGAAAGTGCAAAAGTAACTACCAATCAGGCATTAGAAAAACTCTACCCACTAGGAGAGATTCTTTATACTGATCCATTATTGCAGGGCTTATTCCCAGCATATTTTAAATTCTTCCTGGGAACAATTTCGTTCCTGTCTCAAGCATTTCACTTCCTGGAAGAGAGGTCTCCTCCAAAGAACCAGTCAAAAGCTATTGTTCTTCACCACCTTAAAAATCTTTGATGTAAACTCACTTCCGTCTGATCCCGTAATGAGCCAAATAAGAATTCTACATCCAACTAGCTTGTCGGCTTGAAAAGTGGAAGAGATCTTTCTTCATCAATGGAGACCGAAGCTCTTCACTTCCTTGTCGAGACTTAAGGACCTAATTTAAGTGAATATAAGTGAAATTTTAGCGCCTAGTAAACTGTTGCTTCCCTATCTTGTGCTAGCATTAAGCGACAAAGCATTTGTCTTTGGGCGGATGGGTCGCTTCCATGAAATGCCTGGACTCTTACTGTAATAGTGGAACGAATAGACTCACAAGAAATAGTCATTCAAACAACCATTTTAAAGAGATAGGGCCAAAAAGAGAGATGGCAAAACGACGAAAATTTCAAAATTGTCATGCATTAATTCAATCAAAAGAATAAAAAAAATATGCTCTGCACGTCTCAGACAATCAGCAGGAAAATGACTGGAAGTAATTTGACTAACGTCTCTGTCATCTGCGCCTATCACATTCAAACGGTTTGAAGCCCTAGATGGTTCTTCAGAGTTCATCCTGATACAGATTTAGTTAGGTACATCGTATCTTTTATAAAGGCTGGGATTTAATAAATGAAGTGAGCTCAAGCTTTAAGTTGAACTTTTTTGTTTACCTGCTACGCGGTTCTCCATCGTACCAAACCCACAGTTGTAGTCATCGCTCAAGTCCTCCAGCACCCTTAGGCCTAAAAGCTATTGCTGATTCTATCGTTTTTGCAGTTGTACAGCTACTACAATTTTTGACCCTAAACACGTACTCAATCTGCAGTGTCGAGGTATTGACAAAATGAATTGTAAAAAAAGTGATCCAGACAGAAGTTTGTTTTCAAAACTTAAATTTCACTAATATAACGTGCTTGAACTTACTCTTGAAAGCTGTTTCATAAAGGGAGAACCTAATTAGAAATCTAATGAATCGTCGACTAAAAGAGCTGGAAGCTGCAGAAGCCTCAGGAATGGTAGCTGACGAGGAGCCAACTCAAGAGGAGAGCAAAATGAATGAAAAAGTCAATCATAACGTTCATAATGCTTCAAACGAGGAAGAAATTTCCGAAACACCCCCGTTTCCCATAGTGCATCACAATGAGACGTCAGATGAGGAGGCCGAAAATAAAGGCTGTCAGGAAACTGAAGGATCAGTTGCTGCTCTGTCAACACAGGTACATAATGCAGAACATGCTATGGATCCTAACGGCGAGGATGAGGGTCAGAATTGGCTTCCTTCACACGGTGTAGATGGAGATGATGAAAAAACTACGACAGACACACTTCGGGATCTTAAGGAAGCGTTTTCGGGGAAGGATTCGTCTTTATTGAGTGCTCAGTTGACAAAGGATCTTTGTCGTCGTCTAACTACTGTCTACGACAATGCAATAGCTGGAGGTCAGTAAAAATGCGTACTTATATATACGTAGATTGGTATTCATATATTTAAAGTCAAAATTTGATAAAGAGTATTGTAACTTTTTTGGTTGCCGTTCCGATTGAGATGTATGATAAATCAAAGTAATTGCTGAGTGGAACTTCTTTAATTGAAATCTAATTTAATAGATTGTAGCGATTTAATTTGGTATGGAATCGTCTGCATGATGGATCGGATTTGGAAAGATTGAGCCACCACAGAAAAACTACGATAAAGTTGGACCCTGCGGAGTTATTCAAACGAAGCGTCATGTGTTCACTCAATGCTGCAAATTTGTAATGGGAGTCGGTAGGGAATATCTCATGTCTATGATGTAGCGCAGCAAGTAATTTGTTTGTTACGTCACCTGAACTGCAGTTGAGGTAATGATGACAACCTTGGAGAACGGGCCCTTCGGCGATCTTAAAATTGTCCGCTTTCACATTGGAAAAAGTGAAACGTTTATGAACAATCCTGACCAAGTTGCAATGAGTTGGGTTAGTTTTGAAAAAAATGCTACGCAATCGTTGCGCTACTATCTCCAGCCCAGTACTTCTATCCATTTAGTCGGACAACATTTTATTATCGAGGTTTTTCAAGTCGTACTGTTTGGATCCCTAAAGATAAGGATCTGGACTCCATATTAGCGACGTAATAGCACTAAGGCAAGACTTGAATTTGATGACGACGGCGCAAAATTACTTCATATTCCCGCTAAGATGTTCAGCAAAGTAGACATCGCAAAAATTTATTTCAGTATTCGTAGCAGAATGCGAAATCTTAATGAGGAATCAGGTCAAGCTATTAATTAACTGAGGTTCAGCTACTGTCCATTGTAGCATTTCCATTTTGACGCAGGACTGACTATTAACAAGTATAGATTATTCAGGTGACATGAGCAAAGAGAACCCCTACATCATTTAGCCAATTGACGCAGCATCAGAAAGGTGCTAGTTGATTTCTTGAATGTTAAACTTTGTTACTTTTGTGACGACTCCTGAATAAGCAGGTAAGCTTGTTCTAATCCAACGTAATGATTACAACGCTAGATTTTCTTCCATATGAAGAAGCTCAAGTACTCAAACTATTCACTTACTTTCCTCAAAACGTTTGCGCCCAAATCGCATTGGTTTAGTTTGATTTTGATAATTAAACACCTTTGTGAATATTTGGTTTGTTTAAAAATGCCACACATTTTAACACCAAGTTCTTCTTTTAGACGCGATCGAACTGATCGACTACGTACATGAAATGTATGTAGTTGGCAAAGTGGAAATTTATCTCGTTCAGCCAGGCGAGATGTCGCAAGTTCGAGAGGCTCCGAAGGAAGTTGACGAAAATTACGACGATGGACAAACGGATAGAACAACTAACGATTCCAACACAAATGCATCCAAGAACATTGCCTTCGATGAAAACGATAATATTGATAACGAAGGACAAGCTGTGCTGGCACGTGGTGAGGAGGGAAGAACAGATGCATATATCAGTGATGGAGAACTCACTGATATGAATCAGAGTAACATGAAATGGCAAAAGAAGACGGATATCTTGGATCTGAGGCTTGGTGGACGGCAGCCGCTAGCCTCTTATGATGTAAGACGTTCAAGCGATCCAATGTATTTTAAGTTCAAATCTTTAAATGCTTGGGACAGTAGTAAACATCTCTATAATATTTCTTTAAGAAACATCAATATGGATGGCGTTTCGATGCGAAGTTGAATGTCTACTCCTGAAAACTAAAAGTAACACTAATTTTGACAAATTATCCAGTGGTCTGGTCATAGGTTAGCAGTACACCTTAATGGCCTATTAAATGAAAATCATTGAAGGCTAAAGACTCCCCAAATTCCGGTTTATTACGGTTTATTAATGAAAAATACAAAATCTCATTTCGTGTTGCAATTTGAAAGGTACATTGGTGTTTTCAGTGTAACTTAACACAATACATCAGCTAAGACACCGAAAGGTATTGAGGAAATCAAATAAGTGAATTCGGCAAAACCAAAGGTCATGATGGTATGTTGTGCGACTCCTTGATTCAGCACAAGCATCGAGTATTCAGGTTAATTATAATCGACAATTCCACAAGTCTACTCGTCCACACTTCATTATATATTCCAAACTCATTCAACCTATGAATCCTTGGTTCTTTTCGCCCAACACTCTAGGAAGTGCAAGTCTACATTTTACTGGTTGTCGCACTAATTTTTGAATCGTACAAAACCCGCCTTTAGGCACGATCCAAGCGTTAAGTCACTTTGACATCAACTGTGTCATAGCAGAATTCGCAAGATATTGCCATTTCGCAACAATTGATCGACTTAAATATCAGAGAGCTTGGCCATTTTTTCAAATTAGTAATGAAGGCTTCATTAATTTCAGCTGCTAATCGACCCAGAAATGTTGATGAAATGGGCTCCCAAAGTGAAAAGGGCTGGCAAGGCTTGAACAAGAATTTATTTCAAGTAACTTTATTGTCAGGTACTTTTCTGGTATGACTCCAGCCTTTTTGACCCTTTAGGGAGATTTCTATCATAACACTTCATTAGAATTAGAAATTTACGTTTGCATACCGCCGAAATGCTTGTATCCCGCTAAAATAGCGTCTCACAGAAACCACTGGTAATGGAGCTGATTAAGAGAACCGCGGAAGTAAGGCATCATCGTGAAATTTATCAGTCTAACTAATAAGAGCAGGATAGCTCATTTCCAAAATTAAGTGTATTCTTGAGATGAAATAATGCGATTCTTCTTCGGTTCAAATTTGTTTAAATGCATTTATTCTTGACCGTTTCTTCGAACATGATTAATAATTTTTTTCCTTTTAGGATCTGTTTATACATGCTTTCCAGGATACATAGAGACTGCCAAATAAATTGTTCGTATCTTTGAGTTTTTGTGGGATTGGCATATTTCGTTTGCGGCGAAACATTTAGGGCATCTCGTTATTCAATTTTCCGCTTAACACACCATGGAAGGGCGCTTAACCGAACTCGATATTTTTCCAGTTTACAAGGAAACAACTTCTACTTTTTATGATCTGTTTTGATGATAAAAAAATGAGTTACCGAAAGGTTGTGTGCGTTGATCGTTTAGTGACTGCGTATGTCTTTACTTCACTAGTTCGAAAGGTATTAGTGCACACCCAGTGACCAGAACAGCCAATGCTGAGGGTCTACAGATGAATAGCCAATTGAAAATCATTCAAGGGAAACTGAAATACCTAAGCTCTCCTCAACATAATTAGTAGGGACGCTTTCCTTCAATGAGAAGAACTTGGTCATCACAAGTCTAGAGTGGAATTGCTGCAAGAGGAGAAATAAAAAGCCGTGCATTTCACAGTATGACTTTAGTCTTTGAAATGCTTACTTTGCCAGCCACTTGTCTGGTGTCTATACTGATGCTATTCCATAGTTTCTGGAAATTTCCGGCATGACGTCGGTCACATTGAACTCGGGAGGGTGAGATGGGAACACAGAATGTCTCTGCCTCAGACCTCTTGGAGGCTGTGGCGAAAGTGATGTAACACGAGCCAATCGTTTGCATCAATCCAGAGAACACTAAATACCAATCGGTGCTTGAGGGCTCTGAGAAAAATTTCGACTCTGTTTTTGGTATAACCAGTGCTGACCAATAGTCAGTAAAGCCGGTACCCACAAAGTTGTGCTTTTCAGTATCGATTCTACTGTGATCATAGTAGATTGCCGAAACAATTTGTACCATTGTCCTTCCGCGAATGGTTTCCCTTCGGCATTCTTAAAAAGAAAATAGACATAGCCTGTGCTTTTAGTCGCTCCGTTGTACACCAGGCTTGAGCTCCAATTAGAGAGATATCGAGAGCTGTGCAATCCACTGAGGAGATAACGCTTTCAGCGAAGAGCATTATTACCCTGATTTCTCGCCTCATGGTTTCTCAGCTTGTCGCTACTAAGAAAACACAATAGATATACAAAATACAAAAAAGGAAGTTGTTTTGGAGCTGCAAGAGGGGGTTACTGCCTAGGCAAGAAACAATCAAGCCCACAGAGCTTGTTCGCGCGCGCTCCTTTCCCGTATTTCAACCCGATACTCATTACTCTCCTATGGCTCCTTCCACGTCCACTCAAAGGCTCCGAAGAAGCTTCAGCTTTCCACGACCTAGTGGACCACCGACCTGTCTTCGTTTTCCTGTTCTTTTTGGCTCCTAATAATTAAAATCGTCACCCATCTCAGAGGTGGCACCACTGGGACCGATGACCTCTTCTTCCCAGTTTTCTCTTCACACGTATCTACAGCACCTAGATTACAGAATCCAAAAGTGCGGCTGGCTAACTGGACCATCGTTCTTAAGCTTAGTTGGCTTTTAGCATCCGCCCATTTAAAACTTTACCATTAATACTATTTCGTTAGTCACCACGGTTCTAGGTGACATAAAAATCGTGATGGGTGACTGCGCCTCAATTAAAGTCAATTTACTAATGAAAAACCAAGATGGAGTTCAACGGTACATGAAGTCCGATTAAATATCAATTTTTTGGAAGTAAACGTAATACTCCTTTTCTAGGCCAAAATGTCTTGCTATTTTGTATAGAGTATGGGCGCATCTAGGGAAGCAAGAATGTCTTTCTTTTTATGATTACGTTGAGTTTCCCCCTTGATTGCCTCCAGACTTTCTGCCACTCTTTCTTCATTTACATTCTCGTCCAGGCATCCTTAGAGTCCTGAATTTGTCCTTCGTCCATGATACCTGTCCTTCCACAGTCTTATGTTAATCACTCTGATGGAGTGGTTCATGTTTCAGATAACTTAAATCCAGCTTCGGTATTCACTGGCTAATGAAAAATAATGGAGGCAGGCACCATTGCTGAAAGCTGAAATGGGGCAACCCCCCAGAAATTATTCCTAATAAAAGCGTCTGTTCATCGATCAGAGCACCATCGGTGTCGGACCACGCTTAGACTATTGAATCACTTTTTGAGGTCTCAGATGAGGTCTCAATAAGGAAAGGAGAAAATCAGAACTATATGGGCCAACATAAAGTGATTTGAGTGACCGATTAAGAGGGCTCGTGGGGTAGCTTTAGAACCATGCTCCGCATACGGTATACTTTTGACCTCCAGACTATATGGCCTATGGGTTCTCTGTTCGCAGCAGCGGTTTAATGGCGTAGTTAGTTCTGGTTTGTAGTGTCCTCAAAGTTGTATTTGAATATTGAACCAACAGCGGCCGACCATTACGCGTGTGCCATGCAACCGGACTCTAAATCCTGCCCGGTTCTTCTTTTGGCGTTAGTGCTTATTATTCTCGCTTCGATGGATTCAACTTTGAAGTAACATCATTACTCACATCAAGTGGTATAAATAGGGTCTTCTTCGAGGAAACCGGGTTAACCATGTGTGCTGAAATGAAACTAAGTTAAGGAGAGACCTTAATCCTTTTAATCAAGGGAAGTGCAAAGGTAAGGAATTGAATCATGTCCCAAAAGGTTTGAACGAACACTCTTTATGGCGTTTCACTTTTGCCGCGAATATATTGGCTGACTAACGAGGGTTTCGGCAATAATAGCCTTGACGGTTACTTCAGGGATATCTAAGAGATGAGATACACCGCTCCATGGTTAAGAAGGATGCCGATTCGCTCTGATCAAACAGATCGATTTGCCTTTGAAAGATCGTCTCATATGATTATAAAGCGCATAGTTCATGCCAGTTTTGTCTCCACGGTTGTTAGGACACCATTAGGCGTTGCTCATCCGAACTAGTAGACCCAGGGCTAACGCATGCCAAGTGCACAAAAAACAGCGAGGTGGAAAATCGACACTATTTAGCTCATAAGAACTCACAAGCGTGTTATTGCTAGCAATATACTTTTGACTTCAGCGAAACCGATTCAGCCTATACATTCTTTGTACATTGACAGTTAAGACAGGAGTCTAGCCCTTCACTGACGAAACTACAGACCATGATTTCAAAGTTAATGAATGATTTACCGAGTCATATTAACCATCACTCTCTCATTACCTTACCCCATTATGAATTCTATATGAACAATCATCATTACCAAAATTCCCAGGTGAAGAACAGAAACATCAATCTACAGGATAAGAACTAATATTTATCAAAAAAATAATTCCAGGCTTTGAGAGATAATGCCTTTACAGTAGAGGGGATACACAAAAAAGGACCAATATTACCGCCTTATACTCTTTCGAAGAGGCTACATATGTGAGAGATGGAAGAATATTCCACGAAAATTCGCTCCAGAAAAAAGAAACAAAACTGATCCTTTCACAGAAAGAATGGAAAAAATTGAACATGTTGGCCGAGAGGGGGAAATGAGATCGCTGAACTCTAACTGCTGTACAGGCAATAAAACTTCGTCGAAACAAGTATCTGGAATGGCTCTCCCTCCTGAGGAAGCGTACCCTTTAAGGAGAAAGTGACGAGGAAGGCTGCTGATGGTGAGACTGTTTTTGAAAAGAGGCATAGGCCCAATCCCACCATCGAGCTAACGAATCCGGCAGAAAGAGGACCAGTAGGAAGATCAGTAGACAGACATTCAATATTATCGCCGACACTCTACAGTTTGAAGAACAAGAATGCACCAGCTACCTTACATCCGACAAAAAACGCTTTCCCAAACATACCGATTATTCGTAATCGTGGCGCCGGCGTTGAGGAATCGAATGAGCATTTGAATGAGGGTTGTAATGAAAGCTACAAAAGAGATGAGTAAATCAGTTAGGGCGTTTGCAATCGATCGGAGCATCCGCGGCTGATCTCGATCCAGATTGGACAATCGTTCACATTTCTCAAGGATTGTCACCTGAAGACACACAAAGTAGTTGTTATTGAATTATAACAACCCCAAATTAAATAAAATCAGCGTTGACGAACCTTGTTGCTCAGTGTAGTAAACATATCGCGTAGATCTCGGGTCTCGGTAGCGAGCTGGTACTTGAGAGGTTCCAAAGCGTGTTTCTGCTCATTTCGAATAGTAATGAAGTCCTGTTGCACATGCTGTCGTAGCTTTTCCGCTGAAGCATCCAGCTGTTCAAGGCGAGCCACTGCATTGACTAGTTTTTGAGTGTACACCTCTTCTTTTGTTTGCATGTCACGCTAGAATGAAGAAAGGGTGCAAGGATCCCTTAAAGTTACCTTTTTGGTTCAGCCAGAAAAACTTGGGCTGTAAAAGGAAAATCCTCCACAAAAAGTGCAGCCTGAAACCTATGCAGCATTTCGTGACTCGCTTGGTTCTCGCACTCTAATTCTAAATTGGCTCAAAATATCTCATTTGCAAGAAATGATTTTCATTAATCAAGTCTGGGATGCGAGTGGGCTAGGCTACAAACCGAAAAACACTCTCTACTAAAGTTGCAAAATGAATAATGCGCAAATGTAAATCCAAACATGGGCATAGAAGTAAAATGTCATACAACTGTAAGTAGGGAGGGAAGGAATTCTGGTTGAGGACTTTTAAATGACCATGATTCCGTAGATCAGTATTAACCATGATGGTCAATGCATCCACTGAATATGCAAAAGTGTTTTTCGAATGCGTCATCCAATGAGCATAATGTGTGAATGACCGCGCACAGAAAAATGACGACATAGGATATTTATAGCGCGTCAAAAATACACTTAATAACCCTATCAAAAGCAGTTTGACATCGGTGATCGACCAAGAGCTGGTGCCTTTCAAGAGGGATAAGACTTTAGATCAGCTCACTCCTTCAATCAGGAGAACAGAGGCTGACTGCTCAGCACTAGTCATAAAAAAATGAAAGAATAAATAGAGATCATTAGATCAAACAATGTTATTTGGACAATTCCCTTTTTAAAAACCTAAACCCAGCTGGAAGTTTTGCAAAAACAACTCCTGATGAGTTACAATACTATAAGAAAAAAGTTACGGACTGTTTCTCAAAGACACGAAGGAACTTACCCTGAGAGCCTCGACCTCCACTGTGATAGCATTCGCAATATCTCGCATCTCCGTCAAGTCCATTCTCAAACTGCTCAACTCTTCCTTAATCTCCGAGATCATCTTCTGTTGTGCCTCCGCCTGAGCATCCATTAAAACCTGGGTCTGTTGGCACATTAACGCTAACGCTAATGCCACATTACCCAGAGGTGGTGTCGATGACAGTGCGCCGGTCTGACCGCCAGTTCCTAAATTAGCCGACAGGGGAGCTATACCACTGCCCGCTAGTCCTCCTCCAGTTGCGACTCCACCCCCTCCCCCCGAATGTGTGGAACCTCCACCCGAATAGTTGGCGAGATTATTTCCAGCGGCGGTATTACTATGCGAAAGGGATAGCAAACCGGTGGCAGACATATTGTTAACACCGTAGAGGGCATCGAGAATGTTTTTGAAGGACACCGCATAGACACCACCAGCAGTGGCAGCATTCAATGGCGCAGTGACTGAAGAAATTTGGGGGGGAGCATGGGGCGAGGAGGATGAAGGGGGGGCTTCACTACCCGCTCCCGAAACAGCCCCGGAATCTCGGCGCTGTTGCTGCTGATTGAGGAGCTGATGAGACGGCCGAGAAGAGATTGAATCCGCGTGACTCTTCTTCGTATTCACCTCCTGAAATGAGAATCGGACAAAAAAGTTCAAGGATTAACGAAAATACGAATCAGAGAATATGGAGTTCACATCTGTGGCCCCGAAGGGAAAGTAAACACACCATCCTGCCGCCATTGTGCATAATCTAATAAACCACAACATAAAAACAAACCTAGGAGTGTACTCTGGGAAAACGAACAGGTCATAATACTCGCAGCGCTCCCATCTCAGAAACTAGAAACAGACAAAATTGCAGCGCGTTTATGTCAAACAAGTTGACGAAAAATGACTGCAGCCATTCGGTTCGGAACGGAGTGGCGGTTAATATGAGGAAATTAAACCATTGCTTAAACAAGCCCCAATTGGCAGTTGGAAGTAGTCAACCGGGCAACCCGAATCCTTAGCTATGTGAGCAAAATGTTCATGACAACTTACCAAATACTCGGAGAAGCCACCGTTGCCATGCTTGGTCGACTTTTTGCGTTTGGAAGACACTCTGAATAGAAATAGTGGTGTAAGTCACAAGTGTGATTCACCAGGTAGCAACCAATCAGCGTTGACGGCGAAATACAATAGCATATCTGACTGCAGCTGAGTCAGTTTCTCATATCGCTAATATCGCAATTATGACTGGAGGTTTTTAACGAGCGGACTTACGGTATACTGTTTGCCCATGTGTTCGTTGCAGAGGGAGCCTTTTGGAGTCTGGCGGCATCGGCTATAGAAAACAAGAGAATGAAAAAGAGTCAGCTTTCTCGTTCTCTCGTCACTGGCGAGATGTACTTGGGGAAAAACCAAGCAGCAATGATGCTGCGGATCTGAATATGGAACAGAAATGTTTCGTACCGCGATTACCATAAGCAGGAGTTGAGATCTGGTCATCGCTGGCAGACTTCTTCAAATTTACCGGCAAGGTGGGATTCATTACATCCGACCGCCGACCAAACGGTTTTGTGAAGATCCTATCAAAAGTAGAATACGCGGCTGAGAAGCATTATTAATCCCCGTTATAAAAAGCGTGTTTGATCAGTCTTAATGAACTACTGTTAACTAGCGAGATAATGGACGCATGCCTCAAAACTAGACCTAAAGAAAAATAAAGGACACTTATGAATATCAGGAGTGGAAACTCCGAAATTCAACGGACCTCGACCTTCGAAGATCCGCTCAATGATTGCGGTATATCCTAAAGTTTAGTGGTAAAAATAATGAATGCTGAAAAAAAATTATTCACTCATGTTAGAAAAACCTGTACGAATTGTTTGAGATTCAAGAATGAATTATGAAAGCTTCCGGCTCATCCATCAGCCATTTATAATGTAGATATGCGGATGAAAGGATCCGGTTGAAGTTACCAAACAGCTGGAAAGAAATTTAGTTCTGACAAATCGTTTTTATTGAAAAAGTAAAACTACTCGCCGAATTCAACCGTTCAGTATCAGTGATTCTTCAGGTTGACTGAGCTTCCTCGCAGATTACCAATTACTTAAGTCTCATCAACATAGATTTTGTCTTTACTACTGAATAAGCCTTGTTTAAAAAATTCAATTCTTTTAGGTAGAAATCTAAATTCGTCTGGTCGAAAATGACTTCAATACTAAAATATGAATTCACAGTGCAACGGCTTGCACAGTATCAACGCGGATCTGTATGGAGAAATCGTAGATTAATTCATGCATGGTTAACGGTCATCACCAGTGAGCGCGTCTGAGCTGCCTTCCAATTAAGGTTTGCAAAAGTGCAAATATGCGGGTAGAAATCTGATTCCAAAAGTACAAACAGAAGGGCAGGGGAAACATACGATTCATCTGAAAAAGCAAGATAAATCTAGCAATCGGCGACAACAAAACTTATCTTCATAAATTTATTTCTATATATATGAAGAGGTTTAGTTAGCATCAAATAGATTTCATTTGTAGTTATATTAAGAGAATAATCAACCTCGATCTTTCCTCTGGAAAGAGATGCTTATGGTAACCGTTATCTAATCCAGTAATTCGTTGTATTCAACACGACTACAGTAAGCAGAGAAAAAGTAAAGCCGGAAAAAAATTATTCCAAATAGAATACCTTCAACAAGGATCGTAGAGGAATTACTGACGTAAGAAATTGCAGTTAACCCTTCTCCTTTTGGAAACCCAGGCAGTCAGGCAAGGGGGAAAGATTCGTGGATTTAAACTGTTATAGTATACTTTCGAGGTCTCAATAATAACCCAATTTCGCGAGAATTAATGAAAGATTGGCGCATGGATTAGCGGTTAGATAAACTAGTCTGCGATCTCTGCAGTTAAATTACATTCGTAAGAATACAATTTTCCAGCCTTCAAACTCTTGAGGCTCCTGATTTAACTGTCTATGCGCCCCGCTCAACAAGGTGGTTACTTGTTTACCATCTAAGCTACTTACCGAAGAGGCAACAAAATAATCCCAACTTGGAAACTCACTCAAAACCGTGTTTAAACGCTTTTCGGGCCGAAATGCGTGGCTTTTTGGCAGAAGCAGGCTGGGGCCTTGGAGAAGTGGAAGAATTGGCTTCCATAAGTAACCGTGAGGCTTCTGAAGAGCCACTGACAGGTCGGCCAGAGTCTCCAGAGGAACCAGAAGGACGAAGATGGGAGGAGGGTTCTGAGTGAGGCTTTACCGGACCTAGATACGGTGATGGTTGAAGTGCTGGAAGAACTTGAGTCTCGAGGAAATTAGAAGGGACGTCATCGACTTTGGTAGCTGAGGGTTTGGAAGACTTGATAGGGGGCAGTTGTGAAAGACAATCCGGGATTCGGTCCTTCTTCACATGGTTTCCCGCATTTTCATCATCAACATCATCACGATGGAGGCGGGAGAACTTTTGAGGAGGATTATTTGTCACGGATTGGGGCTCTCCTCCGGCTTTCGCGGAAAGCGTTGCGTTCGTCAACGAGACGGACGCATCTAAAATAAATGGACTAAATTTACTGATTATGAATGAATTCCAGAGATGTTGCGCTGAAAAGCCGCAAGAGCAGTGAGAAAACAGGCTAAATGGTAAGTTTGACAACTCATTCCCAAATAAATAGTGGATTTGACAGATCTAAACCAGTGCGAAAAAACTATTAGAAAATGAAGGAGGACTATCTGACTTCAAAGAAATGATTTTCATTCTCTAAATCTGCAAGGTCAACGCAAACGGGATTTGCTCAGCTAAGACTGTTAATGCTCAGCGCGAAAGTAACGGCCATAGGAAAGGATCAACGCAAAATTGTTAGAGGGAAGAATTCCTTCGCAAGTGAAATGGAGTTTCAGGATAAGGGGGGATTAAAATATATCTAAGCAATAAATAGTCTATTCTTTCAATTAAAGAAATGGAAGTCTCCAACAACAATTCGATAGCAACCTCAATTAAAGATTGCACAGAGGGGAAGAAGGTTGACGGTGGCGAACGTTTCCTTCGAATGAGGACAAGTCTGGAGGAAAGCGGGGAAATGTGCAAAAAGACAAGACATGTTATTTCTTGATGACCGACTATCCCGTTTCTCCCATCTCCCCATAGTCGAAAATTGTGAAATTTTTCAACTTTCAACGAATTCATGGGTGCGATCGCAGTTATAGAAGAGATACCTGTATCTTCGTTGGCTGCCATTATTTGGCCAGTTGATAGTCGATTTTCATCGATAGTAGAGGTTGATTTTGAGCGAAGGGGGGACGAAGAGGGTGCTTGTTTGGTCTTCCGTTCGTTAGCGGCTAGTTTTACGCCCTCTTCGAGTTGAGAAATAATTCGACGCGTGTCAGAGAGACGTGATTCCAATTCTGTGAGTCGCTGCTTCAGTTCGGCGTTGCGGCGCTTATAACTTCGTTTGATCTCCATTTCAGGGGGAAAAGAGTTGCCACTTAGCGCGCAATCGTCGCCGGCGCATCGAGCAACTAACATTTGATCAAGAAACCAGTCTGAAAGTTCTGCAAGGGAAAATGACACATTTAGTATTTCGGCCTTAAAGTGCAGGAAAGCAGGCAAGTTAAAGATCGAAAGTCTATTAATATCGGAAACATATTGATCAAGGAAACAGACGGAGAGTACATGAAGAATGAACAAAAGGACCACTTAGCGAGGAGGGTTAAGAAAAAGTGAGCTCTATTTAATTGTATTTAGAGCAAATACAATGTCATTGCGTAGCAAGCAAAATGGACCAAGTAAACTGTTTCCTAAATAGGTTGAGCGTGCATATTAAATGTGTCTATACTGAGGTTCCACTTAAAACATAATATTAAACATAGATGCTGAAAAGATGTGAGCTGAGTCTCCCTGGGTAGCTTCAAGTTCCTACATATTACATATTACATCAGATATGTTTTTAAAAATAGTCAATCACCAAGTCCGAATCAAATGACAAGGACAAACAAATCATTTGAGTACTTTGTAAAGAGATATTTTAATGTTGCCAAATGATTTGCAAAAATGAAATGTGATGGAAGTTGTCTCGGTGATAAAACACAGAGATTATTATGGAAGCCTCGAAATAACACATATTTTGTGAAGAAAGGACTGTCTTATTGAGTTGCTTCGCTAAAAAAAAATTACGTTTCATCTAGCAAGGGGGTGGGCCGAGGAGGGATGAGTAAACTTGCGCAAATGAAAATACAGGTTTTTGTCTGCGATTTTTAGTTTGAGTGAACGATAAAATAAATTGCTTTACCGCACCAATATGTCAAAGATGAAGGCCAAAAAAGCGAAGTCGTACACGGTTATACAAAGATGGCAGCAAGTGCATGTAATTACATCCGCCGCCAACAGTGGAAACCATAAAATGTAAGAGGCATAAATTTTTCTTGAATGCGAACAGAAACGCTAGGAGTGAAAGGAAGATACGATGCCTAGACGCCTATTTTGCACCGAATAAGAGAGAAACCATGGTCTTCAATCACATCGTAAGGCAAGCAATAACATCCGGAATCGATTCTCGGTTTGAAGGAAAAGAATGGGAGCTGATCGTCACCACCAGTAACTGTGAAATTTATTCTGTCTTCTGAATGAATAGCAGTCGGGATACAGGTCTGATACACAAAGGGAAGACCAAATGAGAGGCCCTCGGACAGGAAGGTGCTTGAATATGCAGAAAGATTTTAAAAGACAAGAAAGCAAGGGGAGATCAGGTTGAAAAGAAAGAATAAGGGCGATCGTCTAGACGGGGATGACTGTGAAAATTATCTTCGCGCGAATTCAAGTCCAGCGAGAAGTAGAAAATATCCATTATTCGTTTCTCGTGGTTGAGTCACGAAATTCTTTTGCTTCCAACTTGGCCACAGGCATTGCCATAAATAAAAAAAGCAAAAATAAAACTAGCATTTTGGACGCACGATACTCTTTATATACGTATGTATGGCTTAGTAGGAATAAAATTTGGAATTATTATAGTGAAAAACTATTTTAGGCATTTTTTACGTGAGCAGAAGATCTAACCTTAAAGGTCACGAGATGAAATTGAGTAAAAGGTGCAGATTTAGAGGCATTTGATGATGCCATTCTGAAGTACCCATAGGAGAAGCTATTACCACTCCCTCAGCTGAGGTCGACTTGCCCACCATCGGAGGACGCTTCTAAATGAAAATCTTGTGAATTGTTAGCTTACAAGAGATGGTTCGGGCAAACCAGACCTGGGCTAATATTTCATGCAGAACAGATAGAGATGAGAAAAGAAAACCGGAAGGTTGTTTTTACTAAAATGGAGCCCAGATGACTTTTTGGAATGATTCCTCTAAAAATCTCCGCGCGACCACAGAGGAAATTCGAGGTTGTGAAAAAATAAAATCAAGCGAAACTCACTATCAAGCAGTCCATCCTAAGCGATTCTTTAATTTTTAATATCTATACGTGCCTTTCCTAACAGTAACTTGTTTGGCCGACAATGAAGGGTGAGTAAAGAAACGAGTGCAAGAAATTTAAGTCGTCAATTTTGATAGTAGTACACGTTATAAGGACACCCTCAGCTCTAACCCCAAAATGTATATTCCAATCTCAGTCATAAGATCGCTAGAGCTCAAGTGCACGGCAATGAATCCGCTCAACTTTTTAAAGCAAAACAGATGTTTATTAATGAAATTAAAGTGAAATATATTTTTCTACGATTTCATGCTTTTCCTGTTTCTACTATGATCACAACAATGACGGGAACGATTTGCAAAAAAATAGAATCCCTTGGGTGTCTAGTGGGAGGGGGAGGAGGCTTGTTACAAGTCCAGCAAGGCCTGTGAACCACCAAAAGACTTGCTTCTACTTGTACAATAAAAAAAATAAGGGTGATTCAGATATATTTTTTCCACCTTTGACTAACTGAAACACAGAGAAGTGAAAAGGGGGGACTACTAATGATGACTGAATTTAGCGAAATAAAAGTAAGACAATGAAATTTCACAAAAGAAATAGAAGAATCCCTTTAACGGAGACGCCTGCGTAAGCAAGAAAGACGAATTTGAATCTAAAAAGTACCTAGATGCATTTTCTATCACTTCAATAGGACAGGAAATATACGCATGTATAATGACAATGACATGAACTCAGGCTAAATTAGCAAATAATGAAGAGTCGACCACGGAAAACAAATTCGGAAATGAATGACCTCGATTAGCAAGTAGGAAGAGGTCACTTCAATACCTCAAAAAAATGCATTAGCTAATAGGTCATTTACCGCCTTGATTACTAATGACGAGAGCCAATTAGGAGTGTTACTCAAAATGTAAAAAAAACGAGAAGGGATAAGACAATTCAATCCGAAAATTTGCTTCAGTTCTCATGTTGTCCAAACCCTACATACATTTTTTGAACTTCCTCCCCTATCGACGAGCATATGCGTCGCATTTCCAACCAATGATTGGAATGACTATTTATATCTGATATAAATTAGTCTACAAGGAGATGGCCAGATAAGCTTTCAATCAAGGCAGCAAGATTGCATTTTTCCCTTCTGAAAGTCAAAAGATAGTCTGCTCTAACCGTTTCAAATTACAAAGAAAGCAGGCTCAAATAAATGTCGGCAGTTCACAGTTTATAGTGAATCGTTTACAAAAGCCGTCATTTTGTGGAAGTTTGGAAGATTAAACAGAGTCAAAAGTAACTTCGACAGTGTGCAAAATGAATATATACAAGGAAAGAATGCGATTTTTCGTCAACTGGAAATGTGGGCACTTTCTCTAAGCACTAACCCATGGGATTCTTAAATGAAGAAAAGCGCCTTTATGCGGGAAGCCCTGAGTTTGTTAGTGCTTTTAGGAGGCGAGTTACATCAGCCAATTGTGAAAGGTCAACACGGTTCCTTTCGTAATATTAGCGAAACGATTAACAAAAGGAAAAGTCCTGAGAGAAACCCTTACTATATTAATGTGGAATCTATCTTAAGGTTTCCTAAGTCCTGGCTCTCTAAAATGGCAGCCGAAAGCGCCTTCAAGAAAAATGAGTCATAATTAAAGACAAATATAGAATGTGAAAAATTTATCTTTTTTAGCTACACCTAACATCGAATTAATTTAAACTCACTGGGTGAATGTCCCTCTATAGGAAAAATCTAAACATGATTTTCAAAGTCATAAAAACCACATATTTCCTTTTCACTTACCAGTTGAAACCTCTGAAATATATGTTTTCGAACAAATTAAGGTGAAATTCCCACTAGTTCAAAGTGAAAATTATGTGAATGCCCATATTTATAATTAATTAATTAATTATTTTCTTAAACTGGTTTTCGCCACTAGCGGTGCCATTTACAGGTTTTGGAAGAGTAATCAATCTGAAGGAAATATTAGAGCAAGTCATCAAAATCTACAGAACTTTAGCTCCAGACAAGCTCGGGAATCTCTAGCTAAAAATAGGTCTATGAAAATATCCAAGCGCTGTCATTTTAACAAGATAGTGAAAACTTGTTCAAGAAAGGATGTATAACGTATACAGTTGGAGGGAACAAGTTGAAGAGTGCGGCATTTAAGAAGTTAGGAAACGGAACAAAAATAATCCCTAGGATCGGAAGAAAGGGAAGCAATTAAGAAGTTGCAGATGTACGCTAACCACAGCCATTAGTCGCTCCCCTGAAAATTTCGCAATAATTCACTCGAACAAGGACTAAAACAAGATGCGTTTTACTCGAAAAAGAACAACCAAAATAGGACAAGTCTATGCAAATCTAAATTCATTTTAAACTAGATTCAAGGTGACAAAGTAAATCAGCGCTTAGATCTATTCGAATTGAATTTAAAATATGCGAATTCGTAAAGATGCGGTTCCAGGGAGTGTAAAAGAGAAACGGTCTGCCAAAGACCCCAGTCGTTCATCTTAACTTCTATTAAAAAGCACAGTAGCTTCACAAATCCTGAAATTAGGAAATCGAAATTTTAATTATTTACACTTCATGTTTACCGTTCTTCCCAGTGATTGGATGGTCAGTAGTCATTTATACAGTTAGGTGCAAAGATGATATCTCCTTAGATGCCTTTACGAACTAAAATAGAACTTTGTAGATCCTGAAGTGGCCTTCAGCTTGGAATGAGAAACGTCTTTCTCCTGCAATAATACAATTATCTAGGTTTGGGCCTTGATATAACACATTCCTCGTGCATTGACCTTTGAGGCTCATTAAAGTTAAGCGTTTTTAAGAGTTAAAGTAATGCAGCGTTCTTCCTCATCTCGGAGGAGTTCCTTTGAATCAATTTAAACTAGTTAAGGATCTAGGGTTTGATGTGGCATTTTCACCAATTACTTGAAAGGAGGTTCTCAAATTTATAAGCCTCTGTGTTATCAGTCCTAAGGTATTTAAAAGTGCAATCGTGGTAAGTTGACACAATTTCCCCTTTTTAGAATGAAGCAGAGCAGTAAAAACTGGAATCGAAACCATACGTACGATTGAAAGAACGGGAAGATGAAATAAACAAAATAACAGCGCTTGACGGAAGAGATGTCCGGGAATTCCCCTAGATTTTATGCCTCGGTTAAAACCACGATCATGGAGCGATTGTCGGAAACTAATTAAACAATTTATATAGCGCCAATGATGAATCTGACTTTATCGAGGCGTTAACAAATCAAAGACAACTCATTAACACTATGGGAAAATACTGGAAAAAAGAGTCAACCGTTCTGCCACTTGAAGGTAGATTTGAGCAACCAGTAGACTAGAAACATGCAAGAAGTCTGATGCATAGTATTGTCTTCTAAAAGAACAATGAATGAAATTAGACGAATGAGCCCCGTTGACAAATATGTACTACGACAAAAGACCATTACCTGACTGAAGAGTTAAAATAAAAAGAAAAAAAACAATTTAGCTTCTCTGCACGAAAATGATAAGTAGGGATAAAAACGTCTATTTGAGGTTTAGACAGTGTAAATCTGAGACATTATAGTCAACTAACGGTAAATAGGAACACTAAATAGAATGAAAAAGATTCGGACGCACCAGTCTTGCGTGATTCAATGTTCCGAATAGCAGCCTCTAGCCTTTGCACATCCTTTTTTAATCGTCCAATTTGAAATTCGTCTCCTTCCACAATGAGAGGGGATGTCGGCTGTGGTGGTAGGGTTTCCACAACCACTGGAACACCTTCGGAAGCTACAGAGACATTTTCACCCATCTCAGTCACGCTTAGCATATTTTCTGCAGCTCTGGTAGTTTGGGGTGAAACGGCGGGAGAAGCAACGACAGAAGGGTGGGGCGATGGGGAAGACGACTGAGTCGGTGCTTCCGCGGCCAGCTGAACCATGGAAGACCGATATTCACCACAAATGCCAGGATCCACAGTGATTCACGTCATTCGGGTGAGAAGACGAAGTGGAGTGTCAGAGAATGCGAGTACGTCGTTGGGGCGATTATTGTTTTTGGCAATGAAGTCGGCACGATATATTTCGCAATGGGGAGATTAATCGCATAACCGTGGTGGAAATTCGACGAGGTGAGGCAAATGAATATGAGGTTTGCAGCGTTCCAGAGACGATTCCGTAAATCATTAACCACAGCGGGTGCAGAATTGGACAAGCAGGGAAAAAAATAGTGAGGATCATGAGTGAGGGCCTTTACAACTACAGGATCAGCTGGTAATCCGGTGCACAGTATTTGGAAGATGAAGTACTAGCTGATAAAGCTGCTACACCAGGAAATGACAGTTCAGAATTATTACCTGGGCCATTAGGCCCGTCAGCTGAACCATAAAGAACCGCAACATCACCATCATGAAGGAAATAAATCTATTCCAAGGGACTTCACTGGTGCCGAAGCACCATTGAGGTCATGTCTCTTGTTTTACTACCAGTGGTAATACATCTAATACATAGGAAATCCACATGAAGGACGCACAGGAGCTCAAAGTAATCAGGAAGTAGCAGTTCATTGCAATTAATTTTGTTTGGTTTGCTGAATGCGTCGTGTGCAAGATTTTTAATCAAAGTGCGAAGGGTTATAAAATGAATCAAGGCTTTTCGCCTTGGCAATTTTTATTCATTGCTTTAAAAGCGATTTTTATTGCCAATCTTAACCTCACTCTACGCTACGATCTACGCATAACCTGCGATTATCAGTACAACCATTTAGGACAAAAACAAGTCTATTTTGAGTACCGACCTATCGATATAATATTTCTACATCAAAGCTTTGAAGCGCCAACATTGCACTATAATGATCGATATTCTGGATGAATAATACTAAAGCATGAACTCGACACCGTGTTTTTACTCATTCTCATATAAATAAAAAAAACGCAGTAACAGTCAACGAAAAAACACTGAAGAAAAAAACGTTGATTTACCTTGGGCTCAGTAAAAACTAAAAGTATTTGTTATTCCACGCATATCTGATATCCAAATTGGCGTCGGAAAATTTATGGTACTACACATTCCTTGCCTACAAAGGTCATCATATTTTACCTTCTCCAAAAGTTCCACAAATTGTAGGCGAAATGGCCTGCTGAACTCTAAGATTTGAAGCATAAGTCTGAAATTTCAATGCTACTGCTGAAAATTAATTAGAAAATTTTGACATTTATGGGCGGAAGCAAGATCCAGAAAGTTCGAAATTCAATTTTTTATTTGGAATAGATGAGCTAGCTTAATAAAAGTTCAGAAATATTTAAGCACCATATCTTATAAAATAGGGATTGTAAGAAGCATCAAGGTAAAGGCATGTCGTATTTGCTGCCGACAAAAAATGGGCGAAATATAAGTACATATAATCCATACTACTGATAAATTGTAAGTAGACCGCAACGCTAACTCTCGAAATATGTATTTCGACTATACTTATGCAAAGGTGAGCTGCTAATTGTCGCCCTAGTCTGACAACGAGTAAGTTTAATCGCATCAACGTATACATGGGGAGAAATAGAACAACAATAACCACATAGACCAAATCTGAGGCAATAGACTTCTACTCACTAAAGTTCAAATCTCAGTGAAAAATGTCGGGTTAAATGTTAAATATCCTTTCTTCAAAAACGCTATTTGAACTATTTTATCCCTTATGGGACATGCAAACGCGAACCTAGTCACTCTACCCAAAAAATTCACCCAATCTAGCAGCACGTGTGGGCTTCTATAAACGTTACTAAATGACTTGCAGCTACAAAAACAATGGGCTTGTCGACATTTTTTACGGAGTTAAGCTCCGCAAAAAGTACCATCATGATCATTCAGTAGGGAACGGAGCGGCAAAAACAAACTCTGCTAGCTAATCGCAGAGTGATGCATATGGGTGAATTAAGCGCATAGCCGACAAGTTAGCCGAGAAGGTCATACTTCTATAAAGCTTAAATGTAAATTATGCGCCTCCAAGGTAACAAACATTAATTACTAGGCCCAAAAGGCTCTAAAAAATAGGAGAAAGAACCTTGAAGATATTCTTCTGCACATTTCAGGGAGGAGTCAGTTCGGTTATGGATTGATTGATAAAGGGGTCTTGATATGTCTTTAATGTAAGACGGGCAACCGATTATATTCTGGTACGATTAAGCTGCTAATTTCCCAGTAGATAAATCAAGAGTAACTCTAACCCCCAAAAATTAAGTTGGGACGCTCAAGTGGACGATCTGGCTAAAGACTGCCAGTAGCTCTATTTTCAGTTTTCTAGAGTCAGTCAACTCGAAGTATGCAGAACTCAGGAATACGAAGGCTGTTTACTTAACTCGAAATCCACAACTAATACCTTCACTTTGGAGACGGATTCAGGCATACGGTAGCTATGCAGAACCGGTTATCAAATGACTTCTTTGTCCCGGCAAGAGAGTCAATGGGTAAGGGAGCCGAGGAAAAGATAGACAAGATCGGAGATTCGGCTTTTAAAAGAAAGTTCACTATTGATGATGCTTTCTCCATAGAAGGTTTCGGAAAGAGTATATACTTAATGATTAAGTATATTAACTGCCAATCATGAGCCCTGACAAAACGATGCTGTACAATGTCGGATATACCACGAAGATGCTGCCAATTGGACAAAAGCGACAAAACCACTTATATCGATAATAAAAGGCTGCAATCTTGGGACTGTCACCAAATGACTCGAGATATACGAACGACTTAACTTTTTCTCTCCGCACCGACAAGCTTTGCAAATCCGCCCAGAGCCAAGGCAAGATCTCCCATGCTCTTAAAAGGCCCATAACTGAAAGATCACTGGAAATGCGACCGATATGACTGCAAACCACAGCAAACTTGACAAAGCAAGAGAGCGAGTTGAGTGATCCACATCAGTGAAACATTAACTTACCAAATGAATCTAATCAAAGTGGTTGCAGATGACGGAGAAGAAGGTGGAGTTCGGAGATTCCAAAGAGATAATTGTATCAAACTAACTGATACCTTCATTGCTTGCCCTGACCGACTACTCTAACCCAATCACTTAGTCACAATGGAAAAAATAAAAGATGAATTATTAGGTTAACATTGAAGAAAACATAAGCTGGGGGGTGGGGGGGTTAAGGGGATTTTTGGGCGCTTTCGTCTGAATACGAGCTCTAATTAACTAAGCGAAGATGCGACCCTTCATCAAGAGGAGTGAGCCCCGAAAGCTAAAACGCTGGCTCTGAAGGTATCAGACATTGAAACCTATAATAAGGCGAAAAAATATGCGGGTAACTTCCTGCAGCAAGGTACCAACTTAAAAGGGAAACTGAACTGGCTACACTGCTTGAGTTTACTTTCAGTTTAGGTGAAGAATGGGTGCGGTTCACATTATCAGAAGGATAAATAACAACCTTTTTCAGTTTCTAAAGCCACTTACAAAGATGAACTGTAAACACGTACGCAAAAAGATAAAAAAACGTGCTATTTCTGACCACGTCTAAAAACTACTATTCGATGACTTGAGTGAGAAAGCAGGAGTTGACCGCTTTGGGGTTTTGGGAATAAAGTAGCTTCGCAGGCATCTCGACTTCTACAATCGGGACACAATCCGAAATGAAAAGCTTAATCCTCCATGACTGAAGATGTTGGTCAATCTTACTGCCGTGGTGACCGCCGGTAACCTCAGGGACAACTCTGGGAGCTAATGAGAGGAGAGGCCGGATAAGACTAATCACCCACCAACGTAAATAAGAAAATGATTAGATTATGTCAGCAGAAGTACAGCCTCGTATAGTCTGGTAAACAAAGTACGACGTAAATACCTGGATTCATGGCCTCAAACTAGACTGTGGAAAGTGCGTGCATATAACAATGAAAGTTGAAAAGACTTCTGGAAGAGGTATGAAGATTGTCTGCCCTTAACAGCGTTGAGGATGGATGAGGTGCCGCTACGAAGTAGAATTGCTACCTATACGATGAAACCATGACAAACAAGCGACCAGAGAACCGAAGACGTCGATAAACGCTTTTACTGTTTTCTGTGTTGACTGTAACAGCTATTTTTATTTCTACTGTACCTTTCAATGAGTCTTTAAGACTTGCCCAAATTGGTGGGGAGTAAAATAAAAAAAATTTCTGAAGATATTCTTAGAAATGGATGGATAATAACATGGGCAGGGGGGCGCGTAGACAAATTGGAGCTTTTCAATCGACTCAGAATAATCTTTCCCGACCAGTTATCCTTTCTAAGCTTAAACGCTATCCACTTACTTCTATACTTTTCATCCTGCTATTCGAAGGTTAGAAGCGGTAAAATAATTGTTTACCAACAGCAGAAGTAGGTCATATTAGTGTTATATAAAGCAATTAATAAAAAAATCATACCAAATTAAACTAACAGAAAATAACAAGTAAATACGAAACGCTAGGTGATTAGACACGATAGTAGAGCACTAGAAAGAGAACGCCGATCGGAGAATCCTTCTTGATTACCTTGACAACTTTCACACAAAACGCGAGTGCCGCCTGATAAACACAAGCGTCACTCATGTTGCTTATCGAAGATTACGGGCTTCAAAGCGCTCTTTTTCCCCGAATAAAGGCATGGGAAAAAAATTTTAAACTTTAAACAGGGACTCACCGTTAAATCGCCATCTCTTGAAGCTGTCTTATTTGGATAAGCCGAGGCAGCATCATTCCTAAGAGAAGTAGAAAGGACAGTAAAGGTTGCTAAAAAATTACGTGTAAGTCACTTTAATCAAGGTAATGAACAAATGTGTACCTAACAATGTGGTAATATTACTAACAGAATGGGCTTGGTGACTACGTAGCTCTCGTTAATAGCTATTTCAATCTGGTCTGAAGAATCACGATAGTGCCCACTTGCCACTTAGATTAAAAACTTTTTTTATTGTTAAAAAATAGGTTTGCCAATTCATCCAGCTTGAAAATTCGCACAGACCATGTGAACAGGAATTTTTCGAAAGATAGGTAGAATCTATAGAATTTCAAGCCAGAAACATTTTTTAGTTATGCCTCGTTCAGCATGCGGTACGAGCATAACTACATAATAAATATTTAAAATTCAGGTTATTTCTTGCAGCTTATCTTGCAGGAGAGTTCTACAAATTATAGAGAAACGTCACAGATAAAGTGTACCACAATAAACAAATGGGATCGCCACAACAAACACAGATTTGGAGTTCTCGTAGGCTTCACAAGTCCAGGATCATTCTTCTGGTAATAAGACAGTTTAAGACCATGAGGTGCAGCACTGTGAATAAGAAAGGACAAATTAGCACATATTTAAGCATGATTTTAGAATTTCGACATTGATTATGAAAGAGTAACCGTTTGAAAAGGCATACTTTCCACCTTGCCTTAGTTTTTCAGTGGCGCTCTTCCCATTTAGGGTTATTCCCCATTACTTCAAAGGAGGAACCTTTATGACTATTGCCTTAACAACGATCAAACCTTCCTCTCTACTACCTTTAACATATTTTCGCAATCTTTGCATTTTCGACAACAACCGCCCACAAGACGGCTGTTAAATAATAACAGATAGTTGCTGTTAGGTTTCAAACCTGAATTCTTTTGCCAACTGAGAGAAGGTCAGCTTTACGGAGCCCCGTACACCCAATGAGCCAGAATTTAACACCCCATCCACTTGTGAATCGGTAACCGAGGGCTTTGACTATGCAGATGTGCATAAACTTCTCAGGCTTGACAACGAACTGTAAACACTCAGGCAGCCGATTGAGGACGGAATTTCGAGATGATTTCCCACCCGACCGGCTAAAAGGAAACTTCTCGTCTGGTGATTGATACTCTCAACGAGCCCAGATTTCTTTACGCATTATTTAAACTTTTTAGATTTTCTCAGATCATAATCAATAACGGGGAGCCAAATAATCAAAAATATGATCCGGTTTAAGAAAAATTTTTCTAGCAATGAACCGGATTCCGAGTGTAATAACTAGTAAGGCAGATGACAAAGCCCTTAAAAAAAACTTAAGCGCCTTATCGCTATATACCAAGCGATGTCAAGGCGTTCGGAGTGCATAATGATAATCAACCACAAGATTGGCGAATGCTAACCAATCAGATTGGAGTGATCTAAAGCCCTCGCTCACGAATCGAAATGGAACTCAATGAGGAGCATGATTGCCAAACACACCACTCAACAACTCAAATAGTGGATTATTCAGTATTCATTACTGATTTACTTAAGTGCCCAGGTTCCAACTGTTAACCAAGTTAGGAACTGTGATGAGAGGGCAAAAGGTGAAAGAGCAAAAATAGCCTGCAATAGCAGCTAACTCAGCCGCATAGCATTTTCAAACACCCACCTACTGAGAGCGACTCGAGCATTTATTCGAGAGAACTTGAGTATACTCAAGATAAATAGCAACTGCGGGAAGATATCGATCTAGGTAGATAGAAGAGGGTCATAAAAGTTGTCACCATTCTCAATCGAGAGAAAATCTAGCGAGACGCCTATTCCCTTCCTTGATGGCGCAGATAAAAATTCACAAAACGCCTTCCTTTTGAACTGCTCACATCAGTTCTAAATGAAAAAGGTACAAGTAACGGGGCCATCAAACTGAAGGTGTTGAAGACAAGAACGAGGTTGTCATTCTAGGACCAATTCTTAACCATTTGGCATGCACCAGATCCCCAATAAAAACCTCGAAACAAAGTGAAGTGTGAAGGCGATAAAAAGTGCCTTAAAAAACCGGTGATAATAAACAGCAGGCGATGGACTAAAAAACTTAAACACACATGAGGCCTTACCGTAACGCGACACGCATGCATGCGTGACAGGTGACCCGGTAGAAATAAATAACTTCGCTAACAGTATGAGCAAATAACCAGTCGCCTTGATGTCGTTCAAACGCTATACAAAGCCAGGATAGTGGGATTCTTACCGGCGCCCTTCAAAGATTTTGATTTATCCCCGAACAAACTTCAGTATGTTGGAAATTTTGGTTAGTACTGATGGACCGTTACAGTCAACAGTCAGTTAGTGACAAAGGACGGAATTAGTCGACCTTATCGATGTATAACTTGATCTACTAAAATCAAGCCAGATGAAGAGATCTCCAAGCCAATGAGGGTACTATTTTCAAAAAAGAGAACGAGACTACAGTTCATGCCTTTATGTCTAAAATGACACCCTGAATTTCTCTGCACGGACAATTTATTCTTTTTAAAAGAAAAATAAAATAAACTGGTCTGCTATCTAAATGCATTAAGCTATCCAGCAATATTTTCTCGTCCCAGGGTACTAGGAAGCGGAAGAGTTCTTCAACTCAACATTTGCTGCCGAACTAAAAAGGTGGAAATTAGGGCATGAAGGCGGAGAATTTGGAAACTGAGAAGAGGAAGAGAAATGAGGGGAGGGAGGGGGTGGAAATACGTAGTGCGTTGGGGTACCACTGCATGAAGAAATAAAGAAGGCCTCAAAAGAGTGAAAGTCACACCTGCCGAACAGTTATTTTGCCATCTGCCCTTATTTCTAAGTTTTTTTTATAGACTGCTGATGGTGGCCAATCCTACTCTCAACCTCCTGGTGGTGACCACCGGTAACCTCAGGGACAACTCTGGGAGCTACTGAGAGGGCAGGCCGGATAGGACTAATCATCCACGTAAATAAGAAAATAATTAGATTATGCCAGCAGAAGTACAGCTTCGTACACCCTGGCTGTGTGAAGTGCGTGCATGTAGCAATCAATGGAATCTCCGCCAGGAAGTTGAAAAAACTTCTGGAAGAGGTATCAAGATTGTCTGACCTTAACAGTGTCGAGGACGGACGAGGTGCCACTACGAAGTAAAACTGTTACCTGTACAAAATAATGCCAGAGAAGCCACCAGAGAACCGAGGGCGTCGATAAACACGTTTGCTGTTTTCTGCGTTAACTGTTGTGTGCTATCTGTTGTAAAAGCTATCCGTACCTCTGTTGTATGCCCCATAAGTCTTCGAGGTTTGTCCAAATAAATTGGGAGTAAACAAATAATCAACTAAGCTATTACTCATTCTGGGACGTTAATGAACTGTTCAGGTTCAAATAGAGGCGATCGTTTCCATTAAGTTGTGAATATGGAATTCACAAGTATCCCAGCAAATTAATGGAGAAGAAAGTAAACTACTTTAGATGCACTCGCAAGCCCTCCATTAGACTTACAATGAACATTAAGTATTTTTTATGCAATGACTATTATCCGGTGATTTGGCGAAAAAAAAGGACCAATAAACCCTTTCCTGATCGCAAGATAGATCTAAGAAAGTAAGTGAGTCTGATGGGGAAGCAAAAAATTGAGTTTATTGTAGGTATGATTTACAAAAGAAACGAGCTCAAAACCCACCGGACATCAAGCGATCAATAAAACTGCTAACGCTGGCTAATTGTGAGCCCTCAGTCTGAGGAACTCCAAGGAACATGAACTGCGTCGAAGCGATCGTCTAGAAAGACGTCGAAGATGATTTTTAGATAGTAATTGTCACTCTATGAAGACGCTTGATGGCATCGTCAACACAGGAGAGCCTGGTGAAAAATGAGTTGCATAAGGCGTGAATGTAAACAAACTCGCAGCAATAGCAAGAAATGTTCACTTAGGGACTAATGAAAGACTTAGCTACCTTCAGTTAGTGATGACTTGATGAACCCGCCTGTATTCCTCCTAAGTCCATTGATTGCAAGTGTATGTCATCGAAAAAAGCAAAATATTCTGCAACTGAACGATTTCAGCCGTTCGACTAAAGCATTCAATTTCAGCACGTAGAGCAATCTTACGCTTAGGAAACATAAGAAATGAAAACAGACCGAAGACACAGCAGTACAGAAGGATTACTTTTAACAGCCATGCTATTAAACTTCGTGATATTTGCTTGCATAGTTGAACGGATCCCTAATGGGAAGTGCTAAGAAAGATAAGCAGAAATTATCAGTACTACTTGTTCGAATCGGCGTCGCTTTGGCAACATCGGCCATTTGAGCAATACATGCTTGATTCTTAAAGGTAGTTGCATGGATGGCACTCTACGATATAGGAGACTAAGTAGAGGCGGCTGCCCAGTCATATTTGCAAATGAATAAACTAACGCATCTAGAAATGGGCGAATTTGCCTGTCCGTGTTGAAAAAATTGGCGCAAGGCCAAAATTTGGCAGACGGACCGAAATTAATGCAACCACGCTATCATTATCAAATCGAAGCAATATTTTAACACTTGTCGAGAAGACTTAAAGGTGATTAAATTGGGAGAGAGAGAGAGCTAGGGAATCCATTAAGGCCTGCCAATAAGATAACCATATAAAAGTGGGGTAAAGCGGAGATGAATAATAAGCTGATGCACCTGAATGTTTTTACTTGCGATACTACCCATTTCGGTTACGTCAGGGTGTGGAAGGCGATTAAACATAATACTCTAAAGTACTGTCATGTATTGAAAACGGCACCAGTAGTAAAGAGACAGAAGTAAATGAGTGGAACGTACGTAGAAGGCAACGGACGAATCAACAGAGGCACTAGCCACAGCACCAACCTATGTATGCGCGTAAGGGGTTGCAGTCGGATTCATGGGGAAGAAACAGACGGCCAAACATTTCGGATGCATCACTTGGCCAGGTGGGTTATTTAACTTTTTATCGGGTATCTGGATGGAGGCTCGAAACGACGCCTTCAAAAAAGAAGCGTATTTGCAAAGGATCAATAAGAGTGAAGAAATATTAGCAATTCAAAGTAGCTTTATAACTGTCTGCAGTTTCCACTTCTAGTTTTTTAAGCGCGACCGAATTATACGGAAACGCCCTGGTAGGGACTGATGATCTCCAGGTTCGAGATATCGACACAGATTGATGAAATGAGAGCTAGTGAAAGGCAATATAAATTCATTTTATAATACCGAATGTCTGAATTCACATAGTCCTATTCTAGGCTAAACACGGATTAGCCAGTAAGGTGGCACAAATCTAGGCCCTGTGCAGAGAAGTGAGGAAGAAGTAGTTGGGATCAGCCCAAACACACAAACACTCCATAAGATTTAGGTGAGATGAAGTAGACGAACCAGTGGATGACCTCAATTTGGACAGTAAAATGTGTACGTGGTTTATAGACGCCTTGGTCAGCACATATGTGCAAAAGCTGACATAAGATAGTAACACATTGATAAACCGAGGCGGGCCGTGAAGGATTTTACATTGATATTGATGAGAATACGCCGCCAAATAAGAGTGCTGCCCGGTTTTGGCAATACATGATGACTAATCCACTCGCAAAAATCGAACTGTATTTGATTTTGAAAGTTCATATCAACAGAAGCGGTCTATAGATAACTAAACTACACAAGGCTTCTTGTTAAGGAAACGAATACAAAGTAGAGTGGCGATCGTTTATCGAGTCGAAGATAGCTATAAGAATGTCATCCATTCCTTCAAACAGAAGAGCGCAGGTTCATGGCTGTTAGAAAGTGTCTGATAAGAGCGCCGCTTCAAAGAAGAGAATTTTATTTAGATAGCTTTATTCTCCTGACATGACTGAAACCAACAGATAGATTACCAGTAAATGGTAGGGCAATAGAGTTGAACAGGCATAATAAGCTAAGTAAAGAGTGGATATGGTGAATGCTTGAATGAAAAAAAAATGAATAAGAGAATGCGAAACATTTAAATTGATCAGAAGTGGAGCCTTCAGAAAAAGTAACGCAACTGATACGTAATGATAGATTTTATCCGCATTTCTGAAGAGCGCGTAATCTCCATTTTAGTCTCGAATTCCGAACTTCGAAACCTTCTTAAAGCATGTATAAGGCATCAGTTATACCGGTATCTTTACCCAAAAGGAGGCTATACATCAAAGGACGTGTGGGAATGCGAAACAAGGATTAACTGAAGCGACTCCTTTTCTTTATACCACAACTGAAGAGCATCAAAGCATTCTTCCCCTTTAGTGAATAGAAATACGAGTTAAGTTGAAACCACGTGATTAAGAATAGCTTGCCGCATTGTTATAGAGTTCCTGTAGGAAGGAAAACAACGAAACCAAATCTATGTTGTGGGAGCATGCCCTCAAACTCCTACCTTCGTGAACCACCGATTAAAAAATGTGACGACCATTACCATCATTGCGAATGATTATAATGTAAATGAAACTTTCATTAACACAAATGACCAGTCAATCACACCAGAAGTACCAGAGAAAGTAGTCCGAGCTAGAATACTCGGCCACCACATTGAGTTTATTGCTACCAAAAGAGAAAAGTCAAATTCCTGATTACTACCGACGGATTCCCCTTTTTACTGTGAGCCAGGAAAAATCTAAAAATCTGGGAACGAGGGCTTGGGAGACCGATAAAGAACCCGCTACACAGTAATTGATAAAATCAAAACTAATCAAAGCTCCAACAAACAAAAAAGTCATCTATAAAAAGGCATTCGGCCTAATTAAGAGAGTACTTTCAATCAAGTGCAGACAATCAATATAATTATGTTAAAAGGGAGGCATGAACATTCGTATCAGGATATTCGAACTTTATAATCGAAATTAGTCAGTCAAGTTAGACTCCATGAAAATGCAAAGTGTGCACATTACATCACAGCCAATTCAAAGCAAAACGCATTAGAAAGAACAAACATCAACCAGGAGTAAGAGACAATCTAAAAGGTTTATGGACTGAGGCGAAACGGTGCTTTGCCTTCAATCACGAATCCCTCGAAAACACAATGTTTTGTTTAAACTTTGGAGATGTAGCGCGGGTATTAAATTAAAAGTATAGAGCGCTTCTGTCGGGGTAAATCGTAATGTAAAAGTGCTTGATCGGAGGCTTGTGCATAAATAATTTATTGCTTTGAAAATAATATGAGACCGTTTTTTTTCCGGATCTAATCCGCTTCACATCGGCGGTATATCACAATGCCTAGAAGAAAACTTCTGAAAATTTAATCGAATACCAACAGAAAAGAATCGTAATAGCCAATTTGTACTAGAGGTTCAAGACCGAAATAAAATCAAATATTAATCAAAATTTATTTATAATATCATGAAGGGCAAGGTTTCGAACCCACGCAAATACGACAAGGGACAAATAAATTGGTATTTACCACATTTGGAAACAAAATAAACTAATATTCCGAACAAATGAAAAACACGATCAGTGGAACACTAAATTTTCACTACATGGCACTGAGAATGCATAGATAATTCAAGCTAAATGTTTACAGGCGATTTAAGATGTCGGTCCTTTTTCAATATTTATAGCGGCAGCGGTGTAAAATCCAACAAGTTTACAGGAATTTAATTTTAGAAATTAAATTGAAGCTGGTAAAAACCTTTTCTCCATTAAAGGTCGGAGGAAGACTTTGATAACTGCCATTTCACCACCTAAGTCAAACTTTTGCAGACAGGTTGATTATGACAAATATTTTCAGTGACGAACTGACTTAATGAATCAGAGCTGAAAACAGAACCGGCGATTACAAGACAGTACTTTTGAATTTGAGATCCTCTCGTTGAGTATGTTCAAACGCAACGCTTACAAAAACATGCGATGCAGAAACAAACTTAGAAGAAGACCCAGAAAAGGAGATAACAGTTGCAAAACGTCGGTAGATTTTTGGTCGATCAATGAGACTCTCAATGCATCATTAACTCTGAATTCTATTCCTGTCAGGAGGCCAGAAGGCACTGATAAGCGGTCTAAACTACGCTCACTGTTGTAACGCCAACAATACAGCTATGCACCTCATAATATGGTAGCCTTATCCACTACACGTGATTCTGATCACGGCGACTAAGCACGAAGAACCGAAGCCGGAACTAATCGCTAGGCCACTGCATTTCGGTTGTTGGTGCAGTCTAATCAATCTTCTTTCAAAGAATTCTGCAGGAGTGAAATTTGTTTTATTCAAAAATACTAGGCTATCTACGAGCTGAATTTTCATGTCTTTTATTTTCGCGGGGGTTTGGTTTTTTGAACTGCTACAGTTCCCTTGAAACCCCCTTTCTGTGCTCCCAATAACTCTCCAAGCTTTGGGATATATAAAGCTTTCGTTGAACATGAACTAAAAAACCGACAGAAACCAATGAACAAACAAAGTGCACTATCTCAGGTAGTTTATTTCTCACAAAATGACCAACAAAATAGATGCAGATACTCTAAATAGGGATTGCACTCTATCAGAAATAAAAACCTGTTTGATGGTGAATTCCTACCCAAATGAAGTGGCAAGTATCAACATGAATTCCTGTTTTTGTAAACCCAATTATAGTAAATAAAACGATGTCTGTAAGAGATTAAGATTACTCACCCATGATAATCATGACATCTGGAGGCAGGAGCGATGTTATCGGCAGATACAGGCCGGTGACGACGTTGAGGAGTAGTAGATGAGGATGAAAGGTGAGGGCGCATCACGCTGGAATCATCGTCCAAAGAGTGGCGGTGGTAGCTGTGGTATGGAGTGAAGGCTTTCGCCCGTCGGGGAAGCAGTTTGGTTTCTTTTTGGTGTTGCTTCAAATACCCTTTTCGTTTCCGGGACTCAACTGAGCTCTTTCTGCTGCTGGGACTGTAGCCCGTGGTTCCAATGATTGATGGGTGCTTCAAGAGGTCTACAAGAACTAGAGCGAAAAGAGAAGAGGGATAAACAATGAAACGTGTAGTTTATGAGCCTGAAGATGCACTGAATGACAGTGATACTTCTATGGTTCAACTTGGAACGCATTACGCCTCCAACATAAGCAACAATTTATGTACAAAGCGCATATGTGGGATACAAGTCGAATTTAGGGATAGTGTCTTCCGATTTCTGTCTTGTTGAGAAAATAAATGCACCTTGGTGCTCCTCTGACTAGGAACCTTCCCTGTTTGGCCCCCCTTCCAAAGACCAAAAATTAATCATTGTGGCTGGGCATTCCAATTACTGTATTTGTGCTAATAGATTTCTAAACAATGTTAACTGTCGAGCCTGCCATAAACGAAAGAGGTCGCACCTTGACGACATGGGCCAGTAAACTAATAAAAATCAATTGGCTAATGGAAATGAAATTCAATATAATTAAGACAAATCATGTTTTTCGATCCTAAATAACACATTTTCCTCCTCGGTCTTCACTTAAATAAGTTCGTAGTATTGAAAAGTCATTAAGTTGGGCTCAGGTTTGAAAGCCGCCGGTGTCTACAGTGAATAATTTCTGATGTTTTATGTTGAGAACTCACAAACTATTTAGAAGAAATGAAATGGAAAACAGCGTGAATTCTGGGAGTCCAAACGCTCACAACATGTCTTAAGTCAAGCAGGTGTGAGACTATGTGAAAGATATGAGTAAATGAAAGTTTCTACCAATACCCCAGAAGTGATAGATGAATGATCATCGAACCGCGTTCCGAGTTTCTCAAGAGGCCCCAAGCTAAACACCAATTCACCCTCAGTATCGGCGAATCTCGCATTTCAGAAAGATACTGCGGTCAAGGAGAAGCAGTATCAAACACCTCTACAAAAAGTATGACCGGCATTTCTTGATCAGCACGTTCAAAATGGTAAGAGAAAGGAGCAACATGCTGCTAAACATGAAATGAAGAAAGTTAGGGAGCAATCATGAGTATTTAGAACCGGAATCCCCTACCCGAAATATACAGCACTGAATTAATATTTTTGTAAAACGGTGGCGATTTATTAAAGGGATTTAGTGGATGGGAAACCATTTCTATCAGAAAAATGATTGTTCGATATCTGAAAGATCCAAATCCACCATTTCTCCGATGAAAATTGACTGCGGTTTTAATGATTTGGCAAGATTAAGCCGGGAAGATCGAAATAAGATATATTTGAAAGGGATAGATTTATTTAAAAAATCCTATAAATCCCCGTTGGAGCTTTTTAGATTGTGAAAAAAACAAACAAGAAATAACAGCGGATGGATCGAACGTTCCTTTAAAAGTACTGACAGTGCACAAATAGCGGATGATCTGATTTTAGCTGGTTAGTTTGAGCATAATAGCGTCTGAGCGTGACTTAAGCACGGGAAGGCCGGACTGCAGAAAACAGAAAGGGAAGGTTTCGAGTGCTCAAGGATTAGCTGAAAAGCAGAAAAGAAAAGCGTACAATGAAGCCGGTGAACTTCTTCGTGTATCATGGGACTGTGCAAGAGGTAAGTGACCCACGCATACGGCGTTAATATTTTGGATCAATGCTTATTGCTTGAATGAGTATCGGAAGTAGACTAAATGGAAAAACTAAATAAGTAAAGACGAATAACAAGAACTCTTCAACTTCTGTACAGTTTTAAAACCAATAAGACTCAAGTCCGTGCCTTCAGGGAGACACCAAACTTCAAGTATACCTATCGAATCGAACAAATGACTGCACTGTCATACTTTCAACACAGATCGTCAAATAAGCCAGTGCCAATTAGACCGAAATTGTTCGGTCTTTTTTAGGCTTTAACCAAAGCTACAAATGCCCAGTCAACGTGGGCGATATCCTCTCAATCCGTTTGACTTGTTTAAGAAACCTGAACGCACTTATCCTACTGTGAGTGTTCTGGTGACACGAAAATCGAAAAATCTTTGCAGTAGGAGTTCGTCTACCTTTACGAAAATTTCGACTCTTGAAAGTGACGCGAGATAGCTTACTGCTTACTGCAGATTAACTAATTTAGGCACTACAAAATAGAAGTGCCGAATCACAAAAGAGGCTGAAAGTTTGGCGCAGCCTCTATACCTCCTTTCACCTCTTCATTCATTTGCTGTTAAAAGATTGGTGGAGGGAAATTAGGAAATCGAGGTGGCAAAAAAAGCTAGAATGCGATTTGCAAGCGGAGGCCATTCGACAGAAAAAGGATAACATCAAGGAGTAATATTTAAAAATATGAACTTCGTGAATATAAGGACTGAGTTAAAACAGAGCATTAATGGGCATCGATCCGCGTCTCAGTCCAATGGAGTGTTAAATGCTCTACCAGCACCTAGTACACGTACCAAGGAAAAATAAGGTGACGTCCTCAGTTAAAATGATATGGGGATTTCGAACTTGCTGGCAATCTGCGAGCCGGCAGGAGCCGAGGATGCGGGACGGTGGCAAGATGCCCATCTAAGTGGTCACTCAAAGAAACTGTAGCATAATCTCTAGTAAGCCATATATTATGGGAGAAACATTGGCCGGGTGAATCGAGGAAGAAGTTCCCTGAAAGAGTCTATGTTCAAATGACTGATCGCTTATCTGAGACATTTCCTCTTTCCAATCCGCTATATAATTATTTACATGTACTAAAATCATATTGCCGATAAAGACGGACTAGTTCGAAGGATGTCAGAGCTTCACGAGCTGAAGTTCTCGGAGCGAACACAACAATGAAAAAGTTATGCGGCAATTACACGCGCAGTAAAGTCATTGAAAAATCAACTATGCAGAGAGGAATCCGGAAGTTTATACAAGAGTGTCTCTCTTCACAGAATAAGAAAGGATGTGCATGTTTGACGAATGCGTAAACCCCGATGACAGAAAGGTAGCGAAGTACTTCGCGTAAAGTGGAGGAGGTTGAAAATTCGTTTTGATGTAAAAAAATTCACTATGCAAAAGGGGAAGGCAGAAATATTTTTTTAAACTAGGCTCAGTTATAAACGCACTTAGAACGTTTTAGGCAAATCCCAAACGCAGTTCAAAAAATAGGATTTGGAAGAGATATCCAAGGCTGTTAAGCATTTAGATCCCCGTAAGACTCGAACTAATATAGTTCGGTGCAGCCAACAATTGTTGATGATACTTACGATGAAAGTCCTCTCGTGTAATAAGCAGTGGTATAGATAGAGAAAAAGAACAGAACAGGTGCTGAGCAGTCAACTGGAAGGTATGATAAAGAGCAATCGATCAAAAAATGATCAGAATGAAGGGAGGAGCCGAAAATAAATCGTATTCTCCCGCAAACCTGTCTTTATGATTTACCAACCTCGAAACTGATGCATTGAAAAAAGATTGTCCTGCCTCATTCAGAAGCAAGGCATCACAGTCTAAACCAATCCTCCAGCTCATTCCTTTACTATGGGGTAAAAGGCGGGGTTCGCTGATAGGAGCTAAAAATAAATCGTCTAGGAAAAGATTTGCCCTACTCAGTGTGTTTGAAAATTTGGATCCATAGTTTTTAAGTGATGGAAAGTCTGGAAAGAACATTCATCCAGAAGATTGTAAAGGTCTAGAAAAATTGGGTCGACTAAAGAACTGCAGATACAGTAATTAGAAGGATAAGAAGCGCAAAGGCAAGAACGACATTACCGGCGTTACAACTACTACCTCCCAATTACCCTCAAAGATGAAGATTCTAGAAAACAATTTTATCGATAAGAACATGTGGATCACATATGAAGACACCAATAGCTCCAGAATATGGAAATGCTGCATGAGTAAAATAGGTGAAAACACATAAGAAGTTTAGGAAATCAACTTTGGGAAGAAAGTTCAAATGGCACTAAAAGTAGAGTAACGTCTACAGACTTGTGAAAATTTAGCAGAAACTACAGCCGCAAGGTTAGCTAGAAGCTACTTTTAGCAGCTAATCTTTTGATCCGTATTCAACAGCAACATCTGGGTAAAGATCGGACTATTAGTCGATTTGAAGCTGTTTGTTTTTAAATGACAATGCATTGATTTGCGACAAACCCAGCCTTTACCTCTAGATGGTGCTGTAGGATGATAGCTTTGGTAGCCTACAGGTGTGCCATGATGTAGCACTTGCGTAGGCAATTAATTCAACGGATATCACTACTTCGAAACCTGTTGGCTCGCTTCCGTGGACTGAAATTAATACAATCACCGTTTAACTGTTAGTTTATAAAAGGTTGGCCAAATGGGAGGTTTCCAGCCAGATGCGCTGGGGCAATTTGCATTCCCCAATATAAGAGGCGGAAAACGTTTCTTCTATAAAGGACTGCTTTTAAAGTCCGACTTCGAGTCTACCAACTATGAACAGTAGAAAAGTTCAGCGAAGGCGCGAAACAACCGAATAAATCATCGGAATGAACAGACAGTCCAGCAAGGAGTGATTCATTAAAAGTTACTTCGGTGGACCGTTAATGCTTAGTCTGGAATGCAATCAGAAGAACAGCGTTATAACGTTGAAAATCCGGAACTTTAACCTTCACAAATCAAAAATATTACTCTAGCAGTTAAAACTAATTTAACCGCACCCAAACTTGAGATAAAGAGGAGATGGCAATTGATTCGATTTCTAAATTGAATTGCTTAGACACCGAATTTAATCGAACCAATATATTTCACAGAAGTACACACTAAATGGATAATAATCTCTTTGGCTGCTTGGCATTAAGAATGACTTTTCTAAGTGGGTCCTCTAACAGGAAGCCTACGTACGAATCACAAATTTTCCGAAAACGGGAGCAATAGACTCAGCTAGAATGAGTCACAAGAGCCGACCAACTTCGGCGACGACAAAAATATACAACCGCAGTCATTTTTTAGAAGAAAGAAATCAAGAAATGGACACCGCCGACTGAACAGGGGTGATGATGCTTGGTTAAAGGCTTGCGTATAAAAATATCATTTTTATAGAAAAGCAGGGTAGTCTTAGGACCGCCTTCGAACCGTATAACCATCCAAGAAATGATTTGTGTTGGCCACGTTTAAAACATCAAAACGAGAGGGGCGTAAGAGGATGAGGTGAAAATTATACAATACTCTCTGATATGACAAAGAGAAAGAGGTAGACACTGGAGAAATGATAGCCAGAGAAATCAACCATGAAAAGCTAGGTCGCTTGACAAAAAACTTTTAGGATGGTAAAAAGTACCTGTGAATGTGACCCAAACCCTCAGTAAGATAAACCACAATTTCATGAAGATTTCCTGTCTTTTTTGGAACCAAATGAATGAACGAATATAGAGCGGTTCGGATCAACGATCATGAGCATTATCGGAGAAGCACCAACAAGACCATTTGAGCATTTCGGCGAATCGGAATGGAGCTTTGCGACAGCAAAAGCAAATAACCATAATACGATGCGCAACATAATGAGAGATAAGAGTCTAAAAAACCAGTAACGTACGAGACGGCTTTGATCAAAATTTCAAATTTTATGCGTAAAGAAATTCTCCTGACTGTCAGAGATAAAAAAAAAAACGCTTTCAAGAACTTGCGTTAATTCTTTACCTCTTATAAAATTTGCATGTCCATAAACATCTTAGAATTAATGGAACAGAGAACAGGAATTGGGAATAGAACGATATAATAGACAAACACTTCATATAAAATAGTGGAAACTTGGCATACCAAAAGAATATCACTTTTTCTTAGATAAACAACTGGGATAACAGCCTTATATGCTTGGTCTCATATTTAGTAAATGCAATGGAAAACACCGAGATGATGTCAAAAGTGAAAGGAGGGAGGGGCCATTAAGCGGTCATGTAAGGATTCTCCAGGCGGTCACAGAGAAAAGAGAGCTGGACGTAGGGAGGCATATGGCAAAACGAACAGGATCGTTCTGATTTGTGTATCCAACCCCAAAACACTTCCTCATATAATGCAGAATGTAGTGTTGAATACCAAACATCATTAAACTGGTTCGTTGCTTCGATAACTATTGCCAATGACTAAGTCTATATTTTCAAGAAAGTTGAGGCATACTATGAACCTCAAATAAGAAAAGTGGACGCGTAAAATCAGCAGAAGAGAATATGAGAATACTATTAGAATAGAATTGCCTAGTGGTGTGATGAATTCTGGTTCGCACTTGGAAGACGAGTAAGCTATAACTTAAGCTAGCACAAAATCCATCGAGAAATCATGAGAATGGCAACGGAAACTTGCAGAAATGCATATAAAAAGTAATTTTACGTAAAATCAGAAAAATCTTCTAAGGCAGCTTGTTTAATGCATAAAACGGGGTCAGAGAACAAAGTACAAATCGCTTCTAGCTAACAAACGCCACGACATAAAAACCACAAATACAATACAAGGGAAGTACCTTACAGTATTACTTCATGTCCCATTGTACAATCAGGATATCAGTCATGAAAAGCATTAGGTTCTAGTAATCATGGTAAACAGTAGTCTTTAGTCGGCTTCCAGACCAGTATTTCCAGTTAATTTACCTAGGTAAAGATCAGAGAACGCGGTTTCATTAGCTCAAACACTTTGCATAGAACTCCGATTTCCTAAGTTGATAACACACTAGGAAACATCCAGTGATTGAAATAGCCACTCACATTAGTTGAATACTGGTTGGCCAAAAGAGAATTCTTCCACCAGAAATAGTAATAATTGGATGACACTTTATCCAAAATAGGCTCTAGTTTTTTTCATATTGATTAAATGAAGAGCAGACCCGCAAATGACAATTAATTGAAAAAAACAGTTAGGCAGTTGTTAAATTCCTCATGAGTTTATCAAAGACCAAGGTAACAGTTTATCCTTTGAAGTCAACCGTGGGAGGGGGGGAGATGGAGAGGAGGAAGGGGGCTGAATTTAACCATCTATGAACCTGCCCAAACTAGCGCATTGGCACCGACAAAACTGATATTTGCATGTTGATGAGATTCAGGTACAGCTAACATAACGCCAGCTCCGTTTAGCATCAACCATGCAATGGAAAAATGGTCACCTGAGAAGTCATATGAAACGATGGAGGTAAAAGTGGTAATTGACACCTGTCAAGGTTTCTACATCAGCTGATATTTTTGTTTTATTCTGCAATTATACCGATCCCAAGGGTCAGATGAAACGAAGTCCTAAAATAAAAGTAGAGTGTTAGATTAAGTATCTCAAATTTGAAGTGTCAACATTATTTGTGAAGCTCGGGGAAGCTTTAGCGAACTTTGAAAAAATAGACACGGTTGACTCGAAGAAACTTTAACATGTGCAGTAAAAATACCAAACGAGATAATTTTTGTCAAGATTAAGAAATGGATTGATCCCTGTAGGGCATTCAGATCACCAAGATTTACCCAACTAAAAGAGATTTACAGATGTCTAGTGATGATTGAATCATAAACTAAGTTAAATGTAAAGTAGAGTGCAGATACTCATGGGCGCAATCATACTCGAAAAAAATTAATATGCCATTAATGAAAACAGAGCCTATCAACTATTGATAAAGAGACCATAAATTTGAAGAGGAAAATCGAACAAAGACGAAACCAGAATCAAACATAATTGGTGCTCAGTTGATTATTATATTTCCGCTAGCTAAACATCTAAAAAAATTAATAGGAATTAGGTTGAGATTGGTGCTCAAAAATCAGAACGCTTTGAATGCAATTTGTACAATCTACACCACCCTGAATACTAAGGAGATTCTATTGCGCTCTAGCACATGCTACAATGATGGAAGTATAGTTTTTGGTTCTGGAAATAAACTGAAGACCTGGTCATGGAGAGCTATGATTGGTAAGCGTGTATTCGCTGACTTGGCTTAGTCTTAATGAAGAGTCAAAAAAGAATACACCGCTGACACTGGTTTTATCCATTTTACGAGAGGGAAGTTAAGTGATAAACACTTGAACAGAGAGCCCGAAGTAAACAAGCTAATTCGACACCGCAGCCGATAAGGTTTCTGGAAATAGCGGATCTGAAGGCCGCGGAAAAATATGATTCAACAAAGCGGGACAATATCAAAGACGGAGACCAAACACAGAGATATAAAGCGCTTGATACAATCTCGAGTTAGAATAAAATGTTTTAGAGAAAGCTTAGCATAATGCTACTTAATACTGCGATGCTGCCAAGAGTTCAAATACATCTTACTAGAAATAAAGCAGGAGTCGACATGCGTTAAATAATCACTCAGAGCAGGACCACAAAAGACGAGCGAAGAGTGACAAAAGCTAACTAATTCCCCAACCTCTCAGAAATCAAGCGTTTCTATTGAAAACATTGAAAGTGGTCATAGAGAAGAAGATTGAAAATGGTTTTCTAGAAGACGATGGTCATGGAAATTAACCTGATGGGAGCAGATCAGACTGTAAAGAGCGAATAATAGCAGCAGAAGCAAAAGCATCAAAGTCTGAATAGGCTTTAGAGTCTAGTCAGTTTATGTGAAAAATTAAAACAATGAGAAACAAATGGGTAAACAAGACCTGTAAACACATGGGTATTGATAACCTATTGATATTACATACAATTAGGAGATTAACCTGTGTAGTAACAACGGCTTTGTCTGCCTTGCCTGATGGTAAGTACGATACCACTGGTATACGAGTTAGCAAAGGCAAGTTGACCAAATCAAGAGGACGACTAAATTCATCAAAAATGAAAGGCAAATACTAAAGAGAAAGGCTATTGGAGATTCGGGATTCCGCACTCTGTTTCGAATGAGCTGGAAAATATAATCAGAAATCCTCATTCAGAGGGACACTGAAGTACCTTCGGTACCTTTAAATTAAATTGGTAGGAGATTAGGGTTCTATCAACCATTGTATAGGGAATCAGATTTGAGAATTATGTTCAAGTCTTTCGAATGGACACCACTTTCGATTTTAATTTTTTTGAAAAGCAAGGAACTACCATGAGTTGCAGGTAAGCTGGCGTCTCTCGATTTAAACTCTAGTCTAGCACAGTTAGGGATGAAACATTGAGGTAATAAATATTAGTTAGACCATAGAGATAGAGAAAAACGTTTCGATACGACCCACCTAAATTCAACGCTCATTAGAGATGTAGATAGATTTTTGAGTCAAAAAAAAATCTTCACAATTAGAAGAGGCAAATTACTAAAATGAAAAGCACTGGATTCAATTTGTTCGCTGAAGACTCTTTAACAAGCCAAAATCAGTTCCTGTAAGGATAGCTAAAAATTGTAAGAGAAAAATCTCCGACGGATTTTCATAGCCCTACTTCCCAGAGTTTATAGTTAAAAGACCGATAAACTAATGAATAGGAACAATTATTGAGTGTTCGCCTCTAATAAATGAATCTCATCGCAAAATCCGCATATCCAAACAAGAATGGTGAAATAATCAGAGTTCATTAAGACTTGATAGCATTTAAAAGTGAGTTTAGGATACCTTCAAATTTTGGATCGTACGCCAACCAATTGGGTTGCATACTGAAACAAGATGTGGAAATGAAGTTGAGTTAATGATAAATAGCCTTGGGGGCATTAAGTGTTCAATAGATATGTACAACGACTGAGTGGATCGGTAGAGAATAAGGGAACCATGTTGCACAAACATGTATTCTATTAATGAAGTCTATGACTCGATTTCCACTCCCAGTCTAATTATCAGCAGGATCAATTATTGTCAAATGAAAGACATTATTTACGATCAACTCATCTCAAGGAGACGAAGAAACGAAAGCATAGGGAATATGACTTAGGAAGAAAATTAATAGTGAGTTGAATATGAAGAGGATGCAGGGCCCTTTTGCAATAGGACTGGATGAAGACCCGTACTGAAATAGATATTTGTGGGATAAAGATAGGACAAGAAAAAGTTCAGTGCTTTTCTTGTGAAATTGTGCTTTTAATTGATGGACATTAAAAAGCCAACTGAGCTGTTTATGCACTCTGCAACGCAAAGACACCGACATCCAGTACGGTGTGATAATTGATTGCACTGAAAATAGCCATAACAGGCCGTCACTAAAGATTTACATGAAGAATGAGTGAACAGGCCACGGTAGCAGCAGGCCGATTGATTCGGTGAAAATCAGCTAAATAAAATTAACTTAAATGGCAAAAGACGAAGAAAAACAGGGTAGCAAACGTTAATAGAAGGACTTACCAAAACGGAGAAATTAATGAACAGTGTCGAGGGTAGATAAAAATTTCACTACACAAGATAAAATGAGGTGACCACGGGAGGAAAAAGGCCTATATGAATGATAAATGAACCTAAAAACTCACGCGAAGAACTAGGTTTCTTCTTCGGTGACGGAGACAAAAGTAGATAAATTGTGGGTGTTCACTCCTAATTTGAGTTCGAAAGGTAACCCAAAAATGCTACCGATCAGCCAGTCTAAAGCAAAAGACAAAATAAAAAACACAGTTCAACAAGAGAACTAAAATAAAATCGATGGCGATTTCAAGAAAGTATGCTTAGGAGAAAAAAATTCAAAAAGAAATCGCAAACATAGTGTAAGACTTGATGTACGTTTTTGCAAATGAAAACAGCAAATGATCAAATAAATTCCCGCTGATTTGAATTCCAAATGCCATTTTATAAGAAATATCAAAGTGAAAATACAGAATACCAGGACAAAATTATTTACTTCGAAATCGGAGAGTGAACAGTACAAATACTGCGCGACCGGACCCAATAGCTAAAGTGAACCAATAGTATTTAAGGTCACTGACTTTGTTCGGCCGGGAAAAGGCCATTTATAAGCTAAATTAAAAAATTCAGTTTATAACAATGGGAAAATGAGTTTAAACTACGTACAATATTAATTCTTAATATTAATGAATGAATTTCAAGGATGCAAAATTAAAACTACACATCTTTTTTTGCATATTTAAAACCTCAACTTGAATAAAACAATAAACACTTGTAAAAATTGCAGATTTGCAAGCGACAGTAAATATAAAATTTATTATATAATTAGAAAAACGTTAAATGTGTTTCAGTTCAAATTATCTAGCTGTATACCGCCTTATATGGTTTTTCGGCGTTGACCTTTGTTTTCAATTTTAATGAGATGGGCAAAAAAAAAGTTAAGGACTTTAATAAAATAAAACTTAAGCTGGGTAAAACTTTAAAAAGGCAGAAAGACACTGTCGTTGATTTATCAAAGAGAAAAATACTTCTTCCCAGGGAGAAAGATCACGTAAAAGTAATACTTTCGCTTTTTTTTCACTCTTAGCATAATTCATGTAGGGAGCCAAATGACGTACTGCAAGAATGCGTTGAGAGACTTAAGTCGTCCAGTGAGAGTTTGCAATTGTCGGCGCTTTCATTTATTCAATCCGTGCTACTTCCCTATTCTGCACAGATTTGCGCCGACTGGAATTCCAGACCTTTGGTCTATTGCAATGAAAAATCGCTGAAGTCCTTGAATAACCTTTTCGGATATAATAAAAAGCAGGATGAAATGGCTCTACAGTTTGGTGATCTTTTTGAATCTGTTGATCGGCTCTGCCGCCACTCTACTAGTGGTCAGGTTCCAGCAGAAATAGCTAAACTCTGCGCACTAATTACAACGGTAAGTTTGTTTTACAAGGTTTTTCTATCGTCGTAGATATTCTCTGTCAATCCGCGCATTTTCTCCGGGGCCTTCGCACTTGACATTATCTCCCTGTCACTCCTTCATCGTTCAGAATTTTGGTTTCGTGCCGCTGGTGTTGAAGTCTTATCAGATCTAATGGAAGCACGTCATAGAATTTTAACCTCCTTGATTTGTGCTGCAGATTGCTTTTCTCCTTTTTCAAAGATCGATGAATTGAAAATGCTGATTGATGTGAGGAATTATTCAAATCGCAGGAGTGTATGTACGCGCCTTCTAATTCGTCATTTTGAATCCCTTCATGAGGTTTGAACTCTGGATTTTTTACTTAGCCTTCTTTAGAATAGGGCGTTCGCTGCTATATCTTCTAGGAAGATTCTTCTTAAAGCCATTATGAAATACCTTAGAGATATTCAGTATACGTTATTCATTACTCCTATCGTGTTGTCGAGTTTTTCTTCGATGATTAGATTGCACCCATTCCTTCATACCCTCAAACCTTCATCTCATGCTTCCGGTAAATATTCTCATATTTTATTCAACTTTCTACTTATTTGAGACAAGTAGTTAGTTCTCTAACATTTGTAGTATCGGCCCATGTCTCCACTGATGCCTGTCTTAGCTCCACCTGGATGTTACAGTCCTCAAATCCTATTCTGGATAAACTCTCCGATACCTCTATTTCGATGAAGGACAATTACATCTCTAAAGAAAAGTCTTTTCAACCTCCAATTAGAGCCCAAGAAGGTCTGGACCCTGATTCCAGGCTTGTTTTTTATGTGCTGAGAGAAAGCCACTTTCTGATTGATGGTAAAAAATTCGTAAATTTCCTTTTGGCATCATTTTTCGTCTTTTTCAATGTTTTTTTTTTGTAATGTTATAGAACTAGTACATAATCCATCCGAGGGAACCGTATTTGGATTAATTTACGCCATTCGATTTTTGAAGACTTTTCTTGAGATGAATACTGACTTTTTGACGTTGGCCGATTCTCAATCGTAATTCCTTGCAGTTTGCTAAACTTTGGATTGTTATTTTCGGTTTCTAACTAGTTTTGCTAATATGAACCTAGACATTTAGTTGAACCCATCCTCGTCATTAACTTGCATTTAATGCAATTTATACAATACCTAACTAGAGTTACTCGGTGAAATCGGGTGAATGGTTTTATCAATCAACTGAATTGCCATCTACATCATGACTATTTTGGTTTACTGTTCGCCGTTTTTGACTTTTTTGAAAAAATTTGTGATGCAAAATTCTCACATTTTATGCGTACTTTAACTTTGTTACATTTGCATTTCTTGATTAGAGACTTATTCATCAAGTAAAAATCCATTCTCTATTTTGAGTTTCATAGTTATCAGAGATCACTAACCCGAACAGATAATTTTTTCTGAAAACTATTATGTTCGCATTTTCAATAAGTGCCGTTAGACGGCTTTACTAATCCCTTTTTTCCTCAGCGAATATCCAAACCTTATCAATCAGCCTTGAATCCCCATGGAGTTTGTTGAAATGTCTCTATGTCTCGTTCTTTGCTCCATCTCCAAGACCCTGTGGGATTATCGTGTGCTCAGACATTGCACGAAAGGTTCTTTATATTTGTCGTTGAAACTGTTCATCAAAATGTAAACATGCAAACCGCAAGTTGAATAAGTCGAAATGCCTCGCACTTATATACTTTTTAATTCACTATATTATTTTTAGATACCTGGCTATCATTACTTAAAAATATTATAGATTGGGCTTGACACATTCTTAATTAAATTCCTCGGCTGTTGAAGGAAAATTCCATCAAGTAGACGAATCGAAACCGTTCAGACAATAAGTTCTCAAGTAAAGAAGAAAGGCAAAGTGGTTGAACTCATTTTGAAATAGTGCATTGATCTTTCTGACTCACCCAAAATCTGTTTCAAATATCCAGACGATCCTTCACTACCTAATCTGCTGTCATTTTAATCAGAATGGATTAAGATGAATGGAAAGTTTGTCCGACGATATGCTTATTATTTACCTGCACTTTAATTATTTTAGCAGTTAAAATACTGCCTGTGATTAAAATTTCAATTTATGAACAATCTGTTACATTATACTTGTTAGTTTTGAAGCGTCCTCCCATGATGTTCTATCCGTTCCTAAACATTTGTGCAACTAGCACTCGGAGTAAAGGTAATAGTAAAAAAAATAGGTCGACGTTGCTAAACATACGATTTGCTATTAGCGTTTTTTGCATTTTGGGGGTCGTAGTTCACAATATGAGTTCAATAACTGCTGCCACTTTATTGTTATTCTGGATGAATCTACAGAGGCATAAAATGGAAGGAGCTTCTCTTGTCCGCGCACCTCATGCAAAGTATAAGAAATATTAACTGATATATCGGTGTTCAGTGGTATCTGGTATTTACTCGCTAGTTTAATACATGTACTGGTCGCTGTCCAATTGACGACATGCGCACCTGCACCCTCGACGTTGAACGTTAGTGTATAGGCGAACAAAGTCTATTGAACTCGCATTGATTTCTTTTATGCACTAAATCCCTTTAGGTTCCTGATTCTTTATTTCCGGAACCAGATTCTTTTCTTTGTTTATTCAAACGAGAAGTAGGTCTTCGAAGGGGTTCATTTCTTGAAGTTCCAATGATCGTCTGTCTTGTAGTCATTTTGGATTATTGACACTTATCATCCACTTTGTGTTGATATTTCCGGTTTGGCTGTGATGAGATACTACCACTAAGATACCAAGATGCTATTTCATTATTTACCCTCCAGAGATTCCTTCTTTCACCCCCTAGTAGTTAAGTTTAGATCTCTCGGGTCTGATGCTTAGGGTATGAGTAACAAGCATTCAAAGGCTCAAGCTTCTAGTTGTTTCTCATTTCTTACATCAGAAATCGGCTTTATTTTAGGTTACCTTGTTTTGCGAAGTTCAAGCATTTTGATTCAGTGTTGAAAATACGTCTTACTCGGTAAAATATATCAAACTTGCCGGATTGCATTTCTAAAGAACCAGGCGCTCCACGATTTGCCTCTTGAAGTTAATCTTTTAATCTGATGCGATAAAAGTGTACGTGAAGAGGCCTGCTTCATAGTTTCTGTTCAAAAAATTGATTGCATTGGTATAAACCAGTGAGACATCTAGTACTACAGCTCTATTGAGGGGCAGACCAAAGAACATTGAATGAGGTTTTAACATAAATCTGAAGAGAAGGACCTTGCAGTTAAGTATTAGTATGGGTGCTCGACAGAGATGATGGTGTAGATACCTCACATATAGCCTCTTACATTCTAAACCTAAGGTTTCAAAGAAAATTAATTAGTCCCCATGTTTTCCAATTTTTTTCTTCTAAGTAGACTGCAAACTAGCCGTCGTATGATTCAGTACTTATTGATCCCTAAGGTTGCTATGGTTTCATCTAATATTTCTATTTCTGTTAATTCTTTTTCACTATTAATATTAAGTTCATCCATTTGGTTCCAGATCCCTTCAGTCTAATTCCTGACGTGGACAACCACAGTTTCTTGCACTTTTCTCCTGATGATTTGTCTTTGATTGCCTGTTTACTTTGAACTTACGCCTCTCCTCCAACCCCCACCTACTTCCATGCATGCTTAAAAGCCCTAATAACTGTAAAGTCGGTGCCTGGCAGAGGTTCACAGTCTCCTTGTATATAGTTCAGACCTACTGGGACTGGAATAATTGCTTTTTGGCTATTTCAGCTCGTTAGATATTCCGACTTCGCTGCTACGTTTCGCCAGTCAGCTCTGTGAGCTCGTGCCACCCGATTGTGCAGGAGATGCTCTAGTTCCAGACATGGTCGCCTCCTCGGCCAATTCGGTGGGCCGTGGAGGGGGTGTCGGTCTTTCTCGTAAAAAACTGAAAAAGAACTCTAAAAGAGTGGCGAAATTAGCTCGGAGGCAGGCCTCAAAACAGGGTGCAGAGGACACGACTACTGGATCTGATCAGGGTGAATACTCTACTTCCTCATTTTTTTTATAAAACTCATTCGTATTCGAAGTGCGCATATTCGTTCTGATTTACTCATGGAATCTATTAAGCATTCCGATTTCTTGAATCACCCAGGAGCAATTGTTGCACTATCAAGCTTTTCCTATAACGAATACATAGGGGTCAAAATGCACTTTGTCCAACGCGGTGACTTTGGGAGTCGTTTCATGCAGACGTGCTGATTGTTAGACCTTGCAGTCGAGCGTTCGGGGTTGAGACGCGATGTGCTGCTATTGTCCCAAGCTGAGTTAACTGAACGAAGGGTCGCTTGAATAGTCACTACTCAAATACTGAGACGGTGGTGCGTGTCTGTGTTTGCTATGGCACTCTAAATTAAGCACTCGGGTGTCTGCGTTTATCAAGATTGTCTCCCAAATTACGCGACTTCTCACCCCTTAGGTCTCAAAGGGGTTATTCTTAATTTTTTTTTTGTTGTTTTAAAAGCCTATTTTCGCTAAGTGGGTTTTACAACACTCTGTAGGATCACTGAACCGATTATTACTACAGTACTCTCTAAAAGTCATTTTTAATTTATTGCATTGACGAAGATTCAAGACTCATTTAAGTAACAGGCTATCTAAGAGTGTAGCTTAAGCGCTTTTCTACAATCTGTGTGGGCTATTTACATTCAAAGTGGCAAGACCCCATTGAAGTGAATAAATATTAGCTTATACACTTTGACTCCAGGCGCATAACAGCCTAATATGCATCCCGCTTCAAGCCCTATCTTATTTATTATCATGGATAACATTCAGGTCTGAGCGCTTGAGTGGATATGGGCGTTCTAAAGGCAAACAAGAACCTATGGGCTGAGAGAGACTTAAAGTCATTTATGTGGTCTTCGAAATCGTTTCGTTCCATTGTTCGATATAATGGTGTTTATAGATGGCCTTTTTACCAAGCCATCGACGTTCTATCCTTGTTGCGGTCGATATTGTGCAGTTGAGGGTTTTTTATACCCGCCGGGTCCTTATCGCTCTGATTTGACAGATTGGGTACCATTTCACCTAGGTTCCAGACAATAGCTTCATCTTCTTGTTAGGCTATTCTCCAACGCTCTTTTCTCAGCAAGTGAATGGTCTTCTAACCGTATTAGAAACAAGATGTGAAATTAATACCTCCCTGTGCATTTTTCTAAAGCAGATTTGCCACGGCCAAGCCAGGTTGCCGGTCAACCGAGTCATTCTGGCGTTCTCTCCCACTTACTGAAGCAACAGATCCTCCAATTGGTCTGGACCCTTGCGGCCGACGATAGTGCCTTCGAATTCAACACTTTTCCTCTAATGATAAAGGATTTCGCCCTATCTCTAGCGTCATTCCTCCTCGCTACTACTGTTCAAAAGGGCTCAACGATGCCTGCTCTGACGTTTTTGAATTCGTCCAGTCCTGCTCTCGCTTGGCGATGGATTCATACGATAGACTTTTGTCTTCTTTACAGCACTCGTATCCGGCGTCTCTCGCCCAAGCAAGTCACTTATTCTGATGCTGAAATTTAACTATGCCTTTGCATGTGTAAATAGCATAATGTAAGATGAAACACAAGAAAGTAAAACTCGTTTGATGGACCAATCTGCAACCAGTCTTAAGGCCAAGGCTAAACCTTTGTGGACCAATCACTTAATTAATCCTTTCTGAAGCCGGCTGTGCCCATGAGTGGAAGCACTGGTGTCTGGGACTCCTTTCTGCTCGATTTATCCGCCTCGTGGCCGCGCTGCCCTCCTGGGTATAATAAGCCGTGTTTCTAACCTCCTAGCACAAAGCTAATCAACTCTTATTGTTCCTATTTGACGGTATCCATAATTGGATGTTTAGATATATCGAGAGCTCTTTCTAATTACAACCTTTTAAGGGTGGAGTAGAAGTATGACGTGCATAGAATAGTGGGCAATCTGGAATATTTACTTTCATCTGTTCCATCACTATTCCTCTCATCGCATTTCAAAATTCTCATTTTTGTTTTTCGGCCTTAAATCTTTTGAAATGAAAGTAGTCTTGGTTGAGTTTTACAACTACATTTAATTTTCCCTGCCTCAAGCTTCTAGGGAGCTTTAAAAGATCTCCCCACTTATTTGGCGCTCCGTTTTGGCTCCCAGAAGTAAGGTACCATAATGAAGGTTCAAAAACCTAACCTAACTGATTGGAACCAAAAGTCTAATATCCCCCTTTTGGCGTTTAGCGGGCGCAAAGTTTTGCGTCACACTTGCAGTGAAAAAATCGTTATGTTGTTTTCGTATGTTAACCTTCAGAACAGTTCTTTTGTGCACGTTCACTTGTGTATTCTCTGACATTTTTGTATGCAAATTTTTTGCAATGTTTTTCTTTTCCTCTGATAAAACAGACGAGCGAATACGGAGTATGTATACTTAAGGCTCATTTAAATGAGGCAGTATTCTGGCATTTTCTATCATTTCATTTAAATCGAAAGCTCGGCTTCTGAAAACGTTAATTTTTTCAATCAATGTGAAAAACCTTGTGAAGTTTCCGTAGCCATAGGTGGTCTAGACCACACTGGGCTGCATGATGGTTGTCTCCTCCCAATAGCTGAACAAACTTATTGTATGTCAAACGGCCTTACTGTCGCGATGTTGTGTACTGAAATTGTAGATTGAAAAACCATCCCCTGCTATAAACCGAACTTCATCATGACTATTTTTTTCGACATTTCGCGTGACTGGTTGCATCTTACTATACATGCGTAGTTTTGGCACTATCACATTTGAAAGTTTATTGTGATATTTGTCCTAACCCTGTCAGCTTGAACCCGTCTAAAGGTCGAATTCTCTTACTTGATTTTTAGCCATCATCCAACTTTTGTTTGCTAAAGAAATAGTCCGATTAATTTACATTCCCGATTGCTTACCTGTTTCATCTTTCTTCACTTCTAGACGACTTGATTCATTGAGATGCCTCACTACTCCCATGGTAGTTGCATTAGCTTACATTGTTCATCATTGGTGTCATCGGCAAATATCACCTATATCTACCTCCAAAAGTTCGCCACGAGCTCCTCGAATCGTAATTCGAGCTGCAGGCATCTTAATGGCTTTTCTGCATGGAGAATTTGAAAGGCAACGCTTTGGACCTCCGGTAGATATCAATTCTTCAAGAATGGACTCCTCTTGGGTTAAGTGAGTTATAATATTCGCTTTGAGACCTTAGTCACACAATCATTCCGTTGAACGATAGTTCAATAAGAAAAACTTTTTCTGCACCAAAAGAGTGCAAAACCAGCGTCTTCTTCACAGCCACTGTCTGGTTATTGTCTCTTCCTTGAAAACTCTTAGTGATTAAATTTTCGCACATAGAACGACTGGTAAATTCCCACCAAGTCTGATGTGTTTCTGCAATTGACTTTTGTCAATTTCTGTCAACGTTTTTAAAACTTCCGTCGAAGTGGTCATTCGGTTTAGGAAGTATTCAGCTTTGAATGTACTTCTGGCAAAATCGGTGTTTTTAATCGATGGTTCTATAGTTGTTTGAAATCACCTCATTAGAATCTCATCGACACACATGCGTAGAGGTGTAGGAAACTGTGCTCACTTTGGATGAAGTCGTTCATTACGCATGGTCCAGATTGCCGTTATCGTCTATAACCAGTGAACTTTTTGCCCGATTGACGGTGCCATATTATGCGTTGACAACAATCTGACTTTTGTTTCAAAGCTTTTCCACTTCCTTTTGTGAATACATTTTTTACTTCGCTGCCAAGACACATTCACAATCGATTTCTCTCCAAATGCGCTGTGAATTCTAGCTGTTCCAGACACGTCGTCTTATATATGTTTTTTCACTCCAGGACTAGAATGGACACCTTCAACGAAGTTTCCCTTCCGCCTGGGATGGAAAATCCGCTCGAGACGTTCGTGACTGATCTTTGTGATATCGTCGAACGGGGATCAGTCGAATCCGCCAACGAAAGTGTCCGATGGATCTGGGCCGCTGCTTGTCTCAGCAGCCTCGCTGAAATTCGGGTTAGTTTAAACTTTAAACGAAAATATAAGCTGCTCAAATTTGCGCTGAAGGCTGGTGTCTTACAAAACTCGTATGGCGAAGAATGCGCTTCGGTACTTCTTTGATCATAGCATTCCCAATTGGTCGTCTCCTCATGGACAAGAAATGAATCATTCTAGTCACTGCATGCTCGTCGATGAATTTCGTACGCTTGTCATGTGAATAAGGTAGCTCCAGACTTTAACTTCTTGAACAGCTTTCTCGTTCTTTCATTTTACTCTTTTTGCAATCATCTATCTTTTTTTGGAGTTCGAGTAGGTTTTTTAAATTCTTTCGATGAACGTGGCTTTGTTGATTAATTTTTTTCCATGTTATCGACTATTCATGTACATGAATTTTATCAAAGAACACGCCATTGGCGACAGTCCTGGGGACTGTTTAACTTTCTCTTTTTTTAGAGATACCCAGTTCTAGTATATTGGTGGTGTCATGTAGCTGCAGAATGAAAGTTTGCGGCTAGAGGACTTTGGATCTCGGTCATGGGAAGGCGAAAACCCGATACCTTAATTCTTGCTGATCTTTTATTGTTATTTGTTTGTTATTTTGCGGATTTATTCGGTTGTTTGTGGCTTTCTTACGCTTAATTTTCGCTCTTAGTTCTAAATTAACTGTTTCGCCATTCGTATGTCTTTACTGCTCCATATAACTCACCACCTTTCACATCATGAGTGTGTCTCTTTCCTCAAATTATCCTTAACTAGTGATTAAAATTAGAGGTGTTGCATTACCTCAAAAACGATCAAAACTTATTAATTACAATGATCATCCGCCATCTCGTTGGTTGCTTTTCAAAGAGAGAGGCACCTAATTACACTCCCATCTCCCTAGCAGTTGAACGCCACCTTATTTTGGTGTGGAGAAAGCAGGACACTCATTAACTCATTGTGCTTACTTACATATACAAGATTTTGTCAAATCCTGAAGATTGCCTTTTATGGACTTTTCACTGAACCTATTTCAGTTATTCCCAACTCGTAAATCAGTTCGTTTGTGGATTGTCTCGATAATAGTTTAATCGATTTATCTATCGGTTTGACTTTGAGTGCTTTTTCATCAAGTTCAAGTTTTAATAAATATGCCAACACGAAGTAGCATGAGTGCACCTTTTCAGGCCTCGGTTGTGATAATTTATGCTCTGTTGCTACAGCTATGCTGATTACTGGTGTTAGAACTCTAATATTTAGCAGCACAGTTTGGTCTTGACGAGAGAGACTTAACGGAGATTTGTACGCTTCTACAAAATTGCTTAGCGTCTTGGTTAATGTGGTTATTTCATAGGAGATCCCTTTAAAGACCGCTGCAAATAATACAGCAATCACGTTGAAATCTACGATTCTGTGTCCTGAGTCTCTCGTAAGACCGATGTATTTGTTAGTTTAGTTTATTAACCTATTTAATGGAGCATTCTGTTCATCGATTGGTGATTGTATAACCCCCATTGCTTTGGGCTTTGGAATGGAAGTTTTGTGAAAATAGTGGATTACGACCCTTAATTTGCTTCATCGAACTTTATTGTTAGTTCGAATTCATACGAATGCGCCTACTCATACCGGTTTTTAAAGCAATTCCCTAATCGTAATTTTGAAGCTATAGTTGAGGATACCTTTCCCCATCCTCAGTGCTTTCGTATGCGCTGTAATGGGGCAATGCTGGATGCCCATTGAAGGGCATTATTGGAGGTCGATTGCGCTGAATCCTGATCATCCAATGAGTGGGAGCGACAGTCGATAATATGACGCCTCAATTGCCCATCTCTTTTATGAATTGGGTGATTGGTGCTTATCAGAGCGTTCCGTTACTTTCAGCGAAGATTCGCATGCAATCAACTCTGCTGCTTCCTGCAGTCCTCATGGGTACTCCTTTGAGATGAATGCGTTTTTGAGTATTTTATAAATACAATTTCTCTTCGCTGAAATATGCCTATTAATTAGCAGTGTTGCATTTACGTTCCACTTGCTCATGTAGTCATTCGACTGTTTCATAGTCTTTAGAGGAGAAAATCTGATTGACTCGGGAATTCAACTGACCTACGGTCTATTTCAAATGGAAATGTTATGTATATTACTACTCCGAGTTTACAAAACAGTATACAATTTTTTTATAATTAAAATAACAAATGGTCAGTGCAAATACAAGAGAGAGGCATTTGGTCTCAAACCTTGAGATTAATAAATAGCCGAAGGCATCTTCCTTTTACAACTGTCCCTCGTTTTGTATTGAAGCGATTTTAAACAACGTTCCCGAAACGTCTGGGATTCATTGGCTCTTAAAATTGCTGAAATAGGGGGAAGTCATTTGCTCAGCATTTTGGTCGTGGTATCGGCTTATTTTCGAAGGGAAACCGAAAAAGACGGTGTCACTCTCAGTCTCAAAAAAAATGATTATTTACCATATTTTTCCCCCATCTCGACCGTAAAGGTCCGCGATCGTAATATCACAGCCCTGGTCGAAGTCTCCTGCAAAATATTTGCTAGGGGGCAAGTCTATGCCCATTTTGAAGAAAATTGCGTTACAATGACTTTTTTGACAGGAACGATATTTCTCCAGTCGTAAGTCTGGCATTCTTCCACTTTTTTTACTATTGTTAAACTAGTATGAATGGCCATTTCAATCATTAGGAGCGTACAGATGACTAGTCGGTCGTTTTCACTTAATATTATAAGTACGATCGTAACCGTTACACTGCTGGTCCATAATATATGTTCCTGCACTTAATTTTCATTTACCTTTCTCTTCATTGTAGTGCCCGAATGTCTGCGAAAGAATCGAGTCTTCTCTACGTTTAGGTTCGGCTGTGACAGCCATGAAGGATTGGGATCGAGGCCCTGCTATTTTGGAAGACCCTCTTATAAATTTGCCTTCACCGTGGACAGCCACTTATCCTTCTGCGAAGTCATGGAAATGTGTAGCAATTGGGCAGATATACGCTCAAGATGTGACCACTGGATGAAGGAGACTCATTCATTGTGGTTAATCGTGTATTTTTGTGATGAATTAAGAAGTGCTTCATAGTTTATTCCTTCCTAGTACTAATGATGTTTTGATTACAAATCCGCAAAAATAGTGGTCTGCGGGGGCAAATTTGTTGGAATAATTGAAATAAAAATAACTTAAGAAATCTACTTCGAGAGAATAGATGAGCAGCACGTAGTTAAATGTGAATCGTGTTATCGTAGTGATTTCTGAGTTCTGTCGTTTTATTTGGCGATAGAAGAGATTCAAGAACATATGGGTAGGAACTCGAAAGGAAAGTACTCGCTTTTAGGCTTGTTATGTGACATCTCGCACACTTTGGAGTAAATGAGCGAGTCATATCATAGATCGGACCGCTGTTTGGCTTGAAGTCAACACGTCAATAAGTATAAGTGAAGGAAACGGTCGATTGACTGAATGTTGAAGTGGTCTACAGTGTCGCTCGCAAGCGTGGTAGAGCCTCTCAAATGTAAACAACTGGAGGTGAGGTCAATGCAGTTGAGACGAGCCGGTTGTGAGTGATCACCAACTCTGCGGTATGCGACAAAGTATGAAGTTTTCTTTAACGTTGATTTTCGTAACCGAGATCCCTGTATTACCGTGTATTACCTTATCTGGCTAATTATATCGCACGTTTTATAGGTTGTCACCCAGAAAATCGAGTGGTGTGGCTTTTGATGTAATTCCAGTCTTTAGTACAATAGTTGGACGTAACATCCGGGGGTATAAGTTCGTTAGAAATTGTCTTAACATGGCGAGAACAAGTAGTTCATTCAGCTCTCTACTTACAGCATTAATTGATAAGCAAGTTTGGTTGAATCCGCATTTGCCAACGCTTCCTTTCATAGTTTTGATGGGCTAACCAGCATGTTCACGGTGCAGCCGGTCCATTCTGGGATCAAAATCTCGATTTTAGTTTCCTCAAGTTTTTTTGCTGGATTTGCCAATTACATGGTGGATTCATGCTAATCAGCGATAATGTATGCCGGAAAGCGTGATCATTCGGCCTCATTCTTTATCGAAAAGCCATTTGTCCATCATTTCGTTTACTCTTTGACTTTTTTAAGGCGAAACAATGAAGCATTTTTACCGAACTCAATTTAGCTTAGAAAAGTAAGTTTAAAACAACAAATTCAACCATTAATTCATCTATAATTTAAACTGAGTTTGTCATCTGCCGATTATACTTGTAATCGGCCGCCAATTATATTGGAGGATAGACTATCCTGATGAAGATTTTATCTATCAATTGGATCTGAATTTGGTAAAAGGGGACGAAACACCACCTCCCGCGTAGCTAGAACAATTCAGACGCGGTTTTGAGCGTTTCCCATTTTTTATTGAGGTAACTCCAACCATACGCTGACTCTCCCATCCAATCAGCATCGTGGTCGGTGCAGGAGATGTACTTTGCTCTCACTCGCGAAGTCGGTTAGCATCTAAACTTGTAGCTTACATTGCTGGCACTCACAGGCTTCTAGCAGGACTGTGTCCATTGAGCTGCTCTTGTTTTATACCTTAGCAGTTATCTGCCAGGCGGTGGGGAACAAAAAAGGGACCGATGGATGAAGCTACGGATAGGAACCCGAAGTAATAATTGGTGTAGCCGTACTTGCACAGAGGATTCCTCTGCAAACGAAGGGGTTTCATCTGCTAATAGGCTCTAAATAGGCCAACTTGTTGAATTTTGAAGAAGAATGACTTCTAGATACATCGTCTACAATACTACACAAGCTTTTGGACAAGAAAGCAGAGCGGATTGAAATCTAAATTCGAATGGAAGAACTCAAAACGATGGAATTTAGAAATGGAATTTAGATCAAGTCGTGGAACACGAAGCATGACAGATTGACACCAAACACTACACACCTCCCTATAACCAAGAAAGTGAAAAGGACACAGGATATTGTGATTTCCATAAGACGGCTGCAATGCTGCCGAGATACCTGAAACTCTAGCGTTCCGGTGTCTTTTCGCCAACAGAAATGATAATGAATCGACTCAATGCGACTTAAATGACTAAGGCAAAATGGCAAATGTCCTTTTCGAAGTTGCTTGTAAACGGAAAGATAGGAATGATGTTTAGGAAGAAGGACGACAAAATGCAATGACGGCGAACAAATGTGACGAGTTGCGCACAGCATAGAATCTCTTTGACTACTCCCAACTTTCTTGTGGGGTTCACTTTGACTGCTGTCCGAAAGTCAGCGGGGATTGAAACTCACTCAGAGTCGATGTACCGCGAGCCCTTAAAAAACTTAAACACAACTGTGAATGGTACTTTATCGAGCCAGCTGTCTAACGACTACGTTTATGGACGTACTTGAGCAGAAGAGAGTCCCTGATCATACCGCGAGTACAGATTTCGAAAGCACGGGAGCCACTTCTTATACTTCATGTGGAGCTCCAAGAATATGAGGTACAGGTATCTTGAACATTTTCGACCAGTATGTACATAATCTTTGATATCTGGATGAAATTCAAACTACAAAGCTTCCCTCTAACATGCGTAAATATTCAAATTTATCGCGCAAATGGGGCAGGCAATTATTTATGCAGTCAGCGGTGGGGTTAGACGTTCAGGCAAAAAAGTGTTTTTATCACGTCAAATTTTACTGCGCTACTTTGAGTGTGGTATTTCTGTGGCGAACATGAACGGACATTGTGTCGAACACAAGCCACCTAGTAGCCCTTTTCACCAACAACACCATCATCTCAATATTCACACTTATGAACAGTACAATGTGAGCCCTAATTAAGATTTTCCCTTTTCTTGAAGGCTCTTTTCCAAGGCGCACTTTATGCCCTTTGGCTGCAATTTGTTTGTTTTATGGAAGTAATGTCAACAAGGCGTTCCAAATGTCTGGGCATCACATCACTATGCTAATAAATCTTTATGATCGACGGTCTGTGTTATTGCCTATTTTAGCAATTTTTGTAATAAAAAATTAGGCCATTGAAGAATAGCGAGCCGTATATTATGGAAATACCCGGGCAAGCTTTGCTTAAGTAAAACATATTTGCTTAGCTCGTTGCGTTTCTGAAATAAAATTATCAATTTGAACTGTTTACATAACTACTGGTGAGCATGATGAGATCAGTAGTCTCAACTTATGAGTAAGCTTAGTATACAGAGCAATATAAAACGGGCAATTCAACTTGATAAAGCGGATCACCTGCATATTATGAAACTTAACTTTATCTTAAATTAACACAATAGTAATCATTTGAGTAACTGTCTAAACGAGCCATTAATCGCGTTGAATCCGGTGACCACCCAAATGTAGCTTCCAATTAGGACAAAAATTAGCAAGGCAGTTAAAAAATGAATTTTAAAGTGTGTCGTTGGATTCAAAACACGGTTCCTACCCAAATAGCCGGTTGTACCTTACAAACACACATATTAAAGTGTGTGAAGAACATTGGTTTGGGGCTTGGCTAATTAAGAGTTGGCCTGATGGGTTGTGGGGGGAGCCGCTGGACCAGCGTTGTTATTTTTTGTGAGTTTTTATTACATCCAAATGTATTTTTAAGCCACTGTTTGGATTAAAATCGTAAAAAAAAGTTGAGATGAAAATTACTGCTTTCAAGTTTAAGAGAGAATAATTATGCAAACACTGATTTTGATGGATGGTGTCGCGTGCTTCTCAGATCATTATAGCTCACTTGTCACCTTGTGCGTTGCCAAAGTGAGCGCCAATGAAATAAAAGTGAGAAAGTCGACCGGGCACCTTTTGTGTTCGTGCAAGGATTTAATTTGCTGTGCAATTTAACTTCGCTTTTGTGGAGCTATAAGGCAACTAACTTTCACTTACGTCAACTATTCACCGATAAGTCGGTACAAAAGTAAGCGGTAGACGCTGCGACAAAGGCTATAGACGTGACAATACCTTATTCTGGAATATAAAAAGAGACATCAGTATTTAACATCAATGACCAGCAAATGTTTGATTTCAGAACTCATGCAAATATAAGTCTACATGTACGCTACGTATTTCTATTCTTTAGATCATCAAAGACCTCTCGCTCTGATGTCGTCTTTGCAAAAACTCCGCCATCGGACAATTTCTACATACGAGAGCCAAGGTAATTCATTTTATGCTACTTTTTATTGAAATCAAATGGGGATCGCTTAGAAGGGGTCGAGGACCAAATATTTATGTCCGTAATCAATTCAGTACGATATTTCAAATTCAAATATTATCCAAGTATTCGAATATTATTTAAGTATTATCCATGAATATTTTCCGTTCTGAATGTGGTGGTTGAGGATCCTACCGCGAAGGATTCCGAATGTAGGATAAATAGAAAAATGAGGGCTTACTTTCCCATGCCACAGGATGCCTAGATTATTAGAGGAATGACCATAGAAAAATATAATTTTAATAAAATTTTGACCACCTAAAATTCTCATAAGACCGACAACTTGTAAAATCGGTATTAAAACAGTCATGTGAGTATTTGACCCATCAAATAGCCTAATAGGGCAATCGTAAAAACTACCCTTTAATCTCCAGTGCAATTGCTATTTAACTGATCCTTTAGGATAAGCTACGAAAGATACTTTCTTAATAACAGACTTAGTTCGCTCAATCAGTATTCATTGTTGTTTCTTTCTGCATTGCTGGTGCGTCGGTGTGTCCAATAGTACCGAACTTCTGAAGTTGAACATTAACATAAGTTGTGGTTTCATTCATGGCAACAGATTTTAAAAACTCTTGATGATATAGGAACAATGGGAAAAATTGAGTATTTGGTCATTAAAAATATAATATTTTCTTCTTGACATTGGTCCACTTCTCGCCAGACCTGCTTCAATTCCATTTAACTTAGATCCTCTCTCTCCAAATTCTCTTTTATAGGAAATTCCACCTAACCCTCCTCCCTCCAAGCTAACACCCTTCAGTTTCAGTCAGATAACCTCTTGAGTTGGTGGGCCCTTATGATTTTTTTTTATTCTTTCCTACAACAGTATTTTCTACCAAGTTGTTCTTCATAATACACAATTTCTTCAATAACACTGCAAGTACAGAATGCATAAACTTTTAAAAAGGTCATTTCAGTGCCCAATAGTTGCGTCTCTTGGATTGAAAGAATTATTATTAATCATTCTGCACCATAAATTCTAACCAAGAAGAAATTCAATCTTCTACCATTCAATTGACGATTGAAAAAGTTGTTAGTGAACGTTTAGCAAATAATTCACCATGCAAATGCTTGTGCTCATCGGTGTTTGTTTGTTTGTTTTTCTCGAGTGAAGTGAAAAAAAGCTGTCCCAAAAAATCTCTTTTCATTTGGTGGCATTTAACTAGTCTCTCGGTTAAATGAAAAACCACGGTGTCGGGTCTTCGCCTTGTACACCAGCCCCCTACTTTGAGGTGGGCGTCTGGCTCTTTGGAAAGAGGAGCGCTGGCAAGCGTTTCGAAAATTCAAGCGATTCCGTAAAACAGCACCTTCAAGAGCACTTTAGGCAACATTCAAATGACATAACTCATAGAACAAAAAGGCCCCATTCACTAGGCGATAATTTTTTTTGACAAATTCACATGAGTGTGCACTTTCCATTAACTAACAAGAACATGAGTCTGTAGACGATTATCTCTCCTCTTTGTGAGTCGCAGAGACACGGACTGAACAGTCGAATGCTTTCCTTTCTAATGAATTAATCTGTTTTCAACTCTACATTAAGAGTATATCTAATTCAATCCCAGTTTCAGACACGACGTTAAGTTCAATTTAACGATAAATTCTTTGAAATTCGACATGTGTGGTGCTCCTCCTCCTGCTTGAAAAGTGAAAAAGCTTTCGAGCCACTCTCTAGGACGAATATAACGTCTAGTTATTGTTTAAGAATCGCCACGCCCAGCTCTCTTTGTTCTATGACGTAGGATAGAGCCGCCCTTCGCTTGTACAGCACCCCCCCCCCCTCCAAGCGGTAATTTGCCAAAAAACGTCATGACAGCCGGACCCTAAACAGGACAGGTTAATCCAGCACCACAAAGAGAGGGCTGTTAGTAGATATACAACTTTTCGCCCCCTTTAAATAGGTTAAATGAGAAGGAGATATTGGTTAATTATTCGGCCCTTGGCTTTCAGTATGAGGTTAAAGTAGAACCATGCTATTTTGATGGGGCCTGGAGGCCAGATATCGTTGACAGCCGATTCATCACCGAAATCAACCGGGACATATCCAGTAATTGAAACTTTCATCAACTGTATAATTCTAGTCGATGCTAATATGGTCAAAATGGACATTCCTCGACGAGAGAGGTATCAAAACATCTTTACTTCTCCTTAAAATATGCCCTGGAGTATGCGTTATTGCAAAATAGGTTTGAGTAAAAGCTAATAAAAATGTGTCTTTGTTCGGTTCCCAAAGTGATGGCGCCTATCATCTTTATTAATAGCTTCACCTATCTAAAGCGTTTTAGTTATGCACTACGCTATTTCGTCTTCTGGTTATTTCTTGAGTTTTACTGATTCTTTGATAGATCATCTCTCTGAATGTCTTGCTGTTATCTGTTGAGTGGCAAGTTGTGTTCCTTTATCCTTTCACGTCATCAAGATGGCCCTTTCCAGTGGCATCAAGCTAGATGCCGAAACTTGATATCGCTACACACATTATTATAAAACTGCGAGGCAGTAAAATGAAAGTTAAACTAAGGGCACAGGAGTATAAAAATAAGAAATTTAATGTCAAATTGGGAAAATTTTGCACATTCTTCCGTCGACATGACCGTGATCCTGCAACTTTAAGCCCCACATGGTTAAAGGGTTATACAGATCCATACTAACATCTAATGAATTTAAATTAAAGAAAATTGAAGGGAAGTTAATACCATCTTTTAAGCTGAATTTTCTCTAGTAAATCAGAATGGTATAAAGTGAAAGGACGAAAAATACTCAGAAACATGGTGAAGATACTTGTACCTAAGAAGGGTAACCAGAGTTAGGGAGAATCTATTGACTTTCTATGTGGAGGATTCCAAGTCAATCCGATCATTGCGGTCAGCGGTTCAAATGTTTGTAAAATTTATTGAACCATCTTATGCAATAGCTAATCATATCCAGTTCTTGCCCAGAGAGCTGGGTAGATGTTCTTTTCCTTCGGTTGGGTGATGAAAGTGCCCAAAGTTTACATTGTACCACCACTGTTTGGGGTAGCCCTGTGACTCCGATTTCTTTTCGCAGAAGGAACTTCATATAAAAGGAGGGCTATTGGCGATGCTCGTTTTCCGATCTGATCAGTTGATAGTGAATCACAAGCATTTGTCAATTTTTTGCCATTTAAGCGAGCGATTCAGCAGCGCAAACTTTTACTATGATTTAAACCGATTTATTACTCATTGCATTCTTCATGAGAAGAATGCAGAAAATTGTCATTGTGTAAGAGTAAAATGTTTCAGGCTTGAAATTAATTCGAAATTCGTTAGTCCACAATGAGTTCACTGCCTGCCTTCAATAAATTACAGGCTATAACTTTCCTGGGTAAGATTCGCTCAGTCAATAAGACACCGTAGAAAACGCGCACGACGAAAACGCCTCGCCTAGTATACTCGTAATACTTAGACGAAGACTTCAAGCATTCAGCGATTAAATATGGTATTATAAATATCTTGGATGTCGATTCCAAACCGAGTATTTGGCGTAAGTGGTTAAGTGCTCACCGTTTTGATCTAATTGACAGTATTGCCTGGACAACATGCTCTTCAAAAAATAGAATCTGCTGGAGATTCGGTGTTGAATTGAGCTAGATGGTTAAGAAATGCTTGATATTATGCAGCGCATATTCTCTCTTATCATTTTCAAGCAGCGTCGTCGAGGTATTCGGCTTAAACTCTATTTCTCATGTGGTCGAGTGTTTATCTCGTTAGGCGGAAGAGCGAGAACGCCTCCATAGGAAAGCGTGATAAGGAAACCAGCCGTAGATACGAGAATAATCTGCACTATGCTTCAAAATCACACAGGTAATTCATCGTCGACTTTAATAAAATCTACGCAGAAATGCATGTTGAAAAAATCGGTAAGTGTGGCGGGACAGTTGTGCTGAACTTTTGGGGGATAAATTATTAACTTTTCTCCTGCAAACACGGAAGCACTGGAAAGTTCTATTTGCTTGCCTAAGCAGCTGGTAAAACATTCTACAGGACATTGGTCTGGATAATAATGAGATGGCGATCGACTTTGTAGCACGTTCATTCATGTCATGAGTCCGTTAACATTGCACACGCGATGTTGTCAAAGTCATTTCTGCAATGCGAAAATATCTGTTTGAAGTGAAGAGCAAGAGAAGTTAGATTGAATTCCACTGGCGAAAACTTGCATCACTTTACCATGTAAGCGCTCTTGATATCCTTTGCGATATTGAAGGCATTTGTTACTGCACTAAAATAAATCACGTCCTCAAGTAGTATCATGCCGATGAAGAATAGCAACATCTGGAATAGCCTCATAATGACTAGTACCATTTATTATCACCATTATTGTCACTCGAATGCCCAAATTAAACCGCCAAGCGTTCTTAAGATGCCCTTAAACAATTCTCGACAATCGCCTCTCTTCGAAAGGAGCTGACTGCTTATCGAGGTAAAGGATCTACGAGGTGAATATGCGAAATATCGAGCTCAGTCTGAAGTCAGGTTAAAAAGCTATTAAACAAAGTGCTCGATTAAGATGCACCATTGACTATCAGCACTAACTTGTCAACCCAGCCCCAGAGATCCCTGGTTAGTTCACGAGGCGCTTAGATGTCAAACAATGAATGCATTTTATAACTTGAATCATTTATCCAATTGAGTTTGTGGAGGATTTATTGTACAAACCCAAGTCAGGAGATTTTGGGATATACGTCATTCCCTATAATTGCGCTTTTGGAATGCTCTCCAGATTCTACCAGTTCGAGTAAATGGCGTCAAGGCCCTACAGGTTTCAAGGCAACCAAACGAATTACTTTTTAATGACTCTTTCTGATTTGCACCAGTTTGACTCGACAATTAGTGTGAATCAAATGAGCCTAATCAGCTCACTAGCATAAACTTCATCAGATCAACATGCATAGATATGGTTGGATCAAGAACTACCTTCACTATATGAATAAATAAAAAAGAAATTGACAAAGTTGGAAGTGCGGTTGAGTTTCCTCAGAAGCAAGTCTTCACGACCGCCTTTGCAGACGAGCTGAGACAATTCACTTATGGCGCTGGATTTGCACAAGGTCACCATTCCTTAAGCTTTATCTAAAGCAGGATGTTATTTTCACTCGTTTTGAAACCAATTCCTTGGTTTTACTTGCCATTATAATGTGTTGACTGCCTGTCTATTTGCACAAGTTAACGCATTGCTGAAGGTCTGACAGCACAAAAGGCTGGAAATTCAAATCAAAATTGCGTGAAAAGAGCCTTAATGACCGTAAATGGAGCCCGTAAACAACACAATCACAGAAACCGTGGATTTGCAGTTATCAATTGACTGCCAGAGTGCAAGCCTACAGAGTACAAATCGATTGGCTGCCGACATTCCGAGTGCACCAATAGTGCATTGACAACTGAACTCAACTCAGAGAAAATCCACCATCACACCCCCGGACCTATATAAACTAAGGCTCATGTGCACATATGCTCATATCCTGGTTTTACACGCCGTGTCATCCGGGCGTCAATAATGACAAGAATCCGACATGCGTCGCTTGAGCAGACACCCACACCCCCTGAACGTTTACCACGGCTGGTACTCCCACCAGCAATGAGTAATTCAGTTTCCCCATCCAGAGGTCATGGAGTTAGTGAGTCTCCTGATAACATGCCTCCACGTTTTCCCTCCCGATTTCCAGCGTGTCAACTCTCCGAGGATATGGCTGCCACAGCAGCGGCCAGAATTCGTCGCCCGAGCGAACAGATCGTCAGCCCGCAAGCAGCTCTTGTATCACCGTCTCAGAAATCATTGAAGGTAGTCAGTGTGCCCCTTGGTTACGACCATTACAATACTTATACGGGAGCAGCAATGGATGTCAGACGCTCTCGTAACACAAACCTACCGCCTGTCACTTCTGGAGTTGCGGTGGATAGCTTCTGCGAAAAATCACAACCTGGTGATGACCTGGAAAAGCGCAAACGGTACAATCTGAAAGAATTCAGACAGAGAAGGCGAGAAAGGAAAGATTCAAGGAATTTTTCAGTCTCGGAGCCAGAAAATAATTCGGTGAGTGTAATTTCCCTGAAGTATTTATTAATTTCCTCATGAAACTAAGTAATACTTTTATCATGTAAGAAAATTATATCGAGATGATCGACTAATTCGCCTTAAAATGAAGTGTTTTGAATAGCTCGGCTTTTCAAATCACCGCTTAGCGATAACGAAGACAATATGTGAAAAAGTCAAGAGTTCACAATTCGGATTATTCGCTAAGGGCTTCATGCTCCCTGAGGAGCCATTAATACAGACAATTGTAGCTCATTTCGTTTAGGTGTTCTCTTTGCTACCTTAACCTCACACGAGTAAGTGCACCTCAAGTTGATTGGATTTTTTGCAAAAATGTTGCTTTGTTCGAAATCACGTGAATCCACCACCGATTTGTTAGAGGTCATCTTATCAGCCATCTCTGTGGTTGTCCTCCTTATAAAGTCAAAACTGCAATTCCTTTGAAATTCCCAATAAAGGCACTTCGTGGATCTCGCAATTTTTCGCAAATTTTTCTAGCTAACCTATGCTAAAAGTACAAAAAATGCCAAACGATGTATTTTATCACCTGAGCGAATTAATTTTCGACCATTCCTGTGAAAACATGATTGTAATTCTTAGATAAGGTCCACCGTGGCATTGCATTTGTTTGAATAAGTGTTTGACCGGCACCCACTTGAAATATCTGATCGGCCAAAGTGTTAACTCATTGCAGTTTTCCTGATAGCCAGTAATATAAGTATGGCCAGGTATTTTAAGAACTAAATTTTAATGGCTTAAAACGGATCGTCGTGCCTCAATCTGAGTCCTCTAAGATGAATGGAATCCTACTTCCTTTTCGGACAATTGGTTGGTTAAAAAACCACGAAAATGAGTCCGCATTAAGACAATGTCTTTTCTGCAAGCGTAGGCCCCAAAATATTCACTTTTGTTAGGAGCAAACAGATTTTTCTTTATGGAAATGCAGGTTTATTTACTAAAATTATCGGCATTGTATTTCAAGGAAATTAGAGCTAAAATTAGTAAGGAATTTTGCTTAATTTAACTTTCAGATTTCATGAAAAGTAGATATGATCTAGAAATGGTCATATGCCTATAATGCATTGTTGTTTCTTTCATTTGGAACTTAAAATATGCCAAGTTGTATGCGCATGTTCTACTAAAATATAAAAGTATAGACAGTTAAATCTAGAATTAGATTGACTATCAAAGTGTAATGCTATGGCTTATTTAAAATTTCAGTGATTATCCCTTTGGGTTAGTGCAGAGAATGCCAATCCGGTGTCCACTTTCATCCTCACCGAACATAAAAATTACCCTCGTAGACGTAAAACAATCTATTAATAGTGTTTAAACTAGGAGATATTGGCTAATTTATGCTTTGATTAACTTCTGTTGCCATCATATGGTTGATTTAGCCTGCTGGCTTAAAGTCGATTTGCATGGAATTGAACGTCCTTTTCTTATTACCCTTTTCTTTTCGATGACTGCAAAAAAATCTGTATTTCGAAGAAAATGCATAGACTCATAAGTGATTTGTTTTCTAGATATGGAGCTTGAAATACCATGGCTTTCCATTGTACAGTCTTTTCTTCCCTCGTTTTAATAAAATGCCGGAACACATAGCAGCACCTGTAACAACATCTAAGTCTATGCTGGGCAAGGGCAGAGGTATTTTAAAGTCTCTGTGACTCCGGACCGGATGGTGGCCTCTCATTGCTAGATTTCGAACCCGCCTCACCGGAAGAGTTTGACGTGTAGACGACCACTGTGTCGCTGACACACGTGAAATATAGCCTCTATACCGTTCTTATGCTTTAAAAGTCTGGTATCTATTACTATATGTCTATGCATGCCCCAACTAGACCACAAATTTGTTTCGGATTGTGAGGTCAAGGAGGGCAAATTTTCATCTCATAACACAGACCATCCCCCTGCTTATTGTCTCCGTTAGTTTCATTTGTTGCATCACTTCTCATAAGAGCAGGCAAACCACTTAAACTCAGATCGCGGAGTTAGTGTGTCAATCACCTTGCTTTACCCTGTCCAGTTTAATCAAGCGATTGCGATTTTTATGGCGTTATCCAAAAAAATAACAACTTTAGGAACGTAATTTAATAAGATAAAATGTTGGTTTAATGTGTTGATATTAAGTTAATGTTTTTCCGTTTCTCTTTTGATAAATGACTTGCTTGTCCCAGTCACACCAAACCATGGATGCATGGTGAGGTCACGTATTTAATGCACTGCGATATCTCACCCACATTGCAGCATCCAATCAAATGAGCGGAGTCCTCAGACATGCACAAGTTCAATTAACGCTGTGATCAAGGGTCAGAGATAGAGTGGAAATAAGCCATCTCATTTTCGGAGAAGTCATCCAATAAGAATTCAATTTACTGATTCGAAGTTTAACGAGTGGTTCATGGGAGAATGCAAATGGTAGATTCATTTATCTTTAAACTTTTCGGTTTAGTGGTCGCTATACATTAATACTGGCCCTTTTTCTTGTCGACTTCTTTGGTTAACACACTGTCCGTACAGACTGAAATATCTTAAGAAAATCTGATTGTGAATTTTAACTGAACGGATTGCAAGTAATCTAACTTATATTGCGAGTTTCGCCCTAGAATTTATAGGCTAAGCGTCTGACGATCTGCAAACAATTCGACAGTTAAATTGGAAAATTAATTCAAAGGTAGAAGGAGGAAAGTGGTTTACAATCGAAATCTCGTTTAGGATCATTCTTGGTCCTTAACGTGAGAGTGAATTTTCCGTGGGTACATCGAAGCATATGTTATTTTCCAGCGATTTCGGTATGTCATCCAGTCACGAGAACTTATTCAAGCTAGATTTTTTACGGCCACTTCTGCGTGCACTTTCCAGTATTCGATGCAAGACAAGCCATACTGTCATACTTGGAAAATACAAAAGTATAGTGCTTTCAACTTTAATGGGGTACTGACATTCGCAGATCAGGTAATCTGTTCAAAATATCAAGTCTCTTTCGATATTCTCTCACAAATAATCGCTGTCAATCATTCCCATATTTTCGGATTTTTTTTACTTAAAGGCTCCGCCAAAGGTTAATTCTCGAACAGTCGCCTTGTTCACCACGTCTCCTCCCGGCGTTTACCACTGTAACCCGCTTGTCCGTAATGATTGAGCCCTGTTTCAGGCATTGACGGCTCAACCTGAAACCCCACCAGTCAGTGCTTTAGGGATGAGGAAACTAAATGCAGATCTCCCACCGACCCAACCAGTCTGTTGAGGAGTTAGTAATCCTATTTCCGGCTTTATATTATTACATCTCACTGAAAAGAGGTGATACGTGAAATCTGTATTTTTTGGATTGCCGAATCTGATAAGTATCAACTTTCAAGAAATACATCGTTAGCTCGTTTATAAACCGAGTTTGGAAGACTAAAACCCTGGAAATAGAACGTGTGGTGATGCAGGTTCCTTCATTTGATATTCCTTTTATGCATGCCACAAACTCGTGCACATGGCCTAAATATATGCGATTTAAGAGTAATCACGGGACTTAGATATTTTAAATTTTGTTTATTCAGCCCCATATTCCGATTAATGCCTTTCTCGAATACTTAAGCAACTGACTTTAACATTCATATTAAGGGTTAATTTAAAATTAAAGTGTTATCAGCTATCATTGTGCCGTTAACATTCTGAAAAATGGCCTTTGTGTGCCGGTGGCCAAGTACCTGTTCGCCTCTTTAGGTGACACACGTTTGAAACTCGTCGTCAGTGCACATTTATCGTTCGCAATGGTCACTCACATTGGTTGTTTATGCCATGGTGACAGAAAGTAACTCCTATCTCCATGAGTGCTGCAAGGTACTTTTCTTGAACATGGGTTTGAGTTTGTATTGCAATATGTTGCGTGGGAAATTCGCTCAATTTTTCTAATGTGGCTGAAAGCTTTGTAAAATTCGAATAGCCACATTTCATATGACTTTGCTTTGAGATGATATTGCTTTGCACGCTTTCATTATTCAATGCACCTTCATTTATTTCGCATTAATTGTTTTCATAGTGGAGAGCAGCGTCAGAAAGGCCCGATCCTAGTTGTGTGTAGTCAATTTGTGAAACGAAACAATTTGATCAAGTGGTCCAACCGACAGGCCATTGGGATCATTCAAACTAATATGCACATATGCCAGTTAGATGAGAATCCATCTGCCCGGAGTTTCAATTGATATGCCTGCTTTCTCATGCTAACTTTGGGATTCAATTAAGGTAGACAAACTCTGCTTTTCAAGTAGCAACCGCTTATGTCAGTAACTGCCTTCTTCAATGCCATTGAATTATGTGTAGAGGTCCCCGGGCAAGGCGATTGTTTTGAATCATTGTCTTTCAACGATTGAACGTACGGTCTGAAACATGATACCTCAATCGATCTTCTCTCCTCAAAGACACGAAAAAACCAAATTCATTGGGATCGCGCTTTCGGAGTAGGTTTTCAGGAAAAACCGCGTGCATTCAACTTTATTTCTTTGAGGTTGGGTCTTATGGTTACTACTGCTGCCGGTGGTGATAATGATAATGTTAATGATAATGATGATGAAAAGCGTTTTGCAACCTACTTTATTATTCTGGGCCATTGCTTTGAATGCGCTTCCTTCTTGTATGAATAAATGAAAAATTAGATAGGGCTTCTTCAGTTACTGAGGAACGGAGTTTCCTTTTTTTGAAGCCTGCCCGCGAGTTTTCTCAGGAGGAGTCACGAATTTGCATGAAATATGCCTTGTTCGAGTCATCCATACGCTCATTATAATTAGAGGCAACATGACCGGTACTAATCTTGAACTCAAATCAGGTGCTTACTTCAACTTAGCCATAAAAGGCATTAGTAAGAGTTTTTCTTTTCTTTGATATAAATGGCGAATATATCATAAGTTTCAATTGTATTGTACTATTTACCTCATTCAAATTCTGACTAAACAACAGCACTTTTTTGTTGAGATGAACCGTTGCTTTAAACATTGTTCATGGTTGCTCAAAAAGTAAATTAGCGGGCCACAACTTGCCAAACTGCCTCAACGATTACACAAATATCTAGTCACTCGAATGTCTAGAAGCGGGGTCTCCAAATCTTGTAGTTTTTTCTGACAATCATTCAGACCATCAGGGGCTAAGTGACAAAATACAACGGTCATTACAGTTCAACTGACACCCCGAGTTCTAGTAACCCCTTAGAAGGACGAAGGCAACGTCTCAGCTGCAAAAGTAAAGTACTGTACATATTCCAGCACAAGAAAGCGTTTATTAGTTCCCCGGGCTCCCAAGACTGATGAGATCCACTATGAGAAAAATTAACAACCAAAAAAGACTTGGACTCCATCGTCGATTGGTTGGATTACTATTTACATTACGGTTTCTATCCACCAATTAGAATACTCGGCAAGCTGGCTAAGCACGCGAAGCCGCCAGGCTCATAAGCAAACAGGCTTAAAAGCGCCTAGTGTCAGTAGAATTCAAACATCTTCACGTATACTTATTTCACTCTTGAGTCGAGTAACCACCATGAACATCAGTGGAATTCGAAGAGCAAAGTCAGAAGGAAGTATTTGTACTATCCGTATGCTCATCTCCTACGACGACCGGACTTTGTTAACAAGTCAGGGTGTAGAGTCTATCCTTCTCAACAACCTTTCGCATTCTATGGGGCCTCCGACTCCTGCAGGAGTACACAAAATCTTACATAACGGGTCCCATCGACAATCCTCTAGCAAGCACAATTTTTTCGGCTCCATGATGAGCCGTAAGTCTTTCGTTGTACATAATAATGATTCAATAAACGACCATCATGGGTATTCATTTCACAAGGTGGAGGATTTTTCCGGTCATGTTTCGTTGGCAACTCACCATACTGGACTTCTTCTCAGCCTTCCCGCAACCCATGTCAACAATCATTTCTCAAGATCCGCCAAATCTGTCCATTTTTTAGTCGGAAAGCAGGAGGATTATGAAACCTCTTTTCATTCAGTCGGGAAACGAAGGAAAAGTTGGTTATTCAAACGTCATAGTGTCAATGGTACTGCTTCAAAGATCAACATGCCTGACACTTCCTCCAAGCCCAGTGCAGATGAGGATAGTACAATGGATTTTCCGTTGAGAAGGTCACTATCTTTGGGATGGTTGACTAACGGCCAAGGTAATTATATGGATGTGGTCTTCCAGCATTCAGAAAATCATGGAGTAGAAATAGGTAAGGAGACATTTGGACGGAGATTGCGACGCGTTGCGAGGGGGTTCAATCTCACTGATGTGCACTGGATTTCCCGAAAGCATTCAACGTCAAGCGGATTTAGCTTGAAATCCACATCGAGTTACGAGGCGACATTAGGGAGCGAGGTTACACTCGTGTCCTCGTCCTTGAAGATCCAAACTGACGTGAGTTTGTAAAGAAACGGTTGTCAGTTGATGGATTTGTGGCTGTAGTAAACATACAAGTTTAAGCTCAGATCGTGTCAAATAAATTCAACCGCGTTTAATAGGGTGAAGGAACTTCCTTTACACTTATTAATTTTGTGATCATGAAAAATGAGTGTCTTATTGCCTTTTTTTCGTTTCGATAATTAATGAAGCGTAATTGGTCTGAGTTATTTTGATGGGGAAGTTCGGTTTATGATTTTATCACAAATTCCGTGACTTTTGCCTTCATTTATGGAGAATGGCTTCATTGCTTGGTTGAAGCTGTTTTTAATTCTATTTTCTAAAGCAGTTAATAGGACTTAGAACATAAACAATTTCAACTTAAACGATTTCTATAAGAACATAAATAATTTCAACTTAAACGATTTCTATAAAATTCGAAACAGGGCAATTATTTTTTTTTCATATTTTAAATCGTTAATTTTTAATTTTACAACTAGCTGCTGTTCGAACTAGATGTGGCTAAAGTGTTTAGAGCTCATTTCATTTTATGCCTCCCATAAATAAATCATCTACATATTTGAAAAAAAACCATCATTGCTTTTAAGTGGTTTTAATTTTCGCAATGGCATTCAGTTTTGGAATGCCATGAAAGTTTTGCAAATTGTTGAACAAATCATGGGCTCACCATAGCTGAAAAACTATAATGAAAATGCATTAGTTTTACTTCTCGGAGAAATCACTTAAATTCTAAGCTATATTCGTTCAAAAGCCAATTATTTATTATTGTGAGAACTGTCAGTATCCATCATTTCAAATCAGAAACTGGCTTTGTTGACGCTGGTTAGATGTGTCTTCAGTTCGCCTCTCTCCGTTGAAATTCATAGTTGGTGTGCGTTTGTATCGAATCTGTGGAGCGGAAATCGTCATATCACTCGATACGTGTTGCCATATTCAAGAAACCACTTTAATATTCAAATTCGTAAACTGTAAATAATAATTCTAATCTTTGAATATGACACCCCATTGGCAGGCATGATGATGGCGTCATTACTGGGTCTGTAGGTGTTTCGCTTTTTTGTGCCTATTTTCGGTTCATTTCTGATTATTTAATAACCACTCAGTCTCTGCCTCTCTAGGGAGCAAAGTTTGCAGGGATGCCTTTCAGTATTACGCCATGCTGTTCCATGTGGTGTCACAGTATTGATGGTGCCCTATTCGAATCTTGGAATTGAGGGACCACCATTGCATTTAAGGGAAGATCCGCATCCTTTATAATCAATACCTTATCAGAACTGTACCACATCATTGACATTTTTGACCATAGTTCCGACAAATAGCAATCTCTATTTAGAACAGTTCGGTAGATGAGATCGTGTCTCTTACCATAAACAAAAATATGTTAAAATGCTAATGCTCAAAGACCTCGAGTTCATATTCTTCCTTTCCTCTTGGAAATCTCTGATTTAGATGAGGCTACTTCACTTATAAAAGTTCGTGCCCTACCTTAAAAAAGGGGTTTTAAGTAAGAAACTTGGAGGCCTTCAATAAAATTAGCTTGATATTTACTGGTCTAAATACTTTAAACTGGAAGTGAAGTATCATTTTTTTAATCAGCGGGTCTGCTCGAACACCCTCCTGCTTGTCTATTTTCCCCTCCTTCAATTCGACTTTATTAAAGCGGAAGAACCCATGTTATTGTTGTATATATACGACTAGAAGTCTGTCGAGGATTATTTGAAATGTACGAGTCTGTTTTGGATAACACCTCAGCTTGATTCCGGCATCGGCGTCATCACCTAACAAATCGGCAAATTTTTGACATGTTTGGCAGGTGATCAAGCAGTATCGCCTATTGTTTGCCAGGATCTATCTGGAAGCTGAAGCTCTTCCGTAAAAACATCTGCCAGCTAAATAAATGCATCGAACGATTACATGAATGCTACTCTTCAGTGTTAGAAACAGCTACAGAAACGTAGATGGTAAATTCACTTTCACTCTTATTTTGAGCAAGGTGCGAGATCTTGATTAATGGATCCGCCGATGGATTTCGAAATCCGCCTTACCTGCTCAGATGAATTGGCTGGTTCCTGCTACACTGCCGGTTCGCAAGTATAGTAAATATTCATTTACACACCTGCTGATTGCGTAAACTTTAAGGTTTTGTACTTTAAGAACTTGTAGATAGTTGGCGAACAAGTGTTTCGATGAGAGATCAATGTTATTTTTAGCTCTTGGCTATCGCCCTGATTTAAATTTGATAAGGGGTATCAGGTTAAACTCCCTTCCATAATACATTAAGGAAGAACTAAAAGTTGGCTAGATATCCTCTGTGTGTTAGCATTGTCAGTTCCACCTCTTAATACAATTCGAAATATTCCAATGCCTACAATGTTTATTTGATGGCCAAACAATTAGTTTGAAATCATTTCACCAGATGCTTAAGGTCAATAGTCATTCCCATAGGACATGATTCTGAACAGATGGTCAATGGTGCAAAGACAACACAAAGCTTTTAAGAGATGATCATTTATAAATAGTTTACCGCGGCCTTCGCTGGAATGAGGGTGCCGGGAAGTGTGCAAGCAAGTAACTTGACGATTATTAACTGGCGGGATGTTGTATCCAGCAGGACAGAAGACAGCGAGGAGACTCTAAAGCGCAAATTCATTTTTGAATAGCTTAACAGTTGCATGCCAGACAAGACCCTGACTGCAGAAATTGAATGTTGGTGTGGTGAACCAGAACACATTTCATCCCTTCGATGGCATGAGTTCGAGAGCTGTTGGCGTGGATCCAATGGCTGAAATTACCACCCACAGACTATTCGTTTAAGGTCGATTCAAGCCTGTGAGCTCAACTGGAATAGGTTGTTTGCAATCTATTTAAAGTAAGCTTTAAAACTAAACGTTTTAAACACTTGCACACTACCTCTTATACTTAGAGCCCAATATGACTTGATTTGTCGGCGAATTCATCCGTTTTTTGAGTTGAAAATCTAGCAAAAGCCAAATTTCTCGCCTTCTCTTTACAAACGTCTTTTTGAGTTCACCTCTCTTGCAAATTCTAACGGCGAAATAGCTAACGGAAATAATGGTGTTGATAATCGGTCATGTGTTAAATCAGCTACCGCATTTAAATACCACATTGAACAGATTACGCGGTCTTTCAAAAACTCAATTCTTTGTTCAGTTTAACTGGCATTTTATCCTAAATGTGCCTTAAGAGGTGGTTGCCTCTCCCACTGCGTTTGATGGCGAATCCATTAAGATGAGCATATTTCAAACATCATCCTTGCTACCACATGGGACTGTTTTTGTATCGTCTTCTAAAGTGGTAACTGTTAGGAGTTGCTCACTTTAAGCGGCGTCATTTCTATACAAGCGCACCTCTATCAGCTACGCGATTCGTCGACCGGTTATATTATTGCAATTTTGGAACTTTCAAAGAATAAATACCTGGTAGAGGATAATACTTCATTGATTTGCGAGGTTTATCCTGCGAACTAATTCATTTTTAGGGACGTTTGCTATTCACGAATGCTATCTCCCAAAATCGCTGTGCAATGCCGCTTTTACTATGCGGTCGCATCCAATCATTGCAATGCCACCCAACGCAAATAAATTGGGCAAATGGGAGCCTCGCTTCCAAAAGACATTTGATTTCAATGTAGACTTGGGCTTAACTTTGATGCTCGTTCCATCCTTTCTGCTAAAGCCCCGCTTCATATAAAATAACGTAGCGAAATCATGCGTAGTATTATAATTCTCGCCAACAGGGCAAGAGTTCTAGTTTGTAATATTGAGAAAACGTTGACAAGTCTGCCTTGGCTCGAAATAAAATTCCGCAAAAGTGCTTTTACAAGCATTACAAGGTTCGTTCATTTGGCAAATTCATTTTCTGCAAATATGTGCGTAAATATGCCAGAATCAAATTTGATGATGGAATCGACGTTGCCCGAGTACTTGGAGTGACGTATAAGAGCAGGAAGCATCGATTTACGGAGACTTTGGGGTCATGCCCCTTCCTCGTTCTTAAGGCCATTTTTTAAACATTTCTAACTCTTTCCAGAAAGTTTATTGCCTGTAATGGCCTTTCAATCACATTAATCAGTATACTTGAGTTGGGTGAGAAGGACTACTTTACAGAAAATTAACACAAAATCATAACCAAACTAACTTTCGTGTAACATCACATTGTTGAGCTAAAGTCGATATTTAAATCAAGTAATTGATCAAGATTTAGTTTGTTTTATGCGCCTTTTTTTAGGATCCAGGACATCATATTTGCGAATTAAAATTATGCATTTGGCCGCATCATTTTCTAAAGTTATCATTTATTTTGTTACGATCTGACTTGTTTTTCCAAGTGATCTTTTTGTTCATCAAAAATGGCTCTCCTGCTAGAACACTCGTCCACCCGAAAGAGCGCGTTTGCATTTTTCTAGGCAAATTCCGTTGACCCTAAATTTTATCAAGTATGTAGATTTTTACAAACAAAAACATAATCTGAGGGCCTGAATTAAAGTACTGGCCTTAACTTCCAACTAGGGCTAAGAGAGAACCTTTGAAACTGCTACTCAGAGGACAACACCACTCGATCAGTAGGCACTAAAATGATTCCACTTGAGCACTAAAATACAACGATACAACCACATGTTAATACAAAAATTCAACATGGCAGATTCAAAAATACGATTATTATGCAAGTTTGTAAATCGTTTAAATGATCTTTCCCTTAAGTTAAATTCTGCTCTGCTTTTTGAATGAAAAATGCATTTTGCACGATGTTATTACCTTCGCTAGCCTTTTTCGGTGGAAAACCCATGGATGATCTTCCAGACTCTTTCACTCTTCGCTTCCAAATTACTTATTTTACCTGTGTAAAGGCTAGACTATAGTTGACAACTTTTGATTTTGTAGTGGTTTGAGGTATAGCTTGTCCAAAAATATTCATCCGCTGATAATGAAAGCGCTGCAAAGCGTAATCGAAATTTCGACTTTGAGGAAAAAACTCAATGCACCTCAAAAGTGATGTTCCTGTACACAATTACGTTTCTACTCAAATAATGTGAGTAGCCTTAGTTTATCTTATATGCTGCCGAGCACTGTTTGGAGTGACAGATATTGTTACTAGTTGGAGGTCGATTTCACGTTAAAACGATCCCCAAATTCGTTTTATATTCCAACTGCCACTGCAGGATAGGGAAACGGCCATGTTGCGTTTCGCTACAGGTTTGTTAGTAGAAATTTTTGACTGCATTAAATTCACTTATTGATTCGGTTTCAATCGATTGACGCTGTAGTTTAAAACATTTTTCACTTGGCTTTAACTGGTCATTTAAGAAACTTAGATCACGATATACATTGCGCAAAATTTCCGTGCTGGCCAATGGAAGCGCACGCTGATTAAAGTCAGTAACTGATTGGCTAGTGGAATCATTGATCGTTGTCTATTTGCTACCCACGTGTCCGTGACTAGAATGCACGTACGCACGCATGCGCCCTTAGGAGATGGGTATCATTGGTCAGACGCCTGCACAACGAAAGAAAAATGATTCGGCCTGCCTATTTCTAGTTGCTTGCCTGTATATCTCTATTCTTTCCTGCTAACTACTTGTACGCACGCCCGTAGACACGCTTTGGGCGTATTACGCATCCCAATAACTCATTCATCCACCTGACCTCTGAGTCGTATCTGTCCACAATCAGCCACGCAATTTCACACGGTATTTAATTGTCTTATTTGCAATTATTAACCAGGTAAATTATTTACCAATGTTTCATCATTCATTGAGTTGTAATGCGCATCGATTTCCCCTCCCCATTTCTAATCGATTTTTCACAGTGCTTACAGTAAAGTTACGACTGCAGATTCGCTACGTAATTTCTTCGCTGGTTTACAAGTCGCAAGCATTCAAAACTCATCCAAAATACGTGCGAAACTTCTTTTAACTTTTATAGATATCTGAAAATAAAATACCCAGGTGTAAATTCCCATGCTCATGAATTATTTAACTGGACAAGCCTTTTAATATTTGTTAAAAAGGGGTCAGACGGCTTAGGGGCCGATTTCATTTATGTGATGCTGATGAGTCAGCAATGTAAGTTGCCTTTCCTGCATATGAGACATCCGTCTTCGCGACAAACGATTTTTTCCGGGTCACCCAGAGAGCGCTACAACCATGCCAGTTGTGTAACCATGTTTATTGACTATTGGCTGGCCAAATAACTCGTTTCTGAGTTTAAAATCTTCATATAGCGTGGCTATCGTAAGGTGAACTTGCATTTTAACTCCATGCCTTTCGATTTCTATTTGAGGTCTAGCAGAGCGACATTTACTTGATCGTTTTAGGAAGTAACTCCAATACGTTCCCTCGCTCCGGCAACTCTCTCAAACTCGGCGAATCCAAAGTCGCACCACGTGGGGCGCTTCGTGGTACTCAAAGCAACTGTTTCTAATACTAACGAAGAGGTGCCAACCTTTACCGGACAAGATATTTCAACCTTTGACGACACGAAACTGGATAACGAATCGAGCTCTATGACCACCTCAGGTCCCCCCGAGAACCACTACTGGACGGTAAGTGGTGGAAAAGGGGTTCTCTTAACAGCTCCTGGGGCCCGTCGATTCGACGAAAGTAGGCCATCTTCTGGAGGCCCGAGCCGATCAATGCACACCCGGTTCCGTCAGTTTTTTGTGGAAAATTTACGTTCAAATCGATCAAGAACCCATTCTGAGCAGCAACAGTCTAATCAAGGGCGTGGTGGAATTGCTTTTTCTTCCAGTGAATCTCCAAATAAGTTGAAACCACCGACGGTCAAGTTTGGCGGGGCGGGATTACCTCCCCACGCCCACACGATCACAGCTGGGACTGGGTCGGCAGTTGCACGAGCTTTGCTGCAATCAACTCAACGTGCGAAGGACGATGGGGCCATCGGAACTGGTAATCCTAGTTCAGGGAATTCGGGATTATCTTCTTCATCGAAACATGAGCATTACTATCCCTCAGCATCATTAAACTCTGTTAACGACAGTGATGGGACCGGGTCACTCAAAAGCTCCAAGAGCCGCCTCAAATCAACTCATAAAATGGTCAAAAAGTTTTTAAAGATATCCAGTCAGAAGAAACAGGCTGATCATTATGGTAATCTGCCAGATCCTTCGAAATTGCCGAGAGAAACACCGCAAAGTTCACTGGAATTCACACAATCTCGACTGAAAAATGTTTCCAGGATAGTAAGTAGTATGCTCGAAGTGAAAATATGATATGTTTTGTTCGTCACCGGCCACTGAGTAGATACAAATCAATAAAAATAGAATGTTTTCGACCAATGGGTATGAAATTAACTAAAATTATAGTTACAATGACAGGAAACTGAATAGTCCGCCTCTAATACTTCCGCTCGAGGATAGTATTTAGGTTTCAGATTAAGAACTTAGTCGTGAACTTATTTCGACGCACTCTTAGTGGGTTTTCTATCGGTTGATCCATTTGCACTCGTTGATTTTCGCCCTTAAGAGTTGATTTTTGGCGCCTCGACGGCCTCTGATGTCGAGCCAGGGAACAGTTCTACATCACTATAAGAGCTATCGCAACAGTGCGATTTCAAACGTCTTCACAACCACCCTGCTTGATCATCTCCCTGAAGCTCCACTTCAATTAACGAATTTGAGGAACTTAGCGTTTGATATTTCAATGATTTTTTTTCTAACTGGTTTAATTTTGGCCTTCACACACCGTGGGCTTAAAATCGATTTACCAACAAAGCCCCTAGATTAAGTAAACAACTTTTTGCAGCGAGCTGCCCTCTATTGAGCTCCATTCCAGTCGTTTCATTGCAATTCAAAAATAAATTTGCTCATCTCTGTTTATTACAGTTGTTAAAAGTCTAACTTTGGGGTGAGAAACTTTAAGTGATACCAATGACCCGTTCGATGGAAAAAAAATACTTTTATTGAACTTTAAACTGCATTTAAAAAGCTTGATCATTACACTCAAAAAAGGGTCAGTCATTGTTAAAACTGGCAAAGTTATTTTCAAATGCTAGTGACTAGTCAAAGTTAATTTGGCGTCTTGAACTTAGTCATTTCTTTCTTTGATCTTTTAGAATACTCCCTCTGGAACTTATGCTCAAAAAGGTAAGATACTTCAGAACTTGTTAAACCATTCATTCCCTTTTTAATTTATAAAATTTGTCCTCATGAACGTGTATTGCTAACTAGCGTTTTAATGCTTTGTAAAGTACATCCACTACAACAATGCAACTATTCAATCGCACGACTACATGCAGTAAGATGCGAACCTACTAATTTTCGAACAGCATACATCGTTACTTAGGGAATAAAGAGGTAGCAGTATAAGCAAGATTTAGTGATGTTCGTGTTGTTTGCCTATTTAGAGTTGTGTTTAAATCAGGTAATCGAAGCATCCCTTATTTTATTTAAGAAATGGCGAATTTTCAGCGAAAAATTCCACTTTGTCGAAGTCTGCGCTAGGTGCACAATCTCTTCACTCAGACCGATTGTGTGCTCCAAATCGATTTATAGAAGGGTGTTAGATAAGCCCTTATTTCTGACTGGTTAATTTCGCTTTACTGCCTTTGAAATTGATAAAGAATTAAAAATTTTTAAATTTATATGGGTATGGATTTTAAAACAAGTCGATTCATTTAAGTTACAACCTAAAGTGATAGAACTCGTCGAGGTAGGTTTTGAATTGTGCGATTAGGCAGTTTAGCCAGGATCTTAATCAACTGTTAGTCAAGTACCGAGTTTGTTTGATGGGTGAAAACAAATCTTCCATTAATTTTCTCCGTAATTTCCTTTAAGAGGGAACTTATAGGATTGGTTAGAGAAATCGTAAAATAAATAATCATTCAGCATTATAAGCGCACTTATAGACTAAATAAGCACATGATTTTACATTTTCATTGGCTACATATGGTGAGAACTCGATAACGGTAGTAAATACCAAAGCAATTAGAATCTGGGTTGATACAGACAGTGGACGAAGAGAAGAATGGAGGGGGTGACTCAGAGAAGACAATTGCCAACGTCTCCCTAACTATAGTAAATTTGATGGACATGGAGCCATGCACTAAGTGAAGCCCAGTTGGCTTAGAAGCATTTTTTTTCGCGGTAGTTCCATTTAAACTGAAAAACGACACTGCATAATTTTCTCCGGTTGTGATTCTTATTAAAGCAATGCTTACGTGCTCATTTTTACTTTTAGCAACACCAGGTGACGTGATACCACGAGTTTTGCCGCGAGTTGAAGCCAAATCGGAAGAGCTGTTACTCAGTGCCTTCTCGAGGTCCCTTTCAATTAGTAGCCATGGAAGCAGTTTTCACAGTCACGGACACCATCATAAACACCATCGCCACCATCATAGTGATCACCAAGGTCACCACAGTCGCGAAACCAACCCCACAACCTTCACAAGGGTCACAGAAAATAGGCGGTACCTCATGTTTACCAAGGCGTCCCCTTTCAAAGTAATTGCTTAGTTTAATCATTTTATCGCTAGATCTCTTCAGTGCTTCAGATCCCATTGCGGGGACTGGTATCTTAGCGGGAGGGAAAGTGCTGTGGTACTTTTACTTTTAAGGGTCCCTAGTTATTCATCCATTTGTAAACCGGATTCAGTCAGTGGTTATGTATAGATGGGTTCCAGACCCGCATACGCGAGGCACAGTATGCTTTTGCGTTATTCGTTTTACGAGGCGATAATGGTCTAGTAAAATGAATAACTTAGACGCATTTAATATGGGATCTCCTTGAGGGCAAGAAAGGGAGATCGAAGAAATTAGGCAGATGCAGATTCATGTGATTTGTTCAGCTTTCCTGCTAATTACTTCATTGGGAATTCTCCCACTTACTTTCAAGTCTATGTACCCCTCAGACTTATTCTCCGTCAGATAACACTTGTCAGTTTACGGTCTTCTGGTCTGGTTTTGCTCTTCTTTGATCAATTTTCTCCTTGACTGTCATATTCAAGAGTACCAACGACTTGTAACACTTTCTCTCGTTTGATTACATTGTCGGTATTCCTCAAGGATATCGATGTACTAGGCCACAAAATTGCTGGACGTAGCAGTCATAATTTTTGATGTTGATAGTATCAAATTTTTAGCCTGTTGGCTTGTTTCAATATCAAATCACTCTTTCACTAAGAATAGAAAGTAAAAATCAGCAAAAACATAATTCACCAACACAAATTCCTCAAATAAATCGGCCTGTTCGCTACGAGAGTGTTCTTGCAGTTTTCTCATCATTAATCGGCGGAGAGCAATGGGCTTAAAGCACGCGGAATTAATGTACTGACAGGATTTAAACTGTTGTCCTTAATTGGGATTCAATAAACCGAATCAAGCCTTAACTTCGGAGCTGATTAGAAGCCAAGATAACCTAACCAACAAACATAAGCCGAGACATTTATTGAAGGCAGGTTCTCTTACGCTTTACGACCTCTATCCGCAGACCAGTATTGACCAGTAGGCTTGGTCACTCCAATGACTGAATGTGTCCAGGTGCCGTTTGAATATGTCATCAACACAGCATGGTATCACTAACGGATAACAGCCTCAGTGATGATGACGACATTTCCAAATAGAGAAGGTGGCATAATCAGTTCTAGAAAAATAACATAGTAAGAAATCGACAGTTATTTTACGAATGTCCTCGGCCGCTACCTCCTTCTCTTCTAGAAACTAACTTTTAGTCTTTCTTTATGTCAATTTAACGATCTAAACCTTCTCGTTTGATCTTCTCCTTGCAGACCATTATGTACCCATTTGCAGAGACCCATTTGCTCGCAAACTTCAACTTCTTCATACATAGGCGTCATTTGATCAATGTTTGAGTTACTAATCGTTTCGACTTTCGTTCTTCTCACTCCCAAATTCCTAATGTGTTCTTTTAAATGTTCCCTGAGAAGAAGCAGTTTTTGAACAGTCTCATTGGGACAAATTTCAGCAGCATCTGAATTAAAAGGGTGCAGTTTTTCTCACTGCATCCCAGGAAGAAACAAATGTCACTTCTCTCTCTCCCCACAATACTCTCATAAGGAGCTTAAGTAATTTGCATCATTACAGCTTTTTTACTCACATAATGGATGTACTCCTGCTCTGCTTGAGTTTATCGGTTTGCTGATTCATGGAGAACACAATTTCGGGCATCGCCTCATGCGGTGCGTCTACACGTATATAGCGCTTGGAGTTTTCGGTTATATGCAACCTCTGAACTCACTCGATTATCAAGTTTCATTAAGCTCAAGCTAATCATATTTTTCAGCAACATATACGTATATATGCTTCAATCTATATTTGCCATATCTAGCAAATGAAATTCATGGACGTGCAAATCTCCTGCGGTTTATTATCAGTTCTTTGTAACTTCTTCATCCATATAGCTAAGTTATAAATTGTGCTTTGGAGCTTTGAAACCTTCCAACCGCAAATGTCGACAGCACCGGCTACATTTGGTAAATTGATATTAAGCACCTCCAACGCACGAAGTTTTAACTTTGATCGCTTCTGCTGACTCATTTGAGTGGTACTCTAATCTATGTTTCTAGTTAACTCAGTAATCTGATCTAATCAGAAAGGTTGATTTTTTCTCTGGAATATTCAAATCGTTCAACCGGGGCACAACATCATATTTGCCAATAACGGGTAAATTCTGTGCAAGCGACAACTATCACGTACTGGTTCGTGCCTTTTCTCATCTTTTTTACTTTTAAATGGGAAATCGGCCCTACATACCTGTATCGTGAAATGTCATTAATTTTCATTTAGTGAGACTATCTCCCCTTTGTTCGGACACAAAATTGAGTCTACTAACTTTTCTAAAGGGCTTCAATTGAACAATCATTCTCGACATAAGCTTAGCCTGAATCGGCGTCTGCGTGTTTCGGTTGTTGAAAAGGAATAGCAGGTACTTTAAAGGTATAAATTCTATACGGTTAATTAGGTGAGCCCAATTGTCCCACTTTAATATTGTGTTCTTATCTAATTTACCACTGTCATCGCCATCATCGTCTCGTACTTCTGCTTTCTAAAAGGAAGCTTGAGTGAGCTACTTTCTTTAACATTTAGTCTAGATGTCGTAATTTCTAGTTGGTGCAAATAATTACATTCATGTTCTAATGTTTTCGTTCCTCCGAACGGACGTTGATTACCAAAGGATTATACGTATTTAATCCACTTATAATCTGCGTTCAAGTTCTGTACCTAGTTTATTTAGTAACTAGTGGTGTCAATATTAAGCGGTTTTCCCTGATATGCTTTAAATGTTCAAAGGTATTTTCATAAGGTAATTGATGTTCCGTATTGAAGAACGTCTTACAAATAAATGCTTATTCTTCGTTCGATTCCTTTTCGCAACAACCAAGTAACATTGATAGGCATATAGTTCAGGCGCCTATCTGCTTCCTCCCCTTTAAACTTCCCATCAGAATTCTTGCTCTACATTATTCAAGACGAACTGCTTTTGCTTAATGCAAACAAATCTTTTCACTGTATGATTTAAAACATTATCTTCTCTATCAATACAATATGAACCTTTCTTTCTTGTCGAAATCTGGTACTTTGTCTCTTTCAACTAGTGTTTTTTCTCTTGAAGCCCTTAAACCTACATGCTCGCATTTTTGTATCATTATACGGCAACGATAACACTAGAATGTGCTAGGAGAGACCATCTTGTAATTTCTTTTCTATTGCGAACCCACAAATCAGTTTTCGAACTCTCAGTATATACAGTCAAACACTGTTTTTGAGGAAATTGCCACATTTGATCTACTTAGGAATCATGTCCTTAATTCTATGAATGAACAAATTCGTCTGGGGATGGTACCATAGAGAGGGATGATTGATAAGGTTCAGTGGAAAAGAGCTACCAAGATTTCACAATATAACCTCAATAGAACTATTGAGGAAAAACAAATCCTCCATTATTTTCAAGGCGTTTTTTACGAGCATGCCTAAAAGAGAAATAAATGTCCCTCATCCATTTGGAGGCAATAGTTCATTGAGTAAAGTTTGCTGACATTTTAGGGCAAGTCTCAAAGACTCCGTGGGGATACAACAGATAGCACACAACAGCACAGAAAATAGTAAAAGCGTTCATCGACGTCTTCGGTTCTCTGGCAGAGTTTCGTCATATAGGAAGCAGTTCCACTTCGAAGTGGCACCTCGTCCGTCCTCTTCCAAAAGTTTTTTTAATCTTCTGGCGGAGATTCCGTTCATTGTTACTTGCACGCACTTTCCTCAGTCAAGTTTGAGACCTTGAATCCAGGTATTTACGACGTACCTTATTTATCAGGCTCTACGAGTCTGTACTTCTGCTGGCATAATCTAATCATTTTCTTGTTTACGTCCTGTGGGTGATTGGTCCTATCCTGCCGCCCCTCTCATTAGCCCTCAGAGTTGCCCCTAAGCTTACCGGTGGTCACCACGAGGAGGTTGAGAGTATAATTGACCACCATGAGAGTTTAATAAACGTTCACGCCCATGCATCGTTTCACTTTCACACACATAAGTGCTCTTTAGATTAGAAGTCGAATCAGACTTGACTTTAGAATTTTACCTCAGGAATTCCACGTGTCCATCCGTCTTCTTCCATCTTTGGTGGTGCAAAATTCGCTAAAAGCTAAAAAGTAAATGCCAACTCAAATTCCCGCTTCTAAAGCTCTAGAGGTCATCTGTAAATGCCGATGCGGGGTTCAAGGGGAGAGTGGACATTAAGTGAAGAAATTTTTTAAGGTTCTGAAAAATCTTTTACTCACTAAGAGGCCACCAATGAAGGTTCAGTGGGAACCACTTTTTGCACAAGCGAGCGAGATGGGTCATCGTTTCCAAAAGAGGAATGAGAAAAACTGCGCTACTCAGTACTTAAATTTCATTTGAGTTTGTCGAAATTTCAATCTGTCTCAAACGCTTTTGATTTTTTTGGGACTTGCTTCGTTGTGTGGTTGAGTTTGCACATTCTGTACCCAACAAAGGTCAGGATTAAAAAAATGAAAAACTACAAAATATGCTTATTTCCAATCCTTTTTCACTCTTTTTTTTTGCTTTTCAGTCGCCCTATGACTTCATGCAAACTCGCGGCAAGGGATTAAGTAAGTTCCATCATCCGGTTCACCATTATTTAGCCACAAGTAAATTCAAAAAGCAAGCGGCCTTACATTGTCACTAAGGCCGTTATCCTTCGACTCACTTCTTAAAATTTTCCAATTCCTTCCGCATTTTCAGATGAATCAGAGATCTATACGGTGCTATTTCGACACACCACGTGCTACGAGCTGATGCCGGAGAGCGCTAAACTGGTCACTTTGGATAATATGCTTTCGGTGGGTTTATTGAACGTACTTTTTACGATAATTTTATTGGTTGTTTTGACGAACTTATGAAGGCATTCGTAAAGGGGATCTATCGTCGAGTTTTGATGCCTACTTAAGTGGTGTAGTTTTAGAATGAGGACGTCCGTGAAATGTGGAGCTCATAAAACCTTTGCACGTGTGGATTTTGCTTTCTTTTAAATCCTAATTAAGTCTGAAAAGCCACATATTTTTCTTTCAATTCTGAAGTATTTGCTCAGCTTTCAGCACATTTACCAACTTTTCCACAGCAGTTCTATGAGCCTTATGTGTAGTACCTAATAATCCAAGTTGAAAATATTTTAGCAATTACCATTGCTTTGCACTGTATTCGCTGTGTTGGTTCACCAATGCCGGTCTAACTTCACCTTTAACACTCGATAGAAAGCTAAAAGTCACGCCTTTAATATTCTAGAACATTCTACTTATCATTTAAGTAGTACCTAGTATGGCCACATAGAAGCAAATTTCTAAGTGCCATTTAATACCAATGCATTTTCTAATCCAGGTTTTCGTTAAAATTTCAACTAATATGTCGGGTAAACTTAATAAAGCAGTATTTCTATGACCCTATGCACATCCTATGAGTAGTTTAATAAACGCCGCATAATTTCGCTGCATTCATAGTATTTAACGCTTGTGCTACAAAATTGGCAATTTATTAAATCCCCAGGGTGTAGCAGTTTAGATTTCTCATTAGTCCAATTTGAAATTGAATAATCCAAAACGGTTCTGGTGCTAAACTTTGTTTCGAAATGTTCCTTTCTCTAAACCAGGTCGGTAAGGCTTTCCGAGCACTCTGTGAGAACGGAATACGTGCGGCTCCTGTGTGGGACGCCGAGACTCAAACCTTCTCGGGGGTACTCACGATCAATGATTTCCTGGAAATGCTCACCTACTATTGGAGACGACTCATTGGAAGTACATCCTGCGCCTCTGCTGGCAACTCTCCCTCCCCAGCCGTTGAAATCGGCGATAAAATTACTATTGATGATCTGGAATCTACGTCCATAAAAGAGTGGAAGGGTAAGTGCCGATCTGATCAATTTATGTATTTAATGGATAGCATTTAGTAAGTATAGTACATTTAGGGTTTGAGTGCGACAATCCCCAGCGGATGCCAGATTTTAGTGGGAAAGTACCGCTTTCGCTTGAATCGTTTTATTTCTAACGTCTGTGTTTGAAGTATGACACATTGAGGTACTTATCAGAACCAAATTTTGTACCATTTCCAGCTGATGCATTTAATCGTTGACAAAACTTTAAGCCAAAATCTAAGCTCAGCAAATTTATTGACATGTATCAAAGTTACTATGATTTAGACACGAGTTGCCCATTAGTTCATATTCTCTTTTGGCACTTAAGTGAGTGCGTATGGTCGGCGCTACACTGATTGATTTTGTCTAGCGAGAAATGCCACTGAGAAGAGGAATTCCTTGCAAAATTGCCGGACTCTCTTCAACTCAGGCAGCCAAATTCTACTGTTTTATATTACTTCCTTCCGGTTAATCAGCTGTCTTTCCACACTAATTAAGTCGATGTTATAAGTCAAATCAGTAATTTAGCAACTCCATCTTTTCTTTCTAGTTGAACATAAATATCTTAATAAAAGTATTAGCTTCTCTCATGGAGTTTTTTAGAACCTCCGAGATCTACGCTTACGTGCTGCATCCGTCATTTCCATTTAGCTTCCATTAAACAGCTGTACTTATACCTTCTTGAACGGAAGCCTATGAGACGGACCATGGAATGTTAGGGCCATGCATAAGGGCGGTATTAGATGCGCTTAGGTTCTTTCAAGGAATCCAGAAGTTCGACCGCTAGTTTTTGAGATCTTTTCCATGCTGGGTAAAAACTGCTCCAAGTGTAGAAGTAAAAGGTATTAGAATTGACAAGGCTTAACTCTCCTTTGAATGAACCTTGATTGCCATAAATAAGTTCATATGCAATCTCTCCATGTTAGTGGTTGTGAGTTAATCGATCAATGCATGTTCTGTTCAATCGATTACAAAAGCCAAAACTTTGCCACTCCTTTTCATTCACTCTGCCGAGCAGAAATCGTTTATTGTGATTAGTCGTCATGTGAATAGCAAAACAACTAGACGCTGTTGCGCGAGCATCTTTTCGGTTGGAATTTGCGTTGGTGTTATGCTTATTCTAAACGAATCGAATCTAATTCATTAGGCAATAAATTATTTGCGAATTCCTATTTAACCCAATGCACCACACGTAGCAGCTATATCGTTTCGATCAACAGTCGAAGCGAAAATATAAAATGATTACTTGTTCGCGGAAGTTCCATGCGGGCCCAAAGAATATCCCAGCATATATCATTGAATAAATTCATAAAAGAGAGCTTTATTAGTTTAGCCAAACGAAACCTCAACTGCGGTCAGCAATTCAGCACTGTTTTGTGGTTAATTGAGTGGAATCACACCAGCCGTTTTGTCGCTCCAAAAATGACGCAGAAATGTTTTTAATTTATCACAACATCAACTGGTTATTTTTGACATAATAAAAAGATGCATTTTATCATCGCACTTTAAATCTCCGCAATATACGCGCCTTTTAGAACGCCGAAATCAAGTAATGTAATCAATTATTTTCGTTTCCTTGTTGCATGTTAAACCTAAATCTGGACTTATTCTTGCAAGCCGGCAAAAATTAAAAATAAACTCATAACTCGCAGTTAGATAGCGCAAAAATTTTGTTGATGGTAAGCGTCTATCCTCTTCCATCAAAGGGCAGAACAAATTTCAAACTAACACTAACGAAGTCCCCAGTATTTGTTTGCTCAAACAGTTTTTAGATTGGAATTCCTGCATAGGGCAGTTGGATTTCTTGAAGCTGTTCAACAAGAAGCGGTCTGAAGAGAAAGGGAAAAGGATTTTTCCTAAAAACAGCTAGTAACTCTAACTATCTCGACCTTCAGAAAGGGAAAAAGATTTAAATACGACCTATTGGAGTCTCGGTAGTCTCAATCAAGTTCAAGATGGCTAGCCTCTTCTGATACGACAGGTCATTTCAATTAGGATAACCAATCCCGTTATCATAGACAGTTAATGGTATATCGGTTAACTTTCTAGTGTCCCCTATTCTTCCTCACTGCCTTTCAGCAAATGTCAAAACCATCATTCCAAAACTTAGAGTTGAAGATGTTTACCATCACGAATCTTGATAAATTTGTATTTGCTTTGTTAGTTTCAGCAAAAATATGCAGAAAAAGGCAAGAATTGTACTTAATCTGGGTCTTTGGCTTGTGCATTCTTGTTGTAATTTGTCGCAACTCCAGTTTTATTAATTAGTTAGTCATAGAACACATATTTCAGTCCTCACTGAAATATGATCGCATTTCAGATCTTCACGCAACTATTTTTTTCGACTGTGCTTTTTTCTACTAACTGTTTGTATCATTACTAATTCAGGCATGCTCATTCCCTTGCTGTTAAAGGTTGGGCTGATTGAACGCTCTCAATTTTTCCGAAAAGTCCCAAAACTTCGTGATTCAGCGAGCCAAATCTGTTAGTTTAGGCGAATTCTAGCATGAACTCCATCCATTACCACGATCGGAAAGAGCGAGATTGGAACTGGCTTTTTGTTTCTCTTCTGCCATCTGACACCTTTTGAATTGCTTTCGGGCACCCCAAACCATCTTTTGCGTCATTATGTCCTCCAAATTATTTAACATTCGAAGAACTATTTCTATTTGTTCAAGCCTATGTATGTCTAACATAGCATGCAATTACAATAATAATGCTTTGTATATTTGATGGACGTCATATGTAAGGGATTCACTTTCTTGGGTTTTCAAGGCTTACATAGGAAACACGCAAGGATGCGAAATTCGCATCGGGGCTTTTTTATATTGTTTAATGTTCAATGCAAAATTCATTGAACCATTAAAGCATCTGAATTCCTGCCCTGCTTACATATAGCTGCAACAATAGAAGATCACCATAACAACTCCTATCTGTCTAGCATTTAAAGTTATTTGCGCTTATCCGTTTACACACATCTTTATGAATTTTACAATTTGGAGAAGTAAACTGATTACCTTCAGGTCTGAAAATGGATTGGATGGACTCGGGCTACAGCATCATCCACGGCTTCATTGAAAGTGAAAGGACTCCAAACGTCTTACTTATCAGAGAATATTGAGTCAATAATAGACCGTCCTCTTTGGCACAACCTCTTTTCCAAAATCTGTCGCTTGAATAACCTTGATGTTTCTCCATTTGTAGATTAGACCTATAATTAAGTTGACTATCATTATGATGACTGCATAATCTTTTACAGTTTCTTTAACTCTTCTGATCATAATCGTTTTCTATCTTTAGGCTTTCATGTAACTGTATACGAAAACTGCTCCTTTTGTAGAAATACGCACTCACCTGACTAACCGTCGTTCCTCCGGTATGAATCAGCACGATACTATCCACGAGGAGGACGAAAATGTCGCTGACTCAGAGTCCTCAGGTGACGAAAGCAGCTGTTGTAGTAGCAGCAGTTCCAGTCGCAGTAGTACTTCTGACGCCGAAGATAGAGATAGAGATGGTGATTCAAATTCTGTGGCTTCTGCTCCCTCCCAATTGGGGGACTCCGACATCCCCCGTCTGAAACACCCCAACACTCAATCGCATCATAACAGCCACCATCACCATCACAATTACCACAATCACCACCTCAAAAAACAATCCGTTCGAGGCTGTGATTGTCGCCGGACGCATGGTGGAAAGTGTTCGGTGCGCTTAAAATTTCATCGGATTGGAGGACTGACCATCATCCACCCCGAGGAGTCCCTTTACACGGCCCTGAGACTTTTGGCTCACTGCAAGCTGCATCGTCTACCAGTGTTTGATGATCCTGTTTGTGGAAGCGGAAACCCTCTCTTTGTCCTTACACACAGATCTCTTCTCGCGTACCTCTATAAGAAGCAAATTGATCTTCCCAGACCCAAATATCTACAGGTACGTTGGAACCATCTTTCATAAGACTTATTCGGTAGTTCATTTCTTAAACAAAATTGCAAACATATTTACTCAGTGCTTCACATCTTTCAGTGCTGCTTGACTTAAACCATGGTGATTAACCAAAGTGCAAACAAGTTTAAAGATTATATGGCTCCTTCTATCAAATTGATCTTTATTTCTGGTGCACCTTTAACGAACATTCTAATTTCCGTCGCGTCATTTGCTGATTTGATTTTCATTTTATATCGCAGTAAGCTCTCCACTAATTTCTTCCACGCTCCTAAAGCTTGCTTTGCTTTTTGTTCGATTCGCCATTTATCGACTAAAAGTGGGAAAGTTGCTCAAAGACTGTAGGCCGGGCGAATCTGTAGAGATTAAACGGGATCGCGTTTGATGCGGAGATCAGCATTAAGGTTGGTGCTCACTTCAAATCGACTCCATTGTTTATGTCTCTCCTGCTGATCTTGACTCGGAGGTGTTTTGCTTATGCATAATCTCTACCACATCTGGATTTATTGACGCTTTTTTTTCGGAAAAGTCTAGTGTTTAGCGCCACTTGGGCTGATCTGCCCTTGATCGGTTGGGAGTTTTAAATTTCATCAAGGTTTCTACTTTCTGCTACTACCAGTAATAATAGCCCTCCGTCTTAGTTACAATGACTTCTTAGACCCAGTCCCCTTTCATTTCTGAACCTCTCGCTCCAATGCCACCTTAGTGTTAAGTTGGACTTTTCGGACTGTTAGTGTAAAGTTTGATCTTCACCCGTGGAATGATTGCTGCTTTGCTCTGGAATGTTATTTATCAAAAATGACGCTCAAGATCCCAAAGATGTGATAATATCTTCGTTTAAGCACTTGCGGACGGATTATCTGTTAATGGATTCTTTCGCACAATAGTAGTTAACAGTCGGTACTTTGGTAGAGTATCCACCAGACGTGGCAACTGAATAAGTTTCGTATAATGCCTTCTCAAGCCTTCCCAAGAAACTAGATACTCTTATGTATTTGGAAATTCGCATAGCATTTAATACTGAATTATAATATCTACCTTTATTATTAGTTTTCGGCACTAATAGCAAATGGTATGCCTTTTTTTTAGTATATTACTGCAATCAGGTTAAATTTATCTTAACTTTTAAATAGATAAGTGTGAAAACCGCAAAAGAACCATTGTAAGGGTGGAGGATCTCTACCCCTCACAGTCCTATTATAAAATACCGTTGGTAAGCTAGTCGATGAGTGTTCATCACAGCTCTCTTAAATCATTTGTCCTTGACTGCTGACGTTCTATAATGAATGCGTCAAGTGACCCATTTTCATCCAGTTACTACAGATAGAATTAATTTTTAAAAGCACTGGTTGTGCAGAAAAGCACCTAGCTTTCACTATTGTGGCATCTGGGTTGGGTTTAAGGGCATTTGATAGCGTTTGAAAGCGAACATAGGAATTGCACATCAACTGAAAAGTGGGAGTTATAATTTACAGCTTTTAACGCATTAATCTCTGGCACTTGTTCGCAAACTTCGTTACGACAAATAGCCCTTAGTTAAATGCCATCATAATCCAGTATGTCGCCTATTCGCAAACATCGCATAATAGGGTAATTAATTCTCCTTCCGTTATGAGTTTTCGGCCCACCTCCATGGCAAGCATTAACAAAAACTATCCTCAATAGCGAATTCCTTAAAACCTTAAATTTTTTTGGGAAATTTCCACTGTCTTCTGGGCTTATTTAACAAGCGATTTTTACGAAAATTTATAAAGAGAACTCCAAAGGTATTTTAACGCATTTCAATGGGTTCTTAATATTGTTTGAAATCTCTTATAACCTCATGACCATTCTCACCTAATAAAGAATCATTCGCTTGCGCTTTATGGGCGACTTGTTAAATGAAGCTCAGTGGTTACAAAGACGTTATCATTTCTTCACCACTTTAGAAAGTTTGAAATTGCCTGCTCTTTTAGGCACCGCTAAAAGAGGCTGGAGTTGGAACCTACAATAATCTCTCCTTGGTATTACCCTCCACGAAGCTGGTAGATGCGCTGGCCTTCTTCGAAGATGAGCGCGTATCCGTTCTCCCTGTGGTCGATTCATTTTCAAACCGACGTCTTCTCGATATCTTCGCAAAATTCGATGTTATCGTAGGTTTACTGTTGCTATTTTTTTACATTATTTTTTCGAACTTTGTAATAATTTTATAATTATACATTTTACCTATCGTGACGGTGTAAACGACACCGTCAACAGCGTGAAGCCCAACTCATATGGCGCTCTATTCATTCGTTTTACATTTATTTTGCTACATTCACCTAAGCCATCCGTAAATAAGCGAACTGTTCTTTTATTCTTGTTGATTAGAGCTCCTTCAGAGCTCACTTGATTATCTTGCAAGTGGAGACGTGTTTAGCCAAGCCCTTTTATATTAAAATATTGTTTCTGGAGGTGAACCGGATTTGTTCAAAAAAAAAAACATTTGAAAACTCGTATCAGGGAAGTCTTTTGTATCAGAGACCCATTTGTCGTTCAGTACCTTTAACTCGAAATCCCTAGTCATTAAATGATCTTTCAGCTTTTGATCGTGCTTAACATCGAATTTCATTGTTTAACGGTCGGTTTCCTATTCAAATCACTTTTTCATGTGAACTATGCGGAATTAAAACAATTTATTCATTTCTCTGTCTACATAAACCGCCCACGCACTTGATCCACGCAAACGCAAGCATAACAAAATTGACACTTTCACTGAAACCCGTGTGATTTTTTCTTAAAGCAGGGATTTTCATGGTGATGTCTTTAGGTAAAACTGTATCTTAATAAAGCATCTTTCGAATCTTACAGGAGCCTAATTAGCTTCCCGCTACGACCGCCACATCTCATGGTTCAGCTTCGCAGGTTGGCCAATGGGAGTTTCACTGTCTTTAATTGGAGGCAGTGGTTAAACCTCGGCTACGCAAGAAACGCATTTATACTCACATATTAATTGAGGTTTTAGGTGTTTGCTAAATCTGATTCCTTGTGAATCAAATGAAAACACGTGCCTTTATCGGGCGGTTTTAAGCTATGACTTAGTATGCCTCAGAGGTGGCGGAAGTGCCGGTTAAAAAAAACCGCCTTTCTTAGGCATCATGGAGATTTAGAAATCGAGTCGCTCAGGCTTCAATACTATTAAGGATTGGTACCGAAACTATTCCATAATAGCAACAGAGATGCCTTGAGTCGAATCGAACAAGTAGGCATCGTGCCTATGTCGCTATCCACGTCCCATCATCTGAATTTAAGAAATTTGAGTCATTGTGTTTTCAAGACATAAAGGTTTTACTGGTCGGCCCTTGTGGCTCCGGACTCGGATAACTCACTAACAGTGCGCGAGGTCCTAAGCAGCGCAGTGACCAGGAAAGCTTCCCTGTCATAATAAACAGCTTCATCCAGTTTGAATTCTTACTGGTGCTAAAGTATTTGCGTTCGACTATTTCTGAAATCTCAGGGCAACTACTCTGGAAATAACTTTCTTCACTTGACAGGGCTGTTCTGCCCCAACCCGGATCCATCTAACTGATCGGTTTTTGTGAAAATAATCAGCAGCGAATACTTCCGCTTATCTTATTTTTTTTGGTGAACTTTTGTGTTTTTGATAGTTTTAGTTCCTTTTAAGTATCCTTCTAAGATTTGGGGATTCTTTAGCCGCCATGTACGAGGGGGTAAAATACTTATTGAGAACCACCTCCTGAAATCTCGGGGCGCAAATAATCGCTGCCACTGAATGTTGACTGACAGTCAGCTTCTGCTCAGCTGAACGAAAGAAAGGATAACAACACCTTAGGCGTCCTTTCACCAACACAGAATTTTGTGCCTTGGCAGCCTTCTGACGATTTCCCAATGCCTATTGTGGTAAAAAAGCTTCAGTCTTGTTTCTTAAAAGATTCCACATCCCTTGTGTCAATTTCTCGAATTCCGTCAATGCACACCCTTTTTCTGGAGGGAATACCCATAATTTTCCATATATAGCCATTCTTTAAAACCCAAAGTTTTAACGCATTGCTGAACAGGAGGCCACCTCATCAATACTCTACAAAAGCTCGAATTTCGAATTTTATTAGTACGTGTGCACCACTTTGCGACCCAAACTTTTGCTCCGTATATGAAAATCGATCTCCCTCATGACCGTGCCGGAACAATGAAGCCTACTAATAAGAACCACCACCCGCAATAACTTCAGCACTGTCGGCGGACATTGTGTACTACTTAATTGGCTTCATGGGCGGACCAACAGCCTGAACTTCTTAAGGAACTTCCATTTTTCCTGTTTGTAGACCCTTATTCTCGCTCGAAAGCACAAGACTCCCGATATGACTGTCCAGGATGTCCTCGATACCTGCAAGGTTAGCTCTTCGTGTCATTTCCGTCACTTAATGGGTTTATTCTTGAGACTTATCAATAATTTCTTTCCAGGTGTAATTGCTGATGTACGAGTCATTATGATTTGTGTAAACGACACCAACTCATATGGCACTCTATTCATTCGTTTTACAGTTATTTTGCTACATTAACATAAAACATCCGTAAATAGGCGACATCGAGTTTTCCTCCAAAATATTTGGTCCAATGAATCTGTTTAGAAGTATGAAATTTCAACTCAGCCTAATAGAGCAGGCGATTACGCTTCATATTGGACTTACGCTTAAAACGACCAATAATACTAACACTGAACTTCCACCCAAGGCACCAAAGTACTCTCAACTTCCAGAGATCAGTATCACAAGCCACTTTCCTTCAACACATTGTATTTGGGTAACGGTTGTAATAATCAGTCCTCGATTAAAATCTCAATGGACTGGAATGGTTACTCCAATTGAAAACGCAGGGATAACCACTTTGTCCCTTCTGAGTGCAGATGATAGCGATCCATTCGTAAAATTAAAACCTCAGCTTCTCTGATTATGAACTAGTTCCAATAATCGATTACAACTACTATAGTCTTTCCGAATACCTAGATTCTAGCTACCTTAATAGCCCCTCGATTGACAGTTTTCTTTACCCTTAGCAAATCCATCGCGGAGTAATACCAATTCCGGAAGGACAGAACAAATTTGACGTGGAGATCTGTAGTACCACCGATACCATCCAATTTGCACTGAACAAACTCATGCGCACTGGGGTGAGTTTTCCTCATTCTCATAATATTCGGTTGACATTCCACAAGCTGCCCCTTTTGACAAACTCAACATTACAGTTTTATTGAAAGCCAATCAAACTGACAACTCTTAATCATAGGATTAAGGAAAAGCATAGAAGTAATCAGGCAGCTTCCAAACCTTAGTCATTTCCCAGCATAACTCTTGACTAAAAAATCAAGCTGGCAAGTAGACCACGACATCACCATTTTAGCCAAGGACTAATTGTATCACTTTCTTCGGCTTGGTTGGATTCACCCTACCGTTACCACGAGGAACTTTTGCAACTAGAACCGATATTTCCGGAGGAATCTGTTAAACTGATTTCGTCGTGGCCCGACACGCGATCCTCCGATTTGTAATACTGTTATAGACTTTTAAGTTCGACTTTCCGAACTAGTATGTGGCGAGTAGTTGCCCCATTCTGTTTTGAAGACGCTAAATGCACCAAAAAGGTAGTTTCAATCATTTTGTCAATTATTAACCTCTATAATGATTACCTCCTTAATTCTGGGGACATAGCTACTTTGCAGCGTAACAAGTTTGTAAGAAAACACCACCTTCCCCGCCTTTTAGTATCACCGACTGATAATAGTCAACAACCACACCAACTGTCGGGTTGAAGGCGTGGTTAGCATCTCTGACCTTCTCTACTATATGATCCTTCGACCTTCTCCGCGAGGTCCTGTGGCGTCTGCCAACGCTCTGGACAGCAAATCCTCCGCGGAAGCCGACTTTGCCAACAGTGAGGTTACCAGATTTACAACAGCTCCTGACTGGTTATTCTATTCCGAACAGGATCCTAACGCAGTGGGTAGGAAGCCCTGTGTCCCCCTAGTAAAAGATCTGCCTGAATCTATACTCAATGGAAATGACAACTCGGTAACGACGTCTAAACCTTCCACTTCTGTCAAGAAACAAGAATGCCATAGACTTCGGGTCACGTCAGGAAGCTCTGTAACAACTGGAACTACCTATACCACCTCATCACGATCATCCTCCATGTCGTCAACATCTAGCAGTTCAAATTACTCATCCTCTTCTGAGTCGTCCGTATCTACCTCTTCGACAACATCAACTTCTTCAAGGTCAAGATCAAGTTCTCCAAGAGTCACGCTAACTGTGACAGATTCATCAACTCCTAGAGGGAACCCCAAGAGGACCAACGCGATCGACACCCGAAGAGAAGGTGGGACTAGGAGAGTTGGTGGGAATGGGAAGGAAAGAATGAAGACTCTGAGCTCTTAGGAGGAAGGGGGATGATTTCCCCATGCCCGTCTACTTTTAAAGCCTTTCATTATCAAAACTCATTACACTCCTTCCTCTTCTCAATGAATACACTGCATCAATCAAGAATCCACTTCATAACCTTCGAGGAAGAACGATTTGAACCAACTCCCCTTCCGTGGGTCTTTTGTCTACTTTTCCAGAACTTATGTTAGAAAAGAGAAAGAATAACAATCGATAGCACCTATTCGCCTCTATATGTCTATACATAATACACGCGTGTAAAGACGGAAACTGCAAACGTACTTTTATCAAGCTACAACTTGGCCTTTGCGAACGGGACAATCTGTATATGAACCGTCTACTTATAAGTGTTTAAATAGCATTTCGATCATTCACGCACTAGTGAGCTACAACACACCACTTGTTCATTAGAGAAACGCACGGTTAATTTGGTGCATGTTCAGGTGATGTATTTCGTCTCGGTGAAGTCAGTTTGGGGTAAAGGCATTTAAATGTAAAGGGGGGATAATCGGTTAGATCACAGGACCATTTAAAAAACGGTCATAAATGCATTTACTCAAAAGTTTGTATGTACACCAGGCGGCAACCCTAAAAACAACAAAAGAATCAAGATAAAGAAAACGATGTCGCTATTGATTCTCTAACCCCCAACAGTCAAATTTTTCCCACTAAATGACGCGGGAGCTATGTGATTTAAGGTAAAGGTCAGACAACGAACTCTCCAATTTTTACTATCGTTTCGCCCAACCTACATGTTGTCCACGTTTCAAGAATGAGACATTTTGGTCGGTCTGATGCGCATTTTTCGAAGAACAAGTTGTACTATCTGCAAGAATAGTGTCCAGCTTAGGATAACTTGCTCGCAATAAGTCGAGCAATTTTAACAGTCGGGCCATCAATAATCTAGAAAACTTCTTTCTGAACGATCGCTACGTGGACTGACGGGTATAGTAAGTGGCAATAAACACAAGGTCATTTGAAACTCATGCATACGTAAACACATTCAAAACAGTACAACATGAATATGGATATTTATGGTTAATGGCGAGTGTGTAATGATCGGAATCCATTCAGATGTTGAAGAGGTGGGGGGTGGAGAAACTGATTTATGGACTGAAGGTGGTGAACATTCACTGCTGTTGTTGGTTGTTTGTTTTAGGGCGCAGATGGTGAGGATAGTGAGTGGTGCTGATGTAGAATTGGATAGGTAGTGCTGCCGCCTGCTCGAGTGAAGGATATTGTTACCGTTGATGCCGTATTATCAACTACTTAAGTGATATAAGTAGGCGACGACTTACCTTTCACTTATCGCACTTGATAACACCAGACACTGATGGAACTGCAGTCAAACTGGCATTACCGGGGTTTTCACTTGAAACGCCGCTGTCTCCAACATGCCATCCGTTTGAAGAGGAACCGTCAGCCCCAGTAGTTGAACTGGTAGCGGATCGAGCTGCCATACGACGCTCATTGAAATTAGCGTTAGAGAAGGCCAGGCGCAATACATAGGGCACGCGATCACCTGGTGATGGGATCACGGTGTGGTTGCAGATGATTAGTGCATCACAGGCATCTTCCACGCTATTCCATTCCAGTACACCTGAAGTATTCCGATCGCCCTTTCTGAAGAAACTCACCGACCTTAAGAACATGTAAACTCTCTTGTCAGTAACAGAGGTTTTACAACGGTATGATTGCAACTTAACAAAAAATATTTGGAAGCAACCCGAAGTTTTATTGCTTGGCAGTCCAAAACTCGAACTATATGTTAGGTCTAAGTTGATGAGCCCGTGGACAATGGAGGGTATCTCTTTGTGGATAATTCCCGGGGCTATCTTATTTTGGCGCAACAAAAATATAATTTGCCAAAACTTAACCAGTACAAGATCCCTTGAAAGGATCGCCTCAAGAACTGAAAAGAAAGGAAAACATATCTAAAAGATTTCCAACTATTCCCTCAAGAGATAGAATATGGCTAGAGTCCATCTAACTAAATCAGATTGGACAGCAAGTTCAAAGAAGGAAAGATCAGTGATTAAAATGATCTTCAACTCTGATTAATAATGATCTACAAAGGAACGGCTAAGTTCCCATTACTCAACCTGCTGTTAGACTAATTAATTTTCTACCACACTTGGAATGAGTAGTTTAATAGAGAGTTATCACCTCATTCAAATAAAATAAGTTAATTGGAGGAGGCGATAACGTAGCACGAAAAGTTCATTCATTCCTTCCAGACCAGAGTCGTCTAAAAAATCTCTACTACGATTGGGAAAAATGAATAGGCAGTGAAAGACGTGGAACTGTCTGTCAGGATCAGAGAGCAGTCCCAACTCATTTATTCGTCCATATAATTAGTACTTCTATTTCACCGACGGTTAGGAGGGAAAAATTAGAGAGGAATGGAGAAAGATGGCTATGGAGGTGGTTACCATTTGCAGTTTTCAATGAAGACTGTGATATGAATGTAGAGAAGTGCATTGTTCAGAGTTCCAGTTTAAGTACAGTTATTATACTCCTCCGTGTGCTTGGGGATAAGAGTAATACTTTCCTGAGTTAGATTAGTCGAATCGATTAGGGCTGAAAGTGTTACTTGAATGGGTACATCATATTACTCTTTGGCTTATGAAGGCTAGAATGAGTAACTGAATGAGGTAAATCAGCTGACTTTCAAATACGAACTGAAACGAGGCGACGCTTGGCCAGTTGCAAGGCGTAAAGCGCCCATACACCGCCTGCAAATAAATGAAAGAGGCAAAACAAACATTTTTAAAAGACCATGTTTGTGCAAACATAAAAACGTTGAAAAATAATTGCCACTGAAAACATTCTCTCCACCTCCTCCTTCTTCTACTATCTTCCCATCGTATACCTGCTGTGTTAAAGTTCCACAAGAACAAAACATACTAGAGACAAAAAGCCCAAACTTTTTGTGGTCGTCTGAAAAGCTCGCTTAGGTGTTTACGATCTCCAAGACATTATTGATATGTGATATGTGTGGACATATCGAACATTAGCATAATCAAAACTTATGGGGCAAGGGAAAAAACCGAGGGGTATTATGACGGGCTAGTCGGAGGTAGACATTTTCACTGTCCTTTTATGGACAAACGCAAGGGGCGAAAATATCAGACCCCCACGTACGAATCGAGGGAAAAAAGGCTCGTTGAGTAAAAGTCAAGTCAAAAGACAAAAATGAAAGAATATTGGATCCACAGCCTTCCGAGTTGCCGAATACAATATTTTCATCAACAGATCACCTCCCTTACTGTTAGTGTTGCCCGTATGGCCTAATGGCGACCCAAGTAGAAGGATTAAGGATTAATAAACATGTTTCAACGAGCCAAATGGCGCCAATGACGAGAGCGATTCACAAACTTAAATATAAATCTAGCAGATTTGCCTGGCGCTAAACAAGACCTTACCTCACTTGGGATTAAAAGTACCTGCCAAGTCAAGATGCTAAAATATTGCCTTCGATTTTTAAAGGTCTCAATAATGCCAAAAGCGAGAGCAAACGAAAATTCGCTTCCTGTTTCCAGACGGAAACTGGGGTATTAATAATAGTAACAATGCTATTTTATATATAAAGCCATATTTGAAGGCGAGAACATGAAGACCATAGAACCGACATTTCCCTTCTACACATACATACACAAAATATTTCTGCCTGGTAGGTGATTCATTGAAACTGTTTGCAAGTAGTAATATCGACCCTTAATTTATATTTCATATATCTAAACGCTCCCCAGTGCAGTGGCGTCAGACTTGGTCAGATAACCGGTGAGATTAAATCGAGCGAAGACACAACAAAGCAGCAGTCGTTGCAGTGATCATTTAAAGACAAATTTTTGGAAATCGCTAAGTTAATTTTGAGTCAATCAGGCGGACACTGCTTAAGGGCCCGACGATGGTTTGCAAAAAGAGGTAAACGGCAAACCAAAGCGAACCGGACAAACTAGCAATACAAATGAAGTGTCTCTGATTACTCCACTCTGGTGACATTCGAACTGCTCGGTGTTTCCTCATGGACAGTACCACCACTTTATATCCCAATAGTAGGACATTAGAGAAATTCTAGAAATAATTCAAAAGTTTAAGTTGAATGACCACGATAATGTTTAGGCGAACATTGATATTAAAAAAGAAATCCTCCAAAAGGGGGCCATTTTTGGCTTACTTGTGAGTTAAATACCGAAGAATGCGGAATTTCAGTAAAATTGGTTGTATGAATGCAGCGATATTGCTAACCAAAGCCTAGCATAATTTGCTATGAAGTGCTACAGCGAAGGTCTAAATTCTTCAGGCTGAGCAGAAAGTGAAGTGCACGCAACTGTTTTTGTAACGACTAATTCACGTAATTTGGCTCAACTGGATTAGCTACTCAGCGACAACTCCAACAACTAAGTCTCTTTCTACCGCAACCGAAGGGCATAGAACCTCGGCATGGGAGGGTTCGGACAAGAAAGATGGGCAGGTTGTGCTGTGTATGAAAATCACAGGCAGAAAATTTGTGAGTCACAGAGCCAAAGAGGCGGTTGTCGAAATAAAAGGGGGCCTAAGGTAAAAACAAATCGCTAATCACAAAAGGCGGCCATTCGTAGGCTCAGCCGAATATTAGAGGTAGTGATAGAACATTTCTCGATGTCTACTCCTCATCATTTGACCAAAATAATAAAAAAACCCAATCACCACCAGCTAAACAGTAAGTTTACACAACAACAACCACGGATAGGAGACTTCACTCCTACAGGACGATATGAAATAGAAGAGGGCTAAGACAATGGGCTACCAGCGACATGCCCCCAAACGGAGAGGCAGTTGTAGCAGTTACGCGAGATAACAAACACGAAAAAAGGCGGAAAACCCATCAAAAGGACTTTTCTGGGTTGGGAGTTGCAAAAGGAAGCCAGTGATGATATCCAAAATGCAAAAATGAATGCACTCAGTAATCAACGTTCAAGAATTGAATCCGAGGCTGGGGTACAACCAGGCAGTGAAATAATACAATAAATCATCATTCTTAAAAGGGAATAGAAACTGATGGATACGAGATAGCTGTAAAACACTAATTGGATAAACACATGTACAAACGAAAATGCATGGTCATTACTTTTCTATATATACCGCCGAAAATTTGGAGTAATTTACGTAATTTTCTTAGATTTAGGCGAAAGCGTGAAAGGAGATTTAAAGTTTGAACTCCAAGTTACGCTAACCGCGCAAAGCGCGAGAGAAGGGAGGCTGAGCGAAATAGCCAAGCATCTCTGAGTGAGGGATGAGTGACGTACGTAGGGATAGGAACCCCAGAATGGGCAAAAACGTCTTGGAGTTGGGTGGCAGAGACGCCGGGTGGTGAGTTCCAGAAGTGGAGCATGCGCGAGGGAGGATAGACGCGATTTTTCGCGGCACTATCATGGGTGTAGCGATTGTTGCGAGAAGTGGAATAGTCTTTGAAGGAGGCACTGCCATCGGGCAAGATGAACGGCTGCGTCACCTCTACTATGTGCTGTTGGCGGCTCAGTTGACCCTGTGAGAAATGCAAGTGACAGTGAATGACTGGTGGCGGCTCTGTTGATTGATGTATGTTAGAGTGCAGTGTCGTGACCGCTAGGACAGCCGCCATTAAATCATAAATCTAAACCTATACTGATGAAAAATATCTTCCGACCCCTATGTTGAAGGGAAAAGTATCTTGTGTGGAGAGCTTGTGAGAACATAGGCGATATCTGTGTGACGATAACCTGCACGTTGGCACGTTGCCGGTAAAGGACAAGACAGTTTATCATGTGGTCACCCGAGGATGGAATTTTGATGAAATATGAATACAATCGAGAGAGAATCGAAAGTGAAATGATCTGAGACTATTATCCAAGGGCTGATAGCTTCGAGAACTCTTGTATTTTAGTAACCCTGCATATTACCCTTACAAATGGCAAACAAAAAAAGGAGCTTCTTTGAAAGTTTGATGAGACAAGTATTTAGCAAATACAAGTAGTCATTCAATCACTGGGCTTGCTTTTATGAGCCATCAACTTGAACCAGTGCTAAGGTCAAAAAGATAACGTAATGCAGTTTATCATCTTCCACTTTATTCGTGGGATAGGCCCAAATAAACATTTTCTACTGCCCTTCATATGGGCTTTGTGACAGCATTCAAAAAACACTCCGTTAAAGGGTAACAGGCTGCCATGGTAAACTACTTTTGAACGTTGTAGCAATAGGAAAACTTTTCATATCAAAAAAGAAATCAGAGGTTACACATGCAGAAAAGTGATTGTGTTGCCATGGTTACAAACGCACACAATGGACAAATCCTTTATGGGGACTTTAACAGTTCAGGTGCAAATATTTACTTACACTGAGTCTGTTCCCAGCAAATATGACCATGGGTAGGTTTGCAAGAGCACTGTTGGCATTTGCAATACCATGCAGTTCGACCATGGCCGTACCCTCCTTGGAACGAAGGAATTTGATAGGTCCGACATCGCCATAGAGGCAGAATAAATTAAACAGCCTGTCAACAAAGATAGATTCAATCAAATCGAAAACGGTATGCTTTATTAATTACAATGAACAAAAGACTCACCTATCACAGTTGGCATGGTTCATGTTCAAATTGTAGACCATGATAACTGGACTAGCTGTCCGATCATTTATATCTGGATATCCGCATGGGAAAACACCTTGAGAAGGTTGATGTTGCTGCCCAGCCGCAACCATAGCAATAGCGTTTAAAACGGAGTTAGGCGATACCGCGAGACCTGCGGGAAGAAAGGCCTCGGGTCGTTTGCACAAATCTCCATCGAATTTCCCCAATAAAGAAGCAGCAGCAGAGGCCCCAGATGGTCGTCCATGGTTGCAAGCACCACCTTCCTCTACGTCAGGATTTTCGTAGTCCCAACTATCGAGAGAGTTTCTCAGTACTTTAAGTCTTGTTTGTTTAGCATATTCAACTTTGAGTGAACAGCAACCTGAATAAATATCGGCGCCATTAATATGGCGTTTAGTTTCGCGGGCATCAGCAACAGACGCGAACTCAACCATAGCTTGGACGCCAGTTTTACGGAAAATTACTATTCTCACGACTTTTCCATGACGATTGGTAACCTGGTGAATTACGTCAACCGTTATAGGGTATTGAGCATTGTAGATTGTGAGAAGAAGGATATTATTTTCCTGTGGTGGAGGGCGCTCACCCTGTAAAGCACTTTCGTCAAGACGACCGCGGTTAGTTAACCGTTTTGACGTGCTGTAAGCCAAACGAAGACGCTGATTGCCAACCATGAATGGAAAATCACTGGATCTATAGAAAATAATTAGTCAGAATATTTGAATTTTAGTATAAAAGCCACCAACATTGGAAAAAGAGCGATGTACCTTTGAACAACACGATCTGCGTCATTCTGGTCCTCAAATTCTATTAGAGCTTGACGTTTGTTCGGTAGCATAATAATTTCAAGGATGCGACCATATTTATCGAAGAGCTTTTCCAGGTCAATTTCCAATGTATGCTCTGGTAAGTCGGTGATATGAATGACAGGAGAAGGTTCAATATCTCCCCATTCTTCGGGTCGATTCCTCTTACGGCTCATCCTGACGCAGCAACCGCAGACCACGCTGATTCACAATTACCGCACGATCACGACGCAACTCTAATTGGTCAGATTTCGCATATTTAAATAAAGTTTTTTAAAACAAAACAGTTCAGTTACTGTTTTTTTTCTAATTGAAAATTTTTTTCAATTTTTTATCTGAGTTTATACATTTCGTATTGAAACGTGCCTCTTTTGCGCATGCGATACATCATTGAAATCTTAAGAATTACCTACCACCAAAAAGTAACGGAGGAGAATTCATGAGGTTGTTTAAACAGATGCCTTAATAGAATTTATATTCGAGAGATTTTTAAGCATCATACTAATTTTGGCAGTTCATCGCTAGTTCTCAATATCAGACTTTCCTGATTGATTGGCCAAATCATGATTACTGATACGGTTCGTATTGAATATGAAAGTTGATGCTCTTCTACGCTACTCCACCGCACGTCGGCCGCGATTCTAAGGATTCGGAAAATGGCAATCAGGCTGAATGATGAATATATGTCAGAGTTAATCTTTGCAAGTATTATTAAAGTTTTATCAATAGAGTCATTAAAAGTTATGGATAGTCAAGGCGAAACCACCAGAATGGGACGTCGCAAAACGACAGTGGATATCGTAAGAAAGCTAGTCATTAAATCGAATTCGGTGCCACCACCCTGTATATCGTCACATTTTTTTCCGCACAAACTCACTGACTGTGACCATCCTTTCTGAAAAATCACCCTAGGTTTCTTGACCACATTATCCTATTCGCATGCTGAACCCATCGTACGACTTCCGCGCCGATAGTGATAGTATTTATTTCACCAGATATCAATGGCTATAATAAAAACAGGATTTCAATGATATTTAGCTGGTTCAGTTCGCATCGTAAAATTCTGAATGATCTTGGTGGGTGAATGGCTTTTAAGTCAATAACTTGTTGTTACTTAGGGTGACGTCAAATTTAAGATGAATAAATTGAGCTAAGTAGCTGAAATGAAACCTTTTATTTCTTTATGATTTCCTTCTGCTGAGTGGCAAATCCTTTGTGATTTCACTTGTTAAAATATGTTGACATGCTATGCACGGAAATGACAAACTTTCTATTAATGGTTGCTTTTTGATTTTACATTCGCCTATAAATGCTGTTCTGATTCGGTTTGTGGTTGATACTTCGAAGCTTCGTGCGAGAAATAAAGTTATGTTTTCATTCTTATCACCTGGGATTAGTTTCAGGTGAATATGGAACAAGCTTTTGTTTTATCTTAAGATAAATTTCAACTCGATGCATGGATTGTACCCCCATCAATTGAGATTACAAATATTTTTCCTTCAGTTTTACGTGTTATGATAACCATCATTTTTACCTGTAAAACAAAGCAAGTTGATTTATTACTTGAAAGCTAATAGAATATTTGGGAGAGGCATCCGAGAGAGGACTGGTGGAGATGGTGGTTCACAGCGAATATGCATAGCAAGGAGCCCAAAATACCACAACTGGGATTCAATCCATAACTAACACTGTCGATCAACTCACTGTTAGCATTATTAACAATTCCCTTGTGCATATTCAGGCGACATGCTTTCACAGAAACCAGCGTCTGGATACCTTAAAGAGTTCTGTAAACTTCCTGATTTAACTCTCCTTATTATTCAAGCTGAGCTTAAAGTCTCTATCGCCAATTTAATAAAGCTTCCTATATGCCCATGCTGCCTAGTTCAAGCAGCGTTCCCAATAATGTAAACTGTTTTTCCACTTTTTTTTCCGTTTCGTAGCATCTAGGCTGGAGGAAGATAGTTCTGAAGGAGTGAAATTCGAGCTCGTTTTATATAACGATAAATCTTCGTCAAATTGTCCTTTAGGTGCAATGGACGCCAAAGCCGAGCTTGACAACATCCCAAAATAAAACTTTTGGATGGTTCCGTAGTGGCAAGCAAAGGAAGAACAGTTAAAAAAAACTCAACGAATCCCATGGCTGATCCCTCATCCGAATTCAATTTATTTATAACACACTGCTAACCTTGTCTGACTAGGTCAGATTTTGAATATCGCGCTTTTAGCTATTCTACCTTCTTGATCAGGCACCAAAGTGAAACTGCCAATTATCGTTTTTTTGGAGGATTTTTCTAATTAAAGCATCAGGAAATACACTTATTTGCAATTCTAAGAGTATAACTGCCGAAATCAGAATATTAAAATCAGACCCGATTAAAAGCCTAATTTTTCACTTGTTCCATTCAAGCTCATTTCTGAGAGTTATCTAATCGACTATGAGTGGTCGAAAATCAGGCCTAAGAGTAATCTAGCCTAGTGCTGGTACATTCATAATACTCTATTATATGAACATCGTTTATTACAAATCTTATTTCAATCACTAGTGAAGACGAAATGAAGACCTTTTTACCAAATTTAACTCCAGAAAAGCATATTCAAGACATCGTACATAGCGTTTTTTGAAGATTCATTTATGTTTGCGAAATTTATTAGCTCTATCCACCTTTGCTTGCTCATTTTGGAACCGGAGGCTACTAGCACTTTGGGGCATTATTCATTAATCGACAGCAGTATACGGATTCTTGTTAATTTTGTGACCCTTTTGGTTCAATTATATGTTGGTAGCGGAATAACATTGACAATTTAAGCTCGTGACTCAGTGAATTCTTTCCCCCGTTTGATATTCGAATTACACTTGGATTGGATGAAGAGAGAATGAGACAGAGTCAAACTGATTCACGATGTACATGCTGTTTGGCGAAAAGAAGTATATGCATAAAAAGTGTGCAATTTAATACGTACCTCTATGGAATTAGACCAGTAAACATTTGTCATTTGAATGTAAATATCCTGCTAGCAGCAGCTGAATGGAAGCTTAACGTCATGCGCAAGCCTGGATTCAATTTGAGTGAGTCACTTACTAGGTCTACACAGGAGGGAAATGTCTTTAGAACGAAAAGAGATACCTTGATGTCCCTCTAATTGAAAACTTTCAGTTGGGCCATCTTTATATGGGTTGATGGCTTTTGATACTAGTTCATCGGAATCCATACCACTAGTTCAGTCTGTTTCGGATACCCCATTTTGGGTATGCGAGTCTGCAGATGGCTTGGAACACGAATTTTTCTAGCTTGCTCTATTTGTATAAAGCCTATTAATTGTACAATAGAACAGGTTCAACTAAATGTTAGGCACACAGCGCGTTGTGATGAATTTTCAGAAATATCAACGCCATGAGAAAACATAGTCATTTAACTTCCATACATCACGAGTCTAACGCACTGCCTAGCAATGTAGACAGGTCTAAAAGCACCATATATCCATACACCCCAAGATGAAAGTCTGGCGGTTTACGCTTCAGGATTATCTTCATTTAGCCAGCAGCTGGGAAAATGAAAGTGGTTTTAGCTAAAGTCTTTGATAAAACCTGGGTAGAAAGCTTAAAATTCGTTACCTTACATAACTCAAGAAGAAGGTAGCGGTCACAAAGCAGGTTTTATGAATGCAGTAAAGTTAGGTAAGAATGGTTAAAGCTATTGCCAATTCAAAAAGGCGGCGAAATACCTCTCAACTTCCCAGTCAACATTAGCCTGTTTGTTCGCTAATTTCGGTTATGGTCATTAAGTCGTGGTTTAGCGCATTGTGGGCTCTGAAATACAATCGGAGGAGTTGACTGTAAATGGAAACTGGAAGTCTGACAGGAGTCAGACCTTGGTCAGATTAGGATTAGTGAGTGACATGTTCTTGATGCTGGACATTCACTAACACTGCCTTACTGATCTTCATAGCGCAAATCCCCGCTGGCGAACTCAGTCTGTATCATATCTCGCCTCATTTTTGGGTGTTTGCTAAGACGACAAGATCATGCTTTTCTGGCAGTGTGTGGTTGTGCTATTCAGTGTTGTTTTACAACTCTTCCTCCTCAGGGAAAAAATTCACTGAATCCTTGTCGGCCAAGGCTGAGGATGACAGTCTCAAGTGTGACTCGATAACAACCCGTCCTTTTTGCAAGATTTGAAACATCCGAAAATGCGGTGATGGTTTCATTGAAACTCTTCGTAATCTAGTGGCAGTAATTCTGTTCAAAAGTAGTGAACCGTTTCCTTGCCTTCGGAAAGCATTCACATGTCAGCTGTATTGCAATCCATTGTCTATGGGCGCAATTCTTCATGGAGAAACGATTTCCATACGTACGGTTTTCGAACTATGCGTTTTATTGCAATCTCAAATGCAGGACCTGTTCTAAATCATTAAAATTTTGGGTTTATCAAATGAAACCTAAAGTTTTTTGACTATTCCTTTAAGCTGAAGACTGTGAACTAGAAACCGATGTATTAGGTGAGTTAACTGCACGATTAGTACGTAAAAGGTTAAAAATTTGGTAATGCCATTAGGTGGGTTCTTGATTGCCCTAATTTGATCTCGTATTTTTGCCAAGAATCAGGCTAATTTTGTGGTCTTCCATAAACTTTTGACTTTAAGAGCCATAATCCCAAATGTCAGTCATTCCAATACTAATCCAAAACCAACCTAAGTTGAGACAGAAGTAAAAGCAGTTTGGCATAAGGCGATCTTAATGAATTCCGGCAAAAACTACTTAGTCGTTCCTGGTGAGCACAGCTATCAGTTTTGAAATCGTGGTCTTAGTTCTACAACACCTCATTAACTGATCGAACTGAAGAAAATTCCACTGATCAAAGCCTGGCAAGTCCACTGGGACTGATATGATGCGGATTTTGAGGTAAAAACTAGTCATGCGACACGACCTCGCGTTTTGTGTTACCCTTGACTTATTTCAGGCAGTTCCTCCCGCTCGCATTGCTTTCTTCGGTAATCCTTTACAGCAGCTTGGGCCCAGCGAACTATAAAATGAATATTTCCACCACCACACAGTTACTTTGAAAAGTATGACTCGTTTAACAAAATTTTTGTCCCACAGCTCACTGCTCAACTTGCTCATAATATTCACACTGCCTTAAAAGCTATGAGAATTTCATGATTGCCAGCAACTTCCAGTCTTCACGAGCACGTGAAAACTAGAGCCATCATCTGAGACTTCGGACAGACTGAGTATTGTTTGGCAGAAAGTCGAGGAAATTAGAAACTACTTTTGCTTAAATTGTTTGTAAACAGTTCCAAAGCACTTTCATCTGCTAAAAATCCTCACAGCTATTGTTTACACTACACATTAACTGATCCACCAGGACGAGTTCAAACAAAGCCAGAGTTCATTCCAACATAGGTTCGTCAAATAAAACCGGACACAACAGAGATTCTGGGTGGGATTTGAATGTTTGCTGCTTTTATCTCACAGAAATACAACTCTTCGTGGGCTAAGAATGCTCATCGATGTCTTGACTGACGCCGTCGTCGTCGTCGTCTTCGTCGTCTGTAATACGCCCTACCAACACGTACAGGTCGAGGTGGCTGAATAGAGTCAACTTGAACGATCTCAGGGTATCGTGGATAGTCTCCATTGAGAAATTCTGTGTAGTCTGGAGGCGGCATTGTCGGGTGAAATGAAGTGGAGTCTCTCTGCATGATTTGTGAAGGTTGGAGTGCCTGAGAAGGAGTAGATAGTTGTTGGCCTTGATTAGGACGAACTATTCGTAGCCTAGATGTTATCAAGGAACGGCTTCTATTAGTCACTCTTCTTAAAAAGACTCGTAATTCAGTTCCCGGATTTAAATTGTTTCTCGACCTTCGAAAACGAAAGGAAAAGGGTTTGATTCTTGGAGAAAGTTTTTTTCGAAAATTTCGATCGTGAAAAGTCTTCGAGGTATTCGAACTTTGAATCTTGTGGATCAGTCCATCCGAAGCCACTCCAATCTCTTCATTAACCTCGGAATAGGATGGTGGAAGATAGTGTCCAGATTGGGGAATCACGACAGGTTTCGATCGCTGAACTCGAAAAAGACCTTTATTCCGTTTTTGGTCAGAAACGTTTTCTTTATCGGCCTGTTCCACACTGGCAAATGTGGGGGGACTTCTTGGGATACTAGAATCAGCACTCGTGAAAGTGTTTCTCTGAAGAATTTGTGGACTTGCTGCCAGTCTAAGACGCCAGGACGTAGGCAGACAACAGCAAATATATCGAAGACACCTATTCCGAAGACTTAAGTATCGCAGATGTGAATATCTTCGAAGCATCCCAACATAACTAAATGTGCATAGCAGGATGACATTGAAAATGCTGAAAAAGATTATTAAAATCAGAAACCAATTGATAGACGGAGCGTAGCACACTAGGTTTGTGGAGTACTCGTCGGCACTGATAAGATCATTCGAGGAGAACATCCGTTTGGGGGAAAAGGCTGATCCCTTAGGACAGTTGACAATCCCGTCACAACTTAGTCGATAATCAATGCAGTAAGTCGCAAGGCGATAGGATGTCTTCAAACCGAAGATTCTAGCATCCACCGGTGTTGTACATATCAACCAACCGGGATGAAATATCTCGTTTAAACTCAATAAGCTACCTTCGCTGGGATTCCGGTGATTCGTAAGGTAATCCGCCTTACGAAAGGTATTCAACAAACATAGATAGGTTGGTGTAAGTGAAATATCCATGTATAATCTTGCTTCCCTGCTTTGACAATTATGCATGAGGAATACAAAGATTACGGTTGAATTCCTGGACCAGTTTTGAGTATCGAGATATAAGTTAGCAATCCTTGAAGTTGATCTGGTCAAATTAATATTAGACAAAATATTTCGATTATTAAGAAAAAGGAGATTTACATAGTGGTCCACTTTTGTAGTGTTCAGCTCAAGTAGTTTAATGAATATTGTTAGAGAATGAAACTGTGGATGCATAGGCAAGGTGAAGGCAAAAGCGCAGGCCTGTGGAACCGATGACGTGGACGCTAAGCCATGCATGAGTGGAATGCCTTTTGGCTGCGTCCTGAGGGCATAAGCAGCCCCTGCATGCATTGGAAGAAGGTCACTTCTATGCGTGATGCTACTGATGCCGAAACATGCTGGAATATTAACAGAGACCGTCTGACTTATGACAGAGGGCGTGCAGAGAAGTAAGGTTAAGATAGACAAACATGCTCGAATCTTCACAAAGAGTTGTGCCATGCCTTTGTTCCGGTGATCGCGTCTGCAGTGCTACAGGCATCATGCAAAGCATGGCTCGTTGCATACAAAAGAAGAACATCTGCACGAAATCAATAATCTACGCATGGCTGTTGCTGTACGTGGATGCCGGTCCTCGTAGCTCTTCTTGAAGGATGGCACTTTACGGCACTTTACGGCACTTATCAAGAGGGAAAGGAGAATTCGATTGAGAAAAAATCGAAGAGAACCTCGATTATGTATAATGTGTACAATCATAATGGGCGTTTTTTCATGTGCTGCACGTCCCCTCCGAGAGATGCTTAACTTTCGTGATGCATCCTTTCGAGTGCCGAGTCAGTTCTGATTAGCATCAAACCTACGTCAACTGGTGGCTCAAACAGTCGAATCACTAGTCCCGACAATGAACTAACGATCCACATTTCCATTAATGCGAGCTACCTAGTCTCTTCACCCGTCTCCAAGTCTTTTGTATATCGACTCGGCAAAAAATAAGCAAGTCTTCATGCGGCTTTCAGTCCTACATTGATGATAAGTAGGACTATTTTGATTTATTATTTCAAAACCATTAAAGTTGAACGGCGTTTGAAGCCCGCAAATAGCTAGCGTCGCAAACGCCTGCCATGAAAGCAAGGCAAGTCTACAGACAACTAAAGGGGAGTTCGACGGGAATTGTGTTCCAGGAGAGAATGAACAATCAAACAATTTAGGCTACTTTTAATTTAGTTCATTATATCATTAAAGCCTGCATACATACCTGGTGATTGGGCGGCGATTTGCTGCATTCAATGCTGGATTTTGAGAGGGGATAGTGTGTGCAATTTCGGTATTTGTAAAACTGGCGTTCGTTATGGATCTTACATTCAAAACCTATAGGACAACAAAACCCTACTTTCCTGACAGTGTTTGGCTGTGCTATTCAGTGTTGTTTTACAACTCTTCCTCCTCAGGGAAGAAATTCACTGAATCCTTGTCGGCCAAGGCTGAGGATGACAGTCTCACGTGTGACTCGATAACAACCCGTCCTTTTTGCAAGATTTGAAACATCCGAAAATGCGGTGATGGTTTCATTGAAACCCTTCGTAATCTAGTGGCAGTAATTCTGTTCAAAGGTAGTGAACCGTTTCCTTGCCTTCGGCAAACGTTAGTGATTACTGTTTCGAAATTCCATTTGTAGACACGAGCAGTTTAATCTAACATCAGTCCTTATGCTAACTAATAAGCAAGTATTTTTTAAACGCTTGAATCCTGTTTGAGGACGCCAAAGTTTGATTGTAATAACGCATTCTAAAGTATATTACGCAGTGCAGTATATAATTAACATTCGTTCACATGATACCTTAGTCAGTAAGTTAATAATCCTTGCGCATTGTGTCAAAAGTCCGTCGCTGCTGAATTAAATGAGCCATTAACATATTAAAGCGTAGACACCAGCTTGAATGATGAGTGGGGAGGAGAAGAGATGATGAGGGTGGCCAGAGAGTAAATAAACAGCCAAGACGTGCCACCGTTAACGTGACCGGAAGGTAGCGCCACGGTCGGCTGTCTGCTTTTACTCACCCAGGTGGTTCTGGAGACTGGGTCGATTCCGCTATCTAGGGCACTAGTGGCGAATTCGTTTAACAGATGGGAGCTGTATCTGGTGCGTTTTTGTCGATTTAGTGGCCTCATAGCAAGGAAGGCTTTCCTTAGCCAAAGAATCAGGAGTACTGGGGGGTGTGCTTTTGAGACTGATGGAGTATAAAGATGGTGAAAAAGAACCAACAACAACTGTCTTGCAGGTGTGGTAAACAGTGAACGATGTAAGGTCTTTTGAATATAATCAAGCTGGCAGTATGGTTCTCGTCAAGAGTGACCTAGACAACTCTGAGTGTATCTGGGCTTTGTGAAGTTTGAAGGGCAGGGCATAGATCAAGTTCTATAAACGAGGACACTTGCACAGTAAATCCTGGGCTGGTAATTATAAACTCCTAGGTAAATGGAAGCTGTTGGCCATTGGACTTACTAACAGAGCAGCTTTTTAGCAAAAAATGACTGATTACTTCCAATCTTCATGAGAGACCCTGTTCCCACTCAATCCTCAATCATTTAGGGGACTGACGTTCCTCTAAAGGGACCACCGAGGAATGAGTTGAATTTCTTTTTGTCTACCATAATATAAATATATTCTCTCATCGTTTCCAAATGATATATGAAAAGTGGGAGAACGTATTTTTCTCTTTTAAGCTATATCATTCAAAGACTTCGTATAGACTACCTTATGCAAGAGATATAGGGGCTATTTCATGAAGCCCAAAACCTAGACCATTAAATTCTTTTTTTGTTTATTTTATTTGATCTGGCCAGAGTGAAATTTTCATTCTAACACGAGAATGAATCGCGTGAACCAATGAACCTAAACAATGAATTGCTAAATAGCTCCTGTCTAATCATACATTAGCTAGGGGTGCGGTTCGTGCCCTTTCTACTGGCCTTGATTGAGAAATTTTCCCCGGTTTGTGAGGACAATTCTTCGGCTCAATGAGATTAAAACTAATTTCTTGCATCTGAGATTATATTTTGCCTAAACAAGTATCTAGTTTATTTCGCACTGTAAATAAGGTGAGAAATAATACCTCGAAGCATGTTTTGGGAAAAAACCTGTAGATATTTCATCGTTGGACAAATCTAAGTGTGCAAACACAAAAAAATGCGTAAAAGATAATTACCTACAGATGCCAAATTGATGTTCGTGGGGAAATCGACATTATAACAAATCTTGATGAGAAGATTCCATGCATAATGGAGCACAGATTCCAACCATAGACGCACTTAAAGATAGAAATTATCTGCATGCATCCCCGATGTCGAAGACTCTTCGTAAATGAAAGTACGATTTGGAGGTAGCAGTTTAGGGATCGTTTTAAGCCCAAGAGAAAAAATTGTTAGGTACAACTCCATGTACCCTGCCACAAGCCTTAATGCTGGTGTAGAGAAAGGAATGGCCTGGAACCGTGCCACCTAGAACTCAAATGCATTAGAAATGAAAGAAAGTGCAAAAAAAGACAGACCAGCTGACATGATAGCCAAAATTGGGTTATGCCAGTAATTAAGAATTCCATCCAGAGGACGATAGACAGTGGAATGACCTATATTACAAAATACTAAAGTGGAAATAATGTTTAAGCTCAGAGAGGACGAGAATCTAATGAAATACGAGTATAAGCGAAATAGGAGTCCCCGAACCACAATAACCATATTGTGTTTAATCGTTCCCCTTTAAGTTGAAACTGCAGACAATTTTAGCAGTTTGAAGAAGTGGACTTGTTCGCCTTAAATAGCACTGAGCTCGATCTAAGCGACCAGCAGTAAAACAGTGAGTAGTCTAAACGTGCAGATGATTCACGCGATCACTCAGTCGGAGGAGCGCTAAACTGGAATTTTCTGTCTGAATATTGTGATTCCAAAAACAGTAAGTGAATGCGAGCCATTACTGACGATTAACAGTCCAGCAGAACAGGATGTGGTACTGGTTCCGCTATTTATCAACAAGGTTTTCAAAGTGCAAACCAGCAATTAAATGACCGAACACTGTCAATTAATAAGCCACCCAAAGTGAAGAACAACAGCATGATTAAACGAATTTTAAAAATGCCATGATTAAAATATTTTTCATGCGAGGAGACTCAGTCGTCAAAAGCATAATCATTTCAAAATAGACAGAGGAATAGCGTTGATAGAGCTATAAAGAATTAAAGTGGAATTAGGAGAGAGGCTTAGAAATGATGTCCTCGCGTCCCTGTCCGACACCAATCCATCGCACACGGAAACCACACAATTCTTCCACCGTTTCGATGTATCTACGAGCGTTCTTTGGTAGATCATCGTAACTCATGATGCCTGTGGTCTTCGACTTCCATCCTGGTAGTACCTCGTAAACAACCTCAACACGAGAAAGCAATGAGGTATTAGATGGGAAGCATTGAAGCACCTCTCCGGTTGTTGGATCGATATAATCTTTAGCAATCTTCAACTAGAAAGAGGAAGTCAGTTATAGGGACTAGGATGGGTCTGTACAAACGTACCTCGTCAAAATCGTCCAAAACATCGAGTTTCGTAAAGGCAATAGCTGTGAAGTTGTTGATAACGTGAGCATAACGAAGAACGACGGCATCTAACCAACCGACACGGCGTTTGCGACCGGTAGAAACACCAAACTCTCGCCCTGTTGTTTGTAGCTTTTCGGCTAACTCACCGCTAAGCTCGGTTGGGAAAACTCCAGAACCAACACGAGTGGTATAAGCTGAAAGAAATAAAGATTAATGCTCGAAGCAGGAACAATTTTATAAAGCTGACCGAACTGTAGAAACGACCTTTGGCCACTCCAAAAACACTACCAATACGGGACGGAGGCAGACCTAGACCGGTACAAGCTCCACCGACAGAGCAGTTAGATGAAGTGACATAAGGATAGGTGCCAAAATCGATATCCAACATGGTAGATTGAGCACACTCAACCAAGATTTTGTGGGTATCTTGAGTGGCAAACTTATTGATCAAAAAAGTAGTATTCCTGACCATGGGCTTCAAACGATCTCGATAAACGGAAAGTTCCTACAAGAAATACAACCTGTCAGGACTTTATACAGATAAATGAAAGGAATATGGATAGAAGCACACCTCAAGGGATTTCTTGACATCGAATGATAGATTAGGACAGTGAACTTTGTAGAAATTGACAAGGGTTTCGTAGCGTTCGCAAAAGACGTCCCAGTCTCCAACAAGATCAGCGACACGAAGGCCGTATCTTGATACCTTGGAGGCATAGGCTGGGCCAATACCGCGTTTGGTGGTACCAATGATGTAACGTCCTCGGGCTTGTTCCTCCAACTCATCGACTTTGAGATGAACGTCAAAAACGATATGTGCGCCTTCAGAGATTCGCACACGACTTTCGATATCTGGAATGCCTTGGTCTGACAGAGCATCAATTTCCTAATGGATGAATCTCAACCAAAAAAAACAGATTACGGAAAATAAGTTCTTCAAATTGATAACAACACCATTGCCAATAATGCCCATGACGTTAGTTCGAATAATGCCACTGGGAATAAGATGGAAGAAGTATTTCGTACCATCAACAACAACCGTGTGTCCTGAAATGTAAGTCAAATTAAAAAAAAACACACCGGCATTATTGCCCCCCTGGCACCTGCAAACAACATCGCATCGAGCAGAAAGCATGTCTACAATTTTTCCTTTTCCTTCATCGCCCCATTGCGCGCCGACAATCACACAAACACCAGACATGGCGAGCACAACGCAAATAGTTAAACAGTTGCGGGGAGCGAAAAAGGATTGCCCGAGGAGGTCGAATATGACCTTTGCTTGCAAAATTTTACTTACTAATTATATTTTCAAAAAATGCATAATAATCAAATTAAAATACTTTAGAATTTTAATAATTGATTTAGTTTTAGTTTATGGATAAAAACCGCAGGTATATGACTTTCGTCAATTTTTGAAACTTGTTATCGTGTTCGGCGATGTAACACTCATGTGCAGCTTAAATTATGGAAAGTCTTCTAACAAGACTTGTAACGTATAAGCTCATGGATGGCTCCAGTCTGGTTAATATATTAATTAACCAGCCCATCGGACAATTATTGTTCTCGATACTGATTTTCATTACCATTATCGGAACTTCCCTTTATGCTCTGCACCGCACTTTATTTCAGGACAAAGTTACGTGTTCCAGAGGCAGCACATTTAAAAAGGTTGACTCAAAAAACTTGATTGACTTATGGATTAATCAAAATCAACGTTACTGTGTAGACCTTATGAAGTTGTGCGTTGCATTTGTAAATTCTCACGTCGACAGAATTAGAGTAAGGAACACTCCTTTATATTTTTTGATCTCTTAGGTTCCGAACGGGGTCCAAAACATTTCATTTTTACCTCATGTATCTAGTCCTTTAATGTGTTCGCAAATGACTTCGCCTACAGTATCAGCTGACACTATGGTAATCGGTTTCTCATTTTCTAGCAATTCATATTAGAGCATACCCGTGCTTATCACCGCAAACCGTCTTTCATTTTCTTGCCAAAGGCAAGGAAGTCACAAGCTTTCCCATATCAAATTTTCACTTAGTAATTTTTCACTCGAGGTAAGTCGAATTCCAAATCATGTATTTCCACAGGTTGTTCTCAATTTGTCTTTCAATCAAACTGATATAATTGCTCTTCGAGGAGTCTGCTCGCATCCTCAGTTCTCTCTATCAATTGAATCAATAGATCCTGTAAGATTCACCTGCTTTGTGCCACTAACAATCAATTTAGCTTAAAAATGCAAAGCAAGATTTGATGAGCACCATCGAAGGAATTGTTGCCAATCTACCCTTCATCTGGAAAAATGCCGATTCTCTATTGCAGAGTCAAGATTTGTATAAGGGATTACAGGAATTTGATGAACCCTTTTCTGATTTGGTAGGTTATTTTTCTTATTCTGGTAATGGTCTACGTAAGGACTCGAACGTGATCACCGCTGACGATGAAGAGGTACACAATTTTTGTATTGAACATGAAAAAAAGAAAACCATTGAAAGACCTTCTGAGCTGGATTTGCAATCTGTGGACTCCTCCCAGGAGACATCTAGTGCAGAGGCAGTTTTGCTGACCAACGGTGATGCAGATAAAAAAGCAGTCTCCCAACCTTCCAGCGATTCCGCATGTTCCACAGAAGTTCTTCATGAAACCGTAGTTCTGGCTCATAACCCAAGCTTGAAGAAAAAGTTGAACAGTAGTATACGTCGTCGAAGGCACCACCAGCGTTCGGCCTCGGACTTTGTTAATAATCTTGAAGATGAAACTGAACTTCCTGGGACCAATTTTAATGGTGAACCCGTGCCCCTAGATCCAATTGTGCATCCGCCTGAAGATCAGCATCAAGTACTCGCTGTGGAATCCCATCAACAGCCAGAATCGAAGTCGATATCTCATCAACGCATGCTGAAGAGGGTAACCGATGTTTCACCGCTTCACGAACGCGGTGCACCAAATTTGGCATCGAAGAATCTCCTTGTAAAAGTGGTTAAAGCCGACTTTATCGATCTCAAAAGTATTTTATCTGGTTTCGCTCGCAATCTTTGCCCATGTTTGTTTGAACATCTAATCATCTTTAACAGATTCTTCAGACGCTTATTGCGTCGTGGAGTTGGATGAACCCTATCAGCGCCACGCAACTCATGTTGTCCCGCCATCAGAACAGCTATTCTGGGATCAGCATCTTCTCTTGTACTTCACTTTTTTAAATTAAAATGTTTCCACCTATCTATACTTACAATTATGTTCTTTTTAACCATTTCAGTGGCCTGAACAGCAATTCAAAGCGTGCTGCCTTCGAGGTCTTTGAGTTATCTAAACGACGAAGTGAGTTAATCGTTCTTGTCACTTGGAAGAGTTACAGTCATCAAATGTTGGAGCATTAATTACAAAGCCTTCCTAAGTCAGCTTGTTCATTGTGCCTTTGTTCTATTGCACGCCATTTTGCTTCTTTATCTTTGTGCTTTCTTTTACTGTTAATGTCCAATATCAGTTATGCCTGTCGATTTCGCCATTATTGGTCACGAAATGGTTATTTGTCTGTGAATTTCAGTTTCACTGTTGCCCTAATGGTGGTCCCTATGGCAGCAGTGAATCGTGAGACGTAGCTATGATCTGAAGTAGTTGAATTCTCGTCTCTCCCCCCCCCCTTCCCCCGGTATTTTGAACGTCAGGAATTTCAGTTATTATTGATTGGGATGTGGGATAGAGGAAAATCAATCATTGAAAAGTTAAGATCCTATTTAGTACACTGTTCTGTGTACGGATGGTAATATCGCATCGCGGCCTGGTTTTAAATAAAATATTCCCATAAATCTGAATTTCGTTTGATTTCACCCAGCCTAAGCAGTCACTCCACAGCACCTTGATTCAATCTAAAGTTTATCAGATCGGTGCCTTCACTTTTTCTCTGATATTATGATGATTGCCACCACTGTCATCATCCACTTTCTCCCCATCCGCATTGCACGTACACGTGGCACGCACATCGAGTGCCCTGTGTGTCTGTAAATGTGCACCACTGCACCCAATCGCCTAATTGGCCCTTGCATCCATATTCACACACCACCCCTTTTTTATTGATTCACCAAGTTCCTGCGCAAATATACGCAGCCCAGCCTGTATTCACCAAGGCTGCATCAGAATGTTTTTCCAATAGACGCAAACGAACAGTAGAGGGCAAGCTGGTGGCGAGCCAGTTACACCGCAAATTCAACTTTGCGAATACTACAGCCCTCGATGTAGGCTCTCAAAGGAATTGTGCGTGCAAGCATATTGCACGTGTTGGTTTTTCTTTGAGCCTCGATTTTCGAGGCATTTTAATTCACGGACATAAAGAGTCAGTGAGCTTGTATTAGTTCGCATCACTCGGTGTTCTTTACGTATTCATACATTTTGAAAGTAAGAATATTCCTGCGTAACTTGCGTCCAAATTTTGTGTATGCGCTCGTTTGTGCTTTTACAGTAGGGTCCTGATAGATCTCGAAACCATTTTGAAGGGGTCTTATTCTCACCTTGGCCAAGCCTTTACTGAGAGAAGAATATCTAACGTCTTTTAGATAAAGGAGACGAAATGAAAGTAATCGAATAAGTTCAGAGTTAGAACTTTAAGACTCCGTTTGTTACAAAGCCCCATGTTTCACCACGCTTGACGTGGAGATGATGTCCGCAATTGTAATCTCTGAACTCGTTGATGTTAATATTTATTCGGCTTGTGTACCCTGGTATCTCAGTGAGCGATAGCCACTCGTTCGACTTTCTCTTTACATCTCAACACTTAACCATTTACTAAGTTGCTTTTATTGTTTGTTACCGCTGCATATTGGGTTATTTTCACACTGTAGAACTTGAAGTTGAGGAGCATCGAGACTTGCGAACCTTAAACTGTATGGCTTTCATGCCCTTGTTTGAAGGATGTACCGCCTTTTGGAACTCTGGCGGTATTAATGCACTTTTTCTCATTATGTGAGTGGTTCCACTCCAGTGCAAATGCAAGTCTTCTGTATACGACATCCATGGGGCACAGACAATGGTCTATTTTTACTACCTGAAGAAATTTGCTTTATTCATCCATCGGACAGGTACTGCAGTGGTTCCACGGTTTTCATTTCATTTTTTAAGTATGTTAGGTGGGTAATGTCGAATTGTATTCACTAACTAAAGAGGCCAAGATTCTCCTCATTCAATATTTAAACGTAAATTGACTGGGTCACTTATTTCAACGAAACTGAATTTCAATTTCGATGCCTATTGTGTCTCATTGTCATGAGGAGAATTCTTTTACGTCTATATTTTATCCTATGTTGAAGAAAAGCGTCTTCTTGTTCAAATCGTGGTAAAAGGCATCGTATCTTGGAGTTTTTCTCATTGAGGCTGTAACTTTTTCAATTCGTTGTAGACCAATATTCAACCAAAACGAGTAGCCTTAAACTGCTAGATGCGCACCAATAGACTACTACTGCTCGTTGTATGTACAGTCTCTGCAGCACTGGCTTTGAGGACATTTGGAAAAAAACAAAGAATATGTAAAAAAGCATAATTAATCAGAGTTGTTGTTGTTATTCGCTCATTGATGTATTGAATGCTTTATATTACTGACAATTTATTGATGCAAATGTTGATCTCAGTCGCCGTTATATTTACTTATGTTCTTTTCGACAACCCAAGTGGAGTCTTGATGATCTCTATGATATAATGCGAGTCTGATCCGTGGATAGAAAATTCGGGTAATCCTGGAATAAAAAAATAATGAAGCACTTGTGCACAAGCTTACAATCAAGCACTGGCGTTTCTCTCCGCATTCTGATTGTCTCCAGTACCTGCGCTTTGTGGTTACTCCCTGCTATCTGTTTGACTTCTGTGTAACCGACTGGCTAAGTTCTTAGCACTCCGGGCTTGAGCAACCTGTAAATGGCCTGTACTTTAAGTTGACTCCATAAAGCTACGTTGACAAGTAGGAATGCAAGCTGATCGATGATTTTTAGTAATTAAATGTCGACCGCTGATCACTGCTGATCACTGCTGATCGCTGAGTTGCACATAATTTCGATTCTTTCGGTGTCTTGGCCACAGTATTTATACATTTGGCTATAGGAATGTTGCAGAATGATCCTAAATGATCTAACAGTTTAGCTGTTTATTAAAGTTCGCCTAAGTGGGTTTCCTATTTAACCCCCGCAGAATCCATTTCGCGAGGATATGCGGAAGTCTACCTACCCGATCTCCTAACTAGCATGGTGGGCGGTTGCTCAAGCGAACTTCTGCGCTGCATTTCTCTGGACCCAAAGCAGCACGCATCTTCCACTTCGGGTCTCGTGGGGGGCCCAGGTGGTCCCACTGGTGGCGGTGGGTGTGGCGCCTGGGAGTTCGTCTCATCTCCAGTCTCATCCTCGACCTCTCTAACCATTCGAAAACCTACTGTCACAGTTGAGGTACATCCGCTCTTCTGTTTTCCTCACTACCGCTATTTATAATCTATTCAGCATTCCTCACGAAAATTGTTTTTGTGGAGGACTATTTACAGGCGATAATTAATTTAATGATTTCTACCGCAAATGCATTACTGCTTAGACAAGCATGTGTTTGCAGGCTGTGCCGTTCGTCAGCTATTTATTTTCAAATTCTTTTATCCTAGTTCTATTCAACTGAGGGCTTTGAATTTTTTACCTAACAACGTTTGTAAAAAGTAGTTGCTAAGGTACTAGGTACACTGAATACTGCTTTGTCACTGCAAATGTAAGTCTCTAATCATGGCAGCATCGAAGCCCTTTTCATCACCTCAAATACAGTCAGAAAGCCCGTTTTCCTTGGTAGGAGCTTGGGGTTATGTTTGTATTAGCTCGCCGATTGACATTCCTAGGTCATAAGAGCGATTAAGCTAAAACGGCTACCCCATTGAACTGCAATAATCTAAAATCAACTGTTCTTTAAACCCTTGTATGTCGAATGTTGTTCGGCAGATGAAATCTTTGAAATCTACGAATTCATTAGCTGTTAAAGCCAACTGGGCTTTAGTTATTAGTTAATCATGTTCAATCGATTTTTTCCTCATTTAACCGGCAGCCACAATTCCACTTTAATTTCCGCCTCTATTTGATTCCTAGAAGGTTCTCACAATTAAGGGGCTATTTCTAGTTGGGGATTTGAGTAACAAACGTAGCTAACCTTGAGGCGGAGAGGGTGAATCTTGAAAATACCCCTTTGTTTTTCTCTGCCCACCATCTGTGCCTCGCTATCTCGCCAGTTATGATAAAAAACATCGTATTGAATCAGAAAAACATTTGACTAGAGGAAGAAGAAGGGATAATCATCCGTTGGAATATTGGATGTTTCTTTTAAGTGTACTGCTCGTTTTCCTCCAGGCTTTCCCGCATATGACATCTGCATCCACTTCTTTTGGCCTCTTTTTCCTCTTAGAGTTTTCCAACCGGCGTGTCAGTTTAGCTTGTGTTCATCCCTTAGTAGACCATACCCATAACTAGTGATTGTGGTCAATCAGTGACAGTTCAGAAAGAGGGTACCGTTTCTTTAGTCACATTCTTAATTATTTGGATGATAGGCACATTACCACATCCCAATTACATTGCGCTTTTTATCTTTCAGTTTCACTTCATGGAACGCATAATGGACGATCCATTTTCAGTTTGTAAAGGTCGTCTAGGTATAGGTTCCCCAGCACCCCTTTCGAAACTCAAAGCTGCGACCATCACTTCCCCAACCTCCTCTTCGGATTCTTCTCTAAGCCAGACCGCTGGTGGCACCGCTTCCTCGGATTCTGGGCCCATTGCTGCCCCCAATATGCCTGCCGCTGTCAACAATACAAGTACAGACCGCTCTCCCCACGGATCTAAAGGTGCGTGGGGTTCTCTGTCATTTCTGCTTGCCTGCATGCAGCTGTTGTTCCCTTTGGCCGAATTGTCATTCTAGGCTTTGCTTACAGGACGCTGTTTTACCTTTATACTCGAGCTATTGAGTCCAGTAGTGGTAGGGCCGGACAGAAGGCACTTTTTCTGTGAGATCTGGTAAGATCTGTGTTGCCATGTTTCCTGATACCTCTAGGCACCTGCCAACTTCGAAGGGCAATCACCTTCAACTTGGGCCGTCAAGGTAGGTTCCGTTGATGATAATGCTGCAGAAACGGGAGTAACATCCGTCTCAAGGTTGTCATTCCTCCTTATCATTTTTTTTGCACGATTGCACGATTCCAAATAAGCAGCAACCGAGGAGCTCGATTTAATAATGGAGAGTCGAAATTAAGGTTCTAAGGTTTGACAAAATCACAACAATTACTACTATATCAATAAAGCACGCATTAATTTCACTGTAATGTTGTCTGTCCTTTTTTGCTGCATTCAATCACGGAGCGGTGTCTTTGCCCTTGTGATTGTTCACTTTCCAAATTAAAAAAGGGAGAGGGATTAATGTTTAACCTCATATTTCTGCTTTCCCCTTCTACAGAGAGAATGTCGGATGGAAGCGGCCAAATGGAGGTTATTTTCATTTTGTTTTCTGTCACTACTACTCCTGCATTTGCGTATTCGCATGGATTTTGTTAGGGCGGGAGTTGTTTTCCCCTCTTTCTCTCACTTGTATACATGCATGGGCAATCGACCAATCCGCATACATATGTGCTGGTGCCTGTGGTGAGGCATGCATGTGCCTCTTGCGCTGTAAACGAAGAGAGGAGGCGTATCCATTTTGACGTTACCAGATCACGTCCTCTGCCCTCTAGCCAATAGGTAATATGGGATGAATACCTGCGATGGCCTGTGTCCCGAACGTTCAAGTGAAATGGGAAGACGGAGGTGCTTGATATGAGGCCTCGAGACCGTCCCCGTTGCCGAGGCAAGGGCATTTTAGAATCGAGTTTATGGCCATTAAAATGCTTTGGAGTGTGTACCTCTCCTTCTCAAGCTCGAATTCGTGTGATTTATTGCGCTCATTTAGTGCTGCATGATGTAGTGATTTGCGATTCTGTAATAGTTTGGAAAAGTGTTGGAAAATTGCTCTCTGGCCTTTGAACTCCGATCTGTTTTAAAGTTCTACCGATTCACAGGATTAGCCTGATGCAGAGGAAAAAAAATCTTTTTAAGACATGAATTACGTCAGCCTAACCTAGATCGGGCTAGTGTGATTTACCACGACGCATGTGGAGATATTGAAAAGCCTAGGAAGTGGAACCAACCTTTCTTATGCTACATGGGATGGTACTGCGGGTTCTCTTGTCTCTTTCTCCCTTCAATATGAACAATGAAAATTATTTGCAGTTGAATGAATCAGAAAAATGAGTTGGTACGGTTGCAGTTCGGATAGCTACTAAGTAAAACTTTAGCGGGAGCCGTAAAAAAGACAAATGCCCTGGGTACATGCGTTCAGATTTTGATTCGCTTCACTATTTTTCGTGATTAAACCTACCCTCTTTATAATCATCTCAAATGACTACTTGACGTCCTGATTTGGATGGTATCAACGTGGCGCAATACCAGATATTGCGAAATCATCTCGTTCCTTTTCAGCGTTCATTGTACTCTCAAAGGTTTAAGTTTAATCGTTTTATTCAGATGATCATCACGCAAGTGTCTCACCTTCACGATAGCGAAGAATCAATAACACTCTAGGCCTTCGCAGAAAATCCCCTTGGTGCATCCATCTGGATGTAAAATGGAGCTGCGTACATTTTCTAATTTTTACCCTCCTTTGATGGCTTTCATCACTTCAACCAACTTATGTGGATCTTGGAAATTCAGGCTAATTTTCTATTCAACCCCAAATACATCTTGGCAGGATACCAAAAATAGCCCCATGAAGTCCAGCGAATCACACTTTTTGGCTGTGCTAATTTATCACCTTAAAATAGCCATCATACGATGGTTGAAAAGGGCAAGCGGGAACGGTGATCATGTTTGGATCATGGGAAAAGACTTCCTTTTTAGTCTCCATGCTGTATGAAATAAAGCCTTTGCTACAAGCGCCTAGACAGTTTTTGATAGTAAAGTTGTGTCATTTAAGCGGTCCACTGGGCCACGGCGGTGTAAACGCCTAGGAAAGTAATTTCCGGTCCAAAGAAGGACCTCTCTTTCCACGACCTTTAGTCTTGAACTGACTATGGCGCGTCTTTAATATAATCAGTGACTTAGGAGTGATTCAGTTACAAGATTAGTGAGTTCTGCCTAGTTAAGTGCTGAAACCAATTACTTGACGGTTCCATGTCGCTTGCTTTAGGTATAATGTTCAATTGCTTTGTCGTTTTCACTTGACAGGACAAACTGTCGATCTTTAAAACCCCTGACTGCTAAATTCTTTACTTCAATGGATGAGGTAGGCGGAATCAAGAAACGTGGTTTCTAGAAAAAAGTCCCACTAACCTCGAGACCGACGCATATGGGTGCCATCTATTCCTCCAAAAAGAAGAGTAGATAAAACACTAAGGAAAGCTTAATAATGAAATAGCACCTCTTTTATCCTACACAAACGCCTGAATTGGCCCTTATAAATGAATATGCGAATCCATCGAGTTTCACCGTTATGCTGCTGCTGCTGCTATGTAACTTGGGTAATACATGAGATATAATTTCTGCATGGTAGCGGGCGGAAAGGCGAAATCATTTTGCGTTATATATCGCATGCATTTTGTTTATCGTAAAATATGGTCAAGACGTTTCTAATCCTCGTGTTTTTTCTCTCTTTCGCAGGCTGAAACGCCAAAGGACGTGACCCCAACTCCCAACAGTAAGCTCTACCTACTGATCTTAAAAAATTATTTGCTGTCTGCTAATTGAGGTGGCAAAAGATTCACAGAGCTGATTCGTTAAGCTGATATTTAATTTGGTTAGGATTTAATTAAATGGACAGCAGGGTGTTGCGAGCCGTTGTTTTTTTAAGCGTGGAGTTTTATCACCGGTAAAAACTAAGATAATATTCATTGCTTTTCATAAAGCTTTTTAACAAAATATTGTGACTACCCTTAGCTGACGGTACCGTCAAAACTGGCCAACAGGAAGGCCGACTTCAGCGTTCGACATCCACTAGAGGATCCCGACTATTCGAACCAGCATATGAGAATCTCCGAATGGCCGATACTAATGCTGCTGCACTCTGTGCTCGCCAACACCTGAAGGGCTTCCGTCGCAAATCCTCTGTTCCTCGCGTTCTCTCTGGCCTTGGTACTAGTGCAGGAGGTAGTACTACGTCTAGTGGTTTCGGCCTCCTAGGTCCAAGCTCCCAACTCGCTGGAGTTGTGGCGGGTCTAACTGCAGCATCGGTGGAATCATCAGATGCTTCAGTGGACCCCTCCACGGCAGCCGCGGTTGCGTCGGCGGTTGCGGTAGCGGCAGCCACTGGACGATCCACCTCTGCATCAGTGGCCGTTGATCGTAGGGGACTCGCTGGTGTGTTTGTTGGCAGTGGAGTGAGTGGAGGGTTGGCGGACAGTCTATTTGAAGGTATAGGCTCCTCCATGGCCGCATTGGGACACTCGGAACATGAACCCCTTGGTGATACTGTGGTGAGATACGCAGCTCCAGCCGCCAATATTGCAGGCACGTTGTTAAATTATTCATCTTAGCCTTCGCTCTACATTTTCTTTTTAAGCGAGGTCACCATCGCACTCTACTTAAAGGCGGTAGTATCATCCATGGGCTGCGCTGGTCCTGAAACAACTTCTAGTTTTTTCAAATAGGGGGGGGGGGGGGGGTCCAATCCGATTCATTTTCCTATTGATCATCCATCACTCCTACCGAATTATTTGGATGCCGACAGATTATGCTACTTACAATGGATTTGAAGGTGGCTTAGTATCCGCATCCCCCACTCAGAAATGTCTTTATTTGTCGCCTAAGAGTTCCGTTTTGTCAGTATGGACCAGTCATGTTCAGTATTTGGCCTGAGAGTGATGAGCCGCCAATCGCTCAACCTTCAAGCCGCTTTTCAAATTTTCTTGAAAGGCGATTCTCCAGTTTACAATGGAACATCCAAATCTTAAGTTTTCAAGTCAGAGAAATTTCACCTCGAGAACGTCTATTGGAAGTCTACTTTAACTTATGAAAAATGTTGAGACCACATTGTAGTACCATTTCTATAATTAGTTTAAGACACGTTATTGTTTGAAATTGACGAGTCTATTTGAAATTTCATTTTAGAGAGTTTCGGAACATATTCTGCCCAGCCTCCCCTCAAACGCCCCGATGCGACAGGAACAAAGTTAATGAACCTTTTCAAATCTAAAAAGAAGCAGCAGCCATCTGGTACGTTCATCTACTGGCATACTATAAGTAGACTCATTTATAATCTCATTTGCGGTTACTGCCTTTTTGTTTAGGTATGGCACGTCTGCTCTATTTGCAAAACCTCGAGGGCTCTGAATTCGATGCCATTTCGACGGAGGGATATCAAAGGATTGTACATGGTGATCGAATGGAGAAGCAGTAGGAACATCGCCTTCTCCACTAGGTCATTACTCCTTTCCCTCATTGTAAAAACTCCGGAAGCATTAATGCCTGCAGCTTTCAGAACCCTCCCTCCTCCCCTTCTTTTGCCTTCCATACGAAATTTGGAAATACTTTTGATGTCTCTATGTTGTTTTTCAGAGTCATTCGCTTTCGTTCTTCGATACTGCTGCCTCCTATGCGTGTGAGTGGAGCCTTTCTTATGCTGCGCTTCTTCCTGTGTTCGGTATTTCACCCATCTTGGGCCTACCCCCTTCCCTTCCATCTTTTGTAGACAGTTGCGTATGCATACATGACCCGCATGTCCTATTGGTTTACGGCAAAGGAAATTTGTAGCGTATTACGCAATTCCTCGATCGGAAAATTTTAAATATTATATCCACGCACATATCGTTGCAGCATCCGCCTTTTGGTTGTGTGAATGAGGCTTACTTATTACCTAAGTATGTTTGTCAGCATTGAGGGTCAGACTCCAAATGTTAGTTTAACTGATACTGTGATTTTTAAGCTTCGGGAAGCGAAATCCCAGCCTAAAATTCCTTTAGGAACGAGTTACTTCGGTTGTGTTCATGGAGGGCCAGCGTATAAAACAATGTCCTAGAGTGCTACAGAATACAGTACGCGTTAAGTTAGGGAATGAGGTATATGAGGGCCGGTACTATACTGTATTGAATAACCACTATGCGGAAATATTCTTCAATTAAGTAGGGCTTCCCATTCAGATTTGTCGATTTGTTCAGACCCATTTCAGTTTGAAAGGCGAAAGTACCATAAGTCTGAATTTACATCCCACACGTGCTAGCCAGGACAAGAAAATGGTCGATTTTGTGGAATTTATTTACGTGAAATATAACTTTTATTCCGCTGGATCACACATTTCAAAAATGCTCTGAATCTCTACCTGAATATGGCCGAATACAGCAGATCCTTAGTTCCTTACCTACATGAAATGAATCAGTGGGTAATATTTTCTGAATGTACGAAATTAATTGCTAGTGATAAAGGACCTTCAACATGGAACTAACTCCTCTTCCGGCTGTTTATTTGAGAAAAGCAATATATGTTTGTCGCTCTTACATGTAAACACACAAATTTAAATTGCTATTTGCATTATTTCAGTGGAATATGCGGAATTATTAATAGCATGGATTTTGTTTGATTGCATCAGCGCGAAATTAAGGTTTCCTCTATATAAAGCTGCTCAGGGCTTTTCTAATGTGTTCAGGGGTTCGGTATGGCTGCCATTAGACAAAGCAAGTTCAAGCATGTGTTTGGAAAAGCTTTAAAACGGGATGAGTGCTATGAGCTTATCCCCATTACAAGAAGTGCCCACGATGCTTCATTTTGTGCTGTAAATCCGAAATACCTTGCGATTATCACAGAAACCAGCGGCGGCGGTGGATTTGCTGTGATTCCCATCCACCAGGTTTGTAAAATTGTTAAAACAGGTTAATTTAACGTATATTTTTACCAATTTTCGTCTTATTTTAATTAGTGCACAGTTGAATTTGTAGGTCGGCCGAATGCCGAGCGTCTTGCCGATGGTTGCTGGCCATACTTCTGCAGTCCTTGATATTCAGTGGTGTCCACATAATAATGATATCATCGCCAGTGCCTCTGATGACTGCACAGTTAAGATTTGGAAAATTCCCGAGGGTGGTATCGGTGCAGAACCGCTTACTTCTGCAATTTCAACATTGATTGGCCATCAGCGAAGAGTTTACCTCGTTGTATGGCATCCTACAGCGCAGGGTATAATTGTATCTACAGGCAAGTCATGTTCTTAAATTTGGGTAGTGAATTAACGGTTTTATTAGATTTGTTGCAAATTCTTGGGCTTTCTTTTCGTACTTCTAGGGGCCGATAACATGACCATTTTGTGGAGTTCACTAACCGAGTCGAAATTGGTTTCGGTGGAGTTCCCTAATCTCGTTACATGCCTCAGCTTTAGCTACAACGGCTCAAGACTTGCAGCCTGCTGCAAAGACGGATTAACAAGGATCATAAATCCGAGAACAGGCAAATTCATCGAGGTTCGTTGGATCATTTTTTTGCTTTTGCATCGCAACAGCAGTAAAAAGGGCTTTGTGGAATAAAAAAGTATTTTGCTTTGTGAATATATGGTTTTAGTGATGGAATCGGTTAATTTGATCTTCCGTGAAGTGCATGTAAGCTCTTAGCTTAAATGTCGATTTCATGCATTTTGAAACACCATCGTAAACACGGCACAGAACAGCTTATACACACTCGTGAAATAGGTGAAGCGCTCGCATACTTCGGAGTTTTTAATCAACAACTCCTTTGTCAAGACAGAAAGAGGGGTGACTCACCCCCTTGTTCCCCGCAGTCTTGTTTGATAAGGGATGGGGCGATTAATTCATACTTGACCACAAAAATACAAACTACCTCTGTAATCTGTTTTGGACAATTGCAGGAAGGAGTCTGTCATGAGGGCAAGAAACCACAGATGTGCGTCTTTCTAGAAGGTGATCGCCTCTTCACCACAGGTTTCTCGAAAATGAGTGAGCGTCAACTTGCCCTTTGGGATTCTGCGAACCTTCAAGAATGTCTCTGGCGAGAGGAACTTGATATTACGAACGGTGTCCTCTTCCCTTACTATGATATCGACACTCAACTCATCTTCATTTGTGGCAAGGTAAATCATACTATATAGTCAAATCTGGCCTGTTTTAAAAATGCGAGGCCAATTTTGCTTTTCCTAGGTTTTTTTTGAAGGGTGATCTTTCTAAACTATGGTAGGCCGAAGGTTGTCATTTTTTGCCTCCAGTCTCAACGTATCTCTTGTGGGTATTATGGTCAACCCTGATTGTATTACTCCCGCCAGAGTTCATGTTAATTGAACGCTGTTTAGTGCTTTCAAGGTCATCGGTTTCCATTTACGACTATTAGCAATTTGGGTTTGTGGAACTGCGGGACTGATTGATCTACAGGCTCAATTAATGCCTTAACTCGTTTGTTTGCCCGTTGAAATCATTTTAGACTTAAGTTCATCCTCAAATCTGTCAGTGTTTGTTTTGTGGAGACTTTTTGAAAGTTTGAGCAGGCGGGATTCAGGTTGAATGTTTTATGCGGAAATGTGATAGAGAGAAAAAGCGTAAAGCTGTGTATGTAGAGCACGCTTGTTCTGCCAATCGTGCACGCAGTAATCGATTTACCTTCTAAACATCACATTTCACACATTCTATTCTGGGAGCCTTCTCTCTGCCTTTCTCTGCATCTTCAATTTAATCGTGCAGTAATTTCACACAACAATTAAGTCATAGCTGAAGGCTTGCTCTTTCTTCAGTACACCGAAAAATTTTCTATATTGCTCTTAATATGTGTTCTTTACTCCTTAAACTGCCTGTCGATCATGCGCCTCCATTTATGGGCTGCGCTATAGCGATTTTGGAGTTTTGAACTGGATTAAGTGGTCTGTGCGCATGTTCTAGCCGATCTCATGAGTATTAATTGGTTTGAAGCATGAATCATCCTTTATCAGTGTTGGATTGTGTTGACAATCTAACGCTGTCAAATGGATCCACTAGCTAATACGGACTTGCATGAACAAAGTGATGAGGAGTAACCTAAAGTTGGACCCCATGGCAATTCGTAACTTTCACACTTTATGCTATTCGAGAGATCCAAATCGGTGCTAAAGGCTGCTTCACCTTCAAACGATGGTCCAATTTAGCCAAACTTCGAAGATCGCACACACAACTGTCAGCATCTACCGTCAGAAAAAATAAACCCAGAATATGAATGGGCCCGCAAGTCAAATGGAAGGTCGTGCCTAGGCCGACCATCCGGAGATGACGAAAAAGGCATCTCCAAGATTGCTCCTCATTTCTTAAGCCAGAAATGTAGAAATCGGTTGACTAATGATAAGATCCAAAGAGAATGGAAGAGAAAAATAAATGACACAATTTTAAACTGACCCCTTACTTTGCTGAACTTTAACCGAGGTATTTGAAGTCCTGAGACGAGTCCTCATGAATGTTGTTATTATCAGTATGAATGATAAATAACTCGGTATGGTACGGGATACTGATGGTCATCTACCTTGCATTCCCCAGGGTGATAGTACCGTTCGCTACTTTGAGTACTGCCCTCAGGACAACCAAGTGTACTACTTGAATCGTTATGATAGTTCCGACCCCCAACGTGGCTTCGCATTCATGCCCAAGTTGGGGCTCAACGTGGCAGCGTGCGAAATCGCGCGTCTCTACAAGTTACATAATAAGAATTGGTGCGAAGTCGTTTCCTTCACAGTCCCTCGCAAGTCGGGCCTTTTCCAGGAAGACCTCTATCCTGACACGATCGCCCCAATCGCTGCTCTCACTGCTGAAGCTTGGTTCGATGGCGAAGATGCTGATCCTATCAAGGTAAGCCTTCATCATATTTTGATGCTTGTGTTTACGCTTTAGACACGGGGTTGGTTTGACAAAACTCGAAGAAGCAAATCTCTTCGCTGGTTAAAGTAGCAGTTTCAATAATACTACATCGATGGAACTTAATCTTCCCTTCTGCTTCGGAACTTTTAAACGACGACAACAGTTGCACGCAGGGTTCTGTCGAAGGGTCCTGAGATATGCCTCGCATTACGTTGCTGTGATTAATGGACTCCGTAGACCCACAAATCTGGAGTTTCGGAACTCTGTTAAACAAATATTCATTCTCGAAAAGTTACGATGATATGGCGGTCGAGTACGCTTTTGACATATCAAATGACGGATTCAGACCCAATTTTTGGAAGGACGCTCTGTACTGATTAAACATACCTTTATCTCCCCAATATCGGCTTAGAATTAGGGGATGTTAAAGATGTTCTAGATCTGCCTGGAGAAACTAAATAGATAGAAATATCTAGGTATCCTAGTCATGTGACTCTGAAGCGAACTCTTGAGGTCCTTTCTGCCTCCTTTTAGTAACGTTTTTTAAAGGTGAATGTGGTAAATTTGCTTTGGTGTTCTTTTGAGACTGTCGTCAACATGGCAGATGTAAAATCAAACATGGAGAAATTCGTTGTTGTTTCATAATTTATCTTTCATTTAAAGTTAATATAATCTGGATAGGTGTAAGGCTCAGTGACTAGCTCGGATGACTGAAACGACCAACTATATTGGTTTTCCATCAAATAACGGAGGCATGACTAAACGTGAGGTCATCAATTAGAAGTACATCAAGGTATTTTCTCTCTACCCAAGATAAGAGTTAATGGGCATATTTCAAAATGCGGCTGGATTTATGTTATTATTCTGCATAACATAAGCCTCAAATCATAGGACACCATCGCTCTTGTTAAATTCTCAGATTTACTCTGCTTGTGTTGCTACCTGCAGCTGCATTTCCGAAATTGGATGGCAACTTATCCTGTTTAATTCCTTATTGCCCCAGGCTGGTAACTCAGGGTTGGTATGTGTGCGTCATGTTGGCCCTCTGTTCAATTAATTTTCCCACTCTGGACCATGCCGTCGACCCAGCTCGTGGATTTAGCTACTTCTCTGTCGGTGATCTTTCTACTTTAATCAGTATGGGCGGTCAGCCGTTTCACTCCCCGGAGCCCTATATCCCTAGGTGATCCTAACTGTAAAGGCCACGGTGTTAACCCACAACAGTATGAGGAGGTTTGGCTTGGTTGAATTCACTCACTTTGCCTGATCTTACTATCAGTCGCTTTACCCTTTTAGGTATCAGTAAAAGAAGCTGGTAGCATTCAGAGCTCGAATTTTGTCGTGCGGCCTCAACAGCCATCCCGACCATCTGTAAGTATTCTCGAAACTGCTCGCTAAAGCGTCTTTTGTTAGTACTTTTTTTACTTTCTTCCACATCAGCAGCAGCTATTTGCTTAGTTGAGCATCACGAGTCTGAGGTAAGATCATGTGCATCTCACTAATCGCACTAAAGTCACCTCCACTTGTTGATACTGCTTCTAAACAGCAGAATAATGGAGCAGGCTAAAAATGTCTTTTTGTATCTGAAATGCATTCGCTAGATTGCCTAAAATAAAAGCACAATTGAGCTTCAGAATAACCTGATCTATTTACATATCTATACATCAGAGAAACGGGGATTATAAAACTTAGTGTTTCCACGTGAGGTCAAATCTTGTTTGAATTGGTGATGGGCATGCTCTACTCCTATTTCTAGTCTCAACTGGTCTCACATGGTGATAGCCAGGGCTCCGATAGTCGTATATCAATGCAGGGTGGATCTGTGCGTGTGGACTGCGTAATGGAGCAGATGTCCCAGCTCATTGAAAAGCTGAGTCTTCGGATGCAGAATTTGGAGGATCGGGTAATGAAATTGGAGAAAATGAGTGACGGAAGAAGAGACGGCAGTCACTATGATGATGTTGAGGAGGAGCAGGATGATGAAAACGATGAGGAAAGTACCTCTAAACGAATATGAACTTATCGTCTATCGATTTCTACAAACCATCATGTATCCCCTTGTCACTAAATCTCTTTCTCTGTCTCCGTCCGTATATTTGCTTTTCTTTATACTTTATCTCTATGCTCTTCAACACGACTCGACGGGGCCAAACTTTCATTAAAATTTATTATTGTTTTTTGACATCCTCTTTGTTGCAAGTCACCTATCTCTGGCAAAAGTAGTTTGAACAAAGCAATTGAAATAGTGGGGCTTCGTGCAATTGAAAAACTTTGATGAATCCTGACAAGAGCCTTGGGAAATAGACAGATTTTTTTGTTTTGACCCGTTAATAGCGTGCTCGATATATTCGTGAGAATGCCCACAGCAAAACTTGGGTTGGCTAACTGTTCCTGACATAACTTTATCATTTGGAATCTGATTTTCTTAGTCATAGCTTTTCAGTTAATAGTGGTTCGCCTGAGATCGGAATTGTATAAGCTGAATCGGTAACAAGTACCACGTGCTGTGTGCAAAATTTCGTAGGAAAAAAAACGTGATCTACCGTTGTGTGAGTCAGCGGTAGGATGGTTTAGGCGGGTTTATGGGCAGATAAATCGATGCTGGTGTCTACGTTATTTACTTCCGTGGCTAAATAATAAATCGCTCAAGATTAACATTTAAATTTCAAAAGTAAATAAATGGCCTTGACACAATCTTACTTAATCCTGAAAACAGTGAAACTGTTTGCAGTATTGTTGCGAATTGCATGATCGGTGTCGCCCAAATGCAATTGTCGTTTAAAACTTCTCAAAGCTCTTAAATGATTGTGCTGTCCTATTAAACAAGGATCTCTATCTTTGAAACCACCAGATGTTGACAAATGCATTTGCTCTCACTAAAGATTCTTGCCGGTGCCTAGCGTAACGGCACAGTTGCAAGTCTATGTTGTAGAAACCGTTTTCCTATTCCTATTTTGAAGAGCGAAAATGTTCTTTGGTGTCTATGATTTTAAAATGTCGTTCGACCATCCCTTTGCAGGTGGTGATTTCAACCATTTGATGCATATCGATAGTTTTCAAAACCGTTTCATCAGACGAGTGGAATGCGTATGGCATCGCTAGCCAACTCTTATTCCAGTCGATCGCCGCGTAAGCACGACTTCAGTACGTTGCTATTTTAATTTTAGTTATCATGCCTAAACCGAGTAGTCTGCGCGCTTGCGTTGTTAATTGATTTATCGATTTCATTTACTACCAATGCGGATTGAAAGAAAAATAGCTTTTATTTATCGATTGAACAAAGCCATTTGTGCGTGAATTTAAGCACTTGCAAAACACTGAGATTCAAACGCAAAAGGATGGCCTATTAAAGGTCACGTTGCAACGATGTTTGAATGACGTTTAGCTAATTTAAATTACGGCTTCAAAGCATTTAAAACATTCCAGGAGCATCGGTACCCTTTATTAATAAACACCCTCTTTTTTGCTAATGCTCTTTAATTGTCAATCATCGGACTTTCATCTAACTGTTGACGAAAAAATTGTCTTTAGGCGACCAAGAATGATTGTGTCTACTATAACATCACTCCGGGGCTAATATCGCATCTCCAACTTATTATTAGTTTCTGCAAAGAGCATAGATTTGTCTTGTGAATCCAACTGAAAATTATCATGCTCATTCTAATTATTATAAAAATGAGAAAGTGTATCACAGTTCTGTATTAAACGCCTTTTGTTTTATCAATTTTAAATCGTAAAGGCGTTAACTGCTTGTGCCAAAGCTTCGATTTTAAAGCAATTACATATACTAAGGTACCACCAAGGGGGCTACACACTGTGAGATAAATGCCCCATTCATTGGTTTGGTGATTTGACAAAGAAAGGAAAATCATGAATTCTTAATGTACTTAAAGCTTAATTACTCAGATATTGTCGTCAGCGTATCAGCAGTGCAAGCGCTTCTGCTTTCGGTAGTCAATAGGTCGTTAATATCTAGAAAATGTTGCGTATGGCATCCCAAACCTCTTTAATCCGAATTTTATTAGGCAGAGAAGCAATTACGGATGCCTTTACCGTTAGTAAAATGAGTTTTAGAAGTTCACCAACAAAACCCGATCAATGAGTGGCCAAGGTGTTATAACTGCTGACAATAAATATGAAGTAGAGTAGGCAATTTCCCCTCTGTGGGCAGTTTTTAGGTTAAGAAACAGACTCGTGGATTGAAGGGCAACTGCCGAACCATTCCAACAATATTATCGAAGTGAAAAGTCTTTGGCACCGGATCCGACGTACCTCCTCGTATTGGTACCATTTGTTCTAACTTAACGACTGAGGTTTGGCGTCAGTTGATAGGCTTTTTTTTATTTCTAATTACCGCTCATATTACCTCTCTAATTAAGTAACTAGAGTTTTTGAAGGAATTTGAATCGACAACTTTCCAGTGACTATTTATTAATTGCCTCAGCTTGGAAAAGAATAATGTGGATCATATTTTTATTTAAAGTAAACCTTTCGCGATTTTTCACGCAAAGATAACCCATTTCATTGGCAGAAAATGGAGGTCCTTACACCACGGAGTACTTCGTATTTCAATATATAGTAGCTACTTGTTTGACTCTCACTTGGCGTAGAGCCAGGCAGTTTTAAATCGTCTCAACTATGACATCCCATTAAACCCTGTGCAGCTGAACAGAGCCATTTATTACTCCTCTTCTTTTCTGGTGTAAAGAACAATCAAATACAAGACTACTTACAAAGGAAGCATATTATCTCCAGCTCCAATATTGAGTAAAGGCGATGATGGCATGGAAGCTTGTACTTTTGAAAATGCCATACCTATAGCTCGACCCGGGCAAACTGAAAGTCCTTCTAGGTTAATAGAAGGAAAACGCAGGAAGGGCAGGAATCCCTCAAGGTTGAGATGACTTTAAAATGGGAAATTTGCATGCTCACTTCAACAAAATACGTGTCAACTTTCATAATCCACGCAGAAACTGAGGTTATAGCGAATTTTCCAATTTCCTGATCACTCGAAACTAAATTCTAAGTTGTAACCATGTCTGTACAGACATACGCTGGGTGTAATTTTCCATTTGGGGTAATGGCTTACAGCGTAGACTTTTGGAAGACTTCTGTGACGCGATTCTCCAATTCCAAAAAATAATTTTTGGTCATAAGCTAATCACCTTAGCGAACTGCGAAAGCAGATCGTCAGTCGCCTGATATAATACCGAATATTGCAAAATGTTTATACGAAGTAGTTGCTAATTTGAGTTCCACTTGGCTTACAGTTATTCGCTTCGTGCATTTCGCTTCGTAAGTGATCTCAACCGAATATCCTTCGCTCTAGAGAATTTGAAAAAAAAAACAATAAAGAACGAAAAATTCGCCAAAGGTGAATTTGTGCAGTTGAAGTGTCCATTTAATGCTCAGTCCTATCAAGGCTGAAGACTGATGAAAAGACGAGGTAGACACCGAGTTTCTTTGAATTGAAAGCGTCACGTGCTTGAAGTGGAATGGACTCTCTGAGAGGTATTGCTAGTGTTTGCTACGTCTATCAAAAGTGCTGGAAAACTGACCGACAAAATATAGTTCTAACCTCCTACTCATATCAGTAAAAGTAACCTTTAGACCTGGCGACCTAATTGACAGGTTTTCGCATTCGAGACAGTAAAATCCCTCAAGGGCGATTCGCATATTCTAAGGTCCAAATAGGACTTAGCGATTTCAATATCACGTTCTAATTAAAGCAGTAAGCAAATGTTTCCTAAGTAATTCATATATATGCTTTGCTGTTGACAGTAAAACTCGATAATAGCTCATTTCAACGCCTAGTTTAAACGAAGCTTTAGCTCTGGGGATCACGTGAGTGAGTGCTATTGTGGTAGAGTAAATTTGAACAGAGCTCAAGAATTGGATCAGTTATAAGAACTCGACATCCTGTTTGTGGAATTTTTCAGCCAGCGATCCTCTAGCAGGGGCTGGCCTGCTCAGCAATCACTCAGAAACTTCTCCAGAGCACCCTCTTTGAAATGACCAGCCACTGCATCCCCGACAGTCGTTTGCCTTAGTTCATGCAAGCATGCAAAATGCCACCTAACTTAGAAATCTTCTACATTTTTACCTGAGGAGCTCCGGAACTGGGTAACAGTGAATATCCGGTAATTTTTTACCGTACTTAGAGGCCTTTTCAGCTGCCATGCTGAATTTATCACTGCAGGATCGAGATAAGATGGGGATTGGAATCTCTGTCTTTCATAAACAGACCTTTGGTCTGAAGTTAGGCAAGTTCTTTAGGAAATAAGTTATATTTTACCAGTATTTCCTTGCAAACTAGAGATTTCTCTCTAGTCTTAAGTCACCACTCATTGGTGTATCGGCATCTCCTGTCACGAAAACCGCTAATCTTTTACGATTTTGCGGTTCCTCTTTCTGGATTCGCATAATCCAAGAACTTAAGTTGGTTATTTCACCATCTCATTAGCCTAGTGGTTATGTGTGGACAACATAACGTTAATCCTCACCTATATACAATTAGTAGTAGTATTGCTTGATAGACAAAAAAGCCGCTCTAAGTTGAGCCATGCCGATACTTACGAATTGCGCTTATGGAATGGAAAAGTAGCACGAAAATGTTGTTATGCACATGACAATAAAAAATTTTGAAGTTTACTGGAGTATTTCGCGTTAATGGTTAATTATTCAGTCAGAAGCATTCTTTCTTGTACTTATTTTCGATTTGGTAAGCGAATTTGCACCATTTAACTTACCATTTCGAAAGACTTAAAGCCATTCTCTACTCGATATCAGGATTTCAGTGCTGCTGAGAACAAGGTAGTGCATCCTTTTAGTCCATCCATGTTGGTTTTTCGAGTTTGTTGGATTCAGATTGTGGTAATCTTTGAACCAACCACCCAGACTTTGAATATACCGACTTAAACTTGGCGAGTTCAGTGTTTTGTATGAAAGAAATGAAGTATCAAACGCTCAAGCTTCAAGCTTCTTTTCAGCATTTTGTTCATAAAGCACAGTTTCAATTCGTGTGCTAGTGCTACCGATCAATTGTTTTTAATTCCAAACCGAGAGATCGTAGTTGAAAAGTTAGACAGTTATTCAATGTCCCTGTGAAATGACCCAGGCCGTATGCTGAGTTTGTATTTTGATTAGCAGAAATCTACCCAAAGCCACTTCTCCTCATTTGGGTTCATTCAACGATGTTTAGGGGTTAGAGAGGTTTCCACCGCCTTACTTGAAAACCGATCATCCCATTGCCCTATAATTTAAGTAGTTCCCTTCAGTGAACGAGAATTCAGGTTTTCCAATGGGAGTTTCGTAGCAAACATGCTAATTCCGAGTATCCTCTAACTAACTTCCACCTTATGAAAGACCATGAGATGTTTGAAGTGCGAACAATTGGAGACTTATGAATTGTGTAGTAACATCAAGACCCTACTTTTGGAATCGCTGGGGCATACCTGCCTCATTAGTCACATTGGCGAAGATTTGTTGATAAAATATTCGGTAAGACTGAGGTGATAGGCCGCTGATGATGAAGGAGGGCGCAGATATTGCCACACAGTCGAGAATAAATCTATTTGAGATACTCGTTTCGATTTTCTATTTCATGATCAAATAGTCGTAGTCAATTTTTTCCGATCTTATGCTACTACCTTTTCAAAATTAACCTGACAAGATAACAATAATTGCAGCTGTTGTTAGTATCTTACTCTAAAATCAAGATCAGATAGACAATTTACTCTATTTATACGCAACTTAAAGATGCTTCATAATTCCTCTAAGCCTGTTTGTTTTACTTATGACAAATTTCAGTTTTATCGCCTTGTGAGGCAACTTAAAAGTAAACAAATCAACTTTTTTTTATGCTTTGATAAGCAGCCGTTTCTAGTTCACAATTGCATTTTTCTACTATCTAGAATCGGAACGCGATTTTGATGGCTCATCAGTATGCGGTGTAAAATGTTGATCGGATAACGCAGCTTATGAGCCAGAGCAACCACAATTCTGCGCGTATACAATTACAACGTACCTAGTAACCCAATCCGTAAAACTCAAGCATCTGTAAAAATATTAATAAAATAATGGATGCATTTTATGGACCTTTCATTTCTCCGTTTAAGTAGAATTAGGCAAGAATGTACTTGCTGAGTAGTCGCGAATTGGCTAGGCCATGAGGTAAGACATCTAAATGATTGCAGGGTTACACAATGAAGCCAACAAGATTTTGATGGGCTTAGTCAAGGAGACACCAAAATCAACAAGTCCTCAGTGTTAGTTGATTCAGATCAGGAGCTACTGAGATTGTTCTCCCAATTTCTCTCTCAACTTCGCTTTTCTTGTTGTGAAGCGCAATAAATGAAAAAACCTGAAAGCATCAAGGGAGATGGATTAGGGAAGGTAGCAGTCAAAGAAATCAGGCCTCGTCCGTCAGAGCGTTATCCAGCGTCCACTTCGGCTTTTACCCACTCCACATTCACCACCCGCATTGTGGACCCGGTAGTCCTTTATTTAAAAATCTCACAACCTCGTTCCACGCCCTATATATTTAAGGGTAAACAATTCTTCGATGAATTTCAACAACCCTAGAGTGTTGCCGTCGATCAGATCAGGAATCGCTATGCTCTAGAGTCCACGTTAGCCAAAGAAGGACTGACAATAACTCAACGCTATGAGGAGATAAAGCTTGGCGTCTACTCGAAACTAAAATTCCATCGTTTATATCGAAAGTTAAAGTTTCTGAAGTTACATGGCTCAGATTAAAATATCTTATGATGTCATATTCAATACTCCCTTTTTTGGGCGATTCGATGATCATACCAATCTAGATTTTGTTGTTTTCTATATTTTTCGTCATTAGGCAGCAAATGTTGTGCAAAACTTCCTAAATGTATATGGAAGATAAACGAATTTCATTTTGGCAGTTTGAGGCATTGAAATACTCCTTTAATATCTCCTAAGGGCCGATCAAAACAGCATTCTTCTTGGAACGTGTTTTGAAGTAAAAATATTGTTAAGTCTTGAGCAAAATCAGATTTGTATATTTCACAAACATTGCACACTCATTGGTCCAATTGTTAGGTTAAATGTCAAACTGGTCCACCAAAGACGAATCTATTGAGTTATTAGTTGTACCATACAGTTTCCGTGCTGTCACTAAGTTTACAGATGGCATCACTACTTGATTAGGATGTGCTGAGGCATCCGCAGTTGGCGCGGTCCTCCTGATGTCAGACCCGCCCGGCTACGCTAAAGATGAGTTTACAGTGGGCTTTCTGATTCGCTTGCTTTTCTGAATGCGGCTTTGAATTCAGCCTTCTAGGCACATATTCAAATCGGAAATGTACAATGCAATATACTGACTCCACCTTGACTTGTTCTCTGACTCTTCTCGATGTAGCCTAGATGAGAGTATTAGTTTTAATTATGTTCTTAACAGTTAACAATTGAAAGTGACGAAAACAATCATGGCCAAATTGCGGTAGGTCTGTGAATATGGCATGTGGGACTAAAAATGATTAGATTCAGACAGTCTCGTAGCCTTCTTTTGGAACGAATCCAGGTCAATTCCATCCTTTCGGCTCTAACATGGTATTGTTTTCGTGCCATTGTTCGGCTGCCATATTCACTACCAGCGTTCTTTTTGAAGTTCATAGCCCAGTGCTCCTCCAAGCAGAAGACCATTTTCATTGCTGTTTTGTTTGTGGTGATTAGTCTACGAGGTCGGCGCAGTTGATGAATCGGTAAGTTAGTGATCGCATACACATCCAACGCATCAGGTGTTATACATTGAGGTGCTTTGAGTGATATTTCTATAAGGGGAAGACCTAATAGTGGGTCTTTGTTCATGGAGGTAGTAAGATAGTTGGAGGCCATTTTCAGTCCATATAGGCTTAGGTGTTATCAGTACCCCTACTACAACCACCTCCATCATCAGTTTATAGAAATAATGATGACAATATGTTCAATTATACCAAAGTTAAGCAAAAAAGTGCGTATACTCTTACATAGAAGAAAATGGAATTACCCTGCAGCCAATCTAAGTGGGGCGTTCTTATTTAGTTCGAAGTTTTACGAGCGTGTGGTCGTACTTGCATCGCTATTGCTGAAACTATTTATATTTTAAGAAAAGTGCAATTCCAACTACCGAACTTCTGACCGCAGTTATATATCTACATTTCGTGCTTATTTCTTCAGGTTAACTAAGGCTTTACTCTCGATGAGCTAACAATTGAATCTTGTGGTTTACTTAACAAATTGAGTCCTTGCAGTGTTAAAGGTATAAATTATGGACAAATCGGTCGGAAAGCTCAATGCCTGTTACAAGTTCAGACAACATCTAACTCAACTCTTTGATCACTGTGTCCTCTTTCCCTCGTTACTCTTTGTCATGGCACAGTCCACTAATTGTTAAATTTTAGAAGATAGGATCCTGGCCGCATGATTGGCAAGGCCAGAAGAGACGTAATTGTCCAACTCAGGAGATGTACGAATGTGATTTGGGGAGCAGCGACATGCAGCCACTGAGTTCAAACTATGTCCAGATTTACCTTCAATTGGTTGGACCTATGAGTTGACGGAAATGAATAGCCTTGTCGCCTTTCGATTAGGTTTAGATGTGATTTTTTGCTGTATAAGATACTATTGTTCTCATTCCTTCTAAGAACAGTGGCATAAATGAGTGGGTCTCAGATCTTATAGCAGTATTAAACTCTTGCTATAATCATTTTAACCAATCATGTAGTCTCTCGATTTGAGATAGTATAGTATTCCAACTCACGAGGCTCATTTAATCTCCGGAATGGCAGGAATGTGAGTCAAGGCATAAGACACACTTGTGAATTTCGTGATTTAGATTTCATCCTAGGCCACTGACGCAAAGCACTATTTCCATTGAGCTGATTGCTGAAAGGTTTAAACATTTTAAATGGCCCAGCTTTAGTCCATTACAGATTAAAATCAGGTATAAGTTCCCATTATCAAATAGTTAATATCATCTGCCATTACTTTACTTAAAATTATCTTTTTAAATTTGACTTTTCATAAAATGCAGCCGAAGAAATTCGACTAAATCTAATCTTTGACTGGTATAAAGAATATCAACGTAGATTAGTGGTTTTCTAACCAATAAAACTAACATTTCTCTAAAGGAGCCACGACAGTAGATCCATTATTCTGTTAGAATTTGAGGATCGTGGAACTGCTTTCCAATTGCCTTAGGAAAGGACTAATTTACTGATTGGCAGTTTGAGGATGATCATTTCTAATGAGTCCGTTATTGACTGTTAACATAACTTTTTTGCTTAAACCTTTCAGGTTTGGCTGATGAGAGCCATTTACCAGAAAAAAGTTGTGGCGTTCACTGTCGATCCATTCACTTGGTTTCTTAAATTGTAGTGCATCGTCAAAGCTGCCTAAGTATACTGGTCTATTGGTTAAAATTTTTGATTCTTCTAAACTTCTATTTATGTTTTTTCACCCACTCATTTGTAGTACGGCACAATGTGATCCTATTCAGATGTGCTTCTGATAATCGTATACTGAAAGAGGCAGTCTTTTCTTTGTGAGAGGGCTCACTGTCAGATCTTGCTGAGAAGTATTAAATTACCACTTTTCTGGCATTGGAAATAGGTAACAAAGCTGTGGGCGGCTTTTTTTCATTATTTCTGGACTGTGTGGGCATTGAAGAAGTTTAACAGAGAGCAGAAGTTAAGAAAATGGGAAAATCTAGAGGGATCTTGCCATATTTTAGTTCTAAAACGTTTCATTCCAGTTTTTATGCTCTACTTCTGCAGGTGATTTACGTCTGAGTAACTCAACTGAGTAACTGACTTCTACTAGCTGCGCCAGTAAGTATCAAATAGATTAATAATTGGAATTTAGGGAAGGATTCGCTAAAAAGGTAAAGTGATGACAGAGAAGTAGGAAGGAAATTGAAGTATCCCACTGAATCATTATTAGGACTAAGTGGTATCTATGGGTAGGCTTCTAACCTCAAAATATGGCCAACTGGCATTGTATTCTGCTGACTTACAGCGTATATCGTGGTATATTATTCGTTCCCCTGCGCCTGAGGCGTTGGATGACATCATATGGCTGAATAATAACAGCGATGCTAATCACTTCAGAAATCACTACAGGACGACACATAATTCCTGCTGGTTAGAGGCAAAAAGTCTCATGTAGGCTTAAAAGCTAACTCATCGCTCTAAATAAAACAACAAAGTATATATAGGCTCATGAAGCTAAACAGGCGGTAGAACCGAAAGCTGGTTTCCAAAAATAGACGAAACGAAATGTTCTGTAGGGAATCCAGCCCCACCTCCACGAAACGTGTAGTAATAATAAGCATAAATGGGTGTTGATGGGTAACTGAAACTCTGCGTAGAGCTGAAAATAACAGATCGTTCTCTTCCAGCTGATCAGGGTATGACCAAGCATTGGGTGGGTAATCCTCAATACCTGGTTTATCTTTTGGGAAAATACAATGCTGGGAGTCATTAGTTAGGGAAGCACCTGATGCACTAGCAAGAGAGCAGTCAGCGAGGCATCAGGAGCAGAAGAAACTACATTATGAAAAAGAGGTGGCCTCTCTATGACAACGCATAGATTGAGTCTCTTCACGACACACTGCTAGGCCGAATAACGCAGGGGAATGCTGGCCAAGACAAAAAGAGGAAGACCTTCATTTACAAATAATCTGCATTCTTATAAACGACTTTAATGCATCCCCCAAGTACCTCTCTAAATATTTTTTAGTTTCTAATAGATTTATTAACTAATGAGCAATAAGGGAGAACAAATTACATCCATTCTATGGCTAGTGGTTCTCTGTCAAATGGGCATAGGATAGCCATCTGCAAAATGGACCCCCGACGAGAGCGAAACGATTGACCCAGCATATAATAATCAACGAAGGCCATAGTGATCGTTTGTTTTAATAATCTTTATTTTTGGGTCTATAAAATGCAAAAAATATTTAAAATTAGGTGAAATCCGAATAATGTGACCTGCCAGAGTAAAGCAGCTGCGAACACTGACCAATTGCAGATTTCTAGTTCCCTTCTTTCTCATGGCTTGATTGTATCATTTGACCTCAACTGTCACTCAAGTAGTTGAGTAAAACTTTTTAACCATCTGCTTTATCGACATAGTGTAAAAAACCCGCTCTCCGATGTCTCCAGAATGGGTCTAGTGGTACAGTATTTGTTTCTCTGACTCATTAGATAGCGACGAATTTGCGATAGTTTTTATAGGCGAGCCGTGCTGATAAAATCTCTCAGACCATTTCACTAAAAGTAGCTCAGTTGCGTTAACTACGATCGAATTTTCGGTTGCGCTCTCAGAATCCAATGTCACCCACGCAAGTTGGAACCCCAATTGAATAACCCCCTCGGTAGAAAGTACACATTTGTTAGAGTATATTAAGAATTAATAAAAGACGCTTGTTCTCCAATGAGAGTTTTTTTAATAATCTAAAAATGGTCCTAAACAGTTAATTTCAATGCGACCATGAAAATAACTGTTTGCCGCCCGAAAAACCTCTAGAAGTGATTTCGATTTTCCGACAATTGCACGAGGTCTGATTGGTTATTAAAGGCTGGGACTGGCCGAATTAAAATTGATTGTTGGTTTCCGATTGGACCAATAAGGTTGAGTACTCAGAAAATGTGGATATGAGCAAACTCCAATACCTGCCTTCCATGACGTCTAGGTATTTTTGGTAGCTACCAGACAGATTTTAGTGAAAAGCAAAAGCCGAATGGATGTTGGTGGAGAACAGGATTGATGATAAGGTGGTCGCTGACTGGGTCGAGCTGGGAGAGCAGTCCATCAAAATAGGCTGCACTCTAATGAATAATCGCCCTATTAGTTCCCTTACATGCTGTTCCTTGACCTTAAAGTTTCTCATTGATTAAGACTAGTACCAACATTATTCCGTAACTTAGAGAGTAGAATTTGAAGGCCCGTTTCCCCAAATAAATGATGAAAGAAGATTACGAAATCTGATAGGTTTCTCAAAACTTGTTCTGTTAGTAGATTAGCTTTCCATACCAATTTCCCTAACTTCAACTGCAAAAATTGCAAGGAAGTGAATAGTGACCAAAAGACCGGGATCAATGATCCTCTTTCGTCTTAAATGAAGTTTGTCCACTTCTGAAAGCATACTTTTCCGTAAAGGAAATCAGGAATTTGTAGACCTCCTTATTGTTCCTTTTAAGGATGACTAGGAATGTGTAGTTCATCTCCTACCCCTCGGACCTTCGGAAAAACTAAGACAAAACCGAAGTGGCTAGTCGGGCAGCTTAGAGCCGTCTTTGTTACCGGTCTCCAATAAGTTGCTAGTCGTGGTGTTACCCCATTCCATAACGAAGATTTTGAGGTTTCTCTGCGTTCCAGTTAGCTTTCAGAAATTCCTTATTCCTTGGGTGAATTTTCTTTGAGTATTGCCGAGCAAAAGCGTAAGTGCTCAACTTTATTCAGGCAAAACAATCCTCAGGTCTCTTGAATAGACTTTCACACTAAAGTACTACAGTAGCAAGTTGTACTACGCTTTTAAAAACGCATTAGGATTCTAATTTACTTAAAAAAGGGGTCTCCGATGTTGACTTTAATAGCTTGCAAGAATTCGTTTCAGTCTTCAACTCATTCTTTCTCTTTCATTAATGAAAACAGCAATTTGTTGGTTTTATCCTGGGAGTTGGTTCTTATTATCCATTTCCGAACAGACACTAAAAAAGGAGTGGGTCGTCGATATTACAACAATCGGAATCACTCCTGCTTTGAGACCAGTGCATGTAGTACGTATGCATAAATATTTAATTCAGTCGCTGTGGATTGTTTTAAAATTTGCCGTTTTATCATCATGGTCATAGCTGGTTATCCCCACTACAGAGCGTACAACTCCAGATTCGACCGAAACTGTGGAGTCAAAACTCATTTATAGCTGGTAACTCTGGGTGAGCACTCTTTCGTCTTGCTGATCCCTGACTGCTACTCTGTTTTCGACCCATTACAAATCAGAGCTGATAAAGAGGATTGATGGTCCGAAGTCATCTTTACGAAGAAACCACTTTTTTAGCGAGTAAACTTGAATATAAGTGCTTCCATTTAAATCATTTTTATGTTTACAAAAATGGAAAAATAAGAGCGGCTCTGAGAGTTGCATTCTAAGGGAATACTTCAATTAACTTCCCTTAAAATATCAATGAGATAAGACGAAATTCGCAGTATACTCAATAAAGAACGAATTAATATCTATACTCTAATCACTGTACTTGAGAAAAGACCTGCGAACCAATAACAAGAGCGTGGTTTATTAACTGCTATTATTTACTCGCATTCTTTTTTTTTCGAAAGCAAAAAAAAACCATAGTCAGGTCAAATTTCTCATGTAAAATTCGCTGCTACTTCGAAAAATAGATCAGAAAACAATCTTGAACGTAATAAATGTCGAAAGCTCATCTCACATGCCTTTAAAAGGTTCGCGAAGGTCGTCAGACAGGTGATTGGTTGAGCACGCGGTGAACGCACCCATTTATTCAATGCATGCTCGCGTAGACTGGAGCATTTGAAAAAAAGCACTAATAGCTTGGTTTTCCAAGACCTGCCCCACTCTTACCCTACTGAAGTGTGCCAAGCACAGTTTTCACGCAGTTTTCATCACGAAAGGTGAGTAAGTCCACTTATATTTTAATCGATTCAGTGAAGTTTTAATATTCATTCTACTTAATTTCGGATAGTCTTAACCATTCAATTGTTTCCCATCTTCTATATCGCCTGAAAAAATTGTCCTGTACGAGTCTTCTAATGCTAATCTATCATGCAATATTTGCTTCATTATTTTGTTTAACAAATAATGAAGGTGTTTTTTCAAATTGTGTCTGAAAAAAAATCGCTAAAATTGTTTAAACTTGATCGCATTTTACCATTAAATTTGATCCATTTTTCCCTGCTAACTGTTCTAGCATTTAAGTTGGTGGTTTCACATTTGTTAATTGAATGTAACTTGCGGGAAGTTAATGACCCGACTATGTTTTCAGGGTTATTATAATTCTTTCTGCAATTTTCCGTCGATCGGCAAACATCACCTCTTTAGGCGACCCTAAAACAAAGCGTAGGCAGATTTGAAGATACAACAGGGAATTGTGGTGATCGGTAACGACCAGACATTATTTTGAAAACCTAGCTTTTGAGCAGCCCACATCGCCATTCATTTGTTTTATGCAAATTCACCATCCCAACTCATTAACGGTATACTTGGTTCAAAACTTGATTGCTGATCGCATTAGTGCAGAGGATTGAATATAGTATAATTGCTCTCAAATCATACAAACTTTATTTTAAATAGTGCTTTATGATCTCGATGATCGGTATTCTCTGAGAAAAAGCGCTGTTTACTGGCGGCGCAGTAAATAACAAACGCTCTACTGTTTCCTGGGAAAAATAGTTTCAAAACAGGCTAATACAATAACAGTTGGTGTGCACGCGTATATTTGCCACTCTTTGCTGCCGCGGGATTCTCGACTGAGACTGTGCAACAACTTATTATTTTGATTGAAATAATGCAATTAACCGATTCCCCTTCTCGTCGACATCGAGCCGAGCTTCTGCTTAGCTTTAATAAAACAAGGCATAAGAGTGAAGACTTTTCTCGCATGAAAAGCATTGATACCCACTCGTAAGTTGAGGACTGATATTGAGAGAAGTGATGCACATCGGATATCTCTTTGTAGAGAAGTATCGTTTGATCTGTATGTCCAATGGAACAGTAGATCTTTATTTATTGGCAACCAATGAATCATCCGTGTTCTACCGCCGCAATATCAGTTCTCGGATTAGTCACGTGATGGCCCCAGGAAGATAAAACACTAGAGCGTTCAGACAAGGTGCAAGATCAGCCATTTAGACAGTGATCCAGAATCTAACACTTGGGACATTTCTCATGTTCAAGTTTCCATAGCTCTAATAAACGTTTCTTCGTTTTGTTGCAGCAGTGCAGTTTACCGTCAAGTATGGCAGTGCCAATGCTCCAACCAGCTAATCAACGTCAGTATATTAAACGAGTTCCTGCCTACATCCTTTCTGAGAGCTTCAATAAATCCACTTCACCCAGTGGTTCATGGAAAACCTTGAGCGTGAACAGTAAAAGCGCGTCGATTTCTTCAGGTTATGGAACGCCCAAAGCCCTTCAAGTCGATAGTTGTTGCCGCTATATTCCGCCGCATCACCATAGTAATTCAGTCTCGCATTGTGACACCTTGGTTGAGGACGGTATAGTACCAGGAAAAAAAAGGCATTACAGTGCAATCAAACAACATCCAGGTGAATAATCTATTTTTCTTAATTCGCTCTATTACTAACCTTTTTACATAGTCTCAAGTTTATGAGCGAAATTGAAATCGGTCCTATTTCGTATTTTTGAGCATCTATTTAATAAAGGACCCTCACGAAAACAAAATAAATAGTACCTTAAGTGCACCCTATCCAATAGGAAATCCGAGATGACATTAAACAGGAAGCATTCACACAAGACAATCGCTATTAATAACATAATTAAAATCTTGGTATCAGTTTCAAATGGCCACGATTTTAGAATCTCTCGCGTCAAATTGAAACCGCAAATAATGGTGATGACAGAAAATTTACAGGTATAACGAATGCGCCAACACTTCAAAGGTGCGAAAATTCTAGGTAGTAGGAGGATTCATTTACTCCACGAAATCACAAGGCGTCTAAAAGTTTTCCAGTTTTACACAACTTAGTAAGTAGCCTCTAAGCTACCCTAAAGTGCTTGAATAATTATAAAAACTAAACCTTAAAGTAAATGCACAATTAAGATTGAATACTAGCTCCTTATTAGTTTAGATCTTATCAACTTTTTAGCATCTGACGTTGGTAAATATGTTGATCAAATGTAGGTGACAGATCTGTAGTAGATGTTATTAGCCTATCCTTCATCAAGTTCACTGACAGGAGACATCATTAGTATTATTGTTATTATCGCCTTTACATGATGATCCGCGGCTAGTAGTCATGGCAGTGGTGAATAATAGAAATCAGAAAATTATTCTATAATTAGCTTTCTAGGACACGGAGAGCAGAGATTAGCTTAACAAGCATATCGTATTTGTGCTTAAAGGCGAAATCCCGTATCAACGCTACCGTGATACCTCGGTACCTCTGCATCACCATCCGTCAGACTACAATCCACCTACATTTTTACCTCGGCTGCAGTCTGGAACCAAGGTGAGCTCAGATCGTGCTTGGTCGTTTGAAAAGCAACAAAGATATCCCAATTACATATGCGAAAGTCACGCCCGTCAGCGCGACAAGCATCACCTTGACTACCAGCACGACTACAGGCATTATCCAGACTATTTGTGCCAGCGATACAGCTGCAATGAATCCCACAACGCCATGTGCTTATCTTCGAGTAGCAGTGGATCCCTGAGGGAGTACGATGTCGACTATTCGCCAGTGCGACCGATCTATGCACCTTCGCCTGGTAGGCCGCGTTCTTGTAAGCCTTCTTATCGATTGGCTAAATGATTTCGGAGCGGGTATACTAAAAATTTGCTACGTCGTGCTCTTACAACAAATTGCGCCGAACATAGGCACGACATTTTGTAAAACAACGCTGAAGGCAAATAATCAGATAATCAGTTAAAGCTCGACTATCAAGGTTAGAGTTGCTTTAAAATGTATATTTGACATGAGCTTCTCAATGCACGACTGGAGTCCACACCTTGTTCGTTACTTATTTCCACGACAACTAAGCAGATCACACTGGGTGACGCAATTATTTATTTACATGTGTGTTTCATTCATATGTTTTAGCCAAATGGAGGTCGGAAGCTAATCTGTTCGGTAAGAATTTGATGGACAAGCAACTTTTTTCTTCAAGACCTAACATGAAATCGCTTTTTTTTCTCTAGCCAAATACAATACCTAATGTTGTATTATTTATACAGAATGTAGAACCAAATATTTATTTTGGATCCTCAAAAATTCAAAATAGATGGTCAGTTGCTGTAATTTAATGCTTGCTCTTTACCAAATCTATCAGGAGTTTTTTTCCCCATGATGATGGCTGAAAAGTGCTAAGACCAGATCATTAATTGTCTTTTCCATTAGCTGACTATAAGAAACTGGTCTAATAACCTGGAGGTTTTCCCTTTTTAGTCAGCACTCTAGACGAGGAGGCTACTCAAAGTAAGTCCTCCGGTTAATTAAGTCAATTCTTAAGATTTAAAATGATTCTCAAGCGTGTTTTCAATCATTCCCAGTTTACAACGAGATTCTGGACGTTGCCAGCAGTTTGGGTAAAGGCCTTTTAACTGAAAACGACAAATTTTAAATTCTCTCATTAGTAAAATATAAACCGAATAGTTAGGTTAATGCTTTTTCACTGCGTTCGTAAGCCTTTCTTGTCATCTTTATAGTGTTCGAAACTAAAACAACGGAGAGCCTTTTAAATTAAAATTTACTTCCATTGAAGCTTCCGCAGAGCGTAAGAATAGAGCTGCCGAGAAACATTCCTCAGATGATGAACTTAATCAACAAAAGCCAATACGAAAATACCAGTCGGTGAGCCACTTTGTGCACCATATTCTGCTGAAATATGCACAAATATCCCATATTAGAACCACCACCAAGAGCGTACCAGAATACATTTGAACTAATGTCCAAGAATAGCTTTATCTATAGATCGTTAAAAAGCTTAGTTACATCAATGAAGTTTATTATTTCCCAAAATACGGGGCCTCTATTAAAGCGCTGATTCGCTTAGAATACACGGGCTCGTCCTTCATGAAATTAGTTAAACAAGGCTAATTTAATTTATCTTAATTCGTGCGATAGAGGAACCAGCATTTTAGCTTGGTGATTACTAGTTTGGGCAGCCAAATACAAAATCGATCGATAAGAGAATTGCGTCTGCAGTTGACTGTGTTTCAAAGTATTAAATGCTGATTGGAGCCAGCATTTACCATTAGATGACTCACTTTACTCTAATTCCATTTTAGCTTTACAACTTGCACAATATTGACCCACAAATGGAGTCGTTTGAAAAAGTAACATCTCGTCAGGTCCCCAAGCCCCTGGACAGGTAAATATGAATTCTAACCAACTCTTATAATCAAAAGGGACTACTAAAAACATTGCTAGTTCTGCAGGATAGTTACACTGATTAGGTGTTTTTGGCTTCAGTTGGTACACACTTTCCCTACACCAGAATCGTAGTTCTCGCAAGAGTCTTTTGGAAGCTCCATATACGATTCAATTGATGCCCGAACGATGCCTGGCATCTAAGCAAGTAGATGATCATTTTACTGATTGAACCCTTGTATAAGCCAACAAATAGTTCAACGATTGAACAAAGGGTTAATTTATTTGCTTTGGTATAATGGTTAAAATATTTTTTCCTGTTTTTCGAATACAAAACAGCTTGCTTTTAACCCTAGGTTGAATAATGCACTGTGTAATGAGAAAGATTGCAGCTTAAATTGCTTGATTTGTGGTCCTTTAGTAGGAGATCACGAAGATCAGGTCAAGAACGCATACCCAAAATTCGTCGCCCCTCGGAAAATACGACCGAAAATCCTGACGTTGAAGCTGAGAGTGCGCTTGCAGCTTTGGAAGACGTTATTAATTTAGATTTCCTCAAACCCAGTCATGGGTTACTGGTCAAACGTAAGCTTTCTGGCCCAGTACCAATAATCCGCGCTTATCTCGGGGAAACGGAAGATGATTGGCTGAAGCAACAGGCAGCGAAAATGAATGGGAATGTTAGTCCAACAATCAGCGTGATTGAGATTGACGAAAGTAGTGACGATGAGGACAGGAGGAGAATGATGGCACTGCCACTGGATGACGTTGAAACTACGCTCCTCACTCCAATCCATGAACTCAATATCGGCCCCCCAGATCAAAAGAGTGGAAATTTTTCCGAACTTAGTGGCGATCTGAGTTATATTTCTGATATTGATGGCTAATAACCTTGAAAAGCGCCCAAAAGATGATGTGCTTTTGGCCCGGAGGATCACACGTTTGTACACAAATACCAGTTTCGCAATGGTTCGCACAAATTCCTGGTCACTATGCCTCAATTTCGATTTTTTTTACATTTTTATTATTCGATTTTGACTTGCTTATTATGAAACACGAAAAAAATATAGAAATTATGAAGCCAGAAATGGAATCCCACCGATTTGTGGTAAGGATCTTCAATAATTCGCGGTTCAATCCAAATAATCCTCTAGTTAATAAACTAGGTCTGACATCTGATGCTTCAAACCAGACATCGTATACTGCCCTTAGTAGGGGTATCATAAGGAGAGTGTTTATTTAGACACTCTACAAATGGAATCCTCACTTTGAGCGGTCGAATAGATCAAAAACTTGCTGTTTGAAATCGTGTGGGGATATCAGGCTGGTTATACCGGCTTGACCTGCGTAAATTGACTTCGCACAAAGTTAAAAGTTTGGTATTATTTTATAGGAAATTCTTGAGCATATGCATGGCTAATCGTGCATTAGAAGGCGAACTGAATAATTGGTTGCAAGATGGATTCAGAAGAGAAAATATTTGAATAAATTCGTTTACGACAGCAAGGATATTAGAATAATTACGATGATGTAGAATCCGCTGGATGGAACCTATCAACGTGCTGGGAGAGAAGCACAATATCAGAGATTTCTGGATCCTGAGACCAAGCAGTCATGCGGAGGAATCGGTTAATTTTACCATCAGAAATATGAACCGATATCGCTAAGAATCTCCATAAGCTTTACAAATGTCGTCTTATAGAGGGTCAGGTGCCCTGTGTTTGCACCATATATCATGGAATTTCGTAAATCGAAGCTGAGATAAATTAAATTAAACAAAATATTGGCAATAAATGTCATTCCAAAGGTAAGTGCTGTGCCGAGAAAGAATGACGAGATTAATACATGCGCCGTATCCAAGCTAACGGCGCGGCTACGCACTCATGGTACGGCTTCCTACACGCCTCAGGCGCACCAATTTTTGATGAAAAACAAGAGTATATGGGTGCTATTCATGAGAGCTGGGCGACTTGTACAGATCCGTTCAGTCAATCAATGCACAATCGCCCCCGTTGTTACAGAGGCCTATCAGCTTCAAGTGTGAGATAATCCTTACACCCAGGTAGTTTTCAAAACTACAAGCCAGACGAAGACCCAGACACAAATGCATGACTCTACGTGTTGAATAGACCATGGACCACTGGCTCCCACAGCATAGCGATTCAATTTGACCCTAATCGCCCTAGGTTTTATGATGGCAACTGGTTTTTGAGGTCTAGCTGAAATTTCTCCATCAAAATGGTGATGGTTGATGAATTACATGTTGCAAGTACTAATGCGAATTTTTGAAAAAACACTGAAATATATAACTTTTAGTTCTCGATCACATGTATCAATCAATTATCAAACATAAATTGAATTCTTTCGAACACAGTCTGGTAAAGCACGCAAATTAATATACAGTCACTATAAGTGTTCCCAACCTAGTCCCTTTTCATTGCTTCATTCTTCATTGGCCACTTTGGGATCGGGTTATTCGCTCTTCCGTCTGCTCTGCCTCCTGTTCTGTGAGTAAACGCGGAAGTTTAAACGCGACTTCAGGCCCATGGATCTGAGGAAAAAGAAAACGCGTTACTAAAATAAAATAAGTAGACACGACATTCATAGTTATTATAGTTGACCAAATGAAAAAAAAACAGCTACTTCTAAATTTCAGCCTTGAAAGAGCTTTTATTAACTCACTGTAATGGATGCAGGCCGTGCAATTTGGTCTACTGCATCACAATTTAAATGCTAAAAGATCAAGTGACATAATTTATCAAAGGATTGAAAGTACTTTCGTGAAAGTGGCTTTTCTCCGGCGAGTTTTTTCTGTGTTTTTCATTTCTCTCTGTGAACAACGTGGATGAAGAGATAACTTATTGATTGACACGTGAGGTAAGTTTGCGAAGATCTGGACTGAAAATAAACTCTGTTTCATACCACTTCGATTTGGTTATCAACTGAATACATTATTCTTAATAATGTGGACGGTTCACAATGTTGACAAAGGATTTTCAACGTGCCATGGATTGAAGAATAAGAGGATCAGAAAGATCATCACCTGGTTAAAAAAATCAAGTAGGTAGTCCTCGGTAGAAAAATCGAGAGTAAGGTACACAGTTGGAAATTAAGCTACCATCGAAGATTACACTGAAAGATAACGTAAAAAGCAATTGTTTTAACCTACTGCCACCGTCCGATTGGCGGCGGTCTGCATTCATGGCTGGTGGAGGGGAACGTGCCCTCTCTTTCCACTTTTCTACCTTTACTCCAAAGATGGACCTACTGTCAAGGTTTGAGAGTCAAGATGCCTGCAATTTTTATCGCTCCGGAGTGATGAGTCAAGACTGGAGTGACAGCTGGCTTCCAAAAAGAGCACGCCAAGTGTCTTAAATACTGACACTACTCTTGCCGATTTCCTCTTCTCAATTTAAGATACCTAGGAAAGATTTGAAAAACATAAGATATAATCTATACAAATTTTATATTTATTATCTGAATGCTCCCTCCGCAAAAATAAGTAAGCATTAATGAAGCATGTTTGTGATCTCTCTGGTTCCAAGATGCGTGCTTTAATCAAGTAGATAAACTGTAATCTTTTACTGAAAGTAAAAAATCCAATAATTAGAAATAAGGCAAATCCAAAGAAAAACTGGCTGAGATCAGTCGTTCAAACTCTATTCCTACTATTTCGAGCCTGGTGATTCAGTTGCAGTGATTTCCAGGTTGTCCGATGCTTGAAAACTTCGACCAACTAACCAGCATCCTGCTTCAGTATAGTTGTATGAAGTACTAGTTTGACGGTTTCGAAATCAGAGAAAAGTGCGCCAATTTTGAGACAGTCAATATTTTCACCGCCTAGGTCTCGTTCAAGGTCATTTGCTAATTTTTCGGCTTGAGTTCTCCATCGTAATAAGGACTGTCTTGCTAATACAGAATGGAAACTTGATTAACGAATTCCCAGTTAACCGATCATTTGATGCATATTAGTGAATTTCGCATCCTCCTCTATCTAATCAAGGTGTCAGCCGTTTATAATAGATTAATTTAAGTTGAGATCCTTCTTTTACGGTTGAATGGTGGCAGATTTCTGTACGTTCTTCATCAATTCATTAATCATTCGTTTTCAACATGTGCTATGCGCGTCAAGAAACGAATTTAACCATGCGGTACCCAACAGCGGCCACAGTTGAACAGAATTAAGATTCCTTTTCATAAATACATTGCATTTGAAGGTTCTCTTAGAGTCTATTTGTTTGATTCATGCTTTTCAGATCAAAATAAAAGCATAGTTATCTTCTTGCGAATCCAGTAGAAAAGTGTCAGGGAGCGTTCAAATATTTAATTTGTATTTTGCCTCATGCTGTTGATAAGAAAACCATAGATTTCTTTGGGATGTCTATTCCAAAAAGGGCTTGTGGTTAAGACGAATCTCCGAGCCCTTTTGTTACACCGTTTTCGAGGCAAGCTTTCTCAACTTTCAAAAGACTGCAGTGAGCGAACCTAGTAGAATTGTTGAATAAATTTTAAAAAATCAACTTCATCTTACTGCGTTTACTTATTGGATAATTTTCTCAAGTACTTAATTACGTTAGTTGTGACTGAATTCGTAGTTAATTCCACACACGCTCTGCATAAACGTTTTTGAAACTGGTTGGTCAGCCGCATGAACCAATCCCATGATAAACCAATAAGAATTGGCTGACACTCACGCACGAGCTCGGCGCGAATAGTGTGAACAACTGAAGGAGGCAATCCCGTGCACACAAGCCAGACACGATAGTGCGTCTTCTGCACGACTGCTGCGAGCGACATATTTTACCCTTTAAAGCACCATCAAGGCAAGGGAACCATCCATAGCCCTGGAGAGCAGTGCTGCTGCTGTTGCTGTCACTAATTTTTTGACGCGCCAGCTGGCGAACGAAAGAGTGGCGGAACTTGCCGGCCATCTACGCAACCAACACGCGCGTTTCTGCGCAGGCACGTGGTCTTCCCTAAATAAAATCCGAATTCCGCTCTGCAGTAGCTAGCCAAAACAATGGATTACGGCACTCTAACTTTGTAAGTTGACAAGGGCATCACTCTTTCGTGTCTGAGCGTGCAGTCGCCTGCTCGGGTAATGCGCATTAAATTTTTTTTTCAAATTTTCTCTATGGTACGCTTATGCATCGGTATACGAGGCCTAGGCAACTGGGTTCCTCGAATTCGATTGCCTATCAAACTCATTTGCTATGCACACTCATCAATCTAATACTTGAAATACATGATCGAGTTCTTGATTACTTTTTTTTCTGTGCCACTTCAGTTGCACGACAGATTTTTGTTTTGATTTTAAACCGGTGCGGCCCTTTGACGCACATAAACCATGGCCTATTTGATGAGCAAATGCAGTATTTATTGGGTACTTTTCAAATCTAGCAATGCCTTGGTATATAAACGTTGAAAAACCTACTCAAAATGCTATTGGCATTTGCAAAATAAATGCTTATTGTTTTGTACAGAAGATAAAGTGTATTAGTGACACCAATGATTATTCAATAATTGTTTATTTGGCCATAATACAAATGCCGATAAACTAAATTTTTCCAGTTCAGCTAATCGAAAGAAAAGATTTTTTTTCAAATCTGTAACTTACTTTTATCGATTCTCTTTTAACATATTAATTGAAATTGAAGGGCAGCATTCATTATTAATACTAAATCGAAGAATATATGGGAGGGATGTCACTGTAATATTGGATCTTCCATAAACTTGTTCGCCTTGATAAACATAGCTTCCTCTGTGACCACCTTCAGATTACGTAGATGTTTAACCTTTGAATGACTCCCTCATTGGTTTTTCGCATTTTTTTACGGTTTCAAGTCTTTATCACTCTAAGGGGCAAAATCGGCGTCTGCAACCTGAAGTTCTCAGACTCGTCAAACCGATGCATTGATCGACTAGCATTGGTCTTCTCCAACTCCGTTCAAGAGGTCTCTTCATCGCCTCAAAATTGTGAGGAGCCAAGGATTGAATTCATTCCAATCACCTTGTACTATTCTCCATCTCTTTGATTAAATCAAACCGATTCTCATTTGGCTTTATTGAAATGTTCCGCGCATTTTCCAATTATCCAAATCATACCTTATCACCACTTCCTTTAGTGAAAATAGCTGGGTTTGTAAACTGCACTTTTTCCTCCGAATCTGTCTGTAATGCTCAGAACATATGGCTGGCAATGTAGATCTTGTAGTCAATGTCTAAAACTTCAAACACTGCTAATATTTCACATTAAATCAAACGATTCTATCCTTTTCTTTCAGTTTTCATCCTGATACCTGCATGACTCGACGTGGAGGCGGTCGTCAGGTCCTCATCGGAGATTATCGACGACCTGAGTCGACTTCCACTTCCCTGAGAACCCCCTTCTCTCCATCTCGAAGAAAATATGCTTCAACTGCATCTAGAAGTCCACAGATTATGCCACCGTTCTTGTGTGAACAAGAAAACACCTCTTTCGGGGACATATTCACAGCAGTGTTGGGGTCTAAACTTGCCAAGCAATCGGTTCCAAAAAGCCCACAAAAGGACTTTGAGCCGCCAAAGGTGTCAAAATTAGGAAGTACCTCATCGGCTGTAGATAAGAAGGCGTCGACAACGACTCAGGCTTTTCTGGAATCCTCTTCATTTGTATGTCGAGTTAGGGAAGATAGGGAAACGCAGCTGGACACAAGATGTTTGAGGATTATTCGGAAACTGAACTATTATCCAGAATATCAGGAAATTGTAAGAAGATTTACTTCTGGAGAAAATGAAGCTGGAGACATGGAGACGATAGTTACTAACGATGTTTCTAAGACGCGACTGAGATCTTCCTATGGGGTTCGAGCTTATTTGATGAAATTTTTGAAGCTAAAAGAACCGATACAATCCTTGACTGTCAGTCAGGCCACTCTTTTTTCTGGAGACTCAACCCCAGAGCATAGCAGTGCCAGGGATTCCAACAGTTCTCCTTCTGGGATGGAGTAAGTTTAATGTAATTCTTAATCACACCGAGAGCATATTTGTTTGTTTGTAGGCGAACTGTTGCAAAATCCCGCACAAATGACTGAATGTATTTCCTATTTATCTAAGCGAAACTCACGTAAATTGAATGCCGACCTAATAATTGAGAACAATCTTGCGGCAATACAGTAATAGCTATTTAGAAGATGACGTTCATTTTTTAATGCATTGCTGTGTGCGCGTTCCTTTTAGTACGAGAATATTTAATTAATTGGAGGGAAAAGTGTAAACAAAGAATAAGACAAACACAGCAGTGACCAATGGAAAAACCATTAAGCGAGGGTCATTAAGACGACCAGTCACTGGTCATAGAATCGTAAGTTTCGAGAAATCTACCCGATGTTCCAGCTTTTGATCGCAATAATACGTATCATCCCAGATAGCAAATCAGCTGAATAAGTAACTGTTCAATGCAACTGAACGGAAATACAGATTTCAAAAGAAGACATCTTGATGATTACATTTGAATTTTCCAGGAAAGGTTTACAGCAAACGGCATTAAACACTCATAATCTAGAGCTGGTGCTTAATTGATTGCATTGTTATTTAATGAATTAAAAAATGTTGATTACTGCAGAACATAAGGTCATTGCCTAAGTTATTCCTCACTTCCGCTTGCACTGCAAATGAAATTCGCGTGTATCTGCACTTTAATTTCAAAACGCTTCTGTGAGAACGCCTTGAAACGCAAATATTCGATAACTGGAAGTTGCCATTTTTATCAAATAGTTAACCAATCGTTTCCATTTTGTTGAAAAATGAACGGCAAAATTAATAGAGTTCATGTGTCTTGCAAGGTTTAGCTGAGGTTTCTCATTTGGCAGGCGAAAAAATTCAATTCCTATGAGATTTTGGTTGATTTTCTCTCAGATTTTCTTAAATATATTCAAGTGTTTTCTTACGGCTTGGATCTTAACGTAAGTGTTTCGCCAATGAAATGCGGGACTGCATGATTAGTTAATATTTAACGAGAATTGCAGTTTATATAGCTCCTATTAGACTATTTAGCGGTCTGAAATGGTGTTCTTAAAACCTCTTATTAAGATTGGGATCCATAAATGAAAATGCTTGGTAATGGCTTAACCGAAATCTAAAAGTCGTGTTTTTCTCTTAATTAAAAATTAAACTATAATTTCAAGTTGTAAGCACAAAATTTCGGTTTGGAGAAATAATATGAAATAGGCTCATCAAAAATTTCAAATGCAACGATGGTGGATTCGCTCTCGATTCAATCTGTTCACGAACCTTTACCGAGGTGGATGAATTGAGCAGACTCAGAAGAAATGACCATTGACTAAATAAATCTTAGGGAACTAATCTAATTGAATACCAAGACAAAGATTATGCCAAGATCAACACAGCTTAGCCAGGGTAAACCGACGCCCTTAAGATTACCGTTTGTTTATTCAGTCCAAAAAAAGAAAATTTATCGCAAAATCACTAAGATAAGAAGCTGAATGTACTCGAAAATATAAAGTAGAACATCAAAAATTAAGATAATGTAATGGGGTACGCTTTTGTTTGCTCTGAAATATTTCTTGAATGATAGAGCCAAGACGGGGGTAGAAAAGTATTAAGTAAAAAATTTCTAAGGTAGAAGTGGTTTTTCTGAGACCACCATAGTGACACTAACTTCTTGTTCCTATTATGACAACCGCTTAAAGTAGTTTTTTGAGCAAATTCATTGGTGCTGTTTCAGTCCTCGAAAGACGCCCAGGAAGAGTGTGAGTACCGAGAGGTTCAGTGAGTCGGAAGAAAGTTTCACGATGGAGCGTTCAGGAAAAACAACAAATGGAGGTTCTTTAGGCTTCAGAAGTGCTCAAATCGCATCTGCAAGTGGAAACCCTTCCCCCGAAACTCTCCTTCGACGTCTGGCACGGTGCATTTCCACACGTCTCACCTACAAACGATGTCTCCTTCAGCAGACCACACAGCATTTGGACGATCTCAACAAGGAAACGGAAGTTGTGAGTTGAATATGCTCTTGGGGTTCAAGTACTCTTTTCAGAACTAACAGCAATAAAGGAGGCCAAGCTTTAAGTACATTAGCAGGATCAATGGTTGAAATGATTCATTGGTGGTGTACTAGTGTACTAGAGTTGCTTATAGTTATATACTTAAATGTCGGAATTACTAGCACTCTCGAAATAAGTTGCATGGGGAAAGTACTTTCTCTCTGACCTTGACACAGCCGACAAACGTTTTGTTCAGAGTTCAAAATATATCGGATGGTGAGCCTTTCTAGAGGGGTGGAGCGAAGCTTTCCACCGCAGTAGATACAGTGAAGGAACTTAGAGTTAGTTTTGCCTCGGTTTTTCTTAAATGTGGAATTAAGCATAGCTGTGCCCTTGACCGTCTTTCCGTTGAGTGAATATCTGACTACGGTCAATTTCAGTTATTTTAAAGAACAAATAAAGCACCCAGTTCAGGCTTAGTCAGCACATGAATATACGATGTTTAAAAGTAATAGTAGAGTGTTCTAGGACACTTTTACGGGAAGAATGTAGTAAAATCAACGTTTGATTCATCATTCTGTACGTTTTAACCTTTTTCGCTTAAGCGATAGTTTCATCATGACCTACGTTCTAGTCAAACTCTTGAATGGCAATCTTATATGCAGCCTTTTTCAATAACTCTTAACTTTGCCTTTTGCAAGTCAACCTTTATCTTGAAGGCGATTTTTTCTATTGATCATTCGTTACACGTTTCGTCATTCCATCACTTAAGACAAAGAGCCCTTCACAGTTCGCATCGTTAATAGATGAATCTGCCAACGGTTAATTTGCATCGGCTTGGAACTGTTAATCATATGCTCCTAGTGATTGTCACTAGAACAAACCAGGTGAGAAATGTTAAGTCACTCTTGTCGCCAAAAAAGTTCTACGAGGGTTCTAAGTCCACCCAATTTTATTAATGGTAAGGTTGAACTGAAGTACAATTATAAAAGACTTTTGGTAAGCACTGTTTATACTATTCAATCCTATACTATCCTATCCCGATCTTTCAGCAATGTGTTCATATCCCGATTACTTCTGGAAAAAGTATTCTGCAGTTGTTTACTACTACTCGTACCCAACACCAGCATTTTCGAAGTTTGACAACACCGACTAACCTTTTAAAGCTTTGAACCTTTTCCTGGAGTACATTTCTCCATGAAAAGTTCATAGTAGGTGTTTCTCCGTCTAACTATAGATTATTTGGAGTCTACGAAACACAGCCATTCATTTTGTGAACCATGTGTGAAGTCACAGATATTCCATATTTTGCAAGCGAAATCATATTTTAGAAATAGCAGTAACGTGAAAATTCAATTTATTCAGTGAACACTCGTTCTAACTTTGGAAGGTTCGCGTTTACAAACGCTTCTAACTTTTTCCAAACTTGCTTCTCTTAAAGTTACACGGAAATATGTTGGACCTAATTTTTAATTTCTTTGCGAGCTTGTTCAGTTTTCTTCACAAAAACTTAGCACCATTGGCTCCCAGACGAAAAATGCTTCTACAGTCTTTCAAAATGGGAAGGCAGAGATAAATAATTTATGTAATATGATATTACATGAGTTTTTACGCTGATCGTTTTGTGTTTAGCTGTTGAAATAACTTGATGGTTCAGAACTAGAATCCTGCCTTACTTGCTTAACTGGCAGAGCGTCCGACCATTCCTAAGACGCTTTATACAGTGGACGTAATTTTCAAATGTAATCAATATTTACTGTGCAGAGGATCACACCAAGAAATCACGTCTTGATCCACCTCTCCCCAATTACTTATGGCAAGGTCGGTTGGGTTGCATGTAACGACTAGTCCATTTATTACTTTCTCTTCGCTCGAGTGCGATTTTTTTTTTGGACTAAGTGAATTTGATTTTCCTTGAAGTAAAATGCATAACTTATATATTGACGTACTTTTGTAGCTTGACTTTGTCTACTTTCTTGAATTTATTGCTAACAAGCGAATGGATGAAGAAACTGACCCAATTGATGTGTATACTTCAGATGGAGCCGATGAAGTTGAATCGTTCAGAGTAAAAAATCTATTTCAATGAAAAATTACTCGGTACAATATGAATACCATTATTGGAAAGACAGCATGCATGCCGATGCTTCATGACCTCTTTCCCTCAATAGAGAACTTTTTTCACCAATCCTTAGCCATCCATAGATTTTCTAAGTCAATAGACAGTTCTTTACTTTGCATGCTAAGGAACTCACATCCTGAGTATGATTGTTGTTCTTATTTTCTACTGAGAAGGTAAAATTTGCACAACTTGAGTCCTGACGGGTTGAATCCCTCCTATGTTGATTAATTTTGTTTAGTTAATGCAAGCTTCTTCTCGAAAGTAGGATGATCTCTCGGGTTTTTTCAACCCAGTGCTCAAGGATTCTTTTGCACTTGCTTCAATCTATCGAATCCAGTAATTAGAAAGGGTATCCTTTTCTCGGGAATGTTTCGCCTAGTTTTTTTTTTGTTAGAAGTCTTTTCTGTAAAATATACTTTAATAAACAACCACAATATAGCCTGAATCAGGTCCGAGGATGGTTTAGTTAAGGCTATAAAATCCAATCGGCCCTCAAAATGTCAAGGTTTTTGAATAGAATCTTTTAGAAAAAAATTGTTGAAGTCAATAGTGCACCCGGATTGATAGGGTAGCATTATGGTTAGTCGTCAAAAGCGGCATTCACCCGTATGTGATTCGCACCTTCTGGTCCACATCCGATTCGAGAACGATTTATCCCCGTCCTCTTTAGCCTCCTAACACATCTGACTATTCCAATTCATTAAAGAAAGTTTGGTGGAGTCCTCTTCATCTGCAGTGGTTCAAAGTTCAATTGGTTTCTGCCTCAAAATAAGTTCAGTTTAAAGACCTGAATAGGGCTTTTCATATTTTAAGTGATTGAGCGGTACAGACTAAAGTTAATGGATCTTTCAACAGAGCTTTAGCTATCATATAGAGAAATTCGGTGCAGCTATTAAGCTCAAACGGGCAAGAAGAACATTTTATCTATTTAATTAACCTTTTAAGGTTCGTAATATTCTCCGAAAAGTCACATCAGATGCTCTTCCGCAAATGTACAGTGAAACTGACGTCTGTTACTTCCACATTCCTCCAATCTGCTCCTCCCCCACTGCTACAGAAGTGGAGGTGAAAGTGTGCCAAGTCGCCTCCCCAGTCGCCCCTCTCCACCACCATCATGGCACTCCGGTCGGTTCTGACCTTCTATCAACCAGTACAATGACCCCCAATCTTCTGTCCCGTTTTGACCGTCTTCTCTCTAGTCAGATAGCTGTTATGGAACTCCTCTGTCAACTTACTCGACGTCTCTACTGTCTGGATCAAAAAATTGCTGAATGTACTGCAAAAAGTAGCGAGCCAAATGGGAAGGAAAGTGAGAGTGAGGGGAAACTCAATGAAATGGATGCCACTTTGGTGAGTATTAAGTATAAATGTATGCGCACACTAATGGTTCCGTCCATCCCTTTGGATTTCAGAACGTTTATCCAAGCCCAGAAAAAAACAAATTTAATTTGTTTATATGGCGGCATACTTGACTGAGGGATTCATCAGGAAAATTTTCTGGGCATTTGATATTTCATTATTACTGATCTAACCGGTTATTTCGATTTAAAAAGAAAGAGATTTTTCACACAATAAGGAGTGTCTAGGTAAATATTCTTTTCGTTAATAGGAATGGCAGTTCAGGAAATTTTACAGTTCTAAGAAGTGTTTTCACTTTTTTCAGTTTTCCAGGTGATCTACTTGTTTTAACTGCAAGCTTTTGATCTGCCTTTTCTCTAAAACGAAATAAGACTTTTTTTAAGGTTGTCTCTAGAACATGTGTACCGATTTACATTTTTGTTTATCTATTTATCAGGAAAGTTACTATTCCTTACGCAGCATTCAGATCACGGCCCAGTCATTGATTCCAATGACTGGGCCGTGATCTTCGAATTGCACTGGCTAAATTTGCATCCTTTTCCCATATGTTTTTCATTTATTCACCCAGGCTTATACTAAACCTATTTGAGGGAATCGCAACTGCTGGGAGTGTCAGAAAACGCAAGTATAAATTGATTTATACTTTCATTTACTTCATTCATCCCAGTATTTACTAGAGAATGATTGCATATGCTTAAACCAACATTATAACAGGTCTAAGACATCTGTCTAAGAATTTCAAACAGGCGGCAAAGAGCGCAGAATAGTGAAATGGAGATCTCTGTGAAAATGGATTTCAATCAGATTTCAGTACGAACTGAGAAATGTGTTTACCTGCTATTCTGCCATGCATGTTCCACAATTCGCAACGTCATGCTTAATAGAGAATACCAGTTATAATAAAGATTTTAGCCACTGAAACCGCTTTTATAGGTTTTATTTTCGATAAAAAATGCTTTTGTCTTATGTTTGCTTCTACTTTTAATCTGACCCACCCAAATGGCCCTGTTCTGGATGTGGGTATAGTCTTGGGACAATTTTACGTTGAGTCTATTTTTAAGATAGTGTCCAAGCCTTGTCTATTCACTACCTGGTCAGATTATTTTACAGTTTGTGCCACAACAAATAAATCACAGGACTCCCGCTTTGACCTTTCGGGTTTGGTTTATGGAAGTAGTTTTCTCTTTATCCCACAGAGATATCCACATTCATGACCTAAAAGTTCTTGGCATCGGCTCCGGTTCCACTGATCTAACATTTGCTGTTGACTTAAAAACCGGTCAAACAATCATGAAACTAAGTGCTTCACTTTTTCTAGCAATCGAGCTTTACGCCTTATAAAACGTCATCAACTACTTGTTGGACCATGTGGAATATACTTTGGCCTCTTTGCAAAAGATTCTTAGATTTTAAGTATCATTTTTTTTGTCTGCTTTCTAGTCGAGGGTAGAATGCTTGTTTGATAGCACAGTGTACAGTTGTCAATCGCAAATGTAGAATCTTTCCTAAATAAATAATTATGAGGTAGCATTCTTCTTTGTTAAAAAGTAAATTAATTTATTTTTCCTGTGGTTAAAGGAGTGCCATTGGTATTAGGTGGAATTATTCAATCCACTGGATTCCAGAAAGGCTTGAAGCCTAGAGGACATATCAGCATATTTTCCTGCTATGTCAATCAGCTTATTCAATGCTAGAAAATGATTTTCACCCAGAAAAGTCTCCTTTGTCTTATGTTAGTTAAAATATTCCGATTTATGGCAACAAGCGGTGGAGCCATTAAGTTTCAGGTAACTTTTCACTATCAAATTTATAACGAAATACCGTTAAATCAAGTCTCCATATGCAGGCATCGGATCATTTTTCTCGCAGTGTTCCTAATGGCATTTGTAATGTTTGGCCGAAATTTTGAACAAGCTTACATGTGGCAATGAAATTCTTCAAACCATAATTGATAGAAAGACGAGGAGTGAAACTGTCTGATTTATGAAAGCCTCAAACGAGTTACGACTGAATAAGAAAAAGCATAGCTGATAGTGAATGAGATTTAAGTCAGTTACTTTTCCTTTGGCGTGGGGTATTAAGAAAAAAAGGACAAAATCTTGGTGCGTAGTTTGGGATCTTCAGAGTCGAAGATCAGATCAAACTATGCGAGACTTCCTTGGCTATGATAGATTTTTGCAATGAAATATGGCACAAAATGAAAAGCGATTTTCAAGTGAAATATGTTTGGCTCTAAAAAACCTTAATTTTTTCATGGCTGGATTAAGAAAACGATTGTTAAAAGGGCTATTTTCAAACTTGCAATTAATTTGTGTCATACCAGGGGCAGCGTTATTCATTATTTCAATCAACTGTAACAGTTTGCTAAATAAATACAGGAACATGAATGGAAAAGATTCGTAAAACTGGAAATCCCTTCTACATCCTCCTCTGCTTCTAGCTCCTCAAGCAGACTTTTAGATCTCGTTTGACTCTTGGATTTGTCTTTCTTAAACGTGCTTGGTTGAGTTGATGGCTAGATCTAAGTTTCAGGACTAGAGGAATAATCGCTAATTAACTCCTCATATCTTAATATCCCGATAAAATTCTAAATCATCCATAGATTTAGTTGGTATACCTCCAATCGGTTGTTTTGACAGCTATCCACACTTGATGACATGCTAGTATTGGCGACTATTAGTATCAAGATCTTTATTTACCCGTCAAATTTCGCAGTAGAGAAGCAGGATGTCAACGAATAGCTTTCAGTTTCATCATATTCTGCAGCTTATATGATAATAGACTAAAAGATTTATCAAGTTTTAGGTTTTCCTTCATTTGACTTGACTTCTAGTAACATAAAGTGTCACTATAAATTGACGTGGCCCTAATTTACCGATAAATTGGTCAATTTGAATATCATGATTTGAAGATTATGACTTGAAGCACTAATAGGGCTAATTTAAAACAGCGAAATGGTTGAGAGAAAAACTACACTAAAGGAAGCCCTTCTGTGCCTAAACTTCTCCTTCGAACGTTCAACATTTTAGCCACCTTGTTCGACTTCTATTTCGTCTACCGGCCAATCAGTTCTCGGACCCATTGGTGTTTTAAGTGGAGAAGTGTTGTACGTATTTCGACTTTGAATATGAAATCGATCAAGTCTATTGAGTCGCTGTATTGACGGCTACCAATGAATGGCTAATTTAGTATAGAGCTTTCCTTGATAACTGGTTAGACTTCTGGCATTTATTTCGTTGCTTCCACCCACCGAATTAAATTAATAGCTATCTCATCATACGATTTAATGTTAATCTGATGCCACTTTTGAAGGCTATCTTTTCTAAATACCATTTATAGTTAAGCTTGAGTTGTTGGTTTCCACCTTCCTCAATGAATGTCCAGATCATTTGATCGTCTCAAGTAGGCTATAGTGGAAGGGCAGGAAATACTTGAGTTAATAGCATGATAAACATTGGGAATCCCCGTTTATATTTCTATTTGCATTAGCAATGAGCTCCTGCTAGGTCGATCAAGGGTTTGAATAATTTCCCTCCATTCTATGTACAAAAAGAGCATCACCCAGCTTTCATCTTCAAGAGCGGACATAGAGCTTTGAAGCAGCCCTCTGTTTATGGGCCATCCTTTTGGCCGTCTCTCTAGAGAATAGCATTTTCATTTCAATTAATGAATGAGCGCCTATGAGTTCCATGATTTCTTTACCTGAATTTACCAAGTACTTGCACAATCACGGCAAATTCTTCTTGATAATTGTGAAATTTATAACAACAGTTTTTCTCGGATTCTTTTCTTATGTTGATCACATCATATCATTTTGGGTTCGCAAGCCCAAGATAATAAAATGACAATATAAATTTCTAGTTCACAAATAAAAAAATACAGCTGACATTCCTCTGAAAGCTTGTCGATTTCGACGGTGAAGTCTTTTGCAACCAAACTACAATAACTGATCTTTTAATTTTGGGCTGAAGTAATCAGGAAGCCTAAAATCCTAAGATAGGGAACGATGATTATGAAGTCGCATTTCAAAATCCTCAACCTCAATGTTCGAGAACCTTAGTCCCAATGCATGTTCTCTGAGAATCTCCTTGTCAAGTGCTGGTGGACCACAGTCATTGCCCCAACTCGAAATGTAGAAAAGTCCTGAGAATGAATAAAAACATCAGCAATGTACAGTTGGTCGGTTTTCACCAGAGCCTCTAGACATATAATGGGAAAACTGGAAATGGAGCTGAGAAGAATTTTATGATGAGCGCAAACAGTGAAAGATTTCAAAATAAATAAACTCATCTGTCAAAAGCAAAAAATAATAACTTGCATTCCTCCTGACCTGTTAGTACCTACCTATGAGTTGCGTATTCAAATGCCGAATCCTGAAATTTCTTCAACGAATTAACAGGGTGTTTTTCCCTGATACTCCAACTCAGAACAATTTTCACGCTCAACGTCAAATGTGCCATCACGTTTATGTCAAAACATGTCATCATCGCCTGACAGCAACTGTCTAAGGATATGGTGTACTTTAAAATTTTACAGTGGGGTCATCGAATGAACGCTTTTAAATTTTAAAAACGTAGTGTATCATTTGTTTTTACAGAAAAAGTGATTTCCGGTGAACAAAACAGATCGATAATGCTTTGATTCTAGAGAATATTTTGTTTTCACCTACCGTCCTTGGATGAGGACTTTCGCCGAACATCCAAATACAGCGTCCTTTCAAATTTCAAGATGGATCTCTTTCTGTAATATTTCTATACCGATGATCAAATATTGTGATGTCTGCTTGGCTTATCGATTCAATTATCATTGTCGATGTTGCAGCAGTTTCGCACGAATTTAACCCGTTCAGTGACACCGTTCGGAATCGTTGGTTTAGACAATATTACTGCTATTTCTTCTGATGCGACTAATCGGACCAAGTCTTCTGCTTAGTTCACTTTAAACTTACTGGGCTGGCATTACTCAGGCGCGTCAAAAGAGGATAATCAACTGAAGTGCCGAGATCTAGGGTTTTAAATGAGGAGCCATGATGCGTTATCTTGCATGCGCAGGCTCAATCCTTTAAATACTTAGCTTATTGATTAGGTTTCGGGACTTCATCAGAGTTTACTCGCAGGAGTTTAGCCTTGCTATTTGGGTGCACTTTGGAGCCAACAATTCGCTTAGTCATCGCGCGTACCAGGCTACATCGAAGGCACTCATCGAGGCTAAAATTTTGGGGGCAGAATGCGGATTGTGAACGGTCAACTTATTCGTTCCCATGACTGGATTGTTTACGTCGCATAGTGCAGCCATGGTGGATCCTTTTTGCCCAACCTAGATTCGTGATCTGGTGTAGATATCTGTGGCATCACCGTAGAGTGATTGATAGAAATTAACAGAATGGGGTGGGGGGGGGGGGGGTAAGCGAAGACAGGTTGAGCAGTAACTTTCTGGCGAATAATAATTTATTTTTACTTGCTGGTAAACAACAGCGTTGGCAAAGAAACACGGAGTTAACTCCTGCATACAACAATTGAAATAACCCTAAACAGATGGGAACGTGATCTTGCTTAGTAGTTTAAAAATCAATTTTTATATCCGTGGCGCGGTTTTACTAGGCGATTTCTACCTTCTCGACACGCGTGGTTCGCTTAGAAATGCTTGTTGAAATCATGTGAGTGTGTCGTACGATAGCTTCAAGAAGTTGGTGGTAGACTATGTTTATCGAATTGGATCAAAAATTTCTCAGCGACTTATCATTTCATTACTTCCTATAAAAGCGATGAGCACGTTTTTAGTTTGACAGTAGCTCATTAGTTAGATTAATCCGCACAATGAAAGGAAAAAAATTAGGTGATTAATAGCCAGAGGGGTGTTTACCATTCAATATTTACAGGTCTGGTAGAGGAAGCCGGTGAGGTCGAGTATTTTTCGGCTTTTAGTTTCCATAATCAAATTTCTGCATCTCAAACTGGAGTTTTAAAGCAAGCGTCTACGATTTCCCTCTCGCTTTAAGCCAGACCAATAGTTGTTTCTGCAATTCTGGCTGTTGATGCCTTTCCTCAACTGTGGTACCTGATTACGTTTCAGGGAAAGATGCTCAACGGCTACTTGGGTCGTCCATTTTGCCTTTCTTCTTCCACGTATGATTAGCAGTAATGAGTTGAAGGCAACTGATATTGTTGGGTTTGCTAACATATCCAACAATTGATCGACTCTCAATAGTCTTATCTGTCATCCTCATTTTTTTGAATTTTGAGCTATTTAAAATAATCTTCGTTCATTTTGATTCTCTCGAATTGAATCTTTTAATTGCGACCATTTGAGGCCCTTAGAATAAAAAGTTTGGGTGACTTGAAAAGTGTTCACTTTAATAATATGGCAAATAAATTGAAAATCACATGAACTATTAAAGAATTTGATGTGACACAAATACGAGCGGGCAGTTCTTCATTTAACTTATGACAAATTTAACGTGTAATTATGTTGACACTCCATTCCAAGCCCACTTTGCCAAGCTAAGATTTTGTTACATTTAAGCAAAATAAAGGCATCTGATCGAAACATTTTGGCTCCAAAAAATCTGCAATGTTTCTAACCTGCTTTTAGTTTCCTCTGCGAAGCCGTCAAAAACAGTTGTTGGAACAGATACATGAGGCCCAGCGCCTTCGAGATGACTTCGAAATCACAAAATTTCGATTGCTCTCTGGACTTCAGAATCAATTTTTCGTGCTTGAAGATACTGCGGTTGGATCAAAGGGCACAAAATCTTGTGAAAACTCAGTATGTTTTCTTTCATAATGATTGTTTAAGTTTCCAAATACTTCTCTTCCTTTTCTGGTTTCTTTTGCGCATTGGCAGTAGTTTGCGATTCTTGGCGGTTTTTAAAATAGGCCAACACTTGGCACCTGACAGTTTTTTTCCATGCACTCTTTGTACTGACTGTAACTATCTAACAATATGGCCACCTTGAACTGGTAGTGAGATGATCGCATGCACACTGATTCCTCAGCCGACAATTTTCGAGGGTCAACAGTTAACAGCAAATGAGTGGAATAGCCATTATGACAGTTGAAAATGTTGCTTAAATAAACATCTTCCTATCACAGTCTGATCTTGGCTTAAGATATAGTTGCTTAATGATAGAGGATAGTCAAAATAATGTATTAGCACTAAGTTTGTTTCTACGTCTAAATCCATTCATGTTTCAAAAGAATTGAGGAGAATTTCATTTAGCGTGAAGTGGTTTCACTTCCTGAAATGAATTCCTCCAAGGTATCTGCTCACTTTCCAAACTGTTTTAAATAGCATTGCACAATTCGATTTTCGACAGACTATATCTTTCTTGCGTCGAATTTTTGGGCCTCCCCGATGGCTGGTTCTGGGACTTTCCTTCCAGAAACGCCCTCTTTTGTGCATCGATTTGGAGGTCCAAAACACTTCAATAGAGTTCATTATTGCTCGGCTAAAGAAACTAATTAGTTGATGACGGTTGTCAAAGTAATTACAATGATTTCAATTTGAAGGGATGAAACTTAATTTTATCCCAGTTAGTTTTGGAGAAAAATTATTGGGTTCCGGCTTCTAGTCACCTACCTTATTTCATGATCTTCTTCTCTAAACTACCCTTCAATTGTTTCATTGACCTTAAAGTCCAAGCGTCCATCAAATCTAACCTTTGCCACCTTTTTATATCCTCAAGGCTGTAATCTAATTGGAATCGCTAGTTTCTCTACACTGTTCCACAATGGTACAACATTATGCTGCTCTCCTTTGATGGTATAGTTATCGCTCAAATCCAGCTGATTTTGTCTTTAATTGACCACAGTTAGCGCACATTAAGGCAGACTAGAGTCATAAAGATGACAGAAAACAAGCCGCAACAGTCACTTCATTTGAATTTAAAATAAATCCTCGAATACCTTTGGCGAATATCATAATTCATCGAAATTCACGACTTATTCATTCTGATAAAATGATTGTGTTGTGACTGGGTGATGTGTTGTGAGGTGGTCTTTCAATGGCTTCCTTATATAGCTCTTGTATTGGATTGTGCGCTATTCTTCAGAAGAATAAGATAAATAGGACATTTAATATTTATTTGAAGTAACCAAGGATTTTCTTTAGTATCTCTACATTAAAAGTATTTGAAAGTTCCACGGTTCATATTTGCATAATTCATTCTGGACAAAATATATCTCAGGAAATTAAAGTTTCAAATAAGTTGGATATTCTAATATCTTCCAGTTTAACATTTAGGTTCCCTCACCCGAAAATATGAACACAGGGACGATATGAGGTACCAAATTATTCAAAGGATAAGGTGATGGAGTCCGCAATTTCTTTTAGAAGCTTTGCGTATTCATGTTATAAAGTTATGGGTTTACGTTCTGTCAATGCGCAAACACCGGTAGGAATGTCTGACTTCAACCAAAAAGATGGTCAGATGGGAGTTGCCCTATGAGGGTTGTAAGACACTTTCAGTTAATTTCAGAGTACTAGATTTAAATTCCATGATGATCCACAGTGGTAGCCGGGGCTACAGGGTATCAGCATGAAATAATAACAAAATTAGCAATGTAGACATGTTCCATCTCTACTTCATTTGCAGAAAAGTCAAGTTACATGCTGATTTTCTGGGAAATTAACGGCTGATGCGGTGATGTGATGAAAATGAGAAAGAGGTGGCATAAAACGTCAATGATTACTTTCGTGAGTCTAGGAACAGTGGCCCGATTCTTCTAAACAGTGGGTAATTCTCTCGTCTTTCACATATGTGAAAGTTACTGCCTCAAAAATTACCATTGTGAGTTTGTCAGTGTCTATTTTCATTATAGATTGCAAAATATTTACCTAGCCCTTATGCCAACAATTCGAATTAATTCAACAGCTAGATTAATCATTTGTTGACCTGCTAAATTTATGCGCAGATCCAAACTCAATGAAAAAACGCGCGGCATGAACAGAAACGTCATATCTCATTAGCATGTCTATCACCTTTCTAACAAGAGAAACGTCGGCTCATATAAATGTGGGGCCAGCGAGATCTTTCAATAAGCAATATGAAAAAGCCAGGAGCCAACAGTCAGGTACTTTACATTCTACTACCTATCCAATCACGAAAAGTTTTAACGGTTGCTAGTACTGGCCGCTTTGAGATATCAAAAAGTGAATAGCTTAAAGAAACATCTACTAATGGTGGCGAAATAGATACAAAATTTGGTTCTATATCTTATTGAGCTCACTAAGGCGATTGACCGAATGGATACATACACAATGACGTACTCAAATACCATTCTGCTGCATAATGGGATACATTTTTTTTCTAATTCATCCATGAGTGATTTGAGTTAAAACAAAGTACACTTGAAATATCAAAATATTTGCAGGAATTCGCGTCGCGATACAGTGCCGTCAAAATTAAATGCATTTTATCTTACGCCATGTTTTTCCGCTTCTATCTAGTGTCCCCTAATTAATCGCAGGGAGAATCTCCTGAAGAGACGTTAACCTGAATTGACTACATTGGAAAGCACCCCGATAGATGTGGAGTGACAGTATGAAATGATTGACATCTGCTAGGCTGATATTGAATCCTTGGGATTTGAAAAATTGTCGAACAGAATCAGCAATCATTATAATAGCGATTCCCACTACCTTATTCGACTTGAAATAAACTGAAATTCCCCAGTATGCCTAAAAGCTAGGTCTAATTAGGCGTTAATAACATATTTGTTGGCATTCTATATAGCGAGTCTAGCTTAGGATCCTAATTAAGTTTCATGGCAAACTATATACTTTGATGGAGAAAAGTTATTCGTTGCTGGCAATAGAGCATGAGAATTCGACAATACCAGATTGATTTCAGCTGTAAACGCTTGTCAAATGATTGCTAATTTGCCTCGCTTTTGAATGGATGGGAGTCGGTCGATCTTATCAAAACCGGCAGTTGAGGTGAAGCAAGAAGGCTGATCTCACTTTCATGGAGGAGAACCAGATCTGGAAATCAAAAAGTCAGGTCACTAGTACTGTGAAACGCTCTGAAAGTGGCCGCCTCATCTTGACCTTATTATTAATATAAAATATTTATGCACAAATCTTCAATAAATGCATTACAATTCCTGTCGAATCGGTGGTGCCCACTACTTGACCGTACTTTGGTATCCCCATCGCTGAATCTGTCTTTCAAGTTTGAAATTATGGTACTGTCAAGGCTTGCGACTCATAATATCCGAGCTCTTATAAATCTTATTTCCAAGTAAATATATTTAGCTTGTTCATTGGTTATTTAATTCCGCAAAACGATCCCTTGAAGATGGGATTTATGCTTAAGCATCGCTGATGCTTCTTTTGGGAAGTTAAGTGAGATTTACGGTGCGCTTTGTGAATGTAAATGTGGTTAATTATTAACAAGGATGTGTAACAACATGGTTCGCGCTGAAAGTCATCCCCTTGATAGTGCCCGCTTCAATCAAAGGCAATTAAATGTAAATAGATTGAGGTGGTGAGAATTAGGCACTGACTGTAAACATGTTGGTTCTCCCAAAAAAGTCAGAAACCAAGGTAATAACCCATCATCCATGCGTAAATAGATTCATTTGGTACTTTTTGCAGTTCAAGTGTCCAAGAAAATCGTCATGTTTAAGCGATGCCGACGCGACTTTTTTTCAGAGGCCAGCAGAAACGCGCCTATTTTTCGCGTAGCAGAGATGAATGGCGCTGTCATACCGGTTACATTCAGAACTATCCCGTTAGAAAAGCTGCATGCCATGGATTACTTTGCAATATGTTCTGCAAACAGCGCTAACACCTTCCTTGTTGCATTCGAGGAAACGAATTTCCGATTTGAACCATCCAACCGACCAGAAAATCGAACTTGGACTGCAATTCTATGTGTTTCAAACATTCAGTCTTGGATTTCACATGCTCGGATTAAGAGAACTTCAAACATTGGTATTTTTTCCGATTACTTTGGTTAGAGGAGCATGTCAGATCAAATTATTACGATTGATTTACTTCTTGTCCGTGAGAATCAACGTATACCTTGAATCTCGGTGATATTCGGTACCCAGTTCTCTGATTGAAGTAACGGATGATACTAATATAGACGTAGTCTTACTCATCCCAATACTTTATATTCAATGAATCCGTTCAAATTAAAAGTCCTTAATTAGTCTTCCGGTCGATACACAGATCTTCCTCTATGGCATTGACTTATTATTTTGTATCTACGCCTATCGTGTTTCGAGCTTTTTCAATTTATAAAAACTTTTTTCATAGGCTAAGCAATTTAATTTTGATCTGATCACCAAGAACTGACCTCTCAAAGAGTTCAATAATATTGTGACTGAAAAACCACCCTGTGAAGATAGTCTTAAGTAAAATAGAATCTATTACCTCCTACTGTACTATTTCTATAATTTCGAAATTGAGATTTTGTCAGCCATGAGATGGCGACGGGTGCTGAGCTTCTGTTGAAACGAACTGCTCATGTATGCCTCAACTTTCTGGTATTTGTTATTAATCCAACATAAAATCGATAGGACTTAGTAAATAAAGACATTCTTGAACTTGTAAACTTTATCACATTCATTCATTCATTCATTCATTCATTTCATTCATTCATTCATTCATTCATTTCATTCATTCACCCCAGGCTTAATAGAAATCGCCGTGCCCAGTCAAGGCAGTGTTTTGACGCCCTATCTGGAGGCTTCAAGGGAATAGCCGGGAAAAATAAATTCAGTTAATTGTAATTTATTATGCTCTATTATTTATTTTGATTGATGCGGGGTTACATTTATTTTTCGTTTTTCTGGTGAAAGAAATAGACGAGCATCTTTAAAGTGCAGCTTAAACTAGTCGAAATATGGATTTCCTTTTCTTTAACTAAATATTTTGTAATTAAGTTTGTAATCTATACTCTTTTGCAACTTCAAAAGTCTTTTCTTTGGTGACTAATCGTGTAAATTTTGCTTTGGTCTTTGTGGAGCGGTGTGTTTGATTCAATGGACTTGGAAAGCAGCTTTGTGTTTGAACGCTCGACGGCGTCCAGAGAGCATGCAAACTAAAGGGAAGGCATGAATCATTGATCTTTTAGGCAATAAAGTTTTCAATTTTTACCTTCGTTTAAAACTCAAGTGCTGATACCAACTCTATTTTAATTTTAATGAACTTGAAGCCTTTAGGGTGGTGCTTCTAACTAGATGTGATTTCTGTCTTTTAGTTGAGGAAACCGGTGACTAACTTTAAATACTTTTTGATACAATTTGAGGTTATTGATGGTTTCGAGACAGCCTTTCACTCAGCACACCGAGGATTTACGTCTTTACAGCGAATTAAATTGTTAGAGAGTCATTTTCCCAGTATTTTTCCCCATTTGACTGATTTTCATTCCAACTTCTCGTCTAGAATTCAGTTTATTTATTGCGACCTACTTTCTGAGGGATCTCCTCAGAGTCTTAAAAATTTTCTGGAGTAGAGCCTAAATGTTCCAGATGGAATATCTCTTTAACTATGATCACTCTTTTGGCTGTTTTTCGGAGACACTTAGATGGTTGGAGTCAACAGATTAACAGCGACTACATATTCCAAGTCAAAATGGAAAGGCGTTTTTTTGATATAATCAAAGGGCTTTGTAAGAGGCAATTTTTCAGTTTAGGAAAGACGGCACTTTATTATTTTCGCAGCTGAATCGTCTGAAATTCACTTGTGTACATCCGAAATCAACGCAAGTGTCACATAGAGGGAAGTGCTTGTGTGGAAATAGATCTTTCAAGAGATGCAATCCACAAACGCGACCCACTAAAGTCCAGGATGCCATCTTAATTTTCAACTACGGGAGCAAGTATGAAAATGTATTAATTTCGTTTATTTACAAACCAACCGTATGAAATTCCTGGGAGGCGTCGCACAGTTTTTCGCTTTTTTTATTTGGTAGACTGGTAAATTACCGTTCGGTATATGCCATTGTAGACTTAACAATTTATTTTACTCCAAACTCCAAGAAGGACGTAAATTCCCAGACGGGTTTACCACAGCGTTGAGGAGCCAATGACGCTTGCAAGGGCCATTATTAATGGCAGTAAAGTCTTGGAAGGAGGGGAGGGAGTTCGCAAGAGCGTGGTAGTCTGATTTTCGACCCGACTAGGCATATCTCAGGCCACGTTTCGTTTTCGAGTCGCGTAACTTGGTTTAAAATGAAGACGGAAGACCCAGGAAAAGGAGTTGCGATTGATTCATTCAAGCAATGACTTAGCTACTAGTGACTGCAATGGGGTAAATGTTCACTCCTTGAAAGCATTAGAAGAAGCTAAGCTATTGACATCAAAAAAACCAAAGCAACACATAAATGGAAAGAACTAGGCACGTCATTTTTAATATATGCCCTAAATTCAATTGACTGATGACACATTCTTGGTAAAAGAGTCCGCTTTCTATGCTAAAGCCAACGCATTCATTTGCATTGAAGGCAGTAAGAACCAATGCAAAATGACCATGTTAAGTGCTGGAGTGAACTGAAATTCGAACTGCTCAGGGAAAACAAACATTAGAAGTGCAAGAACTAACTGTAATTGAATTTCTATGTATGCTAGGTGGAAGGTTGTTTTAATATCGATGGGAGCACGAAGTGGTAAAGTAGATACCAGAAAGAATGTTAGTCACTCCATTAATCAGAACAATTGAAAATTGCTACCGATAAACTGTCAGAGACTCAACTACTACTCATTGGTGCTTGAGGTCTCCATATAAGTCCACCTTAAATAAGCATTTCAGCCGTGATTAAGACTTCGCAAATTCGCGTCTGGCGACGCATAAGTTTGGTAGAATCCAAGCACTCTCATTCCAACAAAATCTTTTCTCCAATTGATTGTTTTCTACTTGACAGTTTGTGGCTTGAAAATGAATTCTTTACCTATCCCATTTGTTTCAGTCATCTCCTTCGGAAGGCCAGGAGTGCTACGATTCCAGTGGACAGTCCTCACCATCCACACCTCAAAGAAGTGAAGTCAACTCCGTGGTCTCTTTGGCAGAGTATGTTTTGCGACACCTAGGAAAGTATCTGCAAGAACTGCTTATCAAATTGGTAAATAGTTTCTTTTATTCTTCAACTAAAAAACGAATCAAATACAGAGCATTGGAAGTAACACCTATCTTAAATAAATCCTAGAAGTAGCTCAAAATAATTAGCGGCGTTTTGCTGTGGCTTTTATGACACGTCAAATACATGTATACAGCGTGTTGGGCATCAACTGCTAAGCTCTGACCTCATTCCATAAATCAGGCGTATGCGGAACAGTTAAGGTACGTCAAAATTCACGCAGGTACTAACTGTTAATTTGGGCCCTACTGACCTGATGTTTGACCTAGTTGCTGTGATTGAAAATGAACACGAGGCATTTGGCCTGACTTTCCATTATCTATTCATAACTTTGGCATATGATTCACATCATTAACTGCCTGTAGCAGAACAACATTATAAAAACATTTAAAGTACAATTAATCTTCATTAAATAATTTATTTAAGTCTGTGAAACCAACAATCTGCCACATTTATTTGTCTTAGATGCTAATTTTTATACATATGTGAAACAAAGAGTAATAAGTTGAGTTTGTCAAGTGGTGATGAGAGCAGATTCCATTAAGTGGATTTTATTTCTACATTTTGTAGACTTTGGAAACAGAAATTTTTGAAGACCAGGAAGCCGTAGACTGCGTTGGCGAACATCTACGACTAGTCGCAAGTTTTTCGCCCTGAATTCTTAAACATCCCTTCATCTCTCGCCTTCAACCATCAATATTTGCTCATAAACACATTTCTTTGTGGTAGTCTACTGGTAGGATCAGATAAAGGTCTTCCCAATTCCTTGTATTTGTGTTAAATTCATCATCTCTTAAATAAATGCATCTATTAAGTGAATAAGATGTCACTAGTCGATGGGAGGAAGGAGAATACATATTCATACAGATGCTTTCAAGACTTTCTGCTACCCACTGACACTGTTTCAGGCACTGCTCTGCTGATGATTTAATTTGCACAGTCATGCATCTCGAATAATCCATAGCGGAGGAACCTAATACAAAATCTTGAATGTAGAATAGTCCTTGCATTCGTTAAATTTGCAACGAATGAAGGACGGACTGATTTGAGCTTCAGATAATGACGGACGGAGGTCCTCTGAATACTAAAACTAAGTCACTGTTTAATAGTGTTCTTCTGAAGAATTTCGTCCATTTGGAAGAATGTTGGGCAGCTTAGTCAATTTCGGTTAAATCGGGAAGGCTGAGTTTCTTGGAGGGAACAATGACCCCCCTTGTGCCACGCTTCTCGCTGCATTTAAAAAAACAAGGGGCAAAATTATGGCTAATAACCACAGAAAATAACCTCTCTGATAACGTAGGAGAGTAGAGTGAACAGTAGATCCGATCGAACAAAAAATGCAAGGATGATCTGTAGTATAAATAGGTCATACTGCAAGTCTATGCAAGTTCTGGTGAGGAAATCCTAAGGCTTTGTATAAAGCCAGTATTGAAATACTTCGGCCCCTGCCATTTAAACGAATATAGAATAATCTTAGTGTATTCTAATGCTAGAATATGATCAACTCAAAATATGGGAAATATATTTTGGCTTTTAATATCAGTGGAAAGTGGTTTATCCACAAAGCAGAGGCCAAAATATCAATGTGCGTTTCACATCTGCAAAATTCAGCTTGTTTTTCTGCTTTGAACTGTAAAGTGGACTCCAAACTTTTAAAGCTTTGAAGGAAATGAAAAGATATTTGCTCGAATCTTGACACAATGAGATGGTTAAGCATCGCATTATCAAGTAGATAGTATAGCGAATTTTCCAAAAGAACACAGTAGCCCTAGTTGTCGACGGTGAACTTACACTTCTGTGTAGAACTGTGGTCGTGGAATTGGCCAGGTTGATCCTGTTATTCCTACCTTTCGTGACAAAATCGAGGTAGACCGTTGCAAAGAAGTGGGATAGATTTCGGTATGGAGATATAGAGGGGCAATTAGATCTTGGCAAATCATTACACAAGGAGTTGCGCTGATTCGAGCAGGACTGAAACGTAGAGTTAAAACACAGGTAATATTCAACATGGAAGAAATTAGTCACCATATTTCGCATTCAAGCGAAAGCATGATATAATCTAAATGCTTTTTTCTAATTTAAATTTGGCCTTTCAATCACACTTTCTGAATCTAGAGTAAGCAAAAAAATGTTCCAAAATATTCATGAAGGTGAGTCGATGTTTTTGAAAATAGCTAAAAACTCAATTTTTAATCACATTCACATTTTCAAAATGGAATGTGCAGTTGGTACTTTTTGTGAGCTTTCTCTCGTAAACGACTCCCACCACATTATGCTGCAACCAAATGCTCTAACTAAGGAATTTTCAGACTTTCTCCTTTTTGGACTCTCTCTAAAATCAGTGTTGTTTAACACGAATAGGCTGAAAATCACTCGTTCTAGTTTTCCGATCACTCCATCAGCCATGTAGGACAGATAAGAAGCACTCAAATTTGAATGTCCTAGTTAATTAATCACTGTCACTTTTTAGTTCTTTCTATTAAGAGCTGGATTGTGCACAATGTGCCTTAGAGTTAGATTCAAGAGGCCCTCACTCGAGGTGGGTGATTAGATATTTGTAGCTGGAGCATATGCAAGTAGGTTGTGTCAGCCTGATACCAGCAGTCAATGAGTTGTGCGTGCGAGTTCGTATGGCGCACGCTTTTCATATCATAGCAACGCCAAAGTGAAGCGCGCTAATTGAGACTGTCAACGGAAAAAAAGTTAATTCACAAGGCTATCTGAGGCCAAAATATTCGCACAGAAATGACGCGTTTTCGAAGTGAAGGCCACGTATGTGCGCGTGGCCAAAAAATGAGAAGTTTATGAAAGAATCGAAATTCGCGAGAATGAGGCTTAATCGAAATCTTCCTTCATGGGGCGACTTTATTTCAATTTGCGGATAGAACATAATCGCGTTTGGCCAATCAGAGTGATTGTCTTAGTGCAATGTTATACTTCGCTTCAATAAGGTTGACTTCTAAAAATTGCAAATTTTGCCTACCAATTTATAAAGACAGATTAGGAAGTTCTACGAGGTAAAAGTGGCAAGCTTTTTGTGGCAGCTAATCAATTCCTAACGACTATTCCAAAGGAAATACATATTTTTTACTACTCAGAGAACAATCTGTCTGCAATGGAACTGGTTGACTGCCATCAATTGTCAGCTCGGAGCATTAAGGGACTGATCGTCATGACCCCTAGACCTATTGCGAAAATAATGTCTAATTTCGGAGATGCACATATGCACAATTGCGGTGCGGTTACCACCAATTAGACAGAAATCACAGTGTGTTCATTGAAATACCTAGGGGAGGCATTTAATTATTTCTATAATAAGGGCGTGGTTTTTCGACTCCCTCCGAACAGCCTATCAACTGTTTGTGAAAGTAAAAATACATTGAGGCTAAGAACTTCTTTCTACTCTCTTATACAAGGATTTTGTTTGCCTTGAAACAACCTGCCAAGTAGAGGCTTAAAAATGGGTGTTAAATTCCATAAGTGGTGTGTAATAGACAATCTTGGTATGGGAAGGAAAAGAAATGGGGCGCACAAGAATCACACTGCTCCCTATCGCTTTCCTTGAATAGAAGTTCTCCGAGATATGGACTGACAGAACTTGGAGACCACTTCTCTAAGGGCTATTTTTAATTCCAGACTATCGGGCAACTTTTTTATTTTCATATCAATGACAAATATGGGAAATTTAGGCTTTTGGCATTTGGTAGCCACCTGAATAATACACCAATAACTAAAGATCAGGCGACTGAACCATGGGTTGAACCGAATTTTCTATTTCATGTTTTCATTTTGTAACGCGGCAGTGGTCATCAACAAGGTTCTCTCTTAACGAATAAACAGCCACGAAATTTACTAACCATTTATAGGAGCAAGACTCTTCGTAATATGATCGTACAGTGTCTATTCCGAATTTATAGTTTGTGGGTACGGCCATTAAATCTATAAAAAACTGCGAAATTTCCAAAGACTTGAGACAACTGCAGAATTGCTTATGCAACCGCGCCACAGCAGAGGTAATCCACACTTCCTCTTGGGGTGTGTACAGTGGTGTAGTCTCTGACCACATGCAATAAATACTCGCATAAAAAGAACTAGTGGCTTACGATTGTTCTGGCCAGGGTTTGCAAATAAACTGTGAATGAATGACAAACGGAGGAGACAGACGTGCGCCCATCGAGCTAGTGGATTAAAATCCAACGTCAGTTAAGTATCTGTCCGCATGTGGAGGCTCTCCCCACGACAAACAAAAGACGAGATTTCCTTTCAATGTAGATTTGAGCTATTGAGTGGGGCATTTTCACATTTTCATTCTCTTTTGAAAGACAAATATAATGAAGCTTCCAGCTCCTGCCTGATATTTATGCTACGTTTCGATCGTTCACAGCACAGTGACTTTTGAGGCGCTCTCCAAAACGCCCCTTTTTGTGACACATTCCAGTGTAACTTGGCATCTCTTTGGCTGAATCGCTCCTATTTGACATCAGTCCGGACACATTCAAAGTTTGCATTTTTCTTGCGGTGTTTTCCAATCTAGCGTGCTTCACATAATGCTGCACTGTCGTTTTCATCAACTGTTTGATGTGCTTATGTTTTAGAGCTTGATGTAGTCCATCACTGAAGGTGACCTTCAGCTTCATAGCACGATACATTTTTCTGTTTTACAAGTTTTTATTTGAATGCTACCCGTGGGTGAAGGTGAATTTGATCTGATCATTCGGCAGAGGAAAATAAATTATGTTTATGGTGGTCAAACCTACTCTCAACCTCCTCGTGGTAACCACCGGTAACCCCAGGGGCAACTCTGGAGGCTATTGAGAAGGACGGCTGGATAGGACTAATCACCCTCCGGACGTATAAAATTAGATTATGCCAGCAGGAATACGACTTCTCACAGCTTGGTACACGCGGTACGATGTAAATAACCGGATTCATGGTCTCAAACTGGACAGCTGAATGCACGTGGATGTAGCAATGAATGGAGTCTCCGCCAGAATGTTGAATGATCTCTGCTAGGAGACATGAAGTCGGGGGATGACCGACGAAGTGGAACGACGAAGCTGAACTGCCAGAGAAGAGACCAAACAAACTGTGTTCTGTGTTAACTGTTGTGCTTAAGTGCTATGAAAGCTATTTGTACTTCTATTGTACCCCCAATAAGTCCTTGGGACTTGCCATAGTATGTGGGGAGAAAATAAAATAAAAATAGAAAAATTATTCTTATATGAATTTTAAAACTTTTAATCTTGAAAGTCATAACATCATTCAATGGTTCTCGAGCAGTCTCTGATCAGTTCTAGTTGCAGGGATCTGCCTGGTCTCTCCTGAGGGCCGGATTGGCATTGGATAAATATTGGATCCTCACAATCATTTTTAACATAGCAATATGAAACAGTCTCTATCCGAAATGCAAAATTCTTCTTTCATTAGAGATTCTTTTTGGAAAGCCTGCTTAGCAGTAGATAAGAGTTAGCTATACCGTTTTTAGTAAGCGATGTGACTGGCTCCCCTTCTACTCAACGAATGTCAGGCAAGCACAGTTCGTCACTTTGTTTCCATTGCTGAGCTCTTTCTCTACTGGATGTCTTCAAGAGATCCTTTACTTAAGCACATTTATTGCTAAGCTTTTTCTTCCCGGTACCGACGGCTTCATCCTTCAAGCAACGTCTTATACAATGAACAGCTTTGAATTACCCATTTCGCAGAAAAGCTTCAAAAAATAACTTTTTTTTTTTTCGCTGTAAGAAGACACTAAGTTCGAGGAGAGGCAAAGGCGAATGCACAATGAATGTCAAAGTAGAAGTCTCCAAGTTCCATGGATCTCTTCAAAATAACAAAAGAACCGAAACTTGATGAGCTTATAAGCGAAAGTCTCCTACTAACTGCCAGAAAGCCAATTTCCCATAGATTACAGGAAAGAAATGGTCCCAAAAGCGCATTTCGACGTTCGGTTGACCTTATGACCATCAGTTTTAACATCTTTACCCCAGAAAACCCTCTAAGCCCTGGATGCCACCAACCCTTGCATGCTCCTTCTGCTATATGAATTAGGTTGGAAAACCTGAGTGATGCCATTACTGAGGGAAATCCACCTAACAACAGCTACTATCAACGGTTCCCGACAAGCTTATTAACGTAACTACTGTAGCCAGTAAACACTCAGTTGCTTACGCAGAATGCCAACGTAGTAAAAATCAGTACTACTGAAAACAAACTGGAAAAGAACTAGAAGTGAATCACGGCTCATCGACTCTACTATCAAAACGGTACTCATGTACAATGCAAGTGTGTAAACACGAGAGAGAAGGTAAACTGAAGTGTTTCAGTGACGCAAGTTTCTGCTGAATTTTTTCAGGTGTTCCCGCAAGGCAACCTGCTTTTCCCTGAAACTGCGCTTAATCTTTCTGCGCGCCTTGTGTTTGACCATTTGGAATGCTTTATTCTTCCTCTTTTCTTTGTTCGTTGTACTGGCGTGAGGATTCATTCGATTCACCTGAAAAGTGATTACAAAGGATTTGTTTAATAAAAATGGCTAATGTAAGATCGTTCTTAGGACAATCAGATAGGGAGAAGAGTACTCAACATCATCCCCTATTTCGGATTTAGTCTTAAGATAATAACGAAATATCTTCCGACCTCACACCTAAGATGATGCGTGGGCCTAAGGAAAGATGGCCTGAATTTAATTGCTTTTTCTAAAAAAATGGAGTTCCTAGAATTAAAAAATTCAGATCATTTCTAAAAATAGCACTAGGTGATCTGCAAAAATGGACACAATCATATCTGCCTATTAGGAAGGTATGAACTCTTGAAGATCAAACTTAGCCATCGTTTACGCGGATAGACGAATAACGGAAATTCTCTGAGAACATGGACGTTTGGAAAATAGTTTATATCATGCAATTTACGAGAATGCTCTCTTGAAACGAACATTGTTCTATAGTAGCTCACAGACAGCTGAGAAAGGGTCATCCTGATTCTGTCGAAAGTTAGATACTTGGCATTTAATAACTAGAAAAACCCAAAATGACCAGCTTCTCCCAAAGAGAAGTGAAGAGCAGAGCTTGAATATGAAGTGGAGAAGGATGGGAAGCCTGGAGAGCAAGACAAGATGAACGACGACCCCTAATCATGAATTATATATATATATTTCATATTTGCTTAACCCGTTCGAAGTGTAAATTCTATTCTATGCATTGAATAATAGCAAATTAGCAACACAGAAAACAGGTGCATCAGAATGACTGTTAGTAAACTCACAATTACCAAAAGAATTAAAATGGCGTATTTTTTTGCTTTCAAGACTGGATGAATTACAAGTTCCATGTGTAGATAAATGCTGCATTATCTTCAAAAAAACTGCATAGAACTGGGGCCAACAAAACGCCAAATCGGATAAGCAAAAAATAGAAAAAGAAGAGGCAGTATCACAGCGGAATGCGCGTGCACCTGAGTAGCCTATTGCAAGGAAAAAAATCAAACGATATTGTGACCTACGCAAAACACCCACGGATAAAAAAAATTATTTACCAAATAATTAAGGTCTGGAGAATCGCACTATTTCGTTGGCGAAACATTTTGTATAATTTTGAGGTCGGTTAGAAAGACAAAGAACTTTCAGTGAAAATCACCTTAGACTCCAAAAAATAATATGAAGCTCGTGTTTGACCTGTGCAAATGAAAGATTTTGTGCTTTCGAAAACAACTGTATTGATGCAGATATATCTCACCGATAGAAACAATGCCGCAGATTGTAACATGCAGGGGTTAACTAAATTGAATGAATTGAAATGAACTATCGAGCTAGGAAGCGATGAGACGACATAATCCACATCCCAAAGCAAGTCCGACGAAAGTTATGATGATTGCCTACTTCTAATCTTTCATAACCTCAATCAAGAAATATACAATTCAGAGTCTAATGATATCACAGATATCGAAATGAAATCTCTAACGACATTGACATGAATGGCAAATTGTCAAGCAATCTAAAATTAAAATTCGAAAATTGCTGAAGAACTTAAAATAATCCCTTTATTCACGACCTTCCAATACGGCCTTCAATTCAAAGTTTAACTTGTACACACTCCTGAACACTTCAATATCTACGAAGCTCCCACTTTATTGATATACATAAAAATAGAACTAAATCGGATCGAATTAGTGCATAACAGTGCATTGGGTAATGCTACTTTAAGAAGCTTAAAAAGGAAGTAAGCAACTTAACCTTGAAGCCATATTTTTTTCGGCCCCCTCGACCCTCTTCAATTGTGTCCATACGATCGGCTTTGGTGGAATGCGCCCGCTTCACTAATTTCGTGATACTACGCATTGAAACTAGGCCCTGCGACTCCTCTGGATTAGTTCCATCATCACTGTCGCCGTTGTCATCCCCAAGAACTTCCTCATTGACCACAACTTCCGTGCCTCGTTTTTTGGAGCGACTCCAAGTAGCAGCGAACAGCAACTAAAATCGATGTTAATTTGGTACTTAAATTTTTAAGTAAACATCTAAATGTTCCATTCAACGTCCATAGAAAGGTTAAACATGGCACTAACACGATAGAACTAACCTTTTTTTCAGCCTGTCTCTTTCGAATGGCCTCAAAATCCGCATCGGTAAGAATGCGCGTAGCAAGAACGCTTTCAGCAGTCAGCATCTCGGCAGCCTTATTCTCTACCAGTTTCGGCTTCTCATCAGAAGTTATTGAGGGAGAAGCAATTCCCGCTTCGATTTTCGACTGTTTGCTATCAGATTCTTTCCCACAAAGCTCTTGTTCACTCCCATCATCTTCATCCCTGTCGCTAGATGCTCCTACAAGGCAAAACAAGGTTTATGGTTAAAAGTGAAATAGAAAGAAAAAAAGTAATAAAGGGGATGATGCACGTCTGTTATTTAGTTATTCCTCAAGTTGACAAGTACACAGACGACGTTATTCCAACGTTATTCCAAGGATAGTCTGACAAGCTTTGTCTACAAAGATTTCAACCTTGAAGAAGAACAGAAACTTTTAGTTCAGAGGGGGCAGTATTAAACAAGCGTACCTTCTGCTTCGTCTTCGTCCGAGGCGCTTTCCAGCTTTGGTCTCTTCCCGGGCTGTTCAACATTGTTTCCGGCGTAATCGCGATCATGATGACAAGCATCCCTACCACGCTTTTGCTTTTTAGGCATTTCGATAAGAACTTCAGCACCAGCAATGCTAGTTGCGACATTGCATTTGCCGAAAACTCGAGTCGGCATGTCGGATGCGGCTAAGGCATCAGTATCGGTCATATCGACATCTAAACCCAGAGCCTCCCTAATAGCCACGGTTGGTCGGCCGATCTCCCTTTTGGGTAAAAGTAATGGGTTGACCTACATCACATGAAAAATAGACACATTGAAGAAATACATAATGCAACTTGTGCACATGAATTTACCAACTACTAACCTGTCTGTACAATCTGATGAGGGAACGGGCCGCAGCTACCACGTTTTTGTTGCGATATGACTTGTAGCCAATCAAATCAGAGAGTAAATCCTTATCCACAGCGTATGGGCATCGGGAACAGATTTCACGAATTGTGTTGAGCCCCACTGTGATTGCCTCGGCAGAGGCTCGATCAGTCACAAAATTATCTGCGATAGTGCGCACCATTGGAACAATCATCTGGAAGGATATAAAGTCCAAAGTGAGGAAGAATACGCCATTGTTTCAACTCTTTAGAAATATTTACATCAGGGGGTACTTGATCGTGACTAGCCTGGGCGGCGAAAAGAAGCAAACGAGTAATCTCTGAAAGTAATAAGCAAAATCAAATAGTTAAAGTTGGAACTAAGATACACTGAGTTATACATACCACGCTGCTGTGGACGCAGGAAACGCTGGAGCGAGGGATAAAAATTCAATAGGAGTTTATGAATCCCAATGAGATGACTTATCAGCTCAGTGATCAGCAATCGCATTTCTAATCTGTCATTGCACTTTTCCAGCTTGTGAAACAGCTTTTCAGCAAATGTTTGGGGGTCATTGATGAGGGTAATGGCATGGATATTAACACCTTCGGGTGCACGGTTACTAGCCTTGCGTTCATACTTGCGTACCAAATTCTCCACATTTCGATCAAGACGCTTCTTACGTTTTCTTGTTTTTGAACCAATACGATGGGCCAATTTGAACTGTTTAATCCGATTAGCGACACTAACATTATTGTCGCTGTCACTGCTATCGTCACTTTCAACTGACCTCTCGTTGTGACCGAGAAAAAAGCGCACTCCCTTGGAGTATACCTTTTTAGACTTGGCTAAACAGGCGTTTGCGATCAAATTGACACACATTTCATTCTTCCATACATTTCTTCTGTACAATTCAACCAAAATAATCAGGGCTTCCCTGGCGACAGTCGCATCGCTGTCTTTGGTAGCGTTCGCTAAGAATGAACTGATAAGTGCCTTCGTTTTTCCAGATTTATTTTTCGAATTTGTCCTCTTCATGTCGGCGATAACAAAACCGCGCAGAGCTCTACGAGCATGTTTATCAGGGCATCTATGCAGACGAAAAGCTACGTCTAGTGACTGTTGTATAGAAACGAAATCCCTTGCTCTCAAGCGCATAAAAGCTTTCAAATAAGCCTTAAAAAATTAGCAGAATGAACAAAAATTACCATTCGCATGTGAGAATTCATTCCAAATGAGCGTAACAGAAGGGCCGACGTCACATTTTCGCTAAATCTGTGGCCGTAATCGGGAAACAAATGTATAACCTAAGTATGAGACTGGTAAAGCGAATGCCAAACCTGTGAAAGAAACATCAGAAGATTGCTTAATTTAGTTACATATTCAGAAGGGGCAGAAAGATATATCGTTTCCAGAGAAACATAGTTTTCATATTGGTTTACAAACTAAATATAAATACAAGGACAAATAACCTACGTCTTGCAAATAGGACTCAGGGTCTTTTCGAATTTTACTCTCAAGTTCACTCAAATTCAAATCAGCTAACGTGACACTCATAACCGGGCCAACGACCAGACAACTCGCATACAACAGGAGATTCGTTATTGGACAATTTATGTCATAAAGTAAAATCTTTTCTAAAATGATTGAAAATGTTATTTTAAGGGTGGATTATAATATTTGAAGCTTAATGTTTTAATAAGCTTCCTTCGCTGAAATTTTTCTGTCACACGGCCTTATCAGTTTGAGGGTAAATTTATTTTGAAAATTTTATCAGAAGGAATCTATTCAAATTCATAACTTTAAAGTGTTTGCATGCTGCTCTCATTCATTTGATATTGCAAGTATTAACTATTTTTATCGCACATGAAGTAACATTTTATGGGTCCATTGTTTTGTTGTGGATTCGATATTTTTTATTCCATTAATGCCACTTTGATGATCTTCTGAATTGACAACTAAGAATTCCGCTGACCAGCGGCTCTTTCGACGTGGTCTCTGCCGATTTTAGGTCTTTCCGTTTATTGTCTGTATTTGATATCGGAGCATGGCTCTAAATTCCAAAGGGTTTGATACTTTTCCACTTGCTGGGAAGAAAGTTTTCTTGCATTTGAATCGCCCAGACCAGTTGAAAAAAATTTTGACCAAACTCCTTGTAGTATGTTCGGTCTTATTTGATGCGTTTTGAACCTTATTAATTTTGAAGCTTTTCATTTTTATTTCAGGATGTGAGACCATTTTTCGATGTCTCTGTTGATTGTGTTGTTTACAATCCCTCACCACGGCAATCTCCTTCTGCATCAACTGAAAACTTGCAATCAACTTCTCACCTTACCAGAGGTCGAGCGATGGTCCTTGCTGCAAACCAAGGCTCTTTTTCCACTCCTCGAGATGTTGTTTCCCAAGCCAAATCTCTTAACATGCAATTAGTCACTTCAAGTGGTGGGCAGCATATTGTCGTTCATTGAACTAAACTTTTTGATGCTCATGTTTTATTATTGTCCGGTTTTAGAAGTCATAGAGTGGATTCGGAATCTGCCTGATCGAGTCTTAATGACCGCATATGTAAATATTACAGACTTAATATTCTGGACAAAATATGTTCTTTAAACTAACTTAATGAAAATAAGGTAGTACGTATTCTGCTAGCAAGTCTCGGTGTACAATTTAATATTTTAGAATAATGTAAAAAAAGATGAACTCAGCTCTGATGCATTTGATCCGGAACTCGACCGTCTGTTAAATGGTATGTTATTTTTTCGGTATAGATCAGTTGTTGTCTTATTTATTCCATAACTTAGATAACTAAAAGCTCGCATTCTTCGGCATTGGTTGCTTGGGAGACTGCTTAACTGTTTTTGTTTCGGCATGTGCTAGAAAAGGGTCATGGAGCCCAAAAAATTTTCTCCAATATCTCCCAAATTGAACTAGAAATTAAGCGCCCGCTTTCTCTAATTTACTGGGAAAGGAAGTTTAGTTGATTAGGAATTTTTGGAGATGTCGACTCAACTCGACCAGTGCATGCCTCCGGCTTGTCTTCACACCTGTCCTTAAAGTTGTTTCCTTTTGCCCACTTCTATGTAATCTCAGTGCTGGAGTTGGGCAGAAACGAAAATCATTCGTTTCTTTAATGTTCCTTTGTGAATGCACTTTTTGTTCAAGCGTATTAGTGAATCCATATGGACTGTCGTTGGGTTAAATTTATCTAACGTTTACTGAATGATCTAAAGCTACTTTAATTTGTCGTTGTGTTAATGCCTAGGATCTCACCTGCCTTATGCGCATCAATAATTTTTTTAAAAATAACTGAGGGTCGTTGATCCTTTTCTTTTCACATTAGTAAGACAACTGACATCTCCAGCCATCAAAGTTGTCGACAGGAGGAATCCATTTAGGCCTCTTTTTGCAGAGAAAACCGACTTCATGAAAAACCTTTGGCCGAGTATACGTGCACTAATTCCGTGTTCATCTCAGCTCACGGATCAAACTAGTACGCTAATCTCTTGCACCACTGCTGAACAAGTTGGCGATTCGCCGACGGATACAGCATCGCATTCGCAATCTCTATCAACCAGAAAGTACAAACCCACCTCAAACGCTATTACGAATCTTCCTCAGCCCAATCTCCCCACTGCTTCATCCGCTGAACTTACTCCTGAACATTTCACCAAGTGTGAATCAAGACCGGCTGAGTCTCTTGCACAGGACCCGAGTAGACCCGCAGGGTCTCATCGGCAACCACGGTGAGTGCACTTCTTTTGCTGACCATCACTCCTGGATATCCGGTCTTAATCGCCCCTTCTTTTGGTTTAGATCTAATTCACGGCATAGAAAGCAGAGCGAGCCCAGTGGATATTGTGAGGCTTGTTGCGTTCATTATAAAAGTTTGTACGAGGTGAGTCATTTTATGTTTAAAATCCTCTTTGATGTAAGATATTTCTACTCATCCGCGCTGTTCATCCATGGTGTTCCATGGTTGTTAACAAACTTAGCTTTGCTGATTTTTATCACTGCTTAAGGCCTCATTAGCTTCATTTAAAGACCTGATGATTTGGTTAGATGATTATTCTATCTGAAGACATGCCATTTGGCCGCTAATCTACCCTCTTGCCCTTCTTCATCTTTTTATAACCTCGGCCATCATGAAAATTAACCAATTTGTTTTATAAAATCAGCAGGGATCGACAGTCTAACGACTGACAGCACCAGTTGTCAGACCATGCTATGATCGATTACATCGGCTTTTGTATTTTTTTGTGTGTCGCTATTTTAAAAAAGTCGGTGCCTTGTGCAAATGATGGGCGGGGACGGGTTAAGCTTTTTTATCTTTAATAAGTTGGGGATTAATAACTCGTTTCTTCATGAATTGCGATAGCATGAACATTAATGAAGCATTATTCTTTATTTCCTCAGCATCTCAATTCAAGCGAACATATAGAGTTTGCTAGCAACCCTGAAAACTTTCGAGGTATTGATGATGCCCTCAGTTCCTTCCAAGGCTTTCAACAAGATTTGCTCAAATACTTGCAATTTTCTGGCAGTCAGTTTTCTGTCAATGATGGGAAATCTGCACAAGCTGCGATTGCAGTGCCTGGTCAGGTCGAAGTGGAGTACGTTTAAATCTGTATCTTGTGATAGTAGTGCTAGAAGTACTCCTAACTTTGTTTAAAAGTGAAGATTTCGATTTTTAATCATAAAGATGAACGGACGCAAAATATATTTTCGAAATCTGCCCTTGTTTAAAGATTATTCGCGGTAGTTATCTTTGAAAAATCACTTTTGTCTTTTGGTCATCCGTAGATCATCATCATCAGGTTTTTTTGCAGACCAGACATTTAGATAGAGTCAATGTACATTTTAGACCTGCTGAAAGCATGTACATGAACCATCATGTTAAGAATCATGGTAGTCTACACTCAAGCACCGAAGCGATTGGACAATAGACGCGGGCTGCCAATGATACTGCTTGGTTGAAATAAGTTTCAGTTAAATTTTCTCTTTCCACTACAACCTATGGGCTAATCAGTCCAATCTCAATCCCACCTATCATTTACAATGCATGACTCGTGGGTGGAGTGTATGATATTATTTCTAATGAGTGTCGATTGGCGCTTTTGCAAACAGTATTTTTTTTAGGTTTTTTTCTCTATCTTAAAGTAAAAAATGCTTCCGAATAGACAAAGAAATTCTGGAGAGATGTCCCTGTAAGTAGTCTTTTGATAGGAATGAAATCAAATTGGGGTGGTCTGTTCAAATGCTTTAATTCAATGTAACATTCTGGCTTAAATACGTAAAATGCTTTCGTTATTCGATAGCTAACCTCAACGATACTCCGTATAAATAGTTACTGCACATTTTTCACTGGTAGAGCTTAATAGTTATAGTCAGTGTATGTTGCTTTCATGTTGTATGAAACCGTTTGCAAATGGTTTATTTTGACAAGCATCCAGTTATTTTCATTTGATGAATGCTTCTTTGTGTTCGTTATGACGACAAGGTGTAGTTGATTAGGTGTACAGTAATGTGGTGAAAAGAATTTTGTGTTAACTTTAGAACTGCATCAGGGTTTCTAAACGCTGTAAATTGCATTTTAGCTTTAAAGTAGTTATTTCCCTCGTCCAACATCTAAGCTCTCGCAGGGTCTGCTACAAATTGCCAAAACCGAACACTTTTTAACCTAATTTCAGTCTCGCGTCGCCAGCATTTAATAATCCTGCTCTGTCTCCACCTGTGACACTCACAAATCAGTCGCCAGTATTCGATTTCAATGCTCCTCCACCTCTCACGCCTTCGGTTCCTCGAGAAACTCCGGGACTTCCCAATCTCTTCAGTGATGAGGACACATCGACATCGGATCCTGATGCCGGGTCTGTTACTCTTAATGTCCTTCAAGACGTGCTTGATTCAGCCGGATTTGAACGATCGAGTCCTTTACCCCTAAGAGAATTACCAGCACGTGGTTGGCCTGATTCAAGTAAGTGTCACTTTTTTCCTCCAAAATATTTATGGCTATTTTTTGTTAACTAAAGTAGTGGCTAAAAGTGTGTCAATTAGTAATTACCAGGAGCAATCGGTTGGCCTTTTGTTGCAGTAGCTATATTCCGTTGTTCTAAACCCTATGAACGGTTTGCGACTTCGGTTGTAATTGCTACCCACTCATTTATTTCAAAATATGGCACGCTTTTCGTTTTGTTTTATGCGTGTTTGTGCCTTACACAAAACACTCGACTCAACATCAGCATTGGCATAAAGGTCAATCGCAAATAGAGCGCAATCGTGAGACGATATGTGTAACAGCGAAGCGGCATGGTCTAGATAAAGTTTTTCGCTTTTTTTTCGATTCATTTGGGTGTTTGAGCGATTTGAATGCAGGCAGTTAAATTAAATGTCATGTTATTAGTGGCTGTGGGAATGTTTTTCACTCCATTATACCGGAATCGTAATCTTTTATTTTTGCCAGGAATGCCGTCGCCGGCGTCGCTAGAATTGATTTTGGTAATTGTTTTTTGCCCTTTGGCCATAGCTTGGTGGTGGCTTTTATTCGGTCATTTCGTTGGTTTTGTTTCTTAATTTTTAAATTTACTTTTGACCATGCGTCAGTTGTTATATGTTGATTTTCTGCTTTCGAAACCGTTTAAATCATGTATGTTCAAGGATAAGTGGCCCGATTTGAGCAGCATATCATAAGCCCAGTCGTTCATAGACGTTTCGTACCCTTGCAGATTGATCGGTTTTTTTTCTGTTGGGGAAATATTATGGCTATTGCTACTTACCCGGCGTGATCCTGCCGGTTTTTCTTTGCCTTGTAACGGTGATTAAGGCTTAGTTTTGAAACAATTCCATACTAGAATATTAATTCTAGTTTAGCTTAAGAACTGCTCTAGTATGTAATCGGCTACCATTTTCATGGGCGTGGGTGCAAGTGGAACTGTAACCGATCTTTTGCTTAACAACAGAAACTTGTGGCTAATATTCATTCTGTATTTGTATATTTATTTGTTCGTTCCGAACTAGTTTTCCTTTTTGATCACCGGTGATTCCTGATAGGTGTAATTTTAGCTTGGCAGAATTTTTCCAGAGGATGCTTTGTCAAATGCGCCTAAAGGGATTTGTTCAGGCTTCTTTGTAGAGAAGTCCATCACTGCTTAACTTTATGTCGTTTTTTTTTAAATTTATTACTGATTTTATGTCTACTTATTACCCGATGGTGCGCGTCTATGTCATAAGCGGATTGTTGAGAAGTGCATGGGAATTAGTGTCCAATTATCCTGGAATTGTGGTTTAGGTGATGCTACAATCAAGAGATCGTGAGTCAAAACACACCGTGACTTTTGGTTTCAGGTTAGTGGGCAGCTTTTGGGATTACGCCTGAAACAATCACGGTTTTTATAACGCCTGAAAAAAATGATCTTGCCTATTTGTTTTGAAATTGGACGATCCGATTCCCTTAGTTAATAATCGAAGTTAACTCTTATTTATTTACGTCGATTGTATTCGGTTATGATTAAGTGTTCAAGCTTTTGCAAAGGTTTTTAATGTTGCTCGAACACCATAGATCATACAATTATTAAACAACCAGATTCTTTTATTTCTCAGGAAGGAGCTACGGAGTCATTTTTGATTCCTTTTATGTTGTTTTGCTTCAACCTGTTTTCTTCCATTGGCTGATGTCCATGTGTGCCGTTTCTCAACCTTAATTTCAAAGAAATTTGGCGATATGAAAATGATTTTCGTTTTCATTTAATAAATCACGCGGAGAAATATTTTCCACTTCGACAGCTTCTATAGTGACTACGACTGTATCTTTTGTAAATTGTTTCCGAAAGTTGTCCACTGGGCTCCAGATTGAAGATGGCTAAGAATAGAGCATAGCATAAGGAAGTATTCACCTAAGTGTCCCACGGTAATCAGCGCGTACGATTATGTTGTAGAGTTTTTAAATATGTTGGGAGAGAGATTCGCTTGCGTTAGTCATTTTTTTTTCAACCGAGAAAGTCAAATGCAAATTGTAAAAATTTTAGAATTACTAAACAGAATCCAACCGCCTCCTTCCTGATTTGTTGCATAGAAACTGATTAAATTATTTATTCACTCGGGTTTCTCAGCGATTCGGTGAGATTCTGGTAGCTTGAAGCGTAGAATGAGATCAATCGTAAAGCGACATTTACGTCTTCTAAATTTCGAGTGAAATTACACAGAGGAACGTTATTTTTGTAGTAATCGAAGTTGACTTTCAACATATGATTTGTCACAACAATCTATTTATCACCTAAATCCTCTATTAATTTAAATATTTAATCGTTTTAATTTCGATTCCATCAGCCTCTTAAGTACAACTCATTATTTTTCATCAGCAGATCAGCAAGCTCCAGCGTTGTCACTTTTTCCTGCTGCGAATATTCCTGGGCTCTCGGACGCTCTGCAGTATTCTCAATCTCCAAGGGATTTCTCCTCTTCGACTTCTGAACGCATTGGTGGCCGTTTCCGGGCTTGTCGAAAATGTGGAAAGACCCACATTCCCACTTCACTCGACCCCGACCTTGCGTTAAAGGTAAGAATTTACTTTTGTCTTTCCTTGTTTTATCTTTCTTGAGTCCTAGATTAGTATTTGAACCCCTTATTGCGCTCTATATGGATCAGAGTACGTACAGACGTTTAGCAAGTTTTAGCGCGCTTGTTTTCATTGTTGTTGAGTCTGGCAGTTTAAAGTCACCACAAGCTCATTAGATGCTAAGCCCCTTGATAGGCTTAAATATCGTTGTCGACTCAAAGCCGCCCTTTGCCGCTTACATTATGGCTTATGGATGTCAGCTAGTCGTCCGCTTTGTAGAACTGCTTGCATGGACATGAATTACAGTTTTCGAATCTAATACATTCCATCGATCTTGTCTCCTTGTAGATGTCCATCAGTCGTGGAAATATAATGACTTATTTTTCTTTTCGCGACAACCTGAAGCTGCTCTTCATCAATGCCTACCCACTAGACTGGTTACTCACTTTAGAGGCTTCGATTGTCTCGTTTTTTCAACTGCCAATAGTTATCCGGAGTTGTAAGTAACAGTCTATGAGACAGCGGTATAAAAAAGAAACGGTTATCTTTATGAGGATGTATTACCAAGATCTTGAAATAAATTGTAATAACTCCATGTACTGGCCTAAGTTTAATTGTTCAGACCTCTCATTATCAGTTTTCTTGATTCTTTATTTGACTGATGACAGTCATAAATCGACCGGTCTTCCATGTTGATATTCCCAGTAATTAGATGAAACAAAGGGCCTCTAGGATGGTTACATCGCTTAGTATATGAAGGATTTTATGAGTATGAAATTCCTTGAAAATTGTGGTTGATTGGGATATTTTTTACTCAAATGACAAAAGTAAAACATTTATTTGAACGTATTTTACACTTGCAGATTGTTTATTTGAGGGTTTTCAACTACAATGAGGGTATTTTTCTTTTCATTCCTTTAAGATGAGCCAGTTTCTACCTGAGAGAGATATTGATTCCTTTTGCCCAAGGGGGGAGTCTAATCTTCACCGTTCCGAAACGGAGGAATCAACGAACCAGAACTTGAGTCCAGGTTTGTTTTCGCCATCAAGGAATGTACAATCTTCTTTGGGATCAAATGCTGGAAAACTGGAAAAAATTATGGAACCTCTATCAGATAATGAGCCTACTCATCGACCGCTTATTTTTGATGAAGATGCGCCGAATGAATTTGGCCAGGCTTTGGAAGCTGTCGCTTATTCTCCTACCCCAATATCGCCTAGATTGACCAATGGGTCCCACGAATATCCTATTGTCACAGAGTATTCAGAAGCTGGTTCACACGCTGAAGTTGGTTTGAATGAAATTCGTGGATCAAATAAAGTTGAGCTAAATCCTTCTGTTCTGTCTACGCAGGGATCTTCAAGTATAGAAGAAAATTATGACACGCTACCAATGCTATATGAACAGAATCCGACTAAAATTCAAATAGAACGTTGCTCTGATGAACATTTTTCTCTGGAGGATATTTCGGTTGAAAGTGAAGTATGTAACGCAATTTGATTTTTCTGTTCTTGTCCCAGGTAATTTATGCTCGTCTACTTTTACGTCTACAGTCAAATTTCGAAATATATGATATAACATCAGAGACGAGCGAGGATATGGCCATTCTGACATCACATTCGTTTTTAAAAGCGCCTCTAAGTCCTGAGGTGGCGAACCTAGCTGGCCCACGGGATCACGAAGAAGAGCAGGAGCGTCAGAGGTTTCGTATTCCCCGAAGAGCGTTTCAGGTGGCTCGAGATGCCATCAGTCTTTCGATGCAGGCTCTTCTTACCCCCACGAAAATAACATCAGATCGCGCTTTTTTCCGGTCTATCAATGCTTGTGTGCGTTTTGGACTGTTAAAATTAGGCAACAGTAGCTAATTCTCTAAACTAACTATTTCCCCTGCTCTTAGTCAAATGTTGTGGAGTCACCTGTTTTCACTCAGTCGCTGACTTCATCTCGACGAAGAGCTCTTAGCCTTGGGACGAAAAGTGTTTCTGCACCTGATAGGAAGGTGTTGCAGAGAGATAGACCTCAGCGCCGAGCGTCTCTTGCTGCTCGCGATTCTATCAGCTTATCGCTACTTGCAATTAATACCCCAACGAAAATCACCTCTGATCGAACTTTCAGAAGGATTTTGGACACAGGCAAACTACATCAAGTGCGCTCGAGCGTTCATTTTCATTCAGCTCTGCACAAACATACTTTAAAGGAATTACAGGGAGCTGGAGGCTTGAAAGAGAAATGGAATAGATTAATAAAGTTTTAATCCAAATTGTCCATTCATCGCTTTAAAGAACCATAAGACAATTGCGTAGGCAACCTAGCCAACCTCGAACCTTGTAAATCTTAAAGTGGTAGGTAAGAGTGCAGGACTTCTTGAAGCTCACGCGCTTAATATTATTCTTTCTGTTTACTTCAGTCCCTCAACGAATGGTCATTCGATGCATATAGTAACGGCGATTCTAGTAAACTCAACATTCATCATGCGAACAAATCGTCTCAGTCAGCCACCGACTCTGTTTCCTCATGTATCTCTTCTCAGATGTATTCCGTCCCTCGTCTTCCGGCTGTTTCCGAATCGTCTCAAGGCAGACCGAGCATGGACAAGTCTTTAGTGCGTATTTGTACTCCTCTACTGTTATTGCGCTACATATATTGAAATAACCTTGCCAATTTCAGGTTTCAGCTGAGACAGTGGATGAAAATGCTTTGACACCCAGAACGGAGCAACGAAGGAGGCTCCGCGATAATAGCTTTTGTGACCGATGGGTATGAAAGAAGATAGATATCTCTTTTTTGAATTCACAGAGGGGAATTCGCCTTCCCATTTAGTCCCTTAAATGCGTGCTTTATTTAAAATTAAATAGTTGCAATCTGTATTATCAACATTCGCTATCGTGCTTTTCATATTGTTTTTGTGCGTTAGGCCCAAAACTGCTATAAAATGCAAGTTGTAAGTTTTCGTGTTTTTTTCGGTATTTTGCCGGTTTCTTTGTTACCGTCAGCGTTTTGGTCATTAGAGAATTCTTTATCGCAATTGTTGATGGTAGTATAGGTTGTTGAAATATAACATGAGCTGTGCAGAATGTCATATTAGAAGGTGCCTCAAATAATGCAGAATATATGCAGTGATGTGAAGACATTGAGCATGTCCTTTTACTGACAGTTGGCTTAATAATCCAGTATCAGCAAAAGTGCAGCCTATTTGCAACACGGTTGGCAGTTTGAGGCCAGATGCGAGTTCGAGGCGTTCGGGGGTAAAAAAGTTATTGCTGCCTTTCGATTTCGACTTGAAATAAAAATTGGTATCCCAGGCGTAGATTTCCCAAAGGGTAGCAAATGTTTCTTCTATATCAAAAAGTAGCTGGAGTCAGTTTTGGTTTTCAGGAATCAAAATCTGCAATTGTTCTTCAAAGTCTTACGTTGGAAGTAAAATCATGAGCTTAAGACAGTGTTATAAAAAGTTCACTTCTCTTTGAACGAGAAATTCCGCATAAAGTTTCTCAGCCACCATAACTCAGTAAATTCTTCTATCCATTTTCGTGAGTTGATATATGCTCAGTGCAGATTGGTGACTATGTTATTCAACTTTCATTCAATTTATTTTTCTTTCACTCCAACTAGTGAAGTGATTAGTCTGTTTTTTTCTGCAAATTTTAGAGCGAAAATGAAGAAATACCTAGACTGAGAAGAAAGACATTACTGGCATTGGGAGACAGAAGTGATGCATCTCTTGTGGGAAAGGTACTTTCTGTTCCCTCTTGCTTCTGCGCACTTTTGTGTATTCCATTGTTTGAGCTAATTTCTTAAGAGGCTTTTGATGATCACCTTCCGTTTCTCGGGTGCGAGACACCGCTGGCACCTGTTCCGTGGTCGGGTTTTCATAATACTGCTGTCAGTGATAGACCTTTGCATGGTAGTTGATTTGATTGTGAAGCATTGAACTTTGTCGTAGAGTTTCTTTCCTTAAATTAGCCTTGTGGAATACGATAGAATCAATGTTTGAAGGTGGTAAGTTTTGCCATTGATGCAAGCCACAACAATGGCATAAATTTACCATGGAATCATATTTTGTTTATTTTTTTTTCTTTATTGTGTTGCAAGCACTTGAAATGCGTCTGATTTTGTTTGCCTCTTTAAGAGTTGCGGTGAAACGACTCTCAAAGACGGTAAAACCAAGGGAAGTGGAAGATTCGCGCGCAGGATTTTCGGCACATCACTCACAAACCACGTGCGTACTGGTTCCCTACACTTTAATATCTTAACTGCATTCCTGTGATATTCTTATGTTTTATTGATTTAAGTACTATCGAATGCTTACAAAACTAATTGGTTCCTCCCTCAATAAAAGGCCCTAATGTTTGTACACGATTCTGGTCACTTCATCTCTTCTGATTCATCCAGCTTCATTTCCATGCACCCTCTCAATGTCGTGCATTCTTATTATCTAACGAGGACAAGGCATGCGTTAGACCGTAATCATTTATCTGCATTTGTTGTCTTTTAGAATACCATTGTTTCACCTCTTCAGATGGTTAAGGTGAGAGAAAGACGTTTGATCATGTATCAGAGTACTGATTCTTCCTCATCAGACAAGGAGGTGTGTCCATCTATTTTCTTTGATTGCGATTTTGAAATTTCATGCTTCAGTTCGACGGTATTCTAATTGCTTCCATTTGGAGTGTGCGTTTAATTTTTATGGGCACGACTCATCAGATGACACTAATCGAACACTGTTAGTGAATATTCCATGGTTTCAATGATCGCTGCTTGAAACTTCAGTTAGAGGCTCCAAAGCACCTATCCTCTTCCCAAGATAAGAGCTAGAAGACACTTTCCTTCAGTGTATAGACTTGCATTTATGTCTATGTCCTATTTTAGCACACGGGTCAGCTTCGCGTATTAAAACATGCTCTCGTTTTTAACGTTATTTCAGCCTAGTTTCACATGGACAAGTCAGTTCAGAAAACTTCTTTGTGGTTCCTGATTTCGCCCCTGCTCACACTTAGTGTACCTGATCAACAGTTCAACAGTGCAAGGGTCCAATAATTACAATGGTTAGCCGCCGACTCCCGAACAGAAAACCGTTGTTACTCCATGTTGTGCCACCGGGGTAAATTAGCGAGAAATAATAGTCGGAAAATGTATTCGTGCACAATCGTAATTTGCGTTTTACTTACATATGGATTGCGAGAAATTGTTGGCATACTCATGCCGCGCCTGTCATACTCTACGCTTTATAATACTGTTTCTCCGGATTTGGCACACTTTAGTAGCTAAATTGTGTAGGATGTTTTCCTCATTATCGAGGAGTAAACATAACTTGAGGTTATTGGCAGTTCATTTCATACCTCAGATTCCGCTTATTGAAAAATTATTTATTCTTTGCCATTTATATTTTTCTTGCTTTATTCAGGCCTCGCCGAATTCGCACACTCAACAGAGACAGAGTTGAATTTGAAATATCCATGTGGATAAAAAGTGTTGAAATCTCCCCTCCCTGCTTGATAAGAATGTACAAAATTTTGTAAATAATGAAGTAAAGTATTTAAGGGGTCTTCTTCATTGTTCCATGTGACGAATAACTCAAAGAGAGAGTTCAATACGCCTTCTGCCAGTGCTGTAGAAGTTGTCAGCTGAAAGTCTCAAAATTTTGATCGACAAATAAATGGCTCCGTGTTGTACCTTTTGTAAAGACCATGCTAGTTGAGTTATGAAATCGGCATGGAAATACCCACTCTTAAACCAACGGCAAAGTTGGCTCTTGGCTCAACGACAACTTTAATTGGTTTGGACTGCAAGTATAAAATAGTCTGGTAGTAATCATTGCCTTTCATATTTGATGTTAAAGCTGCGTGGTTATTGAAAAGTAGCACGTTGCTGATCACATTAGCAAAACCCCATTCTAAGTGAATATTTGATTTTAGCTAAACATCTTGCAGGTACTGATCAATCATCGATTTAAAAGGTCGGTATCTTGAGTTGTCTCGGGTTTTCCCATCTTAATGTGTTCCAAGAGCCGGTATTTTCAGCTTGTTAGATAATCGACTCCAGCTCAACTTAATGCAATCTGAAAGAAATCTGCCCGCTTTCGTCGTGTGAATTGACCCAATCCCATTCATGCGCCTACTTTTGCACTTTTATGCGATAAAAGATGAGCTTCAGGCACAACCTATACATGCGAATGACCTCGTTATCAAAAAGCTAAATGATTTATTAATGCTGACATCCAACCTTGGAGGGACAGACGGCTGAATGCTTCCTAGTCCATATTACTTTTTCTTGTTTTTCTTGCCGTTCGGCCCCTTGGATGCCTTGCCTTTTCCAGCCTTCGATGCATCAGAACTTTTGCTCTTTTTGGAGGCTTTGGATGTCTTTAGTTTGCCACCATTTTCACCCTCCGGCTTATTCTTGTCTCTTCGTTCAAATTCCTTTGCCCAAGAATCTGGTAGAAGCTGCTCCGGGAGAATAGGCTCCCATTTATCCTCAAACGAGCATTTGCAAAAGGCATTTTCTTTCGGTATATCATCCGATTGGGTTTCTAAATTTGGTCCTGATTCCAAACAGAAGTAGGCGTCATCGTACCACCTCATTACTTTTTGATCAGCAAGCAAATGCAGGGAATTTCTGTATCGATCAATGACAGCAGCCATCCCATTCTTCGCCAACGAGAAGTATCCGCAATGGATGTGTTTGTAAATATCGATTTTCCAGGATCCCATGTAACACGTCTCCGCATTGAGTAAGGAGGGTAGACAAGGACCTTTAGGGAGCTTATTCACGTTGTAAACATGAAATACTCCTGTTTTTGTATCGTTGGCAACCAACATACCAATGCTGTCAATCTGGACTCCAAATGGTTCTCCAAAAGAGAACCGGTCGAGACCGATATTGGCGCAGAAAACAACTTTGATCAGGTCGACTTGGTCGTACACATGGTAGTAATGAAGATAGAAGGCTTGGATTCTGTTTGGCCGGGTCGCTGCTATAAATAACATGCTGTCTGTCATGGCACAGCCCCCGGATGACGCCAAGTGGACGCAATCATTTTCATCCGGGAAGTAATTTTCAAGTCTACAGTCCTGGAGCTCATAGTTGCGGCAGTTCAAGAATTGTATTTTTTGAAGAGGGTCAAAAATAATGCTTATTGAAATTTTGTTGGCGCATACACCAAAGGGAGACGATTCATCTACAAGATTAAAGCTGCGAGCTATGGGCTTCACTGACTCTGGATTGAATGGCGATGGACCAGTTACTGGATCCTCCACCTTGTAGGGGTATTCAATCTTGTGTTCAACTTCAAGGGTCTCTGGATTATAAAAAACTATGGCATTGCACTTTGCCGTGGGGCAGTTCAATACTACCGCTATTCTTCCAGTTAGCGGCACCTCTACCATTATCTTCGGCTCACCTTTAGTGATAATTGCATCCCCTTGAGGAGTAAGTTTCTTCCAAGCAGGATCGTACTTATAACGCTGAATTTTACGATGCGGCAGTTGGGATATCCATATCTCCCCCCAGCTTGTGCAGAGTGGGTAAGTTGGTGTCCAAACACGCTCTCTGTACTCAAGACTAGGCCGGTTTGTGTATGAATACCAAAGTTGGCGTTTCATATCAGCTAGGAGGGTGGGTTTGAGGGGTTTTGGTGGGGGAGGGGGTGTTGGTATTCTCTCGTACACGAAGGGATCTGGAACAGCGTCGCAGGCCCCTTTTGATTTGCTACCATTTTCCTTGCCTTTGCTTCCTTTTCCCTTGCCTTTTTTACTCTTTTCCTTGCTGCTTTTACTCCCCTTGTCTTTCGACTTCGATACCATCCTCTTCCCCGTGGGTCTGCACACTTACTCCCTAGGCTATCGATTTTTTGTCGGGGATCAAATAGAAACGTGATTCATAGTACCCCATTGAAACAATGAAGACGTAGTTGTCAAATTATTTTTAATAGTTAAGGTAGACTTTTCAATCTACCCGAACAGGTTTAATTATGATTCTCGAAAGTACCATTTGGTGCGTCTTTAAATGAGCTGTTAGTCAGGTAGATACCAATAAACTGAATCTGTACTCCTACTGTGAATGACTAGGCCGAATCGGAAATGTTTGTTATAGTTCGAACTACGTCCTTATTATCACAGTCGTATGTCAGTGATAGAGCTGTCTCATCACAGTTCAGTTGCTTAGCATTAATAACTGTTCCTTCAACTACAAGCACTAACTAGTAAAAATGGTTATTGGTTAAATGACATTTGGCCTTCATAAACAGGGAACAATATGAGGGATATTTGACTGGTTCCATTGCAGCTAGAATCAGCTTGACAATGAATCAGAAGGCCAGTCGTAAGGAGCTGGTTACCGAAAACGAAACTCATGATCGTTGCAAGGATTCAGGAGAAGGGCTGCTATTTCAACGTGGCCCTGTAAAGTCACGTACTAGATAATCGCATATTCTCAAGCTAATCTTAGCGCACATTTCACTGAGTTCCTATTCATCGTCCATATTCACAAAGTACTCATTTGAAAACCTCGACCCAGCGGATACTCAGCACTCAATAAATGACCGTTCGTTGTAAGCAGTGCGCGCGAGGTTTCTTTTGGGCAAGAACAGCCTCACACCGAAATATCCTTTGGTGCGGGACCAATCTATTGAATAAGCACAACCCTCGTAGCTCAACAAACTCGCATTTTTATAAGGCCTCGACGCAGTGGCAGCTATTAACAATGGTGTCACATGTTAGCTTCCTCCTCTAATCTCCACTTCGGCCTAGAATTCCTTATTAGAAATCAGGTGGTAAAAACTACTTTCAACCTTCTCGTTGTGACCACTGGTAACCCCAGGGACAACTCTGGGGGGCTAATGAGAGGAGCGGCCGGAGTGCCGGCATAAGTGGAACCTCGTACAGTCTGGTAAACAAGGTACGACGTAAATACCTGGATTCATGGTCTCAAACTGGACTGTGGAAAGCAGGGGCATGTAGCAATGAATGGAATTTTCGCCAGAGAGTTGAAAAGACTTCTGGAAGAGGAATGAAGATTGTCTGCCCTTAACAATATCGAGAATAGACGGAGTGCGACTACGAAGTTGAACTGCTGCTACCTGTAGGATGGAACCATGCCAGAGAAGTAACCAGAGAACCGAAGACGTCGATAAAAGCTTTCACTGTGTTCTGCATTAACTGTTGTGTGTTTTAAAACCTATTTGTACTTCTGTTATTCTCCTAATAAGTCCTTGGGACTTGCCCTAATGGGTGGGGAGTAAATAAAAAAATAACAATAATAAAAAAATTTGAAATCATATAAAATAGAATAAATGAGTTGGAACCCACTCCAGATTATATCAGCCGATTCGACATAATAATCTTCTACGGCATACAAAATTTTCTAAACAAAATCAGTTCATAGATTTCAATCCACTCTTAAGGTTAGTGTTAGGCATCTTAAAAACACCAAAATAGTGACTTCATTTTTATTGCCTAATAAATTAAACGAAGTTGATTTTTGTTGAACAATGTCATTCTGAACGGCGCTGAAAGTTACTTCCGCGGATTTCTGATTACCGATTGCCACTGGTTGGCACGGCGGTTTCTAGATGAAACTTTTGGATTTTGGGAGATTTTCGCAGTCTACTGGGCGGATATGGTGCCGCTACCTTGCTATATTCGATCAGAAAAATGATCAACTTCATTAGATATCGATTTTTACGTTGGCATGTCCTTTCGAACACAATCTTTGTCCTTTATTTCAATTTTTTTTCCAATCGATTGGTATTTCGCTAGACTGAAACATGCTTGCAATGATTAGTCTACGACTCAGTTGTGAGAACAGTTACATAAAAATACTTAAAAAAGGCGGTCTTAATCAGCCTTATTGTTGAGCTCCAGACTACAATCGTTAAACCACATGCCGTATTGATAATCTCCACTTTTTATTCATTTATTTTACGGCCATATGGTGCCTCCCCGACGATTTCACTTCAGAAATCGCTCTAAAAAGTTTAGTTGCTAAAAAAATAAATGGAAATATAAAAACAGTGCAGACATTTTGATGCTTGAATGGCATCCCTGCCCGAAAAACTTGTCAATTTTAAGTGGTCTGTTTGAAAGCAGAATTCCCGAGTCCCTTGCTTCCAAATTCACTCATAGAGACATTTGAGTCTTTTTAGCTGGATTCTCTTACAAAAACTGCTTGGTTATTCAAGTACAGCACACTAAGCCGATGTAGGTGACTTTCAAAGCGCATGCTTTTGTCCAGTGCAATTGAATTTAACATGCTGCAAGCGAGGCTTTTGTAATTCGAGAGTTTAATTTATGAAATTAGAATTGTATTCGCGCTAGCAGTTACAATCCAAGTCTTCCATGGAATACACCAGAGGTGAAGCATTTGAACGACTTTTGTCTATTTCAAAAAGTTGCTTCATGATTCCGCTCCATTTTCTATCTTACAATGGCTTCACGTCTCATGGGCACAGATTTGGCTTTGCTAAAGTATTATCTGATCTAATCAAATGATGATTAATCCGATCCATTTGTTAAGGTTTGTGAATGTTTAAATAGCAAATTATTGAAATTTGTTTGAGACCTTTCATCTCCATAGAACTGGAAGGTACCTTTTTAGGCTAAATATTTTGATCGATTACATGACACTTTTTTAAGTTGTTGGGATTTTGAATCACCTACAGAATCAAGTGGACTGATTTACGTAGGGGGCGTTGGATGTGCTGGACTAAAGTCCAAGTGACGGAAATCACAGAGACGGCGCTGACAATAGCGTAGCCCTGAGCCTTTGCTCACTTAATTGGGCCACTTAATCTCACTGTTTAGCGGACTGCATCGCCCTAAAATTCAATCAAATGAAGCTTTACTACATAAAGTGTAGTTTCAGAAGCTTGTTAGTTCTGAAACTCATTTAAGGGCTGCTATTCCTTTAACTGATCTTGATGGCATTACTGCAGACTTCAGCAACGTCTTTTATGATTCAAAAATGATTGAATAATACCCAACTTGTTTTTGTATCGAAATTGAGTAAACTATCTCTAGAACATAGTTTTTTTTTTAAGTTTGAACCGAATTGTATCCACCTAAATAGAAATGATGGTTCAGTTAAAATTCACGGAATAATCTTAACCACAGAAGCGTGTAGAGAACCACTTCAGTTCAAAGAAGTCAGTTAGATCTTAGTCCATTAGATTTTTCTCACTTGCACATTCTGCGTTACTGTCACAAAGTTCTCGAGTTACACCATTCATTACTTCCTCTTTTGTTGAACTTAGAGAACTTTTATACCTGCAAATAACTGTGTATCAAGTGAATGTTGAGAAAGCAGAGGTTTGAGTCCATTCTAGGATTTGTCGGAAGATATGCTATTCCAGGCGTCACAATCTCAGGGCCATTAGGCGGCATATATCAAAAAGAACTTGACTGCACAAATAACTTGATCTGCGTAATGATACTGTGCAGGTCATGCTGGTAGTTTCCTTAGAATCAATCGGTTGATCAAACAAATTAAAAGCTGACGTACATAAACAATGCTGTACATTTAAGATCTTTCTCTAGCTTCAAGAAAGCAATTTTCGGCAGAATTAAGATCAATTCAAAAAACGCATTTGTCACTTATTGCTCGGTGAGGAGCATTTGTTCAGGCTTTCTAAGAAGAGAGAATTGGACAAAAGACAAAAGAAGATGGGTGGTGGGATCTTAATTGTTTTGCTGTCGTGTTTTTTATTTACGAAGCCAATCACTAGTCGTTCTGAAAAGATCAACAAATACGATTACTTTATTTACCGACTGATTGCGTCCTATGAAAGAAGCTATGAGGGAGATCGTTGTATAAATAAACAAATTAGAGTCCTTCATTCTAAAAGCAAGACGAGATTATTCTTTCAACCTTAAACTACTCTCAAAATGCTTTACTTCCCTTGAATGGAATGCAATCCGCAAGTGAAACCCAGGTGCTCATATATTAATTTGCATAGCATTCAAAGTATGTTAAGATACTGCAAGAGCGACACTTCTAATATCTAGTGGGTCCCCTATTTAAGACTGCATTCAGATAGAAATCTATTCGTCTTGACAGTAGATATATTTGCCGATGCGTATCCGTCGTGCGGAACTGTCAGCCTCACGAGTCAATAATGGTCCAGAAATAGATGCCTTAATGGAATTCGTTTCGAATTAATGAACGGCAGAATATACCCGGTCTCCTCAAAATAGACACTGAAAAGTCCTTTCTTGTTTAACAAAAGCAGCTGTTCTGTGTATGAAATCATGAACAGCAATATCCAATGTGTCCAACGCAAATAAATATAAAATGGGCTTAGACAAGGATTCACTGAATGCACGCTGTCATAGGAACAGCGTTTTTTTTCATCCCCACCCATTGGGCGAGTCCCAAGTACTTATTGGGGTTACAACAGAAACGCAAATAGTTTGTGCAACATTTTGACACTAGAACAGTTAAATTGATGTCTTCGGCTCCCTGGTCCTTTCTCGGCATGGTTTCGTCGTGCGTTAGCAGTTCATTCTTCAGTTGCACTTCTTTGCGACACCTCGTCCGTCCTCGACTCTTTTTAGCGTCATTCATGGCCGATAGGCCTTTGTTATGTTCGTCTGTTTGTCCTTATCCAGGTATTTTTGCTATTAGGCGACCATTTATGCTTTGCATAGCAGTAATCCATGATTCCTTTCCTACTCCGTAAGCATTCTTCGCAGTCGGGATAAAGCAATTGCATAGTTCATCTTGCTGGATATTCTTTTCTTCGTAGTCGTTTTTCGCGCCTTCCACTCAATCTTTTTGATCCTTTGTGTTCAGTTCTTCTACTTTCTATACCGCACCGTGTGGTCCTTTCCTCTTCTCTGTTGGCTTTTCTCTTTCTGCGATCGCAACCGAAGGATGACAATCCCTAATATGTCTCTTTAGCCACCCTTGAGTTTTGTATCTTTTAAAGCAGTCTGTAAGAGTGCACTCTAGTCTACAGTCCAGTATCTCCAGTTTTGTGTCCTTCTCTTCCATTATCTTGTCTTACGTGTCGTCGCATCTTATTTGTTGTGGCGAAACATCTGTGGCAGTTTGCATTGGTACAGGCAATATCACTTTGCCTTTCTCCTATCAATCTAGGTGTGTAATTTTCATCCCGAACTTTGAGGCTTTGCATTGGATCAAGTAGCCGTGATTCGGGGTGCTCTTGCCGTATTTCTTTCGTATCTTTACTTTAGTTGAAGCATCCAGTTCCTTGTATTTGAGGCTGTCTTAGTTTCACCATTTTCAAAGTTACTCTCAAGTACGGAGAGTATCAGGTTATCTTTGTCCATTCTCAAACTCTTCCATAGGTTCATCCTCTTTGCTTATACAAGAATAGCTAAATTACGCATCGGCAGCTCCTTTCGGAATTCCTCTACAGTTTTGGCTCTTCGCGGGTACAAGCCAAGAAAAATACCTCGAGGCGTATTCTTAATTGTTTGTAGTCGATTGTAATCTTTAACATGCAAGACAATGGTAGAAAATCCACAAGGGGCTGCAGGATAGACAAAAATGCCTACCAGAGTTGCTTTCAGGGTGTTATTGAGATTTCTTGAGCGTAGGAATGGTCATAGCCGTGCTAGGTACCTTGTCGCTCCAACTGGGTTTGCTTTTATTGCTCTGTCTGTTTCACTGGTGTCTTGGATTAGGGAGCCAAGGTGTTCGATGTTTGAGGCACATCTGAAAGACATTCCTGCTGCTTCGAGGAGCGTTTGATTCTCACCGGCACCAACTTGAAGCTAGAGGGTTTTGTCCGCTGCAGTTTGCATTCCGTATTTCAGCAGCGTTATCGCCAGATGACACAACGAGACATAGATCATTTGCGTGTTCCAGTTGATTTAGCGACCATCTCTTGCCTGGGTAATTAATTATCGGAACCGCACTGTCATTTAGCGAGGAGAAGGATCCATCCCATATGAGTTGGAAGGTTAGATTGGTAAAAGAGGTGGTCCTTCTTTTGAGCCTCGTCCCACACCATGCTCCATCACAAGGTAGTTCTTTGTTCCCCTCAATTTCCCCATCGATAAGTCCATCAAGGACTTTGCCGCATGGACCACTTGCCATGAGCAACCCAGGTCGAACGATCGGTTTATCATTACAGCTTTAGACAGCGAGACAAAAGTCCTTTTCAGATCAACAAACACCAACACTTTCTTCTGCTTCTGGTCCACGGCTTTCTGCAGAATGGTTCTTACTCCAAGTATAGCCTGTTCGTTGGATCTTCCTTCGCGGGATCCAAATTGGGTTCTTGAGGGTAGTTCGGCAAGGTGGTGCCTCAAGCTTTGGCACAGAATGGATCTGTCTGCAAACCTTTACGCTTGTAGGTGCTTGCAACTTCAGCATCAATCCAAGCACCAGGTAGAGGAGTGGTTCCATTGTAGAAGTCATTGAAAACTTGTAAAAGGTAGGCGTCGCATTTCAGTAATTCAGACCTAATTTCATTTTCGCCGGGATTCTTGTACAGTTTTAGTGTACTCCTAGCTGTCTCTGTCTACTTCATTGAAATTGGGGAGTCTCTTGGTAGAAGATCATGGTTTTAATTTCTTCGGTGGTTCTGACCTTAAACAGTTCCTGGTAGTGTATGGCCAGATCTTTCCACTTGACTGGCATCCTTGCATTTTGAGTTTTCCATCAGGAGTTTTCGAGGTTCTCTCTCTGCAAGGTATACTGGAAAGCAGGTTATTCTTCCTTTTTGACATGCCTGTTTCTATTTTCGAATCAGGTTGCTCACCCTGTTTCTTTGCTCCTTGTACTTCAAGGAATGTTTCTTGAGATGGGTTTGGGGGCCAATTCGTTTTCAACTGCTTTCGTAGCAGGAGTTCTCTGTTTCCCTTATCGCGAATAGCTGTGAACCATCCGTTTTCTTTCGCTCAGCTTTTTGTCACGCAGTTTTGGCAGCAGCCTTTTCGATAGCTTCAAGGACATCCTCATATTTAGCTGTCGAAGGGTCCTGAGGCCTTTGGGCAGTTGCTACATTTGCTTTTGACTGTTTGTGCCCTCCATCAAAGGTCTATTCTTTCGTTTTCCCAAGCATTTTCTAAAGTGTGAGTTGAGCTTGAGGATAATTGTTTGTAGGCAGTGATCAGAATTTGCGTCTGCCTTTCTAGAAGCTCGTACATCACTTATAAGTAATAGATTTGGCCTTTTCATCAGAACAAAGTCAAGAATAAAACCTTTCACTATAGGATGGTACCAAGTCAGTGTTCGGGAAATTGTTTTCCGAAAGAAAGTATACATCAGGTTTAAATTAAACTTTTGGCATAATCCATGCAGCCGAAATCGTCCCCCTCTCCCCCCTCTTCCCCCTCCCCACTCCCCCAACCAATAAAAAAGACGCTCATAATTCTCACTCAATTCATTTCTGATTGCCTATTTTGATTACGCCACCAAAATGTCAAACCTGTGCACTCACAGATAAGTTCACTTGTACTATAGACATTAATTTAATTTAACTACGGTTTTATTACTTCACAAAGGGCGATTTCTCCTTAAGCACCCACACTTTGAAAAAGTTGTGGTAGCAGTCTATTGAATGACATCGAAGTTAATGTTGGAGATTTTCGGGGCCGTCAGAACTAGCCTGCTGGAATGTACTTCAGTTACCTTGAAAGCCGTTAAAAATGTAACTATTTAGGAATAAAGGTATAATTGCCGGAATATCTGCATTTGTAAATAAGAACGTTTATCTCCATTAAAATTAAGGCGGAACTACTAAGACTTTTAACGGCCAAAAGTAATGTATGGGGATTTAGTTATAGGTTGCAATAAGGAAAAAGAACAGACCTTTACCTAGACAATATCAGAGGCTTAAGTTTGTAAGACAGTCAAGTTTTCGATTCATTTGTGGGACAACAACTGGAGAAATTCGTTTGATTTATTGCTCTTCTCTAATTGTGCAACACCACAATGATCTTGAACTTATGTTATGCAGTTATTTCGTAGTTTTCTTCAGTTTTTTACACTCACAAACTATTGTGATGAAGTGTCTATAATTTTGTCAAATCTTTGTTTGATACTTACATGTGCGACCAAATAAGATGATCTGAAAACATTCAAATAATGTTACATTTTACAACGGCAAGTTTTCCAAGTCATTCATTTATTCTTATTATAGAAAGGCATCTAATAGAGGTAAAAGTTAAGAACCTTTTATTCAGTCAGATGAAATAATATTGAAATAGATTTCAGTTGACATTATTTTAACCGAGTAATCTTTTGATGAGTTGGGTTTAAATTTAAACCAATTTATTGCAGTATCGTAAGTTCGCCGAAGAACTCGGTAAACAGGAAAGTGACATGAGAAAAAGGCTTAGGCGGAAATCGGCCAAACAAAGTAAGGCCATTCCCCGTAGTCCCCTCGTATTCATTTAAGTTGAATCAATTAGCATGGTTAAAATTGTTTTTTTAACCACTATATCATTTTCTAAGCCAAAAGGAGAGTACTGCAAGAATTACCAGTTGAATCAAACCAAGAGATCCCATCTGAAATTTCACATGCAATACTTGATTCAAAATTCTTCGATGATGAAGTTTTCGAGGAAATTATCAAGGCCGCCGAAGTTCGTAGGTCTATGCCCCTTCCCTTTTTTTCTTTTCTTCACTCCTCTACAATATCGTATCAGTTCATGGTAGACCCGACTTCTGCATTTCGCTTAGATGATGAAACGAGAACCAAAGACATCATAGACTGGCTGACGTCAGCAGAGTTGCCGAATAATCCGGATGCAAAGCTCAGACTCCCAGATGAATTTCGCCATTCCACTGAGGGAGAAGGCGCAAAACGAGTGGCTTCAACCTCGGACATGCATGCCAACGTTGAAACAAAAATATCCGATATCACCCCTATGTCACCAACTTCTAAATCTACTTTTGCAAGTGGTACCTCTAATTCACTTCCTCCAATAGGTAGAGTTCTGGGATCTAGCAAACACTTTAATGATGGTTACTCAGAGACTCCGATTCAGCATTTTCTAAAAGCGGTTCAGATTGAAAATTTATCTCGGACCAATATAGAAGAATCGGACACTGAGGCATTGGCACAGTCGGGTGATCCAGATATTCTAAACGACATACCTAACCCACTTCCAGAGGCAGAATCTGACAAGAACGTCTCACCTCAAGCAATCATAGAAGAAATAAAAACTGTCGTTCCAGAACCAATCAAAGAAGGAAGAACAGGTCAAACAGAGCGGGAAGGATCAGAAAGTACTCAACCAATAGCACCGCGGCCTATCGATCCACAAGATAAAGCAGCTCAGATGAATTTCATTCAATCTGTTTTGGCCTCAATAAGAGAAAAACGTGTCAAACGGAAGAGGGTTATCAAACCTAAGAAAGTCGAAAGACCGAGGGTTTTTCGACCCATAGCACCGAAATGTAGCCACCCACAAGGTAGCGCTGACCAAGTTTTGGACTCTAGTCAACAAGTCGGTAGTGGCCTTGATGCGTCTGACTCAGGTAGCAGTGAGTTCAAAGGCTTATTTTTATCCTGCCGTTTTGTTAAGATAAAAAACAAGAAGCGAAAATTGTATCAACTGCATCAGACCAAGCGGATTCATCGAAATCGAAAAATGATAATCTAGAAGCAGACTTTTTTGAGGATGAGGTTTTCGAAGAAATAGTCAGAGCAGCTGAGGCTCGTAAGTAGACGATGAATTCCTCGTCTCTCTTCTTCGCTATTTTATATTTATACATTCTTGAATGTATTTCACAGACGACGCGGATAGAGTTGTAAATATTGTAAACTGGCTGACGACTGTGAAATTGCCGGATAATCCAAATGAAAAACTTAAACTTCCAGAAAACCTACGCTCACCTCTTCAATCACACTGTCTAAAACAAACAATAGCGTCCGCTGCAGAACTGCAGGCTAGCATTGAAGCCGAAGGCCTGAGTGTCGCGTCGCCAAGAGCTACTACCTCTTATTCTAATACTTCAAAATACACAGAACCAGAAGTAGCTCCTTCTTTTGGTATTGAAAATGAGGATATTATTCCTTTTAAGCGTTTAATGGAAGCAGTAAGCAGCACCAGTTCATCTCAGAGTAGCGTCCGAGAACTAGAGTCCCAACAATTAGCGCGAGTCGAAAAGTCAGAAAAAATCGCCAGAGCTGAATCAGAAGGACCATCTTCGCAAATAAAATTGGATCCAAGTACATGTTCACAGACGACCACGGAAGAAGAACCTGCTACGTAAGAACAGAAAAGATAAAACCCAAAAGACTGTGTCTGCCTTTAACAACATGATCTAATAATCCAAAGAACAACAATATTGCAGAAGCTCCTAACGCATTTTGGCAAATATATAATTTAATGGAACTTTGCGATACTGACACTTCATGCGTGAAATTCTTACTCATTCGTCATGTTTATTTGGTGAATGCAATTAGTAGGTGTATTGATAGACGACTCCGACTACACCGTAGCTTTCACAATGAAATGGTCTTCAGAATTAAATGGTTATTAAAAGAGGTTTATTTACCTTTCCTGACAAACAGCACTGTCGTAACATTCCATGTCTCAGTCTTTAATAATTCTATTTATCATCCTTTAGAGTATTATCTTGATTTCTCTGGGAACAGAAGTGTGCAATAGGCGTGATCATTTGTAATTTATGGTTAAATGAATCGCCAGTCATGACGATTTCTTAAGGGCGTTGTCTTTCTCCATAAAAACAATAGGCAAGTTCATATTGAAAGAAGAGGGCTTTCAAACAGGAAAGCATCTCGCCCTTTAGGCTCATTAATTATTTGAAACCTGGGTCAGCAAAAACATTTGAAATTCCTTTCTGCTGACTTCTCGAATATGGCCACGAGTAGCGGACTTATTTTGAAATTTTTGACCATCACGAAAAACTTCGAGAACATACGTTTTTTTCAACTTACCAGGAAAATGATTAACTATGTTTTGTTATTCTCATAAGATGACATGATGAATAAATCTATTCGATGCCAAAACAGAAGGAAATAGATTGACTACTTTTGCAAGAGGTGCTAGATGGTAACCTAACAACCTCAATTATTGGAGGATCGGGATTAAATGCAATAATTGACTTAAATCAAGGAGTGGGAGGGTACTAAAATAGGAAGACATAAGCAGCCACTTCGAGAAACACGTCTAGTTCCTTTTAGCCTTTGTCCAGGTAAACAACAAAAAAGAGAAAACACATTTAGAATTTAAAGCTAAAATTGAACGAAATTAATCAACAATTTGTCAATTTTTTTTGGACATCACTGGTCCTAACTTCTGAGCAAAAGTCTACAAATCAGTTGAAATGCAAATTGCACCACCCTTGATATACAAACTATTATGCCAACATCTAGTGGATACTTTTGTGACCATTATCACTATCACGATGAGCACAGCAATTAATGTGACAATTATTGTGAAGAAGAACACAAGATATGAGGATAAATGTTGAATTTACGAGCTGCCAAATATTACTTATTTTCTTGATTTGAAAGACAAGGACACCTGAGAAGAGCATGTTCAAGTAATTGGATCTGCGTGGCCTTTAAAGTCTGTCCAACGTTCAGTAATAATCTAAATGAATTAGTTAAGAGCGCTAAGTCAGACCCTTAACAATTTAATATATAAAGGACAAATAAATAGTGCTCCTTATTTACAAACAAATAGTAGCCTTTTACATAAGAGTTGTTTGCCTAATAGCTTCCCCAAAAAACCATTGTCTGTTTGTCTCGAAATGTTCTTTCAATCTATTTACCATCGTGTTTAAATACATTTCTTTGCCAGCTGCTCTGAGAACACGAGCTTCAGCAACTTGTTACGAGTGAGTTATGGTTCATCCGACCGACTTTTCTGCTCACCAGTTTAAGTGCATTCATCGTAGTGTTTTGGCAAGAAAGTGATTGTGGTGCTTGTGGGTAGTTATCAAACCACTGCCTCTAACATACAGCTTCAAGTCGAGTCGACGATTTCAGAATTTTGTAGACATTTCTTTGCAAATAACCATCATTTAGAAATAGGAAATAGAATTAAATTTCTCCAAAAATAGGAAGTTCTTCTCAGCCCAGCAATTTACCTGCAATTGTAAATGAAACTTCCAGAGCTTGAAAAGCAGAAATCATGATGTCGGGCATACAAGCCCGACGCAGGCACTGCTAACAGCGCCGAATTTAAAATATCATCAGATTTGTTGTTTTTTGAGAAACTTGACAGAATAGTTAGTTGTCAATATTTAAAAAGACAGTAATTTGTCTTTTGAATCTCGAGAAGGGAAACTTATAATGCCAAGCATCTTGTCTTCGTATTTTCACTCTGAAACTAGCAATTTTCGAGAAGTATTTGGGCATTTTTATTTATTATTTATTTATTTACGTCCCACCCATTAGGGCAAGTTCCAAGGACTTATAGGTGGTACGACAGAAGTACAAATAGCTTTTACAGCGAGTAGCAAACAACAGTTAACATAGGATAGAGTAAAAGCGTTTATCGACGCCTTCGGTTCTCTGATCACTTCTCTGGCATGGTTTTATCCTACAGGTATTAGTTCAACTTCGTGGTGACACCTCATCCGACCTCGTGCAGACAATCTTCCTATCCATTCCAGAAGTCTTTTTAACTCACTGGCGCTGATTATATTCATTGCTACATGCACCCGTTTTCAACAGTCCAGTTTGAGACCATGAATCTATGTATTTACGTCGTACCTCGTTTACCAGGCTGTACGATGTTGTACTAATGCTAACATACTCAAATTTAATGCATCCCATCCGACCGCTCCTCTCATTAGCCCACAGAGTTGCCCCTGGGGTTACCGGTGGTCACCACGAGGAGGTTAATAGTAGGTGTGACCAACTTTGGGCATGTTATTAGTCTTACCAACTCTGTTTTATTCGTGAATGGTTCGGTGTTTTAGAGGCGATTTTAGTTTTGACAGAAAATAAGTGATTGTAATGCACAAACCAAACTTAGTTCTCTACGGAAAATTGGTATCATTATCTGGAGTTTTTATTAAACACATTGTGTCAAGTGTTCTCTTCATGATGGCAGCACCGGCAACAAATTGAAGAAATATCATAAATAGTCACCGAAAGTGGTGATTGAACTTCCTGCTGCATCACTTCATTTACAGTTCCTTCCTCCTTATTGACAATCTCACCAGCTTTTGCTTTCAGAAAAGCTTCGTTATACTATTTTAGATCCTAATTTTGTCTCTTCTCCAGGTAAGCTTCTCTTATCGAAGACCGCTTCTTACATTTAGTTACTGAAAATAGACCATCTTGATCGTCATAATAGGACAGATGAATGATGGTGTAACCCTCTTAGAATCCTTGCCGATCCGTAGTCTGTCACATCTCCAGAATTCGCAAACATATATTAAATTCTATGATGTTTTTGTTAGAATATTGACGCCATACAGCCTATGAGAATCGTACTCGGTAAAAGCACTTAGACTAAATACCGTCATGGTGGTAAATCATGTTCACTCATTTTTATTAAGTAGCAAGATGTATATTTTGAATGAGTTGCTGCTAGCATTGGTCAACTTCCGATTTGTTTGAGCAATAATACTGCACTTTCCTGATTACTTCGTTTGCGCCTAAGTGCTGCTTGTAAATAGCGCCAAGATATACACTTCAGATTTATACGTACGATTCAACAGATTTAGGGAGATTCGGCTCTCGGTATTGGCCCAAGTTTTGCAGATATCGCAATCGCTAACAATGATATTAATCACAAGTCCACTTTACTAGTTTCTGCTGCTTAATGGTGCCGAGAAGGTAAGTTTAGGCACTTTGCCTCCCATACTCATTTCTACATCTTGTTTCGATTATAACTTGACGTCTATCAAACTTCGTTTTGATGTAACGGTAGAGTAATAACTTGAGATAAGTTGACGGCTCAAGCCCAATACCTTTCTTATATTATCGTTATATACAAGCAGGATATGGCACCACTTCATTCTATCACAGGAAGATGGGGATTCAACTTGCTGCGAATTACTTCACTTCCATTCATTCCAGCCCTCATTGGTCAGAACAGCTATTAGATGCTCGAATACCTGTCTAGCTATTTCAGAAAGTAAATAGGGAAATGAACTTAGAAGCAGTAAAGAAGATTTTTATGTGGATTAAATTTTATGGCTTTCCAAACTCAACTTCACTATGATGCTGGAATGTAAAAAAATTTGTTGATGTACTTATGGCACTGGTTTGTGGCTATTTTGGGACACAGTAACGCCTACGTGGTCGACAAAGTAGTATATTTATGCTGCTTTAGAATAGGCATATTAACGGCTCCGGGATTCAATTCATCCAACTTAATAAAAATAGTATTTGCTCCTAATTGGAAGGTTTTCCCCGATACTTTGGAAGAAAAACATATTTTTTTGCCAAAAAAGGAGTAAAGTCATCCAATGATAAACGTAAATTTTAATTAAGTTCAATTCGCCCATCAAATCATGAGATCGTGTAGATGATGTAAAAATAAAGCAAGCACTTAACGCAGGTAAATAAATTTCATGAGTTCACAGCTAGATTTCCGATACTTTAATCACATAGAAAAGTTTTCCACATCATCGAGAACTGAATTTTGAAATTAATGATGAACAATTGGTGGGAAAGCGAGCCAATCACTCACACAGATAATTCTGGCATGATGCCCACTTCGAAGATTAATAAAGTGTCGTCAAGCCTGCCAGAAAGCATCTATCATTACTGTTTACATTCAACAGTCCTTGAGTGCACCGATGTGTTATTTCAAATCCATTAAATTGTTCATTTGTGCTGAGCCCTCTAAATACAAACCAATCGGAATGATCGCCTTTCGGTAAATTATCAGGGTTCAGTATGATGAAATCAGTTGAAGATCATAAGAGCTGCTGGTGGCAGTGTTTTGGCGCACTGTGACAGGCTTAAAGAAAAATTTTCTGTGTAAATGCGCAAAGCAATGAAACTAAAATTGCACACTGTTTACGCTTTCACCATCTGCGTGAAACGGTTGGGGAAAGTTTATTCCACTTTCGGGGAGTTGGTAGCATGAATGCTGGACCCACATAGAGAAGAGTAAAGTACGTTGAAATGTTATACAAGCCGTTCGATAAGTGTTGTCTAGAAGGTTTTAGATCGTTAACAACCAAAAGTACCCGTTTTCTGCCAATAGGAATATAAACTGCAATGCCAAACGTCAGACGTCGGTTTAATCGGTTGCCCCAGGCTATTTACATAAAGAAGTTGCGTGTTACAAGGCAGTTGGATGAAAACAGGCTTACGTAACGTATGACGCGAGAAACAACCAACAATTTCGAGAGCAATAAACGAAGAATTACACGTTAGAAAGGCACGGCTGAGTGATTCCATCACCTCGCGCTAAGTTTTACTTTGATATCAAATAACTAGCGGAGATCCAGGATTTCCTTCCTAATAATGTCGAATGAAAGAGACAGGGAGATACCATGGTTGTTGAATATTCAGACCATGAGTGAAATCAAGATAAGGGTCACTGGAATGGTGAGGAATCGCCACTACAGATCAGTAATTATATGATCTGTTTCAGTTATAAAAAAATCCCACCTCTTCTCTCTTAGTCCCTTATCAGTAACGCCACATTACAAAAAAATGTATCGCCTCATTTTCGTTTCGTTTCTCCTAAAATCCCATTTACTAAGTAGTGGATTTGTGAATCTAGGCGTTAGTCGTCTTAAATTGTTAAACGCATAATCCTATGCTTACATCCTCAACTGTGATTCGCTTAATGGCCAAAGTAAACGAATTCGACTCTAATTTTAACTAGAAAGTTACGTCTGCTTAGTGTCTGGGATTCGACATTTCCCTACTACTTTTCCATCACCCACTTCATCCAATTGGCTTAATTCTCTGCTTTCGCCCACTGACGTCAATAGTCTGCCTTCGTAAATGGAGGGGGGCGAAAGGGATTTGGAGGGAAAGTGGACATGACGTCAAAATCTGCAAAACGAACTCCCTTTTTGCCAAAGGCAGTCGATTTACACCCCTTCTAAACTTCCTCTGCACCTCCACAACTGTCAACTTCGTCCAGTCCGCCTACAATCGGTCTGGACAGCATCCTTTCTAATGCATACAAACTTTCAGTCTTATCGAAATTTTCTTCTGACATGTAGGAAAAGATGATTAGTGAAAAGTTGACAAGCATAAAGCTTCGACGTTCCATTGTGCTCCAGATTCTCTATATATCTTATATGATATCAGATGACTCAGCGGATAGGAAGGTGTGACCAGCTCACACTAGCTCTTGCACTACAAAAAGCAGAATGTTCCGAAGAGAACGAGGGTTTTTCCAAGTGCTAATGCCACCTAATTCTCAGAAGATCAAATTTATCCCAAGTTAGCAAAGAATCTCTCTAATAATTCAGAGTTATTTTTTATTAGTGCCCATTCAGCAGAAGTAAAGAAAACGGTAAAATAAAAGACAACTACCTCGTGTCGTGAAGGATAGCACCGTCTGTCAAAAATTATTCAATCATAAGTGCAAAACGAATTGAATCGACACGCTTCTTAACCTACCTACGCTAAACAGCTTTTGTACCTATACTGGAGAAACCATTGACTTTTCACAATTGGCCAAAGTTTTGGCGTACAGCCAGTGATAACGCCACCAAAAATAGGAAAAAAAATTGTAATAAATGGGATGGTGGTCGAATCTACCCTCAACCTCCTCGTGATGACAACTGATAATCACAGGGGCAACTCTGGGGACCAACGAGAGGGGCGGCCGGAAAGGACTAGTCATCCACCGGACGTATAAAATTAGATTGTGCCAACGGTAAACAAGGTAAAACGTAAATGCCTGGATTCATGGTCTTAAACTGGACTGTGAAAAGCGCGTGCCTGTGGCAATGAACGGAATCTCCGCCAAAAAGTTGAAAAGATTGTCTGCTTTAACAATTTTGTGGACAGATGAGATGTCATTGCGAAGTTGAACTGCTACCTGTACTGTAAAACCATGGCAGAGAAGTGACCAGAGAATCGAAAACGTCGATAAAACTTTTGCTGTGTTCTGTGTTAACTGTTGTGTGCCACTTGTTGTAAAAGCTATTTGTACTCCTGTCGTACCACCAATAAGTCCTTGGGACTTGCCCTAATGGGTGGGGAGTAAATAAATAACTAAGTGCGATGATTACTGTCAGCGTATACCACAAACACCCCATAACTGAATTAATTTGCAAAGTTGAGCTCGAAATTGGTCTTTGCGCAAAAATATTCAACGCCAAACAGTAAAAGGTTTGAATAAGGGTCAGTATGGAAGTGAACAAACGGGTGTTTTACTAGTTTATACAAGTAGTTATAGTTATTAGAGACCACAATTTAAAAGCGGAATATGATGATGTCGAATTACCTCTTTAATTTGAAACGAGATTGCTGGGTTTAAGTTAGGGATTCCTCTGCCTCATCCGGCTGAAATTGATTCCAATGCGTTGAATGCTAGACGTTTCAATTTTAATTGGACTCGGAATTTACGGATATAACAGAAGGCAAACGTTAGAGTTCAACCAAATTGCTCTCAACACTCCAATAGTAGCAGAACAGCAAATTCCTTGCGTCTTAATAGTGCCATTACTTTGATTTCTCACTTAACAGAAAAACTGTTTGTTTTAAATCATTAGATCTGAGGCATATGTATGGAAACGCAAATGTATTCCTACATTAACTTACAGAAATGCTTTCGTCCATGTTTCTCGTTTACTCTAAGCATGTATTGCAACATGACATCGGGATTTTGAAGAAGCCCAATAAGCAATTCATTCTACTTGTTGAATCAGAACCAAGCGTCTATTATTTGCAGCCCAATCAATCAGCGCTGGGTAATTCTAAGAGTTTCGAGTACGTATGAATCAAACAACTTCAATGGGAGTACATTTGATATTGAAATATGCTAAATGCGGTCTGGAAGAATGAATGCAGGATGCACTTTCATCGCCACTGAAGTTCTTCAGTGCTCAGTACTAAAAACTGACGTCTAGCCGAATTAGATAAAAAAAAGTCGAGATGTTTGCGAGAATTGGATACTTCTTTTCAAGTTGTGACTGCAATCCTCACTAGGGCAACGCTGACTAATGTGTTTGAAAGACTTAAATATATATTACTGACTAGCCATCATGCTAGAAGAAGAAGTAACCAACGTGAAAATCGCTTCATTCCTGTCGAGTGAAAGTGCTGAAAGTTGGAATAGTTAATCCTTGATAATTATAGCTCATTGATACCACACAAGAGCGCCGAAAAGTGCGTCTGGATCTAGTTAATTTTTATAATCACGTTTAGGCTACTAAGATGAGGAACTAGGCAAGCCAACGCGAAATTGCATGTCGAGGCCATCTGCTGTGCCGCACCTGTGCAAAGTCCTTTCCATCGCTGAAGCTTCGCACAATGCCTTTTCCACGCTTTCTTAACGTGTTGACATCCTCCTGCGCAAACACTTGAGATTTTACTAAAAGAAAAAAATGTTTCGTTTACTTAACCGGAACAAGTGGTTTCAACTGAGACCGTAAACATATTCAGTAATAGTTTGCAAATATCTCTATGGCCAAGAATTCGCAGGAATTTTGTGAGGTGTACTGAAATACCGAGATATTTAAGTCCATTCCGTTCCTGACTTTTCGCCCTCGATATGGATTTCAGATTATTTGTGGCACCATCAGAATACTTTGAAATATTTGGGCGTAATTCTTGGTTGACTCGTACTGAGTCGTTTATTCATCGATATCATCAGTTTGACATCTGACCGATTCCTCAGGTGGACGGAGAACAAAAGTGGAATTATTATTACAATGATTCAGGGAGTTTAGGTTTTTAGCAGGGATTCCACCATCGTGAGCAACTCGCCATTTTACTAGCTCTCATCTTGATCTCGATAGGACTACCGAAGTCTTAGCAAGAGATTGCTATTATTGTGAGTTCCTGTCGTACTTCTCACTTGGTTAAAGTTAAAAATTTTAGGTTTCGGTAGTAAAGGAGCGTACGGTTCTCGTTGAAAGCAGAATTTGAGAAATTAATTGCTTACTCATAATTCACTCTTCTCATAATTACACTATAAAAGGTATTTATCACTGGGAAAGATCAATTCTCAACTGGTAGCTCATTCTTTTCATCAGGCTATGCAGTTAGCTAGATACATCTTGCAGCTTTGATTGTCAACGTGTCATCACTAACTCTGATTTAATATGCACTGAATAAACACACTTTGTCATAGCACTCTTCTTGTGATCTGAGGTGGACGTAATGGAAAAACTGATAATTTTTTTTTCTAGAACTTGCCTAATCATCAGTTTGACGTCACCGCCATCCAGTCGCTCCACATTTCAACGAACTTTCGAGTGCTCGCATTCTACCACAGCTTTAGGGATAATCAGCAAAAAAGAATAATTTATCAGTACTTGAATGGAATATAAATTCAAGTCAAGAACCTCTATGATGCGCTGTGTTTTGTAAATAGAGAAGTGTATTAGTGGTGGGAAGGCGAATCGAGGTCAGATGAAGGACAATGAGAGAAGTACGGAAAGGAGTAATTTTAATTGGAAATAAGTTGCGCTCGGCAACTTAATTATTCGGGACTCCCGTGCCAGGTGATGGAATAGAAAGTCCCAAGCTAATGACAAGAAATTGTAAGGAAGGCGCCCGTAAATTGAAAACTGTGAAACTTTATTGGCTCAAAAATATCCCTTGACTCCCTTGCCGAGACCCAAGTGGTGTATGCTACGGAAATGATAGCGCATTGGCGAGAATTACAACAGAACAAAAACTGTGATAACCGATGAGGATCAGAAAAATTAAGTCACCTGCAATTAAAAAGCTCAAAAGAATGTCAATCGTTCCTTCGAACTTAATAATGCAATACGATTACCAGTCATCCGGGTCAGATTAATGTAACCCAAAAATAAACGAGTAATCCAAACCCAAATTAATAGTCTCAGATGTCTCAATGCCAAGAAATCGGCCACTACCGGAGGACCTTTTATGAATAAAAATACAGTCCTGGAGCAATTTCCAAGGATATGCGGCCGATTGAGCTAAATACAAATTGACGGTGCACAGCTCAATTACGATTTCGTACTCATGGTAACCTACTCGTCCGAATGGCCTTTCTCTCCAGTGCTCTGTGCACTATCACATCAAAAACAATTCTGAGAAAGATACTGCCGTGCCTAGAACAGCTGCTTGTTTAATGGAAACAGTAGGCTCATGTCAGTACATTTCCGCAAAAGGTGGTAGCTTCAATCGAAAATATCATTCGAGTCCATAGGTTTGGGGATCAGCTGCAGGTTAAAGGGTTTCCAAAGATTATAAATCTAACCGGAATGCATCTACACATGAGCAACAACCCATAGTGCTTGTCATATGGACTATCCTTATGACATTTGATCGCCTTCTAGTTAAGTATAATAATCCCAGGTCAGAGAATAGGGATAAATGGTAAAATCAAATGTTTTGTTTTTTTTCCACAATTGGGGAGTTAGAAAACCTGCATTTATTAAAAAGCCTGAATGGCATTTTCAGTTTATGTAAATGAACTTTGACGAATACTCAAGCAGCACATTCAGAGAAATGTTTAGTGGCTTTCAAGCCAGGCGAGATATACATTTTGGTTGACGCAAACTCCTCAGTAAAAGATTGATTCAACTAAAGACTTGCAGCCCTACGCATTTTTGCATCAATTAAAATGTACTCTTACATGAGAAGTAATGAAGAACATCTTGAGGCATGATCATTCCTCAAATCTTTACCTCGCACTAGATGCACGATCAGGCAAGTCCAAGTTAATGCAAAGTAATGATTTCTGGAGCTCCCAACCACCTGGTTGGAAATCATCTCAATTCTATGAGATTTATCATAAGAAGAGCTTAAGATGTCGAGTCCAAAACTATTCAAGTTTTTTACTGGAACAAACAGATACTGATAAAAATATCAACATGCAAAAGCCTCTGAGGAGAGAATTTGCTTCTTGAACCAAGATGAAGAATCCCTTCTCAGCTTGAGGACTCAACATTGGTTCTGCCTGAAGTAGGTTAAAAAGAAACTGAAGACACGGAGAGAGTAACGAAGTACTACCGGAAAGCGGCAGATTTCTCCCAAGCCCATGATACCCATTACTCTCTTCGTGAATGCCCACTGGATTGTCCGAATAAGTCCTAGAGTCCTTTACTCTCATGCCAGAAATGTGATTTTTTCATTATCTAATAATGACTGGATGACGATGTGCACCAGTCATCAGTTGCTGCTTAAACTACTTCACAGAAAGCAGAAAATTAGCACTTTTCAAACATTGGGGTCCACACACCATTCACTAAACGACCACCTTGATGTCAATCGGTAAGAGTCGTCTAAATCAGGGCATTAAATACCCCTATGTTATTGCTAGCCTATTGATACTACTCAAGATGGAGTCCGAATACGTATCTAAACAAGATCACGGCATTTTGTGCAAGTTGGAGAGACGACCCTTGTACTTAGGCAACTTGTAATGACACACGACGTGTTGTTGATTTTCCTCTGAATTGCAAAAAACATACAAAAGTATGTTTTATTTAAGTGAACTTCCTTATTATACTAATACGGTATGCGATCAAGCCCTCAAATAGGGGACGAACTCATTGACCGTTCTTGGGGTGGCGTAGCAGTAGCAACTGGCAGAACGTTCGCGTAATAGGTAGCAGAGGAGGGAATAATCCTACTGCCCGCTAACAAACATGTGCCATGTTTCAGCAGCAGTGCAAGCGGTAGTCTTTATTTCCGCAGGCTGAGGTTGGTGCCCATGCTCAATTTCTTCCAGGCGTTGCAGTGTATGGATTTTACAGGCGATTCTCTGGCAAAAGTACAAGTAACATAAATCAATTACACAAAGTTTCATAGGTCATAATATTAAGTAAATACTATTTACACGGGTACTAGATGTATTAGAGCAAGGATCACGAGAATAACCAGCGAGATGAAGAATGAAAGTGAACACACAAAAACGCACATACACAGGCAGGAGGATGTTTATGTAGATGAGGGTAATAGCGCATTAATATACAGAAGAGCGCTGTCAAAAGTCCATGCTATTGAAGGGTTGCTGTTGTGTCGCGTGTGAAGAGGAAGCCTGCTGTTGTTGATGACCCATGATCTGATGAAACTGAAATCTACTCAACTGATCCATCAATGCTGGGGGGCGTTCAATCACTCCAAATTTTCTTCGTGGACATCCTCCCATTGCCAATGCTGCTGCGGCAGCCAAAGCAGCAGCTGGAGAAGTAGCTGAACAAGATGCCGGATGAACTAACGGTGAGTGTGAAGAGATTCGTTTACGGGGCACCCTCGCCGTAGTGGGGATATCGATGCCTACCTCCTCGTTCAGACCCCCTGTTTCCATTGGTGTGAAGTGAGAGGCGTGAGCAAGCGCCGATGCAATCGACGCAGCAGCTGTGGGGTGCGAGAAGCTAGAGTGACGTGAATCGGCCTCGATAGAGCTTCCAAGACCGCTTGTATGCTCATCATTGACACATTTCTCATAGAGATGTTGTGAATCACAGGCGCACTGGAGGAGAGAGGCAGGGAGAGGCAGGAGCCGAGACGAGGTTCCTGTGGCACTGTAACGGCGCTGGTGTTTGTGGCGGCTATTTGTACTATAGATAGGAGGTTGATTGTGAGAGTGGGAATGAGGATGTGTGACCACTGAAGTGGAGGTCATAGCTGTTGACTGAGGCGGAGCAAAGTTGAGATCGACTTCATGTGAATTAGTGGCAGATAAGGGAACCGCCTGATGAGCGTTAAAGAGATTCGAGGCGTTAGATGGGTTCGTAGAGGAGAGAAACACTGCGTTCGCTGTGGATAGAGGTTTGAAGGGGTAGGAAGGCCCGCCGAACACAGACTGGCTACTTTGCTGTATAAAAGAAAAAGAAATTTATCTGCTTGCCTGCCGATTCTGACTAGCGTACTTATTAATGTTTTAAAACGTGTTCGAGAGAAGACAGTATAAAAAGACGTTAGAACATCCGCGCGTGAGAAATTGATTGTAAATGAAACGGGCCACGTGATATAACTAGCCGACAATGCAAATAAGCTTGGATGGCTTAACCATCCTCCTTCCTATAACTGCGCGCGCACTGACAAGGTGGCTTTAAATTCACACAAGCTTTTAGTGCCTTCACGCATGGCCAATGAATATACTTCGCATAATTAAGAGTCGAAACCACACGGCTTAAGAGTGAAATTAACTTTCATCGAAAAACGCTGCCTCCGGGACGCCCTCTGCTAAAATTCGACTACTGAAGGAAGCATTAAAAACAGTTTTACAACATATAAGGCGATAAACTCACCTTGGGGGCAAATTCACCTCCAAACGAGAAGACAGGCGCTGGCGAGGAGGCAACTCCCTCTGATTGATATGGGAACCAATCCGGTTCGAAACAGTCTCCACCACAACCGCCTCCAACACTGCCTATACCAACACCCATGGTGCTCTCTGCGGTACTTCGACTGCTGAGATTGATCGGTGACTCCAGTGGAGGGGGTGAGGCATCGGTTCTTCGCAGAGCTCCTCCAACACCCCCACTACCAGGCCCGGAGAACTCTGCAACCAGTGGCAAGGTAGGCCCAAAGAGAAAGCTTTGTCGAGGGTGTGAAGAGGGGTAGATTGGAGCATCTTTGCCACCAATGCCATGACCGCCAACATCGCCTGAACAGATGAAAGGGTTGATATCTGGGTTGGCATTCTTGCGAACAAAGGAAGGAGCAACTGCAGCCCCAAACGAGCTTGAAGGCTCCTTCTTGAACGCAAAATAGGTGGATGATTTATTGTAATTTTGATTGTGACGTTGGTGCCAAGTGGGTAGGTGCTGTTGGAAAAGCAGTTCCACAGCCACGTCACCAGATGGACAGGAGGAGCGGGCATGAGGTTGCTGGTGCAGATAAATTTGCTGCTGTTGTTGAGATAGGCGCTTACGAGTCTGATAGAGAACATCTACCTCTTCCGTCTGAGGCACTAGTGTCTGAGATAAACTGTGACGGTTTTTTCGCAGGGTTTCTCCCAATAGTAGATACGTGGCTGTCAAGTGGTCGTACGCACAGCGTTTCAGAGACTGTAATTCAAAGCGTGCATCGTAAGTGAAGTAGGCAGAAATACATCCAAACACTTAAGCATCATATCTTTTGAGGGGGCTTACCTCAAGGAGCTGCCCACGATCGATGCCGGAATTTTCCATGATCTGAATAACTGTTTCATCGAGTTTGCCCGCCTAAAAAGCAACGAAAGAATTGAGGTGGTGACTTTGAAGATCACGTGATGTGCTAAGCTCGACATGTGTGCCCTCCACCCAGTTGCCAAAATAGACTCGTGGTGGTGGTGGTGGTGGTGGTGGTGGTGGTGGTGGTGGTGGTGGTGGTGGTGGTGGTGGTGGTGGTGGTGGTGGTGGTGGTGGTGGTGGTGGTGGTGGTGGTGGTGGTGGTGGTGGTGGTGGTGGTGGTGGTGGTGGTGGTGGTGGTGGTGGTGGTGGTGGTGGTGGTGGTGGTGGTGGTGGTGGTGGTGGTGGTGGTTTGATTTTCCCGATGCGTGCGTGTAGAGTGGACTAGAGCCTACTCAGCTAGAAGAGGGCAGCCTCAGAGACGATAAGGTGTTAAACATATGGGAAGGTTAGGTGACTTAGCGGACTGACAAACATACAGCGGTTGTGGTCAACGTTTTAATCACAGTAAAATTGTCTAATAGCAGTTTCTTTAGATTGGCGTCACCCTAAATATTTCCCTCAAAGGCCGAAGACTGCAATTTCAGCATCTGATAGCGGGTAAAATCAGAAAATGATCCATTCTGAAAAAAAAAGTGACGACAAGTCACGAACCATAATGTAGCTAGACTCCTGGAATACTCTGATGATTAGTTTAACATTGGAGCAAATAAAGAGCCAGATTGTGTAAATTTTTAGTCTAATAGCATCGTGCGCTTAAGGTCAAGTCGAAAACACTCAAACCCGTTTCATGGAAAGCTATTACCACTCACAGCGAATCTCCGTTCAATATCCTCTGTTTTTATTCGTATAAGATTGAAACCCGCGGCTCCCCTTCCAAATAAGTTGTCGCACATTCACATTCTTTTTCTAATAGTGAAGGAATGAATAAAAAGCATCCAACGTTCTTTGAGGTATTTAAAATGTCTAGAATATGTCAAGAGTTGATACTCAATCAAATAAGCAAGAGCCTAACATACGCGCTTTTCGACTTTGAATGTTGTGCATTTATTGGCATTAGAGCAAAACTAAGTAAATAAGACAAGCAAGGTACTGTGGCCTTTAATGTTGAGGTTACCTTATCCGCAGTAGGTGGTCAAACCTACTCACAACCTCCCCGTGGTGATCACCGGTAACCCCAGGGGCAACTCTAGGGGGTTAATGAGAAAGGCGGCCGGATGGGACTAATCACCCTCCAGACGTATAAAATTAGATTATGCCAGCAGAAGTACAACTTTTTGCAGCTTGACAAAGGAGGCACGATTATGCCAGCAGAAGTACAACTTTTTACAGCTTGACAAAGGAGGCACGACGTAAATAACCGGATTTGTGGTCCCAAACTTGAGTATAGAATGCACGTGCAAGTAGCTTCGAATGGAATCTCCGCCAGAATGTTGATTTCTGGAGGAGATTTGAAGGCAAACGAAATCGGACGGGGTGGCTCGACGAAGCTGAGCTGCTACCTGTACGACGAAGCCATGCCAGAGAAGAGACCAGACTGTTAACTGTTGTGCTTAATTGCTATAAAAGCTATTTGTACTTCTGTTGTACCCCTAATAGGGCATTGGGACTTGCCCTAATAGGTGAGGAAAAAATTAATAAATAAATAAACTATGAACGCTAGAGTTGAACACACAAATACGTATGTAATTACTTATTATCACGGCACTGACCTAAACTCTGACATAATATTTATTGCCAAAAGTGCCAAGAAGGCCCTCAGAAGAAGTACAGGCAACTCTAACTCTCTCAGTGACGCAAATTCTAATAAAGCAGCATTCGACAAATGAATGAAATGGCTAAATAATTCAGCAAAATGAAAAAGTCAGCTTATTAATTTGACAACAGTGGTACAAGTAAGTGGAGGGAAGGTGAGAATCAGTGAAATTTGCTAATCTTATAAACAATAATGTCATGGACCCCCTTACAATGACGAAGTTAATCTTGACGAAATACTAATCAATAGCAATGCCATCGGCAAATTCAACTAAGCGTATCATCCCTGGACATTTATGATTAAATTAAAATTGGTAAATCAGATCCGTTTCACTAGCACGGGCAAATGCGGCAGTTCTAGGTCATCTGTTGAAAGCGATAAGCCGATAATGTCTATCCTCGTGGAAATAAAGGCACTGGGGTGATGACATCACACAAAGGTCCTACATGCAAAACGCATGAACATATGTTCGTGTGGATGGTTGCACACGCGTATACGTCATTCCGTAAAAATACGCAATCACATGTGGCACCAGACCCAATACATAGCCAATAGAAAGGCAGGTTAAGATTTGTGTTATCATCTCCACCAGTGTTACAATTTGGTGCTATTAATGGTGAAGGGATGAGCACAAAAACATCTCAGCAAGATGATGATGTTCGTTTTGTCAGTGATGAAGTGACTGACTATTTAGCGATTAGCTGATTGACAAAAATAACAAGTGAAGGATGTGGGAAGGAAAGCAAAGTGACAGCCCTGCGAATATAATAGCCTCTAGCTTGAAAAATAGGTGACATTGCTTTTAAGAAAGAGACTAAAGACAATTATTCAGAAGAAAAAGGAAGTGAGAAATGCTTTTCGTAATTAGCAATCGGAGAGACTATCTCCTTCTCCTCTCTTCATTTAGAAGTTGTAAAATCAGGTCACATTTTCATAAAATTCATGCGAAACCCCGCAACTAAAATGAAGCACTTATCGGTCAATTAGCTGGATGGGTGACTTTTAACCGTCAACTTCAGAAATCGTTATTGGCTTACTAATGTCGCCTTCTGACTAGTTTCATTGTGAAATGTACAAACACCCCACTCTTGAACATCAGAGAACCAATAAAGTCCTATTTTGACTATGATTCATGGGCTCTTCTCCGGATTTTTTTATAAGTTTATAGTTATCAAAGAACAGAAGTAATAAGTCACTTCACTATAGCTCATAATCATAGATTAGACAAAATTCATCTAGAATTCATCTATTCAAGTTAAACATTCAATGAAAACTGGATGCTGTTTCGATGTTCTTGACTGCCATTTGACAGACTACGAACATACCACTTACCAATGTTTACTCATCCACAAATAGGTAGGTTAAGCTAGGGAATTCCATGAACAGCGCATGGATCGCACCTAATAGATCCTACAGCCCATTCAATGGAAGACCATTGAATTGCAGGTTTTTTTGGCAGTTGAAAGATCCGACTGCTCAGAGACTATGATTTGAGCAAATTTCTTTGTATGCGGAATACACGACGATAAAAACGTTTGCTGAAGAATTACATAAATTGCAGTACACAATACAATAAACTCCTGACTGCACCGGAATATAACTTTTTATTTCAAAAACGAATGTTTGATTTAGGATTGACAAAATGTGTCAGCTTCACCAATACCCTACTAGAGAAGCTACTCCAATTGCACTTTCAATACCGACCCAAAGGTGATTAAGGATTGACCGAGCCCGCCAGGGGCATGAAAAATAAAGTTTTAATAAGGGTCAACTAGTGCCCAATAGAAAAGGTGTAAGTGATCGAAATCGGGGCGTGATGACTTTGGATGCACAGCGGAAAGGCATGCATGCACATAGGTACCTCTTGCAATCACAAATGCATACCCATGCTGCTAAGATTCATTCCTCTGAGGTATGGTCACATATAGACCTTGTTCTTTTTTCCACCCCATCCCCCATCTTTCTTCCATTTCCACCTGCTAGAAATCAGAACCACGTACACACTTTTGCAGGGATGAAAGTGCACACAAACTAAATACATCCGTCGACTCTAGCTCCAAAGGAAATTGGGTTGAACGTAGGAACGGGGAGTTAGCCTACCGAGCATACCATGGGAAAAAGGTACGAGAGGATTAGTTGAAATCACCAGCTCCCCTCATGTTATAATCGATCATGGGAGGGGTAGAATGGCGCCAGACGTGATTGGACGATGGAACAAATGACCAATCAGGCACTAGGCTTGCAGAAAATAACCCTGTAGCTTGCCAAAGGCTCTGTTACACGCGTATGCGAACGCCGCCCTGAGTTGGTGTGACGTAATAAAGAAGTGCGAACCAACCAGACATGAGAGAGGGAGGGCTGGTATTCAAACGGGGAAAAACCAACCGTGCTACCCCTGATGAGGGTGGGCTGCCACGCACGCACGCACGCACGCACGCACTACATGAGAATCGCGCCAAGTACGTAAGGGAGCGTGACGTCAAAAGGGCACGCATATACACGCAAATCAGGCTTTGCTCGTTTGTGCGCAAGCGGATTTAACCAAGCAGGCAGGCAGTATTGCGAGGTATGACGTCAGGAGAGAGACGATATACCTTCATTTCAGCAGCCAATGTTGGAGAGGGTGGTGATTGGAAAGATGAATGAGACCAATGTGGAACAAGCGAGGGGGCAGTAGTTGCCGAGGCAGACGTCCCTGCGTCTAGTGAAGTTGAGAGACGAACTCCCATGGAAGAGTCCTGCTCATCTAGAGCGAGAGGGAAGGGTATTGGACCGAGGTCATTGATTTCAGAAAGCCACCTCGAATTGTAGATCTCTGCAATGGAGGGGCGTTTACTAGGCGACTTTGCAAGCATGCGCTTCAGTAGATCTTCACAAGCTGTAGCGGATAAAAATGATGACAAAAATATGGGTTTGTTGTTTATACAAGGAGGAGGAAGAGGAGAAGGACGAGGAAGAAATAAACTTCTCAGACCCAGTTACACCAGGTAAATCCAGCCAGGCAAGAGTAATTTTTCCAGTCACGTGGAGATAGCAGCCCATTTTTAACTTAGCATTTACAAAACATGAACCAAAAGGGTGACGCTATTTATATGCAATCGAGACACCTGAAAGAGATAAGTGAGACGGTGAAAAACAGTGATCACACACAAGACCCACCACAAATGCATGTCCACGTGTTTATATGATGAAAGGCGCATAAGGGGAGGGTCAGCAAACTACCATCAAGAGTCATGAATTAAAAGGGTAAGATCTAGGGTGGGATAGAGTGAAGTATTAAAAAAAGCCTGCATGTATAAAATGATATAAAAGCTACAAAAAGGGATGGTTAAGCAAGGTCACAAGGCTGAAGATGAAGGCACTAGTGTGATAATATTGTTTTCAAATGAGCGATGTTCGAGTGAATTAGGACGAATTTATGTAAGCGTGCAGTATGCCTGTACACTGAATGAACAAAATCAAAAAAAGTACACAAGAACACATATCTTAACAGTGTAATTAAACCAATCTGGAGTGAAATTTCAGCGAGGCATCACATGGCCTTTCGATTAAATGTGAAGATCGACGAATAGTGATTCGTAAAAGTCCGCTGCTCCTCTCTCGAAAAGATATTAATTTCCAAGAGGGACACCATGGAACATCGGTTAGAGATTTCCAATCAAATACTCGGATCGAATCTCAGCTCCATTGAAAGAGGCCAAATAGCTACAAGAAATCTTACACTTACCCCTAGAAGTCTTGCGAGGTTATGTTAGCCACCTAAATGCGGGAGATCTGGTAGCTTGAGACCTCGGTGTAGGACTGAAAACGATCAACTATGTTCAGCTAGTCAATCAAAGCCGTGGCTCACTAGATGTGGTCAAACTCGGAACCATCAATCTGCAAAGTTTGATTTGCCACTAAGAGAAAGTTAATGGGGTGAAGCCATCAACTAAAAGTTAACCGGTGTCATTCTGCGCGTACGTAGGACAAGCAGAGGACGTCTGAAGAGTTAGATGCCGATATTTTTACTTGAAGATGAAGATTCGAAAGAGTCTCCAGGTTTTAAGTGAGGATGTCATAAGCTGCGAAAGGAAGCTTGGAAAGGACCGGAAGTAAAAGGCCGCATTTTCTACTTGTAGATCCATTCTGAATCTGTCCTCTTTTATGCTCTGTATCCCATTCCTAGACCTTGAATATCAGTTATTTGAAAATCGAAGCAAGAGTGCTACTAGGATCCACAAAATCAACAAAGAATTCTATATAATTAGACAATTTTGAATACACAAAATGAAAACTATTCCGTACTTTTTAGTAATCAGATTGGGCACTTAAGTATCGAAACTCTGGCCAAAAAGTATTACCTGGATAACCTCGCGTTTTTCTACTAAATTTAATGCAGTGAAATGAAAGTGGATGGCGGTATCACCAGCAACGATATTACGATATAGCCGATATTTCGCATTGTCCAGAGAAATGCATTCCAAGTTTCGACCTCGAAACAGGAAAGATCAGTTGAATGAATTGGACAATGTCCGGAGAAAATTGTCATACCACTACACAAAGGTACGATAAACAAGCCCAAGAATGAATACAAAGCGCTGACAATTGCACTGAAAAACTTTACAATATTCTCAAATGGAGTGTGTTTTAGCCATTTGTGGACACAAAAAGCACTATTTAATAAAGCTCACAAAATAAACTCTTACATCTGGTGTTTGAAATCGAAATTTGCAGGGTACAAACAACACAATGAGTCCCACAGTGAGCTTTTGAATTAAAAACATGGATGGGCTGGAATTAATGGGAGGTACTCCCACTACAAATCGGAAACTTACACACGGAAAGCCAATATGGCACACGGACATGCTCTTCCAGGACCTGTCGTCGAAGACATGAGACCTCCTGAGCATTGAAGGGCAGTACACCACAAACAAGAACGTAGAGGATTACCCCCAAGCTCTGGAAATAGAGAATCAAAGTTTAGATACACCCATTGTGTTTCAATACTTCGATTTAATGACTAGTCACACAATCAAGCCTCAGGCTGCTTTTGATTGTTTTTCTTGCAAAGCAATTAAGCCGTTTATAGATAGACGTCCACAATCTAAGGGTTCTGTATTAAGGTTGGGAGAATAACTTTTCAAAGGAGATTTCGGTGTCTAGTCGAAAGTAATATGCAGTCAAAGAGAAAACCAGACGCTAAGTTTTGCTGAGAACTAGTAAACAGGTTTGTCTGCTCAAACTGTTGATAGCTTCTTCCGTCGTGGATAAATGGCACTGAACAGAGCATACGAATGGTAGTCGACTGAGGGTTTCCATATATCTAGCTATTCAAAAAGGGGGTCTCTGTGTTACGACGGATAGCTGGATAATTGACGATCACTTAAGCAAAAACCGCCGGTGACAAATAGAGAAGCTTTTAGCCTTGTTTTTGTGGACGCGTTGGCGGGGCTGAAGGTGAGATGATGCTCGCAGTTTAGAGGAATGTAGCAGGATTTTCTGCCAGCAAATCTGCCCTTCCATATTCTATGCCATGTTCAATTCCGACATACATTCTTCCTTATAGCCAAACAAAACACGGGGACATAGTTTACCCAAATATCTGCAGAAACACCAAGATATGGCTCTCCTTTGAAGATCTCTGGAGCAGCATAGGGCGGACTTCCGCACCAGGTCGTAAGGAGAGAATCCGGTCCATTCGGTTGGAAGGTACCAAACCCAAAGTCTGTAAGGAAAAAGGAACAGATTTTCTTCACAGAAAACTTCCAAAATAGCTTTCTTTGATCCCTCTGATTTGACACTAGAAGGTCCTCATGGCACAGCTAAATGATCAAAGGATTTTAGGAGGTAGGCGTAAACATTTTCCTCTAGCACATAAAGAACAGACACAACAGACAGCAATACTATTATGCGGATGGTTTGGGCCTAAAACTGTGCCATATATACACGGGACTGGTTGGGAGAAGGATTGATAAAACGAGCTGGTGAATAAATATGCCTCCCCAGTTATGTGACTCTGACAGAGAACCGATTAGGATGTGAGTTAGAGATGAGTACTCACTTACCGGCCAGCTTGATGGACATGTGATGGTCCAGCAGCATGTTCTCGGCCTTAAGATCTCGATGCACAACGCTGTTGAGATGACAGTGCTCCACTGCTGAAAGAATCTCCATGAATTTGTGTCTCGCAACCTGCTCATTTAGGTAGCCATTCCGCGCAATGTATTCTATAAGGCAAGATAAATAAGAGGCTATCAAAAATGAATAGTGAGGTGTCTAGATAGAGCGATAGTGAGGCATCAATAACTAGCTTTCGCTAGCGTCATGAGGCTAATAAAAACAGGGAAAGGGTATCATAAATAAGTAGCGGGTGAGAAAACGTACATCCACAGAGCAAGAAAGATAGAGAGCAAAAGAGCGAGCCAACAGGCACAGTTTCAAAATCTACCGCACACAACAGCACACTGATTAGAAGTCGCATTCACAAGCACCTAAAATGAGCATGAGCTGGGGCTGGCTAAGACCTTTAAACATAAGAAATGAGAATAGCTGGTGCGCACATACGTACATCGAAAGTGGAGACATCGTATAGACATTATACGAGACAAGAGAGGCATAAATAACCTCAGTGATGCGAAACGCAGTTCATTTTTCTCATGAAAAAGGGGGAAAAGTCGCTTCAGAGCTGAGACGAGAAAGGTTGAAAGTAAGACTATTCCCAACTTGGACGACCTCGGTATTAAAAGTTGCTTGACTGTTGGAACTCAAAAGGACATTCAAACAAAACATGAAGCACTAATTCCTATCGTCGATAAATTATATCAAACAACATTATTATCTCGAGAATCCAAATGGAATGTAGCTCAAACAAGGAGGCACTAAATGATAAAATAAACAGTTGAGAAGTTTAGCAGCAATCGAACGAAAATGCTGACTAGAAATACAAATGGATCAGTAATTAATAATACATAGTTGCAAAATACATTAAAATACTTATCAGCGTTTAATAAATATGAGTGACTAATTGACCTTCCTTACCAACGGCCGGTGAGAATATTAAAATATTTGTGGACGCCAAAAATCAGGCAATTACGTTCAAGCAAATTGTATGGAGGGAATAAGTTAATGTCAAATAAAAACAACTAAAGCGCACCATAGAGTTCTCCATTTGGAAGGTATTCAGTGACTATACATAGGAGTTTTTCCGATTCCATAACTTGGTACAATTTAATTATATTGGGATGATGGAGGGACTTCAATATGTCCGCCTCACGTTGGGCTTTTTTCAAATTCTCTTCATTCAACTTTGTTTTATCGATGATTTTTATCGCAACCTAATATTAAAATATAAACATGAAATGGAGTACCTTAACATTTGTCACTGTATGGTGGGCCAACTTGACGAAAGAAAAATTGCCCTTTCCGATTGTCCTCTCGATTATATACGTCCCGACTCTCTGAGGTTCCCCTGCAGGTTTATGTGATGAAGTCGAGGAACTATTGGGAAGCTCGAGATCCCTTGAATCGTTCATTTTCGAGTCCCGTAACGACTCAATTTTCTCTGATGTGGATTTTCTAGCAGGCGCTGGTTCTGGAAGAGCGTCAATAACCATTAGGGATGATCGATAAATGATTGCACATGCAAAGGCCTTATGTTTTGCTCTTCTTACGACATAACAGCACACATCTACACAGCAACACGAAAAGGTGATATATGCTGTTTACGGGAAAATGCATGACCAAAGGGCACCTCCTGATTGGTCAGTTTACATCTGTGGCACTTTAGTGTGTAAACCAATCACAAAATTATGAAATTGCGACTTTCAATGGTGGTTGAGATGGAAGCATCAACATTATTGTGAAAAATTACCTTATAGTCGAAATATATAAAGGAGTAGCGTAAAGTTATAAAATTTAGCTGCCTTCAAAACTGTTTATTTATTGGACAATCGAATCGAAAATGATCAGTGGTAGACAAAAGAAAAAGCCTGGAGACCACTGTCAGATTAGACTAGGACACAGTGCAAAATTTTGCATTCACTTGACTATGATCCTATCAGTTCCGACATGTGTGGTTTTAACATTGTGCCTGCAATATGGCAGGACAAATTCACCAGTTCTTCCACTAACAATACTTTGAGCATTGTAAGTTTATGTATATTTCAGCAAGGATTGTTCTCATACATTGTTTCAGGACCCTGAATGTACATACTGTAGAATAAACAATTGCAGAAAATAATCGATTTGGCTAATTAGTAATGACCACTAAAAGCAAGATTTATGACTGTGATCGATGCAGAAGTTAACGAGTTCTCTTCACTAATCTGTCCTAGACGAATAACTTTTCTCATTCTAAGACGCCTGGTAAATAGCGCGTGTAAGAATAATCAGAATTCGCTTGAAAATTCGATAATCGAACAGTTACAACATAGGTTCACCAGATTTGTAACTATTTCAGTGAAAAGTCCAATTCGCAGAGGGCCAATTGAAGGAGAACAGGGATGAATATTTGAGTAACTAAATCACTCGTTCAAATCCCACCAGAAATATTAACATGCGAATGCTATTCGATATTGCTTGCAATCTATCAAGATAGCTTAAAAGAAAAAGGGGTTATTTCTACAACTGCAAGGCATTAAAACTCCTTGATGTGGGGACTTGGCTATTGAGAACTTGCACAATGTTGCCCATTCTGCCTCAGAGAAACCGCCCTAGATAACGTCATCTTAAGTTAGGCCCAGACAAACCACAGTCTGGACCTCACTTTAAAGCTAAGCGGATTTTTTTAGATACGCCTGGAGCTGAGCGATTGATTATAATGTGGTGGCTACCTTAACGTTTATCAATCAGTCCACCCATTAAGTTAAAACTTTTGGTGATGAGCATGCTGGAAAGGAATTTGAAATTAAAATCGTTAAAGGAGCTTACATATTAGGCACGACTTCAGCATTTCAGACCAGAGACAACAGACAGTGGTCGGAAAACGCAAGTAAACAGAAACCTAGATTTATGATACATGGAATTGTGATGGCTACATTATTGCCATCAAACAGTTCTGTTAGCTATAGACTTAACTGTATCTAGTGTATTCTAATTATAGGAGAGCCTTTAAGCAATTATCAGTGATCAAATAGTGGTCAGCAATAAAAGCACAGCCAAATGCACAGTGGTTCAGGGAGTAAAATCGAAATAGTAAGGCAGTTAACAGAATTCAAAATTTAAAACAAATAATGGTAGGGTTTTGAATAGGTTAACATGAGAACCAGGCAAGTGTCTCCAAAAGTACGCACGGTGGCTGTATCACAATATTATTCGATGATGTAGCGGTAAGCATCAACATCATCAGCAGCAGCATCACCATCACTATCATCAATAATCAACAAACCTTTTCAAGTATTTTGACAAATAGACCTGACAATACTAAATAGCAGCTGAAAAAATGTTTTGACGCTAGCTTAAGCGATATATTATCAAAGTTAACAAATAATTTATGTGCTCCTCATGAAATCCTTAAAATGTAGGTTCGCTTCTTGATAGTTGGGCTAATGTTGCTTATTGTTTTTAAAGAGCTAATTCATTGAGAAACCGGGAATAAAATAAATGTAGGAATGTGTGACTAAGATCCAGATTTTAAGCCAGCAAAGGGAAATTAACTCAGAATGATCGATAATATAATTTCATTCAATCTGTTCTTATTACTTGGCTTAAAATTGTAATGCTATTCAATTAATTAATTAAAATTAATTCCTTTCCTCCTTAGGTTTCACCCATTTTATAAAGCATCAAACTAATTTTCAATAAATTGGGTGAGAATCCGCAAAATTTGCATTATCGCTAAAAAAATTTGAGTCGATACGATTAGTTCATTAAAGAAAAATCTGAATTCACTTATTTGTTTAAGTTCCTATTCAGACTCGTTGTGGCACTTATTTTTAAACGAGTCGTGTGGATTGGTACGCATATTTTTGGGTTATCTGTCTTTTATTTGCAGATGATGAACGCTCCAACCGCTGGCCAACGCGGAGGTTTTAGAGGAGGCTTCGGTGGAAGGGGCCGTGGACGTGGCGGTCGCCGCGGGCGTGGTCGTGGTCGTCCGGGGAAGGATGCCGAATGGAAGCCTGTTACCCTACTTGGGCGATTGGTCAAAGATAAGAAGATCACCTCGCTGGAAGAGATTTACATGTACAGTCTGCCCATCAAGGAAGCGGAGATTGTTGATACTATTCTTGGCAACCAAGTTCTTAAGGATGAAGTTCTAAAAATTATGCCCGTCCAGAAACAAACCTGCGCCGGTCAGCGTACTCGATTCAAGGCCATCGTGGCAATGGGCGACTACAACGGTCATGTCGGCCTTGGTGTAAAGTGTGCAAAGGAAGTCGCTACCGCCATTCGTGGCGCAATTATTCAGGCTAAGCTCTCCATTGTCCCTGTACGTAAGGGCTATTGGGGTGCCTTACTCGGGAAACCGCATACTGTTCCCTGCAAAGTCACTGGCAAGTGTGGGTCTGTTTTGATGCGCCTTATCCCTGCGCCTAGAGGTACGGGCATTGTTAGTGCTCCAGTCCCAAAGAAGCTTCTCTCAATGGCTGGTATTGAAGATGTCTACACCTGCGCTCACGGCCAAACTTCGACTCTTGGGAACTTTGCCAAGGCCACATACGATGCCATCCGTAAGACTTACGAATACCTCACGCCAGATCTGTGGTCCGTAAACCCTACGATGAAGCACCCCTATGTTGAACATGGTGCTTTTCTCCAAAGCATAGCGAAGATGAATGCATAAAATAGATCGTTTATAATGGCGTAGGCCTTTTTTATCGCTGGTTTTACATCGATTACTTCACTGCTCTTATTTACAACTGCCCTTGAGAGAGACATTCCTGTTTTTTGTACATGCACAAATTCGCCTGGGGGCGGGGGTTTTCCCACAGTTTTTATTCGTGCAGCGTTATTGTTCATGGCCATCTCATCCCTGCTGTCTGAGACTACGGCCTCTAGACCCGCATACCTTATTCGAACACTCACCTTTATCTAGGGGTAACCATGTTTTAAAGAATAGCTACACTATGCACTATGAAGATTGGCGCTTATCATGAAGTGGTGTCACCCGTTCCCAGGTGGTAGGTTGGGTCGTCCGCGCCATAACGTTCGGGAGGCGAAATAACAAGACTAGAGGTAGGCATCCTGTGACCTGCACCGAAGTTGGGGTCTAACCATAGGTTTGGTTGAGCAGAAGTCACCGATGGCTAGATAGCCTGGGCAGGAGAGATCGTTTTGGAGCGGAGGATTATAAAAAATATATTTGATCAAAATTACAAGGCGTGGTGCCACCGAAAGAGGTTTGAGGGCTAGAGATTACATTTCAAGGTTCGATAAGGCGGGCGAAAGACATGTAATCCGTCGCGCAATCGGGACAAATTGGGGTTTCAAAATCCACGCTTCCGTACCGTCCGCCTCACCTCTTCGTGCGGGGGGGTCAGCTACCGACCGCAGCAGCGCCCTGAAATGACGACCTGTCAATTCTCCAGGTACTTGAGATCGGCCACTCCTCTTTTTCGATGTTAATAGGGCGCTGAATCGGTCTGCGATGGTCGCCGTGTTTACAGATGGAGTGGCGTAATTCCCCCCCTCCGTGAATAACGCTAAAAGACGGTGAGCAACTTTCCGAAGTTCTCGCTCCTCACCGCTAGTAGAGTTATGCTCTTGAAATATCGGGCTTGTGGGTGACATCCGATGGTCTAGAATATTCCTGCTTCGATACCTGCGTTCTCGAATTAATTCCAGCATAGCGCTCGAACTCAAACGGTTGTGTCCAGCATAGAGCAAATTGTTTGAAGCATTCCCTGGTTTCGAAACACTTTCCTGTAATTTGCAGGCAAGCTAAAACGTTCGAAAAATGCAGCAATATTACCCGAATTTGGGAATAATCATGGAAGTAATTACAGATTTATACTTACGAAGAGGGGACAGTGTCTCTCCTCTGGAGAATATAGAAAGCAATTTTTAACGAGGCCAAAGATAACGCTGTTCAGCGAATTCCGAATATCTGGCGAAGAAATTGGACAGGACGCAAACTTAATCCGGTCACTGAGTCTCTGCAACCAACTTATAACAGAATTAGCCAGTCTCGAGGCCTGCAACCTTTCTAACACCGGATCGATGTGCTTCTCAGACATTAAGAAGTTGTTCATCAATGCGTCATGATTGACTACAGTGACGTTTTTCAGGCATTCCTTCAATCGATGAAGGCTACCTTTCTTCTGTCTGCATCCACTCTCGACTCGTTTCTTATTATCTCTCTTTATTGGCCTTAGCGCCGCCAATGCAGTTTCTGCCACATGTATGGCTTCATCCTTCATATAATCATCTACTTCATTTCTTTTTCGCTTTATAACTGCCACTTTTTCATCGACATCCGAGCCACATATCACAGAAGCGATAAAAGGATCCAAACCACCTGGCTTTTCCTCTTGGTGAGGTCGTTTTGATCCACTTTTCAAGATTTCTCCCTCATCGAATTTCGATCGTCGGGCCACTCCTCGAATTCTTCGACCATCCACTCGAGTTCCGCGTCGTGTGTAGCTCTCCACTAACTGCCGACTCAATCGCCGAGCCTGAGCTCTAAGACGCATCTCCCTTTCAGCAGGCGTTTCCTCCCTCTTGGAAGAATCCTCATTCATCTCAACAGGAAAGTCTTGATCGTCGTCCTCAGAGGCATCTTCTAGTTCGTTCAATCTCGATGGATTAGCCGAGAAAAGCGCGTCAAAACGGTTTTCTGTGACAGCATGCTTTGGAACACCAACAGCCTTAAAGAAAGAGACACTTTTACTTGGTATTCCACCATTAGCATCAGAAGGACGCGAAGCAATCTCATCAGTGAGAGTGAACAGTTCATGGACAGAGGTGAGCTGAAAGAAACGTTGTTGACGTGGATTCTTCAACACGCGGTTGGTGAGAAATTGCTTGAAAATTTGCCTAGAAAGCGAAAATAACACTATCGACAATACATGTGATGGCGCAATTGACAGAGATCTACCTACCTTTGGTAGACCTTTTCCTCAATAGTTCCTGAGGTGAGGAGACGATAGACTGCCACCTCACGTTTTTGACCTATACGCCAAGCGCGTTCGCGAGCCTGGGCATCGGTTGAAGGATTCCAGTCAGGATCGTAAATAAGTACTCTATCAGCTCCAGTCAGATTGACACCTATGCCTCCAACTCGCGTTGTTAAAAGGAAAAGAAAGCAATCAGTTGTGGGAGTAGAATTGAACTGTTCAACAAGACGTTGTCGTTGACTGGTTGGTGTTGCACCATCCATTCGCAGGTATGGATAATTTCGACGAGAAGCATGCTTCTCCAATATATTCAACATCTCAAAACCGAACAGAAGCATTACAATAAGAAATGAAAGTTTAAGAATCCAAGATAAGTAACGACTTACCTTTCTGCTTTGTGTAAAGAGGAGCACTTTATGTTTTTGCTCCCACCAAAGGGCCAATAACTCCAACGTGACAACTAATTTTCCTGAGCGTCTAGAGCAGCCAAAGCGACGCCAGTGATCACCCTCCTCAGCGCCACCATCATCTTCTTCGCCCAAACGGCTACCAAAGTGTCGTGGGCCGCCAGTGACAAGATCTGGATGATTACAGAGTTTTTTTAGTAGGACAAGTCCACCCAGAACTTGACCCATTCCACGGAGAATATACTGACAGGCCCTGGAGTCCAAGTACTCCTCGTATACACATCTTTGGTAATGAGTGAGGTGACAGAACAGAACTTGTTCCGACTTCTTCGGCAACTCCAACTGAACATCCTTCTTCATTCTTCTCAGAAGATACGGGGAAAGAATCCTTTTTAACGCACATGCGCAGCGATATGCTGTCTCTACCTCTAAAGGCGAGGCATTAGCATACCCTCCCATAGTGATAGGTACTCCAAAATTGACCAGGAAATCCATCATCCCCCCACCCAATTTGCCAGGGTAGACAAAATCAAAGATACACCAGAGCTCCTTGAGGTTATTTTGCATAGGAGTACCGGTGACAATAATCCTGTGAGGAGTGATAAAACGCTTTACGGTGACGGTAATTTCTGCCTGGGGATTCTTGATCTTGTGACCCTCATCAAGAATAACATAGTGCCAGGCCAGGGGCAACAATAGGTTCCGATGCTGGGCTAGAGTGCCGTAGGTCGTCAAAGCGAAGCCCGAGGTGGAAAAGAGGTTGGAGATCAAATGGGACTGAAATATAAAAAAAAGACAATAACCCTGGGCATTAAACGTAAGTCCAATGAATTTTGGACTGGTAGTTTGTACTTTGGTGTGAAATAATGCTTTTGTTGATCAGAAACGTTTTCTGAAGCGCGAAATATGAGTAGGAGATTTGCAATTTGACAGCGATAATGGCTCTGGGGAACATGACCCTCCAGGTCCGAAATAAACTTAGTTACGGGTTCGCCTTATGAATCGGGGACAAATGAAAAATAGCAAGAATGTTGAGGGTTCAGACAGACACTAACCAGCACAAAAGTAGGACATCTCTAGTCGGTCCGAGCAATGCGAATACACAAAAAAATACATGATATCCAGTCCAAGAATGAAAATTGGCCCTGAATAGGGACAAAATTTATCAAAAAAAGGCTGTAAATTTCAGAGTAAAAGGGTGAAAACCCACAAGATTACTGTATCCTGACCCACTTGAGTGAATAATTACGACACGGGCTGTTGGCATCCACGTACGGAATTCTGCAAGCCATTGTTTAAGAACTGTACCTGGACACACAATGAGGACGGGAGCCAGGCCTTCAGAGATACGATTGGGGGGCGGATGCCTCATTCGTGAAACAGCGACATCATAACTACTGCTGGATAAGGAAAGTTTTGAGTGATGCAGCGAAGCCAGGAATGAGATAATTTGGACGCTTTTTCCAAGACCCATTTCATCTCCAAGAATTCCACCCACACCATGTTGGTGAAGACCCCATAACCACGCAACACCTTCACGTTGATAAGGATAGAGTCGATTCCAAATATCAGCGGGAACCCTCAGACCGCCTTTTAGAACTTCATCATTTTCATTGTCTTTAACAGAGTCAATTTCATGGCCACGAAGGCGCTTGCAATAGGTCCTGAAATCGGCATCGTCTGTATCAGTAGACTGTCGCTGAACTGAGTATTTTTGACTCTTGGGGATTGTAGGACGTCGCAGACTTTCGAAATATCCAGTAGTAGAACTGTTAACCACGGGCATTGAAGAAGAGCTAGTCAAATTGATCGGTCCGTCTGGCCTTTGAAGGATTTCTAAACAAGTTGCCTCACGATTTTGAAGTGTACTGATAAGACTTTTATTAGTGATGATTTCATTTTCCAGACTCCGGATGCTTCGTTCAACGCTCCGATTTACTTCTCCTGATAAGCTGTCCAAAGTACCGGCTAATAAGTTTTGCAGCCTGCTAATCTCAGCGTTAACAAGCCTTCAAAGATAAGCAAATAACGAAATGCATAACGCGTTACTCTATATCACGTCGAATAGAGCAGATATTTTTTTCTATCTTCTGTTTCAGATTGGATTTTTTGTTTAGAGTCTCCTGTACTTGAGCGCAGACACCAGCATCAAGAATAGATTCTTCATATACAGCAGCCACTTGGGAAATTCTTCCGAATTCGGCCAAATTTGATGATTCAATTTTGCCTCTATCAATCCGCATCACAAAATGCGTTAGTGAGAAACTGGGTTTAAGTCACACATGGGCTTCCGTGGCCTTGTTCAGCAATGCAGACGATCTTTAAGAAACGTTATTTTAAAATTCACAAATCAACCTCATTTTTCCTAGATTAGCCTCACTTTTTTAATCAATATTCTAATACTTCAACAATTTTTAACAAGCTGAACAATGACTACGTCAGAGACTTGTATGAGTCTCGCTGAAAGTACCCTGGGACTATTTTGGACCGGACTGGGATTACATAGGTCGTAGATATAATGATCGGCGATGCATCTTCCCAAGTCCTTTCATTCGTGGTATTCGAAGGGTTTCCCAGCTCTTGGTATGCAATCGCATAAAGCTTAATTTTTTACATTTCACTTTTTCAGTACACATTTTTGAGATCAAACTTTGTTCTTAGTTAAACTCGAACAGCCTTAGTAAAGTTTAATACGAAGAATCGTCTTGTTCATTCAAAGGCCTGTTTCGCATCTAGCTTGATTTGCCCAAGCCATGAATTAGCGTGTGCATTGATTTTCCAGTTCACTTTACCATATTATGGATCGCAGTGATTGGAGCGAACGAGGAGCTTTTGGCGGCTGTCAAATACATTTTAGAAAACACAAGGATTAAGATAGTCAGCTTGAATGGAGATTCTGCCGCCACGCTTTGCTTGGTCAGTCGAAAATAATCAGGCTTTCCGACCATGCGCATTTTCGTTTTGCTTCACGTCAGAGGCACGGTAGATTTCAGAATATTCTCTCATTATGTGAGATCACACCAGTATTCACCGATTAGTACGAAGTTTGCAGAATAAGTTACCATAATCGCCTATCCATTTCGCAAGCTCTGAGCGTTCGCACTTAAAAGAGGTTATCTTAGTCCTGGAATAGAAAATGAATAGATGGTGCTCATTAACCCCATTTGTGATCCCAAAGCTTGACCTAATTTCTGTAAGCTTGGCGTGGCTCCCTCATCAGTGATACAGAAATAAGTTAGAACACTCACTGCATGGCTTATTATTTTGTGTAGATTGTTAATTCTTAGAAACGTTTTCAGCCGCGACACTTAAAATACCATTCTCAATTAGTAATTCTGTTTCGAACGCTGATGCTTCTTATTTTGTAAACTCTAATTCATCTAGATTCCCACTACCATCGATTTGGTGAAATCAAAAGGAACAAGGCATCATCTTGGGATGCCTACGAATGCTTGGACTGCTACTCTGTTAAATATTCTTCGGCTGCAGTGATTCCTAACATTCCAGATCATAGACATTTAAGTGACTAAATTTAGAGCTGTTTTGTCAGTGTAGAGTCTTTTATTGAGCCGCTCTCTAACCAATTGAGTAGTGGGTTTTTTTACTCCTCCTCACCCTTTAGTACAAGTCCCAAGGACTTATTGGGGGTACAACAGATATACAATAAGTTAGATATACTAGCATAGAGCATTTATTTGAGTTTATCGACCCACTGATCTTTTTCCGGCTTGGTTGTGTGGCGCGATGGCATTCAGTTCTCCTGATGCATCTCGTGGAGTACCTGGGATAGAGTTCTTCCCAGCCGTGAGGGAGCAGATGGGTATTTCATCCTGCCTGAGGGACTTTTCGTCGCAGTCTTTTTTCCTATCTTCCACTCTATCGTTTTTCTCATCCATATTCAGCTTTTCTGCTTTTTCTACTTCAGTTTGATTCTTTCCTTCCCTCGATGGTTCCTCCCTTTCTCTGATTTCGACCGAAGGGTGACAGTTCCTAATATTGTCTTTCTAGCCACCCTTGAGTCTTGTATCTTTTAATGCACTCATTGAGAGGGCACTTTAGCCTAGGGTCGAGCATCTCTTCAGTTCCATGTTCTTCTTCTCCGTGATCTTGTCTTACGTGCATTCGCATATCACTTATTCTGGCGAAGGATCTTTGGCAGTTTGCGTTGGTACAGACAATTTCACGTTGCCTTTCTCCTACCAGTCTGGGTGTATAATTTTCGTCCCGAACTTTAGGGCTTTCCTTTGGATCAAGTAGCCATGAATCTGAGTGTTCTTGCCATATTTCTTTCGCATCCTTAATTAATTGAAGCATCCAATCCCTCGTATGTGAAGCTTTCTTGGTTTCGGCTTTTTCAAAGTTAATGTTAAGTATGGAGAGTATCAGGCTATCTTTGTCCATCTTAGAGCTCTTCCATAGGTTCAACCTCTTAGTCTGTATAAGCCTTGCCAGGTTACGCATTGGGAGTTCCTTTCGGAGTTCCTCGACAGTTTTGGCTCTTTGCGAATACAACCCAAGTATCGTACGGCGAGCCGTATTCTGTATTGCTTTTAGTCGATTGTTATCTTTTACTCTCAAGACAATAGCAGATAATCCGTAAGTGATTGCAGGGTCGACAAAAATTCCCATCAGATGCGATTTTAGGCTGTTTTTGAGACTTCTTGAGCGCAGAAATGGTCGTGGTCGTATTAGGTGCCTTTTTGCCTGGCTAAGTTTGCTTTTATTGCTCCGTCTGGCTCACCGGTGTCTTGGATTATGGAACCAAGATATTCGAAGTGTGAGGCACGTCGGAATGACATTCCAGCTGTCTCAAGAGGCGTTTGGTCCTCACCGTCGCCAATTTGAAACCAGAAGGCTTTTTTTCGCTGCGGTTTGCATTCCATATTTTTGCATTGTGTTCGCCAGACGCTCTAATGATCTGACAGCTGCGACTTTATTTGGCGCAATAAGATATAGGTCATCGGCGTATTCTAAATGATTTAGCTGCCATCTTTTACCCGAGTGATCGATCATCTGTACTGCACTGTCCTTGAGTGAGGAGAAGGCTTCATCCAATATGAGTTGAAAGGCTAGGTTGAAGAGAAGTGGTTCCTCTTTTGAGCTTTGTCTCACACCACGTTTCATCACAAAGTAGTCCCTTGTTCCCCTCAATTTTCCCTTCGGTGCGTCCATCAAAGACTTTACTGAGAGGATCATTTGCCAAGAACAGCCTAGATCTATCATTCCAGGTCGACAAACACTATCACTATTTTCTGCTTCTGGTCCATGCCTTTCGGTATAATGGTTCTTACTCCAAGTATAGCCTGTTCGGTTGAGCTTCCTTCACAGAATCCAAATTGGGTTCTTGAGGGTAGTACGTCAAGGTGTTGCTTCAAACGTTGGCACAGAATAGATGCATGTAGCTTACCGATTGCATCTAGAAGGAAGATTGATCTATAGTTTGCAGGATCTGTCTGCGAACTTTTGCGCTTGTAGATGCTTACAACTTCAGCATCGATCCAAGCTCGAGGTATAGGAGTAGTCCCATTATAAAAGTCAATGAAAACTTTTAGAAGGTAGGCATTTAGACACTGGTTGTCCCATCTCAGTAGTTCGGATCTAATTCCATTTTCGCCGGAACTTTTATGTAGTTTTAATCTATTTTTAGCTGTCTCGATCTCCTCCATTGAAATAGAGGAGTCTCTTGGTAGATGAGCATAGTTTTTAATTTCTCGGAAAGACCTTATGTTTAAACAACCCATCCGGATGCGATTTCGTCCTTATAATTTGCCACTAGAAGAAAGATTGATGGTTGTCCGAAAAATACAAATTTATCTATCCTTTTTTTATCTATTCATCCCATGAACGTGGGTATCTGATCCCATATTTAATACAACCGATAGGCAGCTTTTAAATTTAATGACACTCAATAATTAACTAGACAAACAACAGTGAAATCAATTACAAAACAATTCCGATGTGAGATATAATGAAGGGGACAAAAATTGGGAACTGCTGGGCTCCACTGCTTAAGTTGCCTGAGAGGAACCCGATAGAACTAGGAGAAATACCCGATCGACAATTTTTTTTTGGTTGAGCATGCAATCGACTCATTAAATAAGAACTTTTACAAGGAAAGTCCGATCAATTTTAGACCAGTGCGGGGTATAGCACATTTCCGGTGGCACGTCTAACTCAAGTGGTGAGACCTGTCCATTTGCAGTGTTTATTCACTTCTATCTAAAGAAGAGAATCAGTTGGGACTGCATGTCGCCAAGGTTGGTCCAGTTTCTGTTCTAATAGACGCGAGTTCTATGGGCTTTCAGTTTTACAAGTACGAGATACTAGCCGATCCAAAATCCTTCCACTAACTACAATTTGCAATTTGCTGTAGGCGTAGTATTTACGAGGACAGCGATTGCATATCCGATCATTTGATTCAAGACAAGGTTAGACAGAAATATTGAATTGTGAAGAACAGTTGGGGTAGCAGCTGGAGCAGTGAGGGTTACATTTGGCTGGCGAGAGATAACGACAATATGTGGGGCACTGCAACTGAAGCCAGCCATCCCATTCTTTAAAATTGCTGCTCCCTATTTAGGTCCCAATATACACACCCCTCCTTACGCGAATGATGGACTTTTAGGAAATAAACTGATTTATCGTGACAGCGCATACCGTCGCATATCTTGCGGTTGTTAATTACTTCTCTGGATGACTTGATGATTAGAGTGAAACTATAGAGGAAGCAAATTTGGCCATCTATCGAAAACGAATCTTGAGCTGTATAGGGCGGATGAAATTAGCGCTACTCTGGATGTCCAGTGTTACTGTGGACTGAACAACAGGCAGGTTTATTAGTGGTACAAACCAATCGGTGCGAGAACGCTAGTCTGTCGACCGGCAACATCTCCTTTAAATTACACGTGATTCAATGTACCAAGGTATAGCTCCAAAGACGATGGTTTGGAAAGCAAATGAACTTTAAATCGGATGCTAGTTAGTGTGGCTTTCTTGTGCTCCATTTTTGCAGTGGATCCATATTGGGCAACACTCAGGTTGTTATGAATTCAATATGCATGCAAAATAATTATCTGCTGAATCGTTATTGTTGACACTCTATAGCATTTAGTGAGCTTAATTTGCGTTTGATACAACACGCGATAAAAGCAAGCTTGTTTGCAAAATTAACAGAATAGCGCATTTTGGTGCGTAAATTCTTCGAATTTTAACCTTATTTTTATCACCAACCAAATCTAAAGCTCCTCTTGATAGTGTCACATATTTTTTGTAAATTAAAACAAAAGAATAAAGATCCCGTTTTAGATTCTAAGCATTCGTTATTTACAGTAGGTAAATTGAAGGACTTGTGCAAAATAAAGGCAGGATCTAACAGTAAAGAAGCGGTCATAGCGTGCACGCGCTGTGTGCACACAACTTTTTCAGTCTCAGTCAAAATTTCACTTCCAATGTATCCCTTTAAAGTATTCAAGTTGATACGCCACGCAGTCGACCGCATCAAGAAGGGACATTAACTGTCACTCTTTTTAAAAATTCAATATGATCCGAATAAAAATATACTACCTGAGTGAACTAGCATTACAGAAAGTAATGAAAAAAACTTGTCCCACCCATGAATATCTCATTAAACCTTATGAGCTGAGCAAAGGCGAATGAAATCGCTTTTTCCAATCGCTTTACTATGTAAATTTAATATGGTGCCTCTTCCGACTGCCTTTGCCTTCAATGACTGGATTGAGCTGACTAAATTTGGATATTTTTGCTGCCCATCTCGATGAGGTGCCCTAGGTGCTGACTGGTAAATTAATGGAATGAGTCTAGATTTCAACGCCACTCTTCCTCCTTGCTTAAACCGCCCTCTTTGCAGTAAACCTTTTGTGTGGCGACTGTTGGCTTTCGATGAAAGAAGTGGAATGCTTTATACTTTGCATTATACAATGAAACACCATAAAGAGATCGTCGAAAATAAATGTAGTCGCCACCATTAATTGTGTTTTTTAATCATTTCTTTGAAATTATCGAACGGGTACATACCGTTTGTTTGTACAAATAAAGCGTGTGATTAAAGTGATTAAACCGTTTTACTCACGCTTTATTCTTAACTAACTGTCAGCTCCTAGATCAGTCGACAGGCCTTTCCAACTTAAGTGCTATAGCAGTGCTATTGACGCAGCACTGATTCGCCCTTACACCGTCAACCAAACGAGATTTAACTGCAAATTACTTTGAGCTAACTGATTCAGTAATGCTCCATAAGTCGTTCAGTAGTTGAATATCCTAATTGTGGAATCTCTTTTGCCTTATAAATTCATTCCAGTTTTCAAGAAACATTGTATCAATCATAATGTAATATATCAATTGGCAAATCAATAATCTCAGCATATCCAACCTACTTTGACGGAGAAGCTGGCAAGACACATCGATTCTCCTGATCCATCTAGCGCATAATGCAATTCATTTTTATAGTAGCCGATACGTTACATTAAATACTTGATCGTGAAATACGCAAAGCTCATAATATAGGCTAGCTAGAGAATGCCGTTATTGCATCTCCATTGTCCATTTCCTGTTAAATGATGGCTTCGAATCGAGTGTCCTTTTGAGTGTGGCAAGGATTTCTCTAAAGCCTTTAATGACTGTTGGAGGGTATTCTGGAAATTCTATGCCAATGCAGAAGTGATCTCTTTAAATAAAAAAACCAAATGGATTAACCGAACAGTAACAGAGGAAATTATTTCCTGATTATAGTCAATAAAATTTGGTTAGAAGAACATTGAGGATATTTCTAGGATGAAGACTTGATTGTTGATTGATGAGGCATTACTTGAGGTGCGAACCCCTGGTAAACAGGTTTACTCTAAAGTGGAATAAAGTTGATGGAATTGTTATAGCCTGTGGTTTTCTAGCCGAAAACTTCAGGGCCTACGAAGACTCCTTGAATTCCACTACGTGGGTCTGAAACAACGTCATATGTAGATTATAGTTGGGTTGGAATTATCTCATGCTGGAAAAATCGAACCATGACAGATCATATGTTCTTCGCACTTAGAGTCTCAAAGTTACGTAGGTGTTACAGCATTGAATGCCGCAATCAGTTGTCAGCATGGCCAAGCTACAACGGTTTTAACTTCAGTCTTCACTGGAGAGTCCACAGTTGTTCTTCGAGGTATAAATAAGGTTACTTAAGCTGGAAATTTAGCTTTATAAACATAGACTTAGACCGTGTGACAAACTAAGCACGGTTGGTAAATATTAAGAATCTATGAATTTGTCTTGCCAACATTCTGTTTTGAAATCTCTCAAAACTCATCTATTAGCCGAAATGACTACGTACACTGGCCATTAACGGATGAGTAAATTGGTGATCCACAACCAGTAAGGCTCTAGGGTGCCTTTCTTCTTCCTAAAATAGACAAAGGAGGCACTTATCACCGGTATGGCTTTGGATTTAAAATACTTATTATTTGAAACACCCTAAAATTCGCCAGTTGGATGAAATCACTCTGAATTAATCCATCGGCAAGGTAGCCGCATTTTCTGTTCGTCCACGTATGAGTCTGCGAGTGATTTTCGCATTGGTCGTTTCGTTTAACCGCTAATAATTGCGCTGAAGAACGCGAGCAGAGCAAACGTTCATGATTCCATATGGCTAAATTCGCATAATAGAATAGAAAGGACTGATCAGTCGAACTATTGGTTTGATAAAAATGAGGATTGAGGATAAAGATTTCAAGATTGGTGACTTTTCTACATAAAATGCCAAAATAGTTACATCTGTAATTTTTTATTTATTGTTCACCACCTTGTTGACGTGAAAATTAAGAAAAAAAAGATGAAAAGTCTTAATTGATATGATGATTTGTTTTAAATATTATTTAGGTGGCTGGAGCATTTGTTTGCAAACTATGGCGCATTATTTTGTCAAAAGCTTATTATTCTGATTAGACGGACTTATCTCACGTCTACTTTCTGTTTTATCTGTAAGTGAATGAATTACATTAAGTTTTTTGTGAAATATTTAAGCTTCCCACGTTGATCACTGCGTTGCACGTTTGGCTCTACTGTATTGTGTTATTTAATCTGTTTATTTTATTTCAGCCTAGACTTTTATAATATGAGCGAGTCATTAACAATAAAAGAGCTGTCTGATTCCCATCCAGGTATGTTTATTTTCGTGGATTGATGTGCTTTCACGTTGATCCGCTGAAATTTGTTTGCGTTTGCCATTATACTCAAAAGTTCCGCTACCGTCCGAGGAGAATTATCTTTCGGATTTTTGTAGTCTAAGTTTACCAAGTTTAGCCAAGAATGTCACGTTCTATTGTGTGTTCGATTTGTTGTTTTTCTGTAGCACTGCTGGCCACCCGATTGGCAGTAAACTTTTGCCATGAAACCTTGGTTATTAGCATTGCAATTGGCTTACATATAGTCAGTCACTTTGGAACTGAACTCCTATTTTGTCATTTTAGTAGCATAGTGAATTTGAAGGCTTTTGTCAAGTAAGCGTGCACAAGATTCATTTGTCTTTAACCTTAGCACGCTGTATCCGATTTGTTTTCTCATCTTCCTCCCTAATTTCATTTCTTTTTGGTATATATCCCGCCCATTTTATTTTAACAACTAGTCCTTCACGTGTAATTCCTCCAACTTTGAATCACACGCACTTATCTCTTGTAATTTTCATCTAATTCACATTCTCTGCGCTTTATTGTCTTATTTCAAGCGCCCACCTTTTCACTAAGAGCATCTTTTGTTTAGGTGCTCATGATTCTAACGAAGCTCCTTCAAACTTAAATCACACTGTTGATGGAAATAAATCCTCTCAGCAGCATTTGAATCCAACAGAACTACACATATCGTCTCCGGAAATAGTCCTTTCTCAATCTCCTAGGGCCGAGGCATTTGACGAAGTCGTTGAGGCTGCAAAAGCTCGTAAGTTTCGCCTCTTTTAAGCGCCTGTCTGATAAACGTTTGCAATCCTTGCACTCTTATTCTAGGTGATATTTCAAGGCTCAAAGTCATCATCAACTCGCTATCGTATAAAAACTACTCCATGAACCCTGAATCACTTCTAAATTCCGTGCAGCCTATAACAAACAGCCCTAAAGATTCGGTGTCTTCTACCCAAATCGCTGTGACTGGTCCTGCTCAGAACTCTAATGAAGCCTCACAGATCCCTTCCACAGATTCGTTATCGATTCCATCCTCACCTCCCTCAGTAATCTCTCAACAGGCATCATCTTCAATTTCCCCACCCGCAAATGAAGCTTCAAAGTTATGGTAAGTAGATAATTGTCTAAATCCCCCTTTATTTAATCGTTTCAATATACAAATTTATTATTTTACCCATAGCGAGGAACAGAAAATGGAGGAAACTGGAGTGTTAAAGGAGTTGACTGGACCACCATCACACATAACGCAACCCACTCCTGTTGTGTCCGCAATCTCATCTACCCCCTCGGTTGTTCTTCCAGTCACTGCACCTACTTTCAATTCGGCTGTATCCCTGCCTATAAAGCCCTTCGATATCTCTACGTGCTTAGAAGTGAGCGCTAAAGTGGCAGTCTGTAGTACATCTGGTGATCTTGCGCCAATCCCTCTGAAGCATCCTGATTACCCTTCTATCCTGTTGCATTTAAAAACTGTTCCTCCTGCAACCTACGGTCAAATGATCAATCTGAGTTTCAGCACCCAGTGGATTTTGAGTCGATTATGTCAGCTCCTGGAAGCTAATCCAAGTGCGAATGGATCCCCTATTGTACTTCCTCTCTCCATTTCCCTCAACTCGGCAACTCCGGCTGTCGAAATGCAGCCTCCTCCCCAACAGTCCCAGCAAATACCATCTCTCTCTCTTCAAAATAACCCTCCAAAGGGTATTACTCTGCCTTTACAACCTCAGTCTCAAACGCCCGTCACATCAATAATCCAGCAGCAGCAGCAACCCCCGACGGTCAAACCCATATCAGGCGCTCGAAAGATGCGTGCGATTGCTCCGAAACCTGCCACTTCCAATTCTCTGTCTGGAGGTCTTTCTATGAATTCTGTTTCGATGCGTTCGTCAACTAGTCGTCCCGCGAGAAAGATAATATCCGGTCCTATGGTCGCACCAAGTACTCTTTCTTTACAAAGCTCCTCGGCCGCAATCGCCCCTGCCGCCACTACCTTAGTCAATCCTGGAACTCTTGTCAACAACACTGGTGTAAATTCAAACTCACGCAGCGCTTTTTCCATGCTCAGGAAAGCCGCCAACTCTCCCAACTCGAGAAATCGTAATCGGCGGAAAAATCCCGCCACGAGTTTTCCCATCGTTGCTGTCTCTACTCTTCCTCAAGTCCAGTCTTCCGTTCCTGTGGCGAACACGACTACTACAACGACAATTGTGCCCCCATCAGCAGGGTACATAGTTGATCCTACCACTGGTGCTCTCATTTCTGCTGATGCTACTACGGTTTCTGGTGGATTCATTCAGCCCATTATGCATCCAAGTCCGAATGGCACGCAGTTCTTTGCTCCTCCTGGTTCTATTCTTGTGGGTGCTTCCAATGGAGGCATTATTCCAATGCCTATTGGTGGTGTTATTCCAGCTGAACCCAAATCATCAGATGCAGAAACTGGTGAACTGTTGGCTAATCCTCAGAATTCATACCAGTCAACATTTCTAGTTCCCGCCGATGGCAGTAACGAGGGCTTTTCCCAGCAAGTTTTTTTTACAAATGGCGGACCGCCGAATGGTCATTTTATTCTGCCCAGTTATCAAACAACCACTGTACCCTCGGGGGAGTATGTTCAGCCATTACAGACACAATCGACTGACTATATTCAAACCAATGGCAACGAGTTCTATTTCACTGATGGATCTTGCTATATGCCTTACTCGACCCTTATAGGCCAAGCACAGCCGGTGGCTACTGTAGAAATTAAAGAAGATGGTAGTACTGTGGATATCCAACCAGATGGTGAGGATATCCTTGACGTTGCCATGCGAGTAGCTCGCGAAGGTTCGGGACCAAACATGACTGAAACGGTTACACTAGCTCCCACTATCGAGCTAGCCGATGAGGCAAATAGTGCTTTAAACGAGTTCATGCAGTCATCGGCTGTCGATTCCAGCGCGGAATATGGAGATCACCAGCAGATGGAACATGTAAATATTGAGGAATCAGTGCTTGGTGCCGACCAACAAACAAGTACAGGCGATGCTAAGATCGATGCTTTATTAGCAGAAGCAGCTCTTGTTAGCTCAGTTAACGGTGTTGGTGATGATCAATCTGCAGTATCGGTGCCTGTTACATCTTTACTTGGTAGTCGTGCTGGCGCCGCAACCACTACCGTGGCCGCCAGCAACAACAACGATGCGTGCACGATTGTCGAAGCTGCCACCAACTGTACTGATATGAACGAATTCCCTCAAGCTCTCTACGATAGTCTCGTTAATTTCGACTCGTCAATCGTTCAAGATACCCTCCCTGCTTCTTCTACAGCGGCAGCCACGGAGGCGGCATTCACCTACGTGACTCAACAGGTCCGTGGCCTTGAAGCCGATTTCGGAGCAACTACTGTGGATCTTGATGTGACTTCGTCTCATGTAGCCGATTCATTTCTCAAAGATCTAGCTACTCAAGTGGATGAAATGAGTGCTGAATTGGCAGCTAAGGAGGAGGCTCAAAAGTCCTCGGGTGATCAGAATGAGCCGGAAATTGTCTCAGTCGAAGCTGATGATGCAGTAACTTCAGTGCCTCATTTCGGTGAAAGGGAAGATGGCACTTCCCAACCCGATGACATGGAGGATATTTTACGAGCCGTTGACGGAGTCCCTTGTGATGATGACGACGACTCTGTTTCATTTTTTTTAACAAGGGGATACGACGTAGATGATTTTGGATTATTGGACCCTACAAACGAGACACCTGTGTCGCCTCCACAAGTTCCTGACGATATTAATGAGCAGAATGAAACTAATGCCGTGTCGATTGTTCATGATAACGTTTCTGCTAGTTCAGAGGTTCACATATCGCATAATAATCCTGTTCTTACTAGTTCAGGACTATTACATCCTGCTGAGAATACAACTCTCAACGAATCACTCCTACCTCCGGAGTTAAGCCTGAATGATGCCACCGTGTTTAATTCGAGTCCTGGCGCTGAACGGTCGCAGTCTCCAAACATCGTTATTCAGGAGACGAATCCTGTTAATCACGACGTCCAGGATGAGTCGGATGATGACGATTCAGGAAGTGAGCTGGACTTTCTTCCAAGTCGTGAAAAATCGATGGAAAGTCATCTCGTTTCTGAGCCCCAAATGTCATCCGTACCGGTTGAGGCTCCGAGGGAATCGCTTCCTTGTATTGAACCCTATCATTCGTTGAGGCCTCTGAATACCGTCTCTCCGCAGCCTTTTCAAAAATCGCCTCGAACACCGAAACAATCGACTCCGCGGGTTAGAACAGCTCGGATAAACTCCGCTTTAGATGCTCTCTCTCCTCCTCGGCGTCGGAGTAATCGAAGATACAGTCGTGAAGCTACAAATTCTGGTAATTCGTCCACTCCTGTGTCACCTCGACGTCACTTACGGTCTTCAACAACTGCTGCAAGAAAAAACACGGAGGTGGATAGTGTTATAATCCTCTCTGACGATGAGGAGGCACCTCACCACCCTTCTAATATCAAGAATGAGAGCGGCAATATCTCACCAAATAATGCCAACAAGCTGGAAACTACACTCGATACTGAACCGTTTCTGGAGGAATCAACTTTACTCTGCACACAAGAATCATCTCAGCTGCAGTCGCCTAAGGGGAGAAATTCTAAAGCACCTAGCATCCTTTCATCTTCATTGATAGAAACCGGCGACCAGACCTCTGTCTCATTGTCAGCATCAGCTGTTTGGAACGTCAATGCCGATAGACCAAGATCTTTTGGGTAAGTAATTTTTTAAAGGCGAGAGAAGCTGAGGTCACGTTCGTGGTGCGACCTCACTCCCGTTGGGTATTTTATATGTATTGGGGCGTTGGGCGCGTGTAACGCGATTTTATTAACCTGATTTGCACTTCATTTTTGCAGGCTCATCAGTACCGAGGTTTCGGCTCTCGTACCCGTGAACAACATCTCCGAGGCGCAATTGGAGTTGAGAGATAATCCTGTGTTGCAATCCGACATGCCATTCTGGAGTGACCCTAATGCCTACTCTACGTCCGATGATACCAGTACAGAAAGTGGATGTCAGGGTGAGAGACGGCCGGATTCAGTTGGCATATCTGATGACAGTGACGCTGACTCCATGCTCAGTCTGCAAGCTGCTGTTCGTGCAGCTTCTTTCGCTCTTAACGTTCAGTTTAGTAGTCCCCTAACTCTCCCCCGAGATGACAAGACCTTCTCTCGTTTCGCAGCCGCTCCCTCTCTCCAGTCGTTTGAGACTCTTGCCCCTGCAAATAATCCCTTGCAGTCCACTGGAGTTAACAACGGTGATTCTTCCGCTCCTCCTATCTCTAGCCCATCTACTGGTTCTGCTGATAATGATGAGGACTCTTCCGAAGGGACTATCACCCCTAATTCGTGCATCCCGGATCCGGCCAACCTCAGTTTCTCTGAGACCCTCTTCCCGCCGAAGTTCCCCTCACCCACAATTTCATCGAAACCTCCTTCCGTGCCCATTCTTCAAGGATGCAATGTAATTTCCACTTCGTTTTCCGCCATCGCAAAAGCTGCCGTTAACCCTCCGAAAATGACAGATGAAATTCTTACTGCCGCACCTCAAGAAGAAGTCACTGTGGATGAGAGTCTATGTGATACCGAACATCTTCCTTTGCAGTGCGAGATTGTTCCCTCCACAAGTCTGGTGTCACCGGTTGCCAAGATGGTCGCTTCTACTTCCGATGATGTCGCCCAATCTATTGGAGATGACTCTGTGCCTGTTGAGATCATTGACCTCCCTACCTGTGCACCCAGCAATGAGAATGCTTCTCCGGTTGAGATCGCTAGTTCAGTTTTTAAGCAGCCTCTGAAAATGAAAATTATTCTCTCTAACATCCTGAAACGCGATAAGGAGAAATCGAAAAAGAAGAAGAGTAAAAAGGCTGCACTTAAACGCAAATCGGAAGAGAACTTACAGAACTCAAGTAGTGCACCATCTCCCCCGAAGTTAAAAAGACTCACTTCGAAATTTCTTATCTCGCGAGTTGGGAATTCATTCTTTGGAAAAACAATTGAATCTGAATCCACTCAAATAGCGGACCAACCCACTCCATCGGTCCCATTGCCAATCCCTCTCCTGAAACCTTTTCAACCCCCAATTTGGGCAGCTGTCAAACCAGCAAGACGTGGACGTCCTCCGTCGAGTGTCAGAGGCCGATCTCGTTGTGGAGTTTCTCGTGGCGCTAAGCTTCACACCGCTCCTCCACGTCCAACGCCCTCAACGGTTGTTGAAGACCGTGATTCCTGTGAACTTCCAATGGATCAACTCCAGTCTCTGGAGCCTCCCGCAGCCTGTGTTTGCACTAGTGGGGCTGGAAGGAAATTCTTTTCCTCATCCAAAGAAGATCGACGCAGCAGCGCTATCACTAAAGTTAGCTCATAGGTTGCTTCATTACTCTTTAAAGATCAAGATTTTTCAACTTCTTTAAATACTCTGGTAGTGCTTGTATTGTTGGTAGCATAGTAATGTACTATGCCTCTGCGTACGCTTCTGTTGTTTGCATTTTCCACACATGTAGTGCGAGAGAGAAATCACACGCTCACCTACCCACGCGCACAGGCGTTTGCATAGGCTCATTCTTGCGTAAACGGTACGGTTGATTTTGGCATCCCAGAGGTTTTGGCAGCGTTGTGCGTGTGTACGCGTTTGTGTCGTCATGACAACAGCTTCAGCGCAGCGGCGGCATAGAGGCAATGTTGATGGAAGGGGGAGTGTTAGGGCGATGACTAAGCCCGGAATGCTTTTCTCTTTGTGTATGACTGTTGTACCACCGTCAATGTATTCTCTCACCGCTTTTTACCGTCGCTGATTATTTATTGGTAGTAGTAGAAGTACTCAAGGCTCTATCTGCTAAAAAATTCTTCCAGGGATCTTTTTGCACATGGAACCAGAATTTTATCAGTAGGGGTCAAGGAAGTCAGTGGTTCTACGTATTTATGCTCTTAGGCCATCGATTTTTCCAGCATTTTACGTCCTATTATTGGTGAATGTCGGTCTTCCATAATTTCGGCGCCTTTTTACATTCGGGTAGGAACAGCCTTAACCTCTTTTGTCAGGCTTTTTTATTGTTGGCCTACGGGGCATCATGGTGATACAATTCCAGAGGTTTGATAGCCGTTCTTTATATATCTTATAGCCTCTGGCTGCCTGACAAGGATGCTTTCATGCGTTTGTCCTCAGTTCGTTCGTGAAGAGCTCTTAATACTGAAGGTCCCCTAAGAAGATCTTTTGTTTGGGATTAGTGTTTGATAATATGGGAAATCTTATTGTTATTGACCCGTTTGACTTTGATTTCCTCATTCATAGCCTTTGGGAGTTTGTTACGAGTTTTACTGTTATACCAGAGGTTGATTATTATTATTATCCTTTGTAATTTAGAATCGATCGTGGCGACATTCATTCGGTGGTATGGCACGGAAACGGGGACGTTTCTCAGCATCTCTCAATACGGGTGATTGTCGCAGCAGTCAAAGTAATCATCAGCCAGTGTCGTTTCAGGCCCCACTTTCTCTGTCCGCTCTTCCTGGTGCTGACATTACTTCACCCACCGAACCCCTTCGTGTTCGAATTCGTGTTGCCAAGGATGAGAGTAGTGGCCAACCTTCGGGAAATAGTCAGGCCGGCAGTGAACTTCAGGCCACTGAGGGAGAAAACACCATAGTGACCAGTAATCCAGGCGAAGAAGAAATTGAGGACGAGAAAGATGGCACTGAAGCTGATTCTGGTCCAGAGGTACCTGCTCAACCAGTTTTTTTCGTTGCACCGGAAGCTGAAACTTTTGTTGATAAAAATCAAGCGCGGATTCGGCTTGTTGTCAATCGACCGGCTTGTGTTGCTAATGGGATTGACCCCGGCAACGCGGACGACAACACAGAAGACGATGAAGAGGAGGAGGATGACGAGGGAAACGGTGGAAACGCCAGCTTCTTCCCTCCCAGTGAGAGGCTTCATCGTCATCTACCCCCTTCAGACAAGCCTCCAGGATCTCATGGGACCTCAGAGCCACAGCAATCTTACCATAGTCATCAATCGGCAAGTCAACCACACAAGTGAGTCTAGTGCTCTGGTATGGTCTTAGAATTCATCGACGATGTTAATAATTCGTTCATTTATTCATAGTTATACATCGCAGACGCCCGCTTTCAATCACCAACCTGCGGTGTTTAGTCCACTACGTTGTGACATGACTGGGCCTTCTACAGGTGCACAACAACATCAGCCTACAAATCGTGCCTCTGCTGATGCCCTCGGGAGTGCACGGAGCAGTAGTACGGCAAGTGGAAGTCTTCCAGCTCCCAGTACAATTTCTCCTGCTCCTTTTACGCTCGCTCCAACGAACAATGATTCTGAAAACAATGATCAAAACTTCTACCAAAGACATCAACAGTCCAGGCAATTTACTGAAACGAGAGTTGAGAGACAGTCTCCTCCACCATCTGCCTATAATACTAATACTAGTAATAATAATCCTCATCAGCAGCAGCATTCGCACCAAGCTATTGCTGCGGCCTATGCCGCAATGGTTGCAAATACTTTCCTCACCCAACAAGTTCTAATGCCGCCCTACAATGCCTACGGTCAACAACATCAGGACCAGTCTCGCGGACATCTAGAATACCACTCGAATTCCCTCCATCATCAGCAGCAAGAGCAGCGGCATCAACGGACTGCGGTTCCTTCTTATAGAGGGGAAAGTAGCTCCAATGAGGCTCATCAACAGCAGCATTCTTACTCCCTTACCTCGAATTTCTCAAGTAAGGCAAAAGACAGACTGGCTTAATAATCTTTTAAACCTTAATGACTGTTCATCTCTTTCACAGATCTTGTTCCTGATGGTGATCCATTGAACTACTATCCATGGAATGCACAGCAATACCAACACCAGATGCACCGTCAGAATTCAATAAGAAGCAATGAAAGATACTATTGTTCGTCCTCCCCTAGTCACCACACCTTGTCGGCAAATCTCCCAGTGGGCGTTCCAACAGCCTCTCAATGGTACCAAGGTACAGCGCATTCTTCGGCCAATCCAGGACAGTCTTCAACCTCCCAAGCTCCTAATCCCGCATCCAGCTATCCCCAACTGGACGACTCCGCTGTCGTGGCTGCAGTTGCGGCTGCTGGATACCGATTATCCCCTTTTTCGAGGCTTTCTTGAGCTCTTTCCTTTGTCCCTTGTATGCCACTGCTTCCTCAGAAACTTTAACTTTAAGATTAGTCTTATCTTTAATCCCTCTTCTTGTATAGTTCCTAATTTAAATGTGTATGCAAGTTAAAGGACTAAGTAACAATGTTATTATTGAAGTTTGTAGAAAGTTTGCTGTTATCCTCTCCCTAATCATGTGATAATGTGTGCGTGCGTGTATGACTACTGAGTGGTAAAGCCTTCATTCTATTTTATAAGGCTGTGAATATCCAGCCGCTGTGTATAGGGTCTGTTCCTTGTGCTCCTCTTTTTGGGAAGTTGTTAGATCACCACCTGCGGATAATCTCCTTTCCTCCCTCTTGTTATTATTGACTTTTGCTCTGTCTCTCCCCAAACTCTAACTCGTGTGCAGTTTTATGGATCTCCCTGTTCTCAACGATGACCATGCGTTCCCATCGTACTGAACTGCACAAATGTCGATTTTCTGTAATCTCAGCCACCAAAGATCCGAGTAAATGGCCGCTACTACTCTCCTGTACTTACTCTCGAAAGGAGCTTGGTAGCCGGCACGTATGGAGTCACTGACGTGTAAAGGCCACGCCATCCTTCCTTCTATCATATATACATATATGATGTGTTAATGTAAAGCTTTTATTACCGAGGATAAGTCGTGTTATTGGATCGATGCTGTGGGCTGAATGTGTCGGACTCTAGGTCAGTCTGGTTTTCGATAGATGGTTTTCTTGGGCGTAGTTGTGTGAGCAAGAGAAACCTGATCTACTTGTCTCTAATTCCTCGAGCAAATTCGCCTGTATTTCACTATGGAACGCAGGATAAACTGATTCCATTGTTCACTTAAGTCTCTCAATATTCCAACGTATGCTGAGCGTGTGATACTGTATAAAGTTGCTTTTAGGTCCCGTTTACCGACCACTTTCATTCTCCAGATTGAAAAAGTGGCTGACAGTCATTAAGCCGACTCTTCTGACTATCTCTAGGCTTCATAGGCCTTAAAGCAACCCCTAACACCCCATGGGTGCTCCTCGTATCTACCCTCCGTTGTAAAACAAGGTTTTGGACGGTTGGCTCCGTGGCTTTATCTTGCTGACAAATGCAGTCAGTTATTTCAAAAAGGACCTAGTTATATGCTATTCTAGTCATTGAGTTATAAAAAACAACAAGCGATTTAAATTAAATAAGGTATTGGGGTCAAATTTTAGGGCTGTTAGAAGTTCATGACTATGGTGAAAGTTTATCGATGCTGTCGTTATCCGCTCCTTTTAACCTAAAATCGATCCGGCGAAGTTAGATTTTTACCTAACGGCAATTCGGTTCCGATGATTACAATCATGGAATGAAACTTATTGAGTGAATTGCCAAATATGCAAAAAGAAATTTGAGTTTTACCACAGCCGTTAGCGTCCTTGTCCACAATACCAACCAAATGTTTGATAAATAGCACACTCAGATTGTTTGTCGTTTAGCTTTACGAAGAGTTGTGATAATCGCTCCATCAATACTAGCCAAAATCTAACATTTGTCCGGAGAAATTCATTGACACCGAGAGCCCATGCGGATCTCCACCTCTCTTGCTGCACACCTTTCAAGTGGAATTGATGCCCAATTCTGAGGAACTTTCACAATTGTGACTTGATATCCATGTCTGGATCTTCAACTTGCAGCCTTAACCGACCTTTTATATTTGCAGACTTAGAGTACCCTACCTTCTGAAGCAGTTCAGTATGAACACTTATGGTGGTCAAGCCTACTCTCAACCTCCTCGTGGTGATCACCGGTAACCCCAGGGGCAAATCTGGGGGCTAATGAGAGAGACGGCCGGATAGGGCTAATCGCCCACCGGACGTTTGAAATTAGATTACGCCAGCAGAAGTATAACTTCGTGCAGCCTAGTAAATGAGGCACGACGTAAACACCTGGATTCATCGTCCCAAACTGGGTTGGGGAAAGTGCGTCCATATAGCAATGAATGGAATGCCCGCCCTTAACAACGTCGAGGACGGACGGAATTGCTACCTGTACGATGCAAGAGAATTGACCAGACAAACAGAGACGTCGATAAACGCTTTCACTGACTTCTGTGTTAACTGTTGTGCGCTAATTGTTGTAAAAGATATTTGTAATTCTCTTGTACCCCAATAAGTCCTTAGGACTTGTCCTGGGGGATGGGGAGTAAATGAATAAATGAAAACGAACACTTATAGTGTGTCGAACACCGATGACAAAATTGTCTCCATGAGCATTTTAGTTACACGCGGTACGTGGTGGTAGGTTGGCCATTCTTGATCAATTACAGTCACTAGAATCGAAAGAAGATGCAATAAAAGAAGTTATTTTCATGAGGATCAAACGAATCCTTTTGGTGCGTTTATTTTGCAGAAAAAACAAATGACTATAAATAAATATCTATGTATGCAGTTAAAAGTATACATCTGGAAGAAGCTTCATTTCGAACAATAACCAAGTCAATCATCTTCATCTCTTCGGCTTCTCCTTGTGCCCACATAACCGTCAAGCTTTGTGATTCAGTACTTTCTTAACTGAAGGGTTTGCACCTTTATTTCTTCCCTGGAAATAATTTAAATCATTGTGACGCATATGGTTGTAAGGTTGTTTAAGCATACTGAACCATTTTAATGACAGATCGGTGATACAAAAGGTGACCACCTCTAATTCTGCCCAAATCATTCTTTAACCACCGGCTATCATTCATCGTAAGTTCCAAAGTTATACCAATTGACCTCGAAGAAATCGAGGCTAGGTTACTCATGTCAACATTCGTGGCAGCAAGCCCTTTTCTCTCACCCAAAGTCAGAATTTTTAAGTTCTTAAGTAATTGGAATTGATTTTAACGGAGGAGCCATCAGAAACTTATTCTTGGCAAGCGAATCTCCTCACTCACTGACTAAGAGGTTATTTCCCAACACACAGTGCATTGTAGACGTCTAAAAGAGTTTCACCCGTCTCTTCATGGGGGTAAGTTTTACTGCCTTTTATCCTTCTTTCATCGGGTTTCCTCATAAGCTACTCAGCAGGCATGTTCTTTAGTACTGAATGCAGAATTAGCATGTTCATATCGTCGCTTATTCAATGCAACAAAGTGCAGACGAAAGTAACTATTTCTAAAATAATAGTTGCAATAAAAATAAACAGTCGAATTTCCTTTGCTTATTCGGATCGATGGTGTAAATTACTGCTACCTAAGATCATAGTAGAATCATAATAATCATTCCAAATATATCTGTGCGGAAAACAGGAGTTCAATATGGGGATTTTTCTACCAAAGGCTACTCCCTTACCTTAGTTATAGAAAGATACCGAAATTGAAAAGGCTCAAACTTATGTCTATATTCAATGCTATCAGCGGGACTTCCACCCACAGATATCACACTCTACCGGCTTTTAGGTGCTATGACTGATCTGATCGCAGAGAGTGCTATATCTAAGAACAAACGAAAAAGTTTCATTTTATTCCTAAGAATATATCTGCAGTCAAACCTAAGTGCCTCAGATAAAGCTGGAATTCAGTAATAACAATCATGGCCAAGGGGTCATTTTGAGATTTCATTGTCTGGTATTTCGAAGAAGTGGGCTCAAAATGAACTTAAAAAGCATACATTGGCAAAAGGACTTCAACGAAGCCGCCCCTATTCAACGTTGATGCATTTGAGATGCCTTTGCTGCCTAGTCCATATGATCGTGCATAACGAACGTGTAGGTGATTTTCGAAATACAGCTTGTTTATAATTGAAACAGTAATAAAACGAAAAGTCTGCGAAGGTTGGTTAAAATTTCTCATGCGGTCGTAGCGATCTCAGCCATGTAGAGCGGAAATATATGGAGGAAAAATAAATAGTGACACAGCGATTTCTGACCAGATACACTCATAATTGCATGGCACCATATTCTTAAAATACTGCTTTGATGCGCTCCACAGAACTACCAAGTAAAAGATATTGAAACGCAAAATTTTTTCTTTGGTTTCATCTTGAGAATGCGAGCCGCAAAATTTTCGGTATTTCATTTTTTTTGTTTATCCCTGTCGTCATTTTCGGCGAAATTTTGTAATCACGTGCGTTGTGGTTGGTTGTTTATGGTTCGGGGGATGAGCGTTTCTGCCGATACTTTTGCCACTTGGGCAACTCATGTAACCGGATGTTCCAATCCAACATTTAATTGCGTTGTGAATCGATTGTGGGCGAACCCTTCTCTTCAAAAGGACGTTCTCGCTGTGTTGTCGGGTATGACGAAAACCATTCAAGATCACCATGGGCAGGGATCAGGGGCCGAATACTATGCTATTTTGGTTTGTCGTTTTTTCTACTGTATTTGTAAATTTCAGCTTAGTTTATTAAACACAGATTCAAATACAAAGACGGCAGAAGCCTACCTTTTGCAACTTGTTGTATCCAAAGCGTAAGCTAACAATAATAATCATTTGTCAGTGTTCCTGCTTCACTTTTGAGAGCCAAATTTGCGGAAGCGACAAAGACTATTACAAATGTGTTGGCTGCTGCTCTTAAAGAGGATACGATTGATCATCGTTTGTGCAAATACGTAGGTTCCTCTTGAACATTATTTTACTTATTTAGCTCCTTGTCTCCCTTGGTCGAGTTCTTGCCGCTCAACCCAGCGAAGAATGGGCATCGGAATCGTTGAGGCATACCTACCGACTTTTTCTTCAGTTTGTTGATCATGAGAACGCTACGATTCGAAGGACAGCCCACAGGATGATATCTCAACTTTTGACTTTTACTGTGAGCTCGGAGGAGGATTTCCATCCAGTATGCCACAGAACGATCATTCATATTTGCAAAAATATTCGACAACAAATTAAGTTAGTCCTTTCTTCGACTATATTCATAACTGAACCTCGTTGAATTTCGCATCGTTTTTCTTCTTCTTGCTTTTCCGCTTAGTGAACTATCTGGGCTAATTAGAATTACCGACAGTGGATGTAGCCGTCTTTTTTACAATTTGAGCCTTTTAAAATCGATTATTTGTCTTATTCCTGAAAAAGACGTTAAATCGGCTTGCGAATGCGTTTTGGAACTGACCAGCTTTAACAATTCATTGGTAAGTATTCGCGATAATCCATTCCTTTATGTCGTTTTTTCCATTCACGGGTCTGTTTCTTTTTCCTCTAATAAGGTTGTGAAGTTAACGTTTGAGTGCTTACAAGTGTTGTTTCTGGGCAGGGTTAAGGGCTCTTCCTTGTCTCTCGACACAGCAGGAAGATTGATGACTGTTCTTCTCAGTTGTAAACCTCGCAATTCAATATCTGTTGATCCGGAAACTCAGGAAAAAGATTCGGGGACCCTAACCGCTTGGCTGGAATGCATGAGTGCCGGCGTCGGTTATCTCATCACCCTCGCCACTGCAAATAAGCAGGTGGAATCCAGGGAGTCCGCCCAATATGTTGCAGTTGAGCACCTGGGACATCTCATCAATTCTGCCTTAAATGTTTTAGTCACCAGTTACCTTCCTAGTCTTCGAGACTTCGTGAAACGTATCTTAGTAACCATCATCCTCAACCACCTGGTACGTAACTGCTTAACTCCACTGCCTGATAGATATCTTGAACCAATTCAGCACTGTTTTTTTATTTTGTAGAACGAGCAGATACAAGCGTGTGGTCTACTTACTCGACGTCCAAATTTGCTTCCAGAACTCTGTCTCACACTTCAGAATTCCCTCAATATGGCACGTCGAGAAACTTGGCCCAATCTTCTCAATATAGCTTCCCATATTCTCTACATATGGGCTGTAAATCATATTACCGGTAACAGCACTGTAGACGTTAGTCTTCCTCCTGAAGTCATCTCCCTCCTTCAACATGTTGGAAATCTCCGTGATGCTTTAGCAGATGGTGCTGAAAGCATTGTCAACTTTACAGGCGTCAATGTAAACGTTCTCATAGACGAAATGGATCGTCTCATACTCTCGTCCTTGGAGTCTTGGGGAATAGAACCAGTTATTCGTGAGGCCCTACCCTTGGAACCGTTAGTTACTGAAATAGAGTCTGGAAGTGTTGAACTCCGTCGGTCTTGGATCCTACCTCTCATAATTCGTGCACGTCCAATCAGATCCTGTTCCCTCGTTTTCTTCTACTCAGCTATCATCCCGCTTGCTGATCGGGCGGTTGCGGTGGCTAAAGCGGTAACGTCGCAGACATTTCAGAGGCAGGTTGTGGCGAAATCAGGGACGAAGTTTGTGCCACTCTCTGCTATTCTCAACGCTGCGGTTCAGTTGGCAAGACAGTTATGGACTATTTTGACCCCATTCACAAGAAAATGCCCCTCTCGGTGGTCAGATCTGGCGGATTCTGGTATTGGTGGGAGAATGCTTTCTGCACTCATAACTTCCAAGGCAGTTCGGCCTGTTATTCTTTCCGCGCTGAGGCGTCTAGTTTCATTCGCAGAGACTGAAGGTTAGCATGGTCTATTTCTTACTCAATTGCTTCATGTCTCAGTCTGCAATCTTTTATCTGTGCAGAAGCGACAAACATTATGAGGGATGGTGCAAAACAGTTGATCCCGGTGATTTTCCCCCTGTTTGAAGACTTGGGTACGAACAATGATAAGAGCTTTAAGCAACAACTACAAATCACCTTAACAACATTCTTGCCGCTTTTCACTCCCAAAGTAAGCTCGTTCTTACCGTTGAAAGACATGTTCATTCAAAATAGCTTCAGCTGCTATTTCTGCTTTGTAGATGCTTTCTGGCCCCTGTCAGACGGCCTACACGAAGCTCGTTACCACAAAGAAGTAAGTGTTTTGTCATTCATTCTCTATTATCTTGTTTGATGAAACGTGTATTTTATGGCTCAGCCATGGCACCAGGGAATAGCTTGGAGGTAATTAGCTTGTGCACCTCCGCTTTCCGTTTGCCGCAGTAAGAAATCCTCGAACGTCCTCGTCACGTTCGCTTGCTCAGCCTTAAATGGACTGGTTTAGTCTTCTTTATTAAGATCAGTTCTCGTACTCCTAACTGAATCTTTGATGGTAGTCATTCAAATCATCGGATAATGTACATAATCCTGTTTTCTATACTTTTTAGTCCAATATATATGGAAATTCTCGCGACTATTGTCCCAAATCTGACTAGCGATGGTATGAAAGTCATTTTTGAAAAGTTACAGGAATATTTCACGGTATGTCCGATCTTACCTTAAATGTATTTGAGTGATATGCGTATAGATAAAGTTGCTCATTTTTAGCCCAAGGATTCCGAATCCCGAGCCCTAAGAAAGCCAGCCTATCGTCTTCTCGAGGCGATTCTTGCATCTCCCAATCCACAGGCCAAAAACTTCGCTACTTCAAACTTGAAAACCCTCACGGAGTTCATGGCTCGTGTTGCCCCTCCCCTTTTTGAGTCAGAGGCAGATCCCCTTACCTCAATATTAGCCGCTTTAGAGCTCTCAGCGAAGCAACAAAAGGCTTTCATCGTCACAATGCCGTGGAAAGTTCGTCTGCGTATCCTCTGTCACCTCTTGAAGTTACACGTTGAACAGCAGCATCTGAGGGAAGGGGGCATGGAAAATCTTGGAGAAGAAGCAGTTACTACTGTAAAGAAATTCATCGATACCTTCTTGCCTGAGGTGTGTGACTTAGGTTTAATACCCAATTATTAATGAGGGACCGACTTTAGCTATTTGTCCTATTTATTAGATACCTCAATGCTTGGGCAGCTTAAACAGTACAGTCCGATGCTACGCTGGTAGACTGTTAGTGGATATGGTTTTTGCATTAGCTGGTGGTCTTCCTGTTGAAGGAAAATCACGTCTAACTGGTCGAGGGCAATCTCGACGTCAACATACCTTCAACTCCGTCTCGGAAGCTTCCAAGATGGAGTATGATAGTGAAGATGGCGATAATGACGTGGATGATGAATCAGTTATTGAAGAAGTGAAAGACCTAAAAGATAGCGATGGTGGTGGCGACGTCATTGATGATAATGTGAGCGAGTCTGGTTTATCCCGCGTTCCAACAGAAATTGCTACGGTTTGTACTGCTATTTCAACTTCAGGAATGGATCTCATTATTGCTGAAAAGGTATGTTCGATCGCCTTTGAAATTCACCTCTATCTGCGTGGATCGATTCTCGACTTCCTCAAACTATTTTAGGCTTGTAATGGCCTTCAGAAAATTCTCTCCTCTCTCTGGCCCGTGATACTTAACTTGAAGTTAGAAACTATTCCCACCGCCAGTCAACCAGAGCTTCTTCGTATTGAAGTAACTACTAAGTGTATTTGTCGACTTCTCTCCGACCCTTACCTTCGTCGATGTCTCATGACTGCGCTTCAAAGTTGTGCAGGTAATTGCCCAGCTACCGAAATTATTTGTACCGCAAAAATGGCGTCTCATATACTTGTCAAGCTACCAAACAAGCAAATTGCCCGACTTGGTCTCCAAATCACTCGTTTGTTGATTGCATTTGTTGGCTTCTCGGTCTATCTTGCGGATATCGCGGTTGCCATTCACCGTGTCCATCCGACGCATCAACACTCGTTGAGGTTTATGGTTAAAAAAATGATAGAGAAATTGCTTAAGAAGAGCAGGTAATTTTCATTCTGAGAAATCGATTTGACACAACCCTCTTTTCTCATATATGCGCCTGTCTTTATTCTCTGTTTCCAGTGTACAGGCTCTACTGACGTTGATGAATCCGAAATATCATAAAATGATAAGAAATAGCGCGAAAAATCTCCGTCGATTGGAGAAGGCGAAGAGTGGAGGCGAAAAGTTGCCTCCCGATGGAGATCCCCAGCATGAGAATGGAAATGATGAGTTGAAGAATATAGATGGATATAAGCGAGCCCCCTCCATATCCGACGCTTCCCTCAAGTCTGCTGGTAGTATCCTCTCCTTGTCCAAGCGCATTCATCTGCCCGAGTAATTTATTTGGTCTATTCACCTTGTCTACATTTAACTTTTCCTACTCATCGACTTTTTGCAATCGTTTAGTATTCAAGAAATTCTTGCGCCGTCCAGTGATGAAGAAGAGGAAATTCGTCGAGCCATGGAGCGGCAAGTAACCTCAGAGCCTTCGAAGACCGAAGCTAGACATCCTCGTAGACGTCTAGGTCTAGCAGCTGAACTGGAGCAAGCTGCCTCTGTTTCTGGACTCAGTAGACGCTCGAAACGTAGCATTCTTCTGAGGGGACAATGTGGACATTCTGATGAAAGTTCTGTCGAAGATGAGGGATGTAAGCTTTCGACTTCTTCCACATTTATTATCCTTCTGGTTTGAATGGAGTGAAGTTGTCCACCTTCGATTCTTACTGTCAACAGTTCCTTCTGCGATTGGCATTTCACCTCAGCAATCAGCTGAGGTCACATATAGGTTGAAACAGCGAGATTTTCCTACGTGCAGTTAGTGTATACTTTCCATCCAAATGGGCAACGTTTCAGCAGTCTTTATTCCCGGAACCGCCGTTGTTGTTGCAGGATTTTAGTGTTTTTGTTTAAATATTATTCCATTTACGTTCATTTTGCTGCTGATGTAGACAAACCCACCGCAGCTGATAGAAAGCGTCGACGGTTGGACGAAAATGCTTCCATGATGTACCTAGTTGAAGCAGCAGAGGACGAAATTATCGATCTGGCTGAACCTGATGCCCTTGCACGTCACCTCGCCGTTGCGCCGTCAGCCCGTCTAGCCAAAAACGCACTAAGACAGGGAGCTCTCGCGCCGCCCACTAGGCGTGACCGTCTCACCTCGTTGTCTGCTGTTTCACTATTCCCCAAAACTGCGGATGGTAAACTCATAATCAACGATATTCCTAGTGGTAAGTTCGATTTTACCGCAGATGTCTCTCTATTGTGGGTAGTAATTACAGCAATTTTATTTTTTTTTTACAGGCAACTGTGAGCTTAAGGCAGATGATGAACAGGATGTCGACGATGAAATTTACAAGGCGGCATCTGTTGCCGGGGCGGCCGAAAGACCCCGTAAACCACGTATTCCGGGCTCCGAATATCGGTCATCGCGAGCTGGAGGTGATATGAGCAGACGTGGGCGTCCAGTACCATTCGCGTATGCACCCCTTGGTGCTGGATTATCAAATCCCAAGCGTCGGGGTAAAATTGCTGGATCTAGTGGTGGTATTGCTACCACGGCGGAGAGAAAGGCTCTTCTGCGAAGCATGGGTGCTGGGAAGCAGCGCAGAAAAAAGCAACAAAAGAGCGGAAAGTCGGCACCGCTTTCTGCTGCTGGAGGCAAGAAAACTCTGTTTCTGAAACATCGGAAGATGAAGAAGAACAGTAGAACGTAGAGTGAACTTTAGCGCGATCTGTAGATTGAGCGTGCAATTTATTTCTCGAATGCCTAACTATCGAGATGCGATTATTTTTCGCTCTTTGTGTGAATTAAAAAGTTAGTTTCCTGATTCCCCTGTTTACTTAGAGGATAATAAAATTTATCAAAGTGCCTCCTCGATTGGAAGCCCAAGTTGTGTTGTTGAATTAATACTTAACAGGAACGCTACTTATTACCCATCAGTAAGGCTAAATTTAGTTGATACGGAAGGTATTGGTATGAAACCGCAACGGACACTTGGGTGGGTGCTGGATTGATCAATTTAAGATATTGCGCATCAGCTTGTTAAAGTGTTCTACAGGAGATTTTCATCAACAAGCGTGGTCGTTTTTACGGGAAATCGGAGTAGTTTAAGCTAGAAGAGTAGGTCACTTTTTCTGGCTAATGACCAATAATGATTTTAATCAAGCTTTCTTAAGTCAATCATGAGATCGCCGACGTGTTTACTACCTGCATTGAAGCGGGGAGGCATGGCTCTTTTTGCTATAAGATCCAGAATCACTATGGACTGCTATGCGCCGCGGTTAGTTCGTGGAAGTTTTGGCTAAAAGATCCTTGATAAATGCAGATCCTAGGAGAAGGCGAGCTTTCGTCTTGCAGGAGCGGTTGAGAATAGAGCTGATTCTCCTAAAAAACAAAAGCTTACATTATCACGAAAGGAAGGTACCCTGGGGCTTTCGTTGACATAGGACCTTCCAAATGGCCATCCTATGTATGCTAGCATTTGACTAGTAGGGGCGATTGTTCTAATCACCGTATTTACGCGGAAGGCTCCAAATCCGTACCTTCTGCTGAAATAAATGCGGGCGCGACTGCTATATGACCGACATGCAAGACGCAGTGGCTATTAAGCACCCGACGTGATCGGAAGAGCAGCGCATAATGGTACTCAATAATGTTGCAGCCACATGGGTGACTGTGAACAATGAAAATCGCGGCTTCCAGACTCTACAGAATTCTCCTCTTTAAGAACCGCTTAAATAAATATTTTGAATTTTAAAGTGTGGCGAGAAGTTATATTATTCTAGAAGCTTTTCTCTATTTTGTTCAGCATTAAGTTCAAATACCTATTTCTTTTAAGTCGCATTGGGTTCCTTACTTTTGTATACGTTTGAACGCTGTGGAGTAAGGCATACGAAAGTGAAAATGAAGATTGAGTCAATAAAAGTAGTTTTGAAATCAGTCTAAAAAGTCGGTTATGCATGAAATGAATTAAAATGATCCACTAGATGCAATGCAAATGGTCATAGAACATTCTCTGTTTGAGTAAATTTAGGTTTTTCAGCACAGGTTTGATGCAAAAGCAGAAGGGTTTATGTAAGGAACTTGGGGTTAAGACTGGACATTCCAGTTCCCGATTGTGAGTAAACCAGGTGGAAAGATAACTTTTATCGAAAACTTGGAAACAATTTTAAGGGGTAAAGTCTTACATATAGGGCAGTAATAGCTCCTCATACTTTTAGCAAGGAAACAGTTGAATTTTATTCGTGAATGAAGGCCACCTTGTTGGTGACCTAACCAAAGTGCTGTTTGTAAATATGTGAAGGGAAGCCACTATTTATTTGACTGCGGAATAGCGCTGGGCTGACGTCGACTCTAGGAATAACGCGGAATATAGTGGTTCGCTGGTGGCTATTGTTGCTGCTGACTAAAGCGACGAATTGTGGTAGCTTTCTGATAACAGGTCAAATCCAGTAATCAAAGTTTTGTCCATTCATATCGTCTGCTGTAGGTAGATGCTTCGGTGAAGAGATAAATACGGGAGTATTTCTGCTACAGAATTTACGAACTGAGCTGCTTTGAAACCGCGATGGGATTTTTTTGACAATGAAGTGAACGAAATAATTGTTCAAGGCTGAGGCATCGGCAGAAATTTCATGTGATCACGAAAGGGGCCATATTTTTCGATATTACTGGTGGATAAATTTTTTGGGAAGAGGGTACCAACTATTCTATTGTGCCAATGATGTAGAGGTCACGCACCCAGTTGAAACACCAAATAATGCGATTTAGAAACCCGTCAGCATACGTCCAGTAACCGAAGTGCTTAAAGCCAGTCAACAAAAGATTGGTCGGGGCATCTCCCTCTTCAAATATACGGTATGGCACCTGGAAATTCAACCCAGACCAACGCCTCCACCTTGGAGGAAGTTGAAGAAATAGCTTTCAGAGTCATCAACTAATAGTTGACCTCCCTTTATTTTTTTCAAGGCATGAAAAATTAGTACATTGTTACGTCAGCTAAAAACCTGTCATCTGATCTAACTGCAGTGTGGAGCGCTAGAAAAATATGAACCATTCATTGAGAATCTGACAGCTTAAAGACTGTTAAAACTTCATGTACCTACTAGACCCAATAGACTCAGTAAAGCAGAAATTTTATTGCAGTCGACTTAGGGTTTTTAACTGCTATGGCCATCAGCATTTTTATCATTTCGATATGAAGGCCATACTTGAATTAGCAATTTCACTTGAGCGATAGGTTAGAAATACAAATTTAACATTAAGCTGACTTTTCACGCTCGGAATATAATAAATCCAGGTATCTCGATTTGTTTCATATAAAAAAAATTGCAATTCATTTCAACAAGTATGGTCTCACATTGAGTTACACAGCATTTGAAAACTTCGTTAGCGATTTGAATTACAAGAGAGTTTTATTTAGCTCCAAAGGCTTTCTGTCGACGATAAAAGCGGTAAATGTAATGCTAACAGAAGATGGCAAGTCCACAAGAGCCTTAAAGGGAATTAATAGCAATATCCTCGAGTTATTCATTTCAATGTTTATTCCGTTCCTCTTTCGCCTTTCCAGACATTAAACTGCAGACTACCCTGATATCGCAGCGTTCCTCCGCATTATCTCACATGCTCTTGAACGATTCTCTGTGAGGATGTTGCTTTAGCGCGACTTTTAATTAAGCAGCATAAATTTCCCAAATCTAGCCAAACTGTTGAGCTAGCCACCAGGCCGCGACTTGCTTTAAGGACTTGCACTATCAGGATTAAACTTCCTGGTTCTCTTCTTTCTTGCATTTATCAAGTGGACATTTTCATAGAGCATGTCCATCTACGTGTCCCGATCAGCACGTACCTTTCTATCACCGCATATCACTTTTGCATTCTTGTACAGCTATGTTCGGCAAAACTACCCACCTACATCTATGTACTGCTTTCAGCATAACCATAAGCATTCAGTATTTGAAAGGCGCCTTGTCAACCACAAAGCAACAAGTTCTACAACTAAGTGAGGTTACTTCTATCTGCACAAAAACCTCTGAAAAAAATTGACAAATGGTGGATTTTCTTTGTTTTGTCCAGCTAATTGGTGATTTTAGCGCAATTGATAGCAAATATATTGAAAGTCACCTGGTGAGTGGTAAAGTTCGATTTGTGGAATTCATTGTTTGAATTGAATGGTAATAATTTGCATATTTATTTAATCACAAGGCCAAAATGAAAATGCGCCGCTGATTCATTACATCATGTCGAAATTTGATTCAAAGTTAACTGCTGAAGGGTATGCATGGATTAGAAATGAATTCTTAGCTTTAATTCTAAACAATCGAGTTTCGTGAAAATGCTCTTATGCTTCCCGCTTTTTTTAGGCTGCTGTCATTCTTATTCTGTGAGGGCATTTTTGTGTCTCCGATTGACAGTCTACACTTTTGCTCTCCAATCTTTAGAGGATCGTTGAAGTCTAGATCCCAAATTGCCTGATGAATTACATATTAGTGTAAATGCGACTCTATCAACAGATTGAAAAATAATTAGCTGGTTAAATCTAGCCAAACGCAATAAAATTATGAAATTGCCTGAAATCACTTGAGGAAAGTATGATGTAAAGAGGGCATGCAATATCAGGGGAGTTTTTGTATTCAAAAAACCCAAATTTTGATCGATGTCTACATTCCTTTCCAATAATTTTCACGGAAACCATCAAAACTTTGCCTATTAACACAACCCAATGTGGTACCATGCAACTCAACTCTTGCTCGTGGTGTCTCTTCAATGGAGGCTATCACCCCCTTTAAACATATATGAGCGGTGCTCTTTTTTCAAATATTAATTATTCCATGGAACCATTTGATTTCATGAAAACCTGGCTTCTCCGCCCTCCGTCATCTGGTCATCATAACACCCGACTGAGCTCTGTTGGGGATTTATTATTTTAAGTCTCATCAGCAATAAAACGTTTACTTTAATCTGGAAGTGGAATATAGCGAATTTATGACAACATCCCACCCGGAGTGACTTGATCCAATCATCTACATTGCTTGAAGATGTTAATGAGTAAATATTCACTTTAATGAAACCAGGCTTGGTAAACCAAAAGACTTGGAAAAATTCAAAAGCAAATTTATGTATAGATAGCGGGAAATTCTTGTAAAATACAACCAACTTTACATGTGGGCAGGGAGTTCCTTTAGATAGAATATGACGAAGGAGTGGTTTGAAAATTACTTGAAAATGTCTTTAGCAGGAAACCACTTCTAAAGCCAACGCATGCGCCTCGTAATGGTGGTCTTCTATCCACTCCCTAACTTGATCCCTATTGGATACCCACCTCCAAATTACGCCACAGAAAACGGCGAGCTGGAATTGAACGGGATGCTGGACGAAGATGAAGGTGAAGTTGAAGAGGCCATGAACACGAGAAGAACGAAAAAATGAATTCCCATTAATGCTAATGAAACAACTGAGAATTTAAATTTATCAAACACGTCATTTTTGTTGTACCGCTGTCATGCAAATATTTTAGTGACACTACCAAGTTCCTAAGGTCAACTTTCTACAGAGTGGGTTATCTGTATTCCTGTCTCAAGTCACACAAGAGACAGCTGAGGCATTATCCTTGACTTCTTTAAAAGTGAAAGTATTTTGTAACTCTGGATCACGGGAACGGACCTCACTAAATACAACTTACGCGGCCATCACTTTCAAACAGCAAACCACTTCATTCTCTCCACTAGAGCACAGTGTTCAATGTTCTCTTTCATGGTGATCACTTCTCTGTCCTATTCTTCTACTTAACAACTAGATAAAACCATCGCCTAATTATGAATAATTCGGTGTCCTGCTAACTGAAGCATTCCAATTCGGCTCCCCTTCATGTATCGAATAATCATCAAAAATGGTGCAAATGGTACCGTTTGCATTCCAATTTTAATAATTTAATATCCCGTAATTTGTTGTCAATGACGACATTATTATGAGCACAAATTTTGCTTCGAGAAAAGTGACGCGCTTTAGCTCTCGCCTTATTTTAAATATTGTTAAATATCCAACACTGATAGAACAAACCTTTTCTCAATCAGGTTCTATATTCCCAAAGAAGCAATTAAGAGTGGTCCTGGATTCGAATGAACTGAACCACATTAATTTCACCGTGATTTGTTTTTTTAAAAACAAAACTTGACAGAGGGCCCTTAAAATAGTGCAACCCCTATATTTACAATAAATCCGTATGAGTTTAACGCTCAGTTTTTCGTTCAAAAAATGGGTAAATTTCGATATCATTTTGAATATCAGCATCAGATTGAAGAAGTTGACAATCGCTAGATTTCGCAATTATTTCTCAAACAACCACCACTTCCAAGTCATTACAAAGCCATTGTGTACTACCCTTACCACTTTTAAGATAAAAGCATTCACTGGGTTAGTTTTAGATCTTTCTGAAAGATTATTGCTTCACATACTAAGTTAAACATTGGAAACAAAATAGCAAGGCAAGTAGTGGCGCTTGACTCATCACAGTGAAGGTATTTTAACCTTGTCAATACTTGCTTTTTCTGTGGCCATGGAAATGCTTTAACTGTTCCCGCCCTTCCTAACTCTGAAAAGCCCCTTTTGCTTGTGGAATCGTTTATTTGCGACAGAGATGGTTATGTGCAGTAATATTTTAATAATTCGTTAAAAGTGTTGACGAAAATTTTTTCGTGTTTAAGTCTGAAAATTTCGATGTAGACACATTCATCAGTTCGTATTACCAGACCAAAAAAAAAGAAATTTGATCAGGTTTCGTGGAGCTTACTTGTTTCCTGCATCAGTAGAATATTTTACTGCAAGAAGCATGTTTGGAATAATGGCCATCAAAAAGTTCCTGTGATTATATCCATGAAATTATCAACGAGAGGCTAGTCGCTAAAATTGAATTTTTGATGGGAAAAGTACAATTCTAGAGTTCCCCCACACTTTGAAATTACTGAGACTAGTAACACCTGGGTGGTCGAAGTATAACGAACGTGGTCCATGGAGATGGAGAAGAATCTAAGAAAATCCGGATAGGAAAACAGGTGTCGTTCTGTTCACAGCTTCGAGTAAGAATAGAAAAACCAACCAGAGAGCCAAGGTGTTCGAAGTTTGAGGCACATCTGAAAGACATTCCTGCTGTTTCGAGGAGCGTTTGATTCTCACCGGCACCAACTTGAAGCTAGAGGGTTTTGTCCGCTGCAGTTTGCATTCCGTATTTCAGCAGCGTTATCGCCAGATGACACAACGAGACATAGATCATTTGCATGTTCCAGTTGATTTAGCGACCATCTCTTGCCTGGGTAATTAATTATCGGAACCGCACTGTCATTTAGCGAGGAGAAGGATCCATCCCATATGAGTTGGAAGGTTAGATTGGTAAAAGAGGTGGTCCTTCTTTTGAGCCTCGTCCCACACCATGCTCCATCACAAGGTAGTTCTTTGTTCCCCTCAATTTCCCCATCGATAAGTCCATCAAGGACTTTGCCGCATGGACCACTTGCCATGAGCAACCCAAGTCGAACGATCGGTTTATCATTACAGCTTTAGACAGTGAGTCAAAAGTCCTTTTCAGATCAACAAACACCAACACTTTCTTCTGCTTCTGGTCCACGGCTTTCTGCAGAATGGTTCTTACTCCAAGTATAGCCTGTTCGTTGGATCTTCCTTCGCGGGATCCAAATTGGGTTCTTGAGGGTAGTTCGGCAAGGTGGTGCCTCAAGCTTTGGCACAGAATGGATCTGTCTGCAAACCTTTACGCTTGTAGGTGCTTGCAACTTCAGCATCAATCCAAGCACCAGGTAGAGGAGTGGTTCCATTGTAGAAGTCATTGAAAACTTGTAAAAGGTAGGCGTCGCATTTCAGTAATTCAGACCTAATTTCATTTTCGCCGGGATTCTTGTACAGTTTTAGTGTACTCCTAGCTGTCTCTGTCTACTTCATTGAAATTGGGGAGTCTCTTGGTAGAAGATCATGGTTTTAATTTCTTCGGTGGTTCTGACCTTAAACAGTTCCTGGTAGTGTATGGCCAGATCTTTCCACTTGACTGGCATCCTTGCATTTTGAGTTTTCCATCAGGAGTTTTCGAGGTTCTCTCTCTGCAAGGTATACTGGAAAGCAGGTTATTCTTCCTTTTTGACATGCCTGTTTCTATTTTCGAATCAGGTTGCTCACCCTGTTTCTTTGCTCCTTGTACTTCAAGGAATGTTTCTTGAGATGGGTTTGGGGGCCAATTCGTTTTCAACTGCTTTCGTAGCAGGAGTTCTCTGTTTCCCTTATCGCGAATAGCTGTGAACCATCCGTTTTCTTTCGCCCAGCTTTTTGTCACGCAGTTTTGGCAGCAGCCTTTTCGATAGCTTCAAGGACATCCTCATATTTAGCTGTCGAAGGGTCCTGAGGCCTTTGGGCAGTTGCTACATTTGTTTTTGACTGTGCCCTCCATCAAAGGTCTATTCTTTCGTTTTCCCAAGCATTTTCTAAAGTGTGAGTTGAGCTTGAGGATAATTGTTTGTAGGCAGTGATCAGAATTTGCGTCTGCCTTTCTAGAAGCTCGTACATCACTTATAAGTAATAGATTTGGCCTTTTCATCAGAACAAAGTCAAGAATAAAACCTTTCACTATAGGATGGTACCAAGTCAGTGTTCGGGAAATTGTTTTCCGAAAGAAAGTATACATCAGGTTTAAATTAAACTCTTGGCATAGGCCTTGTAAGCTCAGTCCATTCTTTATAGTGTCATCTCGATCTGTGAATGGACCGACTAGTTTGGCACAAATGTTATGGGCATCAGAGCTCAATCTGCATCAATCCAACTTCTACGCCTCTGATTTGGAGGGATAAAATGGCAAGTCTATTTTAGACATCGTTAAATTCAGCGACCCCACCATTGGGTCGCCCATGTGGTTACTGGTGTTACCACGAGGAGGTTGAGTGTACCTAAGTCATTAAAATTTTGCACCCCGCCATATCAAGTTAGGTAACCGTCTAATTTATTCAAAATAATTTCAATCCTCATGGCCAAGGAAGTGCTCAGAAGCAAGTATGTTCCTGATTCTCTAGTAGGATTAATCTAAACGAAGAAGCCTGTGAATCTTTCTCAAAAGTTGGTGAACACGCAATTTCCATGAATTAAAACGTATGTGTTGCGCTCCTTGACATAATTATCAGGCCTGTCAAGACCTTCAAATTTCAGCCTTTACGCCCTGAATACAAGCAAACAGAAATCCAAACGTTGAGAGTACAGACTGTTAAAGTTCAAGTGAGAGCTTTAGTCAGGTGATACGACTTTGCATGGCCTACCTTGCCAATTTTATCTAACGATGTCATCTGTCTAATCGGTCAACCCTTTACAATATTGCTTGTTTAACCTTAGAGGTAGAGCAAAGATAGTAGTAATTTGAAAGCACAATTTGTTTGAATATCTGGTCAAACACTAAGAACGTCCATTAAGTATGTACAATTCGTTCATTTGAGTAGAGGTATGGATACCAATTGGCTAATTGGTCCGCAAACCAAAATTCGAAAAATCTGAATGCATTCGCCATTTTATTTTGAGCTAATGGTAAGGTCGGGTAATATTAGACCTCTAGCACGAATCCACTAATTGCAGGAACCAATCGGCACATTGGCCAACTGGATTCGAGGTCATCATTTTGAGTTGGAGGATCTAAGAGATATATGGGAAAATTATCGAGGACAACATTAATGGGGAGCAAAAGAACAAGTCCTACAAAATGGACCAAATCCATGAAGGGACTTCATTCAAGGAAATGGAATAGTTTCTAAATGATGTTAATCCGCTATCTTCATTATTACTCCCATTAATAAATTTTTTTCAAACTCCTCAGTTTTGATAAAAACTGGGCAATTCCACCAACAAAAGTTCTAGAATACAACGATTTGGCCGAGAAATTAAGTGTCATCAAATTTGTTGCGTCGGTCCTTTCTCAAAAATCTAAAAAAACTCTCGTTCTGTGTCTACTAGGTCTTTTGACATGGTAGATAAACAGCTGCTTGAGTTCTCTTAGCGTATTTATTTACTCCTCACTCATTAGAAGAAGTCCCAAAGTCTTATTGGGGGTACAACATAAGTACAAATAGCTTTTACTACATGCAGCACACAACAGTTAACACAGAAGATGGAAGGCTTTTAGCAACGACTCCGGTTCTCTGGTCACTTCTCTTGCACGGTTTTATCCTACAAGTAGCAGCAGCTCAACTTCGCAGTAGGACCTCGTCCGTCCTCGACAATGTTAAGGCAGACAATCTTCATACCTCTTCCAGAAGTTTTTTAAACTTTCTGGCGGTGATTCTATTCGTCGCTACACGCACCCGCTTTCCACAGTCCGGTTTGAGACTTTGAATCCAGGTATTTGCGACGCACCTCGTTTTCTAGGCTGTTCAAAGTTGTACTTCTGCTGGCATAATCTGATTTTGTACGTCCGGCGGGTAAATAGCTCCCAGAGTCGCCCCTGGGGTTACCGGTGATCACCACGCGGAGGTTGAGATTAGGTTTGACCATAGAAAACCTAACGATAAAAAAGTGCTTACTACTTCTGGATGAAAAAATCTCTTGTAATGTTCGTCGAGGAAAAGTTAGCCTCTGGGTAGGGAAAATTATTGCTGTCATGCCTTGAGTGATGTGAAATATCGGGATCTAGAATTGGAAAGGCTCCTTAGACGAACATAGCACCGAAAAGACTGTGGGGCTGGTTCTCATAATAAAGGGAATCTTTGCACTGCATGTTACGCATTAATTTAAAAGCCATTGGGTATTTTAAGGCAGCCTCTAACTATCTCCATCTAACCTTCATTGTTTTAAGAAGGAAGACCTAAGGTAGATTTTGGCTCGAAGATTTGAAAAATTCGAGGTTTTCCCAGACTTTCCGCGTTGCCAATTCCCTCTTAACCATTAAGTCCCCAATGGGTAACACCGAAAATTGCTCTTTATGTTGAAACTCTACCAAACATTTATTTTGACTCGTATTAAAACAGCTTTTCGCCTTGTCATTTAAGTTAATACCCAATTTAAATGTTCGTATTGTGCCTTGGTAACAAGTTTTAAAGACGAAAAGCAATTAAATGTGTACGTAAATATTCACTTTATAATGTAAAGGTACTTAATACAAGATCTTACAGTGAGGCGTTGTTTCCTCGATTTTTAAGAAGCAATTAAATGTGTCACATTTAAATGGCACTTCATATTTTATAATTGGTAAAGACTAAATAGTACAATCAACTAGGTTTTACACATTTTAATGATCACTTGTATGTGATGCAGAGAAGTGTGATTAATGGTGCATATATTCATCGAATCCAGAGAGCCGCCAAAAAGCACCGTCAACGGTGAATTCATCTGGTTCTAAAAGTATTGTGTATGAATATTTGCTGCTGAAGTGATGAGTCTCGAATTTTTTTAATCTTAGGGAGAAATTATGACGAGTATCTGTGTTTGCCGATGCTACTTTCAAACAGCCGTCGCGTAGAATTCGTTTTAATAAGAGACTGGCTTCGGTCAAATAAAAAATGGCCAGGATTTTGGAAGAAGGATATAGGATGAAAACACAGCAAATGATTATCCTACTGTCGACTTTAAGAATGCCGGGCAGAAAAGCAGGGAACCAAACGATAAAAGTGCGGTTGCCCCGCAAAAAATAGTGTTATTTGCTACTTGACCATAAAAGTTAAGCAGAAAATTGCAAGATAAGTTCAACTTCTTGCATGGATCTACAAATTTTAGCTTTTTGATATCCCCTAAACTTTAGTTTATCAAATAACAGGACCTCATTTGAGGCAGGTCAATTGATCGTCTCTTTATGAGTTCCACTGAAATGCTGCACTATTAGCAAGACATTCACACGAAGAGAAATTTAAAATTTAAAAACAAACGCTTTTGATAATTTTTGGCACCCTCGGAGTCCTAAAAACTAAAACACGTACAGCTACTAAAATGTCAACTTATCGATTGGAATACCAGGATTTGTTGCAACTTTCATCCAGGGTGGTTCTACAGAGTCCCTATCCGGAGTTCTGAGAGAACACCGAGGACATGGAAAGCCCTCACTTACCACTGTTATGAAAAGTGCCCTTGTTTCGTCCACACAATCGTTAATAGAAACTGAAGACAGAAAATTGATCCCCTCCTCCCTAGGTCAAACTGAAGCAAAATAAATTCCTGATAGAGTCAAGAGTGGAACGCAGAATATCTTCAAGTCCCTACTTCCTGAAAACCGAAAAATTTAGAGCTATACATTTCTCAACTCATCTTATATATTTGTATGGTACATTTTGATGATCTACATTCCCTTATGATGTGCTTCCAGGTAATTGACCGAACTTCTCTCTTCTTTCTATAATTCCAATGCTCTAGACTGATTTTCGATTACATGTGGCCGATGAGCGCTGAACGCTATTGCTACTACAAACAAAATTACATCGCATTTATAAAGGAGCTAACTGAATAGATTCTCGATGCGGTGAGTTGGAGCAATGAAATTGATTGCAGAATTACATATGGTTATGTTTAAGTTTCTTTATTCACACAAATAAATTTGGAAACCAAGCAGAGACTTCTTTGCTAACATCGCATATCAAAACTTTTAATAATGCCTTACTTTAACTTGCGACCAGCGAATGCAGTTCGCCCATTGGTCGCAAAATGGATCTGGGCCTTGTTCGTAAAGATTAGTTCCCGGAATAATACAAGCCCTAGATCTTGGCAAAAACCTCGTAGTTTGTTGGAAGAAACCAAGTCCTTTTTCAATTTAAATGTGTCCTTTTATGTTTGAGGCAGAGAAAATGGCCATAAAAGTCAGACGAGAATGGATTTTTTAAAGCACGCAATCACGAGCTTATGAGAAGCACAAGTAGACTCATTGTTTCACGTCTCTATTTAAAAAGAACTCAAATAAGACTTCAGTTGCGAATACTTTGATTCCTTGCCAAGCCTTCTTTATGTTCAAAAGACATAACTCAGGCCAAAGGCTACCAGGATAATAATAATTTTTTTAAAGTTTTCTAGTAGATGGTAACTGATGAGGCTCGATGAATGTAAAAGCCATGTTTTGCTGAATTTTATTAAGTTATTTTATTGAAATTTGCAAATTGCTAGGCAAAATTACATGTAAATTTATTAGCATTTATAGTGTTAATTTGTGCCAACCTCCATTGATATTGACATCCTTCGACTCGTAGAGGCTAAGTATTCTTATTCATTCAACAGTTCAGTCGGGGACAGAACAATTTGAATGTTGATCTGATGGATAATGTCGTTCAAGTTATCCATTTTAGCACCGTTACTTTTTCGATAGAAACTTTATAGTTCTTCAATCAATAGCTCATTGGAGGTGGCCAAATCGCATTTGACGACTACTACGTTTTGGAGCTGATATTCACGAAAGTGAAGGATCTGCGTATCAACAGTTTTCCCTAAAACGATTAATTCTTACTGCATATAGTTCCAATTACCAGTTTAATTGCCCATAATACAGGAGGGTTTCTTTCGGGAGCCAGCTGTGATAAATTGCTTAACATCCGAGTGCTCAGATGATTATAAAAAGTGATTTCTTAAAGCCTGTCGTTAGCATTTACTAACCACCATCGATAAAGTCAACTACTAGCCAAACTCTGTTTTAAATCGTTTGAAAATTTTTGACGGAGATGCTTGAAAATCAGGCATTTACTAAATGCATTTAGGCTTTTCAGTTAGATCATCTAATTAAGTTCACTTTTTCATTTGTCACGCAAACAAGAATGGTTTTTAGGTGAGTTAGTTGACAGATCCTGCCTGGGTGGATTAGATGACATATTGGTGGACTTCATTTGTGGTTTCATTTGTCGAGCACTTCAATTAGCCGCAATCTGTGATGACCAAATTCACCGTTTAGTTTAAGAGGATTTCCAAATCATGGCATATCTAACATAGCTTAGACTGACCCGGGGCTTAGTTAGTGAAAATGATATCGAAATCAGTTTCTGATTATTCTTTTTTTAGTAAAAAAGAATTGCACTTTGGTGAGGAACTTAGGTTCCAAGAAAAGCACTGAGACTTGTTCCAAAGTTATAGCTGCCAGGTGCTCTTGCCAGATTGAATTCTAAAATGTCCTCTTGGAGACAGCCAGAGCCTCGTTATTTACACCTGATTCGCCTCTCATTCGGCCGTTTTTTTTCAAATTGAAAATCTCACATCGTTTACATCTAGATGATCAAGCAATGCCTGAAAATCACACCCTTGGATAACTATCAGAGCTGAAATCGTCTCACTGAAGGATCAGGAAGACCTTCTTCTCTTCCCAATAACTTTGATGAGACGAGCTCTTTTCGCACCTCTTTCATCGATGGTACACGAATGCCGACATTCGTTTTGGATGACTTATCTGCAAGGTTAAATAAAGCACAAGAATAAATTGGAGAAAACACTGATTAAGATCTGTTTGGCCACCCTTTTGCAGAATAGCATCAACCACTGTACTTGGTGATCCAAGTTATTAGAGTTACCTGGATAGGGCTTAGACTCATCTGATGCAATGGCTCAATCACCCATGCTACTCCTACACCTTCTGTACTCATGGCATTTGAGTGAATCGCACGAGAGTGAATTTGTTGTTTTTTAATCGCGTTTGCTCAGAATTTAACATGAACAAACGTCTTCAGGTTTTTAGAATGGGACGTTTTCTGTTTGGACTTTTTGACTTTCATGGAGAGAGTTCGTCCTGACCATTGAACAACTTAGTAACACGCCAGTAATCCGCTGAATAAGAAGAAATTTTTCCAAGTACTCCAAACAAACAGAAAATAGACACAGTTTGCTAATGTGATCAAATGCAAAAAGCTGTATGACCTCCCGAAGTTTGGCGGCACCACAACAGGATAAAATCGCAAGGATTGTAAAATTTTCGCTTTCTTTTAATTTAAAATGAAACGCGGATTGCATATTAGAGAAGACTCAAACATAAGAAAAGACAAATAGCTGAAAGGAGGTGGTAAGAATCCATGTCCTCGATTTGAAAGGACCTTGAATTTGGGAACTGAGCTGTGAGGTTCTCAGCTCAGAGCTGTAGAAAGAGATGGTTGTGGAGTCAGTGGCAGATGGTTCACGCATTCAAAGATGATTGCGTAATAGAGCGACTTGAGTTCAGATTCCAAGTACTTCTGATTAATTATTCTGCCAAGATATTCCACTTCCACCGAAAATCTGCAAGCTTTGATGCTGAGCTTAATTTCGCATGATAAATATAATCTCGCCAAGTTATACATTTCCTGTTAACAGCCCAGTGTCAAGATGCAAATCTTGCGAATAGTTTCAAACGACATTTCGCATTTGTGTTTGTTCCAACGCCGAATTGGCCTACTGCTCGCATCTTTTCCCATGTCGGGTTTCAATCTAAATAATAACAGCATCAAGATTTTTTAAAATAACAATTGACACTGTATCAAATCCATCTCCAATAGACTCCTTTTATTACCAAAACGCTGGGCTATTTATAATACTTATTCTTGCTAAGTAGATTGCTAGTAGTTTAACTGCAGAATCACACTTCTATACCCCAGGGTGAACTTTAGTAAAAGCACAAACACGGGGCATTTCTTCCAGAGCCAACCACGATGTAGTCAGACAGTCAACTGGTCAGTACATTAGCAACGGTGGATGGCTTAAGGCTCGTGATGTTTCGAGATGAAAAGAGAGTTTACCTCCGAGTCTCTTCGAACCAGCTCAGCTGCATTTGTGACTTATAGTTTATCATCTCGAAACCACTAAGCATTCTATTCGCCGTATTTTACTCGGATTCAAAATTTTCCCCATTTTGAAATCTTTTTATTGATGTCATCGATTGGAACACCCCCGAAGATTCCAAAAGAGAATGGCTAGAAGTTATTCTTTACGGTCTCTTTTGATTTTTTTCCCCTGATTTATTTCAGTCTATAACTCTCGCCTCTTCGGCGTACTCAGACACTCCTACGAGATCTTGCTTTCTTCATTCGTCCACTTTCAATGTCTTGTCAACGTGAACTTTATTTTCAGATCTGCTTCAAGTTGAAAATTCCGACCCAACACGCTCCCTAAACATAATTTACTCACCATAATGCGTGGATAGTCAACAAGACGATATTAGAAAGCGCCTCTGAACGGGATCACGGTTTATAGTCCCATGTCGGCCTAGACTATAAGTATGTGGCCAACCTCAAAGACACACAAAGAGAAGGGTAGGAGAATCGACTATTCCAGTGGAGATTTGGCATTAATTGGTCATCTATGATGACGCACGGCGAATTGACCTCTGCCTCTTCTTAATTCCATGGAAGATATGCCCCTATCCACTGGATCTGGTTAGCATACCAATGCTTTCAATAGTACAGTGCTTTTGTGTTCCACGAAGTTTGCCACACCTCACACAAGGGTTTGGAAAAACAGCTGTTTAACGGCTACAATGCATATTTCTGTTTCCATTATACGGTTCTTAGCCAGTCTTCAAAGGATTTCTGCCATCGTCTATCTCATTTTGTGGACAGCTGTTGAGGGTCACAGAATGAGTCAACATAAACCACTGCTACATATAACAAGGTTAAGTCTTTTATTAACGACTCCTAAAGTTCGCAATAGAGAGAATATACTTGCTCCCACTTTGAAGTTATAAAATCGAAACCTCATAAGGAGTGTGCGTTGAGAAATTCTCCACATTCCACAGACCTCTCTTCCTCGATATCAAAAAATGAAAGCCAACAAAATAATCCGAAAATAGATTACTAGTAAATTAACAAACCTTTTTCTTCTACTCTCTCTCGGGATACTATCATCTGTTTAGTCCTCTTCGCTGTACAATCTGCGTGTTTCCAAGATAAAAGACAAATCCTCCAGCCTTGTACTAGATTATTTCAATTTACTCCAAGGTGCTTAAGCAATCAAACGTACTTGAAGAAATTTCGAATAATCAGGATTTAAATTTTAGATTTCCATAATACCATTTAAACCGCTGAAGTAACGCAACGCTACTGTTTGCCCTAAGTGAGTAGAAACACCAAGGGTATGGAACGCTTACCTCATTTTTGGTAACCAATACATATCTAAAACGACTGCTAGGAGATTTTTTACCCAATCATTCGGAGCATAAAATGTTCTACTAAAGAACCGAGGAGGAACGCAAGATTCCCATTTTGAGTTTCAGGGATAGGAACGTTACTAGCATTCGACATCCTAAAAATTTAAAGAATTTGTGGCATTCGATTCACACGCAATAGCGCCTACATTAAAAGAAGATTCCAATCTTCAGAAATTTCCATCCGAAAGCACATAAAGACAGGCCTTAATCAAAGAATCGAGACATTAGCAGGCGGACGCCCCTCCAATAATAAATGAAACTAAAATCAGATACCACGACCACCATTTGTGTTCCTGATATTCTAGTAGGCACAGATACATCGAACCACCTCTCCTGAAAAATGATGTTAAAGCAAAGTTAGAAATGAGATATTATTGATGATTTAATTGATTCAGATAGTGACAACCGGGCGTAAAAATAACAATACCAAATGGAAATGTTTCAAGGATCCCCTCCTTCTTTGTCTTTTTCCTTTTAAAGTAATTTATAAGTAAAGCAGAACTGAACATGTGCATGCTGAATTCCCTGCAACAGTCACACAACCAGTCATGCGGATGTGCAGGTGGAAGGGCAGACGAAAAGACTCAAGTTATCCCGCACCAAGAACACAAATGTGTAGGCGCATGACCTCAATAGTGTAGCAACAAGATGGCAGTAAGTAATAAAATAAAAGTGGTTACAGCTCGAGTACGGTGGGTGAAGATGAATATAAGGAAACTGGGAACTGACTAAAAGATCTTGTGCTCGGATTGGGGGTGATGAGCATACTCGTAGTCCAGATGAACAAAGGCTCGTTCCACCTCCTCAAGTGACTCCAACTTCTGTTGAAGGGACTCTCCTATGTCGTGAGCTTTATGAAGATCCATATCGCGTGGCAAAACGATATCCACCTGCAATTTCGTTAAAAGTATGAAATAATTTCTACTTAATACAATTTAGTAGACATTGTTTTCAACTGCATTTCGAATGGGCTGACCTCAACCATGTAATTGCTGCCCAAATGGAATGCTCGAACGGTATCCAGCCGCTCAATCATAGGATGATGATTGACACAGATGAAGGTAATGCGTTGTATGAATACTGGATCTGCACTGTAACCAGTCAGATTGCGAGTGTGTTCTAGAAGAATGGTAAGGCTGTGTGAGAAACTGAAAGGACCCGAATGGTAGTGTGAAGCTTTGTCTAAGAATTATGCAATGCTCTGATTGACGGCCCACTCTGAAAGGCCATAGAGAGACCACAAAGGAACGCATGTCATGTGAATACTTCCCTACGGTAGACGATTGTTTGTTGATAAGGAAACTGAAGTTAGTTGTAAAAATGCGGACGAAAAATTGCCCTCCAAAGCCTGGGACACACAGTAGCCATTTTCTAGTCCTTGTCCTTAAGAAACTTCCCCTTTCATCAAAGCAGTGCAAAGTATTTCAAATAATTCCAATATTCGGTTTATTCAAGAGAACAGAACTCAAGAGGTTAAGCGTTTTGATCAAAGCATCGGTGTCAGCAATTCAATGAATTCACTGGTACTGATCTTTTTTAACGCTATTGGCCCGCTATTAAAGTTGTTAAATAAGACTTAGGTAAAATGCTTCTGAAACTACTTGCCATTACCTAGAAGTTGTGTTTCTTCAATAAACAGTCATTTTACATTTTTTTAAAGAAAAAAACTCACCAGCACCCATTTTCCACCAACTGAAAATGATGTACAAGCCGATGATGATGGCTCCAGCAGGATCGAAGTATTTAAGGTAAGGGGCGTGATCTTTGAATCACAAAAAACAAATTATTATTGTTGTTTGACTTTGTCAAAAATATAGCTTGAATACGAAAACACGTATTGCATGAATTGAATACGACCTTGAAGCAGGGTAATTCTTGTACTTTAAGGAGAAAAGGCATTTGCCAAGTTAAAAGTTCAGAAGGCAGAGACTGATCATACCAATGTTTGCAGAAGCATTTGGAAGCGGAACCGTGCTACTTATGAAAAGTCTAGTGTTGACTCAGTGTATTCATGCATGCTGAGTTTGGTAAAATTCACCGGATCCGCATATTTGGCTAATAGCCAGGGCCTCTAAAATTATAACTCTCTTCGAAAAAGAGATGAGGGTAAAAACAAAGGAAAGGTCAGAATGCGGGCTCAGGTGACAATTTGATAGCCAAAAGAAAAACTGAGGAAGAGCTCGGAATGGATTGACAGGCAGGAATCTTGGCAAAGAACAGATGAAAAGTGGCAAACTCGGTTCTCCTAACCATCACTCTCCCTTGCTCCTTACCCACCCTAGATGCTATTGAAATGTACACTTTCTACAGTGCTATTAAAGTACTAAAAATTTTGCAGCTTCTCTAAAGTGAGAGTGAGAGACTTGGACTAACAATAAGATGGAAAGCTTGAAGCCCCCCCGGGCACTCCAATCTTGAGAAAGAGAGGTGCTGAAACACGTTAGTTGTAGAATGTTTTTTTCTAGCCCTACATTAGTAGTCAAAATATCTAGGCATATCAGTATTGCTGAATCTAAACTAGGTGATACCACACAGAATACGCTCAGAAGAATGATTCATGTAAGTGATGGCGTTAATATCCCCGAGAACATGTAACGAACTTTTTCTATCGCGGAGAACTTCAGCTTCAATCGGTTTCTAAAGAAGATGATTCGCCCACAATAACGTGTTGAGAGGTAGCTTGAAGCCCGATTAATCAACGTTGTTTTTTGACCCAACTTGGGACTAAACAACTTTTATTAGAAGAGGCAGGGTGCAGTTAGGTGGAAATTCTTTAAGGCAATTATTAGTAATATACGAACTCGAGAGCTCAAAACAAGAGGGATGTTATCAGTTAAAATCAAACAGTGCAGGATATAACGTTTAGAAAAAAATGATAAACTTGCGAGAAATAGCTGCAGTAATAAAACGATTCCATCGCCCACAGAGCGGAGGATCGCTTCAACATCTTCAAAGTTCAGAAAGAGTAAAGGATACGCCTTAGATAGAATTATTTGAGCCTTCAGCCAAAGAAACCAACTGACTTTGAACAGAGAAAATGACACGGAACACTTTGTGTGTAAAAAAAACGACGAAGCGGAAAATAGGCGGCACTAATGACTGTTTACAAAGGAAGTTCTCATCGAAAATGCGATTCGAGTGCATCAAACACAACTCCAATACCAAATGAGCATTGTGATAACTCATTACATTCAAGTTCTCCATCCATTTACTCGAAGGTCTATCTTACTATTTCAACTGAATGATTCTTCACAAAGGGAAGCGCCCCTTTTGAACTTCTTCACTGTTTTCGAGCATTCACAACCCATTGTGAGCAATTCGCACCCTTAAACCAGCGTGCAGCTCAAAAAATGGGAGGTAGAAGGCTATTACTGAAACATCTCAGTTCAACTCGAAAGACGGAGGTTTAGTTTGGAAAGGGATTAAATTCAGAGCCTCAACAGAGTATTTCTAGAGTAATTCAAAATCTGGGCAAACTAGACATTAGAATGGCGCGTTCCTGCTCTGATGTGCAGAAACTGCAAGAATGGGTAAATCACTTGGCTAGCAGCAGAACGTATGTCTGAGTTAGTCTCTACTGAAATAAGATTAAAACCTGTCTATTGCTTTGTAACCCTCTGAAGTCCCAGAGAGGCTTATTTTCGTTGTATTTTATCTAATAAAGGCTGGGAAGAATGAAGAGATGGCTGTAGAGGGGAGGTCAATCTCTGGTGGGCATGTGAAGAGGAAATGGCGTCAGATTCGGGTAGACAACATGAAACTCAACGCTAAAGGGAGCAAAATGCCCGAGTCGAAACAGGGACGGCAATGAAAGTGATTGAACTTATTCCTGAAAACTTCCCTCTTCCTAAAATGTCTCCTAAATGACTTGCCAACATTTAATCACTGAAGTTTTCATGATTTCTTTAATGCTAAATCAGTAACTTAGGTGGAACTATAACATCTGGCTCAAAAAATGAGTCAATGAGTGAGAGGTGTTTGCATATCCTTTTTTTAATAAAAAAAGATCAGGAGTTTCCTTCTTTGCACAAGATTTGAAAATATTCAAGAAAATTTAGTCGTTTCGAGAGATGAAGTTATGAAAAGTATGCGGTTCAAAGTGCTACTAATTTCAAGTAACATATGAACGTTCGTCTAGCGTCCGATAAAACGGCAAATCATTGCTGAACCGATAAATAGTACACGATGGTTTTTGAAACAATAAGAAGGCATAGATTTGCTCTTTACAACCAATGTGTCATTTGATGAGTTGACAATTGTCTCTATAACGAAAATAAGGCTTTTAATAATAAAACGGTGGTTACTGTTGAAGTGAATGATTAAAATCGCAGGTTACATTGAGTGTGTTATTCGATTCTAGATATTCAATTGCGTCATTACCTTATGATGTATTGCAGGAGAGTACTCTGCACCTAAGATCAATTTCTCATGATAACCGTTTTCATAACAGCAAAATAGAAGAAATCAGCAAGTTAAATCACGTAAATAGACAGTGAATACAACCCTCATATACATGCATTTTTGGACATGCACGACTTTCTGGAGATACTGCATTGCAACGCAACAGAAATGGAGCTTGGCTTTCCGAAAAGTAGAACATAAAGGAGCCCTGGCAGTTAACCCTTGAATCGGTCTAACATTCTGTCTTATTTTGAGCAATCCCACAATTGTGAAAAAGTGACTGCTGTAGCCTCAAAAGCTGATGGCTCAGAAGTGCATCCCCAGAAAACTTATGGAAGCGAAATACTCCAGGTTTTTCAATGCAATTTTGTAGTAAAATTCAAATGCTTACGCTTCCAGGTAAGTAAAAGATTACATCACCCAACATTCAAAGGTAGTGAATGGACTGCACAACATAAAGAAAGTTCGTTAAATGGCAGGGAACGGCAGCAAAATAACCAGATAGCAGCAAGTTAAAAGTAAAGCACAAAAACCGGGACATGGCTGTAAGAATGACGCTATGTTTACGAAGTAGTAGAAACATAAAATCTGAGGCTTGAACAGCAAAAAAAACTTTTGAGGTATCTTCTCACAACAGTTTAGTAGGGAAAGATTTTAGAAATTAGCACCTCTTAAGAAAATTAAGTGTAATCGAAAAGAACCTGAAAAATGGGCGTTTAACTGCTCGTCATGGTCAAACCGACGAATGTAAGGCAGTGAAAGAGAATATCAAAGAAAGTGATGAGGGATATCCATTACAACGGAGCCAGCTGAAGATGAAAATAATGAGTTCTCAAATCGCAGCGAAAACTACCCAACTCTTAGTATTCACAGGCCTTGACATACGAAAACGTCCTGCGTCCGAAATACAGGGACGTTGGTGCTGAAAATGACGTGCAGACACAATGCAGACATGGCCGAGAGGTGAGATGCTTTTATTAAAGGTTTAAGTATCACATTTTTTTGCTTTAATGGTTGAGACAGTGTGATTAAGTCATACCGACGGAGACAAGATCAAGACCTACATGAGCCAAATCGTACAAGGCTCTCGGCTATACAGTGTAAAGAAAATAGAGATTACCCTTTGAAATTTTGTTGGTTAATCATTCAAATGAACCTGGATTTCTAGAACGATTTTTCTCAGTAAAAAATAGATAGCTTTCTCAAATGCTCAAATGCCTCGTGGGTCCAGCCAGCTAACCCAGCATTAGTCAAAAGTAGCACGGATTTTCGGTTTAAGATTTGAAAAAACAATTGACCAAAGTACTGATTCTCTAGGTATTTTGTGCTCCTTGTGTACAGATAGAATACTCAATTCAAAAAATATAATTGTGTCACATTGAGAAACTTTGGTTTGACAATAAATAGCATTGCGGTGTGCTGATCTTTTTTATCTGAGCAGAGAAAACTCTTATAACAAGTAAGTACTGAAGCCGTTAATAGTAGACTATGAAAGCGAAAGGAAAATAACTGGAGGTAAATGTAAGTAGGAACTAGGTAGCATAAGTAATGCGAAGACGCAAAATGGTAAGACCCTAGCAACCACCGCAACTTTGACAATGAAATATTCGATCGTTTTGGCTGCCACAGTCCTTGACTTGATAAGTGCTTCATAATTCAATTTATAAGCGTCTTGATTTTCTTAAGAGCTCTATCTCAGGTTAAGTTGAAACCCACAAAAAAGCAACGAGTCGGTAAAATAAATAGCATTGGAGCATTCCGAAAAACGAGACATTGGTTTGTCTAAAAAACGGGAGGTTTATAATGTCAGTGTCCGGAATATAGTTTGGAAAACTAAGGGTGTTTCTAAATTTAAGCGCTTGCAAATTGCTAGACACGTGATTCTTCGCAGAACGAGGGAGTGCTTATGCCTAACCCTATTGTACAGCCCTCGAACTCGTTGATAACATTGAAGCAAATGAGAGAGGGATTAAAGACACTTTTGCCAGTTCCGATATCATGCGATGCTCAATAAAGAACTCAAGACTTGCCGCCAGAAGGATAATCTATTTATTGACTTTGCTGCCTTATTCATAGAAATAATACGTCCAATACGACTTCGATGAACTGTAAGTGAAAAAGTCACAGGATTCAAACCATTCAAGACTGAGATTGTCAATAGAAAGGCGCATCATCTCCATTAAATGAAAAGCTTTACAGATATTGACGAAAATTAGCAACTAGAGAAAAAATTTGCTTTTTTTAGCAATGCGTTTCCTTTATTCGATTTAGGGAATACCTCGAATTATATGTCTACTCAGAATGCTGATGTACGGCATTATCCAGCTGAATTCGATAAGCTTAGAAGTGGCTGGGTGTAACGACCACAATTATTAAACGCAGGAGGAAAGACTCCAGTGTACATTCGGCCAATCTAATTACATAGTGAGTGTTGACTGCTCCCGAACCCGGATCATCTAATGGGTCAAATATGCGCGTTACTACCGCGCAACTGGCATATCCCTCTTTCAGCATCCTTTCATTCCTTTCGAAAATTATTCTTAATACAAATCTTTTGCGAAAAACTCGCCTGAAAGAGAAGTGGTTATTTTCAACTTTGATTTCTATTTTTCCTTCTGACTACCGAGTTTGATAAATAATGCTAACAAAGAAAGGTTCTTCGTTGCAAGGGTAGAAATAATCTTTTGGCTAAAGATCCACTGTGATGTACGAAATTCAGGGTGTAATAGAACAGCTTATCTTTCAAAATGAAGAATGTAAGCACATTTGTATTAGTAGAGATTATAAAATAACTTTGAGAAAGTTTTAAGAGGAGAAGGAAACACAAGTTACTTCAAAGTAAGAACACCAGGTAAAAGTGTCGAACCTTTGAGTCGCATTTAGGAAAAGCCATCATCTTGATCTTAATTTCTGGAAACAGCCTTAGTAGGTAACTTTGTTCTCTTCCGGAATCGTTAAGTTAAAAGCAAGTATAACAGAAGACGAAAGGAATGTCAGCCATTCCAAGGATTCTATTATTTGAGGACAATGTCTATCCCGCAGTCTCAATGTTTGGGAACCAAAGATAAGGCCACAAAATTGCGGGATCAGAATACATTAATTAAGCTTTAGTAAATTCTGCTATCTTCTGTTTATATCTCTCATAACTATCAGCCATTGCATTCTACTCAGACAAACTTAGATTAAGTGATTTGTCCAGGTAGCCATCTGTGGTGTTAGTATTGTAGGCGGATTGCGGTGATGCAAGATAGAAAAATTAAAAGCTATTAAAAAGCCGTAAGAATTTTCGATTTTGAGGTTGGAGAATTTAGGTATCACCTGTCTACAGAAGTGGATAAAGAGTCGAGTCGAGTTTTTGCCATCTCGATCTTAACAAAGACTTTGCTATGGATTTCGCGTTTCTTGTGATCACATAATGGTTAACCCATACCAAAAGGGCCAATGAGCACATGGGCAAATAGTTTTACCAGCAACAAGAGGGTCGCGAGGTAATCCTGGAGAGGGCACAAGATGTCCCACTCATAAAATGGTCGCAAACTCCGTCTATGGTATCATAATTCTTCTATTGTTTATACAAGTCTCCCAAGACATCTCCAAACAATGGGTCGAAACGTAAATATCTCTTTAAGCTATGTGGAAGGCACTAAGAGTGATTCAAAGGCTGCGTGGCATGTCTCAGTCAGTATTTGCCTCAGTTAAATGATATTTAAAAGTTAGACATTTATATTGAACGGTCGAACATAGCAAGTGTAACGAAATACTAACCTGTTTGCACGCTAAATTAAAGGTTACATTGACATAACCAATGTAAATGGAATATTACCGCTAAATGAACTCATTTGGCACATTCAAAACCATGTTTTATTCTCGACCCCGAGATGTTCTCTTTATCTAACACATCATGCTGATCAGTGATTAAATTCAGCTGTGTGAGGCTACCACCCATGGAACTTGTATACCGAGGCCTGAAACTAGAATCAATTTAAGTTCACCTTCACATGAATGATTATTTAAAACGCGTTTGGCCTCTTTCCTAAAGACCTCGGAATTGATGTATCGATGTTTTAGTGGTCTTCAAACCCTTTCAGTGTATGAAATGACATTCATTTTTCTTTTCGAGTTTGGCCATCAACACAGCAGCTTGTCAATTACCAAGATCATTCAATTGCACCACTTCAAGAAAATCAGAAAACTAGGAAACTGAAGTCAGTATTTCGCCATTCCTTTGAACTTTAGTCCGCTCCAAAAGCTGGATAAGACCTCCGAGTTACAGTAAAATAAACCACCTCCGCTCAGTTTCTAATAAAGGTTTGAGGGGATGGGGAAATGCTGCCTTAAATTGCCTGTAATGACAGCCAATTATTACAATATTCAATGCAATTAGGTATGCCATCGAGAACTTTCTAGACTCAGCCACCAATCCATTAATCCCTTCACACTTGACGGTTGGTTGGACTGACCAGTGGTTAAAGTAGAGTAAGAGTTTTAAGGAAAACATTTTGCTAGCTGATTTCTAATCCCTTAAAAAATTAGTCATCTTATTGCTAATTGATTTGGTAAATTTGTAAATTTTAAAATCTAATTCTGCTAATAATTTTTCCGGAGATAAATTATAGAAACACCTCACATAAAGGCTAGACTGTTGAAAATTGATACAATTCGGAACGAATGCACATCAGCCATGACTGCAGATCATGTTGCGGTGTTGAGTAGCTTGATGGCTTGTAAAATCGAAAGGAAAATCAATTTGAGGATCTGGTGAAGAAATACTTTATCTTTGATCCAACAAAAGTGACTTAAGGTAATGAACTTTCTTACCAAAAACGAAGCGAGATTTAAACTGAAGCTTGAGAACGCTTGAACTAACTCTTGCATCTTCATTTTGATTAAAGAAATACCTATCTTAGATCGGACAAATCACGGCCAAGCGCCCTTGAAAAACTGACAAATATGAAAACAAAAAAACACAAAGCGAAGTCTAGGATAGTAGCCAATCGTTAAGCCTCTGATTTCCGGCAGAGTTCTCTGGTAAATAAAGATAATATATGTGTATTGATACGAAAATTTGGAACAGAAACATCAAAAATGACCATTTGTCTGATTCTCAAATCTAACCGACAAATTTCGAACCCGATTCATCTAAGTAAGTCGAATGATTACATCACTGGAGTATATGAAATTTTGTTCACCTATTTTTTTTGTGTACATACTTAATCTGGCTTAAAGTACTTTGAAGACAGCGTACAAGATAGATCGAAGAAAAAAACTTAGGTTTCAAATCCTGATGAAAGAAAACTAGGAGTTTCTGTCTTAGTAGGAATAAAATGATCAGTGTTATAAGTGATGAATCTCGAGATCGAGATGAAAAGATTACCTATGCTAATGTTAAAAATAAATCGCATTTGGAAGCATACCAATTCGAGAGGAGAGTGCGGCGAAAATCAGAGCTGCGGAGTTACTAATGCAATCGTTGATTTGGTCGTTCTTCAATGCGGCCACCGACTCACCTCGACCAAACTTCCAGCAGACCAGAGAGAGCAAAATCTTCGCAACTGAAATTGGACAGTATATAACATAGGCTACTTCTAGTGGAAAAGAGACTTGGATAGAATTTATGGCCAGGAGCCCGTTCAGCAATGCAACCATTCTAGTAATGATTTTCAGCCTCAAATACTTGGAAATTCTCCTCCTAATCAGTTAGTACCTATGTCGATTCTAGGCCGGTAAGTCTTCATTCAGCCTCTTCGTTGCTATTTGTAGTTAGTGTAGCGTTGTTGCATCTAATTTCAATCGTTGGCTTCAAAGTAAATGATGATTTCAACTTAATCACTTTTTTTATAAATTGTTTTCACTGCCATATTAAGCCCACATTTGAAATTATCGCATAATTCAAAGGCAGAGTTCTAGTGGCTGGCCAAATAAAAGAGGGGATGCCAGTACTGAAAAGTGAAACATTTATTTCTGATATGGTGATCTTATATCAATACAAAAGTAGGGCATCATAGTAGGTCTTAAAACTGTTTTAAAATTTCGGAGTTTTTTTCCTACGGACTTTCAGTAGCATGCGGAAAAACACGGAATGAAAACAAACTTTAGAAAGCCTTGAATAAAAAGAAAAGGCTTGCGAAGAAAAAAAAATAGGAACCAAATTATTGCTATACTTGACAACAGACAAACAACCAGAATAAGAGGTTGTATCGAATTTAACAACAATCTGTAAACTTCAAACTAAGGACTCGGCAAAAGTAGCTTAAGATGATCAGTCAGCAATCAGATCATTTCCAAGTGGTTTTCTGACGTCAAAATATCCATTTTGATATATCCTATTGGGAATGGAAAGCATTCTGTAAGATACTTATATTTGGTAGATCATGAAATAATCTTCCGAATTCGCTTGGTTCCTCCTCGAGGATCGGCAACTTCTGAAAGCAATGAGCAGTACCTGTAAAACGTATTAACAGTAGTCACAAAAACGCGATATTAAATAAAATGACACGCCTTAATTCATAAAGTCTGACCAAGATACGTATATAATCAACCCAGAGAATGGGAATAATCATCTTGAACCTGGTTTTTCGATCTAGAACTCTTTTCTGACAGTTATCAATCGTGGGATTTAAAAGCAGGCCTTCGATATTCCCATTTGAAGCGCAGATGAGTGGTAACCTGGTCAAGAGCCGATTGTCCCATGATAGTGGTTTAACCAGGACCAGTGTAACCAGGTTTTTCAGTTCCCCAGTTTCCCGGTGGATGAACTACGGTTCAAAGCTCGTGAAAAACCACGCCTTTGAAGCTCCTTCCCTACCCCACTCCCCAGTACCTCCTAAGGGTTGTTCATATTTTAATCATGATTAAAGAGTCAACATTGTTTGAATTAATTTGGTAATACCGTAATACCAGGTCGGATAGTATATCGTTCGGAGGGGGGGGGGGGACTAAGAAGACTCTAGTCAGGTTGTGAAGTTTATGCCAGCCTGACTACTTACCAATGGTAATAGCAACGAGACCGATGGTGAGATTGCTCATAACCGGTGGTCCCTGGTTGTTAACAGCCATATTGTAGATGGTCTGCACAGCTTCAATCATAATTTGCACTGAGACGCTAGCCATTAGTACTGCGAGGATGATCACCGCCACTGGCTCTAACCGTTTTCGACCTAGGAGAAGATGGTAAAAAATGTGAGTTAAACGGATGTACCTTGTCAAAAACAGCCACCGTCTGTTTAACATTATTTGCACGCCGCAGGTGGTCGAATTTAGAGAGGTATTTGGTTTTATGGCTAAAAAAAATTAATTTGGAGATGCAATGCATTATCTTTCGCACTCAATCCCTACCATAATGATTATTAGTTCGTCGAGGGTTGTAGAGCTTACTTCTAGTTCGGCAGTTCAATTGTAAAGCCAGAACGATTAAACACCACCCCCATAGTTTTGCAAAAGTATAGAAATGATACCTTTTCACACTACAGGAGGCGGCGGTATCATGAATCTGGTAGAGCAATTTTCTTTTCAGTCGGAACCACAAATAAAAAAGACAAACAAGATAGACAGATTAATTCTCGAGTATCATAGTCTTTGAAATGCAGAAAATGGCGCCATTGGGTGATGTAGTGGGTCACGTGCAGCTAAGCCCCAAAATATGTATAGAGGGAACAAGTCTGAGAACCAGCTGGCAGATTATCGAATGGAACACTGGGAGGGGATGCAGCCGGCGATGCAATTGATAGACGATAGGCGCTGTATGGTTTTGCGCGAGAGAGTTTTAGCCTATCGGTAGCTAGTTCAGCAGTGTTTCAACCATCCTCTTCAAACAACCAACGCATATTTTCTCCTACTTAATATAACGTGTGTGGATCGGTAATCACTACAGCCTGTTGCGTGAAAGCCTTCCTCTTGCTCTCGCATCAACGGTAGTTATTTCGTACTACATGGCTGGAATTTTGTAGAAATCTGGTTAATTCTAATTGAAGCCTCAAATGGAGACGAACCTTTCCTCTCCCAAAAGAGCCTGAAAGGCCAATTTTCAAAGGCGAATCATATTGCAATTAAACAGGACCCCTAGAAATTAAGGTTTCTACTTGTTGTTTTTAACGCCGAAATGATGTCTGAATGGTTTATGAGGAGTCATGTTTCATTTCAAAAGTGTTATAAAAAAATTTCATTTTCAAAATGTCATAACCCAAAAACGGAACTGAGGGTGGTCGTTTACGGCTGTTGAAGTAGCCTTGCGATATAAAATAGGGACTCAAATAACAACGATTGGTTATATCTATATCCACAAAAAATGGATCGAGTGAAGAATTAACAATCAGAGGATTGCCAAACAGCACAAACCAGGTCAACAGGTAGTCCTTAGAATGAAAAAAAATAGAGATGGAGTATCAGGAGTTATAAAAATTTGCTGCCTAAATGTTGATCAGTTGCAGGGGGTTCGATAGCTTACAGTAAGAAACATGGCTGCTACTACTCAAAACGCTCTTTTATAGAGCATACAAAAATGACTAAAGTACCAACTGCACAGATTCCAATCAAACGCATAGGAAGATGCTGAAAAAGCAAAATTTGAAATAAAGTCAAAAGCATTTAAGTACTTTAGCCTTCTACCAAAGATGGTGTGGAAGCTGTCTGAGCATTAACCACCAGAAGTAAAATATGAAGTTGGCATCTTTCATCGAAAGCACAGGCAGCTCACTTGGGTTCTCACAAGCTGAATCGAATGCAAGGGATAACCCAACTTTCAGTCTCTCCCTCCCTCTTTTTCGAAGCCAGAAGTGAATACGACACTAAAAAAGACGATTGTTTTTACCTGTAGGATAGGCATAAGGCAGAGATTTTCGCATTTGGTGAGCAGCAATCCAGAGTGTGAATCCAGAGGCCAGATCCACTGTACTATCCATTAACGAGGAGATCACTGAGAGGGAATGTGAGAGAATTGACGCTGCCGTTTTGCATACGAGAAGAGTCTTAAGGGAAAAAACACTTGATTTAGGAATCGAGGCATATATTCTAAGGAACTGATACACTTACGAGGTTTAGAAAGAAGGTAACCTTAATGAGGACACCATTGATGCGTTGCTGTCGACGTGCCTCATGACTCCGGTCTTCTAAGCCTTCACCGTCGGTACTCAGAAGTGAGACGGTCAGCTGCAAGGATTCAATTAACTTGTCCTGCTTCTTGTAGAACTTTCTGGGGGGAGAGAGCAAAAGTATTCAGATGCCAAATCAAAAATCAACCTAAACATATAGTAAAATAGGCAAGATTAATGAGACTTTGGTCTGCCAACTCTACTGTTACTCAGAGACTGCTCTTCTCAAATCAAAAGCTAAGGCATTGGGCCCTCAAATTTGGTAGCGTGAAAAATTGGAGGTGAAGCAAACATTAACAAGGCATAATTGATCTCTAATGAGAGTCTATACTCTTAATCATTTATTGACAACCAGCTTGAGTTTCCAACTTTTTACTTCACGTTAGAAAGAAGCACTTTGAGGGCAACAGCCAAAAATAGCTAGATGACAGTTGACCTGCGGGACCGCGCTAGGCGTGTTTATTATTATCAGTTAAAGTGCAAGCACACAGCCATTTATTTTTTTCTCACCTACGATTGCGCAATCACGGTGTCGTTTTCTTCAGGCACGAATGTCGGCAGTGAAGGGGGGAGAGGAGAGAGAAGCTCAGTAAAACCAAGCAAATGAGATGCTAATTTTTAAAGAAAAAAAGACGCCTTGGAAACAAATGGAAATGTGCAAGAATCTCGCTGAGAGAAAGAGGGATCAACAGAATAGAGGTGCTCATGGTCCATTGCTTAAAAATGCCTCACAAAAGGTCATTCTATCTAGCTTGTATCTTTTTCAGTGATAAAGGAATACCACATTTGCAGTTGTGGATAGGGTAGTAGAATGTCCAAGATGCTGATGACATACCTTACTTTCGAGGGAAGTTTGCGGTCTTCTACGCTCTCCCCGCGATACTTATCCGCGAATACAGAGATGGGATGCGTCCTCCAGGCATCATCTAGAAGGCCATAAGAAAGTGTTGAAGTGAAAAAGTTTGGCATATCTTAGCTTTAGTTGAGATGGTCAATCTGACACAGAAAGAGGATTAGAAAATAACCTTCCCCCTTACTTCCTACTCCAACATGCTGATTCCACTTTACTGTGCAAGTCAGTTGGCCAATAGAAGAATGCTTGTCTCAATCTTCGATGAAATACGATTGAAATCCAACAACTTTATTCCCCTGTGTTCCCTCTTATAAACCATTGAAGTTCTGTTTGCCCGCACTTAGTTTAAGCAATTTCATTCTCTTTTTCTAATGAAAGCCGGGAACGAAAGAAAAAAATGGGGAAGCCGGTTCCAACACAATTGAAGGTTTAAAAAACAGAGATGTTCTTAAAAGAAGGTTCTTCCAATTTTATATCATTCTTGATAATCTAGAGGTCAGAAAGTGTGCAAGTCAACTTTTTGAGAGTAAATATTAGTAGCAATTTTGCAATTTGAACCAAAAGCCTTTACTTAATGCATTCATTGACTGCTACACAGCATCCAATCTAACAGAATCCGAAAAGCTTGTTTAATAATAACACTGGTTGGAAAGCGCCCTTTAGTAGAGAAAAATAAAATTTGGCTGCGTAAATGAATGGATTAAGTGGGGATTGCACAAGAATTGGCTAACTCACCCAAGTTGGCACTCATAATGTAAGAAAGGAAAGTATTCAAGCGTTAATTAACTCCCCGGAATCAGCTAATATAAATCCAAACTGACTATATGATTGACACTAGTGGTCCCATGTTCAATAGAATGCGCTAATAAATGCATAAAGTAGCAGGTTGAATTTAGCAGCATGAAATTGCTGAAAATGATTGCAAAGTGCTTGTGCATTCCCTGAACTCTGGTGCAATATAACCACAGATAGTTCACTCCTCAACGGAAAACAAGTTTTTAATCAATCGACCTTGTTTGCATTTATGTTTCTAAATTGGGTGGAAATTCCATCAAGGGAAACCTAGTGCACCGGTGGCGAAGTGGATGTCCCATAAAATGATACGGTTCAGAAATCATCGACGCGCAACTAGTGATTGAAATGACTAACATAATAAGTCATTTTTGGTCTACAAAAGAGGGCAAATCAAAGATCCTCAATTATTGAAGGCAACTTTCCCGTCCCCCCTTATGAATAATGGAAGATAAGTCAAAAATGACCTGGATATCACTGTTATTAAGAGAGCTCCAAAAGCCAAATGTCGGAGGCGAAGCTGATGAAATCTTTATAGGCAATAAGTCCGTAACCAGAAGTTTATACTCGAATGACGTTTAAAAGGAGAAGGTAAACACTATCCTAAAGAATACCAGCCACATTGGGCTACACAAGGCAGGCTGCCAATGCGAGGAGCTGAGAGCATGATGAAGTATATGAAATGATCAGAAGGGCGCAGTTTTCCGTGACGGAAAACACCATTCAAATCATTTTTTCGAGAACTGCACAGCTAATAATAGCCCTTTGTCTTGCATTAACATTATGTAATGGCTCTCAAAATCAAATGAGTATCGAGATTACGACAGAACTGCTGCAAGTTTTCGATTACACATCTCAAACTAAGTTAAATCGAGATAAAAAATTGATTAATGTGTTCAGAAATTTTCACTACCTTCATTGGAGTTATTTCTTGATGGAGAGGAGACGTTTTTACGTTGAATTTTTTGTTCCTCATCAGAGTCGAAATCGATGGTCCATGCACCCGTATCAGTGGTGGTGTGGTCAGAACCAGGCGATGACAGTGAGGTGTTAGGAGCTAAAAACACTAATATATGACACTAGCTTGAGTCCACTCACGGCAGTGCAAATGAAAAATACAAATGAAATGCCGGATATTTTAACTCGAAGTTTGTGTCCAAAATTTCAACATAAGACTAATAACAACTGGTACACATTAGTCTAAATAACGCAATGCGCTTTGAGGTATCTAAATTCGCCACGAATCACTTGAAACAGTGAATGAAAATTGCAAGCTATAAATCAATCAAAATTACACCAATGAAGTCGGGGAAATGCAAACAATCTAAGTGATTATCTTAGTAATGTTAAAAAGTGAATTTAAATACAATAAAAATGAATTTGGTGAAAAAATTGAGCAGTTGCTCTTGATTTTTGAACGATTTTTTCGCAACAATAACTTGAAAACGAGCTCACGACTCCTCAAAAAGGTCATGTCAACCGAGGAATTCAACAATGTGGTTGGGTGTAGCTGGGGATCGAATTGATTGGATTAAACAAAAATATACCTTAAAGAACAAACTTAAGTATGAATAAAACAGTATCGCAAAGAAATTGTAAAATTTCATTTGAAAGCGATTGCGTTGATATATTTACAAAAGATAAAATGAATGAAAATAAACCTCCTTGTAAATTTAACCCAAAAAATAGATTATTTTGACATTCTTATTTTATGAAATATGACATTGATGAATATTTTATTACAAATAACATTGTTTGTATAGTTAGAAGGCAACCGGAAGTAAAGATTTTCAATGTAAAATATAGGCGTCCGGAATTTAGCTGCTCTATTTCCAACACATCCCTGAGTGAATATCGCAATGCTACCGCAAGGTAGTTCGTTCAAAAATGAGAGTGTGAAGCGTGTAGCCTAACTGTTTGATTATTTGGAAAAAATAGACTTTAATGTAGCTGCTGCATCTAGTTTATTTAAAATACGAAAGATAAAGTTTCTGTAAAGATGAATTTCGCCAAAATATATTGCATATCGCACTGTAGGTGTTCCTAGAAATGTACATACCGATAATGTTTAGTGTACTCAGATCTGTTCGAATCAGTTTCCTGACCTCTTTCCTTAAAATTCCGATCCACCTCTTTGTAAGAAAAGATACGCATGGATGGATAGTATAACAATTAACTTGTTTGGAGCTGTTCAGTAATTATCTATTCCTTCTTTGAAAGAATAGGTGTTCGCCTTAAAAATAATCGTTGTTCTTGATTCCTCATAAACGATTATTTATCCATCGTACAAGTGCCGAAGAACCACCTCGTCAACCAAACTACTTAGTAGTACTTTTTCTTTTTTCTTTCACTGCAGATATCAATCACTTGAAGGTTTTATTCATTTTAGTTTCTGTTAGTCCCGATGTGTATGAAAAATAAATTCATTCATTTCAAGAGGACGCATTAATTGCTACCAATATCCAGTAATCTTATTTGTCAAGCATTATCCTCGGCCTTAATATCTGGTCATTGAAAAAACAGATATGCTAAATTTGCCATCTGATTTTCAATGTTCTTCTTTTTCTTCGCATCACTAGGGCGCAGTGCGAGGCTTCGATAGGTGGCGGTTCTCCCAAAAGCGAAATACTAGCCATTTTGCTTTCTCATGGCATCTTTCAACTAACCTAGTATCACTGCTTACGATATATCCAATAGAAATCTTCTATTTCGGGTGTGCTTATTATATCTTGAGATCAGCTAATTCATCCTAATCCCCCACTTTCAGATGAAGTATTTAATGGCTACTGTAGTTTAATTCTGAAGCTGTCTTCTCAAACATTAACTTTGAAGTGAATAGCTATTTGAGTGACCCTCCCATGGCCTGATAAGATATAATGACAATTCTGATTCGAATAGACTTACTTTTCCTTCCAACGCTTTAGAATTAGCTTGGAGACAAATTTATACAGCAAGATGTTACATGTCTACATCTTTGAGAGATGAGTGACATCAGTATTCTTTGCATTAGCAGTGATCTTATTCAGTTTTCAAAACGGGAATGATTATTTTTTTACCAATACTTTCAAGTAGTGAGTGTCACAGCAAATTGCTGAGTGCCAAGGATATACACAATAAAATTTATGCGTGTCACACAGTCTTTTCAGACATTCCCACAGCTTAGAATTAAGTAGACCGTCTCTTCGGTAAGACTTTCGGCTATACTTCTTCGCTTTTCATTGGAAGCCAATAATTTTTTCCCTCTTCTGATGATGTTGTGTACTAATATAGCTGGTAAAACTTCTTTCTCAAAATTTCACCTTCAGCCATCTTATCCAAAAGCCTGAAACTGAATTTAGATCTTTCAAATGTGAAAAATAATATCACAAGTAGAGGAAACTTTAAATGGCATTTGGATTCAAGAAATTTACCACTTACACCCATCTCAACACCGAGGTTGCGAAGCTAGCTGCACCTTCGGTAAAATCATGATTTTTCATACACATCGAATCAGTTTGCCACAAGAACTACTTTGTTCTGCTTAGGTTTCCTATAAGGACTACCAGCTCGCAATCTTTTTACATTAAGCCATTTTAATTTCATCATTAGAAAGTATTCAGTGTTCCGTTAGATTTATTTTTTCACTTTACGTCACCAACAATACCTTTCTTGAATACGAATTAAATAAATTATTCATCATTAATGTAAACATTGCGGATGCAACGCGTACTATTAGCAAACAGCTCAACATTTCTAGGCAGTGAAACGCGGGGATCTTTATGATAACATTGTAATATTGGGATCCGTACTCGTCCATCCATTTTATAATGGGGAATGTAAAAATTAGTGGTAAAAATGGAGAACCATGCTCAATCGAGACTAGGCGTCAGCCGCGTAATGGTAATATCATCCGCCAGCGCACTTCAAACATTTATCGAGACCACCCCAAACTGTTTGAACCTTCTCTAAGTTCTTAAATGATAGTCAAAGTAACATCGATTTGCAATAAATAAGGGCTGGACAAAATGAATCGTATCAGCGGCTGCAAACCTTCCCGTTCAGTGGCTTGGAATAATCTGCCATAACATGACTTTGCAGCATTACAAGGAGGCGGTGGGGGTAGTAGAAACTATAGCCTGATCGAGATATCTGAAGGGATGCAAGAGAAAGCTTTCTTATAGAATGCCGGTGGAAAAGGCTGAAAATAAGTAAATATATCATAAATGTACAAATATTGCAGGGTCTATTAAGCATTGACCTGTTCTACAACCAGCTACAAAATGTGAGGTAACTGAAAAGCCCAATTTATTGTTTGAGAAATTATATTAAGACAATGAAGGAGCGGTTAAACAAACTCCAATTCCAAATGATGCTTTTGAATTTGTGTTCTTATTTAGGAACTATTAGACCCATGAGGTCACTTTGAAACAGGCAAATCCTCAAAATAACGTAAAGTCAACAGTGCAATTAATTGACAGCAGCTGATAAAAGGTACATATAAAAGTTTGTTTCTTTTTTCTTTGATATACCGAAAGGAATTTTCATCTGATTGTGTTTTAATTAATAGCCTTGAAGAACGGGTCATGTGAGCGGCGCTGGATGGTAAAGAATTAGGTAACACTTGTGGATCATCTGTACCATTCTCCCTCGTCTTGATAAAATCTATCAGCTCGCTTGAGGCACTTATAGTAAACTTCTGCTTCTGTCGAAGATGCTGGCCATCCAATTTTTGGAATAGACTCATATGTAAATGTATAGATAAATGAAAAAAAAACAAATCAGTGCACAATCTTATTATTAAGTCCTCAAAGTGACGCAGCTCTGGCAGCGCTTACAGTTGGCGTTTGTGTGTCAGTTATATTCTTCTGTTTCGTTCAAGCCTTACAAAATGGGGGATTTTTAGTTTTGGAAAATATTGTATTTTATCATCTTTATACTGTTGCGAAGAAATCTTTTCCTCTACCATAGCTCAATATGTCGAAAAAGTCTTCGTGTCGTCGGTTGAGGTCTCGTCGCCGATCCTCGTCTTCTGTATCATCCACTGCTACCCGAAGATCTAACACCAGCGGAGGGGCATCCAGCAACACAACCTATACAGAACTTTCCGAAGCATCATCTCAATTCGACCGTCAACTTAACACCCTCGGTTTGCGCCTTCGTTCCGTCTCTCCTGATGGAAACTGTCTTTTTTCCGCCTTTGCGGATCAACTTACTGGCAAGGCACACAAACATATTCGTCTGCGCCAACAGGCTGTTGATTATCTCAGTAAACACAAGCGCGAAATTTTACCATTTCTTGGTGGTACTTCTTACAGCACCATGCTTACCGAGCTAGCCGAATCGGGTACCTATGGTGACCATCTTTCGCTTGTTGCTCTAGCTCGAGTGAAACATGTAGACGTAATTGTCCATCGACTGGGCGAAGCACCTCGTCTGGTGGCTCGTGGGTGCTCCGACGTCAATTCGTGTCCCACTCACTTCCACCCCCAGGTTCATGTTGCTTTTCACGAGGGCAAAGAACATTATTCTAGTGTTAGATGGATTGGCGGACCGTCTCTTGGTCCAGCAAACGTCTTCTTAGATCTCAGACGACTGGAAAGAAACTTTGTTAAGTCGTCCAATCAATGTCGACATCGCAGTGGTTGTCTTCATCACCATCATGTCCATCATCACCATAGCCCAAGCTGTCGTCACACCTGAAACGATGCTCAAAAAGGAGCATTAGAAATACTGTCTTTCATTTGTTTGTTTTTGCTTTGTTCTTTGCTTTAGTTAATAAAATCTTCCCAATTACTTTCCTGATTTTCCACATATTTTTTATCATTTTACTCCCGTTTTTATTTTGATTTCTTCCAAGAAAATGGGTAATGAAGCCTGCACTATGTCCTCTCCTCAAGTTGCGAGGTGTGAGGAGTGTTTACGGGACCTTCCGAACCCCGTAATCTTTGAGGAAGAACTTAGGGGTTCACGCTCCTTCAAGGTGGCCAAAGTAAGGTACGCTCAGTCTAGGCGTGTCACGCAGTTCTTAGATGTGAAAAAGGAATCGATAGGCCTCGGAAGGTGGTGAAAATTTACCAGATCTGCAAAGCCGATGCCTCGATTGAGCTGGCAAAAAATTCGCTTCTTCCGTTTGGTCAGCGAGTGGAGGGGGGATTCAATCTCCTACCAATTGAAACGTATATTTGAATTTCTTGCACGAACCATTTAACCGTCTTCTTTTTCCGTTGACTTTGCAGGTTCATTTCAGAAAAGTATGCATTCATAAGTCGGGATTTTGTGGACCAGTCACTGGCCGAGAGGATTGGTACTCGACCTTTTCTCACTTTCGATGAGAAACGCTGGATCGCTTTTCAACTTCTCTCAGCTGTTCAACAGTTACACGCAATGAGGACCATTGATCTCAGAGTAATTTGCGATTGGATGAACGAAAACCTTGTTTTTTTAGATGTGTTAATTCGTCGATCCGTTAATCCGTTTCAAGATCTTTATTTATCTACTAGGCGAACCATTTGGTGATTCTTTTTATAGCTGTCAGGTGTGCTCAACGCTACAGGCTCTTTCGACAAGTGACTGAATAGCATAAACTAGTATCTACCCGTTTGTTATTGTGACCATTTCAATTAGTTCTCACGAATGTTAACCAGGTTGTCAACTGCTTTCAGCTTTTATCCGAAAGCTCCGGGCCCGTGTGAGGGGCTTTTTTTCCACTTTTTCATTTTAGGATCATTATAGGAGTTCCGTGTAAAGGACAGAAATAGCAAATGTAGGTAAAGAAGCCTATAATTAGGATAAATAATGTCAACTTCAGTAATTTTGAAAGGTCTTTTTCGGACTCGTCACATTTGGTTTTCGGTACCATGTGTGATTTAGGTTTATGGGGTCGAATGTGTTATACAGTTCATCTTATCAATTTTTGAAACACTGCTCGGTCTTTCGACTTCTCTTCTGAAGAGCATTGTCCATAATGAACGACTTTGCATAGTCACTTTAAACGCCTTTATATTAACCAGCTTAAAACAGTCTCCGATAATCGATTATTAAAAAAAAGATCTTCAGAACTGGCCTACTTTATCCTTTTGATTATTCTATGCTGTTTATATTTATTTAATAGTCTCTTACATTGTCAAATGTATGTAAATTCTGTGTGCTCTACCATCACAGGCTCCAAGACAAGTTCTTATAAAAGTTAATGCCTTAAAGGCATTTTCACTGTTCGCTTTTTTCTATCCACAGCCTCTGTGTCACGGTGATATCAAACCGCAGAATGTACTGCTGACGGCATGGGGCTGGCTCTTCTTGGCAGATCCTGCGCCTTTCAAGCCAACTCAACTGCCTTCTGACAATCCCAGTGAGTTCACTCACATCTTTGATAGCTCTCGACATCGTTTTTGCTACTTGGCACCGGAACGTTTCATCGATCCGCGACATACCAATATCGGTAGTGCAGGAGATACTGATGGTGAGGAATACGGCTCCATGCCAAGAAATCTCAACCTGAAAGGAGAGGCGAGTTCCTCCATTTATCAATCATGTCGTCAAGGTTCCATTTTTTCAACACCTACGCTTAGGTATCTCAGTAGCTCGATGAAGTTTCTGAGGTTAATTACTTGCGTCCTATGTTCGGTCAAGAAATCTGAACCTTTTAAATCGGATCGTGGCAAGAATGCCGCCAGAATTTAGATGTTAAGATTGGGGATTAGAGGAGGTTTGGACTTACAAAGCACTATTATGCTATATCTAGTTTCTGTATGTGATTTTCTCCTGTTTAATTTTTTCAACGTAGTCTGGGGCCATTAGAGACCCACTACTTAATATTTTTAGGATGTGTTTTAATCTCTATCCATATGGAGCCAGTTGCCGACTGACTCTGTCGGAAAACATATTTACCTATCGTCAGTAAGGTGCTTATTTATGGTGTGGTCTTAAAAATTATACCATTGCTAAGTAACTGACTTTTTAAGTTGCTTTTAAATGGAACTCTGGTAATTTTGAACAATTTGATTTCCATACTAAACTATTTAAATTCATACATTTCGCGTTCAACATCTCCATCCAATAGCTTTTTTGTACATTGAGAACTATTTGAGTGGATATCTCTTAAATTGCTTTAGAGCAATCCTAAGTTCTTTCACTTCTCTCTCTCGCTAGTATGTACTTGATTCTTAGATAATTTACTGCATTTCCAGTTGTCTGTTAAACTTTTAATTCTGATTTTCATACCGCATGAAAGAAACTTAGCTAGGTGCTTACTAGATTAAAGGAGATTGAAAAAATCTTAAAATGGCAAAGCTTCATGAAATCGGGAATAATCAATCAGCTGAAGACTGAAATCCTCCAATTCTCGAAATGCTTCACTCTCAACGATCTGACGTTACTGGTCTACCCTTAGTCTTTTTCAACGCAATCTCTTCCCAAATTCTCGTTTTTCAAGCTTTCTCTTTTCCAGATCGCTGTTTTATTTTCAAAGGTTTTTTTTAGCGATCTTTGACTGTTAATTTGAGAATAGTACGGTTTCTGCCCTTAGAACTCTAAGAAGCTAAACAACATTTGCACGCTACCACGTCTAGCCTGTTATCGTTCCCACTAATTAATAAAAATTCCACTTCACTCACTAACTGGAACGAGAGCTAACTTCCCACTTCCAAACCTGTCATATTTATTGGCTCACAGAAGACACTCTAGCACTACTAAAAATCACCTCGGATCACTTTGCCTAACAAGACTTCAGATACAGAAAGGCTTTTTGCCCTCGAATGCTCAGTTGTCTTGATCAGTTTCTTTAATGAAATCTTGAACTTTGATCAAAACTCTTAGATGGTGTAATAAATGGAATTGTCGAAGTGGAAACCAACGAAAGGTTGATAACGACTAACTCGGGTTGCTGAAATTATTATCGCACTTTCGTTATATAGTTTCTAGATGAATGCTGTAAATAGTGGTAGGTAGATTCATCACAACAAATATTTAACTTCAATGTCTACTGATTTGGGTGTTCATCTTTCTCAATAATCTGTTCAAATCCGATTTATACACAATTTTTGCTGTTTTCTTGAACCTAATGATCTTCACGGCCCATCATGGTGGGTTCAAGTCTTCATTCAGGTAAGCTGATGCCTTTAAACTAACCCAATAACCGTTCTGCAGTTCATTAGTTTTTTTGGCATTAAATTGTGGCGTTATCTACTGTTGGTGGTCTTTTCATTTTAGCAGAGCCCACTGAGAGTTAGGCAATATGATTTCAGCCTCACTGTTGGCGAGGTCGCGGATGAAAATCTAGAGAATCCTGATGATGAAAATGTCGTTTTCAAGCGGCCTCAAGACTCTCCCATCGAACGGACTATTTCCGTTTCCAGACATGCTTCAGCAAGTGTCAAGACCTCGTCACACGAGGATGGAACATCGGCCGATCCGCCGTTCTGCCATCTTCGATTAGCTACTGGATCCATGCCCAATGTCACAAAGGGTTCGATCATTCCGGGGTCTAATTATGCTCCCCTTCAACCGTCTATGGACTTATTCTCAGTCGGGTGGGCGCTCAGAAACTTTCCTATCAACACGCATCCCTACTTAGTTTTTTTGAAAGATTATTTATTTATTTATTTATAGATGTGTTCTTTTGGAACTCTTTACTGATGGAACGGTGCCCTTTAAGCTTTGTGATATGCTCAATTATCGGCGAAAACAGAACGAAGAAATCTCAAAGTTACTTGGTTCTGTTTCGGATTCTGCAGCTCGAGTACGTTTGTGGTAGTACAATCACAGATTTACTGTTCATCCAATAGAATGTCAGCTTTAACTAGTGGTTGAAACAACGAACATGTACTGATTATATCCGATTGAAATTCGACGAGTGGGAAATAACCGCCATGTGATGTTATTGTTATAATTTTTCCAAAGAATCGATTTCTTCTAGGTAAAAATCATGGTCTCATTTGAGAAAGAAAAAACAGAAAAAATAGTGCTTATCCACTATGTGTAAATATTTGTGTTGGCTTTACTTTTTACGATAGTGTTTGTCTTTGTGGTTTTGATTAAGAAATTGGTTTAATTAGTGTTTATTAGTTGCGTCAATAATGTACTGGCAACCAATTGAAGCTTAGTATCTGAGCCTCTTTTTTAGCGTCCTAAACGTTGGCTCTATTTTTTGGTGCCAATAATTAATAAATGAAAATTTTCTAATTTCATTCCCGATTTCGCCATCTTCTTAGTGACTCTTTCATTTTGGCCAATTGTTCAGATATAATCCCCTCCCAGCCTGGGTTAGAGACGAAGATTATTAATGCGAAATCCGGAGAAACCAAAGCAGCTGGGAGGGACCTTCAGTGCTGATTCAATTTTTTTTTTCATTTTTCATCCAATTTTTTGGTGCGAAATTCATATTGTCAATTGAATTTCGATAAGCTAGTTGAGCGAACGGACCGCACTCTGAAATGTTTATAGCTGTCTTTAAATCTCACAGGTCGGCATGCAAATAGTTTCCCTTCTGGATAGTCACTGTTCAAAACATCGCTGGCAGACGCTGACACCGCTTCTCTAAGCTTGGTCATGTATGGAATTTAAGAGATCGGGGTAGGTGGAGGTATTTTTTTAAGAAACCAGTTTTAGGCCCTAAACACTAATCCACCAATTCAAGTATCTCAAAATCTTTGTTGACTAAGAAGAGTCTAGCCTTTGTGCAGGTTTCTCCACCCAATTCATCGTTTCCTGTTCTGATTATATTTCTGATTTTTGGTTGATGATTTGATTCGTGAATACAAATGCGAATGCCTAGAAAATTTCGCTAGTCTTCAAATGTCTTTTACTCCTAAGCATTTCCCTTCTAAGGGAATTCCAGGAACGAGAAAATAATCGCGCTCCTAATTATCTTGATCGCCGATTTAAATTGAGATTATTGAGTTGCTCTGAAATGGAGTGACTGACCTCACCTCTTTCTATTTGCCATGACGTAAGATAATCGATTTTGTTGTCATTGACAATGGGTAGGATGAAAACCAGATTGGAGACTGAAAAGCCAAGTCTTTCGTGCGTTTGTAACGTTCGAGTTTGGTAGCAAGACCACCCGAACTTTAGTATTGAAACAGCAATGTATTTACGCACAAGTCTTTAATAAAGCATTACAGCTCTCGTCAAATTGGCCATTTTCGCATCTTGGTTACATATTGCTATACCCACTCCCCACCTAAACATCCGATGTTGTACTGTCAAAACGTGTCAATTGTACTGGCTCCGCTTTGACAATACATGCCGTGCATATATCATGCCGGCTCGTTCCCCAGCGATCGCTAGTCTTGGTCCAATTATGGCCATTAGTAAGAATCGCCGATCTTAAACATTACTTATTCTCACTTCACAGCATGCCTTCAAAAATCCCCATTCGACCTTTTCTTAGAATCCAGACGGCTTTTTTTTATAGCAGTGGGAGTTTTGAAATCACAAAACTCCGATTTTTTAGTTTGCAAACTGAGCTTGCTTTTTTTGGCGTAGTAGTGTGTGCAAACGCCTTTCTATTACAGTCATTGATAACTGAGCTGATCTCGTTGAACCCGGAGGAGCGTGGCAGTGCCACGTATCACCTAGAAAAACACCGAGGCGGACTCTTTCCAGATTTTTTTTTCTATCATCTCCGACCCTTTATGCAATCATTTCTCGAACCCACCTCTGCTAGTCCCGCCGTTCGATTGCGACAGATCCGCAAGTAAGTTTCAGCCTATTTTAGGTCATTCTTATCTCTGTTCAATAGTTCGTCACTGGGTTAACCTTTTTAAATTGCAATCAAGGGAGGACCATTCCAAGCCTTTATAAATTTAGAGAAGGTAACTTGAACTCTCGCTGGTTGTAGATCTCACTTTTACTATCCTTTTGTAAACTGGTGCTTAACTGGCATGGATGGTCATTCCAGTCACTGGATGCGTACCGATAGGTTTCGAGCCTGTGTTATCGGATTATTCAGGTGCGCAAACACGCCGTCCACATTACTAGTATCTTAATTGCCTTTCTCTTCTAAGTTGTGTGCTAAAACCCCGAGTTGGCAAGTAGGAGCAGTTATGTTGTTCTTCTCATAGCGAGATCACTGCAGTTGGTGCCTAGACTGGGTCATTACTCATTCCCTCAATCAAATTTCGATTTAAAGATTGTCGATTATTAATTTTATTTGCTTGTTTTCTAGAAAACTCCCGAACCTCCTGGCTGACCTTGGAAAGAAACCCTCATCTGTCTCGGGACCGAGTTCCCTAGTGCTCAGTACCCTCATCACCGCCTCTTTGCATCAGCTGAGGTTCCACCGCGCTGATCCTGTCTGTGCCGCCTATGCTGATCGTTCTCTTTCCATTATCACTGCTGTTCCACCAGTGCTTAGTACTCCACTCGCACCCGCTTCGTCTCCTGTCGACAACCCCTATGAACATGGCCTCATTTGTCTCCTCGCCATTGTCCAAAACCTCCCATCTCTGTCCCTTTTCAATCGCCTTTGGCCACATCTCACTGATCTCACAACTAATTCTGGAATCGCATGCCACGAATTCCGTTGTCTAGCCCTCGATGCTCTGGTTCAGAGCTTGGAAGACGCGATTAATTTTATTGAGAAAACACCTACCGGTGGGGGCTCTGGAAACGATGCTGACCTGGACGCTGTAATCGATGATGTAAGGTTTTTGAACGAATTCCTGCTACCCTCTCTGTCCTCGCTATTGAATGGTGATGAAGGGGAATCGACAATGGCCATGGCTGAGTGCTTGCCACGGCTGACGGTTGCTTGCCAAAAGTGAGTTCAATCATTTTTTTCAACTGTCCCCATCACTTTGGGGGATGCTACTTCTGATTTAATCTTTTTTTTCAGAATCCTCTGTCTGATTTCAAAGCAGACTCAGTTGGGACGTGCGAATCGGAGCGAGGATAAAGAAAATGGAATCGAACAAGTAGGCTTTTAGTCGCTATTAATTTTTGCGAAAGGTCTCATTGCAGTTGTGTGGTGTTAGCTTCAGTGAACGAGTCTGAGAAGGCTTACACACTGCTAATCAAAAGGTCTGCAATAGACAGTCCAGGAAAGACCATCAACGAATTTCATTCAAGCCATCCTTTCACAAAGTTTGATCTTCTCGTGTCCACCTACTGATAATGGAAGGGTTTCAAAGCTTAAAATTAATGAGGTTCTAATGGAAGCAGGAAACTCCATTTACGTGGTGTCCTCAAATTCGAGCATTTGAGAGTGGTCCTCATCGCAGATTCCTGATAGTTGGAATATCCCTGCTGATTATTGCTGCTGTGCACTCTATTTATTTGCTATCATTGGCAGTTCCTATTCATCTGCTCTGCTCTTTCCAGACTGAAGCTCGCCGGCTCTTTTTGCTGGCCGATTCATTGCGCGAAACTGATAAGATTCGTGATTGGTTGCAACACCAACTCGTGCTTCTCCTCTCAGATAATTGTCCAGACAATTTTGCTCGTCGTACCGTCATTCACAATTCCAAAGAGCTGGCCGAAATCACAACCTTCCTCGGGCAAAAGCTCACCATTGATGTCATTCTCGGCCACCTGACCACCTTCCTCAATGCTAAGGTTTTTTTTGGATTTCGTGCATTATTCATTTCAATTTCGCATTATTTCTGACCAATTAATCTTAACAGGATGTAAATGTTCGAGCAGCTTTCTTTGCTCAACTGCCAACGCTAGTGAGTCTTTGTGGAGGGCAGTCTTTACCCTTGCTGCGTCCACTCTTGGGAAGTGGCCTGGCGGATGGCAACGAAATCATTCTGTCAGCTTGTCTGCGATCTCTTATCTGTTTGCAGCGAGACGGTCAGCTGGATCCCATTCTCGGCTCTGAATTTATTCCACGAATTTTAAATCTCACGGCACACCCTTCAGCTCATATTCGACAGGTTAGCTGTTGAATTGTGGAATTCTTTCCAAATCTATAGGACTGAAATTACCTCGTCTATTTCTGCTTGTAGTGCTGTATTGCGTTTATCACAGCGATCGCACGTCCGGCCTTGGGGGAACTTCATAACGCTGCAGCCGGTCCTTTAAACGACCTCACAGTTGAAACTCAATCTAGTGTAGAGGATGACAATATCTTTGCAGGGTTGGACCTCTTCTCCCAGGGCTTGATGGGTCTCGCTGATATCCACGCTGTTCTTGGTACAGCTGAAATTATCGATACCTATTTCAAGTAAGCAGTACCTCATATAGCTTTGAAATCGTTATTGGTATCTATAATCATTTTCTCTCAACTTAGATCTCCGATCGGGGACGCTTTCACGAATGATGCGGTCCTTCTGACTGCCTTAAATCAGAGTCTTGCGCCTGCTTCTCTTGAAAATGTCGTAAAGATCCTCATGGATCTGACTAACTCCTCCGTGGAGGATGCGTTTGACGAGTCCCCGGCAGGTGCAGTCCAACAATCCCTGTCAACGCCTCGTCAACTATGTGAGGAATTGTTGAAGCATCTACGAGAACGTCAGTCAATTCGGGCTTCAACCCGGAAGGGTGAACATCCTTGGTATCCTATTCCTCCGGTGAGCTGTGGAAAATTAATAGCAAAGTCACCGCATCAGTCATATTTCTCCCGTTTTTGCCCCCCTCTTAGAATGAAATCATGGCTGAGGTGTTAAAACGGCTTCAAGCACTTGAAATTACTGATCGGAAAGAGGATCAGTTATTGCTTCTGGCACCTCAGTTAGAGTCACTATGTGTATCGGCGTCAGATCTTCGTGGCGGGATTTCTTCTGTAAATTGTGGTCGGGCATCGGCCGGTCTCGTAGTTCGCGTGGAATCCAAAAGCTCTGGACAAATTGATCTACCTGGTTTGCGTTTGCATTGCATCCCAGCAAAGTCTTCTGCCGGCGCGAGGATGATGAAACTACAAAACTTTTCTTCGCCAGGTGAGATTCATAAAAATGACTACTATCGACTATTCGCGCGTAGTTTAGTCCATACGGGGTCTCTCGAGATTGCCATAAGATCAGCTTTTAGTGCCGTAGAATGCAATCACTAACGCTTCTAGCTATATGACCAGAACTTGACAATGCGGTCTTCAGCTACGAATTTTACCACACATATTGAAGAACTCACTTGTAAGCCGGGATGTCATTGGCTTTCAACTTTAGAAAAACTGATGTAGAGATAGCCTACAGTGCCGCTTTTCAAAGCTTCCAAACTTAGGCAAAAACTTACATAATATTTCTAAAACAAGTAGAAGGGCGCGTGTGGCAGTTCTCATCAAAATGCAGTTGAAATCCATTTTTGGGAGAAATTTTTACTTAGTCTTCTGTGCTATTTTCCTTATAATGTTCAAAGTCTCTAGGGAGATTTTCATTTAACTGTTTTAATAAAGACTACGATGAATGGATGAAAAACCGGCTTTCCGATACTAACCGAAATTTCTCGAACCGTTGTTATACCCCATATCCCACGGGGCTAAAGATGAAGGCAATAGAAAGATACTCGCTACGTATGTTCAATATGTACAGTTGTTTGACTGTAAGCGGGATATTCTCCACGAACAACAACCGTTTGAATGGTAGGTACGTCGTCGGATAGTGCAGTGGATTCTTGATAAAAGCAATGGATGAGAAAATGTTGGAGAGAAGGAATATTTGCATCACGAAATAAGAGGACATTTCTGGAGTGGGAAATCTTATAATAAATCTTATTGGTTTTGTCTGAAAATTCAACGCGGATGTTATGTAATCTGTCAGGTCCTAAATTATGCAAGTCCCTGTGCTTCTGTAGGGGAAATGCGCAAGTTCATGAGGAACTATCGTCGGCAGAAAGGCTCTGAAGGTACGAGTCCCTTCATAGATCAACTGAAAGGTTAACAAAGTCCCTAGATGGTTCAAAAGGCATTGTAGCATTGTGATCATTGCAACCCGAATGACAGAAGTAGATTTGTATTAAAACGTCACTCCTACGAAAAAAATAATTTGAGATTTTTTATTCGTCTTTGCTCCTGATGTTCTTAAGAAAGTCTTCAAGGGCCTCCTTGCTATTAACTTACACATAGGTATCCCGTTCAACAAGGGCTGAATTCAATGAAGCTGGAGCGAAAATTGGTTGATCGCTTTAAACCGTAGAATAGCAATTGTTGTAGCCTGTGCTTTCTCTGCAGAGAGCGTTTGAAAATTGTTTTTCTTTAATATAGGTTTGGTTTAAAGTTTTTTTGTTGTTGTCTAAACCTTTGATTAGGTGTCTCTCAGGTGATTAACGAGTTTCGGAATAGGCAGGGGCTTGTTCGAGGATTTGAATAAGTTTGTCGAAACCTAAGGAGTGAATTTTATTTCTAACATTTGTTTTCACGATACTGCCCCTTGGTAGACGATATTAGTGCTCTGTTCTCTTCACCCAGAATTGAATATCGAAATACGGGAGACCTTGAATGAATCCAAGATTAATGAATCAAACGCCTCCGACTTTGAATTCAGTCCTGCTTACTCCGATTCAGTTGCTACAAGAATAAACGAAGGACGGTTCGCCTTGCCCTCACATCCCCCTCCTCCCAATATCATTTTCTCGCGATCCCTCACTTTCGTAGACGACGCTGTTTTTGCTGCCAATGACCTCGGCCTCTCTATCTCCAGCAACAATGGCAATCGGATCCCCTTCACGGGCTATCTCCTTCGTGGGGACGTCTCTAGGTCTCCTTCTTGGGTTCCGAATCGTGCCAACTCTTCACCAAGGCTTCGACACCTTGTTCATCTCCACGAACATAAGGCCGGGTGTTTAAGGTTGGTTCCAATGGTTTTTTTGCTTGTCAATTCGTTTGTTCCGGTTTCATTAGATTAAGGACCTTGCTGTTACTAGGACTAACATCGTATTCTGCTAGCTTAGTCATTTTTCATTCGTTTGATTGAAGGGGTAGATGGCAATCTTGCAGGGATGTTTTCAACCATCGTTGAACTTCGCAGATTTTTTACGTAAATTTCGTTTGGCAGATGAACGGATTTATTCTTATTTTCCCCCCACTGAAAGGAAGATTCTTGCACAGTTTAGGCGTTGACTGATTGAATCTCTTTCGAACTTGGCTGATGCTATTCACTTATGTCTCTTTTTTTCTTGTGTAGCCTAGCTCTTCACCCCTCAGAGTACCGGCTTGTATCATGTAGTAGCGGAGATGGTCAACTGAAGATCTGGGACCTTAGTCGGTCAATGTTCGAGCGACAGCCTTCCAACCGAGAATTCGAGTCAGAAGAGGAGACAATCTTGGACTACTCTATAAGATCAGAGACTAGTCTGGGAAAGATATCTGGTAAGGACAGACCAGAGGATAACACCCCGACTACTGGAATCTCCTTACCATCAAGATCTATTTCCACTTATCTTGTCCAACCCGCTCCTAATAACGGTGGTGACGAAAGACCCAGCTGTAGGGTGGGTTAGAAATGGGGTTGACACCTTATGCGAAAAAATGTTACCACCTTATATGGATTTTTTTACAACTTTCAGTATCTTGTGTGGACGGATAGTGGAAGCAGTGTTGCCACTCTAGCCAACCGCTCGTCAATCAATTTAATCGATCTCAAAGTCAATTGTCAGCGGGCCTTCTTTCCCATCAAAACCAATGAAATCGGTTCGGCCACCTATCTCACCAGTCCAGCCGCCGCATTCTGCAATAGCAATAGTGATGCTAACAATGAGTGCCTTCAGACCTACTCATACTGTGGAACTGATCGAAACCTTGTGGTTTATTCTACATCTGGAGGATGTATCGTTGGTCAGGATGTTAGAACCAGTGGACCTATATGGAGCTTGAATCAAGGCTTCGACTATGGTATGAATTTCTATCTCGATTATCTATTCGTCGATAATTAGTCGTTTCTTAAGCCTCATACTTAATTTTTTTGTAGGACTGATTACCTGCCTCGCTGTACATAGTGGACACTCATGGCTAGCCGCAGGGACCAATCACAATCACCTGATTAATTGGGATCTGCGTTACCAACGTCCCATCTCGGAATTTGAATTACCGAAAGTTAATAGCGATTTTACGGCTTTCACTAAGCTCAAAATTTACGACATCCATCCCAGATCAACCCTTGTGAGTTGCCACTCCTGTCTATTAAATATTAAGTAGCATCCATTTTTTTGTTACTTACTTCTGCAGATTTGTGCGGCAACCAATCGTCTTAACGAGGTGGCAGTTTTCGCCCTGGAAGATTCCAAACCTCGGCAGTCCTGTAAATTTCACGTGATTGCCACAAGGTCTCAGAAAACCAATACGATTCGTAGCATTCGATGCCTTCTAGTTTTGCCACCATCAGCCCAGATCAGGGAAACTGGTCACATCTTACCTCTGCCCAGTCTCGTGACTGGCGGCACTGATGGTCGTCTGCGCTACTGGAATCTCGCTGTGCCAGAAGAATCTGCCGTGTTAGCTTGGGAAGGCATTGAAGGTCGGCCTCGTCCACGAGTCACTTTCAAGTTCGTGAAATCTCAGCATAATCCCTAAGTAATCATGATTGGCTGGTGATATACTTGTTTCATCGTATTTTCAGTGAGAAAATCATTGATGGTATGAAATTTATTCACGAGTATGAGGACTACCCAGTTCCAAGACGAGTATCCCAGCAGCCATCCGGTCGGTTCAAGTCCCCAATTTCGTCCGATTCGAGTATCCCAAATGTTTCTCCTTACGTTCGCTTGGAAATGGGAGAAGTCACGATAGGTCACACCAATATTATCAGTGATATGATCGGCGTCAACAGCGACGGTGGGTGCGATTTCCTCATCTCTGCCGCCATGAATGGGGTTATTAAGATTTGGAACTGATGATTGGCTTACCGACTGCATTGGTGCTGTTTTAACCGGACCAGCAATGACGAAAACTTATTCATCCATCGACTGGACGATGTGAATGAAGCCTGATGAACTCCCAATCCAAATTGTGGGCACACTACTGATTACCTGGGTTGATACTAATCTGCCTTTCTTTCCTAATTTCGAAGCCTCGATATAATGTGAATAGATAAAAAAAATATCGTCTGTATCCGCGACCACTGGCGCAAGAGTTTCCAGTCACTACATTCGCTAAGCATTGTAATATCCGGACAAATATAAGCAAGACATGCTCCCCGAAACATCAGGGCGGTTTTAGTTTTCGAACGAATCATTTCAGATGCAGATACAGAAAAGGTATCAAGTTTAATTTCGAAGTAACAGAAGTACTAGAAAGTCATCCACAAATGCGAGGTTAGAAGAGAGCCTAGGGGCAGAAAACTTGAGCAAACTGATGGAAAAGCTACTTGGGGTGAGAAGGAGTACAGTGTACTTAGGAGCTTCCTCAGATTCGATGAAAGGTATAGGTTCCGAGAATGGAACTAAGAAACCGGTTCGCTGTTTTAAGCGAAGATAAGAGACGAGACAGGTTAGTGGTCGACTGACGGCTCCTATCTCTCCGCTGTTTTCTTTCTCAAGTTGCAGACTTGGAAGTGCTAAGAGAACCGAGAAAGGCACTGGGGAGGTGTTAGACGGGTCTCCAAGGGCCTTTCCGATTTGTTCCACAGCATCAGCCATCCAGGTCGCCTCTGTTCGAGCTTGCTGTGGCATATGGAGTCGAAGGGAACCATCCGATGAAGCAAAGCTGGGACATTTTGATATTTCTTTGGAGAGTGCTTCGTCACCGACCACATGGAAACATCGGAACCGGAAGACGGATTTCTTAGTATGGAGACTGGCACACCAGAGATGGGGACGAAGAAAGGCCTCCAAGTCCGGCATTGTAGTGATAGAAGAGAGAACTGGGTCATTGAGATCTGTCATATCAGGTCTTAGGAAACTATCAATTGGTGAGGCACTTCGGCCATATCGAGAAGTTTGAAGCGGGCGCCGAGGTGGAGCAAGGCGAATAGACGATTCTATTGGTCTAGGAAGAGTCCTCCTCTGCCTTGCATCTTCCATAGAACAGTTTTGAAATAGCGCCGCATTTGGTTCCGGGTTACCGCGAACTAAATCAAATGTTGCGGTCATGAGTTGACTGGGGAATGGCAGGGGCGCCCCTCTAAGAGCAGGAATTAAGTCCGGAACGATAGGGAAAGGATTGGGGAGGGGTATAAGGGAGGACTGTCTTGGGGCATAAGTAACTTCCTTCATTAGATCGCCCTCGATGAAATCGACCATAAGTCGTTGGTCAGGATAATGAGCCGCAAGGCTCTTCAGTTGTTTATTAACCTCCTCGGCTACATCTGTACTTTGGAAGACGGCTGATGCGTAGTTTTGTCTATACTGCCAGTCAAGCTTAATCAGGGTTCCAAATTGATTGAGGAAGCACTCAAGTTCTTCAGCATCTCGCCAGTTGTCTAGTCCACTTATGTAGAGAGCATTGGAGATTAGAGGTTTGCCATACCCGATTTTGCAATGATATGAGCGGACACAATTCCCATTCATTTTGCTTTTAGCCTGAACGGCCATGTCTAAGTTTTTAAACCGAACAAAAGCGTAGGCATGAGAATTATTGGGATGTTTAACATCAACTTGCTCAACTACACCATAACGTTCGAAAACTTCCCGCACTTCAGAATCTGTGATGTCAGGCTCCAAACTGCCAACAAACAAAGTACGGGTCGCTTTAGGATCGTTTAGAGGTTCGTTCTCCGTGGAATCAGGTCGGTTTCCACGACCGTAACGGCGACTTGTGGTACGAATTGGTGAACGTGATCGATCATCAAACGGTGAAGGGTGATATGATGAGGACGGTTTTGAAGAGGATCGATGACAATGGGGCGAAGAATCTTCGCGCTTTGCAACTCTATGCATTAATGATTCCCGTTCGTCCCAAATTTCGACATTAAATGGCCTATCACCAATATATACCTGGCTTTTGTTCTTAAAAGCTTGATGAGCGCCACTTGAATGACTAAATAAACAAAGCCAATATACGAATAAAATACCACACGTGAATGACTAATTGCACTAAAGCTCATGCGCTTACCGAAAATGTACAATGGCAAGTCGCCGATCAGAAGACTTGAAAGTGCGAACATCCACATCATCAAAAGGAGAAAACGCCTCGCGAATCTGTTTTTGCACGTATTCGACGTCAAAACTGAGGGAAATCTTTCGTATGCAGAGAGATCGGAAGCTCTGATGATGATACGTGCTGTTTTCCATAATGTGATTATCAAAAGAACGTTCCCTCCGCCTCTTTGAACTGCTTTCTCGGCTGCTCCGGGCATCTGATTCCCGATGAATTTCATCTCTAGCCATGTTTTGGCGAATCAGGTTTTACGAGCTTAAAGTACGGAATAACCCAACAGCTAATGCGCAGTCGATATCACGGGCAATCGTTAGATCGAATTAACAAATATAACTGAGGAAATTTAAACAAAGCAGCCTTAACTATACTTAAATTTGATAAATAATTTTTTGTATCAAAAATTGAAATTCGTTTTGGAATTGAATTTTGATTGCTGATATGGGCTTTTAATTCTGCTAACAAATAATAATACTAATGATAATAGGAAAACCACCCAAAAAACCGATTTTGGTTATTCACAATCACTGTGTCTGAGTTTATTATGTAAAATAAATTATATTGTGCATAGCTCCGGTTTGCTGCGGCTCTCTGGTCAACTTTAGGGTCGTTCACTTCATTCTGAAAACTTGAATTTACGTAAAATTGTTAAACGAGATAGCACCTTAAACATTTAGCGCATGATGCAGTACTCTCGAAATATTAACTTTCCACCATTTTGGCATATAAACAGATGAATCCCGTTAACTGATCGCAACATTGATATTCGATGACTTCAATAGTGCTGGAAGCCTGGATCCCTGAAGATCCTTGCAAGGGTTTAACTATTTTTCGAGAAGCAGCTCTTCGAAAGCTGAAATATAATTCTAGCCGCAAGTTAGTCGTCATTGCTGGGCAATTTTATGGGTCTAGAGGTGGAAGCCGATATTCAAAACCAACCATGTGCTGAAATCCTGGATTGCGAATTTCGGGCGCTTCTAACATTCGTTAATCATCCGCAGACTTCATCGCATCAGTTTCGCTTGATTTGCGTTAAAGTTTGTTAATAAGTAGTAAAAGTTGAGTGCGCCGCTTAAATGAAGCTCTGTACTTAATTTGTGTAATTTCGGTTTCTTCATATTAGCGACCAGTGCGGTTTCGCTTTCTTTTCAAGGACGTTCATCTTGGAGTAGCACCAATTCCCTCCCGGATTGAGAACTACTTCCAGAGAACATAAAACAACTCTCAAGGACATATTAGCAAGAAAGTAATCCAAAAAGCGAATCAGATCAGTTTTAATGATATGCCTTACACCCCTATCAGCGACAAATCCAGATATATTTTAAATCAGTAACACTCAACAGCAACAGAAGTTACTTTTCGGTTTAGTGACTGAAAACATTTATGCGTCAAAAAGTATCTAGAGGAATTCACAATAAAATTAGAAACCCAATTGAAAAAGAAGTGCATTGCAACACGCACAGATCGACTACTCACCTAAATGTAAAAGGAAATAAGATCTAGAATGAAGGGAGTTAAGAAATATTAGGCGTGGCGATAACCGCGCCGCTTCGCAACGCAGTACGGAATTTAAAAGCAACTTAGAGTGGACAAGAAACCTTTGACAAGTAATGGGCACTCAGTTAAGATCACAAATTTTATTGCTTCGAATAATCACCTCAGAATCCTATTGTTTTTCCTCATCTTCATCCATTTTCTTCTCACTGGCGTCCTTCTCCTTAGAAGCCGGCCCGCCAGTGAGAGACTCAATGGCCAAACGAACCTCTTCGCTTTGAGGATCCACGCCCGGAAGGTATTGGAGAACCGATTGGAGGAATTCGGGATCACATTCCACTGCCCCGACGTCTCCCTTTAATTTACTATCGGTTGCTGCTGCATTCTGGCCTGCTGAAGTAGAAGTCGGTAAAATCTCGTCCACCTCCATCAAATGGACACCGGAAGCGTTGTTATTATCATTTTTTTTCTCCTGTTCGAAGTATTCAGAAAATAAAATATTTCAATAAGAAAACACCTGGAAAAGGCCCTTTTGATGATAAATAAATATCAATCTAAAACAACAGAAAGGTCGGCAAGTATAATCAGAAATCCGTTGTTAATTTAAGAGATCTTCCAGTAAAAATAAGCCTAACCATCGACAAAAACGAGTGAGGACTCCAAGAACGGAGCCATAGAGTAAAAGCTCACATGACGCATTTTAACCCTGATACACAACGTAGTCCTACAGGTAGAATAGAAGGCAAATAAACTGTGAATAACCTCAGATTCTGAGGACCTCTCCTCGGAAGGCTTTTCCTGTTCTTGGGTCAGCATAGACATTTGGATCGCGTATGCAATTTGTTGCTCCTCACTCATATTAGCAATATCCGCTTCCCCATGTGCAGTGCTAGAGTTTGTTACACTCGTATCCTGCATCGAAAATGCAATAGCTTGACGGAGAAAATCTTCCTCGGAAGTGCCAACAGCAGGGGGTAAAACGGTGGAAGGTTGAACTGCTGAATCCGCATTCGCTTGACGTTCTTGCTGTTGATGATGCTCCTCCATAGATACTCGAAGAGCGTAAAGAAGATCGGGATCATCGATGGCATCCATTCCGAATTCTGCGTCGAAACCTGAAAGGCCAATGGCACCAGCACCATCTTCACCACCAATGACTGGACTCGTGTGAAGAGACTCTCGCAGACCGGTCCCTGGTGGAACAGTAACTAAGTGTGATCCCGTACCATCTTTTCCATTGACAGCCTCCACGAAATCAAGCAACTTCTTTTGATTCACCTCATCTTCCCCGAAATTAACAATATCGACATTTACTTTTTCTTTTTTGAGACGCTTAGCCAACTTAACCATATCAGCCTCATCATCTTTTATGGGACTACCTACGAAGCATACGATGCGCATCTTTTGCTGACGAAGTTGACGATGACGAAGCGCCAAATGAGCAATGCGAAACGAGGTGCAGAAACGAATATCTCCTTTGAGTTGAACCGAATGAAGTCTGTTGATCAATTTGTTAACATCACTAGTTAGCGTGCATAAAACTTCCGTGTTTGCAAGTGATATCAAGCCAACAGTATTTTCCGGGTTGGCGTTTCGTTTTATGTGGCAAAGGAAGTTTACGGCATCATGCTGTGCTTGAAGACGAGTTGGTGTAAAATCTCCGTTGCGCATATAATCACTGTTGTCAACACTAAAAAAAATAATCTAAGTGCTAAACATACGCGATCATTACAGCTTCCTGCGACATCTCCAGATGAGTCACAAAATAGCTTGAAATACTCACTTTCTGTTTAACTAACATAAAGCATTGTCATATATTCTCAGACCTATAAAACTTATTTTGCCTCTAATTTTCGCCATTTATTATATGAATTTATAATTTCCCTTTGCAAGAGAAATACATGGGAACCATCTTGGCTCTTCCACCGCCTGCCGGCATTGAATTGTAGTACTGCGGCACAAAATTCTCTACTGTTGTTATTTAAAGAGTAATCTAACAGGATTAGAGGTTATTAGCTGTTATGCATATCTAAAATGACTCAAACGAATACTCCAAACCATAACATTTAGTCAAGGATGAAAAGTGTTTCATCACCAATTACTTTGGTATTACACTCTCCGCAGTACAAATAAATTTACGCAATGTTTATGGAGAGTGTGGAAAAAATACATGTGTTATGCTTTTACACTTAATTAATAAAATATTGTATAATATGATTTTCTTTGGGTTTATCAACTGCATTTGCCCGCATTAAGATTGATTCGCCAATAACACTTTTTGCAGGAGTGCATATCTGCAATAGAATCATCAGCACTGGATATGAGGATCGCACTTAGCATAGGTCAGTATCGCCGCATAGATAAATTGTAGGAAAGGGCGCAAAATTCTGATGCAACGCGACTATGAAGTCGTTAGATTCGCAGACATAACCGCAATTATGGCCGATTAATTTTCGTTCCTATTCCATTACTTCATGTTTGCCTCTTGCATGGACCCTCAATGTCATTCCTTCCATTTAAGAAAACGCAACTATAATTAGATTGGCAGGACACGTATTATCATGAATGCAGTAAATACTTCCTTGTCCTCGTAATTTGTGTGAAATTTATCTGGCAATCGATATCCTCAAATATCAAAAGTAATATCTTAATGATTTAAGTGATTCGAATCCTCACAATGGGATTTCATTTACTTGTCTTTGCAGTCTTAAGAATGTAACTTTGAATGCTAGATACGTTTAAATTGGCTGATAGTAGCAACCAAGCGAGAAGTACAACACGCAATAAATTAAAAGTTGGCTAATGAGATAGTGGGGCAGGTTTCACAAGAATTTCATGGTAGAAGCTTATTCATAAACATAGATAATCTTGAAATTTTTTTATTCTTAGTTACTTATATACCTTTGGATCTCAACGAATTTCATATATTCCCTATGTTTACACGTAAAAATATACATCGCAGCCATTCGCTACTAAAGTTTTTGTGTTTTGCAAGAATTTTACCCTTATTAAAACTTTATGTGGACGGGCATGTTAATTTTTTATAAAAATGTGCATTACCATTTGTTTTTTCTTCGCTATAAAATAACTTTCGATTTGCATATTGATTTTAAGGTTCTTTACTTCAGAGAAGTCGTAAATATGAGTAGTAGACATAGAACGTCGTTCCGTGATAAATTACCTCCACTTAATGATGTGAAGAATTACATTAAATCTAGAGAAGAGGATCCCAAATTGAGGGCAATGCTCGCTTTCACAATCGCTAGGGATCGAGAAACAAATTATAACAAAATATTGTAGGCTGTTTATTTGAAGCATATTTTTCAGGCGTTCTCGTGCCAAATCCCTCAATTTAACTATTACGAAAGAGGCTAAAAAAAGATTGGAATCGACTGAACCAGAACCCGAACTTCCAACCGATGTATGATATTATACTATTTAGTCAAATGGTAGATTATGAGTGACAGTCGGAGGTTGAGATTGGCCTATGAGAGCCTAGTCGGTTGCATTAAAGAAAGTCCTATTCCTCCCATACATGAGAGTTGGTTGGGAAACATAATTTCGAAGATTCCAATGCAATTACGCGGTGGCAAGGAAGCTGAGCTGAATCAGGTCTTGATTGAAGTTCAAGCCAATTTTCACAAAAGCATGCAAAAGAATGTTTTAAGACAGTCTCTAAAAGTCCCTCCAATCAAGGGCTTAACGATGGAGGAATTGAGCATTCCTGTCTTGGAGCCCATGTAAATTGGATTTTCATTGATGGAAAGTTTAGTGGAATGAACTTTTCCAACCCTTGGCATGCAAACTACGTTGCCCATCGAATTGAACTGCGTGATCGACTCATGATTGTCTACCCACAGATGGTGAAGATTCTAGAAGTCTGCGATCGATATTTTGAACCGATTGACCTCATAGATGCTGCTTCACTCAGGTAATATTATGCATCTAGTTATTGCATGATTGTTAGGCAAATGGGGCCGGTCGACTTTGATTTCGTTAAAACCAAAGTTCAGTTTGATATTGGCAGGCATCAAGAAACTCTTATGAATAGGTAATTTGGTGAAGCTTAATTTTTTTTTAGGTGGTATTCGAAGGTTATTTCTATATTCACTTCAAAAAAGCGGCTCCCTGCTCTAAAGCAGGACAAGATGAATGCATTTTTCAACTGTACTAGTGTTCTCCTTTCGAATAGAGTTTGTGAAACTATAATCTTGGAGCGAAATCGTTCATTTAGATTAAAGCATTTCTTCTGCGAAATTTACAGTCTTGGACCGATTTATTTCAAGGCCATGAAGAAAGATTACCGGTTTTGAAAATGTATTTAACGTATGAAAACCAGTCCGTAAAATTTTTTCCTGGTTATGAGGACCTCGAAGACCTCCTTCTGACGGTTGCAAAATACATCTCAGAAGCCTTGCCCAGGGTTCGCTCGGCATAAAAAATCTTCGGTCAAATCTTTGTGCTTACTAATTTCCTATTAGTTGCGAGTTGTTTCTTTTTCGCTCCTGTAGGTTGCTCCTGTTTCTTCTCTATTCAATAAGAACGACGCTCAGAAATATATTGATTCTCAAATTACCCCGCAAATGATGGAAACCGTTCAGGAACATCTTAAAAAGGCTGCAAAGTACTACTTTGAACCGGCCACTAAGTTTTTCCATGATAATATCGGTAAGTTATTCCTCCGGCTAAATTTCTCTTCAGTTAGACCATATTCTTATATTTTCGATGGAACTGAGTCTAAAATGGTAGAAAGCTTTCTTTCGGAGGATCCGGACTTTAGGAAATATATTGCAGTGAGTTTCTAATCATTTTAAAGTCTTTTCACTTTCGAGCGATCACTATAACGCGGTTGCTATACTTTTATATTAGTATGTGACCAGACTGCACTCGCTGGCCCATGAAATCAATCGCCTCCCAGACGTGGAATATTTCAATCTCATCCGACTTGACTGTGAAGATGTGAAAACAGGTCTTGCGAAAGAGTGTATGCGATTGGCAAATACGCTTCTCGAGACAGTGGCCAATAAGCTTCGCGCAATCAATTTGGAGTGGGTTCCCGGTTTTCTGTAATGTTTGCTGTCCTTCCCTTTTAGAGTATGCACCAGCTTTGAGGAGATGCAGGCCAAATGTCGGACGATCCCTCAAAGCAGCGAAGAGCTAGTTGAACTCAACACATATATGGAAGAAGCTAGATGTCAAGGAATGATTCGAATGGCTGATAAAATCGAGGTTTGTTTTCCTCAGTATTCTCTTCTACTGCGTTGTAGTAGAGTGATTAAATGTTTAACTTCTCTTGCAGTGGACTCGGGATTATTTAATTTATCTCCTAGATGTATATGATTTCACACCAGAAGATATTCGCATCAATAGCCAAGTTCTCACTTGGAAGGCCAGAATCATTCCTGAATTCGATGCTCACGATAAGGTAGTTACCTACTCTATTATTTACATGTTCTCAACATGATTTTTCTTTTATATATAAATCAAAGGTATTGTTTAGGGTACCTAAATCGAATCCGTTTAAAAAAAATGCAAACCATCATGCTACTCATTCTACATTTGACCCATCCACATCGACAGAGGTATCTATAGCAATGTGGATGAACCTGATAGCGGTAGCTCATAACTAGAAGGCATTGCGGCCTTTGAAACTCTCTTGATACCAATTAACAGCGATATTTAGCCAATTAAAATCGTAACCCATAGTGAACATACTTTCATGAGTCAGTTTATTATTCTTTCAATCGGGCTCTGAAACTATTGAGATGTGGATATGGACATTCATTTTAAGCAGCATTTTCCAGTAAAAAGTTAAATATTCTCTCAATACTGGTGAAAATCAGTCCTTAATAATCTAACATGAATATAGGTGAAGAAATAGGGTATGCATAGAGGGCTGAACTGGCAAAACATGGTCCCAATATGGCCCGTTCGGAAATCGATCTACTAAGACCAATACTTAATAAACCAATTTAAGGTCAAGGTGTCAAAACACCTCATATAATCTATCGAACCCGCCAAAGTATTGACATGATTAGCTTATTCAGGGGGTCGAAGAAACAAGCCATATAAACTTCTCCGCTAAAGAGACGACTAACTTTATGAAAAAGATGAAAATCGGCCTAAGGAACAGTTTTGGTGTATGGCATAAAGATCTAGTCCAGCTCATTCCTAACCAGCGTGTCTTGGACCATAGGCTCCCTGTTGTCCTTCCTCTAGAAAATCAAGTTGAATTGTTCTGCTCATCGCCGAAAAAAAAACCATGGCGAAAGAAGCTCCGGGTCACTCTGACACCTAATCAGAAATGTTTTGATCAAAAACTCAAACCACGAACCAATTTTAGGAAATATATTGAGTTATAACCTTATGCCTTAGATGCAAGAGAGTATGCGAACCGTGAATGAGCGTCGCATCCACGAGAAACGTGAACAGTTAGAAGGAGACCTGAAGCGTTTAAGAAACCGTGTTGATGAGTTCAACGACTACGGCGAGATGGACGCTGAAATGGCGGCCCAATACGCCAATGACGTTCGTGTAGTTTTCAAGCGCGTCTCAGAAGCAGAGTCCGTACGTGAATGGATAAATAAAGAGGAGAATCTCTACCAAATCCCAATTTCACCATTCGCTGGTATTGAAGAAATTAAATCCTTGGCGGAACCTTTTATGAAACTCTTCACTATAATTGTAAAGTATTATAAATCAGAAAGGAGGTAATGATCAATATTTTTCATCTTAAATGACTCTCAGTATTGGGAGAATACCTTAATTAACGCCATTTTTTCCAGATGGTTGTATGGAGAATTCGACAAGCTGGACGCGGAGGCCATCGAAGAGGAAGTGGATGAAACCACTCGTGAGCTCTTTCGCTTGCAAAAAATTTTCACAAATAAGCTGAAGAAAATGCGAATGGAAACAGACGAGAAACGACGACAGAGAAATGAACGCCTTCGACGTAGAATGCTCGTAGCCAATAAAGGAGAGTCCTCCTCCCCGAATGAACAACAGATTCCTTCAACTACTCAGAGCTCTCCTGATGATGAAGAGATCCCAGAAGTGAAACCTCCAGCCGCTCTTCAAACAATCGCCTTCATGCTAGAACGACTGAAGAAATTCAAAGCGAGTCACACTATATATTGCTGTACAATGTAGAAAAGAATCTTTCCCAAAATGTCTTACCCTCTTCCTACTTCAGGAGATTATTCCGGTTATTCGAATTCTCTGTAATCCCGGCATTCGTCAGCGCCATTGGGATGCAATGTCAGCGATCGCCGATCGTGATCTAACCCCGGACAGCGGTACTTCTCTCTCCAAAATGCTCCAGCTTAACCTGAGTCCCTACATGGATAAGTTTGAAGCTATTTCTGTGGGAGCTAGCAAAGAGCACACCCTTGAGTTGAACCTATCAAAGATGCGAGACGATTGGGCGGATGTCTGCTTCACTTTGATACCCTATCGTGAACTCGGAATATCGATCCTTGCGTCAGTCGACGATATTCAACAGCAGTTAGACGACCAGATTGTAAAAACTCAGACCATGAGGGGCTCACCGTTCATTAAGCCGTTTGAAACTCAGCTGAAAGTAAATTACTTAAGATTCAAGTTCTTAGTACAGCCCATTCTTGTATTCTTAGTATGAATTCGGAATTTCAGAAATGGGAGGAGCAACTCCTGCGTATTCAGGGTATCATAGACAGTTGGTTGTCAATGCAAGCGAATTGGCTTTACCTGGAGCCCATCTTTAGTTCAAAGGATATCATGCAGCAGATGCCGGAGGAAGGTAGACTCTTTCAGGCTGTCGACAAGGCCTACCGCGATATAATGCGTAATACCGCTATTGATACCCATGTTCTCAAGGTCAGTCAATCTTATCCGTGACATTGAGTGGTCACGCATCCTTCGTTCCTTAGTTTAAACATCATAGCTGATAGGTTTTTCCTTCAGAGATACAGATTTTTTTTATTCATTTACTTTCCTCCCATTAGGGCGAGTCCCATGAACTTAGTCGGGGAACAACAGAAGTACAAATATCTTTTATAACAAGCAGCATACAAAAATTAACACAGAAGATAGTAAAAGCGGTAATTTACGTCTTCGGTTCTCTGGTCACGTTTCTGGCATGGTTCCATAGTACATGAAGCAGTTCAACTTCGTAGTGGCACCTCGTCCGTCCTCGACATTGTTAAGGGTAGACAGTCTTTATACCTTCTCCAGAAATCTTTTCAAATTTCTGGCGGAGATTCCATTCATTGCCACATGTACGCGCATTCCACAGTCCAGTTTGAAACCGTAAATCCAGACATTTACGTCGTCCACCGTTTACCGGTTGTACGTAGTTGTACTTCTGCTGTCATAATCTAATTTTGTACGTCCGGTGGGTGATTAGTCCTATCCGGCCGCCCCTCTCATCAGCCCCCGGAGTTGCCCCTGGGGTTATCTGTGGTCACCACGAGGAGGTTGAGAGTAGGTTTTACAACCGGAGATACAGATAATTTTTTTGCCTTCTAGGGACTAACAGGTTCATGGAAGACTTCAATTATAGGTTAGGTCTATTAGCCAATGGGTAACAACTATTACGTTCAGATCAAAAAATTCCCAAGATTTGAAAAAGCTGATAGACTGCTCAGAATTTAATGAAGAAGGAAAAGAGGATCTGCATTGAGGGTTTTCCCCTTCTACATTCATTCTATCGTTTATTCAACCATTCATCCAACATAGATCTCTGATTATTTTAATATTTCATTCACTATTTTATACATTTAGTTGGAGAGATAGATGACACTTGCGCTAATCCGGATCGCTATGTTCATTTCCCTAACTACGGTAGCGAATTTTATGCAGACCAGATGTCAAAAGATCGTGTTTTCGCTGCCTTGACAATGCGAACGTTAGGAAGTGTGGAGCGCCTTCTCTTTAATCGCTTACGTCAGCTTGAACCTGAACGCTAAACCAACTCATAAGTTGTAGCATATGAAAGGAATTCGGTGCCTTCTTGATTAAGATACTATTATTTGGCAATTCACTTTGAGAGCAGTACGTAACGTGTACACGAATGTGAACATATAGCGCTAGCGTAATCACTACTTTTCTCCAATTCGTTCGAAAACTGCTTTTACGTGGCCCGCCAGGTTGCTAATTATACTCTATATAAGCCGCTTAAATTCTGAATGAGACTTTAACTGATAGAAACTGCACAAATACATCTAGCAAACTTCAATAAAAGTGTATTTAAAGCTTTGTTGGTATTGTTACTATCCAATGGAACTACTTGTGACCATTCCTCTTAGGCAACCTCTACAGTCGGTTTGTTGGAGCGCATTCGTGAGGGGAACACGCAATTCGACAAAATCAACAGGGGTTTGAATGCATACCTGGACAAAAAGCGACTCTTCTTTCCGCGTTTCTTTTTCCTTTCCAACGACGAGATGCTGGAGATCCTGTCAGAGACAAAGGATCCTCAGCGTGTTCAGCCTCATCTCAAGAAATGCTTTGAGGGAATCTCTCGACTTGAGTTTGACAAAAACCTTGAAATCAAGGCCATGTTCTCCAGTGAGGGCGAAAAATTCGTCTTTAGCCAGGTGGGTTGACCCGTTCCAAATGAAAATGTCAATAGAACATTTTTCAAAAACTTTTATCCGTAGACAATCGACACGGCAACATGCAGAGGGGCTGTTGAGAAGTGGCTGCTACAAGTCCAAGATGTCATGCTTCTTTCAGTTCATGACGTCATCTCCAACGCCAGAGATGTAAAATAGTAACCGCTATCATGGTTAAATCACTGTTGGATCACCATAAGGCTTTCGTTTACCTTCTCAAGGCTTACGATAGCGATGTGAGAGACGTCTGGGTATTAGAATGGCCCGGTCAGGTCGTACTCTGTGTCTCGCAAATTTTCTGGACTCTGGAAGTCTCAGATGCCATCGCCTTTAGTCACACAGAGGGTCTAGCGAGCTACTGCAAAAAGCTTGACTCCCAAATCGCAGCTATTGTTCGACTTGTTCGCGGCAAGCTCTCCACCCAGGAACGTATTACTCTCGGTGCTCTTGTAGTCATTGATGTCCACGCCCGTGATACCGTCCAAACCATGGCTCAGAATAATGTTTCCGATGAAAATGACTTTCAATGGCTCTCTCAGCTCAGATATTACTGGGAGGATGACAACTGCTTCGTAAGTTCATAATGCTCTTTTACCCTGCTAAAATTTTGTTACTAGGTTCGGCTGACCAATGCAGTAGTTCCCTATGCCTATGAGTATCTCGGAAATTCACCACGTTTGGTCATCACGCCACTAACCGATCGATGCTATCGAACATTGATCGGGGCCTACCATCTCCATCTGAATGGTGCTCCTGAAGGTCCAGCAGGAACCGGCAAGACAGAAACCACGAAAGACTTGGCTAAGGCGATAGCAGTTCAGTGCGTCGTTTTCAATTGCTCCGATGGTCTGGACTACATCGCTATGGGCAAGGTGAGTTAATGCAGCAAATCCAGTCCTCACTTCGTTAGCTTCTTTGGGGGCGCTAGAACGAGAGACCTTCAACTCTATTTGTTCTATTTATAGTTTTTCAAAGGCCTCGCTTCCTCCGGTGCCTGGGCCTGTTTCGACGAGTTTAATCGCATCGAATTGGAAGTATTGTCCGTCATTGCCCAACAAGTAGGATGTTGGCTATGTTTCCTTTACCAGCTTCGCTCTCTCTCCAATTTTTATTTGCACTTATGATCAATACCCTGATTAATATTTGCTCAACGATCGAAGATGATTTTGCGATGATTGCCCAAAATCCTTGACAAAAGCTGATTAGAATTTGAAGAGTTAGCCAAATCACCAATATGTTTGGAGTGATTCGGTCATGATTAGTTCAAAACCGAAAATAGGCCCACTCCTCTGTTCTTATGTCTCTGACGTTGAGTCTGCTTGTATTGCTGACTGAGGTCTTGTCGCTCCAAATTTGGATAACTCGAGAAGGAGATAACAGTCATAAGAAAGGGTTTCAATTGAGTCTGACTCGATATGCATATGATTTGCAATAGCAGTACAGTTGTCATCTACGATTCTGACGCATAAGAAAATGCGAGTTCGAAACGCATTGATATGCTACCACAGTAAACTCACTTCCACTGTTAATAGCATTGGTCTACAACGCGATAGTCAAATTTGAGGTCCTAAGTTAACAACGAATAAAAGATATTTCCTTTCAATAATGAGTCTGGTTATGACTGTTATGCTTAAGCTTGATGGATAGAGAGCTACGATAATTTTGAACGCTTAATTGGAGAGTTAAGATAGTCTGGCAGGTGAAGGAAAATTAATCCACACTAATAACTATCTCTTTGTCTTGAAGATATTATGCATTATCCGTGCAATTCAAGCCAACCTTGATGTCTTCGAATTCGAAGGGACCATGCTCAATCTCAATCCCAACTGTTACGTATGCATTACAATGAATCCAGGCTATGCAGGTCGTTCTGAACTTCCAGATAACTTGAAAGTAAACCAGATTAACAGCTAGACTTCTGCTAACCCTCTTCTTGTTATCTTTCCTGAAATATCTCTTTTCAGATTCTCTTTCGACCTGTAGCAATGATGGTACCAGACTACGCCATGATCGGTGAGATCTCTCTCTACTCCTACGGTTTCATGGATGCTCGTGTTCTGGCAGGAAAGATTGTCACCACCTATCGTCTATGCTCAGAACAGCTATCATCTCAGTCGCACTACGACTATGGCATGAGAGCAGTCAAAGCTGTCCTACAAGCTGCTGGTAACTTGAAACTACGATATCCAGATGAAAACGAAATGATTCTGGTTGGAGACTTTCGCATCTTGTAACTTTTCCATCAAGTTTTGTACCTTTCAATCACTTTTTTTGACTTTCAGCTTCTGCGATCGATCTTAGATGTTAATTTGCCGAAATTTCTTTCTCACGATATTCCACTCTTCAGGGGTATCATTTCTGACCTCTTTCCGGGAATAGTTCTACCCGAAGCAGACTATTCAGATTTCCTCGCAGAAGCTTCTGCTGTTTGCAAGCGCAATGGTCTTCAAGCTGTCCCTGTTTTTACCGAAAAACTTGTCCAAACATATGAAATGATGATTGTTCGACACGGGTATGTTCGCTGATCATGAATAAGTTTCGATTCGGTGCGTATTTTGTATATTGTACCTTTCTATTCTAGTTTCATGCTTGTGGGGATGCCCCTTGGTGGTAAGACGCAAATCCTTCACGTTCTGGCTGAAGTAATGACCGGATTGTTCGAAAAAGGGTTTACCGATTACGCAAAGGTGCATTATCGCACAATCAATCCAAAATCCATCACTATGGGTCAATTGTTCGGTGAATTCGATCCAGTTTCTCATGAGGTTTGCGTTGCTACTCCGAACTTGAATTTGATTGATCAAATGTTATAAACGGATTTTATCCATTTTTGACAGTGGACAGATGGCGTGACTGCAAACACCTTCCGTGAATTTGCCAAGATGGATCCACCTGATAGAACTTGGGTGATTTTTGATGGACCTATTGATACCCTCTGGATAGAGAGTATGAACACTGTGCTAGATGACAATAAGAAACTTTGTCTCATGTCAGGCGAAATCATCCAAATGTCCAAGACTATGAGTCTTATATTTGAGACCATGGACCTTCTTCAAGCCTCTGTATATTACTATTAGTCATTCAATTCCCTTAAATCGACGGAGATTCTGTCTGATTTCTTTTTGGTTTATCCAGCCTGCTACCGTATCCCGATGTGGTATGATCTACGTGGAGCCATTGGCCATGGGATGGCGTCCTCTGGCAACATCTTGGTTGGATAATCTTCCAGAGGCAGTCTCTGTGAATAATGGAACAGAAGAACTGCAAGACCTCTTTGACTGGCTGTTTGATCCCTGCCTCGAGTTCATCGATAGCAAATGCCGCCAATTAATCCCGATCAGTACCATGTGTCGAATCCAGTCAACCCTAAACTTCATCCTGGCACTCATTACTGAGCCTGCCAACGAGGAAGGTGCTGCAGATAATCGATACCTTAAAACGTGGGTGCACGCATCTCTTCTCTTCGGTGTTGTCTGGGGTATTGGGGGATGCGTCGACGAAACTGGGAGGAATAACTTCGATGAATTCATTAAACCTATTTTAGCTGGCAAGGTTCCAGACCTACCCGTTCCCCAAAGCATCGGTGGTCGATGTGACTTCCAGATGCCAGATACTGGACTTGTTTACGATTATTTCTACGAAGTGAGTCAGCATGGATTTACTTCACGAACTTTTATTAAAGTTTAACAAATCACAAATTCAAACTATTCTAGTACAAAAGTCGTGGAAAATGGAAGCACTGGAATGAATTGTCGCGTGGGCAGACCACATTTGAAGGAATGGAGATCAGAGATATTATTGTTCCTACAATGGATACTGCTCGATATAAATACCTCATCGATGTCTGTTTGAAAAGCAATCAGGCTTTAAGCTACATCGGTGTTACAGGTACCGGAAAATCTGCTTACGTCAGAGAGAAATTAATGCGTGATATCGATCTGGAGATCTACAAACCATTCTTTATCAACTTCTCAGCCCAAACTAGCGCTAATCAAGTTCAGGATATCATTATGTCAAAGCTAGACAGACGCAGAAAGGGTTTTTACGGACTTCCTTACGACAAAATAGCTACATTTTTCATTGATGACCTCAATATGCCTGCAAAAGAGGTGTATGGTGCTCAACCCCCGATTGAACTTTTGCGAACATTCATGGATCACGGTTTTGTGTAAATTCGGCATAATATGGTTTCTATTATCGTTTAATACCTACAGTTATGATCTAGATGATATGTCGCGGATAAACCTTATCAACCTCTATATCTGCACGGCTATGGGCCCCCCTGGAGGAGGTCGAAATGACGTCACCCCGAGGTTTATGCGCCACTTCCATGTCATTTCAATGGTCCCATTCAATGACATTACATTGACGCGGATATTTACCACACTCACTCAAACCTACCTCCGCGTAATTCAAACCACCTTTCATGGATAACATATCTTTTTTTATTTCTATAGGCCCAAGAGTTTACCTCTGATTTCTTCGTAATGGGTAATTCAGTCGTCGAAGCAACTCTCAATGTTTATAAGGCCGCCATCTCGAATCTCCTACCCACGCCCGCGAAGTCGCATTACGTTTTTAATCTGCGTGATTTTAGCCGTGTCATTCTTGGCATATGTTTGATTAAAAAGGAACACGTTGCAAGTAAACAGACTTTCATTCGCCTCTGGGTTCACGAGGTCCTTCGGGTGTTTTATGATCGTCTTACAGAGGATAATGATCGCCAGTGGCTCGTTGAGTAGGTTTACAGATTTTCTTATATTTATTTTCCCTTCTCGGAAGGTAGTTATTATAAACCATCGACTCTTGACTCAGCGTTTCTGTTTAGTCACTTCTTCAGAAGTATCCATGGCTCTATTAAAAGCGAAAGGAGTTTGCGAATTTAACTGACGACTTGAAAAGTGTGGCTTGGAGCAATAGGAAGTTGTAATGTGATAATCTCATTAGGAATACGGTGTCCTTCGTCCGCTTCAGAGAGACCACTTCTCCTATCCTCTCCCTATGTCCTTCTCCACGATTGTGTCAATGTGGCTCGTGGACCTACTTTTTCGCATTCAGCATACTCACTGTGCCGGTAACACTCTCACTGGCAGAAACAATTTTTTAGGAGACTTAAGATACTCACCATTTTTTAATAGATCAGCTGATCTACGTGCACGGAAACCTTAGCTAGCCCATTTCGGACGTTCAAATTAATAAATGAAAGATGACAACAGCTTGGCCTGATTAACCGTTTTTTTTTGAATAGGTTTATAAAAGGCTCAATCGAGTCCTCATTCAAGGAGAAGGTAAACGTTGTTTTCTCGCATCTGCTTGAAAATGTTAAGGATGATGTAAGTCAAGCCGATTTTCGAGAGTACTCATTAACTCCTTAAACCTAGGTCACTGAGGAGACTTTTCGGAGTCTTATCTTTGGTGATTTTATGGATATAGACTCAATTCCAGAAGACAGAAACTACGAGGAGGTTGAGGATATTAATGCAATGTATCCAGTTGTAGAACAATGTCTCTCGGATTACAACGCTACTCACAAGAACAAGATGAACCTTGTAATATTCAGGTCGGTTTTATGGTCTCAATTTGTTCTTTAATTTTAATGTAAGTTTTTTTTTCGTTTTTCAAACACGTTTAGTCTAGCTTTCATATCATTTAGGCGGTCAAATCCTGGAGTCAAGGCACTCTAAACTGTTCAAACTCCTCAATTCTAAGTTTACTTTTGGTGTCATTTCTATTCAGGGCAATATTTCTCATCGATTTGTATCTGCATGGTGTAACAATCGACGATTCGGGTTTCTGTGCTTGAACGCGGGTTCTCCGGGTTTATAAAGGCATTCACAGATCAAGTGTCCTTTAAATCTAGTCCACCAAGTCTTTGAGTATCATTTTACTTCTGGGACACAAACCATAAGTTAGTAACCTTCCGGTTTAACAAGCGCCACTTTCTTGCCGTCAGGTATCAAAAATGATGGTTTTCTATAGAGATGAACATAAGCCTAAGCTTGTGTTTAAAGCGAATATTTCTAGGACCTTCCATTTGTCCATTCCTCCACAGAAAGGTACTAGCCAATGTGGGTAGTAATTACAATCGCTGAACGTCACCGATGGGTTTCGAATCCATCTTGTCTCTTGAGTCGATTTTAGGTGGCCTCTCTAATGCCGGTTCTCTGATTAACTTATTCTATGGTTTGGACAGTCGGCGCTTTCTCATGTAGATATGTGCTAGAACACTTGGCTCGCATTTGCCGCGTTCTACGAGTGCCAACAGGAAACGCTTTGCTAATTGGAGTGGGTGGATCAGGACGACAGTCACTGTCGCGTCTGGCCTCTGCAATGGCAGGTTACATTACCTTTCAACCCGAGGTTACCAAGGACTATGGCGTCGACGAGTGGCGAAGTGATGTCAAGGTGACATTTCTTTTTCTCTTTAGCTTCTTTCAAAACTGGCTTCGACCATTGCTAAAGAGACTGTTTGCTATCGACTGTGCGTGTATTTTTTTGATCCGTTCATTCATCCAAACCTTAGTTAAACAAGCGAACATTCTAATTTTATTTAAGGACGATCAGCTTTCTTTCCTCTGGTCGTGGGATGAGGTGAAGTGTCCTTACAGCCATTCCAAATTTTTCAAAGGGATTTTAGGTCGATCAGATACTGGTAGAACAAATTAAAGTCAGTTGTGCCTTGAAGCAGTTCGTAGGTTGCTCCAGAATGGCCCCAGTGGTTTATCAAATGGATTAGTATTTTCACAAGCGCATTACAACCCACCCCATACCTTCACCTCCGATGTTGGACCTGTTCACATTTCCAAGATCTCTGAGTCACCGACTGGAGCCTCATCGCTTTGTGGTCGAAAACTCGTGGCCGACAGGCATGCTTGTCATATTGTCCTACTCCATTATAGAAAGTCTTGGAGCATTCCTCTTCGTGGTATACAACAGAATTTTTAGATCAATATTCTCCTTTTTAAAAGGAGGTTTTAACGTAATGAAAAGTCCTATTCAGTTTGGGTCCTAGTAAATTAAATGTGTCCCGCACTAATCTTTGGCGGTTGGACCATTAATGTGAGGCATTTTCATGCAATTTTCACCACCTGAACTTCAGAGTTCATATGAATGCAGATTTGTTAAGCCAAAATCACTCGCCTCTCTCTGTTCTGGGTATCTGGAACCATGGTTGAGATGCCATAGAGAAGAATTTTTGGGAGGACTAAACAAATCTTAATGTTGGTGACAGATTGTAAAATTCTTTGAGGTATACTCAGACCACCACGCAATCCCTTTAAGCCACCAAGACTAAGTAGTGATGATTTAATTCTATTTCTGTGTATTTAATCTTTCTTTAGTCCTGTCTTAAGAATGCCGGTGGTCGAGGCATGAAGACAGTCTTCTTGATGACCGACGCGCAAATAAAGAATGAGGTTTTCCTCGAGGACGTTGACAATCTTCTCAATTCTGGCGAGGTACCCAACATCTTCAGCGCTGAGGAGCGAGGTGAGGTCACCGAACTTGTCCAATCTGCTCTGGACGTCGAGAGTCGTAAAAACGTTCAAGCTGGCGGCGGACGCATCGGCATTGATACGTCACCAATGGCCCTTTTTGCTACTTTTGTGAGTCGATGTCGAGCCAACCTCCATGTAATCATCGCCTTCTCGCCCATCGGAAGTGCTTTTAGGAACCGATTGAGGATGTTTCCCTCACTCATCAATTGCTGTACTATTGACTGGTTTAGGGTGAGTTAACTAGTCATTACTAGTGCAGTCGTTGGTATTTCGATAAATGTACATAACAGTTTCCGTCTTCAAATATTAGTTCTGAAGAACTAGTAACTTCGTCTCTTACCAAGGGTATTTGTTCCTAAGGCAGGCCTGCATTATGCTTTTTCATCTCAATTTTTATTACGAGCATAATGCTCGTGAAAGATTTTATCACTCAATAGTTCAAGCGGACTATCGTGGGACTTCAAATGCTTAGGAGGGGAGTAAAGGAAAAAAGGATGAGCTATCACTCAGACTTATTATAACTCTCATGTCATATGACCCTCTTCATTGATAGCATATGAAGACACCATTTTTGAGTTCAGACTTTGATTTCACTGCCTCCTCACTGCTTTTTTGAGGGATCAGTTTGAGTTAAAATGAGACACCCAAAGCTTCAGTCTTTTCTTCTAAATGTTGTGAGTTTCTTGTATGAAAGAAAAGTTTGGAGATGGTCTTAGTAGTGTTTTGATTCTACTTCTGGTCTGGTAGCCATGGGGACCAGATTGTCAAGCAGCATGCTGGAAGTTGGCTGGATCGGAGAAATCTAAAACCTCGGTTATTGTGATTAACGTCTTACAAGTTTATCTTGTGGCAGCTGGAACGACCTCAAATTAACAATGATTCCAATCTCGGTCCCCTTTTGTTCCTCAGCCAGCTAGAATGTCAGGGGAAAGAAATTCATTCTGCTTAAACATGAAAATCAATTTTAAAATCAATCATCTGTGATCCTAATCAGTCGGAGGTCAATGTTCTGTCGATCGATAATCGCGGATCATGCAAAGATGCAGGCCTGAGTCAATATAACTGTTCATAAGTGTCCCCTTCCAATCAATAACCTTTCCGTGTACTTGATGAAAAATTTTCGAATTTTCTGCCACGTCCAAAAGAATTTATTCTGTAAGGATTTAATGTGTGTAGCCATGGCCTGATGACGCCTTGGAAAGAGTGGCTCGGCGATCCCTTGAAACACTTGGAATGGAACCAGGAATGCAAGATTGTGTGACACTAATCTTCAAGCACTTCCACAACTCCATCATCAACCTCTCGGAAAAGTTCTACTTGGAATTTGGGAGAAAGACTTACGTGACTCCTACTTCTTACCTGGAGCAGATAGCTTCGTTTGAGCGACTCATTACCAAGAAAAAGGATGAAATCATGAAGGCGAAATTGAGGTGCGTTTCTAGCCTAATACTTAAAATGTTGAACTGATATCAACCAGAGTTGCTTACACCTCGTTAGGTACCTCAATGGTTTGGACAAATTGGCTTTCGGTGCAAGCCAAGTGGCTGATATGCAGGTCAAACTGGAAGAACTCCAGCCTCAGTTGGTGAAAGCTAGCGAGGTGAACGAGCGTCTACTCGAAGTTATTGCCCGGGAATCTGCCGCAGCAGAACAACAACGTGAGCGTGTCGTAGAGGAGGAGGAGGTTGTCAACAAGAAGGCTGACGCTTCCAAAGCACTCTCTGAAGAATGCCGGGCGGATCTTGCTGAAGCTCAGCCAGCTTTGGAAGCAGCATTGGCTGCTCTGGACACCCTTAAACCAGCAGATATCACCATTGTCAAGTCGATGACTAATCCCCCCTATGGTGTGAAGTTGGTTATGGAGGCGGTATGCGTGATGAGAGACATCAAACCCGATAGAACGATGGATCCTGGCACTGGCAAAAGGATTATTGATTACTGGGGCCCTTCAAAGAAGTTGTTAGGAGATATGAGTTTCTTGCAGTCACTGAAAGAGTTCGACAAAGACAATATTCCTGCTCAAGTGAGATTAAATTTACAGGGAAAGTAATCAATCCTTCGCTGAATTCTATTTTTTAGATCATTACAAATATTCGAAATAATTATATCAACAATCCCGAGTTCGACCCCAGTAAAGTGGCTCGTGCTAGTTCGGCTGCTGAAGGTTTGTGCAAGTGGATTCTCGCTATGGAGCAGTATGATCGAGTAGCCAAGATCGTAGCCCCGAAGAAAATCAAACTCGCGGAAGCTGAAAGGGAGCTGGCGGAGAACATGGCAGCACTCAAGGCCACTCAGGCTTCACTCAAAGCTGTTGTAGATAAACTTACCGAGTTAAATGAAAATCTCGACAAAACACAGGTAAGGATATGTCTTGCCAAAACTGAGATCATCTTCATTTGACCTGCTTCATTTCCTCCAGGCTGAGAAAAAACGCTTGGAAGATGAAGTGGAACTCTGTGGTCTAAAGCTATCTCGAGCGAAAAGGTTGATTGGCGGGTTGGGTGGTGAGAAAGAGCGATGGTTACAAGCAGCTGAGCGACTTCAGAACGTATACGACAATCTCATCGGAGACGTTCTAGTCTCTGCCGGAGTGATCGCTTATTTAGGTCCTTTCACATCAATTTATCGTGATGCTTGCATTGAGGATTGGGTGGCCGTGTGTAATAGCCAACCGAGCATTACCTGTAGTCAACACTTCTCTCTCACCGCCTGTCTGGGAGATCCTGTGAAAATACAGGCATGGAATATCTTCGGGTTACCTCGAGACGCCTTTTCCATTGATAACAGTGTCATTGTTGACAATGGACGCCGATGGGAAGTATTAGAAATTTTTACTACCTGACATGATTAGTTTGTACCCTCACTCATACATCTCTTCAATCGCTTAAGTAAGAAATTTTGACGAATCGAACTTACCTCTTAATCCTGATTACCAATGTAAGTCGACTATGCAGCTACATTGTCTAAAATTATTAGTTCAAGTTCTTCCTTCTCCTTTTAAGAAAGTAGTTCAGAGAGTTTAGGTACAGCGGAACAAAACATTAGCAGCCTTAAGCCGTTAGCGTTCGAGGAATATTGAAAACTGCGAACTCTTCTAATAAAGACTATGTCGAATGAGTGATCTTAAGTTGCTTCACTATAGGCCTCTAATGATAGATCCTGAGGGGCAGGCCAACAAGTGGATCAAAAACATGGAGAAGGAGAACGCTGTTGCAGTTGTGAAGCTAAATGACAGCGACTTTATGAGACGCATGGAAAACAGTGTTCAGTTCGGTGTACCTGTTCTTCTGGAAAACGTCGGTGAAGAACTAGATCCAAGTCTGGAGTCACTGCTACTCAGACAAACCTTCAAACAGGGTGAGAACACAAACCAGTCGCCTAACTAGCTTAATTATTCCAAATATGCTTATCTGTTTTGCGTTTTTCTTGTAAAAGGTAATGTGGACATGATCAAGTTGGGAGAAAACATCATCGAATACTCCACAGACTTCCGCTTCTATATCACAACAAAGCTACGTAATCCTCACTACCTTCCAGAAGTTGCAGTAAAGGTCTCCCTACTGAACTTCATGATTACTCCTGAGGGCCTAGAGGATCAGCTTCTTGGAATTGTAGTCGCCAAAGAGAAGTAAGCGGTCCACTTTCTGTTTCAATAAGGCTCTAACAGATACATCCTCGATCTCCCCTTTTCGCTTGTATTTAAAATTTGACCTCATGAAAAAGACTCTCATTTTAACATTGTTTATCTTTACCACCAGTTACCGATGCGAACTTTGCGATTTCAAATGAAGTAGTTCCAAAAAAGGTTGCGAACTGCTATTATAATAAGGGAGACTCAAGGGAACACAGATGTACCAGTTGAAAGCGTGTTTCAAGTCCCAAAAATATGAGGTTTTAATGAGGCAAATTGAGTGTGATCCACTAGTTCAAGTGGATTGATGGAAATGAACTCAGATTGAAAAGTGTCAAAAAATTAATGACTATATAGGTGCAAAGTCACTATTGAAAACAATTTATGGTTAACGCTATTCTATGAAGAGACAAGACTCAAGGTACCTGCTCTTACCCCAAGATGACCACCGAAAGACGCTTTCTTTCGTCACAAGTCTGATCACTGTAATTGGAATCAGTGCTGCCATTAAGTAATCTATGAATTACTGAACCAATTTACTTTGAAATGTAGACCAGAGCTGGAGGAAGCCAGACAAGAGTTGATTATCACCACTGCCAACAATAAACGGATGCTCAAAGAGGCAGAAGACCGTATTTTGGCCACTCTGTCTGAGTCAGAGGGCAGCATTCTTGAAAATGAGATGGCTATCCAAACCCTTGACTCCTCGAAGGCCATCTCGGACGAAATCATGAAAAAACAGGCGGTAAGTTTTTTCTATAGTGCCACCTTATTATTTACACAAAGGAGATTTTGATAACTGATGTCTTAAAAGCTGGTTTTATCATAAAAAATGAGGAATATTTGAAAAAATGTGATTTTATAGCCAGATTTCTATGAATTTTATTTTTAGGTCGCAGATGAGACCCATCAGAAGATAGACATCGCTCGAATGGACTATCAACCCATTGCGAAGCATTCAGCGATTCTATTTTCCTCCATCACAGACTTACCGAATATCGATCCCATGTACCAATATTCACTCACTTGGTTCGTCAATCTGTACATCAATGCGATTCAGGATAGGTCAGTTTCCATCCGTGAACGTCAAAATTGCACAAAAAATTGGTATTAGTGCATGCTTTACATACTAAGATCGAGAGTGGATAATGATGCTTTGTTATTTTGCTTGGATTCTTCAGCAACAAGTCCAAGATTCTGGAACGTCGACTGCATTACTTACAAGAGTATCTGGATTATAAACTTTATACGGATGTATGTCGAGGTCTCTTTAAGCGACATAAATTGGTCTTCTCGGTAGTTCTGTGTGCTAGACTCTTAATGTAAGTAGATAGCACCCATTCACAAACTTTTCACAATTTTAGTTAATCAAAGTACACCACCTTGAAATAACGTGCTGACAATATTCTCACGAATTACACCATTGGTTTACGGTTGTCATTGTCATACGGCAAAGTTGACTACCACCGTTTTTAATATTAAAGCAAATGTATGTGTATGTGTGTGTGGGAGATTCTACAATAGTACCCATGAAATGCTTCATTTGAGCTCTAGGAAAATTTTGTCGCAGGAAAAGCAGGGAAAAAAATCTGGTGCTCAAGTACATTACTGCTAGTTTGATGCTGCCCCTCTTCCTCCAAGAGGTTTAGTTTTGCTACACCTGAAGCGTTGACACGGGGGATATGATTAAGGTTCTGTGGACTTTTCTGTGATGCAGTTCCTTTCAAATTCCACAGATAAGCAACCAGGATCTGCTCATCCTTGTTTATTTTCGTTTTAAAACAAACCTTTTATTTTTTACTGCAATTGACCTCTTTCCAAATCGCCTTTCTAGTATCCCTGTGAGCTTGGTCATCCACTTATAGCACTCTAACAAATGTCAAAGGCTATTATACTAACTGGATTATTGCTACTGTTTTTCATTACCAGCATGCTTAGCGAAACTTTAATGCTCTCATGTACATGCACTTGAAAGATCCGAAGTTTATTATACTGAGACATCAATTTTGAACTAAAGCGTTGATAAATCTAATAAATGTTCCTATTTAACTTCTCTGTGATGTAGCAATAAGTCAAAGATTGTGGAGAAGCGGATTCGTTATCTGATCGACTACTTCACGTACAGTCTCTACGTGAACGTCTGTCGGTCGGTCTTTGAGAAGCACAAGCTGCTCTTCTCTTTTCTCCTATGTTCGAAACTCGTGATGTGAGGCGTTCAGGTTTCTTTTTCTCTACGTTGATTCCCGTTGATTATTTTAGTCTTTTTTTTAATATTTCCGATGTCCAACACTTCTGCTTAAAAATCAGACTAGAATCAGGGAGACTTTATTTTATCAGTGTAGCCTGAGCGGTTGGGAGTGGGTCCTCAGAGCGAATTAATCAAGCACTGCTACTTTGGCTCAGTTGGTTGTGTGCTCGGAAGAAAATTCTCATATTCATGCGCTATTATTTCTATTCCCTAATTTGAATAGCATCACATCCTTGAGGCTTGTAAAGTGTTATTCGCTGGATCCATATTGTGGTTGACATGCTTCCCTCTCCATGGCCTCCTACGAAGCACAATTGATTTATGGGAATTAATCTGCAAAACTAATGGTACATGTTTTAGTCCACAAATATAGACTGGAAAAATCAAAACAACCTAATCGACCCTCATCTTGAACGGCATCAACAATTTATGCTGTCGAAGATATGAAAAATGGTTGATCTTTTCCATTTTGTGTCTGCCTAGTTTCGTGCGGCACTGACGTGCGACGTGCCGAAAAAAACAGGTGACTGAAGAGCTTAGAATATATATATTTATTACGCATAGTTAGGATTCCCATTTTGTGCGACAAGGGCTAATATGTATACATTTGGGAGGCGTATGCTCGAGCTGGACTGTTTGCTTTACTGTTTCCTCCCATAGGTATCACCATGAGACCCCAATGGTACCCACGGTCGACTCCTTTTTAAATCTCAAATAGGTGCTTCTACAAAATTGAAGGTGCAAACTATTTGTCAAAACCAAACTAACGCAGTAAAGAGCTAGGTGCGCAGTCGATGCTCACATGCTGTAAGATCAACGCATGTATGTGGCATGGTGAGCGCGTTTGGCTAGGTGAGGTTACGTGCATAACCATACATGGGTACTGAGTAAACAAACGACTGAGAACTCTGATTCGACCGTTGGTTAATTCGCCTCACATGAAATCATAAGCGACATCCTCATTCACTCGTTAGACCATTAATAATAAGAGCTTTGGATCTAACGGTGTGACATTAAAGTTGAAATTCCTTTTTACCGCAATTTTATCAAGTTCCTTTAAACCAGCCCTTTTCTCACGCTTTGCAACCCATGGTATTGCCTGAACGCTCGTTGATCAAGTCTTGATTCAATCATTAGCTTTACCATCCAGCATCCAATTTCTGATACTTGGTCTCTATTTTGATACCTCGTTGACAATGTTTATGTTAAAGTTGCACCAGTTCCTGCTAAATAATGCTTATCGAAATATTACAAACGTTTTTTAATTGGCAGTGCTAAAAACGAAATAAAATTGAACGAATTCCTCTTCTTCCTTACGGGAGGAGTAGGTCTTGAGAACCTAGTACCTAATCCAGCACCAGATTGGCTCTCACCCTCTTGTTGGGACGAGATTTGTCGTCTCTCCGATTTACCTCCTTTTGCGGGTTTCAAAGAACATGTCAGGGATAATATCACCGAGTGGCAGAAATTCTATGATTCCAAGTCGCCGCAGACTACACCTCTTCCAGCGCCATGGAATACCCAGCTAGACGAATTCCGCACCCTGATTTTTCTCAGATGTATTCGTCCGGATAAGGTCAGTCACATACGACCTTGATGCATATAATATTAGTAAACTACATTTTAGAATCTTCTGTGATTTTAGGTTGTGCCTGGCGTTACCAACTACGTTCGTGATAAACTCGGCAATAAGTTCGTGGAGCCACCACCCTTCGACCTAACAAAAAGCTACGAGGACTCAACTAGTACTGCACCACTCATTTTTGTACTCTCTCCAGGTGCAGACCCAACCATGGCGCTGCTTAAATTCGCCCATGACAAGGGCTTTGGGGGTGCAAGGTTCCAGTCAATCAGTCTCGGTCAGGGCCAGGGACCTATTGCGGCTAAAATGATTGAGCGAGCGCAGGCTGAGGGATCATGGGTGCTCCTTCAGAACTGCCACCTTGCCGTCAGTTGGATGCCGGCGATGGAGAAGATATGTGAGGCCTTCAATGTCGACAACACAGCACCATCATTTCGCCTTTGGTTGACTAGTTACCCTTCCCCGAGTGTAAGCAGGTCTATATATGTAACTGTATTAAAGTTTGCAATGTTACTAAAAACGAACGATTTTCAACACGTAATACTCGATTATAGAGATAGGTTATTAGAGCAAAAAAATACCTCGATTACCCACTAGACCCACCCTAGAATGTAGATAATGAAGAGGACAACTAACCAAATTTATTTTCCTCATCTGTAAAGCAGCCTCGAATCTTTGCCCTCGAATCCTTTTCTTCCAGAGTTATTCTCAAAGAAATTGCGGATTTAGCTTGTCTGTCTTGATATAGGTAGCCATTTAGGGCCTCATATACATGCATACCTTTTCTCCCTTAACAATTTTGCAAACACTATTTATTCAGTGCTCTTCTTATTTGCATTAGTTCCCAGTAACGGTTCTACAGAATGGAGTTAAGATAACCAATGAACCACCAGCGGGACTGAGGCAAAATCTTCTGCAGTCTTATTGTAGTGATCCAATATCCGACCCCAACTTCTTCAACGGGTGTCCTAATCGCGAAGCCGTTAGTTCTTGCCCCTTTTGCGGCTTCTTTATCAAAACTCAATTCGTTTCACGCTTATTCGTTTCTTCATTAAATAGATCTTTGAAAAACTACTGTATGGCTTGTGTTTCTTTCATGCCTTGGTTCAAGAACGTCGACAGTTCGGTCCTATCGGATGGAATATTCCCTACGGTTTCAATGAGTCTGATCTGCACATATCTGTTCGACAGCTCCAGATATTTATTAATGAATATGAACAGGTGAGTGAAAGCTTAAAAGGTTGCTCGTTTTACACCACAGTGTGGGCTTTCGCAGCATGAGTTTTTTTGCATCTAGGTTCCGTTTGAGGCAATCAACTACCTCACTGGTGAATGCAACTATGGAGGTCGGGTCACTGACGAACGAGATCGCCGCTGTCTTATGACCATTCTTCTTGACTTCTACTGTCCTGCACTTATCACGGAACATAAGTACAAATTGCCCACAAATCCTAATTACTACATCCCTCCAAAGATGGAATATCAAGAATATATTAATTTTATTAAAGTAAGTTTGCAAATACCGCTGCTATCCATACTGCGGTCACATGGTCTACAAGCTAAGTCATTCCCTGCTTCATTATTATTTAAGGATTTACCATCAGTTCAGACTCCTGAGGTCTTCGGTCTGCATGAGAATGTGGACATAGTTCGTCAACAGTCGGAGACGAAGGTCCTGCTCTCTGAAGCTCTTTTAACGATCAACAGCAGTGGTGAAGGTGGACAAGGTGGACCTTCTACTACTGGAAGTGATAAACAACTCAATGAAATCGCTGCCGATATTGTGAGCAAACTGCCTCTACCGTTTGAGATCGAAGCTGCTTCAAAGAAGTTCCCGCTGGTTTACAAGGAAAGTATGAACACAGTTCTGGTTCAGGAGATGGAGAGATATAACACGTGAGATATATTCGGACTGTAGACTTGATCGTAGGGTGATTCTCATGAAAGATGGTTGAAGAGTCTGAAATTAGATATATGCTACTAGTAGTGATAAGCCAGCGTATATATGATACCCTATTTCCTGAATTGTTTAATGAATCTTCTCCAATACTTTGCTTTCAGTTTGACTGAGACAATTCGAAAGAGTTTAAAAAATCTTCAGAAGGCACTGAGTGGTTTGGAAGTAATGTCTGCAGAACTGGAGAGAGTTGCAGCTTCATTAATGATTGGTCGGCTGCCGAGTGCATGGGCGGCACGCTCCTATCCCAGTCTCAAACCTCTCGGTAGCTACATCACTGATCTCTGCGAGCGTCTGGCCTTCTTTGAGGTCAAAATTTAAATCCTTATTTATGCTCTAGTGATATATTGCATGCGAATTTTTGGATAACCTATAGGATATTTTTTCGAACAATCATAAATCTTTGAGCGTTAATGGTGCTCGCAAATATGAATAGGATTTGACTCTGGATAATGCAGTGGTTTCAAACCTACAGTTTCAAAATTCGAAAAGCTAGACGCCTTATAGCTATTCAGATTGGAGGGTGATGAATAGCGTTTCTGGTCAAAAAATAATGGGTTTGCTTGACAGTTCTTTACTCTCAATACGAATTAGATCGTAAGATCAAAGCTGGTTAAAAACGGGCTCTTGGGCAATACAAAAGAATCACTTTCAAAAAATAACTCCCAGTAATCACACCCGAGATATCAAAACAATAAAAATCTGATTTGAAGAAATACGAACTCTTTACTACTCTTTAATACGATGGAAGGAATCAATAATCACATTGAAAACGACTTTGCGAAACATAGTTCAACAAGAACACAAAAATATGAACCAAAAGAATTATGATTAGCCGCCTGTTCATTGTAACCTCTCTAACTATTTGAGAGCCCAGCCAGGTCCGCGAAACATGGTTTGAAAGTAGTTTCGATAGTTACTCACTTTTTCCAAACAAAGGTTGTGATGACTTGAGGTGGCTAATTTCATCTTCGTCGGTACTCGATGATGAGGATCATATATGAGGATTGTTAAACCGCATTATTTTTATGTTGATATGCTGCCATATGCAGCCTGCATCAGTACGTACGAGGTTGGACGACATCTTATTGTCACATTGGCTTGGTTCTTAATACTTCAAGTTTCTAAGCCAGGATTGGCATGAATCTGTCTTGTCGGCCAGATCCATAACTATATATCTTTCTTTTAGACCTGGTATAAGACATCGAAGCCATCAACTTTTTGGATATCGGGTTTTTTCTTCACCCAGGCCTTTTTGACAGGTGTTTTGCAGAACTATGCACGTCAACACACAATCCCAATTGATTTGCTGGTCTTCGATTTCGACGTCCAACCCGTACTCACCGTCGATACTCCACCAAAAGAAGGCGCTTACATCAACGGCCTCTTTACCGACGGCTTTCGATGGGACTATGAGAAGTCAGTTTTCCTCCTCTGACATACAATTTAAACGTCTTCAAGTAGGATCAAAGTCATTTAAGCTTTTTAATGTTTATAAGACTAAATTAAATAGAGCGCCAGTATGTATATATATATATGTATATATATGTATATCTAGGATGAAATTGGGTGATCAGTTACCGAAAGTGCTGAACGAGATCTTCCCGACAATCCACCTTCAACCAGTCCCAAAGAATGAAAGTAAACTTGAAACGCTGATGGAAAACGAGTTTTATTACACGTGCCCGGTCTATAAGACAAGCGAGAGACGAGGAGTCCTCTCCACCACTGGCCACTCAACTAACTTTGTGCTGCCCATCTATTTGCCCACTGAACAACATGATAGTTTCTGGACAAAGCGTGGAGCGGCTCTCTTATGCCAACTCGACAACTAGGTTCATGCACCCATAATTTATTCCACTAAACTTCTTGTTTATCACTCAGATATACCCCTTAAATCTTCACAGAACGCATTGTGGTCCTAAATTCAACAGTGGGACCAGGGTTTTCCAAGTCTTTATCAGGGGACAAGTTGCGCTACTCCATCCTTGAACATCATAAACTTTAATCACGTTTGACTGGTCGGAATGAATCAAGGCAGTCCTACATTATAAAAAATGTCTAAGGTTTTCTCCACTTTATTCTGAGTCCGTTTCTCTTTAGATTAATCGGTATGCCCGACATTATCTGGGTTTTTCCTTAGCTTCTCCTTTGTAACATCTTAAGTGCGAACACGTTTGCCACTTCTTTCCTGAAGATTCGACTTATCCCCTCGCCTCCTCACCAAAGAGCGTGATAAGACATAAGGGAGGGGGGAGATTCCGCTTTCTCAAAGCGATGATAGTAGAGAGGTGCGGATGAAAAGGTGGGATTGATTGAGATTCTCTTTTACTTGGTGTGGGATCAAAAATTCGACTTCGTTGCAGCTGGATCTCTGGATAAATCAGAGGTACTTTTTTTCTTAAGCATATGCTCATTTCTTTTTTTGGTTGTATACCGCCAATTTTTTTTATTTCTCCCCACCCTTTAGGGCAAGTCCCAAGGACTTATTGGGGGTACAAAAGAAATACAATAAAGTTACATATTATAGCTTAGAAACAGTTATTCGACGCTTTTCGGCTCGCTGGTCTTTTCTCGGTACGTTTCCGTGGCGCAATAACTTTCATTCTTCTGCTGCATCTCATGGAGTATCTGGGATAGAGTTCTTCCCAGCCGTGATGGAGCAGATGTGTATTTCATCCTGCCTGAGGGACTTTTCGTCGCAGTCTTTTTTCCTATCTTCCACTCTATCGTTTTTCTCATTCGCATTCAGCTTTTCTGCTTTTTCTACTTCAGTTTGATTCTTTCCTCCCCTCGTTGGTTTCTCCCTTTCTCTGATTTCGACCGAAGGGTGACAGTTCCTAGTATTGTCTTTCTAGCCACCCTTGAGTCTTGTATCTTTTAATGCACTCATTGAGAGGGCACTTTAGCCTAGGGTCGAGCATCTCTTCAGTTCCATGTTCTTCTTCTCCGTGATCTTGTCTTACGTGCATTCGCATATCACTTATTCTGGCGAAGGATCTTTGGCAGTTTGCGTTGGTACAGACAATTTCACGTTGCCTTTCTCCTACCAGTCTGGGTGTATAATTTTCGTCCCGAACTTTAGGGCTTTCCTTTGGATCAAGTAGCCATGAATCTGAGTGTTCTTGCCATATTTCTTTCGCATCCTTAATTAATTGAAGCATCCAATCCCTCGTATGTGAAGCTTTCTTGGTTTCGGCTTTTTCAAAGTTAATGTTAAGTATGGAGAGTATCAGGCTATCTTTGTCCATCTTAAAGCTCTTCCATAGGTTCAACCTCTTAGTCTGTATAAGCCTTGCCAGGTTACGCATTGGGAGTTCCTTTCGGAGTTCCTCGACAGTTTTGGCTCTTTGCGAATACAACCCAAGTATCGTACGGCGAGCCGTATTCTGTATTGCTTTTAGTCGATTGTTATCTTTTACTCTCAAGACAATAGCAGATAATCCGTAAGTGATTGCAGGGTCGACAAAAATTCCCATCAGATGCGATTTTAGGCTGTTTTTGAGACTTCTTGAGCGCAGAAATGGTCGTGGTCGTATTAGGTGCCTTTTTGCCTGGCTAAGTTTGCTTTTATTGCTCCGTCTGGCTCACCAGTGTCTTGAATTATGGAAACAAGATATTCGAAGTGTGAGGCACGTCGGAATGACATTCCAGCTGTCTCAAGAGGCGTTTGGTCCTCACCGTCGCCAATTTGAAACCAGAAGGCTTTTTTTCGCTGCGGTTTGCATTCCATATTTTTGCATTGTGTTCGCCAGACGCTCTAATGATCTGACAGCTGCGACTTTATTTGGCGCAATAAGATATAGGTCATCGGCGTATTCTAAATGATTTAGCTGCCATCTTTTACCCGAGTGATCGATCATCTGTACTGCACTGTCCTTGAGTGAGGAGAAGGCTTCATCCAATATGAGTTGAAAGGCTAGGTTGAAGAGAAGTGGTTCCTCTTTTGAGCTTTGTCTCACACCACGTTTCATCACAAAGTAGTCCCTTGTTCCCCTCAATTTTCCCTTCGGTGCGTCCATCAAAGACTTTACTGAGTGGATCATTTGCCAAGAGCAGCCTAGATCTATCATTCGGTTGATTATTGCTGCTGTAGGCAGCGAGTCAAGGGCCTTTTCCAGGTCGACAAACACCATCACTATTTTCTGCTTCTGGTCCATGGCTTTCGGTATAACGGTTCTTACTCCAAGTATAGCCTGTTTGGTTGATCTTCCTTCACAGAATCCAAATTGGGTTCTTGAGGGTAGTTCGTCAAGATGTTGCTTCAAACGTTGGCACAGAATAGATGCATATAACTTACCGATTGCATCTAGAAGGAAGATTGATCGATAGTTTGCAGGATCTGTCTGCGAACTTTTGCGCTTGTAGATGCTTACAACTTCAGCATCGATCCAAGCTCGAGGTATAGGAGTAGTCCCATTATAAAAGTCAATGAAAACTTTTAGAAGGTAGGCATTTAGACACTGGTTGTCCCATCTCAGTAGTTCGGATCTAATTCCATTTTCGCCGGAACTTTTATGTAGTTTTAATCTATTTTTAGCTGTCTCGATCTCCTCCATTGAAATAGAGGAGTCTCTTGGTAGATGAGCATAGTTTTTAATTTCTTCAGTGGTTCTTTCCTTAAACAGTTCCCAGATCTTTTGGTTTAACTAGTGTCCCTCCAGTTTGTGTATTCCATGAGAAGCTTTCCTTCACCTTTGCGAGGTTGTTTCTCTGCGAGATATGCAGGAAAGTTGGTCAATCTCTTCTTGATTTGCTTTTTTCCAGTTTCGTATCAGGTTGTTCACCTTGTTTCTCTGTTTCCTTAGATGGATTTGAGAGCCGATTTGCTCTCAACTGCTTTTGTAGCAGTAGTTCAACTTTGACTCCTCCAATTCGGAGTGTCAGCGTTGCAATTCTGTTTGGGACAGGGTTAAATTCAGCTTCTATATTTTTTTGACCAAAAAGGCGACTCCACCATTTGGTCTAGAGCTTTCACTGTGTCCAGAGTTATCGATAGTTAAAGAGCAGGATTTCATTCGAGTTTCCGTTAAGGCAACCATTTCCATACCTCTAACAGAGGTCTCTTCAGCTATCTGGCGGAGTTTCCAATCATTGCTACAGCCGCGCACGTTCCATAATCCGAGTTTCAGACCATGGATCAAGTTAATATGTTGTATCTTTTTGAAGGGCTGTTCCTGGACTCTTACTGTATTTCCGTTGGCATAATAATGAATTTGTACGTCCGGTGGTTTATTAGTCCTCTCCAACCACCCCTCTCTTTAGCCCTCTGGGTTATCCTAGAGGTTACCAGTGGCCACCACGTGGAGGTAGAGTAGGTTTGACTATCATATCGCCAGTACGATTTTTCAAGCGTCCTGTTGTACTTTCACCTAATCTTCAACATCTATCATATACTATTTTGGCCATATAAGTGCTCCCGATATTTTATTGAGATACCGGTTACCTGCTAGAGAAGATAATTATGTTTCTAAATACCGATTTCGACTTTCCATGCAATTAAATTTCCATAAAAGTCTGGCTTTGTACCTGAACTTCCTTTCTGACGCCAGTACCTTTTAGCCAGTCCTTTTTAAGTAGTAGAATGATGGTCACTTTTAGTATGCACGCATGTACGCACTCACGCACGTTGCCTAATTTTCACTTTGCTCTATGAACTTCTGAAGTCACTCGGCGGCATCAGCAGGACATTTGGGCAGACTTTTAAAAAGGCAATGGACCCTCTCTAATATTTAAAACAGCCCTATCAAGTACTAGGGACGTGGTTTATTAGTTTCCAAATGGATTATCCTGTAATTTGAATTCAACAGACTGTTAGCGCAATCATTGTGTGATTTATGGTAATGAAATACATTGGTCAGATAAAAATTTTACAATTTCTAAAAATTCTTACCATCCATAATAAAACCGCTTTTAATCCGATCGGAATTCCAGATGACCACAAGTCGTCAGTTATTCGATTTCAAATGGTACGATATAATATGGTGTCATAGTATTATTTGCATTGGTAGTTGGATTGCCATTGATGAAAGACCAAGCATTAATATTGATCGGATTTGATTATTGACGAAGTAGTACTGTTTGTATTAAACTACCTCCACTTGGAGTTATCTGTCCCCCGCAGAGTCATTGCTTTTTAGGGTTTCGTAAGACATTACGTTTGTTCCATTTGCGGGTAAATCCGGCTTCAGACTTTCTTGAGTCCTTCGAATACTGTAAATATCAAAGGATATCCCTGAGCTGAATATTTGTGAAGAAATGGTTCTCTGGGAGAGTTCGTTGGCACTGTTTCATTAGTGAGGACATTGAGCGTTCGTTGTTTTTCATCAATATCTACCTCAACAATTTTTAGACCTTAGCCAAAGCCTCTGCTTTAAAGAGAACATTTTCAAATACCGCATGAGTTCTTTAAAATTCAGCAACATGGATCGTCGAATGCACCACATCGGAACATTCCAGGCTACCCAAAAATCACTTACCAAATATACAATTAATGCAAACATTGCATGAAACAGCGTGAAGGGGCTAAACATATTTGATCATCCATAAGCATAAATAAAAATGAACAAGAAGTGTTTCGTTCTTTACCAAGTATATTTTCGTTCAGGAAAGTATATTTCTGAGGAAATAAATAAGTACTGCTTTCCCTCACGAGACTTGGGAGGGTGGTGGTGTATCTCAGATTCTTATTGATACACTCGAAATTTTTGTTTATAATTGAGATTCGTCTGAAAGAGCTGGCGAGAACGGAGTACCAAGGTAGGCTTCGTAATGCATCTGAGTTCAACCAACAAAAATTTTTTTCTTTTAATTGCCTGATCGATTAAAGTTTCCATTAGTTAATGACAATCACGAGTAAATAACCCAAAAAGTATAATTGAAAAGGACTTGACCTAGCACCACAGAAGAATATATTAGTCGTTATTTCAGTGTCTAGTATTAAATAAAAACATACTAAGATCTTACATTAAAAATCTGTAGGATAATTCATAACAGAATAACGATATTTCAAAAGGAATCTTTTGACTGCACTAGCCTGCAATCACTAAGCCTCCGAATCGATAAAGTTAAGGCTATGGTCTCATTGAAGAAAAATGCTAACCTTCATGTAGGTGGCGAATTCGTCATAGCGACTAAGGAAGGGAAAATGACCTCCACTATCGAGGCTGGCGACCTTGGCTTCGGGGTAGGCGTGATGCACACTACTATATTGACTTTTGTAAGAATTTTCAACATCATCAACCTGCAGTGGAAATGAAAAACTAAACTTTGATAAATATTTTTCGTAAGCAATAGTCTTTTATATGCAGAAGCCTAAAAACAGTCCTCTTTAGCAAGTTGGTTCTTTATCGGCCAACTAGTTGTGGAATGAGATTCTATGAAAAGACGCTCATAGAGTAGGTAAAAGCTAATATGTTTTTCAAATGCTCCACAATTAGCCGAATAAAGACCAAAGAACTGAAATAGAACAGCAAAGGGAGAAACAGGAGACCTGAAGTTGTTGGCATCTCACTAGAAATAAGTAAGGTATCTTACACGAAGGCCAGTGAGAGCCAAACCGGATCTTACGCACCTGTCTGTAGACATAGCAAAGTTGATTCAAAAGAGTTCCTAAATAGAAAACTCTGGGATAATCTTCCTCCGGAAAAATGACAGTTGAAATGGAAAAACCCCACAACGTTCTTTACTTGTGCCATGAAGTGAACAGACACTGCCTACGAAATCCCAGAAAAGTTAAAAATACGCATTTCTTGGGTGAGAAAAGTGAGATTAGACAGCTAATTACCACCAAGGCAGTCGGATGGCTTAGAGAGCTTCCAGAGAAGCCTTTGGTGCCTTCAGTCCCGTTGAACATGGGAGTTATTTTTAATTTGACAACTAATGGCATTCTTGTGTGGCAAAAAGGCCTTTTTATAGAAAGGGACTTCACTGCTATCGTCTAAGTTTACTCCGAACTAGCAAACATCGATAAAAGTTCCACCTAAAAAGATGACTTTAAATTCCCAGTCTTCTAAGGGTTGATCAGTTCGGAGGAAGTTAGAGAGATCGTCAGGCGAGGATGAGGAAGGTGATTCTCTGAGAAAATGCAGGGCGTGTTGAATACTCGAGTTGAAAATTGAGTTCCTGCCCTAATCTTTTCACTCTTCCTTACCAAGATGTTCATCCTTCGACTGAGCTTAAGTGTTCATTATAAAGGTTGACTCAATTGAACTACTTTATAAATAAACATATTAGTCTGCTCCGATAATAACTGGTTTTAAGATAATATCATATAGTCTCCAGGACCAAATTTTCAACTTTAATCAACAAAATATCTATCTAATGATAATTTGAGGCTAAGTCCTACAAGGACATATAAAGAATCTCAATTATTTAGTCCCCCAAAACCCTTCAATGGGCAGACATAATATAATCGGCTATTGTAATGATACGATTCAGGCGAAAGCACTGCTTCAAGAAATGATAATTCATCAAAAATAAGACTAACCTCGACAATGGTGATGTCAGCTTTCTGGAGTTTTTCCGTAGCAACAACATTCGTGCTACAAGCCATTGTCAGTCGAGAGGCCAATTGGGCCTGAGTCATTTTTGACATCTAAAACATAAGAAAATTATTGGCAATGCTTGCCATGCATGCGCAATAGCAAAACAATAGCATATTTTTAAGGCAAAATGGAAATAAGTTCGAATATTCGATTTACGTGTTAATACATTTCAGGAATGAATAAGTTAGACATGTGGAATTGTACTATTTTATTTTTTTTTATAATCCAAAACTCTAAAATGTGGCTAAGACTTGGACCAACAGCATGATATTTTATTGAATGAAAAATATTGAAAATTAATAATAGCAATGAAACAAGGCACCATACTGGATCATTAGCAATTGTGCACACATTTCGCGGATTTCGAAGAAAAGGAGCAGATTAAAAGCAGTAGAAATTGTAGTATTTTGCCCAAAAAATACCTGTTCTTTAGCTAACTGTGTTGCATTCTTCACTTCAATATTGGCATCTTCAGGAACAAATGGGTATTCAAAAGTCAATCGAAGCAAGGGAAGCGGCAATAACCAAAATCTAAAAAGGAAGCTAACGTATAGAAATTAAATTTTACATTTTCGCCGAATAGCGTGATTCAAAAGAATAAGTGTCAATGTATGTGTTACAGAGAATCAAAGATTTAACCCGACCATTTCCAGTAGCACAAAATTCACAAAATTTTTGAGCAAGAAATCCACCAAGAGAAACGCCAACAATATGAACTGATATTAATCGCAGTTCATCAAGAAGCTTAAGAAAAGTTTCACAAAATGATTTAGTGGTGTACGTTTCAGGATAATTCATCTAAAGAATCGCAAAATGATTCAAGTTTTACTGAAATGATACGGAACCCATCATTTGATAAATAAGTCTGAATCTTGTAAAATATTGCGCCGTCACAGGTAGTTGGTGGTAGGCAAATAATTGGACAAGAAATCTCTTTGGGGCCAGTTTCGTACAAATCTATGGAGTATTTGCCTATTTGAACCTTGATAGACTACTGAAAAATAATGTGTTATCATTACAGCTCTTTTAATGGAGGGATCCATGAATTTTTCGTAATCAAAGATTTCTGCGTTTTCCATAATGTATTAGCAATTAGGCACTGCAAAAATGGATCCAGACTAGCGCTTCAAGTTCAAGGACAAGCAAATAGCACCGCACTGTACAAGTTGGGTAGTGGAAGTATTAAAACAGCAGGCGGAAGCAATAACAATAGGTAATTATTTTTTTATAAAATAGTTTTTTCAATCAAAAATTATTTGTTTAATCGTTATCTTGGCATGATTAAAATTGAATCATAGTAGATGAGATACAGTGTTCAAATATCAGAAAATATTTATTGTGAGCGGCCCTCTAGCAATATTCTGCTTGTAAAGCAGTTATTGAAAGTCATGCGTTTATTGGAATGCTAAACGCTAATAATGCTAGTTAATGCCGAGCCCTGAATATTTATTGCCTTAGCTGTTGGAGAGAAGCCCTTGCACTTTTCGGTGAAGACAACGTCGAAATAGCGAACAGCTCTTTTCAATTTATCTAAGTGCTTTGAAGAACATAATAGTGTGCATAACTTTTTACAGCTTTAAATTTATCGTTTGCGGAAGCGCTTCTTTGAAATTGACTCAGATGCTCTGCTTTTGAGCAATTTTCTCTCGTTGACTATGAGTCAAAGTCTATATTTTCATTTGATCGTCGCTTGAACGATCGTCACGATTTCCTCCGTTATTTTTTTCATAACTGACAGTATGAAGGTGTCAGAAAGAGTATCACGTATATTTTTTTATCACGGTTTATATTGCTCAACGCGACCTCTCCAGCCACTTATCACTGTCATTTGTATATTTATCTTTTTCTGGTATTATTTTGTATTTTATCACACATTTTAGCTATCCGCTTCGAAAGGTCACTATTTCACGAAATGTTCCATTCGAAGCTGTTCCACTTCCCGAGTCCAAGTGTCGGTCTGTCCTCTCAACACCTAGCTTTCAGGTAATTTCGTTTTAACTGCCTATCTTTAGAGAGTATCAAACGACGATTTTAATTTTACCTTCGTGGCTCAGGTTGTTTTTCGATCCGCTGTTTTTCCTGAAAGTTCTGATATCAACTATGTCGATGGTTTGCGTTGCAACTTAAATGCTAGTTTCCACATTCGTGAGATTGTAAAATCAACTATATTTTCGATTGACGGTAGATCAGTACAATCTTTCGATTCCATTTGCATGCGGGTATGTTACAGTTAATCGAAATCTTTACTCATTACTAGATGAAAGATCTTTTAAGTAGTGTAAACTCCCACGCGGTTCCTTCGACTGCACCCCGAAGTTCCACTTCACGCATTCTAAGTCTTCCAACTCCTAAGCTTCCAGTTGAGGATTGCGCTATCATTTCACCCGGCATCATCTGGAGCAATGAGCCTAGTCTCTTTCTACAGGATGAAATTGAGCTCCCCGAGAGGCTAAACTTTAACGATGTCCAAGAGCTTATGGATGTTCTTTTTGGGCTGCCCCGCAGACATCTCAGTATGTCGGAAATGAAGTTTCGCAGTCTGCCTGTTGTTAACGCCTTCGCTACTACTATCGTGTTGCGCGATTTCTACCCTGAGTAAGTACCAGTAGTTTGTTTATAACCTTTCATCATCTTTTGTATTGGTTTCTTCCGTTTTTGTTTGACTATTAATGAGTTAAACCCAATGAGTATGTTACGGATCATTTAGCGCTCTAAATCTCTTTGATTAGGGCCAGACTGAAGATAATATTAAGTACTTCAGCAAGCCGGTGGTTAAAATGGCAACCCATACTAGGTAAATATGGGTTTTAAAAATGAACGACAAATTGCGGATCCTCATTCATCAGAGATATTGTCGGGGACATCGGGAAATGGTTTACGAAGCTAGCATTAACTGACGTTTTCTGTTTGAATATGCAGCGCTGCACTGAGAATGACTGGGGTTTCGTAGACTGAGAAGGGTCTTACTACATTTCTCTTGCGTTGAAGGCCTGAGGTAACGTATTTTTGCATTAGTTTGACCGTTCTCACAGGATTTTCTGTACAAAGAAACCAAATGAAATCGAGTTTAGTAACTGCCCCTGACGAAATTTTTACCGAGTGATCTCTTGTGAACCATTTCCTTCGGAATGATGTAATTTCATTTAAAAACTATTTCGCTTTAATCACAGTATGAGATTATCCCTGATGGTGATTATTTTTCTTGGTAACTTAACCCAATCCTAATGCATAGACCAGTTTCACTTGTTTCAAAATTCCATTTGTAGTAGTAACACAACATTTTTTCTCTTCAGAAACATCAAGCTCCACGCTAACTTAATATAAATATGCCTAAAAAATAAATCAAGTTATAATCACATTTCTCTTTAGAAATACAGCTCGGCCTGACTGGAAATCTTTCATGTGACTTCTCTGTAGATTGATGTTAATCATAGCTTGTGGCCATTCCTATCAATCAAGACAAACTTTGGCAGTTGTATATGGAAGTTGGACACCATTGAATCTCTCACTGAGTGATTGTTTCCACTTCAATTTTTGTCAGATCGTTAACATAACGTCAATACGTGTGTATTTGTATCGGAATCTTAAGCTGCGTCTTTAGACCTTTCATGTCTTCAAATGTTTTTAGGTACATTCACAACTTACGGGAGCGTCTAATGGAGGCCTTTCCAGAATCGCGTTTAGTAGAACAAACTGAAAATCGCGGATATTTCACCACAACCGCCTCCTCCGCGACTTCGAGAGAAGATGGGAGTGAGTCGATTAATGTGGACCCTGACGTCTTCGTGGTACATTATCGCGGTCACAATCTTTTTATACAATATGCTCCTCCCGTTGCCGTTTATACATGTCTCGTCCTCTACGTCTGCTTCTCTGTCAGTAAGTGATTTCAAATAGACGAGAGGTTTGAAGTAGCTTCTGGGACTTATCATGGCCTACATGCGACTCAATAGTTGCTGTGATGATTTTTTTCATTTTCATTGCACACAGGTAAGATCAATATGGTCAAATCGAAGTTTGGCCTCGCTGTCAGCACCTGCTTTACAATGTTTGCTTCTTTCGTCATGACCCTGAGTCTCTGCGTCACTCTCGGTTTGATGTCTCCAGCTCTTCATGGAAGGTAAGATGTTGGAAGAGGTAGCGCGGAAGACTTGAAATTTAAAATCGCCGATATTGAAAGCACAAAAGATGCCAAAAGATGGAGGACATATAGGATAATCGTATGACCGCTTTTCGAGCCATTTTTTTAGAGTTCCCTTCAACGGGATTCTCGACTCAGCTTGTGTGTCTATAGTTGGAGACCCCACGGTAGATTGCCAGTGTTAGTGTTATTTCATATCGCTCAATTGCGTTCATGTTGGGAATCAGGTAGCTGAATAATGGAATCATACTGCCACATCCAACCTGTAGAATATCAGCACGTTTTTTTAGTGAGTTCTTCCCTTACCTCGTGGTGCTTATTGGTTTCGAAAAACTTCTGTCAGTGACCAAAGCTGTCGTCAGAACTCCAATTGACATTCCGGTGAAGTATCGCGTTGCTCAGGGTGAGTTCTGACTTTCACTCGCTTCTTTTAATTTAATCTGTACCACCTTTGCTCAGTTACAGTTCTTCGTTTCTTATAAATTTTTTTGCTGAAGGTCTGGCCAAGGAAGGCTGGCCAATGACAAAGAACCTTCTCTGGGCATTTGTTTTCACCGCACTGGGTTTCTTCACCTTTAACTCGGACATTCAGGAATTCTGTCTCACTGCAATCATCAGCTACACTACCGACTTCTTCCTTCAGATGTTTTTCTTTGTACCCGTCCTCGCGATCGATATTCGCCGGATGGAAGTGAGTTCAACTGATTTTAGACATGGTCATAGCTGGGGCAATCTCAAATGGATTACAGAGGGGAATTTTTTTTTTTTTGGGGGGGGGGGGAGCACTCAATATAAGTTTTTGATCTCAGCTGGAGTTCGGCTACTTGACTCAACTAGTTCCATTTGGTGACTCTTCCAACGTGTCGTCCTCGTTGGCGTCGTTCGAAAGTACAATTTCGTAAACATTTTAATAATGAAGTACGCATTCACCTCCCAATATGGGTGCGGTTTCTACTCATAATTAGATAAAATAAAACTATTGGCCTAGTTTCTGTGCCTTGTTGTGCTCCATAGCTGGCCGATTTGCAGAATTACGTAATGGCATCTGCAACACCGATTCCGACGAAAGTCGGCTGTTTGGAAAATTCGTCGACTGGTGGTTTATTCGATAACAACTCTGACGCAACTTTTCGATCTCATGAAGCACCATCCCAGCCACCAGAGTATCATCGGCGTTCAATGTCCCCGACCATTCAAAGCTATCCAACTCTGTGGGGACATCGACGGGTTCGTTCTGGTTAGTTCCTCAAGTAAATGTTTTCAATTGCTTGCACCGCTTCGTTTCTCATTACTCCTCCGTTACAGACGCAATATCTGCACCTTTTCTCACTTCTGAGAAGAAAACTCGCTGCGTTGGAGTTCGAAGACAATTACCGGCGTGTCTGTGCGGTCATCCGTTTATTCAGTTCACTGGAGTAGTAAGCTCATTTTATCATCTCCAAATCTCATTTGCATGTACATCCTTTGTCAGAAAGCGGATGTACGTGCCTAATCTAGTTTCCAAAGGGGTCTTGATGAAGTACTTGGAGAATTAAAAGGCTAACATAATGCAAAGGACTAGTTAAATGTTCGATTTATTTTCGTCCTTTTTGCACTTCACCTTCTTTTAGTTTCGTTGACTGACAGTCTCCATTATTCTGTTTTGCATGAGTTTGTTCCTTTCTACCATAGGCAGGAAACTTCCAGGCCTGCCCAATGAAAGTCGCTTCTTAAAGGCGAGGTTGTCCTTACATTATTCACTCCGAAACTTCTGCCTTCTTCAATTTATAAGGAGATATTCAAAGGTTAAATCTTTGTCAAACCAGAAATCTCCTCTCTAAGCACTAGAAGTTTAAGTCTCTTTGGCTTCCTAATCTGAAAATATTCCTTCCACCTGTTTTTTTTATAATTATCTCTCTCTCTTCTTTCAGACAGTTATTATATTCTGCCTGGTAGCGATGGTATGGAGGCAGTTTATACCTTCTACGCCTGTTGACCAACGTCCTGTCCAATCCTCAGTCTCTCGCTCTAATCAGAACCCTGAAATCCCTTTCGTGTTCAGTCAGAAAAAGCCCTCCGTGGATGACTATGCTCTCTATCGTCAAATTTTTGGCCTTCGTGTCATCAATCGGCATGGCTTTGAGGTACGCTGGGATGCGGACAGTCTCTGGCGACATATGGCTTTCTCGGCCTGGCCGGCCATCGCAGATCGGTACAACTTCAGCCTGGCTGGACGACGTCTGGTTGTCTTTGAACCCATCCATGTAGTGCAGCTCTTCACACCTGAGGCAGCGATTCGAACTAGACCGCCCGCGAATGCTGCTCCCGAAGAATGCGCTGGGAACTGTCAAGCTGACACAACTACTAATGGGTTAGAAAAGCAGTGACTTATTATTACTGCTTACTTTGCCTACTCACGAACACCGTTGTGGATATTCGATATCTGACCCGTGTGCTGACGGTCACTAATTACTAACTCGGGAGAGTCCAAAGGCTTGAGGCTTGTCAGTTACAGGCATAGCTTCCTCAAAATGTCATGGGATCATAGGCTCGTGCTGTTAAAGATCCATACAAATCACTTTTCCCTGTTTTAGTGAATTTCCTGGAACCACACTATCTTCCAATTCTGAGGGCGGTGACTGCGATGGAGATCGTACCCGATGGTCACACTTGCTGGCCTTCGGTCACAAGGAGGCTTTGGCAGCATTGGGACTTCCTTGGAGTGGCTTCCTGGTCTCATGGACCGCGCGCTTCTGGATCACTGCCAAAATGGCTGGAGTCTCTCTCCTCGGGGCTGGATTCTTCCTTTCAATCACTGCCTTTTGCATGCTACTCGTCCACAGGCGATTATCTAGGTATTTATTTTTTATGTTCATTTTTGATGACAGAATTTTCCTCGGAAAATCAAACAGTCAAATATTAGTACACCACGTGAGAATAAAGCACTAGTCTTGTTTATTTTATTCAGTCTTCAGTTTCTTCTGGATTGAAGTTGACATCTGATCCTATTGGTTGGCAGTCACTTTCCTTTCCTCTGGTTGAAGGTTTATGTGACATTATGTTAGGTGTCATTTTAGCCATCCAGCACTTATAACCCTTAAAGTAATCATATGTTGTCATTCTAAGGAAGTCATCTCTTTGGGGGTGTTTTGGATAGTCTGCTCATTCACCTACTTCGAGCCCTAAGAAAGTGGTATATTAAAAGATGGCATGGAAGTGAATTAGTCTCAGAATCTTCGATCTGGGACCGTCCTTCTTCATCGCTTAAGAGTTCTGTACCAATTAGTATCGGTCTCTCACAATTCAGTGGAGGATTATGAGTAACTGAGTGCTCAAACTCTGAATTGCTTTATATCGCTAGCTTATATATAGCCGTTAAGCTCTACTAATACCCTTAGATCAAATCCCGACCCCTGTCGAGAACCAGTTGTTCGAGTTCGCCAGCTCTCTATTCCGCTTCTAAACCATCGGCACAACATTCAGGAGTGGATTATAGCTCACAGTGACAGGGAACTCTTCAACAACTGTACTGGCACCGGCGTTTCACTCTGGGACGATGGAATCTTCAACAATCTACATATAACTCACCGTAGTCGATGTAGGGATCAAGCAGGCAACCAAACTCTGATTGCTGTGACTGTCTCTGGCTATTTCGGCGGAGCCGCCCTCATGCGTAGCATTCGACTCTGGAGTGCTGACCACGGCTTTCTGGTTGGCACCATTGACCGGTGCGTTCCACCTTTTAAATTTTCTAATAGGATAATATGCAATAGAAGTGCCCCACTTTAATCTTCCATACTGTTAAGCTGCCCCCACTGTGATTCTACCGGATTCCACTTCCAGGTAGTTTAGCTGGCTAAATAGGCACTGCATTATAATATTAATTAAACCAGTTCTTCTGCAACAGAGAACTATCAACTCCAAAAATTTCTTCTTTTAAAATACTGGTATATCTCTTCGAATGTCACCTATGTAGGAAGTTTATTGTGAATATTTTTTAATGCTAGATTCTATCAAGGGAGTTTTGAGGTCCGTGCAGCGGCTTCGCGATATCGGAATCTCCAGCGTCGTTTCAGTCCAATTTGGTCGATGAAAATGCATCCCCCCACCGGCAGTCTCGTTGCTGGCTGCGCGAATGGTACCATTGAGGTGAGTTTCATCACTTTATCTGAGTATGGACATTTCGTTCTTTCAACTCTGTCTTTAATCAGAAAAAAAATGCTTGATACATGGATTGACCATGTTCTATTGATATGTGATTACACCCAACGTGAGAGGTTAGGACACTTGTAGCCGAGAGAGGTTCAGAGGCGGTTCTATTCAGGTTGTCATCTCTGCACTCTTCGAAATCGGACGACATTGCAGGCTGGACTTTTGTCACTCTAGACTTAGTTGAATTGCCCTTAGCGTGCTGGATAGACATTATTTTAAGGATCAAATGTCAAGTTGGGGTCTTTAGAGTTTCATCGAGATGCATCATCTTGGATAAAGCCGTCACTGAAAGTTAGGGTTACGGACGCGAAGGAATTTGCGTTCTCCGAAGTGATTTCTTTTCATTTTGGGGTCAATTTTCATTCTTCCAACTGGAGTAATTATGTGCACCTTAGCTTAAAGAACAATTTTTCTCAGAAAGGCCTTCGAATAGTGACCACTTTCCGTTGCTGTCACTGAAAGTCATGTGGGGCCCCTTCGCGTTTCGTTTCCGTATTGAATGTTCTTAAGACGCGCCCTTTACTTGAATGTGTTGATCACACACGAATGTAGGCACAACATCCCCAAATTCATCGTCGAAGTTGTGGTACATTACTTTCTTACTCAACCTTGCTTCGCTGCACGTTTCCGCATCAGTAGCGTTAAATGAAACCGACCACTGGCCCAAGAAATATGGATTTCTGAAGTAATTGAAGGTCATCTGACAGATTTCGACTGAAGTAGAATTTCCTCAATCGGTCTCGATCCATACTTTATTTTGCGAAAGTTCTATGCTATGCACATTACCATTCAGGTTGTCATTTCCTTCATTTGCATTCTTGTTGTAGATTTGGGATTTAAAGACGTTTACTTTGCGTCAGTTACTTGATTTGACTTCGCCTGAATCTTTTTACGACGCTGGAGGAGTCCTGGTCGATAACAAAGGTGGTCCTGTCCGAGTTGGAGGGGTCACTGTCATCGAGACCTGCATAGAAAACCAGTTAGTATTCGTATCTCATCCCATAAGTCTCTACTTTATTTGACTCTCATTGCCATTTTAGCTACGTCTTCTATTTTGGCACGAGTATGGGTTTTGTGGGTTGTGTCAAATGGGGTCTGCCCAAAAAACCCTCAAGACCTTCTCCGTCCTCAAGCAGCTCCTCTTTGGGTCTGGACCCCACTGCCTCTCCCGGCCCGCCTCCTCTTCACCCCCACCCACAGTGGAATGTTCATGCCAAGTGGGCGGCTCATCCAACTAATCACGCTGTTGCCCTGATCACGCTCCAACGTGTCTTCCTTGGGTAGGTCATTTAATGACATCCCAAGTCTCATTGGACTGAGGCTTGCAACCTTCTTTCCCATAATATTTGAATTTTTGCAAAATTATAATTTTTAGACCGCGACTCCTTAAAAATGTGCGTGTCAGAGCTAGTATACCAGCGTTAATTCAGTTATATTGGATCTTCTTTTTGAGAAGGAATACTTTGCTCTCAGTCACCCATTTACTTAAAGCTGGTGATGTTTTGCATTTTCTTAACTGCGTTTAGAGATGGGAAATAGTGAAGCTTGCTCTTTTCGATGAAGCCTAAGCTCTCGGTCCCCCTAAGAAATCTGGAGGTTGAAATCTTAATAGCTCGTTGCATAATGATTTACTGGTCTAAGTCGATTAAAAATAAACTGTTCTCACAGAGGTGGAAATAAGTGAATTAAAACTTCTAAAATACCTTTTTTATTGTTCCACAGTAGCAAGACAAAACGAATCGGACTCAAGAAGATGGTTGCCCACGCAGTTATTTTTGCTCCTCTAAATAAATATATAAAGATCCGTCTGATCAGTAGATCTTCCGAGTCATTGTAATCCAAAGTAATAAGGGGTAGAATGCCTGGTCCTACCCCAAAATTCAGAGCCTCTCGTTGGTTCACCCTCTTTCAATCAGAGTCTGATGTTGCCCAATGGCACTAAAAGGAGTGCCATGGCTTGTCCGCGGCCTCTATTATTGAGAAATGCTCAGAAAATGCTAACTTACTTTTTTTGTCTTATCTCTGATTCTCTAGTCCCAGTCGGAGCGTTCCGTTGTCCCGAGGTGCTTCCTTTGATAAAAGATCTCATCTGCGAAGCTGTCTTGGCAGTGGAATCAGCCCTAGAGACGATCTAGCTCTTGTCTCTGGTGCTTTGGGTGGCACTCTAACACTGATACAACCGGAGCGTTTACGTTTCCAACGATTTCAGTGGGACTCCAGTGACATAAACAGTGCTGATTTCCTTCAGGTACCAATCCTTGAATCCCTCTTATTGACATGGAGGGAATTTCGCGTGTCTTTATCGGTGTAATATAAATTCAAAGGGGAGATGTCGATCAGAGTGACATCTATTTACACCAAACTTGCTCTTGCGTAATGAAAACGACCATGAGCATTTTATTCTAGCTTACCACATTTGGTCTTCTTCGGTTCTTTTTTCTTCAAAGTCATTCTCGAAGAAAGCGTCTATCGGGCTTGCGTTCCATCGACTGAAAACCTCCCGTTTGGCTCTTCAGATCACTTTTAGAGTTACCTCAGCTCTTTCGAGTGTAACTGGAAATCTGGGCTCTTTGATAGACTCAACAGTTCTAGAGTTTCCGCGCTATCTGAGACTTAAGTTGTGCGCTCTCCGTTTCAGTCAACCATAGTGTTCGGTCAGAACTCAGGCCGCGTACGAATGTTGAGTCTTGCCGCAGCAGTTCCTCTAACTTCGGATGACCCCCGAGTAGAGATGTCCGACCTCTGTATAATCGATGATTCTGGTGGAGAGTTAAAGAAGCCTTTAGGCGAGGAGAATACTAAAGACTCGGCTGGTTCTCCTTCATGGATCCGCATCTTCAGAACCTCTACACCTTCTTCCACGGAGATCTTTCGGATGGTGACTTATTGCCGTGTTGGGGCCGTGTCTATATGGAGTATCAATGCGACTGGATGCCATTTACTCCGCCGGTTCTCTGCTGTGAGTTAAATGGGTCTATCTAATGTCAATCTCCCTAATCGGACACTTGATTACTTCGTAACACATTACTCATGGCCTTGATGAACGTGTTACCAGCTCCTCGATTCTTTGAAAAAAAATATGTTTTGGGACCGTTAGGAGATCTTTGAGTTGGTATGAGGCCGTAACTGGCCAGAATCGATTCTTCAGTACAGGGAAAGGAATAACTTCCCCCCTCCTCTCCCAAATACAAATTTCAAAGCAAAGACTAGTTTGAGTTCTTCTATTGTTAACCCTATTTAGTAACCAATTTTCAACTTTGCTTCACCCAGTAATTCAACTTGTAATACACCAAGTTTTATATTCATAGTTAACTGAGGTCAGACATTACTAGCTCCAGCCAACGATCCAGTGAGCTTTGATCAGGACAGTGAGGCCATTTATTGGATGCCATATGGCAAAGACTACGTGGGAAGATTTCAGAAAAGGTCACACAATGGCTCTACTTGTGCTTGTCAGTAGATTTTATCTTTGATAAGTAAGGTTGATTAGATGACAAATGCCTTCCAATTGGAGGAGAATCGGGAAATGAACTGACAGAATGTGATGAGAATGAAGGAATTAACACGGGATAAGTACTCATTGATATACAAAGATGCGGTGGTTTCAACTTTTCATTACAACTAAAAATTTCATTAAAAGGAAAATGTGATACAGCCCTTAGCTTTTGTTGTTTATTGAGACGACTGCTCTCACCTCTGTGGGAAGTTTAGACGTTTCTGATGTGGTTCCATAACCATCTTCAACCGAAATTTAGATGTCAATTAAGTTGGAGCCAAAAAAAAATAGTTCCACAGTTACTCAAAGCTCTCTAGTCGCGCGGGCTGAATTTTCGATCCCCGAGTCTTGGGAGATGATAATCCCTGCTCATTTAAAGGCTCACATTACTACTACTAACATTTATTAATTTACATTTTATATTATCCAAAGAAATTCTCCTCCTCCGCCATCAGTGACTATTTCCCACTTCGACCATCAAAATTTTTTCCTTAGTCAATAGTGCATTCGGTGATTGGCTCCTTGTCATTTAAGTAGTATGCTGCCAAGTAACTCGTGGCATTTAAACTACTCATAATTTTAGTTTTTTTGGTGAATCGTGCAGTTGATGACCTAGGAGGGTTCTAAACTGGCTTTGTTTGAGAATTGAATTGATATGCGAGTGATTCAAAACGTTGACTTGATGTGCTAACTTTTAGTTCAAGTTATTGATTTTCCTTTCAGAACGCCCCGACTTTTGCCAATTCTGCCCCGATCGTCTGCGTAAACGATCGAGTTATTTTCGGAGACCGGGTAGGTTAACGTTGCTATTCAATTATTCTTCCAAATTTCGGCGGTCAAAATTTGTGAATCGATGGCTTTTGGAAAGGATAAGGTGCCACCGTCATTGAAAAAGAGCATTTATGCTTAATCCGCTTAATGATATGTTTAAGGCTATTTTCATTGTCTTCATTTTTTGCAGTAAGGTTCAGGTTCCATCATTGTGATCGGTGGTCTTCTTAAGAGGATCTTCTGGCCATGTTATAGACTTGGCCTATGAAGGAATTTTGACCATCTTGTGGACCAAGCCTGTGGCTAGATTATTAGAAAGGTGGTGCTCAATTGAGCAATGCTCATTGTGGCTGAACTTGAGCGTCTCAGTGATAATGTCTGCAATATGAGTGCGAATGCCCTATCCCTGAATGTCGCAAGGCCCACAAAAGAGAATGGTAATTAGCTGTCACATTTCCGTCAGGCATCCTAAACGTTGAATCTCCGATCTCAATCGCAACCTCCCTTCTCAAGAGCTCCGAGCGAGTCTAAATGTACTCCACTGCTTCATTATTTCGAGTAGTGTCAAGGCATCGATACCTCTAGATTATTAAAATATAGCGATTGTTGGCATCCGATTTCGAAGTGATTAAAAATTGACTTTATGATAAATGCCAAGAAAAGAAACCTCTCAATTTCATAGATCCTTATCGTTTGAATTTCGAAACACTGAAAGCTCTACATCCCCGTCTCAGTAAGAAACTACACACATTAGCCTTAATGATCCGACTTAAAAAATAAACTTTCTAGGGGTATCTCCGTCTTGTAAATCCCAGAACAGCCAAATACGAACGTTCCGCCCAGCTGATGCCTCCAATCTCGCCCACGCCTAATAATCAGCAGCAGTCTGCGGCGACGCAGACTGATCTTCGAACCAGTCAGATTTCGGGGGGATGGGAACTCGGTCTGGGTCCCCTTGGTATTACCATCAGTAGTGATGGGCACCAACAACTTCTCTGTGGCCTCTCAGACAACGGGTGCACTATCTTCATAGTTCCCAAAGCAGCTCTACTCAACTAACTCAATTTCTCAAGGACTCCCCCCACCATTGTTTATGTTACTACCATATTTAATAATGCTTGCCCCATCCTGCTGTTTCGAATTTTTGCTCTCTTTCGTAAGTTCGCGTAGGTATGTGTCTGTTAATTGATGTTCTCGTAGGCTTATGCAATTCATGATAATACTGTACCAGCTGAATGTGCGCTCCCATTGGGTGCGCCTCAGGTGGTGGGAAGATCGAGCTGTAGAATATAGATTGTTTCTTGGTACACATTTGGGCACTGCATTCGAGTTCAAGTCCGATTAGAATCAAAGTGGGAGTGGTGTGGTGCCATTCCAGTTTTGCAGTGCCGCCATTCCGTGGCACTTGATGTGAACTTGACCAAAACTAGCATTGCTGAATTGTATGATTATCAAAAATGATAGTCACGGAAGCGCAATTACACCAGCGTTTCCAATTTGTATGTTAACCAAATGAAAACATTACATGCTAATCAAAGTCTCAATTAGCCGTTCTATTATAGTGACAGTCTCTTATTTCATTATCTAGTCCTGATTCTGTTTCATTCCCACCATAGAGAGAAGGCTAGGCCTCAGACCAGTTAAGTTCTAACAGTCAGCCATGCTGTAGTAGACATTACGATGTGATCATGCTCAACTACCTTTGCTTCAGCAGTGATCCATCCTTTTCTTCATTCAAACCCTTGTTAACCGTGTTCACGAATCGTAAAAGTGGCTATGGGATGTAAAGCTGGAAAAGAAGATTAGCGTTGCAAATGCAGCTCGCCGCCCAGTTCTCTGACGGTTACACATAAATCTGTGGATGGTTTCTGGATGTTTCTTTTTATAGCAGTTTGCACGTCTTCTTGTGTTTCCTCGTTAACGTGTTGATATTTCGCATAGATTCTTGCAGGAATAAGGAAGTGTGGGAGTTTACTAGTTTTTAAAGATCTACACTAGCTAACCTATAGGTTCGTTTGTATGCATGAAGATTGAAGCGGCCGCTTAGAGATTCAGCTGGTCTCATTTTCTTAATAAGACCTGAGGTGCAAAGAATCCTATAGACTGTAATCTTCTGATGCATTCACTTATGCGCTTGTCTAAAAGGGTGATACAGCCCCTGGATGCCTGAAATCGGGGGACCGCGCTCTTTAAGTCATGAAAAAAGCGCCTCTAGTCAGTCAGTGGTGGAGGTCCATATATGAATTGTGGCAGTGGAGGCAAGCCTAGTAGATCCCTTTCTCTTTCCTTAGTAGTGATCTGGCCAAAAGTGTTGCATAATGCTTTGTCCATGAACGCCATCTTATAGGAAACTTTATTGACGTTAAAATGACTCGATGTGAGGGGAACCCAAAAAATTATTGCGTTACCTGCAACAAAATCCTCCTTGAATAGCTTTATTCACTGGAATTCAATGTAAAATTTACATCTGATATGAGAAACGATTATTTAAAGAGAACAATCTGCATTAATGAAAATACGCTCAAATTAGTAAGAGCTGACGTTAGACTTACCATTGCCACCACTTTACCAACAGAAGTCTGCATTGGCATGGTATATTTACGCCAATCATTTGTTGACCCACAAGCCTTAATGACGCGACAATATCTGCCATCTGGGATGCAGGTGACGTTGTATAGCGAGTATCTACATTGCGAGTACTGCCGGTTGGAGGGGAACCATGGTGCCTTCCTTAAGGATTGCTTAAAGGTACTTTGGGGTAATTTTGCATTCATCTCTGATTCGTGTAGGTTTTATTTGCCTACACGACTCATGGAAGGGTTCAGTTACCCTGCGTCTTGGTATCTTGCGACGCGATGAAATTGACCACCTCATGGTGCAACATTTGGTGAAGCGGTTGAGGTCAGCCCTCTCACCTCGATTCAAGTGCCAAGCCAGCTAAATGAAAAGTGCAAAACCGAAGTATCTGAACATTTGCATCGGTTAGGATCCATCTGCACATCCGGCAGTATCTCAGAACCCATAGTCTGGAGATGGATAGATTTGCACTTAAATGATTCCATGTCTTTCCCGCCAGAGAAGATTTAAAAACGTATTCACTAAAAGTCTTTTCAGTATGTTATAATCGAAACATGCCTTATATAACTCAAATCTATTGCTGTTCTGTTACATTTTTTAGACAAAAAATTACGTGTATCCAGCTAATCTGCATTTTGAAACGCCAGTTTAAAATCGAGAAAAAACTACAGTTTGGCGTGGCGATGGAAACACAATCCAGGCGTTTCAGTCTATAGCAGTCCCTCAGATTCGTTTGAGTCGAGGAGGCGGTATCTGTCTCTTCGAAAAGGAAGTGAAGAAATCGGCGGCGAAGTTCAGTGTGTCCTGTGGCTTCTCCATTAGAATCATCTGCAGAAAGTCCTTCACCATAGCCACGAACTCAGGATGGTTGTAGACGTAGAGGTGGTACTGACTCTTCAATTCCTCCTGAAATTGTCAAGATGTCTTTGTCTGAAATATTTATTTTGGAACAAGTAGCGTCAAATGAGAAGTTTCATACTCATATCACGAGAGCTAGAATACTTAAGATGGGTTATTTAGAAATGCTAATGATCTGTCCATGATCTTGCCCTTCATCTCAGCATAACTCCCACATCCCACGCATTATAAGCAAATAGCATGTGGAGATAGCCACAGAAAATCTACCTGGGTGTACGTCAGCGGAGTAGCAGAACAAAGCTCCGCGGATGGAGATCATCACGCAGTAAAATGCATTCACGTTTAAATATAATGGATTTCCTCTAGATGAAAGCTCTGCTGAACACCTCAAGAAAGCATTGGATTCTGGAAAAATCCTAGATTAGTTATGTCCTATGGTCTCTCAGTTGCATTTAATAGACCCTGAATATTTTTTTTGCGTCCATGATGCTGCCAGAATGATGACTGTGCTGGCAATGCAGAGACGTTAAATAGAAATCTGTACTGGCAAATTGCCTTTCTAAGCAGTCTAACGACCCTATTTCAATGGAGATGGCCCTAATTCGGGCAATTGAGAGAAAAGGACAAACCCTGACAAACTGTTTGAACCATCAAAGCTCTGTATAGACCCTCATAGGTTAATATGAGAGAAGTTCATCTCTCTTAAAAGCTTGATGGGCACCTGACAGGCTGTCACCCATGTTTCCAAGTAGAACACTGAAAGCGAACAGCCATCATTCGCTGCACTCCTGCTTTGATCTACAGTTTTTTAGCTGTGTGAAGACATCCGACAAGTTTTCAAAATGAATATGCCAAAAAATGTCGAAACGCTAAATGGGGTCTGAATACCAGCAGCTCGTTAACTGCCGTAAAATGTTTTGTCAAGGTCTTTTCACTTACTCGAAGAGGGCGTTGTGAGTCATGCTGCTGGTACTAGGTGGCGTGATTATGGTTGGTAGGTGGCGCCACCACTGTACTGCAGTGGATTCTTAACGAATCGCCCCGCCCCTCTAGGATCTTATTTTTGCCTGCCTTGTTGTGAAAGCGTTCCATACAGCACCTTTAGCTCGATCACGTAGTCTGACGAGGCGAAAAAATCTGCCTAAGTCTACCAACCGTTATATTTACTGAAAATATAAACGAGGTAAAGTTGGAACTCTGAAAGAAGATAAGCCATTCGCATGGCATCCCGAATGGACCATCAGCCCATTTAAAGCACCTGCGATTCTGAATTTGGGTAAACTCCTCATTGCAAGCAAAAAAAGCGTTTAGTTAGTTGAGCTTCGAATGAAACGTCGTTTTTCTAACTTGAACTTTGTAAATTTGTGCAATGAGATGAAAGCAAACTTGGAAGAAGCCCCTTTGACTTCAGTAAAAGCCAGAAGTTGTATCAGACAATTTTTACCACGTTTTGGCTTAAATTTCGGGAAAACCTACGCTGTTACCCAGTCACCTGCCAAAAATGAAATAAGAAAGTATCCGTATGACGACATTCTTTTCTGTAGAAGAAAATAAAATCATTCTTTTAAAACGGGATTTCTAATAATCTCTTTATTACCAGCAGGAATGCATTAAAAGAAAGAATTTTCAAACATTTTCAGGAATCTGTGACGAGCACATTCACCAAACAGAAAATCTCTGAAAAGAGCAACTGCTATCAAATCTCTCAGGGACCAGTTAAAGTGGGCTTCTTCTTTACATCCCATTTGCAGGTGCAACCTTCCTAAATGCAATTTTGCAAGGCAGTGTACTTTTAACCAATGAGAATCAAGTTGCTGTTCTATTGGTCAAGTTTTGCGAAAAGACTCGAGTGCGCAAGCTTGTATGGTAAAGGGCCAGACGCAAAATCATCGCGGCCAAAATTATATACAAAGAAAAACAGAATATTCAGCCATTAATCCGGGATACAACTGGCAAAATATTATTCATAGCTAGATGTAAATTTGAATCGAACATCAACTATTGGAGCTTTTTGGCCGAACACATCACTAGCAAATTAAAAAGAACCTAGTGATGGAGCTGCCACGTCAAGGTCCACCAAGTCTGGGAGGCAATTGGCGGGATCAAGACGCGCTCTTCAGGAGAAGATGAGGCACCGGTAAAGCAGATCCTAGTCTATCGACCACATTCGCTCGCAATCGACTTCCCCATCAATGAGCCCCATTTCCATCCGAAAGTTGCGCTCTACAAAGTAGTCGCCGGTGTCCAGAATAAGCCTTATTGGCTCTTTGTGAACGCAATCGGGACGAAGGCGAAATGGTGGATTGATTAAAATAAATCCATCATGACTTAAAGGCCTAGCAGCTGAATAATACGAAACCTACAAGAACAAAGGACCGTTATTAAATCGCTTTTATTGATACTTAGCTGCTTTCCACATTGGTGTCGAACTAGCAAAAAAAGAGAAGAACAATCACCCAGCACAAATAGTTTTCCCGGTCCATCCCACGGCTTCGAACAAAATGATAAAAACATTCAATACTGGTTCGTGGAAAGGCTCACCAATGGTGACCAAAAGCCCCAATATTCCTTCTCGACAACTTAAAGTGAGAGTCTGAATGGAGGAAAAGCAGGACAGCCTAGTGACGTCGAAACTTCAAAATTTTTCAAACCCGTCTTGAATTTTTATTAATTTTCAGATGTTTAATAATCGCCTGTGAATAATGTGGTGCTATCTGTCCGGAGTACCACTACAGCTCTCGGAGCTAACCTTGCGTTCGATGAACTTGGAAAAAAGCATATAGTTGTCCACCCAATGGAACTCGTCCTCAAATGAATTCGACGGCGATAGATATTGAGCTAAAAAGGAGGTTATGGAGATGACGTGCTCAAGTCACTTTTTGTTAAGGGGTTCGGAAGATCCGTTGTTTTGAAAACAACCGGCAGGCCAACTTGGACTACGGACAGAAGCTGGCTTAAAGAAGAAATGATATGTAAGTAAATAGCCGGAAGTTTTCTCAATATATGACCTCGGTATTAACCTACCCATGAGTGGTGAAGTACTTATATGTCGTCTTGGGGAACCCCAAAGATGACTCTAGCGTTTGTTTAGTGGCCAATTCAAGTGAAGTTTTCGAACAGAACGCTGCATTGTCTTCACATAATAGCTCCTGGATCAAAAGACAAATTGAAACTCATAAAATCGTTTAAAATTCGAATTAGGTCTAAGTGAGAATGATAAGCTTCGAGGTGTTTGATTAACTGGATTAGCAGATTTTTATCTGATACAACGGAATAAGACATACAGGAACTTACAAAAGAAAAGTTGCATATAGTCCCATCGGAATCCAGCGTATGAGCAGCAAATTGGCCTTCTGCGCCTGCCCTGATGTACATGCGCTCTACTACGAGCAGTGCGCCATTAGAAAGGAACCTGAATACATAAACCTCGTTCAACACCAAACATTGCCAATGCAGCGTAGCGAATATTACGTACAGTTCAATGTCATCTAAAGAATAGCGCTGTGAGAATTTTTTCGATTCGCTGTTCGCGTATTCTTCAATTTCGACAATCAAGTTGCTTAACTCCAGCTTGGTTTGAATGATCCGCTTACTTTCTCCGTCTTTAGTCTGAAATCGAATAAAGTTAATTACTGCCAATGGCTTAGAAATTGAAATGGGGATATGTGTTTCATCAATAGGCATTATCATTCGCGATATCACGGGTTTCAATTTAATACTTCTAACTGTTGTAAAATCGATGTTCAAACTGAATTGTCGCTATCCTTTCAGGAGAGAACTAAAGAAAGTTGAAGATAAAGAAGCAGCAATAGGCGGGACGTAGTGGTGTGCATTTATAATTCATTTATTTGGGAGCCTAAGGACAGAAACCATCCAATCTAAATTGTCTGACGGCTCGTACGCAGTAATAAGAAGTGAAAAAAATTTTCAAATGGCCGAAACTCCATAGGAGTTCTTCATAGCAGTTCTACGTTAGCTAGTCAATATGTTTGTTCGACTGGCCTTAACAGCTCTGGAACCATCTAATACACCAGGTGGCTATATACGCTGGAACAGAGTCTGAATAGAACCCTGGACTTAAACAAGGCGATCAATGAAAAAAGATTACTTCCAATAGTCGCACTGACTAAGTGGGAGCCTAAAAAGGCGAGGCTAAGTGGAAAGGCTTTATTTACGCAAGCCCGTTCGATGCTATCTCTGTGAAGGTCACTCGAAGACGACGCATAAATACGTAACGCTAAAGGACGAGTAGTAGAAACATATAATCTTAGTTTAAGGAAAAGTCTAACAAGAAACAGAGAACAGCTTGAAATAGAGCTATTTAGTTAATATTTGATGAACCTATAAAGTCCAAATTATTATGAATAGAACCTCAATCGAAATGCAAATGATAAATTTAACACTAGGATATTGCATTAAAACGTCCATAATCATAAAATGGATCATAAAAATGGATTTGAACAATGAACACTGATTTACACTCAGGCCATAGATGTAAGCTCTAAAGCATGCGATCAAAATTAAAGCAAACTGTTTTCATAGGAATGCAAAGGAAACTTGATTGCAAAGTTTGAAGGATAAATAAACACGGCCAAACCTTTACGAAAATGATAAACGTTTGTTCGTCGTGTAAAAAGAAACAATTTGATCAATGCGTGTAAGTATTTTGATTAAAAAATAGCTATCCTACATAATTTCACTGTGTTGAATCAATCGTTTAAGAAAATGAATTCACGTCATGGGAAAAATCATGTCTCATGGAATCTGTAAAAGTTCAATATTTGTTTCAGTGAGATGATTTCTGCTCACCTACCCTCCATTTGCACTCGTAAGTCTCGGTAAGCAAGTTCAATTTACTGTCCAGTTCTGATAAAAGCGAAGTAAAATGTTCAGTATCCGCGATGGTATACTCGCTTTTAGCATTGACAAAAACAGTGTTCGTGCAGGCATCCACACTAACATTGCACTAAAAACATAGGGTTTGCATAGTTGTCAATAACTAACTTCATAAAATCCAACTTCGGTGCCATCTTCTGAGAGAGCTCGAAGATATTCTTTAAAAAGTGCTTCACTGATAGTCAATGGAACTTTTAAAAGATTGGCGAATGCTGAAAAAAATCACTTACTGACACTGCTTATAAGATCAAATTGTATCATTTGTAAAAGACTATCGCAAAATCACCGGGATTTACTGTATTGAAGAGAAAGTATGAAAATTAGATCATTCGGTTCATTCAAAAATTAAAAGAAAATTTGAGCTGGAATCACCAAAGCGTTTATTTATAAATTTCAAAATTTTCACTGGAAACCTAAAAAAGCGTACCAAAATCTAAGCCAGAATTTTTTTAAAACTCAACAGCTAATAGTTTGAATCGCATCCAAAAAAGTACAAGTCGCGTAACCAATGACAACGACCTTAGACGGCTTGGACTGTGGGGTAAAACCAGAAGTTGATCTTCCAGATATTCATTTATGTGAATAATTACACTTGTGAAATTTAAAGAAAAGATAATATTTTACGTTCGACAAAAGTTCAAGCAATTTGATCCCATCTAAGTTTATTTTACCTAGTCGTAGCTAATGTAGACTTAAAATAATCACAAGTTTCATAGCGCCTTTTGGAGTCTCATTGTCATAATCTATCGCAATGATTTGCGTGCTTGAAAGAGGACTCGTCTACCATCATCAGAACGCAATCCCGACCATTCACCACTCATTTGACATAAGCCGACCCCAAACACGCAGCAGGGAACCCCAAAGCGGCAAAGTCGTAGACTAACTCAGGGTCCTGAATACCAAGTGGCTTAAGCCTTCCGAAGTCTCTCCGACAATGGCGCCTAGCGACACTAAGTGGCTGGCTGGAACCACGCCGAGTATCAAAGCCATAACATGAGAGCACACCGTGAATGCAAAGCATCGACCGCTCTCTGGGCGCTCTTCACCCCAAACCCAGATCGCAATAAACTTTATTTCTATGGGCATTTATACAGTAAATTAGCGTGAGTCGCCCCAGCAATCATGAAGTAATTCCGGATCAGTCGGTTCGGATAGCAATTCTAGCTAATTCAGGCTCCTTGAATAAATAGTAAATACTTAAGCCCAGGATTATTAATATAAAAGTGTGGTTAGGGCGGATAAAAGCCTCTAGATTGATCGTTGAGAAAGGATCCATGATAGGACGCGTCGCTCTGATGAGAGGACATCCACCGAACCACTGGAATTCAAGGAATGCCTCTCCAAGGTTGAACGACTCAGCCGCACAGTCGAGGCTCGTGAGGGAATGAACCAATGGGGAATTGTTCTGGACAGTCCTATTCAAAACATTAACAAAACTCCTTAAGTATATCAGGCAAGAGCATCCTATTCGAAAATTAAAATCTCTCCTTACGGGGAGTTTGTTCCGACGATATTGGAAAAGTCCTATCAGACATGTTCGTAGACTCCGTTCCACGAACTTGACAAAAAGAGGAGATAGAGGTTATATTATTACCTACCGCTTTCAGATAAGGATGGAAGTGATTGACGGCTTTCAAGGAGACGATAATTTCTTTCCAGAACCACAAAGGGCGCCACAGTTATTAAACCCGAAGTCAACAAATCGTGTTTCCGAAACCGTTTTTCGATACTAGAAGCTGATTATCAACGAGAAGCTTTAAAACTAATAAAATGTAAAAGTAGGCAAATGAGTTTCTTGAACGCAAACGGATATTACTCACGTCGATGAGAAGATACATCTTGTCTGTTGAGTGTAGAACTCGAGGATTTAGAAATTTTAGAACCTTAAGATGAATTTAGGAAAATTGTGAATTAGGAAAAGCCGTCCAACAAACCATGAAAGTGAAAAAACTTCGGAACTAACATTGATGGAGAGGGGGGACAGATCGACTTCTAATATGAGCGTGATAATTGCGCACAAACACTTCAAAAGGAATCACTCGTTTTGGGGATAAAGAAGACTTTCTAGAGAGCTGTGGGACGCAACCTATAATAAGAAAAATAAATACGTAAATAAATGAAACAATGAACAAAATCCGTTAGGCAAACAGAAGGCGGGCTGAAACTACCGATAGAACTTGGATGACGACACTGAACGCTTAGGAGTGATGAGGCTAGTAACCCATTTTGAGAAAAGGACCGTTTTATGGACAAGCAAGCTTGGTCCCAAGTATATCCGTCCAGGATAAAGCTAGAGGAATGGTTACGGGATTCTCGAAGAAAGATAGTTCATAGACGTCGGTTGAATAAACTCCAACCCTTGGCCTCTTTATACGCTGCAAACTTCAGGAACAAACTTAAGGTCTTACTGTAAATGCTAGAGCATGCACGTAAAAGCATATGCGACATAACTTCTAGGACTTGAGAGAAGACAGCTCCAACTCTTAAGAAATATTAGCTTGCCTTAAGGCCTAAGAAAACAAACGACGACTAAAAGGGCACTACAAGGTTACAATCATTACTTCAACCAGATAACAAATTGATTCTTTGTCAATTAGAGCAAAAGGTAATCAAAGTGACCAACAAAATAAGTAGTATAAATTAATAGCTCTATAGAGTTCCAAATCAGCGAATTGTATTTACAATATGCGCAGCTTAAGCATGGATACACTTTCACTGGAAGCTGCAGGGAAAGAATACTAAGTCTAACCGATATCTGAGAAGCAAATAACACTAATAACACCCTCACTAAAAATTTTTTTTAGAAACAGAGCATTCGCTTACTGGGATTCGCTGTGGTCTGGTCATACATGCGCTGCATCCTTCTTGCACCTCCGTTCTCATTATCCTCTGTTAAGTGGATTATAAACATCAATTAGGGCGCTATTTAACATTTTTACCAAGACTTGAACTGCATATAGATCTTCGCCCTTTCACAAAGGGTCTGAGAGTCCGCAGTTCATCTAGAGAAGGAGCGTTTTTATGAATAATGAATTTATGAGGGCGGAAACGGTGCCGGTTATTGGACGTATTGAGACTGAAAACATGGTCTAAAAGACGTTAGAAAACAAGAAAAAAATACCCGGGAGATTTTTAGCATGAAACTCCAAATTTTCACCTTCAGATTCATCAACCTCCATTCTCAAATACTTCAAGAATGATAACCGGCATTATACAAATTATTACCTTGTCAATTACCGATTCTAGAGCTTTTCGGAACATTCGGAAGCCTGAAAATGAAGCAAAAATTATGTCATTCCTAAAATTGATTAAAAAGGTTCGAAACTTTGATGAATAGTTACACTTTAACTTGAAAATAGGAAGAAAACCAAAAAAAACGAACCAGAATACCGACCCCGCAGAACGACTAGACCGCCTTGAATCAACGTTGATATGAATTCGTGCGATATCCCTGAAGAAAAATGAATCGATTCACATTCACAGATTTGATTAATCGCTTTGAACTCAAATAAATAATTCATAAAAATATCTGACAAGAAAACGAATTCGAACTTTTCGGGTTGAATCAGCGTCCATGCCAAAGTAAAAAAATTCCTAAGCCTTAAACTCGCTATTCTCAAGCACTACTTCAGAAAAGGGTCATCGTAGTATGGGGCTTAATGACGCCGGCCGGACTTAAGAAATACTTTCAAAGTCATTTATTCCAACATTCTTGTTTATGTTTCTTGCAACTTTGCTAATAATACTTGACCGACCCAAAACCCTTCGGCTAATTAATTGCCAAAACTTATTGTTAGAAATTTCAATATCCGTTGTGATCCTCCCTGGGTATTATGCACCATGAAGTATCACGTCAAAAGTGTTCTTTAGCCAGGTTTAAAGCATTGCTTTTGTTTAATATGTTAGAAAACACTGGACGGATTTTTTTGATGCATGGAGGCGTATAACTTTGATTTACATCAAATATATAAAAAACTCAATTTGAAATGTTTTTACGATGTGAAATAATTATACCACTGGAGGGCATGAATTATAGGCCTTAGATAATTAAAAAATAATCGAAGGAAAAAACTGATCCATTCTAATACAATCACAAACTAATGCCAAGGCAAGACTTACTCTGATTCTTTCCATTTTAGTTGGGCTATTGGTGATTGTGTTTTAATATGCTGCATCGCGCTACAAGTGGACCGACCATGTCTAGGGAGGTTAGGTACGTTGCTTTTTTTATTTCCATGAAATCCTAGAACTAGTGCTAGATTGATGCGCCCTGGGATGGCTGTTATAATCCTTAGTGGAAAGTATGCCGGTCGCAAGGCTATAATTATCAAAAATTACGATGATGGTTCCTCAAAAAAGCCTTATGGACACGCCCTAGTAGCTGGCATTGATCGCTACCCTCGCCGGATTCTAAGGAAGATGAGTCAAAAACGCGTCGCTAACCGCTCGAAGTTGAAGCCGTTCATCAAGTTGGTCAACTACAATCACCTTATGCCCACTCGTCACACGATCAACATTCAATTTAATACCAATATTCTGAACAAAAATTGTTTGGCTGATAAACAAAAGAAGCGTCTTGCTCTTCTTGATGCTAAGTTGAAGCTGCAGGAGAGGTGGGAATTCTATTTAACTTAATCGTAAATCTCAGGTATCGCACAAACGAAAATCCCTGGCTCTTCCGTAAGCTACGCTTTTAAGGGTTTTTTGAGCGTGTACAAACAATAAATTATTGCTGTATTCGGTTACCGATTTTTTCAAAAAACTTTTGGTCTGTCTTCAAAGCTCCATGGGACGCTCGGGTCGCTTTTTCGTAATCGCCATTTCATTTAAGTGATTCCTTCACCAATTAGAAAGAATTTGAGTTTGTTATTACGGCGGTTTCAGTTTAACGCGTAACTTGATCGCCCCAATGGAAACGAGTCGCACTTTCCATTTCCTGAGCAACTTGGATCTCGGCTATGGAGATCCGTAAAATTAGAGATTCCCCCTAACCTCGACTTCGTATCGGTGAGTTTAGTGTCGATCGAGGGACTGCTAGTCTATTCTAGTCCTCAGGTCGGTTTGGCGGCCTTGCGCACTTAAAAGTTGAAATGAGCACAGGTGGAAGATTAGAGACAGGAGTTATCTCGGATTCGGGATTACGCGCTGGCAGTTTTAACCCAAAAACGGTTATTTTAAAAAAGTCTAGGGTATCCGAGTGGGATTTTCTGCCGGAGGCGGATTAGACGAAAGTGGAGTGGGTGGTTGGGGGGCTTCACCAGAAACGGGGGCTCCCAGCTTTTAACCGTGTTAAAAGCCTGGCATTTGCGCCCCCGATTAAGCGAAGTAGACTTAGAAACGGGCTAATTCACGAGTTTAAAACAACATTTAAGGAAGTGAATCTTGGCCGGACCCACAGAAGTCATACAGGTACCACTAGAATACTTCAGAAATGAGACGCAGTGTGCCACAAGCGTATATTTACACAAGTCGTCCAATTTATCATTCAACGGCTCACATTCTTCTGCTCTTCAACTAAATTAGAAAGATTCCAATTAGATAAACAGTAAATTCGCATTTAAGAGAGCAATGCAAAATAAAGTCTCACAATTCTATCGAAAGCGGCATCAAACAATCCTGATGTCGCTTCTTGGACTGGGATGGGTGCCACCGGTTCGTTTGCATTGTTATCTCCCGGAGAGGCTTTGCGCTTCAAACGATGCTGCGGGAAGGAAGGCATCATTTCCGGTTCACATGCTGTAAAGAAAGCCACTTTTGATGCATCTCCATGTGATTTATGGTGACAACGAAATAGGCATACGTACGAAGAGGATGTTCTCTAAAGTAAGAGCTCTGACAACATTCTCTAGCTCGGGCTCTCTTGGTGGGATCGTACATAAAAAGGAAATTAAGTAGCCGAAAACCGGCATCTGAGAGCCAAGGGAATGTCTGACGCAGGTTATTATATCTGTCAGAGATAATTATTAAGGCTGATTTTGTAAATGAACTTACGGTTGTGATTTCAAGTTAATTCTTTTCAACACTGGTAAATCGGCCATGCCCTAAATGTTAGGTTTATCATATTCAAAGAATCGTAAACTTACGGGCCAAATGCGCTCATTCGGAGTACCTAATAAATCGATAATCAGTTCCAATTGATTTATCTCGTTCTTGCCGGGAAAAAGAGGTTTATGCAGGAGCAGCTCGCCCATAATACAACCGGCTGACCTGAGCAAGGAAAAGTTGATCAAAAGATTAGAGGAATACCAGATGTCGATCGCTTTAGTTTGCATCTTGTCACCAAGCAGAACCTCAGGAGCACGATACCAGAGAGTTACGACCTTTGGGGTCATTGGGTGTTGTGAATTGGATGGTCGAGCAAGACCGAAATCAGCTTAGAAAAAGAGAGCGTAAAACGGAAGAACCGAAGTTTACCTATTTTGATCAACCCCTTATCGGTCATAAGCAAGTTTGATACTTTCAAATCGCGGTGAATAATGAAATTTTCGTGGAGATACCGCAAACCTTTGAACACCTGAAGCATAATTCCTTTAACTTGAGCTTCCGTAAAGGAATTGGGCATGTTATCTAGTAAACTCGCCAAATCCTGTTCGCAATACTCCATTGAGAGAAATATGCTAAACAGATACGAATAAGGATAAAAGATGTTAGGACTGGAATTGAATGGTTATATCTAAATCCACAGGATAAATAACATATCAACTGAACCATACAAGTCAACCGCCTTCTATAGTAGCTAAAAACATTACCTATCAAGACTACGTCCAACCACAACCTCCTTCAATTGAACAACATTTGGGTGTTTTATACTGAGTAGTAGAGCGATTTCTCGGAGACTGCTGATTGGAATGCCTGAAAAGGATTTATGAACTTCGTTGAACTAAACCCACCATCTCGTTCATTTTCCATCCTCACCTTCTTCAGCGCGACGATTTCACCCGTAATGGAGTCGCGAGCTCTATCTTCGAAAATATCAAAAGCATTGCGAACTTACAAACGATGCCATATGTACCTTCTCCAATTCTGTTAAGTTTTTCAAAATCGGAGACACTTCTGCACCTTCCTTCCTAAAATCAGCCTATGCTATGATCGTGGAAAATTACTCTAAACTGAGTCGGTATTTTGAACGGGATTAACTTCTTCACACCAAACAGCTTAAGTTCATCAACAGAAGGATCCATCTCATCCAGGGTACAAAACATACGAAGCCTAAGAGAAAACAAACAAATGGCAGACAAACATGCTCTTGGATTGCCGATGATTCAGCACCATTTTAATTAAAAGTTAGTAATTTTTTGCTAATTATATTATAAACTCCTGTTATTTTCCTTTATTTATCCTGTTTTTAAAATTTATTGCAATCCAAATGCGATGAGAGTTTAAATCATGACGAACTGGTGCACAAGATGGCGTTTTGCCATCGCTTAGTGATGAATTTTTATGCTTAGCTTCAACTCATTCGGGCATAATAGTTTTGAGCATATAATTATAATAGTGTCTTCATTTCGTTACGCTCACCTCTAACGTAACTGCTATTACCGTTTCATTGTATGAAAGGAGAACACGTATCGGAAACGATGAGTTTCGAAGCAATATTAAAAGTTAGGCTTTGCGTGTTCGTAGTTGCTACAGCACAAGCACATCATGCTGAGCATATTACCCATTAATTCACCTGGTAACCTGGCGACTGATCCTTTGGAAAACTGATTACCATAATAAGCGAACCGTTTGTTTCAGCCTGATCACTTGGTAATTTGGTGGACTGCCTTAAATTTTGTCCTTGAGCACCAGTAAATTATCTCTAGCGGATGACTTTTGGTTAGATTCAATGGTGCACTATGAAAATGGAATAAATAGACAACGATGGTAAATTTAGATTCGGAAGGGCGGTTACTCTAGTGGCATGTGACAGAAGATATACTGTGGTTATGGACCTTTCCGTCAAAATAGTCCAGTTGAAGGAATCAAATTCACTAAGGCCAAGCATTTAAGGGCCTTTTATTCTCGAAGTAAATGTACATCGTCAGATGAAGAGCAGACGATGGACTAGAATTTTGATCCCATATATACCAGCTGTTATTGTAGAAGGCTAAAGATTTTCTAAGCATCTTGGTTGTGATTATTGTAATTCTACCCTAGTTTTTAGCAATAGAACTTCGAATATGACCATCTTCGACTGCGACTTCTTGTCCACTTAGCCCATTTCTCAATATTCTGCATTTCGAGGAAGAGGAAATTGCGTTCATTTGTTCATTGCGATCATTATTAAAAAGTTTTCAATCCGTCAAAGTGAATAGCACGAAAAAATAACGGATAACTCCACGATGGTAAATTTGATCGTACTCCGCAGGAAGGTGACTTGCGCATTCTTCTTCATAGTCTTCATATTACCATAACAGGAATGTACAATGCAGAGCTCTTGTTTCAGCACGGTTCCTGTATTCTCCTGTAAATTCTAATTTTAGTTTGCAGCTGTTAGAAGGCACTGTGAATAGCTGCTTCAATTTCTGATTTCTACGGATTGATCAAATTTCTTTTAATTGCCAATGACTGGGTCATCAAGTGTAATCATTGAATTCGCGCGGAACCATTGTTAATATGTCAACGGGAAGTTGCTAGCAGGGCCCGTCTATTTTATCACTCCAAGTGATGCCGAATTTCCGAGGGATACGAGCAGGAACAGTGAAATAATGCGAAATCTCGCTGAAAACGAGGAAGTATTCCCTCGATGGCAATAAATGCAACCGCTCCACACCAGCAAGAGCTTGAAAACAAACAAGAATAGCATGATACTCTCCATAGTCTAGAGTAACTTTGAAAACAGAAAATTAGGAAAGCCTCACATAGAAAGAAGTGAATGCCTCAGTTAATTATAGTTGGGAAAGAAATATGGCGAGAGAACTCCGAATTATGATTAGTTGATCCGAAGAAAAGCCTAAAAAGTCGAGATAATAATTATACACCTAGGTTAATAGGCGAAAGGCAACGCAAAGTGACACAGATGTTTCGCCACAACAAAGGAGATTCGAATACACAAAACTGAAGAGATATTGAACTGTAGGCTAAAGTGATCTCTTAAAGTCCGACTTAAAAGATAAAAGACTCAAGGACGGCCAAAATGAAATATTAAGGATTTTCACCCTTCGGTTAAAATTGCAGAATGTGAGAAGCCAACAGATAAGAGGAAAGAATCAAACGATGCAGTAGAGAAAGTGGAAGAACTGAACACGATGGTGGCGAAGAACAGAGTGGAGGGCACGAAAAACGACTGCTTTGTCTCGGCCACCAACAACGCTTACCCACCCAAATGATCGCCTACGAAAAAAGAATACGTAGATAAGGCCAAACAAAGGAAGACAACAAAGGCCCATCGACCATTAACGACACTGAAAATTATCCAGAACGGACGAGGTGAAGAATGAACTGTTATCGAATGATGAAACAATGTCGAGGAAGGACCAGGGAGCCGAAGATGTTAATTTAACTGTTCTATTGTCATGTGTATATGTCTAAGTGTTGTACAAGCTCTTTGTATTTCTGTTGTACCCCCAATAAGTCCTTAGGACCTGCCCAATGGGTGGAGATGATTAAAAAAAAATCAATTACTGCATACCTAATCGCAGGTCATGCTCCACGTATTTTGATGCTTAGAGTTAATGCATTCCTTGAACTTGTTTAAAGTTTGACCTCTAAATTATGTCCATTAGCATCATTGTACAGCTGAGTACATGACCGCATTTACAGATACCGACTTTCTATAAAGTGCAACACAATTCAAACCTTTATTGAAAAAATGCCTTCTGTCTGCGATCTTGATGAGAGAAAGATGGAGTAGTATCTACAAGTGAGGTCTTTCCAATCAGCCGTTCTTTTGAAGACTGAGATTTAATCTGTTGAAAGGTTTTCTACAGCTAGGTCAAAGAATATGCAGCCATTACAACACCAACATCCGTCAACGATCTTTATTTAACCAATTCACCTCATTTCAGACGTAACCAAACACTTTCAGTACTATCGTGAAACATCAGTAAGTACGTGGCACCGAAGTAGAAATTTGGGAATGTGTCTGTTTGCTGCGAGGTCGCAGCGTGTGTTTCAATGGGGACTCACGCTCCCGTCCCGTTTTAATAAGTAAAATAGGATGGTCATGTAAAGTATTGAGAATCAAAGTTGAATGCAAAATTTTCGTTGATGGTTCATTCAAGTCTCATAGTTTCTAATCAGAGCAACTTTATCAATGTGAAATCCAAATGTCATTGGTAATTGCTTTCACAACCTCACTGAATAAGCACTAGCATGAGCGCATTTGTTTGTTATGGAGGCGATCCATAAGAATCGGTTCAAAAAGGGAGAGAAGAAATACTCCACCCAAGCTTGATGCCATAATTTTTGCCACACAATATTAAACCCAAATCGAGTATCGTATTAAAGACTGAAAATAGGACTTTCCATAATCTGATTTGTGGCTCACTTAAACAGGAAATGCACCCATGAATCAAGTGACTTTACTCTCAGACATAACAGAAGGCCATAACCATATGGAAAGTGAGACCGCGTTTAGATTAGCATTATGCGAGGACTTTTTAAAGAAGTCACGCGGTGACTGCAAAAAGATCTTGATGAGGTATGCCTTGAGATAGTGCCTGTAGTTTTCGTACTTAATATAAATAATCTTGGAGAAAAACAATGGAATCCCCAATAAATACAATCCAAATCATGCACAAATGGTACAAATGGTCGAGATGCGATAGTAAGGTAGGATTATGACAAGTTTCCACCAGACCGAAAAGACTAACCAACTCCGTTTCTCGAAAGTGACTACGCAATTACGAGAGGAAAGATGAATTTTCGTTATCAGAACCCCAGAAAAAACTTCTTGAAGACTGGTCATCAACAATGAAAGGAGCTCACTTTTTCATATACCTTCGAGATCCTCTAAATGAGAAGGTTACTGCTAACGAAATGATCTGCCCACAAATCCAATAGCCAAGAGAGCAATAAATTTTTCTAAGATCCTTTCCATTAAGCTTTGTGCCAATATTTAGTGCCGTAACAAAAAAATTCCAACTACTTTTGACATCGATTTTGCTTTTTTAAACCCCGATAACAGTTTGTCAGATGAACTAAAAATGTATTTAAACCGTTTTTGTGAAGGCGAGAATGGGAAGAAGCATAGAATTCGTAATGTCGCGTTGTGAATCCCTCTTAAATTCAAGACTAAACATGTTCGAAGAAGAAGAAGAAGAAGAAGAAGAAGAATCAAGCTTAGAGTGTCTACTTACAAAAAGTGAAATTCACCTGTCAGAGAAATGAAGGTACGTGGCTGCAATATGATTATTTTAATAGCCACTTACATGGACAAGATTTACTGCATCTTAATGTGAAAAATCGTGGAAATACTTTTTTCCTGAGAAGTGCTTTGCATCGAACAAACTTGAAATTTCAAAACAAATGAAATAATCCTAGACTATTCAAGCCTCCATTACAACGGGAGAAATGAACGAGCACTTGTAGAACGTCAAGGTGAGGAAGGACTCTAAAGACACCAAGAAAAACTTCAAAAGAATAAACATTGCACTCTGAAGACTTCGATGATATTGGTCTCTGCCATACCAATTGTGATATCCACGGCACGCTAAGTCATCCGTTCCCTGAACCAGTCAGAGGAGACTGCATTGAGAATCTCGCCTCCGTCCTCCCGATGCTCCGAGAAATTTTTTCTTAAGTTTAGACGAAAAAATTTAAAACTAGTAATGGAAAGGCAGCTGTATGGTAAGAATACACCGAAAGAAAGTGGAGTAAAACTCTTAATTCAGAGTCATTATTCACTTTTGGAAGATTCGAAACATCCAGCGTTCATGACTGATTGGTTGGATTATACCATTTCCTTCCTTGAGATACAGAAATGTGCCTTGGCTAGTATTCAGTCATCCAAGCCGCTATCGGCTTATAGCTCAGACTGAAAATTATATTTTAGGCTTTAGTGCAGTTAGTGACCGGTGTTGAATGGATAGATCCAAGATTGAGCTTGAATTCTAATCAATAAATGTCAGCAAAAAAGCCTCCAATTTGAAGAAAAATTGAAATGCCCTTTGAAAGGAATCTCTGTGCCGTTGATGACCAGGCTCTTAAGTTTGCGGGGATCATCTATTTATGAGATGTTCCCTAGCAGATCAATATGGAGTATATTTAATGCTTAAGTTCCCTTTTAGTAAATCAAAGTAACCACAGTCTGTTTGTCTTAGTGTGATAACTCGTATACGTGTGTACTCACGTGGGTATATTAAGGACAATGGTACACTGATTATAAGTTGGCTTATTAAGAGTGATCGCTGAAAGTGTTTCAGAAAAGCACCACCCTATTCACGAAAGAGTGAGGATTCGAGAAATGATGTTCAAGATTTGAGAGAAATTTAATTGTTTAAATAAGTAGGGAGAATTGGGCAGTGTAGAGCAAGACGAAGTACTCCTTTGTTGTGAAGTCCTAGAAATGCACATAAATGGATACCCAGGCTCAGACCGCAAACATTACCCAAAACTACCAGCTCTGTAGAAAGACAGTGAGCAAAAACCAACCTTAGACTTGAAGCCCTGGAGATCCGTTTTTCTCCAGTCAACTGCTGGAGTCAATGAGTCTATGTCAAGTATTGAATAAACATACCAATGGGTGGACACCGACCTCACTACTATGTTGTTTTAGTGAGTGTAATTTGCCAAGAACAGAATAGTTCAAGACTGCTTGATATTTCCCTGAAACGATCACGTGATGAAAAGATTTGAGGACATGAATCCCTCTGTTGCTTCAAGAACTACGAAATCATCATTATCATCCAGTACTTCAACGAAAAGAATGGAAATTAATGGTAAAAGAGAAGAATAAAGAGAAAGAGGATGCTTAGTGTGACTATTTGAAGTCCGCGTAGAAGTTTTCTTGATCTGTTCTATGATTAGAATGAGCAATCAAAGTGATCTTTTCCTTAATCAAAGCACCAATTGGAAGCAGAAGTGCATTGTGAAAATCGCAAACGCCCTTCACAATTAAAATTCACTAATGAATTAACTCCAACAAAAGTACAATAACACCCTATAACTAAATAAAGTTCACTACTTACGAATATAAATATTTACTTCGTGGTCTGCACTTTTCCTCACCTTTCGAATTAACTTTAAGCAGTGAAATTCTTTGAGATGTTCATTTTAAACAAATACGCACATACACGATTCCTATGTTTTCGGTACGAAACCTGATCTACCATTGCATGTTATTCACTTAGACTCCAAAGAAATTTGATAATGCAATTTGGGATTCATGGGAAAACAAGGAGAGAAATAGTATAAAAATTCAAAAGCCTTCTCTAATGTCTTACTTTTCCAGACGTGACACCTCTATGAGCGTAGGCTTCTTAATCAAGAGCTCCATTCATTCATTCATTCATTCAGCAAGCCAGCATAGCTGCTGAAGGTATATCTAGAGAATCCAAATAATTAAAAGGGAAATAAAGCGCAGAAGAATAAAATACGTTTAGTTGTTTCATGGCCTTTCACCAGTCGACGTGCTACGGAAACTGATATATGACCTGGTTGTCAGACAATCAGTTTCAATTCTTCTGCTTCGAAGGGTGAATGCCGATCTTTTGACATACAAACTGGATCATGCCTCAGGACTCCTTCTTTTTCTGGTCTTGAAAGGAGTCTTGACTGATACTAGACAGATTTTGGATGTGAAATACCGCACCTACAGATACATTGACTCAACGATGAAGCTTTCATTGGAATCAGTATGGATACTGTGGATCAAGCTGATGGAATGCCGATAATGAGCTCTAAGGTGCTTGGGTTTCAGATTTCTTAGCATTACTCTACTTGGAAGAGGTGACCAGAGCTAAAATTACTTTCGCTATACCGTTAAAGAGTGGCCTTTCTGGTTTGTAAAGCCGGGAAAGGCTCTAGCTTTGTCCTAAAAAAAAACATTAGAAGCTTGAGTTTGGACAGTCAAGTGCCTATGGTGACCAAAGAAAACTGGTCATAGAGAACTTTAGATTAAAAGCATTTTTCTACTTAGCTTTAATTAATAAATGGAAATTCCAAAACGCGTCCAGTTATTTTGATACTGTTTGGCCCTGCTTGGAAGACGCTGAATTCTGACAGAATTCTTGGGCCTCTAATGTAATTTTCCACTTGATTTGCTATTGGGATAGTAGTAATTTATCCAGTGTCAACAAATTCAGTGACTCTTTTTGTTGAAGTTCACATTTTCGATACAAGCACGAAGCATCGATTTGCCATGATCCTCTGTACTGGATTCTCACTGGTCGTTTGCAAGAGAAAGTTGTCAAAACGCTTAGCCTGAAGGGAGGGAAAAGAGTTTGTGAGTTCGCTTCTAACTCTCACCTTCAGGACGACTTCTCTTTGTGACCACGGCGTAAACCCGGTATGTAGTAGATCAGTCGGCTTAAGCAACCGAATTCAAAGTGCCCAAGCTTCCTGGTTGTTTTTTTGTCAGGACATTCTCCAGTGTATAAAGCCTAATTTCTTAGAATTTTCGCTAAAAACGATTTTTGTTGTGTTCTAAAAAAAAACTGCAAGACACTGAGGCCCACTAGCAAGAAAATACAAGCTTAAAACGGAATAAAGACAGACTGTTACGAAACCTGAGCATTTTAAGAAGAGATTCATCATTTTACAGAAGATACTTTAACGAGGAAGGAATGTAGTCCCTCTTGCTTATCCTAACAGGGCGTATTTTTCCGTGCGGACGTGGTCGTGTTCACGTAGAGGAAGCCGCCCATCCTCACCTCATAGGACAGATCAGAATGTTCAGCGCGTGCACCTATCTGCGACGCCCTCACGTATTCTATTTTGGCGTATATATAAGATCCTCGCGTCAATGGGGTAACAGCACTTGCACAACAGATTCTTGACATGCGCCGATTCTTCGTTCTTCTCATTTGCCTCTCCGCAGTGGCTCTTGCCAAGGGTAAGCAAATAAAGGCTCTTTCATCACATCTGAAAGGGAGACTTTAAGCTTTAGGGGGCCTAATAGTTTTTGCCTTGTGCGAACGTTAAAAAATTATTTCTACACAAACTAATGAACTGTCAGCAAGTTAACCCAAATCCCTATTTCTCCATGAGTTTGCAATGTTGACAATTTATATGCACAGATTTTTGCTTTTCAAGCTGAGGAAATTAGTAGAATCCACAGATTCTCGTTAGAGCGGCTACTTGGGCTACTTCATCTTGTAGATAAATGCGGTGAATTAGGAGAAAAGTGTGACAGGACTCTGTTCAACCGCTGTTGTGATGGTCTCTACTGTGTGTTAAAGGGATTTGCAAATGGATCTTGCGAGAAATGCCTTCCACAAGGCCACTTCTGCATGAAAGACGCTGAATGCTGTAGCGGTCACTGCCCCTGGTATCGTTTCTGCAAGTAAACGTCTTCCTGATATCGATCTTGGTTCAAGCCCGTATCAATGTTTTTTTCCTACCAGCGCGATTTAAAGTATTTACATTTCGAATTCTGTCGAACAGTTACCCATTATTTCACTTTGGGAGGTCAAATATCGCTTGAAAGTGACTTTTGACTCATTTTATGTCTAATTTGATCAAATAGAACCGATCGTAACATTGATTTCGTGAATGTGTTTTTAAAAAGTTGCTCTCGAACTGATTAAGCTGAAGCTCTAACTTTAGACAATTGACCAAGTACAATTCCCCATGAAATAATTTTCGTCCTGAATAATGGAAGTCATCCCTGCCTTGGGCTCCATGTCCGGTAGAGGGTCGGTGTATATCAGTGAAAGCATAGGCAACAAGACGTGTGGGTCACACCTTATCTACTCAAATGAGCTGGTCTTGAGAAGTGTTATTAATGAATTGCTATTTTCGGTAAAAAGTCGCTTCATCGACGGACAGTTATCACAGTGGTGCAATATAGCACTTGCATTGGCGATAAGCTATCCTACTTGATAATTGGCGAAGTAGAGGGAAACCGGAGTAGCTGCTATCTTCAGTCAGGTTTCTGTGCGGAACGGCTAAGGTATAACTACTGGCAAAAACGGTGGTAGTCATATATTCGTACTTTCATTTTAACGCCTGACAATTTCGGTCATCATTTCCAAACACGTAAAGTTTTTGGTAGAGGTCAATTTTACTTTATTCTACTATTTAATCACAGTCTCTCCGTTTTTTCATGCGACTAGTCAAATGTCAACCGAAGATGTTGACGTGCTAATCTTGTACGCGAGTGATTGTCAATGCATCTGGTGGAAAAGTGGAAAGTTCGGGCCGGCGAATTTTATGTCCAGCTTTATCACACAGCAAAAATGTGGTAGTAGTCTTCTCTAGTGGTCCTAGTCCTTAATAAACGTGAGCATGATTAATGAATAGGAGAAAAAGTGTTGGGGAGCCGGCAACCACGGGGCACATACACCAAAACCCGAAATGATAAGGACCCAGTCACTTTGGCTCACAAGTCTCGCTAATATGACGTTGTGTAAATTTCAGAAATGTAGAATGCGAGGAATCGTATGGCAACGTACAATTAGAGCCAGAGCGAATAAGTGAGAGTGGCCAAAGACTTTTATATTAATATTTTTTTTTGATAAAACAAGCGGTCTTAAGCGTGTCTCCGAGCTATTCGAACTACACGATCAACCCCACTTTTCTCTTTCCTTGTACGATCTACTTCACATGGACAAGTGGTCCAGAAAGTCGTGATTCGACTTAAACGTCTTCAATAGAGACAAAATTTCCAGTGTTACCCATTTATGATATGATATTTCTCGTAATTATTAAAGAATTTTGTAGACACGATAGTTGATCATGCAATTCGGCAGAGCAGAACTGAACGATATTAGAACAATCAGCAGAATAGATCTCATTTTTGCAGAGATTGTACAATTTTACACTTGGCACTCGATGCAACACAGACCATTCTCACATACACACATGGTGCACCGAAATCGGGCAAGTCAGTCACGTCTCTCAGTTTTACTCCGCCATCATTCTTCCTTTCTCGTTCACTTATTCGCCGTGGCTTACGGCGGTGGTAAGAAATCTTCTTCTTTGCTCCGCGGGCAAACAAATTAACTAATTCTCGAATACTTAAACAATCTAGCTCGTTTTTTGTTGGAAAAAAAGGGTATTCAAGCTGGTGATAAGTGCAAGAGCACCATCTTCGGTCAACGCTACGAGGGTTCGTTTTGTGTGCTGATGGGACTTGGCGATAGAACTTTCAAAACCTGCCTCCCAGATATACATATCTGCTAACAGGACCTGTTTCAACCTTAGGATTGGAACCACATACTCCAGATTACTTTGGTGCTTTATTTATGCATGCAAATATTTGAAACCAAGTGTAGTTGTGCTAATTTTGATGGATTTAAGGAGGTATTATAAGATCTAATAGTACCTCTCTATTGCAGAGATAAGATCCATAAAATGATTCGTTACGACCCTCCTTAATAGCCTAGCATTTGTCTGCGATATATCGGATTTATACAAAGCAAGTTAGGCGGTAAATTATGGATTGTTCGTTTTACCATATCAGTGCTGGTTGATGCCATTTAAATAACGAGCGTATGATCAATGTATCGGAATATAAACAGATGTACCTTGTGCTACTTGAAGGAATTTTCCAACTCTTGATGATAATCAGAATACTGAGAGGGGAGCTGAATGGAGAAAGCATGAAAAAACATCAATGGGAAGTGAGAGCAAACCTGATTTAGGTAGTTTAAAGCCCATTCCAAATCGCCCACGGAGGATGAGTATTTTACAATCATTTGGGCCGTGCACGAATAAACATGGACAGCAATAAAAGGATGCAATGATTTGCTGGTGATCAGTGCTAATACCACACGTCGTATACTAACTCACATTCTACACAAGCGGAAAATCAGTTCCAAAGTTAACTGAACAATGTAAACAGTGGATTTCGATTTCTCGAAATATTTGGCCATTACGACTTTGTTGTTTTAGTTAAAGTGCACAACATGCATACTGCACTTGGACCGCGCGTTATAATAGGAGCACTGTTTCATGATATTCCATTGAAGTTACATTGTTGAGTAGAATTTGAAAATCGGAGCATGTTTTAACTGAGTGAGACGAAATACTCATAGTGAGACTGTTTCAGAAATAAAAAAAATATTCAATTTTACTGAATTTATTCATGTCACTAGTTTAACTTGCGCAGTGCTTCGTCCTCTAATGTCCCTTTAAGTTGGTTAGAGTTGCGAACAAAAAAATCGGAGTTGGCACGCATTGCAATGCTCTAAAAGTGGAGAAATTCTAATAAACATTGACCAGCTACACTCCATCGTGAAGAGATGGGCGTACAAACCCACCTTGAAACCAAACGCTGTCTATTAAATACACATGGTATCCTAAATGGTGTTCCTGTCTGTCTAGCCAAGTTTCCAACACACTCAACGAAACGGATTTGAATGTCAGCTATACGCCTGATGTATGAGATCGGCAATTTGTAAGAGTTTAAATATTTCCTATTAAAATTGATCAGGGTATATATAAATGATCCAACTAGGAGGAAGAAGCATCCAAACATTGCGTAAATAGTGGTGTGTTTGAATGTAAGGAGTCTCACAACAACGGTAAAACAGTGTGGTTTTATGGCGAACATAATAAGACTTTGATCTCAAAAAATGTAGCCTCAATGGGTGAGACCAAAGTTCCATTTCCATGCTTAACTTATTTCAGTCTGATCGAGGTACATGAAGTCGTAATATTTCATGACTGACTTCTCCACAAAAACACTCCATGACGATAATGCAGGCATTATCACAAATCTCACCAAAGCCTTATGAAATTAGTTTCATATTGCCGACTATATGAAACGAATCAGGCAACCTAAATAAAACGGAAACTCCAGTGTCTAGCTTTCCTTTTACAGACACGCGAACAGGATGGCATGACGACTACGAAAGTTGTGTTTCCATCATTAAATTGGGTGTATTTTTTTTTTGTGAAATTTGACTTCATTTACCATTGTTTAGCAGGAGTCCTGATGGTTAAGTAGAAATTAGACCCCGGAATTGACGCTTAAAACACATCAGTTAAGGCACTGTGGAAGTGTGCATTTTTGGTATGCGAAGCAGTTATCTTTCATGCTCTGGAAGAGGATACACCAGACATTAGCAAGATCTATTAACACCTCGATCCTATCCACAGCACCTACTTATATTCAATTTATCAGAAGTCGAACTTGCCAGCAAACATAAAACGAGCTTCATTAAGCAATCTATTAGAAGTACTTCACGCTACTCAATGAGTTCAGATTCCAGACCATTCGGCATGGCGTCCGGGCCGACTCCAACCGTCCAGTTTTGAGAATGTTTTGCGTCATCACCTTTCTGTTTGTGTCATTAAGGTCATCATTATGAGGACGCGCATTTCGAACCGCCTTACGTGGTATATAGCAGGACTCCAGGACTTGCCGAATGAAACTTAATCAGTTCCCTAGCGTGTTTATTTTTAAGGCCAACAATAGTTCTTGTCTTTGGTAAGAGTAGTCTGTGTCCTATTAATCAGATGAATTACACGAATGGCAGTTCTCAGTTCTCAGTAATCAACAATTGCATATTCTGTATTTGGTAAGATTTGAAATGAAGTACAACCATTCTAATTTGAGATTTCAAAATTACATGGACACATCATTTTGTGCGAATGGCTCATCACCTTAGTAATTTCTAATCGACCAAAATAACTAGCAGATCCCAACAAAGCCCAAGTGTTCATTCAGAAGCTGATAAATGCTACTAGCAATAATCCCCAGTCTAATTAGCCATTTTGCAGCGGCTTCCACGAGAATGCTGATCCAGTTTGTGCAATTTCAAGCACCTCTGACCGAGAATCTTCCACTTGGTTCCTCCAGGTGGTCTCCACGCTTAGAGCTGCTGGTGTGAAGCCAGAGAACTTGATTCGGCTCAAGTGAGTCAATGGGCAGTCTGTTTATCCGCCATGGTAATTGATCAGAAATGAAAGCCGAGTGCGCGTGAGCTTAAACGCCGGTAATCGACTTGAATGAGTTCATACTTTATTACTTATTTTATTTATTTACTCCCCACCTATTGGGACAAGTCCCAAGGACTTATTCCGAGTACAAAAGAAGTACAAATAGCTTTTACAACACGTAGCGCACAACAGTTAACACAGAAGACATTAAAAACGTTTGTTAACGTCTTCGGTTGTCTGGTCGCATCTCTGGTATGGTTTCGTCATACAGGTAGCAGTTCAGCTTCGCAGTGGCACCTCGTCCTTCCTCGTCCGTCTTCGTGCATCCTCCAGAAAATCTTTCAATATTCTGACGGAGATTCCATTCATTGCTACATGCACGTGGTGCCTCGTTTACCAGGCTGTAAACGGTTGTAATTCTGCTGAAATATTCTAACTTTATATGTCCGGAGGGTGAATAGTCCTAACGAGGAGGTTGAGAGTAGGTTTGACTATACGAGTTCATGCTAATTTTTTGCAGGCAGCTTAGTGAGACAACAACTCAAGCCGACTGAATTCGACTAAACTGAAGCATTCATAATCAACAGATTCAGACGAATTTTCTGCAGGTCAACATCAAAAAAGGTGAATTTTTCGCATTTGGCCAAACTAATATGCTACTCTGGCCCCATATATAAACTCAAGTGGGAGCATAGGGCGCCATATCGTTCATCTCATCGCATCGTGTTTGTGTGATGCTAACGTTCACCACCGCCTAGAATCAACTCATACTTACACAATGGCTTACGCATCAAAATACTGGTGTACGTCACTTGAAAAAGAAATGTTAAAGCCTCAGAGTGTCTATTCACCTACTCTTGTCTGGAATCTGCGTGAACCCGAATGATCTCTGAGGGGCCTAGATACTATGAAATAAACTAAACACTCCATTTGTGTCTCTCAAAATGAGCGATAGAAGTGTAACAAATGTTAAGGGAAAAGGACAGAGTACACCCTCTAATCTGCTTAGGAGGTTCTTAAAGCCTCGAAGTTTGCGAAGTTAGACTGATGCTGAACAATAATTCTAATATTCAACTCAGCCATTATAAAAAGAATGATGGGTGTAATTAGACCAGATGAACCCATTTATAAAAATTTCTTGTGGGCTTTTGGGCTGACAGGCAGCAGAGATCGCTGAGCTGCAGTTGTTTTTCATTCTTCAAACTGAAGGAGTGGGGATTTCGGACGAAGAACTTAAGAACAATTCTTCCAGTGTTCAAATTTTATAATTTTACTTCATTTGTTCCACCGTTGCAAAGAGTCTCGTACTATATGGATATTTTTAAAATTAGCTTATGCAATGAGTTGCATCAGTTTGAGCTTGTCGAATGCTATAGTCCGATTGAGAACAATGAACTGCCATTTGCTCGAACTTGCATTGCTGCTGGCCAATTTTAATTCAAAGCAATTCAGTTGGTTGAAGACCAAAGTACTTAATTTCAAGTTCCAGGTATTGAACATCAGAAGCTCGCCTTTTCAGAGAAATTTTGCTGCAGAGGAAAGCGTCACCAAAGACTCAGGCCAACTGCTATTTTAAGTAACCTCTTTTATTATGTTGAGGGTTTATGCGGTCAAAAATATGCGAAACAGAAGTTGATAGACTAATCCTCTCTAAATTCGTTTCTGCCAACTTCTTTATAGTTGCTACTTTGCTAACGAAAGTACCTAAATGTCACTTGATATTTTGCCCCAATTTCGCCCATTCTACCCCTATTTTCTCCAGAGGAATTCAACTACATTTGTTTCTTTTCATCCAGTCGTGTAAATACAAGACCGAATTGGCCCATTTTAATAAGTCAGCACAAAGTGCAATTTTCCACTTATGAGGATTAAAACAACTGCTCAACCCAGATGGACTAAATTTGAGTGGAATTAGCTTTTATCTCGAGCCGTAATGCTTATACCCACTCCTACATTTCGTCTCAGCTAACTTATATTAATGATTATGCTTCGAGGGAGGACTTCGTGGTAAATCAGCCTGTATTTAACGTCAAACCTTCAGCTTAGCATGGACGTAGCCTAAATAAGGACTCCAACACGTGCGCTAATTTATATAAACATAAACAAATAGTTTCGCCTGCTTGGCTTCAATAAGGTGGTTAGACATAAATGCTTCCATGACTAGTACACAAGTCTCTAGAAATAGTTTCCTTTTCAGACATTTTAAGAAAACATTCTTTTACCCCTTAAATGGTCTCGTTTTTACTATGCCATTAATGAAAGGCCAACGGGAAGTTCACTGGTATTCCCGCACATCCCACTGCATTATTATGTGTCGTGTTTATTTTAATGCGATAAGCGTATTTCTTTTAAAAGACGACAATCTAGAAATTAAGAACTTCATTATGCATTTAAAAGAGGTCCCGTTACACTGTTGGACCCGGGCTGCAGAAATTATGCAATCTCCGATAAGACAGTCGGTTCATGAGAAGAGCTGAAGCCAAACGACATTTAATCGGGCCATTAATAATAAAAGAGGTACGGGGAAAAAGGAAATTTGGGGCTTGCTCAATCGTTCAGTAGCAAGTGAAATTTAAGATTAAAATGTGGGAGAGGTGGTTTACTTGCAGAAGAAATACCAAGCACATTCAGCGTTACAGCATTCAGCATCATTGAGGCAGAAGTGCCCCTGAGGAAGGCATTTTTGGCAGGTACCATCGGCGAATCCTTTCAAAACACAGGAGAGATTGTCACAACAGCGATTGAATACCGTTCTGTCACATTTTTCGCCCAGCTTACGGCATGTTTTTTCTAAAATAAAAATTGTAAATGGTCCAACTTAGAGAGAAGTAGTGATTGAGATAGTTAGCAACCTGGTGCAAGTGGAAAGGTTGGTATTATTAATTTTCGCGCTGCTAGAAGGTGGTTGTAAGTATGCATTAATCATGAAGCCGTGTGCTTTATGGTACATTTAACTAACCTGCGGCGAAACTGACAGAGAAGATGCAGACAAGAAGGATAATGAGGCAGCGCATGGTGGCTGACAGGTGTATGATACTTGGTCGGGAATATTTGCAACACCTTTTATTCGCGATTTTCGAGTGCGGTTGTGTGCCTGTGCACATACACATACACACACATACATGCAACGCCTTGAACGTTCGGCGGGTAAAGAGGTGGAGGGTGCAAGTATGACACGTGAATGCAAATACACATAAACAAGATTAAGCACCTTCATTTTTCATGATTCCTGAATTTTCGTTATATTGGCGTTCAAAAGGAAGCATCCCCACGTGGATTTTCATCTTCATTTTTATTCATCTGTCTAAAGAGCATTGCATATTCTGCTTTTCGTTTCTGTGGATTCCATTTGTCGGCAGGCTAGGTTCACACATCTGGTTCAATTCTAGTTGTGCCAACCGGCATGAAAGCAGATCTTTTATGCTGCCATGAAGGAAGATTAATGAGAGACAGTCCAAAGCTTGTGCGAAATGATGATACCATAAAAAAATAGGACATCTTTAAGCTAGGAGATTCAAGGATTGTCTAATTTTAAAGAAAAGAGTTTCGTTAGCTGAAGTTGAAAGAATTATGAGCATTGAAGTTGGACAATCATGCCACGAATGAGTTAAAGGGTCCGCCGTAGAAGAATATCTATTTTTTTATATAATCAGAAGTGGTTTGGTGTTCCAAACTATGCAGGAGGATGCGGAAAGCATTTTGGTCTCTAAGTTTCAAAGATTACGCACCTGCCCTCAAGGAAAATACAATGATCTGAGCGCTTATTAACACTGGCTGAATGCTCAGGCCAAAAAGGTTCACCCAAGTGAAGGACATCGATCAGGTGTACATTGATTCACGCAGGCTAAGTCAAAGTCCTCATTAAAAAAAGCTCCGTCAGAGAGTAATGGTTATTATTGGAAAAATGACAAGAGAATCTAGGGTTTAAAATGTTATCAAGCAAAATTATTTCGTTTTCAGCAGAGTAATGCGTACAACTGCAACCGTTATTTATCTAATGAAGTTCTGAAATAACAGCGCTTAGCTTCAAGCGTTCCCATTTACGGGACTATATGAGGTGAGAATTTTAAAGTTTAGTGTCAAAGAGCTTCACTTTCGGATTCAACAATGATCTCTGTGAGAATACTCATTACCTTGAAATTTGATATTCAAGACTGAAGCCACTTATATATGAATAATAAAATAAATTCCTGAAATTTGAACTTAGCCTGTGGAATCACAAGTTTGAGAGCTTAGCTATTTCACTGTGGAGGCGCTCATCATCTGGGAAAAATGAGATCTTAAAATAGTCCTACAATGTGCCTCAGTAATAAAATTTAATTTAATTTAATTCAATCTCAGATGAAGCGCTTATTAACTAGACGATTGTCTCTGAAACACAATGGTTACTAAAATGAATTCAGTAAAACGATTTTAATAGGACAATTTGAGCAAAGATTAATGGTGACCAAGTGGGACCGATGTTGCGTCAAAGAGTCTTGACTTAACAAAGTCATACCGCGAAAAATTATGTAATAAGATCGGCATTTTCTAGTGATTTCGGAGAATCGATGGAATGTGATTCAGTCTGTTTGAACCTTCTTGCATATAAAAATAAGCAAATTTCACTTTTCAAACAAAGGGATTAAGTGGAGGCTGTATAAACTATTCTCATTCCGTTGGATACAACTGGATAGTTAAAATGATTTAAAATTATTTTCATAAACGGCAGCAATCCCTGATGATTATGAGAACCTACTGAAACATAAAAAGAAAAATTAAAATACTGCAATGAGATTTGTGCTTCACAACTTGATAAAAGGGGAATGGAACTTTATGAAATTACTGTTCAAGCTTAACTAAAATTGAGAAGTCAAATGCTCCCTTTTATCGTTGGCTAAAAAATTAGATGAGATAGTTTGCAGAGAAGATCGATGTAACTCGCTACGGGTACCTTAAATAAAAATCAAAAAGTTTTTAAAGACTGATAATTATGAAGTATAAGTGGCAAGTAGCAGCGGAATTTGTAATCATAACAGCATAATTTGGACACGATTCTTAAACCGCCTGAGATGACATTGAAAATCTTTCATCCATGCGTTTTAGTTCTTTATACATTATGGCAGTTTTATAAAATCGCGCCCCAATTTTCGTTGTGGTGGCCTCGCGTGATAATTGTCGGCAATAATGGATGAAAATTCTGGGGAAAATACTCGAGTTGAATATCGTATTAAGCGTTTCACATACACTCAACGTGATTTCGATTATGAGTTTCACGAAAATCCAAGGACTCCATTTACTTTCTCTAAAGTTATAAAGGCTGTTAAGAAAATTCGACTTAGTACATTCGGATTTGAACTATTCCCCATCTGCAAGTCACTTATGACATATTACACCATTCGTCTCTTTGCACTGGACGTTATTTCTGGGATAACGATGGCTTTCTTCCATCTTCCTCAGGGTAATTTTGGGTTCTTATCATTTGTTATATTTTTTGCTAATAGGTATGGCATATGGTTCTCTTGCTGGTCTTCGACCTGTGAATGGACTCTATACATCATTCTTTCCTGTCCTTGTTTATTTCTTCTTCGCCACCTCGAGGCACAATTCAATAGGTATTATTTTATTATTTCTTTTCCACGAAATTCTTCTTTTGTGAACCTTGCCTTCATCTTATCCTGAAAGGAACGTTTTCTTTGGCTTCCCTTCTATTTTCTGATCCCGTCAATCGGCTGACCAACACGTATTTCAAAACAAATCACCCTATTAACTCTACTGCCATGACAAATGAAGAATACGATTTTCGGCTTAACATATCACTTACTCTTGCATTATGTGTCGGAATCTTCCAGGTAAACTATTCAATTACAAATATTTTAATATTTTTTAACTGCTTTTATTCTTGCCACAGGTCATTATGGCTTTGCTTCAAATTGGATTCCTTGCGACGTATCTCTCTGGTCCTCTAATTAGTGGCTTCATGTGTGCATCGGCTTTCCATGTTTTATCCAGCCAATTCAGTTTACTCTTCGGGATCAACTTGCCGAAGGTTTATGGCCCAGGAAATATTTTCATTGTAAGAGAAAACTCGCTTTTTTTACTACTTTTCCTACTTTTGATTAACTTAGTTGCCACTATTTTAGAAATTCTACAACCTTTGCGCTCACATTAAAGAGACCAATATTCCAACGTTAATTATCTGCCTCATTTGTATTGCGGTACTTTATATTTTCCTACTCTACGTCAACCCTTTCTTTCGCAAGAAGTTCAAAATCCCAATTCCTATTGAACTGGCAGCTGTGAGTCACATTTTCCCTCTAGTTTTGCTGATTATATAATCATCTTTTGGCATTTCATATTAACTACAAAAAGACAGTTGCATAAATGTGGTTTTATCAATTCATTTAAATAGGCTACGAAGGTGTTGTTCCCGTTTTTTAGACCAAAAACAGTTTCAAACGGTCACTTTACTAGTTACGTTATGCATTTGCACTAGAATATTTGCAGTGGACGTGCCACATGAACCATCACTTAGTAGAAGGCTATGTAGACACGACGTTTTGTGAGTAGGAAAGGCGCTTCCCATGTGTGGTCATTTTGGTACATAGACGTGAACCGATGGGTTTGGTATCCGTTTCATCTACATCAGTTCATCTATGCCATTAAATTCTTTCTCTACTATCACTTCTAATGTCGCGCTTTTTCCGCAAATGGGTGACAGACAAAGGAGTTGGGAAAGTACCAATCCACTTCAAATCGACATGTAGAACTTACACAGGTTATGCTAAATGACTTTTTTGAGTTCTGTTCTCTATCGCCTTGTTTTTGTTAGGTCATCTTCAGTACTGCCATTTCGTATTACGGCGATTTTAACCAGCGTTGGGGTGTCAGTGTTGTTGGTCACATTCCCAGTGGGTGAGTTATTGCTTATTTCGCCTCTTCATGTTACTTTGGATTGATGTTAGGTAACCCTTCACATTTCTTGTTTGCTAAGGCACATTCGATTTCAAAAGTCTTAGTTGATTTCTGATTATTCATTCATTGAGAAACTCCTGTTTGCATTTGGTTCTATACCAAAGCGGCACTGAGGACTGCTGCTGTTGTTGTCTAGATCGTCGGCCGGCTCCCATCCTGAAGAAGTTGGCGGCTAATATTTATAAGAGAATTAAGTTTTTATGCCTGTGGCGTGATAGTCATCAAAGGAGATTTATGCCATTGTGACAAGGCAAGGAGGGGGCCGAAACTTGCGCAGCTGATAGTCGGTGTTTGATTATTTTATTGCTGGCTCCAAATTTATATGTAAACTTTCGCTTCCAATTGTAATGCTTACAAAGCATGATGCGGCGATGCATCAAAGCAGTGGCCTAACAGTGCAATGCAACTCTTCAGGCCTATTAGCAAGTCTCTCCGTTTTCTTTCTGCTCCGGGTTATTGAAGGTGGACTTGATGTCAAAGCTCCTTTGCTTCTATGCCAAATGCTGATTCCAATAGGTCCAAGCTGACACAAAAGAATTCTTTATTGATTAAGGAGGCAGCTCAGGATGGAAAATCTAGGGACTGTCACACTTTAAAGGAGTGATTTACATCATCCAAATCCAAAAGGTTACTAAGGATAAAAAGACTCAAATGCAAAGTGGTAACTATGAATCCTACTGTGCTTTAAGTGAAAGGTTTCTTCAGAGTCTATAAAGTTCATAAATGGCCAAAACGGCACCTAAGATCGTTATCTATTTCTCCAATAAAAAAGCCTGTTCGAAAAGCAAGATGAGTTATTTTTCCATTAACTGCTTGAAATTGCTAGTTAAGTCCCCAGATTCTGCTCCGCTGTCGAATCAAATGTACTTTTCCGACAAAAGACTAGGATGAATGAAGATAAAATTATGCCTTCTCGTTCCAGAAAGGTCGTTCAGCGAATTAACCACTTGACTGTCTATGATGAAACTTCTATCCCAAAGGGGTGGTTAAATTTTCACTCAGATGAGGACGATTTGAATTGATTTTAACAACCTTCCATTCATTCACAGCCTTCCTGCGCCAGTTCTTCCCACCTTCGCCTATTTCTCCGATCTCCTGCTGGATATTTGTATTATTTCAATCGTTACCTTTGCCATCAACGTGGGCCTAGTGAAGACTTACGCAACAGACTTCGGCTATGATATATCAAACAATCAGGTACGATAGTACCATGTTTTTACATATTCACCTTTCTCGAATTCTATCTGTTACTCTTCTCATGAAGCTGTTTAATCAGTTAATAATATAGACGTGGTAAAATCGACCTTTCTGCGCAGCTGAAATTCTAGTTCATAAATTTTCGCATTTTATACGATGACATTCTAAGGACTTCGACAGCATCGAACAAGATCGCTAATGACTCCTGGGCAAATCAGCATAACGTAAAAACAGTACAGAGTTGATAACAGCCTGTTTATGTGTGCACTTTCAGGTAAAGTTACACTTACATTCACCCTAGAGCTATTTCGGAATCGCCTTTTGAGGTAAATAAGTACTTAAAAAAATCCTTTCTTAGATATTTCGCGAAGGCCAGTACCATCTCAAGAATTAACAGTAAAATTCGCGCAGACGTTTATTAGGTAGCATTCTGGCTTAGAGAAGAAAGTGGTCAGGGGTATCAAGATAAGCCTACGTCATCATCTGTGACTCAGCCACCTTATTTTCAAATATTTCACTTCAAGCATCCTCCAACCATCTTTTTAGTCACGGACGGGGCTTGAACCATGACAGATCTCTTACTTCGACGAGCCCGCCTCTAAGACAGTAACCTTAGAGTCCGATCTCCTTTAGATGACATTGTGATAACATGGCTCAACAATTGACCGGATTTATCAAGCGCTCTTAGAGCCTTAGGACAATGTTCTTGTCCCTTATTCTGATATTTATTTCTTCTGTTTCCTCGTCTCCTTTACAACGGAAAATTTATAGTCGCCATAAAGCGTCCTAGTCGAGATCTAGACTCCGAAATTCGAAAAACCTTTTTTTCCAAGAAAAGAAACCCAACTGAATATGTCAGGAAGCCTTTGATAGGCACTAAAAGTTTGGAACCTAATCAGATTCGGAGAAATCAGCCTTCATCTCTCGGACTAGAAGTCTACACCGTAGGCAAATCTTGCAGACCCGACTTTTAAAAATTGGTTTATTCCTTACCATCATCCGCTCTTCTTTCAGGAGCTGCTAGCTCTGGGAATCAGTAACATCTTCGGCGCCTTCTTCAAATGTCACTCAGCTTGTGGAGCTATAGGCCGTACGGCTGTGGTCGTAACTGTCGGCATGGCTTCCCAGGTTTACCAGTAGTACTGCTAATGCTACATTTTAAGTAATATTTATCTTATTTGTCTACTGTGCTTTCATTAAGATCGCTTCTCTCGTCTCTTGCATCATATTCGTCCTCATCCTCTTCTTCATCGCGCCGTATTTGGAATCCCTTCCCCGGGTAAGACTTTAAACTGGCATGTCTAGTAAGTCAGTGCTCGAGGGCTTAATAAGGGTGTGAATGGTAACTGGTCTCCTTCAGAATTAGCTACCGCCACCAGAAGCCATATCGTCCATGTCTCTGTTAATCTTAGGGTCGTCGCAAGTTAGCGAGTGTAGCTCGCCTAGTCGACTGAAACCCAGAGAGTTCGATTGCCGCTTCTCTCTGATACACTTTACAATATTATTTTACAGACCTAATCACCTCGGTTCCCTGAAAAAGATTTCAGCTGAGCGTATCTCTGCAAATGGGAGATTTCTGGAGCAAGAGTAACCGTGAGAAGCACTCGAAAGGTTAAAATCTGACCCTCAGTCTATAAGATCCAATGGTTAACTCCTTACAAATCTATGAATGGCAATTCATTAACAATAAATAAGAAAAAATGAGCCGCAAATCCATCGCATAAAAAAATGAACATATTTATAAATTGCTAAAATCGAACAATGAATGTGTCTGACGCATTGAACGTCAGAGCTTCGAAAGCCGTTGAAAGATACTTTCCTCTAGTATGGACTCGATAATCCCTAAATGCTTTTTGATGTTTTTTTCTTACATCACCTTTCGCTTGCACTGTATTTACTCTTTGTATAATTTACTTAAAGGCTGTTCTCGGCTGTATCGTTTGCGTTGCGCTTACAAGTACCTTCAAGAAGATTCTCGATCTCAAGCGTCTCTGGAAGGTGTCAAAGATTGATGCAGTAAGTTACTGACTGAATCGAACGCCATGATGAAATTCTTTCTTCGCTTGCGAAGAGGGATATCCTTGATCAATTCTCATTGGGTTCCAAAGTGCTTCCGAATCCCGGTTTTAGTAAGTGGTTCAATTTCTTACTTTTCACTAGCTTCTTTACTGAGAACCGGTCATAGCGTAGTCTCCTTGAATTCATCTTACAATCCAGAGACAGTGTAGAGGAATTTTATCGTTGATTGACTCAATTCGATCGCCGTTCTTGTCCATTTCTAAGTAAGTCCAGATCGGATTGTTCAAAGCCCGTAATACTCATCGTACTCATAAATTTGGTTTTTGTTCTTAGTCAGATAGATATCTACGAATCATGCATTTTCCGAAAAAATAGACCAGCGTTTTTGGTATAAGAATACAACTGCATGCTTTGCCCTTTCGAATTACCCAATAATGTTGAATGCAAATACCTATTGAAAGCCTTGGCGCTGTCAATTGGAGAATTAATATGATGAGGACTCGATCTAGAAGCAGAGATGTCCCTTTCTTTCAATGATATATTAAGGTGTATATGCACAAGCCTGCTAAACACCCCCTGCCCCCGCATCCTTACAGTTTGACGAAATTGTACCAGAGCATAATTAATGTTTGCCAAAGACCTCCAAGCAGACGGATAAAAAGTGCTCGCATTAGCCTCGATTAAAACCTAGCTTATAGGTCAGCCAACAGGCACTTATCCAAGGTGCATAACCAGCTTTTCATGCACCGAGTTTTAACGACCTCTCAAGTAGGATCAATCTTCACACTGGCCGTACAAGTATAGATGCAACATAATCTGAATCGCTTCATTGTCTTCTTCCACGCAGAATCAGGACAAGGTCCAAGTTGAATTTGGCCGTCTATTCATTACTTCGACTCGTTCTAGAAGAGCACTTGCTCATCGAATGCTTAAAATTAGCAAAGGTCTAATCAGACCTTAATGGAAGTCATTTTAGATTCTGTCTTAAACATGTGGATAATTAATGACTTAAAATTGCAAATTGCCTGTCTAAATTCCCTGTCTTAAACGATTGCCTATGTAAATCGAGAGATGCCTTGTTTGGAAAAATTTAGGATAGCGCTTAAGTCTTCCGACCCATAAAATACCTGTTTGTGCGCAAGCTTCCCTGTCTGAGACATTAAGAACCAATCAGTGCGCTAAATAGGGCTGCAAATTTATGTCCTACTCAGTTAGCCAGTTACGAGGGAATTAAAGTGGAGATTGGTTAAATATTGGGTCAAAATACCTTAATGCTCTTCGTTCAATCAAGCCTTTCTCGACCGATCGTTAGCTCCCCTTTCAGTCATCAAAGATGTTCTTTAATAATGACAGCCGCCTTTTGCCTTGAATACAAAACAACTTGCATTCTAAGAGTCGCTCGTGCTACATTCTAGCTTAAGTTACAATTGAGTTGTTTGATCACATCTCTCTTGCCTGCTTTAAATTATCCCTTGGAAGTTAGTTTATTCTTGGGTGTCCAGTCTTTTGCATCAGCTTGGACCTGTCAAAACAAGTTTTTAGTAGGAGAATAGCGGTTAGCCAAGTTACCTGTAGCAAATTTTAACAAACGAATTTCCCTGTCTAGAAAAAGACTTTAAACCTTAAGGAACTTTTAACACTAGAACCTCTTCCACACGCGTTTCTGTTTTCACTTAGATTTCTGGAACGCGGAGAACTATGGTATGAGTGGTGCAGGTTCTGAAGCAAACGGTAGAACAGTACATCTTAGCATAGGGCCTGAAAGTTTCTTTCCTTGCGCTCACTTAACCGAATTGTATTTAACAGTTATTTTGAGAAAGAGAAGTTCCCTTGTGGTCTCAGATTGGAAGTGCATGCACGCATTTTGGATCTACGTCAGCTGATCAGTCAGGTGTTTACTTGATCAACGGTGCTCGATATGCTTATTTTATTTTTTCATCTTTAAATTATTCAAGTAGATGACTTTCTCATTGGAGACCTCAAATTAGTAACATGAATGTCTATTGTGAAGAAAAAGAGGTACCTAGTTCTGAAAAACTTAGGTAAGTACAAAGTAACTGCCGTCAGAGTCGAATGAGAGAAAGTTTTTCACTTTTGTCTTTGAATACTCCTGAATGTTCTCAAAATCGGTCAGAAGAATGCTCGGGAACTGCGTCGATTCCAAGAGACTTTATCCAAGTTCGAGTCCTTAGGCTTAATTACGGAGACCAGGGTTTATTTCCATTCTAGTGATCCATTAGAAGAATGACAAATTGGCTTTTCTAAAGTTAAAAGCCTTTAGCATAAGCGGATTTCTCAGACTTCACCAGAGGAAGGAAAGTTCTATTCGGAATTTTCAGATGTGTCGAACTCAGATGAACCACCTCAAGGGTTTTCATTCTATCTGATATCAATTAAAAGTCAGAATCCGACTCACATAGTACCCTCCTCGTTGTTACTTTAACGCACTCCAAAGTCCTGAATAATCATTGTATACAATCGTCATCGAAATACTTCGAGACTGCAGTCAATTGTCTATCTACTGGTCGCAGTCCAAGACTTAGGCATCCTAGCCATGGGTACGTTTGGTAAAGAAACACATTTCCCACCAGTACACAGGGATAACCCGAAGAAATTCTCCAAGCACGTTAATTCTATCAAAAGCAGTGGTAGGAAAAAAATTACACAAGTTCAAGTCCACAAGTCGAAAGGCGAATCATAAAGGACAGTCTTTTCACGAGGCACCTCAACTCATATATTTCCACTGATTTCGTTGCTCACAAGAAATAGTATAGTATATAGTATAGCATATTTTAAGTGGCAATATCTGGGGAAGAAACGTACTTACTTTTCTACTTTAGTAGAAACGAATCCGTCATACATCCAGTTGACTTTGGCTGTATGCCTATTCTCTGATCCAGCAACCTTTTGTCACGCTGAATCTAAACTGCCTGACTTGGGGTCTTCTGGTTTTAATGGAATAAGTTTCAAGCTCACTAAGTGAGGCAAGAAAAAATGTGGACATTCTCTACTGCCATTGGCGATTGTTGATAGGATATTCTATCAACGCGCACGAATGTGAGAAGGGTTTCTTTATATAAGGAGGGTGAAATGGATAAATTGAATAATGTCAGAGGAACATTTCTCCTGAACGTAATCGATTAGCTGCCTGCCCCCAGTCAATAGCAGTTTGAAAACAGCAGAATGGGTTGGTCTATTAGAGTAAGACTTTCGTTAAGTTTTATTTTCCAATGGGCACTTTAAGAGGTTTACTTTGGAGTAAATCGAGTCGAACACGTCCAGTCTTAAGAGCCAATGGTTATCCCTTAAAGTTAAAACCGGTTGCTTGAGTTCTTTATAGAACCGATCTTATGCTATGGCATTTCTACAATGTCACTGAAGTATCTAGAAGTTCGTTCTAGAGTTATATTCCCGCAAAGCCATGGCTTGGGATGAGATTACACGAAGAAATCCCATGTGAAACCCCGCAGGCAAGCTTCGACCAAGACTTCGCTAAGAAGAGCTTGATGTCAAGCAAAAGTAAGCAATGTTGAATGTCCACAGAGCAGGACCTTTAAATGAAGTAACTGAGATACAATCTGGTTGTTTGTCCCATGACTAAAATTTTAGGGACACCCACTGACTTCCAGTGTCCTCTTTTAGTCAATCTGGTTGGTGTCATTTGGGACCACCCTGGCGGTTGATATTGTCTACGGCGTGGCAGTCGGCTTTGTCTACTCCATCTTGACAGTAGTTTTCAGGAGCCAATACGGTAGTCGATTTCTCCTTGGAGAAGCCAAAGACACCAATCTCTACTCTGAACTCAAACTCTTCGCAGAGGTGAGTCTACTTACTTTTGCACTTATTATTTGTCAGATTAATGATATTAGTGCCCATGACTCAATCATTACATGAATATTACCAACCAATAAAGTATAGAATGGCTCGCTTTAGTGCATCGTTTCGCGTCATGGCAGACTTTCCTCTGCACAAACATAACGTCGTCGACCGTTCTTTCCTCAAATTTTACTCTTCAAGAATACTTTGACACGAGGGCATTGACCTGGCTCTTGTACCTTAGGTTCCCTTAGAATTAAGTGCTAGTAGTTGCTTCTATCACAGTGTCTCTGCAAACTAGTCCCAACCTAAAAGTTTTGCTTCTGCATCTTCTTGTAGCTTGGGGTAAATTCGACCACATTGATATTTGCAAATCTAAAAGCTGTGTTTCTAATTTAAAAGCCTCCTTCCAATCACAGATGGTTTATGGAGCCCATTTTCTGTTACTTTTTTGCCTGAACTATCGATATTTCCCATTCGTCTTAATTAACGCTTTCCCAGTTGATTTCCAAATGTATGGGTCACGCCGTCTGACAAAGGTGTATGATCTGTTACGCTTTTTAGGCTAGATTTATTTATAACTGAGTGGATCTGCTAAGGAAGGCGAAATCCTGGCTCAGTTAAAGGGACTTATTGATTGAATTTATACTTTTTTCCATTTCTTTTTTTAATTATTGGAATACTCGGAAAAGTCCTCAAGACTTGACTGAAATCGATAAGAGAATAGTTGAGAACGGTCTTGAAACTGCGTGATTCCAGAATTACTCGTTGACTGCTCTAAAGGGATTGACTTGTTGCCCAATGCGCTCCATTATATTGTCCCTTCGAATCTATTTTCTTCTAGCTGCATGAACTGGAGAGCATCAAAATAATTCGCTACGATGGTCCTGTCTATTTTGCCAGCATCGACTCCTTCCAAAAGAGTGTCTATCGTCTCTCTGGTGTAGATCCATCGAAAGTTAAACGTCAACGGAATATACGGGAAAACAAGTGCAGGACCTTCCTCAATCTCTTTAAGTCCCGCTCTGTTAAAGACTTCCCAAATGCCGAAATCCACGAGGAAGACACTGATGGTAAACACTTGGATGGTGAGGGAATTTTTAGGATAGGAAATCCAGTAAGTTCGTACCACTAAAATCTAAAATGTAGCAGCTTTTTTATCGCTATTAAAAGCCTCTAATACGCATGAGTTGGCTTATTTAACTAGATGTTTGTATGTGGCAATGCTTTTGGCATTTTTTCTGGTTATTTTAGCCCATGTGAAGGAAAAACAAAGCTGTTTTATCCAAGACTAGTGAAATTAGCACACCTATGAATTCCTCGCTCTATGGCATTATCTCTAAATATAGGCACTGTTTTCTTAAGACAAGTCGAGTCGCTAATGCAATTGAACTTCTACCTGGTCAGTATTTAAGTAAACACATGCAAATGGCGTGGGAATTTTTTTTCATCTTCTGATTTTCCTATAAATCCTGATTTTGAGGAGGAATCGTGGTTACTTTTTAAGAACATTAGGCCATTTCATTAAGACCACTATAATCGAATGAATAGCGCCTGCTAAAATCTCCGCGTCAGCTCAGCTTGCGTACTTCAGCTTCCTCTTGACCATGAACCTCCAAGTAGCTCTTTCCCATGCGAGCACTTGGAATTCAAGGAGTACGAATGATCATCTCGGCCACTGAAGAGACGTCATGGATTTCGAGAAAACTTCATCAAATCTATAGGCTACTGTTCCTTCATAATCTGCAGCGAGGTTGGTTTTTTGAACTTATTCGCACACTTTTACACCCGAAATAAACGTATTACGCAATTGGCATTAGGGAAGAAATTTGTTTTTGGTGTGAGATGGGCTCGACTTATATACACTATTCTACATCTTGCCACAATAGCTTTGGCATGCGGAGGATGACCGTGATCATTGTCTCCGAATGACAGCGTTAAGCCAACATGAATATTTTAGTGTCCATCTTAATGTCTCCGCTCCTTGTGGACTTCCATGTTAGATCAAGAAAGTCAGTAAACTGAAATGGATCTTAGTCCAGCACGATCTCTTCTCAAACCTTCCACTGAAATCCTACTAGACTAGCATTGGTGCGTTGAGCTTAAAAGTCACTAAATACTTGTGCGTGAGTTGTCAGTTTTGGGACTCTCTCATGCAACTTCCAAGTGACTCGATAGTAGTTACCACCTCAGACCTACTAATGGCTTATGTATCTCTATTGGTAGAATTCTACGGATGCATCTGGGGTTCCGGAGAAGCCTCTTCGGTTCATTATTCTCGACGCCTCTGGATGGATGTTTACCGACACTGTCGGCCTAAAAGGTTTCAAAGAGGTGAGTTCCAGACGAGTAAATTTTATATGAAATTGGAAAAGTAGAATATGTTTTTCCATCCAGGGCACATTTACTTACCGCTTCCAGATTGGCATTACATTATGTAGATGTAATTTCCTGCTGGCTAATTTCAAAATTTGTTTGCCGAGAGGGTAGATATGACTTAAGTTTTATTGTTTTATATAAATGTTTTGACAAGAGACTACATAGAATTCTTTAACTGAGATCAAAAGAAGTCCTCTTCATTCATTGGATAAATGCGATTTACTATACATGTTGCTGTTTGCAAGCGGGACAATGGGAATGCAATTTGTTTTAATCCGTCTTTTCCGTGTGAGAAGATGCTCATAGACAATTACATATTTATTTCACTTACCTCGCTATTAGCGCTTTAGAATTATGAGGCCTTTTGAAACACCTGACCGGGTTACTAGTTAACAGATCATAAAGGAACCGGTCTGGAGTGCCAAAGCACCTGGAGAAAATCAGACTTGGGAGGCGAGATACCTCCGTCCCATAATCTCCAACTCAAAACCCAGAGGGAAGCGACAGACAGAAGCTCTTTAAGACAGGTTTTCGAAGACAAGGACTTTGTGGTAATATAGTCTCTCCACGAGCTATTAAGAGGTTGGAATCGGAGAGGCTATTTGCTCACTGGGCTCAACTTACTGTAAACTATGTTAGCTTTCCGAATCTGTTGCCAGCATTAAGTATCATCGAAGGGGATGTTTACCTCCTTCATTTTTCACCAGCCTTTATTAGTGTTAATATTTTGCCACATTATGCACCATAATTCATCGTGAAAAACTCCCTTCGTATCTCATGCTTTATTAGAATCCACTTTAACTCTCGCTACGGATGAGGCAAGCAGATGTATACACTTGATATGAATGATATCTTTGAAAAAACTCTGGGTGGTCCTCACTGATTTCCTGCAGAGATGTTAATCAATTGCTCTGAAAGCCTAAGTGAACGCTGAACTTCCGAGCGATCCACGCATGAGACTCACGAAGGACAATTTTCCAATCAGGAACTTAACGAACTCCTGATGGCTTCTGATCTCGCGCTGTACTATGGTTCCAGATCTTCAATGATGAGCCTTATGTCACTATTGACGTCTACCAGTCCCTCAATCAGCTTTTGAAACCAGCTGCTTGCGATGATTTTTTCCACTAGTACTCTTGGCTGAATCGTGCCATTCTATCCATCTTCCATTGCTCGTTCTTTTCATCTCGATCATTGTCATCTTTAAACTTGGGCTATTTTCGTCTGGCAGTACCATCCATTTCGGCCAATGGAGTCCTGAAAAACTATCTTTTGCGATAACATTTTGAGGTTGATAAACGCAAAACTTGGAGTCCAGTTAGTCGCAAGATTGTTATCCAGGGGGATCAAATATTTTGCTTTCCAAGGCTTATTTCTACAGTTTGTTGCTTCACAGTACTTTTCATGTAAGAGAACTCTCCACTCCACTCTCGTCACGAGAAAACAAATCCATCTTACTCTAAGATTCCAATTTTATCACAACTACATGATGTGATTTGCTTGATAGACACCATTTCCCTCGAAATTCCATCGTTGCTCTCACAATTCTCTTTATGTAAGTTTTGACTAAAGCAATATGACTTGTTGAAAAATGCGATTCTTCGTTTTCACTTATAAAATATAAGTGAAGTATTAGTTGCCTTTCTCATTGGTAACCGTAGGAAATATTTTTATTATTACCTTTTTTCCACATTTGCAGATGATAAAGAACTATACGGAGTTAGAAATAAACATCTTCGTTGCATCACTACGACCACGTCTTCGTAGGATGTTCGCCACTTCAGGAGTATTTGCCATTCTTCCAGAGGAAAACTTTTTCTTATCTGTTCACGACGCAGTTCTTGTAGCAATGGCTGATATTCGCTCTGCGTCGATAGTCGGTGGAGGTTCGGAAGATGAAACTGATGGCCTTGAAAAGTCTCAGCGCAATAGTAGTGTACTGGTTCGAAGAAAACTATCTGCAAAAGAGGTCCGCTCTATTATGGAAGCCGATCCCGACAACACCACGGACTTGTCTGTGTTGGGCGAGGAACGTGCTGTTGTCTCCCCAATCGATTAGAAATTCAACCTAGCTTTAATCTCTCCGTAGTCTTGTGATTTTTCCATCTCTTTTACTGAATTAACTGAATTGATTTGCCTTTTGGTGTTGAAGATTTCTGGTGGTTAAAGGCCAACCCAGGTGGTTAATTGAAGCTCTGAACCCAACAAGAGAGAATCAAATATGTCGGTACGAGTCAAGGAAAACATTAAGATGTGAGTACGAAGATCCACAATTGGTACTTCAACTACCTCTTATTAGTGTCCCTGATGAACTTTTAAACTCTTTTTCCTCCAGTCAAGGATCTCCTTTGTAGATCAGACTTTTACTCACTAGGTTATTACTTGTGACCACTATGTGTAGATGCCTTTCGACGTTGCTTGGAACGTTTGAATGAGCTATCAAGTGAAGTGAAACGGACGGTTTTGCCTCAGACCTCAAACTGTGTTGGGGCAATACACGGCTTGCAGTTTAAGTGTTTCATAGGGCTTCCACACCAGTTCGTTTCTGAAGAGCAAATGTTGCCTAGTATGCATTATTCTTGGGTGGTCTGTTTTGCGCATTGTTTATATTTGTGCAATTTTCAGTCGAACTCGTATACACTTATTGTAAAACTTTTACACAAAGTGTTTTTTGTCCTTAATATCACTTTCGTCCTATGTTAGCTAGTTGCTTAAGCTAAAGTGCATTTACACTCTTCAATCACGTACTCCCGCTCTCCTCTGTGGTTCCAATGCACCACAAGCTCCCGAACGACTAACGTTTTGTAGTGGTTCGATAAACTTTAAACTCATTAATGCCGTCGCCGAAGAAATTGCAAGGGTCATTAGCAATTCAATGATCTTCAGCTACAGATTACCGCAGGAAGTTATTCAGGCAAAAACTCAAAAATGCAAAAAATGCCGATCAGGGCTAGTGATACATTTCTTTGCATTGAAATCATAATCCCGCAAAGGATCTCGAGGGCAACGTACTGACAAAGGCAGCACCACGACCAGGGAAAATCACGAGATGCAAATCGGAAACCCGTAGAAAATTGCGCTTCTAAACGCAAGAAGCCGAAGGTAAAGACATCATAGCGTGGATTCGATCCAAAAACTGGGGAAATCTGAGATTGAGTCTAACGTGCTCATTTTCCACGAAGACAACCCGATAGAGGAATATTTCGAACTTCATCCTGTTTTCAAAACAACTTTCACCGACTCCCGGTTCGAAGGCGTACAAAACCTATTCAACAGAAAGGGGGGGGGAAATCTTGAAGAATCGGTCAGCATGTCGGGTTTATATTAGAAAACCTCACTGCCTAATGGGATAATGGAGACTTCTGAAATACTTCAAGATCACTTAGCTTCCCTTTTCTGTCTAAATCGCGCTGTTGAAATAGAAGTGCTGATTAGGCTGATCCATTATGCCGACATTTTACTACAATGCCCACTTTTTTTGCAGAAAGGAATTTCTGTCCATGCGCATTTCAACTTCCGGCAAGGAGCAGAGCATTAATGGCAATTAGTTGTGCACACAACTCATTTTTATATTAATCTACTTATGTAAAATTAGTAGAAGTTATCTACACCTGTAATTCAGTCATCACCGCCGATTGACCCAAAAAGTGAGTGATTCAAGGTGTCCATATGACTTGGAATCACTCAATTAAAATCGTACTGAGAGGAAATACAAGAAAAAGTGGAGGACAGAGGAGGTGTGGGGTTACACTCAAGTTGCCTTAGACTTAGCTCCAATAAATGATAGGTAATACTAGCAGCGGCTGCAGCGGTAGTAATGATAGTAAAAAGAGGAGAAGGAGACGGAAATGAGGATCTTGGCCAGTTAGTCTCTTTTGCCTGAACTGAATGTTCCGTGGTCCGGGAGTGATGAATAACCAGTGCCAATTCCAAATATTTTGTACACGAGAGAAACCGAAACTCAGAAGCAACCAAAAAATGTGAAACGAAGTGGTAGTAGGAAGGGAAGGACTACATACAAGGAGGGCAGTGGAAGTATTTAATCGACGGGAGAGATGACTTCGGCCACAGTGGCCGGTGAAGAGATGGACGCCAAAACGGGGCGTCGACGGGATTGGCGATGGTGCCTTGAGATACCTCCTTCGAGGGAGAAAATAGGTCGAGCTGAAAGAAGACCAACACAACACGCGGTGACCGAAACACCGATAGGAGAGATCGGAGCCAGGTTGGTAGGGGGTTTTAAAGAGACCTGTCTGAATGTCTCTACGTTTTCTGCGTCATCCAAAGCAATGCGTTTTCGAGAAGGGGAGGAGAAAGCAGAAGAGGACGACGCTGAAGATATCGACTCGTCATCACCGCTATTGGCTGCGCATACGTCTTCAACCAATGCTGCTTCAACCACGTCTATTTTCGCTTCGTCTAGACGATCTTTCTCCGCATGCTCACGAAGCCATTCATGTTGGCAGCATTGGATTGCAGTGAGTCGATCTCTATAAAAAAATGCAACTGCGTCAAATACTTTTTAAAATAAATCTAAGTGGAAAGCAAAATAGATCAATAACACCAAGGAGAGCCACACTTTGAATGAAAGAAAACAGCACTTTACAGCCTAGTGAAAAAACTAGTAGTATTTCACATTTCGCCTCTGTTAAGATTCATTAAGTAGCTATAGGAGATTCGTCGCAGACAGCACCAACCACATTGGTCGATTTTGCCTTCTTACTTTGGTTCTGTAATGGCTTCAGCCATGAGTGTTCACGGCACTGTGATGCAGACATGCGGTCTCTGTCAATGGAAGTATGCGCTGCCAATCATATCAAGTAGAGAGATTCAGCAGATCGGACTAAGGCAGTCTGAGGATACCAAGCTTGTTTGCTTCGATCTAAGTAGCTAAGACGTACCGAGGATTACGTTGAATCAGTGCCCGAATGAAGGCCAATGCGGGAGCGGAGACAGAATCAAAGAGCTCAGGAGGATAGTCAATCTTCATCTGCGTAATGTTACTCAGTGTCAAGGCCTTACTCTCCGCAAGAAATGGCGATACACCCGTTAGCATGAAGTACGCCAGCACACCCAAGCTCCTAAGAAGAGAAAACGAGGACAAAAAGTTAAATTCCGGCGTTATGTGTTTCCAACCCAATTATAAAATCGCATTCCAGAGGGTGTTCAAGCCGAGATCAATTAAACTATGACAGCTTTTCAGTAACGGGCACCAATGCGCTTACGGCGTTGATTTTGACCAATTGAGTTAAAATGGCTACCTTGACAAGGAAAAAAATGAGACACAACACTAATAAAGGCGAACGAGTTAAATGCCGTAACGATTAGTATGGCGATGTCTACTTGATGTGAAAACCATTAAAAGCTATTTTTTATCCGAATTGAGAAGTAATGTGCAACTGTTAGTATTGAGGAACTGGAGACGAGATGCACGCTTATATTCATATTTTGGGGACCAATTCTGAAAATCGATTAGGCAATAGGGAATGCCCACAATTCATCTTGACAAGCTACTTTAATAACAAAAAATCCATCAAGTTAGCAAATATTTTACCTGATCCTCTATTAGAAGAGAACTACAGAGATCGCGCCAAAGAAAAAGAAAATAGTTGTCTAGAAAGAGCCCAAAAAACGTTCGACTTAATGGGAAGGTAAATCTGACGGGAAGCGAAGCAGCTAAACGCGAACCCTGAGGCAAAACTGTCGAAACTCAAGTTAAATCGATGAATCAACTTTCGCAACGCTTTGGCCATGAGGGGCTTGGCACAAAATCGAGTGAACAAATGACGAGGTGATTAATCCAAAGGGTGGGAATTTTGGGCCAAAAAGTAACTAATGTTGGCGAAATGTCTGCATTAGAATTTGGTTGCTGCTGTTTCGCCAAATTTTATTCAAACCAGTTTACAATCTATGTTGAGTAACTTAGATTACAGAAAGCATGGATACACGCACCTTCAATTCAACGCGTACTACGAACATAGATACGAAAAAACAACCCTTAAAGAGTCAAAGTAAAAAGTGGAGAACTGGTTTGCAAGAAAGGGTTCTGAGAAGTAACCCGAATCCGGAGCGTTTGAATACTCGATATCGTCGAACCATGCGCTGAATCAGAGAGATGCAAACTGAAGCGACAGACCACTTTCATAGTGAAAAGTAGTGCCTCTGGATGGGAAATGATGCGGCCTCCTATAGTCCAAGGATTTATTTGCAAAATGACGGCGATGGGCAGATCTGTCCTTTTATTTGCATTCATATTCCTCGGGGTTCTTGAATTACATCAATGAGCTTGGAGGACGTGCTCATCAGCTGTAGATAATCTATAATTAACGCAGACTTCTGGCGCCTCCAAGGGCAAATTTTTGGATGTCTTCCAACTCGTGGTACTATGAGGTACTCATTTATTCAAGCAGTGGCTGATAGAAGTTCTGGATTTCGTGTTCGAGTCTTAGCTTATCAACTATTATGAAACTTGGTTCATTTATATTAGGATTGACGTTTCAACCTGGCAGGGCAATCAAGTCTCATCTCAGTCTCCGCCTAGTAGGACTGAGCTTGAAAGAATGAATACTCTTAACATTTGGCAATGTGTTTGCAGTGGCTTACGTGAGGATTCGAATGCCAAAAAAACCGATTTATACAATGAGAGCAGAGAAAATAGCCATGTAGTTTGCAATTCGTCACCGTCAAGGGGACCACAAAGGGAAGTTGCCATAATATCGAACCCAAAAAATCAGATAAAAACTGGCAAATGATGCCAAACTTTCGGCAAAATATAGTCGAGTTTAGGTGATGAGTCATAGCCTTGCGAAGGGGCCTTTGAACTTTGAAACTGAATCAGGCAGTACTCAGGTTTATAGTAATAACCACACTAAATGATTTACAACACCTAAAGTCCAGCCGTATCAAATGCCGTTATTTAATTAAGCATGAGGATTCATTTGCTGATAGATGCTGCGACGAATGAATGCGAGTCAAGCTGACGGTCTGTAGGTGAATCAGGTATTGAAAACATAGACAAGTCACTACCACCATCAGCAGTAGTAGTGAACCAGATTCTAGATAGTCGTGAAGTCCAATCCCAGTAATGCAGGAGGAATTAAGCCCCAAAGCGCACGAAATAAGAGAGAGGTATGGGAATATGGCCGTCCATTTAACAGACCTCTGAAGTAGAATGATTAATAATGCACAGACAATTAAGGTTTTGCATTCATTCGTTTTACGTTTAATAAATCAATTGTGACATCGCGATCAAAGTATAGCTGGATGCTTTATTAATAACACGGAAGCGATGCAATGACCCAAAAAGATAATCTGGAAATTTAAATGGCCAATAGCGCTGGTTATGGACCTTTACTATTGCCACAAGCTCAATTGACGCTCCTGTCGAAAGGGGCTTCAAAGCAGTTGACGAGAAAAATGTCCAATCTCCATACGAAGTTGAGCGGTACTAAAAAATTACCCTTCCTTTTCGGTTTCAATAAAGGAATGGTTATATGACGACATGGATTTCAAATGAAAAGCCAAAACACAATCTCTCAAAGTTGATGGATAACACAGAATGATGTCGTATTCTTCTCCCTGGAAAGTTAACAGATTTTTTAAATTTACACCTTTCCATCTAAGACGAAGATCCACGAAATCGTACGTTCTCCGGTGCTACAAATGAGTTTGGAGCACTTACGAGATGACTGCAGATTGAGAATGTGGAATCTGCCTCGCATATCCTAACGTTCACAAGAAAAGAGTTTAGACAGCTGGGACTCTGACATTTTGGCTTTATTCAAATCAAGATACTCAACGGGTACATCCAGACTAGTGAAATTTCAAGAAACTAAAAGAGTAACGAGCAAACACTTCTATGACCTCAATTTACTGCAAGCAGTTTGAGATGAACTGCCAACCCACTGCGCAACGAGGTCATCTTGTCATTCACTCAGCGAAAATGAGATGCTGCTTCGACATACGTAGCAAATTTTTATCACATTCTCACACCCCAACTCGACCGGCCAAAATTTTGGAAGATCGGGAAGGAAGGAAGGAAGGAAGGAAGGAAGGAAGGAAAGAAAGAAAAAAAGAAAGAAAGAAAGAAAGAAGGCAGAAGGGCAGAAGAAAGGGCGGATTTATGCTTATTTTAATGGCGTTAAGCGTCGGGATGCAATGCGATCACAGTGTGACGGCGGTTACGAGTCCCCAAAGAAAGTTAAAAAATCGAGATTTGGATATCAAGCTCAGTGTTTCAGAAATTCGGAGTGTGGTTCCCTGATAAATTGGCAATGGAAACAGAGAAATCGAAGAACCAAACGGATTTACCCTTTGATCTTCTAGTGGAAGGGTAAAGAAGTCATCAGTCCAAGGGACATGAGAGTTCGATAAGACCAAACAAGCAAATCATCGGAATGGATGTCGAAGGGGGTGACGGTGTCAGGACCAAACCAAGAAGCGATAAAGTGTGATTGAAGGACGAAAAGAAACTGATGAAATTGATAACTCTGGCATTCGTTTCCTGATTGATTTGAGAGGATGATATACACTGCACCTCATTACAAATACCGTGGTAAGAATAATCAGCTCTCACACGTCCCTCAAAACATTGTTCACTGGGAACCAAATAATAATACTTGTAGCAGGTAAGTTCGGATCACATAAAGAGGGAGTAGAAGAAGCTAACAGATTCTTAATAAATCTCTGATTATTGTGTGGGATGTTGCTTCGAGGCCTATTATAACGTGGGAAGATAGTCTAAACGACACCGCAAACCAGAAGAATGGAATCCAACTGCCGGATGGAACCATCACACCATTATGGATCCGAGTCGGAAATGCTCAGAATGACAGAGATCTAACCCATATATTGCCAAACTTCAAGGGACATGAATATCAGTATACAAACATCAAACACTCTTTTCGGTGGCGATTGCGATCGGCCCACACAGTTAGTTGGACAGAATGATTAAAGGCTCGATCACAAACACATTTTACTCATTTGATAATGAATTTGAGTTATCTTAGGACCTTTTCCGAATTATTCCAAATTCACGAATGAAATGACTTTCCGCTGTCTCCGGGTCTGGCCTTCATTATGTCAAATCCTACAATGTAATCCGAAATTGCACTCTAACGTGGCCTTTCAACTCTTGTCCGTTTGATAATGGGGTTGAGGTAAATTATCATAACGAACTTGTAGACGAAAAATGCAGAATAGCGTAAGGTCAGTAGTGCAGACAGGAACTGGAACATTGTCTGGTTAGATAAAGTCGATATAAACAAACAATGGACGAAAACATGCTTGTAAACGATAAATTAACATATATTTCAACCCTAGCCTGATTCCATTAGTCCCATTTGTTGAGGCAGTGATTTTAAATCAGAAATAGGCCAAGAGACCCATGAGATGAGCAAAAAGTTTTGAAAAGCAGGAAGACGATCAGCCTTAGAGAATTCAAGATGCACTATCTGGGTTCTCGAGGTTATCTAAAAGGTTAATGATACAAGCATTGGCAGAGAGAAAAAAGCAATCCAATCTTCTAAAGGAGCAGAGGTGCAGTGCAGGTGGAAGAACCAATTGGCAATGTCTGATCCTGTCGATTGACAACCAATTCTTGTTGATATGATAAGTTCTGCTAATTACACTCCACCTCAAGTGAAAAATGATGGTAACTTAAGTTTAAAAAAATAGGCACTGTTATAACTGTTTGGAATAAAACTTATCGACTACCCATTAACCAAACTAAAAAAGCGCTTTTTAACCTAATTTTAAAAGGACTTTGGGATTATTCAAAGGGGAATCGGTGGTAAAGTGAGATACCATTCACGTCTTAATTTTGGTCTCAGTGGTTGCTGATCGCCAGCAAACCGCTATTGCGATGAGAACAGTATTACAGAATCGGCCCACATGAGGCTCGCATAACAATCAGAAGTCATCCAAGTCTTCGGTGTTAGGGTCCTAATCAGTGTGACCTAAACGTCTCTGAAACACAATACTGTTCAGTTTCTGTGAATTAGGACTGGGATGCGAATAACAATCTAAAAGCACTGAACAGTTCTTTCAAAATTAACCACGACATGAATACATCAGCGTCCGGCTTAGTGTTTGATAATAGGTTTATTCATAAAAACTCATTACTATGATAAGGCAACAGGGTGGACTTAGAACTTGACACTCCTCTCGTTTTGGATCTTATCCAAGTTACTTTAGATAGGGAAGACACCTGAAACTAACATTTGGATTCTGTTGCTTAAGATCTTCAAAATTACTGTTCAAGTGGCCATTTTGGCGAGAAGACAAATGTGTAAATAATCAGAAAGCTATGATGAAGCGAAGGAAAATACGAAATGACTCTTCAGAGATCTTGAATGTACATTGGTCTTTTCGGATGAAGGATTTATTTTGTGAGATTATTTTATCTAGTAAGAACGAATAAATAACAAATGGTGGACCATAGATAAGCAATTCAAACTGGGGATAAATGATAACTAGATTTTATCAACCTTGGTAAAGATTATTTAAAAAACTTAAATGGAATCGCAAACTTTGCTTTACTGCGGGCCATTAACCCAGCAAAGTTCGACTGCTGAGTCATCCTAACAAGCAAATCGAAGGTATAAATGAACCTCCTTAAATAGAACGCTCCGTTCGTAAATCACCGGATACCTTAATGACGGACATGATGAAATAAAGATAGTGTCCATGGTCTCAATTTGGCAGCTCGAGTGGAGACACTCAAAAGTTCTAAAGTAACACTAAACGATTCAAAACTTACCTGTCTCGAAGAGGACGAGGGAAGCCATTATCTGAGGAGAACGGACGCCGACATCATCTTCATGTAAGGCCAAGTTTGGGGAGAAGTGGAGCAATGTAAACTCCAATGACTGACTGTACCCATGGCACTCCCACTGGCAAAACTAACTTATGAAATTCGTATTTAAGAAGGACAAAGGGACACTGCATTATCATTTCAGTTAAGAGTTACGTTCATTTATGATGACGTGATTTCCTTCGCATGCCAAGGGGAAAAATAACTGCAAGAAACAAAGTCGTAGATTTATCTCACAGGCACCACTGATTGGGAGATTGAAATTGACTGCCATTCAGCAGGATGACAGTTCTTTTTCCTCTACATATATTTTCCCAATAAAAGTCAGAATGAATAAACAGACAGTTAGGTCACAAACTTCTCTTTCCAATCCTAGAAGTTGATTTTTATTCCAACGGATTAATGAGAAAGTTTGTGAACAAAGCCACCTTGCAGTGGTAGTTTGTATATATGCTGTTCTCAAATTTGGGGGAGAGAAAGGGAGGGAGTAGATTCGGTAAAAGTTGGAAATAGGACAAAGAATGTGCGATATGCTATGAGGCATAGAGCTTCTGTCTCTTGCTGATTCTCCGGGAATGAAGTCAGCCAAATAATATGATCCGCCAAGGGAACCACTGTAGAGACTAATCTGACGCAAAACTGCGTTCAGAAAATTTAAGGAAAAGGAGAGGAAGACACTCACCACATGTCGGTAGCGAATGAGACCGGATCGTAGCTAATCACCTCAGGAGCTGAAAGAAAAGAGGCAAAGTAAGCGCTGGGTTCGCCATTATAAGAAACTGCAAGCGAAATCTAAACTAGTAATAATAAGGCAAGTAACAAATAAATGCACAGGAGGTTAAGAAGAGTATTCCACTCTCTTATGTAGTGACAATATTTGAGGTCTTTCAGCCTTCCTTTTCTACTTGCTTCACATTTCTTCTCACTCTATTACATTCACATACAACCCATCTATTTGAAACCCATAACTTTCGGGACGTTTATACTCTCTTCCCAAGTGTAGCAAAGAGTTCTGCAAAGTTTGGCACTGATGATATACATTTCTTAGAAGAGGGACAGTGCCATGATTTCTCACAAAGAAACGTCTCATTATTAGCCTAAGAGTACTATGGCACTAGTTTGAATCAGTCTGACTCGGCATTTAGTGTGGTTTACCAAGTAGCCAAGGGCTCATGCACCGGGTCACTCCTTAAGGATAGTAAAAGATTGTCAGGATTTCAAGTATCTCAGACTATTTCTGGACACCACTTGCATATTTGAGGTCTGCCAGATGGTTTTATGGATAGCACTTTTCACAGATACTCAAATAAACTATCTTTGCCGATAGTTCTTTACCTCGGATGACCGCATTATTCGTGATCATCGACCTAATGGATGCTTGGATCTGAAGATCTGAGGCTGACGGCAAGGTCATCAAAGCCGTCAATTGCTGGACCGAAATGACAAGCTAACCATTGAACCCTCTCTGACCGACCCTGTTAATGTTCCTCAATAAATGATATGGAGGAGACATGGACAGACTGATTTACGTTGCAAGGAAGTGGATGACCAATCAGCCTCATAATAAATGGAAATAACCATTTAATAAGTTGGACGTTCTCGCTTGAACATCCTGCTATCGAAATGTGGCAGAAAGACTAATGCAGCGCCGATATCCGAAGGCTTAATTCCAGTGTGCGGCTGACGATAAAGTAAGCGTCAGCTCGAAGAGTAAGGTGACAAGGATGTGGAAAGGATGAGTGTGAAATTTATGAGGTCTGAAAAGTGTTCATACTTACGAACTTTGATAACTCCGCATTAGCCTTGGCTAAGACGGATACCTCAGCTTTCAAAAGCAGACATTGAAATAAACTAACGCTCTACTCTCCAATGCTCTCAAACCTCGAAAGCTAGCGGAAAAAATCAATCAATATTCTCCGACTAGAAAGTAGGATTGTCTATTCGTGTTGAGATATGCAGTAACTGCACGACTGGGGATTGGAAAAAAAAAAACTTGTCAAAAGGAGTGATAAAGGACCTTCCTTTATAATGGCAGGCCCGAATATCGTTACTGTTACTTTTTTTCTCAGTCCTCACTGAAATGCAATTGAGATTCACCATCATAGAGATAACGTTTAATCATCTAATGCTATTCCATCTGCTTAGCAGTTTGATGTGCCCAAATGGTTGGTCAAGACTTGCCCCCTTAACAGTTCAAGCACGTGCAATCTTTTCCTAGTAAAGACTAGGATGAATGGAAAAAATTAAAGAGAATCTGATGGGCTTGGAGGACAAATCAAGCAGGATACCCCTGATTCCTATCTCCTATCCTAATGGTCCTCTGTCTATTTCAAAGAGATTAGCGTTCTTCTACAAATAAAAATTGGCGAAACACGGTCATTTTTACTACTACAATCGCTCAATATCACATACGGTTATAAAGTTATACAGCGGGTTTGAGAAAAATTAGAGTGACTAGAAAAAAGCGTGTCAAATTAAACGATACAGAACCAATTTCCAGTGCTCAACAGAATTGTTCATATGACCGACCGACCGACCTTCAAAACTTTCAAAATACCGATGGCTGTGAAATAGATAACTCGGAAAAAGTTCATTTAAGACACAGAGATCGACACTCAGAACCTAAATGTTTGCCAAAAATACTCTTTTTGACATCCAACTACCACCGGGTATAAAGATAGAGAAATGGTAGCATGAAAGGGCTTCCGACATAATGGCAACATTGAATTAGAAGCCCAGATTTTGATAGGATACAATGCGTAAGAAACGGAGATCATTATTAGAACTACAACCGTGTACGAAAAATATAAGCGCAGAGGATTAGCAATCAGTGTGGGTTGATATGGCTTACGCATGTTCTACGGGCGTGGAAAACTACAGCTGTCAATCTGTCGAGACCCAAACTGTTAAGCCAACAACAAGTTGCTAAAACTTGGATCAATAAGGAGGACCGAGTGGTTGTGAAATAAAAGCCTCAATAACATGATGCCTTTCAACTCCGGAGATGCAGATGTGGGATATTAACTAAAATCACAGAGCATATCTGCCGGAGCCAGCCACAGGACATACACATCGCCTACTAGACGGGAACGACTAGTGCTTGGTTAGCGACTTGTGTGTAACTATCTCACTATTCCGACAAAAGTAGGATGAGGCTTTAGAATTGGCTCGATTTCATTCTTCCCTGCGACAATGGATATATGCGTTTGTACTTTAGAGATACAATTGATCTTCGATGGAGAAAGCGATGCAAGTCATTGCTTTGATGAGAGCCGGTTTCAAACGCTAGGAAACACATGATAGCTGAAACTCGAGGCCAGTATACATCAACCACCTAAGGGGGTGTAATGATCAATAAATCAGATTGAGAAAGGGATGCGCTAAGTGTTTATGCAAAGATTGATGAGTTTTGAGTAAGTAATATTATTTAACAGAACACGAGAACCCGAGTCCGGCTTTTAGATGTCTCCCTACATTCTCTACTTAACTTTCTGATAATTAGGGCTTCCACTGGATTTCAAACAACTCCGCAAGCACCATCTTTAGATTTCAAATAACATTGGAGTGCAAACTAGTATTGCGCTCATTTATATATGTTCTAGTGTTTGAAGTGAAGTGGATCGATAATTGCGTTGTAGAAGAGTTCAAACTGTGGAAAAGGGGATGACAAAAGGAGGCAGAGTTTCAAGACAGGGATGCGTTTTCTTACCAGGACTTATATAATCCAAATATTGTTGAAGATTTATTAGGTCCATCTATTTCATGAACCAGAACGTAAATCCACTTTAAACTGAAAATGGTCGTAAAGAAACATGAAAGAGACAATTCTGTGTTTTAGCGTTAAGGAGGCCGGCCAACATGACGCAATAGCGCAATCATGAGTTCTCAACTTCTAGCGTCAAAGAACCCACCAGTATATATCTCAACCCCTAACTCCAACTTCGAAAATACCGGTGAAGTAGAACGCTGAGACCAGCCTAATAGCTCAATAGGAGCTACAACATTTTGATTAAATCTATTTATGAATACTCCTATGTTGTAATAAAATCTAGCCGGTCATGAGACCGCTTCAAAGTGGTCTTAATGTACGAGTGACTTGACGTTTAGGTCACCTGGTATGGTCTTCGATAATATAAACTCGCGATGAAGGTGAACACAGCTATCGGATTATATAGTAAATTTTGGTGAGGAAGTTATGTCGGCAGAAATTTCGCCAAGCCCCATTCTTCCCATCATCAATTATCTTGAGAGAGTTTCAGAAAGCAACTCCTTTAAGTCATTGGCAAGCAGAAGAGAGGGAATAGAGACGGCAAGTTTCGAGGCTATAAAACCGCATGGCTTCAAAAAGATGGGCCGGCTTCCATGCCGTAATTAATGACACTGTGTGACATCCCACACCCTCAAATCCCAGCACCTTGTTAGTGATAGTAGTACGTTTAGTAGCCGCAGCAGTAAAAAGTGCAACTCTGAATAGGGGGAAGTCTGTGTGGCGAACATCATGGGTCAGTGGCCAGGAAGGAGGAAACAGAGGGAGTTAGGTTAGAGGTCAGAAGAGATTGGAAGGGAGATGCACTTTAAGGTTGGGGAGGAAATTAACAGTAGGTGTTGGAAACATGAAGCGGTGAACTAGCATTCATTTTTAGCAAAGGTTCGAATACTATTTTGCGTATGGGGGCAGGTGGAATTGTTCATTTTTCCTTGAAATCGACAGCTATTGAATGATCAAAGAGCAGACTACAAAACTGCATTCTTGCACATTTTCGCAATTTTCTGTTGGATTGGTTAGTCAAATACTTTGCCTCCAGGGGTAAGATGCTCAGTGTCTGCATGATAACAAAATTTTTGTATCCAAAGTTACTATGATTTGTGATCTAGCAGATTAACATCAGGTTGTCGAACAAGATGGATTTAGACCTCTGTCTATGGAAATTCACGACGCTATATGCTCGTCGCTACAGATGACGGTTGGAAATAGATCCTCCCCTAGCATATTATCCAAGCAGAAACCTGAAAAGGAAGGGATGAGCGAAGTGGTAGTTGAAAGATGCATCTTCAACGGAGTCCTTGGGTGAACACCGAATCAATTAATATGAGATGAATGATTTGACTGAGACAAGTCGAATATGTCTTGTTTTAATCATTTTAGAATCCTAGGTCTTTGATAATCTCAAAAAACAATTTAGTCTACCCTACCATTTTAAACAGAAAAAAAAAGAATTAATAAGAGCACGTATCCTACTTTAGTGTTTGTTGTGGCAGGCGGTAGTCAGTGAGTGACTTAGAGAGACTGAAATGGATAACTAACGAACGAATACTTTTGAGTCTTGATTGCAACAAATGGGGCCATGTTTTTCAAATATATTGTAAAAAGATAGAAACACAATGGTTTTTCAAAACATTATTTTAACATTTGACTTGGAAGCCGTTACTTTCGCATTAAATCACCTGAAAAATCTTTGAAATAGCGGTAATTTAATCCTTTTAAGCTAGACATATGATGTGTCTCTCACCCAGTTACCTCGAAGATTTATACATAACAGCTCTTTACCATGAGCTTAGTAGCGTTAGAGTATTTCTAGTTAATTTCACACCAATTTGAGTGATATCCAACGCTGATTATGCATCTAAACCACAAAGAAGGGGATGGTATTCAACTTAAGTCTTCACGTCTGTTGTGAAGGCGAGTGCTAAATGTAAGGAACAAAGATAATTATCTAGAAGAGAGGTGGTTGTTCGAAGATCATCGTGTATATCATCTGCACACGAGGTCACGTCTAGTGACAAATGTAGTAATGCAAATAACGTAAGATTTGATGTTCTATATATTCATTGAAATTTTCTCTATCGATTAAGATTTGTAAAGTCACTTCGCTTTTATTAAAGCCATGAATGCTAAATATTTCTAATAAATCCTCTTAAGGTTATTCCACTTTCACCTCGATTTTCAGCTGACGAAACCAGTGACAATTAGATCTAACTAGTTAAATAGAAAGGCTTCGAAACTGACATTGTATTCCAGCATTTAGGAACCTGTCAATATTCCCGATGCGTTAAATGAACATTTAAATTTTGAATCTTCGAAAATCTAAGAAATGGAAGACCACTGCTTTGTTGATAGATTGATTTCTCATTTAAAGGACTGTAAAGAGCAATAGTCTGTTGGTTTGCAAATGCATTTACTACCATTAAGCAGGCCTATATACATGGTTAGGTCATCAGCCTGGCCTCCCCTTCGTCTGCTTGCGCCGCCCCTGTTAGCCGATGTGACTGTGCTAGCATGTCGGCTTGACTACATTCCAGAGCACAAGCGTGTCCACTTAATTCCTCCATAATCTATGCGGGTGCATTCCATTTCAAACAGAATAAAAAATTCACTCCAGCTTCAATCGGATTTAAATTTTACTTCAGATCACAAATATTTCACGTCTCCAATGGACAGCATCACATCTTAGTATTAGAACGTTTGTGAACTATTCAGCAAAATAAAAGGGAATATTAAAGAATACCATATAATGGGAAGACGAAAGTGGCTGGTATTTGATAACAACTTCATACGATGGTGGGACGCGAGGCATTACGCCAAACGTGAACTCTGTGGTCAAGACAAGGATTTGAAGACAAAACTTCTTCAAAGTTCAACAACTGTCAACTTTAATCAACCGTTTAATGTCCCACATTCAAGAAGAGTCTAGGTCTTTTCTTATTTTACTAAAGTTTTAGTTTACCTAACCTATTTTTCATGACCAAGTGGGAAGATTTGACATCAATGCCACCTTAGCGCAGCAATAAATACGGTTTTTCAATTTTTGAGGCATAGGCAGACACCGATACTAAAAGGGTCAAGTACCTCAAACTCCACAAGAAAAAAGAGGGTCGATGTGAATAGTAGAAAGTGGAGATCATAACATGGCCATTGTTTTCCAAACTCAGTACATGTAAATAATAGCTTGATAAGCAAAGCGCCGCAGGGACAGGGTCGAGGAAATACTAATAATATCTTTTCACCGTAATGATCGGCTATTTAACTTCAAAGCATAGAGAAATGGAGGCTGAACGCCAGCCAACAAAGTCAGATAAGATCATCTCAAAATAAAAGAGGTTAATTCCTCCAGATAGGTCCCCATAGTCGCTCTAGTACATGCTTAAGTAGCAAATGCACCTTTCCCAATAAGTCCTGGATTTAATGAATAAAGGCAAATTAGATTAGAATCCACTATATACGACGAAAATAGAAAAACCGAACTACACCTAGCTTTGATCTTCTTATTAAATAGACTTTGGAATGTAGATAAGCGGTAAACACTGAAGTTGTGATAAGGACAAGAGGGATAGGATGAGTTGAGGGTTTATCGGCATTATTTTCAACAAATTCGACAGGTGAATCGTTCGACCGTAATACCTCAACGACCAATAAAATAAATGATGTCATCGAAGGTTCTACACTTCGAGAAATGTGAACAGTTTTGTCAAGCTCTATGAATTGCCAGTTTGACCCCAGTAATAGATTAAAGATTGGCTTGCAAATGTTGCCTGGGGTAGCATCAGGCAGTTTATAGCTGTTAACAGTAATCCTGGTGGTCATGGAGGCTCTGGACGACGGCCAAGATTACTAATTTTAAGTGCCGATTATCATTACTCGACTGGTGTTAAATAGAAAGCCTGAGCTTTGAAAAATCTCGGAGTAATTTTGTTGCTCTTAGACGTGGGGAATCCTCCCAAGTCATAAAAAACTCAACGATCAGTATAGCCAGCAATACCAAGAAAGCATGCGAGTGTTCTTCATTCAAAAGGGCACTCTGTAGTGAAGAAAGCAACTGGAAGAGGATGCAATAGGCGAATAGCAGTGGACAGTGCATTGAACGAAGACAAAAACAATGGAATTATATCTATTTTGCCCTGAAAACCAGTTTTCTTCAATGATCAGCGACCATTTTTCCCAGACAAGAATTGTGATATTATGTTTGGAAAAAAAGCCAGCGTTGAAATCGGAAGTTCCAGCTACATCATGAGCATGCTCCCCTCAAACGTATCGTATTCCCTACCAAACACAAAGAACGAAAAACCGATTGATCTAATATAGGTTCACAGTTGTCGACCGAGTGTGGACATTGCCTGAATGCTTTGGAGCCTCTTGGAAGAAAATACGGGTAGGAATGAATAGTTTGGCTGTTGTTCGCATGATCGGCCGAAAAAATGTGCCGCACTGAGGCTACCGGAAGGGAATGTGCTTTTTTCGGATTGAGGGCGAATTTCGAGCGTGAATCATTCCATTGAGTGGGTGGAAGCATGAATGATTACTAGGGTAAGAAGTAGGGGGATGGAGGGGAAAAGTCAAACGGGCACCTGCATTCCAGTCAACCGAATGAATATCGGGCATGCTGGCGATGTATGTTGGCTGTAATGTCAATTGTCTCCCGAGCATGTCATAGGGAAAATTAGTTAAGGGTTCATCCTAATATATAAGCCCGCACGAAAAAAACTCAGGGGATTACCCACTTCTAATCAATGATTTGCATCGGTTAAACTTGGATGGAAAACAAAAGAGGATGAAGAGAAAGGCCAAAGACATCGAAAAGAGGTATTATTAAGCTCCTTAAGTAGGTTGGATAAAATTGACTTCCGATCAACTAATATGCCATTTGGATTTTCTATACGAGTTCTCACTGCATTCTTTTCCGATAAAGACTGATTCGAACAAATGAATTTATTCCATGCACCGTTACTTTGAATATTCATGACATGTTCGATAGCAAGCGCCATTGATACTATTTACATATGAGTATAAAACCGTTCTGAAGATCTTTGGTCCACGGCAAACATGATAACAATCTCGACTCAAACCTCTCAATTGCAATTAATTACAGTCAGTCGTAATAATAGCGTTGCATGGCAATAAAGCCTATTGGACTATAGCTATTATCATAGAAAAACGATCAATATAATTAAAATTTGGTGCAATTATATTTGCAAGGATCAAGGATTTGGCGATGTGCTATGGAGATGATTGCGTTTTTTTTGAAAGAATATCACGGTCAGATGTCATACAAGAACATATCCAAGAGGTAAATTAGTAGAACCACTTTAACACCTACTTACTAGCGTTTTTTTCAACTTTCATCCCAGTAAATCGCAAGGAATTACAACATCGGTACATTATATGGAAAATATATGGACTGCTAACTCAATTTGAATCTTCTCATGAGATAACGTTGGGGTTTTTACTTTTGAAATTATACGAATTCGATGTTTGTGGTTATAAGGTGGAGATCTTTCACACTGATAAAGTAATCTAACACATCTATACTAGATCGCACCACTGAGAGACGGCGAACTACGCTTGTGAACTTTGCTGGCTAGAGATCTAGAGGAGAATCTAGAACCAGCTTTCATGGGCTGGATTAACGCTATAACCCAGAAATCTGGAAAGAAATTTTTACGAGTATTTTTTCTTACCGAAAGGGACTCCTGACTAAGTCCCATCACCTTCTTCATACAGCAGTTAGTAGGAAATAAGAGATAGTAAGCTTAGTTTACCATCATACCTCTTAAAAACACAGCCTTTCCAATTAGCATTTAGAACGGTAAGTTTGCGATGATTTATACTCAGTTCTTAGATGTACAAGACCATATCAAAATCAAGGTGACCCAAATAAACCAATAATACTAAGTAATTTAAAATCCAGCATGTTATTTGACCGCCCAAGCCTCAAGTTATGCGAATATTGAGAATGATATAATGCCATTGTGTAGATGCATGGCATTAGCTAACGCTTCACTTGGGAAGAGCAGAATAGTAAATAAGTCCATTAAATAGAAACATTATCGAAACGACTCGACTCATTTCAGGACATTCGATTCCTAAAGACAGCCAAAAGTTTGGTGAGCGATAGATCTGGAAGGACCATAGCCGCCATTCGTATCTGCATTCCTGCGGCAATAATAAATCTCGCGATTAATCCAAACTTAACACTAAGACATCTAAGAAAGTCTTCAGTTCGAAGAGAACACCTCCGCATTTCGTATCTTTTCTCTGTCAGAAAACGAGCCACCCCATCCTTGGGGGGACAGTTAACAAATCAATGAAAATCAAATAGAAATTTCGGCTCCAAACATTCCATAAACTAGATAGAATGAAAGTACCTAGGATGAGGGCACAATAATTACGCGAGAATAAGAAATAATTATGTACCGCTTAAATCTCCCTCAATTAGACATATTTCAAAGCAATACCTCGTATGTTTTACTTTCAAATTCTGCTTGGCAAAGGTCCTGTACTAGAGCAGGAGACTTTTTCGCTCTTAATAGAAGGAACCCGCACTGAGGCTACCGGAAGGGAATGTGTTTTTTTCGGATTGAGGGCGGATTTCGATAGCAAAAATGGAAAGCGAACTGGTAAATTTGGTCATGAAATAGAATCATTATGGTTCGGTTGGATGCAGTCAATGAATGAGCTTGCCTTAGAGTCAATCAAGGCATTGTAGTGTTTCGAAGGCAGCTGACGGAGCGAATGCTAGGAGGACAGATTAACTTTTGGCTCGATGTTAGGGTGATCTACGCGGGCATGATCCCGAATGACGTAGACATTCAGGTGCTTCAGATCGTATAAAGTAATTAAAGTTTACTGTAAATTAAACGAAGTTTATGGGAGCGGATTTTGCTTCATAGACCAGTCAGAAGTTATTTGAGTAACTTAGTCTATTATTTTTGGTTAGGTTGGTTTAGTAAAAATGTCTCTCTAGTCCCACTTTGCAAAATGGAGATCTGAAGCTTGCTCTTCTACAAAGTGTTGGATCATATAGATCCTAGCTGGTGCAAAAAAATCTAGACGATTGATGAAGACTTTAATGGGTGGAAAATCCTGGAAGTTAGTCTAGCATAAGGCACATACCTGAAAGAACAACGCAGAAGGTGTGACCTATTCAAAATGAGCTTAACGAACAGGCACCGGAAAAACGATGAACCTTCATATAAAATGATCGCTGTAAAGGAGATAACCAAGTGGACAGCATGGTACTATCAGTAAAGGAGAACCTTCTCATTCATTTATGTTTAAAAGTGACTGAGGCGCAATTTGGATGTTTGACAGCAGAAATACTGAATACTGAACTGTATTTCAAAAAAAAATATTTCGAGGAATTGGTCACACGAATACCTACCATAATTTCAATCTGCCGATTTCTGAGAGAACGTTATTTGACGAATTCCTGAATGAATCACGTTAGGCATGAGAAATTTTATTGATCCAATGGTAACATTGCCAACCTGTAATCTGACATTTCCTGAATGAAAGAAAGGAGGACTCGAAAATTCTCTCATGACGAATGATTTCAAGAGTAGGCATCCACTAAGATGGTTGAGATCGCAATCGGACTGTCATTTGGTATTAATGCAATCGAAGATAAGCAGTTTGATTAAGGATTATGAAAACATACGAAAAGCTTGAAACTTCAACGAAAAACGGATACAATGTATCAATGCTTTCTCGTCGTTATCGCTTGTGGACTCGAACTCTTGACCATTTAAGTAACTCTATTCCGGCGACTGAATACGATGATGAAAGATAGTCAAACCTCTTCGCTTTCAATAGAGTCATAGGTATCATGATAATAATGAAAGTAGGGAATTTCATGCAAACGAAGGGTCTGTTAATTGTGAAACAGAAAGCCCCAAAACTCCACGTGTTCTCTTTTGTGCAATCTCTAACCAAATTAGCATTCATTTTGGCAAACAGGAAAACAAATGATACAGGCTCATGATAGCTCTGTCGAGCTCGCAGGATGTGATGAAAGGCTTAAGATAATAGAAGAGGAAGGTTATCTTTTACCTCAAAAAGCGAAATAGATTTTTCATTCATGGACAGGATATTTACAGATAAAGATAACGAGTTTGCTAGTTTATATACGGCTAAGAATAGAAGGATCAGGGATCAAGGTGAGAAGATGAGAACTAACCGGTATAGTCGGGAGTCCCTGCGAGTTCTCTGTGAGGTTTGGTGGAGCTGAGGAAGGAGGCCAATCCGAAATCGGTGATGAAAACGTCGGAAGATGGGTAAGGCTCGCGCAGCAGGATATTTTCGGCCTAAAGAAATATCAGTAACCTTGATTGGGGCCGACACTCGTACTCAAAGGAGCATAGACTGGAATTATTTATTACCCCGACCTTCAATGACTATGAAATTCGGAAAAAAATTAAAGAATCCAAAAACTGTATCCAAACTAGGACTTGTTTATGCCATGATATTGTGATGAATAAAAACTGCACAAATGGGTGAATTAACTGGCTGGTAGAAGAACTGTGACTAGAATTTGCACCCATAGATATCTCCTTTTGTTCTTCTGTATTGCTCGTCTCCGGACTACTAGAAATATTCAAGACTTGTCCTGATATTACTTTAAGATTGCTTATTCATTTTTAATGAGGGACCAAAATCGTTCCACTGAGTAGAATCTGAGTAATTTTCAGTCACGATTTTCTTCATCTTCAACCAGCTTTTACTGGCGCTTCCGATAATTTTATTTAAACAACCAAGTTTTCAGGTCAGAATCCTATCGGCTTTTAATAAAAAAATCACTTTTTCCTTGCAAGCTTGGCCATTTGGTGAAACAGCCAATTGGAAATGTTTAACGAGGTGAGACATCTTTCGGAATCGTCTGACATTGGGAATAAGTAATAGCCGATTAATAACTAGGTTTGATGTTTTTAAACGCGTAGGAAGTTGCAATTTGATGAAAATATGAGGAAATCAGCAGCGAAATAGATTATAGTTGCTTCTCTTCCCTAAACCCAGTGCAGAAAGCCCACGCTGTTTAATTTAACACGTATCTGCCTGACTGCCTAGACAATCTGCCCAAGGTTGATTGAGATCAATACCCTTTGTGAAAGCCGGGGTAGTGACTTGATAGATGTTAGAGCAACTAAGGATGTCAACACCTAGCTCTTTTGAAAACTAAGAGCAGAAAATGTCGATATCCTTTGATTAGACAACTTGTGCGGCCGCCAATGAGAGTATTGAGGTAATACACTGAATGGGAGATTAGAGTGATATTCAGGTGTGCAATCTAGAATGGCGCTATTGTCGGCCGCAAATCTGGTGAGACATGTTTTTTAGTGACTAATTACTTTCTTTAAACTCTGGGTCCGAATTATAGGGCGATTACCTTAAGCTTTCCTTGGGAAGACCACTAGTAGGAGGAAAGAACGAGAAGATTGAAACTCAAACCTTATGAAAATGCGTATTTTGATTCTTTTCACCCAAAAGATGATTCGACAAACAGCATGAGACTGCAACCGAAAGATGGAGCAAAGAGAAAGGACAAAATTGACAGATTTAAGAGAGTTTATTTACTAATAAAGGTCAAATAAGAAGTGTCAGTAGACGTAAATGTAGCGCAAAAAATGTATTAACTTAGAGAGACGCCAATTCGACCACTAGAAAGTTCTGCTTTGACGATTATCTCTATCAGGAGGAAAGTATTAGGTTTTACAAAACTCTCTTGTTGGACTATCATCAGGAACAAAAAAATCAGGTCAATCTGAAAACTAGGTGCACTGCTGCTAACAGTAGATAATTGCGGGAGCATCAACATATAGAGAAGCCCTAAATGGAAGGAAATGGAGAAATGCCACAAAAAAGGTAGTTTCAGGGAAGGAACACCTTCTTTTGACAAATGTTTACCATTTATTTGAAAGGAAAATATCGATGTAGAAAACACATTCCAAACAATGTTCTGTTAGAAAATCACTAATTGAGGCCATTCAAGAAGATCAGAGGAAAGAAAAAAACTACAACGGAAGGGGATCAACAGTCACAACCAGCAACAAATATCGATGTGTTAATAAGTCCATCAAATAAGGGGGATGAAAAAATTCGGCAATATTAAACATTCGATGATATGACAAAGGTTGCACTTGAATAGACTAATTAATCAACCTACCAGGGTGAATTTTATCACGAAATTAAATTATGATCAGGCAAAAAAAATGCATTGCGGGAATAGGGATATTAAATATGCAAACAGTGAAACTTCACCTTGATATCGAGATGAACGATATTTGCTTTTCCATGCATAAAGGCAAGGGCATCGGTAACCCGCAAAAGTACTGAGGAAATGTAAGTTTCAGGGATATGAGGTTTGGAAATTGATGTTGGGACGCTTGGCAATCCGCCATCACCGGACGGTAAAGGGGACCGTTTAAATGTTTCCGGAGAGCAAAGGTCAAACAGTGAACCACCTTGAGCACTAAAAGAATCGAATGTGAAAATGAACGGGGGAGATTTATGAAAAAAGCTTAAAATCCGTACAATTCCATCACGATGGCAACTTGAGTAAGATCTTCATGAACGGAGTAGAGAAGGGGAGCAACAGCTCTGGGAAAGCTTGGATCATTTTCCGACGGCCGAAGCATTTTAATAAGATTAATTTCATTCCGAATTTTATTAATGGAATCGCGGCCACCACGGAATCTGCGAATTATCTTAACTGCAAGAGGTTTTTCGTAGGGAATTTCGTTGAGAAGTTCAAAAAGGGGTCCAAACTGCCCTTCGGAAAGATTGACAGGCATGTCGGTTTTCCTTTCACATAAAATATTGACACTTTTTGGTTTTATGCGGAAAACTTTGCCAGCACCACCGCTAAAATAAGAGAGTTGATTGGTTCAATTTTGATATACCGTCCAACGGAGTGACCATCAATGTCATAAAATTGCCTCCAAGATTCGTTTAAGACTGATTCAGAATTGTAGCGTTCGGGCCGTGTTGATAAACCGCTCCCAAAGGGCATTTCCAAAATATGAAGGTTTGGAGTCAATAGTACCGCACTTATACGGCCTTCGCGAATACCAACATAATTAGTTACAAGAGAAACTCGTAAAACAAAAGTTAAGCACTGCTCATTTGTAATACTAATCAATTCTAACTATCATTTATTGGTGAAAAGAAGTCTATTTGCTGATTTTCATGAGTGTGATCAAGCATTGATGTTTCCTCAGGATGCACATGGCATTCCCTACCAAAAAATTTTACCACCAGCAGAATAGCTAAAGAAGTCCAAAAAAAATTCGGCCCTATTTTCAAGTCCCTTATATTATTTGCTGATGAGTTTGGACAACGACATGATGATATATGAGATCCAACAGTCGGTTAATTCCTGCCTTTATCAGGGTCCTAGTAAATGATATTGTGAGGTCCTCTCTTTTTTATCTCCAGTTCCTATAACTTCGAGCCAGGTAAACGCCTTGTATACATCGTAAAACCCTATATCCGGATAAAGTGCAACCAAGTTCTTTCGCGTCTTCACACTTGAGACGTTGAACGCATTTCGCAATAAGTTATCATCATCTCAACATTTGAAATCTCTTACCAATACTTGAAAATGTTAGCGGTAAACCAATAACCTCTACTTAATGCAGTTAATTAGCGAATGCGCTGCTATTAGTATGTCTATGCTAAAGCTTAAACCAGCTTCTAGTTAAAAGAAGGTGGGTGTAAATTATACGATTTAAATGAAACAAAAACTGTGCAGATATAATTAAGCTCAGCTTATTTATTCATTACCACCTAGTGATTGAGAGGATTAATATCGGTTTCTAGGAAGCCCAGCGAATCGAGAATGACCTCAATTACTGCAAAAATATTTTAGAACCAAAAATACTGGATATAAGTAGTCATATCAGTTCCACCATGATTAAACGTATTACTCACGACTTTCATTACTCTGGTATAATCCTAGCAGACAATCATTTAACTTCCAAATCGACTGGATGGATGTGTCATTGAATGCGATTCAATCTATTTTCAATTTAAGTTACTCTTCTCAGAGAATTACGTTCAATAAGATGGGAATTTCGATGTTAATTACAATAGAAGGCAACGAAGTCAAATTTTGTTTGCTAGTGATTTGATAAATGATTTTACTTTTGTACAAAATGGTTCAGATTCGGAAATGGAAATTTACAAAGGGACTACTTAACTGAACAAACTCAACCTTGGGTCGAATTGTATATAAGCCTACAGCGTTTAAATTTGTTTGTGTTCTCATAGGTTGATAAAAGGATTTATCGTGTGTCTAAAAAGCACTGGTGACTCAGTCCATGAAAATCAAATGCGCACCCATCTCTTAGCCTCATCCAGTAAATTCGTTCATATTTAATTCAAATTGAATAAGTTACACAAATAGATTAATCCTGCTTTTGATCTACCAAAGCTGTGGGTGACGTTGACACTCTGGGCTATTATATGTGCAGGCAACTAATTTAATAACACAGAAAAATCCGGAAAGACATGACTGCCATTCATCCCTTATTAATAGTCGGTACTCGTCTAATAAATTATAGTTTTTAATCCGACAAATTCTTAGACATCAATAAGGAATCTGAAGGAATTAGACAAATTTACTAGGGCTTAGTTTGCCGAAAGTTTGCTCGATTAGGAGGAGCCTTGCGCCTCTTTTAAATTTACAAATTGGGAATTCGCTCTTAATAAGTAGTGTCCGTGGGTGGTTTTCTCCGGAGTATTTTATTATTATTTTTAATTAACAATTTATTTTCAGCCTTAAGCTTAAGAATCCCAGTTTTGGCGCGCGTCTGCCTATTAACGTCGCTTCTTTCGCAACGTTGTTATAATCGCGCCAGTGTTCTTGATATATTTGATAAGATTGCGGTTGAGTTGCGAGAGCTATTATTTTTGTTTGTTTTCAAAAACCTTTACCCAATTGAGTTCAATCTTAATCGTATCAAGGTCATTAGGACTTGTTTTTCCTTTTTGAAATTAATTTTTATGTTCAACATTTGTATGCTTTAGAAAATCAGTCGAGCAGTGTCTTATGCAGTCGAAGAGTAGTGGGCGCGTAGGGGATGGTCCGCTAGTTTCGTCTCAGGAGTCATCCTCCGACCCCGGTACACAATCTATCCCTTCGCTCCGTGTGCCTCAACCCTCCGATTTCAAGTTTGGTCGAGAGATTGGCCAAGGTTCTTTTTCGTCAGTATATGTGGCCAAAGAACTCTCCTCCCATCGTGAATATGCCATCAAGGTGGTTATTAAGAAGCAAGTAGCAGGGAGCAAGCCCGTAAAACTTGCCATTTTTATGGAACGCGAAGTCCTCCGTCGGACTAACCATCCCCTTATTATTCACCTCATTTACACCTTCCAAGATTCCTCTCGTCTCTATTACGTTTTGCAGTACGCTCAACGCGGCAGTCTTCTGGATTATCTTCATAAACTCACGTCTTTCAACAAAGAGGGCACCCAATTCTACACTGCGGAGTTGGTCCTCGCTCTTCGCTATCTTCATTCCCAGTCCATTGTCCATCGGGATATCAAACCCGAGAACATCCTTCTTACTGCCGATATGCATATAAAACTCGCCGATTTCGGCTCTGCTATCATCCTTAATGATCCCTCGGTTGAAGCTCCCAGCTTTACCGGCACCCCGGAGTATGTTAGTCCTGAAATGATTCAACTTTGTGCACCTATATCCTTCTCTTCTTCTTCTTCTTCTTCTTCGAATTCTTCCGATTCAGATGAAACTGAGCCTAATAATGCTGTTCTCTCTTCAGCGGTAGAACACTCTTGTGCTCTCTTTTATTTAATGGATTATTGGGCTCTCGGGATTGTCGTCTACCAAATGCTTGCTGGCGATCTACCCTTTAGGGGTGGTAAATGGTCCCACCAGTTTGACGTGTTCAGCAAAATCCACTACTGCAACTATTTGTTCCCTGATGGCTTTGATCCCGAAGCAAAGGATCTAGTTCGTCTGCTTCTTGTCAAGAATCCCTCCAAAAGACTCGGTAGTCCAGAAACCGGTGGCCCTGATGCTCTCATTGCTCACCCGTTTTTCCAAGGTATTGATTGGGCCCACTTAATCGATAGTGAACCTCCCACTCTAATCCCGAATCTTGAACCTCTCGAGCACAATGATTGGGACCAACTGCCAACAGGATTTGATGCTAGTCAAAAGTACTTCCTCTCGCAGGAGTTAGCTTTAGCTACTAATCAGATTAGTGAAATGCAGCGGGAGGAGCTACTGAGAAAACAATCGGCCCATAATATGTTTCACCGCTTTGTAAACGGCCGTTTGATTGTAAAACAGGGTGTTTTATATAAACGGAGAGGTCTGTTTGCCCGCAAGAGAGTTTTTCTCCTTACCGAAGGTCCACATCTTTTCTACGTTGATCCAGATTCCATGGTACGAAAGGGTGAGGTTCCTTGGGGCAATTTCCTTCGAGTTGAGCGTAAAAGCGACAAAATGTTCTCTATTCACGTTCCTAATAGGATCTACTATCTTGAAGATCCAACCGGTCATTCACAGGACTGGATCAACAGATTGCGTCAGATCAAAGCCCTCTACTTTACTGATCCCATTGATCAATGACGCGCATCTTTGAGCGCCCACCTTACTCCATTTATTTCACTCTTGCAAATTAAATTTCCCTTTTCCCCCTCTCCCTCTCCCCCCCGCAAACGCTAGTCTGCCAACCGCTGTCATTACTCCTCTTAAACTCTTACACACAAGCACTCACACGAAAACAGACTGCCTAATCGCCTATGTTTCCTATTCCTGCACAATTTTTATTTTATTCTCTCCTCTCACTACCAGCTAGCCGGATAATTTTGAGAGAAATAAAGCCTTACAACATCACTCCAACTTTTGCGTCGTTCTTCCTCGTTTTTCAGTCATTCTTCTCTGCTTGAAGCTAACTGGCTGATCTGTGTGTGTCTTTGTGATTCAGATTCCACCAATCTGATTTAAATGAGTGGCATTTGAACTTGCCTATTTGTTTACGCTCCAGTTGGTAAATGGTAGTGATTGCACACTCCCGATCTCTAACTTCTCTACTTTTCAGGTCCTCATTATGGAGATACAGCATATCTTTAAGCATCTAAGAATAATCTAAAAATTTACGATGATGACGACAACCCATGCCTCCACAATTAACCTACCCCAAAATGTCACTTTCTCATTGTCTCCGAGTCTTTTTATGACTGCTCCCCTCGTCCCCATCGCACCGTTCAATGCCACCAATTCAACCAGCGCTAGGATTCTGGATGTTCTTGTGGGTCTGGTAATGGGCATCACAATTGAACAAGATACCGGGGGTTTCGTGAAAGACCGCTTCTACACTGGCTCCCGTCTCCTTCAGCCAATAACTGATTGGTGCGGTATTCCTATTGACATGATCAACTTTGTATTCGCATCATTCATCAGTCTTCCCTTGGCGCTTTTCGTGCGATTCGCTCTTCCGCCCTCCCGTGTTCGGCCCATCTTTCGAGCGCTTACAGAAATCGTCCTTGGTTTCGGAGTGGTCATTTTTTGCTTTGGAATGCAAATCCGAGTACTGTTGTTGCAATCCTCGGTGGTGTACATCATGCTCCTTCTTTGTCGAAAAGACCGCTTAGTAACTCCAATAGCTGTAACTGTCTGGTCTCTTCTCTATCTCATGCTAATCCACCAATGTCGACTCTACTATGACTATGAGGGCTATACGCTCGATATATCTGGCGCTGTTATGCTTCAAACCCAACGGCTCTCTAGCCTGGCCTTCAATCTCTACGACGGAGCGTGGATATCTAAAGCTGTTGAGGCAGCTGACGGAGCCTATAAGGCTTCCAGCGTCGAGGACGATGTTGTTGAAGGACATGATGACGCTACTAGAGCGATTGTAGAGGACAGTAGTCCAAAACTCGCCTCCTCAAGTCGTAAATGCGCTGTATCTAAGATACCTGGACCGGTGGAATTTTTAGCTTACTGTTTGTACTTTCATGGCGTCTGTATTGGACCATTCGTCTTCTTCAAGGACTATCGCAATTATCTCCACGGCTATGATAACAAACGGCTCCCGCCTATACCTTTGCGCCGCATGCTCTATCTCACTCTCCGACTAGTGGCATATGGATTAACTTATGCCCTTCTCTTCAAACGAATTCCCGTCAATTTTATCAATCATGGAGCTTTCCGCGTAAGTTATAGCCTTACTGTTTTGTCATCATTCTAATCGAATTTGACAGTTCTCTTCATGTAAAAGGTTCATTGAGAGCTCACTAAAGTGTCTATTTCGAGCAGTTTATCTCTCGTTCACTAGTCGAAGTTTTTTGTATCAGGTTTGTTGATTAGTTGAAATATTTGCATTGCAATAATTGCTTATCTGCTTGTATCAACTCCTTGGATCGTCAACTTTTCTCTTTACTCGTTTTCAAGATTCGAAATAAAATCTATACTCACCAACGCTATTAAATACGGCAGCTTACCGTAATGCAATTTTTTTAAAATCCTAGTTCAAAAGGTTTATTTAACTAATTTAATCTTGGAGCACATTCTAGTTGGCTTATTCTCATCAAGTTCACCATGCAATGGAAGCTACAATTATGGGAGATGTCTTAGTGATGCAAAGTCTAGGTTCGAGGATTCTGCGGAAATTCTTTTCAGGAAGTCAGATCCATTTCGAATCATTATTCTTTCGTAGATCCGTCTACGAACAAGAGGCCTCTGAAAACTTACTACTATGTTCTCCTGAATGACATATCCTGCTCTATTTTTCCCTGTTTTTCATTATTATTCCTTCATACATGTCTTGAGCTTTGTCTTCAAGTGCAGTCATTTTATCAATGGATGCCCATTTTTAGCACCCAAAGTGTAATCCAACTCTTATTAACAGTGCCTTATATTTTTTGCGCTCACTTTTCGGGCCTGGCTTGTGCTAGTTCTTTCCTGAAAATGAGATAGGCCTAAATATTTTCTCCCGGAAGATTCCCCCTCCATCACCTTATAGTTCTTTGCATCCGCTGGACTCCTGTAGGGTTCCAGACTTCTGATTAGGCAAGGCTTCTATGGACTGGTTCTCAACTCTTTTTATGGAGATTCGCGATGCTCAAATCTCCTTCATTGAACCTATCAGAACCGATATTTTAAAGCAATATTTGCGCCAGATTTTCGTTGTTCATGTCTTGTATTTTCATCCGATTAGTGGCTGTGAGATGTAAAGCGCATGTAAGACGCAGGAATTAATAAGACCTCATAAATCACAAGTGGTTTTAAGAATAGCCGAATTCAGTACTGCTCCGAAAAACTAACTGTGGACCCTTCATATGAACAGATATGAAGGCACCTTGTTCAACTAACTGGTCGTACGATGCAATTGCTTAATCTATTTGAGTTGGTCTTTTTCTGCACTCTACCAAGCTTCGTACATGCACCTTGGAAAATCTACTACTTAAGTCTGAGTCCCCAGTGCCTGCTTATGTCAAACACTGGCCTGAGGGAAAGAGGATGTGCATACATATGCGTTGATTCAATGTAATGCATGTATTTGCATTATTCGCTACTTTGTTTTCTGTTCATGTATTCCTTCAGCTCTTGTTTCTTTGACTTGAAATCTCACATAATCGGTGTTTCGACGTTTTGAAACATCCTTTCTAATAACTACACAAGCTCTAAATGGGATAAATTGATGACCGAGAGAGAATAGCAATATTTGGGCCCCACCTCGTTCATCTTTTGATACATCAGTCAGTCCTCTCCATTCTCCTTCTTCTTCGACCTTATGCAATCCGATTCTGTTTCTATTCTTGTGATTGAAACACTTGATGCAGGGTTCTGGTATTTTCAGTCAATCCGGAATTGCTTTGAAACTTTTTATTTGGCATTTCGGGTTGAATTTTGTACCGATCCAATTTTTTTGGGTGCGTTCATAATCACTCTGATGTACCGCGTTTCTTGAAGTTATGGTTTATTTCTAATGAAATCTTGATTCTCTTCTCGAGAAAGTGAAAGAGCACGCGCTTTAACAACTTACTATTTGTCTTAGGCGCCACATTTGCGTAAGGAAGCGTAAACAATATACAAAGCATTAACATTGTATCACTTTCGTTTGGGTCATTTGTCATTTTACATCGTGATAATTTTATCGATTGGGTGCATTTACTTCCCTTAAGTGTTGAACTCGTGGCTTTTTGGCTTTGTTGGAATTTGGGCATTACTAGGATCTGTTCTAATTAATCCAGCAGCACCGTTAATAGCCATTCAGTTTTCGACCATGGGTACGCACCGACACCTGACTGCTGCTACAAGATGACATTTGTTTTACTTATACATCACCTTATTGGAAGATGCAAGTGGTGGTCAAAACGTCGTATGCATTAGTACATACACGCTGGAATGGGATTATTTCTCTCTTAGGTTTAGCAAATCGACGAGAATTTTTTAGGATAGTACAGGCCACTTCTTCGTCAATCCCACTTGCGAAGTCTAGCTTCTCGGTGCTAAGTAGGACTGCTTGAATCCATCGACTTTCATCGAATTTCAAAAAAGCAGTCGAGAGTTGTTAAGAAATTCGGTTTTTGGTCGTAGTAAATGTAAATGGGAACGTTTTCGACATCCACATCTAGTATAGACGCTTTTTCTGTAGTTCGCCAAGACGATCGTTGTTGCTTGAATATTCGACTGTCCTTGTGTCTGACATCAACCGATGACAGATGATCGATGATGAAACTAGACGTCAAAAGTGTAATAAACGAATGTTTTGATCATTTTTTCAGCTCATCTTGAACTGAAATGAAGCGGACTGGTGGTATTAAATTAAAGGTACGGCTTCTGAAATATTTGACATCGTGAAGATCTGCAAAAGAAGGAAGTGGAAAGTTTATTTTGCTCCCCTCACCCAGCCTAAGAATAAAAACTGTTTCTGGTTTTTAATCTCTTCACCTGAATGACCTCGAACACTTGACAAGCTCGATCTACGAAGGGGCGCTCTGTTCTTTTTGAAGACTGGCTGCTTTATTCTATCTTTTCTTCAGTGGCTGAAATTTTTTGAAATCTTCCTGAAAATTGTGATAGCTAAATTGAAGTTTTGCATTGAAAAGTTAGGGAGGAGAACAGGTGGCTTTCGTGTTCTATAAAAGGTTTTTGACAGTAATCTCATTACGTTTTCCTTTCTCTCCTATCAGGGACACCAAAAGATTGTCTTGGAAAAAAGAATTATTCGACCTTGCGCTATTATTAATAAGAAAAATGTGCCTCGCACTGTTAAAGTTGTAGTGCATTTATGGCCATCTGTGATAACGATTACTCTTAATTTGGGTAAAGAACGTATATCCAGTTGAGGTAGATTTAAAATGTACGCTGATTACTGGTCTCTCAATGGTGGTCATAGTCGAAACTCTCTAGTCCTTTACAGAATCTGTTCTAGCCAAGGATGTCCCTATTATTTCTAGGGTTATGAAGCCGGAGTTTCTGAAGAAAGCGAACTGTGTATTCGTGCGCTAACAGAGGTCTATTGTAGTCTATACGTAGGCGTTTCTTATTTTACACCGTGGAACCGTGGTGTTATCGATATTGCCATTATCCAAATCAAGTCGGTTCCTGCCCAGTATAGGAGACGCTCGAAACTGATGGAGGTGCAGATTCTCCCACCTCTGTAGTCTTACCTAATGTTAGATTTTCCCGACTCGTGCGACTCTTTAAGGCGTAAAAATTGTTTATCTGAATGGTTCTAGGAGACGCGTCTTGTTAATCGTAACTCGATACCCACATCTGAAAATTTAGGGTTCAGCTGATTAAAACCATCTTTTCGAAGTTTATCCAGAATTTGCACCTTATTTTGTATCCTGTAACCTAGCCTCTGTTAATGCTTTCTTTGTTACGACAATAGGAATGGGTTCACTACCTTTTCTATGCAAGCCATGTCACCGCAACAACTAAATCGATCAATTTCGCTGTACCAAGGTTATCAGATTTCGGGCGTTCGGTCGGTTGAAAATATAACCAGATTACTAAAATACTCACCTGAATAAGCTAAAATGAGGCGTGGGATACGACCGAACACTTTGATCTGAAGCGAAATTACTTTGATATACCTTGGTCTTTAGAGCTTTTCAGCATTCCAACGTTTCGATCTGTCCGAAATTGTTGACAAGTTCGTGTCCTAACTCTGTTCATGAAATACTATCATTAAACTTCGTAGGTGTGTGAAACCTTGGCTACTGCTTCGGAAAGGGTGTTAATTTGCCCTTTGGCTTCAGTAGCACTTTCTAACTTCTAACGGAAGAATGTCCCCATCCTTCTACTATTAGTTATTTAGTAGCATTAAGAAATCTAATATAATCAGATTTCGAAATTTCTAACAAGAGCACTTGATTTATTATCTTTTTTTTCTTCCCCAGGAACTCTCGATTTTAGGCCAATTGAGTTACATGATCGCGGCGTTTTTCGTGGCCCGTTTGAAGTACTACTTTGGCTGGTGTCTGGCTGAGATGGTAGGAATATGTGCGGGCAACGGCTACACGGGAATAGATTCGGAAACGCATTCTACTCTGTGGTTGAATGTCCACAACGTCGACTTCTTCCAAGTTGAGACAGCGCCCAATCTTAAACTCCTTATCGATGCCTGGAATATCGGAACAGTTCGCTGGCTGCGTGAAGTAGTCTACCTTCGGTCGCCAATCCGATTCCGCACAATCATTGTGTTTTTGGTATCGGCATTTTGGCACGGACTTTATCCCGGCTACTACCTCATGTTCCTCTCATTCGCTCTCTTCACATTCACCTCTCGGGCTTGGAGACAGAATTTTCGTCCTCTAGTGCTAGCAGCAGACTCAGTGGCTCTCCAATGCATCTACGATATCTTCACCCTCATTGTCACTCACTTCGTCATGGAGTACGCTCAAGCACCTTTCCATCTCCTCAGTTTTCTTCCTTCTATCAAACTGTGGATGAATTTCTATTTTATACCCCATGCTCTGGGTTTTTTGATAGTTGTCTCCATATCACCGTTTGTTAGGTACTTTAAGAGATTGGCAGCCAGGACGCCGCAATTACCCACCACTGCTCTCCGCTCGAGAGGCGCCAGTTCGGACGGCGAAAGAGCTCAGGGTCTAGTGGCAAATCATGACTGCAGCGATTAGCACCTCATTTTATCATGCCTTTTAGTATGCACTTCTTCATCTTCATCCTCTTCCTCTTTTTCTGCTTGTGATTAGCGTTTTACTGAACCCTTACAATTGATATCCACCTCTGACTAAGCGTTACTGCTGACATCTATTATCGTGTATATAGGTGTAATGAGTGTTAGTTTCAACCTTTTTCTAGGAGGAAAAATCTGATGGAATATTCTCGGCTTCTTTTGGCTACTGATGAGACCGGGTCTATTTGGTTATGCCTATAGCCATTAGTCAAAATCTGCATAAGCAAATAGTAACCAGTGGCACGAAATCCATTTTTTTTTTCAAGTAGGATGCCCCAGGGAAGGTCCTCTTTCAGAATGTGCTATTATTTGGATAGGCGAGGGAGGAAGACGAATGGATTTGAACTGTAGCACTCACTTCGAACGTGCTAAAAGACAAGAACTTTTGTTCAGACGTAGCATAAACAGCGGTCAAGTTGGTACGTCTTTATCTTGGGACGCAGGCTGACGTTTTACAAGTTCCCCCTTACATTAGGCGGAACGCTGAATTGGAATGTGTGCCTAAACGTTAAAATACAAATAATGGGCATGAGTCACGGAAACATGAATGAAATCAAATGAAACCCATATAAAAGGAACTGTTTCAGGCCAACCCCTAGAACTCCATCAATAGCGTACGTATCTGACTCAAAAATCAGCTGGAGCATGCACGCCGTGCATGAAGAGATGATTGAGTAAGTGCCCCTTAGCAAGGTGGGCCTCAGGAAGCTCTCCCGCCCAAAATGCGGTCAGAAAATGCCTTTCTTTAATAACGACGTCGGTTATTGTGCATGAAGAGGTGGGAGGCTGCGTTAACGATATTGAGGTAACTGGCAAAGAGGTTGTCCTGATGAGGATAAGCGAACTCAATTATGTTTACGTGTGCATAAACATATATGTATGCATTCTCTCACCAGATTAATGTGTTCAAGGCAGCTGACGCAGGCTAGGTAAAGGACATCTAAGAAGGCCTCAGAACTGGTTGAGCATCATCTTTATTTGAGGCCAAACTTGATATCAATCCTTGTCTTCGGGATGAGTAGTGAGGCACTGGAGGAGGAACATCGAGGAAATCAAACCCTCATCCTCTCATTTTCCTTTGCTGTAAATTTCAACTTCTTAAGAGGATATCTGAATCACTTTATTCTTTTCTCCTTCCATTAATTTAAGGTAGTGTTAAAAAAAGGGTGATAGGTCTGATTTTGTTCTGATTAGAATCCGTTACAGTAGACTGAACAGGACCATACTCGATGTTACGAATTCCACTGAGTACCACTCTTCTATTCGAAACAAACCCGAAAAATAAGCTGATGACTGGATTGAGACTTAGGAATTACAGTGGAAGGAATATCCATCTAATCAGTTCATGTTTCATTAGCGACCATCATTTACAAGCGCTTTCCTTTGCCAGCAGCCTGAAAAAGCGAGGATTGCTTTTTTTTGGAACTATAAAGCATCACTCTCTACAAATGCAGGTAAGTTTTTCTGGATAAGTTGATAATGTTGGATTTTGCCACTTTCGCATTATGCTAACTTCCGCCGAATTAAGTACATGTATGTTACTTACAGACATAAGTACGAATTCAAAATTTACCGATATTTCGTGAGCATTTGCGCTATTTTATTTTATCCACAACGTGAGGCACTTTGTTGGCATGGCGCATTATCCATTATGAACAGGTGCAAATTTGCCTTGTTACTGTTAGCGTAATATATTGGTTTGGTGGTTATTTGCAAGGGCTCTACATCCTAGACCACATCGAATGATCGATGTTTATTCTAATGTAGCTACCAATTTGAGAATACATCTAAATTCAATATGTTCAGCTGGGACTCTAGGCCTGACAACTCGAAGGTGCTATTATTCAAATAGACCAATTACTACACTGATAATACATATGACTATTGATTACTGCGTGTTAATATTTGAGATTAAAATCGGAATTCCGATCCACGTTGGCCCAGACATAACTATTGATGGAAACAGAGCTTGAAGTAGAGAATAACGCCAGACTGAGATCATCACATTGTTTCAGTGCGTTCCTACAGCGACCAGTGGCAGCGGTCTTGCTAGAGCAACATCACCCTGTAAGTGGCATATTAACATTGACGAAGGTTAAGGCGAAATAAGGCGCAAAAATTCTGCTTACATACCATGGATTCGTCTACGATGCTAATCTGCCACAGTACAAGCTATTTGGTCCAATGCCATCTTATTAACAAGAGACATTTTCACTTTGTTTCCTTAATATTTCAATATTTCAATAATGGCATAAGTTCACAACAAGCTTAGGCACACCACAAAGTAACTGCAGGCGGAGCAAATTTTGCCGGAATGCATACGGAATTTAATTGGACAGTTCGTTGTTGTTCTAGCACTTTCTCAAAGTGCGCAGCCAGAATATTGCAGTGGCAATATGAATTTGACAGTTTATTATGTGTTTGGAGCGAAATGTTTGAGCAATAATCTGGTGGTTGGACTTTAAGGTTTCTTTTTTGTGAAAATTTCATTTTGACCGTCAGTTTTCACAATCATTAATGGCTAATTACAAATTTAATAGCTCTTTTGCGTAGCCGTAATAGCACAACTCTGCTGCTGCTAAGCTGTAGGCACTTCGCGTCGAGCCTATTTTGGCCCGTTGAATTCGACATAGGGAAAGCTACAAGTCTGTGTAGCCAAAATATCCGGTCTGGGCGATCAATTTTCCCTAGTAGCGTTTGTCTTCACGTTCGTCGACATCTGGTTAGCTCTAGCTCATCAACGTTATTGTTTCCAGGACAATGAATAAGGTGCTACCCAAGCGGATAATTCATTAAGAAACTTTTCATATCCTAAATGTATTATATTTAATTTTGAATTGCCTGCCTGCAAATTTTCATTTTTAGTTGCAGGCGCAATCAAATAGAGTTGATGATTTATGCCATTGTGCACTGGCTTTCAGGAAGCCCTTCTTGTTGTATCAGAGCAGCAAGCTCAGTTATTAAAATCACATAAAGTCAATTTACTATCATTAAGGTCATGTATCGGTGAAAAACTCGGATGGCGCAAGTGTGCGTTAAGTCACCTGAGAATTGATATCATAAAAACTTTTGTACCACCGAAACACGAAAACTCCCGACCAGAGGTCTTGACGTTGGATAGGTGCACGCGTTAAATGAAACAATATAGAGCTGAGTTGTGTGGATTTGTTCTTTCAAGTAGCACAGCGTTAGATTGCTCTTGGCGTACGCCACCTTGCAGCACCGAGTCTCCACCTAGGGTGAAAATAAAGCTAGCCACTAAGTCTTCAGTGCTGTGGAAAGTACGTAAGAAAAATCGTCATTCCTAACTAGTAAGTCTGCTCGAGCCGTGAATGGATGCAATGATTCAGATTTTCTAGAACATTCCATATGTTCGAACTCAAACCCACTTGCTAGACCGTACTTAAAGTAGGCTTTCAATTGGATTACATTTCCGACTTCTTGCATAAAGTTAAATTGACTTTCTGAAAGATATTTAGTCGAGTCGATCTTCAATTACCACACATTCAGCCCTTATGAGGCGTATTATTGTGCATGCACTTCAACATTTCCATCAGGAACTTGCTGTGGGACAACTGAAATTTAGATCGTTTCACTCAGAAAAGAGCCATTCAGCCTCAATCAGTACAGTCGGTTTTTTGGAGTGAAATTTTCGATTTTTTATGGACTCACTTGAGCGGTCAGCATTTATGGTGTGTTGGATCAGAAGTGAGAGGATGCAAATTACTGACAATTCTGAATTTCCAAGGCACGCTTTGAATGAGGGCGAGAATCTGTGGTTGCACGCAAGCATCGCACGCAGCGAATATTCTAGAACCCTATACTAATCAGAAATTCTGGAAACTTCAAACGCAAAATTATTTGAAATAAGCGCAACCTTTTCGCGCAATACTGTGGTACAAACAAGCCTGTCCTTTGCCGTAGGCAATAATGATATCAAGTGGCAGAAACAGGTTATTTAGATAAATAAGAACGGAGGAAATATGCCGACCATGTCTGCGTTTCAGTATTCAAGTTTGTTAAACGGCAAAAATCCTCACATACGCTTAATGAAATTAATAAGTTAAAAGCAGGAAGGTGGTGGTCTCATTTGCAGAGTATTTTAGAAATTTGACATCAGGCTGATCGTGGTTCTATACAACTTCCGAACACCTATTAATTTACGAGAAGAGAAAATTATCGCTTCTGAACCTCTACAGAAGACCATTAAGTGTTTTCTAGATAGAATAGATGATGCGAAAAGGACATAAAAGGCGGGAAGCTTGCGTAAGGGAAAACTCCGTCCATATAACAAGAGTATCGAAAATGCTGCCAGGCTACTTCAAATTGAATAACGTTAAGCCAAAATCGTCAATGTGGAACAAAATGCGCCTAACCACGCCGTAACCCAAGATGGAAAGGTGCAAACAATGTAATTTGCAATGACCAATCAAAACTTAAAAAGAACAACCGAGAGAGTTCTACTGCAATGTGATAGGCCAATAGTTTGGTTGTTCCAGAAACTTCTACCGTTTCTATATAAGCACTTTAAGCGCTCTGCCGATCACATTTGTTCGGCCTTTCTCCTGTTTGACTTTCGTGCGATGGCAGATAGTATGGTGGCAGATAATGCTGAGTCGGCTCCCGCCGCTGGGGTTGAGACCTTCGCGTTCCAGGCTGAGATTGCTCAGCTCATGGGCCTTATAATCAATACATTCTATTCCAACAAGGAGATCTTCCTGAGAGAGTTAATCTCCAACGGTTCTGATGCTCTGGATAAAATCCGTTACAAGAGTCTTACCGACCCGACTGTTCTGGATTCTGAGCCTGCACTGTGCATCAAGATCATTCCCAATAAGGAGGAGAAAACTCTCACCATCATTGACACCGGCATTGGTATGACGAAGGCTGACTTGGTGAACAACCTGGGCACGATAGCGCACTCGGGTACGAAAGCCTTCATGGAGGCTCTGAACGCCGGTGCCGACATCTCTATGATCGGTCAATTCGGCGTGGGCTTCTACTCGGCTTACTTGGTTGCTGATAAGGTACAAGTGATATCGAAAAGTAATGATGACGATCAGTACCTTTGGGAGTCCTCAGCTGGCGGCTCGTTCACCATTCGTCCTGACAATGGGGAGCAGCTGGGTCGTGGTACTAAGGTGATTTTGCATATAAAGGAGGATCAGTCCGAATACTTGGAAGAGCGCCGCTTAAAGGAGGTGGTAAAGAAACACTCGCAGTTCGTGAGCTACCCGATAAAACTTTACACTGAAAAGGAGCGGACGAAGGAAGTTCCGGCTGAGGATGCGATGGAGGAGGAAGAAGAAAAGAAGGAAGATGAGGAAAAGAAGGAGGAAGGTGAGAAGCCCGAAGTTGAGGATCTGGACGAAGATGAGTCCGACGACGAGGGAGGCGAGGCAACCAAGGGTGAGAAGAAAAAGAAAAAGAAGACAAAGCAAGTTAAGGAGAAATACATTGACGAGGAGGAGTTAAACAAGACCAAACCCCTCTGGACTCGGAATCCGGAGGATATCAGTAAGGAGGAGTACGGCGAGTTTTACAAATCACTGAGCAATGATTGGGAGGACCACTTAGCTGTGAAGCATTTCTCTGTCGAGGGTCAGTTGGAGTTCCGCGCCCTCCTCTTCGTGCCCAAACGGGCGCCATTCGATCTGTTCGAGAACAGAAAGAAACGCAATAACATTAAATTGTATGTGCGTCGCGTGTTTATCATGGACAACTGTGAGGACTTGATTCCCGAGTACTTGAACTTCGTTCGTGGTGTGGTTGATTCCGAGGACCTACCATTGAATATCTCCCGTGAAATGCTGCAGCAGAACAAGATTCTTAAAGTTATTCGCAAAAACCTTGTCAAAAAGTGCATTGAGTTGTTCGAAGAACTTGCCGAGGATCCTGAGACGTACAAAAAGTTCTACGAGCAGTTTTCCAAGAACATCAAGCTCGGCATTCATGAAGATAGCACGAATCGGAAGAAGCTGTCTGAATTATTGCGCTATTACTCAACTCTTAGTGGCGACGAGATGACCAGTTTGAAAGATTATGTGTCGAGAATGAAGGAGAATCAGAAGGACATCTATTACATCACCGGTGAAAGTAAGGAGAGTTTGGTGGACTCGAGCTTCGTAGAGGTGCTGAAGAAGCGCGGCTTGGAGGTGCTCTACATGTGCGACCCCATTGATGAGTATGCCGTGACGCAGTTACGCGAGTTCGATGGCAAGAAGTTGGTGTGTGTGACGAAGGAGGGTCTGGAATTGCCCGAGGACGAAGAAGAGAAAAAGCGCTTCGAGGAGTTAAAGGCTGCATTCGAACCTACCTGTAAGAAAATAAAAGATATATTGGGTAACAAGGTTGAGAAGGTGAGTGTGTCTAACAAGCTGGTCACATCTCCGTGTTGTATTGTTACTTCGACATTCGGGTGGTCTGCTAACATGGAGCGTATCATGAAGGCTCAGGCCCTTCGCGACTCGAGCACCATGGGCTACATGTCCGCGAAAAAGCACCTCGAGATTAATCCCAATCATAAGGTTATGATCCGCTTGAAGGAGATGCTGTCCGCTGATGGCGAACCTAATAAAATCTGCAAGGATCTCATTAACATGCTTTACAGCACGGCGCTTCTTACCTCCGGCTTCACAATGGAGGATCCGAAGGCGCATGCTAATAAGATCCATGAACTGGTCAGCATGTGTTTAGAGATCCCTGAAGATGAAGTAATGAAGGATGCCTCCGATGAGAAGGGCAATGCTGCTTCTGAAGATGGTGCTGCTGCCCCTATCGAAGCTGGTGATGATGGGGCCGCCATGGAGGAGGTTGATTAAGCTGACAATTTTCATCAGTTACGGATGGGCGTTTTTTGGTGTGTATATGTAAAATAGCGAATTAAAGATGTTTGTTTTTCGGATGGGTTTTATTTTGTGTGTGGGCGTTTCTCTGACCTACTTCGGTTACTGCCTCGGGTGCCTCTTGTTACAGGGTCAGTGTCCATGCGTGACCGTATGCGAATGCGGTATTTGACGTGGTGGAGGTTCCGGTCTAGGTTCTAGATGCTGGGATTCTAACCCATGCAAGGAATGTGTGGTTGGGAACACTGCACGGGCGTGGTTTCTCAAGCAGGGGGGGTTTCCACCCGGGGGAGGGAGGGCGTCGTTGAGAATAACGATCGAGTGGAGGGGTTTTCGGGATGTGGTGTCTCGAAGTCTTCTGTAAAGGGTGAGATGCGGAGGCGCAAATTTTGGACCTGGTGGACATTTAAGAGGGTGAGGTGGACAGTAGGATGTTTAGACCTGGGCAGAGGCAATTTCTGCAAATCTGGTCCGGATGTTGAACGCTGAACCTGAGGGCCTGGTTATTTTTTCAGCACAATAGAAACTTTTGTATTTTTATCGATGCTGCTTTATAAAAGCAATTTTTCTTAACAGGCTTTTTCAGTACTTCTACCTAGGAATTGGCTGCAAAGCGAATTGCAGAGGTCGGCTTTAAAAGTTTAGGAATCTTAAATGAAAGTACTTATATAACCATTTGTAAAGATCTTACTCAGCTGAAGCTATTAGAAGGAATAGTTTGGCTTGTCTGTTGGTTGTTAAATTCATCTAATGCATCACAATATGAGAAATTGCCTTAGCAAAGTATTTATAAGGTTGCGGGTAGTGCTAAGCTGTTCAAGAGTCAACTCACTTAATTGAGCTAATCTGTGATCGATGTTTCAGCAGATAAACTCATCTAGAAATCTCGAAGGATGGCATGGCAGACCTACTTAGAGGACTTTTTCTTAAGTGTACGGTAGACCCATTTGACACTGCGCAACCTTCAAGAACTCATCCTTATAACTTCGATTTAGTGAAAAGCTTGATAAGTTGGAATAACTTAGCTCTTTAGATTGCCTTATTTACCTAAACAAACATTCACGAACTGTGATGTGATTGGTCGATTTGTCAACTGTTCTAGAATCAGAATCGACTTCAGAAAATTCCCGTTTGCCACGCTTCTGATCATACCTGAGATACGAACTTCCATCGACAACTGTTAATTTACCTTTAATATTGATATGCCAACGCAGTAAAGCTCTCAACGAGTCTTTAATAGCATTTAAGACATGTACATGCAGTGACGTGGTACGATATTGTGACAACATGTAGCCTGATAAAGTTCTCATTGAAGCACACTCACTGATCGGAGTAACCATCCACACTGGTCAATGCTGGTCACCCAAGTCCTTTCCCTCCCACCGGGTCTGGATAAAGCTATTATCCCGTAATATAGCATTTCAAGCATAGTAAAGATTTTTTTCCACAGAGCTCTCGACAAAATCCCCTACAGGAACGTCCCCAATCCTGACTCTCACATCAAGACTGATAACTGGGTGAACGACCATTTAGTATTTTCCAATAGTAATTCGAATGCAAGCAGAGGTAGCTGTGAAAAGGGTTATCATACGGTACATCTATTCCTCTTTGTGCCTTATGGATTCTGCTTATGCTTATATATTTTTATAAATTTCTTCCTACAGTGCTATTAAAAATAAAGATATAACGTAATAGCAGTGGCATGCAAGCACCTCGCTAGGGGCTTGTCAGGTGAGAATGTACATTGGATAATGGATCAGCAGCGATTGGGAGTCGCAGTCCTAAATAAGAATCCTTAATAATCCGTCTCTCGCCTAATCTATAACTTCTTGATTTGGAACAGTTAAGGCTCGTTAGAATTCGTTGCGACCGATTTGTGGTGATCTTGCCAAAACGCCAGGGTTCTTTATTGCCCAAAGCGAACAGTCAGCACTGTACAAACCAACATAGAGAAGTCTTTCATGAACGGATTACCATCTCCTGTCAGGTAGTACTATTTTTTGCTTATATACCTCAGGCTTGGTTAAGATACACTGGGAAAAGGTGAACGAACGTGACCTACTGTTGCACTGAAAGGAGTGCAACTTTCAGTGAATCGGCCCATGCAACTGCTTCTCAAGTATCCTAGTGTTAAGTCAGTCTGCGGAGGGGAGGAGGGAAGGAAGAGAAGGGGAAAGCGCGGTGAGGACAATCGGAGAGGGTTTCTGACCTAAAGCTTCCAAATATCCAGAGAGAAACACACCGCCGATTTCCTTCAAATAGACTGACTTTTATCGGTTAGTCAACGTGCTTTTTTATCCGTTCGATCTTTCCAGAAAACTTATTCAACCCTCATTAAGCCACTCATCAAGCGAAGTACCAACGAAAAAATATTAAATAGCTGTCCCGATTACCAGGCTAGGGACTGCAAAGTATTAGGAGAATCAGGACAATCTCGAATACTAGGAAACGACTAATGACATAATAGCAGGCGTGTAATTGTAGTCTAGAGCAATTTAAGAGCAGGTAAAAAATGGTAAATATAGCAGAGACGGAAAAAAAATTCACGAAGAAAACGAAGCCAATTCTTAGAGAAATCCGATGGATTACGGGTACAGGAAAAATGACAGCTGGTTAAAATCACGTCCTTAAGTAAAACGGATTTCGTCAGAAATTCGCCTATCCATCAGGCCAACGCTGAGCACTTTACTGAAAAAGGCGTGCCACCGGCTGGGAAACAAGTCGATTCACATGATGAATAAAGTTGTAAAGCAGAGAAAGAGAAAACTGAGCATTCTCCTCAGATCATCTTCGAATTAGCAAAGAAAACATTGGTAAACATGCAATTAGTAGTTCATGCACAAAAATATGCCTAAAATTTTACAATTCAAAATTAAATTCGTGCAGTCAAGCTCTCTAATATATGATCCTGCTCAAAGAAGACTCATGATAACGAAGACGGATTCAAGTCCCTACAATAAAGGTATTAGGTAATCTGGCACCCAATTTAATGAACAACACCATAAATGAACGCACCAGAAATCTGAGAGGGTGACTCATTAACGTTACTGGTATTTTCGAGAAATTAGGATAGGAAAAACACCTCGAAGTGCTATCAGTAAGATCGTTTTAGCTACCAAAAAAGAGAAAAACGATCCACAAGGAAACGGAACAGTAAAACTAATAGAGCCCATCGAAAAAAGGGCAAATATCCCAAAAAATTGAGCTGATGATGCTCAGAAAAACAGTTTAAACTATGAAAACGATGAGATATTTGGGAGGCAAAGTAACCATAAGAAGAAAAGGCAGTCAATAAAAAGCCAAGAACAAATCCATAATCGAAAATTAAAAAAAAAAAACAAGAAACAAGTCCAAAGGAATCTAAATTACTAAAAGAAACAAATATCGATAGAAGAATGGGAAATAAGAAATTGAAATACAAAGGTATGAACGATTTCAGGGCTGAAAGAAAACGCTACAATCCAAAACCACAAGAGTTTATGATTAGAAAAGTACAAAAAAAGACAGTATCGAGTAAAACTCCCAGTAGAAAACTCAAGCGGCAACTGCCGGGACTCCGAAAAAAACTTAAACCAATGAAACAAGCGAGTTACGAAAGTCCTTGCATTAATTGGCTAGAATATTCTAGAGGCACGTGTGCAACAGAGAAAAGTTCTAGAACTCGTTTAACAAAAGATAGATGATGGCCGAAGGTTTATCACCTACTAATTCCCAAAAACAAGAGCTACGTCTGAGCGCCTGAGCGGTGTTGAAGAGTCCGGCTATTGGCATCGACTTGGGAACTACCTTTTCCTGTGTTGGAGTGTTCCACCACGGCAAGGTGGAGATCAAGGCGATCTAACAACTCCAAGCTAATTTGCCTTCAAGGACACGGAGCGCCTGATCGCCGATGCTGCAAAGAACCAGGTGGCCATGAATCCCACTAACACGGTGTTTGACGCCAAGCGTCTCATCGGTCGTCGGTTTGACGACAAGGCCGTGCAGGACGATATGAAACACTGGCCATTCCACGTGGTGAATTCAGGAGGCAAGCCGAAGATCGAGGTGGAGTACAAAGGAGAGAAAAAGTCCTTCTTCCCCGAGGAGATCTTCTCAATGGTGTTGTTGAAGATGAAGGAGACAGCCGAGGCGTATCTAGGCAAGTCAGTGAAAGACGCAGTGATCACGGTGCCAGCCTATTTCAATGATAGCCAACGTCAGGCGACGAAAGATGCAGGCACGATTTCGGGTTTGAATGTGCTGCGGGTGGTGTTGGTGGAGTGCCTGGCGGCATGCCTGGTAGAATGTCTAGCGGTGACACTTCTTCGGCCCTACCATTGAAGAAGTGGATTAATTCTCACCCGTCTTCCCACGATTTATATCTATTTGGTTTCTCATTTTTCGGCACAATAGAAACTTTCCTTCGTCGTTGTATTTTTATCGATACTGCTTTCTAACAACAATTTTTCTTAACGCCGTTTAATCACGTTCATCCTGCCTAACGTCCCTCGACTAGCATCGGTTTCTCCCGTTACTAACGGGTGAAAACTGACTTTTACTGATAGCCTCTACACTATCCATTTCTACCAGACAGGACTATCATAATTGAGCGCCATTGACGTAGAGGCTGGCAGCCACTGGACGCTGCTGACCACAACCTTTGAGACGCCATTTTTCGATGAGCTAGATGAAGGCGTAAAGCGTCAGCACAAGTGATGCAATAAGAGGATCCTCTGAGGTGGTCATTTGAGAGTCGAGTTTCTGGTTTAATTTCTATATGATTGTTGAGGGCAGTACAGACAGAAATATTCATGTTTAGATTACACGAGTTCCAGAATTCACAAAAATGTGTCAAGTAGCCAATGGTGCTTACAGCAAGACCGGTATGGAATAATCTCTACTCTACCCTTTGTGGCTATTCATCAGGCACTCAATTTCCAAGGCATAAATTGCTGCACAAAATTGCCTGCACCTTGATTTTTCGTTCGTTGATAAATATGCTGGGAGGATAATTTGTGATCCGTGTAGTGGTGGGAGGTTATATCCCACCTCCTACTATGGATTTTAGTAGGTCGTCATAAGTGACTGGGAATGTGTCTCCTGCTCTTGGTTTAGATAAAGAATCTTTACAACGCTGTACTTAAGCAGTGTAGGTAGGACGAATTGACTAACGTTTTCCTAGTCACTTTAGCGACTGTCCATGCAAGGGCGTTATCTTAACAGATGCTGATCCGAAACCCACACAGCGATGTTATGCCGATGCAGATCAATCTATAAGCTGCTGCAGCACATACCCGATGGTCCGACAACCTTGGCATTGAACCGTGTTGATGATAGTACAATGAACTACCTACAGAAGGTAGTGGCACATTTCTTGCTTAACGCTCTGTTTATTTGTGGGTCAAAATATCACCAAGGTCCATTTACTTTCATTGAGAGTGTTAAAAACTGGATTTACGATTAGTGTTAGTAAGATGGAATGAAAGACTCCTCATTCGGAATTTGGTGGATCGGAAAGAATTCTGATCATCTATTGCCCTAGATTTAAGCCGTTGGGGATCCACCTTAATATGCTGACTAACTTAATGACTTTTAACACTCAAATATATTTTTACTATGGTTTATTGCAGAAGCAGTCACCTCCTATCTAATAATTACTCCAAGCTTTTAAATTTGGCCTATATTTCAGCAGCTTAATTCGTATGACCTTCCGAAGGATTAATTGTCATGGTCGCTGCAGCTGAAATTTTGCCGTTTCATCTGTTCTCGGACCTTTTATGCTTCTCGAACTCTGGCGTCATAATCCAGAACATTCTCTCTCGTGTAGGCTTCCTATGCAGAATTTGACTAACTCAGTATTCTCCACATTTTTGGCAAAGTATGTCAAATGTTGCTTGGTCAAACTCGAATTAATGCTTTAGCCTAAGTATACACGCCATATTTAATTAAATTCATCGATTCTTTTACAGCTAATGTCGGTCGATTCAGAATATTAATTAGCCTTAATTTTCTAATTCGACTAATGGAAATTGATCAAGCATTTTGTCCGTCTATTAGTGCTTCCGCACTTGTGAGGGATCCCCGTGGGCAGACGACGTGAGGTTACGCTAATAAGCGTGTATTTAATTTCACTAATAAAAGCATCAAGTTTATTGTGATGGCTTTACTCGATGGCCTGAATATGCTGCTACAAACAAATAAGCCCTAGGCTCTCTCATCCACATCACCACCTTTATAGGCAGCTAGCACAGGGGAGGACGTTTCGGGATCAAATAAACCATTCTCTTCGGTTTCTTTGGGCATTTCAGTAGCTTTTGATATATTCAGACATGCTCGAATTAATTCATACACCATGTTGGTATATCGCGTGACATCAGGTGGCATGAAGCCGGAATCAATCAATGCTGTTTCAAAGAGCATATTAATTATTGGGACATATAAAGCCGGCTTCACGTCATTATTGGAACATAACTCCTTCAGGCGAATTGGTATCTCATGATTTGGGTTGATTTCCAAATCCTTTCTTGCCTCATTGAAATAATTAGACTCTACAGGTTTACCAAAAAGCGTTTCTCCATCAACGAATACACAGCAGGGCGAGTTCACAAGCCTTCTAGAAACATGTACAAATGTGCACTGTACCGATAGATAGCTTTTGATAATGCAGCAAGTTGACGCAAATTCCATGCACGATTTCCGATATTCCTGCTCATCCTCCATAGTTAGATAAACATCAGTATAGTGGGATCCAGCATTGCGTATTTTGTAAAGTTTGTAGTAATTCCTATCATTGATAAAAACGTAGTCAACTGGATTTGCGGTATATATAACCTCAATGCCACTTTGGTGCAATTTCTCGGCGACAAGTGAATCCCTGAGCGCTTCTATGCTTTCACCTGCAGCGAAGTAGATGGTCCTTTGATCCTCTTTCATTCGAGAAATATACTCATCAAGAGAAACCTTCAGGTTTCCGCTTTTGGAAGAGCAATAGCGCAAAAACCCAGCAAAGCGCGCATCCTTGAGATAAAGGAAAAGAAGAAGTGGCTTCAAATTCTCACAAACAGTGTTGTAAATCTCCTCATTTTCCGAAAGCTCCTTAAACCACTCCAAAAATACCTTCAACAAGCGCTCGCAAATCTGATCGCGTCCTTCACAAAGAAAGGACTTTTTGCTACCTAAGGTCAAGCGTAAATTAAAAAGGTCGATAGCCCCATAGAGGTAGTCATGCGGAATATCTTCAAGTAGGGAACCCAGAGAATCCGCCAATAAAATATGATTTAGACATACTTTGACGCCATGTTCAGCAGTATTTTTGTAATAATGTTTTGATATAAATAAAACGCCACGCATATATGGCTCGCCGGGGCACGAAAAGTGCTTTACCGAAAGAGGTTCTTCAGAGCTAGCACTGAGGTACCTGTAGAGTTTTAAATATTCCTCACGTCTGACATCTTCAGGGCTTCGCATCCAAACTGAATGAACATTGTTTACCAGTCTTTCCTCTAAATCCGAGATCAGCATTATGGGAAAGGCGACAAACTCCACATCCGTATGGATAATATTTTCGATTACTGATGGAAACAAGAGCTCAGTATAATTCTTCTTCAAATGCAAGATCACTTTAGTTCCACGACCCAATTGTTCTTCACTACAGGGTCTTATGATAAAGGATTTCTTGGATAAAGACTCCCACATGAATTGTTCATTACCATCCCTTTTGGAGATCACCTGCACCTTATCTGCAACACCAAAAACCGAATAGAAACCTAATCCAAATTGGGCTGTTTGAGGTAGACAAGAGTTGGGTGGTAACTTCTCCGCGAAACACTTTGTGCCAGAGAATCCAATCGTGCCAAGATCTCTAATTAAATCATCTTTGGACATACCAAAACCATTGTCAACCACAGCAAGCGTACCGTCAGCTATATTCGGAATAATCTAAGGCCAGAATTGGAAAATTAGAAGACATAAAATAGCTGGCCAAAATAGATCAATAGAGAGCATACTTTAATGAAGAGACCTGACCTTTCATCAGACAAACACGTAGATCCAACCCTACTCAGAGCGTCAGCGGCATTTTTGATCAACTCCACCAGACAAGACTTGCCGCTCGAATGCAAGTCCTTTCCAAAAACACTAATGAGCCGCGGCGCATCTGCAACGAATCCCTCGGGCAGAACATCAGCAACGAATTCGCGACGCAACATCGGTGGACAAAATTTAGATGTAAGGCCCAAGAGCACACGCAACCAATCTAAAGCCAGTACGCCAAAGGCGCATTCCAGTGGCCAAAGCAAAATTAGTGAACTCGAGGATATTGGCCCCAGAGAGCCAATTAAATAAAAAGACGAAAAATAGAGAAATAACGCTTTAATTTCCATGGAGACCTTGCAAATGAAAATATATCTAAGAGAACGAATGACAAGAAAAGAACAAAATTTAACCCATTTATTCAATGGTAGGGCCTCCACTCCTCAAACCGGCTTCACCACATATACCACCACGCATGTTTCCTGGCATACCGCCAGGCATGCCGCCGGGCATGCCGCCTGACATACCACAAACACTACCCGTCTCCTGGTACATTTTCGTAATGATCGGCTTGCACACAATCACCTCCGTCATAATTCGTCGGAAATGTGGGCATTGGCGGAGACTTGAATATCAGAGTAAGTTAACTTAACCCTCTAACATTTATACTTGCTTACTAGGTCTATTTTTAATTTAGATTATTTCAGACTGCACTAACCGGACGCTTTCTATCATTGATAACGGAATTGGCATGACGAAACTGGATTTGGTCAACAACCTCGGTTCCATAGCACACTCCGGTACAAGAGACTTTAAAAAACAACTACAGCCAGATTCCGGCGTTGCTCTAATCGGGCATTACGGACTAGGTTTCTACTCGACCTTCATGGTTGCTAACAAGGTTCAGGTGATTTCCAAGAACGCAGATGACGAGCAGTACTTGTGGGAATATACAGGAGGCAGCTCCTACACAATCTTTCCTTATGACAAGGAGCAGATTGGTCGTGGAACCAAAGTGATTCTACACTTGAAGGACGAGCAGACTGACATATTGGCACCTTTCATGCTTAGTGCAATAATGGATTGCTTTTTTGAATTTATTGACTATCCGATCAGACTGGAAGACATTGGAGAACTTGGATGCAGGGTGCCCCTATGCCCAGAATATAGGCGAATTAAGCCACTGTGGATGTACGAACCGGAAGAGATAAAGCAAGAAGAATACGAGAACTTGTTCAAATGGATGACACTCGAATCTTCCTCACATCTGCTTGTTAAACACGTCAAATACAAGGGCACATTTTCCTTCCGCGCCCTCATATTTATACCTACAGTGGCTCCAATTGACTACTGCTGGAACACTCCTAGATCCCACAATGTCAGGCTTTTCACAAGACGTGTCCAAATCTCTGAATACTTTCCGGACCTATTACCTAACTACATGAACTTTGTATATGCGCTTGCCGATTCCGATGATGTACTTCTAAATGCCAATCATTCTGATTTCCACAATTCCGTCGAAAAGCAATTGATCAGTGAAGTTCTTACCGAGAAGGTGTTTGAAATGATAGAGGAAATCGCCGAAAAGCCTGAGATTTTCGACCAATTTCATAGGCACTTTTCGGAAAGCATCAAATTGGGAGCCAAGACCGATCCAAAAAATCGACACCGGCTTCTGTCCCTAATAAGTTACCATACTCTAAATAATGGCAATAGGGCGATGCGCCTGAAAGACTACGTAGCCCAAATGAGGCCACGTCAACGACAAATCTATTACATAACGGGTGACGACTTAAACGTTCTCTCAAATTCACCCCTCACTGAGGACCTGAAGAAACAAGGCTACGACGTTATTTTGATGGATAGCATGATGGATGAATACATTGTCAATATGATAGTGTCCTACGACAATTTTGCAGGGAAATAATTGAATGGTAACTTCGAAACCATAACTTGTCCGGATATCTCAAATTCGCAAGCTCATTAAATCCAAGAACTAGGGTTTGGAAATCAACAAACAGGGGAATAGTCAAGGGCAGCCGCATTTCAATTAGTACCATATAGATAAAATAAGAGTGGTGGTAAATGAGGCGAGGACATTAGTGAAAAGCTCTAATCTCATGCAACATCTGGGGCCGACAGAGAGCGACAATCGCCTCCATCGGCGAAGAGACAAACCAGGGCAGGGAGAACGATTAAACCTGCTCAGAGAAAGCCCACTCTCCGGTAGCCTTAGCAAATGCGAGGGCGAGTTTGGGGCACACACACGCCTGAGCAGGGAGCCAATAACGAATTTGTTTCAGTGGAAGGGACGTGTTGATTGGTTAGAATTTTCTAGTAGCATTCACGCACGCATGTAATGTTCTAGAACATGTGTTTGCGAACAATATAAAGGAGAACAGCGCTGTTCTGGTCCATCCGTCTTAATCTAGCTCTTGTCTGTTTGAGATGTCGAAGGGTTCTGCTATCGGTATCGACTTGGGGACTACTTTCTCTTGTGTTGGAGTGTTCCAACATGGCAAGGTGGAGATTATAGCTAACGATCAAGGCAATCGAACAACTCCAAGCTACGTGGCCTTCACGGACACGGAGCGCCTGATCGGTGATGCTGCAAAGAACCAGGTGGCCATGAATCCCACTAACACGGTGTTTGACGCCAAGCGTCTCATCGGTCGTCGGTTTGACGACAAGGCCGTGCAGGACGATATGAAACACTGGCCATTCCGCGTGGTGAATTCAGGAGGCAAGCCGAAGATCGAGGTGGAGTACAAAGGAGAGAAGAAGTCCTTCTTCCCCGAGGAGATCTCCTCAATGGTGTTGTTGAAGATGAAGGAGACAGCCGAGGCGTATCTAGGCAAGTCAGTGAAAGACGCAGTGATCACGGTGCCAGCCTATTTCAATGATAGCCAACGTCAGGCGACGAAAGATGCAGGCACGATTTCGGGTTTGAATGTGCTGCGTATCATTAATGAGCCGACTGCGGCTGCCATTGCCTATGGTTTGGACAAGAAGGTGGGCAGTGAGCGCAGTGTACTGATTTTTGATTTGGGTGGTGGGACATTTGATGTGTCCATCCTTTCCATCGAAGAGGGTATATTCGAGGTGAAGTCGACCGCAGGTGACACGCACTTGGGTGGTGAGGACTTCGACTCGCGGATGGTGAATCACTTCGTGGAGGAGTTCAAGCGCAAGCACAAGAAGGATTTGACGAGCAATAAGAGGGCGGTTCGTCGCCTTCGAACGGCATGTGAGAGAGCGAAGCGAACGCTGAGTTCGAGCGCACAAGCGAACATCGAGATTGACTCGCTTTTGGAAGGCATTGACTTCTATACTTCGATTACGCGAGCACGATTTGAGGAGTTGTGTGCAGACTTGTTCCGTAGTACACTGGAGCCAGTGGAGAAGGCATTGCGTGACGCCAAGCTGGACAAGAGTTCAGTGCATGATGTGGTGTTGGTGGGTGGTTCGACGCGTATCCCCAAGGTGCAGAAGTTATTGCAGGACTTCTTCAACGGTCGTGAGTTGAACAAGTCCATTAACCCGGATGAGGCTGTGGCATATGGAGCTGCAGTGCAGGCGGCCATATTGTCGGGTGACAAGTCGGAGGAGGTGCAGGATTTACTACTCTTGGACGTTGCGCCGTTGTCACTAGGTTTAGAGACGGCAGGTGGTGTGATGACAGCACTCATTAAGCGCAATACCACTATACCCACCAAACAGACCCAGACCTTCACAACGTACTCGGACAATCAGCCGGGTGTGTTGATCCAGGTTTATGAGGGTGAGCGAGCGATGACGCGTGACAACAATTTGTTGGGCAAGTTCGAGTTGTCTGGCATCCCACCAGCGCCGCGTGGTGTGCCGCAGATTGAAGTGACGTTCGATATCGATGCCAATGGTATCCTGAACGTGTCGGCGGTGGACAAATCGACGGGCAAGCAGAACAAGATCAGAATCACTAACGAAAAGGGTCGCTTGTCGAAGGAGGAGATCGATAGAATGGTGAATGAGGCGGAGAAGTACAAGCAGGAGGACGATAGGCAGCGTGATCGTGTTGCTGCAAAGAATGCTTTAGAAAGTTATGCCTTCACCATGAAGTCGACGGTGGAGGACGAGAAGGTGAAGGAAAAGATTCCCGAATCGGATAGGAAGAAGATTGTGGAGAAGTGCGACGAGACGGTGAAGTGGTTGGATGCCAATCAGCAGGCCGAGAAGGATGAGTACGAGCACAAGCAGAAGGAGTTAGAGAGTGTGTGTAACCCGATCATCACGAAAATGTACCAGGAGACGGGTGGTGCTGGTGGTATGCCAGGCGGTATGCCCGGCGGCATGCCTGGCGGTATGCCGGGAGGCATGCATGGTGGCATGGGTGGTGACGCCGGTTCGAGGGGCGGGGGCCCTACCATTGAAGAAGTGGACTAAATTTTGGCGTTATTTTGTCATTCGTATTCTTAGGTGTATTATCATTTGCGTGATCGCCTTGGATATTAAAGCGTTATTTCTGTATCTTTAGTTATTTTTAATTGCTTCTCGGGCTGATGTCAGGTCTCTTCATTAAAGTGTGCTCTCTATTGATCTATTTTGGCCAGCTATTTTATGTCTTCTAATTTTCCAATTCTGGCCTTAGATTATTCCGAATATAGCTGACGGTACGCTTGCTGTGGTTGACAATGGTTTTGGTATGTCCAAAGATGATTTAATTAGAGATCTTGGCACGATTGGATTCTCTGGCACAAAGTGTTTCGCGGAGAAGTTACCACCCAACTCTTGTCTACCTCAAACAGCCCAATTTGGATTAGGTTTCTATTCGGTTTTTGGTGTTGCAGATAAGGTGCAGGTGATCTCCAAAAGGGATGGTAATGAACAATTCATGTGGGAGTCTTTATCCAAGAAATCCTTTATCATAAGACCCTGTAGTGAAGAACAATTGGGTCGTGGAACTAAAGTGATCTTGCATTTGAAGAAGAATTATACTGAGCTCTTGTTTCCATCAGTAATCGAAAATATTATCCATACGGATGTGGAGTTTGTCGCCTTTCCCATAATGCTGATCTCGGATTTAGAGGAAAGACTGGTAAACAATGTTCATTCAGTTTGGATGCGAAGCCCTGAAGATGTCAGACGTGAGGAATATTTAAAACTCTACAGGTACCTCAGTGCTAGCTCTGAAGAACCTCTTTCGGTAAAGCACTTTTCGTGCCCCGGCGAGCCATATATGCGTGGCGTTTTATTTATATCAAAACATTATTACAAAAATACTGCTGAACATGGCGTCAAAGTATGTCTAAATCATATTTTATTGGCGGATTCTCTGGGTTCCCTACTTGAAGATATTCCGCATGACTACCTCTATGGGGCTATCGACCTTTTTAATTTACGCTTGACCTTAGGTAGCAAAAAGTCCTTTCTTTGTGAAGGACGCGATCAGATTTGCGAGCGCTTGTTGAAGGTATTTTTGGAGTGGTTTAAGGAGCTTTCGGAAAATGAGGAGATTTACAACACTGTTTGTGAGAATTTGAAGCCACTTCTTCTTTTCCTTTATCTCAAGGATGCGCGCTTTGCTGGGTTTTTGCGCTATTGCTCTTCCAAAAGCGGAAACCTGAAGGTTTCTCTTGATGAGTATATTTCTCGAATGAAAGAGGATCAAAGGACCATCTACTTCGCTGCAGGTGAAAGCATAGAAGCGCTCAGGGATTCACTTGTCGCCGAGAAATTGCACCAAAGTGGCATTGAGGTTATATATACCGCAAATCCAGTTGACTACGTTTTTATCAATGATAGGAATTACTACAAACTTTACAAAATACGCAATGCTGGATCCCACTATACTGATGTTTATCTAACTATGGAGGATGAGCAGGAATATCGGAAATCGTGCATGGAATTTGCGTCAACTTGCTGCATTATCAAAAGCTATCTATCGGTACAGTGCACATTTGTACATGTTTCTAGAAGGCTTGTGAACTCGCCCTGCTGTGTATTCGTTGATGGAGAAACGCTTTTTGGTAAACCTGTAGAGTCTAATTATTTCAATGAGGCAAGAAAGGATTTGGAAATCAACCCAAATCATGAGATACCAATTCGCCTGAAGGAGTTATGTTCCAATAATGACGTGAAGCCGGCTTTATATGTCCCAATAATTAATATGCTCTTTGAAACAGCATTGATTGATTCCGGCTTCATGCCACCTGATGTCACGCGATATACCAACATGGTGTATGAATTAATTCGAGCATGTCTGAATATATCAAAAGCTACTGAAATGCCCAAAGAAACCGAAGAGAATGGTTTATTTGATCCCGAAACGTCCTCCCCTGTGCTAGCTGCCTATAAAGGTGGTGATGTGGATGAGAGAGCCTAGGGCTTATTTGTTTGTAGCAGCATATTCAGGCCATCGAGTAAAGCCATCACAATAAACTTGATGCTTTTATTAGTGAAATTAAATACACGCTTATTAGCGTAACCTCACGTCGTCTGCCCACGGGGATCCCTCACAAGTGCGGAAGCACTAATAGACGGACAAAATGCTTGATCAATTTCCATTAGTCGAATTAGAAAATTAAGGCTAATTAATATTCTGAATCGACCGACATTAGCTGTAAAAGAATCGATGAATTTAATTAAATATGGCGTGTATACTTAGGCTAAAGCATTAATTCGAGTTTGACCAAGCAACATTTGACATACTTTGCCAAAAATGTGGAGAATACTGAGTTAGTCAAATTCTGCATAGGAAGCCTACACGAGAGAGAATGTTCTGGATTATGACGCCAGAGTTCGAGAAGCATAAAAGGTCCGAGAACAGATGAAACGGCAAAATTTCAGCTGCAGCGACCATGACAATTAATCCTTCGGAAGGTCATACGAATTAAGCTGCTGAAATATAGGCCAAATTTAAAAGCTTGGAGTAATTATTAGATAGGAGGTGACTGCTTCTGCAATAAACCATAGTAAAAATATATTTGAGTGTTAAAAGTCATTAAGTTAGTCAGCATATTAAGGTGGATCCCCAACGGCTTAAATCTAGGGCAATAGATGATCAGAATTCTTTCCGATCCACCAAATTCCGAATGAGGAGTCTTTCATTCCATCTTACTAACACTAATCGTAAATCCAGTTTTTAACACTCTCAATGAAAGTAAATGGACCTTGGTGATATTTTGACCCACAAATAAACAGAGCGTTAAGCAAGAAATGTGCCACTACCTTCTGTAGGTAGTTCATTGTACTATCATCAACACGGTTCAATGCCAAGGTTGTCGGACCATCGGGTATGTGCTGCAGCAGCTTATAGATTGATCTGCATCGGCATAACATCGCTGTGTGGGTTTCGGATCAGCATCTGTTAAGATAACGCCCTTGCATGGACAGTCGCTAAAGTGACTAGGAAAACGTTAGTCAATTCGTCCTACCTACACTGCTTAAGTACAGCGTTGTAAAGATTCTTTATCTAAACCAAGAGCAGGAGACACATTCCCAGTCACTTATGACGACCTACTAAAATCCATAGTAGGAGGTGGGATATAACCTCCCACCACTACACGGATCACAAATTATCCTCCCAGCATATTTATCAACGAACGAAAAATCAAGGTGCAGGCAATTTTGTGCAGCAATTTATGCCTTGGAAATTGAGTGCCTGATGAATAGCCACAAAGGGTAGAGTAGAGATTATTCCATACCGGTCTTGCTGTAAGCACCATTGGCTACTTGACACATTTTTGTGAATTCTGGAACTCGTGTAATCTAAACATGAATATTTCTGTCTGTACTGCCCTCAACAATCATATAGAAATTAAACCAGAAACTCGACTCTCAAATGACCACCTCAGAGGATCCTCTTATTGCATCACTTGTGCTGACGCTTTACGCCTTCATCTAGCTCATCGAAAAATGGCGTCTCAAAGGTTGTGGTCAGCAGCGTCCAGTGGCTGCCAGCCTCTACGTCAATGGCGCTCAATTATGATAGTCCTGTCTGGTAGAAATGGATAGTGTAGAGGCTATCAGTAAAAGTCAGTTTTCACCCGTTAGTAACGGGAGAAACCGATGCTAGTCGAGGGACGTTAGGCAGGATGAACGTGATTAAACGGCGTTAAGAAAAATTGTTGTTATATTCTACATCGTATTTACGTTTGTGGCTGTCAATCCTTTGAATCTCTCATGATGAAATTCCCCATTGGGACATTCCAATTTTGAAAACAATTTAGGAATGCATCCATTTTCATCCGAATATCTAACGACATTGATCAAAACTTCACCGCCGCAAATGTCAGGGCTCCTGCTAGAAGCACACATTTTCATCGATGATATAATCAGTTCTAAGCAGTCTCGCTTACTCAAATCCCTTTAGAAGATCTGATTAGCAAATATTAATTATAGAGCAGCCATTGTACAACCTCGTCTTTCCTACAAAGATATTCATTCGGATACATCATAGTCTGCTGTTAGCATCCTTTTATGATTCTTTTAATTTAATAATTTTTGTAGTAATAGGGTCAGAATTGTGTGCCAACGATCTGTTTGAACTCAAATGCCAGATAGAAACGCGATAAGGCTCTAATGGAATACCTGAAGATGGTTTGAAGTGACACATGTGAACTCCTGAAAGCGTGGAAATCGTAAAATGGGAGAGTTTTGTCTGGGCTTCGTATCTACACGGGTGTTTCCAACTGCTAATAACAGCCGCATGCTCTCGCAATAAAGCAGGGAACTACAGCATCATTGTACGGCATTCTCAGCTAATCAAAATTCCACAGAAAGTACCAGGAGAGCACTCTAAATCTAATCTAATTTGCTGACCAGAAAGGAACCACTCCATACCGGCGTTGAATTGAGGAACGGAATTCAAATCACACAATTTCACGCCCACAAAAACGGTCCAAATGCTGATACGATTCATTATTGAATCACAACATCAGTCCTGAGATTTGTGAATTTGAAATTTGGTTTTTTTTTTCTACCACCATCTGCTTTTGCTCTTGCAACCAGCTGAATATGCACACTAATAGCGTTTGAATTTACGATGCCAAACATACCATGTAGGCGAAAGGACTTTGAAGTGTATTAAACCTGCTAAGTTAGGCAACAGGCAAATTCTAACCCATCGTATGAGATCAGCACAACGAGGTTTTCCAATCTGCCAGACGTCAAAGAATTTTGTGCACTGAGATAGGACCATTTTTATCTCCACACTAGAGTTTCGTTCATCACTGAAATGAAGTGGCTTCTCAGTTGCGGAAATTAATCTGCTGGAGTCTGAGGTAGAGCTGTGAGTTCGTGAGGTCCCAAGGAGACAAATCCTATCGAAAACACCCCGGACCACGCATTCCTGATTCCTCATCATTCTTTAACACAGTCCACTCTATGATGTTTTGATCACTTATCAGCACCTTGAGCATGGTAAGCACATTAATTGAAATGGCCAACTGAGTCCGGCAAGGGCTCCTTTTGCTGTTCATATCAAAAACTTAACAAGTAATTTTAGGTGACAATATTCAACACCTACTAGCTCCTTGTCATTATTCAATACGATTGTCAACATGGTTCTTGATGTGAAAGTCGTATCCCCTAGGCATCCAGGATACTAGCACCTAGAAATGTCTTCAAAATAACTCCACTATCAACTAAACTTGCATAAGGCTTGAAAAGTCCTTATGGAAAATGTAATATTAGAATTCTGCATGTCGGCATTTCATCCAGCTAGGATAAGAATTCCATAGGAACGGAATAGTTATCCTTCCGTCAAATTACAGCTATGTCTACAGAGCTGCTAAAAAGTGATAATGAACCAATTACACCGTTGGCAATCACCTGTTCAAGACATAAAACCAAACGCTTGAAACCAAGAGGAAGACTTGCACTCCGTTTACCCCTTGAAGGAGGTGGGAATTTATTAAATCTAAGCTGTACCTAGCGAGTGCCAGAGCAAAGCCTGTCCCCATCAAAAGGTTACATACTTAATTTATCAAAAGTTCACTATTTGTGGACGCTACGGTTAGTGGTGGTATTGGCACTATTAAGTCTGCTACTTCCGCCCCTCTTTCCAATGATTTTTTGAGGTGTAACTTTTTCCTGATTAATAAATGATCAAAACACCGATGTCTCCTCGAAGCCACTGAGATTTTCCAAAAAGACTATTTATGTTGAATTTTTTGTCCACTTAAGACAAACTTCTAATGATTAGATTTTCTTCTCTTAAAGCTATACAATACAACTTCTGTGCTGATATATTACTCGTACCATGTATGACACTGAGGCAATTTAGATGGACAGGATTGAGGAGATTACCAAGAAAAGGATAATGTCTGGCTGCTGCTCCAACCTCAGTTGAACGGCTCTAACTTTGTTCTATAAACGCCATTTGCTGATCTCTAATTGAATTTATAGATCATATGAAATAATCGATTTCTTTCCTTTACGGCAGTACCCTGAGAACGATGGCCGAAGAAAATTGCTCTCATGCAACTTCAGAAGATGCTGAAATATTTGAATTTCAAGGCGAAGCTTCAAAACTGCTTGAAATAATGACCAGTTGTTTCTACCCCTATAAAGAATTTTTCATTCGAGAGTTAGTCTGCAACGCTGTTGATGCCTTGGAAAGAGTCCGCTACGTTAGCAACAGAGATCCTTCGGTACAAGATGAAGGCGAAGAATTGCATATCAGAGTAAGTTGAATTAAGTAAGTTAACTTAACCCTCTAACATTTATACTTGCTTACTAGGTCTATTTTTAATTTAGATTATTTCAGACTGCGCTAACCGGACGCTTTCTATCATTGATAACGGAATTGGCATGACGAAACTGGATTTGGTCAACAACCTCGGTTCCATAGCACACTCCGGTACAAGAGACTTTAAAAAACAACTACAGCCAGATTCCGGCGTTGCTCTAATCGGGCATTACGGACTAGGTTTCTACTCGACCTTCATGGTTGCTAACAAGGTTCAGGTGATTTCCAAGAACGCAGATGACGAGCAGTACTTGTGGGAATATACAGGAGGCAGCTCCTACACAATCTTTCCTTATGACAAGGAGCAGATTGGTCGTGGAACCAAAGTGATTCTACACTTGAAGGACGAGCAGACTGACATATTGGCACCTTTCATGCTTAGTGCAATAATGGATTGCTTTTTTGAATTTATTGACTATCCGATCAGACTGGAAGACATTGGAGAACTTGGGTGCAGGGTGCCCCTATGCCCAGAATATAGGCGAATTAAGCCACTGTGGATGTACGAACCGGAAGAGATAAAGCAAGAAGAATACGAGAACTTGTTCAAATGGATGACACTCGAATCTTCCTCACATCTGCTTGTTAAACACGTCAAATACAAGGGCACATTTTCCTTCCGCGCCCTCATATTTATACCTACAGTGGCTCCAATTGACTACTGCTGGAACACTCCTAGATCCCACAATGTCAGGCTTTTCACAAGACGTGTCCAAATCTCTGAATACTTTCCGGACCTATTACCTAACTACATGAACTTTGTATATGCGCTTGCCGATTCCGATGATGTACTTCTAAATGCCAATCATTCTGATTTCCACAATCCCGTCGAAAAGCAATTGATCAGTGAAGTTCTTACCGAGAAGGTGTTTGAAATGATAGAGGAAATTGCCGAAAAGCCTGAGATTTTCGACCAATTTCATAGGCACTTTTCGGAAAGCATCAAATTGGGAGCCAAGACCGATCCAAAAAATCGACACCGGCTTCTGTCCCTAATAAGTTACCATACTCTAAATAACGGCAATAGGGCGATGCGCCTGAAAGACTACGTAGCCCAAATGAGGCCACATCAACGACAAATCTATTACATAACGGGTGACGACTTAAACGTTCTCTCAAATTCACCCCTCACTGAGGACCTGAAGAAACGAGGCTACGACGTTATTTTGATGGATAGCATGATGGATGAATACATTGTCAATATGATAGTGTCCTACGACAACAAGGAACTTGTCGATGTGAGCGCTACTAATCTCAAAATCTCGTCTAGCGTAGAAGAGGAAGAGGATGGTAGTACAGCTTCGTCTGGATTCGAGTCCACATGCAAAAAGATAAAAGAGATTTTAGCCGACCAGGTTGAGGGCGTTATAATCTCAGATAAACTTGTCGATACACCTTGTTGCATTTCCGCCTCCAAACCAGGTATCTCCCTCAACATGGAACGCATTATGAAACGTCATCAACAAGGAGACTTAAGCACTGCTGAAGAGCTCAGTGCAAAAAAATATTTCGAGATAAATCCCAAAGATTCAATAATACACCGATTGCGCGAAATGCTAGATCAAGCGGAAAATCCGAGTACTTCTAGCAAAAACATTGTAACCATGCTCTACTCAGCAGCACTACTCAGCTCGGGATATACGTTAGAGAAGCCTCGATCATTCACTAAAATCATGTACAGTTTCATAAACATGTACCTAAGATTGGGATGTATGGAGGCCAAGGAAAACGCAGAAACGGAGCTTAATGAAAAGGAAATAACAGAAGAACTGAGCTTTGAAATCGATTCCTCGCCCATGAATGCGCTGAACTAGAATTAAACGACAAAAAGAGCTAAACTGTCTTTTAGTAAGTTTTTCAGCCAGCTCCGGATCAATGTGAGGTGCCTGTAGTTAGATGAAACATCAATACTGACAGAAGAGCGGTAACAAGAAGTGTTTGGAGTGACTAGAGATGGATTTTGCAGGGAAATAATTAAATGGTAACTTCGAAAGCATAACTTGTCGGGATATCTCAAATTCGCAGGCTCATTAAACCCAAGAACAAGGGGTTGGAAATCAACAAACAGGGGAATAGTCAAGGGCAGCCGCATTTCAATTAGTACCATATAGATAAAATAAGAGTGGTGGTAAATGAGGCGAGGACATTAGTGAAAAGCTCTAATCTCATGCAACATCTGGGGCCGACAGAGAGCGACAATCGCCTCCATCAGCGATAAGAGACAAACCAGGGCAGGGAGAACGATTAAACCTGCTCAGAGAAAGCCCACTCTCCGGTAGCCTTAGCAAATGCGAGGGCGAGTTTGGGGCACACACACGCCTGAGCAGGGAGCCAATAACGAATTTGTTTCAGTGGAAGGGACGTGTTGATTGGTTAGAATTTTCTAGTAGCATTCACGCACGCATGTAATGTTCTAGAACATGTGTTTGCGAACAATATAAAGGAGAACAGCGCTGTTCTAGTCCATCCGTCTTAATCTAGCTCTTGTCTGTTTGAGATGTCGAAGGGTTCTGCTATCGGTATCGACTTGGGGACTACTTTCTCTTGTGTTGGAGTGTTCCAACATGGCAAGGTGGAGATTATAGCTAACGATCAAGGCAATCGAACAACTCCAAGCTACGTGGCCTTCACGGACACGGAGCGCCTGATCGGTGATGCTGCAAAGAACCAGGTGGCCATGAATCCCACTAACACGGTGTTTGACGCCAAGCGTCTCATCGGTCGTCGGTTTGACGACAAGGCCGTGCAGGACGATATGAAACACTGGCCATTCCGCGTGGTGAATTCAGGAGGCAAGCCGAAGATCGAGGTGGAGTACAAAGGAGAGAAGAAGTCCTTCTTCCCCGAGGAGATCTCCTCAATGGTGTTGTTGAAGATGAAGGAGACAGCCGAGGCGTATCTAGGCAAGTCAGTGAAAGACGCAGTGATCACGGTGCCAGCCTATTTCAATGATAGCCAACGTCAGGCGACGAAAGATGCAGGCACGATTTCGGGTTTGAATGTGCTGCGTATCATTAATGAGCCGACTGCGGCTGCCATTGCCTATGGTTTGGACAAGAAAGCGGGAAGTGAGCGCAATGTGCTGATTTTCGATTTGGGTGGTGGGACATTTGATGTGTCCATCCTTTCCATCGAAGAGGGCATATTCGAGGTGAAGTCGACCGCAGGTGACACGCACTTGGGTGGTGAGGACTTCGACTCGCGGATGGTGAATCACTTCGTGGAGGAGTTCAAGCGCAAGCACAAGAAGGATTTGACGAGCAATAAGAGGGCGGTTCGTCGCCTTCGAACGGCATGTGAGCGAGCGAAGCGAACGCTGAGTTCGAGCGCACAAGCGAACATCGAGATTGACTCGCTTTTGGAAGGCATTGACTTCTATACTTCGATTACGCGAGCACGATTTGAGGAGTTGTGTGCAGACTTGTTTCGTAGTACACTGGAGCCAGTGGAGAAGGCGTTGCGTGACGCCAAGCTGGACAAGAGTTCAGTGCATGATGTGGTGTTGGTGGGTGGTTCGACGCGTATCCCCAAGGTGCAGAAGTTATTGCAGGACTTCTTCAACGGTCGTGAGTTGAACAAGTCCATTAATCCGGATGAGGCTGTGGCATATGGAGCTGCAGTGCAGGCGGCCATATTGTCGGGTGACAAGTCGGAGGCGGTGCAGGATTTACTACTCTTGGACGTTGCGCCGTTGTCACTAGGTTTAGAGACGGCAGGTGGTGTGATGACAGCACTCATTAAGCGCAACACCACTATCCCCACCAAACAGACCCAGACCTTCACAACGTACTCGGACAACCAGCCGGGTGTGTTGATCCAGGTTTATGAGGGTGAGCGAGCGATGACGCGTGACAACAATTTGTTGGGCAAGTTCGAGTTGTCTGGCATCCCACCAGCGCCGCGTGGTGTGCCGCAGATTGAAGTGACGTTCGATGTCGACGCCAATGGTATCCTGAACGTGTCGGCGGTGGACAAATCGACGGGCAAGCAGAACAGGATCACAATCACTAATGACAAGGGTCGCTTGTCGAAGGAGGAGATCGATAGAATGGTGAATGAGGCGGAGAAGTTCAAGCAGGAGGACGATAGGCAGCGTGATCGTGTTGCTGCAAAGAATGCTTTAGAGAGTTATGCCTTCACCATGAAGTCGACGGTGGAGGACGAGAAGGTGAAGGAAAAGATTCCCGAATCGGATAGGAAGAAGATTGTGGAGAAGTGCGACGAGACGGTGAAGTGGTTGGATGCCAATCAGCAGGCCGAGAAGGATGAGTACGAGCACAAGCAGAAGGAGTTAGAGAGTGTGTGTAACCCGATCATCACGAAAATGTACCAGGAGACGGGTGGTGCTGGTGGTATGCCAGGCGGTATGCCCGGCGGCATGCCTGGCGGTATGCCGGGAGGCATGCATGGTGGCATGGGTGGTGACGCCGGTTCGAGGGGCGGGGGCCCTACCATTGAAGAAGTGGATTAGTTCTCACCCGTTTTCCCCACCGATTTGTATCTAATCCGTTTCTCACTTTTCCGCACAATAGAAAATATCTTTCGTAGTTGTATTTTTATCGATATTGTTTTACAGCTGTTTTTGGCGCCGTTTAATCACGTTTACTCTGCCTAACGTTCTTTTGCTAGCACTGGTTTCTCCCGTGATTCATGGCTCATAACTGACTTACTGGTGGCCTCTACTACCACTAGACAACATTCTATCATATTTGAGCGGCATGGACGTAGATGGTGACAATCACTGGACGCTGCTATACGCAGCCTTTGAGACGCCATTTTTCGAAATTAGGTGAAGGCGTAAAGCATCAGCACAAGTGATGCAATTAGAGGGTCTTTCGAGGTGATTATTTGAGTTGAATATCTGTTTTAATTTTTGTGCGGCTGTTGAGGACACTACAGACAGAAATATTCCTGTTTTGATTGCACGAGTTCCTGGATTCATTTAAACGTGCTTACAGCATGACTTGAGATAATAATGGTATGGAATAATCTCTATTCTACCCTTTGTGGCTATTCATCAGGCGCTCGATTTCTAGGGCATGGGTTGCTGCACGGAATTATCTGCACCATGGTTTTTCCTCTTTTACCTGGTTTCCGGGTTTCACGTTTTCCTTTTTAATTTTTATTAATATTTATTTACCGCTTTCCCAAGGACTTGTTGAGGCTACCACACAAGTACGAGCGGATTTTACAATATACAGCACAGAACACTTAACACAGAAGACAGTAGAAGCGTTTATGGACCTCTTCGGTTCTCTGGTCACTTTTCTGATACTGGTAGTACGGGTAGCAGTTCAGTTTCATAGTGGTACTGTAGTTCGTCCTCGACATTTTTAAGGCGGAATGTTTTCGTACCTTTTCCAGAAGTATTTCAAGCTTTTTGGCGGAGTTTCAATTCATTGCTACATATACGCGGTTTCCACATTCCGGTTTGAGATCATGAATCCAGGTATGTATGTCGTGCCTCGGTTACCAGGCTGTAGGAAGTTGTACTTCTGCTGGCATAATCAAATTTTATACGTCGAGTGGATGGTTAATCCTGTCCAGCCACCCATGTCATTAACCCCCAGTGTTGCCTCTGGGATTACTGGTGGTCACCACGAGGAGGTTGAGGGTAGGTTTGACCACCTTCCTTTTTAATATAATGCCTTTCCCCAAGCTTTAAAAATTCATCTCGAATTACAATATTCTCCATTCCACCAGGGTAGTGTAATATCTTCAGATTTTGCTTCTCGTTAGATTATACCATCTTCGATACTGAAGGCTTTCGGGAAGTAGGACTTTGACGTTGAAATGTGCTTGAGAGACGATATTTCCCTATTGAATTTTATTGGCAATTTACCATTTTGGAACTCGTTAGAATGAACGAATCGTAAGCATCTGTCCTCGTTAACTTAAGGATTAGCTTAACGTTATCGGATGTAAATATCATGGCGGCCCAAAAATGGAAGACCGCATGGTGACACAGAGGCTACTCCGTTAAAGAAAGACGACAGATGTGTTAACTCCAATAAGAAATAGAGTTCAGAATTGCGGTATAAAAAAGACCCATGTCTTCTGAAAACTGATTTCAGTACCAAATGTTTAGGTAAACAAATTTTGTCCGATCGTCTCCATTTCTACGCTCACAATTGAATTAACATAAGGAAATATTATTGGTAAACTATCTATTCCTTAGTGCTTTTATTTTAACCGCTACAGTGTTCATGGATTTCCAAAGCGAATGATATCATAGTTGGTTGGCATGTTCTTTTTCCCATCCATCCATGCGTTTGGACAATTCAGAGTTCACATGTTGGAGGACAAGGCGGAAGACACTGACCACGTTCATGCACTTCGTCGCATATCCGAAGTTAGGCTCTGAACTGGATGCAGGGAAGAAATACTCATTATTTGTTGTCACCGCTTCGCATGTTTCAAGGAGTTGAGACAATTCGGGGTCCAGCTTTTGCAAGAAATGTTGGAAATGTTTCAATACTTGCTGACTGTCATAACTAGAAAGTACCGACGATAGCGATTTCTTGGCGTTCGATGTAGGATCTGGAGGCAAAGTTTTGTGGGACTGTGCAGATTTTGACTCAGCGTTTGGAAAAGGTCTCGACATGGGTGTTGATTTGAGTGGTGGTGGTGTTGGTGGTGGTGGTGGAGAGACTGATTTAGACTTCTCCCTAATTTCCGGAAATGGTTGAGTATTCCCATTCTCACTTGAGGACGGCTTGTCGCATGATTTGTCATTAGCAGCACCGCGATCTTTATCGTACTTGAGATCCGGAACTAGGGTGGTTTTAGGAATTGATTTCGGTTCAGGTAAGTGCTTTGACACGATCATTTCCTCTTCCAAACTTTCTTGGATAGGATTTGGCTTAGTCTCTACCTTTGGACTCTCACTTGGTACAGTATCAACACCTTTGTCAAAGCATTGAGCCATTTCTGGATCAAACTTTTGCAGGAATAGCAGGAAATATTTCATCATTTCTTTGTGACTAGATTTAGGGTACTGGATATGCTTTGATCCTGGTTTCGTAAGTAGTTCGGTTTGGTCTTCAGGCCGTGCAACTGGTGGACGATTTTCAAAGCATCGGGCCATTTCCGGATCGAATCGCTGCAAGAAAAGGTGGAAGTATTTAATCATATCTTGCTGGTGAGAACCGGAAGTAGTCGGAATCTCTGGCTTAACTTCTCGTTCAGGTTTTGGAATTGGTGTAGACCTCGTTGCTGGGTCAACAGTCTCTGGCAATTTGAATTCTTCACAGCTTTCCTCGCATTTAGCAATCCCTAGTTCCAGTTTCACAGGTATCGGCTGGGAAGCTTCCAGAGATTTCAGACTATCGACTTTTGGATCAGCCGAAGACTTGGCTTCGAGTTTCGCTTCCGGTTTAGCTTCGGATTCCGGCTTCTGTAAAGGCCTGACGGGTTCACGGCACGTTTCAAATTTTTGCAAAAGTAGTTGGAGGCTTTTAAGAAGCTTACTCTCTAGCAAAGAGTTTTGCGCTGGTTTTGAAGTCTTTCTAGATATCTGTTGAGATTTCTCTTTTCTTTTCGGTGATAATTCAGGTGCAAATTCAGCCGACAGTTTTACCGAAGGCTTCGGTAGAGACTTCGGGGAATCATTCTGAACTGTTTCATCACATTTTTCGAAACATTTAGCAATTTCAGGATCAAATTTACAAAGGAGTCGTTGAAAAGTTTTGACCATCTTTCGGTTGATTCTTCCAACGAAAACATCAGGATTTACGTCTACTTTAGTTTTGGGCCTTGACACAGTTTTCGGCTTCTGAAAAAGGGTTGACGAAGAATTAATGTGTGAAAGTGGAATTGGATCAGATACAGGCTGGGGTGTTGGTTCCTTTAGATTTGATGGGGATTCCAGTTCTCCATTTTCTTCCGACTGAGTCTCTTTAGGGTTGATTTTGTTCTGGAATGGTTGGATACAATTTATGAGTTCTTGGTTATTTGGGCCAGGAACTAGAATAAGTTTTGCTTCATGTTTGGCTTGTGGTGCTGACTTCATTTCCGGCTCAGGAAGTGGTGTAGGCCTGGACCCAGGCTTCAGCTCAAGTTTCGAATCCTCTTCTGGGGCAGATACATTGATGCACTTAGTCACTGCTGAATCTAAATTTGGCAGTAAACGTTGAACAACTTTTAACAAGTCCTTTTTATTGGAATCAGACAGAAAGGAAGGGACCGTGTCAGATACTGTGGTAGCATGAGATTTTGAGTGTTTGGTTTCGTCTCGCAATTTTGACTCCAGTTTCGGTGAGTTTGAAAATGATTTTGACTCAGACGACTTCGTGACAAGTCCTGGAAATAGTTCGGATTCAGTCGGTGGGAATGGAGCTGGCTCAGTTCCAGATGAAGATTTAGTTCCCGACTTTGAAATGGGTTCAACACATTTACCTAATACAGTTTCATCACTTATTCCGAAGCTCTTAGTCATTTCTGGATCCATTTTCGCTAGGAACATTTGGAAATATTTCAACTTGTCTAAATTGGGGACGGTTGAAAGGCTAGGTTGCGCAATGTGTGGCTTAGGATAAGGCAGTTTTGGATCTGACATTGACAAAAACGTTTGCTTCTGATCCGATTTAGCGGAGAAGCATTGTATTACCTCAGGATCCAGACCCTGCAAGAAAAGCTGAAAGTGCCTTAGAAGATCCTGAGTATCTGGGACTAAAGGAAATTCGATTTCTGGCTGAGTCTCAGCATCTGGTGGAGGCTTGGGCTTTAGTTCCGGCTTGGAAATCGGTGAAGGATTTACCAATCGTTTAGGCTTCATATCTGGCTTGGATACCGACTTTGGTACTAGTCCAGACTCATGATTGTTCTCGAGTTTCATCTCTGAGTTGGTGCTAAGCGAAGGCTTTGCAGCTGATTCTGTTTTAGAGGGATGCTTGTAATCTGACATTACTTCTGATTTAAGTTCAAGAACGGGCTTCGGCGTCGAGATCGGTTCAATGGCCATTCTAGACACTGCTCCTGAAAATAGAGTATTTTTTACATCAGTCTCAGCCGTAGGCTGGGGGTTATTCTCAGGCTTTGGTAAAGACTCTAGGTTAGTTTCTGCTCTTGGAGCAGTTAGGGGTTTGTCTTCAGGCTTGAGCTTCGGCTTCATCTTTGCCACAGTTGGTTTCGATACCTCAGGTTTCAATTCCGATTTCGGATTTGGCTTTTGAATCGGCATAGTTGATGACTTCAAAGTGGGCTTACTTTCAGACTTCACTTCCGACTTTGGCATCATTATGGTTGTTGGCTGGGAAACTGATCCTGGAAGTGTAGCAGATTCGGCCTCAGACTCTATTTTTAATCTTGGCTTTAGCATTGGCTCCGACGCACTTGATTTGGACATGGAATCTGGAGTTGTTATAGGCACAGTCTCAGAGCTCGGTCTCGAATTGGGTTTTTGTTCAGATTGTGGTTTAACCACAGCCTCAGGAGATGAAAACGGTTCATTATCTGCCTTCTGAGCGGGACCAAAATTCTCCCCAAATGCAGAAACCTCATGTTTTTCGCAGGATCTAGCCACGTCATGGTCCGGCTTTTGCAAGGGCATTTGAAAGTGTTTAGTCAACTCTTGGCTATCATCTGAAAATTTTATTGGCTTGATCTCCGCTGCAGTCTGTGGCTTTAGATCAGACTCAGATTCTGTGGGATAGTCAGGCTTTTCTATGATTCTGGATTCTAGTCCAAGTTCAGACTTCTTCTCCGGTGTCGATTGAGGCTCAGACATCACGTCGGGCTTGAACGCGGATCCAGACAGGGGATCAAGATTAGTATCAGACAATGGGAGAGGTTTCATTTTAGGTTTAGAGACAGACTCAGGAGATATTTCTGATTTAGAAACGGTATCCAGAACAGACATAGGTCTTGGTGATGACTTCGACATGGTCACCGGCTCAGAAGGGTACCACAGTCTTGGCACTAGTTTTTCTATTGACCCATTTCTTTCCGTCCTTTCACATTGCTCAAAGCAGTATGCCAATTCAGGATCCAACTGTCGCGTCAACTGAATTAGACATTTTGTCAAATCCTCATGAGATTTGAGCAGTTTGCCTTTATTCTTCCGTCTAATTTGCATCAATGTATTTATAAAAGCTAATTTTTAGTTGCAGGGCGCCTACTGAATTCAGCTTATATACTCCTCAAAGAATTTGCTGGATATCATTCTCGTGATTGTATTTATAAATGAGCACGTTTTTTCTCTTTCTCAAGTGGCGTTTTCCTCGTGTTTGTAGGCGTCGTATGAAATTTGAGAGGAGCGGTTTTGGCATACGAAAGTGCATCTACCTCCTGCTTCAAATTTTGGTCTTCGTCAAAAAGTGGCGTTCAGTTTTGGATTACCTAGACCTATTCTTCCCTTCTATTCGATTAATAACTGGCAAAGTTTCCTTTTGGTCTAATCGAGGCTAGAACAGATATTTTAGGAGGGTCATATCAGTGTTAGCAAGAGCAGTCGATCGGATGAAACTCTTAGCCGATAACCGCAGACGGAAACGACGCGGCTCCCTAGAATTGTTCGGGCTTGAGAATGTGGAAATTAAACTCTGAACTCTTTGCTGTCCTGTTATGGTAATATCAGCCAGTCAGTGCAAAGTTTAAATCGCCATGAACAGTCCGGAGGTATTAATCCACAATGGTAGGCTGGTCTCCGACATGCAGGCATAGGATCCTAGGTCTAAGTGGTAGCTTGCACGTATTTAAGAGTCGAACAATGGATAAAATGATTGATAAGGTGAAAATTCGATATAGGCTTCAGTGGGATCTCTGGGAGTCGCGGACATGTTTATATATTGCGAGAGGAATGTTAACCAGAAAGTGACGAAATGGGGGTACGGCGAATAGTACATTACTGTTAAACTCACCATTCTGGTATAGCTGTTCGTCATACCTATTTGTAAGTAGCAAAGTAGGGCAGGTTATTACTACTTCCAATCAGCTTGAATAGAGTTATTCAGCATCAAAATGATTATCGATACTTATTAAAAAAAATAATTAACGTCATGCCGGTGGTCAAACCTACTCTCAACCTCCTCGTGGTGACCACCGATAACCCCAAGGGCAACTCTAGGGGCTAATGAGAGGGGCGGTCGGTTAGGACTAATCACCCTCCGGACGCATGAAATTAGATTATGCCAGCAGAAGTTTAACTTCTTACAGCTTGCTAAAGGAGGCACGACGTAAATAATCGGATTCGCGGTCTCAAGCTGGAGTATGGAATGCACGTGCAAGTAGCTATGAATGGAATCTCCGCCAGAATGTTGATTTCTGGAGGGGATTTGAAGACGGACGACGAAGCTGAACTGCTACCTGTACGACGAAGCAATGCCAGAGAGGAGACCAGACGAAAGAAGACGTCAAAAAACGTTTACTCTCCTGTGTTAACTGTTGTGCTTAATTGCTATGAAAGCTATTTGTACTTCTATTGTACTCCCAATAAGTCCTTGGGACTTGCCCTAATAGGTGGGGAGAAAATGAATAAATAAATAAATAATCGTCATGCTGAATAATTAGAAATCAAATGTCCTATTAGGTGTCGGCTCTGAACTATGATCTACAGAGGGGGGTCACTAAGGTTCACTTTGGATTCAGCTATTAATTCAATAGTTTGCAAATTTTAATTTGAGTTTCATATTTATGCTTACTAATACTTGCTAAATATTATTTTCAGAATCACATTATTTCATACCTCTTTGGAAAAGAGAAAGAAGGCAAAGAGGCCTATTCTCTGTCTGTGTACTAAACCCGTTTATTAAGAACGTTCTTGTTTCTTCATTTATTTGTTCACTGCTTTCAATTTCCTGAAGACATTTACTTTCAGGTAAATGTCTTTTTCGTTAAAAAAAATGCTCGAACATCGCACTGTTTTTTTCACTAGCCTGGCTTATCACAATACTTTTGGTAATAAACTTTGCTGGGGAAGCAATGTGCCTTGGAGCCTCTCAGATGTAGAAACTCCCATTTGGGCATTCCTTGGACAGGGCGAGTGGTCATTCCAGTAGTGAACAGCGAATTTCATCAAACAGATATAATTGGATCAAAATGTCGAGGCACGTAGCGACAGACCCTAGTGTGGAGCCACACTCATCCCATCGCTTTTCCCTCCAATAATCTTATGGCTGAGTTCAGGTTACAATATGCCTTAGGTAACGGGTGAAGATGTTTCAGCCCCCTGTTTCACCTTGACCTGTTACGAGAAGCCTTTTAACTCATCTTGTGTGGCTGTCGATGGTCGCTTGCGTGCCTACCCCAACCAATTATTGGAATGACTAGCCGTAGTAAGTAAGGCTCTTCTACAAAGGTATGAGGAAATAATAGATTTCCAGTCAGAGGCACATAGACGCCTCCTCCCTTCCGATGGTAAGAGCTTAAAGACTTTTTCTTTGGTAACAATACAGAAAGCATTATTTACAAAGATTAACAATTTGCTAGTAACCGATCTGATCTATGCACCACCATATCATCCGACCCCCGATTGAACAGAAGCGACAGTGTTTAATTAAAGGTTATGTACAATTACTTTGTTATCTTGATAATAACATTGTGCAAATGAGTTTTTAGCATCACCTACAAATCGTTCTAGCTGCAAAAGTGACTTGAATTCCTTCCCCTTCAGTCTTGTCTGTATCTGAGTTCTGCTGTGTTATTAGAACACGGCCAATCGACTTGGCGCATACAGGGCATGAAACCGAGTAGATCCCTTTGAATTGCCCCAGTTCTATAGCTGAAAACCTTTCGGCTTTTTGTTTCTCTCGATGTCGACATAATCAGCTGGAATCGAGATTGGTTTGTAAAATATGCAGCAAACCCTAGTTGCCATCCAAAAGTGGTGCTGCCATTTAAAATACCATGAAATCATTTTTGTAACATTCATATCATCTGGACGCCTTCCACACTGACAGTGCAAGACGCAGAGGCGTTCCACTCTCCAGCGATTGGTAAATGAAAATGAGGAGGCCGATAAGAGGGGAACCAAGTGGAGTGATCTGATGGTAGTAAATACAAACGATATAGTGCTACGTTTTCAACATTCCTGATGAGCCTAGGATACAGAGATTAAAACCCGATTTACATTCTAGTAGCTTATATCTGGGCGTTCTTTAAGGAAATGTCAGTGACAGTCGTCAAACATTCAAACGTTTAAAATCTGATTGCTACTCATTATGGCTACCTTCTTAGGGTAGTGATATAACGGATTACCGGTACAACATTAAGTGGGTGAGGACATGATCAGAAAGAAAAGTTTTGTCTTCAAATATAGGGGGGCTTTTGAAATCATCCACGTGCAATCACTTAAGATGGGCATTTCACAAGATGCATAGCGCACGTGAGTGCTTAAGTAGGGAAAGTGCAAATAAGCAAAGGGAATATGCTTCATTTGTGGTGGAATAGTTACACCTATGCGCAAACTGAACTGACACACATAGCTGCATTCCGTAAAACCCACTTGTGCGGTAATGCTAATGAGGTCATGTTTACTAAACCGTGAAGAAAAGGACAACAAAATAGTGAAGCGAACGAACTATTGGTTGAACGACGGAAGCTATGCATCAGTTATCGAGAGAGTATAAGTTGAGTAAAATGCTTGTAAGCAATGATCAATTGGGTGGGCCATTTACATGCAAGCAGCAATGGCCTAGGGGCAACCTGTTCGTGCGATAGAGTTCTTAAGATAGGTTAACATTTCCCTTTTAATATATTGCATTAAATGCTCAGATGCAGTTAAATAACCAGATATTGTCTTTACCACTAGAATAATTTGACAAGACAAATCGGCAAAAAAGTGCATTTTGAATTTTTCTCCTGCAACAAGTAGCGTACAACAGTTAACGCAGAACACAAAAAAAAACGTTCGTTAACGTCTTTGGTTGTCCGGTCGCTACTCTGGCATGGTTTCATCGTACAGGTAGCAGTTCATCATCATAGTGGCACTTCGTCCGTCCTCGTCCGTCTTCATATCTCCAGAAATCTTTCGACATTCCATTCATTGCTACATGCACGTGCGTTCCACAGTCGTCGTGCCTCGTTTACCAAGCTGTAAGAAGTTGTACTTCTGCTGGTAACATTTTTTAACCAAATAAAGCCAACGAGCAATATTGATAGCGTTAATACAGGCGCCAGAGGATATCGAAGCTTTGAAAAGGGAGTATGTCACTTATCGCATAGAGGTAGTTGATACATGCCGACATTGCAAAGAAGACAGCATATGCTGCCTTGCGGTTCACTTGATCTATTAATGACACAGAGAGGAGAGGCCTCAACTCCGTAAACATAACTTTTTGGCTGGCGAAAGTGCACTAGTGAGGCCGTGCATTACGACTGGAAGAAAAAGTGCGTCTAAATGGGTCAGCGCCACAAACACTGATTCATCACCCAGTAGAGCTGGAGTGCATTTCTGCAAATTTTTTCGCTCTACTAAACACATAGGTCAACTTGTACCGTTTTTTGAATCAAGGCGGAAAAATCAAATCATGCAATAATAATATAAACAAAAAATGATAGCATGACCTCGATAGAAGTTAAGCATTAGAGGACGAGAACAAAAAATTAGCATTTTAATTGTTAAGTTAGAGACTGTGATAAACTGGATGATTCGAAAAAATCATTTTTTATTCCAAAAATTATGATGAACATGACCATGTTTACCACGTTAACCGCTGTCGCAATCCGGAGCACAAGGTCACACAGCAAGCTATGATGTTACGTCGTCGCAGACTGCGTGCTTTTGAATGATTAAAACTAACGCTAATAGAACTGAGTTATTAATCCGAATAAGAAAATATTGATAATAAGCGCAAAACCACGTTCCAAATATGTGATTAAAAATTTATATCCTGGTAGTCAAACCTACTCTCAACCTCCTCGTGATGACCACCGGTAACCCCAGGGGCAACTCTGGGGGCTAATGAGAGGGGCGGCCGGTTAGGACTAATCACCCTCCGGACGCATAAAATTAGATTATGCCAGCAGAAGTACAACTTCTTACAGCTTGGTAAAGGAAGCACGACGTAAATAACCGGATTTGTGGTCTCAAACTGGAGTATGGAATGCACGTGCAAGTAGCTATGAATGGAATCTCCGCCAGAATGTTGATTTCTGATGGAGATATGAAGACGGACGACTTCGGACGAGGTGGCTCGACGAAGCTGAACTGCTACCTGTATGACGAAGCCATGCCAGAGAGGAGACCAGACAAACGAAGACGTCGACAAACGTTTTTACTGTTCTGTGTTAACTGCTGTGCTTAATTGCTATGAAAGCTATTTGTACTTCTGTGGGACTTGCCCTAATAGGTGGGGAGAAAAATAAAGAAAAAAAATATCCTGGCGTTTTGGTATTGACTACCCGATAGAAGTGAGCTGAATAAATATCTGCGCTTTAAAGAGAATTATTGCCAAGATTCATGCAGTGCCGACATACTAGCCATAGTTTGCGAAAAACTCGACAATAGGTCATAACTGGAAGCCGAAAAGCCCGAACTCTACCGGGCAGTTTACGCAACGGCAGTAACTATATCCAAAACCGGCAACGTGCCTATATCTGCAGCAAAGACACATTCTACTATTTAATTATCAGTAAGTAAAATATTATAGCAAGGGTACAAATGAAGAACGACGCGCACAGCCCAACCTGTTGACCATCAACAGGTGATAAAATCTAGGATCTACACTCTTTTGTGACATAAACTAAGCAGACTTAGTGAATGAAATGTTATAAGCTATCTAAATGACTAACTTCTATTACTACAAACATCATCGATAGGGATTCCAGCAGATTCCCTGGGAACGTCAAGAAAACCACCGACAAAATCTACAAAAAAGGCCACAGCAACATGCCATTTCCAAGCACTAACTATCTTATCAAATCAGTACAATAATTGCAGAAGAACAATAGAAAGTAAGCTGCGGACAAGGGTTATGCGTACATCAGAAATGCTAACGCCTCCTCTTTTTAGTAGGAATCATCGGTTCTCTTCCAATCTCTTCAGAGAGCATCTTGGAAACCTCCTTAAGGATATCCTCAGATAGCAATTCATCAGCCTTCAGAGTGCATGAGGAATCCACCCAAGCCCTCCTCAGAGCCTGCATGATTGGACCCAGTTCCTTACCCTTCACACCAAGCTTAGTCGACACTAAGGTACCAGTGACTGGAAATCGAGGAGCCTCCCAGGAGAGCCAGGAGTCAAGCTCCACAACAGAGCACAGGTAGCGGATTCCCTCGGTGAAGACCGGCTTCAGTGCCGACTGATTCGTTGAAAGCAAGTACTCTCGACGAAGATACTGCAAGATGTCGTCCTTTTGCAGTAGATTTCGCCACTTTACGAGAAAAATAATTATGCTTTGTTCCAACGTAGAAAGTTTTACGTAGTGATTGAACACTTCAAACTAAAGGGAAAATAAGGCGAAAATTAATTAAGCAAGCAGTATAACGATAAATCCATACTTGATGGTGTAGGGAATGCCTGCCGCTCTATTAATTGGTCGACTAGGCGCTGCAGATGTCGTGCCGACGATAGTTCTGATCTTAGAATGGATGAAAAACCTAACTCAACCAGGAAAATGGGTTATTTGAGGGATCAATCGAGTAAGTCCTCACAGTGATTGATGCAAGACCTAGGTTCAGAGCATTCAAAACCTGATTGGATCATAGAACACGAAAATCCAATGTGACCCGACTCTAACATAAAGGCGACAGATATCACAACTCGCAAAATTCCGTCCTCGGGATACACAGACACCCAGATTCAAAAAAGAAGCATAAAGAATTTGAAGGAACGAAAGAATTTGGATTTCACAAACAAAAGAGAAAAACTTCCATACAATTCTTTTGCAACAAACAAGAATTAGAAGCCCAAGACAAGCCCGTCACAAGGCCATATTAATGGATATTGGCTTCTCTTTCAAAAATCTTACTAGTACCCACTGATATGCGACCTCGGATGGTACTGATCTTGGAATATCCAAACAACCAAATTAAAAGAAAATAGGCGAATGTGTGAGCAGACCTTTTACATATTTTTACTGTCGATAATAGAAGGCACAATACGCACGGCTGAACGTGTAAAACATTTAAGCGCTAGAACTGTCTTAGCCATAAACTTGCGTTCAGAATGAAACAGAAACCGAATTTACACACAGAAAAGTATATAAAGCACTGGTGGTCAAACCTACTCTCAACCTCCTCGTGATGACCACCGGTAACCCCAGGGGCAACTCTGGGGGCTAATGAGAGGGGCGGCCGGTTAGGACTAATCACCCTCCGGACGCATAAAATTAGATTATGCCAGCAGAAGTACAACTTCTTACAGCTTGGTAAAGGAAGCACGACGTAAATAACTGGATTTGTGGTCTCAAACTGGATTATGGAATGCACGTGCAAGTAGTTATGAATGGAATCTCCGCCAGAATGTTGGTTTCTGGAGGAGATTTGAAGACGGACGACTTCGGACGAGGTGGCTCGACGAAGCTGAACTGCTACCTGTACGACGAAGCCATGCCAGGGAGGAGACCAGACAAACGAAGACGTCAACAAACGTTTTTAGTGTGTTCTGTGTTAACCGTTGTGCTTAATTGCTATGAAAGCTATTTGTACTTCTATCGTACCCCCAATAAGTCCTTGAGACTTGCCCTAATGGGTGGGGAGAAAATAAAAAAAAATATATATATATAAAGCACTAGAAAACCAAAGTGAAGCTTACTTCTTCGATCGAGTTAAATATAGAAGCTACACATGTTGCCGAATTCGGACCTTTATTGAGAAGGCCGCTCTGGAAGACTTTGTTAATTTCGGCAAAGTTGGGCTGAGCGGGTAGTCCACAGGCCAAAGTTACTCCAGTTTCGGCCATGTATCGCAGTAGAGAAGGTGCAGAAGGGTAAAGGAATATCATCTTCAATTCCATCCAGATTCGCTCTCCAGCTATCTTCTTTAAGTGGATACTGTTTTCCTTTATGGCCTAAATAGATGAATCAAGTTCAACCGTTATGACAAGAATGATAGTAACAACGCCGCCTAAAAAAATGATATGTATATATACGCGAATTAGAACTACGCAAAATGTAATCAGAAGCACAAACTAAATAATCTAACCTTCAGAGTTTCTTCATCGTGATCATCAGGATTATTAGCAAGGCGGCCATGAAATCGAAAATAGCGAAGAATCCGTAGATAATCTTCTTTAATACGAGCAGACGCTTCTCCAACGAATCGGATTCGCCGATGGACGAGATCATCGTAGCCATTGAAATAGTCATAAAGCTTTCCTCTGAAAACAACCTTAGAGGGGTCATCGTAGCAGTCGTCTTCAAAACTGACTCCAATGAACATAGAATTAACTGTGAGGTCACGTCGGCTTGAATCCAACTGCCAATCTGTGGTGAAGACTACTTCAGCATGACGGCCATCAGTTTTATTATCGATTCTGAGGGTAGTGATCTCGTAATTGACCCTGTCGTTAACACGAACGGTGACAGTCCCATGAGCCTCACCATTGCGGTTAAGCATTCTAATTTCTTCTCGGGTAAACATTTCGATCATTTCCGAGGGGGTAGCTGTTGTTGCCATGTCAACATCCTTGGGTTCTTGCTTCATTAGGATGTCACGTACTGCTCCGCCAGCAACGCGAATGTCATAGCCGTATTTCATAAAGAGCTTATTTATGAAAATGAATTCGGGTATACGAAAAGCGTCAACAAAAGAAATGTCAACAGACATATCATCACCAAGAGGAAGCAAGCTGGAAGAAACGGAAGACATGGTCGTGGATTGACTTGGCCTTAGAGGAAATATTTTAAGGTTTAAACACCTTGCATTACATATGAAAGAATAGAACTGACGCGCTTTGGTCAAGTTAAGCAGCATACAAGACGAGCACAACAGACCGAAGGCGACCCTACGACGCAAACTTGGACAACCCGCATTTGCGTTTGACAGGAACGTGCAGCCACTTAGAAGCTTGGTCAGCTACTCAATATAAGAATTCGAATAAAATCGGTAATGAATTTAAAAAGGGATAAAGTTAGAAATAAACCATTTATAATAACTTTAATTTAAAAATAAGGGCACTGGTATGAGAGAAGGTTGTAAAACTTTTTTTGATAAAAAACGTGTAATGATGAAGGCCACAGTTAAGCGGTTGCTGTTAAGTTCCAATGTTGATAATTAGCTTTGATTCAATTCCATCCATAACCTGACGATTGGGGAAGACCACTTCTAGTCTGACATATTATGGAAGGTTTTGCCATGAACTCATCCAACATGGAAATTTCAGTACCCCAGAAAATCGATAAAATTGCCTAGGAAAATACATTGCATACAAACAGTTGTGGGTGTCAACAGTGATTTTGGGTCTGCAGATGTTAATTTTGGTAAGCTGTTGAAATCACACTGTTATCCTTGTGTGTCCTTTCAATGTGACCCTCAGTGGTCATAGAAGCGTTTTCGTTTTGTAAAATTACTCGTGTCTACGGCAAGCATGAACTTTCAAAATTTACCTTCTGACACATGCTATTGTATTGAAGATGGGGTCAACCTTTTACAGGGAATGGTTTAGATGTTCCGCTGTAATTTTAGCCGACTGAGTTCTAAATTCTTGAAGCCATCAAGTCGATTTAAACAGGATTTTATTTGTCGATTAAATTTAACTTGAAGCGGACTTGGGCCCTCATAGTTGAAGGAAAAGAAAAGTGTGCATCATGTCGGAGTCGCCAGCAGATCGATGTCAATTTCAATCACCTGTGATTCAAAAAATTATTCATTTGATGAAACTTTCAATTTTCGCGCTAGTAATATTATTGAAATAAAGAATCTGCTATAGAATGTTAAATATTTATTTAAAGTTGTTATCATTGTTCGAATGGCCTAGAGTTCAGTAGTCTATAAAGTCAACTATGTCTGCAGTAATTAAATCAGTTAGGTGATTGTCGTTGTTGCGCCTTTAGTGACGGTTCGTTGAATTAATGTTTTCTCTTAAGGCCACTCACCAGTGTTTTTAGCTTTGCGGTCGTTAACCTGCTTAATAATTTGTTAAACAAGCGCCTTGTTCTCATAACATTCATGCATTTAGTTTGTGAACTCAAATATCTGTGCAGTACTATTAGGTTGGCTCTTCGCTCCAAATTTTCACAGAAAGGACCGTGTTTTCACTAATTTCGTCGAACGTTTTATTTACTGAACTATATTATCCTCAGCGTGTCTTCAAGGATTAATTGCATTTTTTCTTTAACGCAACTTTATTCATCTTCTACTGTACAATTTTTTTCTGTAATATTTTGCATTATTTGGAAATGTTTTCAAATCTAAACGTTGACTACTTATTTTTCTTTTCGATCTAGAAATGCACCTGTAGAATATGACTTCCGAAGATTCATCTGTATGGAACAGTTTTATTCAGTCTCTCGATGTGGATCCAGACAAAGCCAAAAACATCGAGCAATTACCAGAAAATCAAAAACGGCAACTCATAGAATCTTATGTAATATTTTTGTTCTGTCTTTGTTATTTTTGTCTAGACAATTAAAACATCGAAACATTCCGCCTTTCATTATGTAACACTAATCAAAGGTCTTCGCGGTTATCGTAGACCTCTTAGTAAAGTAAGTTCTCTAAGTAGAATTTGAATTCCTGTGTTAGTCTCGAAAAAGCTCTCTCCAGACAGCCCGTGAAATTTTAAGTGCGACGGAGATATCTCTTCGTACGAACAATGTTTCGTAAGATTTTCAATAACTTATCAATCACTTCCGTAGTTGGGTGTACGAATTTCTCGACAAAGGGGGTCTGCAAGTACTTCAGGAATACATGTCGAAGACAGTTCGACTAATGCTCAGGTGGTTTTTATCTTCGTCGATTTCTGCACTTTGGAAGTTCTTATTTATAATGCCTAACCTACTTTGCATATCTTCTACTTTCTTAAAAAAGCGACCTTGAAAAGTATACCGGAACCATTTCCTCGTCATCGTCTCTTTCACTGTAAGTGTTTTGTAGGGGTTTAACTTCAGATAAATCGCGGGCGACCTAATTTAGTTATCCCCGAGCTTATTTTCGTTTTTTATATCCCTCGTGATTGGCTTAACTCTTTTCAAGTCAATAAATCGTTCTTCATGATGTAACTCATCGTCTTACGTTCTGTTTGCTTTTCAGCAATTCTGTTATCCCACCAAGTATCTGCCGACGTCGAAACTGCCTGCATAGCACGCCCATCGTGAATAATGACCATCCTTCTCTCGGCTCTTCACTCGTCGAGCACAGCGATACCGACATTACTTCTTCTCGTAGCCTATTGTGTCACCGGGGTGGAAGTAGCACTCAAAAGAAATCCAGCAGTCGGACTGATCATTTAGACAAGCATCGACATTCCTCTCTCAAGGATGCCACCGCAGCTATGGCGAATTTTGAGAGCATTCACCTCGGCGTCAAGTGCTACCGAGCCCTGCTCAATAATCAGGTAACTCGACCTTAGATCGTCATTTTCATGGCATTGTAGTAGAGTCCAATTGTGTTTCTGTTCTCATTTTCAGCGTGGTTGCACCATGATCTTCGAACAACCCGAGATTATAAACACAATCGCGTTATGTCTGCTTCACCCCAGTTTTCAGTGAGTAATAACTTGGATTTGCGTCTATTTCCTACTTTCATCCGTCATCACTGGTACCAAAATCGGATCCGTGTGCGCGCGCGCATGAGTTCCTATTATGGATGATTTCACGCACATACGGGCTCACTCTGTATGTGATTCATCCTTCTTAACTTTCCCCAAGTTGCCTTTAAGCAAGCCATCGCTCTGTGATGGATTCCTACGTTTTCCCCTTGAATTTATCTAGATGAAGATATGACAGAAGGCTTCTATACTTGACCATGACCACGACCGTGCTGCCCATCAACCTCGTATCCAGCTCATTTTGTTCAGTTTTTTAGCTACCTAGACTGGTGAACAAGTGCGCAACTTACGCCCCTTTTATCAGACAGCCTAATAAAAATTGAATTTATTTGTTTGGGGAAGCAGGAATTTGACGTCTCTTTCTCCTGACCAAAAGAATTGGATGTGGCTATTCATATTATCTACGGCTACATTAGATTCTATTTACATTTCTAAAATTGTTAACACAAATCTTACATTTATGGTGATTTGGCTTCTAAAATGTCACTCTAGAATCCGTAAATTCTTTGCCACACTATTTTCTTCGGAATGGTGGTGGGATTTCCTAGCATTATCGTCCCTATTCTCTACCTATAATGGGGTTAGGATTTCAGACGGATTTCTCATTTTAGAATCAAAATAAAATGAAGCAATTGATTTTCTCTATCGGCGACTGATATGAAGACGAACTAGAGAAAGAAAAGCCAAACCATTCCCGCATTAAAACTCTATTTTTAGAGTAAAGAGGCATTTGTACATGGGCCTTTAATAAAGCATTGTTGCTTCTTTCCAATCAGTGGTGTTCGCATCGTGGTCGTACGTTTTTGTCCAGCATCAGATTTTGTCGTCGAGGTTTGTGAGTCATGCTGGTATGGGCATGTGTGTCATCCAGGCCGGTCATTGGACTTATTGCCAATTCTACTCCATCTAGCCTTTGTCAGATTTACGAGATCCTACTTCTACAACTTTATTCCAATTTTTCACCATTAACCTTCATATTCAAGCATGTTATTTTGTTCTTAATTTTTATTCTTTGTCGGTAAAATATAAATATGCTGAAGTACCAAGTGCCCACGTTTACGTCCTGCTTTAATGCGGAGCCTACCAACTTTTTCACATTATAGAACAGAATGCAGGGGAAGTGTTAAACCCTACCTTGATTTATATTTCACAGGCGCCTCCCCCCTCCCCCCCCCCATTTCAATCCCGAAATCGGAGAGTTCGTGGCATTAGGGGCTTTCACAGATGACCCTAATGAGGTCTGGAATTGAGAATTTTCTGCATCTTCCTTTCCGAAAGAGATCAAGTAAACTAAATTTAATGCGGAAAATAGGCGAATCCAGTAGTTATAAAGTACTGACTTGTTGAAAGGACGATCAATAATGGAACGATCGGCCGATCACATGATAAGACTTGCTTTAAGAACAAACAAGTCACGATTATCGGTAATAGCACACTTTTATAAGTTCGCTTGGTTTAAGGCAACATTTTGAGTGGAATCGCATCACTGAAGGGAGTCCTCGATTCCCTTCCCCATACATATTTGGAAATCTTTCCCACGTGATGTTTATTATCAGATGGTCACAACAAAACAGAAAACTTATCTGTATTACGAACTGAACTGATTCTAGAGGAATAGAAGGTGCACCGAATCTTTGAATATCCGTTCTTTTACTACTATTGGTGTTTACTATTCCTTAATTCAACTCCGCTTTCCATAAACTTTAAGTCAATGGGATAAATCTAGATTGCACCTACTGCCCCCGAGGTAACCCCTAGACCACTTATGTAGTCCTAAATTAACTTCGATAGTTAATGCTGCGGATTGAAGCTAACTTAGGTTTAAAGAATCAGTCTGAACTACCTAATTTTATGAACTTATAATTAGCCTGACATCACATTCGGTCACTTACATGCACTGAAATTGGATTTGAATAGTACTTCTAAGCATCTTCTAAATTTATCTAGAACGAAGACGCTCGTATTGGAGTTGCTGGCGGCAGTGTGTTTGATCGTGGGAGGCCACGAGCTAGTGATTACAGCCTTCGATGAAGTTTGCCATGAACTAGGTGAAAGCCGACGCTTTGAGACCTTGGTATTCTTCTTCCGCACCCATGAACGTCTTCCACCAGATGAATACTCCATCGAATTTATGGTATGCTATTAAGCTCGTAGTTTAATTAGTGTTTTTTTTTCGTAGATAGGTAGACTTTTTTACCCAACGAAAATTCGATTGCAGTTAAGTCTCTTCTGAGGCGTTTTCTTAAAATTTAGAAGCTGACACTTGGAGAATGGAGCCGATTTTTTTAGTTTCACAGGATACAAACCCAAGTCTTCTGATGAACTGATCTTTTATTTTAACGCGAAGAATAGATTAGCTGATGTCGGTCTGTCACCTCGATGACTTCTGATACTACTGTTGGAGACATTCTCTTCGTGAAGGAATTCATTTCTCCACATGCATGTTCAGCAACGCAAGGAATCTATTCACGATTAACGTTTTGGCATATTCGTTAATTTTACTCAAGCTGTATTAGTAAAGGAACACATAATACATAGCTAGGCAAGCTCTGAAGAATTATCTTGGAAAATCCAACTACTTAGAAGATAAATAAAGCAGAGTAGAATCACATTGTCTTCGTTCTTTATTACAGTCATTTTCTCATTCGTCCGGTGGGAAAATCGATGTTATTTTAGCCAGTCTTGTACATTATAGACCTTACAGCTGCCCTCTTCCTGACCTAAGGAGGGATTCATTTCTTGAGTTATGCTTATAACGGTCATTTCCCTTGTATCTATTCATTTCTTACATCGTGGTAAAAAGAGTCTTAGGGTGAAGTAATCCTACGATTCTCCCCATTCTGTAGAGGTTTTTTACTATCTAAAAGCTCTTGCATTATTTTGGTTTCATTGAATCCAACGTTTATCATGGGAATAGCGGACATTCATGTTTTAGCTCATTTCCTACTTTTTTTTTTTTGCTGCAGAGCTCTCTACTTAATAAGAGCATTTTTAGAAATCGTAGCGAGCTTTAAATTTGTCATACTTTAGACTCCCTTACAGATGGTCGGGCCACTGTGACCAAGGTTTCTGAATTCATCTAAAAGCTAACGTGGCAATTCTGCATTGCCTTCATATAGGTCAAAGTCTGCCTCACCTGAATTGAAGATTCTATCACGTTTTCTCAATAACTGAATCTCACTGTCAACAGATATTCCCAATATAGCAAGCCGTGGTTCAAGTTCCTCTGTTTATGTGAATCTTGTTCCATGGGAGGAAAAGTTGTTTCTGCTCGCTACTGCATCTATTTACAGGGGGTTTACGTTAAGTTAAAAATACTGAAAGACGCGATATTTATTCTCACAAATTTAAAACTCCTTCCTGTGAACGCCCCCTTTCAATGAAATTTTGCAAATCATTTAATGAGAGTACGCTTTGTTAATCACCTGTGGATAATCGACCTAACCTAACCACTTATAATTTAAATACCAAAATCGTACTTTTTGTAGTTCTCCTGTATGCAGTTCATCAACATTGTGGTCCACTCCACTGAGGACATTGCCTTTCGGGTCTTTCTTCAGCAAGAATTCACAAATCTTCGACTGGATGATTATCTTCAGGTAAGTACCAAAATGTTTAAATATATTCAACTTAGGCTACTAAAAATAATTGTTAGTAGGGTGTGGGGAAGCTGGGTTACTCAGAATGAGAGGAACTTATCTGTTAATCTATCTTGCGTGCCATGCGATCTCTTCACCTTCAACGATTTTGCTTCAAACTGAATTTGTCACCTCAATATACCTCAGAAAGGTATATTGACAATATTGTCTAGTAATTATCATTATCGTTGTGCCTCTTGAATTTAAGTTGGGCGATGACTGACTGCCAAATCTTTCCTTTTGTGTACTTGTGTAGCGGATATACGGTCGTGTTGGTGAACGCTTGGGCTGTCAGGTTGAAGCCTACTTAGATAACCACGTAGATGTTGCCACTCTTCTGGAGGATTCTCAAGCTAAAGATGCTTTGCAAACTGAGGTAGAGGCTCTTGATGCAGATCTACTGGCTACACAGGGCCAATTGGCGGCTACACAGGCTGAGTATGCAGCTAGAACTGCTGCCTTCGAAGAGAAGATTAAGAATCTCCAAGCACAAATCTCTGAACAAGAGGCAAGTCACCATGATAAACTGAAAGTTTGACTTCCATTTTAGGAGTATTGCCGTTGAATGAGAGATAGAGATGATTAGATATAGTTGAATATACTGTCTGGATCAATAGTACTCGCCAACAAAGTGGTCATAGTGTAAACGACTGTGTAGTTTATATTCCCCAAATATACAAAAAGGCCTTTAAATGTTGAATAGACATGTGCACATAAACGTTAAGGAACAGACATTGAATGCATGATTTAAAATATGAAGGACGATTTTACCTTCGGAAACAGTTGATTTTAGGTAAGATAGTTGATCTCACCACCGTGGACTGAAAACTGAAAGTGGAGTTTATTTTTATCAGACTAATTTATGCATGAGTCTAGTGAATCACTGCAGATCGCGTCCGTTCGGCAGCGCTCGTATTTTTGTCAGGGGCCGCATCTGCACCTCCGACGTTATCATGTTGTAAAGGTTTACAAGTAGCACTGGATGGATTCTTGTCGTTCCAGAATAACTACCATAATTGACATGTGCAGCATTTTGCCCGTATCAGTGACAATGAGTTAACAGAACCAAAGAAACCAGGTGATTCCTTATTAGAAGAAATGATTAGAAATTACCTCGTGTTTTTGGCTATATTTCATATCGCTAAACGTTTTGGAAGTTTCTGCAGAAAAATCATCGTCTAGACACATGGTTATTTTTGTTTCAGAAGCCCGCAAATTAAAGCTTGCTGAGCTAAAGAGAAAACAAGCTGTTGGATTCCTATATGATTTATGCTAAAAAAGGTGGTTTAAGCAACTAGTTAAAAAAAGAATAGAATTCAAAGGCTGCTAGAATATGTACTTATACGTTTGGGATCCTTCCTGTATCAGGCTCAATTGGTAGACAACCAAGACGAGTTGAAGAACCTCCGATCGCGTCTAGCTGACCAGAATTCCACCGCCTCGTCAATGGAGAAGAAGTTGCAACAGCAAATTACCGAACTGCAGGAGGCACTGAAAATGGAACGAAATCGTTCCAAAATAGCGTCCCCCGTTGTGCCTTCGTCACCAAATGCTGGCGCTGCCTCATTACTTTCCGATCCTCTTCCACCTCCCCCCCCACCACCACCTCCTCCTCCACCACCGCCCCCTCCACCCGGAATCGCGGCACCGCACCCTCCTCCCCCACCACCGATGTTCGGCGCTGCATCGGGAATCGGAATGGCTCCACCTGGCTCTCAGGGTGAGTACAAATTCAGTTTATTGCTCTGCTACATTGTTTTGTTACGCCTTGGGCTGAGTGGCACTGAAGGTGGCTGGAAAATTGGACGGCATATTCCTGCACAACTTCTTTTTGTTTGCGCTCTTCCAACTTCTACTTTGGTGACTTGTCGCTTAACTGAAGATACCCAGCAATTTCGATACGGAATATTGGTCAAGTATATATTATTTAAGATCCATAATTTGGTACCAACTTTGTCTCGTGATCGTAGTCTAACGAACCATTTTCAGCATAAGTTCTTGATGCCAATTTAGAAAAAAGATCACTGTTGTGAATCCAGACGAAAGTATGTCGCAAAAGTTTTATGAAATGTGAAGACAATAGGCTAAATAGTATCTCGGAAATCTCGTCGGTGGTTCAGTATCATCATTTGTCGTCCTCTTCCAGCGTCCATCTCAGCCAGTCAGTGGATCAACCTTGTCAAAGGAGTGGCTTACGCGGTTTGGATTTTCGATCTAGGAACGAGTGAACTTGGTGTTTTGATTAGTTTAAATCAGATTGATTTAGTTTTATTGCTTCTCTTGGCAATAAATTCGAATTTGATCCCAAAGCATTTTGATAACTTCGTTCCAGTATGATAACTCCTGCAAATGCCAGTGTGTATGAATCTGGAGTTCCAGAATTCACAGACACCTTATTCACCCGCAAATAGCACTCGTTTTCGTCGGTTTTGTCATCGACCTTGTTTGTCTCTGGCCAAAGTACACGTACGCTTTCGTTGTAGTTTTTCTAGGAGCCAAACAGTTTCAATATCAAGGCTATTCGCCCGCATGTGAGATCGTTTGCTTGCAGATTTCTATTAAGCACACCTTTCGTAAGTTGAGTGACGTGAGCCGATTAGTTTGAGAGATTTTTATATACTGGTAGCTTATTAGGTTTTTTTCCCGATGATTTGACCCTACTGGAAACTTCTAAGGTCAGTAATCTTTTGATTTTACCGTTATAGATTTTTCTTTGAAAACAAAAAACACAAATTTGATAAATCGCGTTGGCATGCATTCCTAGCCCGGTTCCCACCATATAGGACTAAAGTTCAAGCCGAAAAACCGTTCTGCCTTGGTGATCGGGACTATCATTTCGAAAAGAACTGTACCTTCTCATCAGTCAGTAAGGTGCCGCTCTGCTTCTCCCCAGTATTATAATGATTATGATTTATAGTTAAAAGTTGTGATCACAATAAGGATATCATAGCATAATGCCAATAATTGCTGTGACCGTTCCCTTGAACTATCACTTCTAGTCCAATTCTCCAACAACAGCTCTTACATCCTTATTCCTATAGTCCTTAACATAGGGTCGTCTAAAAACCTCTCGATTTTTCTTTTAGCATTGCTAATACCCTTTATTGGTAGGGATAGGATTTTATAATCATTAATTATGGGGGGGGGGGAGAATAGGATATAAAGGCTAATCGACCTCGTCTCAAACCCTCTACTTCTAGAGCGGGTTTCAACGAGAGCACTGGTATAGTTAATGTTCCTCGTGAAAGTCTTTCCTATGTAGACCGTAACATTATCAGCGCTAGTGACTGGTCACATCATTGTGCCAGCCTTGACTTTATTTCTAAGTACATAATCGTTCAAGATATTTGTGGCATTCATTGACTTTCCCTTGCCTACTGCCAATGAATTCTAATTGCTGTTTACATAGAATTAATCTAAGGTTAGTAAGTCTGCTGAGACCCGAGTGACTTTGTGATATTAGTGTTAGAAACATTGTTGTTTTCTCTTAATTTTAACTCGTCTACTCAGCTTCTGCGTTCCGTTTGTTTTCATATTTTTACTAGTTGCTTTTTGTGCTATTGCCTTTGACCAAGCAGTCCACCAGCTTATTGTTCCGTGGGGCCCATCATAACAACTATCTGCCATCAGTTTGTCGGTCAGTGATTGGCAAATATGTTGAAAGAAGATAGCATTGTAATAATGGTACACTGATGGTGGCTAATCCAACATTTTCGGCTGTTATTATGAAGCAAGATGGCCAATATCGCTTCCTCTGGCGGCGCATACGATGAAGACTAAATTCAGGAATTGAAAAATTCCGTGGCGCAAACATTGAGGCTTCTCGGAAGCAGTTTCAAAACCACTGTTCCCGACCGGTCAGTTGTGCCCACAACATAGTCTTAAATTGCTACCCATAACTGCGCTTGTCTTTCAGGTTTGCAAAGTCCTTAAAGAAAACACATGGAGAGGAATTGTCTGGAGAAGATCAAACGTTAGAACTAGTTTTTTTGAGCTCTCTAGCATCACTCCCCTTACGATTATCTGCTTGGAAGCCCTCGCCAATGGCTCTTCCTGAATGGTTTTTCGCATCTTGCCCCCATACCAGAGTTCTTGAACTATCCGGTCGCATCTAACCAGGCTCTAATTATTCTGGACATTCTGGAGAAATACTGTAGTTTAATTTGCTTCTAAATTTGGAATGAATCGGATTCATTCAGGAGTGGGACACAGCCTATTTCTAAAGCCTGCTTGCTCTTCTCGTTTAGCCGTGATAATGAGAACACACCGAACAAATCAATCTGATATGTTAAGTAATGAAATCGCTGTAATATAAATACCCCAGACTCGCTTTTCTGATTGGTTCGATTATGTGTGCTGACCTCGTAAGTCTCACGTTGTGGCATCACGTGATGACCGATGTGAATACGAAATTATAGCTTTCACAGATTATATGGACGCATCAATGTTTCGGTATATTTCAAGTCGGTTGCTTAATTCGTGGGAGTAGTACTAATTGGAATAAGCTCATGCTTAGTCTCGCTACATCAAATGCGCTTTAAGGCTGAATTGTATCCTCTCATTTGCACCTGGCCTAAAGAAAACAGTCTCTTGACGTTTCTCGTCACAATGTCTTGACAGATGCCAACAATCAGGTGGACCTCCACTGCCGTTATATTTTGCGAAAACGGTCGGCTCTATCGTTAACATGTACACCTGATTCTGTCCGTAATGGAAACCCATTCGTTTCTTGAGTCATTCTCCTGATTCTCTTTTCTAACATAGCCTTTCATTTATCACTGTAATAAAAATTTGCGTGGCTTGACTCTAGGCAGTTGAATCCATGCAGTAATCTTCTAGGTTGATCAGCGCCAGTCGTTCCCTCAAAAGGGCCTAACAGTTTCTTTTAATCCCTTTGGATCTTTCGTATCCAGCGGTGAGCATGTGTACAGAGAATTTTTGAATTCCCAGGCTTGTAAAAGAGTTCTCCAATCATCGCTTATTCGCTTACTCGATTGAAACTGGCTTTACTTATTCTCTGGTTCAATAGATCCAGAAACTTGGGTATATCGATCAAGAGGATTTCGCCATCTTCACTCGGCAAGTGGTTTCCATTAGCTGTGTCATTTGTACTTGTTACCCTTATGGCCTTATTAATCTTTATCCGGCGAAAAGATAGTCTTTCATATAAGCCAGAAAAAAACAGAAAAATTCTTAGGAATATCCCGTTTTATTATCAAAATTAGTTTTCTATACAGTGTTTAACTAGTTACTACCACTGTCCAATCAATTGTGTCTTCATTGTAGTTGGCTCTGGAACAAGTGCTCTGTGGTTTTACACTGCTATTATCACTACTGCTTCTTCTTCTTCTTCTTCTTCTTCTTCTTCTTCTTCTTCTTCGATGTTGGGTGCCGTCGTATTAACTGATTCCTTACCATTCAGGTTTTGAACATTACATCGGAACCGTTTTTTCTCATCCCAAGCTATGGGTAAAGCTTAGTTTTGATGGGTCTTTGCGATTTCTATGGAAAGGCCTTTCCCACAAAAGTCATGTGCCTTATAGAAGAAGAAGGGGAAAGTTAGGCAGCTAATTAACCCTAGAAATTCGGAGGCCTCCTTCGGGAGTCTCAGCAACTTTGTTCCGATCAGCGACTATTCTCTTCCATAGAGGCTGCTGTTTCCTAATTTCCCCTATATTAAAAGACTTAACGCCTGAAAAATTATTAGAGGATCTTTCCACGATCACTACGAGGGATATGAGCCCGCGATGTACCTGGAAATGGCGTCAACACCTTTTGTCAGAGCCCTTTAGGAAATGATATTCATTGGTCATTCTAACTGTCTAAGTCCTCCACGTTTGTCCCTATGAACTGTTTTGGCTTTTGATTAAAAATGTGTACATTTTCGATAAAGACCGAAATGAATGAGTGAAATTCCTCCGGGTATCTCAAGCAGAGTATTGCTTCAGTCTAAGGCAGAAGGACACAGAATCTGCCAATTAGATATCGCTGGTATTTTAGAACTGCTAAACGTTCTAACTTTAGTCGTTACTATTAAGTCGCAGGACAGGACTCTAACTTCAATTCCGTCCTGCATATTTTTAGCGTTTTCGTGTTTTATTGTTCATCGATTACCATAGCACTCGCGTTTAAACCATGTTTGTATATGTGTGCGCGCTTATGTTCGCTCCAAACATGATCAAGAGCGCTTTATCGTCTTGATTTACCCAAATTTTGTCTCGAATCTAATTGCTACCGAGATAAGCATTTTATCTCATGAACGATTTTCTTTTGCAGCGGTGCCGATTAGACAACCTTATCAGACACGCTACAAACTACCACTGATGAACTGGAGTGTTCTTCGCAACCAACAGCTTCGCAACACAATTTTCGTTGGTATGAATGATGAAAAGGTGATCGATTCGCTGGATATGGATCGCTTCGAGGAACTCTTCCGTCTCTCCTCCAATTCAATCACTTCTAAGGGAGTTGGTGGTGCAAATGATAGTAGATTCGGTGTTTGTAACGGCGAGACCACTTCCGGCTTTGCGACCAGCGTAGATGGTGATAACCGAACCGCCACATTTACTAAGAAGATCGCCAAGAAACGACTCATGGATGCCAATAGGCTGAGGTGAGTCCCAAAGCTTCGTGCCACGTATTAATTTGGTAGTGAAATCGACCATGGGTTTGATAAACAAAGTAACTGCGGGGTAATTAGTGTCAAGTCTTGTTCGATTGATGTCTTCCGATAACATCTTGATTCACATCGATTCAAAAAGCGATTGTCCGTTCACATTCTATTTTGGTAAACTTGAATGCGATTTACTGTATTTCATGCTCTATGGCCGTTGCTATTACCATTTATTAACCCATCTTTATTTGAAAAAATCTTGATGATCTCCCTGTCGACTTTAAGCGGTAAGAATAAAAATAGTATAAAAGACTGGGGCATTTCTGTGGCGTTGAATTTCAATTGAATCCCACTGCACTCTTCTGTCTGGAAGTCATGTATGTTTCACCAATTGCATTAGGAACTCATAATTCAAAGTCCCAATTTGAGTTCTGTGATTCTTACATACGTTTTTTGCTTTTGTACTATTTGAAGGCAACGTGGTGGGTCATTTCAGTCTCTAGCCTTCTAACTTCGAGTATCCGTCTGAACTAAGGCTAGTTATTATTGTCCAATTTTTCTTGTAGGGACTCGCTATAAATTGTTGAAAGGTTGAATACTTTAAAACTGACCAAGACCCTCTTCTATGTCCGAATCTTTGTAATGCCTGACGAATAGATACAACGTTCATTCTCCCCATATTCCTTTTACATTGGCCTTTAAGATGCGGCTGCCACAAACCACTTTTTCCCATTATTTCATTACTTATTATTCACCATTTTCTTTGGTACTACTCTTCATCCAACCGATTTTCAAAGCAATTTACGTATTCATCCAATCCTATTGCCATGTTAACAAAACTCCAGTAGGCTTTTTTGTTTTCTGTTTGTGTGAACACATCTTCTGTGACTGATACCTTCGTGTGTTGCTATGAGTATTCCGCCTCCAATTTTTTTTTATTACGCGCTCACTTTCGGCTGCTAATCCACCCTGACTGTCAATACTGGATGGTTGCTAACACTATCAAAACCGAATTCAACTGATAAATTGGTTTTCTATGGTCAATGGATGGGATCTTTACGGATTTAGTATGTGATTATAAAGGAAAGTTTTTTAAAATATGATTAATCTCGCATGCTAAGTGAGAGATTGTTTCGAGGTCTGAAAAATCTAGGGCTGATTAAAATAGTTCTTAAATGTCATGCGTTTGTTCAGCTCGAAGAACGGCCATGATTTTCAACCTACAGGTTTGGAAAAGAGGATTAGATGCGTGCATTGAATTCTGAAAACATCCACACACATTGGCGCCTCTGTCTTAAACCTGGTCGAGATCCACGTTATGGCTTAGAAAGGCAGGGACTGAAATGATTTGCGACTCTGACCCTTCAGTGAATGCATACTTCAACAACAAATCACAGAAGATTTATTGAATTATACTCAAACTAGGACTATGGATTGAGCCCTTCTTTGTAGAAAATGTTTGATTGTGAAAGTCAACCAGCCAATAGAATAATGCTTATCTCAATCCTCACTGAATTAGGATTGGAATTCATATTCGCAGAGTTCTAGTTATTCGGATGCACTCTTTCGTTTCTAGCTGCCGGTAGTCCCCAGATAAGTCGCTAAGTTCTGGCCTACTTGAAGATTATATTTTCTTCTGTGCATTCGGGTGGTGAGATGCCCAAATTTTTCCCAACTGTTCATGATAACAAACTCAATTGAGGCTCTTGTTGAATGGATGAAGATGTCGTTAACAATGTTTCAAATTTCGCTATCATATTGTTATGTGATTTGCATCTACTGAAATGTCACCAATCAACGAACGCTTTTTTCTTCTATCCCTTGCTTACTTTTAGTTCAGCTGCTTTGGTTATCGGAAAAAATGGAGTGGGCAAAGCTGTTTCGTTTTTCTTCGTCTCCCTGATCCGATTTTGAAGTTGACCTAGGTTCGTTTTAAGCCAACAGTAGCAACCATCTTTTGCTTTCCCTGTAATGGAGCGCGTGTTTAAACCAGTGGTATATTTTTCGTGGGCGTGATTCGGTTCGTTTGGTGTTTACTCTCTTTGAAGTCAATTTTGTACTCGGCATTAATTCATGGAAACTTTGAGGCATTTAGATTCCCTTTATCCAAATCGTTTGATGTCGTTCTTGGTTGTAAAAGGGCTGCATCTTCAATCGGCCTATGCTTCGAATAAACGTTCCTGATTCTAAAATACTTTTTTATATAATTTTATTTTGTGGGATGAAATGCTGCTTAGATATGACAGCTAATGCTGCATTATAACAGCCAGGCTTTCTGATTAATATGTATTCCTAGACGTGTCTTTTTTCATGACCTTTAGTCCTTTATGTGAAATGGTGACGTTTTCTGTCATGAACCAGCGCATTTAGTTTTAAAATCCGGTCTAGTTTAGCAGTTTCTTGTTTTGCATTGCTACAGCAATTTTCCGTACTTATTTTCTTTGATTCTTTCGGGAAATAATCAAATAAATTTTGCCTTAGGTTTGTGTAGAGATTGGATAGTGCTGAGCGAAGAGGACTGGGTGTAAAACCGGTCATTGAAACTTGAAGATTTTGGTCTATTCGCCGTCTGGTTTGCCCTCATTGAGGTTGTTTCCTGAAGTTCTCTTTCTCTAGCAACCGTTTTTTCTGATTTCAGAAATTACTCATGACTCCACGACCATGTGTACTGATGTTCCTTTGATTGAGGAACAGAGCACAACCGATTTCGATTACTTGTACGCAAGCTAGTAATTTCGATCCTCAGACTTCCAAAAAGACTTTCAAAGATGTTTGTCACCGAATCCAATATACCGCCTTGATTGTGAAAGTATTAGGAATTGTATTGCTATTCTCGCTTATTAAGTGCTTGGTCAGACTGTTCTGAGTTGATGCAAAGGGTGGAGGTCTTCTCTAGACGGTAGTTCCTAAGATTGCCTCAGTACTAAGAAATGATGCGCATTAGATAATCCCGAAAGGACTTGGGTTCTACAAAACTGTTACTGTAGGCTTTATGAATTAACACGTAATAATGTTCACTTGGCCAACGGTTCTCGAGAACCTTAACCCTTTGTTTTTAAAGTGGAAGGTTGCATGATAACTTTCATAAATGGATTATATCATATCTTCAAAGTTGTCACTAGGACCTTGAGCACAACTCAAGAAGATCCATTGTCCCAATCAATGCCTTGTGCCTTGTTACTTTTCTCTCCGGGTAGATCTTCGAAACTAGCTCTGCTATTTGTTTGGGCTTATGCATTCAATTATTCTAACAGAAAATGAGTGGATATTTTGGTCCCGTAACACAGAAGCCTAATTTCTGGATAATTTTGATCGACCTTGTTTGATAAGTAAAAAAAGAGGAAATTGTTCCCCAATATTTCTACGCCGATTTTTTGCCTGCTCCTAGATGTATGGGCATACTGCTGCGCTATCTCGAGTCGGAGAAATTCACTCTTGCTAAGCTCTGGGAAGGCATAACGAACTTGGATGTGAGCCTGGACGTTGCGGACCGAATTTTACATCAACTTCCAACCCAAGAAGAGGCTCGAATGTATCTTAACTACGAGTTTACCGAAGGCCAATCCGTTGACCAGTTGACTGATGAAGACCGTCTCCTCCTCAATCTCTGCAAAGTCAACCGTCTCGGTGCGAAGCTTGAGATCATTGTTTTCATGAATACCTTCGATTCCACTCTTGCGTCCCTGCTTCCCGTAAGTCACTTTAGTAGTACCCCTCTCGCTTGTTTGGACTACTTTTATCGTTCCAGTAATCTTGGCGATCCATTGGTTTCTTAAAACAGGTACGATTGAGACAGAATATAGCATTAATCAATTATGAGTTTCCTTTTCCGGTTTAATCGGAACGTAGGCTCATTTTTTTCAAGGTTGAGCGAGGTTATTTTATTTACTACATTTTCTCACAGCCCTTTGACTGATTGTTTTCGATTGAGTTTTAAACTAGTCTGTTTTGTTTCAAGTTATGTATTTAAATTGAAACTTCAGCTGCAAATCCATGGAGCTACTTTTAGCTAATTTGTGTGAGCTGGAATTTGATTTTGGATTTTTCATAATTTATAGCTCTGAAGAGAGCTACTTCCTTGTGATAATAGCCTTACTGCCACAAATGCTGTCAAAATGCTGTCAATATCGTTGCACTATTAGAAATTTAGATGTGAAGACACCGGCGTTCTACGAAAAACTACTGAAGACCAGTTTAACGCTTTCGAATGGAAGGCTAAATTGGAGAAATGGTGCTCTTGAATGATGTTTCTACTGCTGAAATCGAGATAAATTTAGCCGCCATATTTTTGACCTAGTCGCATGTAACTGGTGGCAATTTAGAATACTTCAGTAGCATCCTTTCTATTTCGGTTATTCTCAGGTGTATGGGTCACTTTTTAGAAAATACTGTCTAGTGCTTTTTTGGATGCTTTAAGTATTATACTTGCGAAAAAAACCTACTGTATGGAATACCAATCTAGATGCAAGTTTAAGTCGATAGGAGTGGGATATATATTTTGACTTGATGTCAAGTTTTAAGTTAGCCAGAAATAGAATCATCGCCTAGCCGACCATCTAGTTCTTTTCCGTCGTTTTCTGCGGCTTCTGCCCACGCATATCGCAGTATAAACCTCTGATTTCAAAGTTTTCATCCGCCAACACTTAGTTACCAATCTCTACGGGCTTGCCGAAACCGATTTCATTGAGTTCTCGAGTCTGAAATGCCACCTTTCTGAATGATTTCTTATGGAATATGAATAGCTGGCCCTCAAGCAAAATGGCTCTTTCAATCCTCCTCAGAAATTCTATACCTTTTGACCTTTACCTCACTTTGAGTTCATTATAAGTGCACAGTGGCTATTAAGTTCTAAGGTATTCTAATTTTTTTGGCATAAAGTATACCATGTTCCTGCACTTTAGTGAGCCTCTGTTTTATCATGCTGGCGCGTACTTTTTGGGAAGTATTTTATCTTCGGGAAACGCTAGCTAAGACTAATTACATATGTTTTTCCCACCCTTTGTTTGGACAAGTCCTGTGAACTCAAAAGCGAATGGAGAGAGGAAGAGACACATCATTTATAGACTGCCATGGAAGTATTTACTGTCACTGAAGATTCCAATCGCCCAGAACAACTCAGTGAAATAGCGCCGAAAGCGCCGGTGTAGAATCCCGACGAACGCAACGCTCGCAATTTTCCAAATTGTTTACGTTGACGCAACATGCCTTTGCTCTTCCACTTTACTGAAAAGCTTCTATAATATCTTTGTTTACCGTTGAGCGCTTTTGTTAAAATGAGAGGTATGCAGTTGATAAGCTCACCGTTATAATTCCACTTATCTTCCGAAAGTTGCTTGATCGAGTTCTTTTTAACCATCGAAATCAGATGCCATTTATAAAGCTTCAATTAGAATCAGTCTCTTAAATAATTCCAGCAAAATATGAAGCATTTCTAATGAGATAGTCTTTTTATTCGCTGTAGAAAATATCAGCAGTCAACATGGCGTCCTTCAACCTGAAAAAGAGCGAGAAGTTCAAGCGACTTCTGGAATTGGTACTAGCCTTTGGAAACTACATGAACAGCTGTCGCCGGGGTGTTGCATATGGCTTCCGACTGCAAAGCCTCGAAATTGTGAGCCGCTTTTATTTGATTCTCCATTTATATGCGTATTTAATTTGGAACTCGTATGTTTTCTTTTTCGCTTAGCTTTTCAAATGGTATTCTTTCATTTAGCAAATGCACTCCATATGTTCATCTGTTGAATACTTTGTCGCAGTCACGTGTAGATTTATTACACCTCGTTTAATTTATACTTCCTACATCCGTTACATTTACGTCCGTCTACTTATCTTGGGTCCTTCCATGCCTCCATTCATTCGTGACTTCGCTCATTTGATATCTGCGATTAGTTCAGCTCATTACACCACTATCGAGCATTCCACAATCGTCTTCAAAAGAAGTGAAGTGCCAATAAAAAGAGTCTTATGTTTCTTGCTCAATTATTGAGTACTTTCCTTGGACAGTCATCTCCAGTCTACAACGACTTCTTTAATTAGCTTCCGTTCGGTTCAAAAAAATATTTACTCAACTAACCTACTTTTCGAGTGATAATTTCAAGAATCTATTTCTCCACTTTGTTGGCTCGTGCTTCTATCCAGTTCATTGGACCTATGGGTTCATTTGACTGAGAAGATCGCTGCAGTTAGATATCCTCCTTGTGTGGAAGTGATTACCAGTGTGGCTTTGACGGACGCCCAAAAAACTGGCCGACAAGTGATTCCCAATTACCAATAAGCTTCAATGAAATCTACTAACTCAGCTTTCCCCAACGCCATTATGTACCTCATATTAGGGTTAATCATTCATTACTTTGAATTCTCGTTGATTATTCGGTTGAGGAGGATCACTCGATAGGGTTTTAAATGACCTTTCCTGATTTATAATAATAATGATAATAATAATAATTATTATTATCCTAAGTCGTCATTTATTCAATTTCATCTGTAAACTTATCACTTGACTAGTTCTTTCATAATTAAATTAATATACCTGGAAAACAGCTCTATGCACAACTTCTGTTGGTTTAAATACGACGTAAATCATTTAATAGCGGAATAAGTGTCGATTGAACGATGATCCCATATCTGTGAAACCAAATGTAACGGAATATTTAAGCTATGGGCAACAATCCGTAAATCGGTCCGCTTCAGGTGGTAGATCGGATAGGTTCCAGATGAGACAAAGGAACTCTTAGGTAGGGTAGAAGAATGCCTCTGCGAAGGAGACCACTTCAAAGAAACGAACACAATTTACTAAACGAGGATTTGAACTGCATGGAAATAAACACCGAATCGTGAATTATTCAGTTTGGGAGGGAAAATGATGGATTATTATTTTCTTTTGTGCATTTGACCATAAACTATTAAAGAAATAATTGCTAAGGCTTGCCTCGCTTTGCCTTAGGATTGCGTTAGAAACAGCTATGTAGGGTTCTTTTCCGTTGTCAAATTCATTTTATTGGTCGTTTTCACGTTCTTTGCAAGGAATGAGAGCTAAGACCAAAGTTGCTCAGCCAAAACAGTCTTATGACCTTAAATCTCAAAGCCAAATGATCAGTTGAACCTCTCGTTCAGCCTAGTTCTCTTGCTGATGGTTTCCCGCGTATCCAAAGTCGAACGACACCGTCTCGTCAGTTCTGGTGAGTCATACTGGTCGGGGTCTTATCGGCGGGAGTGGTCATATCCGACCCCATAACAGGTTCACGAATTCTCAGGGAGAATTTCCGTGCTTGAGTTTCGAACTCGAGAGTATTCGTGCTGAGTTACTAATTCATTATCCATTGAATCACCATTATCGATTCATCGGACAAAAACACTTAGCCCATCACTTGCTGCGATCATATGAATTTGACTACCAGTGGCTAGCCCTGCTCTTGGTCTAGTCCATCCTCGTTAGCGTGATCTGGCACCAAAGGTTATTATTAAAGAAAAACACACCTTTAGCAGTTAAAACTCCCAAAGAGTTACCTTTAGAAAGGAAGATTATGATAATTGGAGGCCCTTCTTATTATTTCGCTTTTTCACTTCTGAATAAACTGCTTTCCGAAGCTGAAGATATGTGTGGAAATCTTTAAGCTTGTCTTAATCCGCCTTGGGCTTTGTTGATCTTTAAGCGATCTTCCGCCTGGCACACCAAGGGCTCCAACGGTCGTTAGCCTGCCAGTGTCGCCCATATTCCTCTACTCCCGCCACCCTTTCCCCTCCCCTAACTATTCACGTCCATGAGTCATCTCCTGTACTTGATTCACCTCCATGACCACTCTTTTATCATTTCGCGCGGAGAGCTGGCCATCAGTCTTGACTGAATCACTCCCTGGCTGGCCGTTTTGTCTCATCCCGCTCGCTCCCTCCGATCAGTGCTTTTCTACATTGTTTTGTGGTTTATGTACCTTTAGTTGCTTGACACGAAGACGCTGGACAAACAAACAACCCTTCTGCACTTTTTGGTGGAAACTATTGAGGAGAAGTTCCCGGACCTCATCGACTTCTACGATGATTTGGAGGGCATTACTGCAGCGGCAAGAGGTAATTCCCTCTAAAGTATGCATTGAAATGCTCAACCTTTAGTTAAGAATTCATTTCCTGCCTAGCCGGGTAGTGATAACACCAAATCGGTGGTTATTAAGACCTGCAAATTTCCTGCCTTGAAATCAAAAAATAACCCTCCATTTATGATAATAATTATTTTCCATCCAAAGAATTTGAATTTTAGTGCGATTATTTATATTTGGGTGACATGCGGAGTACAGATCTTTAGGTTTACAGAGAAGAGATGGGAAATTTAGATGACTAACATCGAACTGGAAAAGTATGACCTAGCTAGTTGCACCACTTGTTTGCATAAAAACAACCACGTAGCCTTACAATAAGAATTCTTAAAATTAGTCTTTGGAGGCCATTGATCCCCGATACATCTTCATTTGAGAAGCTTAGCTTTTCTTCGATCTGAGAAACTGAATCCAAGTACACGTACTGTTTTCGCACCAAAGAGATTAACGCTGACCTACAGCATGGTATATAGATTATGGGCAGATGCTTTAAGTTATGCGGTAGACGCGTGTGTATCATTGAGTACTTCGAAGAAAACGCCTTATTGTTCTGAAAAAGTACTGTTTGTGTAAATTAGTAGCCGTTATGACCCTTGCTTGACAAGGGTATTTCTATATCTCTCCTTCATCATAAATAGGTTAACTCTATAATGTTCGGTGAGTTTTAAGACAGAGCTTTCTCTGAGTGATCTACCAGGAATACATCGGTATCAAGGATTTCTCCTGGTAAGTGTGTGCCCCGATAACGAAGAGTTTGCGGAAATCGTCAACACGCTTCCAGTGGTAGTTTAATCAGCTCTACGAAAGGTTGTTTAAATGAGAAGTTCTCATTCAGAGGCACTGAAGTACCCGGAAATACGAATTAAGTCGTTTTACTTCAATGTAAGTTTTGAATATTTTTATGAAAATGGTGCTATATTTATCTCGCAGAGGGACTGAAAATTGGGAAGATTTTTGGGGTGGCTGTTGAGATCACCGCTCGAATTATGATTTTTGGATTTCTGAGTCAGTTAGGTCCGAATATTCAGTTTTTTGAACTCTGTAAATTGATTCTTTTCCTGAGATCTAGTTTCAAAAAGCATAAAGAATCGTGTTTCGAACTCAGTCACTTCATTTGTATACTCTATTTGGTTATTCTCTAGGATCAATACTCTTAATTAAATCGAATTCAATCAATTTTTATTGAAAAATAAGCTTAATGGTCCAAATAGTACATTTAAATTTTCTTGTGATATGTTTACATGTATGAGATCCGGAGAGAAAATTCTTCAGTCAAAGGGAACTGGGTCAGGAAGGTAATGAGTGATATTAATAATATTGATGATGTTATTTATGGGAGGATTTCCTTTTCGTTTCCAGTGCCAATGGAGGCGTTAACATCAGACGTTCATGCAGTCGCGTCTGGAATGGCCGAGGCAGACAAGGAGTTGATTGCCACAGGACCAGGCGCTCCTCAACGACTGGTTAACTTCGTTCGTGAGCAATCGCCCCGGGTTACTGAACTCCAGGCCAAAGCCGAAACGGCTCGCAACATCTTTGCTCAAACCACCGAGTGGTTCGGCGAAGCTCTCAACAAACCATCCCCTGAGAACTTCTTTTCCTGCATCGTAAAATTTATCCAACAATTCAAGGTACAGTTGTTTTGACTGGAGCTTATAGATTGTTCATTTAGTTCTTTTTGTAACATGCTGCTGTGGAATCGGCTCAATAGCGATCGTCACATTTTCTTTTTTGATTCGCAGAAAGTACAAGCCGAGTTGGAAAAACGACGGCAGGTAATAGCCACACGGAAGCAGTCGGAAGGATCCCTCTACAATGGAAGTAATTCCTACGGTGCCCCTGGTACCAACGCCAGCGAACTACCTTCACGCCAACGCAAATCGAAGGACGTAAGTCTTCAGCCCCCTACTTCTGCACTTTCGATGGAATTTCATTTAACTGCTTTTAAATGATTGCAAGTAACATGATAGGTGTATTTCAACTTTTTTTTTAGCTTAATCCTTAAAGTTAGTGTACCCTTAGATATATTGTGACTATTTAGGCTTGGTATGAATAAACGAGTGGAATCTGTTTTTGTATATCTTCAGTGAACTTTAAAATAGTTGGAATTGAGACTATTCTTAAGCGCAAAGCGTTTACGGCTAAAATTCGACGAAAAAAAAATAAAATGGAAAGTTTGTTATTCTGTGCCATTATTTAACACCGTAATCATGTGACCAGTAATATTTAGCGCTAAGAACCTCTATACTCTAGTTAATATTCAAAAGCTGCCAGTGGAACTTTAATATTTATTGACATTTTCAACTTTTACTTACCAGTGCGATGATCCCATGGACTTGCAGGTTTGTTGGTTTCTTTCGTTTATCTCTGTTTCATCCTTTGTTCAAATCACTGCAGTTGATGTTTGTTTTCGCTCCAAAGCGTTGAACTGCATAAATAAATCAAAATAGAACAATTTCTGATTTGCTGAGCAGATGATAGACGCACAGTCAACCTCATTGATCAGTCATCTGTGTGTTTGTGTGCTACTCGTCTGGCTAGATTTCGCTCGCATTATCATTTTATTGAAATCGGCTCCATGAACAAGTAATATTCGCAATATTCTTATCCCTTCCTAGCGAGTTTTGGCTCAGGAAGCGCGGTTGGCGAAACGACGTATCCAAAATCGGACGCGCCAAATTAACGGTGATGGTATAATGGACGAAATTCTAGCGGGTAAATGAAATTTTCTCTTTCACTGTTAAATAACCGTGACTGCGAACGTCAAACGGCACTAAATAATTGTGATCCCCTAATTAAATTAAAATCGTAATCATGGCTGTGGTGCTGGCCGAGTGTTGCTTTCTCAATTTTTCTGCTGGATTTCTCAGGAACCGAGGCTCCGAAGCATTTCGTAAGAATTTTTCATCCGCATAACCGCAGTTTTGAATTTGCAGAGGCCACCAATTTAACCATTGCTGAGCTCTTTTAACACACTCCTGATTGGCTTTTCTCTTTCTGTTTTCGATCGGTCAGACCGACCAAATTTTTCCCGGAGGTTTGTTTGTTGTGTTTACCGTCCATTTAGCATTGCAATAGTTTGGTTTTCAGTTCCACTGTAAAATTAATTCGTTATCGTTATTGTAATGTGAATTTAAACTGTTCTCTTTTCAATCGCTCACTTCACATTTTTTATTTTATTAGAAGTATTTTTGGTGTCTACCATGTTCGCATCTGGTCATTTTTTTGTAGAGTGTACGCTGTTGTGTATACTTTATTGTCACTCAGGCTACTTTAAAATGGTGTATACTTTCGTTACTGTTATGAGTTTTGCAGTTCGCGCCGAAACGTCTTTTAGAGTGTTTAGTCATGAAGCTTTTCCCAAGGGTAAAAACCCATTGTTTTCTACTGAAATCACATAGTGTCGAATCTTCATCGCCTTATGCAAAGTCGGCCGATTCGTAGAATTCTACTGAATTGAATAAGCAGTGATTTGTGCTTGAAGATATTTAATGCCTGTTGTTAAGGTAACTTTTATGTTTGATGAAAGAGCAGCTAAACCCCCTATTTAAAGTTTCCTTCCTGAATTTAAGCCTTTTCAGAACGTACGATTAAATTCGGTTTGAATCCTTTCAGCCCTTGGGTCGAAACCTCTCCAGGCGGAGGTCCACCCGCGAAGAAGTCACTTCAACACGAGCAATAACAGCTCTACCGACTACTTACCATGAGATATTTTAGTAAAAGTCCTCCTTGAATCGCGTCGACAATCTCACTCTCCTGACAACGAATTTTCGCCCCGGTCCGAAGGCTCTATTTCCACTTCCTTTTCGGCCTCCCCCGCATTGATTTGATACTTGATAATGTTTCGATTTTTGAAAGCCCTTACTTCTTCCTTTCTTCTGCGGTCTGCCCAGGAATTATGTACGCTGCCGACATATTCTTTTTCCACTTCTCATTTTTTGCTCTGAATCGAATTGCGTTCTTTATATTCAATGCCTTTAAAATAAAAAAATGAAGAATTTGCTAGACGGATTTTTGTCTAATTAAATCTTTTTTTTGAGCAAACGCAAACTTTTTAATTCTTGAAACTTTATGGAACTTGGAAGCATCGAAATAATTCAAAGGACTGCTCACTATGATTACATTGAATTGTAAACTAACAAGTCCCGGAGAACAATTACTGAGTGGTAAATTTTACCATTGTTGCTGCTTCATTTTAAACAAGCGATTGTTGGTTTCTAAATCAAAAATCGTTGAGCTGAAAACGAGCAAAAATGATTAAAAAATAGTTTGCGCTAGTCGCACAGTCTCTATATCGTCTGCTTTTGTTGATTTATAAAATAGAAATTGTTGAGCTGAAAATCGAATAATTTGCAAACTTGCCTCGTTAATGAGCTACTGATTCCATCGATTTTATCGCTATTTTGATTCACTTAACGGTAATTATTTGTTGCAACTTAGAACCCCTAAGACATGCTCGCTGAGGTGGTCGGACTTGGTCTGTTGTGGCTTTCCATGGCGCCACCCGAATCCGTTGCCTTTGAAAATGAGGAGGTATGGAATTCCTCTTTCCTTGAGGCGATTTCCTGTGAACCAGCTCAAGAGATTGGAGAATGGTGTGAATGGGGCGAGTGGAGTAATTGCGATTACAGAACTTGTACTCGAAAGAGACGCCGATTGTGTGCTTGTCCTAAGCCCCCGGATTTTAGCAAAAGTGCCTGCCCCACAGTATTGCCACAAGATGATATTCGAGTTGGCAATGTAGGCCATAGATTTCTTATCCTTTTCGCGTGCCTAGTCTATTAACTTTCACACTCGCTTCGTAAGGCACTCCGCAAATGGAATTTGCAAAATTCCATTCTTTCACGGAAACCGTTACTATGGGGATTGCGGTAAAATGTATGCATGGCTTAACGTAATCAGCTTTTGTTTTGATGAAATTAGTGATGGCGTCGAGAAGTGTGCAGTAGGATCAGATGGAAAGCTGTCACCGTGTCTGCCTCGAAAGGACGAAATGGTAGAAAAGGATATCGGTGCTTGTGAGGGTTGGCGGCTTGCTCAAGGATGGGCTCAAGTGAGTCAGAGGCTTTCAATTTTGCAAAGTATTAGTAATTCGTGGCTCTGCAGACTCTATTACAGAGACCTAAGTAGTTGATTCTTTCAGGCACTAATTCTTATCAATTGACAGACTTATGGTTTACCTAGTTAGGTATTCGTTCCGATTGACGTAGCTATATAAATTACTTGTTAACATATTTCTTCATCGAGATACAAATCTTTAATCGATCGCGCAAATCTCATGTTTAAATTTGCAAAAGGTATGAAGTATTGAGCATGAACGCGCACGTAAACATCTGAGGTTAAATATTCTATTCGAATGCACAAATGTTAGACGACGAGTGGAGATTGAACTCTGATATTAACAGAGTAGTCTGCACCCTCAAAGCCTTTTTTGATAAGCAATAGTGAATTTGAAAGAAGAGCGACGTCTACCCTACCTAGGCCTTGAAGTGGATTTCTACCCGACGAACAAAGGAATTTACGTTCTAAACCATTTCCATCTACTAATCACCCAGCCAAATAGTCTTCTGTAGTCTGAGTATCCTCGTTTTACAGGAATCATCATTTGACTAGGAATCATTTGCTGGGCATTAATTTTAAATAAAGTTCAAAATAAGGCATTTTGTACTCCAGCCAACCAATTGGCAAATCTATCATTTTTCCGCAGTCGAAAATTGCGGAAAAGTCTCTGATTGTAATAGGACCTGCATCCCCAATGGGAAGGCAATGCTACAATCCCAAGATCTATTCGCATGGAGCAGGTTCCCTTGAGCATTGCGTAGAAAAGTATCACTTCTCAAAATCGGGCCAGCGAAATACCTATTCTAAGTAAGTCGACCTTTCCTATCCTAAAAAATGATACTTGAAACAATGTTTTAAGTGGACTACTCTGCAGTTTAAACAATCTAGCCTTCAGTGCAGAAAATTGCAAGTTTGCATGTGCGATTGACCCTAAATGTCAGGCGATTGAATACTCGGAAGGATACTTCTGCAAACTCTATTCACTTTACAATAGTGAGGGTTTGAAACGCGAAATGGGCACTACTCTACTTACTAAACCATCGGACTGCATCTTTCATCTAAGCAAGAAGCAGGAAGACCAATATCCCTTCCGTGACGCTGTCAAGGATATTCGCACAGTTCAATAGATGATGGTTGCAAAATCTAAGTACTGGAGGCTTACTTCGCACATGTTTTCATGCTTACCAGCTCATGTGAAAAAAGCGATTCTCTTTTACTAAGCTTTATTCTCCAAAGGGGCTTTTTTCGTCTCCGCTGAAATGAGCAGGGTGAAAGTCAGGAGAAACAACAGACTGAGTCACCAAATGTAGGCTTGAATAAGTTTAAATATCTGCCAAAATATGTCTCCCGAGATTCTCATAAAAATCTGCTATTAGAAGTCTGACTTTCCAGGTTCACGTAAGTACACTTAAGCTGCAGAAGGAAACTTTATAAACGTTAATGGTTTCCTTATAAAAAATAATAAGATCATGATTTTTATGGCAAATGCTGATTCCAATAAGCCAAAGTTGGGTGAAGATCTCGAAACCATCACACATTCAGGGAAATATTTGTGGTGGCCTAATCTGAAAATTTACGCTTCAACGAGACGACCTGTCAAGATGAAAATCAGGCAGGTCCTTGCTGTGGTGGGTAGAGTGAGTACAATCTGTTGAAGAACGTCTTCCAAGAAACAATATTCCTAATAATCCATGAATTTCAGGCATGAATGAAAAGAATCGTATAAGCGTTGCCATGAGGGTGTGGATACAACATTCCAGCATTATTTTCGAAGATCCTTCTGATAATCAAACAAAATGAACTTTGGAGACCATCACAATGAGTATCGCGCCTGCCTCTCCTATAATGGCTAGATCCAGAATCGGCTATCACCTGTGAAAAAGGTTTCTTAAAAGAACTTAGACAGATTTCGTAGATCGAAATTGCACATCGAAATTTTCAGTGCCCGTGTTCTTTCGGCTTCTCAAGTTCAGGGTAATCTTCCCGGTGTATTTCAATAGGCTGGGACTTTAGCAGCGAATTAGAAAGAGCAGAATTCTGTTTTAAAAATTGTAATGGCCATCTGGTAAGTTAACCCTCTTGTCGAGTGCCACTATCGAGACAAAATGTTCCAAAATTTAATAGCAAGAACTTTGCAAACAGCAACACAACATGCAAATCGAACAATTATGTTTAATTTCGCAGCAACATAATAATAACAATAGCACTGTAGAAAAATTTTAAGGAATATCGGACACGCCAAAAGTACAGGATTGCGATCAACCAGCCTTAAGTCAGCAAAATCCATGAAACAGACTTGAGATCAATGTAAACACTTCAAATACTTCACAGCCATGCATCAATCTCTAATATTTTCCAGCAATAGTGATGGACTGGACAAGTGCTAAAAAGAAAATTTGCCCAAAATCATATAAAATATTTGGAAAATCGTAGAAAAATGGTTAGCATAACTGCGCTTTTGGAACACTGACAAAAAATAATGTTTGCTGAAATTTTTTGACTATTCATTATTGGTCGTTTTGTTTTTCCTATCTTCACTCTCAGACAGGAAATTGACAAAGCTCTATTTTGAACCCCGCAGAAGATTTCACAGAATATTAGCTGCGAACAGAGTAAGAGCGAATTCGGAGGCACGGTCTCTTGATTACCCTTCGCCTTTGTTGGATATGAATCAATAAAAAATGAAGCGTTTACGTTCGTTTGAATATGCCGCAGTCGATTCATAGTGATCTTGCTTATAATATTGGATTATTTCCGTTTGCTGCCAACATTCGCACACAACCGACGACTACGCGATGCTGCAACGACACCTTTCGCAGGTGTGCTAGCGTTGTAGAACTAGGGCTACTAAAATTACCCCAGAGCAAAGCCTTTTTCGATGAGGTTAGCCCACGAGATCGAATTTGTTAACAGATTGGCACGATAGCAGAACGGCTGTTCTGATCAAGACAAACAAAGTTTATGTCCAGTCTCGCCCGGTGTTAAACCATCCAACAAAAATCGACAACCTTCTGTTCATGTTCATTAATCTGACCTTAGCGGCCGTTTTTCTTATGAGTAAATTTAGTTACAAGATGGATTGGGAATTTTTTTATCATCAAGTGGCGAGCATTCGCGCAAAGCATTTCGGTAGCTTGTTTTGGCTGCAAGAAGGTCATGCCCGTCCATTAGGGCAAGTCCCGGTACTAATTGTTTGTGAGCCATTTTTTTAATTTAAAAATCAGCCCATTTTTCAGAGCATTAGATACCCATGGAATAGAAGAATTTAATAAATGGACGATGGAGTAAAATTTCTTTTAGAATTCAAAAATAAGGAAACAAAAAGTGGGCGCAAAAAAACATTTAATCGCACAGCTGCATACATACACTTGTGTTACAAACATTAAAACATCAAAATGAGCGCATAAACATTGTACGCCGACAAATGAAACATTGAAAAAAAGGCGCCGAACAGATGGATAGATTGGGTTACAGGTTAGTCCGCATCGCTGTCCTCACTGTCCACTTTCACGGCTTTTTTAGGTGGACGCCCACGACGTCTAGGTGTGGGAGATGGTGTTACAACACTGACGGGAGGCGGTGCAGATGAGTTTCGACGTCTGATTCCTGCAGTGCTACGTCGAGGTCGTTTAGAGGGAGGTGGAGAAGGCGACTGCTCTTCGGGTGGAGGTGCACACGTGGGACAGTCCCAGTTACCTTCTGGGATGCCTCGCAGACCCACGCAGTATGCGTGGTAACCACGATCACAACGGTCGCAGAACATCATCTGACCCTCGTCTCCTGTGTCCTCGCACTCAACACATTGTTTACATTCCATACACGACCAAGCATACCTGAAGAAAATAAAAACAAGTCTTCGAAACCAATTAAAAAACATAATTATTGTGTGCAAACACCAGTAACACAAAAAACTCGAGTCCATATAGAAGGAAATTGTCTTCCAACCCTAGATTTGGAGAGGGTGAGGATAAATTGCAGTCGCCTTGATGGAGGACCTCTTTCGTCGAACTAATCACCGGATAGACATAAAACAAGTGTCATCCGTGGAGCGATTCGCGAACGCGACCATTAAAATCATTGGAGTATATAGTCAACTATCATTTAACTCCACTGGCATTACAAAAGTGCATGGCTAAATCCACATCTTGAATGTATCCAACGCAAATTCAAAAAGAAGCCAGTAGCAATCTGGTCATAGTTTTGCATTTAGAAAAATCCGGGCGATCTACCACCATTCAAAAAAGGACAAACGACCCAAAGCTTGATAAATATGCCCTGAGGCTCGTACATCAACAAATCCTCCAAAAAAATAAAGAACTTCATTTTCTCAGAGGATCTGGTTTTGTCGTTCACTTCTTTAACCGATAGTCACTCCAGATAACCCAACATCAAAGTTGAATCAAAAAATCAAATCTGCTCTGAACATTATTGGTTCCCAAGATTTCTGTGCCTGATTGGGGCAGGCACAGTAAGTCCCTAAGGCGTAAAGATTTTCAATGTAAAATCAAAACTACTGACTTTTAATAAATAGAGGTTCATTTAAGGAAAGAGCATACGTTCTGACGGCATCGACCATGTGCTCTGGAAGCTCCAGGCAACGAGCATGACCCTGACGAGTACACTGGGAACAACGAAGTGGATCAGCGGATGGTTTTCCACACACAGTACATGGTGGACCCTTCTCTTCTGCTTGGGTGACTTTGGCTGTTGGAGTGGTATTAACAGCCACGTCTTCGTCGCATTTCATACTTTTGGATGCTGACTCGATTGATTTGGAAACTGAATTCTCCGGAGTGGCAGGAGCTGCGGATTCCGACTTCAAATTTGAGCTAAAAATCGATAAAAGAAAGTTATCATAGAAGGTGAGAGGAACATCAAGACACCTTAGATTAAACAAGATTTGAGAAGAGATGGAGATGGTCACAAATGTAATCACACGAAAGCAAGTCTGATGGGAAGGAAAGCAGAATGAAAAAGTGGCATTTCTCGCGTTACGAAATTGATTCGATATCCATGAAGCCCTAGACTAGCCTAGCCACATTTTGCTGAAAGCCAACGTAGGATCTTTGAGAACAAGAAATCGAAATTCGAAAATTTTGCAAAATAAGGGCGGCAAATATTATTACAAATAACAGAAGACTGTTGAAGAAGTTTGGTAATAAGTGGTACGGCTACATTGAGATGAGTCCAGTGGTTCAATCACTCAATATATCAGTTCAGTGTTTCTAATTTCAAAACCAGTCCTAAAATAAATACAAACGAACGGTATGGATAGAAGTATGGACATAGACGTACATTAGTAGCTAGATTCAGTAAAAACCTGAAATCGCTCTTTTGATTCTGTTGGTGGCACTACGATCACATGGCCCATAGAGCCGATATGCATAACCATGATGTTTTTAAAATAAACAAAGTGAGAAAATAAAACGAACAAGTCCAGTACAGATGTTCTCCCAAGCTGATGCAAGGACGAGACAATGATAATCTGCGCTATTAAGTCCCGAGGAATTCAATTATACTGAGCTGAACTTTATCGAATAGTGAAGAAACGACGAAGATTCAAGGATTAGATAAGTGGTGCCACTTAGGTAGAACAATAAAAAACTGAGTAATTGCCTGCTTTAAATATATCAATTGAAAACTATGAGAAAAGGGTCTCTTGTCACACACGGTAGTATGAGGAAAAGCTCCTCAGATTACGAAGGGAAGAAAACTCAATGAGAATAAGTGACCAACTTAAAAATACTGTACTCATATTTATCACAAGAAACATTTTCTAACAAGTCCCAGAACCATTTCTACAGAGCTAGAGTCCTGGAGTAATCGCTACGGGAATATCTCCGCAAAGACTGGCATCATGAATTCAGTAGAAGTTATTTAAGCTTCGGGCGTCTTTAGAAACTAGAAAAATCGCCTTTAGGAATCAGCCCGTGGTTTGAGCTGTTCGCAGTCCATTATTCCTACGCAAAATGGTGAATCCGAAGTGATGAGTGAGAATATAGTTGGGTGGAAAATCCTAAGCTACTTTGGTTCCCGGAAAGTTAAGGCAACCTCAATTGAAGGTGCAATGCGGACGAATGGATGAAGATGACTTTATCTAGATACTGTACTTAGCTGCACATTATCTCCTACCTGACTGCTTCAAGATGCATTAAAGTACCTACTGAAACTCACCCACTGACCACCTGGCTAGCCTTCTGCGGTGTACTTGGTTTCAGTGGGTCAGGCTGAGGTCTAGGAACACCTGTTAGGTTTCCATAGCGCAGCACCATAGGCAAGGGAGGAGGGAGTCGAAGTAGGCGTTTGCTTTGTAAATGGGGTGGTTGTGTATGCAACGCTTTAGATATCGGCATATAAGACAACTCGGAAGAAGTATAATCCACGAAATGCTCTGTGAATTGTCCAGGGATCACTGCCACGGGATAAGATCCATTTTTAACTGGTGGTGGCTCTAGCAGTCGATAAGGCCACTGCGGAACGTGAATTTGCATTGTCTGGAGATCCCAATAACATCGGCGTTCCTTATGCCGTTCAGCAACTAACTGCTTATTAAAATCTGAGGCCGACTCCAAGGCCCTTTTCCGGGCCAGCTCCGCTCTGGCCTCACCACGTCCGATTCGAGCCGCCTCATACAGACGCTTCTGGTGGTCTGCAAGGCGTTGAAATCGTCTTTGGCGGAAAAGATCACTTACTAAAACATGTATGTCGGGGAAATCGTTCTGAAGAAGTGCCATGACTTCGTTACTGGCTAGGGCAGTCAAGCCTAGCTCTGCTCGACCAGAGGGAACTAAACCAGCTTCTTGAAGCCAGTTGCGCTCATAAGCATCACAAATTCGACGCTGAAGATCTGGATAACGGCGTTTGAATGACTTAATCTACACAGGTAAGGAATAACTCTGTGAAGGACTCAAAATGGTGTATACCTTCAAAAAGTCTGCCAATAATTCCTGGATCACATAATATGTTGGACCATTTTTTGTGTCAGGTGGGAGTTCCTCAGGCCATGCGTATTCAAAAAGCTGTTCAAGCGTTATGTCCTCGGAAACGTCAGCAAAAGCACTGACTCGAGAAAGCATTGTCTCAGGTTTGATACGGGAATCCCGACGATATCCCGACAGACTTTGAGAACCAAGAGAAGTTCCCTATTGGTATATAATAATGAAATCAATGTGAAAGCATACTGGCAGAGAGAGCTCAGAGTCAATGTCATTTTTTCTACTTGATGGTGTTAATGGAAGGCCGTCTAAACTATCTTCTAAACTGAAAACGGTTTCCTCATCAAGAAGATCCTTAGGGGGTGCATGACTTCCTTCCAATACAGGCTTCGCCATTGGTAGTCGACGAATACAGCTTATTGAACGTGCAGTGAACAAACCGCCATTAATTGCCAGATCCTAGCCCCTATTGGTCAAAGCTTACATATTAAGCTGTTCATAATTGCCGCCATATGCAAAGTGTATATTAACATTTCGAAGATAATATTCTTAAACAATCCTTAAAAAAGCAAATGCAAACTTTATTAAGACGAAACATAGGATATTCTACAGATCTATTTATGTTTTACACTGAATGGTGCCTTTAAATGATATCATTAGATAGTTTGTCTTAAAAGACTATTGTTTAACGTCAAAAGGCGTACCACACTGGAAAACGGGATTAACACTTGAATGATGCAAGTGAAAATCACAATATTTATTCCGAGAACTAAAGTTAACCTCTACACTCCGAAAAAAATCAAGTGTTGATTTTAGATGACTTTGAAATCCAACTTGAAATTGTTGAATTCAACAACTTCCTACAAAGTACGAAGATTCGGCTTTTTGATCCCAATCCATTGAACACCACATCTACATACCTGCTTATGAACACCGCAACAGGCTGCTAAAAGTATGTAAATGCACATAGGCAGCGCCTAATTGTATGCTTTTTAACACACTAGGTTCTCAAATAATAACTCTTTATGCTACGAGAGAGAGCGAAAAATGAGTTGAAAGATTGGATTTTTTTGCGAAAACCCTGCAAACTTGTGTGTGCGTATAGGTGCTTTCAAGTAAATTTCGGCAGTATGAAATCTGTTCAATAAATAGAAACAGTGCTTGTGGATCACACATAGTTTCAGTTAAAATTGCGCCGGCAGTGGAATTAACGACAGGCAAGGAAAATTAATCCGAAGTTCGCAGCAATGTGTTAACTTGCATTTAAATGGATATGATCATTTACTATTGCGTATCCTGATAAAGAAAATCTACCGATGGTTCTTTTCAGTCGCTATCGCAGTCCCACAAGGTGATAGTTTCAGAAAGCTCTATATAAGCAATACTCTTCGATGTACAATTTGGTGAACGTTACTCAGCTGTAGGCATCCATACCACACCGTGTAGAGCATAAGCTTTTACTGTACATAAACATCGGTCCTAATCGAGAGATCACTGGTACATACGGCTCATATTAGCTTACAAGTGCACACCATTTGATTAGTTTCGCAGTTCAGTACTGGTAAAATCATGTTGATCCATGGAAAAAAATATGCAATAGATCTCTGTTAATGGTTGCAGATTGTTATCGATAAATCTAATGTGAAATGACTTGAATCCGATCCAAGGATTAATCAAAAACTGCTATAAAATTAGCCAGTATAAGACAAAAACGTCGATTACTAAGTCCCCAAACCCTGGTCGGACAAAAATCGGCCGATAAAACTCGTGAGCCCGAGAAAACTCGATGTCGTTCGAGGCTGGCGAAGTAAGCGCGAGGACGCATGGCAATACATGATCAAAGAGTATTATTTTGGAGCCGACTACGAATTAAACAGACCAAAACCTGGGTAGTAATATCAATATTTGCTAAAGTCTCGTGCAGGATAATATAGAGATGATCTCCAAATCGTTCTGAAGGGGTGAGTTACTTATTCCCTCTCTGGTTCAGAATAGCTGGCACTTCGTTTACGCTGTAGCAGAACGTGATTGCGGCTGCCCGCAATGCCTTCCTCATAACACGAACCTTAAAAAAGTTGAGCGCTTTTTACAAAGGAGGGTGTACGATGGGTTCATTGAATCGGTATCAAGATCAATTCAAGCCTAAACCTAGGTTTCAGTCATTTCGCAGATGGCACTTTCTATCGAATTTAAGGAGCAGTACATTAGAGCCATTGAGGTCTACTTTGATTTGGAAGAAATAAACTTTCACTACAAAGGCTTCTCCTATGTGGGGATCTGGTATCGTCTTATCAGTATCATTGAGTGCGCTCTAGCTCTGATAACAAAACTGCGAACAAATGACTTTGAATGCATGCGACACTATTTTGCTAGGACGGAGTAGCAGACTGTCGTGCGGACGGAGATCCGATAAGAATACCAAAGTGATAGTAATGACGGTGGTAATCACTGGTAACCCAAGAGGCAACTCTGAGGGCTAATGAGAGGGGCGGCCGGATAGGACTAATCACGTATAAAATTAGATTATGTCAACAGCTTAGCAAGCGAAGCACGACTTAAATATCTGGATTCATGGCCTCGAACTGGACTGTGGAAAGCGCGTGCATATAGCACGTTTAAAAGACTTCTGGAAGAGGTATGAGGATTGTCTGCCTTAGCAATGCCGGGGACGCACGAGGTGCCACTGCGAAGTTGAAATGCTACCCGTACGACGAAACCATGCCAGAGAAGTGACCAGAAAACCGAAGACGCCGAAAAACGCTTTTGCTGATTTCTGTGTTGACTGTTGCGCGCTACGTGTTAAGAAAGCTGTTTGTACTTATGTTGTACCCCCAATAAGCCCTAATGGGTAGGAAGTAAAGAAAAAAAAATTAATTGAATTCATTATTGCAGTTGTCTTATTTCAAAGGAGCAAATTAAAATAAATGCAACCGTTTGGTGTGCAAGCATCATTAAATTGCCAAACGGTATGATTTTGGGGACAAATGGTGGCGCTTCCATGCTGTTCGGTCCAAACAACTCCTAGCACATTGACTATGGTCATTCCAATGCTACTGAAGGTAAAATATTTCAAGTTTTTTGGATTATTGCTTGTTCTCCTTCAACCACCAAGTGCTGCTAGGCATCAGAGTGGAACTTTAGGACTCATCACTTGATGTGAGGAGTAGAATGAATTGTGTGGTAAGTATTGTCAGTCCAAACAGCTAGGCGAGAAATAGCACAGAAGAAGATAGAAGAGTGAAGGGCACTTTTGATCTCTGTTTTCCTAAATCAGGGTGTCTGCCTCAACTTAGGCTAAAACAAAGCCATGTAATCGAAGGTGAAGAAGACTTCTCACTACTTTCAGTAAAAGGAGGTCCATCGATGAACAAGTGGACGGTAGCAGACAGGCATGCTTGTGAGGGAAGTCTTCGGGTCTGTAAATGTAGATTTCATTTCTAATCAGCTTTAAAAAAATGGGTCGTTCCTCCAACCGCAATTTCGGTTTACAGTTTAATTTTTTTATCGCAATCGTAAGTACAAGTTCTCAGACTGGTGCCATCATTTGATCTGTGCAGGTTACTTTCTAATTTTGAATAAAGGATCTCCTAAGGTACTACAGTTCAGCGAATTTAAACCCGATACGTCTCTCGTACTCACATAAGTTTAACCAACCACCCAAATCATTTGTGTAAAACATTGCGACTGACTGAACTAGTTGGCAGTCTAAGTTCAACATAAATATAATAATATTGACTTCTCGGAAATATCAAGGTTCAATTAATTAAAGTGCTTTACATTTATAAAAGTAACGATTAATATTTTACCATGAGAAATGCAGAAGTCATTATCCTGATTGCACTTTTCCCGAGTTTGGATCATCAGCTAACGTGGATTCGAAACCTGCGCAAAGCAGTATACTATACAATGTTACGTGGTACCATAAGCGTACTGTGCTTTAAAGACCCACTTCATACTTTTTTAGCGCACGCTTAAATCAAGTTCAAATGAGATGGAGTAGTTTCATTTTGTGACCATACAAAAATAGTGATACTATACACAGCCCCTAGTTTCGGGCCTCCAGATGAGAGCCCATAATTGTTCAATCAAACCTAGTCCTTAGATGCACCCAGTCAATATTTTTAAGGAGCGTTTTGAATAGTGCCCGACGGCTTCGCTTCTAGAAGGGTGGATCATTGGGTTAGAAATTTGAACAAATTATTGGCGAAGACTCTGATTCCAAGTACTTATCATTTTATAATATGGAGATCAAGTATGAGCAAGAAATGCTAATGGCGCCAGATGATTTTACCTTCTGTTCTCACTTAGAATGAGGTCCTTCTGCCAAGTCGTCTGAGAAGTGTCGGCGAAGCACCATATTCGTTAAAGGTTATTTACAGTGCTGTGGTGTTGCAGCATTAAAAATTTAACACGACAGAGTGAAAGTGGTGCCATCTTTCAGAGTCCACACCCACCAGAGACATTTTCGCTTCCGGCAGAATATCAGAAGTCGACCACCACCAGTCATTCGATCGGATGAATGCGTCACTCCAAAAGAAGCAGACTAACAAAGAGGCAATGATTGGAACGGGTACCTAACTTGGTTTCTATCGTCAGCATTCCGTTCTTAGCAGTTTCAAACGTGATTCTTTCCTTTTTTGTTTTATTATTTTACTGTAATTTACAATTTATTTGGTTATATAATGGGGCGATTTTTTCCTAATCGTTCTTCTGTGAGCATTTGCAGAATGAATGACTGATTAACTGCCTTCTGGTCAGAAATAATACAAAAAGATAATCAGATTCTGCTGATACACAACCTCCAGAGTTAATGCTTCGTTCAAATCTCCTTCAGTCGTCTTTGCCAATTTTCACAAAAGTCGTCAGCTCTTGCCGAATTTCCTCCTAATCACATTGCCCATAATGTCGATTTTGTTGTTCCTCGGAGGCATGAATTTACCCATTTAAATCTCTATAAAACCTGAACTAACTCTCAGTGGGGTTGGTTAGACACTTTCAATGATGCACAGTCGCTAGATTAGCATAAATGACTGGCGATACCGATCCTCTGCCCAGTCTTTTGTTAGTCACCGATCCTTTCCAATCTAGTGGTTCGGTTAGTTAGTCGACTGTTTGTCAGGTTCTTCTGGTAATCAAAACGAGTTTATGTGTGATTCTAAATTGATCCTAGAAACCCAGTTGGGGGGCCTGTCGTGTGTCAGGGCGGGTGGTCTTTATAATGAGATTTCAATTTGACTGCCTGATTCCCTACCCTTCTGCATGCCTTTTGAACTTGTACTATAAGATGCACTGCAGTTCTATCGAAAAATGCTTTCCGATGGGATCAAACAATAATCGAACGGTTGTACAGCTTTTAGAATTGTGCGACTTGCGAGGAGAGAGTGTACCGAAATCTGACGTAATCGTTTCTGCTCTAATCACGAAAGTTCACTCTTTCTTCAGATTCACTTCGAAAGGATACAACTGTCTTTTCTTACGATTCAAGATAGAACAACTAGGAGTTCAGTAGGAAGGGTCTACTGGGAGCCCACCTCAGGATGTTTTGGGTAGGAGACCACAATGAATCCTGCAAGACTGAGTGTGACATTCATAAATGGGACTTCTCAGAGCAGATTTCCTTTGTCGGACTGGGAATATTCAGAGGTGGAACATTTGCACTCGTCAGATTGTACTTTATATTATTAAATTGCTTTCTAGCCACGTGATATTGATAGGTTCAACTTCTCGTCTGATGACAGAGCAGTGCAATTGAAGATATAAAGGATTCTTAGGCCAAACTGAAAATACCTCCATTGAACAGAGAATGTCTGATTTTTTTCAGTATGTGAAGCAAGTAAAGAATCAAGTAGTCTACTCATGAATTCTACAATGGACGATTTCAGAACTTTCCGTTCGCAGAGTATTAAATGTACTCAACGTACAATTGTTTCCTCAAAGGGAATGACATGAATATGTCATGAATTTGTCACTTAACTGTGAGAAACGGATGGCTTCGAAATTACGTAAGACAAATTCATATACATTCGCTAAAATATTTTGAAAGATAGAATACACTATTCATTCGCAAGTAGTGGCCGGCAATTGCAGTGAGGCTTAACCCCTAATTTTTCGGGGCAGACTCCCAGTAGATCTCAATTACTGACCTCTTACAAGCTGTGAGAAGGCACAGAGGTTTAGGTAAGGCATTTACCAACCGTTCCTATTAAACTCCTAGTTATTCCATCTTGATTGGTACGCACGTGATTCGCAAGAAAAGACAGTTGTATTCTTTTGAACTGAAGCTGAAGGAAGAGTGAATTTTCGTGATTAGAGCAGAAACGATTACGTCAGATTTCGGTACACTCTCTCCTCGCAAGTCGCACAATTCTAAAAGCTGTACAACCGTTCGATTATTGTTTGATCCCATCGGAAAGCATTTTTCGATAGGATAAAAATTCAAGTTTTTCGGTGAATAACTTTTTTTTAAACTCTGAAATCAGTGCTGTCTTTAATAAAATCCAAATGATGCTTTCGGAGTAGAAATTTAGTGGACATTGAGATTATGAATGTTGGCTATTCACAGGCATTTTCGTTTTCAGGTACCTGCAAACGACTTGAGCAGCTGTATTTTGATCACTAATTCTGAGCAGCAAAGCGAATAATTATACTACTCAAACAGATGGTCTAAGAGCAGATGAAAGCAAAGCCATTTTGATGAATTATTGTGAAATATGCAAGCAGATATCCGCAGTTGGAGTTAGTATTGAAATAAACAACTTTCTATTGGACATGAGTAAATACGATTTTACATAGATTTGATAATCTAGCCAATGAATCGTGCATTCATTTTCTCTGTACTTCTGCCATTCAGTTCATTTGGCACATAATGGTCATAATGGTAATAATGGGCAGTCGAACATCTAGCCTGCCATCTATTACTACTTTTCATTGTTGTGGCGTGGTAGCGGCGTGCGCACCTGAAGTCTCAGATGGTTTAGATTTGGAAGCATTGCGATTAAAACGACCCCCCGCGCTGGCTGGGCAGTAGTCTACAAAGATGTCAACTAAGAGATTAGAGTCAGAGGACACTTTTTTTAAATAAGAACTTAGCCTTATGTTCATTTCACTCGTTTAATGTATAAATTCGGCACAAGATCCTCTGTTATTTAATTTTCATTAATGAACAACAGAGAAAGAGAAAGGAAAACGCCTTTGTTTAGAAGCCAAATTGACTATGTAGTCAAGAGAAAGAAGGTGGAGAGAGAAAAAAACGGAGACTATAATAGGTGAATGCATAAGATCAGATAAAGGGATGGCTACAAACGCAACATCCATAGTGAGATTTATATGGTGAAGTGCTTTAAGCTAGTTATTCGTTTTCTAAACATTACATTACATGTTTGCAAGAGTTCAGTCAAGAGTGGAATATTATAGGTTTTCTTACCCATTAGATTGCAGTACTGCTATCAATGACCTATTCGGCAAACCCAAAAATAGCCAAGGTTTAAAATAATAACCAATTAATGCTCGTTTGGCCAACTTTGTGTAAAATTTTCAAGCTTAGATCCAATCAGTTTATTTGCTTTTAAGCAGTTTCAAGAGTAAGAGCACATTGAACTAGGAGATCTGCCATTTCAGGATCGATTGCATACGCGAGGTTGAGGAGGCAATTTCTCACTGACAGTTCAACAGACTTAGGTACAGATAAGGGCTGAAGCATCGGCCCAGGCGCTGATGCTCTGCTGAATACAGAGTGAGTCTGAGACGCTAATTTCGGAGCATTCCTGGGTAGAAGGGTAGAATTCGGCGCTACCTTTGGTATGGCTTTAGACTCTAACTCTGCAGTTGGCTTACGTAATTCAGGCGAAATTCTCTCAGTTGTTTTTGGTGCAAGGTTTGAAGTTGGCTTAGGGACAGGCCTTGAAGCTGGCTTTAAAAGAGGCTTGGGTAAAATGGGCGGCCTTATCTCTGGATTTGGTGGCGGCTTGGGCATCGAGTTTGGTATAGGCTTTGGCTGTGAGTAAGACTTTTGTTCGGCTTTAATTGGTGGTATTGGCCTTATTTTGGGTTTCGACTGAGGTTCAGATTCCAGTTTTCGACCTGGTAAGGGAGCCGGGGATGGTGGAAGCGCCGAAGTAAAAAGTTCAGGATCTGCTTTACAAGCGTCTAGACACTGGGCCAACTCAGGATCCATCTTCCGTAGAAAATTTTTAAAGCTCTCTGTAAGCTCTTCCACACTGACTTGTTGCCCACTAAGTGGCTCAGATTCAGGTGTCAGTTTAAGCTTCGGCTGGGTTTCAATTTGAGGTTTGAGATACGGCCTTGGTTGCGTCGCAAACCTTAGTTCCGATTCATAAATTTGCGGGGGCTTCTCTAGAGTCCTATTTTGAACCTGCTGTGATTCTGTCTGAGGTCTTGGCAACAGCTTCGTCTGAGTCTTTTCTACGCACCTCTCAAGGCATTCCGCCGAATTCGGGTACAAAAGTTTGGCAAGAGCAACGAGGCACCGATTTAGTCCTTGTTGATTAGTTTCCAACATTTTCGTACCTTCGGATCAATTTTTTTTAAGTTTTGTTTTTTGGGATTAAGACAAAACTCTTTTAGTCTCCCCACTTTTATACTGCCTTAGTCGTTCAATTGATAATGTGACTTAAATCAGCTGCAGGATTTGCTTAATTTTTGTGCTTCGTACTATTGATGGCTAGTTTGTTCGTCTCTCCAGACAATCGTTATTCTATAAGGTTGTGAGATTGATGCTACGGAACCTAAACTGTCGCATAAACGACAAGCAATATATTAATATGCTTTGTTTTATTTTCAGGGTTTAATTCTGATAATATTAACAATATGCATTGTAAATATGGGTCGAAAACTCCCTAAATGGAGGGAAAATTTGCTACTACTGATGAAAATCTGACTTATAAGGCACCATTTTCTATTAAACTAGCGAAAATTTGCATCTTCTACTAAAGTGTATTTACCTTATCATGAACTAGAGTTAATAGACTATTTGGTTAGAAAAATTGGCGCATTAAGTAAGGCAGGAATCAGGGAAGTCCAGTCATTCTCATAATTGACGATTGATGAAGTTTGTTTGATTTGCAACAGATAGAGCGCATGGAACCACAATGAATATAATGAATAGGAGACAGGTGGTAACTAGCAGCATTCTGGACGCGAGATTTATTTGACTCATTCGCCTAGCGTTGTTCTTTCTGTGAAAGTAACATCATCTTTTGGAAGTGACACGGCGAAACCGAGTTCGAGTCAAGATAAAGCCAGAGCAGGAAAATGTGAACTAACATATCATTAAGGAAAAAGTTTCGACTGTACTCGAGAAAGTCAAAGCGATGAAAGCATCTTTATTAATTTGGCATCGATCGAGACTAGTACCAGTGCGTAATCATGGTGATTCGAGCTTGGAAAGCACAGGCCCTAGCGGCAATGAGTCCCCAGCTTACTACAGATTCAAAATTATTTAATAAACGTGGTTTAACTGGTTAAATACAACAAAATATATGAGAAGAGTCAGATATTTTAATGTCAACGCAATCGCTAGTATTCGAGTTGAAGGATTAGGCGTAATACCTTAATAGTTCTAACTAATTCTATGCTTTTTTTAGACATTGTTAGCATTCACTTGGATTTTGCAAGCAGAAATATTCCCATGCAATATCCCAGAGTGATATGTCACCTAATTGGTTCTCTCGGACCGAGAATTTACTCGGAGACTCAAGTGCTGAAACCTCAAAGACTTCCGCATCGACTGCACTTGGTTTTAAATAGATAAGGCTCAGTATTGCAATGAACTGGGATCCTTCAAAATAAAATCTAAATACGCGTTAAAGGTAAGACTAAAAAATGTCAGTTTTGTTTCATCCAAGCCAAATTATTAACAAGTTTAGTAATTGAAATATCGTCAAGTAAGCAGGCATTAAAATGATATTGAAAGGCACCTAAGTGGTACTAGAGCACACAACGTTGCCAAATCAGTAAAAAAAGTTGATTCACCACCAACACTAACCCTACATTCAAGATCAGATTTCATATCATGAATCGCTTCACATTCATGCATTTTTTTTACTTTGAAAAATGCCCATGTGTGATGGAAGGAATAAGGATGGAGTTGATTGAGCTATAATATGCAACTTGACAGTTTTAACTTAATCATACATACGACTTCCGCAGTGCATATATTTAACATATATATATTTAAACTCGTTTCTTAGATTAGCGAGAAGTGCATTGCCAATGAGACAGCCTATTTGAATACCTCGATGAAATACCATTTGAAAAATTTATAAATGACCATTAGAACCGGTTATGCACTGAAACAAACCTTGAACTTCTCCTGGTACATCGGAAGGCAGCTCTGAGAATGGTATAATAATCAAGAAGCAAAAATAATATGAGCTGCACAGACCCTGATGAAGATATCTCTTTAATAATCTGTCCTCCATGTTTCAAACGAGAAACGTCACTACTTTAGCCAAAACAATCGAGAGCATTATTAAGGCCTTTTGTAGATGATTTAGAGATAAATCTCGCACTTTGGCTGACACTTCTGTTGGATTGGACCACGCAGTGAACATTCTTTACTGTAAGAGTTAAGCTATAATCCAATTTATGCGCTTGAATAGTCGAAGCAACCATTTGAAGATTCATGGACCATTTACTATTCTTTCAATAATTTGCTTGCATTTTTGAGGATCTCGCTTTTACTTACAGCAACATGAAGTGGAAATTCAATGGTGAGCACTTTACGAGCTCTGTACATTCGATAATCCTGTCAAGTGACCAAAATCATACTACCTGTAGGATAAAACCATGGCCGAGAAGTGACCAGAGAACCGAAGACTTCGATAAAGGCTCTTATTGTCTTCTGCTTTAACCGTTAAGTGCTACATGCAGTGAAAGATATTTGTACTTCTATCTTACCACCAATAAGTTCTTTAGACTTGCCATAATGGGTGGGGAGTAGATAAAAAAATGCCTAAGATATTCGTTCTTCAATTATAATTCCAAAGATTTGCCTTCTATCACCACTTCATATATGTGGGCACTCTGGACATTTCATATTGTGAGCTTGTGATATGCACTAATTTACTTGACTCTCAGCAGCAAACAGTTAACTCGATGTCACTACGCCTGAGACATCGGCTTGAAATAAGCGGTCACTGTTCAGCCGGAATAACTTGGCCAAGTCCGTTCGTAGTCAAGTTAATTGCCGAAAAACCTCACTGCAAAGGTTGTTTGACCTGGCTTTACTGATTAAATCAAGGCAAAAAATGCTAAATACTAACAAGTACTGCAGTTAGTAGCACCATTTTCCTTTTCTATGACGATTCTCACTGGCAAATCAACCAGGCTATTTGCCTTGCCACTTGTCTATCGAACTGAGACAGCGTCATCTTTATTGAAGATAACGGTAAGCATGTCGAAGAACAGCTTGTTTGTTTGATGAACAATTTCATATAGTGAAATACTTACATGGATAAATGTGTAAAAATGTCCGGAAAAAAAAGTATGCGGTAAGCACTAACTTAAGGAGATTAATTTAGCAAGCAAAAGTGTCACTTTTGCGTGGTGATTGAACGACAAATAACCAAATGCAAACGTTTGTGTAACTAGGCAAAACTCTTACCAAAACGGCATAGAATTACACATTTACACATTTAAATGCCACAGCTGTGCAAATCCAGTCACTTATGACCATTGCGCCCTTCTACTTCTGTCCTTTGTTGAAAGAGGAGTAAACTCGGACTAACCAAAGAGAGTTTCATGAAAGAAAGAAAGACTAGTGAAGCTCGATCCCAGTCGCTCCATTGCATTAATCATTAAATATTTGAAATGCACTTTTCAAAATTTCATAAAACTTTATCCTTGTTCACCATCGGCTTGACCTCAATTTAAAATTGAGACTGGAAACCAATTTTTGGAGATAGAGTACATGGGGTGTTGATCCTGCAGTTACTTATGGATTATCCACTATTGTCTTGAGAGTAAAAGATAAAAATGGATTACAAACAAACAGAGTACGGCACGACGCATGATTCTTGGACTAAACTCGCGAAGAACTAAAACTATAGAGAAATCCCGAAAGAAGCTGTCGATGCCTAATTTAGAAAGTATTATACAGGCAAAGAGGTTGAACCTATAAAAGAGTTTGAAAATGAACGAAAATAGCCTGATACTCTCCATACTTAAGAGTAGCGCTGAAAACGGGGAAACTAAGAAGGCCTCACATACAAGGGGTTAAAAACTTCAATTAAATAAAGACGCGAAAGAAATATGGCAAGAGAACTCCGAGTCATGGCTACTTGATCAAAACGAAAGCTTTAAAGGTCGAGATGATAACTATACAACTAGATGATAGGGGAAAGACAACATGATATTGCCTGTACTAACGCAAACTGCTACGGATGCGAATACACGTAAGACGAAATCAAGGAGAAGAAGGATACAATACTGAAGAGATACTGGACCATAGGCTAAAGTGACCTCTTGAAGCCCGACTTAAAAGATTAAAAACTCAAGGACGGCCAAAAAGAAATAATAAGGATTTTCACCCTTCGGTTAAAATTGTAGAATGTGAAAAGCCAATAGAGAAGAGGAAAGAATCAAACGATGCAGTAGAGAAAGTAGAAGAACTGGTGGCAAAGAACAGAGTTGAAGGCACAAAAAATGACTGCGAAGAAAAGAATATCCAGCAAAATGAACTACACAACTGTTTTATCTCGGCTATCAACAGCGCTCACTCACCCAAATGATCGCCTGCTAAAAAAGAATACCTGGATAAGGACAAACAAAGGAAGACAACATAGGCCCATTGACCATTAACGACACTAAAAATTATCCAGAACGGACGAGGTGCCGCAAAGAAGTTTAACTGAAGAATGAACTGTTATCGAATGATGAAACAATGTCGAGGAAGGACCAGAAAGCCGAAGACGTTAATTTAACTGTTCTATTGTCATGTGTATATGTCTAACGGTTGTAAAAGGTCTTTGTATTTCTGCTGTACACCCAATAAGTCCTTGGAACTTGCCAAATATGTGGGGGATGCATAAAATTTCATTGTTAACCATCTGATTAATCTCAAGATGAAAATGAGATTCGAAACCTATTTGTAGAGATTGAGTACATGAGGTGACTTTCCTAGTAACTGCAAGGTCAAATGGGAAAAAGACTTACCAATTTAGAGAAAAAATCTGATTAAAATTAACCATTAGATCATCTTTAGTTTGTATTGGCTTGGGCTGGTTCCATGGCCTTTTCATTTTGGAATCACAGCAGATTCAAAAGGTTTGAGGTAATAAAATCGCAAAGTTAATTTTTCGGGAAATGTCGGCACTAATCCCAGACTCAGGCTATCGTCCTAAAATAAATGACCAATATTCAGTGAAATTGTCGATTCTCTGTGAACTGGGAACCGCCGTCGAAGTAGGATCTATGCTGAACACCAAAAGCATTGTAAAAACAGTTAGTAATGTCATATTCAACTTTTCACAAACTGCTACTGCATTTTTTGATTGATCAACCGAAGTTACAAGGGCTCAAACCTCTTGTAAGTTGAATAGGAAACGATTTGTCAATCTCTCTAAAGACAGAGAATCGGGAGTAGGACTTGCTGAGTGTTGACCTTTATCTTTTCTTGGTTCTATAGGTAAAAATTTTATTTCGAAGGGTAGCAATAAACTGAAAATTCGACGATTCAAAGTGTCTTCTACGAGGGTCTATCCATTGAAAAACCAGAATTTTTCATTTAATTTAAACTGGTAAACATAAACATCCATGATCGTCCTTTTGAGTTTCAGTAAAACCATTGAATTTGGTACTAGTTACTACGATCTGTATTCGTCCTCAGGAATGGTATTGCGAAACAAAGCTAAAAAATTCAAAGAAAGCATCTCTAAGGTAAGGTGGTGCCTAGGTGGATCCAAGGAGGAACTTCGCTTCGCCTATAGCCCGTCTTCCGATTCTACCAGGCCGGTGGTAATTAAGACTTTACTATTGCCTGGCCATTACATCACCATCAGTGTTTTGAAAGAGCGGTAAAAGTAGGTCAGGACCTTGGCACATGAACACAAGCACAATGAATCCAGGCCTTTCGCAATGAACATTTCACTCCTTTATTTAATCAATAATTCGAAGAAAGGAGATTTGATTGAATATCATTGGCTTGAAAACAAGATAAATTCGAAGAAGGCAAACTTTAGGCCAGTAAACACAGTGGATTTTTAAATGTATCTAACAGTTTATAACTGGTCTTCTTGTTGTCTAGAAAAGTGCCTAGAATGGGATCAAATGATGACTGACAAGTTTGGTGTTTAAACTTGGTTGGTGGTACCACTGCTCATGATAAAAAGGCTTTTAATGACAACTTCGGGCTCAAAAAAGATCCAATTCCTGCCGTTACTGTTCATGCTTGGGGGGGGGGGGGAGGCTTTGATTGTTTGAAGTGAAAAATTCAGGAAATCAGGCATCAAATAGCTGATATCAGTGAAAATATTCTTATTAAAGGCTGAGTATGCAAAAAGTTAACAGACAGTCAACTTCTTCGTGGTGGCCACCGTAACTCAATGGACGACTCGGGGGCTAGTGGGAGGGGCGTTAGGATAGGACGAATAAAATTAGATTATACCAGCAGAAGTACAACTTCGTAGAGCCTGGCAAACAAGGCACGACGTAAATACCTGGATTCATAATCTCAAAATGGACTGTGGAAAGCGCGTTTACGTAGCAGTGAAAGACATCTCCGACAGAAAGTTGAAGCCTTCTGGAAGAGGTATGAAGACTGTCTGCCTTAACAATGTCGAGGACGGACGAGGTGCTACTACCAAGTGGAACCGAAGTGGAACTGCTACCTGTATGATAGAGAAGCGATCAGTGAACCCAAGAGGTCTACAAACACTTTTTTGTTTTTTTTTGTGTTACTGCCTGTGTGCTGTCCGCTGCATTTCTATTTTACTCCCTTTGATAATTACCCAAATAGATTAGGATTAAATGAAAAATAAATGACGGTGTAACTAAAAACAAATCCCATTATATTTCAGCATCATCGCATCATAGAATAATGGGGAGTCGAATCCGCATTTAACACTGAGCAGCTTGATTGGTCATTATTAAATCAAATGTTATAGCCTTACCCATAATAACACCGTACATGCATCAATCTATGTAGTGTTAACTCGATAGTTAATGCTTCCTGTGCTCTTTCTTGGTGTCCCCTCTCCTCTTTTAAATGCTCGATTTTAAGGGAATAAATTTTACTGGTTTGAAAGGAAGTATCGTGCAGCAACGTCGCCTGTTCCTCGATGAACGGAACTCGAGAAGATCGAAGAAGGCACTCCCTGTTGTTGGTGGCTTGTGCTTCATTAAAACAAAACGACGAAGGCTGGGAAAATTTTAAGGATTTATTTAAGTCCCTATAAACGATTACTAAATCATTTAAGGGAATCGGGTGAGGTTCTCATTTTTTCTGAGTCTCGGACAAAATTTGCCTATTCAGAATTCATTCAAAGAAAATCCTTCAGAATATTTTCTTAAAATAGTTGCTCTAGTTCTAGATTAAGTGTATTCTGTTTATGAGAACAACGGATCCATTTTGTATACCTTTTCTCGGTTTTTCTCCTCTTATTCACTTGCCGCAATACAGAGTTGAAATTTCTTTGGCATTATGAAGATATTGAAAAGCTACCAACAGGGATACCAAAGGAAAATGAGGAAATTGTCAAAGAGGCATCACTTGTTGGTTACGAGAGTGATGGAAAAAATGATACCGATACGAATGCAGATCACTTCAATCAATTTTTTGGAGAAAGTAGAAAGTTCATATAATAGAGCAATTGAAAAGACGCAGAATCATTGGCGTCCTAGGTGTGCACCGGTGTGTTTTAGTTGTAGAAACTGCATAAAAGGCCTTGATTTTTCGCTCAGCCAAAATATGCACATCGGTTACATTTAACATGAAGAGGCATCTCCCCAACTTATTTCGTTTTCTGGCCATAGTTTTAAGTGATTGCATTTTAGGTGACGTCGAGACGGGTTGAGTCAATTCGTGATATTTGAAAATAGTTGCGTCTGAGGCGGAAGATCAATGGGTTGGTAGGCTCGGTTCGTTTTTATGGATGAAACTTAATGAAATTGCTACAAGTTCCGTGACCTGAGCAGCATAGAAGCAGAAAAGAATTTCAGCGATTGCATGGAGTACACCAAAAAGAGAGAAAAGTAGATACATCATTAAAATCCAAAAATACAGGACAGTGAGATGAATGCAGCCATGCTCCAGAGCGTCATGGTGCCATGTAACTGAAGCATGGTGGATTATTTAAATGCGACGGAAGTCAACTATGAAATTCAAAATCTTGGATAAACTCCAAGAACCCGAAAACCCGGGCAAAAATCCAAAGTTGTATTAAAATATTAATTTAAAACCATCGAGAGGGCATTTGCATTGTTGGATATAGAATTTTCGTGGACAAGTATTTTGGCTACGCGGAAAATTTGGCTATTTTTCAATGGCCATGCTGGGTTCCACAAATTCATACCTTTATTTTCCCTCCTCCTTCTCGGTCAATTTAAAATCCAACCGAGAATGACAAAGTGGATGAAATCACTCACCAATAAGCAATGATAATGACACAGAAGTCTGTTCATTAGATTTCGCCGAGATATTTGGAGTAAATTGCACTTTGAATTGACTTAAATGTGTCCACCCATTTAGATTTTGAATTAACTTAAAAGAGTAGCAAATGAATCCATAACTTTTCCAAAGACATGAGAATTTTACTACTCCTAGGCAATATAGAAAAAAGGACAGTGGAAGTGAACCATAATCAGATCCACTTCGATGGTCAAATTTGCAGGCTAGACCGAACTTCTGCAGAATGACAGCGCCTTCCAAGATGGGCTTCTCTTATGCGACAATATTGACCCTAATCGAAGATTTTCCTTGACATTACCAAGCTACATTGAAAAAACGCATCTGTGGTTCGTTTTTCAAATTTCGCTGGCAATGTTCATGGCAACCTTAAACTCTTGCTAGGACCACTTTGGCCATCGAGATCTAACTACTCAATGGAATTCCAATGGAGGCCCAGTAATTATTAGTTAACCCAGCATACTTTCAACGGACGGCATGCTTTGATAACTGTTGAAATGCTCCTAGCATTTGAATTACCTTCTAAACTTGTTGAAACTGTACAGCAACGAGATCGCCTCGAAGTAGTTCTCTATTCACAGTCGGAAGAACTTGTTTTCAATACAGATTTGAATTTGTCTCCTCTATCGTTTTCGTGGTAGAATGTATCTCTTTTGAACCACCTGAAAAAATATATCTAGTGTCATATCTATCATAAACCTCGCCCACTTAAAGCAGTTTTTTTTCTTTTTTAAGGTGTTTACCATATTTCCCTTTTTAATTAAACTGCCTATCTGCTTTCAATTTAAACAACTCCTAATGAATTCGCAAATTTATCACTGAATAATATTGCTAGCTATCAAAAGGTAAATAAATTCCATTTCAATCATTCAAATTCAATGAAAACCTCTAACAGGCCGCAGTCAGGTTGATTAATGCATGCAGAGTTTGTTTTTTGGAGAGTTGATAACTCCCTCTCTCCTGTATCTGAGAACGAAAGCGTGAATGGAAGAACTGTGTTAAGAAATGGGCTTGCAGAACCTTCTGGAGGTAGCAAGTGACCGTTCGATGACATATCAAGATGATTTGGACAGTTCGAGTGTTGCGGACATTACATTTTGTATTTGCTACTGCTAATGGAAAGGTTGACGGCTTTCAGTAGCAAACTGACATCTTGGGACATCTAAGGCTAAAAGTCGTATATCCTATATGCTCAGATGAAAAGGAAAGAGGGACTGGCTACATATAGTGTGAAGCAATGAAGCATTTTTGAAGCTTCGTATACCTCAGGGTTTGAGGGATTTCAAACAAAATCTGCTTGTAAACAAGTTTCGAGTTAAAAAAGCTCTAGTTAAAAAAAGATTTGAAACCCGTCAGGGAGGGGTCATCAGTCCATTGATGGGCCACTATTACTAGTATGAGTGTTAACAAATTTCAAGAAAAATGAAATGATTGAAGGGAAAAGTAGGAATGGGATTCATTTAAGAGCCTCATAATGGAAATCTATCCTTATTTAGGAGCCTCAAGGACTCTTTTCAATGCTTTGCTTATACAACTGTGGATTCCTTTATTATTCCCATTATTATTCCCAATGAATTTACTCGGAGCAAAGGAAAGTTTAAGTCAGGCTGCTTTCATAGATGATTAAAAATGGTAACATAAATCGACAGTAGAAGGAAATATGTTTGTGGAAGAAAACTGATTTTAAAACTTGAAGATGAAATGAAATTTTTAGAAGGGAACACCGAAGCGTTAAATAATACTGCCAATTGGCACAATGAATTTGGCCAAAGCAATACCATCATGGTCCTTTGGCAAACACTTCAAACCGATTTTTCGCAAATTTATTCAAATTTCAAACTGTCACTGATAGAGTCAAATGCAACAAGGCCAAATTTTGAAATGGTTTTCTAAGCTGAAAAAAATTGTGCAATCTGTTCTCTTATAGTACGCGGGTTTATTTATGTTGACCGAGCCCGAAGATCAGTTTCAGGGCTGTTAATGAAAGATGCTCCGGAAAAAAAGATTGTTAATTGACGCGTATTTGCAATTTGATCGCTTGTAGATTTAAGGAAAAAGACCTTCCGTGTTCCTCTATTCATAGTTTTCCTACATCCATTTTGGTACATTAGTATTGGCCTTACAGTAGGACTACAAAGCCAGTAAAAATAATAGTTTGATGGCCTCACTGTTCGCCTAAAATGGAAAGATCCTTTGAAGCGATATCAGAAGAAACAAGTTTGCTGAAAACTTTCATCAAGAAGGGATAGGCAGAAGAAAACGCATTAGCTAATAGCCCGTTACGATGAAATGACAATTCGCTGGATAGGTTTAAATTCCTATATTCGTTCACTAGGTTCAGAACTTACGGCTCTAAATTCTGACTGGGTGTTATGATCACTTCATTGACGTATTAATTCACTTGATGGTAGACTATGGATAACAAAAAAGTTGCCAAGTATTATATATTTTTACAGTAGTGAAGTTAAAACCAACTTAATTTATAGTAGGCACGCTAAGATGGTTAACCATTAAATTTATCCCAAAGTAGCAGTTGAGATTCTTGTTTGAGAAGAGCAGCATAGTTGGAATCAAGCAAGAACAAGTTACTTAAGTTATTTGAGCTTGGCAGCTTGTGCTGCGAAGCATTCAGCCATTTTGGGATTGATTTCATAGGCAAGATTAAGAAGACACTGTCTAAGTGAGGGTTCACCATAGCGCTCATATTTGAAAAGTGGTGCGGGTTTTGGTACGTGCCTGGGCACTGGCTTAGACTTGGACCCCGGCTTTGAAGCAGGTTTAGGTCGGGATATGAGCTTTGGCGCAGGCTTTGGCTGAGAAGTTACCCTTGGAAGAGGTTCAGTTTTAGGCGAAGACCTTGAATAGGCCATCGAGTTGGACCTTTGTTCAGAAGAAAGCTCCAAGTTGAAATTCGGTCCTATTTGGGATTCTGCATTATCAGATTGTTCTAAGTGAAATACTGACTCAGTTGCCTCTTCCAACTTTGACTTCGGCTGTGAAAGAGGTTTCATTTTATTTGGTTCCTCAGAAGCAAATTCCAACCCTAATGTAGGTATCGGAGGTGATTTTAATTCATCTTTTGGCTCATGTAGAAAGTTAGACTGCACTGTTGTCTCTTGAATTGAATCAGATTCCGTCCTTGTCGGGGGAATTGGCTCAGACTTTAATGTGGGTTCTGAAAGGGATTCAACTTCGAGTATAGGTTCTGAAACAGAGCTCGAATTTAAATCTGGCTCAAGTGTTAGGTTGGCTTGCTCCTGACAAACTTTAGCGCCTTCTTCTACTTGAGAGCTCAGCTCCTGTACGAGCTCCGACTGTATCATTTCTTCATAAATAAAAGTTTTTCTGAAGTTACTCGCTTTTAAGGTACTATTTTTTTCTCACCTTTTATGTGAATTTGAAAGCACTTAAAATTCATGATAAGCGCTTGACATTGTCACGTCTAATCGCTCTCTTATCACCTTTCGCTATTCGTATGATAAGACTTATGATAAACACAAGGTATTTTAGTTTATGAAAATTGAACACATGAGATATTGTGTGAATTTAAAAAGTTCCTAAAGAAAGCTACTTTTCCAAATTCAGTTGAGCTTAATTGAAAATTTCCATATGTTATAGCAGGCTCCTCCTTTTCTTGCAGCAATGCAGCAAGATAAAGCAAGACTATACCGTATTTTTGAGCGATATGTTATGCCATCTACATAGTTGTAACTGCTGATGCCGTGTGATCAGAAAGCTTCATAATCTCCACTACGATATCAAAGTGGGTGTCGGTAGAGAGTAGGGTAAAATAGAATGTAGAACTGTGCAGAAGATGGCAAGGAAATTAGTGCTAGGGGCATGATGACAGAGAGCGAGATTTAAGGAGGCATTATGTTAAATGTTAAATTGCTAAAGAAATCAACTGCTTAATGAGTTTGTGGATGATGTACTAGACGGAGTTACTCAGCCTCGTACCATTTATCAACTTCTTCAATTATTGGAAATCATGTCAGAGGTTTCGGTAAACTGCTTGAATACGATTTAAAACTGGAGGAATAAGTTTCTTTAAACTGATACCACCACTAATAGAAAGTTGGCCAATTTATTGCTATTCCAAGGTGTTAATCACTCATGAATAGTATCATAGACACCATTTATTTTTGTGCAAAAGTTCAAGGATAGTAGATATTATACGCGAATTTGTCATTCCGAGTTCACTACTTCCAACATTAATGTAAATATTCGGCATTTACTTGTCTCTCACCTCTACGCAGCTCAGTTTAATAAACTAGTGATGCAAGGCCAATGGATACCAATAACCACTGTTGTGAAGAAAGAAAATGAATTGGAGAAGAAAACCACAGGGAAACAACGCTTACACTCCTAGTTGACATGCGGTGGCATCGTCAACATTCTAAGTAAAATGGAAGCCAGAAACTAACAGAGGAGCCATGCAGGATCAACAAAGACCAGGTCATTGTTGTGATTTATTTCACCTGGTGAAATGTTAAACCATCTAATTCTCAATGGTAGGTGTGTCTCGCTTAAAGAGCAGCACATCTGTGCGCAGCCAAAACTTTATAAAACTTTGCTGAGAACGTCATGGTTGATTAGGTGATAGTTAGGAGGAAAAGCTTCTCCCGATTCTCCAGAAGCCATAATTTGTGAGAGACACGTGTAAGTTAATCACAACAAATTGAATGTAAGAGTCTATATTCAGGAATTATTGACCTCCCCATGTTTATCTACGCAAGGTTGGAAAGCTCCGACCTTTACAGCGGGCTGAAGGCATTTTTGTGGGCAAGCGCGACAATATTACAACAAAAAGAAAGGCAGTAGGCAATAAAAGTCAATCAAAAGTGAAGTGATTCATTTAACACAGTAGAGCGTTAAAATACAGGAACCCTTGGTAGGATTGGTTAGATGCATTTCACTGTCAATCAACTTAGCGAGGCTGTTTGAAAGCAAGTTCCTTCTATCACCTAGGTTTTGCATTTCAACATCTGTAGTGGAAACAAGGCGAGTCACTGTCAAACTGTTTACAGCAATCAAGATCCATTCTAGGGTCCCAACATCAGAAGGTGTCTGGGGACTTTAAATATAGAATTAAAACGCGATTTCGAAGAATTTCTCTTATTGTTTGTGCCTTACATTATCTTAGCTTTGGGAGTTGATGGGAAACAAAGTGATTTTTACACAGGAAAAGATCATGTAGCGCTTTAAAAAAAGAAATACTTATCAAAATAAGTAACTACTTTTACGATGATTGGCGGCAGATTCAGATGAAAATGCCTCGTGGAACTATCGAACCTGAGGTACGCGGAGGTCATTTGGGTCACCGCTTTGCTTACCTATTCAAAAGCGCCCTAATCATTAACCCCTTATCGTAAAAATTATTAATTATTATTATTAATTAGAATTATTATTATTAATTGTGCCCAGTGGAGTACAAATATAATACAGGAAGAATGTGAAAGCATGTCCGAACTGGATCAAGGCGAATCATCGCATTGAGGGTTCTTAATATGCAACAGTACTGATAGGAGAGGAACTTCGAGAATGCTAATGGAAGTGAATGCGATCAGACGAGATGTCTGGAGATCGGACGATCGGATTGGTCGTCAGCACCGTGCAACCACAACGTCTCCTGCTGTCATAGTGGCATGTCTTACCCCTTCGTGCTATGCTACTTCCAACTAATTATCGTGCTTCACGCATCCCCACAACGATTCTCTATTTAACCAGACGTGAAGCGCTACAGCACAAGTCGTTCACCATACAGCAAACAATTGGAGTGCTTCTCAAATGCTACACTCTAAATGTCTGACACAGTTATTGTTCACTCAAGGCCCTCCTAAACGCCATGGAACACGGTTAGCGAAGCATTTGCAAGTCAGCATTCCAATCGCTATGCAGATATCAGTAAAGTTGCGTAAAAACTGAAGGAAATAAAATTTGTACTAAGTACGCCGAAAGTATCGGTCAGCCTGATATTGAATCTAAGTCTAGTAAGGAATTAGGATGAGAAGTAATTCGATCATATGAGCCAAGAAGGTGCTCAATAGGGTGGATGATGCACCATCTCAGATGATCTACTTAAAAAAGAGTACGAGCAGCGTGATGTATATAAAGCAGGACGTGTTTCTAAGAGCCACCAAACAGCTGAAGACAAGCAAGCCTTCACACAAGCTACCGAACACTCACATGGAGACACCCGATTGCTTCCAGAACTACGAACCAGAGGTGGCCGAGTGCATTGAGAAATGCATGAGCCAGCGACCTCAAGCAAAGCCTGAAGCTGAAAGTTTCGGTGCGGTCGAGAACAAATCAGCCTCCTGCACTGATATTAGGGACTGTCTAATCAAATTCGCCAAGAAGATAAATCCCGACTTGGTAAAGGTGTTTGAGCAGTGCAATGAGGAGCAGCCCTGTTCGGACGCTGAGGTGGAATCCGAGGCTGAAGCAACTGTCGAGAGTGCTACCGAACCATTGACAGAGCCAATAGTCGAGCCATATATGAGTGCTGACACCGGCTGTGACGAGTATACACAGTGTCTTCTCAAGGTCGCTTGTGCACTTTGTCCCGAGTTGACAGAATGTCTAGAAGGTTGGAACGTGTGCGACTCAACACAGGAACTGCCACCGGTGGAGGAACCGAAGGCACCAGCAAAACCAATGAAGCCTCCAGTTGGGCCACAGACTAAGCCAGTCCCTATGGCCATGACAACACCCACACCCGATGAGCCTCCAGCAGCTTCAAGGCCCACATCCAAGCCGGTTGGCAAACCACCCACCAAACCATCGATGCCTGTGCCCAAGCCAACTAAACCAATTCAGCCACCTGTGATTGCGAAGCCCGCAGTCAAACCACAAGCGCCTCCGACGAAATTAGTCAAGCCAGCTGAACCGAAACCCAAGAGCAAGGCGATCGCGAAGCCACCCACACAAGCTTATGAGGCAACTGAGCCGTCGCCGGTTCTACCACCGGTTGAGCCTCAGCCTACCAAAAAGCCGACTGCTAAGCCAACCAAACCTCCAGTGAAGACGCCACCTAAGCCATTGGACGTTCCACCAAAGCCATCAACTAAGCCAATTGCGCCACCAGTGGCTCCACAGCCTTCAACTAAGCCACCAATGCCTGCAACGAAACCTGCCGTATCCACCAAACCACCAGTTGCGTCCAAGTCGCCAACCAAGCCGCCCATGAAACCGACCAAGCCAGTTATGGACTATTCACAGGAGCTGCCACCAGCACCTCAGCTTCGCCCCTGTCTGCTGCAATTAATTGAAGCACTTGACCCTGAGTTGGCTGGTTGCCTCCATCAGTGTATGGAATCTCCTTAGAGCAACATTAATATATCGATAGTCCTGGTTTCTCTGGCTTCTTTTCCATTTTAAAGTTATTTTGCGATGCATCTACGTTTAGTTGTTTTTTCTTAATTTATTAGTCAGCTTCCTTTGAATGTTTATTTGTACTGGAGATGATGCATGCATGAAGTAGTTATTAAGTAAACGCGTTAGCCAGTCTATCCAGTGTGGGCCGGAGCTTTCACGATGGATGGATCGTCGATGTATGGGAGTGTCAATTGTTTCGTTGGGAAAAAGATAACTAAAAATTGACGGGCTTTCATAAGCGGCTCTGATGATGAAGTGCGAGGAATAGAGAATTCAATTTGGCAATTTGCTCTTGGAAATCGGTCAAACGCAATGCTAATCGGATAGACCACCTGTATCATCGTAAAGGCTTGTTCAGTGTTGAGTGTTAAGAAGGAGGAAAATCGCAACGTTGAAGGAGCCTCGAGTGTGGGGCCGATGGAAGACCGGCAATGTGGAAGTCGAAGGCGATGTGTATTTCGGTGTGATCGTCCATGTGTGAGACATGCAAGTCAGGCCAGAATGAGTTTTGGTAAGATCAGTAAAATATTTTTTCATTGATTCATCTATTTTTAATTCGCGCATGGCTTCAGCATCTAGACTTGTGCTACGCGGAACCAAAATAATTTTGTTTGGGATCTTTTATTAACGCGCACGAGTTCTCTTCGTCTAGTTGTCTTTTTTTTTTCTCCAAACACGTTGAATTCATGCAATAGTCCTAACCTGTTTTATATTAATAGCTAGGTTTTTCTGCACTTTCTGCTTTCTTTTCATGGTCCAGTTTGTGTAGATTCCTTTTATGCCTTGATTTCGACATTCATTTATTCAATTCCCCCGTAAATTCATATTTTACAGTAGGACACATCATACTCAAAAGTCAATTTTAACTACTTAACCGAAGTAGCCAGAGTGATAGTTAAAGCCAGTATATACATGTCAAAGTGTTGAAAGTGTTAAACAGTGTGCCCACATTATGTTATCGGTTCGGTCAATAACAAAACTAGTGCTTCCAACTACTCCGTTAGGAGATTCGCCATTAAAATGAGACCAAGTCATGACTGAGGAGCATTGTCTTCCCGCCCTTGTTTGTGCCTCTGATTGTGTAATTACAATTTACTGAACCCTTTGCAGACAATTAATCAACTATTGTGGTTAGTAATTCCGATCGCTGTATGTGAGCTTACGAAATACGGATTAAAAGTTTTGTCCCTCCTCCTGGCTGTCTGACTGACTCCTGTGGAACAATAGTTTGGACGGGAACCATTAGATTTCGTGGGTTTTGTGCTTATGACTCTCACGGTATCTACTGAATAGTCTAAGGAAGGCTTCCATATCTTGATGAAAGTATACTATTTTTAAGAAACTGTAACATTGGTAAGTTATTAAGGGCAAAGACCCGTCCTGACTGGAAACTAAGCATGCGTCCTAATAGATTTATCAAAAAATTCAAAACAATTCATGTTTTAACGCGAACGGTAGAGACACTATGGAAATTTCATCTGGCAGATTTGCATTGAAATAGCCGAGTTTTATAGTTATTAAATAAAAAACTAGTTGCCTTTCTTCAGAAAGACTATCATGTGAAATTCCAAAAAGAACCATCAGCAAAATTATAAAGAGAAGGATTGGGAATCAGGACAAATCTAAAAAAAGTAAATTTTAGCAAAAATTTGCGCCAAGGATTCAAATCATTTAAAAGTCGAAATGAGAAGTCTAGGCTGACGATCATTAACTAATAAGAGCATATATTAGCACTTACATAGTAGATGTTAGCTAGCTGTGGACTATTTTTCGATATAACTGCCAAAAAGTGAGAATGAAAATAAAAAGAAGCCAGAGAAACCAGGACTATCGATATATTAATGTTGCTCTAAGGAGATTCCATACACTGATGGAGGCAACCAGCCAACTCAGGGTCAAGTGCTTCAATTAATTGCAGCAGACAGGGGCGAAGCTGAGGTGCTGGTGGCAGCTCCTGTGAATAGTCCATAACTGGCTTGGTCGGTTTCATGGGCGGCTTGGTTGGCGACTTGGACGCAACTGGTGGTTTGGTGGATACGGCAGGTTTCGTTGCAGGCATTGGTGGCTTAGTTGAAGGCTGTGGAGCCACTGGTGGCGCAATTGGCTTAGTTGATGGCTTTGGTGGAACGTCCAATGGCTTAGGTGGCGTCTTCACTGGAGGTTTGGTTGGCTTAGCAGTCGGCTTTTTGGTAGGCTGAGGCTCAACCGGTGGTAGAACCGGCGACGGCTCAGTTGCCTCATAAGCTTGTGTGGGTGGCTTCGCGATCGCCTTGCTCTTGGGTTTCGGTTCAGCTGGCTTGACTAATTTCGTCGGAGGCGCTTGTGGTTTGACTGCGGGCTTCGCAATCACAGGTGGCTGAATTGGTTTAGTTGGCTTGGGCACAGGCATCGATGGTTTGGTGGGTGGTTTGCCAACCGGCTTGGATGTGGGCCTTGAAGCTGCTGGAGGCTCATCGGGTGTGGGTGTTGTCATGGCCATAGGGACTGGCTTAGTCTGTGGCCCAACTGGAGGCTTCATTGGTTTTGCTGGTGCCTTCGGTTCCTCCACCGGTGGCAGTTCCTGTGTTGAGTCGCACACGTTCCAACCTTCTAGACATTCTGTCAACTCGGGACAAAGTGCACAAGCGACCTTGAGAAGACACTGTGTATACTCGTCACAGCCGGTGTCAGCACTCATATATGGCTCGACTATTGGCTCTGTCAATGGTTCGGTAGCACTCTCGACAGTTGCTTCAGCCTCGGATTCCACCTCAGCGTCCGAACAGGGCTGCTCCTCATTGCACTGCTCAAACACCTTTACCAAGTCGGGATTTATCTTCTTGGCGAATTTGATTAGACAGTCCCTAATATCAGTGCAGGAGGCTGATTTGTTCTCGACCGCACCGAAACTTTCAGCTTCAGGCTTTGCTTGAGGTCGCTGGCTCATGCATTTCTCAATGCACTCGGCCACCTCTGGTTCGTAGTTCTGGAAGCAATCGGGTGTCTCCATGTGAGTGTTCGGTAGCTTGTGTGAAGGCTTGCTTGTCTTCAGCTGTTTGGTGGCTCTTAGAAACACGTCCTGCTTTATATACATCACGCTGCTCGTACTCTTTTTTAAGTAGATCATCTGAGATGGTGCATCATCCACCCTATTGAGCACCTTCTTGGCTCATATGATCGAATTACTTCTCATCCTAATTCCTTACTAGACTTAGATTCAATATCAGGCTGACCGATACTTTCGGCGTACTTAGTACAAATTTTATTTCCTTCAGTTTTTACGCAACTTTACTGATATCTGCATAGCGATTGGAATGCTGACTTGCAAATGCTTCGCTAACCGTGTTCCATGGCGTTTAGGAGGGCCTTGAGTGAACAATAACTGTGTCAGACATTTAGAGTGTAGCATTTGAGAAGCACTCCAATTGTTTGCTGTATGGTGAACGACTTGTGCTGTAGCGCTTCACGTCTGGTTAAATAGAGAATCGTTGTGGGGATGCGTGAAGCACGATAATTAGTTGGAAGTAGCATAGCACGAAGGGGTAAGACATGCCACTATGACAGCAGGAGACGTTGTGGTTGCACGGTGCTGACGACCAATCCGATCGTCCGATCTCCAGACATCTCGTCTGATCGCATTCACTTCCATTAGCATTCTCGAAGTTCCTCTCCTATCAGTACTGTTGCATATTAAGAACCCTCAATGCGATGATTCGCCTTGATCCAGTTCGGACATGCTTTCACATTCTTCCTGTATTATATTTGTACTCCACTGGGCACAATTAATAATAATAATTCTAATTAATAATAATAATTAATAATTTTTACGATAAGGGGTTAATGATTAGGGCGCTTTTGAATAGGTAAGCAAAGCGGTGACCCAAATGACCTCCGCGTACCTCAGGTTCGATAGTTCCACGAGGCATTTTCATCTGAATCTGCCGCCAATCATCGTAAAAGTAGTTACTTATTTTGATAAGTATTTCTTTTTTTAAAGCGCTACATGATCTTTTCCTGTGTAAAAATCACTTTGTTTCCCATCAACTCCCAAAGCTAAGATAATGTAAGGCACAAACAATAAGAGAAATTCTTCGAAATCGCGTTTTAATTCTATATTTAAAGTCCCCAGACACCTTCTGATGTTGGGACCCTAGAATGGATCTTGATTGCTGTAAACAGTTTGACAGTGACTCGCCTTGTTTCCACTACAGATGTTGAAATGCAAAACCTAGGTGATAGAAGGAACTTGCTTTCAAACAGCCTCGCTAAGTTGATTGACAGTGAAATGCATCTAACCAATCCTACCAAGGGTTCCTGTATTTTAACGCTCTACTGTGTTAAATGAATCACTTCACTTTTGATTGACTTTTATTGCCTACTGCCTTTCTTTTTGTTGTAATATTGTCGCGCTTGCCCACAAAAATGCCTTCAGCCCGCTGTAAAGGTCGGAGCTTTCCAACCTTGCGTAGATAAACATGGGGAGGTCAATAATTCCTGAATATAGACTCTTACATTCAATTTGTTGTGATTAACTTACACGTGTCTCTCACAAATTATGGCTTCTGGAGAATCGGGAGAAGCTTTTCCTCCTAACTATCACCTAATCAACCATGACGTTCTCAGCAAAGTTTTATAAAGTTTTGGCTGCGCACAGATGTGCTGCTCTTTAAGCGAGACACACCTACCATTGAGAATTAGATGGTTTAACATTTCACCAGGTGAAATAAATCACAACAATGACCTGGTCTTTGTTGATCCTGCATGGCTCCTCTGTTAGTTTCTAGCTTCCAGATTTTTCAAATAAATGTTCAGTCAGTTGCGCATTTTCGGTTCACTCTTTTATCTTCCTGGTTTCTCTGCTATAGATGTTCAAAGCATACTGCTGGTTTCTTTTTTCTGTTGTTAATTTGAACCAATGACTTAAGCTGTTTGCCTAAATGTGGCTTTGCTCAAGTTTGTTGATATCGGCACTGGTTGAATTTGTAAAAGAGAAAAAAGTAGAATTTCCCGGATATAGTTGAATTCTTTTGTAATACTTGCTAATGCACGGCAATTTCTGCCCGTAAAACACATTTACGGCATAATTGAGCCCCTTTCTGACCATCAATTACACTTTCTCCGCGCAGATGGTACTAGAATTTGGGGTCAATTTTTCGATTTAGATTTATTGCTAGATGTTGTTGGATTCCGTGAAGGGGATAGCTGTCAAAGTGAGCATATATGTCGTCTCTGGAAATAGCATTTGAACTTAATTGTGCATATGAAGTTGTTTTATCAATATTATATACGTGGCTGGATGTATCATGTTAAAATGCTTTTCCTAAGTCGATTTTATCCGCCACAGAATAAATTTATTTCCTTTTGCATATTCCGAGACCTGAGCTAGCCATGCGAGAGAGTGGGCTAGTTACTTGTGGGTTCATACAGTTGCTAAACAGTCCGAAGGTGAAAATGAAACACAAAGGGAGAAACCCAAGAAGAAAAGCGAAATCATGGCATCAGCAACAGGGTTAAAGGTGACTGTCGGAGTGATTCGACAATGCGCAGCTGACTAGTCTCTATGCAAGACATACTGCGCATTTAGTCCACAATTCTGACTTCAGAATGTAACCTTTTATTTCTCAACACTTGGCTTTCGGGGCCTGCATGCTAGCGTGCGCCCTATCAACCAACACATGTCCGCGAATTGCGCTGCATCGAATGGGTGTATCCATCATTCCATTTGTTTCCTATCCTTCCATTCCTATGAACACATTCGAATTCAGTCATCGTTGGTATTGAATAGGACAACAATTAAACACTGGAACGATGACCCATTCAGGGCCTCAATAATTTGCAAAACTTGTGGTAGGATAGAGTGCAGTTTTACTCAAATTCTACCTGTGCCCAGTGGAGTACAAATATTATACAGGAAGAATGTGAAAGCATGTCCGAACTGGATCAAGGCGAATCATCGCATTGAGGGTTCTTAATATGCAACAGTACTGATAGGAGAGGAACTTCGAGAATGCTAATGGAAGTGAATGCGATCAGACGAGATGTCTGGAGATCGGACGATCGGATTGGTCGTCAGCACCGTGCAACCACAACGTCTCCTGCTGTCATAGTGGCATGTCTTACCCCTTCGTGCTATGCTACTTCCAACTAATTATCGTGCTTCACGCATCCCCACAACGATTCTCTATTTAACCAGACGTGAAGCGCTACAGCACAAGTCGTTCACCATACAGCAAACAATTGGAGTGCTTCTCAAATGCTACACTCTAAATGTCTGACACAGTTATTGTTCACTCAAGGCCCTCCTAAACGCCATGGAACACGGTTAGCGAAGCATTTGCAAGTCAGCATTCCAATCGCTATGCAGATATCAGTAAAGTTGCGTAAAAACTGAAGGAAATAAAATTTGTACTAAGTACGCCGAAAGTATCGGTCAGCCTGATATTGAATCTAAGTCTAGTAAGGAATTAGGATGAGAAGTAATTCGATCATATGAGCCAAGAAGGTGCTCAATAGGGTGGATGATGCACCATCTCAGATGATCTACTTAAAAAAGAGTACGAGCAGCGTGATGTATATAAAGCAGGACGTGTTTCTAAGAGCCACCAAACAGCTGAAGACAAGCAAGCCTTCACACAAGCTACCGAACACTCACATGGAGACACCCGATTGCTTCCAGAACTACGAACCAGAGGTGGCCGAGTGCATTGAGAAATGCATGAGCCAGCGACCTCAAGCAAAGCCTGAAGCTGAAAGTTTCGGTGCGGTCGAGAACAAATCAGCCTCCTGCACTGATATTAGGGACTGTCTAATCAAATTCGCCAAGAAGATAAATCCCGACTTGGTAAAGGTGTTTGAGCAGTGCAATGAGGAGCAGCCCTGTTCGGACGCTGAGGTGGAATCCGAGGCTGAAGCAACTGTCGAGAGTGCTACCGAACCATTGACAGAGCCAATAGTCGAGCCATATATGAGTGCTGACACCGGCTGTGACGAGTATACACAGTGTCTTCTCAAGGTCGCTTGTGCACTTTGTCCCGAGTTGACAGAATGTCTAGAAGGTTGGAACGTGTGCGACTCAGCACAGGAACTGCCACCGGTGGAGGAACCGAAGGCACCAGCAAAACCAATGAAGCCTCCAGTTGGGCCACAGACTAAGCCAGTCCCTATGGCCATGACAACACCCACACCCGATGAGCCTCCAGCAGCTTCAAGGCCCACATCCAAGCCGGTTGGCAAACCACCCACCAAACCATCGATGCCTGTGCCCAAGCCAACTAAACCAATTCAGCCACCTGTGATTGCGAAGCCCGCAGTCAAACCACAAGCGCCTCCGACGAAATTAGTCAAGCCAGCTGAACCGAAACCCAAGAGCAAGGCGATCGCGAAGCCACCCACACAAGCTTATGAGGCAACTGAGCCGTCGCCGGTTCTACCACCGGTTGAGCCTCAGCCTACCAAAAAGCCGACTGCTAAGCCAACCAAACCTCCAGTGAAGACGCCACCTAAGCCATTGGACGTTCCACCAAAGCCATCAACTAAGCCAATTGCGCCACCAGTGGCTCCACAGCCTTCAACTAAGCCACCAATGCCTGCAACGAAACCTGCCGTATCCACCAAACCACCAGTTGCGTCCAAGTCGCCAACCAAGCCGCCCATGAAACCGACCAAGCCAGTTATGGACTATTCACAGGAGCTGCCACCAGCACCTCAGCTTCGCCCCTGTCTGCTGCAATTAATTGAAGCACTTGACCCTGAGTTGGCTGGTTGCCTCCATCAGTGTATGGAATCTCCTTAGAGCAACATTAATATATCGATAGTCCTGGTTTCTCTGGCTTCTTTTCCATTTTAAAGTTATTTTGCGATGCATCTACGTTTAGTTGTTTTTTCTTAATTTATTAGTCAGCTTCCTTTGAATGTTTATTTGTACTGGAGATGATGCATGCATGAAGTAGTTATTAAGTAAACGCGTTAGCCAGTCTATCCAGTGTGGGCCGGAGCTTTCACGATGGATGGATCGTCGATGTATGGGAGTGTCAATTGTTTCATAAGCGTCTTTCATAAGCGTCTCTGATGATGAGGTGCGAGGAATAGAGAAATCTATTCGGCAATTCGCTCTTGGAAATCGGTGAAACGCAATGCTAATCGGATAGACCACCTGTATCATCGTAAAGGCTTGTTCAGTGTTGAGTGTTAAGAAGGAGGAAAATCGCAACGTTGAAAGAGCCTCGAGTATGGGGCCGATGGAAGACCGGCAATGTGGAAGTCGAAGGCGATGTGTATTTCGGTGTGATCGTCCATGTGTGAGACATGCAAGTCAGGCCAGAATGAGTTTTGGAATATTTGAGACCGATGTTTTATGATCTCGCGTTGGTTTTTTTTATTTTGACTAATTTTAAACTTTTTTGCTCATAGCGCTCTACTTGTTTGAAACATACATTTATAAACTAGCATTGATATTTGCTGTCAATTAGAATCTTGGCTTCGATCCGATGACGGATCATGTGGAATTACTGGTATGCCTAGATTTTTCTATAAGTATAACTGTCAAACACCCACTCAGTCATCATATTATTGGTAAGTCTTCACTTAGTGTGAGTAGTCATTGCAGTATGCAGGTGAGCTTAGGTGCATTTCGAACCAAGTTGTCTCATGATACGTCGGAGGTGCTTGCCAGCGTTAAACCACAATAATGTACCTTAAAGATTCGAGCACTCATCAACGCAATTTTTAAAAGACCCAGTTCAAGCACATGAATAAGTATACAAAATCTTTGGATTTAAAATTCTGGTTCTCTGACTGAACCACGCCTAGATTCTGGACAAATACGCATCCCTTCTAATCAAAGTTGAAGCACAATTTTGAATGCGCCATTATCTTTCATTCCATGCTTCTTTAACAAAAGGCTTAACCGACACTCCCCTCTTAATGTCAGCGGCTTTAGTTTAGAAGGCTTTGCTTTTATGTAAGCAACTATCCTCTGTGTTGCATTAAATCGAGACTTTATCTGCATTTATTGTTGTCTTTATGCGCTTGATGGCTTGAATTCCGCGCGTCTCGACGTTCGTTTATTCAGTTACGCCTTTAACCCACATCATTCAGTCAGGTCTTTCATGTTGAAATTGCAATCTTACGTACTGCAGTAGAGTAATCGAAGACGAACTTTCGTAAACCGAATTTCATTCCTTATTTCTCAACGTGACCTCTGGCTACTTTTGGAATTCAGCTGCCGCCCTTTTCTGTCGAAGCAGATGGCTAACCTTTTAATTGACCATTTTCTTTCCTGCAGTCACTAGATCCCATCGTCTTGCAGTTTTGCGCTGAATTCAACCTCCTTTCATTCAAGAACCCCAATAACACATTTGCCGCACATGTTAATTTCATTTTGCTGAAACTATGTTTTATCTTTTGAAAATTGTAATTTTTAAATCGTTTACTTCCTGATTAATGTAGATTTTTCATCCGCTATTTGGGCCTCTTTTATTGAAGGCTAATTTTAGTGAAGGCTGAAATTGCGTATTTGCCAAACAAGTGTTTGATCTATGACATTTGACGCATTTCAATAAACCAGACTTCTTCACTTCGTGGTAATCAAAAATTAATTTGGCATTAAATTTATTAAATGAAATACACCGGCGACCATGTTGACAGCTTTTAAAAAAATAAACAACCTAAAAACACTTTTGTATCCCTATTTTTCGGGTAACTGGCTAACTTACGAGGAGACGACCAGCTTCATTTAAATTTGAAGCACACGTTAGCGTCAAAGTCATTGCTCAGAAGCTTCCATTTCTTATTCTTTTTTTCCTGACCCTTTTTCAGCGCTGCTTAGAGGATGCATTGACTACTCAATCTTACGAATGCATTGCTGAATGCTACCCCTGGAACGGTGTTCTCAGTGGAATGTTCGGCACCTACGAGACACGGGCAGTCTCCTGTAATTTCATAGTTTCAATTTCTGTGATCAAAAGTAAAAAAACATCAAAATATGATTTAAAACCGCATTTACCGTAAAGTATCCTTTTCCTTATTAGTTTGGGTCTTCCGCTTAGATGATCTCATGTTTGAACTAGTGGTCGAGGCCATGCCTGCTATTATTCTCGACAACGCCTGTGGTTCAGATGATTAGTTGACGTTTAGAAACCTAGAACCATGTTGTGCACTGCGCTGTCCTCTATCTTTATCTATTTTCGACTCGGCGAAATTTGTTAATATTTGGAGAAGAAAGAATGTTAAGCATAAATGGGAAGGGAAAAATCAGTTCTCTCATGTTCTGAAGCAGCTTCAAGATTAAACCAACTTCACTGCCGAAACAGTACGTTATTCATACAGAAGCATTCAAACAAACGCATTCGATTCCACTTAAGCTGTGGTGTTCATTTCTTGGTTGTAAACTGCCATCTGCAAGCCGATTTCAATGTCGAGGCTTATGAGTCCTGTCGTTCCGGTCCCCATTAAATTTAGGGCATAGAAAGGGCGATTTCGTTCCAACCACTCTAACTTTTAATTCGATCAGTAATCTTGTACTTTTCTTGAAAATGGAAATGGCCGTGCTGAGCTATTGGCTGATGCGTCAGAAGTTATGCGTCCCTTTCTCGCCTTCTCTCTATACTTTCTCAATTTGATGGCTCCACTGAGTTTAATGGTCCATTGAGGACTCGTTTCCCATGATTCGGGTTTGTATTTGAAAAATAAATTCCACTTGCCCTTAGAATTGTTTTAAATCAAACACATGCTTAACTTGGATTCTCAGAATTAGAGTAAATGATGGTTCTGCAAAATATGCCATCTGAAGACTTTAAACTATTAAAAAAGCTTTGCTAATCTCTTTCCAAACGCCACAGATTGCGACTTTTAAAAGCAAACGAATTATGTAAAGTTTTGATACAGCAAATTTATCATGCGTTTGGTGAAATAACCATACTGCTTTGCTAACCAATTGACTTAGCTCTTTCCAAAAACCCCATGGAGAGCTTTCGACTATGAAATGATTTAGGGTGATGGCGAGACTAAAAGATAAGTTGTTACCAAGACTTGCGGTGTTCCAAACTTGGGGTCACGTTATCGTTTCATTGTAATAGCCTTTTCAAATCGATAGTTGGTTAGCGAAAAAATTTAAAAATTGAGAATAGTAGTTTGGGATACTAAACGAATGAGGTAAGCGGAGTGTGCATTCTCATTCATTGAACTATTTCCTCGACTTTGCCAGAGTTTCAGATTCAGTCTGCTACTTCATCAGCCACCCTTCTTTGGCCCTACTGGTCATACTAGAAGCTCACATTTTGAACAGGAATCCCATTACTTAAGGAATTCTCACCAGTATTTCTCCCATGAAGACAAACAACTTCATGGAAGTTAAGTCATCCTAGGGTTGATTAGAACAACTAAACTGTCACCAATTCGATGGTTTTATCAGAACTCTCGTCGCTAGCCGCTAGATCTCGTTCACTTAAGAAACTGACTATGGGAATATCACTGCTTTCGGATCACGGTGGTATTGTCCGAAATGTCAAAGTGGATCTTCACTTTCCATGACCATTTGCATGTACTGCAGTCAGCATTATCGCATTTTGCTACTCTGGCCGCAATGAATTGAATATTTTTGTTTGGGTTTTCCAGCCAAGAGTGAATACTTCTAGCAATGATCTCTTTAACTTTCTTGTTGACTAACCTAGATCACAACTTTAAATGTGCAGTCATTTTAGTTCACTCACAAGTCATAAACATGCACCAGCATTGGGAAAAAAGGCGGTTCTCGTGATGTTAAAGATAATCTGAAGCCGTTGTTAATAGACGCCCCAAGAAGGCTTAAGGAACGCCGAGCTAGAGGATTGGATCACATTATATCAAATCTGCATGCATTAAAGCAAAAGGTTGGTTTGAAATATTTATTTGAGATTATGAAGCCAAGCAAGCAAGCAGTTAAAAGGAGGGGGAGATATTCGAGAAAGTTGCTCGAAGTTTACATTAGCTCAGTTCCATAAATGCCCTGGTCTACCATGCGAACCATTTATCGAAATGATTATCGCAAGTGAAATGCAGGTATCTATGGATTCGCTAACTCACGATCAATGCGGCCAATGAGTTCGAGAAGGCATTGCCTGAGTAAAATCTCTGGCTCTGGTTGAGGTTTTGGCACTGGCATTGAAACAGGTTTAGACTTCATTTTCGGCTCTGGCTGTGGCTCAGGTGTAGGAACTGGCTTAGGCACCGGCTTAGGCGAAAGTTCTGGATTAGTCTCCAGCTGGGGTGTCGGTTGATGTTTGAGTAAGGATTTCGGCAGTGATTCTGGTTGTGGAACTAGCCTATTCTCACATTTTGGTTGAGGCTTGGACGCTGGCTTATTCATTGGTTCAGTCTCCAGTTTTGGCTGGTGCAAGGGTTCAAGATCCAGGCATTGCTCGAAACAGTCCGCCAATTCCGGATCTAAATGCTGAACCAATTTGAGAAAATAGGTGTTCAAGTCGTCTTGCTTCGCCATCTATTTGTTATTTTTTATTTAGCATGTTTATTTCTTACACTTTTCTGACTTTTATACTCCTTGTCAAGTTCTTTTTCATAAACATTTTTTTTCATCACGTTGTATTTCATCACATCACTTCACCGAACTTTCAGTGGCACGTGGATTCATTTGCTCTGCTGATTTTCAGAGATTGAAATAAGGGGACAGCAACTCTTAGAGGATCGTGATGTTAATAGACAATTACACCGATGATCCTCTTATTATGCTTATGGTCAGGGAGGCGCTCTGTTATGAGTTCCTTAGAAGACAGGAAGAGGCAAAAAAGTACTGGGAGATTCTGGGTATCACAAATAACTCCTCTTGAATTCGTATTAACGAATTTGAATTCCTGGTATCTTGTCACGTATATTCAATGACGTGATGTAGTGTAATCAGTTTAGTATACTGCTGGCAGTCTTGATAAATAAAGGTGATTCGCTGACTTTCATGGATAAGTATTGAAAATATGTATACATACACAATGTTAACGTTAAGTTGTCGTATCTTCTATGCTTTCTATCCATTATTTTCTGTCCTTCTTGATTATCATAGTTTATAAACATTCAGATTGGAATGGAGAAAACAGAAGCACTGTCAGTGGATCTCTCTCACTACAGCCAAAGTTGCCTTCACGGTTTTAAGGTCCCGATAATTGTCCAGAACTTCAGTAGAGGCTTTTTATTCAAACTGGCGCCCAGCAGATTTGTGCTAATCTTGCACTCTTTTCTGTCTATGCTCGTGCGTAGCTTCCTCCAAGTTCAAAGGCTTGATGCTCCTGAGGACGGGGATTCATGACTTTGTCCCTGCTATGAAAACAAATCAGGAGTTGTGGAGTCGGTTAAGCATTCCAACAGCGGATTACTAGACAGCTACTATATTCAAATAATATGCATTAGCTAGCGATTTCCAGAGCTTTCCAGAGCCTTAGTATTACGAGAGTTCCCTGTCACTTTAGAGACTGGGGGTTGAACAATCTCTGGAATAATATTCCTTGAATCACAGTGCAGACATTGCATTACTATTTTCAGTGCTTTTTGCGAGTTCCACTTTGTCAGCTTCGACAGAATGGAAAATAAAGCGTTTTAATAAAATCCTACTGAACTCTTTTGAGTCCAGGTCCTTCCTTAGTTCAACTTCCAAATGCATTTATTTCTTGATCCAGAATATTCAAAGTTGTTATTTCATTATTTAAGATATTTCAACCATAATTTAACTGCTGAGGGCCAGCCACAAGTTTTTCAATGGGTACCAACTGGTTAGCAGTTGTAAATTAAACAAACACAAAAGTCACCTCTTTCTGAGCTCGTTTTGACTCGCATATAACATTTATTAATTATATGCTTTATTAAAAAGGAAATAGCTCTGTTGAAATTACAGTCTCGGTAAATCTTGATGACTGACCTACTGTCCTCAAACTAATTAAAGACGATAGCACTTAAGAGTAAAGAAATCGTTGTAACTGCGGGCGTTCAGGTGATCATCCATTTCTTTCAAATAGGCGTGAAAATTATATCTTTTTTTCTCGAGACTTAAGCCAAATGCTAAAAATTCATACCAATTTGGTTCTCGGTCAGCTGAAATTGCTCTTGAGCTAGTCATTCAGGCCTAGCTGACTTGAATCATTTTTCTTCAGTAAGTTGGACCAAGGTTTTCTAACCAGAGCCGTCACCTTTCATCCAGCGTTCAATGAGAAACATGGAAGCTGTTTAGCTTTCAAGCTTCCAACTGTCTCTAACCTCAGATTTACAAACAAACAAAGATGGTGCACATTATTTGCAAGTTTATATCATAAACACACCAGATAAACCGCCAACCGCCCCTAAAATAACACATGTTTCTAGTAATTTAAATTGTTTACTATACATATCTCATATCTACCAGCATTTTCAACAAGTCTCACTTCAAACGAATTGACGACGAAGTTGAAAGCAGCCCTTCTACTTTGCTCATGTCTCCAGCAGCAAACAGTAACTGCCCAATACCAAATAAGTAAACTAATGGGATGTCTAGGAGGAAGAGTGAGTAAATAGTTTTAGAAATAGGAGTCGATCATGGATAAAGATCAAACTAGATGATATTGCATCTAAGTATCCACCCTAACAGTGTTTCTAGATGAGTCTATTTTCAGCGGATAAAAGAAATACCAACTGTGTTAATGTACTGAAAAAATTGTTCTCTGACGGTAGAAATGATTTGAAGCTCGAGAAATATACGAGAAACGACTCACCAATAATGAGGTGAGTCGCGTGCAAAGTGAAATGCAGTTGCACTGTCCAAATCGCCTGACACACTTCCGAAAGCACCAAGGCATCTTTCATTAGAACAACAAAATCGAAAGGTGAAAAATTAAGAATGAGAAAGAGGTAAGTTCTGCATATGATGAACGACTCGCTTATGTTTTTCTTCGTACCTTAAATGAAAGTAAAGGCAAAATTTCGTTTTCCCCCAAAAAAAAACCTATAAAACGAACATGGATTTATAATCTGAATTTCTTGTTGGTATTTTTATGCCGAAAATACAGCTACTGCTGAAATTACATTAAGTAGAGACGTTAATGTGTATTCGTTCGGTCTCGCCAACCTCATTGGCTCGTTTCTTGTTAAAATGGAACATATTTATTTATGTCTTATTTGATTTCACGCAAATCTCGTCGATTGTTTGAGTTGTTGAAGGTCTGCCTGGCTATCATTCGTAAGAGAGATGCAGATTTACCTTCAGGTTCAAAATCTTATGAATTTCCCAATTCGAATGCTTCCCATTAGCTAGTCACTCATGATTGTTGAATGACTTATGACCTCCTAGTTGATATCACATGCGAGAAGTATCGGTGCTTTGCAAATGGGGTTTGTAGTAGTGCCTCTTCGTTTAGGGTAAGCGCATTTTCTGATTATACTTTTTTCATCATTTTATTCTATAAAAAAGATCAAAGTGTGGTAAAAAATTGGCCATCAGCGGTATCGAGTCTTACTTGACCTTCTTTGACATTTTGCTGCCAGTTTAGTATGCTACTTACGATTTTTTTTGGACGATGACAGTATCTACCATGTACCGTCATGGGCACCTCTTTGTTCTCCTACCCAGCGCTAAGTCTCTTCAACCTCATTGTTTCTTTACTCGTATTCAGGTACTACGTTATGTCATTAAATGAGCTGATTATTTTACCTCAACTCATAAATGTCCCTCCTTACCATTTGCCACAAAACATTGCTGACAGTGGTGCTACTCCATGATAATGAGAATATTCAAAATATATAAGATTGAAATATTGTATACCAATCCCAAATTTCTCGTGGTTGGTAATGAGCAATCATTCCTGACTAGCTAGTCCATATAACGGATCAAGAGGCTTATCTTCAGGAGCTTCAGTCAAGAAATATTTGGTCAAAAGCGACATCGTGCTTTTGCACTTGATGACAGTCAAAAAGGAGAAAAAATTTGCTTCCTATATATCTAAAAAGCACTGGGGCTTTAAAAAAGGAAATTTGTGAAAATAATTAGCTAAAAACGGTGTTACTGGTCACTGGTGCATACACATGGAAGTATTGGGTAGTACCATCATAACAGTTAGACATAGTGTATTTGGAAATTCAGACAGGTAAACAAATGAACTTGAAAAACAGAACTGGAAACCAAATTCGATCAAAGATCTGGTGTCTCAACATTGAGTAAGGTGGTCAAACTTACTCTCAATCTACTCGTGGCAATCGCCGGTAACCCTAGGGGCAACTCTGGGACGAATAAAATTAGATTACGACAGCAGAAGTACAACTTCGTACAGCCTAAATAAGGCCCGACGTAAATACCTGGATTCATGGTCTCAAACTGGACTGTGGAAAGCGACTGCATGTAGCAATGAATGGAATGTCCTCCAGAAAGTTGAAAAGATATCTGGGAAAGGTACAAAGGTTGTCTACCCTTAACAATATCGAGGACGGACAAAGTGCCACTGCACGATGAAACCATGCCATAGAAGTGACTAGGGAACTGAACTCTTGTGCGCTGCTAGTTGTAAAAGCTATTTATACTTCTGTTGTACCCCCAATAAGTCCTTGGGACTTGTCTGAATAGGTAAGGAGCATCAGAAGGAGGGGGATCAAAATCTTACCTGGTTTAAATTGAAATTCTTTAATTTTTAATATAAGTGATGTGGTCTAATACAGGATTACGCATGTATGAAATTACAACAACCAGAAAGGATAAACGTAGTGCTGTTTGTATGCTTTTATGATTCTGAAGTTTTTGATAGCAAAACATGCAGTGATCTGAGTGATTATCACTTACAAAAGGATGGTCAGTCACAGCAAACGTTTGACGCGAATGACAATGGATGATGCACTTTTAAAAAATGATAATTTTGAAGAGAAAGAACAGAAATGGTTCTTCACGGGGATTGACACTGACTCTAGGTTTACCCCAGCACAAGAACGTGACAATTTGTTCGCTAATGATCGGTTAGCTGAATTTTCCACTTAACGTCATGATCCAGAGTTATAATACTGATGAGAGCAGTTGAAGATTGTCATCACATTGTCCACGCGTTCCCTCACTGTCGTAAGATGTCCTAAATTGGAAAGGCGCATAAAATATCACTATTTACAATGAAAGTTAAATGTGAAAATAGCGTGAAATAACTTGTGACAATGACTATACCTTAATTGTGACAACATCACGAAATTAAGCAAAAGTATTTCGGGAATATATTTAAGTTATGGTCAGTGAAAGCATAAGTAAATGGTCGACCAGACATGAGGCCTTTGTCTGAAGAAAAACGGCGCGAATTTGAGCGTTCGCTTACAATTGCAGCACAGCGAATCAATCCTAGAATGGCGGAATGTTTCTTGAAGTACAGTGAACAAGAACAAAGTCAGATATTGGAATCTGAACCGGAGACCCAGTTAAAATTTGACGCTGAAGTCCATTTACGTGAACTTGCTAGGCTTTTCATGCTTTTCGTGAAAGAAACCGATCCAGAATTATCAAAAATCCTCGAAGATGGTATCCGCGAATATGTTCGTAAAAAGGTACCTGATGCCTATTCAAATACAAAACTTGATTCGGCAGTTGCATTTTTGTCGGAACTGCCTGCAAATGATAATGTTGGTTTTGTTGAAGGTATAAGTCAGGATTTTTTCAATTTTCTGCAAGAAATAGATCCGGCTCTTGCCCAGTATTTAGCATTAGGTACTGGGGAAGAAAAGGCCTTGGACGCTAAAGAATCGGAGCCGAGTTTTGAACCAGATTCCCGGCCTACTACAAGTTCAGAGTGCCCAAAGATCCCTACACCAGAGTCAGGTCTTGATTCAATACAGGAGTCAATGAGTCTACTCAAATCACTGACGAAAATTCGATGTTGCCTTCTTAATGTTGCTTTCGCAGTGAATCCACATATCGGTCGATGTCTCCTTAAAATATTGCTACCGAACTAGAAATTCGTGAAAAATACACCGAATTATCATTTTATTTTTAATTTTTGTCTGTTAAAATCGATTTCAGAAAACCTTTTAAGAATCTCTTGATAAATTTACTCTTTTAAAAGTTAACAAATAAGTGTATACCAACACTGGAGAGGTATTGTAATCGAATCTTTAATGTTTCATCAGATTTTGAGTTGATGGTACGTTTTTCAAATCACAACATCACGGAAGTTTAAAAATCCCGTGGCACGCACCAAGCGATTGAAGCAATTGGAAGTCTTCTTCATTAAAAAGCTTAGGAAGACGGTTTTCTGAAATACATTCGTGTGGTTACATAGGGGTTATTATCTATTACCAATGTCCCTTCAAGCTACATGGATATCTTTGTGATAATGAATTCAGATCCAGTTAATACTCTGTCATGAGATTGATCGGTGTAACACAAGTGTGCTGACCATGAGCTACCAGTGTGGAGTGATAATGACCCAGCCTCGATTTTACAGCAATCCATAGTGTTGAAAGAACAAGTTTCATGGTGAGGGAACTATGTAAAGCCAAGCTTTAATTACTGACAAATGAGGCCTGTACAAAGCTTGTGTACAAATTGCCTGTCTGTTTTACTAAAAAAGGCAGGCTACTGTTGGGACCACTTCTGAATGTGCTATTCCTATCAAACCTTGGGTCTACATTTAATCGTATTAGCAGATGGGAAGCTGGACCGGTTATCAGGCTCCACATCATCTGCCGACCAGGTATAAGACCAGCTACTTCTCTTCTCCATAATTCAAAAGCAAATCATTTTAAATGAACGAAACGTCTACGAAAACCTAATTCATTGTCGAAATTGAATAAATGTGTGTATGTAAAAGAGTTATAGGGCACTAATGATTGTGAATAAGCCCATTTTTTCAGTCGGTATCAGTTGGAGATTTAGAAAACTAATCACCTAGAAAAAATAGCAATTTAATGAGATTATTTTGACCGATTCTTTTAATTAATATAAATTAGAAAATAATTTAAGAAGAGGGTTCGAAAATCAATGCAGCTCCTGGATAACCCTGAAGGACATTAGCCATCGTGGAAAAGACACCGACCTCTCTCTCGCCCACCAGTGGTAACTGCATTGAGATTTGATTAGCATTGTCTTCCATATAGTTTCCAAATATTCAACAGATCAGAATTGTAAATTCGCTCAGGTTTTTTTATTTACTCCCCACCCAAGTCTCAAGGACTTATCGGGAGTAAAATAGAGTTACAAAAAAGCTTTTACAACATGTAGCACACAACAGTTAACACAGAAGACAGTAAAAGCGTTTACCAACGTCTTCGATTCACTGGCCGTGTCTCTGAAATAGTTTCAGGTAACGGTTCAACTTTGTAGTGGCATTTCGTCCGTCTTTGACATTGTTAAGACGGACAGTCCTTATCGGTCTTCTAGAAGTCTTTCAACTCTGTGGTGGAGATTATATTTAGTGCTACATGAATGCATTTTCCATAGTCCAGTTTGAGATCAGGAATCCAGGTATTTACGTCTTGCCTCATTTATTAGGCTGAATAAGGTTGTACTTCTGCTGGCATACAACAGCCGGTGGATGATTGGTCATACCCAGCCGCCCCTCTCAATGACCCCCAGAGTTGCCCCTGGGGTTACCGGTGGTCACCTCGAGGAGGTTGAGAGTAGGTTCGGAGTAATTCGCTTTCAATGAATTAGTTCTGTAAGTGCCCTCTCACGCCATCATTCCCAAAATTCGCTTCGTACATGCATTAAAAAATCATTCGCAGTCAAACTTTTTTTTTATTTTCTTGAAATAACTGTCAAAACTATTACTCTTTTAAACGCAATACGAAAATTAAAGTTTATTTTCGCCCACTTTCACTTTTTTTTACTCTCGCCTTCGTATAATGAACTTATGGGTCGCGTTGTATCATCTAGCTGTGAAAATGAACTTTGAACTTGATAAAATTCAGGCAAACAGTTATTTTCGATAGATGAGTAAGTTTGCATTTCATGCGAGGAGATAATCAAGTTTCAATCATTCACAGAAGCAAAGTGTTTTGTACGTTTTTGAACCTCGACTGATCACACTCATCTCTCTTGTGCTGACCCTTCAGACATGGCTGATTCAAGTCTCTTCAGAACCGTCGTCCTTGTTGGCTTTAGAGTTGGTCAGCATTGATTTGGACTTGTCTGCTCACAAGTGAGCATTAAAAGCAGTCAAAAAATGCGTCAGTCTGATTTTCAGTTATTCGCATTCAATGAGTTCTTTCAATTCGCAGTAAGGTGCCAAATATATTTTTATCACTCGAAAGAGGCCGTGTCTCTGAAGTAGAGAACTTTTCAAAAACACTTCGAGATGGCAGAATAAGACGAGATTCGGACAATGCCATTCCATGTATTTGTTCTGCTCTCACTTGTTTGTGGATAAAGATGATCGCAACTTGGTTTCGCATGGTGATGCTTCTTTTTAATAGGCAAACCAATTGGTGGCGATGTCACTTTATCGAAACTGGATGCCGATATTAGTCCCCGTAAAGTCTAGTAGCATTCCATAGTGTCACAGAATTTAACTGTCATTTCTTTACTTTTTAGTTAATAATGGCTATCAAGCTTTTTCTCCTTATCACATCGTTGATAAAGATATTGAAAGAGGGACACGGTAAGGTCCAGATCAGGAGACGATGACAGAAAGTGATCTTCAATAATGGCCTCTGCGAATATTGGTTTCATACGAGCGCAAACAGCAGGTCTTCCGCCCTAGGGCTGGGTTTCCTCCCTAAAGTAGGTTTTCTTATCTATTTTTTTAAGATCAAACAAGCTCACCTTCTTACAAATTGGAATGAATTAAATTTTTAAAAGTCAGCTTGCTAATTAAATTAAAACTGAAGGTAAAGGCAGTTAGCATCTACAATCGAGTATCATGGATCTATTCCTGTTCCCAAAAATAATATTTCAATCAGAATTCCGGTTTTGAAGTGTGCATTCTCGAAAATTCATTTCAAACTTGTCTTATCTGGTCATGTTTATGAGTAACTGTAGTACTGAAATCCCGAACTACTCGAAATTGCGCTAATCAGCTTGTAAACTATTTCAAATGCTGTTTTATTAAATAAACTAATTATAAATTAGTGAAAGACATTGTTCACAAAGCAGTTTAAATTTTCATCATATCATTCGACATTGACTTCTTGCTATGCAATTTTTTGAATTTTTCAGAATATTTGCGATGTGGCTGTGTCCATAGCGTTCGGCTATCTCTAGCGCGGTAGTCATTCCATTATCAGTTGAGGCTAAGACATCAGCACCTAGATAATTCGAGGTAAGTTTCACATCCTGAAAAGCCAAGTTGAAGATTACCAAAATACTTACCGTTGGCTATTAATATTTTGACAACTTCTTCTAGCCCCCGCGTGGCTGCTCTCATTAACACTGTCTCGCCTGCTCTGTCCCTGGAATTGACGTCAGCACCTTTTTGTATGAGAAAGCTAATCAACTGGACATCCTCTGCATACATAGCGGTAAAAATGATAGGGTCGACCTCCTCTGAAGAATAATTGATATCTGCACCCAGCTCTGTTAGAAATTTCAAAACCTCCGTTCGCTTGCTTGCCACGGCTTGATGTAGAGCGGCTCGAACGTCTTTTATCCGATCCAGCCCCGGTACTTTTGTTTCTAAGAGCAGTTGTACTGTCTTCAAGTCGTTCTATTAATAAATTTTCCCAGGTGTTTAAGCAAATATGTGATAATTTCGTAAAGAAAGCTTGAATCACGAACCAGAGAGCAAGCTAGAGTTAACTCGGATTCACTGCGTTCATTCAGACCCCTTATCAGAAAAGGGTCATATTGGAGAAGGTATTTTATCACATCATGACGTTTGTTTAAGATAGCCAGCATAAGTGGAGAGTGTTTGAATGAGTTCAAGACATCTATTAAGCTCCCTTTGCCAATAAGAATTTCCACGCATTTTAGGCTGCCTCCAGTGGCTGCCCAGTGAATGGCCATGTTTTCTCTTCTATCCGTCAGATCTATAAAAGCTCTGGCATCAACCAGCACCTGAAGAACCTCATCAAATCCCCTTTCTGCGGCAATCATCAAAACAGTTTTACCTGTTCCTTCGTCGCGAGCGTTGGGTGGGGCCTATGATTGAAGAATAACGAAAAATTTTTGTGCGAGATTAGCTATAAGCATAGCTAACCGCAAATTAAAAATTCAACTTGCTTTCATCTTCAAAAGTTCTTCTACGTATTCTAGAGCATTATCTTTAACCGCATCCACCAGTTCAGGGCAGTATTCGTAAAAAGACATTTAAATGTTGACTAAATTAACAAACGATTAACTAAAAATTACCAAGTAAAATGTAGCAGTGCTTGTGTTAAAAGAGTTAAAAAGTAGTTTCGACCGAATTACCTAGCGTGTGTCAATAAAGTGATCATTTAGACATATTTTCAGGCTTAATCCAGTTCAAATGATCATATCTGTGAGATTAACGAATGCACATTTACTCATGAAGCGTAATCATTTAGTAAATGACCATCGCCTACACTTTGCGAAATCCTTTGCAGCATCCCTTGTCATACCTAAATGATTATTTGCAATATAAGGGGGATTGGTCTTGGAAATCATTGAAAATAAGCGGCGCTAGAGTTCGATAGATTGTGTTGAAGGGTGCAAGGTGGGCAGTGGAAGAGCATATTCGAGATGGTGATACTCCAAAGGTTGTTATTCAGTTCACGGGGCATCAGGAAAAAAAATATTATTTTTAGGTTCCGCACGTCTATTGATCAAAGCATGATCTAATGGCCCTAAATCTTTGCTTTAACATCCACTTTATACCATCTAAACTAAGATTACTCAATACCAAACATTGACTTTGGATCTAGAATTTATTTACTATTGAGTATTAATTGGAAAATTACAGATCTTAGGGTCTGAAGATTGTCTATACTCCATCCAAGTACTTCAGGATATTTCTTTGGCATTCAAATATTATAAGAAGATCATGATAAATCGGATCTTAGATTCGGATCATGAGAAAATCTTTGTCCCCAAAGTATATAGCAGAGAGAAACCCAGAAGAAAACCTTAAAAAAATCATGGTTTGATGATGGCATCGGATGCAAATGGAGCAGGCTTTAAGTTTTTCGTTTGATGAAGCATGAGATAAATGAAATGGGTGCAAGTCTTGGAGTCCTAACTAATGAATGACTGTAAATAAGAAAATCATGTCTTTGAAATTTCGGAAAAAAATATAAACAAGTTAACCAAATACAATTTGACCTCAGACGTATTGCTAAGTTCATTAATAACTTGGCGGGATAAAAAGAGATTAAGAATTCCCTATACTGAGAATTTTTATTAATTTCTCTCAGTTTTATTGTTACAAGCGCTGAAATGATTAAAGAGATTACGATCACATTGATGAGTCAGTTTGAGAAGACATGGTCTACATTTTGGACTCAACTTTATCGAGGGTTCAAAGTGATCTTTGTGTCCGAAGGTTTTAGATGAGTTCGTTGAAGTATCGGACTGCACTGCGGATCGAACTTTCATGCATGGATCTAACAATTTTGATTTAATCAGCAGTAGAGATTCTGATTTAGGTATTGTGGGCGTTAACATGGATTTCGCACTTCGGATCGGCGGTCTGCACTTCCAGCTGGATGATCCGCAATCGCTTACAACTGATGAGGCTTCAGAGTTTTGATAAACTGATCTGATTGGAATCTTGGACTTCGAATTTCGCAGTAAAGTCGGATTAGCTTCAGGTCCAAGGAGAGCCATGTTCTTATCCGTAATCGCAATCGCAGAAGTTCGGTCGACAGGCTTAGCAGCGAAAGCTGGAGTTTCAGCCAACATACACAGTTTTCTAACTGGAGTGGCAGACATTTTATTATGATATTTCCGATCTAATCTCATGTCCACATCTTTATTAAGTACATTTGATAAATTGGATTTTCCGAGGCAGACATTTCTGTATTTACTGTTTCTTGGGTAACATGCTGAGTCCACCGAAAGCGTCGATTTCTTTTGAATTGACTTTTGGAGATTAGATTCCATTTTATCAACCAAAGCTAACTTTAAAGAGACTGGTGGCTTGGTAGCTTTTGTTCTTTGATTCTGGTAGTTAAACTCGGGCTGTTTTAACTTCAAACAAGAGTACTCTTTCGTTCCAGATTGGCACTGCGTTGATTTGCTCAAATACATGATATCCTGAGACTCCTCTGAATTAAAATTTTGCTCGCTTTCATATACTTCTTTATCGGAATGTCTCTGAGTTTTCTGGACACTTGTAAAAAGTGATTTAGTAGTTGGTTTTGTAATAGGTTTTAACACCGAGGATGATGCGGAATCGCCTTTCCTCGGAAGAGACAAATCGGAATTTGTACTCTCCTTGTTTGACAACGCATAATTATTGGTTGGCAAAATCGAAGATTTCACTTTCAGCGGAATCTTCGGTTTAATGAAGTTGTTGGGTGATAAGATATCCGATGGCCTTTGAAGATTTCTTCCCAAGCGATCATTGAGGATCTTAAACAAATCTGGATTGATAGTTTCAGCGATTTTGAGCAAGCATTGACTGTAGCTGAAGAAAATGGCGACTGCTTTCTCCGGAGTTAGAAGCTGAAGTTTCTCCTTCTTGCTAACATCGCTTTTCCATTTGGACTTGGAAAGAAATTTTGAGGTTGGAACCGCAATCGTACCGGTGTGGACTTTTGAATTGGGATCTGGTTGAGGGTCTGCTGCCGAAGCGTTGGATTCACAGTTTTGTCCATAGTTCTTGAAACACATAGCCAAATGAGGGCTTCTTGCTTTTGCTAGTTTCATGAAACATGTTCGGAAGTCATCGGTTTGCACACTTGACGCATTCGACCGAGACTGATTACCAGAAGCAATAAGGCCAAATTCAGGACCATTTTTCAACAGCGTGTCATTTTTTTGCTTCCCTTTGATTTTGAAAATCTGCTCAATGGCAGACCTAGTATCGGGTTTAAAATCCGAACCAGCAGTATCATTTTGGCTAAGAGATGACATCGCCTCTGCTGCATTTTGTTCGTTAGTCAAACAACCTTTCATTTTTGTGCCCTTTCTGGCCTCTAATTCATTGAAAAAGAAAAGAAGATGCTCCAGTAACTCCTCCTTACTAGCCGTTTCCATCACTTAATTGCAAAACAAGTTTTTGACTTCTTTGCTCTACTGCTCATGCTTCTGTCGATTAAGTAGGCAGTAAGGTGAACTTTGCATCACGTTGACTGTTATCGTGACTTCATTAATTAGCCAAACAGTTGTTCATGGTATCTTCACGAGAGTAAATCAGTTGCTTAGTAAAATGCATGAGCTTACTCGATTAATGTATGTTTTCTATTTTGACCTTTTATCTATAGAGTAGAAAGTAACAGAACTTGTCCATTCTCCTAAGGCAGACGCACACTATTCTTTCTTCTTCCTTGGAAGAGGAATGAAGGGGAACTTGCCATCAGCCTTTTGAAATCTGAATTCACGCTATCAGTGTACTTAGGTATAGTAGCTAAAGATAAGGTGCAATATGTTGCCAACTGTCAAAATGATCGAGATGATAATTTCAGGGATGAATCTTCCGAAGTCTCCATTAACTACAAATGAGATCAATGCCATCACAGGAATGTCGATCCCAAACAATACTCAAATTACCTATTTCCATTCTCATTTGAACTCTATCAAGTTATTTCTGGAATTGGTTGCTAGTGTACCTTCCTTTTTCATCAAAGAGGGATAGGGATGCACTTAAAGTTAGCTTCTTTGTTATAGCATCTTTTTTCTAAAACGCTAATTTTTTCGGCACACTTTTAGTAGTAGCAAATTTTTAACACTCTTTTGAGGAGTGACTTTGGCGAAATCTCTGCATTTATACTTCAAATCTTAATAAATCTCTAACCGAATAATCTCACAGACTATTTGCGCAGAACCATGCAATTCACTGACGAATACGACCCTGTCACCTGATAATTTCGCCTTTATTCACCAAGTTTATGAATTTACTGAACTTCATCATATGGAACTTAATGCTGCTAACTTCACACATATTACCAGTTCCTGTGACCTGCATCAAACAGTTGCAATAGACTTGGCCTTAAATTGTTTTACACATTAGCCAGTGCTAAAGATTGAATAAATTCGAAAGAGAATGCGTGGAATAACTGAGCGATTCATTTGGGATCTGAGTCTAAACTGTGTGAATCAACTGAGACCACTTTAAAGAAAGACGGGTAAATTCTCGGTGCTTCTGCCGACATCTGGTGCAGCAAGTCACCGATTTGCGCTAAGTCTATTGTGAAATGATGGTTGTAATTGGTCTCTGATTCTGCTGAACTTCATACAAACCGACGTGGAGTGTATTGCTGGGTAATATATTCATTCAAGGCTTTCGTGTTGGGCTGTGTGCGTTAGTAAAGACTCCAAAGTTTCAGTCAATGATGTGAAAGCCCAACTGCCGAATGCTATTAGTCCCTTCGACAGATGAGGTCAAACAAAAATATTTATTTAAGCGTTCAAAACTAGGAATTCTGTCATAAATATTCAATTGGTGTTTTTGGTCTAGATTTTTTCAAAACCACTTATATTCGGTGTTAGGGGGTGGAACAAATGCTATAACTAACTTTATGAATATCACCGTAAAATATTGGATCAAGATGCATTCTTTGCTTGTCGAATCTGCGCAAAGGCCATCTTAGGGCTTCTTTATTATAATAAATAAATGAAAGGAGCTTATGTCGGTTAATTAGAGAGGTGCTTGAAGGCCAAAAAAGGATACCCTTTAGCAGTTTATATTTTGCATTTCAACTCGACTATGGTTACAAAATTTACCCAAAATTACATTAATTTCCACAGCATAGGTAAAGTGTTGTTCTTAGCAATAAATTCAGTACATTAGTAGTTTGGCATTCACCTCTTCCTTAATCGGCCATTTTCTTTTGTAAAAATACGCCTCAAGATTACAACTGCTGAACCAATAAAAAATATGAGAAAAGTGCGCGCTTTGCAAACGATCATTTGTCTTCTCTCACACAAAGACACAACGATCTAATGGACAGTTAAATCTTAGAAGCAACCATATCTGTGTGTGCGAGCATGGTGCAAATATTACAGTTACAGGTGCAAATATCGGCAGTTACATCGGTCCCTGAATCATGAACACAGGCGACAAACCCCGAGACGAAAATGAAATCCACGGGGATATTAATTACCACAACTTCCAAGTGGAAGGTTTATTTCAAGATCGATGAAAATAACAGCCAATTAAATGATATATAGGCGCAACCATTAGTTCAGACGCGAATTTTGTAAGGTCAAATATGAAATTTTAGTCGAAAAGAAAACAAAAAGCCGTAGGTCAAAAACGAGATGAAAATTTCAATTTAGAGCCTTCCATGTTTCGTCCTTTTCCGGGATAGGCTGGAATGATTTATCTAACTTATTGAATAATCAAACTTGTTAATGTCAAGGCAATAACCAATCTGAATACATGGCATGAAAGAATAAAACAGTGGGTATTACATTTTAAATCCTTTTAAGGATCCTAAATAGGCTATAGCTACCATTGTGCTTAGCTGATCCCACCCGAACAAATTTCGGGGCACCATATTTTAACCACAAAACGAGATTAGCCTTCTATTGCTGTAGTTTCATTTGAAATACGCTTTCATGTTCAAGATTTTAACTTTATGTTTTGCTTAGAGCACAAACCAACTGGCTAGTAGACTTTATTCTGAAACGTTAGCGTACCGATCACGCTGGCATCTAGAGCTCCTGCTGATAAGGCTGAACAAATCGACGTTTCATCACTATCAGGTTCATTATCACCAAGTTCTATTTTACTGGTCGAATGTAAATGATAAAACATTAAGATTAAGAGCGTTGCATTCTTGGGAAACACTCTGATTCCACGAAAGGTTTTCTCTTTGCTTAGGATTCATCTTGAAAGCTCACTACCTGCCTTCTACCTCTTTGAGTCTCTTAAATTCCAGTCCCTTCAGCCATTTTCAAAAGGAGTGCCTATTAGATAAACTAGTGTATTTGTTTGACCTTTAACTGAAATTTTTTATTTTCGCCTTTTTGTAGTTTGTCTAGAGATATAACCAGCGCGATTTATAAGCCTACTTCACTGCTTCTAAGCAATTCCTGTCCTCGAGCCGGATAGACCATTGGCACGACCTTATGTTTTGTGAAGTAACACTTACAAATATAAATTTAGAAAACAGGTATGTACTTTGTTTGATGTCAGTAAAACCGATAAAAAGGGATAAAAAGGGAATTTTTAATCAGGTACTTTTAAAATATTCGTAAACTCTTGAAATTATTGAAGCACTGCTTCAAGTCATTTCATAATTGGAAATTAACAGGACAAGAAACTACACCGCTATCTACAAATGTATACAAACAGAAGATTCGTGATTTGTTTATGCAAACTGATTTTCTCAAATCCAAGCCTTTCTGCTGATGATAATTGGATGCAGCTTATTTAAAGTTAATTTTAGTAAGTTGAATTTATTTAGTATATTTTTACTCTTAGGCGGAGATTTAGTTACGGTTTAAGTCATAATCCGAATCAACAGAAGAATGTGTATTTTTTTCATTGCCAAAAATTGAAAATTAGAATATAAAATCTGAAAAAAACCACGTTTAGTTGTAAAATTAAAGTGATTGTATAGTGGAGACCTTTTAATCTCGTTTTCCCAAAGTCGTTGTTAAGCGACAATGCCTGCAATCAGGGTAAGAAATTTTAACAGATGCAGTCGGATTTTGTGAAGTGCACCTAGCAGAACATCCTGGTCTGTGTAGAATTGATTTTGAAGGTGGCTGGACGTGAATTTTGACCGAAGATCTCACTGTTGGAGGGTAGTGACGTTGGTATCTGATGTCATGCACAACCCGGGGCCCTTGTTGGGGATACGCTAGAGGCCTGATGGGCCTCACTAGCGGTTTGGGAGTAGATGCTGCGATTTTCTTGACACCGTGGGAATATCCGATGAAGTCATAGAGATCGGGCTGAAGCACCTTGACAAGTCTGAGGAAGCACCTAGTATACTTAACTTCAGGAGAGGTTCGTGACTGATTTTCTGATTTTTCCTTGTTCTTGCACTCCTGCTTACTACCAACCGGTGTCGAATCTGGCTCAACGTCAGAACTTTTAGGCCCAGCTTCAATAACTGGTTTACTGGAATGATCAAGTTCGATTGTTTTTGTCGAACCATTGGCTTGCAGCAGTTTAGTCTCTACCTTTGGATACATCAACGGATGAGCATTTGGATGAAGGTCAGTCATATTTACAGGATCGCCTATAGTAATCGTTTGAGATTCAACAGAAGACAGATCGACCCAGCACATTTTGAATAAGTCAGATGATGCTGCTGGTTTCAATCTATTGATCGGTTCTTCATTAAATTCAATAAACTCGTTGTTGTCTGTGAATAGAAACCGAGATTCATTCTCCTCTTTTGTGTCAAAAATGATTTGAGGTACGTCTTCAGCTTCGAGAATGTCTTCAACTGAGTTTCTACTGAGGCCAGTTGACCCAAATTTCAGATTCTTGGAGAGGAGATCCTGACTTTCTGCAAGCTCGGAGGATGCAGGTTGAGAGTCTTGTGACAGTTTCTGTGGAACTACTTTGCAGTCGTCAGAAGGAGCCTCCTTTTCAGAATTTACGATAGAATTGGTCGTTTCTGGATTAAGCATTCTATTAGATCTGCCAGCGCATTCCAAAACATCTGCAGTAGATTTGTCAGTAAACGCTTTCTTCGTAGTCAACTGGGAAGCAACATCTGACGATATTGGAGGCACAATTTTACACTTTTCAGTAAACTCTTTGGGCAGTGCCAATTTGCATGTGTCGACAAGCTTACTAGCGGTTTCTTTCCCAGGTGCTATCGTACCAAGCTGAGATTTTGCGAGCGGCACATATTTTTTAAATAACTGATATAGTTGCTCCAGTTCGGGAGTCGGCATGAAATCCAGGTCAGCTGATTTTTCCATCGAAATAGAGCCAGCTATAGGCCTGATTTGGGAAGTTTTCTGGGAAGCCGTTTCTAATTTATCACTAAGACTGGCCAAGTTTCCATGTTTAGATTCATAACCATCGTCTTTCACTGTTTGTTCACTTTTGGGCATATTTGAATCAAAACTTCGATCAAATCAAGCCAGTGACTGAGTTACCGTTAGCAGTATCACAATATTTCGCCCTATTCAAGGCCTTTTTCGGTGAAGCTTTTTGGTTATGGCAAAATCACCCAAAACCTTTTATATCACGATAATGAACTTTTATCCATTCCGTATCAGTTTGCATTCTCGTGTTAGTAAATCTGACTGATAAAAACGTGTTCAATGATTTTAACTTTCGCCAAAGCATAATCTTTGAGATAGCTCAAGAAGCATGTGAAATTCTCTGCTGATCAAATGAGAACTATCGCTAAATCCTTTTTCACTCTGTGCTAATATATGTCAACAAAGTAATGCCATAGTTGTTTTTTCTGAAATAAGGGCGTACGCACAGGATCCGATAGTGCTGAGGGCTATAAGACCCTCAACATTTAGTGTTCTTTGGCTTTATCAAAGCCTTACTGTATGTACTTAAGTGCAAAAAGGTAAACAGTATTTCCATCCTTATAAGGCCGGGCAGCTTTAGTCAACTCCTCCAAGTAGGTGTATTGTCAGGGGCAGGTAGTACTGTTTCCATCACAGACATCTTCTTAAAATGAAAGCTTGATGGAAAGGATTCTGACAAAAAATCATTCCTGATACCGGGTCAAACAATCTTCTTTAAACAAGTTTCAAATCAATTTATTTATTTATGGATTCCCCACCTATTAGGGCAAGTTCCAAAGACGTATTGGAGGTAAAATAGAAGTAAAAATAGTTTTTACAACTTCTCTGGCATGGTTTCAATGTGCAGGTAACAGCTCAAATTCGTAGTCGCACCTTGTCTATCCTCAACATTTTCAGGGGCAGCCGATTTTCATACCTTTTCCAGAAGTCTTAAAATTTTTTGTCGGAGATTCCATTCATTGCCACATGCACGCGGTTTCCACAGTTCATCTTGAGACCATGAATCCAGGTATTTATGTCGTGCCTCGTTTACCAGACTGTACAAAGTTGTACTTCTGCTAGCATAATCAACTTTTATACGTCCAGTGGATGGCTAGTCCTGTCCGTCTGTTATTAATCCCCAGAGTTGCCTCTGGGATTACCAGTTGTCACCACAAGGAGGTTGAGGGTAGGTTTGACCATCTCCTAATTGCAAATTCACTCCTTGAATAAGACTTATCCAATAGAAATGTTTTACATACTTAGGTCGTCGGATCCTGATATCTGAAAAACATCCTTCTGTCTTCTAGTTTTGGGATTTATCTATCTTTTGAGCACCACGATTCTATATTGTGTTAAGAAGAACTAATGGAATATTATCATTGCAAAAGCACTGTTAATTTATTTTTCTGCGAAATAAATAGATAGTCCTAGCAATTGGGGAATGTTTCATAACAAGTCTGTTAACTGACAGCGAATTTAATGATTGTACAATACAATTTGATAGAAATGAACAAAGTATTTGAATCACAGCTCTCATGGCGAATGTCTCTGGAGGGCTGGTAACTCAGGAGTATTTTTGAGTCGGGATTAAACGGCATTAATTCGAACAAGGAAAGTAAAGCAGCGATCCATTAAAAAATGATCTCAGAAAACATAGCTTTTAGGAGTGGAAATAGTAGATTTTGTTTTGCATGATGCGGAATTGTATTGTTCCATTATTTTCATTGTAGTCGTGGTTTCTACTCTTATTAAGGTCTTTTGTACATGGCGCCTAGTTTACCTGAGAGGACAAGCCGGAGCGGTAAAGGGGGCAAGTTCAGAGACTTCTGATCAAGGGACTCATTAACCGGTGCCAAATATAAGACAGTGACTGACTGAGAGAAATAGGACAGATCAAAACATACATGCATTCACAACTCAACAGTGGTAGTGCAAAGGACCATTTTGACTACTAACTAGCTTGCCTTCTCGTAATACTTCAAACAAGCTTCCCAATTTATATGTTGTATTGATACTGAACCCACTTGCAATGGCGATAGGCAAAGGAAGGCAAATGAACACAACGTTTTCATTTTCATATAGTAAATTGTTCTTTAACAAAAGATCGCTTCGTATTTCTGTCGATTTGTTTCTTACTTCCCACCCTTTGTTTGGGAACAGCATACCTTAATGTATATCATGAATTGAAAATTGTACATTCAAATCGATGCTTTCATGAACATATGTTCATCCAAACGTGTCTTCTTGATTCCCTTCAGCGTATTTTATCAGTTATCAAAGTGACGGTTGGTAAAGCCTACTCTCAACCTCCTCGTGGTGACCATTGGTAACCCCAGGGACAACTCTGGGGGCTAATGAGAGGGGCGGCCGGATAGGACTAATCACCCTCCGGACGCACAAAATTTGATTGTGCCAGCAGAAGTACTACCACGTAAACACCTAGATTCATGGTCTCAAACTGGACTGCGGAACGTGCATGTATGTGGCAATGAATGGAATCTCCGCCAGAAATTTGAAAAGATCTTTGGAATAGGTATAAAGATTATCTGCCCATAACATTGTGCCACTACGAAGGTGAACTGCTGCTACCTGTACTATGAAACCATGTCAGAGAAGTGACCAGAGAATCGAATCCCCTGTGTTAACTGTTGTGTGCTACATGTTGAAAAAGCTACTTGTAGGTCGGTTATTCCCTCAATAAGTCCTTGGGATTCGCCCTAATGGGTATGGAGTAAATAGTAAAAAAAATAAAAATGACTAATGGTCTCTAGGGGTTTGCATTTCATCCTTTGCTCATTATCTCACCTCATGGGAATGTTTTCATTCAAGATTACCTTTACCCTCAAATGAAAGTGTAGGAATCATCCCTCCTCGATAAAGTGAAAGTTGAAACAGCCTTGTGAGATGTTTATTTAGGCACCATGATCTAAGTTTTTCTCTGGCAAATGGAATCTTTTAGCTGCACCGATGGTGATCATGTTTAATCCCATAGAATATATTACACAAAGGTTACAACAATAAACATGGGCTGTTTCGCACTTGACGAAAATGACAATGAAATGGAATGAACCTATTCCATTATAACGAAAGCATGAACACTGTAGAGCAAACAAAGCAAAAGTTACTTAAAAACTATAAAACAACAAGATATGATGGATTCTCGTGCTAAATGGCAGCTCCAAAAGTGTGATTAAATATCTGATCCTTATTAAAAAATAACATAAAAGTGCATTAATTACTTAGCAAAACACGAGGAAACCTTGTACAATATAATAATAATTTCATAATTGAAAGTAACGTTAATAGGCATTAAGAGTGAACGTTAGAAAGATATCAACGCCAGCCCTGCTTTGGCGGTTGTAAAAAAGTGGAATGTTTTCAAGTGAACGTGATAATCAAACCGATGTCAGAGAACTGTAGAACCACAGACTGAGATAGCTAATTGCACCACCCAAGCCAATACTAAGACCCAAGTTTCAAGTGAGACCAGCTATCGGGACAGAGCTAGGGCCTCCGATCAAAGAATACCCCATCTGCATCACTCATAATCTTATTCCTCAGTTGAGTCGATTTCTTGAAATTTGCGATTTGAAGTACCTAATGAGGAAGGCATTTCTTCAGTTTTGAATGTTTTTCTGCAGTTTCTTTCTTCACATAGTAAAAAAATAACGAGATACTCAACTTACAAAATAGTATTATAATTATAAGTCCTATCAAAAGGACTGTGCTTGAAGGGAAAATTCATTAGACCTTGAAGGATAGATTTCTCACCATACAAGTTAATAAGATCTGAAAGGGTTGCTACAAATTGCAAATCGGACTGAATGCTTTGGGATGTAACAGGGTAACTACTGATGTTGAAAACCACCAATGGGAGCTATCCAGTATTACGGGTTTATTCCTTTATCATATCGACTGGAAGCTAAAAGACAATTTTAAGCAAATAGAAGAAATATCAGAACAGACATTAAAAGCAAGTCTTCCATCAGAACTACTTAGAGAATGCAGCTACTAAAAAGAGCTGGATATGATGGCTGTAAATTTCAGATAAATTGTGGTTTCAGGGGAATTGAATGATAAAATCTGATCACTGTATACGCCTCTCCTTGAAATTCACTGCTCCTTACCCTAATGCTGCGCTACTGTCTATTACCCTCCCAACGGTAATGGCAAAAGTTAGGCTGCGTCGTCAATAAATTTCATTTATTTCAAATAGAACAATTAAGGTAAGAGTTGATCATTTCTTTCAATGAGAAGAATTCATTCAAAGTAAATTTAAATATTTTAGCTTTTTTCATTTGAGGTTTGAAGTGAAAAATGTCGCCAAACCTAAATGGACACAAAGATGAATCTCTCAGAAAGCGTTTTACGAATACCAGGTTCCGAATATTCCTTAATAAAGATGAGATGACTAGGGATCTGAAGCAAGAGGTCCAACGTCGAGAGAATTGGTGGTTTACAAATGCATAGAACTTATCATAGAGGAATCTTATGGAGAGCGAACATAACTTTCTACAAAATTTCAAAAAGCTTTTTGGATGAAACTAACACAGGCACACATTTTCAAGTGGGGAACCCTTGGAGCCTATCAATGGTAAAAAGGGCAGAAGTGACGTTTCTAATCACGAAAGGCCATCAGTCTGGAATACATAAAATATATTGAATTCTCGCCTACTAAAATTGTCAAATTTTTATAGAGGCTATTTTACTAAATAATGGACAGATTAAATTAGGGCTATTTTGGACATTTTAGTAGTTGTGGCAACCGGTTTTCGTCTTACTTTGTGGAAAAATACACCATCAATAACAGGAACTATGCAACCGGGTATCTTAAAACTACCTCTGAATCATCTTGATGATTAAATGTTTTTTATCCCTTTGTTTTCCAGGTTCATGCCATTTACGTCAGATGTAGCTACTGCTATTAGTAATCAAGCGCAATAGTATAAGAGTGGCTAATATACGTCAAAGGGTAACAATAACGTCTGTATTCTTTTTCAACTGATGGTGCGGAGGACAGAACCCTCGTGATAAGTACCATCAATCCAGAGGTTATAGCCGAAAATCATCAGATTAGATTGGCCAGATAAGTAAGTGGCTGCTTTAATAGATAACATATTTTTGTAAAGCAGCACAATTTCATACAAGCAGAAGTTCAAGCGACTGTCAGTCAAGATCTTAAAAATGAACTCGCCGCAATTGCGAAAACTGAATCGGTCCCCTGTTCTGAGCTCATCGCGAGACAGTGCTTCCCAACCATTATGTCGGCTAAAATATCAAGCTTACAAAAGAAAATAGGGGCTTAAGGAAATCAAAGCAATCTCATCCCTCACCAACAGAAGTCAATTAGACGTAAATAAATCACAACCCTGTAAATACCTCGATGACTTAGTAACAAGGGGAGTTATTTCTGACCTTTTTGGGTGAGAACAATCTCACAAGTGTTGTGCATCGATATCACACTCCCTTGTCTTATTACTACTCAAGTGCTTTATGGTTTATTTTAAGCAGTACTTTCACGTAATTTTATTATGAGAGACTTTCAATCCGCAAAAAAAGTTGGAGAGAGGGTGTATACAACGAATAGGCCTTGGTTACTGTTTTGTACATTCCCATAGCCGTTACCTTTCTGAGTTGCTTAACACTATTGCAAGTTGTTTCTTGCCTCGGAGAGTTTGTGAAAATAGTGCATCGAGTTTGAACATGTGAGAAGGTACATGAAAAGACTTCTACTTTGGCAGGGATTGCATTTTGACTAGGTTAGCATGCTGTAAACTATCCATGAAACTTTGCACACTTGCGAGCTCATCAACTTCACCCTATTCCTTAAGCCTCATCAATAAACAGTCAGTTCCTATATCCGAACATCATTTTCTCGCCTATTCCACCTTCCAGTTGTAATTATAATGTATTGTATAATGCATAAATTTGATAGTTCAAATTCATTTAAGTAATAGAAATCTCTGAAAATTTCTGATGCTACCAAAATGCTTCAAGACCAGGGCAAAAATGCAAACTAGAAGCATGAGCCAAACAAAAAGAGGATCGTTTGTCTTCAGCTTCATGAATTAGCAACTTGTGTCTATTTGTAGGCTTTTTACCCTGTGAATAAGTTCATTTATGAATTTCGATCGTTCTTTCGACTTCTCAGTCAGGCTTCATTTCTTCGCAACATTTTCAATTGCAATATCAGGCTAAGACTGCCTTATTCTTTACCTCTCGGACCCTAAAAAGATGCGTAACGCTAATCTAAAATAGAATAATAATACATTTATTTGATTTTATTAAGTGGTCTTCTTTTTCATTTGTTTCTACCCGGGTAAATGCATTTAGCTTCATTCTTAAGCTTCGCCCAGCCTTAGAATGATGTGTTATGAGCACTTCTTTTTTACTTCGAGATGGAGGCACTACCCTCAAATGCTGGGAGAACACTTGCATTTGGTAAAAACGAAATACCTCAGTACTCATTGCAAAATGAGAAGAACGCTGGTTAAATGATTCATCTACATCATAAATACACTTTCGCGTGATCCGCCCCACTAATGCTCTTCCAGATAATCCTTAGATTTTAAAGGGTACCTTATGGATGGATTTGGGCAATTAATAGCACCACCATAACTAGAGAGAAAAATGAAACTAATTTCCCTTTCGGTCTGCGCGTTCCAGGATCCTTGTTGGTTGTTTGCAGAAATGAAGACGTATTTCGTTTTAAAGCCAGCTGAAGACCTTTCTGACTTGCTGTCGTGAACATCCTGACATTCTAAATCGCATCGCCTTCTCTGGAACAAAGCGATGAGTGCAGTGCCAAACCACCGTTAAATAGTTCGGTTCTTATTTTTAGAGCCAAGGAAACCTTAACTACATCGATCGACTTTCACGTGATTTTTGTAATTTATAGTTTCAAAATAGTGAAAAACTTTGAAATAACTAGATAAATAGACGTGTTGGCTTCAAATAAAGCTGGATGACTTTCTCTATGTAAAAATTGAAAACTCTTAAACTGCACAAAATTTAGGTTACATGTTTGATTTGGCAATGAGGTCAAAGACTTTCTCGGTTGTCCCATCTATAGCTTCATTTATATTATTTGCTGCGGCACTTTTGAACAGATGAATCAAAGACTGGCACGTTCAGGGATAATCGAGGTTATCTGGTCGAAATTGCCTACCTATCAATACTGTTTGTACATAAACCATTGAAGAATCGTTTTCACCTCCTGTCTTGTATTTCAGAAACTGCCAATTCTATTGCCAAAACCGTGCTAGGGTCAAGGCAATAACGGAAGTTTGAGTCTGAGATTAAGTCCAACATCACAGCTGAATCCAGAGCATCAGTTTGAAATGCGCATTTTCTCAAAGAATTTATTATTAGTATTGCTTAATAGTTTAATTATTTGGTAGGATAATGCTTAGAATAATGTGTTTCATAGCCATGAATCATTTTTAGTTGTGCTTTTTTGGAATTATTTCATGCATCATCTTTCCATTTCATTCACCCAGAATATTGCTTCATAAAAATTAACTAAGTTTAGCTCTCTATTTAAGCAGTGGAACATATTTTTGCAATTCATTTTTACAAGTTTTTTTTTTTTATTTTTTTTTGTTTAAATGTAGCTTTGCTATATTTGGGTCCTCAGAAGTCCACTTATTGTTCGAAAATCATTGCGACCCACGGAGAAGAATAGAATATAGAAAGCCAGCGAAAATAGCGGACTCTCTAGGAATGACTGATAGAAGATTTTTCAAAATATGTCGTTCTTGCACAGTTAAAAGGATACCCTGGAGTTCATCACCCGTTCCCTCAACCAAAATAATGTACAGGAAGTGAAAAAACCAACTAAATGACAGTAATCCCAAAAAATTTTCCAATTTCTGATCTAAATGATTTTGAAGTGATTAAAATCCCTAAACACTTCTCTATAAAATTATATTTTCAATTAAAGAAATGATAGATGAATTTTGAAAATAATAAATATTTGCAGCTCAGCACAAGGTGCTTTCCTTCTCTCTGTTCGAGGAATTTGATCTACCTATATTGTTCCTTTCTGTCTCTTCAATCATAATTCACTAGCGGCTAGATAAACACCAGAAATCGGCGCTGTTAGTCTCAGCACTATTGCTCAAGGCGATCTCATTTTGGTTTAGATAAAAAAAAATGGAACCACATCTGAACCACTGACTTAATGATTAAATATACCTGTTCAAAGTATTTTCGAACATGCATTATGCTTACTTGAAAACGGCAGCAGTTATACCGGAGGCCGTGAGGTACTCATTACCTCACACATCTCACTTAATATGGTTTTGGTTAAAACCGACTGTCGAAAATGGACCATGATTACCTCATATTCCCATGTCGAATTGCCTTGCACCAGCTTGCGTCTAACTGCTGCAGATGCTATAATAGAAAGGTCTAAGAAATTATCTTCGATAGAAACTAAATCTAATGGTCTTACACCATTTACCAATAAAAGCTAGGAAAATTGGTCTTTTTTTAATATCATAAAATTAGCATCTGCGAAATGTTCATTCATCATTCTCAATTGCAAACAGATTACCGCAAAACTAATGCTTCGTGGTGTGGTGATCACCGGTAACCCCATAGGCAACTCTGAGGGCTAATGAGAGGGGCGGCGGGATAGGACTAATCACCCACCGGATGTATAAAATTAGAATGTGCTAGCAGAAGTACAGCTTCGAACAGTCCGTTAGACAAGGTGCTATGTTAATACCGGATTCATGGTCTCAAGCTTGACTGTGGAAAATACGTGCATGTAGCAATGAGTGGAATCTCCACCCAGAATGTTGAAAAGACTTATGGAAGATGCATGAAGATTGTCTTCCCTTAACAGTGTCTAGGATAGATGAGGTGCCACTACGAATTGGAACTGAAGTGGAACTGAAGTGAAACTGATACCTGTCAGAGAAGTGACCAGAAAACCCAGCGCGTTGGTGAACGCTATATGCTGTAAAAGCGGTTTGAACTTCTGTTTCACCCCCAATAAGTCTCTGAGACTTGCCCAGATCGGTGGCGGAGTAGATAAAAAAATTATAAAAATTGCTTACAAACCCTTCCATTCTGTCTGTTAAATCCTGTTCGTCTAACCAATAAAAGGTCGAAGTTGCCATTCTTTTACTGCAAAACAGTGGTCTGTGACTTTACCAATGGCCCTTCTTCTCAGCTCTATTTAATGACGTTCCTTATTTAAAACCCTCGGCACGAACATACCACTGCCCCTCGCTCAGACCTGTGACTGTGAGAGATTTCTTAGTGATAACAACGTACGGAATAAACATATCAAATACTTGGAACTCTGCCCATTCTGTGTAAATGCAGAGGTTCTTGAGAAGATTAAAAGGTAAGTACTTCGTAAGGTACCAGCCAAAAGAATTTAATCTCAAAATTAATTGTAATGATACAGACTGAAATCTTAAATCTCAATATCTAATCAGCAAAAGATGAAGAAAAATTTACAATAAATACTTAGAAACTTCCTAATCAAATAATGACAACCCTGTGGTCTCGATTCAAGCCATGGCATTGATAGAGACAACTGCCAACGAAAAGTAAGGTGTTTGATGCCGATAAGATGCGGTTTAGCTTTTCATCGTCTAGGTCCAAATCAACCAGAGAAATTCATACTCCGTAACTTGGTTTAGAAATTCATGAAACTTGACTTTTATTTAAAGCAAATTAAGTTGTGAGAGAGCAGATAAACGTTTCATGGGGAATAACCATTGAGCAATCTGAATGTCCCCTGTCGATTTGGTCTAGACTTTTCGTCAAGAGTCGTCGGCAAACTGCGAAAAAGTGTTAGCTATATCGCGAAACTCTCGTAAACTGCAATGTAGCCTAAAAAGTTGCCTCGTGTTGACGGAAGCACGAGCAAAATCTTATCTCTGCACCTGAACGTGATATAAATAAACCAAGGGCTACCATAAAAGTACGAAGTAAATCGAATAAAAGGTAAAGAACCCTTTAATATTCATTCTGCACAAACAACAAAATCAACTTGTGAAATGGAGCGACAAAAGGATATCGAAGCTTGTATTCTCACCATGTTGCAGTTGTTAAACCCGCAGTTGGCTAGCTGCATGGAAAACTGCCTGGACACAGCAATAGAATCAGAACCGCCACCGAAATCAATATCAAAATCAGAACCCAGGCCAGTATCACCAGAAAAGGCAGTAGCAACGGCTCTGTCAAAGCCGACACCAGAAAATGAACCACCACTAAAGTCTAAAAAACGAACAAAACTTGCAGGAATTCCAGAGCAGCAAGGTCAGACGCCTGTATCCGAATCGTTGGAAAAGTTGCCCCCCCAGTGCAAGTCAATGCCTAAATCTGTGCCCAAGTCAGTAATTAAGTCGAAACCATCTCCGGAGCCGGTGCCACAGCCTAAGTCCGTGCCGGCTACCAAGCTTGATATACCCTCAGAGTCAGTACTGAAATCCGAGTCATTTCCAGAACAAACATCTGTTATCAAACCCGTGAGAGAACCAGTATCGCGACCTAAACCAAGTCTAATATGCATGCCATCACCGAAACCGACGCAATTTCATGAGGTAGTGCCAAAGCCAGTGTCAAAAATAAATGAGATTTTGGAACCAGCACCACTCTCTAACGCTGGTCCCATTCCGTCGCCGACCTCTAAACCTGACTCATTGAGTAAGCCCAAATCGCTGGCAAAACCAATGACAAAAGGTGAAGCTGAGACCGAAGTTAAGCCTTTGCCTCTGCTTCGGCAATGTTTGCTTAAAATTGCCCAAGAACTCAATCCTCAAATGAGTGATCGTCTCGAAGCTTGTGTTTTCAACAAATAGGTTTTTTTAATAAATAATTTGTCGAGGTTCATATCTTATGCTCTCTAAGCGGAGGTTTATTCTAGCATTTACCCTTAATACTCAATTTTTCTGGATCTTCCGATTCAGATTTTTTGTCATTATGTTAAAGCATCACCCCTCAAGAGTCAAAAGCATTCTTGATTACATTTTAAAGAATATTAAGTAAAAACTTTTCAATTCATAGACTGACTGGTTCCATCATTTGTTTGCAGAAAACACCCAATATCGTAGCTTGTAACTAAAGCAACAAATTAGAGGACATAAACTTGGTAATTATAGTTGATTTCAGCTAATCGGTTGCGCTAAAGAAGTGTCTCGCTGTCGAATGATGCTTCGAACATGAATAGCCCGAAATACTATTTGAAACCCCATGATATAACCAAGTAGGTTTGAATAGAAATGCAGTCTTAACCTTTAACCGTTTCGGAAATGAGCGGAGGTATTATTTTAATTACTATACCAGTGCCAAATATACTTAAAATAATGAAGATTAGGAAAAATAAAAGTAAGGTCCGTATCCTGGAATACTGAATGATGACATGCTCTCAAGAATGGGATAAAACGTGTCACAAAATACGGACGTAATATCGGAAGCAATTTTCCTACCCTAACCTTTTTAAGGAGGGGGATATTTAAGGGTTCCTTCGACAGAGAACTCAACATGCAGCTATTCTTCTGCAGATCAGTAGTTACGCGTGGTTCGTTGTTTCAACCAGTGATTCCACGCCGTTGAGTTTAGTGCCGATATCTGCTGCAGAGTCTGGTCATAAAATAGTTATATATGAAGAAACAAAGACGCGAAAGCCGAAAATTGAGTACTGATTGGATAAATTGGATTGAAGCACTCTCAGAGGGAATATAAATTTGTACGTCATTCATCTGCTGGATTGATGACAGCGCAATGGTTGGATGGATGGCGTGACTAACGTAATTGTCGCGAATTCATTGCCATATTGCCGCGTAGTTCTTGTATTAAAGAACCATGGCAGGAATATCTCCATAAGTTTTGTTGGTTTGACTGCAATAGGATTAATCTATTTGCCTTTCATTCAGACATTGGATTTGAACCACTATTCAACCATAGTAGCTTCCATTTTCTATTCGCTTGATGTCAGAAGGTGATGCAAATTACCAAATGATTATAAGTGGGCACTTTGTTGATCAACTATGTATAAATTTTGACTGTTGTTATGATTGTAAGTTATTGGGCACTCAATCCAGTAATAGTCATAGTCTTAGTAGTAGCAATGAAATCTTGTTGATCTCTGTAATCCACGCAATACATCCCTTTTCAGCCACGCCGTGGTACTCGAATGATCTAGTGACCTAGGAAATTCTAAAGTTGTGCCAACCTTCTGTCGGCGCATGGGCACTTCTCCTCCAAACTAGCTCATAGATTCGATTATGAAGAATTGGATGTGTTTGATAATTTCACAAATGAGACATACTTTCCACGATTTTATAATATGTAGTTCTGCAGCTTCAGTCTGTAAATTATTCATATTTTCCATCTAGACCGAGAAAATGATTATGCACAGTCTTACTGACACATTTTTAGGGCGAATTCATTGACTGCAAACTATTTGAATGAATTAGTAGCGGGAAAAGTATGGTATAACCCATAAGGAGAATATGAAGCATGTGCAAGATTTCGATTTAAGCATTTCCCAGTTTATTTAACTTTACTGGAGGAAAAAAAGTGTTTGATGTATCGTTTCAGCCATCGCTTGTCTTTGTAGGTCTTGAAGCATCCATCTGCCCAACATTCAAAGCGCTTAGTTATTTGCGGATCATCAGCTAAGCAGTCGCCTTTATGTGTTTAATTCTTTTCTCAATTACAGGCAGTAAACTTGTGCAGCTCAATACATGCAGTGTCTTTTGCAACAACATTTCAATTACCATGATTATACAGAGAAAGAATTTGGTCAATCTAAGATAACATTCATTTTCATGCATGGAAAGATTCAAAGGGTTATGGAATAGTGTGTGCATATCTTTTTGTTATAATTTCTTTCACTTTTCTTGATACTATTTCCACCTTCTAAAACTGGGGATTTTGGGGTGATGGTCTTCGTAAAAGACGCAAATTCAACCATACAACAGCAATAATAATAATAATAACAGAGCCATGCCACCAGAACCGTATTCTGGAGCACAACTGTCAGCTCATGGCAGTTCAGTTCTCTGAGCTAAAGATTTCGTAATTCGGAATTTGACATACCAGCTGTGATAATCTAGTAGCGACAAACAGAGCGTTCAAAATTACCATGGATCAGAACAAAGCGTGCTTGGATAATCTAAGCAAAGCCAAGGTCAAATTTTAGAGACCTTTGGAAGCACAAAAAGGATAAACAGTCGAATAGAATTGTGCGATTTCACTTTAGAACTCAGTTGAAAGCAGTGAAGTCCAAGTGAAGGGATCGCCAATCATCACAAAGTGAGTGGTCCATCGTTCGCCGAAAGAGTTTCTAAGAGAAATTAATTAGATAACCGTCAGCTTAGCGAAGCCTAGAAGAGTCAATTTACATAACAAACTCCCTAGTCGTCCCGTATATGAGAGGCTATTTTTAAGTAGTTATTAATGTTTCAATACATGCATATGACAAAAATACAAGCTAGTGCCTTGGAAGGACCTTGAAGGTAGAGCAACACCAAATCATCAAATAGAAATCATGTGATTTCAAAATTAATCCGTGCTTTGTGAAGTACTTAGAACTCGTGTCTCTGCAAGTGCAAGAACTTCTCGAAAAGCCAAATAGTAATGTCACAGATGAAATTTTCGTCAAAGTGCATCTACAAATTTAAAGAAGATAAATTTATGCAATGAAAAAGCAAACAACCAAGAGAACAAATTAGAGAAATGGAAAAATAGCATAAAATGCCTCCTATCCTATGGATTCGTTTCATCAAGTTCATCTAGCATAGACAGAGTACTTTGACAAGCAAATGGAATAGAACTTGACAATCGAAACCAAGACAACATTTAAACCAATTCCGAAGCCCTAATCAACGCTAAAATCTCAACCAAAGATTGAGGCAATGTAGGAGACCATTCCTCCTTCCAAGCCAGTCTCTAACTTCACTGTCTATTCAGGAGTACCTTTTCAACACTGTCCGTCATATCAACCCTCATATTAGGAATTATACCCAGGGTAAAGACCAACATCCAATTCCCTTAGATGATTTGTCAGTATTCCTCCGATTTCCCAATTTACCCCGTTGTTATTTTATCATAAGTTTTCCAAATAAATGAATTTTATCGCATTTTGAGTAGTACGATTTGTTTTTTAAATTTGCTTTTCTGCATAGGAGAGCTTAGGTTCTTCGAATATTTCTACGAAAACAATTTTGATTTAGTGGTTGCCAACCATTCAATAGCACACCTCCAAAGTCAAGGTACAATATAACGTTCACCATTGAAGTGATTAAGAGAATTTTTTGGGGTCTATGGATTGTGCGAGAGAAAACGTTTGTAAAAGCATTTGCGGAGTAAACTAGAAACCCAAAACCTACACTTATCACCTCCTCGTGGTGCTGTAGGAAGCTGAAAAATGTCCGGATGTCACTGCTGTAAGGACTGACAAGTCCGAAAACTAAAACTAAGAAGAAATTCAAGTTGGAGAAATTGCTAAGAGCGCCTTCAGTCATATTGTCAAAATAAAATATTCTATAACACATCACTCTTGCAATTATCCAGCTGGTACTTTGTCTATCATATGATTTGAACATAAAGTAAGCCTCCTCACTCGCGCAAGTTGAATAAGTCCAAAACGGTCTTGAGATGACCCCTATATTTTACTATAACCTGAAGGTATTTATTTAATTAGTCCCTTGACTAAATACTGTCTTCTCACTACTGGAAACTGTTTGGCATTGAGGCTGGCCAAGGGCCATTTGCTCTGCTATCGAGTACTGCTGGCCACGGGATGCATCCTAATCTCTGTGGCTGAACGAGAATGGGCTTTTTTGAGCAGAGGATTACTACTGCCTTGGTCAATACTGTTTCTTGAATCACGTACCTGAATCGGCTTGGCCGACCGCCAAATAGAGCGGCTCAGTCCAGTTATTCTGAGGTGAGAAAAATTGACCACGCTATCTTTTCTCCGAATCTGTTATCATCGCCGAAGTTCACCTTCTAAATTACGCTCAACTGAATGCCCATCAGTTAAATATCGGATCCAGGCTTCAAATTTTATGGGATTTATAAGCTGATTTTTCGACATTTAGAGATGCAAAACAATACCATCTTTCTGTTCATCACGGTGTTGTCTATCAACAGCAGTCTATTTTCCGGATGGGTATTTAAAATCACTGTGAAATAAAAATTGAAATGAGAAATCGAATCCCGTTTCTACTTTTCAAAAGAAAGGTAACACAGAATTGCAAATTTTCCTACCTTATTCCCTACATTACATACATTACTTAAGTAAAGCTGAATTATTTTTTCGAAGACGTTTCCTTCATTCCATGGCCTTACTAGAACAACTCCATGAATTCAGAATCATTGGATAGAACGAAGTCAAGCAGTGTCTTTGAGATTGGATTTATTTGCGAGCGTATGAATTGGTTCGGAAGACTTCGTCACTGGTAGTTTTGCCTTGAGGGAATTTCTTAGAGGACCTAAAAACCCTAAGCGAGGGGCTTCTTTGGTGATTCTAGAGTGAGTAAATTGACTAGGGCACTGTCTAACTTGATATGAGAGGCTTCTTTACAGGCCTCATAAGCTCGTATGCTGGAACACTACCTAAGACTTGCTCTTTATTTCTTTTAAGTATTCCAGAGCAGGCTTTTATTGGATGGGTCTGGCTGACTTCTTGGGTAGCAATCCACAGTTTCTGCTAAAGTACTTTTGGTCCGTGACCGAATTTAACGGTTGATTGAGTCATTTAGCCGGTCATTATAATCTACCGCTTCTGCTTGTAGGATCTGGGTAGTTTTTGGCTTTCTTAGCCGCATTCGGAAGCTTCTGCAACTTCAAATGTGTGCCTTTGCCCAAATTTTCCGTAATATTAATCATTTAAATGACAGGATCATATTTTTTTTCATTTTAATAAATCATCAATTGTGTTTAATAATAAGAAGTCATCCTACAATCCAAAGGCTGTTCAATAAGACAAGTCCAGGCTAATGAAACATTTTCCTAATGAAGTGAGATGGAGATGAAATAGAAAACCAGTATTCTTAAGACTTCCAGCCAAAAGTTTCAAGCTATGAGTGCTATTTTTCTAGCAAAAGCCAACATACATGACTGAGGCTTACTTTTCTAAGCATGTACAGTGAAATAGTTCAAATAATTTTCATCTCAAACTGTTTTTTGATTCATCATGCATATTTGGTTATTATGAAACCAGCCAAGGGTAAGTCACAAGTGCTTGGATGCAGAAATTGATAAACAAATTGTTTACTTGATTTAAACTTCATTACAGTGATCTTCTATATTTCTCCTTTCTTTAGTCCATAGAAACTTATTTATGTGTAGCTTTTTCTAGACCTACCAGTGCTGCCACAGGCGATCTACTTAGGTAGTCATTTAGTAGTCAGATTTTTCATCCTTTTTATATCTGTGTCTACGGCTTCTCCTTCTATTGCTAATCACAACCCAGCAGAGAAGATGACAGGAATCTACATAGCGACCATATATTGACCCAAAGATTCTACTGAATTATGTGGAACTAAGTCCTACAGGACTTTTCGTACCAACACAGCGAAAAAGTGAAGCCAGCAGGCAACCATTCTTAAAACTAGAAGAATTACGAGCTCGATGAACTCAAAACTATTTCGGTTCGAAGATGAAAATGGATCGTCTGATTATGAATTTTTTCCTTATCGTATCTATTATGAGCTCTATATATTAAATATTTTAGCTACGAAACAAAATGCTTTAACAAAACACGGAATAATAATATTAAAATATTGATTTATCATTCAATGGCTTTTATTTTAAAAGTTTTCGGGACATTCTTCGAGACATTCCGCTAATTCGGGATCGAATCGCTGGATGAGTTTTAGCAAGCAGGACTTAAGATGGGGCTTTCCAGGCAAAGCACTCGGCCTGCTTAAAGGCTGGAGAATCACTGGCGACTTCGATGGCTTCGTAGGACTGAAACGTTTCGTAGATGCAGTAAAGGGAGGCACAGGCAGCTCTGCAGCTGAAAGGGCCTCCTGATTAGAAGTGCTATATTGTTCTTGGCAATCAGTCAATTCAGAATGAAGCACATGGGCGATTTGTACAAGGTTTTGACTGTATCCATTGCTTGCGAAATTTTGATTAGCTGATGGCAGAATTTGAAGTTCTTCTGACGGATCCGAAACTGTATTGGTGCTAGGAGTTTGTTCAGCTGTTGCAGTAGAATCGGCGATCGAATTAGACTCTGGTTCAGTATACTGATCAACCGTAGGAACGTATTTCCCAACCGAACGTGGATAAAAGTCTTCGCACAATTCAAAGCAACTTGCTAGCTTAGGATTTACCAGTTCAGCCAATTTTATCAAACACCCTTTTAGATCGGCGTAAGGTGTTGGCGACGTCTCTTTTTCTTTCCCAGATTCTTCCATTTGAACAGTCAACAAAAAAATAATTGTTAACCCTTCAGTTGACCTCCAAATTCTGTTTTTATATCAGTTCATAGGTACTTTTGTGGTCTATTGGTTTATTTCCGGGCATTTGCCCTTTATACAATATGTAGACTTTTGCTATTAAACGCTTGATTATCTCTGAAGTACTCAAACTTTAACAACATTCAGGTGATCAGGTTACGAGTACCCTCCCGATCTAACCCTCAAGCCAAAAGTATCGAGTTTGTTAGATATTATTGAGTTTGAAATATCTCGTGTTGGGGACGTCTACAAAAAATTGTGATTTGCAAATCTATCGGTTGGACTAGGTTACATTCTGTTTGAAATGGGACATTTGTCCTACCGAACCTGGGTCAAGTTGTCAGTCTCGTTCGAATTTCGATACGAGTTTCTGTCGGGGATTTTAATTTTCAAGGCATACAATTAAAACTCCTTTAGGGATGGCTAGGTATCACAGCTTAAAGTATAATCTCTTTTAAATAATCTTGGGTCCAAATTTGTAATGAATCCAGCGTTGATCACCACTTGTTATTATAGCGAGAAACAAGAGGTTATATTAGAAGAAATAGGAAGGCAAATATATATAATCATATAAGTCAACTGCAAAAATAATATTTTACGATAGAGATGAGCATTTATATGCATTCCATTTGATCGCAGGAACGTTACCAAAATGAATATTTTGTCAAGCTTCCACAAAACCAACTCCCTGTTTGATGCGTAAAAAGATTCAACCCCCTAGAATTTTCCCTCTACCTGACAAAATTTAGTTTTCAATATTTACAATCAGTGTCTTCCCAGAATAGCCAAGCGCTTCACCCAGATTAGAAAGAGTGTCTGTACTAAAAAATAATAGCAATCCAGAGATTCTGGTATTAATTGCCTTTGAACTACCCAAGAAGCCAATTTAAATAAAATACCTGTTCAATCAAAAGAAACCCATTACACCCGAACAGACTACCAAAACTTAGATGAGGCCACCGGTTAATTCGATACAGCCACAAATCGGTAACTGAGGTTTTGTAAAAAGGCCATAACTCCGTTATGGTATAGTGTGAATGATCGAAATACCAAAAAATGAAGTGATTCAATGGCTATATGAAGGTACCATTTTCTAGCAATTATGGATTGTTCCAAGAAGTCCCCACATTGCTGCAGTTACTTCTATGAAACTCTATCCAAGCCCCCGACATTGCCGTCTTGGAAACTATTCTTATTTATCGAAATAGCAAGTTTCATTTATTTAAATATTTTAAATAGTTTCATCTTATACTAAGTAATGAAATAGCAAGCAAATAATAAACTCCCTCAATCTTGAATGCAACCGAACTATACCCAGATTGTCCTGAAAATTCCATTGAAAACAAGAGGAGCAAGCAAAGATAAAGATGAAATTTTTTCAAAGAAACATTTTCGACGATATTTGGATAATATTCATGAATAAGGGACTCGTTATCAAAAATGTGGGAGGTATAGCGATACCCTGATATCAAAGATGTAGGTCGCACTCAGGTTTCTGGACTCTAACTGAACATGTACCAAACAGCGAATCGTAACACATATTTTCCTATAGACAAGAGCTAAAGAAATCTCTCGATATGATTTGACAGTCCATGCAAAATCAAGGTTCTCTAATCTCACTACCCTCGCACCTCTTTCATACCTGTCTGATTCTCATGAGAATTAATAACTAATGTTTAGTTTCTTCAAAAAGTGCAATGAAAGGTTAAGCGAACGTATTCAATTGTTAAACACAGTCGTAGAACCGCGACGACGACCGTTAAGACGACCTGAGGTGGTAAAGGTGTTTGAGCAATATAATGCAGAATATGCTTGTTTCTGCAAGTGGATGGGATCTGCTTTTGATCCAATCGTCAGCCCAAAAATCCAGTTATCATTTCAGTAACTGATCTTACTGACAACCCATGTTGCAGTTGCCATAGTTGCAGAAAACGACCAATAAGATTGAAAATGCCCCTTCTAAAAAAATGTTAAATATGGTAGTACTGAAGGAAATATGTTGCTCCCTGGTTGTCACAAAAAACCCCCAATCTATCCAGTAATGAAGCCAACGGAATTATTTTGGCCTCACATTGTGCAATCTCCTCCACAGACAAACTCTTCCTTAAGCTTTCAACTAGCGCAATTTGTGAAACCTACGCAAAATAATCAGCTACTCGTTTTCCTACTAAGCCATTTGTGTGGTCCCAACGAGGCCCATGCTTCTTCCATCGAAGTCAACCAAACTAGTTTAGTCACGCCTGGTTTCAACTAAGCCAGTAGTCAAACGATTATAACTGCCTCCAAAGCCACTGGTTTGTCCGATTTATCCAATGATAGATAAAACAGTGGTCTTACCTGATTTACCTGAACCAGTCTGCTCGATGTCGATTTCGAACTCACTAGATCCCTCCAGTGCTGTACAGACCTCCTATAATCTAGTAGACATCAATGATGAATCTGGCGTACCATTCTTCCTCTTTTGTAGCATGGACAATTCATGGTGGGTCACGACCTTTAAGCAACATTTTGATTACCACGATTTTACTAGGGAATCCTTAGTAAATATGTAGAGTTTTTATTCATGCAAGAGTAGCAATGAGGTTTGTTCATGAACACGATGCCGCGGAACAGTGTTTTTGCAGTTTTTGAACTCTAGAAGTTATCACAATCAAGATCCCATTTGAGGAGGTGAATTCATAATACGCGCATTCTAGTTCATAACTAACTTTTGCTGTAACTGCGTCATTTTCATGCGTTCGATTGAATTATGGAATGTTTTAGTGCAAAATGAAATGTTTACCTCGTAGACTAAATTGTTCTTGACATTTGAAACTCCGACTCAACTAAATAATGTCTCACAGAGACAGCAACAAATGCACAGTTCTGATGCAGTCGGTCAACGTACATTTACCCTGGTATTCGCATTTCAAACATGGAAATAGGTCGAAGCGCAGCAAAAGATCAAGTAGAAGATCAGCTCAAGACTGTAACTTGCATGGCATGACTAAATACAATTGCAAATGCCACCGTTCATTTCTTCAAGCCAGAGAAAGAGGCTTGGCCGCCGGTCATGGGGTTCGACGATTTAGAAATGCCAGAGAAAGAGCGGACATAAATCAAAGTGACAATTTGTTTCATATTTGATGACTTCAGAAAGTAGTCAAGCCTATAGCGATGAGAAATGAACGCTGTGTTAGCCATTCTTGTAAAACAGGAATGGAACCATTAACTTTTAGGTGGTCGAACCTACTCTCAGCCTCCTCATAATGACCACCGGTAACTCTAGGGGCATATTGGGGAGCAAATGAGAGGTGCGGACGGGTGGGACTAAGCACAAACCGGCCGTATAACAGTAGATTATGCCAGCGGAAGTACAACTTCTTACATCCTGGTAAACGCGGCACGACGTAAATACCTGGAATCATGGTCTCAAAATGAACTGTGAATTAGCGTGTGCATGTAGCAAGGAATGGGATTCCCGCCAGAAGGTGGAAAAGACTTCTCTACTGGCCACGAAGAATGCCCGCCCTTAACAGCGTTGAGGACGGACGAGGTGCTACTACGAAGTTGAATTGCTACCAGTACAATGAAACCATGTCAGAGGAGCGGCCAATGAACTGAAGACTGTTGTGCGCTGCTAGCTGTTAAGGCCATTTTTACGTCTGTTGTACCTCCACCAAGTCCTTGGGACTTGCCCTAATGGGTGGGGCAAAAATAAATAAATGAAAATTTTGGTGTGATTTCATCTATCAAATTGGTGCATAAGAGTGCACGCAGAAATTCCATATTATTGCACAGCCATTTGAAATGGATATAACAATAATGAAGCAGCTACAAGGGTTGTAGCTGGTACTTTGATTTGAGTGAATCAACTAATGCAGATTGGCATGTTGTTTCGGCTCATCATAATTGAAAATAGTGATTCAGTTTACTTGACTCCATGTGTGATAGTAAGGCGAAGAGCACGAGTCCAGGAAATAACTGTAACTTTTCAAAACCCACAGGAACGGCCAGTGTCTTTTGTCCAGGTCAAAGCTCTTTTCATAGCAGTTGCATATGAGTCTGAGTGTTTTCCGGTACAAGCAGAAGGCGAGATAAATCACGATGTTTTCATCTCGTTTCTGTTATGGAACAATATTTCGTGACCTGCTTTCGGTTAGTTTCGATAATAATGGAGCATGTAAATGGCTTTTGGTCGCTTCGAATACTAGCCCAACCTCCTCGCGATTCTCTAATGGTTAGATCAGTCAACTAAGTGAATCAAAGCTGTGGGGACTAACGAGGTCTATAAGAACTGGTTAATATGGTGGTTTATTAGGCTGCACCAACCTTGGAACCATCGAATCTACAGCGCCAGGTTTGTTTCTGAGGGCATGTCAAAAGTGGTGGACGCTTAGTTGAATGGACCATCGAGCCTAACAATTAGGCATGGAGGAGCAAATGAGTAAATGGGACTTCAGGCTTGATATTCAAACAGGGTCTGTGAACATACTTAGCACTAAGAGGCTGCAAGACGTCCTCTAAAGCTATTTGCATAAATTGATGTGTGAACCAGCGAACGCAATAGAAATTTCAAAGCAGTGATTATCTGTTTGAGTAAACTCCAGAAGAATATAGTCAAAGTGAAAGGGAGTCAATGAGTAAAGGCACGAGTTTGAATGAAGGACATAAATGCATGTTTGGCTTCATCAATTGCAATGACGACACGATACAGACACTTTTCAAGCACTGGAGCACTCAGTGTTTCCCAGAATATTATTTGCATGGCGTTTTAGGACCAAAAGATGATGAAATGCATATGCAAAGCGAAATTGAAATTTTATCAAGATGGCTAACCACAATCTGGATTCCAAAGCGGTTTGGGTGTTTATGTGTGGGGTAAAATATGTGTGCTCCAAGTAAAATCACATTATATTTGCTTTAAAAATGAACTAAAGGGGTTATTGGTAGCAGGAATAAGAAAAATAGTGATGAAAATGACTTAAGCATGCAAAATATGAGAAAACACTTTCTCTGGAAGAAGCAAGCAAACACAGGATTGGCGGTTTGGATTGATTCCATGAGAATTTCGGGCCCATTTTCAAGTTTACCTGGTAGAACCCGTGACTCGGTGAATGGACGTTTTAGAGAAAGCAGAAAGCTCAGTTGCCTTCAAGAGTGGGTTAACTGGGAGCACATTAATAGTGGGTAGTAGAACGGCTTTTAGAAGAACCGCAGCACCAGGTACTGAGGACTATCTTCAAGATCTCATTGAAAGTTTGCTTGGTTTCACGGTGGTGGACTAGATTGGTGGCTTGGGTGCAGCAGCAGGCTAAACAGGTGGGAGAACTTGCGACTTCGTCCTGACTGGATTAGTCGGCTTTGTTGACCTCACAACCGGCTTATTGCGAGACCTGGACGCATTCACCTTGACTGGCTTTGGAGGAAGTACTGATGGCTTGACCGGAGGTCTAGGAAGAACTGGTGATTTTATGGATTTAACTGGGTGGCGAAATCGATGGTTTCTCATCTGTTAAGAAGGTTGGCTCGAGAGATGGCTTGGTTGCTTTTGCGATTAGCTTTTTCGATGATTTCACTGAGCTGGTTTCGTTGGAGGTTCAGTTGCAAGTGAGGCTTGGATCTGGGATCATCCGTAGAATTCGGTATAGTTTGTGGTGTTCCGCAAATTATTTGCACTGAAAAGGACATCCATTCATAGGTAAAGTGTTGTGAAGCTACGATTTTGTGCTTCTAGCTAAATATATTTGGGAGCCAAAACGAACAAATTAGACGAACGCCCAGAAAAGTGATGTCCGATTTTGCCTCACAGTTGTCGTTCCTCTTCCCCCTCATTGATTCCCACTGATCATTAGGTGTGTGCATATAAGTTTCGGAGTCGTGTCAATTGATGATGCGTGTCTGTCTGGGTCCTAATCGAAATTGTAGGGGCAACACTGGGTGGGTGGGTTCAAGTGGTGCAAACGGTAGTGAAACCTCGCCTTCGTTTGTGTCAAGAGCCGTGTATAGGAAACTGCAATCCGAAATGCAGCCGGGTCGATCGGCAGTCACAGTATGATTGCAATGAGTGTTAGACAGGGTGATGACGAAAATCAGCTAGTATACCACATCTCAAAGCATGGTCAATCAAGATCCAATACTACCTCCTTCCCAAAAGGCTTTCAGCTAGGCTCTGGTGCAACATTGCCACTGTCCCAAGTTAGGCTGTATTGAGGCCGCAGTGACGAGGAAGACCTCACAAACGCCAGCAGGATCGATTATTTTTACTGCTAAACCCATCGAATTTCTCAGTCCGTGCCATCACCATTCCAAATACTTTGGAGGCTATATGTCTCCAAGTGACCCAATAACTGCGTCGCAGAATTCGCAAGACTTGGAAGAAACGAGAACAGACATTCTCTCAGTATGCTTCGCGTGGGCGAATAAAATGTGAGCTACTGATGCTGCACCATTGTAGGTGAACATGGCTGGGAGTCTCAATCTTATCCTCGACCTACATTAAAGCCTATCTCCATGCAGGATGGGACAGCTGACACACGGAAGGGATGTTGCGATCAAACCAGCCATTTTCTGATGCACATTTGAAAGAGCCTCACATCAGCAATATAAAGAATTGGAGGTCACAACACAAGACAGAAATTAACCAAGAAAATGATTTATTCTCATTAACTTATAAGGAGTCCGTACAGACTTGAAGACAACCAGCTAATTCGGGATCAACGTTTCTAATTAGTTGCACGAGACAGGGACGGATTTTGGGCACACCTGACAGAGCTTGTGGTTTCGAAACTGGTTTAACTTGAGGCCTAGGAACCGCAGGTGATTGAATTGGCTTGAGAGGCCTTGAAGCAAGTACTGGTGACTCCGTTGGAGGTTTTACTGAGAGCTTAGTGGGCTCTGCCATGGCCTTGGTTGGTGTCTTGGGTACCGCAGGTGGCACAACATGCGGCAAAACCTCCTGCTCCTCGATGACTGGATTAGTCAGGGGCTTGGACACAACTGGTTTAGCCGGTTTCGTGGGAGTAGCTGGAGGCTTGGTTGGCGGCTTAGGCACAACTGGCTTGGAGGTTTTCGTAGGAAGTGCTGAAAGCTTGGTTGGGTCTTTAGAAATTTCCGGTGATTGAATGGGTTCGACTGCTTTAGGCGAAGGGGAGGGTCGCTTAGTTGGAGATTTCATTGGCTGCTTTGCTGCTGCTTTCAGGAGTGGCTTGGGAGAAGGCGAGGGAGCAGCAGGTGGTTGGACCGGCTTGATGGCTTCTGTGGACTCAGGCGCTACAGGTGGCTTGTCGGATGGCTCCGTCGGTTTTGTAAAGGGTTCAGTAGATGGCTTTGATGACACAGGTTCGGGTTTGGGTTCAGGTTCTTGGGCCGTTTCGCCGATCTCCTCTGCTACCTGTTCGGAGCAAGGGTGCTCCTCGTTACATGCTTTCAGGCACGCTACTAATTCAGGACTCAATTTCTCAGCGAAGGCAATCAAACAATTTCGGAGATCATCACATGTAGGCTCATCGGACATTGGTGCAGGTTCAGGTTCTTCGATAGCTTCCTCTGCTGCAGGTTCGGAACAAGGATTCTCCTCGTTGCACGCTTCAAAGCAGGCTGCCAGTTCAGGACTCAATTTCTCTGCCAACTTAACTAAGCACTTCCGCAGATCACTGCAAGTAGGTTCATCCGACATTGCTTCAGGTTCAGGTGCTGGTGCCATTTCGAAAAATTCCTCTGCTGCCGGTTCGGAACAAGGATTCTCCTCGTTGCACGCTTCCAAGCACGCTACCAATTCAGGACTCAATTTTTCAGCGAAAGCAATCAAACAATTTCGGAGATCATCACATGTAGGCTCATCGGACATTGGTGCAGATTCAGGTTCGGCTTCGGGCTCTGGTTCGGGTTCAGGTTCTTCGATAGCTTCCTCTGCTGCAGGTTCGGAACAAGGATTCTCCTCATTGCACGTTTCGAAGCAAGCTGCCAGTTCAGGACTCAATTTCTCAGCGAAGGCAATCAAACAATTTCGGAGATCATCACATGTAGGCTCATCGGACATTGGTGCAGGTTCAGGTTCTTCGATAGCTTCCTCTGCTGCAGGTTCGGAACAAGGATTCTCCTCGTTGCACGCTTCGAAGCAGGCTGCCAGTTCAGGACTCAATTTCTCTGCCAACTTAACTAAGCACTTTCGCAGATCACTGCAGGTAGGTTCATCCGCAATTGCCTCAGGTTCAGGTTCTGGTGCCGTTTCGAAAAATTCCTCTGCTGCAGGTTCGGAACAAGGATTCTCCTCGTTGCACGTTTCGAAGCAGGCCGCCAGTTCAGGGCTCAATTTCTCTGCTAACTTAGCTAAACACTTCCTCAGGTCATTGCAAGCAGGTTTATCGGCTATCGCTTCAGGTCCGGGTTCAAGTTTTGCTGATTTGTCAACAATTTCCTCCACTACTTGTTCGGAGCAAGGGTGCTTCTCGTTGAACGCTTCGAAGCACAACGCTAATTCAGGGCTCAATTTCTCTGCCAACTTAACTAAGCACTTCCGTAATTTTTTGCAGTTTGTTTCATCGATAACTTGCTCGATTGCAGTTTCTGCTGATGGTAAGATTGCTTGAAGATAAACTGGCCTTGAACAACTCTGTTCATCCATGTATAGTTCTAAGCAACTCAAAATGTCAGCACTCAATTTATCAGCGAAGGAGATCAGGCGGCTTCGGAGAGCTTCGCACGTAAGTTCATCAGCAGTTGCTTCAGTTTCAAATTCAAATTTAATTTTTGGTGCCTTTTTGACAGTCTTCTCTGTTATTAGTTTGGGTTTATGTTCAGGTTCTGGCGCCGAGTCAACGATAGAATCTTTAACTTGCTCTGTCGACTTTTCCAAGCATAGTGCGAGTTCTGGACTGATCATTCCGGCTAACTTGATCAAGCATTCTCCAACGTCACTGCTTGAATTCCGAGGGGCTACTTGTTTTACGTTCATGGGCGTGCAGTTTGCTTGCTTCAGTTCTTCTATCTGGCCAGCCACGTTTCCGTCCCTTTATGCTGACTAAGGTTGGGTGGTGTGATCTGATAACGTCATGATATGATATGGTATGAAATGATAAAATCAACTGATAAAGTATAGCAGCATCTGATGGATGGTAGTCGAATGCTTTCGTTCTATTCGCGTCGCCTCATGCTTGCTCACCGGATTTTCTCTTAGGTACTGATACGATTTTTGCAACATGCATGGGTCCCGTCCTCAAGCCTGTCCTTTAAATCATGCAGTCATGCGCCGTTTCTCTTCGGATATTTCCTTCAGCCCATGTTTTCAAAGATTCCTCGAAAATATTCGCTGGAAACTACAGTTTAATGCATGCTACACTTTTGATTAAACTGCTACCTGTTTCTTTATAGTGCTGCAAGCAGCTAATGGTGAGCTCTGCACCAACAAAATCCCAGTTCAGGTTGTATGGGAAGTAATCTGATGAGGAAGGCCTCATAAGTATCAGCACTGTCGATGGAAATGCTCAACAGTCAAAACTTCGAACTCCTCGGTCTGCAGTTATTAAATGAGGTGATACCGGTGCTGATAGTTCATCTATGATCGCGTGGTGCCGGCCAGATGGATACTTCCACGGGTTGTAATAGCAGAGCTATAGCAACCCAGCCAATACTACAAACAATCATTAACAGCAACCAACAATGAGATGCGACTATTGGCGCACCACCACGATAAAACAGTAACAGATTGAGTGAGAGTTATTGTGGAAGTGGTTGAAAACTTGCAAAAGCACAATTAAAATGAAAATTCTTAGCCCGTTCTCGTTCTCATCATATCAACTGGAATGGGAGGCGCTACTAGCTGTCATACTCCAACGCAACTCCACTTTTACTCGTACTCGAGGTTTCATAGTAGTTTAATCAAAAGTGAAGCATGTACTAAACTGAAATATCCAGAGAATGTCATACACGAGTTCTTAGACAACACGGGCTGAATGAATTATCCGAAGGAAAATAGTAGTGGTCGAATGTCAATTTTTGAACCAGTAGCGAGAGATTTAAAGAGCAGATTTAAAATCAGAGTACATGCGTGTTGCAAAAATCGTATCAGTACCTAAGAGAAAATCCGGTGAGCAAGCATGAGGTGACGCGAATAGAACAAAAGCATCAGGTGCTGCTAAAGTTCGTCATTTGACTATATTATTTCATACCATATAATAACATGACGTTATCAGACCATATCAACCAACTTCAGTTAGCATAAATAGACGGAAATCTGGCTGGCTACATAGAAAAAATTAAAGCAAGCGAACTGCACGCTCAATGAATACGAAACAAGCAGCTCTTCCGAATTCAAGCAGTGACATTGGAGAATGCTTGATCAAATTAGCCGAGAAGATCAGTCCTGAACTCGCGCAATGCTTGGAAAGGTCGACAGAGCAAGTTGGAGATACCATCGTTGACTCGGCACCAGAACCTGAAGCAATGGCCGATGAACCTGCTTGCAATGACCTGAGGAAGTGTTTAGCTAAGTTAGCAGAGAAATTGAGCCCTGAACTGGCGGCCTGCTTCGAAACGTGCAACGAGGAGAATCCTTGTTCCGAACCTGCAGCAGAGGAATTTTTCGAAACGGCACCAGAACCTGAACCTGAGGCAATTGCGGATGAACCTACCTGCAGTGATCTGCGAAAGTGCTTAGTTAAGTTGGCAGAGAAATTGAGTCCTGAACTGGCAGCCTGCTTCGAAGCGTGCAACGAGGAGAATCCTTGTTCCGAACCTGCAGCAGAGGAAGCTATCGAAGAACCTGAACCTGCACCAATGTCCGATGAGCCTACATGTGATGATCTCCGAAATTGTTTGATTGCCTTCGCTGAGAAATTGAGTCCTGAACTGGCAGCTTGCTTCGAAACGTGCAATGAGGAGAATCCTTGTTCCGAACCTGCAGCAGAGGAAGCTATCGAAGAACCTGAACCCGAACCAGAGCCCGAAGCCGAACCTGAATCTGCACCAATGTCCGATGAGCCTACATGTGATGATCTCCGAAATTGTTTGATTGCTTTCGCTGAAAAATTGAGTCCTGAATTGGTAGCGTGCTTGGAAGCGTGCAACGAGGAGAATCCTTGTTCCGAACCGGCAGCAGAGGAATTTTTCGAAATGGCACCAGCACCTGAACCTGAAGCAATGTCGGATGAACCTACTTGCAGTGATCTGCGGAAGTGCTTAGTTAAGTTGGCAGAGAAATTGAGTCCTGAACTGGCAGCCTGCTTTGAAGCGTGCAACGAGGAGAATCCTTGTTCCGAACCTGCAGCAGAGGAAGCTATCGAAGAACCTGAACCTGCACCAATGTCCGATGAGCCTACATGTGATGATCTCCGAAATTGTTTGATTGCCTTCGCTGAGAAATTGAGTCCTGAATTAGTAGCGTGCCTGAAAGCATGTAACGAGGAGCACCCTTGCTCCGAACAGGTAGCAGAGGAGATCGGCGAAACGGCCCAAGAACCTGAACCCAAACCCGAACCTGTGTCATCAAAGCCATCTACTGAACCCTTTACAAAACCGACGGAGCCATCCGACAAGCCACCTGTAGCGCCTGAGTCCACAGAAGCCATCAAGCCGGTCCAACCACCTGCTGCTCCCTCGCCTTCTCCCAAGCCACTCCTGAAAGCAGCAGCAAAGCAGCCAATGAAATCTCCAACTAAGCGACCCTCCCCTTCGCCTAAAGCAGTCGAACCCATTCAATCACCGGAAATTTCTAAAGACCCAACCAAGCTTTCAGCACTTCCTACGAAAACCTCCAAGCCAGTTGTGCCTAAGCCGCCAACCAAGCCTCCAGCTACTCCCACGAAACCGGCTAAACCAGTTGTGTCCAAGCCCCTGACTAATCCAGTCATCGAGGAGCAGGAGGTTTTGCCGCATGTTGTGCCACCTGCGGTACCCAAGACACCAACCAAGGCCATGGCAGAGCCCACTAAGCTCTCAGTAAAACCTCCAACGGAGTCACCAGTACTTGCTTCAAGGCCTCTCAAGCCAATTCAATCACCTGCGGTTCCTAGGCCTCAAGTTAAACCAGTTTCGAAACCACAAGCTCTGTCAGGTGTGCCCAAAATCCGTCCCTGTCTCGTGCAACTAATTAGAAACGTTGATCCCGAATTAGCTGGTTGTCTTCAAGTCTGTACGGACTCCTTATAAGTTAATGAGAATAAATCATTTTCTTGGTTAATTTCTGTCTTGTGTTGTGACCTCCAATTCTTTATATTGCTGATGTGAGGCTCTTTCAAATGTGCATCAGAAAATGGCTGGTTTGATCGCAACATCCCTTCCGTGTGTCAGCTGTCCCATCCTGCATGGAGATAGGCTTTAATGTAGGTCGAGGATAAGATTGAGACTCCCAGCCATGTTCACCTACAATGGTGCAGCATCAGTAGCTCACATTTTATTCGCCCACGCGAAGCATACTGAGAGAATGTCTGTTCTCGTTTCTTCCAAGTCTTGCGAATTCTGCGACGCAGTTATTGGGTCACTTGGAGACATATAGCCTCCAAAGTATTTGGAATGGTGATGGCACGGACTGAGAAATTCGATGGGTTTAGCAGTAAAAATAATCGATCCTGCTGGCGTTTGTGAGGTCTTCCTCGTCACTGCGGCCTCAATACAGCCTAACTTGGGACAGTGGCAATGTTGCACCAGAGCCTAGCTGAAAGCCTTTTGGGAAGGAGGTAGTATTGGATCTTGATTGACCATGCTTTGAGATGTGGTATACTAGCTGATTTTCGTCATCACCCTGTCTAACACTCATTGCAATCATACTGTGACTGCCGATCGACCCGGCTGCATTTCGGATTGCAGTTTCCTATACACGGCTCTTGACACAAACGAAGGCGAGGTTTCACTACCGTTTGCACCACTTGAACCCACCCACCCAGTGTTGCCCCTACAATTTCGATTAGGACCCAGACAGACACGCATCATCAATTGACACGACTCCGAAACTTATATGCACACACCTAATGATCAGTGGGAATCAATGAGGGGGAAGAGGAACGACAACTGTGAGGCAAAATCGGACATCACTTTTCTGGGCGTTCGTCTAATTTGTTCGTTTTGGCTCCCAAATATATTTAGCTAGAAGCACAAAATCGTAGCTTCACAACACTTTACCTATGAATGGATGTCCTTTTCAGTGCAAATAATTTGCGGAACACCACAAACTATACCGAATTCTACGGATGATCCCAGATCCAAGCCTCACTTGCAACTGAACCTCCAACGAAACCAGCTCAGTGAAATCATCGAAAAAGCTAATCGCAAAAGCAACCAAGCCATCTCTCGAGCCAACCTTCTTAACAGATGAGAAACCATCGATTTCGCCACCCAGTTAAATCCATAAAATCACCAGTTCTTCCTAGACCTCCGGTCAAGCCATCAGTACTTCCTCCAAAGCCAGTCAAGGTGAATGCGTCCAGGTCTCGCAATAAGCCGGTTGTGAGGTCAACAAAGCCGACTAATCCAGTCAGGACGAAGTCGCAAGTTCTCCCACCTGTTTAGCCTGCTGCTGCACCCAAGCCACCAATCTAGTCCACCACCGTGAAACCAAGCAAACTTTCAATGAGATCTTGAAGATAGTCCTCAGTACCTGGTGCTGCGGTTCTTCTAAAAGCCGTTCTACTACCCACTATTAATGTGCTCCCAGTTAACCCACTCTTGAAGGCAACTGAGCTTTCTGCTTTCTCTAAAACGTCCATTCACCGAGTCACGGGTTCTACCAGGTAAACTTGAAAATGGGCCCGAAATTCTCATGGAATCAATCCAAACCGCCAATCCTGTGTTTGCTTGCTTCTTCCAGAGAAAGTGTTTTCTCATATTTTGCATGCTTAAGTCATTTTCATCACTATTTTTCTTATTCCTGCTACCAATAACCCCTTTAGTTCATTTTTAAAGCAAATATAATGTGATTTTACTTGGAGCACACATATTTTACCCCACACATAAACACCCAAACCGCTTTGGAATCCAGATTGTGGTTAGCCATCTTGATAAAATTTCAATTTCGCTTTGCATATGCATTTCATCATCTTTTGGTCCTAAAACGCCATGCAAATAATATTCTGGGAAACACTGAGTGCTCCAGTGCTTGAAAAGTGTCTGTATCGTGTCGTCATTGCAATTGATGAAGCCAAACATGCATTTATGTCCTTCATTCAAACTCGTGCCTTTACTCATTGACTCCCTTTCACTTTGACTATATTCTTCTGGAGTTTACTCAAACAGATAATCACTGCTTTGAAATTTCTATTGCGTTCGCTGGTTCACACATCAATTTATGCAAATAGCTTTAGAGGACGTCTTGCAGCCTCTTAGTGCTAAGTATGTTCACAGACCCTGTTTGAATATCAAGCCTGAAGTCCCATTTACTCATTTGCTCCTCCATGCCTAATTGTTAGGCTCGATGGTCCATTCAACTAAGCGTCCACCACTTTTGACATGCCCTCAGAAACAAACCTGGCGCTGTAGATTCGATGGTTCCAAGGTTGGTGCAGCCTAATAAACCACCATATTAACCAGTTCTTATAGACCTCGTTAGTCCCCACAGCTTTGATTCACTTAGTTGACTGATCTAACCATTAGAGAATCGCGAGGAGGTTGGGCTAGTATTCGAAGCGACCAAAAGCCATTTACATGCTCCATTATTATCGAAACTAACCGAAAGCAGGTCACGAAATATTGTTCCATAACAGAAACGAGATGAAAACATCGTGATTTATCTCGCCTTCTGCTTGTACCGGAAAACACTCAGACTCATATGCAACTGCTATGAAAAGAGCTTTGACCTGGACAAAAGACACTGGCCGTTCCTGTGGGTTTTGAAAAGTTACAGTTATTTCCTGGACTCGTGCTCTTCGCCTTACTATCACACATGGAGTCAAGTAAACTGAATCACTATTTTCAATTATGATGAGCCGAAACAACATGCCAATCTGCATTAGTTGATTCACTCAAATCAAAGTACCAGCTACAACCCTTGTAGCTGCTTCATTATTGTTATATCCATTTCAAATGGCTGTGCAATAATATGGAATTTCTGCGTGCACTCTTATGCACCAATTTGATAGATGAAATCACACCAAAATTTTCATTTATTTATTTTTGCCCCACCCATTAGGGCAAGTCCCAAGGACTTGGTGGAGGTACAACAGACGTAAAAATGGCCTTAACAGCTAGCAGCGCACAACAGTCTTCAGTTCATTGGCCGCTCCTCTGACATGGTTTCATTGTACTGGTAGCAATTCAACTTCGTAGTAGCACCTCGTCCGTCCTCAACGCTGTTAAGGGCGGGCATTCTTCGTGGCCAGTAGAGAAGTCTTTTCCACCTTCTGGCGGGAATCCCATTCCTTGCTACATGCACACGCTAATTCACAGTTCATTTTGAGACCATGATTCCAGGTATTTACGTCGTGCCGCGTTTACCAGGATGTAAGAAGTTGTACTTCCGCTGGCATAATCTACTGTTATACGGCCGGTTTGTGCTTAGTCCCACCCGTCCGCACCTCTCATTTGCTCCCCAATATGCCCCTAGAGTTACCGGTGGTCATTATGAGGAGGCTGAGAGTAGGTTCGACCACCTAAAAGTTAATGGTTCCATTCCTGTTTTACAAGAATGGCTAACACAGCGTTCATTTCTCATCGCTATAGGCTTGACTACTTTCTGAAGTCATCAAATATGAAACAAATTGTCACTTTGATTTATGTCCGCTCTTTCTCTGGCATTTCTAAATCGTCGAACCCCATGACCGGCGGCCAAGCCTCTTTCTCTGGCTTGAAGAAATGAACGGTGGCATTTGCAATTGTATTTAGTCATGCCATGCAAGTTACAGTCTTGAGCTGATCTTCTACTTGATCTTTTGCTGCGCTTCGACCTATTTCCATGTTTGAAATGCGAATACCAGGGTAAATGTACGTTGACCGACTGCATCAGAACTGTGCATTTGTTGCTGTCTCTGTGAGACATTATTTAGTTGAGTCGGAGTTTCAAATGTCAAGAACAATTTAGTCTACGAGGTAAACATTTCATTTTGCACTAAAACATTCCATAATTCAATCGAACGCATGAAAATGACGCAGTTACAGCAAAAGTTAGTTATGAACTAGAATGCGCGTATTATGAATTCACCTCCTCAAATGGGATCTTGATTGTGATAACTTCTAGAGTTCAAAAACTGCAAAAACACTGTTCCGCGGCATCGTGTTCATGAACAAACCTCATTGCTACTCTTGCATGAATAAAAACTCTACATATTTACTAAGGATTCCCTAGTAAAATCGTGGTAATCAAAATGTTGCTTAAAGGTCGTGACCCACCATGAATTGTCCATGCTACAAAAGAGGAAGAATGGTACGCCAGATTCATCATTGATGTCTACTAGATTATAGGAGGTCTGTACAGCACTGGAGGGATCTAGTGAGTTCGAAATCGACATCGAGCAGACTGGTTCAGGTAAATCAGGTAAGACCACTGTTTTATCTATCATTGGATAAATCGGACAAACCAGTGGCTTTGGAGGCAGTTATAATCGTTTGACTACTGGCTTAGTTGAAACCAGGCGTGACTAAACTAGTTTGGTTGACTTCGATGGAAGAAGCATGGGCCTCGTTGGGACCACACAAATGGCTTAGTAGGAAAACGAGTAGCTGATTATTTTGCGTAGGTTTCACAAATTGCGCTAGTTGAAAGCTTAAGGAAGAGTTTGTCTGTGGAGGAGATTGCACAATGTGAGGCCAAAATAATTCCGTTGGCTTCATTACTGGATAGATTGGGGGTTTTTTGTGACAACCAGGGAGCAACATATTTCCTTCAGTACTACCATATTTAACATTTTTTTAGAAGGGGCATTTTCAATCTTATTGGTCGTTTTCTGCAACTATGGCAACTGCAACATGGGTTGTCAGTAAGATCAGTTACTGAAATGATAACTGGATTTTTGGGCTGACGATTGGATCAAAAGCAGATCCCATCCACTTGCAGAAACAAGCATATTCTGCATTATATTGCTCAAACACCTTTACCACCTCAGGTCATCTTAGCAGATCTTATTAGGCGTTCTCTGAATTCAGTGCTGGGGCTTGATTCACCTTCAAGTTTGATAACGAGATCAACTTATTTTTTAATGGAATCGACTACCTTAGAACAATGATGCTCTGTCATCTTTTCACTTTGGCTTGCCCCTCTGCCCTTTATTTCCCGAGCCTTTGGCGCATTTCGTATTTCATACGGCAATCAGTAAATTCTTTTTTTGCGTCTTTGTGGCAGCCATCGAATTAAGACTGAAATTGCTAGCAAAAAAGTAAAAGCCCTACAACATCATTAAAACTCCCACACATCTTTATGCAGAAATCGAGATTTATAAAGCATTCATTTAGCCTAAGAAAAGACTTTTTTTATTTTGCAGACCGCTATTGCATTAGGCTCACTACTTTAAGATGGACGATTACTTTGCAAATTGAAGAGGGCTGATTTTTGAGAAAAACACCATAATTCAATCTCAAATACGCTCCCGCAATCTTAACGAACGGTATCTGCTCGATTTTATTCTGAGCTTAGAGGGGCTTTCCAACGGCTGAATGGCAAGCTGTGAAAGCTGACTCAGTTTTATGGCTATTCATTCCTGTTCCTCCCAATCAGGGAACAGCAAAGTAACTGTTTGCTCAAAGGCAAAAGACGCTGAAGTGTTGAAGAGGAGAACATGGAGTTAAATCGATCCAACACGTTGGTAAACGTTGCTGTCTTCACCCAACATCAGACCTTACGGAACAAAAAGTGGTACCCCATTTGACTTGGTGGTATTTTGAAATCAAATCTCATTTTCCCCTGTTCTCCTCCCTAAGGAAACAGCAGCAAGATAGTTTCTTCAGCTAAAACTTGGTTGAGATTAAATATATAAGCACATACGTTTTGGTAGCTGCCAAATTATGAAGTAAATGAATTATACTATGCCACCCAAGTGCCCGACGTTATTGAACAAATAAACCGGTTTCACTGCAAAAACTGCAGTTTTAATTAGACCATCTTGTGTCTCATTCAGTTCTAGCTGTTCTTATAAGAAAAATTTTCTTGCACATCACTCTGTCAACAAGGAACTTGCAGTTGGCGGTGCATAACTGCCACTCATTCATCGTGGTTTGAGCCTCTTAACCGTGTTCAATCTTCGAAATCACATGACTCAGTAAAGAATCATGTATATTTGCCATTTGTTTTAGTATATTACCCGGCTCAGGTGGACTAACAGCTCTGGCCTGGTTGGATCTGATTAGTTTTCTGATCGGTTTAATTGGAAATGCGGGGGTCACAAGAATGAAGACTGGCATAAATGATGCAGACAGAGAAACTATCTGTTAGATTTCAGGCACAGATGATTGACCGATGGTCTGATTATTTTCATAATTTGTGAAACCTCATGCATGACAGGCCTAGTTGGTTGAACAATCAGTTTCGTTATGGCTTTGATACAGAGATGGCTGAAACTACATTTCTTCGACAATGGGATAGCCTAGTTTCATCGAGATTTTCACTAAATACATCAGTTTCATTTGAAGCTGTAATGGTTTTATTATTGGCTTGGTTGAGGTTCGGAAACATCTGCCGATCGCAAACAGTATTCTATGCATGATAACCAAATCAAGATTTTAAACACCAACAACTTTGGGGTAACAATGCATTAGATCATCAGAATTCGACTCTGCGTATGTGATAGGATCCGTTGCTGACGTTGTGGTTAGATCAACAGCGAGTTCAATCTGAATGAAGGGGCAGGGATGCTTATCATTGCGAGTCTTCATAGGTTCCACTAGTTATGAACCAAATTTATGGACCGAACAGAGCAGTTTTTCCACTTCGTGCGGTTTGATGTTCGCTTCCATTATCAATTGTTATAGCTTAAGAGCTTTACTTGCCTAAACTCATAGTTAGAAATTAAGAATACTCCTTGTCCTTTAAAGACACCTGTACTTTATCCGAATTTAGAGGTGTGATTTACTTTGCGCTTCTGCTCAGCCTCGTTATAATTTGTCCTTTTAATATGAATTGTATTTTTTATCATTAAGCGCCTGACCGTCTCGTGAGTACTAAGACATTTAACAAAGAGTCCGATCGAATTCATCCACTCGGATATTTTAAGTACTTTTTTTAATGAATTTTCGGTTTGTTCGCACCTGATTTTTCTACTGCATTCTTATGTTTACCTTCGGCTGACACCAAGAGATCTTATATTCATTTGATGTGAAGGCATTTCTTGCTTTTTCGTTAAAACTCGGTCACGGCAAACTACTCAAGCTGCCATTTAAAAAACCTCTGCTCCATGTTCATTTCGTCAACGCAACCATCGGCCCAGGCCACATAAGCGTGCTTTAGTTATTATTTAGCACCATACTTAAATCTCAGGGCTTGTGTAGTTAACCATAAATATTCAATCGCCAATTCGGTCATCGCATTTTGCCTAAATGCATAGTGTAACAAAGACTTATGTTAAAGTTTTGACATTATTAAAGCGATCCAATTATATGAGCAACCCTTCAGTTTAGTGTAAAAATAGAAAGAAGGAAAGCAGTCATGGAGCTCTAACAAACGCCTTCTATCACCAATTCTTTGAATCAGTCTGCACCGATTCTAAGAATTTATGCGAAATAGATGAATTTTAGATTTAATGTCTCCTTATAAGTGAAGGTCAGTCAGTGTAATGGTTCAGGCCAAATCACAGTGGTTTGACTAACGGTTTGATTATTCTTGTATAAGTTCACTTAATAGTTCAACGTCTACAGGTGAATAATTCGTTTTGAATCTCAAAAAACACGTCAGAACTATATATTACCGAGAATAGACTAAAACTAGACAAATATTAATTGAAGTTGTCTCTGACAACATACAGATCTTTTTAAATATGTGCTGTGAGCAAATCCATTTCTAGAAAAATAGATTATTTTGTTCAAAAGGAGGGCGAAAAATGACGTGAATTACGTACCAATCTAAACTATCCACGGTACTTCACGGTACTTAATTAATTAAGTTGGGAAGAGTGACCAAAGAGGGATCAGTTGTTAGAATACGAAGGCCACTTAATACTCGATTCGGTCAAGGCTTCTCCCGAAGCAAGTACCGTTTTCGGCAAACACTTGTAAACCTCACCGATGCCACGTATTTGAACGAAAAATTTCTTTAAATGATACTCGCATCATTCAGCATCCATCACTCCACCCCTCCACTCTGGTCACCAACCAGCCACTTTTCTGAAAATCTCCAAAACGCATCTCTTTCTAGGAGTTGAACCAAACAGTCCGGACTTGTGGCACCAAGATTGATCAGACCTTTTAAACAGTCAGATTTAATATCTGGTGAAAATTTGCTGGTTATCCTTAAACTCGTCTACATCACTTTGGTGGAATCAGTTAGTATTTATTAAAGGACTTCGCGTCACTCAGTAACATCAAGGAATTAGGACCTACCCATCTCTCGGTGGTTATCACCAGCCTTCGATCCAGTCACAATGGTTCATTTCAGCATATGGATGAATCATCTAAAATTAATGGCCGCCGAACAAACCCTTCTTTATATCAGAGCCGTTGTACCCCGTAATAGGGTCATTTCATGTTCAACTTCAGTGTCCAGCTGTTTAATTCGCAAATATTTTCGAGGTGCTGAATGCAATGGGATATGGCCCGATTCGAACGCTTTATTTTCAACTTGATTGACTCAGAACTTAATCTTAAGGTAATCTTATTGGGTCATTTTTACTATTTCATTAACTAATTGGGCCAAAATTATCCCGAGCGATTGATAAACCCAAGATTACAGTATTAAATTAATTCAACTTTGGATGTTTATTTGAAACCAGATTTATTTAATGGTGCTAAATTTATCGGGTCGTTTTATTAACCAGTTCAAACATTTGCGAGCACAGCTTCACATTATGAATACCATCAGATAAACCAGCTCTCCTCCATTAGCTCACCTTAAACCTCGTATTAATCTTTGCGAAATTTATTAGCCAATCTATGTGTTTTGTGAAGGGCATTAGTGAACACTTGCGCTAACTATTCAAATTGTGGACGAAATTCAACCGAATTCTCTATAATCATTAAGTTGTTGAAGATACGTTTGTAGCTCGTGGTGCTGTAATTATCAAAATCTCTGCAGTATAAAGGCTTCATCTTTTGATTTCATGATTATTTGAAATGTCTGAGCAATTACTACTCAGATGCTTGAAGTAGAATGAATTTGTAGCTCACCATTTAAATTCAAATGCTAAATCCCCATGAACTTTTCTGCTCACCAAGCGATGAAACTAGAAACATAATAAATAGAAGGATATATTATTTACTATTAAATAAGTGAGCATTCTTCGATGCATCGGTTTAATTCTGGGTCGAAAATTCTTATCATCTTACGGAGGCAAGGTTTGAGACTAGACTTCAGTGAAATAGCAGGCAAGGACGAAGGCTGAGAAGTAGAAAACACCATTTCAGGATTGCACTGAGCTAACGATGCAGCGCATTGTTGTACATATTTAAACATTTCAGGTTGAATTTTTTTAACAAGCTTGAGAAGACATCTTCTGTAGTCATCACAGCTGAAATAGGGCTTATCTTGTGGCAGTATTTCAGAATGGCTTAGAGCAAAATCCTCTGCTTCTTCCTTTGAATCAGTCGGAAGTTCATAATTAGGTTCAACGCTAGGAGTGACAACGGAATCAGATTCAGATGTGACAACTGGCTTGTCATTTGAAAAATCAATAATGCATTTCTCCAGACAAATTGCCAACCGAGGGTTAAAATGGTGAGCCAGCTTGATGAGACTGCTTGTGAGCTCATTGCAATCGCCAGTCAGATCAACTGACTTGTTATTAGGCTGAGGTATCGCGTCACTGAGGGGCTCAGAATATGATCCTAGTTTCTGCTTTTGTTCCATTTTCAGCTCTTTCACTGTCTCAGATTGAAATTCTGCATTTTGGAGTTTGATATGTCTCTTTTCAGAGCAGTACACCATTGTTGGGTTGATATCGGTAGCTGATTTGTCTAAATATTCTCTAAGCACTGTACAACCGGGATGCCCAGACTTCCGACCAGTTTCAGAGTTGTTATTTGTTTTGTCATCAACAATTTCATAACTGAAGAGTCTATTCTTTGGCTCCTCTACCGTTGAATGGCTTGATTCGTTTTTGGACCTTGTAAGGTGAGCCATATTGTGACTGTGCTCCGACTCAGATGCTTGTGGGTTTGGTCTTTTCATCTCCTGTTTTGCTCCAGTCACTTCAGCCGAGTTATCCTGAAAGTCTGTTTCCACCATTATGAGCCCTCTTTTATGGTCCTTTTTTTCAATCGCACGTAAGCGTCATCCCATCCTTACCCCTCTTTTATAACCCACGATGCTGGACTTTTGAATCTGAAGAGCGTTTAGACTTTTATGGCTCGATTGAATAATGACCTATCTTGATTAGTTCAATATGATTACTTACGCTCTTAATGTCCTCAAGATATGATGAAGTTAAAATGGGTCGAGTGACCAAAGAGCAAATGTTATTTTCCGAAAAGAAAGCAAGTCTGAATTTTAAAGCAGCCTGTCCTCTTAATTCGAAACGAATGAGAATGATTAGGCGATATTGGAAGTATTTACACTGTTATATGACATAATAAAGTAAGCATAGGGAGTATATGAGTGAGAATTGAGGCTTTAACGAAAGTTATCCGATTTGACTGTAGAATTGAAGCCTCAATTTCACATGCGACGGGGTCACGTTACTGTTTTAATGCTCTGAACATATCTAGGAGGAAGAGAGAATTCACTGTACGTCACTCACGAACGATTCGGTTCCATTAATAAGAAAGAAGTCCATAAAACAGACCCCTTTTGAAGTTAATAGCTAGACACACTGATACCAGCTACAAAATACGGCTGCATTGTTGTAAACTGTGTCTCTGTCAAGAGTAGAATAGGCCCACACTCGGTTTTGTCCTCGACCTGCACATCTAGAACAGTAACTACGTGTGGGCGTTGCCAGCCTGTGGAAGAGTTGAATCTTGCTGAGTAACTTCATAATACCACTCTCTTTTGACGCGAGCTTTCATGATAAGGCCAACCGCGTGTGTGTATTCAATTGTAGGCGTTAAGACAAAGTATGGACTCAACGAAATGCTTTTAACAGAAAAAATTCATCAATTCTCCACCTTAATATTTCCAAAGGCTTTACTTAATTTTGATTACCTTTTCAATATTAGAGTCTATTTGAGCAATGAAAATAGTAAGTGCGATATAAGTGAATCAGAGATCTTGTTTCTTGCATATTACACTAAGTCTACAAGCATTTCTGCTTCTGTCTTCTAAGATACTCTGTTGATCTTTCAGAATATCAATTATCTAATCATTTGAAGAGCACAAAAAAGGATTCTCCGTTGACTGGCAACTCTGGTTAGACTTTCTAGTAATCCCGTTTGGCGTTCTCTAAAATGTTATATGATAAGGTAATCATATCATGCGTTTGATATTCTTTCATTGCAATAAAGAAGTATTGAGACGACATGATTTCAGGTGGTTTCGAAACCATCCTTCTTTCACATTTCCCCACCAATTAAAGAAATTTGTTTTACATCTAGTCCTCTTAGGATCACATGATCGCGCCACATGCGCCTCTTTACCTAAAATCCTTCATTTAGGGTCGTTGAGATTGAGAGTCTTCAGGTATTTTCATTAGTTACGTTGACAGAATACGTGATAAGATTCTTGAAACAGTGTAAAATTGCAACTACGGTTATAAATTAGAATCTCGATTTCTCTCGGCATTATAGGCCAGCATTAAGCTCTTTGATGAAGTGCAATTATGGGGATTCGAGACAGAAGACAAATATGCAAAGCTATTTCTGGTAGCCTGATCTGCAGCGCATATGAAAAAAATGAACTTAAGCCAACTAGAAATACCCTCCGTCTGAGAGACACTGCAGAATCCGCGGGAGAATTCTTATTTCTAACTAGTGGAAGAACGTTCAAAGTATGGCAAAGGAATTCGATTATTGTAAAGCGCTCAGAAGACAGCAAGTAGTAACGATGAAAATCAAATAGAACTAAACGGAATGGACAAATTCCAATAATTACTCTGCTGAATGGCTCTCGGAACGGGAACTAAAATTTTATATTTTATGTGAGATATTGCGCATTTCCGGAGCAAAGTACTTAAATAAATAATGCTTATCCGACCATCAAACGCATGAAGTTTAGAAGAACAAGTGTAATCTGTTCAAATTTATTCGTAGTTTTTCAGAGGTTTTTGTTTAAAAAAAATTATGTAATACGTAAAGCTTACTAGCTAACAATAATATGTTTTAGGGCCAAGACGATAAGTGTACGAAATGATTAGGCTATATAATTTTAAAAAATGGTATCACTCGCATTGAAAGTATAAAGCTCTTTCCACTTTATTGTCCTATTGGTTAGAATAATAAAGGAGCTGTAAACAGAAACTCTAATAAGAAATACTTTCGGAAAAAAGTGTACCTTTGAAAAGTTATTTTCAAAGCCTGCTTCCCTTTTAGTTGTAGGGAGAAAAAATTTCTATGATTCGCATCAGTGCAAATGGAAAGGCACTTTAGAACATCTCCGACTGAGAGCACCTTCAATGGTCATTCATTTGTGGGCTGTTATCACTTATTTAGACGGGCGCTCATTCCCAATAATAAGCGCGAGTAGATGAACTTTAAATAATTTTCAACTGATGAATTCGTCGAATATATAACCGCTCTATCACAATAAAGCACCTTAATTATTTTTTACTTTCTTTTTTTATTCATTTACTTCAACCAAAGCCATGATGGAAGGAAAAGAGCTAATTCCTCTGCAGGTAAGATGGGCTTGAGGCCAAGCAGAAACTCGAAGAGGACGCGGAAGATGGACATAGTGAATGCTATTTTAACGAAATAGTGCAGCAAAGACTGACTTCGGGCTCATTAGAAGTCCCTGAATCATACCCTATTTTTGTATCTATCTATAGACTCGTCATTTTTACTTGCTATTTTTCTTTCACTTACAATCACACCTTTCGATTTTGAGCAGATCTAAAAGCTGCTAAGAATATTCGGACTGTAAATTGATTTAGTTAATACTTCTCGCCTTCTAGAGCCAAATATTACAATCAAGTACAGATTCAAAGCCCCGAGATGTACTTGCTCCAAAGGAAGCTAAGCACCAAGTTTAGCTCATGAAATAATTAATTTCAATTTTCCTTGAATGAAATTGCACTATTTGAAGTTTTGTTTTGGTATCAAAATATACTCTGCTGCTAATATTAGAGTCAATATAATTCCACAATGAATGGACTAGGATTTTCATAGGAAATACATAGAAAATTGCCTTTGGCAGCAGGTATTTTGGTACTTCGGAGTTGTTTAGGAGCCAGAAATCGACCTGGAACTATCCAACTTCATCGTGCTATGGTTATCAGTAAGCATCCATTTGTATGAATATCGCCCATGAGACACGAATAATAACACTTAAAGAAACAGCGGTATAGTAATATCTTGGTATTTGTTTGTTTTGTTTTTGCACTAACTAATCGACATAAAAAGAGGCAAGTGGATTTCCGGTTTCGAAACTGGTGAAAGTATTTCTTTAACTTCTCTCTACTTCAAATGCAAAATACGCATTATAAGTTTAGTTCATTTAAACTTTGTTGTGACCTGAAATGTCTTGCTTTCGACGCTGAAAACCGTAAGCCTTTCCACATTTAAATCCAAGAATGCTAAAAAATCTACGCTCGAAACCCATTTAATACCTATCCTAAATAGTGCTGATGATTAAAATGATTAAACTAATCGAGGTCTGACTGACTAACTGGCGATTATTTTGATACCCTCCTTAGAGTTTCGTCGGCGGCGATAGCTTTAAACGATAGCTATAGTTGTCACTGCTTTTTCACTCCATTTTTAAGTACCCGGCGTGGCTCACTTAAAAGTTAATCTTCACTGCATAATTATTAGGGTAGTGGCCTCTGATGAAGAATTTATTCCAAGCTTAAATTTTCTTTTGTTTACCATCCCCTCCAGTGTTTTGAGGAAAGTATAAATGATTAATCAAAAATTCATGATCAAGTGAAGGTTTTTGGTTAGGGAAACAGTTATAAACTGGAAACCATGTATTTCAAAATAATATAGTGATACACTCAATGACTACTCGAGTCGGACTGACTGATTCAGTTTATGATGCAATCTTCCAAGAGAATGTTCTGCTATAGGCAAGGTAAAAATAATCGGGATGAATTAATGCTGTCACTCTGCTTAACACAAGTTGACCAAAAGAGTCTTGGATGGCTTGCAAAATCAGCCATACAGAAATATTTACGAAGCCAGGTGCTAATTAAATCTCAACATTCTTCGGAATCTATTTGCTGCGGTATTATGATTGGTGATTAGATACTACTTATTATTCGGTTTCTCATTGTCAATCAACCGAATGCGAGCAAAGATTAAAAATTAAGATTAATAAGAATTTCACAAAACTCAGAGTGAAGGATGGTATAGAAGAGTTCACGAAGGACCATGTATTGTTCAAGTTCTAGTTTTGAGTCAAAATTATTGAATATAATTAAAGTATCTTGCATGCTGTTACATAAAGGGTGGCTAAAATAGGAAGCGCTTTTTTCCAAAGAATCTATTTGATCATCTTTCCTGGGAATACAGATCCTCTTTTGATGCTTCCCCTCCATATTTTATCCAAGGTTCCAAGCGCTCAAAAGTACATAAATACCTAAGTCAGGACCTGGTTCAGCTGTTTCCTATCAGATAATCCTAATTCTATGAGTTGCAGATCCTTACTAATTGCTGCGGTAATACAATGAATATCACTTTAGCAATATAAACTATAAATAATCTACTAACTTTCAAGTCAACCTTTAAAATTTAAATTCCAATGGCTGAGTCTAAATGTGATCAGTACATGACATTATGAGAGTGTAAGGTGAAAATTACCGAGGCAGAATAATGTGTCTTTCAGGTGCTTATATTTAGAACAACTGTAATAACGCATGACGACATGTCTAAAACTCCAGTGACTCCGCCACTTTTAGGTGTTTCAGTTACAGCACTGGAAGTAGATGTAATTTTAAAATGGAAAGAAATGCCATTATTATGATATTTTAGCTCCTTTCTTAGTATCTATTTACTAATTAAATGTTGTTTCATTAGTTGTGGTATTAAAAGTAAATTGCCCAAGTATAATTTGTCCCCTCAGTAATCGATACTGAAATGGACAAATGAAACCAATTTATTTATTGGTGTACACAAAAATTCCCGCTTATTTTTATCAGTGCTATTCGTTTGAGGAGTGTCCCATTGTCATTCCATGCGCATTCTAATGGAACTGGTGGGGTTCAGTTATAGCAGATCAGTTCGTTACATTGATATGGCTGACTGCCAGACACGGCAATTCGATACATAAATAGAATCTGTTTTGTAAGCCTCACTCCGTGAGAACTTGCCATCGAAGGTAACTAGCGCTGAATATGTCGCAGCCATTGATCATTTGTGACCAGAAATAGAAAGTATGCAAATAGGATCCCAGGGAGCTTAAAATCTTCCCCTATTCTATGGCTCTTTAAGTCACCTAAACTGGGCCTTCGTCGACAAGTTTGTCCTTGTCTTGCGCATTTACAACAGCCAATTCGCGGTAGGTTAAGTTTTTTTAGGCACCTGCTTCAAAAGTCTCTGAAGTGCTTCAAATATCACTACTGCTTACAAATGATACTTTGTAGCGGATTGAACATTTTAACATTGAATTATGTTTCTCAATGAAAAAATCAACTGCTCAGGAAAGTGTTTTAAATTAAAAATCAGCCACAAAATTATATTTTAACATGAAGGGAAGGAACGTCGATTAGATCCATCCATGATGCAGTCTGACACATCAAACGACATAACTTGGATTTCAGGTGACGAAGAGTGAGGAAAATAACCGCTAATGTTAGTTAGTGTTGATTACAAAGCAGAGTATAAAGGGAGGGTCTTGCAGCAAAGAAACTCCAAGAAATTTCTCCTCTTCGCTCAAAGATAATAACTGTATTACGCCTTCTCAGAAATAAATCAGCATATAAAAGGGGACCTTCTTTTCAATCTCGATGAGTTGTGCTTTTCAACCATTTTCCTCGGGCGATCAGCCCCTCTATACCCCTCGGCTAATTGTCCATTGGCCTTCTCTATTTATTTTTTATTTTTTTATTATTTTATCCCTACCCGTTAGGGCAAGTCCCAGGGACTTATTGGGGGTGCAACAGAGGTACTAATAGTTTTACAACGAGTAGCGCACAACAGTTAACACGGAACAGAGTAAAAACTTTTGTTGACGTATTCGGCTGTCTTGTCTCTTCTCTGACATGAATTCGTCGTACAGGTAGCAGTTCAGCTTCGTAGTTTCGCCTCTTCCGTCTTCATATATCTTCCAGAAACGACACCTTCAACATTCTGGTGGAGATCCCGTTCATTGCTAAATGCACGTGCGTTCCATAGTCCAGACTGAGACCAGGAATCCGGTTATTTAGGTCGTGCCTCCTTTGCTAAGCTGTAAGAAGTTGTACTTCTGCTGGAATAATCTAATTTCATACATCCGGTGGGTGATTCGTCCTAACCGGCCGCCCCTCTCATTAGCCCTCAGAGTTGGCCCTTAGGTTACTGGTGGTCACCACGAGGAGGATGAGAGTAGGTTTGACCACTATCGGCCTTCTCTAATGGATTTTACGCGGCTTTTCATTCCTACTGATAGCAAATGTTAAATTGGAATGAAATGTTTGATTTTTAATAGTGCAAGTGTCTCCAGTCCTCCTCAATTTACTAATGTGTTAATAGGACCAAACCCCAACCATTCCAACTTTTAATGTTAATTATTCTGAGGTTGGGAATTTTATATAATGAGTTGTGATTTAAACTTTTAAATTAAACAATAGATGTAAAGGGCCTCTTATTAAGGAACAGGCTTGTTTTTCTAAGGCTTGAAAACGATCTGCTCAAACACACAGCTGGAACGCATGCATCTAGCGTCAGTGAATAGCATTTGATTTAATATTTCCAAAGAGCTCAATCATTTGAAGAATGCAACTTTTTCCAAGCACAATTGACCTGATTCATTATTCTCATTAGGACAAATGCTTAAAGTAAATTGAGATGGTCTCTTGGATATTCAGGCGCCTTCCTGATTAGGAACCCACAACTGGGTCATCCAGTTGTGGATGGCATTAATTAATGTAAATGACCTCTTCAACCCTTTTTATCGAACGGGCCAGACGCATTTGCTAGCAGTGTCTGCTGCCATAGCTTTTGGAAATGTACTAACCCAGAAACAGGTGGGATTGGAAGAATGCTATGAAACCGATGAACGTGACTCAAACTAAATTGTTCACTGGAAACGATAGAGTCACAGACAAGCGGACTCGAAGTCTAAAAAATGTGGCAGAATTTAGCTTTAGAGAATACAAGTGTGTGGCTGTGGATAATAATATACAGCTACAGTTGGAAACGAGTATTAGTATTCTATTGTTTTGAATACAAATTCTTAAAACACAAATAATTTTTCTTTTCTCTTCCGTGGTCTGATCCATTTAATATCAGATGACGAAATTCATGAGATCGACAGCGACACTAATGGAGCCACAATGGAGTTTAGCACCACCACTTAACAACGATTTAAGAATGGACCCTTCAAAAAATGAAGAACTGAAGGACTGAAGTGAGATTCTGGACCAGGAGCCTTCATAAAGGCTGCTGAATAGCTCCCAATGTGCTTTTCGTTTATTTCCTAGGTCGCGGACACAATACCTTCAGTGTAAATCTATTTAGTTCTGTTTAAGACACCTTCATTCTTGCCCCGATTAGCTTAATCACAATTGGCACTATTAGAATAGACTCGGGCCTTATATATATTAACAACAGATTTGAAGTGGAACTACACATTTTGCAGATGACCTCGATTATTGCCATGAGGTTATGTGAAAAGAAAATACAACGCACAACTACGGACAGCCTAGTAAACGCGGGACGTCGTAAATGCCTGGATTCATGGTCTCAAACTGGCCTGTGGAACGTGCGTGTAAGTGGCAATGAATGGAATCTCCCTGCCCTTAACAATGCCAGAGACGTGACCAGAGAACCGAAGACGTCGCTAACCGCTTTTACTGTCTTCTGTGTTAACTGTTGTATGTTACATGTTGTGAAAGCTCTTTGTACTTCTGATGTTCCCCCAATAAGTCCTTGGGATTTGCCCTATTGGGTGGGGAGTAAATAAAAATAAAAAAACGTTTGCATAAATATTTAAGCATGCAGGATTGATTGAAAAAGCGAGCCAAATGTCACGTTTTACACTAATTATTGATGGAGCTTCAAAATAAATGTTGTCTGGAGATTTTTTCCTCTGAAACTGTGCTTATGGATGAGAGAACTTTAAATTCATTCGCAGTCTAATTGCGCCTGTTTTACACAGGACTTCCGTTCACAAATTTGAGGCCAAATTGAATAAGATGTATTATCTATTAGAGTGAAAATTTCATCAGTCATCAACTTTTATTACTTTAAAACGTTTTAAAAAAGTGTTCAATGGTTCAATAAGTAACTAAAACGACAACGATAATTAATCACAAGTCGTCGATCGACAAGTAGTCGCAAATAGTCTGAGAACAATATGCCCTCACCTCTGAATTCATTTTATTCTGCATAAGCCAGAACAGCAAGAGGCCCCAGTCGCTAAGATACCTCTGAACCGGTAGAGCACAAGTGCTTGGCTGGTCAATCTATGAAGACTACCAAGCAACATAAGTTGAAGTTACCCCTATCAGCAGTGACTATAATAAACAGAAGAAGTGATATATATATATGAATACACATACATATATATATATATAGGATTGCTTTCGAATGTTTCTTATGGCATCTTATATCTTAGTACATGAATAGCATTAAACCCAATGTGAAGAATTCAAATTCCATCTTCTTTACTCTCAAGCAACACATCGCCAAGTTCAGGAAGTACATTTGCCTCTCAGGTATAAACCGCATTTTTATAAGTCGCAGCCTTTGGCAGTTCAAAACATGTTAACCACTAATACTTTATGCTATAATTTGCAATTCTGATAGCGATTTTGCTGACGAGATTTAATTAGACTTGTATGCTTTGTCAAGGTCTTGATGCGCACTGTTGCGCTTTCTGATCAACGGAAGGTACAGGTTCGTAAATCATCCACTTGCAACAAGCATCCCTTAAGTGAAAGTTCCTTAATTGGGTAACCAAAGTACGTTTCGTGTTCCACAGAGTGAATCATCCAACACCTTCGTTGAATATGGGCTCAAACTTATTTTGTGTAATTAATGAATGGTTGAATCTCACTTTGGCCACCTTCTATCAACTTGTCTGGTATACGACTTACGAAGTAAAGATCCTAATGATCTACAAATACCCTATTAAAGGACAGGTCCCAATCATTGCGAAGACCTTAGCAAGTCCAAATACATCAAAATAATGTTTACCTTCCGCCCAGAACTTTTGAAAATAATCTCATTCAGTCAACATATTTTGGCATACAGAGCTTAGGGCGTGTCTGAAAAACTCACCACGTTTTTGATATCAGCTATGGCCTTTCTGTGTTTTGTGTGCGACGACCATGAATATTATTTTTGATCTTAAAAAGGAGGCTAATTAACATTGGATCAAATTTAAACTGAAACCAGTAATAACGAATATGACATTTACATAATTCTTCCTTCAACTTTTCAAACTTATTTGACAGTATGCATTTGAATACTTAATTCTCCAGTTAACATATATTCGAATCGGTTCTACAGAACCTTGCAGTCCATACCCCATTCCATTACCCACAATTGGAATCAAGTCTATGAATATACAGGAATCTTCACAGTAAATGTGGCATCAGAAATGTCGACGTACGCATGCGGTGATCATATCAGCTGTAGACGAAAACATTCACGCTTATTGACGTCTACTGAGAAATGAAATTGATGGCGTTCCGCTAAAATACTACATTTTAATAAGGCTTTTAATAATTATATCTAAACTGGTTTAATTTTACATTGAGCGAATTTTTTTCATTAATACCTGAGTTTTTGTTCATTACTTTGTCAGATAGGATTTGATTGACAGATGTAATACACAATACCAAGCATCACTTAGTGTGCAATTCATTTGAATTAATTATTAAGATTAACTGACGAATTGAACTGCTCATTTCAGTTAACTGAAAACCATGCCATTTGCAACAAACTTAAAATAAATTTTGAAACGAGTATTAAGATCGAAAGGAAGAAATTCTGTGTGGCGATCAGGCAATAGACTTTCCTCTTAAGTGATGTGACATTGCCAGTGGCCATCTAAAGGTTGTACAAAGGCTTTACCCTTGAACGACCCTTCAGTTGGCCTCTAATTCCTATCTTCTCTGGACCAATTACCAGCTGAAAAGAATAAGAGGGTTTCAAGGTTATTCAATTACGCTGACCGGCTGGTAGAGAACGGTTGATCATTCCAATCCTGTCGAGAACCCCTGATGGTGTCAAATCACATTCAAAAAGATAGAAATGGTGGGATTCGAATCACCGGTGATGTCCCCACCATGTATATTTGCATGCGTGTATCACTTATATTGGTATATGTCCCGATTTACTTTGCAATTCTGCCTTCTGGTGAATAAGAATCTCCTTCTTATTTGATTCTCGTTTATTTGAACTTAATATTAGTATAATTTCCCGAACGTAGGTAATCCTTCTAATTCGATACTGACTTTAGAACTTTGTCAGGCGATTCAAAAGGAAATTACGATCAGAAATGATGAAAGGGCTTGTAAGGAGTAGCGACACATTGGAATCCTTTTTTGATTCGCTAGATGTTGAGAGTTGATAGCTCAACGATGCAAATTCAATATCCTGAATTGACTCTTAGTAGACTTCTACAAATAGAAAGTTATTTACTAGGATGTCATTGAGGAATAAGGAATATGAAAATACTGGGAGCCGTCATATAGGCGGTCATTTGAGAAAGCTTCCTCTCTTATTTCACCTCCCTTATTTCGCTCTCCAAAGACCGTTTTGAGAGTTTAAATACCACCTCTATTTTAGTAAATAGAATTTGAACAAACCAAAAATGATGTAGCCAAGCATTTTGCTTGGTGGTTATTTCAAAAGTAAAAGAAAATTTACAACTGTCAAATGTTTTCAAAGCATATTGGTGGTCGAACCTACTCTCAACCTTCTCGTGGTGACCACCGGTAACCCCAGGGACAACTTTGGGGGCTAATGAGGGGGGCGGCCGGTTAGGACTAATCACCCTCCGGACGTATAAAATTAGATTATGCCAGCAGAAGTACAATTTCTTACAGCTTGGAACACGAGGCACGATGTAATTAACCAGATTCATAGTCTCAAACTGGAACGTGGAATGCACGTGCATGTAGCACTGAATGAAGTCTCCATCAGAATTTTGAAATATTTCTGGTAGGAGACATGAAGACGGACGAATTGGGACGAGGTGGCTCGACGAAGCTGAACTGCTACCTGTACGACGAAGCCACGCCCGAGAGACCAGTCTACCGAAGACATCAACAAACGTTTTTACTGTTTTGTGTGTTAACTGTTGTGCTTACTTGTTATAAAAGCTATATGTACTTCTGTTGTACCCCAAATAAGTCCTTGGGACTTGCCCTAATGGGTGGAGAGAAAATAGAAATAAATAAAATAAGCAACCGTCAAATGTTTTCAATGCATATATCTTTGTTTTCATAAATGTAAGGGTTAATAAAAAATCAAAATAACCATGTATATGCGGTCAGAAAGAGGCCGAAAAATAAGTTGAGAACTGATATGACCTCCCTTTTTCATGGATTTGAATTTGAAATTTTTCCATAATCAAGCAGCTCACTAAATGCTGACTGAATGTCAGTGTCATTCTCCATATGCTTGATGCCTTTTTGTACCAAAAAACAATCGAAGAATAACCATTTTATGGTAGAATAATTTGATAAAAAAATGATTTTTTTTTGTAATAAATGAAAACATATAAATATTGTGTTTAAAAATGGGAAACATTTGAAAAATCGCCGAATTTAGTTATTTCCAGTATTCGGGACAAGATCATTATCGGCAAGTTCGCCACCGACAGCCACACCTTTGAACCGCAACTGCTTTCAAGAAACTTGCAATCAAATATGACCCAGGTTAATGTTTTAATGCCTTCTATCAGTTAGCAAGCGGCTTCTTAACAGAAACAGATTAACTTCTACCAATATTAATTTGAAAAAAGTCTTGATTTACATGCTTTTTCTAGTTCGCCCATCTTTGCATTTATCCTTAAATGACGCTTTTGCTTCGGGGATAGAAAAAAGTCTCAAAATTAATGCTGGCTCCCAAGATAGGAAAACATGGCTTAGATAAAAGGGACTTAAAAAGGATTATATTTCGGCGAATCACAATCACAATAAGACGGACAATGACCTCATTGTTGCATCGACATCATTCTCAGAACAAGTTAGCGTACTAATAAAGGCGATCTACGTCTGTTTATGATGTCCAGTCAAAGGTTGTGATTTTTTACATTCTGGAAGATAAGGGGACTCTACTTCCTGGCTTCGTGAGAAGCCCATTTTGTTGGGATTTTTGAGAATCGCACGCCTTGTCGCAGATGTCGATTCAGCAGCTGTTGGCGGCTGTTGTGTCAGCAGTGTCGAAGTCGGTGATTGTATTGATATTTGTATGGGGAGTTGGGGTTGATGTTGGGTAGGTGGTGGCGGGGGCGGAGACCAGTTGCGGGAAGTGAGAGCCGTCTGAAATGACTGCATGCGTCGAAATTGCTTCCGTTTGGCAGCTAAGTCGGGATTGACCGGGGGAGGGGGCGGCTGGGTTTGTGAAGAATTTGAACAGGAAGGGGAAGCTTTCGCGTAGAGTTTAGGCTCATCAATACCGTAGATCCAGTAGACCTTTCGACTCATTCCACTTAGAACCTGACTGGAGGCCTCAAAAGCTCGAAGAAGATCATTAAGCCATTGTTCGACTACTATGTGGTCCTTGAAAGATAAAAAATATTAAACATGAATTTTTTTACCTTTAGCTTACGCTGAAGACAAAAATCTTCCAGCAGGAGAGCAAAACTGCCATGAAGCCTTTCTGATTAAACAGTCTCTTTGTTAAGTCAACCAAATGCATATTGATGAGTTTGGGATCCATATCATCCGGTGAATCGAACACCCACCCAACAGCCCAATGATTATCTACTGATCTATCCAACTCAAATTAATTATTTTTAAATTCTCGTTGCTATATTCTTAGCTGCAACGCCCACGTTCCTACAGCTGTCAGTAAAGCGCGTGGTAAAAAGTTTCAGGTTTCAGACTATCTACATTTGACTCGTTAATGGTCTAATGACACTATGTTGGGATTCTGACACCTGCAACTAAAAAAACTCACAGTTTTCACAAAATTTCAGTTTAGACTGATTAGTTATAGTTTTCGAATTGCAAAGAAAAATATTATGCATAGTTTTTAATAGTAAAAGATTTGCTTATTATTGGGAAAATGAAATCGGTGCATTGAAAATCAAACATGGTTGCTACCTACTGCCCATCATATAAATATTTTACGATTTTATGGAAAACATCCATGAGTTCGGACAGTTGTACCCTAGCCCTAACCTGAAAGTGGATGATCTCATCCCACTCATACCCTTATCAATATCAATTAATGTATTTGTCCAATTACAAGCAGGGGTCCATTTGCCCTCCAACTTCATGAGTATTTATTGCAAAGCCATCTTTATTTGATTGGAATAAATAATGGTAGTCAATTTGATTCTGTTTCGTGTTTAACGCAGTCCTGTTTGTAAAAAAAACACGTAAGTTTAATGCTTTCGCTATTTGGAAAATGCAAATTAGTTACAACTTCGCTGTCATTACATTCTTCATATGAACAAACTTGCTCTGGTTGAGCACTTAAAAACAACCTCAAAAGGGTACTTTGAACCACGTGAATCAACCGGCCCCTAATAGAAAGTGTATTTTGTAGTTTCTTTCGTGGAAATTCAAATCCGTAGATTTTAATTTAGAAAAGGTTGGGACGTTTGAAATGTTGATAAAACATGAGCCAGATAAACAGAATTATTCCTTTGGGAAATCTTGCACCGGTTTAATCCAGCGCTTAGATCGAGGTCTAATTCCCGCTTGTAATTCTGATAGTTTATTAGGATCTAGTAAATGAACTAAAATAAATTTCATAAAAAATTATAGCAAAATATCCTAGATATCATCCCGATCTAATTCCATTTATGTCCAAATAGACTCATGAATGCTTCATTTAAAAGTTTAATTTTATTTATCAAGTGAATGCTGAACAAGAAATGAGACTTTACTTTAACAGAAATTATAAATTCATGTTTCTTAAATCCTCCTTCCAGGTAGAAATTTTTAATCCAATCGAGCCTGCAATTAGATTTTATCAACCAATCTGCCTCAGTAATGTTGTACTATAGTATATTACTTTTACTAACTAAGTATTCGATGAAGGAGGGCTAAACCATATTTTTAACACAGAAAAATAAGTCCAAATTCAATAAGTGAAAATCAAAAAAATGATGTTTAAGCTGATTTGAAGAAAACGATCTGACGATGCTTATTTATCACAAACTTTGTAAAAAATGGTCACTAGGCCTTTTTTGAAATCAGACACATCCGTGAGACAGTATAAAAACACAGACATGCCAAAGGTCTAAACTTCACTTAAATTCAAATTAAAATGAAAAATGGCGTAATTCGTTGAAAGTAAGCTCTGATTTACTTAATGTATAGCATTAATGGCATGAAAAATTGCAACAAAGGGGAATCAACTGCATTTAGTTATAAGAAGCTACGCTGCTTCAACCTCGTGATGGAAATGCAGATTAGCTTGCTATTGATACTGGCAGCTGAGATTGGTGCTTCAAAAAAATTGAAGAAACTCGGTTAACCAGAAAAATGGATGGATTTAAAATTCATTGAAAAGCTAGAAAATCAATGCCGTTTTTGACGATGTGCAGTTGCAGTTTAATTCTGGTCTATTTGTATTTAACGGAATTTTCGTTACTGCTGTTTAACCAAATGTGATGTGTTTTGAATTCGCTGGAGCTTTTAAAACTTAAATAGTCACACCTGTCTCCTTTAAATAGAAGAGGCGAATCAATGCAACTCAATGAATTGGCTTGACGTTAGATTTGAGGAATGGAGTGGAATTTCAAGATCAGAGGGCACTTAAAACAGACGTCAATAGGCAAGCTAAAACATTGTATTTTCTTGGACGACTTCATGGATTATTTAGTATGCATTTTGCATAAAAGGAATAGAAATGTAGACAAATGAGGGCCTTTACCTGCGAGGTAAGGAAAATCTTTGATTGGCTCTTCAGTACCACAATGATAACACCATCGTATTTGTTAACGCGCTGAAGGGTCGGATAAATGGATGCAATGTCCAGCATTGATATAAACTGCAAAAAAAAGGAATTAGCGTATAAGGACATTTACATTCTTCCATTTAGATTGTAAGTGAGCCGTGCATAAGTTTGCCATGCCAATAAGATTTCAAAGCTGGCGATGGTGCCACAGAGGAGGAACAGCCGAAACCCACTTTTTTTCAGTTTTAGGCCTAATTTACACTTTATAGATTGCACCAATGGAGGTGAGAACAGTCCTCCGAATTCACATCAATTTGCATTGTGAAAACTGAGTGACTTTAGACTATTATCTCAACGTGCTGAGCTGGTACGACCAAATTGAGTTTTTATAACTCCGCTTAATTTTTATTTACGTACATGTAAAACATTCCATTTCGTGTGGTTTAAATAAAAAAATTGGTTTGAATGTATTTTTTGAGTGCAAAAATACAAATATTACTTTGATAATACAAAAAATTCCCCTAATTTTGCCATTTAGCCAAGTGCAATCATTGTTGAATTGAATTACTTGCAAGGCGAATGTTGTAGTATCCATCGCATTGGCTTATGCTAATGTCAGCCATGAGACCACGTGGAACACTATGTGGTAAGAGACGATGTGCTAATCCCATTTAACTTTTCTTTTTGCTGAAAACTGACTAAACAATCATCTTAAATGAAGACATGCTGATCTAGACCACCAAAGGACTCATACCAAGAAGGCATCGTAATAACTGTACATTGTGTGCTTTTCTCAGATGACAGTTTAAAAAACTAGTGAAAATGAGCTTACTTCAGCACCCTTTAGTGGTATTCCGTGTTGATTTTTGTTGTAAATCTCCAAGCGATTGGGAAATAGACGAGCATGTTTTTTTTGCCAGGTGTGCAAGAAGGGTCCCCCAAGTCTTAGCACTTCACTCTCTACAAGGCAGTCAGATGGACCACATCCGAAAATCTCCGGATCAATCCACCATTCAAGGAGAAGTTCTGCCGGCCAACTAGGAATATCCTCATGATCTAGAGATTTCGTAGCTCCAGGCGTCGACGACGGTGTTAAAATCGAAGAGGACGAGGAAGGTACAGTTGATACCAGAGATATTGTTGACGAAGCCGAAGAAGCCGCAACCGTTTCATTCTCGGATTGAGTTGGAAGAGTCTGGCTAAGCTGGTTTAGTCTTTGTTGGAGTTTGGCGCGACGTTTGCTCTCAATTTGGTCAAAATCCTCATTCACAGCATCAAAAATTGTGGTAGTCATTTCGTGTTCCCAGCGATCAGCTATCACTGTGTCGAATCCTTGATAAGCTTGCTGGTCCTCATCTGTCAACTTTATATTGAATTAGGACAAAAAATCTCTTCAGTTAGTGTGTGATTACTATACAGTGTATTGGGGTCTATTCTTTCCAAACCTGATCATATCCTTGTAAGCCGAAATCACCAGGTGCCACACAAACTATCAATTAAATAAACATCTACCTTAAATGTCTCTATTACTTTCTTCATTAGCTTTAAATATGTGGTGATTCGGACGTAGCCAACAAGTAATACATGCGATATCATCCGACCCTAGCTGATTGAAAGCCTATTTTTAAAAACACGTATGTGATAGATTTTAATTTTAATTCAAATTTTCGTTTTGCTTAGGCCAGTTGTTCACAGAAATAAAAATATCTATCTTAGCTTATGCAAATGGTGACGGAACTGGGACCATCGAACCTCCTTAAAAGTTGGTGGATAAGAGGAATCACACAAGGGTTGATTATCTTTAAGCACAGATCTTTTAATAGAAAACTAACGGTGGACTCTCCAATCTACTGGATTTTCAGGCATATGAACTGAGTAGAAAGTTTGATAACTGCAGAATGGTAGAAAACAGTACCTAAAGCTGACGCTGGTACTGAGTAGCTGTTGATGGAAACAGTGCTAGAGTAACTTGCGACCTAAAAATATTCTTCCCTAACCCCTAAATTTTCTTAATGCACCTCTTTGCCATCTTCTGCAGAGTAAGTTATTGAAAGAATTTTTAATTTTGTACATCTTTGAACAGACCAAAAATATATTTTCCAAGCAAATTTGGTCTACAAACAAAAATTGTTTTCAAATTATTTACCGTCCATTACTTTGCACCCTTAGGAACTTCGATTGCTGTGATCTGTATATTTCAAGTGAATATCACAGCTGAATGTCTTCCTAGTTTTTCATGATAAACAAGTCTTGCATGACATCAATTTTTGAATTTGATCTGAGGCTGATAAAAACAAAAGAGCTTAAAAGCGTCTGAATGCTTTATAACCACCTAAACAACAAAGTTTAGCAACTTCAGCAGGAGTCAATAATATTTTTTGGTAAATTAATGAAAACAGCCGTACAAATAAAAGTGGCTGAATTTTATGCGGCAATGGATTAAATCCGAGAAAACCAAAGTTCAAACCCCTCACTAGACAATTGGCATAGCTCAAGAATGCTTTTCGGAAAGGGTGAGTCGCACTGAAATGCAAAATTGGTAAACGAATTCTAACATCCATCCTTTATACTACCGACATCATGTCGCGAATTCGTCCAAGCCGCCAGTGACTCGTTTTAATTCCATTCATCGCATTTCGGGATTAGCGCTTTCGGAAACATTGATGCCTTTTGGTAAATGAAAGCTTTACAGCTGAGTTAAAATAAAACACTGTATCAGTTATGGGTTTATGTGATACCCCAAATAGGCTGTCAGATTTGCTGTCGAAATGTCCTAACTAAGTGCATTTCGTGTACTTCAAAAGAGTAGTTTTGATGCCAGTACTAGGAGATTGAGCCAAGGTCTGCGTTTTTGGAGTAATAGAATGCAAAAGTAATAATGTAGTAATAAAACCCACCATACTCTTTTTAATTCCGTGATTTTTTCTTTTTTAATAGAATATTACTTTTAATAACGTCGAAAAATGATTTCAGATTCAAACTGAGATCATTTCTGCCACAATATTACACAATGCAGCAATTCATATATCCTTGAATTTCAACGCCTCGATTCAAATGAGCACTGATTGTTCCTAGGCCACTATATTTATGGTGTTTGAGTGCCCACAGAGCAGTCACAAAAGAATGAGAACCATTACAAGTATGAAAACAAAGGTAGAGATAACGATGAAATGTAGAGTTGCCTTATTTTTCTCGAAGAAAGTAGATTCCTCTGATTTTGCTTAACGTTACCCATAAGATATTCAAGGCCTAATCTATTTAATTTAGATCAAGGCACTCTAAAAGATCCCACTCCAACTGGCCTAAGTCCAAAAATTTTTGATTTTGCAAAATTTTGACGTTACTTTAATGAATATCAAGGAAATAGTAGTTTGGCTTAATCATGTGTTGTGAAATTCAACTTTAAAATTTTGGCTTTGATTGAAGTAGATTCTATTATAGTCGATTGCAACGCGAGACAACATAATTGACGATCCCCTCTTCACTCTGCTCAACTTTTATCCGAAGAATTCTAGGCACCCACTCCTGCCCAGGTCTTCTCAAAACTTGTCAACCCAACAGGTTTTTTTCACCGAGTACATATAATTGTTATTGTTTGAAAATTAGAGCCTCTTTTCTATATATGTCCATCAATTTTACCGCCAACCACCTGGCACTATGTAGACCATTCTTGATGCCAAACAAGGCACTAAGATCTGGAGGATTGGTTTGAATGGTAAGTCGCTAGTCGAGGCACATGAAAGTACCATTGAGGAATGAAGCGCATATAGGTTCTTTAAAGGAGCCATGGAATTGAATGAAAAACTTCTTCAATACAAATTTCTAGGAACTTCAAATGCGGTTTCCGGATCTTACTGGCTCATCCACCCAAGTGAGCTCTGCGAACTCGCCTCACTGTTTGCTTATTCCCGTAACCATTTTATATTTAGTTTTGAAGATGAAGGTTTCATTTAGGCTATAATATTAAACATTCAATAGGTTCGGAAAACATAGGCTTACGATGTGATTATTTTTTTCATTCACATTTTTCATAATGGCTTTACTGTTGAGCCCAGATTTGAAATAAGGTTATTTTAAATTTGGCTTGAGTAAGTCATAACTGAAACGTTTACTACAGATTTTAATGTTTTATATCATTGCCAGGCAGCCACTCCGTCTTTTCAAAAACAAAATCTTGATTGACAGATTTGGTTTAAAATTACTTCAACACAAGACTTTTTCCATCGCAATTCATAGTTTGACGGCTTCAAGGTGCCAAAATTATTATCTTTATTTTCCAATGACAGTGCTGCATTTTACTCTTGACTAAGAAGTGATTTCAACGCTCGTTTAATTCCTGTTCTTTAAGGATCCACGAAGATTTATAGGCTAAATTCTTAGTATATTGCTTAGTTAAAAGAGTAAATTTCATCTCGAGAATCAAATCTTTGTTTGATATGCTAGATAAAGGGAAATTTCGAACGTATTTGTCTGCTTACATGGATGCCTTGAGTGTCTTCTTCATCGAAAGCGCCAATTTCGAAAGCATCTGCAGCATTCACCTCCCCTTGAGGGGGAATAAGCGGAGGTTCCAGCCGCTGTCGTCTTGCCAATTCCCAGTCGACATTCGAGAGAAAGGAATGGGTCATCAATTCCTCAGCTCTGCAAATTAAAACGAGAAGATCCAACTCTATTTTTCAACAGAAAGGCTTGAGACGGATTTCTGTACTTACCAGTTTATTGATAAATAAACTTTTTGTTCAATTAAATTAAATTACACTAGGAGGAGTTACATATACTTTCAAGTGCAAAAAGCTGATCGAGTGGAGAGTCAGATGCAGTACTTTAGACTGCGAGAGATAGGCAAACGCTCCCACTGAAAAATGTACCGAATGAGATTTCATAAAGAAATGTCATTGCAAAGGACTAAGGATTCTAGGCAATCGGTCTCATAAACCATTCCCGTTTGAAGTCGAATCTGAAACACTTTCTAACTAGCGCTATTCTGAAGCCTTCTCCAAGTGGAATAAACTGGTACAACAATTTTTTGACAATATTGGCCAACTAAGATTAAGGCTGAGACCTTTCAGCCAAAGCACAATCGGATGTGCTCAAGAGTTGGTTTGATCTCAGCTTATTAGTTTTGAGGGTGAAAGATTGCTCTGAAATAAAGGCAACATAATCTGCGGTCAGCAAAGTTCACTTAATACTGGGGTTTTGTTTGTGCCTAACTAAAAACGGTTCAATCAAATTTTATTTTAAGACAGTTTTCTTTGAGTTTTTTTTTATTCAGCGTCTTTAATTGTCTCTGTATTCGAAATTTAGTGGTTGATATAGCAAAATTGGTGAAGTTCTTTTATGACAGTTTTGGTCAACATGTCCATATGTCACGAGCAATTTAAATTTGACCGCCATTTTAAGTTTAACTGATATTTAAGTTGTTATTGTATATAAATTTAGCAGTTGAAGGAAATACCGTTTTACGTGAAAGCATCGTGTGTTAAATTTGGAAAAACCAATCTTTACCCAACCTTTCTAGTCCAATGAAGTTTTAGAGTTCCTGTGAACTTGCCCATAAAGTGAGACTGGAAAGATTTACTCTTTAACTGAAATGGAATGTTTTGCATTATTTAAAGAGTCTATGTACTTAAAAATTGGACTAGCATAACAATTTGTGCAAGAAAATAACGCATTTTTTACGTCTCAGTCTTCTACATTTAAAACTACAAAAGATCATTATCAGCAACAAATTTTTCCAACATATCTTCACTTATTTATGGACTTTTTTGTATTTGTGCCTATTTTGGATAACTATTTAAAAAACTCGATTTCTTCTTTTGTTTTACATAGTAAGAATACAATATGGGCTTCAACTCGTGCTGTAATAGACAAACTCAGAACTTAAATATGAACATATTTGAGAGATTGCTAAATAGCTTCTTTTTTCTCGTCTGTTAACTTAAAAGCACTGCGAAATGTCGCTATAGATTGATTCGGAGATGTCAGCCGTGTGATTCGACTGATTCTTCCAACTGATTAAATTCATATCACATAAGAAAAATCGAAAGATAAGTCATCATGGCACCTTCACCTTTCCACTAGGATCAAAGTGTGAGGAAATCTTTCTTAGCCCTGAATATTTATGCACTCAGCTCATGAAAAATATTGCATTGGTTCGAATATCTCGTCAAAAATTCTCAATTGTTGGAATTCGCCATCAATATCAAATCTTTTAAGGTTATTATGCTGTCACAAAGTCGTTTTAAGCAAAATAATAGATGATGTGAAAGATAATCCGTCAGTTGACTAAAACACAAGGCTATGCATAAACTCTAAGTCAAGCTCAATTATTTGTACTTATTCAATCAACAAAAAAACAGCTCTAAATATCCTGCCTTTTCGTACTTATATAATTACTTTGGTGACATTTGTTGCCAATCAAGTTTGCAAACAATGTCAAAGTTTAAATTGCGTGGAGGTTGTTACTATTCAAGATTTTAAATTTGTTTGCCTTATTCTATTTACTTTTATAAAACTTTAGTTATTTTTTAACTGATCATGAGCTTCTAACAATATTTTTAAAAAATTAACGTTTTTTAAAATCTTATTTGACCCCAGCTATGAACGTCTCCAAAACTTTAAACAAATGTTTTGAGATTTCAAAGAACGTTTATTTAAAATTATTGATCAACCTGCTTACCCTCTTCCTTGACTGCCCAGACGTACTTCAACGTTGGTCTGAAGAAGGCCTATCAAAAACGCCTTTGTCGAGTCTGTAAAGGAGTCTGGAATTTGAAGAACCTATAAAGTTAATTTTTTTCGATTATACTCAGATTTTATAACACACAAGAAAATTGACTGACTATTAAACGAGCATCATTTCAAGAGTTTTTCCTTTGAAAATTGCTGCACTATACAAAAAGGTGAAATTCTTAATGGCTTAGAAACGTAAAAGTTACGTGTATTTCGATTAGTAAGTCAAAATTTTTTCTTCGAAAAGATTTTGGCGAACCTACAAAGTGAGTTAACTTTGAAGCTAACATTCAAAATAACATACTGAGACTATTTAACCAGCTATACATTAAAATCCAGCGAAAAATTTAGTTCTTCAAGTTCACTTTCTGATAACTTTATTCTGGTTTTACAGAAAAAACAACGAAACCACAGAGGTAACCATTCAATTTACTAAAGTAAAAAATTCTCTTATTCTGCGAATGCAGATCATCCCAATCACTGACTGCTGAGGCGTACCAACTCATTCGTAACAAAGCGAAATTTAATCTACCTAGAACCGCCTTCTAGTCCTTGATCTCAATATATCCAGTTCTCATCTTATGCTCAAGATTAATTTATTAATAGTTAATCTATTGTGTTTTTAAAATGTGTTTATTGAGACTTGACGGTGTAAAGTATAGTACTCTTGGTTCAAACAGAAAAATTAATGGCATATTAACCACTAATGTATGAAGTAATGATGAAATTCTAGGGTACATTGTAAATATCGTAATGGATTATGGTTGATTACGGCAAGTTGCAAAATCGCATATAAAAGACCAATTTTGTTTTCTTATAGCAAACTTCCGACTTCCTTCATTGAAAAATTAAATTTTTGGAAAGCGAATTAATTTGTTTTATCCCTCATTTGGAAGAGAATGCTCAAGTTTGAGCTAGCAGCAGGGCTGGGAACTTTAAACAAATAGATGGAAAGAATCGCAGTAAATTCGCAATCAAATTTCAATGAAGTCCAGGAAAGAAATTCACCCTAAAGTTGCCATATTTGCAGTAGGAGCAAAATTTTAAAGTCCTATTTTAGGCATTGATATCGGGTTTTTCATAAGGAATCTTACAGTTAAAAGTAACATAGTGCAGGTTTGATGCTTATTTGTATTTCCGCTTTGTCAAAGAGCATTCGCCTTAATTAGAGCTGAGGTAGGGTTAAGAGTTAAGAATGGCAGGCCATGGCCAGATCTGTTGTTTAGAATTTATGTATGCACACAAACTTGGTTAGAACTAAATCAAATACAAAGGAGTTGTTCAAATCATTTCGCCATCTGAGAGTTACCATAGTCTATAAACTCATAATTATTTAGCACATTTGTTCCAAACTCTTTTGAAATATTACATTTTAGCGCAAGAGACAGAGTTTAATACTTTTTTTTCGTTAATGCATAAACAAGTCCTTTTGCATGCTGCATATTTGAACGTGATTTACATAGCATCCGGATTTGCATACACGTCACTAAACTTTCCTACTCAAGTGGCAAACCATTAAATGAGAATGATATTCGGAGTAATTCAAAGCCCTTACTCTCCTGCCGCAATTAAATTGTAAAATGTGACTTATGCACATTAAGACTTTGAAAATTCTTACCAATTTTCAAGCTTTGATCCCAGAATTGTGGTTTTGGTAGGAGCACACCAAATAATTTTTAAGGCTATTGAAAAATCGAGTTGAGAAATTTGACTTCAAGGTTAATAGAAGTTGTACAGATATAAAATTATCAATCTGAAAGATGTCAGTTGCAATCCAGTTTGAAATAATGCTTTGATTTCGCTGAATATTCAAGATCAGCCATCATTTTTTTGATTTTTTGCATTGCTATAAATGTATCAAGGTATCACTTTCACAGCAAAGCAAGTTAGTTTCTCTCTTAAATTATAAACTAAAATGAAATCTAGCATCTTTGATTTGTGAATCCCTGATACCTCAAACTTCTTTTGGACAGTGAAGTAGGGCATTGGAAATGTTGAAGTAGTATTCTAGGCAAACGGATTTCCATTTTTTATTCTTGTAATCAGGATAACCTAACTAAGAAAGATAAAAGTTGAAGCGACCCATCGCCCTACTCTTTTGGAGCCGTGTAATCAAGCGAAAGCTCATTGCGTAATTCAGAAGCAGCATTAAAACTAGACCTTTGAATCGAAATTTCCCATTACTCTGTCAGTCAGTTATCGGGCAGAAGAGTGCATGTTTCAGTTCTCATTGAAATACACTTGATGCTTAACTTTATTTCCCCCAAATCATGCTCTGGTATTATTAAGAGCATTAATGTTTTCTACTAAAGAATAGAGGCTTTATTTTGACCTATTCAAGTTTCACGTTTTTTTCCAAAGCCATATACATGCCCAAGCATCATTTCCCCAATCGGTCTCAACTACTAATAGGCATATACTTGGCTTATCCTTAATATTTGGCTCCAATCGGCCTTGTGAACTATTCTCCTTTTTCTATTGAAATCCTACTTATTTATACATTATCTGCTTCAACTAGGAATGCTGAAGAAACAACGGAACAATGATACGTTTCATGAAAAAACCAACTTTAAGCCACAGAAAATTAAAAATGATGTTTAAATTGTGAGATTTAACTTCCTCTTTCTTTGCTGGTTTAGCCTTCAAAGGCGATCCATGATTACGCTGTCAGGATGTCCTACAAACTTTTCTGATGCTTAATTCTCCCTTGACAAAAATCAGACAGGCTCTATATTTTGCACCTTAGAAGAAGCAATCTCCATTGCTTCAGAGTCGCTAATAATTTATGATATGTAGAACCAATTCACTGACTAAATAATAAATTTGATTTAAATTTATATTTTTTGCGGCTGGAGGTAATTTTTTCATTTTTTCCGTTGCTTAGGAATTACAGTCAAAGCCATATAAGCCAGCAGTTAATGGTTTTATCAAGGTTTTTTCAACAGAAATTTTAACGGTCTGAAGTAAGTAGTTATCAATTTTTTGCGATATCTCGTTTTCATGACTCCATTACCAGATTACCCGAATGATTTAGTTTCCCTAGACAACGAATCGCACCACTTATTTATATCAGCAATAAATTTATATGATTTTTTTGAAAAACCCTTCTGCATGAAAAAAATTTTAATTACTTAGCTGAATAATTTTGACTTACTTTGACTGGCAGTTCGGTCCTAACAATTCTATTGCTATTAACTTATTAGCTCACTGCTGAATTAGCTGTTGGATTTTTGCAATGGTAAAGTAACTGGGCAAAATTTCAGTAAATGGTATCTAATCAATCTTTCAATAACATTTTTCAGCTTATTTCAATCCAACTTAGCCATACTGGTAACACTTTTTAAATTAGAGAACTAAAGGGTAATAAATAGAAACAGGCGTAGGAAAACGCTGATGGTATCTCTAAGTTTTGGTGGTTACTCCTCTTAGATCTATTGAATTTGCAATAGGTTTCTATTTTATTGCTGAATGATTTAAAAATTAAGTTTTAGGTGCCAGGATTAGGCATCATGGAGTCACCTTCCACCTAGATACCATGTTTTTCTAGTTTTGCTGTACTTAACTCGCAGTTCTGAACTATTTGCTTTCATAACATACCCACCGATGACACTATGTTATTCTAATGCATCTAGGCCAGTCGAGTATTTAGAACATCTTCCTTTATGCATAGTCGTTATTTGAAAGCCTCTCCCTAACCTAAAATTTCGATGGTCGGAAGTCATGTAGTTAGGAAACATTTCAGACTCGGTTCAGCACCCATTTCAGTATCAGACATAATAATGTTAAGTTGATTGCCTGCAAAAAAGATGATTCATATTTTTAGTCTGCATTATTTTGTACCACTTCTCTCTAATTCTAGCTGAATTGCTTCATTTACTCAGGGAGGAAAAAACTTCTACGATATCAGCGGTTCTTATCAGCATTAGAAGCTTGGGTTAACGCAACTTAATGCGTTTTACGCCGCAATGTGACTTCTGGAGTACACTGCAGCCACACTCAACTTACGATTATAATGGGTTGAAATATTTGATAAATATGCCTAGTACTCCTCATTTTTGCATTTTAGAGTCCTTAAGAAATTCAAAATATAATGTATTTTTTTGAAACAGTAAAATTCCATCAGTCTAGGTCATTTGACAGGCACATAGTTGATCGTACTTAACTGTAGTATTTAGCGTTGCTCTATTTCACACTTCTGAAACCTTTAATATGCAAATTTGCAATCTGATTTAATATTTCAATGACAATCCAACCAAGGAATCACTTACTCCGATATTCGGCTTCGGTTTTGGGATCACAAAAAAGTTGTCGGTATATTTTTGTGCCATTCCCCGTCCATGTCGTTTTTTCATTGAAAGATGTTTACGAAGCTCAGGTAAACATAGATTTCAAGTGTGAAAGATAATGTTAAACTATTTTTGGATTCTAGACTATAATTTCTACATGAAAAAATATTTAGGCAAACAGCAATCGTTTTATCGCGGAGCTTTTGACTGCAGGTTCCGGTTACGTTTTAAGTTTGAATTTTTAAATTTAGTAAAGTTCTTTAGTAAAAGTGATTATTAGCGTATCAAACTGAACCCAAGAGTTTCGTCAAAAATGAAAATTTGCAATGGTAGTTTAAACAATCAAACCAATCGAAACCTCTTTGTACTGCGCTAAGGTGACAACGATTTCTATTTAAGAGGTTGGAAAATACCAGGTTTCGGGTTTTGACTAACCTGCCAAATACAACTTGTGTTTTAAGAATTTCTTCCAATCAGGCCGAAATAACACATCTCTCTGCTTGATGAGTAGGAGCAAAATAATTCTGAAATTAGCATTCCCCAACCCCAGACACTTTTGTTTGAGCAACATACTGTTTGAAGGTTGCTCAACTGAACAGCGCACACGAGCTGGATCAGTGCTATCTGCCCAAAATAGAATCAAACGTTATACTTATATAACGTCTGTGGCGTCATGCCACAGAAAAATCTCTCCGTCTTCTGTGGACAAAATATCAAGCATGTAGCTGATTCGTGATTTAATCCTAAACCTCGAAGTCTGGCAAAGTGGCTTCGTCATTTATAGGTTGACGGCTTCTCTAAAAAAATAGTCTGAATAAAATCTCAATTTTACATTCTTGTGATGGTAATTTATAAATAAATCCCTTTTTTTACCTATTACTTATCTACATTAAGTCTTGAGTATTTTAATATCTCAGCATGAGCAAACCCAAAATAAATTAAATGAATCAACAAGGTGTTGCGGTCAAACTACGCTGAACATCAAATAGTGAGGTCAAAAGATGACCAAAAATGTAAGGCTAACTAGAAACAAATGTCAAAATTTGGTTGATTGTGACAAAAATTAGAATTGAGTATGAGCCCTTTGACATGCCCATCCATTGTTAGCAAAGTACCGGACAGATATATTTGCCGGGTCCAACTGGAATTTCGGGCAGTTTCACACTTAATGGATGTGCACGGAATTTCAAGTCATTGCCACTCAGAGACATCAACAGAACTTGCTTATTAATTTAAATTAATAAAACTTGTCGAGAATAAATTATGCCTCGTCTACTTAGAGCTACAATGAATGCAGTCTTTTCTGAAACTCATGATTGAAGTGGCTGTAAGCGAAACACCTGATTCTCGAAAATAGAGACGCCAGACTTTCCCAACTTGAACTAACGGATAGTTTGCTAAAGCATAGCTCTTCGCTTTCGTGATTTAATCCCCTTCTATCATAAGATTTGAAGCTCTCCTTAAACGGAAAAACCTTGTTTGAATGCATTCCGCTAATAACTATGGACCTTAAACTTAATGGCATTTTTAGCAAAGTAATGTCTAGCGAATCGTTGCGTAATAGTACCTGCATTACCTCACCAAAGCAGCACTTTAAAAAATTAATCACTGTAGTTATTCAACGTTCAAATTGTGAGTGATTAATAAAAATATAAAGGATATTTAATTCGTAAAGATTTTTATCGCTGCCTTTGAATGACTCTTGAAACAAAAATGTCAACATTTCAGCCTTCTTTTATTCAAACCATAAATTTTATTCAAGAATTCGCTGATAAGTAAATCCGTTTTTGCTGTTTTTAGGCGATTAAAACTAGTCAACAAACAAATTTAATTTTCCTTTTGATTTCTGTTCTTAGGATTTTTAAATTTTAATCATGAATCAAGAACAATTATTTTAAGGCGAAAGTCACTAGCTTGGAACTATTCTGTTGATTTTCGTTTGTTTTCACTTTAAATTATTCACCACCAAAAAATTTATCATCTGTAGAAAGTCTCATTACTTCCGGGTCATTTAAATTGTTGCATCCAAATAGAATGAGTAAACTAGCCTTTTGACCACCAAGCGGAACCTCGCAGAAGCGCCGTTTGCTGCTATGCTGTCGAAAAGGAGATGATCCAACCAAGAGTTTGTAGACAGTGCAGCCAAGAGAATACCAATCGGCAGAGAAGGCATAGGGCGTACCTTTTTGAAGTACCTCAGGGGCCATGTAACCCTGAGTACCCACTGCGGCTGTAGGCCATCCCTCGGAGACGTCACAGGCCAATCCAAGGTCACTAATCCGCACGTGGCCACGCTCATCCAAAAGAATGTTTGCTGGCTGCAAGACGAGAATCCTTATTGTAACGCAGCTCTTAAAAATCTGCTATAGAAATCAGTACTGATACGTATACACATGCTAAATTTATTCTTGAAGGTAATTTAATGAACGAATTCGTATAAAAATATCCATTGGATAGATAAAAAATTAGCTTACTTTTAACAACCCAGGCTGGGGGGATATAGGTATTCATGAACTGTACATTCAAGGAACTAGATTGATGCCCTAGGGAACATGTGACTTAGACGCTTTCGGAAGTTTAGCCCAAAATAGAGAAAGCACGTTATGTAATTGGATGATTTTTGTGGAACTTTTTTGTTTTTAAAATATAATCCATGTGCACGAAAATCTATAAAAGAAGATTAAGCCAGAGAGTTTTGATTGGTCAGCAGAATTAAACGGTGGCTTAACTTTGATGTTTAGAATTAGAAACCGTCTGAAAATTGTCCTGAAATGCTGATTTTGAAGTGGGAAAAATGGTTGAAGCATATGATGTGCAGGCTGTTCTTCTGAGGCTGGGTTGAAATCTTAGCAGTTAGCGTCCTGTATAGCAATGCTCAAGTTCGACCCTCTCCATTTGCTGAAGCATCTTACTTACTTCGATTTTAAATGAAAATGAATTTGTCTACTTACTAAATAGTTAATGCGCTTTCCGGATTACCGGTGTTTAATTTTATTTTAAGATGTTTTATATGTCTATATCACTATGTAAATGTCCACTACAATGCAAGAGAGATACGGTTTCTCATATGGTTTCTTGAAATCTAGAACTTAAGTTCTGATTACTTTCAACAAACTTTTTTGGCTCAGTAAGCTACGACTCAGGACCTCTCTAAATAACTTAAAAATCTATCATTTCTGTAGCCTTTTTTAAACGGACATGTCTGAAACCTCGAAAAATGTCATCTCCTTCACAAATCAACAAAACCTTCTAGGATTTCATTTCTTAATATACATTCCTTTAATAACCGTAACTTTAGATTTGTCATTTAGTCCAATCGAAACCATGTGCGATTGTAAAATCTACACATCTGGGGAACAAAAAATTAATAGCCAATCAAAATGCGATTTTGGTATATCATTACCACGTTTTGCTGTAAACGTCGCAACAAAGTAAAGTCATTGGTTACATCAATTAGAAGAAGACAATGTGTTATTAAATAATTTTTCAAGTACTGGTTCAAGGAGCTTGGAGCATGCCGCAACTTTATATGAGAATATATATTTGTTTATAAATGGTCAAAGGCAACTTCTGGTTGAATGATCAACCTTAGATACAAAAGAAGTGTATGAAATTTGGAAGAAAAAGATAGCTATATAACTCAAAGTGGACTTCTTTTACCACTAGGTTATCTGTTACTGCTATTATGCTACCAGTTTTCTTCTCGGTCGTTAACAAACCAATAATATTTGCATTAATAATAAAAAACCTTGAGATTTTACGCTCCCAACTGATAAAAATTAAGCTGCAAAAGGTGTGCTTAGAATTTCTTGTATAAAATTCACTCATTTGTTTTGATAATTACCAAACTAAGCATCTGTTTTTTGCGTTTTACAACCAAATAACCATCAGTTGTTTAATCAATTTTCTACTGCGCCGTTTTGAAAATATTCTGCTCACTTTATTTGCATTTGATTTTTTTCAAAACATGAAAGCTTTCTATCCTTGGTTTTACTAGACATCAAATGCACAACAGAGACCAGAGGTTCACTTTTCTAAGTTGCAGCTGAAGTTATGTGTAGGATCTTGAAAGATATGGAAGGAATCGTGTCTTTCCTTTTTGTTATTAGCATTCAAATCAGCGCTTGATGATATCAAGGCTTAGGGCATTCGCTTTGGACCATCATTCAGAGGGCAAGGATGAGCGTCGTCAACTTTATTCTGACGAGCTTACAAGTATCGCCCGTTTATGAAAACTAGAATCACTACTACTACTTCTACTACTCTGTATAATCTATCCTCTGAATTTATTGCACGCCTCTGATTATCAACTCGTCTACTCAAATAACTGAAAAACCAAGTTATAACAATACTGAGGACCAATTATTTGAGCTTGAAGCTTTCATGGAAAGTAGAAATAAGGATGAGGCAAGATATTGGTAGATAACTTTTAGGTTTTGAGTGGAAGCGAGTTCAGGATTCCCATTTCGTCTATATTATGACGTTTCGAGGAAACAACGTCTTACGCAGTAGTCCTTTTTCAGTCATGGTATCAAAGCGTTTATCGTTCGGTGGACTAGGCTCCTGATTTCACTAAATTATAAGTTAACCAGATCTTTCTCGTCAGCATGATCATAAATACATATTGCCCATTCGGCGTTCTCGCACTGCCTTACTAGTAGGTGATTTCAAGAAGCCTAGAAATTTCTTGATAAAATTCATGTCTTTTAATCAATGGAATACCTAAATGCTACTTTCCTCTACAAACTCTAAAATCAAAACGCATTTCATTAACAACGTTTAAATTTGAAAGCAAGTTTTGTGAGTATTTAAGAATCACGAAGTAAACGGGACAATTAGCCCATTACCCCTAATTACTTCATCGGCAATTAAGCTGTTGACGATTTCAGCCACATCGCCGAGTGAGTGAAAATAATATTTCAGTTGTTCAAAGTGCTAAAAATAGGGAATTAGTATATCAAACAGCATCTTAAAATGAAACCTTTAGACTCTTACATTCACGACTGCCGAAGAAACGTCAAATCGGCTTTATTACGAAGACATTAGCATTGCATGAACTTGTAATTTGTCCATTAATTAAGCACAATAGAACTGATTTCGACAATTAGATGACATGGATTCGAGCACCATCAATGGGCATGCAATTACCGGAAAAATACTGGTCTGCTGGGGCATGGCCAACTAAAAGTATCTGTTTTGAGAGTGCATAGGTACATTTTCCTTCGTAAAAATAAGGGCGAACAGGCGATTTTCTTCGCTACTGACGTGTTTCTCATACTATGCGGATAAACCGGCTTTCATTAGAGGCGGTAAACAGAAGTCTACAAATGGGCATCTGCCCAAATTGGCCAGTCTTGCACATAATCATTAAACAGGGCTAATTATAGCCCTTCTAGTGTTTTTTCATCTTTTAGTCTTTACCTGCAAGTGCGCTAGATATCTAACTTTTCTTTAGCCTCTTAAATACAAATAGACATCTACCCTACTCTTTGTTGTCAACGGTAGCAGAATAAAGTCTATTTGGTATGCAAAGAAACAGTCAGGCTTCTATAAAATTATCTGGCTGTTCCATGTCAAAGGAATCTGAATTTCATTTAAAACTTCGAATTCTAAGTTTAAAAATGCTATATAATGAAAGTTATTTATTTCGAATCTAAAACGGCGAAAAGTGTTATCAGAAGAATGGAAAAAAATGGTGTTTACACAATTAAAAAGATGATCTTAGGAGCATTTTGCAGTTTGGTTCAAGCCGTAAATTTGATTGGACCAAACGAATTATTTTTTAGAATTAAAATTTTCGGTTCAGTGATCAAAATAGCTTGATTGCAAACACTCCCAACTCCCACCGTGGTGACATCCTTAATCGTCAAGCCTTTATAAGCTTTGACCCAGCTCTGAAAAAATTGTAAAATTGGCTGCTTGAAAGATTGTAGAAAATCACGTACTGATTGCATAAATCAACCAAATTTGCTGTAACATTTCCCTCGAAAGACTTTGTCCTTAAATATTCATGTTTATAACCTTATATTAATAGGTTAAACGGTGTCATTGTTCGTAGGACGATTTCAAGTCTTGCTGAAAGTTAAAAAAGCCTACACATTTGGCTTACTTAAGAAATTCTCTTGGCACTTTAGACAGTGTTAACTCTTCCGTGAAGCATATGGTATGCAACGGTTACTATCAAAGGAATGGCTTCTGAAAATTTGAATCTAATGAAGGGATAGTGGTTTACATTATTAATTAAATATGCGTAACATCGAAGAAATTGAAATAAATAGAGGATTTAAAGGTTATCAACCAAAAAGTTAGTGGTTTTTTTGCCTTTTGTACCAACGTTTTACTCAGCTGAACCTTTGGATTTAAGTCCTCTGCATGAATTCCACTATATGCCGCGTTGATGCGTAATTAGCATAATTGAAGGCAGTTTAACAACAGTACTGGCAATTTCAATGGAAGAGGATCTCTCTGGTGAAGCACTCAAGAATTATGTGCTGGCTCAAGACAATATTAATACTATATGTCCAGATCCAACAATTGGCTAAGCCTTATCACAGAAGGGGAATATACTATTCACCTAAAATCCGCCATTGGAGGCTAAATCTTTCAAATTCAAAATGTTGAGTGAGGAGGCAAAATCAGTTTAAATGTCTTTACGCTGGATCCCCTTTTCCTTTGTTATTCCATGTTCAATTGCTTCAAGTGCTCAAGCCTTGCCCATCAATGGATTTGTTCAATAAAATTTTGATGCATGAAGGAGTGTGTGCAGGCACGGTGATTACTTGATTTACGTTGACGAATTCTTTAGAGTGCTTGATGCTTCAAGTCAAAGGGTTCTTGATTTGGAGGAGTTTTCACTTCTGATGCGAGCCGGCAAACTGCAAAGAGGATGGCAAAGGTGAAAGTGTGGGTGGATACACTATTCAATGAAGTTTCCAAGAGGTCCATTTTATCAATCACAACCGAATGTCCGTTTTCACGCAATGAATGTGTATGCGTTTATTTGCGTAACATCCGGCGATAGCTTAATATGTTAATGTAGCTAGCAATTTTTTAACATCACAGTCTTTATAGTTCAGCCACAGAAGAGATCCAACCTGCCTTCTTAATTCAAGATTCGGTACATATTTGCAGTATCATTACGGACGTAAGGTAGTTAACATGCAACACCGCAGCTGAACCCATTCGATGTGTTATTCTGACCTGATATCAAAGGGTACTTTCCAAGATTTTTGTAGATAGGAGTATGCGCAAAATAAAAGAATCAATTTTAGAGGCAGCCCATTTGATACAAAGCTTTCAAAGCCAAACCTGTCGAAGTGCAGAATGTCATTATGTAATTTCGTATTCAACAATCATGAAACTTTTAAATTTATAAACAAGCTGGAGTTATTTGGCAAAATTTGATCATTATATATTCATGATGTACTTCAAAGCTTAATAAGCTTTTTTGCTGTTAAAATCCGCTAATTTATAATTCAACAAATTAACCGCACTTTTTCTGGCTTTTAATTACGTCTTTTATTTCCGTACAAAGTGTTATTTACGACTTCTTTGAGTCAGTTTGGAAAAGGACATCTTCTGGAATCTTCTAAAAAAGTAGTACTTTGTGTGGGACTCGCTTCTGGATAAAATATGCTTGTCAACAGCCTTCTCATAAAGAATTTTTATTTCCATTTGAAATGTTTATATGATATTCCTATCAAGTGGATCATTATGTTAATCGGAGTAAAATGTCTCTTAGTGGAATGATTACCATGATTTGTACTGTGAATGATATGAAAAATGACTGACTGTCAGGTAAATCAAGCTCGCTTATGACCAAGAATAGTTAAGTTAGCTTTCTGATTTAATTCTACTTCATTGTTTGAATGCCTAGAAGGAATTTAATTTCGAGAACAGAAATTTAGTGGCATCTCAGAACAGACATCAAGCAGATCGAATCGAGATGATCTTAGGCCGGAATGAAGCATGAGTAACATCGAGTGTCACTTTAATTTTACTTGCCGATCTGTTGCTCAAAATAAATTGCTCTTTTGAGCACCACATTCATTATCAGACCTATCGTTGTCTTTGATCATTTTTATGATTTTGGAGAACATGAATCATTACTTTTTTAACTTAAACTCTATTTTATGCACAAGATTCGACTTCGTGGCATTTCACTATAATTAATGGATTAAGATCTAGGATCGGATCACCAAATATACCAACCTTTTAGTTACTGATCAATGAAACCCAATTGATAGAGACGGATTCAGGGAGCCACCTCTTTGTGATACCTATATAATTTTTTTCATGATTGCAAAATTAAAGTAACTTAACCTAGACAATGGACAAATCTTTAAACCCATCAAATATTTGAACGACTGCCCTTCGATTATTTAGATTGTTTCACAAATGGATGAAGGAGAAGTAAGAAAGACACGTTATCTCAAATAAATAATAAAAATGAAGAGCTAAATGTAAATACTGATATTTATCTATGAAAAGATATTATCCCGGATTAACTTCATATTTGAACTGTGTATTGGTTATGTTTTTAGAAGAAAAAAAACCATGATGTTTCGTTAATCTGGGTCAAAATACTTAGGCGAGAAATGGCAGAGGAACTTCTTACTGCACTGCTTCAAAAATATTTGCTATTCATTCGAGTATACAGCCATACATTTAATGAATTTATCATTATCTTCATTGGATTTGTTTTTGTTTTTAGCAATCTTTGCTGTTTTGTGCGTATTCATGTGATCAAAGATTAGGGATTTTGAGTTTAGTCGAGACACTGTCAGGACAATCACAAAGCAGCGGTTACCAAGCGACGCTCTTGTCAGACAATACCTTTCACTTTAAACACTCGACTGCATATTGCAGCCATATTTAAGAATATTTATTCTATTTTAAATCGAATTTAAAGGATCTTTGGTTTGTATAAAACCACGCAATTTTCCAGTTATTAATATTAGAAGAAAAACAATTTATTCAAAATCATTAGAGGTTTAAAATTAGGCTTAGGGTTCCCAAAGTATGTTCTAGGTCACAGTTCCCTTTGAAAAGAGCTGGTGAATAAACTAGACTAAGGAGAAAGACTAGATGAATTCAAAGGTTACAGTAATGCTCTTTGAAAGTATGGCGCTGGTTAAAATGCAACTGACCTAAATTCCAAAGGCTTTTCTCTCCGATTCTCCAAACATTCAAAGCCTCACATCCCCATCCAGTCAGGTTTTTGAAAACCTGTTTATTACTGTCAGCAATGTCTCTCATTTTATTGGGCCCATCCCCAAGACTGTAGTACATAAGAGACCCCTATTCAATAAAGTTTGGATGCAGCTACTGCATTCGTCTCTTGAGCAGAGCCGTTGAGTATTCGTTAAGAATACTCACCGTTTCATCTAGTATTTAATTAATTGTGATTTTCGATGCGTTCCTAAATGAATTTGATGTAATGATGTGAAGAATTACTAAATTTTTAGGCTAACAAAAAAAACTAAATTCACTGTTTCAAACAGCGTTTTGCTTCATTTATTCCAAAAAATATTTGATTCCAATAGTTTCACAGCTTGAAAGAAATGCATTTTAAAGCTAATGTTCAAATCTAATAACATCGAAAAAAAAATTACTTGCAATCTCTGATGATGTGACAGGTTCAATTTCATATTTTTATGTTTCAAATAGTGGTTTGGAATATATCTTAACTTTATATTATTACATATTTACGATGTAAGATAGTCAGTTACTAGGACAAGTAAATAAAAAAAACGGAATCAGTTTATCTATTTATTCATTTCATCAAAATGGTTTAAACATTACTTTTATCTGGAGTTGTAAGCACCGAAATACTCTCCGATGGTGTATAAAATACGAATGTACAATAGAGAATGGAAAGAGCGGAATTATTGCTCTAAGCTGTTGTTTTTAAAAGTGCTTCAAGTTGAGGATTGCGACTACGTGCAGTACTTCAGGCGTTTTTTGCTTTGCAACTAGTATTTTATGTTAGTTTATGATTTGTTTTATTGACATCACCTACTTACTTTACTTACTTTACTTAATGTCTTTCCGCTGATTTCCAAGGGTTACTGAAGTACTTAAAAGGGAGTTTTAATGGGTAATCGTAGTATATACCTTTAAGTCACGATAGACAATATTTCTCTCGTGCATATGCTGTAGGCCGAGGATTATTTCAGCGGCATAGAATTTGCCTTCGTCTTCGCTGAAGGTGCCACGTTGACTGAGGTGGTAATTTAGGTCTCCACCATTCATTAGATCGAGAATAAAGCAGAGCTTTTCGGGCGTTTGAAATGCGTACGTCATGCAAACGATGAAAGGGGAAGCGTCCTGTTAAGGAAAATTACACCTTTAAGTTTAGTATACCACGTTTAAAGCAAGTTACTTGGAGAGAGAACCTGCCATCTCTGTATCATTAAAGTTATCATTTTTGCATTAACTTTCCCCTATTCATGTTTCTGTTCATTTTATGTATTAATTGCTCAATGCAATACAGTTTTTCATTTCTTAGTCTAAGGTATGCTTCTCTCTTAGTAAAACCTATAATTCTGCATGGCAAAACACTGCTACTGCCTTGAATTTTTAACAAAGATTGATGATCTTACCAGACACACCTACTTAGCGAGCAATCAACTGATAGGAACCCAACATGGACATCCCTATTTTCATTGACTCTGTTTTAATATGTTTTGTCAATGCAGAATCTGAAGCATGAACGATCATTCAGAAGGCCACTCACAAAGACTAATTCTAAATTGGATGAAGGTCAAGGACCAATGAGGCAACCTTTGAATTCTATTGTCTCCATTTTCTAAATTACTTCTCTTCAGTTAAGTTTGCAATGCTAATTAAACTGTTCCTATGTATCGAGTGATTTTCCGTCCGATAGCCAAGTCGTTTGAATAATTCTGAAATTGGTCTTTTGAATTCAAAAGAACCATTTTTAATAGAACCTCTTTGACTGCTAACACAAGTTTAGTTAAATATTTGCTTGATATTGGCCACCCGCTTAATACAAAGCATTGCCAAACTAATGTAGAATGTATCACTACAGTGATCTCAGAAAATGACAATTGCTCAAAGTTCATCTTTTTCAACATTTGGTTTCAGCTAATTCGATTTAAGAACTGGCACTCGCCTTGACCTTAGAACGTTTGAACTACAATTTAAATTAAGGTATATGGTACTAGTTTAAAATAACAAAATCAGCCATGGCAAAAAGCGCTAATTCAAAGTAATGAACACCTATGATTGTTATGTCTCAGATAAGGTTTTTCTCCATGGCTATGTTCTGGCAAAGTAGCATACTCTGAAAACATTCAGTCTCGTCGCTTTATGGCAAATGGCTTTTTAAAGGAGTTGAAAAAGCTTTTATTTCAAAATGCAATTCTACTGATATTAACATCGCTCTCAAAGTCATTTATATTCTTATTTTGACTCTTCTGTTGATCTATAATTTTCTCCTAGTTGAATAAGCGGCAACACCATGTTAAGTGTCGTTTTAGCTACCAGCCGGGAGTTTGTAAGCTTTGCCGCTATTCTCTGGCTTAATTGTAAAAACATTCGCTGTCGTAGGAAATCTTCCATAAGGACGAGTTAATATGTTCTTGTTTAATTCATCGAAGAAATCCTTTTCAGCTGCCTTAATCTATGGAAAACTTATGATGCATTACTACAGGCTAAAAACCGCTCTTTCTGCAGTAATAAAGCATCTATAAACCGTAAATTATTCTCTGCACTAGCCTTTTTGTGTCCCACATCGGTTTCTGTTTGTGTCTTAATCTCATTTCAGCCTTTTTTTATTCTGGAATGCGGCTTCCGTCTGACTAGGTTGGTCAAAAGGTTTCTTGCGTTATTCTGGCTGAAGAATATCTCTCTGCTATAGAATGTGTCTCATCAAAATAGTAATTAGCGGGTCGTTGAATTCAAACCATCATGCTCCTCTACGTGGTGGATTATTAGGCATTGTCTTTCAACGTAACGAACCCGCGGTTATAAGTTAACTATTGCAAGGGGTTTTTTCAGCAGTTAGTTTTGAGATGGCCAACTATTCAACTGATGGCGCATTTTATTCGTCATTGATGTTATCCAACTAATGTTCTTCGTAGCCAAAACCATTTTTTTCGAATCGAGACCACTTTTATATTGCGTTTTTGGAGTGAATCGTGCCCATAACTTTACTGTGCCATATCAACTGCCATTTGTAAGCATGTATGTTGATTTAAATGCACACCATGTAATAATTTATCTAGGTTCATGCATTACTCACATTATTTTCTTCTCATTTTATTTTATTTTATTATTGAAGGTTAAACACTCTAGATTTGCTACTCAATTACAAAAAATGGATGATGGTGGCTATTAAACAATAATTTGAAGTCTTCGGTAAAGACAGCTATTGCCTTAACTGATTTTAGATGTTCCCATGGCAATAAATTGACGATACATTAAATTGATTCGGTACCTTGATTCGGATGATAGTACCATTTAATGTGTAATAATTCACCCCAATATCATTTTCTCTGTTGTTTCATGGCTTTGTTCTATTTACTGACGGACTGTCCATTTAATCTCAATTTAGCATTGTCTCTTTAAAATGATGAACAATCATTTTAAATTTGAAATTTTGCCAATTAACTTGCATCCTGAATCTTATATCCATTGCTGCAGAGATTTTCATGCAAAATAAAGCCTTAAAAAATGTCCATTTTTAATGTAAGATCTCGTCATTGTCATTCCTTTTTAATGTCAAATGTAATCAAATGATGTAACTGTTTGGCTAATATCCAAGAACAGAGTCCTTTTCAGTCAGTTTCATTAGTCCATTATGAACGCAAGTATGCTACTTTTGGCTGCTGGCAACATAAATGTCGAAGTTTATGGTGGTACTGGCAAAGATGAGTCACGGGGACGGAAGACAGCGATTTGATCACTGGGAAAGTCATAAACGCATGAACCATTTTACAGAAAAAGCGAACTGGATTACAAAAATTGCTCGTAGTTTAAGTCCATAACGTCGAAACATTCCTAATCGGTCATCGATGGGGAAACGTAACTTTGGTGAAGTTTATATATTGGTTGTCAGAAGTGGTCAAACCCTAAATTCAAACCAAAGTTCGAAATGGCGCGTAAAGATATTTTGCCGTGATACTAATCACTTATTTGACATTTTGAAGAAGTTTTTGTAACTGTGAATGGTTGCATTCCAAGTACATCACAATATGACTTGTACATTCAGCGCATCTTACAGAATCATCAGCATAATACATAATATTAAAAAAAAAGAGTTTTCAAATGTAGTGCCATTATCTCGTAGATCAGCATGGATAATCACGAAGTTAATATCCATTTCACCATTTGTACATATCATTAATGACTAAGATTCTCACTGCTATAAGTAGTAATTATCGTACAAAAATATTCATTTTCTCAATGATTGGCAGCTTAAGTTATCATTGGATTCAGACTTCTAATCAAAAAACCAACAAACTTTTTTGATAAAAATTGTCTTTGAAAACATTATATATTAATGCATTCTAAAGATCTATATTTACCATGCAATTAGTCTAGACATGGTTCGAATGAACATTTTGACATTATTTTTTAAAATATTATTTGAAAGTTCCCGAATTCATTGAAATGGCCAATATGGGCGAGTGCAAAATATTCGACATTGTAATGAGAATATTTGAGAATTTATTTACAAGGAGGGTATTTCGAAGCAGAAAGCTATTTTAAGTCGGTCTCGATATTTTTCGATGATTAGAATCATCCTCTTGATTGAGCCCCGGTCTTTGAAATGTAAAAAATCGGCCGTGTAAAAAATTTTATAAAAAAAAAGTATTTCCAATGAAAATATGGCCATTTTTTTCAAGAACGGATCTATCTAACTTGAAAAACAGTGTGGTGCATTAGCAGTTCCAATTAAGGAAAATTTTTGACTAAAAATGGCTCAAATATTTATGCAGCAACTTAGGAAAGAAATTTGAATTTAATATTCATGCAAAATTTTGCTTTTGAACAATTTTATGAAGCGTGAGAGAACACAAATGAATTAGCAATTATTTACTTCTAGATGTTTGGCTAGTTTAAACAAAAAATAACGCTTTTTTCGAAAAATAAAAACCTAAGTAATGCTCATTTTACGATGCCACTTATTGCATGTGAAATTATCTCTTTCAACGATAGTTGAAAAGGCCCAAAGTAAAATATCATCATAAGCAGAAAAACAGACGTCAAATATAAAAAAATTACATTGAAAACACTGACTTGAATTCAACAGCAAATTCAATGCTGATTTTTAAATGTAATGTGTTTCAGGAAAACGTACATTCTGTATAAGTATAAGTAAAAAATACTGCACTTATTGTTCTTTGGATTCTAGGCTAAATCGAGCCTTCACCGATTAATTACTCAACATGAATTGTAAAAAATTATTTGTACTTTGACGGCGTTTATTTTTTTCATTTTACGAGATTTTAACTCATGATACAATAATGACTCTAAACGTTTATCGACATACCGGCCTTCAAAGTAAAGTACTTTATGTGACCGTGGATTCCTCAATAATTGCAAATGCTATTGTACTCGAAACCACTGTTTTCTTCATTTCTTGCATGATTATGTGCCATCACTTTCCCAAACCGGCAGCCGCAGATTTTGATAAAGCAGCTTTGTTTAATACTTTCTACATAGCCTGTATATTTATAAACTAAAGAAACGTGTTTACTTGCATTTCTAGTACATTGAGATATTTCACTTTAAATTTTAGTAGAATAATCAAAGTAACAGCAAACTCACCCCAGAGCTTACTCGAGAAAGAGTTGTTCGCTCGTTTAGGGCCATCGATTCACCAGATTTGAGTTTGATTCTTTTCTTGTCTAAGCATTTCATAGCATACCTAAAGAGCATATAAATCAACAAACGATGGGACAAAAATGTGTCTTGAACACCATGTTTGATCGGTCAAGTTAACAAATTTATACACTTTTGTAGAGGAATTCAAACGAATATTAAACAGCTCCAGCCCACTTTTAGCCTATCAAATTGCAATTTTTGTCTGCGAAAATTGAGGAGAAGCCATTGCAGCCGAAGGTTTTACATTTGTTTTAAAATACAATGCATTGTCGAAATAGCGTGCTAATTTCAAATGAACGCCTTATAAACATCGTTATTTTTTAATGATTCTAAAGTGCTCTGCTCTCTTTTTCCTTTGAAGTCCGATTTTATTTAATCGCGTTATTTTGTTAAGATAAGGAACTTGGGCTACTAATGGAAAGCATTCTTAAATCGGATTTTTTTATTTTCACACAATTGAATAGATTGCTTTTTCGGTGTGAACGCCATATTAAGTGTTGGGCGGGGCATTTAGAAAGGAACGCTCCATAGGTTCACCAACAACTGTTGATGACTTCTGCACACTAAAATTGCCTAGTTTAACTCAATAAATGATGAAAGCTGCTCGAAAAAGCGTCAGATGGCTTTTTTGAGAATATTAGCTCATATTAATGTATTAGTAGTTGTCTTGAACCTTTACCTGATTAACCTTAGCTGTTTAAATCCCCAACAGTACTAGACTTGCTATTTATCATCAAGAATCATAAAAAAAATTCATTTTAATAACATTAGGCTGAAGTTTAACTTCAAAAATTGGTAATTTTAGCCAAAATCGTTTTGTATTCCATAGATCTTTTCGGAAGAGGGATAGAAGTTGGACTAATATGCCAGTACTAGATATATGAAAGTCGCCTCTCAACCGACAAGATCTAAAATTGCAATACAATAACAACAACATAATAATTAAGGAGCTAAAATAGTCTGCCTTGCTCCCAAATGGTTCAGAAGAATTCTTTGGCATTTTAGGGGAACAGTTTTGGTTGGAAAATCCTGCTACTGTCCCATATATAAAAATTGACTGACTTTAGCCAAATCTGAAAGGTCAACGCAAAAAAGATGTCATCTATCAATGTTCATATTGTTCAGCACTTCTTGCATCGTTCAAGGCAATGAACAAGCTCATAAAACTAATTGTCAGACAAAGGATTTGCTGTAAATGAAAGTTCTCATTAGTCAAGTGTTGGGTCGCTTCAAGGCGTTAATAGTCTACGGTTGACTTGGCCACTGACAATTTTTTCTTCGACTTGAATCATATAAAACGAATGCCACTCAACAGGCGTAGCTATCTAAGTCAGTTTACGCGAAAACAAAATTCAAATGCGTTATAACAATTTAAAACCACATCTAGCCCTTTTTAGCTATTTCACTTCTGGCTGTTTGGGGTTCCAGGATGGACCTTATCACTTATCTTGCTCTAAGTTTAGATGAAAGTGTGAAATGAGTGAGGGGATTCCTCGATAGAATAAATCAGTGCTTTTAAATGGATGCATAGCATTTTGAGATTATATCACCCTAAGGTGAATTCTCTATTTGTTTGTCAAGAAATATTAACAATCGCGTATGGAGGCAAAAATACCTGTCTTTGGTTGTTGATAAAAGTAGGAAAATAAACCATCCTCCCTAATCAAAATATCATGGTTTGAACTCTCGTATGCACAATAAAGGTGCATTTAACTGAAGATCTATCATTTTACACTTGTTTCTCGGGCGCGTAAATTTTGAGATCATTATTGCTCTTCGAATCAGTAATCCTCTCGCTTGCACTAAGAGTGCTTAGGTGAAAGCCAAAGCCTAAACCATCGAAAAGACGTTTGCATGTCTGATCTACAAAGAGAAGGTCATGTGTGAGGTTCTCAAAGAGAGAATCATCACCTACCGAGTCTAGGTCAAAGTTCCCTTTGAAAGCGCAGATTTGAGGAAAAGTCGAGCTCAAATCACGGATTAAATGCAGTCGTATGAGAGGGAATATCTTCATTAATAGGCATCTGTGGATCAATCGGTATGCAATCAAATGCATAGTTATCTTTCCCGCCTACGCTTTAGGCAGCGCTCATTACACAGTCATTTGACATCATTTACATAAACATTATCATTTATTTGTGTTTCCTGCTTTTTCGAGCCATAGTAAGATCAATCTAAATATCTCAATATTAGGTTTGAATGGTCCCTTTCCAAATTTTGAGTGATCTCACTCCTCATCGTCATTTAACCAATGGGCTTGCTGTTTAGCGGGATCAGCGTGGCTAATTGATCAGCCTGTGCTCTGTGTTAAAGGTCAACTCGGCGTTCACTGTTTGTGCACCATTTCTTCACAAATTTATATCAAACCCTGAGATTATTTTTTTCTCTGATACAAGGGTCAACGCTATTTAACATAACTCTATTGTCAAGTCCTGTTGCATAAACCGTCCACGAAACAGATAAATAAATACACCTGTTTACTTTGGTATCTACTAGACCCTCCTTTGCTATGCTTTTATTGAAATGAATAATAACTGGAAGAAAGTGTGGAGTGGTGGAGATGATGCAAATATTGAAACGACAATTAGTGGGCTGTGAAAATGCTCTTGGATCTTCTTTCTCATGCAATCTTGGCAAATAAAATTTGCATATTTATTTGCTGAATTATTATGCGCAGAAATCCGAAATATCTTCTGAGCTTAAGTTCCGGTCCGATATAACATAATAGTCAATTTCACATACTTGGTGCTGAAAATGTTTTTTTGTAACTTACTCACAGCTTGTCCCACTAATGTTAGAACTCAACAAAAGTAAAGACTGCATATCCATATCCTTTGCTTCGTCACTCTTTATAAGGGCTTTCAGCTTCACTGTTTGGATGATTTCATTCACTGAAGGAAGGTCAGTACTTCGTACTTGTTCCTATTTACTTTGCTCGGCATCCAAAATCTCATATCCATTGAACCACACCATCTTCTCTTTTCTCTCCAATCCAGCACCACTTTTGCTACAATGCTTATAAGTCATGTGGTAATACCTAGATTTAAGTAATCATAGTGATTATATCATGCTGTAGCAATATCCGGAGACAAACAGGAACCACCACAGGAGCATCAATATTTGAATCAATGATCTCCTTAAGAATTCTAATTTCATAAAAATAGTAAAGAGAAAAGTTCAGCGTTTGCTTCTGAATTTTGTCACATGACTGATTTGACTGCTTCTTGGTAGCTCCATTCCTCCTCCTAGATGCTACGGCTCGGATTTTATTACCTAGAGTTTCTTGGTCAAAGCTATATTTTAATATGACATCTTCATCATTTGTAACGATTTGAATTTTTTACGTCACTTAAAGGAGCAGCACATTAGAAGTCAATTCAAAAACAGTAGATTTGTATTAAAGTCACTGGCTAATTAATGAAAGTAATATTATTTCAACAACGAGGGGATAAATATCTCAAAAAAATATCTACCACTGTATGATGAATATTTTAAAGTAAGAAAATTCTTTGCAATTGTTTGAGATTGTCCCTTTTACGAATTCACTCTAATACTACTGAACTTTTTTGCCAAAACTAAAAGTGAATAAATCAGATCTAAATTTTCAAACGGAACAGATTTTACTTTAAAATAACTTTCAATTATTTTTGTCAAACCCACTGAAAGTGCCAGAATCGATGAACTCTTACCAGTGCACTTTAAATGTATATTTTACTGCTGCTATGTTTTAATGACCATCAGCTATTTGGAGGTGGTAACTTAAGCTCCTTAAGAAGTTACACAATACAGCCTAATTTTAATCATTCCGCAGTCATTTTCTGAGATACCATTTTTAAACTGAATTCCAATGCTCTGTCAGGCTTTTATAGAAACGTGCATGCTTAATGAATGTTCAAATAAATGGACACCCTGTCACCTTCCGTATCAGCAAAAAAGGAAACGAATAAGTTTTTGATCTAGTGTGAGCACTTTTATACCTCTGCGGGTCGAGACGCTTCATATTTTGATTAAATATGCATGCCGATGTATAATACTTCAGAGTTCAGAGTTCAGAGCTCAACCAATATTTTCTGGCTGATTACAACTGGTGATGATTCAAAACCTAATAATTAATTGCCGTTTATTTAAAAAAGTAATTTTATCGTTTGTGCAGTTGGCTGAATTCTTTCGCAGAGTTCAAGTCTTAATCTTGATTCTTTTTGAAAGAGCCATAAATAAGCGAGTCAAATAAAGTGGAAAATAAGTAGTATTTTCTCAATGCGGTGGAAATTTGATAGCCAAATTTAGGGACCGGAATTCAAATCATATAAGGATCTTCAGTTCCACGAAGACAAAGGGTTATGGATGTTTTATTTACCTTTACCAGTTTTGCATTATATTCGCAGAAAGTTGCCCCCGATATTTTAAAATATACAATTTAGGTCATTTGCTAATTATTTTCTCACAGGAAATTTTAATCTTCATCATCTTGAAACCGCGATCATATCTTCAAGAAATGTAACGATAAATAGCCAGACATTAAATTCTAGATCAGAATAGTTCAAATGAGTACAGATGAACCCGTCAGTAAAGGATGAGTCTTGTCGGAAGTTTTGTTTATTATTTACTTCCCACCCGTTTAGATAGGTCTCAAAGGCTAATAATTCACTTTTCAGAACCGAAACACATCACTGAAACTCAAAAACAGTGCAAGACTTGTGAAATATTCTCGAAACGTTATCATTTGCACGTCGAATGAGTGAAATAAAATGGTATCAGAGGAGAGAAAGCTGACTGCTATGTGAAAAGCATCAGAAAAATCCAAAATACTTACATCCGAAGAAGTTTTTATGATTCTGTTTGGTCTCCCTTCGTTCCAATTGATTTTGAATTCCCAAGGTGAATGAAAATGCAAATTGTTCAATTGTCTACTTTTATTTATGGTGTCTGCCTCAATCATTTTGTACCAGCATGCCTGATGGGGAATAAACGACTCACTCTTCTGAACTTTTGACTTTAAATGTTAAATGTGTTTTAGTAGAAATGGATTCTCCGTTCATCCAATACATTAAAAAAGTATTTGACACCTGGACGGCTCTTCGTATAGCTGAGCAGCAATCCACGGCAGGAAGGGAAACCAAAGCGATCATTCAGGGCCTTATTCCCTGCATTGTGCAGCGTTTAACCAGGCAACCCGACCCCTACGACGTAGCTGGATGGCTAGAAGATTATCTCTTGGAAAAGCTAAATATCCAATTGGATGATGGCAGCCAGGACAGTGTCGCAAAATTAATCGTTGAGACCTACGCTCTTAAACAAACTGGGCAGGATGACCAAAACGACTCACTTAGCAAATGCTCTTATTAAATTGCTTTTGTTACCAGGTAGAAAATAATTTTGTATATTCAAATCCTTTCGATCGACAATCAAATGTGATTTTCCCCCTTTCGGTACTAATACCTCAGTTTACTCGTAAATAAAACATATGTGTATATGATGTTAGCCACAGTAATTGGAGTTTATCTTGAACTATTCGAAAACTGGTTCATTGGTTCATACACTACTTTTCTGCACATTTACAGCTCTAACGAATCATGAATTAACTTCTCTCACAAAATTTTTGGAAAGTGCAATTCAAAGCATTTTAGACCTGAAACTATGGGTAAATACCGCCAATATGCTTATGCGTGTGCATAGGTAAAACCCTTACATTTTATTGAAACGCCCTCCGTCTGTAGTTTACGAAAATTTTCTCCCTCAAATGTCTAACAGTCTTGTAAGTACGTCGAACCGACTTGTGTGCATTTGTGACCAACTACATGCACATAAGAGGCAAAAAAACAATCGGCGGCTTCGTGGAAGGGAAATTTTATTGCACGTTATTTAGTGTTTCAGTATTCTGACTTTCCATGTGACCTCCACGTTCAAAGATATCAATGAGGGCGGAAAGGTAGGTGTTTGTTTGAAATAGCTGATCGCGAATAAATTTACCGGGATATAAAGAACTGACAGTTAATATGTCAACTACGAAGCTCAACGTGTGCTGCTCATAGTTAGTTGTGTTTGCATTTACAATGAGTATTGGCTTATCAAGTCGTAAGTCTGAGGAACGTCTAGACAACTAATTAGGGTCGTTGTCACTTATTTAACTTGTTTACGGTATCTAGCAACTCTGATTGCATCGCTAAAGCAATATATTGTTTTACAGTATTTGAAATAACTAATTTCGACATTCACTTTTAAATAGAGCATTGTTTTGGATGAAAATTTACTTGATCATCATCATAAACAAAAAGAAGCCTTAATTTCGAACAGATGCTGCATCAGTTGCACATGTTAAAATATAGGATATATTATTTTTTTTAAACAAACAAAAGCAAAATTAGCTCAAATGGCAAAATATGAATCAGTTTTGATTTTCCTACTAATTTATGTTAAAATGATTTCCTCTTCAAAAAATCAACTGTGATTTACTTTACTTGATAAAAACGAAATCTCTTTATCAACATAAGGCTAGAATTTAACCGAGAGGTTGTGAAAACCGAACTGTTTTCAATATTGTTAAACATTTTGGAAACTTTTAAAAATATGATTGCATATTCCCGAATCATTAAATTCAGCCTATATTTCAAGTACCTTACTTTTAGAAAATTAATGGTGAAGATCTATCTTTGCCAAATATCTAAATGCTACCTTGCTTCTTATTGTGTCCAAAGCAGTCAATGCGCTTCAGTCATGAGAATGTAATGAATTACGTCAAAGCCAGAGGAATTTAGGCGAATTGACCTAAGGACCTCGGCTGCTCAAATGTCATTCAACCTCGGATCTGCAATCGCCAGTCGAAGATAACAGTGCGCAACTGTAGAGCACCACTTTATGGTCAAATATACTGGTGGATGGGCAAGTGTGATAGGATTTAGTTGAAAGCCTATAAATGCACACACGTTTTTTGCCGCACCAATCACTTGCATTTTCCCACTCGAGGTCTGCTTAACTGTATAACAGACCTAATCAATGCATTTTCATGTGCTCTTTGGTAAATCGCAGCCACCAGTGGGTCGCCCAATCAACCTCGACAGCATGGACCAGGTGTCGAGGTGTGAGGAGCCCATGAAGATTCGAACTGACGGATTGATCGTTGGCATATATTATAGAGAAGTAAAAGGTTCAGAATGATCAATCGAGCTCGAAACTCCCAACAGTCCGCCAATGGTTATCAAGGAGCCACGGTGAGATGTGTAGGATGCCGAACGAGGTAGGTTTCTCTGCTTATAACCGGTGCAATTCCCAATAACCCGATTGTCGAATAGATAAGCAATCATAATCATGAGCGGTTCTTGAAAATGTACAGTCTAACCAGAAGAATATAAGTTCATACACAATAGACAATAAAAGGATTTAAAAATAGGAATAAGATGCACTCAAAATACGTCCTCAGAGTGTGTGACTATGATGTATCTCAAGGCTCGCTACTTGAATCGTACCTTTCTAGACACTGATATTTCAAATTAACTTTGCGTTCCATAATTTAATCTCCGTATTCAACGTAATCTTTTTTTATGGTTTCGTGACAAATTCATAAGATTCATTTAAATCTTCCTACAAAAATAGAGACGCACTGATATTTAACGTCAGAATGCGCGTTTATTTCCATGCTGCCAACAAGATTCCGACTATTTTACATTTTCAGGTTACTTATTTGTCACTTTTGACAAGTCTAAGCTAATAATTTCTTTAATCTTGGTACCAAAACATTTCAGTTTTAAATCGTTTACTTCTGAATAAACTTGAATATCATTGCTTCGGGAAGTGAAATTTAGTATTCCTGTTGCAACCATAATTTTGTGCAAAGTTTTCGACTGAACTAGGCATGTTGACCAGGTTTTCAAAAAAAATTTGTAGGGGTTAAGGTTTTTAATGGAGACTTTTTTAATAAATAGAATTGAAGAATCTTATTAAAGAAGCACCCACAGAATGAAAAAAGCGTCTATATTTTTTGTCGTGGCCCTTGTGTACTTTGATTATAGCCGAAATGTAAGCACTTTTAAAACTTTAAACTGTTTGCTTATCTCTCATTACTTTCAAGGTAAGGGTTTTAATTGATGCCTGTCTTTAAGTTGTTTTAAATCTTACGCCAAGTAGCCATCAAAAACTGCAGCTTGTATAAATTGGTACCTTAATTCTTGGCTTTTCATCGGAGAGGGATGAAATTTCATTGCCTTTTTTAACTAAGTGTAGCATATACACCATAACAAGACATCCACATTGACATTTTGATAAAACTTGTGAAATTTTGTTTCTTATCTTCTTTCGCTGTTAAAAGCAATTCATTGACACGATCGTTTTTTTTGAGAATAAAAATGCTTAATAAAAACACTATAGACTGCGTCGTCCACTGTTTCAGCCAAAAGGAAACTAATTACTTCGAAATCAAGAATAAGAAACAGTATTATAAATTGACGCGGTGTTTCGGTTCTCTCCTGTCTGTTTTTCTCTTTCGAATTCACCATTTTATCCGGTTGAGTATATTTGTCATTAATATCTGAGTAGACTATCATTACGTATGCCTTTTCGCCAATTTAAATATATGTTTCCATTTCGAAGAATAAGCTGCTTAATGACACAATCGGTTTTGCTGTTTTCCGGGACAATAACAAGGGAATCTTTACCAGACTCGATTTGATAAACGCTTTTTTGTTACATTTGCACCAAGTCAAATCCAAAATAGGTTCATTACATACTATGACAGTAATCATAGTTTTTCCAAAAATTAATTTAAAATTTTGGTTTCAGTTTTACCATCTCGAATCAAAGGCAACCCTGGTCGTGAGAGTTTTTTACGAATTTCGTAAGCAAATGGGTTGTATGGAAGCATTAGGCATAAGTTTAGCCAAAGAAATTGCTAAAATTTGATATTGGGAGCAATTTGGCATGTGAAAGCAGAGGAACTTGCGTTACCCCGCCACCGTTCGGTATGCTTCATTTGCTGCTAAATATATTTTTCATGGTGCTCTAGTCAAATGAGCAAGAATATGCTCAGGAGAGCCGAACAGCAAGAGCACTAGAAAATTGGATGAATCTAGTGGGAAGAGTTTTATTTTGCTAAACTAGTGCTTATAGAATTGGATTAATTAGAAAAGATGAGGGTCTTCGAGCTAGAGAATGCTATTTTGAACTTTAAAAGCTAAAACTACACCTAGAATAAAGTTTATACAGTCTAGCTAAGCTGATTGGTTAGAAAGTGTTTGGAAAATGAGAATGAAATCGAAGAAGATACTGGAGGTAAACATGGGTAGAACGTTGACCGGAAATGCCATAAGTTGAACGAGTTTCTGTCCTCTCCAGAAAGTCTAGTCATGGCTAGCACCTTACAAATCACTTTGCATTTGTATTTCTGGCCGAATCGCGTTTATTGAGGCGGCGGGAAATCGAAATGAGGTACACAACTGCGTTGACAAAAACTGTACGCAAACATTTCATGACATGATAAATTGGAATGACCTACTGCGTGGGTTAAAGTAGAACCGACAGATGAAACTTTCAAAAATGTTAACCGCAGTAGGCTTTTTCGGGTGGATGTCTAATGGACTCCTTCAGAATCGGTTCGATTATTTCTATTGAAGACGTTGCTATGAATGTTAATATAACAGGATATAAGAGTCATTATAAAATTTTCTAACTGGAGGGCATTAACGTTTAAATTGCCTTTCTTCATTGTCATTTATAATTATAACTTATTATGCAAAATGAATTCTATACTGACAGTGAATAATTTAATTATTTTGTACGATAAACTTACTTACTCAAACTAGCATTTCTTTAGATTTCCACACTTATTTATGCAAATTTGAACTTGCTTTGCTAAAATAATTCAACACTTTCCGCAGTATAATTTCGCTTTCAATGCGAAACACTTTGAGATCAATTTTCACATGAACATCATCTGTGAAAAGTGTTTGTCCTGTAACTCAAGTGCATTTTAAAAGTCTAAAAGATGCATATCATTTGAAAGGTACCCTTTTGGCAATTAATTTTCAAACTAACTGTTGCTAAGAAATTTTTTTGTCAAGGATTTTCTTGTCTTAGTTGTCTACAAAATGAAGTTTGTTAACGACTTCTAAAATAAATAACACTTTTCGGAAATGCCTGTGTGGTGGTACAAAATTGATAAGTTTTGTTTGGTTGGAGGAGCTGAACTGTGATGCCTTCAATAAGCCACTCAAAGGACTCACTAGCAAGTAGTAGCATCAATGTTAAACCGAGGCATTTAATGGAGCGCTCCTAGTGCTTGCCACTTTGGCTGATAGTGTAGTTTTCTAGCTGTCCAAATTGTAACGTTTGCAAAGCGTGCACTTGTGCATTTCTAAGCGGGAGGTTTCCCATCAAGCCAAACACTTTGTCAACTTCCCTTTGCCGAAAACATAAACGCAGGCTCTTTTTTCAAGAAAAAACATCATCGGTAAAATATTCATGGTGCATAGGTGATTAGAAACGATACTTTAGTTTGCTTGAATCCTTCTTAAACTGAGCAGCTATGTTTGCTTCATTTCAGTGAACAGGCCCTAATTAAATTCCTTTCAGCTACTTTACTTTCCTTACTGTACACATTAAGAGAAGATTTTAATAGCAGATAATAAAATTTTATTAATCATAAAATCGCATGTGGCTGTGTTCACATCATAACCAGGTAGAAGCGGGAAGAACTGGGGCTTAAAATACGTCCAAAAAGTAAAAGAAACTAGCATCTATCGAATAGGGCTAGCTCTGATATCCCGTCCATCATTGCCTCTCTATAAATTTGTAAAATAGTTTGGCACAATTTTCGCTAGGCTATTTATGTAATAGGCACTTCTATAAAAGATGCTGTTTGAAATCGAAAAATGAGCTGCTCACTTAGTCAACATTACGGGTGTTACTCATTACCGGCATGAAGTAAAAAGAACAATTTCAAATATTGACTAGCAAGAAACAACTGGTCCTGTCCGGATTAGTTGCAATTCCTTCAATATCAGTTTTTTGTAACTGATCTAATGGCTGCTACAACATTAAATAACCAAAACAAATTCGTTTTTTGCAAGTGCCCTTTAAATAATTAAATTTATTGTTTTGCCATTGACTAGATTTTTTCTGGAAGAAAGCCCCAAGTTCTGCATTTTTTTGATAATTTCTGGAGTTCAAGCGTTCCAGTTTCATAACATTTGCATTTATTTGAGTTTATTGTGAATAGCAGTAGAACATGTTAATCTGTATCGACGGCCAGCTTCGTTTGAGAACTGCCTTAATCACAGTGATTCCGTCTGGTGTTTGCTCGGGCCATAATAGCCCCATTGCATTTTAAAACAAAAATCGTAGCGTTGAATCTTTCAATTGATCGATAACCAAGGGAAACCTAGAATGTTGCTTGTGCTTGAGGCAGTTTCTCAACTAGGAAATTTATTTTAAATGCAAATGAAGATTTTGAATAAAGATAACTGAACATCCCCATCCTATTACTGTTGTGATTTCTGATTTCAATAAAATAAGGAGTTTTCAATTTAAAATAGATTGAAAAAGCGGTTTTGCTTTTTATTTCAGCATAATTCTTTGCTTAATTTGCACTGTTCATCTCAAAATTTACGAAAGTTATAAATTCTGATTGCCTAGAAATAAATTTTTGGAAACAAACGGCTGTTTGCTTCTGTTTGTAATAAGACTTAGGTTAAGTACATGAAAGTACAAGGGAAGTTAGTTTCACGATAGAAACCAAGGGCGTCTCTTCAGTTCATCTCGTTAGTGCAATAACAACAATTAAAATTAAAAAATAACGAGGCAGTAAAAATTTAAGGGCTAACTATTTTCAGACACGAAAGGAAAACATGTTAAGGAAATATCAAAAGATTAAAAGCTTACATTTTGCCAGAGTCGAGTTTTCGGCAACCGTAAACTTCACCAAACCCACCGCGGCCAATAATTCTGTGTACACTGAAATCAGCCATGGTGAGCTTTTTTTAAAAAAAAGCAAACTTTTAGTTTGCACAGCGTCTTAAAAAGAAACTTCGGCTTAGTGGCTTACAGTTGTATTTAGTCGAACGTCCATCCATTGAAGGTAGCGAGTAAAATGTTTGCTGAAACCATGTCGGTAAATGGTTAACTTACCTTTTCAAAAAAGGCTCATAGAAAATGTCCTTAAAATTTCTCTTTAAATCATTTATGTAAATCTAAAAATGTAATGAATACAAATTTTGCACTAAAATTACAGAAAAAAGTTGACGGGAAACAGAATTCTGCTTCATCTCCTCGTTTAATTTATTCTGCACAATTTTGACATATTCAGAAGGAAAACGCTGAAACAATTTTTAAAAAAGTATAATTTACATGAACTTTAGAAAGCAGTTCTTTCATGATATAAGTATCATAAATGCGCTTTGCTTCTTTAAGTCGATCGGACTCGATATCAATAAGTTCAAAATCTTTGATCTAAAAGCACAATATATTATACATAAATCGTACCGCTTCATAAAATTCAATAAGCTTAATATCAGGAGACTCCTGGGATTTACAGAACTTGATGAAAAATATGAAACCTACTAAGTGTATTTTACGCTACTAAACGTACCAAGTCGTTCTTGAAAAATGATTTCAAACGATATCTTTCTCTGTCGCTTGAGGTAAGAAACCATGACACTACGAATACTGCTTGAATAAAAATAAGTAAGAAAACTTACCTAGAATCTGGAATCATATTTTTTTTTGGAGCCTTAGTGGCCACGTTCTTGCTTTTTTCCATCGCCATCAAATAGCTCACATCAGCTAGCACTGCTTCAAGGTCGGACATTTTATTTCTTGTATGAATAATCATTCATCGGAAGCTGCATTATACTCGTCATTCTGGTCCCCCAACCAACAGGGAATCTATTGGAAAATTTGTAATGTCGCCAATTCGAGTGTCTCAATTTTCCATTGGATAAAATGGGCTAATGCTTTAATTGGTAGATGGAAGGTTGCTAATATTATAAGCAATTATTTATAGACCTAAAGAACTCAGTAAATCTAAAATTTTAAGTTAAAAAAATCTTTTATCATTTTTATTTTAATTCAATCGTTACTTTATTCTTTTATTTTCTACAACAGGTTTTTTTCATCGAAAAATATTGTAGGTATACTTTTCTGATGCTAATCGATCTTCATCACTTCTCATATTAATACAGCTTTTTCTTAATACCTCTCTTGGCAGCCGCGCACCTTTGATTGCGCAGGCATGTAAGCGCTAGCAGTGCAGTCGTCGTCGGGCCGGCTTCTCTGAACTTTTGACTTTAAATGTTAAATGTGTTTTAGTAGAAATGGATTCTCCGTTCATCCAATACATTAAAAAAGTATTTGACACCTGGACGGCTCTTCGTATAGCTGAGCAGCAATCCACGGCAGGAAGGGAAACCAAAGCGATCATTCAGGGCCTTATTCCCTACATTGTGCAGCGTTTAACCAGGCAACCCGACCCCTACGACGTAGCTGGATGGCTAGAAGAGTATCTCTTGGAAAAGCTAAATATCCAATTGGATGATGGCAGCCAGGACAGTGTCGCAAAATTAATCGTTGAGGCCTACGCTCTTAAACAAACTGGGCAGGATGACCAAATCCTAGATTTATTATCCAAAGTTCCTGTTAGATGTGATTTGTCCCAATGTTCTTTACAGGAAGTCAACTGCGACGTCAATGAATCCGAAATTTCCGATGAAGAGAGTGACGGATCGGGCACCGGTAGCGACACCATGGACCTAAGTTAAACCACCCCTCCCAAAGTGTGCCCGAAATTATTTTGCTTAATTATATGAAGGATTCGAGTACAATATATTCATGATATGATTTCCTGTTTTTTCCCCTCTGTTCTGAGATAATCCTCAAGAAAAGGGTTCAACGGAACGTCATCCACTGAAATATATGGACCATTCAAAGGAAGACACGGGCGGTTGTCCTGGATACCGAAAAGGTTACGAAGGGCTTCCAAAGCTGCTTCTTTTTCTGCCACGTCAACAGTTTCCCCAGGTGCTAAAGTGGATTAATATTACTAATTACTTTAGAAGGGCCATAAAGGATGCTTAGGAGTTCGTTTAACTTACCTTCACCAACCAGTTTACGATCGCTATAAATACCGACTTGATAGCAGGCTAGAAGAGTGTTCATACTACTTTGCTTCTGCAATCTTGATTCAGGCGGACCTCGTTTATAGTACCGCAGGACGCCTTCTAACAGGGGAAAAGGATCATCCTGTAAAGGGAATGGGAAATCGTTGCAGAATTCCAGCCCTAGTAGGCGAGTCAGTATAAAATCTCGGACGAACACGTCTGAGGCTTTCTAAGAAAACAGGAACTGGTTAAATCGTTAAGCAAAATCTGGAGTAAATAAATTTCGAAAAAAAGCCCATCGGACAGTACCTGATCGTCCGTAATTGCGCCAATGAGAGCAAGAAGAGACGTTGCTATAGCGTCGTTTGGTGGTGGACCATTAATAACTGGCAGCAGAGGGGAGTCATCAAAGTGTCTTTCGCCTATAGCGTATTGGAGGACATCTGTGATTCCAAGATGAGAACCCACACAAGCCAACTCGGAGTCAGAGAGCAGACGATCTCGAACACAGGAAATCCATTCCTCAGGTAGACAGGGATAGAACTTGCGTAGGAATCCTCGTATGTATCTATCAGATACGAATCGCCCTAGGTATTGAAAAGTAAGTATTGGCATGTTCGAAAAGGCGATATAGAAATGGCAAAATTATTAACTACACCTTTTTCAGCTAATGAAGAATTGTCGCGTAAATGGCCATTAGTGTCCCTTGAATTGGTATAAGAGGCGAAAGACTTGTCGGTGAAACACAAGCATAGAACTTTAGCATCTATGTTTTCACCAATTCTATGCCTGAAGGCCAAAACCTCTGATTCATAGTCCCAAGGCTTCCAGGCGGAACGCGGTCGATAGGGTTCTGGGCCTTGAATAAGACGTCTGTAATAAAGGTCACGAAGATATGGACGCACATATCTCATAACACGCACAGATCTTGACACTATTGGATTTATTCATTTTATTTTAGAACTTACGAGTTAGAATGGGACCAACACGCGCCAGTAAGCTAAACATCTCGGAAATGACATGGCCTTGATTTTTGTCGATGCTGCTGTCAATGGATGATCAAAAAGTTGAAAGCATGATAAATCAGTATTGTGTTAAAACATCGACAAATGTTTTTTTTTTAATTGACAGCCACCAATTTCGATTTTGAACAGACAAATGCTACGCCAAGGAAATAAGGAGATAGAAAACGTAGCTTGTGAACATTGAAGCTACTAAGTATTTGCAGATTAAGATCGCTTCCGGATCATTGATTGGAATATAATTTAACCTGAGAAAATTGTGTTTGTGGAGCAACTTAAGACTTTTTTTGCATCACGATCATGCATGAAGCTCTAGTAAGAGTGACTTATTCTATGAGAATAAGAATTCTCTCTAGCAGCACAATAAGAAATCATTTTCAAAACGACTGATAAAAACCCTTCAAAATTTCACAACAATGACAACTTTTTGTTTTACTATTAGAGTTGCTGGGCGCGATGACTTTTCGGCACTTCGCTTTCTCCCATCTAAATGGTGTATTCTTAATACCATACAATGTAAACTTGTCAGTTAGGTTTGAAAACTAGAAATTGTTACGACTTAAATAGCGAAAGGCCTCAAGGATGGTATAACCTGCTTTTTCTCTCATTTTCATATCCATAAATGAGAGATTTTAAATGATGGAGCAATTTTAAATAATGCTTTTACAATTGCTGGCAACGGTCGACATCTTTAGGTTTGATAATGAATTTTAAATTTGGCAAGCGATTAAGAGCATATTTGAATCACTGACCCTACGCTAGGAGTGAAATTGTGATAATTAGGCAAGGCTTTCCAATTAATTCTTCTGCATTACCATTCATGAGACGAAGATAACCGAAAGTTAATAACTGATGCGTCTATCCACTCCTTCCTAAATCAATTAGAGGTCGATTCTGTAACATACAGAATCCACCAGATCCAATAATATTTATCGTTAGATGACCTTGTAACCTTTAGATAATTTTGGCACGCTTGCTGTACCTGCTCGCCTTCACTGAGTTAACATTTTCCTTGCCGATATCAAATATAATTAGTGGTATTTTTTATGCTTTCTATACTCATTTTCAACCATAAATACCAAGTTCTGCTCACGAGTAAAGCACTAGGTTATCGTAAATCGGGCATGCTTTCGAGTTTGTGAAGTTCATAATGGGCTTGAAGAACTGGGTTATCAACCAGTAAATGTCATTAAGCTTGAACTTGCTCTGTTAGTATAAGTTTGAGAATGTGTGTGAACAAGGAGGGCATATATTTAGCTGAGCTGGTGTTTTCGTAAGTCTTAACGGAATAAAGCTTAATGAGAAAGAAGCTATGGTACAGAAGCCATTACTAAGTAAAAAACACTCATGGACTTTTAGTTATCGTATCACCAGCCGATGTAAGAAATGGCATTGTTGATGTAGAGTTAATCTTGATTGCATGTTATTATGGTCACTAAATAATGTTAAATGGAAATTTTGGGCTCATTATGAGGCTTTCGATGCAATAAATGCCATCTGTGCAATTCTTTTCAGCGTAAGGTTTATTCGGCATCAAAAGAGATGACAAAAGTCAACAAGCTTTCTCGCTGGGACAATAAAAACATTATAACACCTATTAAATGGAAAAGAAGATAAAAATGAGTATTTACAGTGAACCATCATATATTCTCGAGAAAAGGGCGGCTCTGGAATCTTATTCAGCAATATTGTATTTCGGCTAGTAAAAATATGAAAATCAACCTAAGTAAATATTAACCCATTCTATTGTAAAAAAAATAAAAAAATCCCTAAACCCTGTCATTAAGGTTAGATGCTGAACCAAAATCACAGGATGTCCACAATCTCAAATAGATTAAACCTACATTTGAGTCATATGATATACAACTTCCACCCAGTTTTACAAAATATAGGAAGAATTGATTTGATTTTTTAAAACTATATTCTTTAGTTTAGATTAGTTGCTTAATTGAAGAATAAATTGAACGCATTTACTAACGATTTCAAATTCACTTTTATTACATTTAGTTCACTATTTGCTTATCTTTTATTTCCTAAAAAATCCTTCCACGTGGCAATAAAAAAGGTACTTAGAGGTTTTTCATGCGGCACTCATTTGGCACTCATTTTAAAACTTATCATTTCTGAACTATGTGCACTGTTAGATCTAGTTTATATGAGGTTCTCCGGTCACATTAAACTCAAGTAAAATTCTTGCTATGGCCTGAAAGCTCAATTCGCTCTATTGACTATATTTCTTAATTGTCACGAACGGTGAATCAAAGCAGGCATATAGTGTTCGGAGGCTATCCCCATTTGTTCACTTCCTTTTCCAGGTTCCGATTTCCGAAAATATCATAAAAAGCTCGGAAAATCAATTATATCAAACAATTTTAAACCACCCGCGTTTCGCGAATCTGCTTGTCGAGTCCTCGCTTGTGCAGGAAAACTGAGCGTAATATTATTTATGATATATTACTTTCCATCGAAATGGTAATAAATTAAATAAACCTTAGTTCATTCAGGTAGTTGTTTACCCAGATATTGAGGTGTTAATATGTGGCGCTTTCCTGGCCAATTACTACTGTCCGCGTTGGTCAAAATCCGGGGAGTATGTAAGTCTCTGCATTAGACAAATCGGGTTTTTCAAATTATTTTCTTTCCGTATTCCCTCCCTAGGGCCAAGTGATAGTGCGAGCTCGTTGTATGCTCTCGTAAGGAATCTGTGTTGTCAGTTATATCATTATGTTCTGGATTATATTCGAGCGTGAAACCATTTTCATGTAAACATGTGTCTGCATAATCTTCTAATAAGCATAGGTGCTAATCAATTAAACAATCATAAAATTTTAGGAACAAAGTCTCTAAGACCACTCAAGCAAGTAATACATTTTTTATCAAAATTTGATGTACTCTGAAAAATGCTTTTGTTCTGCACTTTTTCCTTCGATTTGTGGGTTCATTTGCTGTTGCGAGTTCTAGGTAAACGTTCAACTGCATCGGAGCGAGAGCATAACTTTTTCGAATTCTCTACTAAATTGATTCCTGTTTTCCTAGACAGTTTTTAGGTACTTAGTGATTCCTCCATTTTTTCGGTCATTATGCTGCATAACTCATTTGGTGTGGGGCGCTTCAACTATGCTAGGGGATCGTCGGTCCCATGAAGCCATACGGAATCGATCGAATTAGCGCCGTTTAGGTAGATTCTAAAAAAGTGAGTATGCAAAATGCAAAGCCCATCAGTAAATAAGAACGCATATCATTTAATCACCCTTTGGCTAAGAAACAGGGTTAAGGACGCATTGATGCGGCTGGCCACTTTGTTTATTTTGGTGTTACGCCCTATCGAATTGGCTTAACATGAAACGGGAATTTTGAATCGGTCGGTTCTCTTGCCGTCTTTTGGAATCTTTACTTATTTTAGTCGTGTATCGTTCCATTTAAATTCATTTACGTTAGTTCGGTGAGTATGCATTTCATATTGTCTTTATGTTTTTATCGCATTTATCATCGTTGCCAGTGGTTAGAATCATCTACGATGATTCAGTGAACTTCAGCTAGGCCCTGAAATTGATCTGGCTAATCGTGTTTTTGGCCATAAATCTTAAATGCAAACTATCATTAGCCATATTCTCCATTGGAAACCTCTGAATGCGTGCAGAAATTGCAGATAACAATATTATGGACAGGGGATTCGAGAGGATTTAAGTTATGTGTCACATGTTAGAGTCACATGGTTGACTTAGTACATTTGTTTACTTTGAATTAGTCGTCCTAACGGGGTCAGGATTATCTGAATGTAGGATTTGTGCGTTGGAATGAAGTGTAATAGGTTGAATTCGAAGAACTTCGAAAGAAGTCTATACTTGTGTAAATCTATTTCGCAACATTAAGCAGCACGAATAAGATTGCGGCAGCTAACATAAGTTCGCTGTTCTCTCCTGTCGATAACAACTTTATTTGAATTCTTGTAAGTTAATATTCTTCATATCTTTGCGGTTTTTTATTCGGCTGTAATAAAAGAATGGGAGGGTGTCAGTCAGCCAGTCTAACACTAATTTCTTATACTCGCACTCGGTATTAGGAGGCATCTTTCTCGGCCAAAATATCTATTTTCTCTGTGGACCCTTATTCGATTGATTTCTAATTTAAACTTCCTGGAGGAACGGTTCCCCAAGGCTTCTCTTGCCTATATATGTATATATGCCTTAGATTGAATAAGAATAGAAAGTGTTAATAGTGTGCGGGTAAAGATCCGAACCCGGAAACCACGGCCTCGTTATATTCTGAGCGGCACCTGTGAGAGGAAGTTGGTTCGCGTTCTCTTCCGGACGAATTCTAGAATTTTCTTCTACTAAAGGCTGCTGAAAGCATTCATAATAAAATGCAGTTCTCACTTTTAAAGTAGAGGGGATTATCAACTACGGCCGTGTATTTTCAAAATTGACAGGCTCAGTATTTAAATATACTTTCTATTCGAGACCATTTATTTCGCTCTTCTTTCCCCTGTTGTCTTGCCGTCCGCGTTTCGGACTATGTGACATGCGTACCTAGTTTGGCGCATAATCCTTTTAATCTCCTATTTCCTTCATATATATAGTCGGTTAGGGTTACCGATACGTTGTCGTTCTTTACCTGTTTCATTTGAGTAGAAATGATATGTTCTCATATACACTATATTTTAATTCACTCACTTTACTGGTTTGTTATGAGTAGTAGAGCTATTTTGACTCTTATTATTTCGGCCACCAACCTGGTATAGTCTTAACCACTTCTTTAAAATGCATGAATAGTACTGTTATTCAGTTATCGGCTCTCAGAAGCCTAAATTGCCTCCAGCATCGGCTTTGTGTTAATTGGACAAGATGTCAGTCCAATATAAACGCATTGTAAAATCACAGTATATTTGATCTCACCAGTAATGCTTTACGATCGCGATTTTCCAGTTTCGAAGATGCATTTATGGAAAATCAAATGCACCAAAAAGGGCATTATTCATGTCGCACAGCGATGTCCATTTGAGAGATGGACTCTAGTCAGAGTAATAACAGAATGCTTGTCCGATATCTTTGAGGCGTTTTTTTAGCTCTGTTGTTATAACTAAGGAATCAAAGTCCAGCGTTGGTGCAATAGCAAGCGATGTAAAGGTGTCTGAACATGACTACGAAACCCGCGAAGCCGAGTGATCAAAAACGAAAAGCTGTGTAGATTAGACCTGCTCTGGTTGTAAGCCATTTACCATCCCAAAGTATGATGCTGGTTATCAAATGACGTCCTACTTTAGTCGACAGTACTCTCGAATAATGCAAGTTGCTCAACAAATGTAGTGATAGCTCTATGAATGGAGGAAGTGCAGCTGAAACCATCCTTCATCGCCTAAGAGTTTCGCTACGTTAAATTTTATCTGCCTGACTCAGAACTAAAAGGCTTAGCTTCAGGATGTCCTTCACTTCTTGTATTGTGAAGAAATTATATCTGTAGATGTCTGGGCTTTGTTTCCTTCGTTAAATAAGAGGCCAGGATTCCCAAAGCAATTTTTCTGCTCAGAAATGCAAGGTTTTGGCCCTTCAGATCCAGTAAACCTCGATCACTCTGGTTATATGCTAGATGACATTAATATCACTAGAATCCATGGTTTAGTGCAAACAGTGCAGTATCGTTTTACGAAACCTTTGTAGGAAGAAGTTCGTCACAAATATCCAGACCTATCTTATTAATTCACGTCGCAAGTCGCATAGAAAAGCTTTCTGCGTTTCGCATTAGAGGTCTTTAAGACCACAGAAATCAGCCTTGAGTTGATTGAACTCTATTGGATTTGTTCAAAACTCGTACTCTCGGATGTATATTTGTACGACTAATCAAATTGCCTCGTGAGGTCGGCCGATTTGTACTATAGCAATTACTGCCTTGCACTTTCTCAATCAGTCCAATTATTTAGTTTCATATCAGTATACTTCCTTAGCCTTTTCTGGTCTCGAATGCGTTAAATCCAAGTATCTGTAAGCCGATAAGTGCTTTGGCCACAGCGGTGCTCAATATTTGTACAGAACCTCAGTGCGTGTGTATGTACATTTAAGTTATGGCTGCTCCGCTCATTCTTGTAAACTTAAGTGCACAGGTCTGCCTGCCTCTGTGTGGGTTTGTGCGGATGAATGTGTTCATTTGCGTGTGTATCAAATTTGGTTCTTGTTGTCGATTATATTAATGTTGAGCGCAATTGTTAGGAAAACACTACCTCACCCTTTAGCTATCTGTTCACCACCCAGAATATTTTTGCCCCTTCTGGTTATCGGTCGAGTCAAAGCAGAACTGACTCTCAGATCAATTTTTGCGGAAATCTCGATCCATTTGACCTAGGATTCTTAGATGTGGTAGCTTGACTGAAAGTAAGAGAATCATTTGAAACCCTGAATATTTCGAAATTTTCAGGGAAAGCGCCACTAAGCACTCAAGTATCCATGTCTTCGGAGAGGAATCCCTGTTAACTGCATGGGGTCCAAAGTGACACCCATAAAATCCAGGATAGTATTGTTAAGGATGACTTTGCTAGAGTAGTCCATGGTTAGAGCCCAGGATGTCTTTTTTATGCCACCGTCCTCTTCAAACGGAAATTTCCCTCGCCCTCTTCTAGAGTTCCGCTGGTCAAAGGCCTTCCAGTTGGTGGTCACTAAAGTTAGATATATTAGGCCTTAAAAAAGGTAATATCATTTTTCTAGATAAGAAGGTAATGACGCCGTTTCGTTTAATTTTTTTTCAGGACCCGACTCATCTCACTCTAGAAGAGAGTCAACTATATAGTAGCACGGTGGACTTCAGTCCCAGCCTACGCACCATCAACTCATCAGCATCAGCTCAACTTGCTTGCCTAATGATTAACTTCTTTAGTTAGTAGCAGTCAGTTCATTGCTAAAAAAGACGTTAAAGCATGATTCCTTATAAAGGGGCTCTACCGACTGCGCCCGAAAACGTGGATAACGTTAGTTTGAATCTCTGCAAAAACCGACAAAATCTTAACTCATCTTCCAGTCCAAATGCTATAAATTTGCTCTTTTTCTATGCACGTTCTCATTAAAGGCAGTTTATCCGTATTCTACATTGCTGTCTAGAATTGAGGAATCAACGATTTATACTTTCAAAGGAATTCGAATATCCTGTTAACTAGGAGACACAATTGAGTTACTGCTGCCTTAACTTTAGTAAGCGTAAGATATCTTCGTCATTATCTAAACTGCTCACATATTGAGAATAACTGCAAGATTTTCTAAAAGTTTCTTTGTTTTGGCAATGGGACTGATATGTGTTTGTGCACATAAGAAAATTCGGACATGTTGTGTGAGTACATTTTTGTTTATGTGCCTATAGGTGTGTGTTTTTCGGTTCGGACAGTACGCAGTGATCATTGTATTTTTTCGTGGTGTATGCAATTTTCGCTAAAGAAGCAAAATTTTGCGTGTGTGTGTAATATGTCCGTGTTTGCTAGGTTGCTTTCTGCGATCTTTGCATCATTTGGCCTTATGGTTTCCTGGTCTTTGGTCATCCTAGTCAAGGAATGCTTGAATTAGTTTGAAAGTTCAATGTTCTATCAAGTATTTCTTCGTTAGATACAAAAAGAGTTTTTGATATCCAAGTCATAACACATAGTCCGTGTGTTAATGTTATGTTAGAGATTGCCATTTTTGTGCCTGCTCCTTGCAATGTTTCTAGCTGGAACAGGTTGATATGCCGCACCAGTTCGAGTCGATATCCATCTTCCTCGTTTCTGAATATTTAAATTTTTATTTTGCCTTTGCAGCGGCATTCACAGCTCAGTTTCTAATGACCAAGCCATTACTTTTGAAATCATCTCAAACATATGATTTCAGGCAGTATTTTTCCACAGGTGTCTTCTGCTCGTAGGAACAGGTAAGAATCAAAACACGTTGATGACTAATCTGGTGCATTACTTTCATTAAAGAGTCTTGAGAAGGTCTTTCGCACACTGTTCACTTGAATGATCATCTCCTTGTGGATCCGATCAGTTGGTAGCTTTCGAATGACTCCAACAGTAGTAACGGTTCAGGTAACTATTGAAAGCGATAGAATTGTATAATGTGCTCTTTAAATGGCCACTACTCTAGTATGAATAACTTCCTCTTAAATTCTGTTCTTTCAAAGTTCTCACCGATGACATCGATCTAACTTGTACATGTTGTGTCCTTCAGACTTAGGAGCTCTAGTTTGGCCTTCCTTTTATAGACCGGATACATAACCAGAGTTTGTGGGTCTTTTTGTTACATTTTTGCTTCTGAGTGAATGTTCACATGTTATAAAATTAACAATCATAAACAGTTCCTGTTCCCCGCTTTTCAGATGGCTGGTCAACAGCGTTCCCCACCATTCACCGAAATAGTTCATGCGGTAATATCCTATTTATTGCCTAAGTAATTAGTATTTATTTAGGCCGTAGTCTCTTAGAAAACCAGCTATTTCCCTTAATCTCTTTACCGTTGTGTGCTAGCGAGACTCGAATTCATGGATCTCAACTATGTTGCGCAGAACCACTAGGCTTGCCCCTTCCCCATCTTTCTACCGTCCTCCAGCTCCTCACGTTTTTTTGGGCCGATTAGGTGTCATCTTAAGACCAACGCACTTTTCTCTAATTGTGGTATGAAAGATACAGCGCAATCGATGTTAACAAATAGTGCGTTGTATTCGTCCATTCATTGTATTTTTAGGTCGGTATTGTTGAATCTAAACCAGAAAAATATCAGTTCATTTTGACCTCAGTAAGGACAATGAAAGTATTTTTTCACCTTTTATGTGAACTGTCCAGCTGCCAACAACTTGTTTGTTTTTTTTCCTGACTCGTGGCTACGATTTACATCTCATATAGTACAGTTATATTCTGACTGATGATAGTAATAGCAATATGTGGTTGGCTAACCATCCAAAACAGTTTGGCAGAGCCGACTAGCAAAAAGAAAGTGCTTAGAAGATTAGAAAGGTTGTGCTCCACTGGTATTTTTCTCCGAACCCTGAGTTTCTTGATCTTCCTCTAAAGTCTCTTCAGCTAGACACTTTGCTAAATGGTTAGACAGATAAAGGGAGTCCAACTGATATCAACCTACTTAGATAACATTAAGTCAGCCTACCCTTTGTCAATGTGCAAAACTCAATCTGATAAGAGAAACCGTTTTTCGGCACTTTGCACCATTGATAATCTTTGTTTATCCCAGGGGGCCATACTGTTCAAATGATATTTGCCGTTATATTGTTAGTTTAAAAGCGAACATTACTCTTGTACCTAGCAATTGCTACCGCTATCGGTTACCAGTCTGTATTTATTTTCATTCTACCCTGAGACCACTACCTTGTCCGTAAAGTGCGCGTTTAGGTCGATTCCAAACACTTCGTGAACGAATGTAAGCTCATTACGGTCGAATCTGGTTACAGCAGTCTACAATTCTGAGTTCAAGTCAAATTCTCTATTGTTCTAATTAAATTATCGTGTCTACACTCCATCCTCCTTCAGTTTTCTCAAGAAGTGTCCATCAAAATGACAGTGCATAGAAGTTAGTCAAAGGGTAAATACACCCTCGGCCAGCGTAACGTCTTGTGCTTCTCAAGTGGTTGTTACGACCGTGGAGGGGGGAGGAGGACGAGAAGTTTACGATTCTTCTGCTTCTTCAACTGCACTCACACAACTTTTACACATGTAATACCTCTTTAATTAGTCACCGTGCTGCTTGCGGTAGTGTTCAGTGAAACCGGCTCCACCCATGTCACGTAGACGTTCGTGTAGTTCTTGCTGGTTTGCATACACGATGAGCGGCGGCGACAGCAGCGTCAGCAGAAGAGGCAACTGCCGCTGACTAGAACGAACGGGTGAGCGAATAAACTAGCTAACTGTTTGGAGTGATTGCCTTTCGAGCGAGATCTTGTTTGAGCACGTCTACTCACTTTCATCATCTTACGTACATTCACATACGCGCATGAGAGAGATCGTGTGTCTACCTAACTGACCATCGTGTGTGATTGGCGACTGCTACCAGAGCTTCTCTTACACCAGACGGTCACTAATACGAGTGCCATCAATGCTATTGGGCGTTAGTCTTTCATGGCATTGAAAATTGATTGGAATATGAGTTACCAGATCTTTAAATATGCAGAATTTTGTTCCGGTATAGATCGAGTTTGTCCTGGCTTTAACTTGGACAAGTAGACCAGCGCACCTTAGCCTCCAAATTTGATCAGCTATATTTGTCCTGGGTGATCGAGCGTTAAATTTGCTTAATTTACGACTGCCGAAAATGTAATAAACATTTGACTGTTTTAAACTCCACCCGTTTAATACGACTTCTTCTAGTTGTCTCCAATCCGCCCAGAGTTTGTGGTGAGTTCACGCCGTAGCATCCAAGTGGACCCCTCCGCATTGTTCAGCCGATTATCGATTTGGACGTAGACAATGTTCATTTTCCTTTCCCACAACTGATATTCGGACAGTCAAGTTGAGGTGGGCTGGGATCATCGGAACCATAGCTTAGACTGCAAGTATGTCTTGTGGGAAAATCGATTATCCAGTCCTCGTTATGGTCGCAGTGAGCCAGCTATGCATGTTTGCAGCCATTTGCGGTCCGTGTGGACGTCGAAATTCTATGCTTAGAGCGTTCTAGTTTCAGTTGGAGCTTGATAGCTCTTATTTACCTGTTTGCAATGTCGATTTGGTGTTAATTCACAGTATTGTTCTCGAACCCCAGTTCGGCTTGGTTACTTATTCATGTAATCTTGCGAATTAGCTTATTTTTCTGCATTAACAGGTGAAAGGGGTTGTAGAAGCGTCCGAGCATGATTAAACACTAATTTCCACTACCATTGTATGGTTCAATTTGAACAAATCACCTGGTTTGGCAAAATCGGTTTATTCACGAATCAGTTATTTCGGGCAGGCACAGTAGAGAGCTCCTTAATTAGAATGTTGATGCCTCCTGGAAACTATGTCAACTAAGTCCCTATCGAGAATGGCTGAGCTGCATATCAAACTGATTCGCTATTTATTGAACTCTCTGGAGTTCATATGAGTTCCGTTAAGTTGCTCACGACAAAAGTTGTAAGCTTAAGAGTCTTATTGGCTTGAATTAATAGAAGATGGGATAATATTCGAGTATCAAGATCTGAAGAAAAAAGCCAATCATATCTTGGCACCAAGTCTGTAAAAGAGGGCGTACGCAGCTCAAGGTACCAGCGTCCATTGGTACTCAAACCGTTGGCGTCAGCCAACCACATTTGTGCGTGAGCGACACACTTATTGTGTGATCGCACACTGAGTATGTATTGGCTTTCTCTACTCTTGGTAGTACATGCGCACTTGCAGAACCTTATATAACTAATCCGTGGTTCAATTGAGCACACTTGTTTGTACTACTCGTTCGGTTCGCGTTTCCCCCCTCTCTCGTTCCGTAATACATTCACCTGGGATCGATTACTGTGATCTGCTCATTAATCCTAAAACGGAGAGCAACCCCATGGCTGGTATTGATCCAAGTGCGTCATCTAATTGTACAAATGGTATTGACAATCCCTCGCCTATCGATGTAAACTCAAGTGGCGTAACCACACCATCAACTCAGTCGACAGTTGTGTCCATGGACGCCTCGACGATTCCTTCTGAACTCAGTCTCCCACTAACGCTAACACCAACGGTGACGTCGACATCAACTACTGTTAGTAATAGTGATATCGTAAAAACCGAATCATTTTCCAATCTGCCTTCAACCTCTGCGGCGGCTACTACATTAACACCAAGTACAACAACACGATCTCCACCTTTGAAGCGGCCTCGGCATAAGCCAGGAGAACGAAAAGAGCTCTTGGAGAGGGCAGTTCGCGATGTGATAGAAGAGAATATCTCAATGCGCAAGGCAGCATCAAGGTACAATCTGGCGAAATCCTCTCTTTGTGACTTTGTGCGTAAGAACCACATTGTACTCCCGAATAACCGGTGCCGACCATCGGCAGCTGTTACAGCGGCAGCGAATAGCTCCAACATGGGAGATCATCTTAATAACCATGGTACAGCCCTGTTGCCTGGAATGCAGCAGCCCTTGAATCATCAAGCAACTCTTCAGCCTAGTCAGGCAGGTTTGTTCAATCTTTCGACGGAATCAATGAGAAATAATCAGACTGCAACGCCACCCATTGGGGGTGGTGTCAGCAGCGTCCTCTCGAAACTTGAAAGTCCGTGGAATAACGTATCTGGCCTGCCGACCCAAGTTCCCATGCAAAATTGGAGCTCATTCCCCCTTACTTCTTCTATAACACACGGAAAGTCCTTGGGCGGACTCACGCAAATTTCTTCTGTTTCTTCACCGAAACAGCAACAAAACGATGTGAGTTGGTTCTTCTTGGATCGTTTTCAATTATACCAATTTTGTGAGTACTTTATCACTATTCTTAAGTTGTGATTCTTCTCTTTCGTTTATAGATGTCAAACAGTGGCTCACATTCTCCCATCAGTGAAAACGTTATTAATGGAGGGCATACGCAAATGCCAGTAATCACGACTACGAATACCTCAGTAACATCTGGGTCCTTTATTTGCACTCCGCTTGCATCGGAGGCACTAGTCCAACAGAGCATGAGTGCTTCCACGACACCCTATTTTACCTCGATTTCCACTACCAACAATCCACAATTTCTCAATTCGACGAATCTTCCTGCTAATATCGATGTTGCTAACATTTCCCTGCCTCGTTCCCTTGGATCTATTTATGCGCCATTGGTTTCTTCGCAAACACCCCATTCGGCTATGCAAACTGCACCTCAACCTACTGCACCTGCCACACCATCTGTACCTATAGTCTTTCCCAGCCCTGCTGGTGGTCCAGCAGCTGATGCAAATGTAATGATGGCTGACTCTCTCCAGCGTCTTCTGCTTGCAGCAGCAACAGCTGGTAGAGTCGATGGAAGGCTCCCACAGACAGGTACCTTGCCTACAAGTCTCGGCGATCTCTTTTTACCGCCTTCTCCGGTTTCCCCCATGACTAATTGCTTCTCCGTGGTACCACAGCATATGAAGAACAAACTCCTCTTGCCAAGCATTCTCAATTCGCTCCATTCCACGACTACTCAGGGAAATAGTATTACTCCTACTACTACTAGTAATTGTGGTAATTGCGTGGTTGGTGCGGATACAGCTGACAATACTATCGCAGTAAGCTCAACTACTCGGCTAACACTGGGGCGGGGTGGGGGGGGGAAGTGTCCAAATCGTTGTTGAGGGGGAGTATCTACAGGTCGTTTAAACGCATTGTGCTCATCTTTGTTTGTCCTCTTCCAGCGCATGCCTCATTCACAAATGGTTGTCAATGAACTTATCCGCTTCATCAACAAGTCACCGACGCCTTTCCACGGTAAGTTCTATGAGATTGACCATAGTGTAATCCCGACTATTATTGATTAGAGGGACTGTTTCTACAATTTATAGTTACAGAAACACCTTTAGCAGCAAATTTTTCTATCGATTTTTGTGGGCAGGTGGTGGGTTGCATTTTAAGCGCCTCTATCTTAGTGCTTGTGTGCTCATAGTTTTCTTGCATGTGCGCGCGCGCACAGAGCCAGAACAGGGTGCTATAGATTATAATAGCCTACGTGTATATGAAGCCGATCTCATCCTCATCCTAGAGGTACTGCAACTAATACTACTCCACTACGCTCCTATGGTGGCTTCACACCTGAGTGCACTCGCTCTAGTGTGGTCTCTTGGCCGTTCTCGCTGTGTGTATGTACAATTTCACACATACGAACACAGAGAGGATCACGTTTTGAGCGAGAGAATCTCCCATAGTACGAAGTGTGTATGTACCGTGCAAATGCTAGCTAGCCACTTTGTGTGTTTGTGTGTGCTTGGTTTTTTTGACTGTTAATTAACGAAATTAAGGCCCCTTGTGCGTGTGTATGAGAATACAACGCGGACGTGCAATGTCCGTGCAGTCAATGCAGCGTGTTTTCTCTGCATCCCATTAGAATAAATTATGCGCGTCTTCAAGTCACTGCTACTCCACTGGGCTGCTGCTCAACTTCTCACCGCCACCTGCTGTTTGGTCAGATTTAACAATCTTTCCGATCTAAGGTGTCCACAGTTGTAGTAGTGGCAGCGCGACTGACCTCGCTGAAGCGGAGAGGAGAGGAAGAGTACCTAGGTGCTTCAATTCTGCTATAGAAATAATCTCTTTTTAGACGACCATTTCCTTCGAACTCTTCTAGGCAGTTACCTACAGTCTTCATTGTTACCACGATCATTGCTCACTTTTGCTACGCCATTTTTAGGCTCTTTTTAACTCATGCCCACACAACTTACTCGCTGTAATGGCTATGTCAGTCAAATTGGCACCCACGGCTTTATCAAAAAGAAGGTAATCATGGCTTTTAAGTACGTGGACGAACAGTCTTTAGAATATAAAATGTCTTGCGTTTAACTTTGGTACCTCTGCCTTTAGTCTTCCATTTCGAAAAGTCTCTTCTTCCAGAGTCCTAGGCAGCAACTTCTATTTAACTTCGTGTACCGTGGTTCTCATATAACCGAGAACTCTTCATTTGGATATAAAGAACAAGCTGGATTGAACATGTATTTGCCTGAGCTATCAGGTTGGGGATCGATCGATCTTTGATCTCAAGTAGGCAGAGGACAAACCCATACTCGTTATTGGGATGTACTTATTTCTGTTTTGTGAACAAAGCTCTTAAGTACCTCCACCTTCCTTCAGACTTGAAAGTCAGCCTGGCTTGTGAATCTTGCTGCTACCCCTTATTCGGCCTTTTCCTTGATCGATGTTGGAGGTCGTTTAGATCACTACAAAGTGTCCACGCCATGTTTCTCACGCGTTCGGATTTGCACTAGTGCTTGAGGTCACTGTGATCCATTCGGCCGTCTACATCTGTGCATCTTCTTTTTTTTCTCTCTATGTGAAATTGCTGTGGGTTTTTGCTATAGTGTTACATAGCTAGTTGACTTGGTAATGAAGTGCACACGCATATACCTACATACATAAATTTAAGTGGACATTTTCAAACTCTCTGAGTCATCCTTGTTAAGGTTCTTGCGCATTTTTGTGCATTTTCAGTAGTCCGTTCGGTGGTCGAGATGTTGAGTGCGGCGGGTTTTCGTGAGCTTTCGGAGCTGGACAACTGGAAACTAAAACCAAACGACTGTGTGTATGTAACCAAGAACAATACCTCGGTGTTTGCGGTGGCTGTAGGTGGAGCTTATAAGCCCGGTGAAGGTTTCAGTATAATTGGAGCTCACACCGATAGCCCATGTCTGCGTCTCAAACCGGTCTCTGAACGCATCAAGGAAGGATTTGTCGAATTGGCTGTGCAGACCTATGGAAGTGGTCTATGGTACACCTGGTTTGATCGGGAACTCAGCCTTGCTGGTCGAGTTTTTGTTAAAAATCCAACCACGTGCGCTTTAGAAGAACGGCTCATCCATATCAACCGTCCGTTGGCGACTATTCCGTCTCTGGCTATCCATTTGAGTCGGAACACTAACAAGAGCTTTGTTCCTGATCCTGAGGTTCATTTGGCTCCTATTATCTCTACTACTATTATGGAACAAGTGAGTCACTGCTTCTCCTAGCTCTATTCTCCAATAACATAACAGACTTGTTTAACGACCATTTCTTCCATTCCTAGCTGAACGGTGTTGAAGATTGTGATCATGTAAGTGGAGGACATCCATCTGGTCTGATGCGTCTAATCGCCGCGGAATTGCAGTGCTCTCCATTAGATATTGTTGAACTTGAGCTCTACCTGGCCGACACCCAACCAGCTTGTGTCGGAGGTCTCCATGGTGAATTTATTCATGCTCCACGCTTGGATAACCAGTTCTGCGCCTACACATCGATTAACGCTTTGTTGAACTCCCTACCGAGTTTGAAGGATGACTCCTTCGTTCGTGTCGTTTGTCTCTACGATCATGAAGAGATCGGTTCAAGAAGTTTTCAGGGTGCTGGGTCGGTGTTTACGGAGCATCTATTCCGTCGTATCACGGAAGCCCTTGTGGCTGGATCAATTAATACGGACTCTGTTGATTCAAGTGCTAACAACGGGGGATCTACTGTTATGGATACAGGCTTTGGTATGTCGGACAAGTGCATTCTTGAGAGGACAATGGCTCGTTCATTCTTCTTGTCTGCTGATCAAGCACATGCTGTCCATCCTTCGTGGCCGGAGAAGCACGAACCAGCTCATAAACCCGGCTTTCACCAGGGTCTTGTATTAAAGCACCATGTTTCACAAAGCTATGCAACTAGCGGTCTCACTTCTGCCATCATGAAAGAAATCGCAAGACGCTCTAACGTACCGCTTCAGGTGAGAAAGTACATCCCCAATAGCACGTGCATCCACTTATTCAAACTGGTTTCCTGGCCAGTGTACTTTTACAAGTTCACACGGTCAAACGCTCCCTTTCAACCTGTTTCAGCTCTTTTGGACATAGAATGGTAAACCTTTTTTTTATTCCTAGGAGTATGTGATTCGGCAGGATTCGCTAAGTGGAAGTACAATAGGACCAATCGTAGCATCACAACTCGGTGTAATGACGGCTGATATCGGCGGTGCTCAATTGGCAATGCACTCTTGTCGTGAAGTGACTTGTACCTCAAGTGTCAGTCAGGCTGTCACCTTGTTTACGGGCTTCTTTGAGCAGTTGGCCAGCGTCCTCTCTAGCCTAGTTATCGTCAAGTAGATTCTGAGATTGGAATAATTCACACTAGGCCCTCATCCCACTTTCGCTGCCATTTGTATCTCTCCAATCCACTTTGACCACTGCTTTCTTCTTCTCATCAATCTTTTATTCCTCCCACCAGTTTGTAGTCTCCATGCTTTGATATTACTATTTTGTAGTTAAATGTAATACATGCCTGTAAAATACTTTAATCGAACGCAGCATATGTTACATACTACTTAGTTGCATCAGGTACATAGGAATGGATCACTTAATCAATAGATGTTCAACCTGGTGATTTTACCCGGTAAGGTTCAAAGGTTCTGCGTGAATAAAAACTGAATTAGGCCAGAGCGCTAGAATAAGGGGTTGGCAGCTAAGTTTGGTGTCCTTTTGCAGAGGCATGGCACGTGCAAAGCTCACGGCCTCATTCGTGCCGACAACTAAGTGCTTTTGAACGTAGAAATGGAACCATAGTTTGGGTGGTTGTCACCTTTGTTGTCATCGCTATTTTATCAGCCAAAATTACTACTGGACTCAACTAGCACGACTTCTCCCACCTTAGAGTTGGCATCACCTATGAATGTGCGGTTATTATTGGCTAAACCGGTAGGGGAATAAACCGTCGGGGCGACTTCGGCCCGTAAGCTCTCCACAAAAGTTTAACGTTCGGTTCTTTAATTGGCCGGAAAAACAGTTGGCCATCGTTAACTTAATTGCAGTCTACTGGCTGGCAGATAAGCATTGACTAACGCTGCAATAGAGTAGCTCGTTGTATGACGTTTTTTGAGGTATTAGCTCGATTAAGTGTTGCTCTTAACACGATTAAGATTAATGCATTCGTTCTTTCAGAACTCTGATTTCCAAAAGACATTGCGTAGTCATTGTTTAGAAATAAAGTTCGGAATATGAAAAATTGGTAGCAAACTTACTTGCCTTTTAGTCGACTCTCAATTAATATAGCTAGGTGCAGTATGTTAAATAGGTGGGTAGATTTTTAATTTATTTTAGCGATCTTTCTTATGGCTTTCACATCTTTGGATCCTTTTGTTTGGGCTTAAACACCTGAGTGTCTTTTTCTTCTCAGTTTTTTGGACCACCTCCCTTCGAGTGTAGTTCTAACAGCCAGACTGATTTTGTGGTGAAATCGTTGCAATCGTCTGTAATTGCCTGCTTGCATCTGAGATTCTCGGATCATTCCATCGTTTTCAGTATTTTTGCTCCAAAATTCGAATCTTGAATGGGTCGAAAACCATATCTAGTTTGCTTCTAGTTTCTCGGCTGCTTCATCTTCACGCTATCAATAAACGATTAATCGTCAAATTAACCAGTTTTTCTGCCAGGACTCTCAACCTCTTCGTGGTGACCATCGGTAACCCCAGGGGCAAATCTGGGGGCTAATGGTAGGGGCGGCCTGATGGGACTAATCACCCATCGGACGTACGAAAGTACATTATGCCAGCAGAAGTACGACCTCGAGCAGCCTAGTAAACGAGGCACGAGTAAATACCTGGATTCATGCTCTCAAACTGGACTGTTGAAAGCGCGTGCATGTAGCAATGAATGGAATCTCCGCCAGAAAGCTTAAAAAAACTGCTGGAATAAGTATGAAGTTTGCCTGCCTTTAAATTGTCGAGGACGGATGAGGTGCCACTACGAAGTTAAACTGCTACCTGTACGATGGAACCATGCCAGCGAAGTGACCAGAGAACCGAAGACGTCGATAAATGCTTCTACTGTCTTCTGCATTAAATGTTGTGCATTACTTGTTATAAAAGCTATTTTTACTTCTGCTGTTTTCCGATAAGTCCTTGAGACTTGCCCTAATGGGTGAGGAGTAAATAAAAATAATATCGCAATAAAGTCAAGGTCGGTAGTCAACCTCGCAAAGCTGTGGTTTGGGTACCTTTTCGCTTTCACCCTGATTTACTACCAAAACACGAAGGCATTTTTAGAGATGTCTTTAAGGAATATTTGGCAGCAGATGTTTGCACCACCAACCGCTGAGGCCTTTTGTATCCGACTTTCATGAACAGAATCCGCCGGATGTCTGCATTACAGAGTGAAGTCATTCCATAACTCTGACTTTGCTCTAGAAAAACCAATCATGTTGTGCAGTGTAATAAAATCCCCCTTGAATCGGACTTTCTATCGACTGACTGAAGCCGAGTTGCGCATCCTAGGCTTGATTCGGGACCACATCAGACGTCTGTGTACTTAATTTACTTGGTATCTAGAATTTGAGGCACTTGAATTGGGTTCCTGTGGCGTTGCAACCTTGAAACTCCTGGATTAGTAAGTCTGCCAAAAAATCCCGCTCACCAATTCTGGCCAAACCCCAGGTCATCCACGATGGATCGTGCTTGCAACGTTTATAATCTTTTAAATTTCTATGCCCATTTTATTTTTTCACCAATACCATGAGCGGAAGGAACGAGCTAAGTAAGGAGCAGCTCCGTGCCAAATGAGAACATTAAATTTTGGCTTGTCATCTGGTTCTGAAAATGACTAAATTTGCTCAATTTCATTCATTTTTGCTGGTCTACTGCAACCCAGGGAACTTACAGTGTAGTAGTTCTCAGCCTCTTCACATTCAGGCATAGCTTTCAACGTCTCCAATGTTGGCTTAGAACATCCGCGGAATAGGGATCATTCAATGGTCTTTGTTGGTGTTTGACTTTCTTCTCATACTCCTGTAAGCTTATTCTCTCAGTCTGCGGACTTAATAAAGAGCTCCCCAACTCCCTTTACTTAAAACAGCCACTCAGTCACTGTGTGAACAGCGACTCCTTGTATGTGGTACAGTGGCTTAGAGTATGTCGCAGACCCTCCAGAATTTCAATTATTAGTTAAAAACGTCGATATTCCAGATTAGAAGTCACTGTAGCTTTTAAATAGGACACACCACTTCTTATTTATTCTGAATATATCGCTTGATAACCAAGGTAAATCGAAGTCACTGCAAATGAAATTGAAAATGCCTGCCGTGAATAAACTTGCCTTGCCTGAGTACTTCCTGAAAAAGCCTTATGATTCCTGGAACTGTAACAAGGGCATAGCTGTTCTGACTTGATTTGAAATTTCTACAGAACGACCATAGTTGCGGATCTTCACTGGATTGTTTTGACAAGAATACCTATCCTTATAACTAGTTCGTTCAGTTGCCTACCTAAATTACTGTCAGCATCCATATTAAATGGGGTTGCAGGTCGCATATCGTCCTGATCACATGAATAGATTCCATGGTCAACCTCACCGATTTGGCAAATCCTCCTTTTATCCAAACGCAGAATGAAAATATCAGCCTGTGGGCGCTTTAACGGACTGCGTAATGGTTACAGACTTGACAATAAGGCAATAATGTTTGGCCCCAAATTATCTTTAGTCCTCAAATCAACTGAAAAAAATGCCTATACAGGCTAGGCACCTACTGACCCGTGTCGGGTAATGTGTGAGGTGCTTCCAGTAGTTAGTTGCCGACCTCTATGCAAAATATTGACCGTATTCTTGCCCTGTCGTCAAGTTTTGCTTCATGGGTTATGGTAGGCAGAATACTGGACGTAGTTCCTATTGCTATTACAAACCCACGCAGATTGAACGCACGCAGATTGAAAATGATTTCAATTTCGGTTAAGTAACTCTGACCTCTACTGGCTTTTTCTGAGGGTTTTGATCGGGATGATTGGACAGCGCTGTGCGGTTCCGCGTGGCAATGATGACCACCCAGTCATTTTTAAGACAAATTAGTCATGCGACCCGACGATTTGACGATCATCTCAGGACCTCTCCGTTTTGCTACCGAAATAGACACGTTAGTTCATGTAACAGAATTTAAGGAATTGTTAGCTCCACAAATTCGCAGTGATTAATCAATTTGAATTTAATTTTGGCTAGTATGTCGAACGCCGTTGCACAAAATTGTCATTGCTTGAATCGGCAGTTGCTTGATTTGCACCCCGAAAAATCGGCGGATAAGCGGAATATCTCATGAGTATATAAATACATTGTCTGTGCAGGAGTAACGTTTAACTAAGTGCACTGAACCATGTTGTCTAGAGTTTTAAATAAATTGAAGCTCAATTAATGCCAGTTCATGAACTGTTCATTTCATGTTGAGTAGCTAACACTAACTCATCTGACCATCTGAGCTGTTAAACCGCACTAAAATTCCGGGCAAAATCATTGTTTTTTCCGGCAATTTAGAATGTAGCTTTGCCTGATTTTTTTTCATATTTTCGGTTGAACATTTGCGGAGTACATTTTACAAATGTGTGGGTTACTTACTAAAAAAACGGTATTATATGCGAATGATAAGAAAACGATATGATAATAAGCCAATGATAATAAAGTTTATTGATAATTTAAACTCTAAGTTGTTGAGACGGCCTGCACACATAAAAGCTGCACATTTTCAAATCAACTGCTTCACGTCTTAGACGTAGCAGATAAGCGTAATTGGCAGAATTGCTGTCACCTTTAATTGAAATAGTGTGACCGTTTGACCGGTTTTGCCGCTGCCTCAGTATATGTCCAGTGCCTCAGAGTTCACCTACTTCTCATGAAAATGCAGGTAGATGTGCAGCTTTTACTCTTTCAACTGCAGGCCAGGATGCGCACTAAGCACCGTCTGCGTAGTCTAATTTTATTTGCACTCATCCAGCTCATTTTAGATAGACAACTACATCGATCACTTAGAGGTATGCTACAGCGCCAGAAATGAGCTTGTTTTGAGCTCACAAATGGAAGCAGTCACCGCCCCCCCCCCCACTCTTGTCTATTTTATTGTATGAATTGACGGTTGAGCGTTAACCGCAGCCTTTTATCGTCATTGTTTTGTGTGAAATTTTGACTCCTTCAGGATGTTTTAAGGAAAACCTAATGAAAACCAAAACACATCTTCCTGCTTGGCCACAAAAAATTCGTCAGTTTGGTCTTAACAACTAAACCACAGCATATTCAGGTCGATCCAGTACCATTTGGTCTATCAAAACGCCTAGTTCGGATTAGAAATATTACGAGGTTATTTCCTCTCGCTAACTGATCGAGAAAGTATGTCTGGGCAAATTAGTGCGTTAGCAGCGAAAATGGACTGATTTCATTGGTAGGTAACTAAAGTATTTTATTAGGAGAACATTATTCATGAAATTGAAAGATATAGATAAGCGTAAGACTACTGAAACATGGAGGAGGCTGAGCAGGCTGCTTAGCAAACTGACACGGCTGTGTGTATCTACAATATCGACCTGTTTTTGAACGCTTCATCACTAATCGGATTAAGCTCCATATGTGCGCAAAGGCTAATTGACGGCTGCTTACATTCTGCACGTGCGGAAAATGTGCACGCCCGCGGTTTTAGCCAATGAAGACGGGGATTTTTCAGAGAGCGCGTGCGCGCGTATGCCCGGGCGTGTCGAGTGATTGACAGTAAGTGCAGCGGATACCGCATAAACTATGTGCGTACGTATGTCTAGCCAGCCACATATGCACCCGTCTCTTCTGCTCATTTGGCTTCGATCAGCGAACAACGATAACGAGCTATATCGACAACTTAGCAAAAAATGGGAGCTTTATTTTTGGCATCATCATCATCATCATTAGGGTGCAAGGGAGCTTGTGCGAGCAAGTTTTTGTGTAGCTGAGACAGTGGCATGGCTCTCGATAATGGCGGCAAATAGCTCAATCCATGACCAAATATTTGCCAAATACAATAAGTAACTGTAGAGACTGTAGTGAGGTCTTAATTCCTTTGAAATAAAACTTAGAAGACTATGATTTTGTCGGACCATTTTAGTGGACTTTATCCAAAAAACATGGCCCTATAATATGGCATGTATTTGCATAGATGAATAGGATGTAGCTGTCAAGTTACAAAATTATTGAAAATTGGCCATTTACCGCCTTGGCCGATAGGTTGGGTGTAAAACAATGATGATTCGAAAAATTAACTTGCAATGATTTGCGAAATTCCATAGATAATCATAGAATTTTACCTAGTATACACCAAACGCATATTCGATCAATTCAACCTACTTGATAGGAAGTATATTACCATAGTCTGAAAAGATTGCGGCCTATTAACAAAATTACGATGTTGATTAAATGTGACAGCTTAGGCAGTTAATCAGTAATTCTTCAAGTTTTGAAAAAATGAATAACTGATGCTCATTTCATTATCAGAGCCAGGCTGTTTCGTTGTAGTCCACTGCCCCTAAAAGAAGAATAAAGTTATGAACGTGGCACTTTGTTCATTTGAGAGGGCAGTAACAGTTATTAGCCACAACTAGGTTAAGTCTCTCCCCTATTATTAAATTATTCGTTACCTAGGCAATTTTTTAGTGAAGTCCCTTAACGCTCTCAACAGAAGGCTCATAAGTATGGCACATGAGTATGCAAAGCTTTGCACAATTTCCGCACCTTGCTTCTCCCCAAACTGTCCCCACAATCATCAACCCGATTCCGTACAGGCAAACAGCACTACTGATCATTTTAGCGCAATGCGTCTTCAATAAAACAATTATCATTATAGTACGGTCGCACGCGCGCACGGATGAGCCATACCATTCACTGGCTGACAAGCGTGCGCATGTGTGAATAGGCATGAGGCAGCATCCAATCAAGATGGGCTCTCGCCACCACGTCAGCTGGGCAGGCATGCACACCGCACTCTAGTGATTTGAATTTCACCTTGGATTGCGATGCATATATGTGCGTCGGTGAATTCTGATCTTTACGCACAGGCATGATACATGACCAGAGTAAGATAGAACGAGAAAATTGTTTTGCAGGCTTGAGCAGGTTCTGCACACGCACCCACACACAGCTCACGTCAATAGCTCACGATAATTGACAATAGAGTTACCGCCCTGTGACCAAAATTATTACACAATACGCGGTGAGAGCGAAAAGTAAAGAAGAATGAGTGCGCCACAAGTCATATTTTATATGTGTACGCCCGATGGCTCTTGATCCCCTATTCACCCTTTCTGCAATTCAATTTAGAATATAAGCTGCAATCCCTAGTCAGTCGCCATACCAAAGTGACCTTAATGATCCATATTGTGTGCGCTAGTAGCTCACGTGATAAATAACAAAATGCCTTCACTTATAGTTCACACAACTCTGAATTATTGTACTGGGTTTTTTTATGGTCGACTGTCCAAAATAAAGTCAGCAGCTACGAAGGCGATTGCGACTAGGGAAAATTAAATGACAAAAGACTTTTTGAAAATTCGATTGAATTCTTGCTGCCCTGATAATCTTAGAAACGACGGGAGTGAAAAGAATAGAGAACTCAGTTGAAAGAAGATGATAAATTAACAATGATTCACGATACTCAAAATATTAATATGTACGAGAAGACCAGAAGTCGAAGAGCACGAATCAAAATAGTGCCCCTGACTGCCAATAACAATCTACGAATTTTAAGGGCTCTAGATTTTCTACATTAGGAAAGCTTGCGGGGTTTTTTAATCAAGTAAAGCCATGAATATTAATGGCAATGGTTAGTTGTATTTGGAGGATAGCTTATCCATCGAGACAAACTAGTTGCAAAAACGATTCATCTTGAAGAGCCTTGCTCTTTCCAGTTCAGTCTTTCCTGTTGTGTTTCGTTTATGAAAAGGTCAAAGAATGCTTGGAGACCCTGCTAGAAGTCTCATCCTCGAGAACAGCACGCGAAATCAGTCTTTAAGACATTAAAATTGATAGTCAAGTGAGCATTGCAAAACGTGCTATTTTTCATTGGTATCTAAGCAGATGAACTCTAAATACAGTTTCATATATCTACAGGCACCGGTACTTTACCTAAAAAGTCAAAACTTAAAACAAACATTAACTTTTTAACCCTTTAAATGCTAAACACTAAAACCTGCACATGTTAAAATGCCATGAGAATATGTAGGCATCTTATAAAAATTTGTGCTGGAAAAGAGTTATATTGGAATTTATGGTTCTATAAAATAAATAAACAAGTTATAATGTCAATGAATAGACCAATTTGTCCTTTAGATTTTCCTGCAAAGCAGTGACTACTCTTAACAAGGGAAAGTGGGATAGGGGCGGTTTTCGGCCAGACTTATTCATGGAAATGTGATTCTCGCTTTCTTCTAATGACCTTTTTTTTCACACTCTTTTAGTAAATGTTTTGCTTCATCCAAACACTTCAACCAGAGTTCCGCCTGACGATATAGAAAACATAGGTGCCCCTCTTCTTGAAGAATTTCTCCTTCGCAGATCCCCATTAAATGTAGTCTATTAAAAATTTAATGCCATCCAAAAAGGAGTAACAAATTCACCTCTCAATTGAATTAATGACTTCTTGGGCACCCTTCAGGTTTTTTAGTACAAAGGTAGTTTCTACTCGTGTTCTTATGCCCATCCATTAGAGCATTCCCACAATTAATGCTTGTACACATGCATACTAACTGAGTAGGATATATGCTTTGAATGTTTCGCGGTTTACTAAAATGGTGGTTGGGAGTTCAGGAATTTTCGCTCTCATCTCTTGCTACGCATGCGCGTTTACCTTCTGATTGTGGTTCATGGTGAGTTGTGCAATACTTGCAAGCGAGAGAATAATTTTCACCCCTAGGTAGAACATAATCGAGTAAACCGAACTTTTTTCTAGATAATGCAGGTAATACAAAATTAATAGAAAGTTGAATTTAGCCTATGTACAAGTAGACTTTTATTCCATGTCTTAAGAACTTTTTCTTTCATATTTCCTCCTGAATATATTATTTCGGATATTGTACTTGAGCAACTTCACATTGCTTACTTTTAATTTAAAATCCATCTTTGAAAGCATCAAATGAAGCAATCAACATTTTATTCGGTTATCAAAAGGTCCAGAAATCACATAAGAAAGCCTCTTTCGAGGTTTCTGATAGGCCCCAAACCTCTGATTTTACCTCGGTTAGCAAAGCAAATAATTCTCGATAGCAATGCTCAGCAAATAAATTGTAAAATTCTCTAGGCCAAAGGTCACAGATCAGCCATTTTAACATTTTCAGGTTAAGGTGGGCTAAAATATTTGATTAACTTAATCTCAGGTTATGATTAGTTTGGTGGGAAATCATTTAGTTCATCCAACAAAGCAATAATTTAGTCCATAAAGATTCGTGGAATTTACAATTTGTGTGATTTTGAACATTGCATATTCTCTTTTGTTCATAGACGTAAACTAGTTTCAGTCATTTGCTCTGCCTTTGTTAAGTAGAACTTAATTCAAGGTCGGATGAAAAGGAGTAAAGCTGAAGGGAAGCTGATGATGCTTGTCTAAAAGTCGAGATCACTGATCAGCATATCGTCGATGGATTATCCACGTAATTCCCTATCTGAGAAGGTCATCTCGGGGTTTTGAGTTTCTTGATCCCGGACTCGTTCCAGTCTAACCATTTCGCTTAAAAGAAATTAAAAAGCCGGCTGATTTTTAGGCCTCAGATGGAGTTATTCACACCTCCTTGAAGGTCAGAAATGGGATGGTCAGTATTGGCTTCAAAATGCAGCAGTATTTCATTGTTGGCTTTTTAATTTGAAGCTTGGCCAATGACTGCCTTTCACATCATTTTTTGTTTAACGGAATTAAGCGCCTCCTGATTTGGCAACGTCTCCTCGAACAAGCGAACCTATCAGTGGTCACGCCATTTGAATAATGGGCAATTAAGTTAAATGGTTTTGAAATGCATTGCGAATGAAAGCTGGAACACCAACAGGTTTTAAGACAGCACATGAGCTCCTGTAAGAATTTTTGGACTGTTTACTGTGTCTACGCTCTGGTCTACCTCTGTGAAATAAACTCTCACGTAGCTTTTCAATACTTTTTCGGCTTGAAAATTCTACAGTATGCCATGAAGCGCCCAAGATTGAAGCTCTTTTTGAATTATCTTAGTTTTCGCCGAACATGAAATCTTCTATCTAACAATTCTTTCAGTTTGATAATGTTTTGGCCTTGGAATACTAGGTTTCATGCAATTCAAAATGGCAAGTAATCTAGTTATTTGCCGGATACTCGCCGAGTTGCTTTTATCTATAGCTCTGCCGCGGAAGCCATGCTTTAAAGGATGCGTTCTATTTTATTGCACATATTTCACTGCCGAATGTCTCAGCCGAATACTTGGCCTCGTATTTTGACCTTTGAACTTGCAGAATCTATCGAACCATGACATTTTAATTGAATTGCGGTGGCTTGATAGCCAATTCGGAACGTGGAGGTGAAACTAATTTCAAAGCACTTGAAAATTGGCAAGCAGAGATCGCTAACAGCTAGCTGGCCATTTTCACCCTTGCACCTCGAACCGTTCAGATCCAAAGAGTTATCCATTTAAAAAAAAAATGTAGAGATGAATTTCACGCACCTATCCCTGTAATCATTATTTGTACGCTGGCCAGCATGTGTTCAGAGTGTGGTCTGATTTGGCCCTACACTTCAATGGCAAAATTACAGAAGTTCACTGAAATTAATCACGTCAAGTGTTTGAACCTACACTAGTTGATGTCAAAGGGTTCGCCTAAATTTCCAGACAAAATTGATAATCTCTCCAGCTAGTATTCCCATGGGAAGACTCTCTTCGAATGACTCTCTCTTCGAAGACTCTCTTTTCGAATGAAAAAAGCCAAATACTTAGGAAAAATCTGTGTGCCATTTTCAAAAAAGAATAATTACCAATTAAAGCTTGACTTGTCAAATCTCTGGATGATGTCGATTTGAACCAGTCCTTTGTTTGTACGCGCCGGCCTACATAACTATAAAATATCTCCAGGGTTGACAACAGCTTTCTGAACGAACTAAATAAGTTAGTTTTAGGGATAAACTAATGGATGATAGGGATATTTTAAAAAAGATTTTAAGCGATCCAGTGGCCATAGGAGAGCGGAGATTTTAAGAAAGTCAGACAAGAAAGAAGGCTGCAGTGACAACAAAATAGAAGAGTACAATAATATCAGAAATCAAGGAGGCAATCAGCGGTTAGAAGTACAGAGTTGCCTTATTGGGAACCTCCACGCACACAGACTCCCTCAGTGTCCACCTACTGTTTCCACTTTGTCCGGCTTGCTTCAACTCAGGGCAGTCAGTCTTTGCACTGCCTATGATCATAATAACAAGAAGGGTAAGATAAACCAGGTCTCTAATCCAGAATTCACAGCGATATCTTTCAACATAACTTCGAAGAGGCAAGAGTTGAAATTGCGATAATATCTTAAACTTGCATCATAAAACACGATCAAGTCATTTGACTAGTATAAAGACGGCTGTATGCGGCCATCATCTCTAAATAATGCGATTTTTACTTGAACTCTACACCAACCCCATTGATTTGGCCACTTCTTTGGGGCTATCATAGGAGGTGATCGATCCAGCAATCAGCATTAGGAATGTCAGAACATAGCACTTAGGTTTTCGCCAAGCTGGTAAATTTATCTTTCTGGGATTACTTTATGAAGAAGTATAAGCTCGCAAAACGGGGCCTTGAAAGTATATTATGTGGGCAGTCGAAAGGGGGGAAGTTTAAATATACTTATGACAGTGGTCAAGCCCACTCAACCTCCTCGTGGTTACCACCGGTAACCCCAGGGGCAAATCTGGGGGCTAATGGTAGGGGCGGCCTGATGGGACTAATCAACCATCGGATGTACGAAAGTACATTATGCCAGCAGAAGTACGACCTCGAGCAGCCTAGTAAACGAGGCACGAGTAAATACCTGGATTCATGCTCTCAAACTGGACTGTTGAAAGCGCGTGCATGTAGCAATGAATGGAATCTCCGCCAGAAAGCTTAAAAAAACTGCTGGAATAAGTATGAAGTTTGCCTGCCTTTAAATTGTCGAGGACGGATGAGGTGCCACTACGAAGTTAAACTGCTACCTGTACGATGGAACCATGCCAGCGAAGTGACCAGAGAACCGAAGACGTCGATAAATGCTTCTACTGTCTTCTGCATTAAATGTTGTGCATTACTTGTTATAAAAGCTATTTTTACTCCGATAAGTCCTTGAGACTTGCCCTAATGGGTGAGGAGTAAATAAATAAATAAATAAAGACGGCAGTGGATACTTAGCTGACTTAAATGTTCACCTTAGCGGTAATTAATACCGCTTCTCCCCTAAGTGTCAAAAAGAGAACGTGTTGGATGAATCGAATCTAAGTTGAATCGAATTGTAAGAGAAATGAGATCATATCTTCGAGAGATGTAGTAACTTATGTCGCCTACGAAGAGAGCTTATATCAAGTTCGTGGTCAGGTGGTATGTTGAAACCGTTCGGAGGCGGTTCTTAGGCCATTCAAATTTGGTTCTTAATAAAATATGATTATTAGGTACAACTGCAAATGCGATTTTCACCTATTTGGCAGGACCTGCATTGTGCCTAAACATTATCGCGTTTTCAAGGCTGACGTATCATATAGGTTGGGTTTTTAACGGTCCATGCTGGCAAATCCTGATTAGCTTGGAGGCATCATATTGAACATGGTTAAGCAATCATTGTAAACCCACAAAAGATCTGACCGAGACGGCCTGGACTCACGTCATCCCAATAAAAAATGAATAATGAGATTGAATGGAAAACGCCATTTATTTAATAAAGACTAGAAATTAGACACGCCCATTTTCGGTTTTTAATGGAGGGCCTATAAAACCACTGCTAAATACCATCAATTTTCACCAAAATCAAGGAAGCGAAGCAGTGACCTGAAATTCTAACGAGGAGGTGTAGGTTTGAACTTTAGCGTTGGAGGATCTCGTGGGCAACGAATGCATATATTCCTCAGTGATGAAGGATACATTGATTCCTGAGGTACACGAAGACGTGGCAAAAATAGTAAGATACTGTAGTTTTATTGCATCTTTTCAGGAGGCGCGTGTTCTGAACTGAGCATCAGAGCTTTGGAGACTAAAAGCCATGCAAGTGAAAACGATTTTCAAACTATTCCTTAAAACTTATCTCTCCAAACATATGACAGTGAATTAAAGTAAAATGTCAGGTGAGAATCACCCATTACGGATTCCAACAAGAAATCTCGCAAATTTTGACAATTTTGGCGATTTCTTCTTACGCTTTTGAGATTTCGATAGATAATGTGCAAAGATTTATTGGCTAAAATGGCTCAATTTCCCACAGGCTGAAAATTGCGGAATGATTGGACATATCTGCTTGACGACACTGATCCGGAAGTTAATTCGATATTATCATAACAAAGGAGATTTAAATGAGACACTCAAAACCGAGAAACTCCTCAGTTTGCCAAATTTAGCGCAATCATGCTGAGTCCAAGCACATTTCTAAAGATATCAATCCGTAGAGTACTTTTTAAAAGCAATATCGCTTAAGAAGTCTATTGCTGACCGGAGGCTATTATGGTTTCCATTAGAACCTCATAAAGTAGCGAATTGCAGTGAGCTTGAGACTTTTCAGTTAGCAAGCATGTTAAATAAATGGCAAGAAAATAACTGAATTTCTTGTAAACGACTGAAAACGGTACTGAGTGCGAAAACCCGATGTGATATAAGCCCATCTTTTTTCTAATAGTTTCAAACAACTAGTATAACTATACTGAAAGAACCTTCCGAGTAATTTGAGTAAACATTGTCAGGAGAATTTCAGACGTCTTAGTTCAGCTTAACCGTACTAAATGATATGATGAGAGATAAAGTGAGGCCATATTATGGTCAACTGTATGTTTTCAAAGGTCAAAAAAACCCACTTAGAGATATCCTATCGGTTGTTGAAATAAAATTTCCCTCTTAATCCTAGGTGAGGTTAAGGAGGCTCGGGTGCTCATTCTTGATTAACCTAGTAATTGAGGCTATTTTAATGAACCAGCCGATAAAAAATTTGGGGTAATTATAATACATACTAATGTGAAATTCCAATAGTATCCACAACGAAGAATATTTTTTGTTGAGATAACTCGTACCGTTCGTCAAATCGACTCCATAGAGTTAAGAAATTCCGAGAAATATGGTAGTAATATTCCTTATATATGGGCCATTATTTAATGCAACTATTAGGGTCAAAGGCGAGGCGCATGACTTAAAGCAAGCGTTATTTCACAGAGGGAACCATTACTTACATAGCGTTCTTCTAGCGGCGGGTAGCTCCACAGGTAGTCCAGAAATTCAGCAGAGTCGAAATCATAAGAAATTACCTAGCCAGCCTTGTTTCCCTTTTCATCGCGCCAGGAGTCGGTGTCTCTTAATAGTGAAATTTCTCCTTTACCTCTCACATTTTCTGATAAGAAAGCATTTCCATATTTAGATGGAATCCTAGAAATTCAATTTGCCTATTCCAGTTTCAATTTTTATGTTTTCCTTTATTGTTTTGAAACAGTATTGATTGAGCTTTATATGCTCTTATTCAGAAAATGAAGCAACTTTCCTCTTGGTGCAAGAAAAATGCAGTAAGGTACCTTCCGTGACCAATGTACTGGGCTTGAATAAACTCTTAATGATGAAAGAATTGAATACTATTTTCAACGGAACGGGTCCATGGAAAAATACATCTGAATGGATTGGACTCAAAAGTGTAGTAACTAAGGAATTACAGAGGTCTAGAAAAAAATTCCAAAATGATTGGGTCAGAGCGCTTAAAATTTAAGCAGAAAACCTTATTTTCAACTTACCTAGAATGACTGCGCTTTAAAACAGGAATGATTCCCAAAGTGGGAATGACATAGAGTGGGAAAATAATGATCGATGCAGCTATTTTCCACATATTATTTTATAATCTATCGCTTTTGTTACAAGCTATGGCTTGTTTGGATGCGGAAGTAGTCACAGGCGCCATCATAATAGTCATTGGGACGAAAGTACTTGAATGGTGAAGAAGAACTGAATAACTACCAGACACTTTTTCAGAAGTTAATTACCAAGGCTTTAATATTGGTGTGCGTAATAGTTCTAGAAATGAGGCTTCTGGAAGGCGGAACGCCGGGTGCATCTCCTGTTCCGTTCCGTTTGAAAAATCGAGCCAGTTATACTTAGCAATGGTAACTTGATGGGATGGCAAAATTATGAATTCGCCAGTACTGATTTCCTACATTTTGCTGATAATATGTTCAAATGCATGTTGAATAAAAGGTAGAAGTGAGGTTAAACTTAAAACTAGTAGAAGTTGCTTCTGACGGAGTTTCCTTATATATGATTTGAATATTTGGTCATGTCGCCCTAAATGCACTTCGAACACAAGGCCCGCGTTCCTAAATAAGCGATTGAAGTATTTTACGTGAATGTCTGAGTGAAAGTACAGTTTATATAGGTAGTAAAAGCAGGACCGCGAAATCATTAATAATAACCTGCTATTTGTAAGTTTATAGCTCTGGGTCGCGAAACAAACAGGTGTTTACTCGATAAGACTGCTAAACTAATGAGGGTCTCACTCATAGCCGAATGGTAAATATACGTTTGAAACTAATAGTTCACCAGCTGAACATTAGTGCTAATAAAAGGAACCAATAAGAGCTCAGTCGACCAGTTAGAGCGCCAACTAACTTAGGAATCAGTAGACCGTTAGCCGATCTCATCACAAATTCAGATCTAGCTAATGTAATGATTAGCACAATGTAAATATGTTGTCATACTACCATTTGTTGTGAATTACATACCTCGATTAAATAACTGTGAAAAGTGCTGTCAACGAAACTTTGTATAAAAGTAAGCGGTTGAGATGCTTTAAATAGGTATTCCTCATTCCGCAAATGGAGTATTCGATTTAATAAGAACTGGGCATTTGAGTCATATTCTAAAATTGACTCTGGAAGCTCAAAGGCTTACAAATGGAGCTGCCATTGAATATAAAAATTGCTAGTCGCGCCTTCTAATACGCTTAGAAGCAGACAACTTGAGGAGAAACAGCGTAAAATATCAAATCTGTTGTAGGGAAAATCCATCGACTGTATATTTTTTTCCAATTTTAACCCATTTTCCACTGTCCAAGATTGAAAAGACAGCTATAAAAATAGAACTGAGGGGAATTTGACAAGACTTTAAACCAGATTATGCATGGAACACATCTTGGTAGTCTTCTAGCGAACTGAAAAGCTGATTAAAAAGTAAGCTCGTCAAGATGTGTTGGTCGAACTAGACCAATACTCGTTTAAAAACTTCAGCCAGTGAAAGGACAGAATTGAATTTATCTCAAGATTTTGTGTGAATTAAGACTTTGGAAGAGTGAAACCCATCTGGAGACATATGTATCGAAATTCGTAGTAGTGGGCGAAGATGTCGCCCTAAACTCAGGTATATATTAAATTTGAGTTGGTTCGGACTTTTAGTTTTGAGTAAGGGCTAATTCCCCTCTAACTCAGTCCTTTTTATTTCTGCTGCGAAGCAGTCTGTACCCAATTCAGAGTGCCTAATAAAACTTTGGAGCCATGTTATAATAGAATTTCCATTAGAGTGATTATTCAGTTTGAAAAATGAATTTCAAATCTATGTTATTAAAGGTTATTGAAAGGTATCAAATCATTATTTAAATAAACAGTCAAGATGAAATAAATATACAGCTAGGAGTTCTCTTAATTTGCAGTAACATAATACTTGATGAACGATTTAACCACCGATGACAAGTGTGGAAGTTCATTGTTCATCACAGTCTTATACAGACCTACTTGCGCATGTTGAAGTTGCTTGACATAATGATAAGTTTAAAGCGGTCTTTAAATGGTCAAGGGGAGCCAAATTAAGATGAATAAAAGCTGATTCCGAAAGTCAAGTGAAACGCCATGTATTTCATAATCGAGCAAGAAAATAAAAGGATAACGACTGCGTCGCAAAACGTCACTGAACTGATCTTTCTAAATTGATTTAGATCAATAGGCGAATGAGACAATGCAAGCGATTCAACAAAAGTTCTAACGAACTGATGACTTGAAATAAGTTGAACAGTTTTAACTTGTCTATAATTATGAGCTCTACAAATAGAAACAGCCGATCGGTCAATACCATCGTGCCTAATTTTTTGGTTATAAAAAGGAATCCCTTAGAGTAATTGGTTGATGAGATTGCGGCGAGGCGCGGTAACGGACTTAATTGAAACATCACCAGCTGATAAGCAGAAAATGGCCAGCAGTCAGTAGAGGAATTAGATGAATACCACAAGCTTGAACCCGTTTGATTGGAAATCAGACAAGGGTCACTTGCTTAGGCCATTAGTCAGATGATTCAATGAAAAAAACGTGACTGATCCTGGTCGGAGGTATCCTTTCAACGAGTTGCGATTTCGGTACGGTTTTGATTAATATACTTTGCCCATCAATCCACCTCAACAGGCAGTGAAGCTTATTCTAAACATATAGCATATGGTTGTTCAGATTTTCATATTTTCTTATCTTCTGGTATTCATGAAGGAGAGCTGTGAGAGAAGCAGCTAGAAGTTTGAATATGAGATTTTTATCACTCGTTTGGCAGCTTTTATAAGAAAAATGATAATCAGATAACAAGTTATTGTAGTTCGCCCTACTAAAGATGTTAGCTCTACATAAATAAAAGCCGCTAACACCTGAAAAACCTAGTGGAGACCAACTGATGACAAAACAAAGCATTAATGCTGTTTACAGATACTCGGTTATTTACCCCAGCAGAACTGGAAATGTTATCCGAAAGTTGAAAGGAAATACCTACACGCAAAATTGTTCAGCTAGCCTTAGTGACAGAAAATCGGTTGTTATTTTACGCATTGTTATTTTTTTTTATTGCGCGTACGAAAGAAGTTAAAATCATGGTAATATGCGTCATTCTGTTTGCTATCATGCTGGTATCATTTGGACTGTATGATATGCAAAATGCTGAGTGTATGAGATCTGTGGCATCATTTTTTTTTCCAACCGATTGCACTTATTTTAGAGTAAACCGTACCGATTTGTTCAAAGCTTTCACTGCTCGTTTGAGCAAAATAACTATAAGTCATGATAAGCTGGGTTTGTGTGAGCAACACCATTTTCCTGTATTTAGGCATCAGATCTTTGAGATCTAACCGAATTCCTGTTGTATTTACTAAATGATCCACCTCATTGTATTTCCAGTATTTTTCTACGCAAGTGGTCAATTTAAAATAAATGAAATTCAGTCGGAAATTCTAAGCAACATAACTGGAATAACAAGAATAATGCGAATGAGAGAAGACAATTTGTCTCACCGATCACGTAGGGTCGACTAATCTAATCACTACATTCTCATACGGAGCGTAGTTTAAATAGCTGCGAGTTCGATGGCTTGAAGTATAGGGTGAAGGACCCATTTATGTCAAATTCTCCCATATTTATACAAACGAAATTTAAAAAAACTTCCCCAGTAGCGGGAATCAATGGCCAGTTCGTAATGGATGCACAGATTTGAAGTCGACCACTCATGGAGACTGCGTGTATTTCCATTTTGAGAACTTGTTTGCTACTAATCTATGAAAGTAACGCTTTCATCCATAAAAAAACTTGTTAAAGCGACTGATGTGAATTCCAAAACTGATGCTGTTTATGCTCTCTCGAACATGTAGCTAAAATCTTTCCGTGGTTGCTAAGTGTGGGCAGCACATTTTTTATATGCTTTCAAAAGATCTAACCGAATAGTTGGATTCCTTACGTTAGCGGAGATTAAATATTCACTTTACTCCAAAAATGCTACAAGAGTCATAAAAGATGTAATGGCAAATACCTCCTCGTGGTGACCACCGGTAACCCCAGGGGCAACTCTGGGGGCTAATGAGAGGGGTGGCCGGTTAGGACTAATCACCCTCCGGAAGTATAAAATTAGATTATGTCAACAAAAGTACAACTTCTCACAGCTTTGAACATGAGGCACGATGTAAATAGCCGGATTCATGGTCTCAAACTGGAATGTGGAATGCACGTGAATGTAGCAATGAATGGAGTCTCCGCCAGAATGTTGAATGGTCTCTGGTATGAGACATGAAGACGGGGGAGGACGGACGAGGTGCCACGACGACGCTGAACCGCTACCTGTACGACGAAGCCACGCCAGAGAAGAGATCAGACAGCCGAAGACGTCAACAAGCGTTTTTACTATGTTCTGTGTTAACTGTTTTGCTTACTTGTTATAAAAACTATTTGTACTACTGTTGTACCCCCAATAAGTCCTTGGGACCTGCCCTAACGGGTGGGGAGAAAATAAAATAATAAATAAATAAAATGGCAAATATCTAGTGAAGCAAAACGTTCATTTTCAGGTAAAACTGGCTTTGTGCAACCCCACTGAGCCTCAGATTAAAACTAAGTAAATGAAAACCTCTCGAAATTTTTGAGACTCTGGAATTTGCGGGCGCCTTTTCATAGAACGCATTTCGCCTTCGAATCTATCAATAGATAGTACACAGATGTAGAACTAGTCAAGGAAAAGACATCACTTTAGTAATTAGAGGGGAAACGGTTAAAGATGGAAAAACGCAGTTACTATAAATCGGTACGTCGGAATGGAATCGCTGCATTGACTGGCTTGCGACCTAACAACCGAAATCACGTTATAATAAAAAGCGCCATATTTTTGCGGTGAGTGAAACGTTTTTGATTAAATCATTTTTTCATGCAGTTTTTATTGATGGGTAATAGATTAATGATCCTAGGTTGATATCAATGTGCTTAATTTGAAGGTAGAATAGCTAGCCACTTTATCTTATGGAACTAAGCTGAATGCCCGGATTTAAATCTCTTTTCTTGGTAGAACTGACTGACCAGACCGACAGGTTTGTAACCATAGATGAATCTTGAGGTACCAGCTAGTATTATTTGTATATACGTAGCTCTTTGCATATTCTCTTACAGCTTTGATTCAGATGTGTAACATGTTATTTCGTGGCGGAATTTGATCAGGTCTGCGTTTTATAAAACAGGTTTTCACATTAATCACAAATTACAATCATGGCACTAAGGTGTTATTTGTCGAAATGGGAGAAGTAATGGCTGAAAAAGAGTAGCAAATGGGAGCCGCTGAGCAAATATTTTTATCGAAAAGAATATGATAGGAAAAATGAGAAATAAAATGTGTTACTGTTTACTCTGGGTTTAGGTAAACCAGAGAGCTCATGGGCCAATATAGGAATCAAATAGTACTTACCCCCAATTTAAAATTGGGTTTATGCTTATTTGGATGTTCAAATGAACCTGTGGGAACTGCTACAATTCCAAGAATTTGAGTTTTTAGAATAACTTGATTTCGAATCCCTATTCGGAGAAGAATTTAATTTTTCGATCAAGCTATGTTTTTTGCTTAATTCCCCTTGCACAATGCTACTGGCCGTTTCACTTGAGATCCTTTTCAGCTTTCCATAGCTACTTACGGAGGGCTACGTCTTGAACTTAAATAACGGTTAAATGCTCTATTTGCAGAATTTAAATTGGTTGCAGAATGGCCATGTAAACCATAAGTAAAACACATTTCGTAGTAGACGTGATGATGATCGCTGCCTCGAACGGTGGTGATGGGAGTGAATGCACGGAATTTTCACGGTTTCTTCCTGCTCCCGATTGTGTTGGGCGACTGAGAAGCGCTCTATCCGTGATAATGAAAAATATAAGTTTTTTCAATCATAACAGTAAGAAGAAATCAGACATAGGCACTTAAGACCGTAATAAATAAAAATTTTCATGATGTGGAGAATGGAGAGTCCAAAGGAAATGCATATCAAGTCTACTATCAACCTTGCCGTGGTGACCACCGGTAACTCCAAGGGCAACTCTGGAGGCTAACGAGAGGGACGGTCGGATAGGACTAATCAGCAACCGGACGTATGAAAGTACATTATGCCAACAGAAGTACAACTTCGTGCAGGCTATTGAACGAGGCACGACGTAAATACCTGGATTCATGCTCTCAAACTTGACTGTGGAAAGCGAGTGCATGCAGCAGTGAATGAAATCTCCGCCAGAACGTTTAAGAGATTTCAGAAACAGGTATGAAGATTGTCCGCCTTAACGATGTCTTGGACGGACGAGGTGCCACTACGAAGTTGAGCTGCTACTTGTACATTGAAACCATGCCAGAGAAGTGACCAGAGAACCGAAGACGCCGATAAATGCTTTTACTGTCTTCTGTTGTACCCCCAATAAGTCCGTTGGATTTACCTTAATGGATGGGAAATAAAGAATAAAATAATAACAATGTCAACAATGAATTGAAATGCCTAAAATATCACTCGAGTTCTGAGAGATCGTTGGTCTCACTTCAAAGCTATCCATACTTCTGGACAAAACGCTGGAGCCTTTCGGAACTTTATTAAGATTAATGCGCAACAAAAAAGTGTAAAGATGTTATGACACAGTTGAGAAGAGATTGCGTAATGAACTGAGGTGATTCAAGAAAAAGGAAACTCAAGTGGAATGCACAATAAAATAAACGGCTACTCGTAACATATGATCAAAGAGACTTGCATTTCCCTAGCTTTTAGCGGCTTTCTACTACTCAGAATGTTGAAATGATACTTTACTGGCATATCGGTTGAAATTGGAATAGGACGTGTTGAATAACTTGCAAAGACCCAGTTTCGGAGAACACCCTGCACTTTGTTGCCATATTATCGGGGCGATTCAAAAAAAATCATGAGTTCGGATCGATTCTCATTCAATTTACGGTTTTAGTTTCTGAATATGGACAACCAAATTTGCATGAACGACAAGTACTTTCAATTGTAAAATACGATTAAAATGAAGCAAGAACCCTTAAAAAACTGCGTCAGTTATTAAAAAATGATGAATTCAATGGAAGCTGTATGCATATATCCTTCAGCGAACAAACGAAATGCCATACCCATGAACTTTATTTGGGCTCTGTATTTGATCAAAAAGGATTAAACTCATCTAGCACTTTTGAGATTCCAGTCTAAAGTGCTCTTCTTCAGTCCCAATAGATTCCAATAGGTCCAAGAAATCGCTACTCATTTAGCTGCAGTGAAATGCAATGAACAAGTCTGAAACTGTCCAAATTTGTGCCTGCATCGAATATATGATTTCCATTTATTTTGCTGCTATTGACGAAATCGATTTATAGAACTTCGCTTTCCGTATAGACAAAGATCATCACTAATGCCGATGACAAAGTACGGATTATTAAAAACTACTCTTGACACAAACCCCATCCTCGACAGCAGACCTTAAGGTCGTCAACTGTAGATTCGATAAGAATATAGGTGATGATTGAATAAAAGGTTCAGTGAAATGAGGTATTCATCCTGGTCCGCCGAATCAATAGGTAAACCAAATACTTTTACCTGAAACAGGCAGTGCCAAACTAAAAGTTTCATACTGACTTTTCCTAAGTCTTAATAAATTATTAAAAATTAAAGTAACGAATTTACTCAGCAGTTGCAATGTCAGATGTTTTTTTAGTCATACATTTTGGCTTTTATTGATAAAATATTAACAAGTCTAGATTTTAATGCTGAAATTTATCAAGCTTTCTAGTTTGAAGTGGCCAAATCAACCTTGAAGCCATGGTATCGCGCTTGGGACCATTTTGATTCTACCATGTCCGAGCAGTACTGGCTGGTAGAAAGTGAGAAGGTCAAAACGTTTGAAAGCGTTTATAAACTAAAAAAAGAAATAGGTCGACGATGGTATCAACCAATGTAAGTAGAGATAAAGGCCTCAAGTAATCAAGCAAAGTCACATAATTTCATTAATTTGATCATACTCATGCGTTAGTGGTGTGTCGGTTTGCAATCAAACATGCTTAAAGATAAATTTTTGCACTAAAAAAATTCATTAATGCAATTAAAATAATTTCAGCGGATCAGCCTCTTTCACCTATCACTGCAAAGATATGACAAACCAGGAGTGGATTATGAAATCTCTTCAGAAGAAGGTTTACTAGTTGTTAATTATTAAAGTTTTAAGGATGAAGCTAAAAAAGAAGCAGTTAAACTTGGACATTTGCTACGTTTGGAACACAGGAATGTTATTCGTCTAAGAGAAGCATTTGAAAATGATTCCTTCATTTTTATGGTTTCGGAATATTTCGATGGCAGCATGTTATTTGAATAGTGAGTTAAAGAGATTAAATTTAACGCATACCATCCAGTAGAATACGTGATATCTTATGAATATAAAATAAAATATGTTTTTGACATTTTGTACATTTTAGTTTGGCAAGTCTAGCCGAATTGACTGAAATGCTAATGTCAAATATAATAAAACAAATTAATAGCGGATTGATGTATCTCCATGGTTTGAAAATCGCCCACAGAAACCTAAAAGTAAGCCAATAACAATTATTATAACTTTCGATTTAATTTGCCTATGGCTTTAAGACTTATCTGTGAGAATTTCAGCCTAATAATATATTAATCGCAAGCGAGGGTGACGACATACTTGTGAAAATAGGTAGGCAAACTATATCCCTTATTTCAATAAAGTAAATTGACTCATATATTGCATTATTTTAAAAGCCGATGTCGCCCATTCGACAGTGGTTGGAATGGAAATGGAGGTGGAATTGGTCAATGGAGATATCACCTACACTGCTCCCGAAATCTTTCTGACTCACAAGCACGATATGCCAGTCGATATGTGGGCGCTTGGTGTTATACTATATATCATGTACGTTATGTATTTTATCCGAAAACGTTTCAGTTTAACCAGCGCCCAAAAATAATCATTCAGTAAGCTTGTTGTTTAATAATTTGCCCATATTAGAGGAAAGGCTTTTCTCAAACTCTTATAGTGAGGAGTGAAGGTCGTCCATTTGCTGATAAATGCAGTGACTGAAAGCCTGACAGACAGACCGAACGACGAACTGCCGAAAGTTGAATGATTCAAAGTGCCCAATGTTTATTGATCATTAACTGACAAAAATATGAGCTTCTATTATGACTTCTTCGAGGGCTCGATTATTAGTGCTAATGACACGAACTTTTATTGATAGGGCATCAGGGAAAGAGCCATTCAAAAAAGAAAGTGAACAAGATTCATTCCGGGCCATCCTGAAGGGGGACTGCAACTTTGAAGCTCCGGAATGGGTAGGAATAAGCATGCACTGCAAGGATTTAATTAGAAAACTGCTTGTGGTGAATCCGATCTTCCGTATGACGGCAATTCAGACAACGAAACACAATTGGATTACAGGAGAAGAGACGACCAAACACATCTTACCTGATATCCCGTATCGACTGGAATATTTCAATCAGATTTGCAAGAAACGGGTAGGTCAAGTAACCGGTTTTCAAATGATGGGAGAATTTTACGCGAACGGTTGGGTTCGAGATATGCAAGTTCCATCACCTAAATTGGGCAATTAGAAGTCAGGTTGTCTGCCATTAGAGAGATTTTAAGAGCATGTCACTTGATTTAGATTCTGCCATAATAAGCACAATAAAGATTCTGTCTTTTTTGTTCTCAAGATAAACAAGCTTAGTACCAATTACAATATATTTTTTCCAATTGTTGTTCTAACGAGTATTCATAAATATTTCTGAAATCCTTATAAATACGTATATTTCTAAAAGTTTAGCATCTGAGAAGAGAAAAATGCAGTATTTATTTTCTGAGGTTCGGCAATGAGAGAAAAATAAGACTTGTTGAAGTAAAGATGGCGGCGACACAGATATTTAAACTAAGATAAAGTGAAATTAATAATATATTAATAAACATTCAACTTCGTCCCGGTTTTTGAGTATATTTTCCAGACCTCTTTTAATAGACGCAACATAGAAAGACATGTGTCACCGAATAGTTTTATAAATGCGAATCCTAAGTTATGAGAAAATTCAAAATTGAATAATGCAGTTTATTTAAAAAATAATTCACGAGAGTTTGTAGTAGAATAAAAATGAAACAAGTCGTTAGAATTTGCAGAAACAATGATGACAGTATATCTTGTTTGAATCTAATCAAGGCAGAATACTGGAAATCCGTGACATCGATGCATCCAGATGACCATCTGGAGAGGCCTCTGGTCAAAAAATCCGACTGTATCGCCTTACAGAACCTTGAATCGGATCAAAATGCTATGTTGAATAAGCTTCTGTATTGATTCACATTGTGACCATTAAAATGAAATTCTTACCTCGATACGGCATGTTATTGTTATTTCGTCCACTCTATTAAAAAGGACTAAGTGAGACAAACTGAACTGATTCAAACGATAAATTGTAATTGCATGAAAACGATGTATAAATACTCAATTTAGCAGCAGAAAGTTTCCGGTGAATTTATCTCATACCAATAAAGCGATTAAAATGGTAGTAAACCAAGAAAAAAAATAGCCCTTCTTTACTGACGGGTAATAAACTGAAAGCAGAAAGGGCATTAGGCACTTCTCCGCTGACTGGCCTCTGCCAGCGTCGAATCGCTGTGCATAGACTCCCCCACGATCGTTCGTCGATCGCTAAAAGCCCCACTTTCGAACGGTCAGCTAGTCAAGCACTTTTTCTCGTCCAGAATCCTCTTCAGCTTCTGCCCATACATAGATCAGCACCAAGTATTTGGTGGCCACCAGATTCCATTCACTAAATCGGTGCCACCGAATAGTCTCTGTCCTATAAAGTTTTTATCTACATTTTAGAAAGATGATACTATTGGAGAAGTTCTTATAAATGACCCTGGGTTTCGAATGCTATGCATCAACATTGCAAAAGGATTCCTGACTAATGCCTCTCGGTTGCACAAATTTGACTACTGATGACTAAACTCTGCCCGTTAGTGATGAATTTGGGGACAAATAGTTACGTTCAGCGCTACAGCCTCGAATTATGCGTCGCTGATTTTTAGCTTTCAGGACATCAAAGACATGAAAGAAATTCATCAGAGTTAGATTTTTTGCGGCGGTATCAATAGAAAATACAGGGCTGAGGGCAGAGCGGCAAACTACGGTTCGATTATAACGCTTGTGACTAGGATACCAATACGGTAGAAAATTTGGTCGAGGTGAGATGTGGAAGGAGTTCGAAGGCAGGTCACTGAAAAAACCCGGTCCCATTCTGCGATGAAATTAGTCGATATGACAAAGGCACGTCAGTCATGAGTTGGCTTCCTGTAATGATAAAGACCCAGCCAGTGTAACTAGCAAACTATAACAACATGATGATGTCCAACGTCAGAGATGCAGGTGCAATGGCGTGGATAACAGCATGAGATTACGATGCAGACACCAATAACTGTACTGGAGCTGTAATGTCTTACTGAAGACATGACAATAATGTCGGAGCGGCCATGGAACCACCTCTGTACAACCTCAAAGCACGAGTGACTTGGATTTTCATTTTCTGGGCCTAACTTTCATCATACCAACTATCAAGGAAGGTAAGGTCAGTTACCTCATTTTACGTCTCATTCTATATCTTACAGGCACCCTGGTTTGTCGGTAAAAACTTTTTAAACGAAATGAAAAGGTTGACAAAATGTCATTATTTCAATTGCTTTCCAGTGAATATTTTAAACGAAAAATTTTGCACGACGAAAGTACAAGGCTGCACTAGTAAATACAGCAAGATCATTACCATGTTTGATATGCAATAATATGAACCTCGCTCGATTTAACTATAATTTACTTTCCTGGGGGTAAAAAGAAAGGATGATAGGAGAAAATTTATGGTCGGCGTGGTATTTCAGAGAGGAAATATAATGTATGCCATATGCCATGGGGATTTCCAAAAGGCGAAGCCCTCCTGAATATGAATGAATCAGTCGGAAATAGGATGGATATAACACATTTTGAATTGATCATTTTAAATAATATATCTAAAGGTGTTGCATAAATATTCCCAGATCGTTTCTGAAAATGTTTATTAAAAATTATCAAATAAGAACTAGTCATTTGAATATTGGTCTTCGATTCTATTCAACCTTTCCATCCCTTCGATTAACATCGGTTGATACTATTGACCACATGTAGCTGGTGTAAACAGATCCAGCAATTAGAGGAAGGGAAAAATGGAGATTCTCAGCCCTGCTGACTGGTTTTCGAATAGAAAGCTAGAAGATGACCGAAAGAGATGTATTTCGAGTTATAACGACAACGGAAACGTAGCAAAGTTGGAAATGTAAGGGATCATGAAAGTATATTCTACTCCTCGATTTATCAGCTGGCCTCCAAATACATTTGACAGAAGCATATCTAACCATTGTACCTATACAAATACGCACAAATTTTCTGTCAAATAACTGCATGGCTATAATTCAGTCACCTTATCGACCAAACTTTCCTTTCTATCGATATTAGATACATCAAACTAGAGTTGATATGAAAGAATTGCTCAGGACGAAAGAATCTTTGTGCTTAAATTCTTGAGCCAGTGGCTCTTCTAAGCAATGGCGGCCTAAGTGGCCAAAAGTAGAACCTATATTCTAGATTACTAATTGTATATTTCTCATATTATGTCTTACAAGGAAGCACGAAATAGAGCTGATTGATTGACATTGTGAGTGACCGATGACGGTGCGCCTGTTTATTATCAGGGTATTTAAATTAGGATTATCCAGTCAGAATGAGTACCACCTAACCAAAGTGGAGATGCCTGTTCATTATTATTTGCGTGCATTGGAGGTGAAACTGCATGGATACCCAAGCCGTTCTAGGGAGAATCTGATCCCAATTTGGATCCAAGGGTGCTGATCTGGGACAGATGTTAGGCATTGCTGGATAGCCAGATGTAGGATACCTAACAGATTTTTTTTGAAGGAATATTAACAGACCAGATAATTTTAATAACATGAATCCCAAATTATTGTTCCGCAGATCAGAGAAGTGGTCCGCATTCATATTTATTGACCACTTGGAAGCTTCTGATCTTCTTCCAAGAACAGCCATTTTCATGAATGTAGTTACTCTTACATAGCACATGAAGCACACTTAAAAACTCAACAGTAAAACCTCTAAAATGACCATCTGCGGAGCGAAGGCTAGGGAGTTTGACAGGATTCAAAAGGTCAGATCATCTAGGATATAATCCTCCAGCTTATTCTCACATAAATGGTCGCGAATGCTGGTGAAACAATTTTTGAATAACAGAGAAACTCGATTGGAAAGAAAATCTAGGTCAAAGCTCGTTGTAGACAGGTGACTTAGGTTGAAAAGGATTTACTGTTAATTTACTAAAGTTGCATCTAAATGAAAAGGGAATATATATCCAAGAAAAAAAGATAATTTATTAGAAGGATTGTTGTCTCAATCGTTTTTGAACCCAAAGTTATACAACTATTCCTCGAACAAGCATTGCTCCAAGTTCTCTCAACGAACATTTTGCTATTTGTAGATATCCAAAGTTTATTATCGTCATTCAAAATCCAGCCTGAAGTTACTAGTGATATGTAAACCACAAAAGGTTGAAAATGATGCATGATCATGAAAAATAAGCCTAAGAAATCTAGTCATTCCATTTCAGGGAACGAAGTTTGACTCGTGGGTATCGCTATAAAAAATGAGTGGTCGATTATTTTACCTCCGATGAGCACGTCTGATGTATCCAACATGCCCTTCGAGGACGCCATGCATTCAAACGTGAAAAACATAAATTGACTATTTCTGTCCAAGCTCTTCGACAGCGTTTTTGTCTATGGGTTACCAGTTACCATTATGAAACTAACAGGCAAAAAAATAGCTAACGAATTTGAGCGCGTTTCTGAAGCTTCTTAATTAAACACGGCCAAAGTTTTGTGCGCTTTAGAGCTGCTTCACAAGATAAGGCCGGCCCTCTACGCCTCGGAACATATCAAGTTTGTTGATTTCGATCGGTTGCACAACCTCACATCCAACAACAGCATTACAAACGTACCAAAACTATTTTTATTTTGACTGGTCTCTCAATAGTTTAAAGACCACCTAATTTCAATCCTTGTACTTTAAGACAAAATCTTAGCCAGTGCAGTTCCCCAGTCCGTGTTTCTAACTGGCAAGTTCATTAACGCTGGAAAGAGGAAAAAATAGACCCTGCCGTAGTGGCCGTGGTGTCATCGAAGACTACCGTCAAATTTAAAGTATTTTTGACCTTCCGTAAGATATCTTAGTACATTTTAGAAAAATTAATTGAAACAATTCGACAATTAAAGCTTAAAATGAAGAAGTCAACAGGCTTAACCAAGTGCAGAATTTACAAAGAGTAAGATAAACACAGGATGGGATTCAGAGGGCATCATTTGATTATATACCACTCAGTTTGCACCAAGTTGACTACGGGGGGGGGGGGAAGAATACGCAGTCATGGGGACAAGAAAGGATATTAGTAGAGAGGGATAACACCAACGCCGACTCCTCCTTCGTGAGCGATAAGTGGAGTGGCTTGAAGCCACTGCCAATCCGCGAAGGTGCCGTCGGACACAGCTTCTGTTGAAGCAGAAGAGTTGGAAACATGGGATGAAGGAGAGAGTGGAAGAAGTGGCTGGGGTGGAAGAGGTGGTGTAAGCCGAATTAAATCACCTGTGCTACCGGTTGCTGATTGGAAGGTTAGGGATTCAATCAGGTTCTCGGTTGAGTCGAGACCCTACAAAAAAATAAAGCGACTTTGCGTTAGATGATATGGAATTTGCAGCAGAAGCTAAAAAAGCTTTGGTGTTTTGTTGAAAAGTTCCCGCGAGGGTCACAAAACATCCTCCAAGAGTACAGGTTCGCAACCCAATAGTTAAAGCCTTCTATCGAAAAATCCAAAGAAACGTTTGATGCATGGGCAGGTTTTTTGATGGCAAATAAGACCGTAAAAAACTGACCTTTCGAAACTAAAATTCTATCAATCTAGATACCATTTAAGGATAGAGGATGAAAAATAAGTACTTTCGAGGTAGGCTAAGCACGGGAAGCATTTCAGCAATTCCTGATTTCAGAAGCGTTAATGGCGCCTTTCTAACTCCAGGAACAAATTTATTACAAGCTCAAGCAAATTGAAGCTACATCGCAATGCTGAATTGACTGCGGTGATGCCCAATTACTAAGAATGTAAACGAGAAAGCTGCTGATAATGATGGGAGAAAAGAATCGAGAGGGACCGTCAAAAAGGACATTTTCGGGAACCAATTTTCCCTCATAATTCAGATGGGGCGAGGGCAGGGTGTCTTCTATAGAGATCTATAAGGAAACGCTGATACGCGGATAAGAAGAATGAAAACAAATTGTGGGGTTGGAAGGGAGGAATCGAATTAAAGTAGATGAGAATAAATTGGATGAGGAATGGATGAAATAAAACTCCTTAACAGCAATACACAAAAAAACCAAAAATATAATAGAACTACGATTTTACACCATGCTTTTCTTTTATAATGTTTGAAAACTGTATGACCGTTCGAGCCAACTGGTCAGTAGACAAATTCAAATTTCAGTACTAGCCGAATTATTGCAAGATTTCCATTCTAATTATTTGAATTCGAATATGATCGACTATTATTTTGGTTCTTTGTTCAAAGGAGTCTGAAATGGATTAAAAATAGCCTTTCTAACGAGGTCTGAAAGAGTGATTAACACGGTAATTTCACCAACACGTTCTTCACAAAGTTTTCATAGCTTTAGATGGCAAACAACTGAATGCAAGAAAACGCCGGATCTGCCAAAAGACATTTTTTTCCGCTATGCATTCGCTACTCCGCTCCTACATTTTCATTAGGGCAATGGGTCCTTTTCTACCATTTATCGCCCCTTTTACTCCCCGCCGAAATGAGATGATTCACCCTGATTGGCAACTTTAGTGTTCACGAATTACTTGCGATCGCAACCATGCCTGTGAAACCTAGCTTTCGCATATAGGTTACCTTTTAACATTAGTGAGTATTAAAGCCTCGGAGACCATGGGAAATCATGACATGCATTTAGAAGTTAGACATCGGTTAAGCCGTAGCTTTCTACCAATACCAAACGCAGGAATAGAGAATGACGAGGACACTAGGTCTTAAAGACGAACACGATCAGGCACTCTGGCAGAAAGTTGTAAGAGAATGTAAGGAATAAATATGTCATTCGAGGACAAGTTTTCTATAGAGTTCCCAGATGGACACTAAGAAGAAAAACAACCAGGAGTCAAAGCTAAAGGGAAAAAATAGATGAGGATCAATGTATCGAAAGTCAGATTTCGCCCCTGAAAATTCATCTCATATAACTCTCAATAAGCTCAGTGTGGACGTACTTTCTACAAACATTGTAGGTCGCCAAATTTTTATCAACGAATGGGGTAGAGATCTAGAATTGTCAGACAATGAATTCAAATCGATACATTGACCAAAAATAATAGCTTGAAAACGGCATGAAAGGTGCGACCATGTATGATGAAGAGGAATGCTAGTATGACACTTAAGATGTTGTTGATTTAATGTTCGTTGAATGATCTCCAAACTAATTTAATACTGGCCTATAACAGAAGGCAAAACGAGCGATTCTCAATCAGGGAGGAATCACGATGCTTTTTTCCTCCAAATGATGATAAGATTTCGGGAGACACTTTCCACAGCGATATCATTCACACTTGGTTTCGAAATTCGACAAAATCAAACCAACGGTGAGAACTGAAGAAGCAGATTGGCAAGCCTAAAAAACAATTACAGAGGCGTGAACCCGATTCTGACCAACGAAAATATGCAAATAACATAAAAGAATAAGGCGTAGCTTTAACTTATTACGGCTCATTTGTTCATTCTACCAGAACCTTCTTTCCCTTTATTCCCCTGCAATAAAATAAGGCTTGGATCGTCGTAAACACAGGCGGTGGTGGTAATTGACTTTTTTTCAATAGCTAGTATTATGAAGTCCAATAATATGACCTACGGACAAACTGTTAGAACTCGAAGTCATAAAGTTTCAGACAGGAAGTGAAAGACATCCTGTCAATGTGAGTCAACTCCGGAGATGCAGATACGAGAGTGCCGTAGTAATGGATGAGCATGTCACTACTTCTGAATGTTAGTGATTAGGCAGGACGGGAGCTAGTGTACAAATAAATTTATAATAATAGTCTAACCCAATCTTACCGCGCGAACGACCCAACTTTTCATAAAATTGCAGGCTCAGTTCTTTTTCCGGAAAATCCGGACTTAGTTTGACTGTTCCTACACCTCTATTAAAGAATTCAACCAATTTGGCACTTTTTTGGTACTTCATTAGCTGCTCAATGAAATTGTCTGCGATTGTGGATAATCGAAAACCACGAACAGCCAGCTTGCAGGATAACGAATTTAAAAAAAACGCACTTCAGTAAAATTAACAGCAGAAAAAGTGAAATACAACATATAGATAAGAATTTTTTTCCCTAAAAGAGTTGCCCAATCAACACAACAGGCTAACGACCTTTTAATTTAGGAGGTGGGTATCCATTTCACCACCACTAATTCAAAAGGGGAGTGGATTAGCAGTCCGTAAGCCACAAGCTTCAACAGGCCAGAAATGATTAGATGAGAGTTAGAAAAATAACATAATTGACACCCAATACTTACTTCAGTAGTAACAGTCGGTAGGTCAATCGATCCCTCGTCACTGTGACTTGCCGCAGGTGAACCAGATGAAGGGCCGGTAATCGTGGCAGAAGGACTCTGATTGACAAAGATCCCCGCTCGGAAGGGCATTTCAACTCGAGGAACTATGAGACTCCTTGGTCCTTCTTCAAGCCATTCCTCCAGATCCTCATCATCCCTAGATTTGTAATGTGGAAGAAAACATCCACGTAGACTGCGACTCCTGCCACGACGACGCAGCTGCTGATGGTACCGAGGGAGTTTTGGATCCTCGTGATAATCCATAATGGTTGGGATAGTACGAGAGGTGGAAGGATTGTGTGGAACGACGGAATCTTCGTCTCCATCTTCCACTACAATCACTGAAACACGCCCATCATCGTCTCCATCATCTTTTACATGAATATGGTGGTGGCGCCGATGATTACGAGTGGTCGTTCCGCAGCGCTGGAAACATTCAACAGAACATAGGTTTTGTTCACCATCGAAGCCACCTAGGATAGTGTATGACATTTTAATTTGTACCTTTTGGTCTATTTATAGACAAAACTGATGAAATCGTTGGCTTGACATTCTTTCATTATTACTCAATGAGCAAGGAGATCACGTAGATTTACCAAGCAAATTGACAAATTAAAAGTTAAAGTTGTTCATGACAATTTGCTTTTACATAAATTACTTTCGAAGGATGGGAATTAGTGACATCTTTATTTAAGAATAAAGTTAGAATAGATAGTCAACACGGGCTCATCGAATGCCAAATATTTCATTTTGGATTGTGACAAGGGATTCGTGTTTGATTATAAATTAAGTGAATGCGGATGTTGGCCCGAATAGCCAAATCAGTAACCAAACTGGGCATATACTATAAAGATTAGATAGTTTAACAAACTGATTTCCCCCACATTAGTGCGTACCTTTGCTTAGTTAAGCAATAAGAAAAGCGAAGACTTCGCTAACAGTTGCTTTTTACCCGGAAAATCTGATACTTATCTATCCAAGTCCTGCCTCGTGTCAGATCGCAAATGAACTATGCAGAAAATCAAGTAATGGATGAATAAATCACTGCAGGAGAAAAAAGTTAATGCTAGGTTGTTCATCGGTAAATGAATCATAATTTACAAGGTGCGAATTACCCAATACCCTCAACAATAAACCTCTAATACACTTTTAGTTCATGTGAAGATTTTAAGCGTGTTGTCGATCAGTTTCAGCGATGTAGCGACCGAACAGGCATTTGATTCAGCTCACGACATTGAATCGAAATTCAACAGCTTAAATCAACTGATTGGAGTGAACACCCAAGCTGACACAGTGATGATCTACGAAGTAATATCTAAATGAAAAGTTCTTATTCAAGGTAGCCTATTTACCTTCTTTCTCCTCAAAGTACGGATCTGATGATTTGACTTGATCTTAAATTACCGAGCTCTGTGCTATTCTACGGTCTCCCAAGAAGAGTCACGCGTCGTATGGACTTTGAAGCTCTAGATTTGTTTTAGCACATAATGAAGAGGATTGTCTTGAAAAGTCATGAAATTCAACGATCTGGCAATGAAAATATATCTTAAAAAAGATCTCCTAGTTCAACGAAGAAGCTTAATCTTTAATTGTCTCTACATAAAACTAAGTAAGGGTCTGGAGATTAAACACTTGATTCCCTCTAATGACTAAACGAACTGATGGATATTTATTTAAGATAAGAACTTAAAGTATGCCTTCGAATGGAAAAATCTGCAATTTACTGACTGCCAAGAAGCGATACATAATACTAAATTGGAAAATTGCTCCTATTATTTTGTCCTTCCCAAGACCATTTAGCTATGGGTCTTTCTTCTGATGATAATTTCTCCAATACCTGCTCATTCAATTTATGTAACCTTGACGGTTTGCCTGATGCGAATTGTTTCTTATTTTAGCGCTGGATGTGGGAGAATATGCCAGAAAACCGATTAAGATCTGAGAATCAACGCATTGTACAATGCAGAGCGTCCCGCAAACGTTTTTTTTTTCTAGATCGGTACTTTGGCTTCAGCACACCATCAATCATTTCTTGAACTATGAAAAGTTCTTCGATTAGCCAGTCATTATAGCTACCAGAAATGCCCGGATTACTCTTCATTATTAGGTAGCTGATCTGCAGCCAAATTAGCAAAACTTTTTTGCTTTGAAAACAACGGATGTATGGAGACCGAAGAAGGTTATGGCATTTTCCAGCTCACCTTAGCGTGCACTGCCCTTAGCCTTTTTTATCAAATCTACAGCTCTTCAACTTATACCAACTCATTATGCGTTTCAAGGACTGATACTGGGCTCGCAAAATAGACAGTCACAAAACTCGAGGTTCTAGTTGACGAGAACACCTTCAGAAAAACTGGAGTCTCGGTTCAATGAAGAGGGCTTAATGTGGAGGTGTCTCTGTGAAATGACGAGTTCCTTTGCAGGTAGACTAATTCGAAGCAGTCTAAACTTCATTTCGTTCACAGCTAACGCTGAAATTCAGAGGCCCAAGATAATGCACAATAACTCTCCAAAGGAATGACTTTAGTCAATCAAGCCCAAAAGGTTCAGCACATAAGAGGTACGATCTACCGAGGCTAAAATTTAAACTAAAAGCTGCTAGAATTCTCGGCATTCTTAAGCGTTGCGCCATTAAGAAAAAATCCTATATTGTGAATCCATTCAAGCGAGTTGTTTCCATAATAAATTTCCTAGATTTCCCCTTGTTCAGCTTGATTACCTGGATTTTTCGTTGATTTTTAGTTTCTCAGGCTAATCTTCACAGCCTTTAACCTCCCTTTCTTGGCCAAAGGAAGCCCTCTATTAGAGTTTAATAATCTGCAATTACATAAGTTTGGATTTCTACTAATTTTACCGACCTAATCTTGGCAAAAGGAAACCGCTTTTGGGACAATTTAATTTTATGAAAAAAAAGTCAGAAAATGACTTCTAAGTTGACAAAATCAGATTCTCACGCTATCATTGTTTTTTTTAAAAGTGGAAGTTACGAAAAGCATCAACAATTACTACCTAATCTTTGATAATTTGTAAAGTTAATTCTGTCTGTCCTTAGTGCTAAAAAGCATAGTTCATCACAAAAATGAAATATATTCTGAGTCAAAATAGAATCACGAGATAATTCCTTTAGCAATTGATGATTTCCTGCTACCAGAAAACAATGTGTCCTTCTCTCGGGGTTAGCGTTTGCGTGATATTTATGCTAAACCCTCAGTTCAAGGGATCACTTCTTACGTTTTCGTAGGCATTACAAGAGTAAATGAAAATCAAGTTTTAGGGTAAGTGATGTCTAGCAACTTCTAAGCACACTATCTATTGGAAGTAACATTATTCGACGCCTAAGGTAAAAATGTCATTGTTCTTGATCGAGCCACGAAAATAAAAAAAATTGAAGGTCCGAGTCAAATTCACATCCCGGAAGTTTGTATCATTGAATGGAGCTCGTAGGAACCTTTTCGATGACACCTAGGGGAATTGGGGAATATTCAAGCTAGTAGACTACATATTTATTAAGCCTACTAATTCAAGAGCCCTCTAGACTCCCGTAAACAATATGATTTCATTGGATATTAAGAAATTTTTGTAGCAGCTAGGAATATCGATAAGACAAGGTTTATCGAATTCTCGCGACCATTTAAAAATGCCTTACCAATGGCATAGAGCCGACCACCGGAAGCCGCCAAAGCGACACGCGATCTTGGGATAGCTAATGAGGCAACTTCAGTCCACTGACCCAGTCCTGGCTCCCCGTTGATCGGTGTAGATGCTGAAGGATCATACACCTAAAATCACGGAATACACACTACCATTGATACTATACTGAAATATAACTTAAGATGTTTAATGTTACTGACCTCAACAGATCGTAGAAAATGGCAACCATTATAGCCACCAGCAGCAAATATTCGTCCTCGGAGTACGGCCACTCCATGTCGACACCGACGATGCAGCATGGGAGCGACTTGTCGCCAGACGCGACGACTACTAGCGGTGAAAGGGATGTTGGGAGTGGCACTGGGGTTCGAAGGAGTGCTAAGAGGGACGTGATGACCTCTCCGATGATAGCATTCAACTGAGGCAAAGATAGGTAGTCCATTATGTCCACCGATGGCGAAGAGGCGACCGTCTTCGAGAGCTACCACACCTCCGGCCGAACGACATTCCATCATACTGGGGATTACTTGCCACCTGGAAAAGAAAATTGATTAGAGGAGGAGGAGAGGACTATTTCTGGCTAAAATAAAACATGAGCTGTCAACAGTTGTTACGTCTAGTTGATTTACAAGGGATAATGAACTGTGCCAACTGTTCTAAATAATTTGCAACAAAATCAACGAAATTATGAAAACAGTAAATGAAATAAATGCGAACCGATTTTGTTCAGGATTATAGACTTCGCAGGTACGAAGCGAAGATACGCCATCATAGCCTCCACAGACGTAAATCTTTCCATTGAACACGGTGGCTCCTAGAGCACTTCTTCGATAATTCATGGAGGCAACTCGTTCCCATACGCCACTTTTCGGATCGAATTTTTCGACTGTGTTGAGACGGGTGTGGCTGTCTAATCCGCCAATGGCATAGAGGCAACCTTGGAAAACGCAACGAACGTGTTTGTGACTGAATTAATAAAAAGACCTCGGGTTGAGAAAATCGCAGAGCATAAAAATTATGGAAAGGTTTTTCGAGATTAAGATATATGATTTCGACCAAACTTTATTAGTTAAAATAACATCAGCACTGTCGATGCCTTAGTCTTATTCTCGCTAACGATTTAGTAATTCCAAGACAGAGAAGAATCCGAGAGTTAAGTCAAGTTTCTCATATGGTTGAGTCGTTTTGGTTATTAGTGATGCAACAACGATAGTGCACCCTCATTTCTGAAATCGGATGACATTGTGTTACCCCATGATTACGGGCTCGGGCAATTCAGCACCGATATGCGCTAGTCGCGTTAATCAACAGCTTAAAAATAGCCTCTTGATAAATCTGGCCTCTATTATGAAAAAAATTTTTCCAGCGAAAGAACCTTTTGCAAAAATGAAGTAAAAGTCAGCCCTAACCGTGAAAATTAACACGTTATGTTTACACGAGAGAGAACAAGGGTCTCTCTTCAAAAAAATGACCTGAGAGTCAAATTTCAAACAGAAATTCCTTTGCGTGCCACATGCGAGGCTGCTTCAAAAACCCTCAGGAAAAACAGAAAAGTCTACTAATTAGCCTTTGGAGTGAAGAAATGCATTCAAGTATCATTCATTACTAAGTTGAAGAAAAGCTGAAAGAAGGCCTATTTGCAAAAGATAACGTTTGGCAAACGTATTTATATCAAGCGGGACACAATATTGTTTCCGATATCTTTTTGAGGCAGGTTTGATAAACAAAAACTGGAACCTAAAAGGGTAATATAACCGTTGAGGAATGTTTATTAATAAATCGTGAAATTCACTCTAATTTGTTTAACTAATTTAGTTCTCATCTTGTTGGGAATCAAAGTCGAGTCCGCGACTGACTGCCAGTGAGCGTTTAAAATCAGCCACGGCCAAAACAAGGACATTATTATCGGACCCTAGAACTACCTTTGCTGATCTAATAAAAAAAGGCTCTACTCACTGTGGTCGCCATTTTTAATTGTTTATTGTTAAATTTGTAACAGAAAATGAAATAACCTTTCAGTACTCACCCATAAGTGCTACAACAGCATAACGGCTCCTCTCTGAAGACATACTCTCCACAACTTCCCATCGGTCGACGAGCGGATTATATGCTTCCACAAAACTCTGCAGTTCTCCACCTTGTCCGGGGGGACCTTCACCCGGAGCTCTGTTGGCGGCTGGAACTGCTGCTGTCATTGAGGCGTTAGCCGGTCCTCCACCGATAGCATAGATCACTCCAATGACCTCCTGTCCGCGTCGTGGTCGACAGACAAAAGAGCATCTCGATGTAGAAACAGAGTCAGGCATGAGGAGAAGGTCCCGTGCCTCATCAAGAAGGTCCCTGCAAGCCATATCAGCGCGGATGTGAGGATTTTTGGAGACCACGTCACGAATGAATTGGGCGGAAAGGAGAGGTAGACGAACACGAGAGAGCAGTTGAGGGAGAAATCTGAGACGGGAAGAGGCCGAGTTGTCGGGGATTAAGTTTGTTTGAACGGTGGAGGAAGCGGGAGATGAGGAGGAGGAGGAGGAGGAGGAGAAAAATTGAAGAGACTGAAGGGAATGATTAAGTTTGGGACTCTCTGTGGAGGTAGAAGATGAGGGAGGAGTGTACTCGCACCACCCGATGATTGAATGAAAGACGCGTTCTTCACTGCTCACCTGAAAGGCAAAAAGGACGCCTCTGAAGGTTTACAATATCTCCACAACAAAAAGTGGACAAACTATACCGATTCACGAACAATCAGAAGTCTAAACATCCCCAAATGATTAAATTGCATTTACAATTACCTGAACACATTAATCACTAGTTTATTATCGCAAATCATTACTGGTAGATCCTAATTATAAGTAAAGGCTTGACATGCTGACTGATCCTTATTGTAAGAAAGAAGTCTAAAACCCAAGACATGTTTTGCCACATAGAGGGCAGGTCAAACTGAACAAGTTTGTCAATAATTGGATCTTCTAGTTGTTAAAAGTTTTTCGATTCTTCTATCATAAAGGACTCATTCAGATAACTATTGTGAATGCAATATATAGTGAAGATTGATTTCTAAGAGACTGAAAAATGAGTAACGACGTAGAACTTACTTGGAGGTCATCACTCTCGAGAAGTTTACAGAACTCAGGACCAGAGAGAGCTGCGTAGAAGGCTGGAGAATTAGAAAGGTGTTCAAAGTTTTCATGAATGATGCGATCGCAGGCACCAACAAGACCTGAGCAGAGGAAACTTGATGCAAAGCTGCGAACTTGGAGAAGATTTTCCAAACTTAGTCTGCCAAATTAAAGGCGTAACTTTCAAACAAAACAGCAACAATCAGCCACTTAAAAATATTAAATAAACCATTTAATTAATATCTGCATCAGAACTACACTTTCTTTAGAAAGTTAACTGTCTACTTACAACCATAGACTTACGACAACTAATATAAAAGTAAGTAAAGATGCACGAACCGCTCCTCGATATAACGGCAACAGAAGTGTCGAACACTATCGATGTGGAGAAAACTAGCTCCAATGAGCGTAGCTTGGACATTACCAGGAGTAATTTGAATTTCTCCTGTGTAAGCAAATATTACAAAGGCTTCCAAAACACTAAAAATCATTAAAGATAAAAATTATGTTATACGTCGGGTCAATGCCCTGTATTGTGATCTCGCGCTTCGAGGCTTCGCTCATTCCACTCAAAAACATAGCGTCAAAGAAAGGAATAGTGGCAGCCAGAACTATTTTATGTGCAGAAAATTTTTGTTGATCAGCCTAACAGGATTACGTTAGCATAAAACGCTTACAATCAGCGTAACGTCACAGAGTTTTCCTTTGCGACGTATCAGCTCGAAGTTCGGAAAAGAACTCCGAATAAGATTCTGATCCTTAAAACGAACATGCGAACCAATCTGATCCTTAATTTGCTGAAAAATAGTGACTATTTCCATACCTGTCTGCCCAAGCTTACCATTACACCCACAAAGTCCAGCACCCAAAGGACAGGCAATTCAGATGCGACGGCCGACAAAGGAAGAATTTACAAACAATATGGTGCATTTAAAGTATTCTTACCAAGTGAAAACTTCGAATTAAGACAATTTTTTGTGTACAATGCCTAAGCATTATGTAAAATATATGTATTTAAATCACGTTTAAGATGCCTTAGAAAGCAAGAAACTTGTTCCCAGATTCGGTAGCAAGTTGAAAAGTTACATGATCGGCAAGTACTTTATCAGTCTCCATATCTGTGCACGCTGTTTGTATGAAAAAATAGGTGATTTAAGATAACAGGTGAAAAAGAGATAAATGCTTCAAGGAATCTGAAAATTTCAATAGTGCGTGACATTTCTTGAAAAAGTAATTGTCTTTCAATCATACCCTCGCTACTGATACTGAGTGGGTGAATTGTAAATAAGTGAATGTACAGATTCTGATTACACCGAATGGTTATTGTTTATCGTAGGTTTCAAGGTATTTTGTTGGTCGTCATGTCAGCACAAGTGTGACTTAATTGAATGCAACGGAACACTACTTTCCATTTTGATACCGAAACCGGCACTTAGTACATAGTTGTCAGAATGGTAATTTTTCAATATATCGACTACTAAAATTCTTTTCTAATGCAGACACTGCATAAGGTATAACAAATATGCTTAGACTGTTACGAAACTGCAAATTAGGATGTTACCCAATACATGATGAGAAGTATGGGCACTGCTCTAGCAATGGCTTTGAATTAATAGAGTGATAAGACATACATTTTATTTTGCAACTTAGGCTCCTAAATTGAAGGCGAAGAAATCTGATCCCACTGGCCAGCCATCAAGAAAAACCACTAAAAAGAAAGAAATGACCAAGAAAAAGACTGCTGCCGAAAAAGTGTCAGGTACACCAAAACCACCTCCAGATATTTTGGACCCTCCGGCGATGGACAACCTCGAATTGATTGCGCATAATGCCCCGGAAGCCCTCGTTTACCGTGGTTTTAATTGGAGTGCTGGTAAGAAGAAAAGAAGATAGTCGCCAGAGCTATGTGCGAATCGAGCGTTCTGACCTCGCTTCATTTTCGACTTCACTTTTCTTTGAATTATCCTGGATTTATTTCCTTTGCTCTTTCAAGCATATTGTTTGATTTTATTTATTTTTTTTTTTGATTCGTTTCAAATACATGCTAAATTCCTCAAGGATAAAGTTCCTCGACAGCGAACCAATCTTTCTGCATTCCCAATGGTATCGAAAGCTTTAATTGAGAGATAAAAAACAAGCTAATGCTTTCCGACACTATCTGACAAAGAACTTTCTGTCTCAAGATTAAAATTAACATTTCCCTTAATATTTGAGCTCCTCGGTTTGTAATTTAGCTCTTGTCGTCAGCATTGTCAGCCAATGACTCTCTATCATCTTATTTTCATTGACGTACGCTTTTGGGGCGATTTCCCAATGCGGTTGAGGAACTCTATTGCCTGACCAGATCAAGGGGTGTAGGTGCGTATCGGGATATTGACTTTCCACTCATTAGCCTCCAGCCTTCATTTAGATTCACCAGCTGTGCATAGAGAATAGAATTTGGCCTAAAGCACAATTTATCTCACTTTAAGTATTATCGTCTGTCCGTTCATTTAAGAGCTTTTCAATCCCAGTAATCACTGTTTTTACTTGTGTCTTTACGATATGTAAGGACCTCTTATCATGAAAATATAAAATTACATTCATAATTCGGTAATCGAACATCATTAAGTCGTTGACTTACCACCTCATCTACGACGCGACTGAGAAGCCGGTTGAGACTGAAAGCATTGATCCATTGTTTCAATGTAGGAGGCGATTATAATTTTAAGGGTTTGGTATTACGGATAAACATAAACGGGACTGGAAGAATCGGGACTGATCTTGATTGAATAGTCGCACACACGCTGTGCATATGCCATAACTCAGGAAAGCATGAAGGAATACCGCGTCGGCGCTATCACCGAGGATATCGGAGGGTCTAACCGGGTCTTTCTAAGTAGAATAGGACAAGTGAATGGAATTACCATCGTTCGGCACGATAACGTCAGGCAAGTCTTGCCCTTCCCAATGTTTTCCCACTTTGTCGTTTGACTAGACCCTACCACATGGTTTTAAAAAGTCTCCCCCCACTCAGAGCAATCTCAAGGGAAAAAACAACGGGATAGACAGACCTGCCGGTACAGTCCAACAATTGCACATACTGAATACACACCTAGGTTCCCTCCCCTTCCCCTTTGGGTCTGAGGAGTTTGTGATATGAAGGCCAGGGATAAACCTTAAAACTCGAGCGGTTTCGGTCAGTAAATGAAAGTTGCTAATATTCCGAATAACAGGTGTGGACGCATAATGAGATGTCTGCAATATACTCCCCAAGATGATGGTGAAGAGAATAGTAGCAACACACATTAGAATACCCACTATTGAACTCTAAAGAAGATTAACGGAGTATCCTCACTTAATGGAGCAATAAAGTCCACAAAATGGGTAAAAGATTGCGAAAATCGTACCCCCCACCAACCGTATGTTCACGAAGAGACCCAGGACATCTCTAACCAAAGTTCAATTTTCCATGATGGCGAGTTGTGAAATTCTTTTTCAATAAGGACAAAATACGAAAACTTTTGAAAAAAAAGGCAAAAATACAAACATCAATAAGACTCAATTCATTAAGTAAAACGGTTAAATATGTAGTACTGGAAAAGAACAATGGTACTCAAAGAGAATTAAAGGTCGAACAAATATATATTTAATCGTCAAAATCCCCGCCATCACTTTTACTTTGTCTCGTCTCAGAAACATCTATCTTGAAGCCGAAGTGCTGAGCAATCCGTTCCTGCGTTACTCCATGACTTCGCATATACCCTATCTTCTCCGCAAGCGTGCCTCCAACTTCAAAGAATCCGTCTGCGAACCTCCTTTTAGTGATCTCTTCCCGATCCTTCACCTGGATGCGTTTCCATGTAAGTACACGGATACGCTTCCAGTACTCTTCTGCCTTGTCTTCGGGACCTTCAACTACCACAATTCCCGGTTTCCCGGGTAGACAACAACCAGTCAGACCTAATTCTCTAGCCCAATCTACGATCACTTTCCGTTTCTTCGGGTTGCGAATATGGTGTGAGAAGATCCAATAACAGATCTCAGTAACTGGAAATGGTTCCTTCTCCGGGGCATCGTCAGAAGACTTTGAAGGCTCACCGAGTTGGCGGTCATTAGGACGAGGGTTCTTGAAGGCATCACGACCGAGATAAGTGCCTCTGTTGTCTCCATCGAGGGCAGAATGAAGCCAGTCAATAAGAGAACAAAGAATAGGTTCATGTACGGCACAAACTTCTTTCAGCCACTCATTAAGCGCAGTGTTCAAGGCTTTTTCATTGATAATGCAGGCGGATTGGCGAACACGGAGGAGAACTGAGGGACGCACCTGAGGATAACCGCGAGGTAGACAAACTTTGAGCAGCACGGTGATGGATAGCTAGAAGCGAGAAGTGTTTTGCATAGCGATTAGGTGCTGATTCCGGCGACTAGCATCAGACTTAAGCAGGTTGAAAACTAAATACTCAAAGGCCTTCCTTGCTATCTTGATAGTTATCAATGTAGTTGACCACATAAAGACGTGGATTTCAACAGCTTTTATTTTTCTTTAGAACTCGTTTCGGCAAGCCTGTCACCCACTTCATGCGCAGGTATGTTTTATGATAAAGCTTGTGATAAATTCCACACAAGTGCCGACTGGGTAGGCCCGAAATATTGGCATGGCGATTAAACACTAGTTCATAGTGTTAGATAAGACTCAAAACTGCGCTAAGAGGAAGTGGCGCCTCTTTAATATGATAGCTCCCCCAAACAATAATTTTTCATTTGGTCGTCCCACTTCAGACTGGCGGATTGGGAGCAACCATTCCAATCACTGTTTTGAATCCGTACAAGGATTGCCACTCCAAGGTTGATAGTGCCAATAAAAATAGATCAACAGACTTTCTACAAGATCTCACATGTACGTCAAACCTGGCAGTATTCATAATTCGAGCAACTATTAGAGGTTCTAAATTGGAAAACTAAGGGTTAAAAAATCGGAAATGACTTGGCCACTCTAAACGGTATGATCCGAGAATCGATTAGACTACACTGACTGAATTACATTACATTACTGAATAAACCATAACGACTCAGAATACTTGGGACTCGAATCGGAGATAACTAAACGAACGATACAATGTAGCACTAATGAAGGTGAAAGGTTCGGCGTCTAATACTGCACGAAAGTACCGCCCGAGATATATTTCCCATTAAATAAAAAAAGCAGTAAGCATGCCATAAAGTGTTTTCAATCGTGCACCGACGTCGAAATAATCTTTTCGGTTATATCTTGAAAGGAGTCTTACTTCAGGAAAAGCAATCCTCAGTGTCAAGCGGACATCCCTATCCTCAATGGGAAGATTTTGGGATGTTAGGAGGTCAAGTTCTTCGATTAGCAACGGATCATCAAAAACTATCTCTTCCGGTGTAAAAGAAGCGCGTAAGAGGTCGATTTCATTCTTTTTTTCGGTGACGGATGTCATCTACAGAAGGTGCAAACAATAGAAAAAGCATCGCATAACCAGAAGAGAAAAAAGCCAGGCTTGATAGAAATTTACTTAAATAGATAAATACGCATACTTTTGCCAGAGGGTAATTCTGTAAATAGTCTCTGATGAAACAGGATGAGGAAATCAAATTAGGTATTATTTACAAATAATGGCAGTCTCTTTTTCGCTCTTGGTGCGAGGAAATAAGTCGTTCGGATCATATATAACTCGTATAATGAGCGAACAACTTGGACACTTGGCAATTTCTTCACCCATCTCTAATTCCTCCTTTGAAATTTCAAATCGGTCCCCACATGGGCAAGGATAATAGTACATTTCTTCCTCTTCGTCATAATCCATGTCCTCAATTTCGATTTCGTCATGCAATATAGCCATCGTTAAGGAGGAACTAAAAATGAAATATCAGAAGCATAAGGGCAAATAACAAATCAGTGGAACGGACCCCAATAATACTCAGGAGTAACAGCAAGTAAAGCAACACTAAACGTCTAATAAAAAAGAATTTTTGTTAGTGTAAATAGGTAAACCATTAGCGACACATGCAACAAAGACATTTAAGTAAAACAGCAATTGAGCGCGTCACCAATAGCCGCACGGGAAAAGGGCAATGACGTAAAGACAAATTAATGGCACCAATGAGAACATTTAAAACAATATCTGCAAGTTGAAATCCACCGCATTGGCCTTTTTGCGAAAATGAATCAGAACAAAAAACTTGAAATCAATGCTTTAATCGCTTGTTAGGGAGAACATATTTGTCCTGTTCCACTTGAATTTCAGTGGAAATCCTTTGGAAGCTAGATGAATTTCGCTACCTATCTGTCAGAATGAAGCAATTTGTACATAACCCGTAGCTACGACTTAGTATATAAGGGGGAATGGTTCAACAAGGATCGTAGTAAAGCAGTATATTTTGTGCAAAATCAATACCGCAAAATGTATACTTGACTTTTCTTTTTGTAGAGGACCATTGTTAAATAAATTAATGGTTTTATCATGTGACATGTAAAAATTTAGGCGAAATATCTCTTGGCTCCGTCGCATAATTCCTTTGCACACGTTGGTTGCTGTTCACATTATCCGCTGTGTCATGAGTAAACGGTCATGCATATTGTTTAATAAGATTATAATGCCTTTTGTAGAAAAAAATCAGGATTTAGTTTTAAGGAGCAATGGAGATAAAATTCATGCTTTGAATTCGTTGAAATGCATTTGACCGAATATGCAAAAACAACTTCGCATTTCAATGAAAAAATAAGCCGGAGCTGTATTTAAAAGTAATCTGCTAGTCAATTTGTTGTCAATCGAAGTTCGACACTCCAGAAAATGTGTACTCTTCCATTCTGAATTCTATGTACTTTGTAAGAGAAATGCACCATCCGGTTTGTGAACGATGCTGTTAACATAGCTTGACCCGCAAGAATAACAAAGACGATGAGTAAAATTTTACTAATTTTCAGACTAGCTATCTTCTAACACAATGTGGAGTGGAATCAGACATTTAGAACTTTGTTGAGCATTCCCGTAAAATTCTTCATAGGTTATCCGATTCAGATCTCTAAGATAGTCCATTTTGTACAATCATCCTGAAACTTTAATTCGCATTCACGGATCTCATTGATAGCTGATTCGGTGTTCGTTACTTTAGCAAAGTCCACAGCGAATTTTCGTCACTTGCAATTTGGTAGTTGCAACTTTAGCGGTGCGATATGTGCAGTTGATGTGGATTCTCATCTGTACGGTAGATTAATTTGATCTATTTTAAACACCTATTATGTAACTTTATTACAACCCTAAGATATTCCGTTCTATTGCAGTGATTGAAGCTAGACCGTTCCGGGAAGATTGAGCTTATTTATGTAACCATGGCAAATAAAAATGAGTCTAATTCATTTACACTCCTCGAGTCCAGTACTGTCCAGTACTGGCATTAGTGAAGAGGTGAAATGGGCACGGAAACCTGAAAGCCGGAGTGTGGGTCGAACAGGAATCAGTCTCCCGACATTTACACAATGTGATGTTTTGACACCAGCTCGACTAATACTTCACAGATGTCACAGTATAGAAGCTCATAGGTGCCACAATATAGAAAATTAACTTAATACCTGTCTTAACCTAGTACAAATGTTATGTCGTGGGTATTTTTAATTTTTTGTTTTGATAAAAACTAAAAATAGCGATGGTTTTCCCGTCAAATAAAAAAATCTTCAAATACTTAACCAAAATTTTATGCACTTGAAGGCCAAATCACCACAGAAAAAGCGTGCACTTTGTCGTAAATGCGTTGTTTTGTTCGTTCCATCCAGCGCCTGGGTGGTGTCGGCTTGAGGCTGTTTTCTACGAGTAAGTTTTGGTTCCGTATTGTACTAAGGGGTAAATTTGCATATGGGACTATTGTTTGTTGGTTTCATTCAATACACTGGAGCTAACATCCTTCAACTTTTTAGCTCAACAAACCACTATGGGCTCACGCAAACTTACCGGGTTCTTCGATCCGAAGGAATTCGACCTAAGGGAGGACTTTCGTCTCACCAAGTTCTCCCTTTTGAAGGGATGAGGTTGCAAGCTACCGCAAGCCGAGCTTGTCGCTTTGCTTGCGAAAATGTCGGGATGTACAAGTTCCTCGACAACTGCCCCCACTTCCCTCCTCTGTAAGTAGATTTTTCATATATTTCCTTGGTTTTTTTATTCTTTTGAATAGTATTTGCTTTTCTTCCGTTCTTTATGTGGTTGCTGGTTGTCAAATTTCAATTTATTCTTTTTTGAGTTACTTCATAAATGTGACCTCATTTAGTACCATTGATTGTCTGACAAAGCATGTAGATGGTATCATCTTATTTTGTTGACCGATTTTGGAGTTAACCGTTGCTGATGCGAATATTCGATTTCGGACTGTTCATTCATCACTCACCCCATTGTATTGTATATTGCATAATAAATAAAAGGAGCGTTTGACCAGCGATAATAGGATTATTTAAAGCCCTGAAATATGGTTTTTTTGAGCTAAGACAGCTGAAATTTCAAACGCCTGACTTTTCAGTGATAGAGGTTATTGGGTTCATAACTGGATCTGTTTAGTCTTTTAAAAACGCCGAACTATTTTCTATTCACAGCCACCGAACTTGACTGCTGTGTTATTCCCGTACGCAATAATCTGAAGCTCATTCAAACGACCGACTTCTTCTATGCCAATGTTGATGATCCCTATACTGTGGTACGTTTCTGTGTTATTTTGCCGAAAAGTCTGTGTTATTTGAAGATACTCTGCTTTATTCTTAGCATCTCTATTAAGTGGGCGTGTTCCGTCATGCCGATTTATGACCAAGTCACCCTACTAAACTTCCATGTGTCTAATGCTCTTAAGTGCCAACCTACTTATAAGAGGTAATAACTGTGTGAATGCTACCATTGTACTGAAAGTGTAACAAACTCCACTCTTTAATAAAATGGAGACTATCTATAACGGCGAGAAGACATCGAAGAGATTTACTATTGAGATGGGTTCGGTAAGGGTGATCGATCATCAGAAGTATTGACTGACCGCCTGTGCCGCTTTGTTTCTTCAAACTGACCAAGTCTGATCTACTGCCAAAACCTATTTAAAAAATAGGTTCGAAATTATCGGGCCCTAAACAGATATACGTGTTCTGACTGCTGGTCTTATTCAAATTGTCATAGAAATACCCTGAAGGGACCTTCAATGAACTGTCAGCTTTTGGGAGTTGGTTTTCTGATATTTGTCTGAGACTGACGATGCATCCATATTATCAGTTCCTAGAGCCTCACGATTTAACACATTATCGGTAACCTGAAATGACAAGGTTAGTATTGCCTGTTTTATTAGTAACGGTAAATATTAGGTGAAATCACAGAAAAATTGTTTTTTCGGGCTAAGTGGGTAGTTGCATCGGTGTCAGTTTATTTTAATATTTACTCAACTGGATCCTTTTCCTACCTTGGTTGTGCCATTAGGCAATGTTTTCGAACTTTAATGATTAACCGATAACCTAGATAACAGGCCGTGTCATTTACTTTATAACATGTATTCACCTTGTCAGTGAAATCAGTGGGTCTGCTGTTAAACACCGCGTTCAAGTGCTCGGTTGAACATTTGCCAGTGGTATGTGCCTATTATACAAACAAGTCTCCACTGAACAAAATGCTTTATATTTTTGTGTCTTGTTTGTTGCACGCAACGATTATTGCACTCTCACTGTAACAGAGAGAACTTACAGCTGAATAGCATGCAGCTATTCCACTTCCTATCTCCTTATGGATTAATCTGAATAATTGAGTACTTTAGTGCTGTTGTCGCCTTGGCGAAACTCATCACTCTAGGAGTGGGATGTTGCAGGGGTGCACTTTATTGCAGCTGGAAAAGCTATTTGAATCTCTGCTTAGTGGTGCAGATAACGTGGTGATGCATAGCTTTGGGGAAACTGGGACTGCGCTGCTAATCTCTGGTTGATCCATGGGCTTTCTGTAACAAATTCGGGTGCTTTGGCTTCCCTGCCACCAATATATCGGCACAACAGCAATGATTAGCTTTAGCGCTTAGTTTTTCGTTGCGCTTATCAATTTTCGGCTAGCTAGCTCCAGAGGATTTGAATCGTTCGAACCTGAAAGGGCGATGCACAAGAAGTATGACCTTTGAAATCAGCGCCCTGAAAGTTAAGAACTGATCTCAACTCCCCATATCGATTGCTTCTAAACTCCTGCTGTTAAACAAAGTGTCTGGTTATACATTGAGTGCCATGTCGTACGACTTCCTACAAAGATATATCCAGGATTTCACATGCAATGCTGATAAGGTTACTCCTAACGTAATGTGCTAGACCTCTTTTACTATCTCAAAGGCATGCGTAGATACGAGCGCTTGAGTAAGTTAACTATAACAAAATTATTTTTCTGATTAGGGCTTCACCGGTCACGCTAAAAAACCAAACATTTGGGAAGGATGGGTAACCCATAGTCTGCCTGACAGGGTTTCATATGTGGTCATTCTCGTACTAACCAATTATTCTGATCATTCAATGGGTTCTGATAAGTCAGACGAGCACTTGACCGTTGCCTTTAGCGTTACCCATACTTTTCTTGAAATACAATAATTATAAAACTTAATTATAGGAGGTGAGGAGAAAAAAGAAATGCGTCACTAATCTGCTCTCCACTCGACTTTATTTCCCAGACAGTTGCTTTGAGCTTTTTCCAGATTCATAAACGGAAATTCCTATATTTTAAATAGGCACTTCTCATTTGGCTCCCTCTTGCGGTTTAGACATATATTTGAGGGATTTCTGCTCTAAGACTATTCTGGCAGCAGGACAGTAGACAGTCATCAGTAGGCATCATTTCTGCTTTTACAGGGTTGGATAACGTGCTGCAATGTATTGAGCGATCTCTATGCAATGGGTGTCGCCGACTGCGACAATATGCTCCTTCTTATCGGCATTCCATCCAGTATGGAACCTAACGAGCGTACCACCGTCACGTCCCTTATGATGCAGGGCTTTCAGGTTTGTTCCTCTTAATTCATCCTTTATCAGTGAACCTTTTAAAGAATTCATATACATTCCACACCTTTATTCCTCACGAAGGAATGTGCTTTGAAGGCCGGAACCAGTGTCCGCGGTGGTCAAACGACGTATAATCCGTGGGTGCTCATCGGAGGTACCGCAACGGCAGTTGTTCCCGACTCGGAATATATCATGTTAGTGCTCTTTTCGCCATGTTAAATGAAAACTATGTAAACTTTTTATCAAAACATGGAAGCCTCTGCCTAATCACCAATGGTCGCAATGTAGCTGTACGTTGCTATTCGGGTCTCCAAACCTGATTAATCTTTATCGTCCCCGACTGACGGGCTTCATTAATGTTTGTTATTGTTAGAAGAAGGTAACACACAAATCTTAAGAGCTTGTTCCGGGACAGACTAAAATCAAACTGAGCTAATTAGATGGTGGCCTACAATTCAGGTAGCCGCCTTTGGTTTATTTAGGTCTTGAAGCAGTCTTACGCTTGTGAATATAACGAGCAATTAAACGCTGAATCTGCAGGTTGTTTCTCGCTATTTTCTTATTTATAGAGTCGCACAAAATCGAATTAGGAAGACGAATGAGGTTTTGCTACAAGAAATTTAGATCTTCGGTAGCTATAAGACTGTGGTTGAAAGACCAGGAAATAGAATTAATTTTAATGACTTTCGGAGGTGCGGATTAGCAGTTTTCACCATCGCCATTGGTGAGAATCAGCACATTCGTCTTTCGAGCCTTATCTTCGTAGAAAGAAATTCACTACTCAAACTGAATCTTGTGCCATATTAGGCCAACGCAAGCCGAGGCAGGCAACGTGTTAGTGCTGACCAAGCCTTTGGGCACACAGATAGCAGTGACTGCCTACAATTGGATGCAGGACCAAAACGATATTTGGAGGGAGAAGTGCACCCCACGAATCTCGAGGCAGAAGATGGCGAGTTTGTATAATGCGGCGACGTTGTCTATGGCTCGACTTAATCGCAACGCTGCTAGGCTGATGCACAAACACGGTGCCCGCGCCTGCACTGATGTGACGGGCTTTGGAGTCCTGGGTCATGCCCGTAATCTCGCTGCGGTCCAAACAGCCGCTGTGACCTTCGAAATCGATCGGCTACCATGTTTGGAGGGTTCATACTACCTGTCTAAAGGGCTCGCTGCGCGACATCACCTTGACACCGCACTCACCCCCGAAACATCTGGTAAGTGTTAATTCAAATGTCTATTGATTTTGCATAAGTAGATAATGCAATTCCATATGTGCTTTTCGATGCAGGTGGTTTGCTAATTGCAATGGCTGAGAAAAACGCCGAGGAGTATATGAAAGATCTTCAGAAATTGGATGGGACATCATCATGGATAGTTGGACGAGTAATTTCTGCTTCTAATTCCACTGATATGCGAACCGCACGTCTCTCGACCAACCTGGAAATTATCGAAGTTTCACATGATTCCGTCGTTTTGAAATAAGCTTCATTTTTCCAAACATTCGCCCTTACCTCCTCCCAAAACTTTTCGGGTCGGGTGGTCAAATCTGGCTTTATCTTATAACTGACGTATGACACTGGTGTGGTAAAATTGGCCTTAGTTTGCCAGTCTGCACTCGGTTGATGTTTCAGGGGAAATCGTCGGGTTTTTGGCCACCTGACCTGGATAGTTATTCATCAACTTTTCCCATCGACTAGTAGTATTTTTCTATAGAATTTTGATGAGTGGCAGATTGATGGTTTTGGCATGGAAAGTATTCTTGTTATTGCTGGCTTTTGCATGTTAGGGGTAGTGAATTCATGAACTACGGATCTTCAATTCCATTGATTTCATAAATGAAATACTTGCATTAGTTTTGCTCAACCGAAGAAAAATGCGATTGGAGTATTTTAATATTTGACCTTAAGGTCGAATACGGGCGGGAGTATGTTTGAATTATCGAATGTAGGTCGTCGATATTCCAAATTGAAGTGGTTAGATTTGAGAATTTCATGGCAAATTCCTTTGCACAATATATTAACTGAATGATTTGATGTGGCTTAATATTCTGAAACACTTCATCTACTTTTATATATAAGGGCTTTTATTTAAATCAGACCCATGCGATAAAATGTAGTGGATTTCTTGCTGGGATGCAAGTTTATGAATCGCATAAGATTAGCTAATACTTAAAAGTTTTGTTAGTATTGGATGCTCTGAATGTCCGTATCTTTTATTTTTTTGTAATTTCTGATATTTCCTGCCAGAAACATCTGGTATTCATTGCACTAAGTTGTCATTTTTTTAAAGAAATGCTTCTCAAATTATAGCTACTTTGTTTCATAAAATCGCTTTAATACAGTATCCATTTGGTTGCTTCATGCATCATCTACGGCTTTCTTTCCATTTACGCAATTTTATCAATTTGAAACAGTGAGAGGTAAATCTTGTTTAAAAGGCTGTTAAAGTGCGGGCGTCCAATATCGCTATTCATCTGGAAGAATCTCTGAAGACTGGCTTTGCAAATCGTAACGCATATCTCTGCTTGGTTTACAATGCACATTTGCACATATAAAAACAAGTACCTACGCAGACATTCAAAATTATGAGTTTGAATCTCTTGGTTGCTTGTTGGTACACGTTCGCCATCTCAATTAAAAAATCTTCAAACTTCGAATTTAAGTTAACCAGAATAGAGTGATCAAAATTGAGCTTTGCAAGTAGAAGAATTTCTACATATCATTCAAGTTTGCGCCTTTTTGATAGGGCGTCCTTGCTTATTCGGAAGATCGCGTCAAACGGAAACCGATGGAGGTGGTCGAGCAAATATTCATAATGGAAACCTAATAAAAATTTTCACTGTAGTCAGTGAATCGAAGCCCATTTATCTCGAACCCCGTCAATCCAAATTATTTAGTTCATTCCCATAAGATTGTAGATTGTTACTATCAGATCAAAGTTGCAGAAGCAGGGAACCGTTAACTACCATCGAAAATAGGGTGGCCATCCGGTGGTGGGTTTTTCTGAGTCGGATTCGAGGATCTGAGACCTTTTACTAACTACAGAGTCGCCATCAGTGGATTTCATCAGGGTGCGTTTCTGCAGCGACTACATTTGCTCTTACTGCTGCGGAAGATAAGCTCGAACCCTTATTTTTAGAAACGGGTTTTTTACTATCAGCTCTGTGTCCAGTTCAGTTCTTTAGATTTGCGGCAGAGAACACATTGGTGAGGTTTAAATGTGGAAGGATTGTGACTGCTCAGCGGCGGGACAGGGGGCGGATGATTTTTTAACACCCCAAAAGAAGAGACTAACGTAATCAGTTGGCCAAGGAATCCCTGCTTGAGCAACATCATTCTCGTACAAGCTATGTTGTTCCTAAGTGTTATACTACAAAATCCATTTATGTAGCTCTGAGTTTGACTCCTTTCTACATTCCCTCATTGCGTAATCCCGCACTTTTGTCAACGAATACAGTAAAAAACTTCGATGCTCCATGTTGGTTGGGGCCAAGAATGCAGATATAGCTCGCGAAGAATAACACTGATTGCGGTACTAATGTTATGGTCCTAATGAATGGACTGGATCTAGAAACAGCCTCATTTTAGCTAACTTCCGCACTTACAGCTATATAATATCTAAGATATCTTAATGCGGCAAATTTCATCGTCTTCCCCTAGAAAGCTTGCCAAACATTCTTCAAAATATTATCTTTCCAAATAATGATCTTTCTAACTGCCTATTTAGAGCGCACGCTTTGATCAACCTCAGACAGGCGGTCATTTATCTGGACTTTCCATTGGCCATTTACATCGTCATCTAGCTGGGGTTGGGTTTTTCACTGATTAATCTATCACATGAAACATTCAAACAACAGCATTCGTATGAACGAGTAGCTTTAGTCAAATTATATAATAGTTACTTATTTTGGAGACATTTAGAGAAAAATAGATTCTAATTCCTCTTACCAGGAAACTGTTCAGATTACCGATTTAACACCGTATTTGGAAATTAAATGAACAAATAGGAGGATATTCAGAAGTCAAATATATAATTCGATTTAAATCAATCAAATTCGACTGCGACGCATAATGTAGTCAATTATTCGAAAAGGCACCACTCACTTCTTAGTGGAAATTTAGCGTTTTTTTAGATATGTGTCAATTAAAGGATTCGCAATACTTTTAAGTGTCATTTAATTAAAGCAATGATTAATCGAATTTCTATATAGCTTACTGGCTTGAAATAGTTCATGAGCAAATGACCTCTGACTCTTTATTTTATCACTTTTACTGAAATGCTATCGCAATTACTAGCTTCAACAGATGAAATCTCACCAGTTTATCTAAACATTTACATCGTCTGCTTTGAATAGCATTTCTTTATTTCCTTATTCTAGACATCGGAACTACTTCATATATGAGCAAATCGATATGTTTCGTTTTTCAACAGCTCACGTACTATTGCATAATTTATTGTGTATGACAATGAATCATTAGCGAATTCGTATGGTCGGCAGACATGACGTTTTCAGACTAATCAGTAACTATCAGCTGAGCACAAAGGTTTGATGCCACCAACGTCAGAAATGCGAACAAAGACGTATAATTGTAAAAATTATTTGCCGCCTTGGTGACAAAAGTGTGATCGAAACAGGTTCACCATCAATCCGTCTGTATACGCGCCTGATAATTCAGTCCTAAGTCTGCATCATCATCATCATCATCATCATCATCATCATCATTATTATTATTATTATTATTATTATTATTTAAATGTAAGAAACTATTCAGAAAGCAGATTCATATCTACTAGTGCCATATGCTCATTTTATTTTCAGAGTTGATATGTTGATGGTTTTATTTTAAGAGTTGCGCAAGACTTATTGTGGATCTTAGCTTTTACTAACTAAAACAGGACATTAAGAGGCTGAGAACTCAGAGGAAAATGTCAAAGAAGAAAATGTAACAACAGTAAAAAATCACAGTTCTAATACCCGTGAATGTAAGAGGTATGAAGAAACAGTGAACAGGAAGGATTTCTAATGAATTGCTAACGCTTAACAAATTTTCAAAGACAACCATTACTGCATTGCATCAGCACTCGCACTACTTTATTCCCACTCGGTATACATTAAAAAATTTCAAAAAAATGGATCTATTTTTTTTAAAAAATGGATTCCTTTTGCTAATAAATGTCTATCGAAAATGATAGACTTTATCCATCCCGTCGACCTTCTGCGTCTGCAGGCTGTCTTCCATAAACAAGCCCTTGGATGGCTGAGAGAACATTCGTGAGTTTGTTTCTTGGTAAATTCAATTTTTTATCTCTTCATTTGGCTTTAAATGTTTCTTTGTGTACTCTTGGGTTAATCTCTTAGGATTTATCCTATTTCGAAATATTTGTACAATTACATCCGGTAACTGGGACGAATAGTTGATTTTAATTAATGAGTTTGATTTTATAACATTATCATTTTCATTTACTATTTCGTCGTTTACCCAAATTTAGTGCAATGTCGTTTTTGTTGACCGCTTCAATGGCTACGCCTGGATAGACGGTGTTCTTAAATTGGGCAGTCTTGAGGTTCTCTTTATTGATCTCACTCAAAAATACGAGTTTCGTGTAAGCTTTTTAACTTTTCAATGTATGAGCACCTTCCGTGTATCTGCGCAGTATCTTCTGAGCCGTCTAAGGCCAGCTTGAAGAAATCACGGTTTTTTTTAGCTGGAAATTTGTATGATCGATAATGTAGAACGACACAATTTAGAAGTCTTTGGTGCGCCTTTGACGATTCGGAGTAAAAATTTCCGTGTGTTGTGCTTCATTTTTCGTAATAATAGCAACTGCTTGGAATTCTGCGAGCAGCTCGAGCGGTTTCGTCAGATCTGTAAGTCTGACTCTTATGGATCATCATGCTCTTTTTATTGTCTTTGATGAACAAACTATTTAATTTTTGCATTATTGTTTGTAAAATTTTTAAAGTAGGTTTATCTTTTGGAGGTACTGATTTTGTGAATCTTTCAAATGCTATTGCGATCTTAGATTAAATATGAAATAATCAACTATATGTGTTTTTTTATTAGCATATTGGGCTTGTTAATAAGGTCTTATGCTCCTCGCCAAATAAACTGTGGGAGAAGCAACCCTTTTCATTAGTTTCATCAGAAGTTTCCATTGCGGTTCATTTAAATGATCTTCACTAGTTTGGTCTGGGTTGACTGATTTTCGATTATTTCATTGTTTTTTGCAGACAGCATAGAATGTCTCCCATGCTTCACGCGATGGCCCTCTGATCATTCAAACAAACCCGATGAGGGCTGGAATCGCTTTGATCTTCGCGTGGATTTCGCTCGAATGGGCCTCCCCAATTTCTCTTGGATGGAACTCGGAAATAAAAATTACGAGGTAAGCTAGTCTTTTACCTTTGCCTGTGAATAGTCCAGGATTTTAAGTTTAAACTGTGTTTCCTCCTGGTTTTACTCTAATCCGAGCGTTAATGTTTTGATCTCATAAAGAATTCGATGATTAAGCCTCAACATGCCGCAGTTTGAGCATTCTTAAATGTAGTAGTCAGTTCGTTTCTCCATCCGACCTGTTCAAGTTCACGTAGAACGACCCTGGTAACGTTCTGAATACTTGGTAATCTTGCAAATAACAACTATTTAAAATAAAAATATTACTGAATGCTATGTTTAATTGTCTTTCTAACCGTTTGGAATTGCAGTTAGGTCCCTAAGACTTGCCTTGCTATGAAGCCAAGCACGCATTTTTATAAAAAAACTGAGAATGAAAAATGGAATAGGTCTCTCAGCGAAAAATCAATGATTCTTTTGCCGAACTGTACCAAAACTTACGGATTGCTTCGCCTTTTAAGGCTCTTTTAAATTGATTAGCACCGCAAACCCCCACTAACAGAGTCGTTAATCATAGCAATACCCTAAAATTAGACTGATTATCAAATCTCATGATCAATCACCCTCCATGGCGAATAGAATGTTGTAAAATATCTTTTCGGCAGCATTGCGAAACATATCCCAGTGTGGTGTTTGTGCCAAAGTCAGCAGATCTTGAAACTCTTCTTGGAAGCGCAAGCTTTCGATCTCGTCGCCGTTTTCCGATTTTAACTTGGATTCATCCCAACGGTAGGGTGAGTTTCTCTTGTTTAAAGATAGTCTGATGCTGTCCAAGTCAATTCACTTCTCTAACTTTTCATTTTTTGAATAGTCTGTCATCTGCCGCTCTAGTCAGCCGTTGTCTGGTCTAGCGGGCAAGAATAAGGACGACCAGGCGTTGTTAAAAAAAATCCGATTTGCTGGTATGTCGAACATACAGGAGACATCCATTTGTAAGTTTCCACCTTCCCTCTATGTTGTCGACACGCGTCCTCGACTCAACGCTCTTACCAATCGGGCTCAGGGCAAAGGCTATGAGGACGAAAATGTTTATGAAGGTATAGCCTTCCGGTTTGTGGAAATTCCTAACATCCATGTTGTGCGTTCCTCGTTGGAAAAGATGCTTACTGTCTACCAGATGCCCAAAGCAACAATGATGGAGTTGAATCAGGCTGTGGACAAATCGAGTTGGCTTCGAATCCTTCGACGAATTGTGGAGGCAGCTTTCTTTGTAGCCTCACGTCTGATAGCAGATGGAACTGATTGGGGATATTCTTTTCTCGTTCATTGCTCCGATGGATGGGACCGAACTGCTCAAGTCTGCGCCCTTGCTCAACTTCTTATTGATCCTTACTATCGCACATTTGAGGGATTCCAGGTTTGTTGAGCTTTGAGCCCCCTTGGTTACTATCTTCTTTCGTTTAATCTTACCTCTTTTATGGGGCTATTCTAGGCACTTGTGGAGAAAGACTGGCTACATTTCGGTCACAAATTCGGTAGTCGGTGTGGTCAGACACGGTCTGTAGACTCGCGAGAGATTGCACCCATATTCACCCAATTTCTCGACTGCACTCATCATTTGGCTGAGTTTTTGCCCACCTCCTTTGAATTCAACACTCGTTTCCTCACCGCACTTCATGATCATTCGCAATCCGGTTTGTTTGGAACATTCATCTGCTGCTCGGAGAAGGAACGTCTATCCTATAAGTGGGTGATCATTCTACTCATTTTATTATATTATTTTATTTTCTCCCCACTTATTAGGGCAAGTCCCAAGGACTTATTGGGGGTACAACAGAAGTACAAATAGCTTTTATGGCAGTTAAGCACAACAGTCAGCACAGCACACAGTTTGTTTGGTCTCTTCTCTGGCATCGCGTCGTCCCACAGGTAGCAGTTCAGAAGTAGTTAACCATTACAGTATATTCGTAGCAGCCGTCATACTAGGCACCTAGCCTAATATTATTTTTTTAAAGTTTAGCAAATCGAACTCCCAGTTCTTGGACGCACTTTGCAAATCGACGAAATCTCTACCTCAATCCACTCTATAAACCTCCGGTTGAATATGAGAAAGCTAAATTAACCACCGATCGGCCTCATGTTATCGCCCCCCTCCCTGCATTTGTCACCTCACCTCATCTCTATAGGTCAGTTTTTTGTTCACGTTGGAAAATAGAATCAGTAATATAACTTCAAGCTCACGATTAGCTTTTAGCATATAATAGAGATTTTGATCACTTTGTGTTTCTTTTTACCAGCGTATGGAAGGATCTCTTTCTGCAATACGAATGGCGGATCCCTCACACCACTCAACGGATACAAGAGGCGCTCAATAACTTGCGAACTCAGACCCTGGCTCTCACTATTCATGCTGATCGTCTACGCCAAAGAATTCACGAAGTTGGCAAGCTGTTGGGCAAGTCCACGGCGGAATTGAATAGACTAATAAGTTTTGCCGAGGTAAATTGTACTTTTCCACCTATAGTGCTGTCTTATGATTTAAAAATTGGTTGACTGTTGTAAGGAAATGGTGTTCGGCCACGATTACACTCATGGAGGTTGTGGACGTTCACAATCTACCAAAAAACCGATTAGTATCATAGTCTTACCCCATATTTATTATCTAACTGCGTGGGAAACTATTATCCAGGCATAAGTTTATGTGGAATTAAATGATGCATTTGGTGTTTTCCCTCGTTGCGTTCCAGCCTGTACCTCATGTTGGCTTCCTGAGTGCTCGCCGAAACTTAGCCTTTAAATAACTACAATCCTTTAGCATTGCGGTTTTAATCATCATATCTTATCGGCGTACATAGAGGGAGTCGATTTCGTAGTGATATCAGCTGTTTAAAACACTGAGATTCGTTCAAGTGGTGCTACCCTCCCCAGTGTGTGCCTAGGAACTCCACTGAGGCCTCACCCTCGATCGATCCTGTAGACTACCACGTTGTTTTACCTCATCGTGCTCGCGCGCAGTGCTCCTAGCTTGAACGGTCAAAAGATGACATCTGTTTGGTTAGTCTATTGAATTAGAGAGTTTAGCAAGAGAGAATGATCTAACTCTTTCCTCCTTGTGCTTCCAAAGGTACTTTTACTCACGACCTCCAGACAATCATATTAGACAAGACATTTGGATTTTCAGTACTCCGCTAATCAGACCATCTTCGGGCATCTTCTAAGTTGAAAGCCCTTATATAGCCGAAGCCTGAAAAATGTGAAGCTCGTACGCGTTCAGTAGGTTTGCCAAACCGATCTTACTCCTAGTAATTCCCATGAAGACTAACACCCATAACCATGTTTCATGCGATTATTCCTCTCTTGAAAAGTCAAATTCATAATTGTCGAATACACTGACTAATCGCGATTATTGATAGTGCGACGCGAGTTTAAAGTATACTTATGGTTCTGAAAGCTCTAACTATGTACATATGTATAGTGGACCTTGAAACGACTGGTCGTTCTGATGACTTACTTCCTCTTATTCTTTGAGAGTAAGTTTATTTAGTAGTTAAATGTTGTAATTTTAACTTGAGTTGCTAGATCAGGTAGATGCAGGTTGATAGAGGAAAGACTCTGGCCTCTGGATAAGATAATTTCGAGATTATCTCACTTGAAAGACAGATGCCTTAAAACCACAGACCTCTAATGACTAAGGTCTAAACAGACGGTCCTCAACGAGTGAATCCCTATGTATATCAAATGAAAAGCTGCTTCAAAACTTATTCAATTTTGGGACGATTGTAAAAACAGATTCCTTTCTGTCAGACGGTAGATCTGTGGAAGGCAAATTTTCTTCCAGATGAAGATCCTGTTCCAGATATTTTATCGCTTATCAACTTTTTATGGCTGTTTTAGAGTAGTTCTTGGTCTTATGCGAATCTGGTAGCTATCACAGGTTACTTGCATTCATTTTTCTGTACCACTAAATCGCCTGAATCGTGTTAGTAAATGGTGATCTAAAACTGGCAAAGTTACTTGCGAAGGTCTGCGTGTTGGTGTCATGTGCGGCGTTTGCGACACGTAGTTAACCGAATATAGCGCCTATTTATATTCATCAGAGACCTTAAAACATCTTTTAGTTTGTCATCATCGTAAGCATAGATATGGCGAAATAGATTCACCTTTGACAGGCCCAAAGGAAACCGTCAATTTTTCCATTCTAATATAGAGCGACTTGGATGTCACATTTTTTGCTCTGAGTAGTCTTAAATTGATGGACGATGAGTTTAGTTTTACTGAAATCTAGTCAGTAGCTAATGTTACAACTTTATTCAACTTTAGAATCCGAAATACGGTTCTCCAACGACAAATGAATGTGAGAAACCGGCCAAAATTGAAAAAGAAGCAAATTACTGCGTCCCAAATAGTCCAAGTAAAATGGTTTATCCTTCATTTGAGTACTGAATTCTTTAATTTGCTGCTTTTCTGTGTTCAGAGCATGATCGTTTAACTCTAACGGCAATCAAAAAAGATATGCAACGATTTTGCAGTCGATCAGGGGTTAACCTCATACCTGGCCCCTTTGATACCTGTCACAGTTGTGATGTTCTGCTTGCCACTCGTACACCCTGTGTAAGAACTGTTTGGGCGCTCTACTAAAGTGTGTTTAATAGACTATGTTCAGTACCGAAATCGATGTCTCTTCGCCTTTCAGATTCTTTGCTCGTGTTGTGGCAGATTAGTGTGCTCAAGTTGCTACGTCTTTGTGAAATCTGCGCCGGATTCGGAGCCGAACTTACCGCTGTGCAGGCCATGTAACCTGCTTATGGCATCCTCTACTGTAATTTAGGCCCGATCATTTGAACCCTCTTTCCCCATTTCCTTAATCACTCACAATTCGTACTCGAAATGTTGTATTTGCTCGATTTAAAAAAAAACTTATCAGTGATGGAATAAAATAAAAGACTGTCTTTCATATTTCAGCTTTTATTATTTTCTGCGCCAGAGTGATGTTTGGTTTCTCCTAAAGAGCGGGATGTATAATTTTAGCTCTGGCCCTGGAAAGGGGAAGTGTAGAGGGGGGTCATTCACCAGGACGCACTACTCTCCGTACATTCCTTCAGCGGCTAGCACTTAGCATTACGCATAATATGTTGAAGATAATATTCAAAAGATCTCCTAGTAAGGCAGATTTTCTCCTTAGGCTCCTGTCCGCGACCACATCGCTGCCAGCTTCGAAGGTCAGCACTTTTTAAAGGAGGAAGGGGGGACTTTCACCCTCATCTTTGCCTTAAAGCTCTTAACAAGGCGAGCCATCGTTATCCACCGGATCCCATTCTCCTAGGGGCAGATATTACCAGCACGGGGCTGGTGAAAGTTGCTACTCAGCACTTAGAACCCAATAAGTGACCTAGTTGGCGATTTTCCAACCTGCTATCCCTCTAGGTTACTATGTCTAGTCAAGCTATTGTCGAATATCTCAGATTTGAATAAATTTCGCAGCAGTAAGGAAGGCTAATCTAGTCATCGACTTTGGATAAAACTGACGTTGTCCTCAGTAAATCTATAGGTTACACTCGATGATAGTTTCTTTGGATTATAAGGAGAGAGCATGCTTATGATCGGAAATATAAGTATTCGCTACTAAGCTAGTAAAAGTAGCTGTCAGTTGTCGCACCACTGATCGCATTTTAACGTTGCTCACTTAAATCAGTGCCAGTTAGGGCATCGTGATTTGTTGGGGTAAGTTTTATTTAAGAGAGCCTGTCAGTATGAGAGAAATGAAGCGAAATCAGTTTTGAGGGTATAAAAGTGAATGGCTTTGGAGATGTTTCCAAGATCACTCCATTATATTATGGAAATAACATGGATTTATATACATCCCTTGAGTATAACTATCACGCCCCTTTTGGTCAAGTGGCGTCGTAGTTAACTCCAGAAAATCAACTTTGTGGTTGAACATTATTGTCCAAACCTTTGCATTTGTGATATCGAAGTTGGAAAACATTAAGACATTTTGAATTTTAACTAGCTAATTAATAACATAAAAGTGACATTTGGGTATAAAGTTGGCCAACTTCAAAGCAGGCACTCGGAGCAATACTTATAATATTTTGTTTTTAAACGCTAACTGCCATCTAAAGATAATCTTCATCAATTCGTTTACCATGCTCAAAACCCATTTTTCTACTATTTTTGATTGAACAAATAAATAAATAAAGATTCATTGAATAATTTGCTCAGCATTATTCGCGATTGCTGAAATGCAAATGTTTATCTAACACCGATATTATGGGGATTCGAAACCATCATGTTATTATTTTTTTATGCGAGGGTATGTTTTTTTAAATATTTCTAACACAAATTCATTATTTACGCTCCGATGCTTAAGCGAGCCACTCATTTGTCTGTAAACTTCATGTTTATGCACATAGATATTTATTTATAATCTTATTTACATTGCAATGCGTCTCGAAAGCTGGCATTCTAGAGTGTGACTCTACTGCAACGATTTAACGTCTATATCTGACACAATTTACAATGACGATGTTTTTAATTCGCATTCAAATGATTTGCGCACAACCGTCTTCTTTCACCTAAATTATGGTGCCTAAAGTCTGACCCCAGTTCATTCGAACGAATCTAATTGCTGTTACAAAATCAGCTCAATGGTTCATTAAGGGAACAATAAATCCTGAAAAAATTGAGGCTAGAAGCTGTTCTATTGAACTAAAGCAACGATTCCTCCAACAGGCTTAAATTTTGACCGGTTTTTAATTGATAGATTCTACAAATTCATCGTAAGGAAGTCAAAGTACAAAGTAATACGTCACACTTAGGATAGTCATTTTCACGAAAATTTATCCACGCAGCCTTAAATCTAACAGGTTCTTATCTCGACATGAATTATTCATAAGTGTAGCAAAAAGCAGTTAATTATTTTAAAACGCGGACAGCCGTGGACTTCCTCTTTTAGTTGACGAAAAGAAGCAAAACAGTGAGTCCGGTCCTCAACACAGATGGGATAACGTTTACATGTAAAAACATGCTTCAAGTCTTTTTCAACAACTCAAAGCAGGCAAAAGACAGGGTGAGAGAATTTGTGCCACGCATAGTTGAGACGACAGTTATGTTACAATGCTCGACGCGGTGTTACTATATTCTTGTTATGTTGGTTTTAGAGTCCCGTAAGCTATAAATTGTAAAGATACAAATCAACGAAATTGAATATCAAGTTTAAGAGCTTACTTTAACATTCATGAATAAAAATTAATTATGTGATTCAACGTTTGCAAAGATAAACAGGCACCTAGCCTTACAGGAAGTGAAACCGAAATTGTGACTTCAAATCTTTGATATGTTTTAGGGCGCCATAAGTTCCTAGTGGATTGCAGAATTTGAAATGAGATTTGGTTCGACTAGAAATTTTCGTTTTCCTGTTCATGCGGTAGTAGTTGCTACAGTATTGGCGGAATTTTTTTATTTAATCCCCACCCATTAGGGCAAGTCTCAAGGACTTATTGAGGGTACAACAGAAGTACAAATAGCTTTTACGACAGATAGCACACAATAGTTGACACAGAAGACAGTAAAAGCGTTTATCGACGTTTTCGGCTCTCTGTTCGCTTCTCTGGCATGATTTCTTTGTACAGGTAGCAGTTCAACTTCGCAATGGCACCTTGTCCGTCCTCGACATTGTTAAGGGCAGACATTCTTCATACCTCTTCCAGAAGTCTTTTCAACTTTCTGGTGGAGATTTCATTCAATGCTACATGCACTCGTTTTCCACAGTCCAGTTTGAGACCATGAATCCAAGCATTTACGCTGTACCTTGTTTACCGGGCTGCACGAGGCTGTACTTCTGTTGGTACAATCTAATTTTTTATGTGCTGTGGGCGATTTGTCCTATCCAGCCGCCCCAGAGTTGCCTCGGGAGTTATTGGTGGTCACCTCGAGGAGATTGAGAGTAGGTTTGACCACCTATAGTTAATCGGACACCCCACTCCTTCATGATCGTGTATTGGTAACACCATGACTGATAGAGCTGGCAGTTGAGGTGGACTCTGGGTAGAATTGGAAAAGACCTGCCATTCCTTACGGCCCGACCAATATTGTCACCATCCAATCGGCAACTACTAGTTCGTCTCCTAGATGAAAATGAGTGACCTTAACGACAATCTACGTACGGGCACGAACCGTAAGGGTTGCAAAATGAGGACATGTGGCTGACTTAAGTGTTGCATGCTAGCAAACCATTCACATCCAATAAATTGTACGGTAAACGCTGGCCAGTTGGGCAAAGGAGAGATGTGCCAATATCACTGATACTACTACTTCTAATGCTAAAATTACTATTGTAATAATGCTGAAGATGTTCAATAACTGCAGACTTAGGGTTGCCTCACACAAAGCGAGAGAGTTTATCTTAGGACTATGTTTTACCAAAGCCAAGGCGGCTATGTGGCTAGCGCAAACGCTTCATTGAATGATACTATTCCAAAAGAGGTCAAGCAGAAGGTACGTACGAAGCCATGGCTTAGCCAAATCAGATGGTTTTCGGAAAAGTCAATCCTGACTAAAAGAATAAAATTTGTATTTAACATAAAACTACACCCCAAAGGGACACGAGCATAGACAGTGAGATGCCATATTGCTGATGGCATGCGGACATTTGCAGAAATCGAGGAATTGCTGCGGTAATTTGTACAAGGTCAATGGATCCCTTTTGAGGTGAATGCCGATACCCCATACCTGTCACAGACAGTCCCTCAATTAGCAAAATCTAAACTTCTTTTCCTTCCTAGAGGCTCCAAGGTTGGCACCAACGGACACTGAAGCGTGTCGGAAAATACATCGAAGGTGTTTGCAAGGTGTGATTTTTCATCTCACCCGCGTCCCAAGTACAAGTAAAGGAGATAGGAACAGAATTCGAAACTTTAACGGAAGATAAATCCATGGTAAAGTTGATCTTATAATTCTTTATTGGAGACTTTGCGCATAAAACTTCGTTACTTTAGTGATAAGCTGGAGTGATCTTGCATTAGTCTCAATGCTGGGGTTACTTAAGTTTTCGATCGTTTGTCTTGTTTTCAGCAAAATTACTGTCTTAATGTCTAACATCGACGGAAACCATCGGCCATCGTTGACAAAGGAGTTTTCAGATTCATAAATGATCGTCGGCGTTGAATATATCCTTGCACTTTGGTGGTCAACGAAGGGAATCAGAAGATTACGGCAGGCTAAAAGAGCAAAGAGTGAGGCACTTGGATGGCTCAGCGTATGCGACTACGAAAATCGAGTTTACAACACTAGTCAATCTTTGGTGACAATACAATCAACATGACCCTTTTGCAAAAGAAACTGTAATTTGCTTGACCATTTATTTCTAATGAGTCTGTCGGTCGTATGAAGTACATCGGTTGGTAAAGGGGTTTTCTGCTTGCGTTAAAGGACATCGTATGGTGACTTTATAATTGCTATCGAAATAAAAAAAACAAGAAATTAAACTGGCTAGAAGTTAAACTGAGAAGTTCAGGTTAAGCGTGATTAACCACTCAAAGATGACTTATTTTTTCCCATGAGTTTATCTGAAATCTGGCAGTTATAGCTTCTTAAATTACAATTCATTTAATATCTGAATAGGGTCGGATTCTTGAGAAGGGAAATGTGGTGAACAATTATGGAGGTGGTAGCTATTTTAAAGTGCTATATATTTCTAGGAAGCGTGTAATTGGGAAGTTATCTCATATTTTGGAGGCTATTCGTTGATTCTGATAATCCTGAAGTGATTTAACATATTACTTATTTCATTTATGCGGTTCATACGAAAATCTCGCTAAAGAAGTTGAGTTCAGGATTGCCTTGCTTCTGAGCAATGGCATGCATCACTACTTTGGTAGTATTAATGTTTGAATGAGGATGGCATGAACAGAACTAAATCGCTGAAGAATCAGCTATTATTTAGAGCTATTGATTGCCGAAGATGACGTCTGAAACGCGACCTCATACCATGATCTCCGCTAAGATAATGATATACAAGACAATTCCAGTTTGTCGCATCCGAGTGACAAGGACCCACGAGTCTCAATAGCACAGACAGCTGAGAGGAGTGGATCTCGATGTACAACAAAAGCGCACATCTTCTGAAGCTAGCAACATTTATACCTCAAAATTCGTAAAGAGCGCCACTATGTGGGAAAGAGCTTTCACTCGAGTGCATATTATCTCGATACGCTTCCTTCTTCATTGTTCAATTCAGCACCCGCTGCAATCACCAGGTATGCGGTGGTGAACCCTATCAATGACGTCGATTTCATAGGCATGGAGGCAAACTGCAGTCTGCCATCCAGTGGGGCTGATGGACTACACCTCTAAGTTATTGGAAATTTATACTATAACGACAGAATACGGCCCTTGACACCTTAAATTTTGCTGAAAAAGAGATGATTCCCAAATCTTTCACTTTTTATATTACAAAAAAGCTCCAATGGGTCAGCCTGGACTTTTCTGGCCTAACAGTTGGCATTAACAAACTGGGTAAGCAGGGCTCCTTTTACCAGTCTTTTGCAGCATATTTTTTGCGATTTAGATTTTTTCGCCGAAGCTATGCTATGGCTATGCTCATGATGGCAGCGGCGTTGATAACCGACTTTTCGGAAATGCCTAACCGGAGACAATACAATCAATGCAACCAAATTATTCAATATATAATCACTAAAAATGCGATCTGGGCAACTTTGAAAAAAAATAATGGTCCTATGTCGAACCCCTTAATCAAACCAAACCCTCGCTTTTGTTTCCTAATTTACTCCCTATGAAAGTAAATGGAGCACAGTTATTTTTCTAAGCCACTGAGATCCTGCCCTCAGAGGGTAAACAAACAAATTTACAGATGTAATGCACAAATCTTGTTATTCTTCTCAGTACATCGTTGATGGGTATCACCTGGAACATAACATAAATCGAGATCACTGAAGGGTATTGTCCTTTGACTCTCAAACTTGGAGGTTAAGGGGTGAGATGAAATCTGTTCCGTTGTAAAGCTGTCATTTGGCGGTCCCTTTTTTGGTTTTCTTTAGCCAGTTTAGGTAACCGTTCAAATCGTCGGAAATGCATAATTTCTTCGATAAACCATTAAAAGATTTAATTACGGCAAAATCATTACTATAAATTTAAAATTGGTTAAAACTAGCAAGTGATTCAATACAAGGGCAGGTGGTTAACAAGGATAGAGGTCAGAATACTTAATGCATTAGTTTATGTCCAATCGCATTGGGAGTCGCTCATTGAGCTGAAGTGATGTAGAGACCCACAAACAACCAACGAGGGAAAATGGACTCCGCGTGGAACCACATCCGTAAGGCAATCTAATGGTCAATCTGCTTCGTCATTTGACTTAAAACTTGTCTAATATTTTTATTAATCAAAGTCTGCACGATTGTTAATGAATTTGTTTATTTGTGGTCAATTGTACGGGTACTTTCTTTCTTTCAAACTCGAATCTTCAATTGTGGCTAGCAAGGATTCGCCTCTTTCCTTGAAGAAATTTCAAACAAAGAGGAGTGGTCCGGTGAAGAGAGCATTTATAAGTTGCCAAGACCATCAAACCGATACCCTTGCTTAGTCAGTGAAGGACAGTGAGGAGGCAGATTGAGTTTGAAACCGCAAGAGGCCGGAGAGTTGGCTGGTAAACGCTGCACTAGCAGGACGCCAAGGCAATGTATTGGACGAAACGATCACCCTTCGATATAATTTCAGCGGGCACTGAAAAACGAAGCTAAGAAGAGTAAACGAGCAGAAGTATACCATGGAATAATACTGAATTAGCCTGTGTTAGTTTTGGTGGTAATTTTTCTCCGAAACTTTATTTGCCTTTAAAACCCTTGACCTCGGTGGTTTAGCATTTTCTTCCTTTTATTAATTGCAGCCTTTTACAGCCTATCTAGGGGCTCCAAAATGTTAGAACATGGTAGCGAGTTAAATCATTGCCGTGTTCGGCTTTCTTATTAATTTTGGATCAGTGTGGACAACGGACCCTGTTACCCATCCCACAGTTTCCATTCTTTTGGTTGACAAATGGACTAAAGGCCTTAAAAGTATCTTTTCGATCCTTGAACCTTGTAAAACTTGGCATTCGGAGGAATTTATTGAAAGACTCTATCTTCCGATGATCATTCATCTTATACCCGCTTGTTCACTCTTCTCTGGTGAACATACTCATACGGGTCGTCCTAGTTGATCTTCCGGATTCGGAGGGCGTTGATCATCTTATGAATGCGGGATAGTCTGTAGATATTTCACCCACCTTGATCAACCAATAGTTCTCTTAGAGCGTCTTCGACTTACGGAACCCAGAGTTTACTCAGTCTTCAGACCGATTATTAAATGGTTCACAAGGGAGCTGTTCAGTTCATACAGACATCCAGAGCTTAAATCTCGCTCAGTTAAGGTATCCGGATTTTTTTAACTTTCTCTAGAGATCATACTGCCTTAGCTGCTTAAGTTTCCACTTGACTATATTCTGGATGACTATTGGGTATCTGGAGTGCGTTAAATATAGAACTGGCTCTAAGAATAACTGAAGAATTTTGTCACCGTCAGCAGAGATAAAGCTTGACCAAAATTGTATAAGTTGTAACCAACATTAGTGCCACCGAAATCGATTTAAATGAAATGGTCATAAAACGCAGTTTGGACTTTTTATGCGTTAGAATACAGCTCTTGGCGGATATGTCACCTTTGACCCCACTATGTCGGCTAGTAAACAAAAACCCCGGCTTTAAGATCCGCTTAACCTTTTGAGTGACGTTCTCGAAGCCTTTCCCTCAAAGATAACCTACTCGTCGCAGGCCATTTGACAAATCAAGGCGATCACTTTGATCCTTGGAGTTTATCGAGTATGTTAACTCATAATACACGAAAATTGGTAAAAACTAGACGCCCGAAATTTATTTCTATGTTCAACTCAAATGAGAAAGATTTTCCACTTTCAGTAACCCCGTATCTCCTGATAGCAGTTTACTCTTGCTTGCCCAATACTAAAAATTTACGCTGGTTAGTAGCACTGACAATCATCGCCTAGGCTCACCAATCCTCTCAATCAACTCACCTAAAATGGGAAGCGCTGAAAACACTGGGGGTACACAATATTGTCATAAATTACATACTTAAGGTACAAGCCACACAATCCCATTAAGTACAAAGAGCAGCTCATTGACTCCAAGGCGAGAGTCGGGGACCAGTGAGAAAATCAGCTGGCAAGAGAGGCGGAGAAATTTTGTACATAATGCAGGGTAAGAGACTTTAAAAAGGATAATGATAATGATGACACAAACAATCGAAAGACTGAAACATTACTCTAACTCCATCTTAGTTGCGTCCACGTCGAAGAGTTGTTCCAAAAGACGGTCCTCGCCCCTAGTCCTACCTATCTCCTCCTCATCTTCATGAGATGTAATGGGAATTGCCGCATCGATATCAGTTTCGCCTTCTCTACGACAAGGCCTTTTGGCAGCCTTGACATCAAGGGGACTGCTCAAGAAACTGTCTTGGATGACACAATGAGGTGCATCGACATCCTCCAGCTTCACAGACTCCACCTCCGATTCCTCATTCTCCGAGTCGTCATCCAGCGTTGTCTTCTTGCCAGATACAAAAAACATCTCTTTTCCACTAACAGCTACAAGAAGCGGACGACGAGGATGCCACGCCACTTGGAGAAAACGCTTCTTAAAGTCGACCTCTCGGAGACCAAGTAGAAGCGACTTCGCTGCAGCTGTGGAAGACTTTCCATTGAGTCTCCGGTGCGAATGATTGCTTCGGTAGTGGCGAATGCCATCTGCATGATCCAAATTGTGACCGTCACTATCCTCCTCCTCGTCATCGTCATCATCATTCTCGTTTTCAGCATCACCGTCAGAATTCGCGTCATCCTCTTCAATTTCCTCTGGGGACTTGCGAATAGGAAGAAGGGTCTGTTTACGTCGCTTGGAACCCGCAATAACAGGAGAAGTAGTGGAAGAATTACTCTCGGCTTTACTCGACGATGAGAAAGCGGAATTGAGAGCATCAAGTGCTGATGCATTGGCAAGACAGATATTCTGAAGATGAAATCGGCTGGCAACTTCGGAATCGGGAGTGATATAGCATTTGGGCTGGAGACGTGGACGATTTGGGTGAAGAAAAGGTTTTCCAGGAGTAAGAGAGAGGAAGGGCACATTTACGTTGTTGGAAGTGATAATCGGCTTAGGTGGACGGATCCCCGGTTCACCGAGATCATAAATCCAGTCTGAGCCTTGGTGACGATCAAAAATGCGCAGTACATTGCCATACGAACCAGTGAATACGTATCTGTAAAAATAAACAGTTGAAGGATAACAAAGTATTAGTGGTCCAGGCCTATATTGAGGAGCTCTCTATCTATATTGGAGAGAAAGATCTTAGGTATCATCAATCTCCGCGACTTCCATGGATCAGTCTCATTTTGCTAAATAAATAGAGCAACTGAATTGTTCCGTGCTTTTTACTAAAGGCAAAAGTACCGTCAACTGCTTCCATATATTTTCAAAGAGAAAATGGAAAAAGTGAAAATAAAATATGTATTGACCATTTTGATTGAATTCTTGTGCTCCAGTCCCATCCTGATTGCCACTGAATTCTAATGGCTTATCCTACTTTTGAATTAAGTAAATATACTTTTCTATACGCGTGAAAATAGGACCATGGTCGATGACAATAACTACCGATCTCAATCGAAGAACCGATTTGTTCAATTTATTTGTCATTCACCAAAAGAGGACTAGTAAAAAAAGCAACTCTTTTTAAATACATTTAAATTAACCTCCATACAAACATCTGCACCATTCTGATCAAACGTATTCTTAGTTACACAAACTACCAGAACTGGAAGTCAAAGAGTTCAGTAATCGCTAAGTTAGAAATGGCAATACGAGTCTCTTATCCAGCTGCATGAAGGTCAATTCAGAAGTTATACATATCCCTAGACTCGATAGGTCGTATACATACATCCAGGGAGTAACTTTCAAAGGATAATAAAATGATCTGATCCACCACCAGTACTAGTTATATGAATGGACTTCTGAAGAACTTCAATAAATGTATATCCTGGATAGGATTTTCAAAGGGGATTTGCGGTGAGGTCGCGTGCATGATGAAAACTGAGATTCATTGTCCAAAAGTCGAAAAAAACTGGGCACAACTATTTAACAGGGAAAGGTTTGGAGCAATATGGTTGGATTCATAAAAAAAATTGGACGCCCTCATTGATTTCTGACGCAGAGAAATGAGGTACAGAATTATTTCGTTTTCAGTGGAGCTGTGGATGCAGCTATGGTTTAAAAAAATGATAATCGGAAATAACCTCTCTTGTAGTAAATGAAATAAATGAGTGCACAAATAAAGTGGCTTTCAAATTACCGATCATCATCCGACCATGAGCATAAGAATTTGTCGAAAATGGCGTCAGATTCGTAGAGACTGACCAGTTGCGACCGCATCGGTTCATGTACAGAATACACCTCACATGGCCGATCGCTTTTTCGCACGTCCCAGACTAAAAACAAGAAAAAGTGAGATCAAATTCAAAAGAGGCGCGGGTCAACTCAGAAGTGCTCCTATTAAATGTCACAAGAGGATCAATAATATTATTATTGATATTATATTAATATTAATATTAATATTAAAAGTAACGAGGTACTTCTTAATAACAAAAAACATAGATGAACGGGAAACATCACCTTTTAAATTTAGATATTCTCTTGCTAGAACGTAGTTCTTGGAGTGGTCAAATCGAAAGTCGGAAAGACTGGAGATAATGTCACAAAAGAAACCCCTGTTATGATTCAGGGAAGGGTCGTTCAAAGCTGTAACAGAAAATTGAGAAGACATTCGTAATTTAACAATAATAACTTGTGTAGTTGAGCATGTTAGGCGATTGCAAGCAATTGAATCCCATTATACTAGTCCGAACAATTGATGGTCATCTACTTACCTGCCTAAAAAGACAGGTTAAAAAGAGAAAGGACAGGTTTCTTCCCTCCCCCCTCCGATCACTAACGAATTATAGCATGTAATTGAAACGGCGCTACAGAATTACTAAAGACTAAAAATGGTAGCAAATAAAAGTACACAAGTAGAACTCGAAGGACGACTTGGTTGTCGGCTGACCAAACGTTGCTGAAGAACTGAAAATCATAAATCCTAGAAATCCTCTTTACGAAGGAGTTTACTGAAAGACTAAGAGAAACAAAAGCAGCTGCTCTGATTCGTCAAATGGCAGGAGTATCTGAAACCTATTGACGCACATCTAGTGATGTTTCTGACTAACACTGACTAACTACCGGATAATAGAAGAATGGCCAAATGGTAGGTTCTCAAGCGGAGAAGCACCACGATGGCTGACCCTTCCCAAAATAAGTCGAAAGACGGCTTCCTTCCTTAAATCGTAACTCGTGCCATTGTTACTACTATTACTATTAGTATTATGATGCACAAAAAAAGCTGAGAAGGATAAGAACTGAAGGTAACTAGGAAAGCTGAAGACAATAAATGCTATAGTATAAGCGGACTAGATTAGTGATGACCTAAAATGATGTAGGTTTAATGATGATTCTTGGAAGCTTCAAGAGGCTCAAAACTCCCGAACGCAGCCAAATACGACTAGTAAGAGCTGACACAAGGTTAAGAATCTTTCGACTGACTTTGTTAACAATGACTTACCAGGTGATTGATTCAGACCGGTGTGTAAACTGGAAACGTCAACCTCTCTCCATACTAACATTTGAATTCATGATTGTTTTAGGGAAATTCTATTCCTGATGTCACAAAGAGCAAAACTTTTAGTGACTTACAATTCCGCAAAATCAGCAGTAAAACAATAGTTTACGGTGATTTGTGCAAAACATTTTGTTAGAAGCGATAAATAACATAATAAAGTAAAAAAACAATGCGAACGTCATAACCATGACTTTGAATACGGATAGAATTGTGCTTATAAAATTTGGAGCAAGAGCCGTTTAACTTAGCTTAACAGATGACACGTTTTCAAAGCCTATACATAATCACCCCTATTGAATATAAAGGCTGTAAGGTATTTTTCTTCGATGAAGCCTTGGGTACGATAAAGAACATAGCTAATTTCGTAATGGGTAAGTTGAACGATGTTGGGTTGACAATTAATCGAAAAACAATCACGCATGCAAAAAGAGTAATAACAGTGCTAAAATAATTAACGCGCTGAGATGAAATGAGGTCAGAGCTGAGAGGAAAGGAACTTACATAGAACGTGACTATCACAAAGGGCACCGACACGCATATCACAGAGTCGTACAACCCCACGGCTAGTTGTGTAGCCCAGAATATTACAAAGCTCAGGATGAAAGCGGGCACAAGTAATGACTTCGTTTAAATCCTCCATATTCTCTGGCTTTATATCCACGATCACTACAAAGAGCATCAAAATTGAGGCCGTCAAAGGCAAAATGCCATCAAGAAAGAGTCGAGTGACATACTGAATGACTGACTGGTGTGATTTATGTGCCACAAATTGATACGGAGATCATCAGCAGAGAGGAAAGTTTCCTGGTCTGAGTTGAGGGAGAGAGAATTAATGTGATAGGTGTGAGCATTAGCGTAGATTTTCCGAGAACGAACTTCAATTGTAAGGTTCTTGCGCTTCCTATAGCGGGGAACCCGAAGTGAGGACCATGAAGAAGCGCTTTTTAGGACGGAATTATTGCTGATGTTTTCGGTAGGCGGTAAAGGTTCAGTGGAGCTAGAAGCCTCCGAAACAGCACCGCCTTCATCACCACTGTGAACTTCACCCTCATCCCGACGGAAATTGAAGTTGTACGCAAATGGTGACTGTTCGGACATTCGCCATAATTTAATTACCTTGTCTATGCACAGAAACTAGAGAGAAAAAGAAACCCTACCATTAGTTGAGAGCAATTGAAGAGAGTTGTTACAAATAGGTAGGAAGCACAATGCGTTGATCTTTTCTTCGATTTCGAGTGATTTTAGGTAATCAAACTCGGATTCATGGCTGGTGAAGGCGCAAAACATGCTATACACAAGTTCCTATAAAGCTAACTGAATTTATTTGAGGACTGGTTACCTGACCAGATCCATTGAAAACGTAAATGCGGCCAGCTCTATCGCCAGCGGCTAGATATTCGCCGGACTCGTCGAATTCGGCGCAGGTTATCACGTTGTCTGAAGGAATTGCTAACCTAATATATATGCATACCCTCTTTGGTATCACAGAAATCTCCATCCTTGACCTCATTTATGCATAATCTAAGGGGTTCTATAACGAATAAACAACAATTAAAAAGTCCATAATACCTGCAGAACACCCAGCAGTCATACTCATTGATTAAAACGATCCAACGAGTGTTGGTGCAAAAGAGCTGAGTAAAAAATTGAACTGAGCGCGAGAAGTCGATAGGTTAAAGAACATGGTTTGGTTAAATGTATAATTAAATGATTTAAATGGTATTTAATTGCGTTCGAATTTTAAGCTCAGTTATATCAATATGCTTACGCGGTTTTTTGAATCTTAAGGCCTAATTTTGAAGTCAATGGCGGTTCAACCCTTATCGACTGTTCTGCATTCAAAATTAAAGTAAAAGTGTTAAATCTTAATTCAGTCTCATGATAGTTACCATAAGCAAAATTCTACCTTTATCGGATTAAAAGTGAGCTTAGTCCACTCGTTCCGTTCTATTCCAACTTATTTCAGTATAGGGTATTTTAACTCACCTGGTCTTGAGAAAATCTTGGGAACAACGTTTCAGCCCTTAGATGTTGCCATTTCTCCTACACTGGCGCACTTTATAACTGTTTTCTGCTCCATTGTATACGTTCAGATTAACGATGAATTAGTTTACTTAGAAATTTTTACCGTGACTAAAGCTGTTTAGTATTCCTAACCCGTGGTTTAGTGCGATCTTCATGGGCTTTAGTGACCTGAGGGCTGTGGTGCTTAGTTAGTTTTTTATATCATGTAAGCTTTTGCTGCCCAACCAAAATGTCAATTTCCAGTTTATCATTAACCTTAGCTAAGGCACTCCTCAAAGCTCTGACTCTAGGCCAACGTCTTAGTATTTAAAATTTCGGGACTCTCAATTGCCTTAGACCGTCGTCTTTGGGTGGTTGCATTAAGGCTTCCATCTATTATTAAGATAGTTTTCATTTATCATTCCATTTTTTAATAATAACAATAAATGATCTCATTAATTTGGTTTACAATCTATTGGTGCCTAACTCTGCCAGGGAGAAAATTGTTCTTTCTGCTGATAATCTTTTACAGTGACATACTGCTTAAAATACTTTCATACGTCTAACCTGCTTTTATTTCAATTTTACCGTTTTGACACAGCTGAATTCGATGGAGCTATGAGTCTCCATAATTGCCATTTTCTGCTCTTGAGCAACAGTTTTCGAAATTCAAGAATTTCAGATCAGCAGAATCACATTTTACTGATGAACATTACCTACGTTTATAGCGTTGCTCTATTAAGAAAACCAATTCGTCCGTATATTTTTCCAACCACCAACGTGACATAAATGGAAGTTTTCGCGTCTTAAAATCTCCAAGGTAGGTGTTATAAGGTCCGTCGAAATGACATGCTCATGCCAACTATTAGTTGCCCGCCTGCAAAAATGGCACAAAAATAGCAATCTACTGTAGGGCATAGATTTTCATAAATTTTGAACGGTCTAGCGCACGGATGACGCCGACTTTCAATAACCGGCTTGGTTTTCTTGTTATAAATAGCCATCTTATGATGACATTATAATAATCAGCTTCATCAGAAATGAAATTTGACGCGAAAAATGCGACCGGCTCTGTCACATAAAATCAAAAAAGTGCTTTTATTACAATGTAGTAACTACTTTCCATGGATCTCAACTACCGTTATTTAACAGAAACTCTGTGCTAATCGAATCTGCGCAGAGGAATAAAATGTAATGAACTTTTAGAGAATCGATTTTGTTTTAAAAACAAACTTATCGCGCTACATAACAGCTAATATTTCGTAGTCTAGAAAGGCTGTTCATAATAAAATTCTCCCATATTAACTAACAACCAAGATTTAACGAAACTTGCCGATGCCATTGGCTCGTAAAACACTGCGCCATATATTTAGACAATCGTTGACAGTAGAAAGTATAATCTAGAAAAGCGGTGTGATGAAGTGATAGGTGTGAAAAGGAAATTTCGCTTAATTATTAATTCATCTGTCCATCGTCCATTGGTTCGAAAGGCTTCACATGATTACTTTGTGATTTAACAGAGACTGCATATTTAGCCCAAATTCTAATTTCGCATCTCAAAGGCGTTAATACTCCTCGGGCAAGTCTTTTATAGGACTAGGGTTACAAACCCGAAACTGTTTGGCCATATCTCATTATATTTCAAACATTATTTACATTTCCAGGCAGCATAATCGATTGCTGTCGAAGTTATGTTAAGTGGGCCTGCATAGCCATGGCTTTGGGCACTTTTCCGATCAGATATTTTTATCTAACTGAATCTTTTTTTAAATATCAAGCGCAGTATTGCTACCTATTTGCCATTTGGCGTGTTTCAAAACATGTGAGGTCCCCATTATTTAAAGATTTAACGGTAATAATATGGTACTGTTTATTTTGTTGACGTGACGTGATTTGTAGCTCATGGCACTGTTATTTGCAACTAATAAGCCCATTCCGTTTATTTTCCTCAATAGTTTAGATACGTCGAACGCTACCTCTGTCCGCATACCCTATTTAGTTACTCTATTCAAGGTTAATGATCGCATTCACAATCCTTTTCACATGGCTGTCTATGTGGATTATATTCGTTCTTGCACTCCTATGCCGTCGTAAACTTTTGCGCAAACATTGGTCCAAGAAGCACAAGCTCTCGCATCCGCCTGCTTTTCTTGCCTTCTTCCATCCTTACTGCAATTCCGGAGGAGGTGGCGAACGTGTTCTCTGGACTAGTGTAGATACTCTCCTTCGAGCTTATCCAAATCTTCTCATTTTTATCTACACTAATGACAAGGATTGTCTTAACACGCCTCGGGTATTTCAAAACGTTCGTCAGACTCTTGACATCGCTATTCAAAACGAGGAGCGAGTCCACTTTGTTAAACTTCGTACGGAACCCCTACTTCGTAACACCATTTATCCTTTTCTCACCCTCGTTGGACAGGCTTTTGGATCAGTGATTGCTGGCCTTGAATGCCTAATTCGACTCCCACCAGACTTCTACATCGATACTACAGGTAACCTCTACTAATAGAGTAGTTTTAGTGGAATGAAAGTGAGTTCCTTCGTTTCTCTGTACGATTTCAGGGTTTTCCTTCACTATTCCACTCTTTTCATGGTTGGTTGGGGCTCGTTGCGGAGCCTACATTCACTTCCCGACGATCTCATCAGACATGATGAACCGTGTTTCCCAACGCCGGTCACTCACAAGCTACAACAATTCATCTCGAATTCGGAATAGCACTGTCCTAACTGCACTCAAGCGAGTTTATTACCTTCTCTTCAAGTGTGTATATGGATGGACCGGTAGTTCCGTGAATTGCCACGCTGTTGCGGTGAACTCCACATGGACGTTGAGGCATATTGAAGCGACATTTGGCAGTCGTCCCATCCTCCTCTATCCGCCCTGTCCATGTCTAGTGAACAAGAAGTCCGAAGATGAAAGAAAACCATGGATTATCTCGATTGGTCAGTTTAGACCTGAGAAGAACCATATTGTGAGTCATGGTGAAATGTTACCGTCACCGGCGTTTTTCGGTTAGTGTTTAGATAGAAGCATTTGGATTAGTTAAGCTCTCTTTGCGAGAATAGTTAGTTTTCATTTCGCTTCTCAACGAGGTTCCTGAAACTTTGCTGACTGTTATGTCGCCAAAATGTTGTCTTCGTCGAGAGGGAATGGAGAGTCCATCACATTTTTTATTCCTCTTGTTGCTGGAAGTATATAGAGTTTTCGTAACCATGACTTTACTGAAATCATTCATACTACCCGAGCTAATATTACAGGGATCCCATTTCTCTTATTTGAGGGACGATATCTCAGCCATTCCTCTTAAGACCATTATTGACTGCTGATGGTAGTCGTTGCATATTTTTTTTTGTTTACTCCCCACCCATTAGGGCAAGTCCCAAGGACTTATTGGGGGAACACCAGAAGTACAAACAGCTTTTACAACATGTAACATACAACAGTTAACACGGAAAATAGTAAAAGCGGTTATCGACGTATTCGGTTCTCTGGTCACGTTTCTGGCATGGTTTCATATTACAGGTAGCAGTAGTTAGCTTCGTAGTGGCACCTCGTCCGTCCTCGACATTGTTAAGGGCAGACAATCTTTATACCTTTTCCAGAAATCTTCAAATTTCTAGCGGAGATTCCATTCATTGCCACATGCACGCACGTTCCACAGTCCATTTTGAGACCATGAATCCAGGAATTCACGTCGTCCCGCGTTTACCAGGCTGTACGTAGTTGTACTCCTGCTGGCATTATCTAATTTTGTACGTCCAGTGGGTTATTAGTCCTATCCGGCCGCCCCTCTCATTAGCCCCCAGAGTTGCCCCTGGGGTTACCGGTGGTCAATCGATTGTGAACCCTTAAGCTCTATCCAGCAACCATCTCCATATAATTTAAAACTACACTTCACGACTTGTTAATAGTTTTTCAAGAGAGCTCTCAGTCATAGTAATTGTGACCTCATTAGAAACGAAGCAAGTTTTCGATTTTGATGCTTGATTTTTTCCACTAGACTCTTGAGACTAATTAGCTACTTAAAAGGAACTAGAAACCCTGTGACCACGTATGTTAACGTGCACGAATACGTTACGATAGTGTGTTTAGGTAAGTATTTTCAGTTAATTGAGTAATTGAAACTTAATTAAAGTTCTGCTGCATGTGGCGTGCCATAACTAAGTGGGAAACTTAAAAGCATTTTTAATCATTGCTTTTGCTCCATTCTTTCCGTTCCTTTTCATCCATAAATGAATACGTGTTGACAGTGGAGTGAGTAATGTTTCACCTGTCTGTTCATTTTAACAAAGAGCCTTGCTCACTTTGGGTCATGCTGAATCACATTTCCTTTATATTTGCTTTCCAGGAGTTATTGATGTTATTCATTTCTTGGGGGAGGTGTCTCCGCCGGATTATCCTCTTCCTTCTTTTGTATGAACTCGAGCTCATCCAATCCAGACCTTGGTCTGGGAGTAGTGGACAGTCAAGCACGAATTAGTTTTCTTGCGAAGGGTTCTCCAACTTTAGTCGTTTTCATCGGACCAGAAGGATTTTCATTCGAAACTGCACTGAGGCGTCTAGAGCTCTTGATTTCCATAGATGTCCATAGATATCATAGATGTTCATTTTCGCCGATTCGTTCAGTGTCAAGAATTTATTCATTCATCCTAGCCTTTATTAGAAAAAAAGGATGTACATGTTTAAACTGGTAGTAGGAGTTTTGATGACCCACCTGCAAGCTTTGTTTGGAGGCTAAGTAACGCAGAAAAACAGAAATCCGTAAAGTTGTTTTTTACTCGTACCTCAGTGCGAACCGATGTATTTATTCTATCAGCCGGGTGACTTGGCACGAATACAAAATTCCGATTATTCTTGTTTGTAAGCATTGAAATGCAGGCTGATAGGTTATCCCAATCTCTATCTTTCAGCCAAAGCGTTGACTATTTGCAGAGCTTATAACCGTTAGTTTATTAGACTTGTGATCCAATATAATTGAAAAAAAACCGCTTCTCAACGGTTGTTTGTTGGTTCGTTGTATTAAGGCTCATGAAATTGTCAGCTGCTGAGGTTCATTATTCGTTATTTACGTTTATGCGCACAATTCTCCATTTGTGGTGGACCATAAAATGCCTTTGACCAAGTAGACAAGTTGATTGAATAACTAATTTTGGATAATTGGGTATTACTGTCCGGAATAGATGACGTTTATTCACCTGCTTAGAGCTTCTGCTTAATATTAAGCTCCAACTAAAATCCTTCGAAATGTTCCTAAAAAGCACTGGAGGAGACAGAAGCCCATTCCGTCTAATTCTAATAGGCGGTTGTCGGAATGAAGGTGACTACCTACGAGTGCATCGCCTACAAGAGGCAGCGAAGCGCCTGGGTCTCTCTGAACAGCAGGTTATTTTTGAAGTCAATGCGTCTTCAGAGACTGTTAAACGATACCTTTCCGAAGCTTCCATTAACCTGCACACCATGGTTGATGAACATTTTGGAATCGGTGAGTTTAAATATTTTATTTTACTCAAACCAATTTCAGTAGATAGTGCTTTTGCTTGCGTTTCAGGCATTGTTGAGGGTATGGCAGCAGGATTGGTGACTGTCGCGAATAGGTCTGGCGGACCACTGATAGATATAATTGGTCCAGCGTTGGCACAGCCTCGAGTAGATCCCTCCACAGTTAAACCAACACCTGTCGGTTACTTAGCTTCACGAGAAGTTGAATATGCCAATATCTTTCAATACGTCCTTGTGGAGGCAACACCTAGTCAACTTGAACCGCTGAGAACGGCCGCTAAGCGTCGTGCTCTAACTCTGTTTTCTGAGGAGGCTTTCTGTAGGGCTTGGCTGCAGTTTTTTCGCAGGCTAAGTGCGTGAATTGGTAAATATGCACTTTCCCTTCTGATTGCTTCTGCAATTGTGAACCGAAAGTGTTTTCTCTTCCTTGATAAGAATGGTAACAGTATTGTGCATTGATTTTACATTTATCGTTGACCTTGCTTAGAATAAATGGAGGATAAATTTAAAATGAAAGGTTGACTTCATGGAAACTCATAGCGTATTAGGAGAACCAGATTTGTTGGTGCAGATCCGCGCCTTCGAGTCACTACAAGACTTAATCGAACCCAAATGCCATGCATTCTAGAACGATTTCTTGTTTTCGATTTCTTACAATGTCCCCAACGCCAGAGTGGATACAACTTGTGGACCTTGGTGTTTCTTGGCTTGAGAGTCTTCATTTAGTATTCTTTTTTCTTATGGTTCGAGCGTGTAAAAAGAAAACAGTGGGATCAGATTGTAGTAGTCTTGCGCGGGCTAGAATGTATAGCAGTCCATGGATAAGTCCATGTTCCAGAACTTTAATTACCAAAAATAAAGTGATAAAATTAAAGTGTACGAATTGAGAACAGATTAGTAATTATGGCTCAGTCACTTTAGGACTTGCAAGCTGAACAAATGGTTTGTGCCCTCAGGCCTCTAGGTTGTGGGATCAAACAACTATGCTTCGAACTGTTATTGACAATCAAACGATTCCGAGGAATATGCCAGCAAGACAGTTGAGAATAATCACTCATGTATGTGTATGCTCGACTCATGAGATGACAGATTCGAAACACTGTGTTAGGAATGACTGCCTACTCTTTTTATCTTCGATCGTTAATCCCAATCTTTATTAGGAAAAGCGTAGGTGAGCTTAAACTAGTAGGGGATAAAGTTTGGACGAGCTCTCCAGGGCTTTTAAACAACTAGAAGGAAAATCGCACAAGTGTGTAAAGAAATCTTTGTGGATTTAAAGTTCAGTAGTACTTCGGTAGGTTTTGAGATTTTATTTTATTTTTTTTAGTTACTCCCCACCCATTAGGGCAAGCACTTATTGGGGGTACAACAGAAGTACAATGAGTAGCACACAGAAGACAGTGAAAGCGTTTATTGACGTCTTCAGTTCTTTGGTCACTTCTCTGGTACGCTTTCATTTGTAAAGGTATTAGTTCCACTTCGTAGTGGTACCTCGTCTGTCCTCGACATTGTTCAGGCGGAAAATCTTTATACCTTTTCCAGAAGTCTTTTCAACCGCCTGGTAGCGATTCCATGCATGCACTTTCCACAGTCCAGTAAGACCATAAATCCTAATATTTACGTCATGGCTCGTTTACCAGGCTGTACGAAGTTGTACTTATGCTGGCATAAGCAAATTTTATACGTCCGGTGGGTGATTAGTCCTACCCGGCCGCCCCTCTCATTAGCCCACAGAGTTGCCCCTGGAGTTACCGGTGGTCATCAAGAGGAGGTTGAGAGTAGGTTTGACCTCCAGACTTTGAGATATCCATTGATTTACTGACCACTAATCACGCACACTTGTACTGCTGCCATACACTACAACGGTAGCGCACAATTCAAAGTCTTAATCTGAGTATAATATTCGAATTCTGAGTTTGTGGCGATCGAAGGGGAGGAGGATAAGTTATTTCATTATCTAACATTCTGTATTTGAATTATCCGTCTCAATCAAGGCTAAGACAGAATCACTAAGGCGCGTAGTTGCTGAATTTCGTTAATGCTGACTTACCAAATGAAGTCCAAATGGGAGTTCTTAAACTGGGGCGCCACCGAAACATAGAGGTCCGGTCGGCCTCATAGTCGAAAACGGCGTGTAAGGCAATTGAAACTGTCGTTCGGAATAGCCATTTACTAACATTATGAATGCGGAAAATTACCAAACGCAACGTTAATCTCGGTTCGATAGTAGTAAAACGCATTCCTTTCACGAGTGGCTTGGATAAACTTGATGATACCATTACGACCGTTTTTCACCTTTTTTAAGAATGTGACACCATACCTTAAGATAATTTTCTTCAATTGCTTCATACAACTTGAGATTCTAATTGCCTTTCAAGAAGTTACGCCCGTTTTGGGTAATTACCCCTGAATTGAATGAAACCAAAAATTGCCATCATTAAATGAGGCGTGAATATGCAAATGATTGTGTTTAATTACCCTAGGATACTGTCCACCTAATATTGAAGGCAGGTCAAATTAGCCAACCCAAAAGAGATAATTTCAGATAAATGCTACTGCAGAGTCGGAAATCAATTTGATGATATGTTCATTGCTGTTTCACTATCAGAATGCGCTTATTAGCACGTTATCTGATTTTAAAGCGAATGAATAAGACTTAGCTTGTGTTTATGAAAGTTGAAAACCAAGTTTTGGGTTTGATTCCAGCCCTCTGTCACAAGCCAGTAATGCGATCGATACAAGAAAGGTTTTTACATGACTGCTCATTAGAGTTTATGCTCTGTTCTCATGCCTGGATTAGTCTCATCCGCCGCTACGCCTTCATTGGGGATGAAATCCGAGTGGGTTCGAATTCTACCCAGAACGGCTCTATTCCTTTATTTTCGTTGTCTTCTCCTCTTCGACGCACTGTTAATGCGCAGTTTACCGTCCTATTCCAAAAGGGCACCTTCTCAACGCTGCCCATCGGATGGTGAAAAGCTGGTTTCGGAATGGCAGATAACTCCTAGTAATATTTGCTGATCAGATGCCATTCACCGTCTACTTGCAATGCACATCTAGGAGAATAATTATTCAATGTCTTTATTTATCTGTACGCTGTTAGGCCATTGATTAATGAATGAATGCTAATGTGAACATGGCCATATAATGGAATATTGATGATGTAGGTAAAAGTTGTTAATGTAATGCGTTAATCGAGATTCTTCACTTATCCTTGTTGCATATAATTCTCACACTTCAACCATTGAAACTTTTCAAATAATGCCTGCTCTCAAAAGATGAGCATTTTGCTGTTATTCTATCGGCGGTTTCATTATAAATTTGATAGCGCATTTCGGTCGAGCTAAAGAAAATTAATAGATTAGGTAAACCAATGAACTACGTCTGAAAATGAAATCCTATCCTCTTCGCCTTTATGAGAAAGGAATCATTCTCATGGTGAAAAATTGGCAATACAGCAAAGTGTGACAATGAACCTTTCCATGGCGTATCCAGTGGTGATACAAACCATTCAGACAGGTAAGGAAGTAAGAATATATCAACATCGCCTTGAAAAGCAGCACATCTTCGACATAGCCTACCTGAACTGCATAAATTCTCTATAATCCCATGTCTATAGCTGGGATTTGATTTGATGATTAGGGCTTCCAGAAATAGGGGTCGTGGGAGAAATCACATCCATAAGCGCAAGTGAGCTGTTTCTTTTGCCTGCTAAAGGAGAAACACCGTTTCTATTAGTAACTAAAACAATATATAAGCGAAATTTATGCGTAAACATACAAGCATAAAAACATTGGAAACATCACAGCCCGCTCGTACGCAGTCAACAAGTTACAAAAGCTAAGAGTGTCTGAAAAATACCGCACTTGTACTATAGAATGATCTCTTACTTTCTAACACTACCAGTATAGCTCAATTCGCTCTAGTGTATTGTTTTCTCAATTAAGATGGCAGTCTCCTTATCCACTACAAACAAAACCGAAATGGGAATCATTACAGCCGGTAGCAAAGCCGCATATGAGTAATTGGTTTTTGCATCTTTTGCCGTCAAAATCGGTGCGAAAATCGTTGTATTTTTGAAATCGAAGCAGAGAAAGGATGATCTCAGTATCATGCCCGAGCTGTCACGACAAACGGGTGGCCGGGCTTAGTCCATAAAATTGTAGGCCTTTAGACCTTGATTGAAAGTAGATTCGATCAAGCCATTATTTTTACTATCTTCAAAAATCTTCTCCATCAGTGATCGAACTGAATGGGAAGGATGAAATTCGGTCATCACAGGGCTGGCCATTTGTGTTTTATTAAATTTTGACACGAGAACCTGCATTTGTCCGTATTTTTTAAAAACCTTATCACCCACCAAAAGCGACCTTATGGTGTTTCTTCAGAATGAGGTGAAATCACGAGCTAACTTTGAGAGTAACTATTATCAGCCACAATTTGCGAGGTGAAAGAACTGATAGAATCATCTGTAATACTCAGTGAATATGGGCTCAAATCCTAATCACCCATACATTTCCCATGGTGACGGAAGAGGCCGTCAACCATCAAAAGTCAAATCAAACGCTGTTTAAGGCAATATGAAAGGTAGATGAAATGATGATAGGATACAGTGCTCCTAAATGCTATGCAGTTGGTAGAACTGGGAACAAAGGAAGAGGGGGGAGGAAGCGATAATGATATAGGTCCCATTGTAACCTCATAATTGGCCAAGTAGTCCTCAAAAGACGGTGAGGAGGGCAAAGACGGCGTATACTAGAGCGCAGGGATAGCCCACCAATAAACGCTGCTTCTGCATATTCAAAGCCCGAACAAACAGCTTGGATGATGACGCTGCACTCCATAATACAATGCAAGCGGTCAGCAAAACACCAGGTGTAGATCTGTAATGAAAAAGAAGGAATAACATAAAGATCTACTGACTTGCCAAGCAGAAGGTTGCTCTTAAATCCACAAAAGTTTAAATATACGAGAATTATAGGTATTGATCATTTCTGCAACCAGGGCGATATAATATCTCGAAGGTATCTATAGCTAGAAACCAAAAAGAATTCTCCCAGGTAACATTCCAAAATATTTCCATAGTTTGAGTACGCATGGTTCTTATAAAAGATTGGATTGCCAGCCTAAAATTACGGTTCTAAATAAGCCGAAGATTGATGGCTTCATCGTAAGAGCTTAATATTGGGTTACCTTTGATTACTTATAAACAAGAAGGGTGCTGCTGGAAAAGTCTCCACGCTGAAATTATCGAAAGTAAGGAAAGAACTAGTTATGTTCAGACGGCTCTTCAAAGCAGTGGATGATTATGCTGTTCCTTGCCTTTAGTGCAGGCTTGTTTTAAAACTTCAGCTGAGAGGAAATGGAATAAGCCAACATTAAAGACCCTAGAATTTTACAGACCTAAACACCTGAAATCCAACGCACTAAAGGCCATACGCTGCAGTCTAACTAGCACTTGCGTTTTCCGACTTCAGTCATGACTACCGACTACTCGCTCATTTGCAGGCAAACATAATCCAGCCCTTAAAATCAGAGCCATTCTGCTGCTTTGCAAGTCAGGCACTTTACTACCCTCCAAGAAGAACGACATCAAGATCGTAGAACTGAAATGATATGAACGCTGAGATTCTTGCGGCGAAACTGCCTCGAAAATATCTGCCATCACTAATTCAATAAAGAAAGCCTAAGCTACAGATGCCCTTATGAAGTGGGAAGCCTCTTTGCAGGAAAATTAACAGAATCTGACAGTTCCAAGGTGATGCAGTACTTAAGGCATAAAATTTTGGCGGACTACCTCGCTTATAAGAAGCGACTTGCATCAATTAAATCTTGATGATGGACGCAAATAGGACAGTCTGTATTCACTCGAGCTACAAAACGCTGTTGCAATAGGAGGAAAGAACAGAAGCTGATCACCGATTAGCAAAATCAAAATCATCATCTGAAAAGGGAAATGAAAACATGAAAAAATAGTTAAGTGAATGGTATTAGTACTCAGAAGGAATATAACAAGCAGCGGAGCTTATTTTGATTGCTTTACTGCGGTGTTGGTCTCAATTGAGGAACCATCTTTTACGAAATTCGGACACTCATTGCCTTCGTGTGAACGCATGAAAATGAAAGAGTGGTTTGTCTTCCAATAGAATGGAATGACTCTGCACACGCACTTATCGCCAATTTCGAATCCACTCTCTCATAGTTCGCATATCTTAGCCAAACGTGAGTCGTTTTTCTTTAAGGCCACTGACCACGAAACTGGGTCGAGAGCCACACTTTCTAGATTTGTGAAATTTGAAAGAAATTGACACTTTGTTTAGGCTTTAAATTCTATCAAAGAGGATCTACAAATAGACTTCATATTAATAGAGGTACTAATAGTGCGAAAGGCGCTAAGCCTCCGATTTGGGTTTGGGCCAAAGCAGATTTTCGGTGATACGGTTAAAAGTGTCGTCATTTAACTTCTCAGATGGATAGATGGCTAGACGAGAAGTAAGCGGAATCGCACGAACTGCATCGACATCTTTGTCGAAGGCTTTCGAAGAGGAACATTTGAGCAGGGGTATTTGAAAAGGAAATCTAAAAAAAATTCGTCAGAAAAAGGACACGAGGGAGGAAAAACAGCGTTTTCATCCATCCCCTTCAATGATAAAAAAGCTGCGAAATTCCCTCTAAAAACTATCGATAACAACGCAAAAAGTACAGTTTTGCAAAGTGTTGTGCAGAGAAAACAACTGAGCGTAGTCGTATGGTATAAATAACAACAAAGTTAATAGCTTGGCCGAGTAGCCTCTATAAGCGCACCCCAGCTAGCACCCCAAAGCCTACTACACTAACCACGGATGAATTCGAAATACTTCTTAGGGCGCGAAGACTAATAACATTTGAGATAATCCTGACGACAAGGACGGAAACCCACTTGAGAGAGAATACAATGCCGATCGTGGAGAGAACACACATGGGGAGCATGCAGTAGCCGAGAACAGAGACTACGCAGGTTGGAGCGACTCCTTCAGGGGTCATCAGTGACAAGAGAGTGTAAATGCCCAAGCAGCCGAGAAGCCCAATTCCGTAAATGTAGTTGAAATGCACCTTGCCAGCCTGAGAAGACGCAAAATAGAGGGTTAATTTTAAAAGTATAGTAACCTCTCTGGTGAACTATTACAAGTAATAAAGAATAGCAAGAAGCTTAAGTGCATGGCTGCCATTTTACTCGCACCAAATGTTGGATTCGACAGATCCAAACTGACGCAAAAGAACATGACAGAGTAGAGCATTTTTAAGAGGAGAAATCAGAAGGGAGGAAGGGAATCCTCCGGCCTTTCAATTAGGTTGCACCTGCATCGACAAAATGCACGCGCTCTTTCAACCAACAGAATGAAATTTAGCTGATAGCAAAAACAACTCGATGACAAACTCAGTGCAGAAAGAGAGAATGAAAGCAGAGAAAATAAGTGGAACCTGATTCCTTTTCCAACAAATTTAAATCCCTGAACTGAGCTTAAGCCTGAATATTACATTTCTAACAAAGGGAATGTCTGGGATTAGCCGGTGCTCGTGACCGTAAAACATCCAATAGGCTGCTTGCATTTATAACTGACACATATATCGGTTACTTTGTTCGGTAGTGCTATATACTTTGTGCATCTGTCAAAAAATTAGGCGAAAACGACTTACTAAAAGGAGAGCTCCACCGAAAATAAGGCAAAAGACTAGAGGGCCAGCAAGATCCGTGTCTTCAAGTACTTCTTGAGGACTTTCCCTCAACGGATTAAGTACGTTCAAAGTCTATAAATCAAGAAAAGCGCAATGATCATATAAGGCATCCCCATATCCTACCAAAAGACCAGATTGCCTCCCAGCCAATCGGAAAACAGCAAAGAAATGTCCAATCACAGCCGAATTAAAAAAAGGGAACGACTGCCTTTAAAGGGTTCAAGTCAACTAGATATGTACCACATCCTAATAACCTTAGTAGCTTTCGTTCAGAACAGCTACAGTCTTGAATGTCCACCTCCACCAACTTCGGGGCTGTACGCCTGTCGAAATCGGAGCCTATATGAAGTACCTTTGCCGATTGGAGCACCGATCAAAAACCGCTTGGCTATAACGACTTTGGATATTTCGGATAATACTATCCAGGTACTCCACCAAGACGCTCTACGGCCCTATCCGGCCCTAACCTGTCTTCGTGTGGAGAGAAACCGTCTATGGAAGATCACAGATCTCGCTTTTCAAGCTGTCCCAAACATGCAACGTCTTCTACTCAGAGGTAATAATCTAGTCGTTCAGCCTGGCTGTTTTTCGCCAAAAGCTCTACTTCAACTGAAATATCTGGAAGTGCTCGATCTGTCCGAAAATCCCCTCGGTCAGCTACCAGTAGGATTCTTCCCTCCTACCCTCACTGAACTTCGTATTGAACAAACCATTCCAGGTCTGGTATTCCAACCAGGAGCTCTGAGTGAGATCTTGAAGTTGGAGACCCTGAGTCTTGAAAACAACTCGTTCGAAAGCCTACCAGTTCATCTTGATGAAGAAATACGCGCACTGAAGCACTTGAAGAGGTTGAAGTTGAACGGAAACAGGTGGAATTGTGATTGTCACCTTGTCTGGCTTTCTCAATTAGGGAGAAAATTTGATTCAAGCTCAACTTGCTACAGTCCCAAAGAACTGAAACGAAGGAAAATTGCAACCCTACCAATAGCAGAGTTCCAGTGCGCTCCCTTGGTACTAAACAGGAGGGCTGTCAGAAGTGGAATAACGGACGTTGAGGCGGGATCTACAGTTACGATGATGTGCCATTTCTATACAGAACCCCGAGGACGAATCCGATGGTTCCATGGAGAGTTAGAAGGAATGTTGAACGTATTAGAACGAGGCGTGGAGGAGTTCGAGGTGGGAAAGTTCTTAGCGGCAACAAATTTAACCTTGAAAAATGTGCGTGTAGGTGTGGATGACGGAGTGTATCGGTGTGAGGCGGAAAATAAAAGAGGCAGAGATGGGGTTACGTTTCGGATAAGAGTGAGCCATACGAAGAAACGCCAGAAGCTTAGATTTCGTCGCTATGGACTCAGCCTTACTGGTGCGGTGACCATGGGTGGAGGTGTAATAATTGTCAGCTTGACCTTACTTAGTATTGTACTCTACAGCTGCAAGAAAGACCGTGCAGATGGAGAGATACCGAGAAGAATCATGGTGAAACAGCACCAGAGACTCGAAACAGATCCAAACAGTAAGACGTTCTTCCAGTGCTAATAAATTTTCATCTTCAGATGCTATATATAATCTGGATTTTCCACTGACTGGGGCGGAGATAACTCAAGCGCCGGCAGTCATGCAATATCAGATAACTCCAACAATTGTCTAGCTCTACAGTACCAGAGGAGTGAATTAAATCGAACAGTTTTGAAGCCACCTCCTTTTTTTCCTCTCGCATTGAACCTGCGATAGATCCATTTACATCTAGATGCCATACCCTTGTTATACATTAAAACAAAAAGGAAAAAGGAAACGAAATGTATGAGCTGGTTTTAAAGTTTAGGCTTAATTGAAGGGCGAACGGTAGAGAAAGGGACATGAAATCCATTAAGCCGTAATGATTAGGCTTTTGATCAAATGGATTCACATTAAATGGCAAATATGAATAAGTAGGAATCACGACTGAAAAGCATGAAAATGAACCTTCAAAGATAGCACTGTTAAAACTAAGCATGATTTCAAACTCAAAATTCATCGAATTCAGGTCACCTGAATAGACAATCACGTTTAATTAAATACCTTTAGTGGGTGGAAATGGTGTGAGTGATGAAGAGCAAACTATCCTTTTATTTTAAAGATGAAAGCAGTATCAATTGCATTAGCGTTACCAACCTCAAGTTTATAGACAGACTGATTTCTTCCGGTATCAATTCAGACAATCTACAAGGAATTCCTATCCAGCATCAGTCGAAAGGTTCCAGCAAGACCCCTTGGTAATAATAATCTAGGATCAACTCCCACAAATGCACAAATATCTAACCAGTGTTTGGGGACATAGACTCTGAGTTCGAAAACTGGAAGGCGCGCAGGCAGAAAGTCAAAGAAAAAGTCAGAAATATAGTAAACGAAACAGTCGTCATCGGAAAAGTACAGAAGAGTACTCGGGCGAGAAAACTAGTGAAAGGGGAAAAGATTGTTCATAAGAAGCCATTACATCGATCCTATTTTCGAACTCGCTAAAATAACACCCGAAGAACAGAGAGCATAAATCCCCTTGTCAAGTTTCTAAAAAGACGATGAGTGTGTGGATCACGGAGTATAATAAACTCAACAAGTCCAACAAATAAATTTGAGAGGGCTGTTATTAACACGAGCAAAACACACGAAGGCTACAAGTGCCTCAGTGGTGGCGTTTGTTGACAGATCCACACGCGCCCAATTGTTAAAAACTGGGATATTCTATTATAAATTCAATGAAAATACATACATCTTTCTTTAAGATGAATCAAGACACCACCGGTTGTTATAGGTTGATCAGTAACAGCCCATTAGGGCTGTCTTTAGTGAGCTCAACTTGCGAAAAGTGGTAGAAACCTCAGCTTGGAAATTTACTAAAGCCTTATGGGATACGTTGATGACCTTTCTAACTAGAACCGCGACTGAAAAAAATGACTCATAACTAGTGAGACAACGAAAATCAATCGATAAAACTGACCCTGGTCTATAGTAGTGCAGGTACAAAGGAAAATCTTTTAGCCCGATTCGCCTCCGTTGGGATAGGCCATGGCAGAAGAGCATCTTGAATGCTCTAAGAAGTGCTTTGCGAATTGCATCAAATGAATCAAGCTGATCTCAAGATGCTACAATTATTACCCGAGGGTATTTCCATTGAAGCCCCTGACCAATTAAAGGAAATACGCGTTTCTCCAAAAGAGATAATTTCAGGCAATTTGGAAATACACAGATATAATTACAAAATAAGAAAATTTAGATAAAAACAGTTTGGCAATTCAGGAGGATCGCGAAAGAGGAATTCACTAAAATTACACCCTAATTGACAAAATGAGTTACTGAAAATTAGCCAGTAAAGAAAGAAACAGTGGAATGATAGATATTTCAATGCCACTTGCCTTTTGCATGATATGACTGAAGTTAACTCCGAGCTCTATGGGAAAAAAGATAAGGCAATAAGTAAACGATTATTTCGTAGTATGATTATATATAGTATAGAAGCTTATTGGAATGAATCAAATAAGTGGGAGGGCTACGAAAATGCGTTTCAGGTACGAAAATTTTGAGCAAAATTAACCTTCTAAGAGAGGCGGCTCGTCTTCAAAAGCAAATTGACCAGCTATGTTTCCATCAACTGGCGCTGGCTGAAAGTAAGGGCTTCGAGCTTTTGGTTGTGAAGTATTACCATAGTTAAAGTGTGAAAATTGGCTTTAAAAGAAGAAAAATGCATATTTTACGCTAACGCAATGCACCCAAATTTAACCTTAAGAGCGCTTCACTTACACGTTGCTTGGTTCAAAATAATCATAGTTACAGTTCATTTGTTGTGGATGATAGTATTTTTGAGAGTTCATTTCGAAATCGAAAAAATAACCACCTCGGATTAGCCTATCCCACTTATCCTATGCACACAGCGTAGTGACACAATCCTCTCGGTCCCCATTGGTTAAGACGAATACACGGAAGTGTAGCAATATTTTCAGAACACTGAAATTAGTTGCCACGACTTTACATGTCCACAAAGTATAATGTTTAATAACCATTAGTGATGTATTTTTTATTACACATTTTTGCCTACTTTAATGTCATTTATTTTAGTAATTGATGCTTAGAGAATAATCATCCATTTGAATAATGGAATCCCGGTCCATAACTATCTGCATTTACGGTGAAGCAATAAATCCTGATTCGCGTGTAGATCACGAGGTCATTGTAGTTTTGTAGATTGTAAATATTTTATGGTTTACAAAGGTCGGTTTGGGACCAGCCGAAAGCAATCTTAGCCGTTCTTTAAATGACATTTTAAAAGAAAGATTTAAAAGCTATCATATTTGAACAATAAAGGAATTTCGGGATGCGCAAATACACCACTTAGACAGTGTTCGGTCAAATAAACCGGAAGGCGTTCCAGTTTATTTGAAATCATTCATGATATTATGTCCATCAAGGGCACTAGAGTATCAATAGTAGTTTGAATACTTTGGATGATTTTCGCCTGAAATCAGGTGAATTTTATACAAATTATCTGAATTAACCCACAGAGCCTAATTCAAAGTTTCCCTTTTAATCAAACGTTATTTAAATACCTGAATGCATTAACGATTCTAATTGAGTTATGATAGAGGTATAGTGGTTGGTATACATAATTCTAGGAATGCTCTAAAATATAATTAGTCAGCGTATTTCATTAAATGGTAGTTTAGCGGAATTTTTTTAATTTCCGCTATTAGTGAGATCAGACACATTTTATAATTCAAGTATTGACATTGCGATGAAAATAATTTATCTATGCAAAAAGGAATTGGGGTTTTTTTATACTTGAAATAATTTGTAAGGTTTAGTTTCTCAGACAGTCCATTGGTTTACCTTAAGGGCAGTTTAGTTTGCTTCGGTTTCCTGCGTTCAGTGCAATCATCCTAAGGCTGGAGTCGCCCTCCCAGCTGTAATGAGCACGAATAGCTAAAAGGAATTGAGTATTTAAAGTGCGTATGTTCATGTTTTTGCTTAGTCTTATATTATGCGTAATCGAGTAAGCAGCATTATTTGTTTCTTGTAAAGTGGGTCAAGTATTTTCTCGGTTTTGTTTCGTGCTACTCTAACTAACTGTAGCATCTTTATTTAGATGATACATTTACACTTTTGTATTAAATTTAGAATCGCTTCTAATGTAAAAAATGGTTGAAATAGAAGATACTACTGACAGTGAGACGCCTTGGATAAATTTATCAACCGATTTAGACTATCAGACACTTGATAGCTCTACGTGTATACCGACCATTGGAAAAAAACGCATAATATTTGTTAACCGGACCAATTCTACCAAATTCTGCAGTAATTCAATCAGGTTTGTCTGAGTTTCAACCTCATTCACTTTAATTTCAGCACTGGAAAGTACTCCTTGGCTAGTTTCATCCCCAAGTTCTTATTTGAGCAATTCCGAAAATACGCCAATGTATTCTTCCTTCTCGTAGCGTTATTTCAGGTAAGGGTTTCCAAACGCTTGCATTAAATTTCCTTTCAGCAAATACCCAGAGTATCTCCCACTGGTCGTTATACGACTTTGTTTCCTCTCACTTTCATTCTCTGTGTCTCTGGTGTCAAAGAAATAATCGAAGATTATGTATGTGTCAATCAGTAATTTATGATTCTCTTTTCTGTTTAGGCGCGCCATGTAGCCGATAAGGCTACAAACAACTCCAAAACTCATGGTATGTTATTTCAAAAATTCGTTACTTTTATTCGCACTACAGTATTGCGAAACGGGACATGGGAAGTGATCCTTTGGAAGGATGTCCAAGTTGGCGACATCGTGAAACTCACCAGCAACTGTGCGATTCCTGCCGACCTCGTAATTATCGCGACTAGTGAACCTTTATCCATGTGCTACATCGAAACTTCTAATTTAGATGGCGAAACTTCACTCAAAATGCGCCAGGTAAGTTCCGTGTTCTCCACAGGGTTCATTTATTTCATCGATCCAGACTTTACTATTGAAACTATCGAAAATCTCAAATCGTAAGTATATATGGTCGGGTTCCTTTCTTTCCAAAAATTTTTGATTGTTTTTTTCATTCAACCTTAGGATATTCCTTTGATCGTCTCTTTGAATTTCATTCCATTCTTCAAGCCAAACTTCATAATTGAAATTCGATTGTTATTAATATTCGATTCTAGATCTTTAGAGTTTAGGTGATTAAACCCTTCCGCATGCTTTTTGAGTTTCTTCCGAGACCGATTGTGTTCTGATTGAAAAAAATATCTGTAGCTCATTGAGGTATCGTAATTAATTCTCATTTCAGAAGACCTGAATCGGAGTTTCATTTGACCCTTACCCGAAAGACTTTTGATGATCGTTGCAGCGCGATACATTTCCCAACGTCGATAGGATCCTTGGATAAATCTATTTCGTACTCTATACACCTATTCTATTGATCCACCGGATTGCGTCTTTGGAAACGTTTCTGGGGAAATAACATTCACGTTTTTTAACATGTATTTACTACAGTCCTTTTAAATTAATCGTTGCCGTTACAGAGCCTTACGTCAATTTTCTCGTAAATCCCAATTAAAAACTATGGAGAATCAGCTCCAGTATTCATATATTCTTCTGGTTGATTTCTGAACATCGAAATAGCCTTTGAAGGAGAAGTATTGATTTTAAGATGGCCTCTAACATTTTTTTTTTAGGGCCTATCGGCTACATCTGGCCTGCTTTCTGCTGATATGCTCAGAAAAACGCGACTCCGAATTGAATGCGAAGAGCCGACAAGGACATTAGACGATTTCGTAGGCACCCTCTATGACGAGAACAACGTGTGAGTTAATGTTCCTTTTTCTTTCGATGTTGTCGTCATGGTACACAACATCTTGCACTCTTTTGTACTCTTAGAGGTTACCCGCTGGACAGTAACCAAATGCTCCTACGTGGTGCCACGCTGAAAAACACAAACTGGGTTTTCGGTATGTTGATTCTCGTATCTTTTTCTTCCTCAGCGATTTATTTAGTTCTCTAGTTTGTGCGCCTGTTTCCACTTGCCTAGGTGCTGTCGTTTATACTGGAAAAGAGTCGAAAGTAATGCTGAATTCAACTGCCGCGCCACTTAAACGCTCCTCCGTTGATAGACAGACCAATTACTATGTGAGCCCGCCTTCAATATCATCCTGTCTTAGTAAACTACATAACTTCAACATGCAAATTAATGGTTCCAATAAACCATTTCTCGGTACATGCGTTAGAGATTAGAGAGATGATCCTTTTTTTGTCGTTGACCCGAAGCCTTAGCGGTTGAAAAGCAATTTGTAGCTTTTATTCTAGGGAAGAGAGGGGGATTGAGGTATTTGTATACCCCAGAGCTCCGCTTTGGATAAAACACTTTTATCCCTTTCTTCAGACTGGCCTCCACTCATGTCTTCTAAGTGATAGCCCCCATTCAATGTGTATTCCTCAATATCTCTTACCTAAAATCTCCCAATTACTCATTCTGGTTCCTGAATGAATGGGTTTCGAATCCATGTCAGTCACGGTTCTACATATACGTGCCTTTAAATGTCAGGCATTTTATACCAGCAGTCGGGGACTTACTGGACTTTAGCATTTTTTAGTCCCCTTTTAACATTTGAATGCTTACTACTAGTCTATCCTTTGTACTCACTGCATTCCCATTTGAAATTAGACGTTTACTTTTAATCGAATCCCATATTGTTTATACTTTCCTTCACTTTGCTGTTTTCTATGGACTTGTTGATCAATCTTGTGCTCCTTTTCGTTCCCAAATGTTTTATTTTTCCTTATTTTCCAACTAGATCCTGGTGTTATTCGGTTTGTTAACTTTTTTGACCGTTTTCATGGTCGTTGCAAATATAATATGGACAAAAGTCGTCGGAGAAAGCATGTGGTACCTCGCTGGAGTTGGTGAGTTCTCTTTTCATATGCTGACCCCGCAATTTTTGGGTTTATTTTCGAGGTCTTCTAAGGCTCTCAGAATTCTCATTCGCATAGCATCGTGTTTGCGGTATTCGTGTTTTTTGATTAAATCGATTTGTTTGTTGCACTCAAGCCGCTGACAACTTTCAAGTTTGGTGAATTTCCATCTGAACGAAAACATGAAAAAGTACTATTTCAGTTACTAGTACTGAAGATTCCAGTTAGATTTTGATCTCTTGAAAACCACCCATGTGTATTGACCTTGAGCTCTTTTATTAGATGACTTGCTACTATTCTCTCTTGCTATGTGCACCTACTGAAGTGATACCAATCTTTTTTTCGATCCATTTCTTGTTAGAAAATGAATTTGCATAATTTTTATGGGGACCGCGACTGGGAAGTTTTTGCAATTGGTCTTGTTGATTAGTAATAATTTTAAAATGCAATAGCTGAAGGAATGGATGGTGCTCAATCAAGTGTCGTCTTGGCTCTTTCCTCCCAGATAATAGACGAGATTTGAACTTTTAGTGTACTTTTATTGATCGCTTCTTTACCATCCATTTAATTTCTCAATTTTCATGAAGGGCTTTAGACAGATTACGCTTCAATGCATCATGTTCAGCTGATGTAAGACTTTCAGTTTCTGGATTTGTCGCCTGGAGAAGCTGTAAAAGGAACGCTTTCCCTCCAGTTTCCATTTTTCGTTCCAGTGTCATAATAAAATTCTTAAGGTCATAATAAAATTGCTGTTCTATCATTGATACGCATTACTTAGTAGGTTGTTGAATGTTCGTACCCAGCGGCCGTTTAAGTTCAGCTTAATTAACAACTTTGTCTTATCACTGGTATTGTGTCGCGGATTGACTTACAAGCCCGTGCTGCAAATAGTCAGAGTATAAGAGTCGTTGATGAGTCCAATTTTTCAGCTTAGCTCCTTCTGGAGCCCACCCCTGAAGAAACTACCTCCTATGCCCTCAAATCTTCACGATTAATTTAGGACCGTCCTCATCTGCGATACTTTGGAATAATATACTTCCGAAGTCAAATCTAAGTAAAATACCGTGTACGCTAGATTTTTTCACTCGATTGGTACTAGGAATTATTGAACATCGATTTTCTGACTACAAAATGCCCATTTCATGATAATAAAAATAACTAAGTTTGCGAGGTGTTTGATGCATATAAGTAGAACCTTTTATTGTACAATAATGTTTTATTATCGAACCATCATCACACCATGTGTTGTAGCCATTGTGTGATGTGAAAACTCCTATCGAATTTTGAATGCTCACTGAAATCTCTTTCCGACAGGCATTTATGAGTGCAAACTTGGCACCTCTCTGAAATATCAGTATGATGCATTTGAATTTTCGTTCTCCAATGGGAAACACGTAGACACTTGCTTTTCTCGTTGGATTGTGATAAAGTGGTATAGACGTAGCATCGGTGTTTATCCACTAGCACTTTGATTTAGAATGGTTAGGATTTGGTCGAGTCAAGAGAGATTTAGACTCACCTGATTCTCATTTTCAGCCTTTCGTTGTACTAAAGTCAACGAATTAACGGGATGGCTCTCAGTTTGTCTTCGAAATTATCCGATGTTGAAGTTTCAAATGTTATGCAGCGGTTAACATTAGGATAAAGAAATTTCTCATTTCAGAGTATTTGCGCTATCCCCTTGTTGAACCTTCTGCACCAACCAATTCTGCAGAATAGAACTGTAGGACAGTGCGATTCGCCTATGCTTGTTCATGACTCAAGTGTCAAACTCTGTATAATTTTCAGAGAATCGGTCGATTCTTTTGGGTCTCACTAGCTTATCGACACCACGAAGTGGTAATGAATTGAATTAGTATCGAAATCTCTTCAAACCGTCCCAAGGATTCTTTGCAAAAATGAATGCAAGTCTCAAATCATAGGCTCCTGGTGGGGCTAATATTATCCATATGTTATTTTCTAAATACCGAAGTGGTTATAAACAAACTTTTGATTAAGACGTTTTGTTCGATTCGTGGTTGCAGGTAGCTATCCGCACCATTGCACCTGCATCATTGACGTTGGGCCACTTCATGCTGTCAAAGCTTGCTAATGTTACCGACCAAGGCCCGTTTTACGGCTCAGTCGGTGTGCGCTTCTATAGCAAAACTGGTGATCGGAATTTCGTTTCATTCGCCATTTTTTTCTAATTAGTTTCCGTTCTTTCCGATCTAGAGTTAACCTGGACGAGCGCCTTGTTCATGTGTATCACGGCCTTCATTATCTTTCACACCATTATTCCAATCAGCCTCCAAGTCACTCTCGAAGTCGTACGCTTTGTTCAAGCCTTGTTCATCAACTGGGTGAGTTCTCTAGCGCGATCATTGTTGACTCTGCGATCAAGTTACAGCATGGTCGTGGTGTGATGCACTGCGCAGTGAGAGCAAGTGTTCTAAATTATTGCTTATTGCTAAGCTGATCTTTTTATAGTACGAATATGATCATCGTAAGAATATGTAACTGATTACAGTCAGAGACAAATCTATTCCTCTGTTCGCATTGTCAATACCACGGCCGATTTCCAGTGAATTCGAGCTACCTTTATTCACCTTTGAGTTCTCGTCTACCTTTTTAGGATTTAGATATGTATGACGCTAGGACAGATACTCCGGCCATGGCTCGAACCTCAAATCTCAATGAAGATCTTGGTCAGGTACTTCCTCACTTCGCCTTATTTCCCTCATTGTTCTCTCAAGTACTCTTTCTGCATTCACTTTTTCCTTCCATTTAGGTTAAATATATATTCTCTGATAAAACTGGAACGTTGACGAAAAATGTGATGGTATTCAAAATGTGCTCGATTGGACGAGACGCTTATGGGTGAGTGCATTTATAGCGATATCACCCCGCAGTTATGAACAGGTTTGGTTTGTAGCTCACAACAATGCTTAATTATTTTCCTAAATGCTTAAGCGACCCGTGATCAGGGGTTTTCGTTGTTCTCCATCTTGAGATTGAAAAAAATGCTGCTACATCTGTAGTGGTTGTTTTTGCGACGGAAAATTTCTGTATTTCCTCGGCTGTTGCATTTGATTCTGGTCAGTTGCCGGAGTCGTTCATCGAAATTTGCCATGATTCGGATTCTAATTTCGTTTTCATTGAGCAGTGACCTAGATCTAATGTTGGATATAAAACTACTGTCGGTCTATATACACCGCACAGGTTATGACTCAACTACTGATGGAAAATGTGTTTGATTCAAAAGATCAGATATACAAGTTCGTGTCATCGTCATTAGTACGAAATGCAAAATCCGAACAATTCGGGTTTACGGGATGATTATTGCATAATTTCATGACAAAGTAGTAATAGTAGTACCCGATTTCTCAAAGAAAAGCGGAAGATATTCAATCATTGGGTACTGTCATAGTTATTGCCATCTTTTGGCTTTTCTCTAGTCTTTTTCTAAGGGACTACATTAGCCTTTCACTTCAACGCAGAATGTTCTTAAACCCTCTCCTTTGTGGAGTCTTTGATGTAGCTTACGAACTTTGGTGTCCCCTGGTGGACCGGACACGTGACCAGATCTTTTGGTATTACTTAACAGTTTACAGATGTATATGCATGAGTTGTGAAGTCTACATTTATGAGCGATTTCTGGGTATTTGGGTAACAGGTGCACGAAACCATGCGTGTTCTAGTTACTTAACTTGGATGAACTAAATTGGTATGCATTTTATTGGTTCATAGACCAACAACTTTTACGATCCCGTCCGACATATCATTAGTTCATTAATTCCTTTTGATTGCAATTTTACTGCTTAAGGGCTGCACATATTCAGCTCTCCTGGAAGGGCTTTGATCGGGCCTGAGAAGAATAAAGGCGTTTTGCTCTTTTATTGCCGCATCTCTATTTCTACTGGAATCGCCTTAGCACAAGCGTTGATTCCCTCTACCGACCTCTTCAAACGGTCATTTTTCATTCTTTTCTAATCAGTCGCCTCTGATCCTCTCCTTCAACACCATCTCGTCCTCAGACCTTTTCTTCCAGTGTTTCAACCATAACGTACAACCTTACTTTTTCTTTTGATTGTCCTGATTACAAATTAGCGTAAGATCAATGGCTTTATATTTTCAGCTCATTCAGAATATCTGGTCGTAAATGACAAACTATTTCATTTTACTCAACATTGATAGTTACGGTTTGAAGTTGTAATTTCCATACATGTTTGGTTTTTGATTTTAAAATCTCCTAGACGTATCCTAGACCGACTCTGACATTCTCCATATTCGTTCACGAACAGCTGCCATAGGCTGCAAAACTTGCGATATCGAATTATAGGGCTTGAATTGATCCTTCATTCTGTTCACAAAAGGAAAATTGCATAATTAGCCCGGTTAATTGCACAGTTTTCGCCTGAATGACCATCTTCGAAACAGTGTAATTAGAGTTGATTGAGTCGGATAAGGCCTAATGGAAATAGCAAATAGCCCTAATGACTACTGATTAAAATGCACTAAACATTTAGCTAGCTTATTAACACCTATTTTATGATGATTTTAGTGACTGTATTTAAAATAAATCTAAACCCAAACGATTAATTCAAATTCTGCTGATTCCTCTGTGCTCAGGAGCTAAGCTCAGTGGTCGCCTTTTTCTGACAAGGAGGTGGTACGAATCAAACTGTACTGTTTTGTGTACAGTTGAAATAAAGTTCAATACACTGTTTGAATAAGCGGGCCTTATGCGCACATGGGGCCTTTATTGACTCGTTTTTATAAATGCCCTTAAATGTGCTTCGACACCTGTTTTGTTTGTGCTAACATGTTTTGGTTTTGAGAACGAAGTAACGTGAATGGAGTCGAGAAGCTCATTAGCCAGTGAATTATGAAAACCGAATATAAAGAATCAGCCGAATCGGGCTGGTAGACCCTAAGGCTATTTACAATTTTAATTGTAATTGCGTAGTTTATGCTGGTAATAATGCAGTTAGTTTCTGAACCCAATCGAGAAACCTGCCCGACTCTTTACTATATATCCGCGTCATCTAGTGCAGAGTTCATTTTATTATTATTCCTTTTAACCATATTTCAACTGATTTGTTGCCATTTCTGTTCTGTCTGCCTATCCAGCGGTTTGTCCGTTTCCCCCTTTATTTTCCATTCCCTTTATATATCTCTTATTTCTCCTATTTTAAAATACAATTAATTTTTTCATCTTAGATCACTATCTGCCAGTAACTTTTCTTTAAAGACACTGATAAAGTACATTTGTGTTTAATCGTGTGCTGTCGTTCAGAATGTGCGTTAGGTAGCCTCGTAGTCACTGCTCATGCAGTGTTGACATCAAAAAGGACAAATTAGGATCATTCCTTGTGATAAATATATTTGTAACGACCACAACAAACACAATTTCTTTAGAATTTGGATTCACACTATGTTAAATGGCTTAGCTCTCCTAGTGCCTTCAATTTTAAGCAGTGGCGTTTTGAAGTATAGAATAAACTGACATTTGGCAATAATTTTGAAACCTCGACTGCTTGTTTGAGTCCTCAAATCATAATTTTACCTTAGAGTTCGTGAAAAAGAATCTATCTATTTAGTCTAATAGGATAATGGTTTGTTATCCCAATTTGCTCTCCTTGGTTGTTAAGAGTTTCTTTGCCCATTAAAGACAATCAGAAAAGCTTTCATATTCCCGAAATTTCTTAGACTGGAAGATTGAAAATCCCCAGACTTCGTGGCTTCCTAGGGTACCAATCGTTATTTATAGGATGGGCTCAGTTTGGGTTCTAGCTGACTGAACCAATTTTACAGAGGTACTTCGAGTTCTGTTAGAAAAAAGCATCTCTTGGAAGTGAGATATACTCAAAGTGTTCAATCCAGGGTGCTAAACGCTCAACTATCCCATTTAACTTTTCCTTCGCTTTCTAGCCTGGAAGATCAAGAAAGGACGGCTCTTCACGACGGGCGTCTTCGCGCCAAACTGGACGAAGGCGATCGTGACGTTGACTGGTTCTTCATCATCCTTGCCGTCTGTCATACCGTAATTCCCGAATATGTAAATGTGGATATCGATCGCAATGACATACGTTACCAAGCGACCTCTCCAGGTCAGTTGACCTCATGGCCCCCTCTAATAGGAAATTTTACGCCCAGTTAACCATTTTTTACAATACTGTTAGTTTCTACTTGTTTGGTGACAAGGTTTTCGTATTTTTAGGAATCTTACTTTATTTAATCTCAGAGTCATTAGAGTATTTTATCTGGCCATAAAAAAACTTAAACGCCTAGATATTCTTGGGTCTTGCTGATAATAATTTTAAAATTATTAATTTTTGTACCCTCATTTGTTCACATACCACTAACATTCTGATTGGATCAAGTCTTATGTGGAAATCATTTATTTAACAGAAATTTTGCACTTTTAAACTGGTCAAATTAATTTTGAAAAATATAGGAAATCGGATTATGCAGTGTTTATTCATTAACTGTCTTGCGGCCCTAATCTCAATCTGAAGATACAGTAGTTAATGGGGCGAAGCAGTCTTTAGAATAGTCCGCCGACTCACTCTCTTCGTAAGATGTCCACAAACATCTGCTTTGACTTATTACTTCTATTCTTTGCGTCTGTAGCTTCTCGCATTTTTTTTTCCAGCTCGTGTAACTCGGCGTCCCACCTCTTTTGGGCTTTGTCATTTATTGATTTGTGTGGATATTCATTCCCATTGCTGTCTTTGTCGACTGCTGTGGTCTAGTATTTTATTCAATATTCGATTTCATGCCCAGCAGATTTATCAAAGTTTTTACAGACTGTCACATTTTTAGATATTCTCTTTACTGACCCGTGAAATGTTGGGAGAGCAGAACATGTCGCATTTCTACTTGAGCTTGGCAATTACGCCTATACTTAAAATGCTTCGCTGAAAACTCAGAGCATTTATGTCTAGTCGTCAAAGATCATTGACCAATGACTATGATGTTTCAAAGACTCAGTAAATAACTGGATGGAAGAGTGGTAAATAGAAGACGGCGTTCACTCTTTTCGCCGTGTTGAAATTGACGGATTTGATTTGCTTTCACCTTTACATTCTCCGATTTCACTTAGCAATATTTCTTGTAACTTGAATCTTGAACTCTTGCCCTTTGCAATCGTCAACTGCTATTTTAACTCTTTCTAGTCTGAATGAACACACACACACACACACACATACTTTCTCCCTTAAAGATGAACATCTATTTCTCATTCCGATGTCCGGCTACGCTGCAACATTTTCAATTTGGACGCTGCTTATTGTCCAACCGATTATAATGGGATGTTGGACTTTTTCACACTCCTTCACCCTGGCCGCCCTTCGATAAACTAGTTCGAAACGTTCTTACAACTTTCTTAGGAACGTGTTAATCTTTTAAAACCTAAATTGTTTTCCCTCAGGCGATGTCCTTCTCACAAATGATTTTTTTTATTCATTTCTTATTAACAATTATGTAGACTCAGCTTGTATGCCTTGGCGGCCTCCCAACTAAGAAGCTTTGTGAAACAACTCATGATCAGTGTTGCTGGGCAATCTGATAACGATCACTATGATACAGACTTTGCCTTGTTGTTGTAGGATAATGTAAACTTGCTTTCAGGTTGGCGAATCATCCCCTCCTGTGTGAGAGGCTAGGCTACTATGGTATAAGCTATGGCATTCCACAATTTTTCATCAAGAACTCCAAATGGGGCAATTTCAGTTAGGATCCCAGACTACTAATAAGTGATTGGTCGCTTGTCTGTGAGCAACAGGCACACTTTGCATAAAACCTAAAATGAAAAAATGACTCCTCAATGCACTCTGCCAACGAAATAGAATGAATTTTCCTAAAAAGATTCAAGAATTTGGATGAATAGATAGTCTTGTGATTGCTCCACTTTTTGAAGAAACACTGTATCGGCCAAGTCTGTTTAGTCAATGCAAAAGGGACGTGATCTGTCGAAGTCAAAGCTGTGTAAATAAAAATGAGAGACTGGGAAGCGATAATCTAAGAACGCAAGTTAAAAATTCTCTCATACCAGGTGGGAGGCTGCTTCAAGTTTTGATAAACTTTGATTGAATTTGAAGCTGACCAAAAAAAGCTGCCCCCAATCAAAAGGGTCAAAAATGGCCATTCCAAAGTAAAACAAAAAAATATGCAGACAGAACCTAGTCAACACTAAGATTTTATTTGCATTCTTTTCTATACTCTGTTCGTGGTCTAAAAGATACAAGTTGTAAAATATTATTTCTTTTAAAGACCTGGATGAGTAAATAAATGAGTCAAATGTTAGCCCTACCGGCAATGTAGTGGCGCCCATAATGTCGCCTGATTTGCTTTTATAGACGAGCGAGCTTTGGTAATGGCTGCCAAAGCCATGGGCTACGTATTCTGTGAGCGAGAGCCCGACTCAGTTACGATTCGTATAGTAAGCTCAAATTCTTATAATTTTTGTATTCCGTCCTCTTTTTGTCCACATACTGATGCTCGCTCCCTTTGACGATTGATGCTCTTAGTCAATACGCTGTTTTATTCCTTGTAGAGAGGCGAAAAATTTCAGTTCAAACTGCTTCAAGTTCTTGAATTCACCAGCGAGAGGAAGCGCATGAGTGTCATCGTCGAGGATGCCAATGGCAAACTCTTTCTAATGGTCAAGGGTGCTGTAGGTTGAATCAACTTCTTCCCTCTCATGCAGAGACTTTGTTTCTCTCTAAGATTTTTAAAGAATAAATTGTCGGCTAGATAGATAAATGTTATGGAACAGAAGTTTGAGATCTGCTGGCAGACACATTAGATAATTCTGCACTCTAATTCAAGGGAATCGAAGCCATATCATCCGTTAAAGAGAGTTATAAAAACACACACACCGCCACAACATTTGTGTCATGAGCATAGCAGAAGTCTGTTGCACATTGTTTTGGCATTGTCGTTCACCGATTTCGGTTTGGATTGCAACTCTGTTTGTGAAGATAGGGTGATTCTGACAGCTCCTATCGATAATTATCGTCATCAATTGTCATTCATCATCATGACCTCGGCCAAAATGCACATTTGCACGCACTTTCATTTATTTGCGCCGTGGTTGACCAGGTCACGAACTCCGGTGATTTCAGATCCAAGGCTTTTTGTGTCAAAGTTTGGGTTCATGCTCCGCTGAAAATATTCCTTGGATGAATCACTTTTGGGAAGGGCTGATTTCGGTACCTCTTTTTTCGTCCACAATAACGCTTAAGTAAGTGGTGAAAATTCGATATTTTCTGCATAGTATAAACCACACATATATTTCCAATTTTTATTACCTATCCTTGAGGCCAATGAAGAAACCATAATGTTGATCCTTATGTTCGGTTTCCCCATATTTTTTTCGATCTTCGGTTGAGGCGCAGTTACTGTCATTCTAGACAGCACTATTAGACAATTTATGTTTATTGACTAGTTGTCGTTACTTCCAACGGCCTTTACTCCCTTGTCTGTTCCCCTTTCTTACTTCAGCAATATTTAGATTCCAACTCATGTAGTTGTGTCGTCTGCAGAAATTTGAGATAGCATAGCCTCAAGACTGAGAATCGTGAAGCGTTCTCTCTTCTTGAGGGCTCTTTTTTAATTGGTTGAACTTTCCTACGTCAGCACCTATTTTGGACACCGCAAGAAATATAAAAGTGCATACATTCTAGATCTCGAGATTGATTTCATACCAAAACAAACATTACGAAAAAGCTCGCTGACATTTGAAACGCAGCTCAATGTGCCTTTCGGAATGTGCATCTTCCGAGGGGTTGCCAGCTGTGGCATCCTCTTTCACCGGAACCCGTTCGATTCTCGTTTTCATTTTAGCGCAGATGATATCTTTTCTCAGACTCACTGCGAGAAGGTAGACTTCTAAGTATTAATGATCTCTACCTAAGTATATGTGCTCAATAAGGCTTGAGCTACAAGTTCTGGATTCTTAGACCATATACCTAACGCAATAAATAGTGGTCAAGTACTTCCGTTTTTCAGATACTCTCCCACAGCGTTACTGTCGTTACCGGCTCTGTCATTTTTCTAATCCTCGACAAAAAAGGTGATTTGATTTTACTGATGATAGCCACATTTTCCATTTTTCCATTTTACAATAGTTACCGCGCCCATTTTTCGTTCTTTAGGAATAAGTTTTAGCACCTCCGTCCCTTCATAAATTATCTTCTCGAGTGATTATTTGAATTTTCAGGAGCGATTATAGGCCAGCTCAAAACTGTTTTTACTGAAATTGTAGCGAATTTCCTCCTAATCAGAATTTTGTAGAAAACTGAGTTCTAACCTAGTTTGCTGTTGATATTCATTTTTTTGTACATGCTTTAGGTAGTGATCACGCTTTTTTAATAGCGTCCACTTTTACATTACCGTGAAATACCCGCATAAGATCGAAATTGAAAAAAAGCAATTATTGGATGCTTAATAGAAAGAGTAGGACAAATGCCATAGCAGCAACGGTTAGAAGGACTTAGAATAGGAAGAAAAGTATTCCTTTAGACTAATTCGAATAGTGGTTTTTGTTCAATGGAACTCATTTTCACAATTTTGGCGTTTTTATATATTCCCGGATAGTTTAGGTCTTTAAATGACCTTTCCATAATGTACGAGGAATTTCGTCTCCTAAGAATCTTTCACAGGGTGTTCATTTCTCGTCTCTTCATTATGCTGACTGTGACAAAGTGACATGCGTAATTTGAGTATAGACAGATGGCGTCTTTTTCGCGCCGACCTTCCAGATGTGGCTGGTGAAAGTCATCTCTTGGCACCGAGATGGTCCCAAGATATCCGCCCAAAGATTTCTTTTTCCATTTCTCGCTATTTATTTTGTGAGAAAGCGTTCATATCTTCCCAGCTTCAAATCATGTCCATACACTCCTCTTGCGTTCTCTTGCGCAGTTCATAGCTCAGCTCTTGGAGCTGGTGCTCTTTTCATCAGAAACATTCCTCCCAATGGCCTATCCACCTAACGCCGATATAGTTGGCCAAATATATTCCAGCTTTGTACATGTTAATTTTAGTCACTTTCTTGTGAAACCACTTATTCCTCAAATCAAATCTTCAAAATGGCTTAGCACCATTATTGGTACAAAAACACTGTCTTTTACCAAATAAACCATAGAAACTGAATTTTACCGTCGTTTTAGCTCTTATTTTCGTTTGATAAGGGGAATGTCATTTGGGTTACCGAGATGGGCGCGACTTTTCTGTCGTAATGTCCTCCACTCATTGTGCAATTTTGCTCCTTCACTGTCTCTAAATTGACTTTCTGCTATCTTTAATTTTGGAAATACAACCCATGAGGGTAAATTAATGCCATTACTTAATACTTATCTTACTATTTTCCTTCAATGATTCCGCTAGAATGTTCTAATGCCATGCTTGCAAACATAGTTATGAATCCAAACTCTTACTGAAGGTAGGCGTTTTCCAACAGTTTTATTGACAAGAGATGGAAAGTTCTTCTGACTGAAAACCTGCTATTTAGCCTCTCAATTGTTGTTCCAACCAATGAATATGCAATTAAATTTCGAAATTGTGTGACCCAACATATCGACTGTGTATGCAACCACTACACCTTTGGCACATTTTACTCTTAGTAATGTTATATTTGCTCGCTGGATCAAATGTTTATCCATTTACTTTGCTTAAAGGCTCTTAAATTATCGAATCGGTGTGATCATTTCTTATGTTGTACATCTCTTATCTTAAATGAGCACTTCTGCCTTATCTGATGATGAGATCTCAGGAGCAGTTGGACGAGACCAAATAAATTGTCGGTTTCTATCAAGCCGTTTTCTTTTACCTTTCTCAGAATAGTTTTCTTATCTGGCCCTGTTAACTAACGCATGAATTTCACTCTACTGGTTGAATTAATTGATGCCAGTCATTGGGGTGCCTTTTTAAAGAACCTTAAGTGTGAAGTAAACCGTTTGGATCTCAATTTTTTTCGAAATTTCAGTACATGCAAACAATTTTTTCAAAACCAAATATTTTCAGCATCTTCTATCCTTTTTAACAATTTTTTCCTCTTTTAAGGAGTTTTGTTCTCCGATCATGCATAACTAGCAAATGAGCATTCGGTTCCTCGCTTGCTCTCTATTTTTAACCTAAATCTGAAATGAAAGAACTTTCTTTTTAATTATTATACGGGAACTGTGAAACTCCTGCATGGCGTTCCTTTTGTAACCTTCTTTTCTACTTCTATCGCCTAAATAACTCGAACATTGGTAAAATTCTCTTAATTTATTTTAAATTCCTTCATTTTTTGGGACCAATATCTCAGCATACTGATTTTGTTTCTTGGAGGCTGTTATCGCTGTAGCTATACTGGTTCTAATACATTAACTTGATCCTGGGACGATACATAGTCTTTTCGGCCCTAAATTAACCTCATTATTGCATTCCAATGGTGCATTTTTCAATACAGTTTAATCTCCATCTTGCTTCTTCCCTCCTGAATGTAGGACACAGTGATCTACGAACGACTGGCGAATAACGCTAGATTCAGGGAAGAAACGCTAGCCCACATGGATGCGTTTGCAAAAATTGGTAGGTCATCGTTGATCGATTATATTTTTTCCATTTTACTTTTCCCTGTCTATTTTCGATGGCCGACGGTAAATGCTAATGAAAGTTGATGTAATCTGATTAACTGTTTCCAACTTGATTGATCTTATCTTTCCTATCACTCTATGTTGTTAGGTCTTCGAACTCTTTGCATTGCCTTCCGTCGTCTGGATCGTAACTACTACGAAGAATGGGCTAAAAGGTATTATGAACGTAGTATTGCTGTGACTAATCGCGCCACCCTGGTTGATGAAGTTTGCGAGGAAATTGAGCGCGTGAGTGCTTGCCTGTCTTCTGCAAATTCCAAATAATACTCGGTTTTGGCAACCTGATAATGTACTAACCGAACTGTCCTTACATTAATTAGGCCCTAATAAAGTGCTGTCCAGTATCAGTGATAGCGGCTAGATGAGTCTTCAGCTTGACCACAACCCCTTCCACTTGTTCCCAGATTTCTGTTAATGGTATTTGCCTTTTTCCTTCTCAGAATTTAGAACTCGTTGGATCGACAGCGATTGAGGACAAGCTGCAAGATGAAGTTCCTCAAACAATTGCAAATATGCTCGCTGCAGGCATTTCCATTTGGGTACTGACTGGAGACAAACAGGAGACAGCTGTCAATATCGGTGAGTTTATCTACAAAAAGCTCTGCTTGGAATCCTGATGCTGTAAATTCATGTTTCGGCAAATTTGGGGCCTATGATTGATACTGGTCATCATTCATGCCGCAAAAGGGGTCGATTTTTTAGATTTATCTCAACAGCCACCTTATCCATTTTCTTATAATTATATTTTCACTTGGGGATGAGTCCCTCCCCAGATATTTTCCCGGGTTCCAGTTATACTCGCTTTGTGAGTGAAAAATAGCGATATTTGACATAACGGCTTTAGTGGAGGGAAGCGACTATTCCAATTTTCGAGTCTTGATTTTCTTGACGTTCATCCGTAGTATGCGCCTTATTTGACATTTCCCACATGCTGTTCGCCATTGGGCTCTTCGACTTGATGTGATTTCAAGCAAAAGATTTCTTGTTCATGCCTGTTTGCAAATGACACTTAAAATAGCGAGAATGAGAGCCCTCAATGATTTTGGCATTTTTACGACTTATTCGAATCTACCGGTGTATACCAAGCGATTCCTTGAAGAATGGCACATACGAGGCCCTTAGTTTGACATTTATTTGCACCAAATATAATTTGGAGTTGCAATCGTTGTTGTATGAAATTCTTCATAAATGCCACAAATCAGTACATTAAAGCTTCTAACCTTTCCATGGCACCACTTATTATGGGATAATAGTCGAATATAGTCAGACTATTAATAACGTCAAACTTGGAATAAAATCGAGACCTAATACAAAAGTTTAACTCCACTGGCTACACATAGAGGCAGGCTTCCATTCTATCATTTCTAGATAATGCGATGAATTAATCAAGTCATACTGTGATCCCTACGAGTTTTTTTTTTCTCATCATCCAAGGTTCTGGACTTTGACAAGGGACAAGTCTTTCATAGAGAAGCTCTCTGTTTCTACAGGGATCTACAAAAAAACCATATGCGTCGTGTTGTGGCTAACTGTCACCTATATGCCGAAACGAAAATGCAATGCGTTAATCTAAAATTTTGCGTTGTTCTTTACTTTTCTACTTCTTGTTTGAAATCCAGTTCACCTGCGCTGAGATGGTATCAGACCTAAAAGGGCCTTATAAAACTTACTCGAAACGCCTCAAAGATTAATGCATTTACCGAATCACATCATCACTTTTATCTCTCAAAATATTATCTCATTTTATTGTATTTGTTTTACAGTGGTTGCTGGTGATTTCTCATAGTTTGTGCATATATATCGGATTTCTTGGTTTCATTTTCTTTAACCCTCAATCTTATGAGTCCGGAATGTGGGCTTTATCTCAGTTAACTCCACTTTCTCTCGAGCTCTAAGTCGTCACTGCCAATAAGAAAATAGATTTCAATTTTAACTTTTTGGATAAATGTATGCATTAGTATATTAGAGTGAAAACCACTACTTATTAGCTGTTTCAGTTGACTATTTATGTACCAATGTCGCCATGCGAGTTCCGATTTTCTTGCAAATGTATTGATCTAGCTTATTCATCAGTGTTTTAACAAATCTAGGTTTATCTTGCCGTCTGTTGAGTCCAGATCAGACTCATTTGGTTGTAAACGCAAATGACATTGACAAAGTTAGAGAACAACTTGTTGACTGTGCCAACGAACAGAAGAAGGAGAGCGCTGAAGGTCGTGATGTTGCTCTCATCGTTACAGGCAAGGTGAAGTTTTCAAGATTCACTCAATTTATTGTTCTTTTGTTAAACAAGCGTGATTAATCATCTTCTAGCTTATATAACATAAATGCCAAAAATTAGGCTCTTAATTATTTCATTTTCCTATATATAGTTACTTGATGAAGAGATCAAGCACCTTTCAGCCAAAATCCTAAGCAATTTTTTGAAGACATTGAACTCGATATTGGCCTTAATTCCAAAAAAATATTTTTATTTTACAAAAGCTACTCATTTGACTGTTCAAATATCATCTATTCAGGTACTTTAATTGATCGAAACCACTCGTATTCACTGAAAGTTATTGATATGCTGCAAAAATTTTCTCGATTTTTTATTTTTAAAGCCATTTCGATTGGATTGAGAGAACGCCGAGGTTCAAATGTTTGAAGTTTAGTTGCTCCCAAGCAGACCTCAACAGGCTTCCAAGAATAAGACTAGCTGTCAGAAAAAGCTATGATTTATCAAATTCCATTTAACACTGGTCATGGAGATCGTTTCTTCCGAGACAATAAGCTTTGCAAATGTTTTTGCAAGCAATATAATATATCTTTTTTGTTTGCAGTCATTGGAAATCCTTCTCACCGCTGAATGTCAAAGGGACTTCTTCGACCTGGCACACAAGAGCTCCTCCGTCCTCTGCTGTCGGTAAGCAATGGAATTACATAACTTAAAGGGCCTCCGATAGAGTTGGATGAATCATCGGATGTTGGGATTCTTGAATTTTCTGCATTCAAAAAGCTTCATTTACTCTGGAGTAGAAAATGCAAGAGTAATAAAACGTGCACAAGACAAAAATCAAAGGAAAATACTGCTGCAACAATTCAAGAACATAAAAGTCCTTGTCTTGCCAAAGCTAGAGAATCAGTCATTAGAACAGTGGATCTTGCCCAGAGTCCCCACGCGTCTCGGTCGGACAGCATTACACTCATGATCGGGTTCCGTAAAATTCTCCGAACTTTCTTATCGATTTTTTACCTAATTGATCAACCAGCTTACAAACACTAACACGTTAAATCTTTTTTTCTGTTGTTTTTATTTGAGTTGAAATTAGCTTTAACGGAATTTCCTGTCGAAGCCACCACACACTACCTGGGATGACGTTGCCTCACTTCACTATGCGAGACTTATCTTTGATCGGAAGACGATGTTGGCTATAGCAACTGCTTGTTAGAATTTTCTTTAAAAGATTACATAATTTCTCTTTAACTATTCTCACGAGGACCTTTTTTGGCGTCGATAATAACCCGATTTTTCCACCCTGAATTATTGGTGGAAAAGACCAGGAAAAAGCTCTGACGCTCGTTATGAACTACAGTCGTAAGTGGACCTGTCAAGTCTTAGAGCTGTGTTTGCGTAAGGCTGAAGATTTTGTGTCCACGTGTTGTATAAGCACCAAAAAGGGATAGCGTAAAATTCGTCACAATAAATGTACAGGTTCTGGAATGAGCTCTGACTTTCCTCGCTGTCCACTGTGTTCTTTTCCATCCTTATAAATCAAACTCCTCTAGTATTTATTGGCACTAATTCGAGCATCATGTCTCTTTTCATTATAGAGTGAGTCCATGGCAGAAGGCAGAAGTGGTTCGCTTGGTACGTTCCTTCACCAAGGTTATCACGCTTGCCATTGGCGATGGAGCTAATGACGTCGGAATGATTCAGGTATGTATCGTTCCTATTATATCTCATGAAAATATAAAATGTCCTGTAACGCTGGTTCGTGACCCGACTATCTTGGAAGATAGTGCCACCTAAATAGCTGTTATGAGTGCTGTTTACTGCCACTCAAGTTTTAGATGACTGTCGTTTTTAAATTTGTTGTACTTTTAACTGCTGAATCGAGCCTTTTTTCTCTTATGGAGTTCTAGCTTAAGATTTCCCCTGTAGAGACCTTGTAGAAATTCTTTCATTGCTAAAATTTTATCAAGTCACTGAGTGATGTAAGAACCACCGAACGCATATTTTCCTACGTTGAATCATAGTAAAGTGCTTTGTACCGTTCCTAGAATGCAAAAGACATCTACTGGAATCGTAAAGAAGTCACAGGGGCAATTCCTCAAGATCTCTTCTCAGAAGTGGCATTAACCAGCTGTTCAGACTGAAATAACTTCATTGACCCTTTCCATTTGGCAATTATCTTCCATTCAGGTCTTTCATCGGTTCATTTTCTTCATTTCTCAGGTATCAAACCACTTTTTTATCAATCGGAGATTATGGATTCGCAAAATGACTTTTCTGATGAGCTTTGTTTACACTACCATAAAAAGGATAAAATCGTCACATGTTTTACTGGCAATGCAAGTTGATACAGGCATCATCATTACTGCGTTTACAGTTTCATCAGTTTGTGATTTATGTACGGGAGTGGAAAATAAAAGTAAACTCCTTTTTTGGCTTACTGCCATTTTTAGTCGCATTTGCACCTAACGCAGTCGCAAATTAGTTTGTCAGGTTTGTAGGTCTTAAATGAACGTAGGTGGTGAATTTCTTTTTTAGACTTACGGTAACCTTTGCACCTCCGCACTGTGGCTTACAGTTTGTCTTATAATCGTTAACCTGTCTCATTTGACAACAAGTGCTTGACATTATTTCATTGCACAACAGTTAAGATTCTGTCCGTTATCAAAAAATATTTTTCTCAGCTGTTGATCTTAATTTCACCCCTTTACATTTTTATGATATCATGATCAAATTCGATCAATCTTTTTCATTTACCTTCACTCCTAGACTTAACGGTCATTCCCTGTCAGGCTACATCTATCCACTTGCTTTCTTCTTCGGTAGAGGAGACAGTAGAAGGGCGGCAAGATTTCATATATCTGCTTGCAGAGTTAATTGCATCTGTTCACTTTGTGAATGCCCCAATTTTTCAATCAAAATCAATAGCCAATTAGAATGGATTTGGGATTAGAGGTTTTTCTGGTCTTCTAATGGCAATCGTATGTTGTCAAATCGAGTAATCATCGCAGAAGTAGCTTGAACTGTGGATAGGCCCACCAATCACACTTTTATATCCATTTTAGCACTGAAATTCATCGTATTTCAGACGTTAATGATTGGGGACACAAATCATTTTATCTATAATACAATTCAAGAATGAAAGTGGCGAGAGGGGATGATATTGGATAGAAGCTAATCCGTTTATTTAGTATTTACCCTTGTATGGAGTAGCAGTAAGTTCAAACCCCTGCCCTGACTACTTACATTGCCGATCAGGAGAGGCCATATTTGAAGAAAAACACTCGTTGAACAGCTCAAAACCTTGTCAATGAGTCGCTCAACGCCTGTCAAAGGCTGTCAAATTCTAGGGTCGGGGGTACATTAAAGCTGGCTTGTATCTACCACTTACGAATTATGCGAGTGATACACTTGTAAACTATTTATTTGTAATTATTTGTAAATTATTTTCCTGGCAAATCGAATCCACGTTAGTGTGTAATGAATAGAACATGAACTGTAAAGGGCACTATAATATTTAATATTTGCTTTAATGCTACCGAAAATCCTCCTCTGAAGGGAATGATAATTCAACCAATTTTTAATGTGATTTATTACTACTGCGCATTGGGCAATCTTGAATGTAATTGTTAAAATATCTCTTGTTCTTTAGGTGGGCTTGTAAAATTTGAATATTTGCGAATTTTGGTAACTTTACCTTGGTAGATGTTGAGGCAGATGCTCTAATTCGAGGCAAAAACAGGCTGATTTTACCTCAACCATCACATCCGCTATCTTTCAAGGGTTACGAACTGTGCAACAAAATGTCTGCTGAAGAACGCAAGGACTTGCCTGTTGAAAGTTGCGGAAACTGCGTGACTATGCAAACCCATTAACCATTTCCATTTTTACAAAGATCCCTTTTTATTCATCTGCGTTGTTTCTCTACTAATATCTGAAGTCCCCAGTTAGGTTGTCAAGATTTGTCTCTATTAGTTGAAGCATGTGCACTATTTTTCCAAATAAAGGCTTAGTGAATAACATGAATGAAGTCTTTGATCCTTTAGTTATTATTCTAAGTTGTTTTCGATTTGATTGGCTAAGCATCCTCCCTTCTTCTGGCTGAGGAGATGGGGGATACACTTTTGGGTGTCTTCGTGTATTGACGGCCTTCCATTGGACAGTGTCATAATTGCTTCGTGTTAATAGTGGGGCAATGGCATAGTCCTGTCTTCACACATAATTCTATCGGCTTTTATCTTTCCATTGAACCAGATCAAGACTACGCTTCAAGTTTATTATATATTATCTAATCTCACTTTCCGTTATACCTACTTTCTTTTTTCTGTCTGACAGGCTGCACACATAGGCGTAGGTATCTACGGTAAGGAGGGACGTCAAGCCGCCTGTTCATCCGACTATGCAATTGCACAGTTTCGCTTTCTTAACAAGCTCATCCTAGTTCATGGTGCCTGGTCCTTCAACCGAATAACTAAGGTCACTCTCTACTCATTCTACAAGAATATCTGCCTCTATCTCATTCAATTCTGGTTTGCTATGGTCTCTGGGTTCTCCGGACAAATCGTCTTCGATCGTTGGAGCATGGCTCTCTACAATGTAGTAAGTATTATCTTAATGTGGAAACTTATGAAATCTGAGCACGAGGGTTGAGTTTCTAGCATCATCAGTAGTTCCTTATTAGTGGCTAATAGTTAACGCATCTATTGAGATACTAAAAGGGTTAACTGCCGAGCTTGTTCCGGCCAACAAATTTCTAGCAACATATGGCCTTTTCACTGAGCACCTAGCAATTCAATCTCTGAACTGCAGCTCAATCCTAACCTCGTTCAGTATCCTCTCCAGCTCGCCCGCACAAATTGCGTTCTGGCTTGAAGACCTGAAACCTCCCTGGCCGGGCTACCAAATGATTAAATATGGGATCTCTGGACCTTTCTTTGACTTAGAAAACTTAATTAGCTGAATCAGTTCAGATGCTTGATACCACCTTGCGAATCGTCAAAGTGGTTAGGCGCCGTACCATCATTATTCAGGCCTGATGTGTCATTTCAAGACCAGTCATTCGACCTTGGATCAAATTCATCGTGAAAACCGGTTGCGATTTTGATCTGATTATCTAAGACTTTAAAATTCCTAAGTGCGTTCTCGAATCTTCTAATTTGAGAATCGTTAACGTCTTTGACCACCGTGTTTAACCTTATCGTGCGTACTTATTTTCGCAGGCATTCAGCGCAGCCCCACCACTGGCCCTCGGACTGTTTGAACGGAACATGAGCGCAAAGAACTGCCTTCGATTGCCTGTTCTGTTCAAGGAGGCACAAAGAACCACAACGTTTGATATGGTGGTAAGCATCTCGTCAAACTATAAACTGAGGTATAAACTCCTAGCAGGTATGGTCCTTCGCTCATCACCTTTTGTTTAGAGCTTCTAACTGACATAAGTCAAATGTGTAATGGAATATATCGTATCGGTAAGAGGTTTTACGTTAGAAGTTCATTGACTGTCTTGATTGTCAAAATTAATCTTCATGTTCTTTCATGAAAAACATTTTCGCTTTTTTCAACGGATTTCTAATGCCTTAATATGGGAGCAAATGCGAGAAATGGTTAAGAGAGAATGACCGACAGTTACTAGCCATTATCTTGAATTTTGAACGGTAAGAACAAACGAACTCCAATGAAAGATCAAAGCGAAGAATTCAAGCAACTTATTCTTTATCGATCATTTTCATTTACAATTTTCTTTGAATTTTGTCTAATTCGTACCTCTAAAGACGTTCTCATTTACTCGCCTTCAATGTTCCCAATTTAGGCTTTCTTGTTATGGCTTGCTAATGGAGTTTTCCACTCTGCCATTCTCTTCTGGATTCCTCTTTTCGCATTTCAATATGGTAAGTCAACTATCTCGCATTACTAGCTAATAGTTGGAAACTAACCTTTTTGAATCGAGAGATAGTCAATCAGGGAGTTAGCTTGTTACTACGTACTTCTAAAAGATGTTTTTGAGCCTTCTTACACACCTATTTGAACGCTTTATGGCTACGTGGTTAAGTTTGATCTAGACCATGATTCAGGGGTGCGAAATCATTCGTTAACAATCTATTTGACAGGCACGTTAAAGTTAGAGTTTCATTAAGACTTATTGCTGCCTTTATTTAGATGTTGTCTATGGCAGTGGACAAATCGCCAGCAATCTGGTTTTGGGTAACACTGTGTATACGGTGACTCAATATTCCCTTACTCAACTAATTTAATTGACCTTTGTGCAAAAATATTTAATTTTATTTGTCCTATAGTGTGTGGTATTGACGGTGTGCCTGAAGGCAGGTCTAGAACACACAGCATGGACATTGTTTTCCCATTTGGCCATTTGGGGGAGCATCGTACTCTGGTTCCTCTTCCTAATAGTCTACTCACATCTCTATCCGACTTTCCTTATCGGTCCCGAGATGGTCGGAATGGTGAGTTCTGGTCTCTTGTTTCTTGAGATTCATCTCTCCTACCTTCATCTACTTTTTTATTCAATCTATCCATCGGCTTACCTATCAATCCTTCCGTCAATCTACGTGCTCATCCGCTCGTCACTTTGCCCATTCTTGTAATTACCCATCCATCTCTTCGTACTTCATTCATCCTAAATCCAAAAACTTCTGTTTATATTTGCGTTTGACCACTTTTCATCCACTCTATCCTATTCCATTCCATCCATACGTTTGTTCATCTATCCAACTTCTTTTCTCAATTAATATTACCTACCCTGAATAAGTCATGCCATCTATTTTATCACAGTTCCTGTTTATCTTTGTGAATATATTACATCTACCTGCTTCGTATCAAATTAACTCTTCTTGTAGGATGTGGCATGTTTCCGCAGTGCAGTCTTTTGGCTCCTTTTAATCGTCGTGCCCATAATTGCCCTTACTCGCGACTTCGTTTGGAAGGTGTAAGTTAATTATCTACTCTATATTCATTTCCTAAGAATTGTGAAAAGTTACTAAAAGTAAGGAAAATCCGTATATCTGTGATCTAATGTTCCATCATATCAGCATATTTGCTTACCCCAACCAATAATTAATAGGCTTCAAGTCTCGGCGCTTGTTAACTTTAAGATATTGCTTTTTTCAAACAACTACTTTATTGCTTCACGCATAAATTTTGTGGCCTTTGTTTGCATGAGATTTTATTATTCTTTGCATCGAACTCTTATTGCCAGAAAATACAGCGTCCTCAAAGATTGTTTATTTTGTGGGAAAAATAATTTTATTAGAAAATAAAGAGCAGAGGAGTCACGAGTACGTTCCTAATCCAGCGTTAGATATATTTGTTTCCAGATATATTTGAATCCAGTTCTGTTCCTCATTTATTGATCGAAGTGGCGAAATCTCGAACTTTCAACACGAAGATTTCACCTGGACGTAATATTTGAGCCTCTTCTGCGTCCCCTTGCGATGTAATTGGCACACCCAGCTCACCAGATGGAAAGAGGTTGAGTGAGTCCTTGGCATAAAGCAGAGGTCTTATTAATTAAAGTCGAGTTGTCGAACCAGAGAAACCTCTAAGAGAATGGACAGTTTGGTAGTAGTTTGGTAGCGTTTGAGTGGATAGGGAAGCCAAGCAATTAGTATAGAGCTGTACTGCACGTGGGAGAGTTTAGTCATCCTCGCTGGCATGCTTCGATTCTCAAAGGATAATTTAGATTCCAGATAAGCCCTTAGAATTCGGCCTGCTACTTGACAAAGTAATGGTGTTTCTTATACTAAAAGTCAGATCGAATGGATGATTTTAATTTGTCTTCCAACGACTTTGAAGCGACTAATTGCATGCTATACTTGATTTACTTTTAAGCCCAGCTAAATTTAAAGAAAGTTCGGAATCTCAAATCTATACATAGGCCATATTATTCGGCTTAAATTATCTGCCATTGATGGTATATAGTATCGCGTCTTGTCTTTTCATCAATTTATTATCCAAAATCGCATTTCACCAGGTAAGTACTTGCAGTTTTTCCCTTCCACCGGCCGTATTCTCGAGTCACTTTCTTTAAGCGTCTACCATGTATATAAGTCACTCCATTGGCTCTTAGAAGCTTGAATATTGATTGAAGACCCTCATTTGAAATTCTACTTGTATTCCAAGCGTCCTTGCCTTCAGTACCAAAACTGTCCCATAGAGTTTCTAAATTAACATTTCATCAAATTTTTATTTTCACTTTTGGTTTTAGACTTCGACGCACCTATTCCCTGACAATGCGCGAACAAGTAATGATCTGTGAACAAAACGGTTTGGAGCCCAAAGACTTTTTGCAGATGTTCAGACCCCATAGGTGCGTCATCTAAATAAATCTTGCCTCTGTTTGAAGCCAAGCGATTTTATATATGCTCTTCAATAAGATTGCACTACTTTTATCAAATGTCCAACTGGAATCGCCAGTAGCTCCGTTCAGGGTGTAAAAGCCGCTGGTAGGGCTTCAGTGCAAAGTTTGATGTCCCCTTGGTCGTCATCTTAATAATAAAAGTAATAATAACAATTATTAGTATCATCATCTTCATGTGACTGATGGCAATCCGTCTATTCTTTAAGTCTTCTCCTGCCTCACAAAATGTTCTTTGACTGGCCTAATTTTAATTGGCCATTGGACTATGCACAAAATAGGCTCGGGGTTTTTTATTTACTCCCCACCCAACTGGACTTATCGGAGTTCAAAAGAAGTACAAATAGCTTTTATAACAAGTCTCGCACAACAGTTAACACAGAAGATAGTGAAAGCTTTTATCGATGTCTTCAGTTCTCTGGTCACTTCTCTGACATGGTTTCATTGTGCAGGTAGCGGTCCAACTTCGTAGTGGTACCTTGTCCGTCTTCGACATTGTTAAGGGCGGACAATCTTCGTACCTTTTTCAGAAGTTTTTCTAAACTTTCTGGTGGAAATTCCATTCATTGCTACATTCATTGCTTTCCGCAGTTCAGTTTGAGACCATGAATCCAGGTATTTGCGTGGTGCCTCGTTTACCAGGCTCTTCGAGGTTTTACTTCTGCTGGCATAATCTAATTTTATACGTCCGATGGGTGGTTAGTCCCATCCGGTCACCCCTCTCATTAGCCCCCAGATTTGCCCCTGGGGTTACCGGTGGTCACCACGAGGAGGTTTAGGGTAAGTTTGACCACCAGACTCAGGGGAAAATTTTCAGGCGCCTCACTGAGTTGAAAGTATGATATATTTAAGCCACCTAAAGCGTTCGACAGTTAGTGATTTTCGCTTATTTCGTTTCTATTCATATTGGAATTCTTCGTTATTTCTATTTTTTTGATGTTTTACTTCTTCAGAAATACTGGACTGATTTTGGAGGCTGTTTATTTTCATGCGCATTGATTCTCAATGCTTTTTTTAACATTGCCTGAATTTTGTTCTGCCTCAATGGTGTTTGTGAATTCGACGAAGTATTATATGGTTTAAATGTATGGTTTCATTTTATACATCGCTTGGATCAGTGCCGCTTAAAGAGGCAAAAGACAACCAACTGATTAGTGTATAAGGTACTCGGGAAAAGGCTGAACATTCGTCGCGCCGTCTGATTCATCAGATGGCAGTGAACAGGATGGCTAACCGCCTAGGAGGGCATTTAATGGATCTCAAAAGGAAGGTTCAATGGGACTTACGCAGTCAGAGGATCACTAGTTTTCTCTTCTCTTTCCCAAACATAACAGTTAGAAACGTTTTTTAATTATTGGTCTGGATCGGAATGTCAATTAGTAAAAGTCTGTATCGAGTAATGACCACTCCATTACCGTTAGTTGTAGACAGGTTAGACTGAGGTGGCTGTCCAGCAGGCAAATGTTCCGATGAATGGCTAGCTGGAACTGTGTCTTACAATTATTAAGATTATGGGTTTTTATAACATTGCCATCTCAGACTTTCAGAATTTAGTGAAACTGAAACTAACTGGAAAAAAGTTTATGCAAAGGTTTCCAAAATTGCTAAATGTAGTTGAATGGGTGGCTATCAAACCAACCCCTATTCTAAATTGCTTTTTCTTACTTTTTCACACCAAGTTTTAGCGAAAAAATGCCTCTCGTTTCAAGGTACTTATCGAGATAAATAATTATCTTCAGCTAGGTTGTTGATTAGCCCTTTTGTATAACCGGCACTGCAGCCTTAGATGTGTTTGTCTTGTTTTTTTCTACTGATCCGCCATCTGAAATCTAGCCTTGAAAACTCAGTGTCATTAGTGGTTGCTATCGACTACGTTTTTATTCCACTCACTTGCAGTGAATGCTACGAAATCTCGGTGTAAGATAGCACTACTGTATTATTATTTTTCTGTTGCCTGTACACAAACATTCGTTGATTCGTCACACTATTTAGGTTTTTGTGTCGTCATTCGTGTTTTTTGTTCTGCTATCCATTTATATTTAAAAGACCACTGATTTTTTGTGTGCTGTTGGTCCATGACTTGTGAAACTCTAATTTCTGAGTTTGACTGAAGAAACGGGAGTCTTGTATCTGCAGCGAATATCTGGGGAAGTCGGATTAATTCAAGCCTCATGAGAACGCTTTTTCAAAGTTTTCACCCTGATCGACGAGTCAGGCAGGTGGAAGGTGAATGATCCATAGAGCGGAGTTCGAAGATCGATTTAAAGAACTTAATTTGCATTCAGATGACTAGGGTGGCCTTTCAAGATAGTAAAATCTGTTTCAACAAGGAATTGGTTAAATGAGAGACCTCCAATTATGCAGGTCTCGAAGCACCATCTGCTTACCCAAGATGAAAGTTGAAATGCGGCTCTATTCATTTTACACTAGTTTTATTATAAAATCATCCGATTTCATCTATTCCCTTTAAAGAACATGTAATAAAGTTTAAAAAAACTTGAATTTCTTCTGTATCTGTCGGTTACCATCCATCTCGGCTGTTGAATCCACGCCAACGTTTCTGCCAGTAGCTAGGCGCATTATTCATATATTGCAAGTGCGAATGTTTCCAGTCCCTGTCAAGACGGCGAGAGCCTGTATGTATATGTTGTAGATATTTCCACGTTGGCGTTTCCATTCCGTCATTTTACATCATATCGATGGTCACACCGGCTAAACTCATCCAGTTATCGGTGGAAGCCTCCATAGAGATCCTGCGGAATTCATGGTATTGGGTGTCCACAGATTTCTGTTTGTGCGTTAATGACGAACGAGTTCATTACTCAAACTGTTTGTCTCTTTCTCCTGACCACTTATTTCGCCTCCTTTGAAACCCTCGCTTATTTAACTGCGTTCATTTATTTAATCCCTAACCGTTCGGGCAAGTTTCAAAGACTTATTGTGAGTACAACAGAAGTACAACTGATGACACACAACAGTTAACATAGAAAACAGTAAAAGCATTCGCCGACGTCTTCGGTTCTTTGGTCCCCTCTTTAGTATGTTTTTGTCGTACAGGTAATAGCAACACTGTTAAGAACAGACAGTCTTCATATTTCTTCCAGGTCTCTTCAGCCATCTGGCAAAGATTCCACTCATTACTCCACGCATGCACTTTCCACAGTCCATTTTGAGACCATGAATCCAGGTATTTGCGTCGTAATTTGTTTACTAGGCTGCACTTCTGCCGGCATATTCTAAATTTATACGTCGGTGGGTGATTAGTCCTCTCCGGCCGCCCCTCTATTTAGACCTCCAAAGTTACCCCTAGGGTTACCGATGGTCACCACGTGGAGGTTGGGACTATTAATGATCACTACCTGTATTTTTTTATTTACTCTCCACCCAACTGGACTTATCGGAGTTCAAAAGAAGTACAAATAGCTTTTATAACAAGTCTCGCACAACAGTTAACACAGAAGATAGTGAAAGCTTTTATCGATGTCTTCAGTTCTCTGGTCACTTCTCTGACATGGTTTCATTGTGCAGGTAGCGGTCCAACTTCGTAGTGGTACCTTGTCCGTCTTCGACATTGTTAAGGGCGGACAATCTTCGTACCTTTTTCAGAAGTTTTTCTAAACTTTCTGGTGGAAATTCCATTCATTGCTACATTCATTGCTTTCCGCAGTTCAGTTTGAGACCATGAATCCAGGTATTTGCGTGGTGCCTCGTTTACTAGGCTGTACGAAGTTTTACTTCTGCTGACCGCTCCTCTCATTATCCCCCAAAGTTGCTCCTGGGGTTACCGGTGGTCATTACGCTGAGTTTGAGAGAAGAATTGACCAACTGCATACTATTTTGTTCGCCTCCATTTGCGCATGTGCTGTTCTGTAGTGTTCAACCCTTTCGATGACATCGTGAACTGCCCCTCCTCATCAATGTGTTGTTCGTGTTCCATCTTTTCATCTCATCCCATTTAAATTACCCTTTGATTTTGCTTGTGTTGATGTAGAACACGCGGTCTGCGAATATTCCGGCGTCATCCTTTCGTACCCATCGCCTCCGATGAAACCAGCGTTATTGGTCGATCGGGAGACCGTAAGTCACTCAAATTTCCTTCTGCTTATTCTTGTCCTGTTTCGTTTGTCGTAGCACGCTTGACCGGTTCCTGAAGGTTAAAAAACTAACTTTCATTCCAAACTTTACGGTTCTAAATATAAACTCGTGAATGAGAAAATCTAGAATAATTGGAATAGATAAAAATAGTACATAATCGATTTCGTAAGCATGGTTTTAAAGATGTTGATGATTGCCGGAGCTTTTATCTACCAATGGTGTAGTGGGATCATTCTGGGACTCAGAAACAGGTGATAATGGTAAGCGTGTAGTCTACATTCTTTAGCTGACGCGTTATTCTTGTACAATTTTAATTTCTTTAACGAGATGCGAACGTGGTAAGATCGATGATTATGTTTGATTGAGCCAAGAGAAGAGCTAAATGGGCGTTGCATGGGAAAAGTATTTTGAAAAAACGGCTAAGGAACTGATGCAATAAAACGAGCAGCGGTTGTCATCTTTAGCGTGTCTTCGGGTTCAGATTGCTGTAGACTGCTTCTATTTTCACCTGGGATTTTCTCTGCCATATCTTGATTTGTCTAAGAATCGGTGTTTCTCACTTGCCTTTACATCATTGAAGTGTCAGTTTTGTTAGATGGTAAGTTTGAATTCTGCGGAGACTAACGATTCTCTACTTTTATCTAAGAAATGTTTATTTAATTAGTATGTTTGCTTATGCGTCTTGTTTTATCATTCTTCACTTTACTATATAATCTGTACCTATTCATTCAGTTTCATAAGGCCTATTTAATTTGTAATTGTATTTTTTAAAATTCCCTAGATTGAATTTTAATTTTTTGCCTTTCTCATCGTACATTTATGTGCTAAGCTGCTTTTATATTAGCGCGGTGTGCAACAATTTTGTGGTTGGAATCGATTATACAACGAATTCTAGATCCAAAGTTGACTTTTATTCCCATTTTTTTACCGCTTCGAAAATCAACCCTGACATTAACGCTGTTAACGAAATGATTACATCTAATTGTAGGCGAAAGTTCATCGAGTGATTCAGGTATCTCAATTTATTTCGATCGGTTTTGTGGTATCTTTGTTACTAAAATTTAAAACAAGCAGATTACACAAACCGGTGGACATATACGATAGGGTATGTGAAGACGTCGGTTTCAGATATACATATTAATCTCATATCGTACCTATATTTCGTCGACTCCCGAAAATGCCTTTCATTACATCAAGACTTTTGGAGCCTAGCTTATCAGGGAACATAGACCTCTTCACTTGTTCTTAATAGGTTAAACATTCCATAGGTCCATATTAACAGAAGTGAATGATTGAATTCATATCCCACTCGTTTATACTAGCAACCAGCACCAGTAGTACCACTAAATAATTGTCAAATGTCGTGCTAGTTGATCGAAACTCTCTATTGGTTATCCCATTTCAAATTATTTCGGACAGTGATTTGTTTCAAATTCGTTTCATCCACGGTTTCGACAGACGTTTTATCGCTCTCCCAAACTTGTCAGTGTTTTTTTCTGTTCGTATTTTGTAGTTGAAGATTTAGGTGTAAGATTGTTCGTCTTATTTCATTTCAGTGAGGATTGAATTCAGGGTTTAATTTTTACAAGTGTTCGCCTTCACTCGTATCGGAAGGGTTTTATTGTCCAAGTCGAGCGTATTAACCTTTTGAAGCTATCAAAAGGTTTTCCGGGTTCTATCAGTTTTTTTTTATTTTTTCGTTGAAAATAGTTAATGGGAAAAAATTTCAAATAAATTAAAAGGAGCGTTTAGCTTCCGCTTATTCGTTAGAAGGTTAATTAAATCAAACCTTTAACCAAGTCATTCAATTGAATTGCAGATGAAAGCTCAACGAGTGATTCAGGTACTTCTCTTTGACAGAACTTTTTCACAACCGTTGTCCTTTAGTTTCTTTAAATTGGTGCCATGTTTAGTCACTTAATTTTTAATGGCTTAATTTGGTCAAAATAGCGGCTGATAGAAATATAATAGAAATGGTCTTGATCAACAACTATCAGGGTTTAAAGTATTAATTTGTTAATAAATTTGATTCGAACGCGTTGTATTTTTTAAAAAGGCTAAGTTGTGCTGAATTTTCCTCTTTTTCGTATAAAAATTAGATCTTACCTCAGAAGAAAATTCTTCAAGCAGTTCAGGTATCATGTTTCCTGAACATTTTTGGTTTCTTAGTTATTATCGCCATTGATTTAAGAAAGCAAATCTTTTTTTAAACTAAAAAAATTAAACTTTTCTTTGTTGGCAATTTTATCGGAACAAAGTGTTTGGGAAATCTAATTGCGATGGTCATCACATGCAATCCTGTTAATGAGAATGTTTGTATATACTTAAGGAAAGGTAGATTTAAAGTATCCTAGAGGCCAGTCAAAATCCAATCCAATCTAAAAAATATTTGATCTCATTTCATTTTAGAGGAACTCTCAACGAGTGAATCGGGTATCTTGTTTTCCCTGACATGAATTTGTTCCTTATGTTGGAATAGATTTAAAACAAAATAATTTTTGGTTGAAAGTGTAAGTTTTCATAATATTTTCTGCCCATTGTGCCCTCTGCGCAGTTTTCTCTTCGCAGTCAATATGTTGCCTGATTATTTGCAGCAAATTATATTGCAAAATGGTATTGGAGCGCTTTCACCAGTTTATCTGTTCAAATTATCTCAGTGATTGTGGGGAAAAGTTGCTGGATTTTAAAATAAAATGCGTTTTTACTGTAAGGTACTCTTACATCTTCTACAGTCGAGAGTTCGTCAAGTGGTCAGTCAGGTATTTTGTCTTCTTTTTTGGTAGTTGTCATTTCGTCGCTTGTAAATTTTAATGCGTTAATCATTTAATTACATGTTTGCATTAAAAGCACAATTGTTTATTGTTATGAATATTTACCTGACCTTTAATATAGCGTTGGAATAAGTCCAGTATTTCAGTTAGCGTTAAAATTCGCACTTACGCAATTTTTCTATAAAACCATTTGCTTATTGAAAATTTCATGATTTTCCTACAAGCTTCTTCTATAACCAGAAATTTAGTTATTTATCAGTTGGCTCTGTTTGTTATTGTATATGAAAACAGAGGAAAGCTCGTCAAGTGAATCAGGTAACATGTTTCAATGGAATAGTTATCTATTTATTTAAAATACAATAAATTACTTATAATGGGATGGTAAGAGTTCAAAGCGTGTTTTATCACTTAAGCGAACTTAGATCTATGAACGAAAGCTCATCAAGTTGTTCAGCCATTGCATCTTATAAACTTAATATTTTGTATGTCCGCTTGAAACGTCTGCCATGCGTGATTGTAGGCGAAAGTTCATCGAGTGATTCAGGTATTTGTGTTTTAGACTATTTCGTTATTTTGCTGCGATTTGTCTATTCTCTGGAATTGTTTCGTTCTGATAACTTGGAGTTAAGTCAGTCCTTCTTTCGTAAATTTCAAGTTATTTTGGGTTGTTACGAAATTTATGCTTGGTTCCCCTCTACATTTTTTGAGATTGGCTTTGAGCTACTTTTTGCCAAGAAGTATTTTCCTCCATGAAGGGGTAAGTTCAATAAGCAGTTTGGCTAAATCTTGCTTTGCACTCTGATCCATTTATCCAAATTGATTAATATGTACCGTCCAAACCGGTCAGGTCTATTCCAGTGGCACATTCCTGGAAATGCTTAGGAATATATAGATATATTTCTTTCCAAAACATTTCCTTCGTCTGAGGCTGAACTGTTTGTCCAAAGACAGCTCTTAAAATCATTTTGATTCCCAATATTTCAAAGTCTACCGATCGGGAATTCGACGTTGAAATTTGACTGTGGTCGACTTCGTTTTTTTGGAGAGCTAATTGTCAAAAATTTCCCTTTTTAGATGTTTATAGCAGTTCCAGCAGTTAAGGTATTGCATCGTTTTTCGTTCCCTGCTTCTACTTATATTCTATTCGTAGAATGAAAAAAAATGTGCCGAAGCTTGTTCAATATTGCGCCACGGCTAAATGTTTTCATTTTGGATGGATGTATATCATTTGCCTATTAATAGCAAATAAGTAGAACCTATTTCTCCACAATTTTCAGATGGTTTTGCATTCAGCCAGGTGGAGCCTGGTCCTATGACCCAAACGATCATGATGCGATCGTGCCACTCGACGGAGACCAAACCAACTGGCGATTAAGCAACTACTAAATCGCAATCTTAAATAGATTGGCGCTTTCGATGTTGAATATTTCCCTTTCTGCCTTAATGTTGTCTGTGCTTTCTGTACATAGTTCGACATAAAGCTTGTGTTTATTCTGCACCCCCCCTCCCTTTCATTGATAGTCATCTGCACATAATACATCTGTCGAATAAAACAAGCGTCGGTTCCTATATCGCCGTCTTTGGATTATTACATACTGATCGATTGAGGGGAAAGGCTCGCCCTATTGTTTAGCGTGAGGGCTTTATATCGCAAGCGAAAGGCTATGCATTGAGTGTTAGTTACTGGCGAGAAATATCCACGGATCTTACCAGTCAATTTATTACCTGCATGGGTTGTATGTAAAGGGCAGTTCGAGATTTATTTTAGTAGGGAAGGCAAAGGTGGAGCGAGTTAGTAGAATGAGATGATTTTCTGAAAATCTCGTCAGGTGGTCTCGCACCATCTCGATGTTGTGTGATGCTGAGCGGGAACGAGATTGCTAATCAGGCCATTGTTCGAAGATGAAATGGCCGAACCTCTCAACGATCACGGAGACGGCTATTTACTGTAATAGAGATACTGGTCAAATCCATCTGTGGAACCGCGTATTGAAAGGGACTGTGCGTTCTAATAGGCAGTTCTCTCTTTGAACTCCAACTTATTTAATCTATGGATTGAGATTTCTTTGTGATGTTTTGACTTCGAATTATTGCTTGCCATTGGGACCGAAAACCACCTTTTTATTGCATCATTTACGTTGACAGCTAAGCACATTACGTTCAATGAAGTACAAAGATCTCTGTTACATGGGTAACAAACTTGTGGATTTACATTCATTTTTGAATAACCCTTATAAGTTAGGCGTCAATTTCACATGAATATCTTACAAAAGAGAAAGTTGATTATAAAGTCACCTCGTGGTCATCTTCAATCATTGCACGATTCCCTTTTAGCGCTTAATTATTTTTCTTAATCGGCTTATACTGGCGTAACTTTCAGCAGTGGCGTTTAAAGTGTGGCACAAGAAGGTCATATTGTAGAAATTTGATGGTCTCACTTTAGCGCCTGTAAACTTTCGCTCCAATCACCTGATGGTTGCTTGCATCACTTCGCATCTGTGTGATCCAAGATTGAGTACGAATGACCGGTGGTCTGCTGCTTAAAGGACAAATTTCATCCTACCAACAACCCTACCAACAATAAGATCCCGCATTTAACTTCAAATCTGTTGCTTTGTAAGCATTACTGCTACCTAACAGCACATTATGGAACCTACACATTTCTATTATTTTATCAGGCTCAACTTTTCTACTAATATTGAGATTATGCGGTCTTGGCATCAGCTGCCTTAACTATTCGGTATTAGAGAGGCCACTTTAAATCGAGCCTCTCGTAAGTTTAATTGAAGAGATGCTTGAAGGTACGGAATATCATTTTTTGCAACTAGACATTGCAACGCAAAAAGCTGCTTAAAATATCACAGCACGAGCAAACAAGCCTCAAAGGAGTGGGGCCCAAAGTGAAGCAGTGGCAGTAAATGTTCTGCAAACAAGCACTCCACATTTGTTGATTTACTCATCAGACTGTTTTTTCATTTCCTCAAAGAATTCGTAAAATATTGCCAAAGTAGAGTATCTAGCATGTCGAATAGAAGTAAACTCTAGTTCATTGTCCCGACACCATTGCAGAAACGAGTCTCGATCTTTCATTGATGCAACTGGTGAAATTAGATCCGGATTGGGAACTTCTTTGTTAGGGGGATTGTTTCTGAGCGTGAAGACCTGAAATGAGGCATCAGCACGCCTAACCTCACTTCCTAATTTCTTCCAAAATTGGTCTTCAAGAGACCCTTCAATGTTATGTTCTTTCTCCTTCTTCACTAGATCCTACCGGTAGGTAAAATGAAATAAAAAATTTAACCCTGACCAAAATAGGCCATTCCAAAGCTTTTAGTCAGGGAGACTCAGTTCAAGATCGACGCTCCAATTAAGAGGAATGGTTTCAAAATCACAATAAAAAGGAACCTCAAAAGGGAGCCATTTAGAAGAGGAAAAGCCAAGTGGTCACTGAAGGAAGTCGGTCGATGCCAGTGTCTTCGTGAATGAGTAAATCTGACGTGGAGGGAGTGTTGCAAAGGACCAGAACAGTCTGTGTTACAGCAGCAGATTTCCTCATTTCTCGCGTTCTTTTCCTCCACAAATAAGAGATCAATTTCAGAAAAGACAAGGCTAATCGTAATATTATGGATAGGAAGTAATCAATAATTTAAGGGTCCTTTTATTCCAATTCATTGTGATTAAGAGGAAGGAAAAAATTTGTGGTATATGACTGCCTCAGACCGTGAGGAAACGCATGCGAACCCTGAACAGAGTGGACAGAATGTGGTAGGCAGGAAGAATGATCCGAAAAACAGACATGACCAGAATCTGAAGTCGAATTTACCTTGTGAAAGAACAAAGTATCAAGTACTAAGACTTACTTCCATGATCTTTTCCATCTGTCCTGACCAAAAGTCACCTTTGAAGTATGGAATACACTTGGGATGGTTGTTGCAATATTTTTTCATGAAATGCAATAGTTTCTGGGCTTCTATCACAATACCTTTCTCGATGGCCAAAGTTACCAGTTCGTGATACCAGCGCAGAAGGCGGGGGCTATCGGGGATTCGTTGACTTGACGGATGGATATGGAAAATGTAGTCTTGATCTGGCATCGGTGGACAAGACCAAATATGCACTGTCTTGTAATCCAACATCTTGAGGTATTCCATATAGGCACACAGAATTTCTTGGTAGACTCTAGTTCGGAGGTTTCTGGGTTGGAAGAAAGGGACACTATCCAAGTATGATATATACACTCGATCGGTATTTGGTTCTGCCGAATCTTTTCCATATTCTTGAACAAAAAGTCCAAAAAAGCATGCATAGTGACCTTCAGATTCTTGGAAGGCAAAAATGCTCTTCTCTAAATATTTGAAGTGGCCCTCTTGAAGGTCCGCATATATTCGGCGTCGTGTTAGCGAATCAATGTCATACTTGGAGGAGTTAGTTGACATGACTCGGATCATGACTTTGCCGCATTCCACGCCATGTCGGCTCAAAAAATCATTTACTTTGGATTGAATAAAGCAGCTCAGCTCATTTTTTGGCCAATTTTCTTCGGCGTAGAATTTACTACCTTCAGCACAGTTTGTTCTCGCTTTACATTTTGGACACATAAAATTGCTCTTTGCGTATTTGCTCACATGCAGAGCGCAATATTTATGCCATTCACGGCCACACATTGAGCATGCAATGAACTCCTCCTGAACCTCCTCAATATTCCACTTTTTAACAAAAAAATCCTTGAAAATTGCCCTATTTGAATGATAATCATCATCAAATTGGAAAATAACAAACTTGCTCCCACTAATATTAACCCAACGATTATTCTGTCCGAAGCATTGAGCGCACACACGATGACACTCCTGTCTAGGTTTAAAATGAATATTCACGTTGTAAAATTAGAAACGGACCCGTCAGTGTATTCATAGTATGCGTCATTTGCTCTTATATCGCACTTTATCGGGGAGCTGCAATAAAGAGTCGGAACCGCTACATATCGCTGGCCACAACAGAATCCATTCCTTCGCATAACGGGATCCACGTTTTTGCTGAATACTTCAAAGAGCTAGAAAATCGTTTTCTTTATTGTATCCATCTTACCTGTCGACGCAGATTGTCAGAATCAGTTGAACTTCGTAAATTTGTGCTATCAATCTGAAGTAATTGATAGAACTGTCTCACTACATCCCATGGACTCGATAATCCACTAACTAATGATTTCACACTATGAGATAGTTTTAGGATTTCAGGATGATTCGCCTTGAATGGAATGCATTCACCTTTACTTTGAGGAACTAGGCTTAACAGTACTTTGTTTAATGAATTGAAAAGTGGCTCAAATATGTGCTTTATTTCTTCTTTTGTCCATGTCCTCGGATGAGGAGACTGACTGCGACTGGGGTCGGTAGTTTCCTTTTCTTTGGATCCTATAGTGCATCCCTGTGAACTTTCAGATCTTGAAGAAGTCGTGGGCTCTGCAACATTAATAAGTTGACAGGGTTCTGTGGCAGTCTTGAACCTTTGTGAACGTCTGGGACGGACTGAAGGGGTATCGTTAACCTCAATTTCCGATAGGGGTGAAGTACTGTTTCTAACTCCTTCCAATAGCCTCTGTGAACATCGAGGACTTATATTAGATATTCGTCTTTTTCTACGATCAGGAGAATAGTTCTCGTCTTCAAGATCAATAATTACTTGTCGACTACGTTTCATTCTAATAATAATAGTCTCTAAATGATGGACGAGACCTTCGATAAGAAATAAATTCAGCTGACGCTTGTTGCTCTTCGATTCGAGAGAGCTTGACCTCCAATGATCATGTGTTTTTGAACAATCACGCTTTATTGACCGCTCAACAGGTTCGACTGTGTTGAAGAAAATTAGTAGTTTCTCTGGTTGACAGTGCTTGAGAAAGTTATTTTTACGAAACAGTGGAAGATACGTTAAATTAATTTAAATCCATTTTTGAATTTCAAAAACTGCACACTTTATGAAAGAAAATACAGGAAAATAATTGGGCAGATTGAGAACAGAGAAGTCGCCTTTGAAGAACCAGTTAAGGAAAACAGCCTTATTTAAAGAGATGTTTACCAGACCAAAATAATCGCCAATTTTAAATACAGCTGAAAATGATCGCTGATTGACTAGTCGCACCTTATTTGGGAGTCGGTTCTAGTTAGTTCATAAAGCATAAAAACGAATTAAATCTTAAGTGCAAAAGAGTTCAAAGGGTGATAGTGCTATCCATGACCTTTTCTTGACTGTGGAGAGAGCATATAGCATTTACTCTATTTGCAGGGCTAACAGGTCCAATAAATGAGTCGGAAACAATGTCGATATGAGGCTGATTGCTTTCCTTACTAAAAATGACTTGACACAATTTCGATTCGCCAGGAACTTGAATGGGCTATCTTGCACGAGTTTGCCAGTGCATAACAAGTCGGTACTCCTGCATTCCAGGACACTCTGCTGAAAGAATGATGGGACGAACGAATCTCCCACCAGCTTTATTAGGTACTAAGCTATACTTTCAATGACTGTTTCGGTAAGAACGACTAGTGATGAGGGAAGAGTTGAACATTTTAGAAACTCAGTTGAGAGATTCGTTTTAGTTCTAACAGTTAGCATCTTCATTTCAAAAGTGTAAAATCGAGATAGTCAATCCCCTCTCACTGGGTAATCTTACTATCCGTCGAAGACGTATAGGTTAAGAACTAAAAAAGAGGAGTACTATTTCATCTACATAAGAACAGGAGACCATGACCAACCGACCGTCTTCATCCTTCACCCTAGATATTATCTTCGCTTTACGAAATGTCCATACATTCACAACGGTCCTTCATACAAGTAAAAAATTCCAAAATCACATGTCCGAAAGATGTGCCATGACATGCGTTGCACTCGGCTTTTGACCTTACGTGACTAAGGCCCTTCAGGTCGTTGGCTGCTAGGCGCTTGGTTAATGTGGCAGTGTGCTCCATTTCTATTTTAAATGAAACGAAGCATCTAGCTTCAGTTACTTGCTTATCAAGAAGGCATACTCTAGCTGCATTGAAAACCTCAATGAGCCTCCATTAAAGAAAGCTACTGACAGATAGTCTTTCCATCCGACGGCGAAGTGCAATGAAAACTGTTGTTGGACCCATGGATATCTACCTCCGTAATTATGGTAAAAAAGACAGTTTACTCGCTCTCTGAGGCCTACAAATTGGCCCCAAGACACCTTCCGCTTACTCCCAACGTATCGAAGTATAGACCGATTGCACACATGAGGGTGCGTTCTGATTGGGTCGAAGGTATTAATGATGACATAGCACCTACCTAAATGGCTATAGGGATTGAAACGACCATTTTACGAGTTTTAACACACCACGTGCTCAAATCATTTGAATCCTCTTGTATGGCCCTGTAACACGACAATTAAGGGTGTTTTACTAGTGAAGTAGTCGGTCTGATCACCAGTGCATTGATGGTTTATGCCATTCTCCATGACTAAAACATAATTTACAAGGCAAGACGATTGATGGATTGCATACTAACGATAGCACTCTTAAGTTATTTTTTCTAATGCAAAATATTACAAGAGTGATCCGAAATTTGAGTTTATCAAGCTCATCAAAATAGTTGCAACAAATCCACTACGAAGTCTAGATGGTGCAAAATTCATCATTTTTCACAGTTCACTCTAATTTTATTCGTCCTAACACATTTGCAAAAAAATTTTCACTGTTCTAAAACTCCTGACCGCAACCACTTTCAATCCTCAGAGTCGGGTCTTTACTCATTATATTCACTTGGTTAAGTTTTAGACTCTCATGCATATACAGACCTTTACTTAGGCATAAGAGACCACTGGACGAAGAGATCTTGGTAAATCCCTACTTTCTTCATACTCATCGGCCCTGACTGATTCTTGATCGAAGAAGGTTTGCCTTTATCATAATTGATTAAGCTTTTTAAGAGTACCGAGTGTTTTGACGCCGCTGATCATAATAGGATTCAGTAGGAATCAGAGAGGGTGTGTGTATTTACACTGTGTACAGCATTCTTTTATAAAGCACGCATAAAGTTGAATAGTTTTTGTAATTTCAACACTTAACTTGCAAACACATGCATGACACAACATAAAAGCGAAAAGGATTCCTCCTCAACTACACGTTCATACCAGTAACATCTTTAAATCCGCTTGAAGACACAAGTCTGTTTCTACTGTAAGAAGGTGATTTCAAGAGGAGGATCTACCGTGAAACTACGAAAGAGTACTCGACCTCAAGTCCCTCTCTTGCGCAATTCTCTCTCTGAATGCACCTCACTCCCGTATGAACAGTTGATGTGGTGCATAACTAGAAGAAGCAGCCAAGAGGAAGTTCGAACGATGGATTGCTATGAGGAGGGAACTTCTTGATCCATTTACTGATTGGTCCTGGGGGGAGAATGAGGCAATATAATATCGATACGATCAGCGCACATTTGAACCAACTGCTAGATTTAAAAAAAAACATGTAGCATAGAAAAATTTGTGCAAGATTTCGTCATATTATTCTTTCAGTTTGTAGGCCACCGTGGTGATTTGGTGAAGCATCAATTTTACATGCATTGACAACCAGATATTTTTAGAACATTTCGGTTCCGAATTGAAGAAGCTTATCCTAGGAAACCTACCGTCTGGTACCTCTAATTTGTTTTCTATTTTTTGAGACCGTTGCATTAATTTATATTGGGAACACCTTCAGGCAGCTTAGTTATCACAATCCTATCTGACCACTTTAATGGTGTTAATTCAAAACCTGCTGAAAAGCAACAGTAAAAAGTTAGTGAAGTTGGCCCTCACAGTAACTTCATACTCGTAGCTAATTAGGTTCTCGGTAATTATTCTTTTTCCCTATTTCATTTCCATTGTTTGAGAAAACACCGACCAAAACATGTCATTTACAATAGCTTCGATCAAATTATTTTTACACCACTTTGCCCAATCAGAACCATAAGAAGGTGTGGATAAGCAGCCTTCAGGAGAAAAAACGTTGTCCTGTTGGGTTTCAAATGGTTAGATGGTCACCGATACAATACGCAGTCAGCTGATTTGCTAGATAAATGCAGTTTGCAGACTCTGCAACGATAAGACACAATCGAATAGCCTAGTTTGGGCATAGTTAATCCATAAATTTAAAGGCGCATTTTAGCTACTGAAAGTTTTAATCGGAGTGTATTTTAGTTATTTATGAACATGCATGAAATACCATGGAATACTATGCTGTTGCTAATCTTCAGCGTAGCTCAGTAACTTTTTCATATTTAACCTTAGTGAATGAGACTTTTTGGAGCCTAAAAATGTCCATAATAATGTTTTACATGAATTATTAAGTCTAGACCACGATTTGTTTAAAGCCTAAGGATAAGACTTTAAAATCGACGATATTTACAGATAAGAGGATCTATTTATTTTAAAACCAGCAGATCAGCGATGTTCCCTGCTTCAATCGCAAACAATGTTGAATAAAATATTGCGGTTAAAGCGGAAATCACTTGTTAGATCAATGATCATGCATTCAGTTAAAGAAATCAAGCAAAAATGCTCATTTATTATTTGTTTTGCTAAGTAGAGGGATTAGGGTAGTCAATGAAAGCCAGAATTTTGCCTCGACTATTTACTTGGTTAGAAACACTTTGCTGATGTAAGCAAGCTGCTTTTATGAAAAAATGACTGTGATTGATTAAAAGACAGTCTCAAGGCCTAATTTAAATGTATGTTACTTAATAATTTAATTACTTGACACCTATCAGTGATAGGCCATCTCCATCGATCAATAAATTTAAAGACCAAAATGAAAGGATACCAATAGGGCCGGCCAAATCAGGAGAGAATTAAGGCAGTTAGTTAGACACTGGATCACATCTCTAGCTCGATCCATTCTGTCCAATGTTGCCGCCGAGGAACGTAACCTCATCAATGATGATCTGGGAGCCGTATCTTCTTAAGGCTACAAGTCAGTTATTATATTATCTTGTGGTATCATAATTTTACGTTTTATGCAGAAAAAGTCTAGGCTGGTTAAATCCACTGAGCTATCGCATGGACCGGACAGTGAAGAATGAGCAATTATTTACAATCGTGCCTAAAGTTCATGCTAGATACCGATTTCCATTGCCATTGCTATCATCGAAGAGTGGAGATATAATGACCTTACCAAGGATCTTTCCCCGGCCATTAAGCAGAGTTTTCAAAATGTTTTCCTAAACTAACTTTCAAAATATGTTAAATACAATAAACGTAATCGAATAACTCCTCTTTTGATGATGGAGCATAAACAATTCGATCTTTAAAGGCGTTGTTGAAAACCTGATCACAAGTCGTCACCGACTCAGTAGATAAATTTGCCGCTGAGGCAGGTCTGGATCAAGACCGAATTAATGAGTCTTCGGTAAGAACTGCTGAGCAGAAGAACCAGCGATTTCACAGACTCCACAGGCTATTAAATTTGGCAGCATGGAAAAAGTGACCTTTTATTTTTTCCAGTAAGAAGTTGATTAATAAGTCAGCATCAAGCTGAGTTTTCTCCCTTCTCAATTGAAATTCAGACGAGATATTCTTCTCTGATATATCGATTTTGGCACTTTCAGCGAATAAAAGAACTCTAAATCTATCTCTGATGGAGTACGAACGGCTTAATCTCAATCATTTTCTCCTTCAAAAATGGAGGGAGAGAGGAGGATTATTTTATATAACCTTGGCATATTCGAGTAACTTTTGGCTCTCAGCTTAAAAAAAAATAAACGTAATTCCTATCCTACAGAAATCTATTTCGGTAATATTACGAACTCTTTATCTTTGAAAATGCTCATTAAATAATTTATTCTGAAAGCTGTTTTTTCTCGGTACCGACTGAAGCATGTGAACAAGTTAGGTTAATAATTATTTAGCATAAAACCAGCTCAAATGATGAATACCAAAATAGCACTAGTAGCCGCATTTTTTAAAATCATCAATTATCAAGCCCGAAACCCACAGTCAGTATTAGAAGTGAAATCGACTGTGCATTTTGGGCATTTGGTATAAGCTATAAACTCGAATAAAGTCTTAATTTGTTGTCACCACCATTATCAAGGTGGGTAGAATCAACCAATACTGAAACAACGAAATTTCAGTCAAGTCAAAACACCGCATCCAACTCCTTACCTTATTCATTAGGAGATCCATTGCTTTTTTCCAGAATATATGTTCGGAACGAGAATTTCTGGGTCATACAAATTGAGCCAGTTGATTTAAAATCATAATGGATGGTAAGCACTGTGATGCTGCGTGGTGAATTTAAGAGCATCACTGGAATCCCGTAAAGCAGATGAAATAAGGATACTAGCCAATCACTCCAATTCCAATGTCCCTCACTCCTCTACCCATCATCTCACTATTCTAGGCTTCATGAGGCTTCTCACTGTTTCACCATATTCATTGGGGTTAGCTCGCAGGAGCAAGTGATTCGCAATTACCTGACTTTGGATGCACGAGCGTCAGCAGCTTTTGAGAGCCTTATTCGTAACGTATTTAGGTGAAACTTTTTTCACCATTGTTAAAAAAACATTCTAGGGTTCGCACAACTGAATCATTTCTATTTTATACTGCATTCTTTACATTTTCTGAAAAATCTTGGAGTTCTTACTATTTTCAAGCGCATTCGTTTAGATATAAAGCTTGGGCAGTCGGTATGAATCCGATGTATGCTACGCGGTCACTTCTAAGCTTTAGACCGAAGAACTGCTAATGGTCCAATTTCTTGCTACATATTACCGGTCGCCAAAATATACCTGATGAAAAGCGTTGTTATTCTTTCAAAGAGGGAGGAATTTTTAGGACTGTCATGGAAACATGCTCATTTAAGGGTATTCAGAGATCCCGCCTTGCTCGTATTTAGTCTATAAATCGACGTAATGTGAAGCAAGAGAACGGTAAACGAAGCCATTTTAACTAACGTCGTCCACATCCTATAGGAACCCATAATTTTTAGATTTAAGTCATCAAGAAGACGATTGAAGAAGTGGGTGTTTCGAAGCTGCCAATGGATACATGAATGGAAGACAGTAAAACCATTGGAACTTCTGCCTTCTAAAGATTCTCACTTCGGATGCTTTATTCATTAGGGCGAATCTAGTAGTAAGCTTCTTCAAACTCAGGCTCGGTTGACTGAAGCAGGTAGGACACGCTCATGTTTAGCCCACTTGAATGTTTAAAAAGGCCGAAGTCGTTGACTTTTAAGACCAAAATTTTACAAATAGATTTTTCCAAAACAAGGCACTGAAATTTATTTTGAAATGGCAATAAAACCGTAAATTCACTGATTCACCTGATGATAATTTTGGTCTAACGTTTTACCGCCATCTTCATTTAAAATTTAAGTGTTCTCTATTACAATTGTACTCTATCTCAAATAATTTTTTTAATAAATTGTTTCCTTTTATACTTAATTGTTATTTTAAATTGCATTTTTATTTTCTACTAAATTTTGTGATAGGCATTTTGAATTTTAATCAAAAAGTTAGCTGTGCAGCAGCCCTAGGGTCCTTTCGGAAACATAATCAATTAAAGGCGTTTTCGTACCCTTTTTTTTGACATGCAGAGGCGAAAATTATTGCCTGAATCAATTTCGAAAACTGATTCTGGAGCTTCTGCGTTAGGCATGTTCGGGTGACCTTAACAGAATTTGCATTTTGCCGATGGCCGCGAGTGCAGAAGCAGGGCTCAGAACTGACACTGATTTCAGTTTTTATCTAATCACTAAGCGCTTGTGTTTTAAAGTTGTAGTTTTATGCTTAAAATATGCTGGCCTTTTATACTTCAAGTGAGTCAGATCACAGAAGCACTGTTGAACCAGAATTGACAAAAGAACTGTGGAGATAGCTTTAATAAACATGAAGTAGACAAGAAAATGATTCATGACACAGTCAGAATTTGTGTATTTACTAGAGATAGTGATGTTTTACTGAACTGCAAGAAGGCCCTAAACTTCTAAATAAGCTCTCGAAGTTAGCTTTCTGCCCACATGCTTTATCACAATTTTGGCCTAATTAAAAGCACTTTGGTCATGGCCAGCAAGTGTTCTGACTCCATCCATCAATGCACTTCAGGAGAGATATTATCACAACCTCATCTGTTACACAGAAGCATTAATTTGCCTTATAGTTAACTGCAAGATCAAAACTTCTGCAGAACTGTTCTCCACGTACTTCGTCCCTCTTCTACTGTAAATCAAGGAGACTTGATGCTTCGATGGATGTAGATGATCGGTTTGTACATATCGACTATGCTTACCAGATAACTCAATAAGGCACCTTCAGCCTATGCTCTTACAGTCACTGAAATATGCTGAGTTTAAGGCATTCAGAAATTCCATAATACTTACCCTTAGCATATTAACGGATCAGGTCAGGTTCTTCCGAAGTTCTAGGAGGCAAGAGAAATGCATATGGCCATTTTTACAAACGTAGTCTCTGAATAGCATCTATGAGCCTAATGACAGCCACACAAATTAACTGGAATCTCAGTGAAATTTTCTGGAATTGCGTGTTTTTAAATCTGCTTCAGCACAGAGGCAATGCAAAAGTTTGGGAGAAAAAATTATTTCACCATGAGACATTCTGCGGAGTTTCGGCGCAAATGATGACTCCCAGAGTCATTTTGAATAAACTTGACTGTTCGAGCTACAAATTTGCGCTCATCATCATCATCATCATCGTCGTCGCGTCGTCATAGTCATGTCGGCGCTCGCAATCTTCCAAGCATTTGGATGACAAATCACCGAGAAACACTGAATAATAAACCTATTTATTAATGTCTGGCTCCCAATAATCTCAATATATTGAAATCTTGTAAGTGAGTTGCGAAAACAGAACGTTCCGTCAGGTGAAGAGAATTTAGAAATTGCTTTCAAATAGCCTAATGTATTTCTAGACCACGCCTACATCAATTGCTAATTAGTTTGGATTTCAAATAAGGCACCTATGTCTTACTCGCAAAATCCAGTGAAATAAGCATCATTAAAATTTTACGTAAGTTCTTACTGATTACATGAAATGCATTCTTCCCACTTTCTACTTCCCTGGCAACTTTGTAGCGCACAGCAGCGATAACTGAAATTGTCTGAGACAAAACATAGCTTAAATATTGCAACCACTAATTTTCTACAACACGCCAACAGATAGAACTCAACTATGATATCCAGACTCACCAGAAGAAGCTAAATAGGGGAAAAGAAACAAGGAAGAGAGTGGATTATTCAAAAAGGCGTATGTATACAATGCATACGTAGTTACATATAGTTCAATTAAAAAAGGCACAAAGTCACCATAGTTTCAACAATCAAATTTCGGTATATTTATGGTCATTTTCATTTTGACTTTATTCATTTTATCGGGACATTTTCGAAATTCGTCTCCCTAAATGTCTTTGAGACAGTCATGACTGAAACGACCAGTGGGACGATATTGATGTAATCGATGATGACGGTGTCCATTAACATTGTTTTGGTGATAATGATTCACGCCCATATTGTTGTGGTTCAGCTCCTCTGGTTGACTAGAATGTCTTCGGAGTTGAAGAGAAGTGCGAGCCAAGATCAAATGTGAACTGCTGAAACCCAGGCTGGAAATACGTCGTCCTGTGAAATGCCGAAGAGATTCTCGGACCTCACTCTGCCGATCAAGCTGTGTAGAAGTGAAATTTTTCAAAGGCAACAGGACAAACATAAGACGAAAATGGAGTTATTTTTTGTTTTTCCATATAATATGTTAGAAATTGGCAAAGATAGTCAAATTCATTTAATAAACCGAATCATAATAATTCCATGTCTCTATAAATATGAGAAAGTTGAAGAAAAAACCTGTGTTTGAAGACGAGAAAGTCCACGAATCCAGAGGACCTGCCCCTGTTGAAGTTCTCTTTCTTCTTCTTCTTCTTCTTCTTCTTCTTCATCTTCACTTTCTTCAACCATATCAGAATCATTGGCCACAGTGGCTTCACCCACTTTGGTGGAATCTGCGGGTGCCGAGATTTCTGCAGAATCCTCTACTGTCTGTTTGATGGGATTTACGTCCAAGTTTAATGATTTAGCATTGGGAAAATTGGGGACTATTACTCCCCCTTCTAGATCAAGCGAAGACATTGGCGGGGCGCTCAGACTATCATCGACCTCCACAGAACCCGTTGGAGCCATAGTCAGCTTGGCACGTCTTTTACGAACACGATGTTGGCGACTTTGTTTGGTCCAGAAACAGATTGTGGACAGCCGAGGTACAATCGAAGAAGGAACCGAAATTAGAATCTGAAAAACAATAAGCAAAACATCTAATCTGACTTGAGAAAAATATTTTTCAGTTAATTGCCGTTCTTAAGTTCTTTTTTGGCTAGATTTGATTGCTTCAGCGATACTGCTTGTAAAGCTAAGCAGCTTCTAAAGTCACTTGCAGGTTTTTTGGAAGCAATTAAATTTAAATATCTAAAGAACTTTTAATAGGGTGTAGCGAATCAGCAAGTTACTGGGCTTTCAAAGTCGTGTAGTTTGCGCAGAATTGGGAGTAAATGGCCAAAGTGTCTTTCAAAAATTTTAGTACGGACGTTGAAACACAGGGAATTATTTACTCCACATAGGTACTGAGGAAATTTTGAATGTCATTGAAAATCTTCATGATCTTAAAAGATTTATGACAGTAAATATTTATGAATTCTGCTGATGAAACATGTTTTAAGCACATAACTTTAAAAAACTTATTTTGAAGCAAATCTCTAACGAATTTGCAAAATTACACACTGATTTTGAATAAATTTAAAATTTAGAATTTTAAGCGGATCTGATCAAACCTAAAACACACCGAAATGAACCTATTATAATTACGTGCAAACCAGGCAGTCCGGACGTCAATTTTACATCTATTTGACGTCGTGGAGTATTAAACTCGAATTTAAACGGTGACTCTAATGAGCATTCATAGCCTTTTTTGCTTAAGAACGGCTTAAGTCGGTTGCAACTATCAGGAATCATTTTAAAGTGTCTTATTCGAAATTCTCTAACGCATCACTTTTAGGACATTGCTGCCATCAAAGATTATTTAAAGCATAAGGAAAATTCGAGGGTAGAAATGAGGATCTCATATTCAATTGATGGAGTAAATATTTCAATAACCTGCGTGGAACAGAGGAACAAGATTACACTTTATTGTGCGTAATTCGAGAAAAATTAAATAACTGGTCGTCTGTTGTGACTGTGTACAAAGCGCTCCTTGTAACAAATAACACCTAAACTTTGGAAAGTATTTGCCATAGCATTTTGCCAGTTGCTTTTCACTTCAACATCACTAAAGTGCTCAATACTGAAGTCGAAAAGGTAGGCAGTCAATTGAAATCGTATTATGAGATTTTGAACAACTATCCATTCGAATTTCAGCAAAGGGAAATATTCCACAATGATCAATAGTTTTCGAGAATTTCATTGAATCCTAGCAAAAGGTGCCTAAAGTACCGATTTCAATATCATGCATATGAGGTGCTTCTGTGACAATCGCTTACCTGCATATCATGGCTGGTTGTGTACTCATTCACCTATATTTTGGTATTAGGGACTGTAAACAAGCAGTTATTTTAAAAAAATGTCATTTCATTTGGAGGTAGCTAATTATTCTCTTGTCAAAATTTGTCTTAGGTCATCTGCATGAAATCCAAAAAATGCAGTTTATTTAATTCTGAAGACGTCAAATTCACGAATATATCCTAATGATTCGGTACATGCTTTAAAAGTTATTAAATGCGTTTCGCCTCATCACATTTAAAATGTAGCCAAGAAAACAGCATTGAAAAGATAAAAATTCTTTGAATTCGGGAGAACGTTGGCAAGACTAGTTCAAAAAGGCTGTATTGACTAGAAAGTTAGTAGCTTCTCTCCAGCAATTGTCTCGTGCAATGTAGCCAACAAATTTCTACCACAAAAAATGTTTCAAATTCAGCTCCTACGAAACGCGAGTCTTGAAAAACAGTCAACTCAAAAGGCGAATAGAGAAACGCGTAGGGCAAGGCAAAGCCACAATGCTAATACCGATGATCGGATGGGAGTTTTATCAAATATTTGAATGATTTTGTTAGACCGGTGTCATTTTTGATGATTTCTAACTGCCCCAGTGCATGAGTACCTTTACCATCCCCTCAGTAAAGTCTGGTCAACGATACAAACCTAATGGTACACTAAAAATGCCAATATTAGGGGGGAACGGATTACTTAAGCTACATTTGTGCTTTTCAGCTGATAACAGAAGCATGTAAACCACTGAGCATTTTGTTCTCTTCATTAAGAAATCGCGATCTGAATAATGCCATGTTCTAGCAGTCTAAACTGATTGGTGGCCCTGTCAACCGCTCTCAACCTGAACACATTAAGCCTAAAAACATATCCACTTAGACTTAAAAGCTAGCGTGCGAATTCATTTTACATAAATTTGTAATTGCGAGGTTGCAATTTGAATTAACTTCATGAAACACCACCATCCACTACTTGCAATCCAGTGAAATAGATTTAATGAATGAAGAGATCAGGATATACAAATCGCATCTTGTAGCCGCTCCTGATAGACAGTCTTGATGAACCAGATTAACCTCATTGATATCAACGAAAAGATCCTTAGCCAAATCCTGCACTCTCCTCCTCGTGGTATTGTGAGTTAAAAACGGCTCAATAAATTTGCGCGGCTAACGACTTCATACTTTTGAGATCAGTGGACCTACTAAATATACAAGTCATTGTGGTTATAGTACACTCGGTAAACAAATAATATGCCAATCAAATGAAGTTTATCTAATCTCCAGCTCTTTTTTTAAATAAAGGCCTTTAATAAAGAACAATGAGGACACACCTGACCCCAAAGTAGTGTTCCAAGACCGAAGAAAATGCACCACATCCACTGCTCGGCGTCCAAAGGCACCGTGCTCAGCGCTACGCCACCAAAATGAACGATAATAACCTAAATTCATTAAAATTTCAAAAATAAGTAAATTATTTTATCACCAAAAGATGAATAGAACAATCGAAATTATTTCATTGTGTTTCATGCCTCGATTATACTCTAAAGTACCCAATTCAAGCGAATACAACTATTTGGAACTACCCTGATGTCATCTATTTTTAACAAAACAGTTTCATAATATCAAACTCTGTATGATTTGAGCCTTGCATGTATGCGTCGAAATATATTAGCTAGATGGTTATATAGAATTAAGTACCCTAAGTAAAAATCAAAACCTTTTTTTCAAATGTATTGTGATTACACGAGAGATCCTTTAAATTTTGAGCACGAATACTTTCTTCACGAAACATCTTGCCACAAGTTCAGAAGCTAAGCAAAATTTGAAGGAGCAGCAGCAATCAAAAATAAATCGAGTAATATGTCCCTAAAGTTCAATTCAATGATAAAGAATGAGTATAGGCGATTTTTCATAAACAGAGCTTTTGTGGTAAAAATCACCAAAAAAATACTAGTAGTCGAATGAAAGAAGCTCCCCGAAGATAATGAAGTGCTGAGGCTCATTAGAAGTAGAAAAAAGAGAAAGAAGAAGGTTCTAGACTATAATGACCCAAGAGCGTATACCGAGAACCACTGAATGAGCTCTATGAAATTGTAGATCACCGTAATAAATGCAACCGGAAAATGTGAGAGTTGCTGGTAGTTATGATTCTGGGATGTGAGGACTCTGTCCATTATTTTGGATACCGGAAAGCTATATAAAAGCGATTTATTTGCAAATCCAATTCAAATGCAGAATCATGGGTGTCACTCACTACTACCAAGAAAACAGTAGATTTTGTTGTCGCCATTACTGACCAATGCTTCTTGATCAGTTGAGGTTATGAACAAAAACATGTGGCCAGTTTGACAGAAGGAAGGTTTGAAGGGTCTATCATTCTGTGTATCACAAGGAAGATAACTTTAATAATTTACCATACTCTGAGTCAATTATAAAGGTATCTAAAAGTTAAAACCGTATCTTGGATAAATTATATCAATCACAGCAATAAATCAACAAATGTCAGTCAAAAAAGGCAGAAAACTAACATTTAATTAGAATATTACGAGATGAAACGCTTGCCAAACTGCCCAGAGTTTTAAACACATGGCCTTAATGATTACCTCACTGTTATATTATATTTATATTCTCCAAGTGATAATTATTTCTGCGGTCAAGATTAAAAGCCTCAGTTACTGCTTATATTTTAATGCCTTCTGCCGTTATTTTCAATCAGAGACTGGCTCATAAAATTAAGTTATTCAGGTGCACACCATTTTTAGAAGCCTTTCATGGGTCGCAACTATTCTCTTTGCGAATAGAGTGATAGCACAACTAAACACAGCAAGCAAAGCAGAAATACTGGTTCAAAATTAGAACCAGTGAAGAAAATGCCATAAAAAGAGCTAGCTGCATAGAAATAGAATGGCAAATGCAAGCCAGGCAGAAAATACAAAGATTGCCCCCTGAGCTCTGCATTTAGAAAGGAAAAAGGTGGGGAATGTCACATGTACTTAACAGATGGTGTTAATTTAAAACAGCTAAAAAAACTCGAAAATGACGAATAGTAACCCTTATTTTGAGGTTTCAGTGGTAATTTGGAGCCGAAGTATGCAGATATAAAGGAATATATCTGGTCATTATTTGTGTTTAGGTCTAAGATCAGCAGGTTTTGAAATTTTTCGCATAAAGCGTCAAGAAAGTCCACGCATTCCAAGTTCTATGTAGCGCAGATGAATGAGAAGAGAATAGGTCCCTATTCCTCCGAAGGTTTCAGAAAATTTGTAGATTAATACCAGACTACTTTATTGCCAAGACATAAAGAGGTTCAAATAGTGGGTATGGGAAATCGGAAAAAACAGCCCCGACGCCCTAGAACTAATTGTAGAATATTGCAATACTAGGGGAGAGAGCTTTTACTGCAAAAAGAAAGCCATACCATCACAAAACTATTTAAGACAATTTTTTTTGTATTTTATTACTAAAGGCACTTCTAGACTGATAATTCTAAAGGACTGTGAGAATTGAAAATGGGTGGAAAGAACCAAGCCGAAGAAAGAAGAATCAGGCCCTGAAATAAAACAATTGGGTAGAAACGTCTTAAAATTCCATAACAATCTGGAATGCCCTCCGCTTCCGATCACCAGCTCGTTATCTAAATTCAGGTTTCGCCTGATAATCGTCTATAATAACACTAGCTTTAGCCATTTCTTAAAAATAGTTTGCAAACTACGAAGATTATATTTTCTTAGGAAAATAATTGATATGGTGATGAAAATTACGAAGTGATTCAGAGAAGGGATCATTCATTCGAAAATGTTAACGTTTGGCCAACTTTTTTATTTCTGAAGCCCATTCGCTAACCTTCTGCTGGAGACAGATATTTTGAATAAGGCAGTTCTGTTTATGCAAATACAATCTCAGAATTCTACCTAAAATCCTAGGCATCAGGTCAGAGTCGCTTGAAGGACTGACGCTACCTACACAAAATAGAAAAGATTGACTTCCTTGTAGGTTGTCATCAAAACTGATCATTTTGTTCATCTAGAATTTTAAGCTTAGAAATCTTAATCTGTGAGGGCTTGAAAATGCTAGGGAAGTGTTCGTATTTTCCTCGATAATGCATGACTTTGGGTAACGGATTTAAATGATTTGCTCAGTTCAAGCAGCCATCTTATAATATTCAAAAGGCTTAACAAAACCAAAATTTTCCAACTAATGCTATAAGAGACAATGACAACAGAATTCGTGAGAAGGACCAACGAAATTCAAGATAGGAGCTGAATAGAGCTGCCGAATGGCTGGAACAGAAATATTGCTATTCTAATTGGCTACTTTTTTTAGTTACTCAGCAGGCGATAGATCACGCGGAATTGAATTTGAACAGACGTTTATTTAAAGAGAGCTCACACATTTCGAAGCGACAGATCCTTAAATAATTCAAAATTATGCCACAGCTCACTTGTCCGACGAATGTTGCCAACCAAATGCCGGAGAACAGGAAATTCTTTTCCACTCCCGAAAACGCGTTTCGTTGGCCATGAATTTTGCGCGCATTTATCTCATTGAAAAGGGTCATCATTACGAAAGTATTAAAGATGGCGGTGAAATGTCGAGTGGGTCCCCTTACCCCACTTTCAGAAAGAGCTTGAGCGTTATCAACGTGGAGTATGTATTCACCTAGAAAAAGAGATTTTAGAATTGAATCCATAGCGTTGTGATTTTGGTTAAGACTTGCATTGCATATGGTTAAAATGCTTAGTCCATGGCGATTCATGGTCCTTTAAAAAACCCCAAGCTTTTAGCGGAAGAAAAACAACTTCCTGATACTCATAATACATTTTGCAACTGGACAGATAACAAGATTCATAAATTAAATATTTAGGTGAAAAACAAATCTTCCAATATGGATTTTTTTTTTAAAATCAGCTAACATTTTTCCCTACTAGAAGTACACAATTTTTTTGACTTTTCATGACTGCATTTCATTTACTCGAAGAACTAACTTGAAACATTTATGTTGGGCCAATAGGTTCGTATTCGAATCATCTTTTGCACAGGGCAAACACTGAAATTCATTTTGAAATCGAACGCAGTTTGACGTACTTATTAAAGCACTTAATCTATTGTTACTCCTTGATTTCGATAAAGGAAACGAAAGTAATTGCAATATTCAAAGGTCGCTAAGATCAAGATTTTTGAAATTAGGAGAAATTATTTTGCCTGCCAGTGTTGCCAATAATACGTTGGTTTATTCTGAGGAAACACTGACAATGTATTAGGTGGAAGTAATGTTAGGCCTTGGCTACACTCGTATTGTTGAATTATATTTTTATGAAGAAATGAACTCTTAGGTATGATGACCCACGAACCCGTATTTTTATACTCATATTTGCCTTGTACTGCAACTTAATGTAAACACTTTAAGTGAATAAATAACGTCAAAAACATGAGTAATTTCAATCACACAATCATAAAATAAGTAACAATTATGCTTCTTAACAAAATTTAATAAAATATATAGCCACTAAATAAAAGTGCAAAAAACCACCAATTTTCTCCCATCAAAATTCCTCAGCTTTGAAATTGCGAGAATGCATAATAACTAACAGTAAACAAAAGTAGTGAGCCTATGTTTATGACGCATGAATTTGTAAAACAAATGAAATTATCGAAGTCCAAAGACAAGTCGGATGGAATAGAAGCAAGAGAGCTAGAATGGTGGTGAGGAGATTGAATCAACAGCAAGCGAAATTCTGTAGAATTTAACAAATAAGAGCCTTGATAACAGTGACTAGGTCTGAACCGAAACAGACTACAACCGAAAAATTAAAGACTGAAATAACAGATCATTCTATTCATTAATAGTTGCAAGGTTGATAAAAGTCTTACAATGGAAATATAACAGCGTATTCCTGATGGAGGGCGTAGAAACAAGATGGGGTTCGTTTTTGAACTTTGCGTAAATTCAAATCCAATCAACTGCTCTAATGGACCAAAAGTGAAGTTGCTTTCAAATTATGACTATTTGGCTCTCTATCTGTAGACCAACAATTAGCCAGTGTGGGTAATCATTTAAATGGCTGGATATATATATATATATATTTATATATATATATATATATATATACATGCGTAATTGTGAATGAATAAGTATACGTGTTTAAGCTTAAGTATATGCATGTATAGGCATGCTCTTCCATGAAATCTGGTCACTTCTACTAAGGGAAGGTACTAGCGAATCATAAATGGCTGACGATTTCAGATAGAAAAGAAACGTGATTAGAAGTAAATAATTCCATATTTGAGACAAAAAACAAGCAGTTTGACTCCTGTGAGCGAAAATGGTTCAGGTTAGTTTGATTTTTCCCATTTTCATAGCTTGATTAGTCAGAGATATCATTTTGTAACAAGTGGATAGGAAGATTAACTGAGCTACATATGAAGTGCAGTTTTTTTATCTTACGAATAAGTTTATGCACAAGTTAGTAGGCAAATGAAAGAAGACATTCTCGACTCAAAGTGTTTTGGCCAAGTTCTATTTGAAAAAGCAATTGATGCCATCAAAAGTGTGGAATTTTTAGCTCTCTATATTTTAAAAGTAAAAATTTCTTCCCTCTTTAACACAAGACGACATCAATTGGAAAAAAATACATTATCGTATGCTTATTTTGGTTTAAGTGAATAGAGGTATATTCAAAGCATTCAGGAGAAATTCAAGAAACCATTGTCCGAGGTCAGTTCATCTATGTGGCTATTAGAAAGAATCATAAAAGCCATAAACTTTTGCTTCTTAGACTAATCAAAAGAGCAGCATTAGTCCTGGCGACCATGACGCATCTGTTCAGTGAAGTCTTAGGCTCTTATTGTCCTGTGTTTTTCGAGGAACTCTAGTTCTTAAATTATCATAAGTTGAAAAAATCTAAAAATGGAGAGCTTTAACGAATCGCGATTTCCTTATCGACCATAGAATCGGAAATTTTAAGCTGATAAGAAAGAATTTGTGGGTAAAGAAACCCAAGGTTTCTGGGTACAAGAAACCTAGAATCATAAAAAAAACTGGCATGAGAGACCAAAATATTCAAAAAGCTTTAAGAGGTACGAAAACGCAGATAGATACAAAAAGATGTCTTAAAGTCTAATCCATTTCTTAAATCGAAAGGGTGGCTAATGCTCACCGATCAGCTAAAACTAAAGAGGAACTTTTCAGAATGAAGTCTTTCCAACCCATATTGCACTTCAAATTCCCCCATTGTGCACTTGATGAATCTTAATACAACATTCATGATATACGTCAGAATCATTAATTTACCAGTGAAATAGTCTGAACTCCAGCTCACTAATCACTCCTATTTACGTTCCCTTGAATGTGCGATTTCGCTGCGTTTGTGAAGCTGAAACAAGAAGTAAACACCTGAAATTCTAAAAATTAGGCACATATTAAAACAGGCCAAGATTGATGGTAATGAAATGAATCTTCCAACTCTTGCCTTAGAGTTCCTTTTTGTGCAGACCAATGTTTATTCGCTAGAATCTTTATTCACTTGGTCAAAGAAAGGTTGATATAACTAACGAAAGCATATGGCTCCTTATCGAATACTCACATGTTCTCCAGGATCGCTGTTTTTGCGAACAAATATAAATGGCGAGGATTTCAGCTTGTTGCTCGAACTTGTATATGTTATTTTCAAATTAAGTTGAGCTGCATTAATGCTCTTTTTGTTCTTGAACCTTTGCAAAATTCTACTATCAGATTTACTGAGCCAGATGCGGATTATTATGATTTTCAAATAGCGTTGAAATAGTTGAAACGACGAGAGCCTCGACGATCCTATTCCGGTTAGAAATTAATTTGACACGGTAAGTTGTTCAATCGCGTTTGCCATTTGGAGAAAAGCTATGCTGGGCTAAAGCTCTTCAATCTGAGCCTACATCAGCTTTTTGCTTCAATCCCCTTGTAGAAATGTGAGTCTAAGTCTATCTCTTGCAAACTAACGGGCACTTTCGATTTCTATCAGAAAAATTCAGCTACTGCTGAATCGACTATGGTGCCGAAAATTAGGATCCATTGAACCAACTTTATGTAATTCAAAAAATTTTGCAAGCAGAATATCCAACTGAAGAGAATTATTAACTTAAATTAATTCTGCGTTGTTTCCGTAAATAAAACCCATTTTCTTGTCAAAATATATGAAAATGAGTTAATTTCACTCCGTCACATTGGTGAGTTTCAACGTACTATTAAGTTAAACTTCAATTTTGCGGATCCAGGCACGAGCAAAGAAGGTCAACCTATCAACCATGATTTCAATAGTTGGATAGAAAACAAGAAGATTTCAGCGATAACGGAAAACACGCGGTTCTGGTTGATATAATATTTTCCGTAAACTCAAGCCAGTGTTTGAAGGTCATAGATACGGATTTTTAGTTGATTAGAAATCAGAAAAACATGCCTGAACGACCACTAGACATGTATCAAGGGCCTAAGATTCAAATCAGACTTCGAAGAGTAAATCAGATAAGGTATGTGCTGCTTGAGTTGTTAGTTAGTTAGTGTAAAACGCTATGCTTGAATGAAATTTGAAAGGTCTCTAAACCAGGCGCAATTCTTTTATCGCTAAATTTGTTTGCTCAACTTTTGGGCCTTTTCCAATTAGCTGGAGGAAAATGATTGGGACTCAGTAAAGTTTATTTGAAACTTCAAACGGAATATATTTCGTGATGGTTAACTAGTTTATAACGGATTTCATCAGCTGCACTGGCTGAGGCCGTAGAAAGGCTCATTTCAACTCAGTAACGAAACCTGCGTTACCAAACCAGTGAAAGGGTTAATGTGTCGGAGGGATCAAAAAACATTTATAAGTACAATGAAGCTAGATTTCAAGACCTATTAGAGGAATTTTTATATTCTGGACCTCTACTTTTGAGATTACACCTTCGATATTTTGTAATATCCTCTTCTGAAGCACTGTCAAGATACCGACAGATAGTATTACGATTGTGCTAACCATCCGTGAAAAGCTACTATATATATTCCTCGAAATAGTTGACGCCATCAAACATTATATATTTCAATCCTCTTGGAGGGGGTTGATGAAAAGATTGACAGTGATTTGAATGACCTTAGGCACTGGTTCTCTGCTAGTTCGAACAAAAGGGTTTAAAAGAGACTAAACTAAAGTTAAGATGAAAGATGGGTTGTACTGATATGTTGCTTTTATATGAGCGTAAATTTCGAAAATACAGGAAAAAAAATTAAACACTCGGCATTTTAACGGCGGACCAAACCCTTTCGCTACAATGTAAATTCTTGAAGTTCTTTAGTTTTCAATAACGCTTGGGGTTAAATTAATAAATAAAGACTATCTGAATCCATTTACTCCGCCAACTTCCTCTAATACAAAAGCTTGTGAATGTCACAAAATCACAAATGTAGGAATGAATCCACCTGAATCGAGTGACCTCTTAGCGACTTTCTTACAGAAATCGAATTATAAGGAAGTTGTTTAAGGGTCGTTTCAATTATGACCATTCATTAAATTTGTAGACGAAGATATCGAAAGCTCTATGCTTGTTCATCCAACCTTTTAAGTAAATTTTGAATTACTATTGTTTTGCAGTTTATGTCGATTGAATAAGCCTGTATCAGTAACCAAACTGATTCTGTATTCTCAACTAAAAATATGATGTTCTAAGTATGATACCACGCAAATGATTGCTGCCTCTTAATACAAATAAACTGATTTTCAAACCGTAAATAATGACAGCGCAGCCCATTGCAGTATTTGCCAGACTCGATGCTCTGTCCATGAGAATGGGTGTGATGTCGCGCACAGATCCAGAGCATCTCTTGAAGGCAATAGGTCAAATTCCTTAAATGCCTTAAGCAAGTTATGCGCTTATTCATCATCCTTCGGGAAACAAATCGCCAATAGTATCTCGAAATGGCCCCATAATTTAGATTAACTCACCCGCCCAAAGCAGCGTGAAGATGACGATGATTTGGTAGAGTGCTTGTCCTATTATGAACTTCATCATTGATCGACTGATGAGTGGTTTAGTACGTCCATAGGGAGCCCTTTCTAACAGTTCCTCTGTGGGCAATTCTGTCGCTAAAGCCAGTGAGGCTAGTGTATCCATTATCAGGTTCACCCAGAGCATCTGAACTGCTTTCAAAGGACTGTCCTAAAAGGAAGGAAAATTTATTGCCAGCATGTGGTACAGTGCTTATTTGAATTAAAGTTGCACCTATGCGAATAATTTAAACCGATCTACCGGCGGTACTGATATAGCACTATCTCAGTTTAAGTATCATAAATCTTTCAAAATACTTACTATATTTGATGCCTTTTAGGGGAACAAACAATTTTTACGATGAAAAGTGGCTGAATTTCTTACTATATAAGAAATATTAAGATGAAATGACAATTTTCCACATATTTCGTACTATTGAAGTACCGTTTCCTCAAGCCTGAGCCTGAAATGCACATGAGGATAACAATATCACGCCGAAGGTTCCGCAGGCAAAAAATGTTCATTTATAAGGTCCGCATGTTATAATGGGAAAACGAATTGAAAAATTACAGCGAACTATTTCATTGCATGCAGTTTTCGTCAAAAATTGAATTCAGTTTCGCAGTTAAAAAGATTGTTGGAGGCATCTCAATCACAAATAAAATGAAAAATTAGCCTTCATGGGAGTGTAAATAAGTTCAAATGTGAAGCGGTGCACACAGCAAGAGTTTTGAGCGTAATGATCTAATTTTTTCTTTCTATCCTACGAAATATCGAGATATACCTAAAGGAGTAAAAACCAAGAATTGGAGAGCTATTAATTGTTCGTCAGCACAAGACAGGGCCGTCAATTATAAAACTGCCGACTCCTGACAACAGGAATCTAGCTGGTGCGGCTAACATGCGCGACATTCAGTTTCTTAAAATCAGAATGTATCTTCAATCGACTGAATAAAGGCAGCCATGTTTCTGTTAATAATACTTCATTACAGAAGGGAGTGACCTTCAAACCATATTTAGACTGGGCAAACCGCACGGACGGCAGTTTTCCCTCAAGCTGAAGTACTCCTCACAGGATCGAATCAATTCAATGACTGGAAAAGTAATCAACTTCATATCATTCTCTCAAGTCAAAAACATGTTAAACTCACGACAGGCAGTGTTAACACTATTTGTGAACCACATTTGTGAAAGAAACCATAGAATAGGAAATTGTTTGAGAACACCTATATTTTAAAAGCCTTGGACATAATTAAACAGGCTCAAAAATAGAATTGTATGATATTATACTCTTGCATGTTAAGATTTTGTCCACACGCTTGCAATATTGCACTGGAGTCTGATAGAGAAGGCAATTTTTTCATGCATAATAATCTAACTTTCTCTCAGTTCTTAGTGTTGCTGGATATAAATAGCCTGTTGGACTAACCAACCAAACCATCACATAATCGACTTGAATGAATTAGGCTGTCAGACCTCTCCGCCAAGTTTATTATTCGCTTATCAGTTTTAGCTGCTTGATTCATTTACTCCAGCTGTGGCCTCGTATTCGATAAAAGTGAAAACACATACTCTAATCAAGGTCTCAAAAAAGTGTTTGATCTGTCTGGACGATATCAAACAGCTGCAAGCTCTTCATGCCTTAAAGAATGAAATAAGGTCAGCGCTATATACCCACTCAAAAAGACGCAGTTCTATGGAATATATGCATCAAACGGCATGGCAGATGCGATCACCCAGTAAGAGTGCTCGAACCTTCAACATTACGTTTCCTTCACTTATTAATGCTGTACTTTCGGTTTTAATTGACTGTGTCCAGGGTTGAGGCATTTATTTAGATAATTTAATGTTCTTGGGTGTGGAAAAAGAAGCTGCTATGTTACATTCAATTATTTAATTATCTTTGCAAGTTTGATGTTTTGGAAACAACAAAATTTGGTGTTTAACACAAATTCGTCAATCTCTAACACTTAAAAGCATTTCAGACGTAATATACCTGATCTCGCTTGAACCAAACGATGTTCTCTTCACAATTAACTTAAGATTTTTGGGACAGTACATTAGATGAACAGGCAAATCGCATGAAAAATAAGATCATCTCTTGTGTTGATATTTCCTATTTTAGATCAAATTCAAAAGCCTTATTAAGTTTTACAGATGAAATTGCATGTTTTGGACGTCTATGTTCACTTCCACATTAGATCACTTGCACATTCTACTCACTATTTTCTGCCAGTCCCTGTTTTTCCAAATACTTTAAAATAAAAACTGAGAGATTATTATTAATCTGACAGAAATCAAAATTAGTTTTAGGCTCGGTATATGACAGGGAACAACCTTAAGAACACTGTGTAAAGCCTGCCATGCACAAGTTAAAGTAGCTATAAAACACGTTGGACTAGGCTCTAAAGGTTTCTGCTGTTAATGACTGAAAGAGCTCAATTATTTTTGACTGAGCAGCGAGAAAGTAGCCAAAAGTTCATAGCTCATGGATCTACATGGATTTGAGGAATTAATGGACGGAGTGCTGTAATATTTAGAAATAAACTGAGAACTCTCAACGTCAGGTGATTAGAAGTTGCATATATTGAGTGGTAAACCAGATATATTGCTCTTATGAATTAATACTGCCAATACGATTCCAAACTTAAAAAAAATAAGTCAAGAATGTGCGATGGATGGTTGAAAGTATGAATGAAATGCAAATGAATTGTTTTTTCTGACAAAGAGTAGCTGGGATCTGATCATTAACTCAGGTGTTGATCATCAGAAACAAGCATTGAATTCGATTTAGCTTTTCCTTGTGAACATTTTAAGAAATGTCTTGGCTGCTTCAGTTCATCAAGTTGTTAATTATATATTCATGGCATTCATTGTAGAGAGCGATAGGTACATAACTCGTTTATTATAAATGGGATTCGAGTGAAAATCTGTCTCCCAGTACAAGGAGTCGGTCGCAAGGATGATATGATGGAACCGGGCTAGAAAAGCATGACTGATCAATTCATTAACTAGGATAGTTTGCCACTACCTTGAATGTTGATAATTAACTTCTATAACTATATTCATAAAATATTGAAAAATAAACATTGTTTCGAAGATTAATAACACACAAATATTGAGTAGGTAATAGAGTGACCTAGATTTTTGAAAAAAAGCAGCAAGGATGTTTTTGCTATGAAGATACTTTCGTCGAAAAAGAGGAACAGTTTCTACTTAAAAAGCATTTTCTAACCATTTCACGAAACAGACAAAGTAAAAAGGTTTGGGCAGTTGTTTTAGTATAAGGTTTAAGAGTACTAGACTTCTTTCGAAATACTAAGTTCTATAAGGCAGGATTAGGCAAAAAGGCACCGAGATAATGCGAAATTTTTCTTAAATTGCAAGATAAGTTAAACTTTGTTAAAAGCAAATTTTCCGAATCCAGGTATTAAAGTCTGAACCAAAGTAATGGGTTAAGGTTTCTAAAGAATATAACAGGACAAGAAACGTAAGTGCACGAGGAAAGAATTTCAAATTTAAAGAAGCCGTCAATTATTAAACATCAACATCTATCTGTTGTAGGACCGATAGCAGCTTACAATCACTTTGATTCATGGTAATAAATATTTATTCACCACAATTTCAGTCTGTGAGCCCTGTCATTTGTAACCACGATAAAATTTTAAGTTTTGTGGCTCACTGTAATGATGCAGGCTCCAGCAAATGCGACTATTACGGCCACAACATTGACTGTTAGTTGAAATTGGAGGAACTTGGCGATGGAATCATAAACATTTCTACCCCACATGACGGCCTTGACAATACTACTGAAGTTGTCATCGGTAAGTATGATGTCAGACGCTTCTTTAGCCACGTCCGTTCCTGCCAGACCCATGGCGAAACCAACGTCTGCTCGTTTTAATGCTGGTCCGTCATTGGTTCCATCGCCAGTTACTGCGACGACCTCCCGGTTTGGTCGCAGATGACTTCCTATTATTCCGTTTACCAGAACGTATTTATCTTGAGGTGTCGAGCGGGCCAAAACCCTCAGTCGGGGCCACACCTAAAAAAATTATGACAAACAAGATCGATGTATTTATACAAATAAATGCATAAGATGAGGAAGTCTGCAATTTTAGGCACTAAAAAGGATAGAAATAATTGTTAGCCTCATCTGCGCTTTGAAATTAAAGTAACAACTGTATACGAAATGGATAAACGTTTGGAGTACTGAGAGATTAATCTCTGTGCAAGATGAACGAATCCCAGGCAAGGGAAAATAGAAACGTTCGTAATATTGATAGTCTTAATATTTGTGATGGTCAAACCAAACAGTCGATCAAGTAGGCCTAACCTGATGCTGACATCTCTTGTTATATCTACAACAGCTACAGCTACCGACCAACTAGATCAGAAGGGGCATCATTGCAAAATTGGGCTGAAATTTCGCTTATCGCTGTTGGGTTCCCTTAACGAAAAGATCTGAAGAAGCTATCACGTAGCGCTACTGCGCCAGTTTGATATCAACTTAAGTTCCTTGCACAATCAAACGTCCAATAGCTAGAAATTGTGCAGAAGTTCTGCTGTATTTTAATTTTTAGCTCTTCATTAGGCATAAATACAATAGCATTATTTGGCAGATAATTTCTGATCTGTTAACCAAATATCTATTTATTCACCCATTAACATGGAATTACCCATATCACGCTTGTCTTTTAGCACCTAACCTCTTTACTGTCCATAGTTTAATATTTATCTACTTATTTATCTGATACTTTGAACAAACTGGTAAGTAATTATTAACCCTTTCAATCTGTGTTTCATCGGTAAAACGAAGAAATAGTTTTACAATTGTCTTGGAAAAATATTGTCCAACTGATTAGAGAAATATGAATTGAGGCCTTATAAGACTTCAAACTGACTAAAGTTAGATTTGGTTGAATCGAACTATGTGTAGCGAAATTTAGTTAAAGAAGGAGCTAAGAGTGCCTATAAGCCCCAAGCATCTAAGCTTTGAAAAGTTTAAGCCACATTTGGACCCTTGTATATAAATCATATGAACGTGAGCAGTTAGTCTCCTTGGTGAATTTAAGACAAATGAAAGAGCTCCTTAGGGAAAAATTATTTTGCCTATAAAATATTCAATGCATTTGCGTTTTAGATACATTGGTTTCTAAATGAATCTTTTGCGAAAAACGAGTCTCCTTATCAATCAGATTCATTGACCATATTTATGTACTACTTATAAAAAGAAGATTTGAGTAAAAGCTTGAAGTTGTGCAGATTCTAAGAGTGATGGAACTCTAAAATATTCTTTAGCTAAAAAGATAGGTGAAAAAATAAAACAAAATATGTAAATTTACACTTTGAAATGAATTTCTATTTAATATAAAATTAAGAATTTGAATTGGATTCAATTAAAAAACCACAAGTTGCCTAAAGGGCCATTGAAATGGCTGAATATCACCCAAATTCTTTCATTAACAGATTGGCAGCCAATGGAACTCTAAGTCTGGTTAACGCAACATCTGTAAAGATTTGGCAGTACATGGTTCTAGTTATGAACCTAAATCTTGACCGCTGAAGAATGCATGTACGCATTTTGGAAAACCAGCTGGATATCAATGACTTTTTAAAATGACGGATAAGAGCATCCAGATAAGACAAGCAGTGTGATTTGGATTACTTTTAACGAGATCGTAATACACGATAAGCGACCATGGTCCTTATCCAATTAGAGGTTCTACTGAAAAGTCCACAATAAATATCGATATAAAAAATTGAAAATTACTCATATAAAAAATACATCAGCGAAGATTCAACAAGGTTGACAGATTATCCCGCCCTGCTGATATTTCTAAGCATAGTTTCCAAGTGGCTTACACACGCGTTTTTCCAGCCAAATAAATGGAAGTGCTCAAAAAACAGATCCATTTAAGAATTAAGGAAATAATCCATATCATTTTATAGGTTGAAGGTGTGAATTCAAGTGTAAATTGCAGACCTTGCTGTGTGGAGGGGAAGAAATGACCTAATTTATTTAAGGCTCACCGAGGTGGAGAAGAAAACCCACCGCCAAACAGACTTTGCTGAACAATTGTAATTGGATCAAGGCTCTTAGGCAATTTAATATTTCAATCGTAATTCGTGTAGCTGGGAGATTATTGAAAATTCAACAATCTGCACAAATGATTCCTAAGTAATAATTATTCAAATTTACGGCTTGGGAATCTAGTTCATTAAATTTTTAGGCCTTGAACCCCTGATTGACTTTTTCATTTATTTTTGATAAAAAAACTCTTGTTTGCATTGCATATAGGAAAAACTCATCAATGGCACATTCAATGGGTATTTTATAGTAGAATGTAGAAGAAATGTGATGCATTTTGTTATTCTCTGCTAGCTGATTTAGCTCCTAATTCAATGTCGGCCTTAATTTGGTTCTTTGTGTTTGAAAAACGGCTGATTTTTATCAAAATATCTTTTGAATAAGACTGGAAGCCATGCTGAACTTGCTATTTCTTACAACTATTTTCTCACCGTCTGTACGTGTCCTCTTCAAAACTGAGAACTTCGGTCAAGTTGAATCTAAATGTGTATATGTGACTATTAATTATTTATAAGCTCCAGGCTTTTGCACCCAAAACTACATTAATCCACCGGAAACAGAACCACTGAAAGCACTTTATTTGCGTTCAAATTCTATAATCATCTTAATTTGTTTTGAAAAATTGCCTAAGAATATAATCAAACAAAATGCCTTTTTAAAACGATAGATTGCAGCACTTTGATGTTAAGAACTGAACCTCTATCAAAAACCCTAACTTTCTTAACGGTACCAAGTTAAGTTCCGCCCATTTATTTTCCCCTTAAGTTACTTGAATTTTGCCCTTAATCAGTAAATGGAGATTAACGTAGACGGAAAGAACAAATTTCTGCATGATTTCGCGAACCGTTTTTGGTAGCAGAACTGCCGGGTGGTCATGTTCCGATTTTATTATTTTTTTGCCTAATACAACTAGAATGCTGAATAAACCATTGTTATCATATCGTGGAAGCTCAATTTCACTCTAAAGTACTATCCTAGAGATTTGAATACACAAGTTTCTGATAAGTGTCTGCAAAACGGGCATGAAAGCTTCTGTTCTTATATGACATTATTACTCTTTGCTTTCACATCAGCACTGTCACCTTCGAATAGAGTACTAGTTGTGGACTATCAGAGACAATGTATGAGAACGAAAACTTGTCCTCTTTTATACGAATACCGTATAATGAAAACAATAGGTCCTCAACTATAGTACAAAGTTATCAAAGCCTGTTCATGAAAAATTAACGCTTTAATACGTGCCATTGATGCTTATATCACTACCACTTTATGGCTTATTCACGAATAACAGTCATTACCTTTCCCTGTAGTCTAACCCTGGGTTGTGGAATCCGCTATTGTTACTTTAAAAATTAACTCCATAGCGTGCTTGGGAATTAATACAGCCTTCAACCTTTACTGCATAGATTCAGTGCTTTCATGACTTCCAAACTATTCTGGTAAATACAATTTTCTGATCATATAAGGTGGCAGAAGTGTGACTACAAAAAAAATCAGGTCTATCGGTATTTTGGTGGACACACGATCAGAGAGGAAAAGGAATGTCAGAATTTCATTTCCTTGAGTTTGATTTTACGTGGTTTTACACCAGTATTTAGGTGAAAGCCAGTTGTTTTTAATGCAGACAAAGAGGATCATTTGAGAAAGACGTCTATCAACTTGAATTTAATAATGAGCGCAGTTTCTAGATGTTGAAAAAGTCAAGCATGTTTTGAAATAGGTTTGTTTTTTTCCAATGATGAGCATTCGACGACAACGAAATAGCGAGTGCTGTAAATTAATCGTCCTCTCTTTATTTATCATTTGCCTTATTAGTTGCCAGCAAAGTTTGCTCACTAGATGGAAAACTGAGAATGCCCTAAAGATGCCGAAAATTTCGCAGGTCGTTTTTCGAGGTCAAAGTAAGCTCAATTAAATAACGGTGCTATACTGTTAACATAACTGTCTTGGCCAGTTGAAAAAGTGAACTTCTTGTTCCTCTGGACATCACCTCAAGATCTGATAATTTCGTTTCCACAGGTTGTGCGATTGGAGGTGTGTAGGTTATAATGCACAACTGAAAAGCATGTTCACTATGGCTGATAGCAACATGACCATTCATTATAGATTGATGAGACGACAACACTGCGCTAAGGACCTATGAAAACTCGATCTAACTCGATCCCACTACAGAAATGACTTGACTCTTCCAGATTTTGGACGTCCAGGTAGCAGATATCAATATTCCCAATCCTCATGATTTTTCCTACTGGAAAGGATTAATCTTATGCCCCATCAATCCATTTAGTTCCTCAAAGACGAATTTCTTATAAATATAATAAATATTTTGGGACAGGTAATGCCAAAAGATGAGTATGCTTAAATAACGGAAACCCTGAAAAAGTGGATTTATAACCAGTTGTGAACTGCAATCATTTAGTTAGTTTGCTACTTTCATTCTGCAGACACTTTCAGAGTTTGGCTGTTAAATTCCTTCCCTCCCTGTGCGTAATTCGTTGCACTAGGAAAACAATAAATGGATACGTCTTATTCTGACAAGACACCACAAAGCAAAAGGGATTAAGGAACACTAGATGGTTGGATAACCACAAATTTTAAATACTGCTTACCCATTTTTGTAGTTATTCATTTCGTTAGATGCTCATGAATGCTCACGCAAACAAGCGCTGAACTGCTAGACGTGCACCCTTTCTGTTAGCTACTCTCTAATCAATCAAATGTCGTAGTTTGATATTTACGGGGTTGTATGTACATAACTTCCAACTGTGAACAGAAAGAACACGCGAAACAAGCCTGTTGAACAATAGTATCTTATTATGTCACTATAAGACAAACAAGCATACCGGAGCCAGCCAATTGGATCAAACAATGAAAGGATTACTTATTTCAAGAAACCCAAAGATATCAATGAGCTCAATCTCTTTGCCTTTTATTGAAGAAAAAATTAGCCACATTGTGATTTATTTGAAAATTTGAACCTTAAACAGAATCTTGTGGCGAACAAACTCAATGTCTACAAGTTCTAAGAAGCTAATAACAAGAGGTTATCGAAAAAGCTCTAATAGATATAAAAGTTTAATTGCAAAATCTATTGTTAATAATAAGTCGCACAAGACACGGATGCCATCCTTGAGTTGATAGTTAGAAGTGACAGGTGCTCAACCAGTACTGCTTATAAATCTCGAAAAAACAATATCGACACATTTTTGAGGGACATGGGAGGACACAACGAACTGCATAAGAGAGGCATTGAAAAGTTAAAGGCTTGCAATTAATATTGTCTTGCTGTAAAAGTGACCATCTCTGAATAGTTCTAGCCATGTGAACAGCACGATTTCATTTTCCACAATGCGGTCTGTGCCTTATGAAATTTCCTTCAGAGAGGTGTTTCTATGCGTTCTTGTAGATTATCTGTTAGCATGTATTCTTTGGATTAGAACCTGGAATAACATATCTCTTTTTCGATGAACAACTCGTAAACTTAGTATCAGCTTGTTCTTATCTGCCTTTCAAAAACTTTCCTCAGATTTCTTATAAGCACGTTCATAGAAATACCAAACTCATGCACAAGTGTGACAATCACTGAAGTTGCGGGATTTATTGTGTTTAATATCGCCTATCTCAAATCACTCTACAAATCAGCAGAAGTAATAAAAGCCAGCAAATCTATTGGAATAAAGGTCGCTTACCTATTCTAATTAGTTCCGTTGTTGCCTCACGTTTCAGTGGCCTGACGCTTACAACATATGCGACCCGGTGTATTATCAATTGAGCGCATGAGCAAGCCCATAACTTGGAGCACTCACCTTTAGATTATTTTAAGCTAGGTTCATATCAAATTGCGATCGTTTTGCCAAGGGATCCAGGACCATTTACAATGGTTTGCTATTAGAGCGCAGACACTTAGTAGTAGAGCCATTAATAACTTTCTGTCGGTTTTATTTGTGCAAATGAACTAAAGGCATAAACGTCTAGGATCAAAAAATTACCGAAAAACCGAAAAGGCAGAAAAAAAAAGCTTACAACAATATATCCTGTACATGCCTTTGCCAAGAGGTGCAGCCAAAAGGCACTACATAATGCTACTAAACAAGAATTCTTAAGTTATAATTGTATAAGTTGAGCTAATCATTTATTTTTTTTGTAAGTATAACACGTGTCTTTCTGAACCTTAAGATGAAAATGGTAAGCATGTCTAAAACAAGCTTCAAGCATTTGTTTTTGGATAGGGAAATCTTGACAGTATATTCATAAGCCTGATATTCTCGCCAGTTCTGAATTCTGTCGCTTGGAATTTCCTTGGGAGGGTGGAGCTAGCAAGAATTATGGTTATCGGTGCTGCTTTATTAGCATTTGCAAATTATGTGAACTACGTCTGAACACCAAATAACAACTTCGTGAACCCAACATATTCACCTTTTTGGATGAATCACGTGATGAAAAATAGGAAAGGCATAAAATATTTTCTATGACTGCATGATTAAAATGCCACTACGTTTGTAAATTTAACAGATGGTTGATGCTAAGGATGCAGATTCTATGGAAGACAAAAGTCGAACTCAGTCACCACTATGACTAGCGGGCAGAAGTCGAACGTGCACTGATTACGATGCAGAAATACTCTCCTAGTTTTGACATTTAGAGAACAGTCTAGTATTTCAAGATGTTTCTGAGAAACGTCAGTTTTCTTCATCCTATAATTAGGCAACTCGCCCACGCGGAACAACCTGCTCGTTTTTCGCTGCGAACTTCTTAAAACTTTTGCTGCTCTTATTGAAAAACGGTAAATGAGTCTTAGAAGAGATTACGCTCATTCTTGATATATTTAAATTAGCAATTAGTAGAAGTTTTCAATATATTCTCCTCTTAACAATAGAGCTAGCAGGTTGCTACTAGAGCTTCTAGATTGATAACAGATAGCATCAAGCGTTCGTCTATTTCTTTAGTTGTATGCTTGGAAAACAACAGTCATTCATTCGGATTAAATGACATTACCTCGTCAAAATCAAACGAAACAACCATATATATGCCTTATATCCTTTCTGAGTTCCTTAGCTGAATTATTAGGATTTCCAGCTTTATGAGGTTTAACCTTCACACAAATTTTCATATGAACTTTATACTGATCAAAGCGATGTATTCATTTTTCATTTTAACTCCCTCGTAGATTGTGTCCATTCAAACCACGTTATCACAATTTTCATTATTTCGAATAAATATTAGTTTAGGCTGTAAGCCTTCTATGATGAACCAGAGAGAGATTTGTTCTTTCTGTGAAAGAGGCTTTGATTAATATATAAAGACCTAGTAGAGGTACAAGCTATAGACACGAATCTGCATCTTTTTGAGCCACATCGAAATAACATGACATGTTTTTTGAAACTGGTATACCTTATCAAAACGCTCCTGTGACACTTGACCAGTAGCCGGAAGGCGAATCCGTCTGTTGAACTCTCGGCCATCCATGACCACTCCATCGGCATGTTCGGTGGATTCGGTGAGAATTCCGCATTTGGTGGCAATTGACCGTGCAGTTTCCACGTTATCTCCCGTCACCATGCGAACAGTGATACCGGCATGCTGACATTGCGCGATCGCCAGAGATACTTCGGGACGGACAGGATCTTCTATCCCCACTACACAGAGGAATGTTAGGTCCTTCAGCCACAAGTCTTCATTATCAAAGTTAAGACCCCGTCCTCGAGCTTAAAGGAAGACAAAGGCAAACTCACGGTCAATTAATCTACTACAAGAATAAGTTTTATCATAACTCTAACTGTCATTCACTGATGGTCAATTGTATTTTAAAATAGGAAACTGATTAGTCATCTATTAACGCTATATAGCCATCTTTAGGTTTACAGCATTAGAGGTATGAATTTCGAGGTCTTGATGACGAAGTTGCTTCCGAAAATCTTCCCCTTTCTGGCTAAATAAAGAAAACTCGGGGTCTGGTAGCAGGGTATTTTCCGGAGGAAATTATGAAAATCAGCACTAACTCAGCGTTTAGTAGCTGCACGGCGTTATTGAGTGGAAAAGACTGGATCAACCGTCGTTCAAAAAGTAAAGTGCATCGAAAAAACCCAAAAGGGAAATAACTTGTTAGCTGCCACAATGCACAGAACTTTTGCAGTGGACGAGAGGATTTCCAATTAATATTTTTATACAACAATTTGATTTCCGCTTAGGTATCTACTTGAGTGACAGTGTTGCAGGGTTTTCAAACGCATTCGATTCATCAGCTGTCATAGTCAACACGCCATTCCATGCGCATCCAATAATTTGAATGATTAACGAACTTGCTCAATGCTAATCTCAGGAAGAAAGCCATTAAGTTGCCTTCTCTCTTTCAAGATAACAAGAGCAGGACAAAGTTTTTTCAATTTGTTTTAGTATCGCGATTATCTGCGGAACCATAAAATTAGTTAAAAGAAAACCTCTACCAGTAGTTCAACCTGAAAAACGAAAACTCACTTAAACATTCTAATTATTTGTTAAGTGCATTTGTATTTTCTTTTCTTTAGTTTTGATCAGAAAACTAATATTCCTATGAGAAAAGTTAATTAATTTTCAGAACTTGTTCCTTTCACCTATTCAAAGCAGTTGCAGTAAGTGCATTCTCATTCTATCGTGGCGGCTGGTCATCTATTGCTTTTAATCTAGAATGCATCAACCGCCACAACTGTGATTCAATAATTTATACAATGTAAGAATGAATAAGTCAAAAAAGATGCCTCTTGCATATTATATTATCCCCATGAAAAGTGCAGAATCCCACTTTGTTATTAAATCGCTTAACCATGACCCTCTGATATTTTATTTCTGCGGGATGCGAAAGCGGAATTATCAAGCAGTTCCTACCTTAAAAACAATAAAATTAGAAATTTCGCTTCACCTCTGACCTCTTTGGCGAATCTAGTGAATATATTTAGTTCAGAAGTTTGATGTTACTAAGAGCATAAACTGTAAATATCAGTTCAACCTAATTCTAAGTTCAGTGAATATTTTTTTAGCCAAATATATGTGAGAAGTTTCCTAGTGAAGACACTTTAAGAAGAAATAGAAAATTATAAGAACTTATTTGCCCATGCTGGATCGCATATCTTAATGACTGAACTTGTACCGTTGCATAGTGTTTCGTAAGTAAATGAAACTAATACCAGATCTACTAACCAGAGTTCTTAAAGAACAAACTAAGCGTTACTGGGCTAATAGTCAAAAGAATGCTGGATTGCTTACTTGATTTTATGCAATGTTAACTTGCGTGATCCAAATACTGATCCCTGTTCTAGATTCTTTCCTCCCTGCCATCTCTTTGTGAAATAACTTCGCATTGCTCATTTTGTATAGAAAAAAGAAATTGGTCCACCAAATTAAAGGTTTAATGGAAATTATCAAGCATTGATAATTTATTTAGGTGCAAAAAGTACGATTGGAATAAAAATAGATTAGTCTACATATTTTCGGTGAAAGGAAACCCATCTAACATTTTCAAATAATCATAACCTATTAGTTGAGTATTTTGCCCATGAACTCTCGAGTATTGATGTTTTAAAATGCGTGATAGGTGTCAATTCATTATTGTCTTTTAGAATAATTTGTTAAGAGTCAACGGTTACTTGTCAGACGCGTCCTAATAAGGTATGAAACTCTTGGAAGTTATCTCACATCGCGATTCCGAACAGCTGCCCAGATGCTTGAATTTTTGACATTTTCCTTTCACTCAAAGGAAACCCACTAATACTGCAAATAATCAGATCTTCCATGAATAACATTGACAGACAGCTAGGAATACTGAATTTAAAGTTCACAAAAAGTGACTGAGAGAAAATTTGACCTGCTGCATTAGCCATGACCACCTGCCCTATTTCTAAAGTCGAAAGTAATTTTTGCTCCCTTCAATACGCTACAACTAGGGATAATAAACTTTCCTATTAAAAATAATCAGAAAGAATAAAGCATTTTTAGGCATCTTTTAAATGAAAACTCTTAGCTGGCATGATTCACTTTGCAACCACATCTTCATAGAAAGCGGCATTAAAAAATCTCAACATTCTGTTTGTTAAATTATTTATCCAAACGAAATTTCGATTAAACTAGTACAAAATAATTGTTTATCACTTACTCATACTCCCTCTTTTGTTTTCACTGTACGATTATTACCAGTGAGGATTGCATATCAAAGAATCGTCTACTAAGCCCTTGAAATTCTTCTGCGTATGAAAATTCAGTTTCTCAAGCATATGGAAGGGTACGTCATAGTGGTTAGCGCAGTTAGCTATTTTGCCTACTGAAGTCACGAATCTCCATTTATCACCGACCTGTGGCATTTTCAAATGGGAGTAGTTTCTGTGCGATTTCTGATGTAGATCCCATTCCACTGCGGATTTTCTGGATTTCTTTGAATAATCAAGAAGCCATAAACTTTGAAAGGCCACATAAATGGATATTGCAGGAGTCCTGAAAAAACCTCCAAGATTTCAAATTCCCTATGCCATGCAATGCTTTTGTGCAGCCACATAACTGCATATGATAAGTGTACCAGTATGCAGGCCGGAACTCTTGTTATTTATTTGAATTTAAAAAACTCTGAAAACAAAAATATTATTTATTTTTCATCGAAGCACGTAACTCCAAAAAGAAATGTCAACTCTATTATAGAACCTTTTCCAATAGTTTCTTTTACGGTCACACTGGCAGACCCCATTAAACACGTTGAGTTAGACAGTTTCTGCTGCGTTCATTTCTGGACTTTTCGATGATTTTCCGGATTGCAGCTGTCTACTATACAGCATCAGAGCTTTAGAGTAAGTAATTTAAAAACTAAAATAAAATCCTCGGAAACTAAAGTCTGTCGACTTTACTATTATTTGTATTTCGGAACATTGTACCAAGGCTTTTCTCAAATAAATCAAGAGAACAAGCTGTTCTGTACTCATACTGCCTTGCTACTATTGTGATCTTAATCTACAAAGCGATGATTTAAATAAAGACATGCTTTCTATGGAAAAGAAATAGGCCTCCTACAAGTCTTTCTGCTCTGGACTACATCCAGCTACCTCTCCTGCCAATCAATACGCATAGGTGGCCTTTTCTGATTATGATGGCTTGGAAACCAGGTTATGTTCAACAAGTGGATAGGTCTGCGGACCATCAACACATGGTATGGGCACTCCCTCAAACACGCGAGAAAATCAAATTGATTGATTATGGTTTTTCGTGGCTTTAAGGTGGAGAGAAGTCACAGTCAAACCACATATTCTGAAACAGATAGCCCTTACACTTGTGTGCTTGAATTTAACTTATATAAACGTCTGTGGTCATAAAACCTTATATGGCATTCAAAAAAGGTCAACAGACTAATATTTCGGAATAATGGCTTACTTAATTAATAGACCTACCCGTTATCAGTTCTCGGTAGGCGATGGCTATCGTTCGGAGTCCCTTTCGAGCCATTTTTTCTACAGCAGAGGAAATCATTGCGGCCCGTCTTACCTCATCAAAAGGCATAAATTGACCTCTGCTTGTCACTTGGTAGGAACATCTAAAGTTGGCAAAGCTTAGAGTTGGATTTATATGAAACAATGATAAAGAAAATTTGTATGTTAAAAAGAATTTTAGTGATTCGAAAGTAATGATGACTGGAAAGAAGGAATAAGGATTTCATCATATTTGTTTCCTTAAACAACTTTGCTTGCACAGTCAGATAAGGTTTTACTTATTGTATATTTAGTTTTAGTGAGCTGAGACAGATGGTACTTCATACATGCTTTTTAATCACCTATTTACCTTTTATGCCTTCATTTACATGCTGTGGCCAACAACAATTCTCTAAAATTCTATTTTAAAGCCCTGTACATTTGGCGACAACGGATAGAACTGCTACTTACAAGGGCATCTACTTGGTTTACCACAGAGTTTGTTCAGTAGCTCGGATACTGAGGAGGTGGTGTTTCGAAGAATTCGCTCATTAAGGAGGTCCTAGACGGGAGCAGATTTGTACACTTCAAATATTGAAACCTTCATCTACACTCCTCCTTTTTTCCATTAAATTAATATTTTGCGTTATTCGGAATGCTCATTATTGTGATTTATTTTTGCAATAAGCCAGGACGCTAAAAAGAACAAGTCGACACTGATTACCATGAAACAGAAGTTTATGAGCGTAAGTGACGTTCTGTTGCTCTGATCATCCTTAACGTATTGTGATTGTAACTCCGAATCTAGCGCAAACTATCTGCGAGCCGCAATGCTAGTGGTCACCATTACCAATCTCCTTCTGCGTTTGAAATCAATTTTTGAACTTATCCAATACCTGTGTAACTTTGACTTTAAGGAGGAACAAAGTCATGGGTAGTCAGCGAAGTATATTTTGGTTCTCCCCAGATCAGCGCACTATGCATTTATTAACCTTGGATCTCTACGCGATCCAGAATATAAGCGAAGACAAAATTATTCTGAAGGGTGGGTGATTACGGACTTGATACGTCCTGCTTGGTAAAATGGCATGTGACTCGTCTAAGGGGGATGCTCATGTAAAAAAAAGATCTTAGACCTTTCGAAAGTGATTATTCCTCCGCTATTAATTTCAATCTGATATGTTTTTCATACGACTCGACTCTGGAAAATTTCTTCCTGCAGATGACACCGACTTAAATCCCAACTTTTACAACGTTTATCCACGTGTGCCAAAAGTTTCCTAGTGCAGTGCCCAGATATATGAGACCCAAATGCTCTGTCTGCCAAATCACACAAAGAGCATTCATGTGCGCAAGTGTACTCAAAATGCCGCATCTAACTCAAACGAATGCATCGAATTCGTATGTATCATTTAGAGTAAATCCGTTTTATGATTTGCTAACTTACTTTGATATAATCATCTCCGCAGCTCCTTTAGTAAGAAGTAGGAGTTTCATTGTGGCACTTTTAGCGGCTCCAGGATTGGAAGTCTTCATGTCATAGGAATCGTCCTCTGGTGCATGGATGATTGTAGACATTGACTTTCGAGTGGAGGAGAAGGTGTAAACTTTAACGAAATCACATTCAGGATGTCTTTGACGAAGATCTTCATAGTCACGGCCAAAACGATTTAAAAGACCTAATAGGGCGCATTCAGTCTTGTTACCAACTTGAGTGGGCATGTCGCCTGGCGATTTTGGTGGCTAAAATTGATAATGAAAGTATTAAATTTTCTTTCAAACCATGACTTTGATTCGGAAACCTAAAAAATGCATGCCTAACTCATTATAAGAGCCTTTGATTAAGTAATACTTAAGCGGAGGATTTCAAAGTCGTCCTTATTTCATTCGTTCGTACCCAAAAGTTTTGCCTGTTTAAGCAAATTCTTCACTATTTGACTTAAAGAGTAAATAAGGCAAACTTCATGACTTTTGAATCGTTCAAATTATTAAATAGATCTGCTTCCTTTTGAGAATTAGAGATCAAATTCGTCTTATGTTCTTTAAAGATGTGACACTGATAACTTAAAGAGCATAAATAAATTAGCATCCTTTCTCACTCATTTCAACAAAAGAATGTGACAAGGGTTATTATTAGATAACTCGGATTACAGACAGCGCGCATTCGGCTAATCAGCTGACAATGTCTCAATTTTTTTTTTCTCGAGTATGTCTAGACATGTCACTAAGCTAAAAAAGAACTACTTTTAGAGATTCGCAGCCAGCAATATGTACAGTGCCTTCTTGGCTACCATTCCAGGGGAAAATGTGAATTTAAAAAAAATTAATCTACCAGCGTTGGCTCAATGCGATCAAGTTGTTGAAATTCTTAAGTCGTTCCACGTTAGTGCTTTATAAAACTGACTTTATTGGTATGCAAATAGATCTAGTGTTTTGATAACCTGAGCGTATAAATACGTTTGGAAACATGAAGGAAAAATCACTAACACTTTTCATACATTTAAAATGAAGAAACATCAAAATACGCAAGCTAAATCAACCATGTCACTGAGCAGGACTAAAGAAGAGGTTATAAGATCAAATATTATTGATAAGGAGGACTGAAAATGGATCCTGAATGAACAAGTCTGGAGAAATGCAGATCAGTGTTCAAATGTAAACTTTCTGCTTTTTAATGATTGATTGCCTCTAACTGTCTTTTTCTCTATAATGGTAAGGACATTTTAAAGTTATATGGATCTCAGTTAAAGCCATAGGTGGCAAAAAGACCGAAGGAGTACGTAAAACGTTTCTTAGATTTGTAGCTACCATAATTATCGTTTTGTGACCTTATTTATAGTATACAAAATAATATATATTTAAAATGTACCTGCCATGCACAGAATAAAAATTTGAAAAAAGGACTAGCCGACCACGTTGAGAGGCAATATTGAGTCTACAATAATATTTACTGAAATAGGCTAAATTTGTTCATATAACACATATATTTTAAGGAAAATAGTTGTGAAGTGTTAGACTCCTTACAAAATTCTCTTATTTAGAAGCATCCATATGAAGGATGGTCGAAAAAAGTTCAAAGTGAATCATTGCGTAGAAAAAATCATGCGTCTTTACCTTAATTCTTGCCTCAATGCACTTCCATCAGGGACGTTAGAGTCTAGGGTTATTTTTGCAAAGGACCAATGCTTCTTAGAGGCCTTGAGCAAAACCACTGATATTTATTGGCATGCACTATATTGGCGAATGTAACGCAGCATGTCGTCAAGCAACCTGGTAGTGATCGGTCATAACTAAATATAGCCATTCATTTAGCTACTATACAGCCAACGACCCTTTTGGTCCAATCTTACTTCATACCTTGAGAGGCTAGAAAATCTTTTTCCCATTCACAGCTGGCTACTTAAATTCATAAGAAACGTCGATCTTCTTGAATCTGGATTTCTCATTGGAATAAACCATGCACATAGTGCCTAATGTACTTGGGCGACCACGTTGTTGACATGAATATGTGATTTTGAAAGTCTAAATGGTAAGAGAGGAGGAGCAATTAAAGATCCTCCAAATTCGTTTTTCTCCTGGTTAATTGTTTCTGTTGACCGTTCTACCCGAAATACTACTTTATTAAATGTCAGGATTTCTAACCGTTTTTGTAATATTTTTTCCCCTAACTATCGATAAAAAATTCGAATCGAGAATTAATATTTTAAGTAAAACCTTCCAAAACTTTATTCTAAGTGAAAGTGCAAGAGCAATGACTTGTGAGGACAGATTTACGTCATATTAACTAATATAATGCCATTCAATTGTCAATCGTAACACAATGAATAAGCAGATATTCAGACACTCCCTTTCCTACCCCATGCCTTCAATCAGGCACAAATTCGATCTCACAATCCATTCCTTTGACTTTTTAGTACTGAGTTTTTGAGCAATGAACAAATGTTTCCCCAGATAACTCTTCAACATCAAAGTGTTTCGCAGCTCTACGCAGCTTTCAACTTTATCGCAAATGCAGACTTTTTAAATTTTAGAAATAAATTAACCTTCGCCGGAGCTCGTCGAAGGTGGTCCAATCTTTTCATAATTCCCTTACTCCAAATAGACCGTTGAACACTAAATTCACCACGAGCCACACATTCAGTCTTTCAAGCTCTTGAATGCATGCTTTCTCAGAAATGTTCGTTTCATTTGCAGTTTAATATGCTTTTCGATCAGTTTTATTTCAGATTTATTATATCGAATTAATCGCTGAATTTTAAAATAGAAGGGAACCGCATAATACTACATATATAGTGCAGACTGTGTTATACGAGATCAGAGAAGAAAGAAGTATCTGTTTGAAAATTGTGATATTGTCTCGCTTCCATAATTTGACGTAAAGGAGATGAGATAAGCTTCGGTGATAAAAGCGACCAGACTTTGAATGAATGATCAGCAATAGTCATTTTCATGAAATTGACCTACATTTCAATTCAAGACCTACGATAATATAACATGAGACGACTCCCTACATTCAACCAGAAGCGTTGTAGCCGTCTTTGAAATGACGAATGAACATCATATTGAGTAAAAACCGAAAAAATGAAATAGAAGAAAAGTTCAAGTAAGTCCTCGGTACTTTACCAGCTATTAAATTAACCAAATGGTTTTCAACAGAGAGTATTCTAGTGAAAATGTAGTTATCATTTTGAATCTGTGTATTTAAAAGAACAAGGAGCTGCAATTTTCGGGTGAATCACGATGCCCATGAAATAAATGTCAAATGTCGAACTACTGTTTTTTAATAAAATACATCAATAAGATGGTTTTACGGCCTTCAAGAGAGCTTTCGAATCAACGAACCTAAGCATCGCCACTGTGGGACCTACTCAAACCATCGCGTTAAAGAAAACGGGCTTTTTGACGGGATGACTACAACTTTTTAGAAGGTCAGAAAATCGTCTTAGTCCTTTTGCAAAATGTAATGAATTTTCAAACAAGAATTTTGGCCACTTTACAGCTACTTCAAAGCGTAGAGGTAGGAAATCCCAAGAGATTGTAATAGAACCTGGAAAATCAGTGGCCTCCATCTGCAATTGAACAAAGCAGTATATTACTTTATCGTTGGTTATGCTCATTGAGGTTTTGATTTTTCAGTGCTCGACTTGGTTGCATACCTTCCTGACTCGGTAAATGGCTCGAATTCCTATTCGGCCAAAGCTGAGGGATATATCAGAAGCTTGCGTCCTCAATTACAATATGAATTTTCTGTAACATGGCTGATACAATGCAGCGACCTTTATTACATGGTATGTTGATTGAAATGGCTCAAAAAAATCAAGCATTTGACTGCACTTTATGTAGGTTTTCTAGTCGAATTATAAGAGTTAGACATTTTTGCTCTAGCAAATAGCTTTTACGTTTGTTAGTCTTTCAATAATGTAAGAATAGCGTGATGATATGAACTAGCAACTATCTATAAGAGACCATCAATCGAAATTTAATAAAATAAATAGCAGTGTCAATGTTACATTGACACGCTGATCATCACCAGCAGTATTTATCCCTTTTCCTACAAAAAAAACCATTCTATTTGTGATTCAGACCAAATTCACCCCTATAATTTTGCTAACCAACTTGCCTAACACTTTCTTGGCATTTCTACCTGCATCTTCTCTTGCCACATTATTAGTTGCCACACACGGCAGCCCATAGTCATTTATGGTTAAAAGTCAAAATGACGCAATTTGCCTAGTAGAGCGAAGCACAACTTAAATCCTTGTTTTCAGTGTTATCATTTGCACAGTTGCTATGATTGTCTACCCAAAAGGAGATAATGAAAGGTTTTTAAATTTTTGATCCACTAGCCTATCCAGAAAAAAAAAAGAATTGATATTAAACTTTACATTTATGATTCAAGTAGTGAATCATTATACTAAACATTTGCTCATAAGCATGGCATGGTTTTTCGAAAAATTCATTTTTTTCTTGTATTACATAGATTTTGAATGCTGCTTGCGCTGCCGGTTGCGTAGAGATCATGTACACTTTTGACAAATCAGAAAAAAAGGTTGAAAGCCACCAATAAGCAGCCAGTAATTAGAATGACCACCGACTCTGAAAAAGTACCGATCCAAATGGATGGTCTCCAATCAGACAGACATCAAGACACAATTTTCTCTTTCGAATTTGCAAAGGAGGATATATAGAATCCAATCAAATGATTTGTGATAGCCTTCCACATGTTTTTAGGAATTTTTACACGCCACACAACTCTGTATTCTGGTTTCTAATTCAACTATCTCATGTAACATTCGATGCATGAAAGTTAACGTCCTCTTCTTATTAAGATAGATAAATTTTGTTGCACGTCTAAAATTCAGTGATATTATCACCATAGAAACCTGGCAGTAACTTTTATTTAACAATGTCAACGATGTCAATCATTGCCCCGCCTTGGCTAGTGTTGTCTACTTGGTGTCTACATGCTAGTTTTGGGACCCAACACCAATAGGTTCGTGGCCCGAAAACTAATTTTTAACAATAAATTATGCATCCAAAGGTCGATTCTCTCCACTTTTGTAACGTTTGCGAAACTTGATTGCTGTCATGGATTGTCAGGAACCAAGTACAAGGTTGATAAATTTTTTTATTGCTGATCCACATTCACCTTTTTTTGGGCCCGTATTAGTAAAATATAATTTCTGTCAATTCATCTAGATAGAAAGGCTATGCTCATGATTTTAAAATGAAATTGAGGTATCGACTAAGAAATGTATGACCCAGTTAAAAATATTATCCTGACTCTATGCGATATAGATCAATATGACCAAACTGGCCTCCTGAAACTGTGGCTTAACAACTCAGCCAAATAAAGATCCGAATCAGCTAGTGATTGAGCGCAAATCAGCCTCTTTAATGAGTACATTTACTCATAAGAATGACAATTGACCACTAATCGTAAAGGTAAGATCTGGATATTAGTCTATAAATGAAAAAACAAACTGGGGATAATTTGATAGTTGATGCGCTCTTTGAAAGACTATTTTAACATTTTCAACATCAACAAGAGGAAAGATGAGCCCACAATATTCGCCTTAAATTTGAATTTATATATTTCCCACATTGAAAGCTGTTCACCATTTCAAATGTACACTGGCTTTAATCACAATGATGACTTAAAAAATAGGCTACTCAGCCAATGACACTTTAATTTAACTGTTTATCCCAATTATTCCATGATCTGATTCTTTCCCATTTGCCCTTTAGTTCAGCAGATTGATCTTTCCCTCTCAATCAAAGAAGTAAATTAGCCTAACACATTCATTTATTCAAATAAGGGCAGTGCTAAATTCCTATTCATATTTATAAATATTAAATAGCCCAGGAATTTGCCAAGACCTGGGATATTTTCAACAGAACATGCTTGACTTTTCGGAACCCCTCTCTTAGCTATGAATAGTTATTGCTTCTCATTGTACCAACAGCTAACTAGCCACCTACTGTGATTTTCTAGATGAGGGTGTCCTATGTTCATGAACTCTGGTTTCAGTTTGGCTCATAAGATAAAGCTAACAGATAATAATATCTTTGCATTTAAAAAGATTTTTTTAGTATTGTAAAAACATTAGCACAAATGTTGAAAAATCAACAAAAGAAGATAATTAGCTTAACTTTTTAACCAGAGGTCTCACATGCATCTTAACCGAATAATTTTAAAATCTGACTAATGATCGCATTATAAAAAAGAATATTTATAATGGATATAATTTCACAACAGTTGTTAGTGGCATTTTTAGAAAATTTTATTGCAACTGCGAGAGAGACACTAATTCGCAGAGGATCCTAACTTAAGTGTAATTTCTATCTCCTATATATTTTCTAACTTTTTGGTTTGCATACAAAGTGGTAGTCATGTCCGATCTCGATGATTAGTGATCAGATTCCATTCCTCTGATTCTGAAGAAACAAGCTCTTTGATTGGAACACAATTTTTGTTTAAATGCCGCTGAAAAATTCAATTCTTAATTAGTGTAAAGTTAGATACCGTTGTACCTTTCGAGGAGAGGAATGACAATGTGTTAAGTCAGCGAATGCTCTACGCGCGTTTTTTTACTTTCCAAGTACTTTGAATGATTTCATTATTTACAATTTCATATCTCTGACTATAAGCATTGTTTTCAGAAAAGTTTCATGCATACGATTTTCTACTGATATATCGCCGTAAAATTAAACGTCTCAAATAGTTAACTTTTTCCGAGCTATTTAAAAGAGAAAAAAGGGCCCCTTTTTAGACCATTAGGTATTAGTTTGATAGATTAACTTCATTGAGAGCCGTCTATGGGCCGCAGCCAGACGGTGAAAATGACTTTTTCAGATCATGATTTCAAACATCTGTTGGACAACTACGGTCTATTTTATGAAACCAATACCTAGACAACTATCTTTCGGTTTCGCCTCTAATTGTACTCTCCGATTATGACAGATAGGCGTCAATACATGAGCTTATTCAAAAGGCTTTAAATCTTAGTCAGTGCGCCACCCTTCTCCTCTTCCCTTGGCATTTCTCTGGGTCAGGTAATGGAAACTCACATATTCAAGGGATGAGACCTTTCGATATAGATTATGCTGACAGCTTACCAGCAACCGAGAGGTGTAGGAGGAATTGATGGCAATCGCAAGCTCCAGTTTCTGCATGACACTGTCACTAAGAATCCTTGCAGGGCCAGTTTTTCCGAGCCTATCCATTTCTTGTGACGATATGACTAGATCAGTGAAATGGGCTTCTATAACCGTCATACGATTAGTTGTCAGGGTTCCCGTTTTGTCAGAACAAATCGCCGTGGCGTTGCCCATGGTCTCACAGGCATCCAGGTGCCGAACCAAATTATTGTCCTATTCGAATATAAATGGGGTCCGATAAAAAGCAAAAATTAATAAAAATCTTATTAAACAATTTTTTCAAGAATTTTTACTGTTTCATTTTACTGCAACAATTGAATTTCATGCATCATAAAATGCATACTGATTTAATTGTATTGTCAAAAAAAATTAACAATCCAACAAATTTTACAAACAGTCCAATGAGATCAGATGAATTCATTCTGAATTTAGATATCTATCTTCAAAAAGAGCATTTACTGGTCTTTCTTAATCTAAAATGGGTAAATATGCTAATTTCAAAGAATAACTAATTATCGCCATGTTGTGATGCCCCTGAAGCTCTCTCATCAACCACAGTAGTTGGAGCATAGCTGCCCACTATCATTAAGATCCTCCATAATACTTAATAAAAAAAGAGAAAAAAACTGATCCTGTAATTATTCACCAAAATATTTGATTTTAGGACCAGAAAAGAAAGATCGGAAACGAAAAACAATAGCAGTTCATATTCCTTTGAGCATGTTGGAGATTTCTTCAAACTAGATATATTCAGCGATTGCTCATACATATCATGAAGCACTTAGTCCATAAATTTAACAAATGTGACTCAAAATTGAATAAGGAAGGAAACAATGAATTTGTTAACTAACCGACCACCTGAAAACATGGCTGGAAGCTTAGATACAATTGATAGGCTGTTCAGAGCACCTACTTAAGAAAATTTTCTTTCTTTCGTTGTTAATGGTCAGCTAGCTTCCAATTAGGAGCAGCAAAGATGACGAAGTTGATTTTCTTACCCTCATGAGTTAAAACACTATTTGGGTGCGTTTCAATGTTAAACTATGTCAGTAATGCTATTGTCAAAAACAATATTATTTGGCTCATGATTACTGCAAAACGGTTTGTTAAATAACATTATTAACTGAGCTTAACTAAAGCGCATAAATAAACATGACTGAATAGAAATAATTTGTAAGAAACCCATCATTCTTCATGTGAGCCTGCTACTAAATGAGCTTAAAAAATTAAGTTAGCTCTGAATTCAGGAGTTATTTTGAGGTACGGAGGACATCAGATTTCGCTGAGCAAAGCTTATGGAAGGATCATCGAAACGGAGGTAGGAAAAGAATAGTCAAAATGGTCATTCAAGGTGACTGTCATCAAGGAGCTTTGAGATCACATGAACGGGTAAGCCAAAGCACCACCATAGGACATACTGGGAATCCTTGTGAGTTATGGGCATTCTACCTTATGCAGCACTGAAATTCAATTGTATAGTGCAATATTCTTGGATACAAATACACTTGAAGACTTATACCAATATGAAATATAGGATGTTTTGAATCCAGCAGTAGTCACCAAAATCGAAAATCGCCTTGGTCATAAACATAAATGCATCATACTTTATCCCAAAACATGGTATTATCAATGAGTTATTTGTTCTTATTATTAGATCGGTTTAAGCTGGAAGGAATTCCATATGATCCACTGAAAAACAGCTGTTTTGAGGCAATGCATGGCGTGAACACCAGTTGGCAGTGTTTGGTTAGAGGTTCACCAATGTCTTATAATAAGACATGATAGTACTGAGACTGCTTTTAACCATTTCAGCTAGATTATTTATTTGAAAGCTCATAGATTTCGGGTTGTGGTCATGCTGTCTTATATTCCCTCACGAGCGGTTAAAGCGCATTAACACTATGTAGGTAAGTAAGAAAATTAATAAAAACAGCTGCATTTGGGACTTAAACCCAGATATAAGTAAAGCTCTAGTAACTACGACCTACGATGTACACTGTGGTACTCGATTAATTAACGTATTAAGCACTGCATATAGTTATTAAGGACGCAAACGGACATGAGCTGCGCATGTTGTCTACGTAAAATTACCGACTTTCCGAATCCATGCACGACCATGTTAAGTAGAAATTTAAGTCATACTATAGTCTATCACTTACAATTTATTTGGGGTCGCTACAGACAGCCTTTGGTTGCTGATGACTTTTAAAAATGATTACAGTGTTCAGAGATGGGAAATTATCATGGGTACTATTTCATCCAGAATCGTATCTTCATCTAGTCAACAATTGGATTAGTGTTTCAAACTCTGAATGCATCAAAACTCAGGCTCTATTCAGCTCAAACAGTCAAATATCAATCGGACCTTCTTACAAACACTTAAAAGGCACACTGATGTGAATCGTCATCTGGACTGAAAGTGCAATTTTGTGCTTTTGCAATTTGTAAATAGGAAGTATTACAAAACTGTTCGGTGAGTCAAAATGTCAAAGCGAGATATTTTTCGTTTAACTGCGCATATCAGATCATTACATTTTATGCACCATGGATACAATTTTCATAAGTGTAAGCTGATTCGCAAAATAAAAATCCGAGTCTGTATTGTAGAAAAGCGTTTTCCTACTCTTGTCACCAGAGGGAAGTCATGCAGTTAGCGCTAATGACGATTTCATGAATATCACATCCTTCTGGCATTTAACAGTAATTCGAACTATTAGACAAGGCCCAGTTAAACGTTAATATCCGAAACTCGTTATGCTTCGTCAGTAATACTCTTGAAGTTATGAGTTCGAATATATATGGGTTGAGAATATAGCAAACCCATTCGGTAAAACTTAGAGGCTAAATAAGGCTATCATCAAAATATTGGCTTTGACTATACAAATAGGAGAATCTGGCCACTGAATTAGAGCTATTTAATAGCTTACATACGTAAGTTACACACTGGTGTGAATCGGCTGAATTATCCTAGCCGAAAATAATCGGGGAAATAACAGAATAGTTGTTAATAGAGCGAACCGGGGAAAAAATAGCTCTCGAAAAGGGACCATCTCTAAGAAAGCAGCTAAGGTTATCTTTTGACTCAGTGAGCACGAAGTCAAAAACCTGCACAATGACTTCTCTGAGAATGGCAAAGATAGGACGAAACAAGGCTTCAAGCTATTAACATTGGGTAAAATATGGGGTAATCTACATACAATCGCAACCAAAATGCGTTGACTAAGGTATGTGAAAAAACGTTTCCGGTCGTGTATTCGAAGAGATCCAGGAAAAAAAATTTTAAGCACTTTGAGATTAAATCTTTATATTAGAATGTGGTGTCTGAAAGAGATCTGGACAGAGTAAACGGATTTCGAGATCGTTCTCACACCTTGTATAGAGTTCCTCGGTTCGAAGACAGCAGCCTATAGGCAAATACCAATGGCCGCCAGGCACAATGAAAGAGTCACAATTTGAGATGACTGACATCTGCAATGGATTCATATTGAACTTCTCTAAGTTAGTATTAGAAAAACAATACACTTCCATGACCTAATAGTCGGACAAGTCTTGACTGCCTTGCATCATGGGACTAAAACACAATCCAAAGTCCGAGTTCAAGAGTAGTTTTTGAAATCGTCAGTAAGTTTTACTTGAAGTTTGTGACCGACTATGTGCAAAATGACGGACTATCTCGATTTTTTTATTTATGATTTAATATCTAAGTTTCTTAGAATCCAAAATAAGAACAAGTGACTTAACAACTTGCTAATAATGGCAATTTTGCCAGTTTTATTTTGATCAAGCCTGCAAAATGATGGAACGAAATTTTCTGTTAGTGAAACGTCTCCTTTATAGTGGTGAATGCTGAATAATTAAGGAGAAGAAAGTGAGAATTCCTCATTTTGAGGCATGACGTACCTTCCTATTATTAAAACAAAATATTAAACCAAAACTTTTGCAATTCCATTTAGTAGTAGAATACTATAATCAAAGTCTGGGACAAGAGATTTTCGGTAATAAAATATTAATGGGTAGGGGAAGTTGAAGTCTAAATCCAGTCACTGAATCGACCGTGAATTCTTGCTAGTCACTTCAACTACTGCACCACTCATGTTGATCATTTTGTCAAATAGTTGAACTGGGGCGGAGGTTGCTATCATGCCTGTTAAGCCTTAATTTTTGCTTCACAATCACCTTGTTATAAATAGTTTAAGTTCAAGTGGGAAAAGAGAAATGATCATAAGTCAAGCGATGATGGTCAAAAACTCTACTACCAGAATTGTAGTGCCAAATTTAAAAAAATCCCTAATAAATAAGGGATAATTCTGAAGGCAGATGGTATCTGAGATTATTATTGAATTCTAAAACTCCCAAATGGCACAGTTTAATCTAGATTGGTGATATAACTAGAGTCTATATTTCCTCTTTATAGCCTTTTGATTACACACCAAACTAATCGTTCCAGTCCAACATGGCATTCATTGTAAGAAACACCAGTTTTACCAAGCTGGTAAACCCATATGTCTGTAACTGCTTACCTTCATCATTTTTTTCACAGAGTAGGCTAGCGAGAGTGTTACTGCCAATGGAAGACCCTCAGGGACAGCGACAACTAATATAGTGACCCCGATAATAAAGAAGTGAATTAATTGTTTTAGGTGCCTTCCAGATTCCCAGGCCGACTTCTTTTGATAAAATTCAGTCACACAGAATTTGATGACCAAAATCGTCACTGTGGCGATCGCCAAAGCAGTACCTTGATAATTTAAATTGTAGGAGGGCTATCTTTCCTACCTATATAACCGATTTGAATGGCCAATTTCGTCAATTTCAATTGAAGAACTGACATCTCTTTGGTTCGGAGCTTGGACTTATTCTCTTTCGTCTTGGAGTTTTCATTCACTGCCAGAATGCTTTCATTTTCATATTCTATAACAGAGCAGTTGAGTCTCACTGTAAAACTCACCTTTCAGATCATCTTCTGAACATTTTTCGGCGATAGTCTCCAGTTTATCTAAAATTTAATCGGATTCGCAATCAACAAGCTTCATAAAAGAGCGAAAGTAACTGCCTCTACATAAGATACAAATTCGTTGTGCGATATTGGAAGAAATACCAAGAAATGATTTTAACTACTAGGTTTGTTGTTGTGCCAGAAAAGATTCATTTTTTAATTTCGGTCAATGCAATTCATGATATTTTTACTACCAACTAATCTAAAGTTGCGGGAACCAGAACTGTTGAATAAAAATGGACCGAGAATATCCCAAGTAGTCCAAAACTCTTGGATAAGCCACAATCCTCACAAGATATTTGTTGCACTCACATTCGCCTATAATAGAGCTAGCTCCATTATTTTTACTCCAGATCCACGTTTATAAATTTGACAGAACTTTTGGCTCAAAAATCGGTAAGACAACCTCCAAGTATTTCAAAATTTTATTTCCTTATTTTTGCCTCTGATATCTGAGAATGTTAGTATTAGCATTTTCTGGCTACGAAACATCAATCGTCTTTGCAAAATCTTCAGTTTAAAAGGGAAGAGATAGGCATAAAACCGAATATCGGGCCACAATTGAAAGAGAAATCAACCACTTAAAATCACACCAGCAATGATAATAACGGATCCTATTGAGAGTAGATAAATATTCTGAAACGTCGAGGTAAGTTCATTTTTAGTGAGATGGGGATTGAAAGCCTAAGGAAACGTTCACTAGTTAACCGTTGCTAAGTAAAATAAATGAAATTCATTCACCAGTGGTTGCATATTTTCATGAAAGTCCGGATAATTTTTGATGATGTACACATAAAAAATGAGATATTACTTCTGTAATTATTAGATTGAGGAAGCGAAAGCAAGACTTGCTACCACATTTTGCACTAAAGGTGTCTTTTACAAGTTCTATAAGATATGCATCTACAACTGTATCAGCCTGATGATAATCAAAGCGAACGGCCTGACATTACTGCCAGAAAGGGTTTTTCAATGGCCGTTAGTTTTGCGGCAAAACCGACGCCTAAGAAAACGGTAGAGGCTAGATGAAGTAGCATCGCGACCCTGCTCATATTGAAGAAAACGCTATGATATCCCCAACAAAGGTGTCGAGCATTTAAAATTAGCAAGCCAAATAAGCTAAAACGCATATATTAAGCCGTTCGTCTATTTTCAACACCAGAAATATAAAAAAACTATTGTCCATTTTAGTTTCTTTCTCCCTTTAATTTTCTATTTTTTTTCACCAATTAAACAAGAAACAAATACTAACCAAAAGGAGGTTGTGGTTATGAAATGGCTTGACAAGAAGATTGCGGCAGTCTCTTACCATTGGGACTGCCAATAGAATTAACCTGAACAGCTGTTTCGGGAAGCTCGTTGTTCATGTTATTGAGAAGGGAGTAGATTATTCCTGCCTGAGAGTTCTTTCCCACCGCGACTACCAGCATCCGACCAGAGCCCTCCATGACGTGCGTGCCTGGAAAGGATTGACATTTCCTAAAAATATGCTCTATTGTTCAATATGCTTTCACAAGGTCTTGAATGACCCAGGTTTTCCGAGATTATTTTCCTTGGCAAATTGAGTCTTTTTTCTATTTTGCCTCAGATCGCATAATAAAGTGTGCAATTTAAATACAGTCAATTGCCAAGTATTTACCACAGAATAGCGTAACGAAACTGTCGGTCTCATGGCCTTATGAACTTCATTTCACCTATTACAGCTACATACGAAAGCCATAATCAGACGATTGAGGCTTGGATCAAGTGAAATCCCATGAAAAACCTAGAAGCGACTCTCTTGGTAGATTATTGAATGACATATCGCACTTTGATGGTGAAAACTTTCCAAGGTCACCAAACTTAAACACTATCGCTATTTTTTTGAGCAGTAGACCCTTTGGTAGAAAAGGACATGTTATAGAAACTTTTCAAGAAAGTGGCACCTACACTGTCGATGAGAAGTCATCAGTCTGCAGGAGGTTCAGTTGCCTTAGAAACCTGTGAAAGATTTATCGACTTTAATGACTGGGCCAACCAGATCCGCTGAAATCGAGTCAAACCATGAATATTAACCCCTAGCAGAGCAAATCACAATCCAGATATTTTTATCCACTCAAAGGAACGGGTAGAGACAGGAATTATGGGAGCTGCATAGATCCACCTCTCAAGTTATAGGAGTCTGGCTCACGAAAACATAAGGGGAGGAACTTTTATGATTCGATCCGGTACATCGGTAGTGAGGTGGTCAAGCAAAAATCCAACATATTAGTTAAAAACGGTTCAAAGTTCATTGGTGCACGCAAGGTTATCAGAATGGCCACCCTATTGGTTAAATAATCATTTAAGGTGGCATGAATAAAATGGAAGCTTTCAACTGAACTGGCTTCATGCCTGCAAAACGAGTCGACAGGCACTTTTCCACAGTAGGGCCTTGGCTTATATAGGTTTTATGCATTCTTAAGATGTAACTATTCTTTAAAACAGAGCCTAGGATGGTTTTTTCTATTTACCCCATTTTCGTTTGCAAGCGTTTAACCTTTAACTCACAAGCATGCGGCACATTTTGTTGTTTAGAGCAGGATCCGACTTTTTTTTAGGAAGGCAGAAATACTCCTTATTACAAACCCTATCCTTTATATTTAGACTAATTGGAATATTTCAACCTAAAATAACGCCTTTCTGTCCTCCGAGGTAAAATGATTTTGAATTCATTATGGCATCATCTTATCGTGAAACATAATAAGATGTGATTTGTACCTAAGATGAATTGCATGTAACATGAACCCAAGCCTATATTGAAATAGTGTCGTGAAAGTTCTATTTTGGGACTGGTAAAGGTACGTCAAGAATCTCGGACTGAGGACCTTTATTCTGGTCATTATTATCCTACTGGTGGTCATTTTAGCCACTGAACTTACACATGGATCCTTAGTTTTCCTGATGCAATGATAACTCTAGCGCTGCTTGAATGAAAACAACTGTGAGGTCAGAGGGCAAAAAACTGATCGAAGGAAAAAATGAGCATGGAAGGATAGCTAGAGGTAGATTTTGGAAAAAGGGTGTAAGAAAAGAGTTAAAAGTAGTCTGCCTACTGCTACTTCACCACCACTTTTATTCAAAATTCATACTGTATTTATAAAACTTCTACGCTACTCCTGTTTTACTAGTCAACTTAAGTGCATAAACATAATGAAATTGAACACGTTTTATTGTTGAGTAAAATTTTAGATGTAGAATATTTAAAATTCTTGATAGGTCTAAATGGTCGACCTGCATCAGTAACTACATTTTACAATGAATCTTTGATAATCATACCACCTATCGTCACACAGATTTGGTTGCTCGTACTTTGGTTGAGCTAATTATTGAAGTTTCAAATGCCTAATTGTAACAATAAAATTTCTAAACCGAGTGATCGGGATCGCAACTGCAATAGGCTATTTAGTTTGCCAATATTTTACTTTTATAGCCATAGTTCTTTGATCCGTTGAAGAATTAAAGTGGAGGTAATGGTCTCATTTCATGGTACTCAATGATTCCAAAACGAAATTGTAAGGCCTCCTCAATGGAAAATAAGATGATTAAACTTAATGGAGTCTAATCACAAAAATTACCACAAATCAAAAGAAACAGTCTTCTTTTAGAAATAAATAGTTCTTTATTTCCGCTTAACTCATTAATTTGCTAATTGAAAATCGCCGCTGTTCTAGTTCAGGTGTTTATTCTCATTGAAACTAGAATACAAACTTATCCAAACCAGCATATATGAGTTCTTTAGTCGGTAGGCAATTATTTGCGCTTGAACATTGTAGCTGAACGTATATTAATGGCCTTATGATTTCGGCCCCTTTCCCTAGAAGTTGAGACCACTTTTTCAGAGCTAGGATACGCATGTAAAGGTATTTGGATTGTTTAACTTTTGAAAGGCAAAATACCGTTCACTTATTGGAATAAAGAGCAACACTTTAACAGTGATTGCAGACATTTGTCGCAATTAAGTTGTAGTTGTATAACAGCGCATAAAAGACACACAGGTTTCAAGTGTAACCTAATATTAACTGAACCAGGATAATAAAATTTATAGTAGAGACTGATTGGGTCAAAACATTGGATCAAAAAGGCCTGAATTCCCAATAAATTTTATTCACTCCTTCATTAACTTGCAAATAAGGAGAGCAGTAACTCTTAATTATTCAATTTACTGAAATTAATATTTTTAGCTGAACAAAGCTTGAATGCACATCCGAAGACATAGCAACCAAAACGCCGTTAGGAAATTGAACAAAAAAGTGACCATCAAGAACAGAGACATTTCACTTGTTCAGCGGATGACTGCGTAATACTATTGAGGGTCACTTATGCAGTAGCGCCATCCAATCATTACAACCAAAAAGTGGAAAATAAATAACATTAAACAGAATCGCCAATCTTAGGGAATCAATCGAACAAAAATTGAACAATCAAGACTGTTATGATTAAATAGAATGGCGTACTTATTGCCAAATTTTTCAGCAAACTGTTTAATCTTGTCATATCCCTTAAGCTCAACAGCATCCATTTCCTTGGGCTTCACCAAGAATTTGCTGGTTGCCTAAACATTAGACCAAAACATTTGGAAAATGGGTATAACTAAAATATAATATACCCTGAAATATAACTATCCTTGACAGAATCGAAATTCTTCAGCACTGCCTACATTTCAGCAATTTCGTTGAAATATCGTCGGTACTATGTTAGACTGCTATTTAAGCGCAGGAGTCGAAATCACTCAGCGTAATTTTTAAGATTCTATAATTACTGCGGTAATTCAAACCTGATTAACCTTGCAGAGTGTTCAAGCAAGATTTCAGAGAATCACTTGAGCCGAAGTACCTATTTCATTGTCATTACCAGATGCATCAGCTTTTGAACTTAGATTAATTTGCAGCTCAATCTCTAAAGTTTAAAGTTTCTTCATGCAAACGAATGGCCAAACATCAAAAGCAGCTTTCAAGATTACCACTATCAATAGGTTCAGGAATTATCTCTTCGGGTTTAGACCTTAAGAACTTTCGACCAGGGCAAGACAACATTTTAGCATATCACTGAATTTTGACTTCAAATTACTTTCAAACTACACCTAAATCAGGCATGAAAGGGAAGCGAACATTTTGTTATGATCACGCGAATCTCTGGTTTCGAGATTAGATTTTAGCTTTTGCGTACATGACTTTGATTTAGTCTTGCGTTGAGCTAATAGTGTCTTTAGTCATTGGCGATAGATAGTGTAAGATTACATCAATTTTTCAAAACACACTTACCTCACTTTCACTTTTGAGTGCTGAATTCTCTTTATAATTTTAGAGATACGCCTCCAAATGAGGTTTTGCGAAAAATGACTCACCAGAAAGAAGAGTTGGATCAAATGTGGTACTCTTTTTAACGTGGTCCGATTCTCCAGTGAGGGAACTTTCGTCAACTTTGAGATCAGTCGACTGGAGAACAATCCCATCAGCTGGTAAAAGATCGCCTAGAACAGCACACATATATTTCAGTTTTTGAACGCTTCAAAAGTCTATCAACCGATTTGATCAATGTATTTCATTTGTTACAAATAGCCGGGACTTCAACCGGTTAGTCCAAATACCACTCTTGGTTTATGGTCTGAAATCAATAATTGGATCCAGGCCATACCCCACTAAACTGGGTTTGAAATTCAACACTGAGCTATTTTCGTTTAAAGCTTTTCATGGGGAAACCTTCACATGCATGTAGATACGTACAATCTTCTTCTCGTATCTTCTTCGTAACCCTTGAGGGATACTTAAGAGGTTACAGAGTAGAAGCTTTCTCTATCTCATTTTCAAAGAGCGCTTAATAGCACGAAGATATAACTTTGTTCAATAGCTATTAATGAATAAGTCTTCAAATAATAACACCTTTTAATGATTAAATCAGTACTTCTGAGGAATCTCCGATAGTCCAAATTTGACCGGAATAAAACGATGAGATGAAATAACGTAGTCCAATTTACGTGATAGGATAGGTAAAATTTAATCCCTAAGATACTTAATTGTTCTAAGAGAAATAGTAATTAAATGACTGTTAACTTTTACAAGCATTTTTTTGACATGAATTTACCATCCTTTATAGTTTAAAATAATAAGTATAATTTAATTTTAAACTAGATCTCGATAATTTTTGCAAGAAAAAGTTGATCTCCTAAGCATCTAGCGATCTTGAAAGGAATCAGATGTTTTCTTTTAGTATAAGATGCAATCGCTCGATTTACATGAAAAGATTATTCGAACTTCTACTTCTTGCTGACTTCCAAGTATAGCCTGGTGATTTACAAAAGGTTTTCAAAACCCATAGCCCCGAAAACCGATCAAGGTATATCATTTTCATGGTGGTCAAACCTACGCTCAACCTCCTCGTGGTGACCACCGGTAACCCCAGGGGCAACTTTGTCGGCCAATGAGAGGGGCAGCCGATTAGGACTAACCACCCTCCAGACGTACATAATTAGATTATGCCAGCAGAAGCACAACTTTTTACAGCTTGGAACATGAGGCACAATGTAAATAACCGGATTTGTGGTCTCAAACTGGACTATAAATGGAATCTCCGTCAGAATTTTGAAAGATTTCTGGAGAAGATATAAAGATGGACGAAGACGGACGAGGTGCCACGATGAAGCTGAACTGATACCTGTACAACGATTTCACGCTCTTTGTACTTCTGTTGTACCCCTAATAAGTCCTTGAGACTTGCCCTAATGGGTGGGGATAAAATAAAAAAATAAATAACTTTTATGCTTTCATAGCTCTTTAAAAGCTGATGGCTTCACAAGACTTTGAGACTAGGAGGGACAGAATCCCAATGAATAGCGAACTTTGGAGTCGCAAGGAACCTATTTAACAATTGACGGTGAAATTCAACATTTTGTACAAATGAAGTTTGTTTGATGATTCAGCTACGTATCACCCAAAGCACTAAGATCAGTGGGACTTTTATATTCCATAAAGTGCTAAATGATTTTTCAGTTATATACCATGAATGAAGCAGTGTTACCATTCACGTCGCTTATAGGATTGATTTACGCGGTCAAAATTTTTAAAAAGAATTGAACAAATATAAATTGTTTGATAAATACCTTATCTTCAACGCCTCAGCTTTAAAAGTATCATTACAAGGAGTTTCACTTCATGAACTTAGAAATGGGACCTTTCGGCTTAAAAAAGTCGAAATAGCCAAACCATATGAAATGTATTTGTTATAGGGCTATACAATTAGGAGGCTAATTCTCTTAAGTTTAGTAGAAAGGCTTTAGCCAGAAAAAGTGGGAAGTAAGGAATTTCAATAAAATTGACCTGTTTAGCATCGGTGGAAACCCGAAAAACCGACGTTTTATAGAGATCATCACTAGACCGAAAAAGATTGTATAATATGAGTCAAGAAGCCGAGGATCGTTGAAGAAGACACCAAAAGAGGACTTTTGAAAGAGGACAAAATTTTTGAGCAAGATAAAGATCGAGAATCACACCGGATAAATCGTTAAGTGTGAGAGAATAACCCGCGAACCAAGCCCCAGGAAAGCACCAAAAACATCATGGTTAGGATAGATCTTAGAAATATACTCTGGTGTTTTTAACGAACCACCTTACATTATTACGCTCTCCGCTAAAAACCTTTACGCGTTTTTCTTTCAAAATGGGACTAAAACCTCAAGACATGACGCCCGCAGTTTTAAATGGGATAATGGACACGTGTTTAACTTAAGAGTATCTCATAGACTTCCAGCAGGACGCTTTCCTATGAATCGTTCAACAATCAGGTCAAGAGCTTGGACAATTTAACAGTAAGGATATATTCCTCTCTTACCATATTTAACGAGGCAAACATCTCCAACGACGATATCAGTGATCGATACCTCTTTAATGGTGCCACTTCGAAGTACCATAAATTTTTGCTCAGCTTCAATTCGACTTTGAAGACCTCGAAACTGCTTCTCCTTCTGCCAGTCGTTAATGGCAACTACCACGACGACTACAACAACAGCAACCAGTATCGCTACTCCTTCGATCCAACCTGTTTCGTTTTCTGAGAGTTCGCCGTAACCGGGACCGGAATTGACTGAAAAATCAAAGACGTTGTTATCTTGTGCTATACTCATGTCAATTTTCGCCACACCAGCTCTGATTTACTAGCATGGCTTTCTTTGTATCTAAAAAAAATTAATCGAATTTTTCGCTTTTATTTGTCTAAGTCCACAGTAGGAAATAAATAAATCTACTTAGACTAACACTAGGCCAAATTTTGATAATCTATCATGGGACCTCAAATAAGTATACAAATAATAACGAATGATTTTAACTTCTTTTTGAAAATTGCATTCCCCTTTTTATTTTTGATGCTGAATGTTGGAGGTCCTTAAAAAACCCACCAATCCGAATGCAACACGAACCATTTACTGTTAATCCCTTTTCTGTGATCAATTCTGAGCTGCCTGTTCAATACTGCAGCCATGGCTCAATACAATATAAAATATCATTCAATTTCTCAACCGGAAATTTCTTCCATTGTCACCGATCAGTACAAGTATTTTGAGTCTATCGCTTAATGTTTGAATAACGGAATTTCAATGATAGAACTTCATTCTTTAACAATACTTGTCTCGCAGGAAATTTTAGACGCTGAGAGAGAATAGATAAATGATTAAGTCCAGTTCCTCGAACAAGAACGACTGTAGTTCAGAGCTTTTCAAACTCTCAATAGTACCCTTCTTGATCCTTCTTGTACAACATACATTGCAAGTTTTTGCGGCCTCTATACGCTAGTAACTCAGACTGGGACAGAGGGATTTGATGATTGATACTAAAGTAAGTAGATAAAAGTCCCAACCACTACCGAATTGAGAGCAGCCGAAAATACAGTTTAATGCTGGATATCTCTTGCCTTCGTGATAACTTATTAGTATCATTAGCTTAACCTAACTTCAGCATTTTAGCTGTGAAGTTGGTGTTTTCAAAATTCTAACCGAGCTTCAGTTGTTCCATCCATTCTAAAATAACTGTCGCTAATTTGATTTTAATTCGATTTAAAACAAATTTCTAGCACCTTTGGAGGCTGTCAAAAATTAAATGGTTCATAAATTCAGCTAAAAGTTCTATCTCAGTGAATACCGATAATGTAAGATACATCCGTAACAAATCCTGACGGTAAGTACCCTGACAGCAGTTATATTATCACCTGAAATTTGAGAGTTTGTGATGGGGAGAGGTATAGCAGATGAACCTTTCACAGACCGCCTTCGGTTTGATAATACTTTAATTCTTTTTCAACTTTTTTGCATATTATGACTTCATGCTTCAAAAAACTGAAAGCTCTATCCCTTATTAAATCGCACTCTTGTATCAATGCTGACCGACTTAGATTGTCATTTTGGATATTCGTGAGTTTGTGAAACCTTACGGATATACAATAGGCAAATTGCTACAATAAATACGTAGATAATATATGATGTGGAAGCGTTTGTCTGTCTCTCGAATTTATCAGCGATAATTAATCATTTTGACTCAGTCTTCCAACAGAAGGGAGACTAATGCTAGTGAATGCTTTAGTTCAATGGCCTTCTAAGTATGAATTTTAGTAGCATGAACCAAAAAAAATGAATTTAAATTCAAAAAAGAGTTTTCTAGGTGGAAAATAACTTGCATATTTGCGAATTTCATCATAATGTACTTAGCTCTTCTATCTCGGCGAAGTTTAGCAAAAAAGTAACAATGTTAATGCACAGACCTACAGTACAGATTACTCTGAAACCCACCCGCTGAACTCCCTACAGAACTGGCTCTAAATTCTATGACCTCAGTAATTAAAAATGTATGGGTCTAATAAAAATGAATTGATGAGGTGATTTAGCACAGGCGAAGAGTTACTATAAAGACTCTAATTTACAAAAAAAAACTTGAAATCCACAGAAGTAGCGCAGGATAAGAAGCCATTTGCATCCTTCATCAACCTTTAACCTTCACTTGTTTTGAATCATTTACGTTGCCATTATTTCTATCAGAATATGCTCTGGCTTTAGGTGTCGCATGTCCTCTCCAAAATCACGTTTAGGACTGTTTTAAAAAGAATTTGAGATCAAAATAGGAATTATTAGGGCGTCGATAACTACTTTCTTTCAGAGAAACTCAAACATGGTGTTTTTATTTAACTTCTACCATGACTAAAAAAGCGAGTCTTCAATTCTGACTTTTGTCGTCATTGAAATAGAATTACACGAGGTTCTGTAATTAAAGAATCAAGAACTATCTAATGGCTGGAACTTTTTGGGTGTACGATTCGTTACCTTCACTTAAAGGAAATAATCTGCCAAACATCAATTAATGCAATGCTCCTAGCTAGGCAATTTTTACAAAAAGTCCGTCTCCTATGATCGAAATTCCTCCGAAATCTAAGTGCAAGGTTGCTTCAAGAACTATAAAATTTTGAATGCGCAAATGATACATCAAGAAGAATAGAACTTAATTACACACTCAAATATTCTAAATCCCAGGGAATCTTTAGAATTTAGCCTCCTATATAAGTAAATGAGTATGTTCTTCTCATGATCTCTAGGGTGAATAAACTGATGTAACGACCTAGTCAAAAAAAATTAATGAGGTTAATCGTTTTCTAAAGCTTACTGAATTAAAAACAGAGAATGATAAGTTTTGTAATATGATAGTTCCAAACACTGCAATAATGTCTTTTTTAAGGCACATTTATTCACCCTAATAGAAAATGAACTTACTCAGTTTGACAATATAAAGCGAAGGCCTTACATAAAATTTTGTTTAGCTCTAGTTCTTTCAAAGGCGTTGATCGAAATGGAAGTACACGGAGAAAAATTTCATTTAAAGAGAAAGTTTAAGCTATTTCATTTGAGCAAAAACCAATTTCGTTACACTTATGACGAATTAAGCTACCCCGAACAAAGACGAAATGAAGGATGATTGATTGCTTACACTTCATGTATAATGAAAGTCCAAGTGAAACAATTGCGGCGCCGATAAGAACTAGCAAAGTGATGTCTTGTAGGGCCTCCCAAACAAGCCGAAATATGGATTTTGGAGGTTTCTGGGGTATCATATTTGGTCCAAACAATTCCCTCTGAGTAGACACATCCGAGTCGTTTAAGCCTAACGCATACAAAAATCAGCATGAAAGTTACCGCAAGTAAAGGTAATTCTCAAAGTAATTCACTCAAATATGGTTAACCAATCTTTCGATTGGTTACTAAAATTCAAGAAAGAAAATGAATATACCTTTCTCGGAGGAGCTAAGAAGAGACTTTGCCAAGCCAGTATATCCATTGAACTCCCGTTCGATAAACTTTACAGCTTCTTTTCCCCGCAATTCCATGAGAAATTGCAATGTTTGGGGAGTACACTGAATTTTCGGAATTTTCGAAATTTTCGATGCCATTATTGGGAAATACCCAAAGCGTTTATAAATACGATATATGGTTTCCGCTGTTCAAATGATTATAAATGACAGTAAACAAAATTAATAAGACGTTCTCTGGATGCATATGTGCATAAGATTGTGTTGATTACACAAAAATAGTAATGTATCCAACCCATGTTGCATATTACATGAACTATATTGCACATGGGCTCTTACGCGATCAAAAATTCTCTAGGAGGCAGAAACTTCTCCGTATCATTTGGGTATGCAATTCACCTGAAAATTGTTAATTTTCCAAACTGTACACACGTATTCGGTTACGTAAACAGGTAAGTTAAAACAAATACTTCCTTGAAATGAAAGTGCCAATGATCATATGATTTATCATTATTTTTAAACTCAAACCTTAAAATTAATTATTTTTATTTGTTTGGCTCATTTTTGACTGTTTATTATTTGGTACAATTGCCAGCAGTCCTGACTGAATTTTATTCAGATTCCTTTGTTAATTTGCAAAAAATTAATTTTGTTTGGCATTACGCACGTGTTTCTGAAATCATACAAGTGCTTATTAATACGCATTACAAGTCTCAACGATAAACAAACCGTTTTCTATATAGTTTCATGCAAAAGCTTTTGCTTCAGTTATTTCAGATGAATGAGTAGCCTATCTAGCTTCAAGTTCCCAATCCAGTTCCTTTCTGAATATATGTATTTTACTGTTGAGCAAAACTGCTCAGCGCCAAATCGCGTAATAAGTTGAGATTTCCCTTCACAAGTATTTTTTGCAAAATGTGATCTATACAATTAAATTTCAAGAGGCCCTTTCTCTTATTAGTTGCATGTTACAGAGTATAAGAAAATAAGTAGAAATTCGAACCAAAATTTGCTTGGAATAGTGTAAATTCAGTTGCAATCAATTCATTAGAATTTGGATTAAGGTTTCGCGAATGCCCTTATAATCTGTGCTGCCGTAATAATTGTGATATACTAAAAATATCGTAAGTAGCAATTAAATTTTGGAACAGACTTGAACTTTTTCCGTCAAACTCTTTCATTCATTTCTGCACTGTTAGTAGATTATCAACAACGTAGAACGCTACCATAAGGACAATGCGAGGTCATCAAAATGAAGGGATTTGAATTTTCAGGTACCTGAAGTACCTCGTTTTACAGACCAATAAGAACGTACTAGCTCTCTGGGCACGTATGCGCTGAGAATTTTTCACTCTGTCGAAGATTTTGCCAAGCTTTTAATTAATAAGGAGAGGACAATTCGAATTTTCGCACACAAGAATTGGTCGCAACAGCTATAGTAGAAAACAAAGGTATTTGGAAAAAAGTTGAACGTAGAGAAGGAGAAGGAGTAAAAGAGACCTTCGAAATGTAGGGGGAAAGAGAATCTTCTTTATTCCGACTTACAAGAAGATGGTCAGTGTACGAAAAACCATGAGAAAACCTGTTATAAAATACATTGCTGGAGATGAGCAAGGATTCGAAGTGGATGGAGCGCGTTAGGATTTCAGTTAATGTGATGGGGTAAAATTGAATCCTATTCTCCATAATTTCCCTAATCCGGTCAGCATTCTTTATTTTCCTTCCACGAAGAAAAACATTTGGATTCTTTCGGAGGATAAAGTAATGAGAGATATTACCGCTCTATGGATTTTTTGTCTTTCTGAGCTCTTTTTCTGAAGTAGCTCGCAGCGGCTGGTTGTGATTTGGTATTACATTGAGCTGTAGAGATGTATCTCAGAGATGCTGGAGTTGGCCAGGATATTGCACGCATGTCTTTCGTCAAATGCACATGGGGCATACTGGACATATCCGTTTTGATTTAGAATGCGTGTAATTGCAAACGGACAAGTAAGCCAACATATAAACAGAGTTCTACTTAAATTCAATAAATAACGAGATATCAAACAATTTCGGGGCTAACGGATTAGTGGTGTAAAATACTATGCTGACAGGCAGCTAAGGTCTTCTCATAATCAAGTAGTCTGTAAGTATGGTGGGTAGTTTCATTCGTTGAAAAATTTTTCAAAAATTAGTTGGAGTGTCTGAGTGACCTAAATGCTGCCTTAGCCTTCATGAGTTGATCCATAAATTATCATAATATGAGCACGATAACTGTTTGTTTTTTCGATCTACCATTTTTGAAACAACGCAAATTTAGGTTTTCAGCTACTTGATTGCCTCTCCCCTCCCTTCTTTACTAAACGCTTTTAAATAGATAAATGCCACAAGTTTGGTCTTTGCTCTCTCCTTCTATCGGAATTTAATCATCATCGTAAACTCAACTAACATGCACATTTCAAAGTTTAATGCATGAATGGTTAAAGATGCTTGCAAGCTGTTTTTAGCGTTGACACCGAAATATTGAAGACTAAAGAACTAAAAATGCAATTTAAGGGAAGCATGCACCTTACCTCACTTTGGTAGATATCCGTCCACTTTCTATGTCCTCATTATTATCGACAAACACTATGCAATGGTAACACGTATATCTCAAATGAGAGTGCTTTTCTCCACCACTAGGTGGTAGTTATTTTTTCTATCCTTTCAAAACCTGCTGAGATTATGACAAGCACTTCGATCAGCATTTTGCTTTAGAATAAATGAACTCCAGCGCAATAGCTTGCCATTCACCCTCAAATTGCATGGTTGAGGGCGATGAATAGCAATTCAGCGCTCCTCTGTTTTGTTCACCGATTTCATGAAACTAATAAGATAATCACTGACTGGAACAGCCTATCCGTTAACACTTCATACCAGTTTGAAATATTTAAGGCCAGTATTATTTAATCAGACTATCATCACTCCATCAGTGTAGCCTCGCACTCTGCCTCTTATGCAAGCACTTTCAATAACTTCTTATAAGCTTCTGTATTACATGATAGATTTTCTTTAATAAAACTGAACAATTTACGAATAATAAGACAGGCTAGACATTCTTCTTCGCAACAGCCCATTTGGGAAGTCTGGTAAGCTAAGGCATTTTTTTAAAACCAGCATCTGCATCGGAAGGTACTTAAAACTGATGGAGGTGGGACCGAGAAACGCGTGTGCTTTCACTACTACGCTGAGTAACATTCCTCTGTGGGATTTAAGATCAGCGCAACAGTGCCGATCACTTTAATCGTAAACTCGCTCTTAATATGGTGTAAGACAATGATTTTTTTGGGAGCAGAAGCAAAAAAGAGCACTTATAAAATTTGTCTTTAAATTTAGCTTCCAGTCATACGTAATTCCGCATCGCTGAACAGGAACTGTGCTCCGACTTGTTCGCTATGTGTTAGACGTTAGCTGGCTTGAACTTTAGGTAGCCGTATTTCCCATGTATATTGAAAATCGGTTTAGCAAAATAATTACCCGTGTTCCATGGTTGGATGTCCGCTACATCCACTCAACCAGCAACTGATTTCAATAGCAAAAATACTAAATGTTAATAGAGAACTTACAGCAAATCAAATGAAAGCATTTCTGTGACTCTAAGATGCAGCGGTGCTGCTTGTGAAAGTCCTTTAATTTCATGCCTTCTTCGCAAGCTAGCCTAAATTTCTTATTGAATGCTGCCCGAAACACTAACCAAACGTTCAATAGTAGTTCTTCATGATTTCCGTTAAATATTTATATGATGTCTCAACCTTAACATGGTTTTCCAAAAAGGCTCTTAAGCGAAGAGAATCATTTATTTATTCCTTACTGCTTCTCAAAAAGAGTATTGACTTGGCCATTCTCACAAAACATTATTCATCGATAATATAGATTTGAGAAGAAAATCAGGCTTTCCTGCCATCCTGTACTTTTTTCAGGTTTCCTCTCCAATTAAACTGTCAAAGTTGCTGAAGGCGGGAGAAAACTTTTAGGATCATCAGGAGATCCATTTACATCTTTATCAAAACAGAAGATAGAGGAGCAATCCTTTGCAATAATCTAAGATCCATCGCCTTTCACAAGAAGTCGTCAGTATGTTCGCCAATATATAGACATTTTGCAGGAAAAATCCTGATCAAAGGTACAAATTTCACTTTATTTATTATTTATATTAGACCACTATAATATGTAAATTTAAGCGAAACTGTAAATCAATAGCAGATTTGCATAAATCATAACCAAAGCAAATGATGATGGTTTTGTTTCTAAGTGTTGCGGATCAATATTATCAAACTATTGCGCCATACATGAATGATGGCCAGTGGGGCCTATGGTAGCGTCACGTTTTCGCCGAGAGTGGGGGGTCTTCAAACTAGCTATTCGCTTGATGAACTATCTGACTACAAACACAAACCGTGGATCGATTCAATGACTGCCAGTATAAAATCGCGGATAATGAGCATTCTTCAAATTTGGGACGACATTGGTCTTGAAAAAGGGCAATTGGAAAATCGTAAAAGTGTTTTAAAGGAACACATTGACAACTTATTCGATACGATGATATCTGAAGAGGAGAATTCTGTTGCCCACCTGCGAAAATCTGTAGTGGACTTAGAGGTTTATCAAAATTTGTTATTGTTTTCTTTTAGTTAAAAGTATTGAAATTGAGTGAGTCGTTGAGCTTAAAGGGAGAGCCAGCTGATCCCAGTCTGCCTCTAATTTCTCGGGGGCACTCCTTATTGGCCATGCACAAGCAGCTTTCGATTGTATTATTGAACCGCGTAGAGCGTTTTAAAACTCTATCAGCTGAATATCTGCGTCTTTGTCGGAACCTGGGTGAACCTCCTAAACATTTTACCTACTATTCTGTTCCCTCACTACAGCTGCTTGAAACTATGAACGATGAAACAGACACTCTTCTCCTAAAGTTGGCCCAGCGTTATGCCGAAGTGTGCAAACACAATTCGCCGAATGAGGCCAAGGAATTCGGAGAGAGCATTTTATTGTTCAATGCGAATGAAAGTACAACGGTTGGCAAAGATTTAAATGGCTTTGAATCAAAACGTGCATTATGTGTATGTCATATGATCGATAAGGAACTTCTATTCGAATATCTTACTGCAGCCAAGCAATTCCGTATAGGCAAATACTTTAGAGTGGTCAATCAAAGAGTCCCTGGCTGTGCTACACAGGTTCTTCGATGAATGCTTTGTTGATTCTGCTGTTCGCTCTGAATTCCCCATAGATTACCGGAAGGAGCCAGTGAACGAGGCTTATTTTGAGCAGATATATTGTGAGATCAGACGTTTGCGAATCTACCGAGCCCACTGTGGGGATGCAATCGCTGTATCTAGCTCGTGGCATTCTTTTGTTCGACCTCCTGAAGTTGAAGTTGGTGTTAGTTAGATGTGAAATCCCTAACCTGGATGAATGGTAGCTTATTTTTTGAAGTCCTAATCGTCATTAATTGTCCATATGGTAATCGCTGTTGTCCAAAAATAATGTCGAAAAAATGCAATAACATGTGTTTGATATCAGTTCCCTTCTATTGATATTACTTCAGACGGTAATCTAGCTCCTTTAAGTATTTTTAAGATCGAGATCCTGCTCGGTGGGTGAGATTTTATTAGTTTCCGTTATAGAGCTCGACGTTCTGTTATTGAACCGTCAAAATTAAAAATTTTCCTTCCTGTTCTTTCACTTTTCACCAAAGCCTTTTATCAGATAAAATTACCTATGGCGAGTCTTGAGAGCAGTTTTTAACTATATTTTGGTGTGCACTGAGACGCATCCTACCAGTTGGTTGACTTATGCAGTCCAAAATATTTAATATAGTACGTAGAAGTTCCTTACTTCGGTTATAGCTCTAGTTAGTGCAGTCCTGGTGTCTTGTCGCTGCGAATCGTTCTGGTATGAACTGAGAAGTTATGTTCGATGGTCTCATTTTCTTGACGTATCTAGCTTCAAGCGGGATGCTGATTGATGCTGGGTTTGCATTTGCCTAGGATCAGCTGTGTGCTTCAAAATTGCATCCTATTAGAACAAAGAAGCCTCACAAACTGAATTTCGAGGCCGTCTCTCTACATGAGCGAATCCTACCTGATCTTGAGGAGAACTTCTCGGTAGAACAAGGCAATGAAGGATTGAAAATCTGTGGTCAGCCTCTGAAAACGTACATGAATTCCGCCAAAAAAGAAGTTGAAAACTACCCGACTGAGGTGCTGCGACTCTGGGCTGAAAAACTGCCCAAGTTAGTCTTTAAATTTGTGGCAGCTTGTGGTCTTTCGTTTGTTTTTATCGTGTTTCCCTTTGCTTGATTTAGATTATCGAAATCGTCGATTGACACCTGCAGCACATCACAGCAATCACAGTCTAAGTCATCGGCGGTAGGTAGTTATGTTCTATTGTATACTGTTCTGTTGACTATGATCAAAGTGCCCCATCGATGCGTCACTATCACTCGGAATCAGATTCCCTGAAAAAGAAATTCAAATCCAATTCATCTATTGAACTCATCGTCCTGAATAAGAGTCAGCCAGCCATTTCTGCTATCACTTTTGGTGCCCTCTCCATTTAACATCCGTCCGATCAATCTAGTTGCTTACATTCTGTACTTATCAGGTTGAGAAATCAAAATCAGCGAACAAAACCAGTTTATCGCAAGTTGGAGTCGCTCCGCACGACTATCGTAATCCACGAAAAACAAGAGCTCTTGCGAAAGAGAGACCGACTGAAAGTACCAGATTAATCACAAAAAGGAGGTCAAGTTCGGCGTTCTCCACAGCATCCACAACTGTGGAACCTGGGGTAAAGATGAAAAAACCATTATAGTGACAATGACTATTATCACTGGAAATCGTAGAGTTCATCTAAACTGCCTTTTCTTCTAGGTTCCTCTGCTTCAACTCGACCACAAAGTTGACCCAATTGTATTATCCTTATGGAACCGGAAGGACAATGATGAATCAAGTTCTAACCAGTCTGGGTCTCTCATTTCCGTGAAAAGTGACACCGTTTTTACTACTCCTGTTGGTCGACCTCCGCGTTTGCGTAAGGTATGAACAAAAATACTTCGAACGCTGCTCATTATCTTGAATTTGTGGTTTAATGGCTAGATATAAACTCAAAGATTGTTAAGCTTACGACGAACCATCCTACTTCAGCTGACTTCTCTCAGGCTTCTTAGTTGCTTCGTTTCAAATCAATCCTCCCTAGACTGTTCAACTTTTTTTGTTTTGCCCCATGTCCTTGTTCGATCTATTTACAATCATCTTGGATCAAGGGGCACAAATCTTGAGAATCTTTGGCGGTGGCTGAGAATTAGATGTGTTGCACTGGACTGCGCGTTTTCGGATACATGCCCTTTGGTGCTGTCATAGATTACCACACTCGTTCAGTTCTGGCATCCGATGTTTGGAGTAGCCATTTAAACTAGTTACCATTGACCTACCAGGGGCTCACCAACAGTAAGTGTCATAGTGATTTCCCCATTAATTAATTTATGCTATACATTTTGGGATTTTCAGCTTTTAAGTACCTTCGCCTCCTATGGTGGCAGTTTTTAGCATTCAACATTACAAATCACAGTTTTCTGTGCGTTTCCCTGGTAGATAAGTTCCAGATTTTGAAATTTTTAAAACACGTTATTCCGACTTCACTATCTAATCCAACCTTTAATAATTTGTCCTGCTCTTAGAAGGTATGGCATGCGCCAAGGTTCGGGTAAATCCTCATTGATTTCTGTAAGCATTTCACGAAGTTCTTCATGCGGGTTCTGCTTTTTTTATTGTTTCAACTTTGTTTTTCTCTCTAACTTCTGAGCATAAATGAATCGATGTTTTCCCGCTTCTATTTCCCTCTTTTAGAAGGCAATCGAGGGTAAAGTTCGTGACCCTCCATGGAAGTGGCGAACCCAGCTGACACCACAAGCAGCTCGGGTCTTCAGAGAGAAGAGTCCCATCCCACTGTTCGACTTATTTCTCTCTCGACAGAGCAGTGATAAGGAAAACGACAAAACTCTGGTTCCAGAAATTCCCACATTCAATGAGAGGGCAGTTAATAACGGTACACCTTCGGCTTACTCTTCTACGTCTAACATTGAGAGCAACGTCTCTATTGATTCAGTGAAAAGAGGAAATGTGAGTGAACAATTCAATTCAGCGCTTTCTGTCGACCTAAAAATAGAGAATGCTAAGACTCGTGTTCTTTTGACATTTTAAATAGGGTATCCAAGCAGCCCCTTCGATTCCTTCAACCCCTAGCGGGATCCGAGCCCCTCGAGTCATTCCGACACCTCGCGGTCGAATATTCAATACTTCTTCCCAACACCATCGGAATGGGAAAATTCCACGAGCTGTCCAGATTTTAAAAGAAGCTTCTAGCCCCGTCTCCGTCATGCAGCTCTTTGGCCCCAGGACTCCTGCTGATGGCAAGAAACTGCCTCGGAGGTGAATACTGAACGTAAATGGAACATCTCAACTCTGCCCCTCCGCAAAGTATGAACTTTCCAACCCAAAAATCATCGACATCGCATCCCAGTCAAATTTTGTGCTTACTTTAGCGGCAGCATACTTTTACTTTGACGATGGCAACGGCTGATCTTAATCCCGTTCTGTACAGTTACCTCTAACTTTTAGACCCATCATTTATTCGTTAACTAGCTTTAAACAATTAACTTGGTTTTCAGGTTCTCATTCTCCGTCGATTGTTTCGTTAGATAAAAGTTCTCGTCGACCCGACCTTTACCAACTTAACAGATTTGCTCACAAGGATGATCATTGGTAAATTAGATGATTCAACTTATGGCGCATTCTCTGGCTAGGGGATTTAAGTCTGTTTATTCTATTCAATCGAGCACTTTGACTTACTGATTAACGAAAGGTCCACGGGGTAAAGCGATCACTGGGATGATCGAAACGCTGTCGGAAGACCCCGTTTTAAAGCCCGCATTCCATAACTTACGGTGGCCCGCCCGACGCTTCATTAACTTAGGAGCTCTCATGCCCTCTGCACGGGCCAAATCAGGCCCCGAAAACCGGCAGCTGCGATCACATTAAACGGTTAACGAGGAGAGCAGATCAATTCTAATCCTGTGTGGAGCTCTTGCCTTACACCACTGTATGGAAGCGGAAGTCGGGTTTTCTAACTATTCTGAAGCCTGTTGGGCAAATATCCTAGCCTGACAACCCCCGGCGTTCTTTCGCTCCACAAAGTCCCTCCAGTCCCACGTTCCGGTTGGACGCAGAGAAGCTCTGCTCTTTGGAGTGAGAGGGACTTGCCTCGTATATGATGGCTTAGGGTGGGTCTCAAACCCCCGAGGCTTTGGGTTAATAGCTGAGCTGTTAACTACACTGTTAATAAAATAATAATAAAATAGCTTTTAATGCAAAGATAGGAGTGCTTCTTACAAAACTACCGAGATAAACATTCCTCGGTCGTCACCGAACTGCCATCTAAAGTTTCTATTTGGCGAAACACTTCGTGGTCAATCCAATGACATCCACGTAAGAGATCTCTATCGGACTTGAACTTCAATTCTACAGGTTCAGGATGAGATCTGTTCACTCGTTCTTGTTTCTTCATACCCTTCACATAGGGTGGCTTAGGAACCAATTGAATATGTAATGAATAAGCATGGAGCATAAGTCTGGGAAGAGCGTAGTCCTTCTTTTCCATCGCTTCTCCATTACCGAAGAGACGACCATAAATGAGATCTCCTGCAATTGGATGACCTCGAAGACCTAGAGCACAATGCAAGCGGAGCTGATGTCTTCGTCCAGAGTGGGGTTGTAAGAGAAGTAGAGTGGCAGATGATCCTTCAAGGTAACCATGTTTGAGAACAGTAATCTTCGTTTCTGCAAGTCGAGGATGCTGTAGGATGAAGTAAACATAAAGTCATCCTCAATTTCATCAAGGATTTCGAGATCAAAGAGAATCGAGCCCATTACCGAGCAAGTGGGAATACAACTTGGTGCCATAATCCTCTGTTTGCGACCACTGGGCCATTCGAATAGGTAATCTCCGATAGCGAAACGGACTAAATACACCGAATCGTCAATTTTCGAAACGATACTTGAGTAGTAGGAAGGGTCGACACTGAGAGGGAGGTAATTTGAAGATGGGATGCGGGTTTCATCGAATACCGAGGAATCTCGGACATGACCCCAAACCACAGCTAGGTAGTATTTCTTCGTGGTTCTATCTTGAAACGCTTTCCCGACCTTTTTAAATGAAACGAGTTAGCAAAAATAGTATGCTATAAGGCGAAAATGAGAAAGAGGGTTTACCAAACTAGCCATTTGTTTCGAATACGCGATGCAAATAAGACCGCTTGTTGGCGCGTCAAGTCGATGAACAAACCAGAACATATGCTTGAGGCGAAAATTCGCGAACTGTGGAAAGGCAAAAAAAATCTTAAAATAATAAGGATCAATGATGTCTCGTACCTGCATTTGAAGAGTAACGCAATCAAACCATGAATTGTCGCTGTTGATAAGAAGTTCCTGAGATTTGTCAACGACGAGAAGACCACCATTATTGTATAATACACGGAGGTCATTGATGGGTATAAACACACTTCTTTTACCCCGGATACAATCGATAATTTGTCGTATATTCCACACAAGGAATACCCATGCTCGTAGAAGCGCAATCCTCAAGTTAATCATCCAGCGTCTAAATAATTAACAAGTTTATATTAAACTAATAAAAATCACAGCAATTTCACTGAACATGATGAATTTAAATCACTTATTAGTGAATGCAAATTAGTAAGAACATAATTACGACGAGAATGCACATAAATCTATATGTAATCACAAAGGCCAACTCCCATCAAGGCTAACTACGGCATCAGATTAAATCATCACCATAGATTTAAGGACGTTAAGCTATGACTTCAAGTGGAAGTAAAAAATGAAGACCAATCAATATTATTTGACTGACGTTGAACCTCACGATCAATATAAATTTTCATCAAATAATCTTTTTGCCCAGAATCTACATTATTTTGTAAGAGCACTTTAGAAGTGAGCTAAATATTTACCATCTGTCCCAAGACATTGGCCTGAAGCTAAGGAAACATATTATTTATAACCAGAAAGTTCTAAGTTATCTTTTTTTGAAGACCCACTAGGGAGTCGTGAAAGAGGCAGCGGTTCACAAATTGAAATAAATTCGGGTCTGTGAGATAGACGCCTATAGACATTTTGTGAACTCTGAGAATAAAACAAATAGTAATTTGGTGAATGAAACATCGTTGAGGCATTCGACAAGTTCAAGAGCCTTGGGTTGATGCTATCCACGCTTTGAGCATAGTATCTAACCTTTTTATTTCGAATTTTTAAAGCCTTAAAGAGAGTAGGAACCTACGAATTAGAAACATATGTAAAATGGCTCCTCACACATTGCTGTGAGGCTAATTTCATCAATCATGTTCGTTTCGCTACGTGGAAAGTATAAAAAGCAGGAACTCTGAATGAGATCTCGTCTTTTAGCCCCTTTTTACAAAATACGAACCTTATCTACTCAGAGAAACCTACTTTGGCTAGGGATGGAGAGGGGATGTGAATCATTCCAATGAAGATTATTTCAAGAGCTACAAAAGCCTTACCTGTTTTAAATGGGCTAATGAGAGGGGCGGCCGGTTCGGACTAGTCACCCTCCGGACGTATAAAATTAGATTATGCCAGCAGAAGTACAACTTCTTACACCTTGGAACACGATGAACGATGTAAATAACCGGATTCATGGTCTCAAACTGCAATGTGAAATGTACGTGCATGTAGCGATGAATGCATTCTCCGTCAGAATTTTAAAAGATTTTCGGTAGGAGACATGAAGACGGACGAAGATGGACGAGGTGACACTACGTCACCTCAACGAACGTCAACAAACGTTTTTACAGTGTTCTGTGTTAATTGTTGTGCTTACTTGTTAAAAGAGCTATTTGTACTTCTGTTGTACCCCCAATAAGCCCTTGGGAATTGTCCTAATGGATGGGGAGCAAATAAATAAAAAAATACATAAAGCCTGTTATAAATAAACCCTAAGAGGTATCCTTTTAATTAGAAGAATGCGAGGGGAATACGATGAAACAAGTAAGTGGGTGAAACCAAAAAAATATGAAGAAAGACAAATTTATGTTACCCAGATCATTCAATAAGGTACAGAGAGTTGATAAATTAAGAATACACAAAACACAAACCATAATCTAAATTAGAAGACAAAGTCATTCGTCTCTTAAAATGGGCTAATTTATTTTCTACAACTGTTGAAATTTCAAATGACCATCACTTTGAGGATTACCACTAACCTGTGGGAAAATTTCACCTACTGGAACTTCTTTCTAATATTGAATGACTGATTGCTACTCATGATTACATTAGTTAAAACACTGCACTCATTCATTCACTATGAGAATGTGTTTAGAAATGATGGGTATAACTCGAATGCTCCTCTTCATAGTTAATATATTGAATCACTGGATATGTGTATCGCTTAAGACGACTGATTTCCCAAGTAAAAATTAACAGTATTTCCGATAGCAGTGAGTCATTAAAACTAAAGTAACTTTTGAGATTATTAGAATGCGTGATTCAACGCAATTGAAGGTACTTTGTCTCCGAGCGCTCATCACCTCTGATTGTTGCCAGATGAGTCCAACAGGTCTGTACGATTCTCCACCAGTTGACAAATCTTCACCACCTAGGTGGTCACTTCAAAGAGTTTGCCCAAGCAAATACTCACTGGTTCACCCTCTCCAACACACTGCGTAGTCGTACACCCTCAAAATCGGTGTTATTAATGAGGATTTATGTTCGCACGCCCATCCTGTTCACACGCACGTTTTAGTATTTTCGTTTGAATACGACTGAGAGTGCAGACTCAAGAAGTAGCACCGCTCCCACTGAGACATTATTGTTAGTAAGTAGTGAGGCTTAGCATGTCTAACTTGGTAACTAACGAGAAAAATCAGGAAATTGAAAGAGAAACAATGGTTAATGAGGTTTCGCCACTTCTAGCAAAGAAGGGGAGAAATTTGAAAACACTTTCATGCAAGTGAGATAATCGGAGGGGCTTGATAAAAACCAATCGCATTTTTTAATCAGAAAAGCATATTACCATTTTTGGAGGCATCAAGGACGTTTACTATCCCTTAAGTGAAAATCTGGGAAAAAAGCTCTTGAAAACTATAATTTGAATGCAAGATCATGAGCATGTTTTCTTCGAAGTTTCGCCGGAACAAAACTTCTCACTCAGCTCCTTGGGTGAATATAATTTAAAACTGGAGACTTGTTGTTTAACTACTCTAAGGGACGCATATATTCCAATTAGGAACTGTCGGCTCGGAGCTAATCGGCCTCGGTTAGTACTAGTTTTACGCCTTAATGAATGAAGGCATCTGAGGTGCAGGCATAGCGGTCTGTGTGGCAATGCACAATCACTCTGATGAAGCCGAAGTCTGGACAGGAACTGGGTTATTTGTATTATGCTTTTGGGATGGTCTTGAAAACAACTTCAAACCGTTTTAAGGGAGGAATGGTACGGTATAGTCGGCTTTATATCAGCTGCCAAACTCACATAACTTCAGTGAGTGGGTAACCATGTTAGGATGATTGTTCAGCTCGATTGCTGTCACTTTCATCAGGTTGAATGCGTTGATTAGGCTAAGAATATTCCAAGTTTGGAGTCATTTTCTCATTCTATTTATCATCAGGACTGAAAGTTCCCCGAAGCACCACGTAGAGATGTGGTTAGGACTCACCATGGATGATTTTGAGTAGATCATAGTTTATGGGTAGAGTCACATACATTTGAAGATCATGGTCTTTCTTCAGACCCTCCATTTTTGCAAAGTCCACTCTTAAAAGTTATTAATTTAAAAGGCTTGAAAAAACTGCAAATAACTTTATTTACTTTCTCGAAAACCTATAACTTTCACCCCTTAATTTTCTATAAATTCACAAATAAAAGTTTCACAAATCTTCTAATCTATTAAAATTCATATTTTTAATGGACTCAAGTTTGCACATCCGTTATAAATGGCATTACTTCATTTATTAGAAAAGGTTAAAACCGATCGCTATGACTACAATTTAAAACGACCATTTATTCTCAGATGCTAATCTAATGAAAACAAATAGTGCTGATGGACTAACTGCATTAAAAATGATTGCCGTTCCATTCTGCCTTTTACGGGAGCAATAATATATTTTCGGACTTATATTTATCTATCTATGCACTAAAATATCCTCAGTTGGATTTACAGGGGACTCAGTCTGTGAAGTGGTGGCTTTTAATCAACAAGGATTTCCTATTATCAGGAAACATTTGAGTTACAGAGAGTGAACTAAAAGTACTAATGGTAAATTAAAATATATGAATATAAAGAAGTAATCGGGAGCATTTGTGTAGATATCCGAATATTTGGTTGACACTTAACCTGTTTTAGCAAAATCCAAGGTAAAATGCTATCCTTCTCTGCCCTTTTCCATCCTTTCTAGTCAAGTCTCTTCTCTCTTTACATAAAGCCACATTTTCTCTCAATAAATTCCCCAATATTCATAGAAGTAATTTAGACGGAGTCTGGATTAGCCAGCATCCAGTGTGTTACTCATATTCACCGCCTACGTAGAGAACTTTTTAATTCTTTTCTGCACCGACAGGCTCGAGAGCTCTTTCCTACTCCTCCCATGTTTCAACGCCAGCATCCGCTTCAACTTTTTCTGGTTTCGTTAATTCTTTCAGCAGCGCCATTCCTTTTGCAGTTGCAAATGCACTAGCCTATAGGGGATGTTAAATGCGCCGTAGAAAAAGGTATGATGTGGCATGAACACGCAACAGCTGGTAGATGCGGTTGGAGGGGCGTTTTAATACGAGGGTGCAAAAGTTACTGAGCTTTTACATTCGTTCAGTACATGTGTGTTCATTAATAATTTATGCATAAAACGTATTTAGAGAAACAAGCTCAATAAGCAGGAATTTTGACATTAGCAAACTTCCGATTGAGGTCCAGTGAGGGGACATTGGTTTGCTCAACCAACAAATATAGTTTAAAGCTCAACTGGTTGCAGGACTATCAGAAAAACCTCCATGAAAATTTGTTCTCTTCACCCTTTATTGAGTCTTATACTGATTGAAGGTAAATCCATGCTTAATAGTGCGCCTTTATTATGCCCTATTTCATCCCTTATTCAAAATTCTATTGAGGAGATCAAACCTACTCTCAACCTCTTCGTGGTGACCACCGGTAACCCCAGGTGCAACTCTGGGGGCTAATGAGAGGAGTGACCGGTTAGGACTAATCATCCTTCAGACGTATAAAATCAGACTATGCCATCAGAAGTACAACTTCTTACAGCTTGGCAAAGGAGGCACGACGTAAATAAGCGGATTCGTGGTCTCAAACTGGAGTATGGAATGCACGTGCAAGTATCTCTAAATGGAATCTCCTCCAAGATGTTGATTTCTGGAGGAGCAATGAAGACGGACGAATTCGGACGAGGTGGCTCGATGAAGCTGAACTGAAGCCATGCCAGAGAAGAGACCAGACAAACGAAGACGTCAATAAACGTTTTTACTGTTCTGTGTTAACTTCTGTGCTTAATTGCTATAAAAGCTATTTGTACTTCCGTTGTTCCTCTAATAAGTCCGTGGGACTTGCCCTAATAGGTAGGGAGAAAAATAAAAAAACATAAAAATAAAAAACCTTAATAACATTGAATTACGATCCAGTGCCTCTTCGCTAGAAGACTTTCTCTCCAGCTTTTGTGCATTCAGATTGTCCCGTCTTAAAATATGGAATGTTTGAGGCATTTTTCTCACATCATTCAGTAAATGACACATTTTTTCACTGGAGCTATTTTAGTAGGTATAAACCAGTTAGGGACTGATGAGTCGAATTATTCATTTGAGGATTAAGTTAATATAGACTGCGTTTGGTCAGAAACCCAGAAACTTGAAAGAATAACTGATTAAACACCTTTCCCAAGGTTTGATGGGGTATACCATCCATCGCAGGCACAGGTTCGAAATCCAATGGCATGCATTCAGTGGATAGAATTAAAATCCATACTGATAATTAGTGACCTGCACGAAAAGCCTTAAATACGAGGGCATCAAGCTACCTTCTTTCTTCCCGAACGATAGTCATTGTTGTAGATTAACATGGTTTCCAATTTAATTAAAAGTTTTCTAAATGGCCCAGTTAATTTTATTTCAATGAACCCAACAACTAAAATTCTAGGGCCTGTTTTGATGAAAAATCTATGATTTTGGTTAAAAATAGAATCAGTGGAGAGGTCACACAGGCGGAGCTATTTCATCTACTGCAGACAAACATGCTTTGTAAGGACAGATTTATAGTGGAAGTCGTTTTAAGGGAAATTATGAGCTTAAAACGTATTTCACGTATTTTTGTGATGTTTAGCATTTCTGCTGGTTGCGTCTTCAATGGACTCAGCTCGCTACAACGGTGCATCCGGGCCCTGAGATGAATATCGAAAATGTTCTCAAAAAACGGTTGCATGAGGAAAGATTGGCAGAACTCAGCGTTTGATCCTGCCCACACACTTGTTGATTCAGTTTGATATAGCAACTCTTTTATTGGAGCACTGATTTTTAAAACTAGTATACTTCTATACCTATTTTGCGAAGCTGTATAGCTTGCCGTGTTTGAATCTGTGAAATTTTGGGGTACAAATATTCGTCTGTTCGACTTGCACCTGCCTAAACTTACTACATTTGCGGTGTTGGTCACAACATGCATATTGTCTTTTAGGCTGAAGTTTGTAATACTCGACTTCCTCTTTGGTTGTATTCTTGCATGCTGGTGAGCTTCGTTAAAGCAAACCTGGGGGCTTTCTGGAAAGTTACTTCATGGAAACCTCTTTGTCAAACGACTGCGATGACAGTTTTCAATTTAACTCTTTAACCAAACTTGTTGCTATTTGAGTTAAAAAAAACCAGAGATGATGTATTTGCTGCACTTCAGTTACAATGATTTTGCCCACATTCCAAGTATTTGTGTCCAGTCAGCAATGCCAATGCTCGTTTTTCTTGCATATGCTTATTTAAGGTTTCGGCTGTAGAGCTAAAAAGATTAAAATGGTATTAGCAGGACTTTACAGCCAGGACAAACTACTCATACCGATCGGCACCTGTTAGCATTAAACAAGCCAAAGACAGACAATTTCTTCTTTGTTGAGATGCTTAGCAAAAACATCCTATATATCATGAAAAACAGCCCTAACGGATAGTCAGATGGACAGAAATAGTCTCCAGACATCCCTTTCAAACAGACTCGTCAATGACAGTGTAGTAAGCTGTTTCTATCGTTTGAAAAGGCGTGAACCCACTCAGTAACCTTGACATCAAGAAGCTTAGAAATCCTTCAGTTTGACGCAACCTATTTCGCAATGGAAAGAACATGTTCCTTTAAGGAAAAATGCGATAAAATAAACTTACTCTTCAACTTATTAGGTACTTCAGTGATCCTCCGAAAAGTCAATTTGGGCAGTGAGTCATTTGCTAGGGTTTTTAAAGTAAACTTGTCTGATTTTCAAACACGAAAGAAGTTCCTGTTCTAAAATGGGTCACTTTTTACTTTCTGAAAAAAAAATCACTAGGCTGTATTAATAAAGGGACGAGGTTGCAAACATTAACAATATGATCACAATTTGGAAAATAAACCCAAGCACCTTTGTTAATATAGACACGACAATAACGAAGGCTCAGCAACCTCTTCAATGTTGAATTTTATTCCACCTCCTCCGTTGGAAAAAAAAACTTACTAAGAGAACATTTCGAATGAGCTTTGAAACCGCAAACGATGACAGTTAGAAAACAAAAGTTGTTGAAAATGTTCTAACGTTTCCAAGTTTTCCCACAAGTGAAAAAAATGTGGTTTTTACACAAGAAAGTTGGGATTTGGAAAACAAAGTAAGTTTTTACAAAGAAACTTGATTCGCTTGAGCTCTAGGAGGAATGACTAACCTTATGAGCCTAGTTTGTTTGTAGAACTGATACTAAGCTCGCGTCTAGACAAAATTTGTGGAATAACGTCATATGATGAAGCTAGTTTAATCCTCCAGTAACACCAAGAACCATCCACTCAGAATTATATTTTTCCAAATAGCTTCAAAAAAAGTTTTTTTAAAAAAACTGAATGGCCTTGTGAATAATGGTTACAAATCAGTATTTACATTTGTTGCAAGTCCACGAACACACATCATTGCCAGTTGATCTAGTAAATCTTAGGAAATTTTGGCTAATAAGCTGTATTTTCGAAAATCAAAAGTTACATTTCAATGTTTTTTTTTTCATTCTAGATAATTAATTCTCAAGAGATACGTATTTTGGAGCGCTGAGGAGGAGTTTATAACTGAGATTAAGCAATGTCGATGAGAAGAGATAACAGTAATGTTTACTGTAGGCCGATTTCAACAAGACAAAATGGAGAGCTACGTAAGCGAATGTACAAGGAGAACTAGAACAGTTAAATAGGAGGACTGAGCTAAAATATCAAAATAGTATCTCTTATAGGTAGATAAATAAATTGCATATCCTAAAGACATCACCTTTCGGTTGGTAAAAATACTAAATTGAGGAGATAGAAAAGGGCTCAAAGGTAAACCTCTGAAAATCAAATTGCTGTAAGCACTCACTTTAGTTAAATATCTGAGAAAATGAAATGAATACGCGTAAATAAGAAAAATATCGACAAGTCTTCCATTCTATATCCAATCTTGAATAAGTAGATGGTATGAAAAATGCATTTTCCGGCTCCTTCAGGCACAAGTTTAATGAACGTGAGAGCATTACAATGCAAATGTACAATAACATCACGTCGGTCCCTCTGATAGCTGTGTGAGTCAGCTAACACAGCCAACTAGAGACGCGTATTTTGAGTACTATACTGAGTAATACAGGCGTGCCGGCAGTCTGTTAGCCTGTTGATGGCAACAAGCAGTTCTGGGGGAGCAGAACAGGAAGAAAGGAGAAGTGGGTGGAGTAAGTATAGTAACTGGCTCGTACTAAAGCATTGGAAGCGGCCTTTGTGTGCAAGAAGTCTGTGAACAACATAGACAGTGAGAACAATAGACGTCGTGCGTTTGTCAAGAGCTGAATTTTACAAATATTGTCTGGTCCATTGAATCACCTTTTTCAAATATATAGACGGGCATGACATGAAAAACAGATTACTGCAAATGCGAAACAATCAGCCGATTCGACGTTTCTTCTACTTATTCTTCAAAAATGTGCGCAGTATGTTAAGGCTTTGAATCATTCTTGCATAGCTCATAATAATGTAGTTTAAGAAATCTCCAGAAAATCACCACCGATTTGTTTGATGGTGCGAAACTGAAGCTGCACCGGGAGTGGGAACAGTAAAATAACAATGGAATATCTCAAAGGATTCAGTCCTTCAAACTTCAGAATTACTGGTTGAACACTTGGCTCTAAAAAAAGAGCCATTGTGGGTTCACTGTTTTGAAAATGTATCTTCTACTCTGTTCCATGAGGTATCTGGCTGCAATGATGGTCCAGGATATTTCAATAGCTTTATCGACACCAATGTATTTCAACACACAAATTCCGCTATTTTCAGCTCAAACCCTTTCTTTTTTTCGAGATTTCATGCTTATTTCACAGCGGAACGTCACAAGAATTATTAGTTTTTTAAAAATATTTATCAAATTTAAATAAGTGATTAAGAGAATATGTTGTAAATATCCCGTTGTCACATAATAGGTCTGTGCTGCAGAGTCAATTGAAACAGAGTTTCTGACCATACCGGCCATTTACTTTCAGCTTTTGCAGAAATGTTGAAACAGAATTAGTCGGTCTTTTAGACTATTCGAAGTACCAATACTAAATACTTATTTTCACAGGCTTACAATTTTCAAATTTTAAAATTTTGGAAATTGGAACGAAACCGTGTATTCGCATTGGTTTCTTGCATACTACCGACCTCAAACATAGCTCTAGGAAAGCATAAAAAATTTGTATTTTCAGGCAAAATTCGACACTTCAAGAAATAACTGAATGCACTCCTTCTCCATTTAATGAAACTTTTAATCAAATAATGGTTTTAAAGTTTAAGTTACTGATAGACAAGAGGCGATGAGGTGATTGAAATGGCGACAAAGTAGCGATCGACAAGAAAGGCCATATTTGATATCTTCGGTTAACGGCTCAGAATGTAAATCGAAACTGTAGCAACATATGAAATGTAAAATGATCTTAACAATCAAAGCCTAAAGACGACAACCATAAATGTCTCCTTCGATCGAGAAGAAGTCTAGCGGAATATGATCTAGATTGTTATTAAATTCTGTCGGTGGCAGGCTGCCGAAGAATGGTACGTCATTTCAAATCAACCGTAGGCTTTTAATCGTTTGAGAGGCTGATGTTACCGCTATAAAAATTTATTTCGATACAGTCTCCTACCTTGCTTCAGTCAAATGCCCTGAGAAATTTATTCTTCTGAGCCACTTGGTTATATTTTTACTAATCGTTCTTTACTTTTGAACTTGAATTAAACGTTTCAGTACTTCAATGTTACCGTCTCTTTAATTCATTTTTATGGGAAAAAAGGTTATTTTTTGGTTAACTTAATAATTAAAAATGATCTGCAAAGGTGACTACTTTTAAGAGCATTTGCGTTCAGTTAAGCTCAAACTTAAACGTGCTTTGAAAAGATCAGAAGAATGTCCAGAATTCAAACAAGTGCGGCGAATACAGTCATTGTCAGCCAAGATCCCATCTGCCGATTTGATAGTTTGCAAGTCTTTGAGCAGAAGTTTTAGGTTTTATAGGTCATTTTCCAACATGAATAATCCAGTCAATTCGGCTAAATTAAATATAAGGACATTTACGCCACCATTGATGTAAAATTGGTCTTAGATTTTGTTGCAGTAAGATCGAAAAGCTTGACTTTAAGAAAACAAGCTTTATTGAACATTCAAACACCAAAGAAAACAGCGATTATTTTATGAACCAAGTTAGAGTGCGAAAGGTACCGATTCAACTCTCTAAACAGTTGTAATCGTTTATCATGATACTGGATGAAAAACGACTCCTTCGCATATGCTGCGAAAATGGCGAAGAGGTGTATTCAGACTGAAGATTCTTTAAGCCCTAGACCTGATCACTAAACTGTGCTTTGTGAAATATTGAAGAAAATGTTCAATAAGGAAGGCTTTGACGAAAAGTTCATTTATATTAACTTAATTGTATCTTAGACTTGTATCTTTCTGCTATTATTTCTGACTTTTCTATTTTTATTAAACAGCTTTTCATGGCCAAATTAGTTATATTATTAGCTATTAAGTGAATAATAGGACAATTGCTGATCGTTAACAGTGGATATCGTTTATCAAAATATCCTTAGAGTATCGAAACTTAATTTTTATAAGTTCTTAGAAATAGTTTATGTTATATTAAGTTAGTTTCATAATGCTTGAATACCAGATTTTCTTCAGCCTTTGCGGTGATTTATGACGACGACGACGACGATGATGATGATGATGATGATGAGAACTTTTATCACGCTAAGCCTTTACCAGTGTAATTGCGATTGATCTAAATTTGTCAATGTCAAAATGGTTTCCTAGATTGTACCTACTTCGAATGACTTCCATCAAAACCATTTTTAGATTTCCAAACAATTGAACTGAACCTTTAGTGAAGGCGCCAATTTGAAGAAAACGTTACTTGGAGGTTCTATAAACACTTCGAGATCAAGCGTCTTTAAGGATTCCAGTCTGCTGTTTATCAAATAATTATTGAATCGTGGTAGTGATCTAAGTCCAGAAAATAAAAATCAGTCTGCAATTGAAAATAAAATGTTGTGGTCTCTTGAGTCCAATCTAGACGGTTGGAATGACTTAGAATAAAATCATCCAGGTATTTAGACGAAAACCTTTGCCCTCAACAGACTTAAGTACTTTTAAGCAAGTATAATATTTATTAAAACGCTTGAGAACGTTTGAAATCATATTATCAAATGAATGTATGAGGTTTTGCATTCTTAGCCCGAAACGTACATTTCCAAATAAGCAATCGAAAAAGTGTCAGTCTGATGCTTTTACACCTAATGAAGATAAGTGGCTCATAATGTTGGCCAGATAGGTTCTGAAGCCTACCGAGCTCATGGTTAGTGTACCAAATCATCTAGCTACGGGTCACTTGTCATGACAGTTGAAACTTCCTCGAATGTGGACGTACACCGTTCATCGTATCTTATAGCCTATTTTAAGACAGATTTATCAAAAGTAAATTAAATTGAAAATAAACTGGTTGAAGTAAAACCTAAATTGAAGGTCTTTCTAGTTATAATCCATCTCAAAGTTCAGTGATCAAAGAAAAGGCTATTGATGGTCATTTGATTTCTAGATTAATTTTTGAGTGAATGCTACTTAATGTTAGAAGCTACATCTATTGCGTAAACATTTACATTCTTAGTTGGGTTGTAGAGCTTAAACCTAGTAGTGAAATTTTGCTTTCTATTGGGCTGGGTTTTGAATGTGCATCGATAGTGGTCAGATTTTTATTACCAAGAGAATGAAAATCCCATGAGCCCTTTTTTCTTATTTATACATATATATATTCTCTAAGTCTGATCAATTGACGAAAGACAATCTAATGCACATTGGTCAAGTTAAATGCGTTTGACGTTCAATTAATCTCAAATTGAAATACGTCCCCAAAACGTTGGTACCGATTCGTCATTATATATTAGATTCGTACTTTTGCCCTAGCAAAATATGATCTAGTCGTTTCAGTGCCACTCTTAATTTCACCAACTAATCTTTTACGAAAACATAATTACACCTACTTGCAAAAGTTTTTTTATGTGTTAGAAGCAGACACACACCAAAAGAATTAATGGCTCTAAGATTCTTGAAAGAAAATGTTCACACGGCGTCTGGTTCATAATAATTTTCTAGGATCTTATGTCTGCTCAAGTGCTCGTATTTGTTCAAATACAGTGCGTGTCTTTGATGTGCATTTTGTGGCGATAAATGTGCCACTTGGCAAGACGGGAAATGATTTACGTTACGGAGCAAAGTTGGAGATACTACTAGGGTGCGCTCATTCTCCATCAATGGATTTTGCGAGCTCATAACAAATTTCGATCAATTAATGATACAAACTGTAACTGACCTGTTAAATTTCCTAAATTTGGTCATTCTATTTTTGAAAGGATGAGTAGAATGGAACAATTTTATTCAAATTTTTAAAAATTCAGTCATTGAAGTTTTATTCGAGTCTCAACAAATGGAACTCTGTGAAGTGCATTTTTGCATTCGAGAGTCCCTCCATTGCATAGTTAAGCTGCACTTAGAGATATTGCATTGTAATTTATTTAATGTTTTGATTTTAAAATCAATGAATGGTAATCTGCATATTCCTGCTACTATCTAACGACTTATATTTAAATTAACATAAAGAGGTTAAAAAAATTGAAAAATAAAACATTATCGTAATTCTCCTCGATGAGGTTTTAAAAAATCCATAAAGTTGCTTTAAACAACCTACCCCGCCTTGTTTGCGTCCCTTTATATGATTGGCTTGCCAGTTCTACCTACCGTTAGATATTATTAGATTAACGAAATCAACCAATCGAAAATAGGTCCCCTCAGAAACTCCTGATTTACCACGTTACTCCACAGTAACCTGTTGAGGAGAAAAGCGATTTGTTCTACAAGAGATATTTTGAAATTTAAATCGCCTTTATTCCAATGAGAAAAAATGTCCCATTTGTAATATAAGAGCGAGTTCAAAATTCAACAAACTGTTACAACTGTAAATTCGAAAATTTTTAAGCGACGAAAGAACTAAAATGACTTGCGGTCTTATTTTGTGAGAAACGTCCTACAACTGGTTAAGCGTCTGGATTTTCGAATAAGAAAATGAGACTGTTAGGTAGTGCGGAAACTTTTTATTTTCACTTATTTAACTGAACCTCTACGTGCAGTCTTTAGACAAACCTAATTTATCTTCCAACATTGGTTATCAAAACAAGGCGCTTCACACTTTGCACCTATTTGGATTTTTCTCTGCTAGAACCTCTATTTCATTCTACCAGAAATGCCTAGGGAGAACAGGGACGATCAGTGATTTTGAAAGTACCAAATGACTTGTTCTCGCATGATGGTAATGTCTCTGAATTCTGAGCATCCCACTAAGTTCACTTCTTTTCCAAACTGCTCTTTCTAAAAAGTTTTCTCAATGAAGTGATGGATCGGCTATTGTTTTTCTGACCGAAATGATCTAATATGAAGTTTGTTTTGAGAACTGACGCTCAGTCTGTGTAGGAACCAGCTAAATCGCAGGACTATTTCAAGAATTGTTATTAACGTGTCTGGGTGCGACTCCATACACTATATGGCTGAATGTTTCAGTTACTCGGGGACACTATTAATTCGTTTACACAGCTTAGATGACCTAAAGGGGAAATTAAAACTTACTAAATCTTCAGCAAGTCTGCGAATCAACATTTCAAGGTAGCGTATTGAATGATTTTTATCGGCCTGCAGTCGAGCTCTACCGAATTTGGTTCGAAAGAAAACAAGTTTACCGATAGGATTTTGAATTGCGTTAGTTCATATCTTTCTGAATTGTGAGTGGTGAATGAGCTTCAAAAGCCAGTGGACGTAAACACGTATGATTTTGTATTTTCTTTTCATCGCCTTAGCTTGGTAGTGTTGTGTAGCTTTTAATATTTTCCTAAATTAGCACTTTGTTAAGACATCTACATTTGAAAAAAATGGACACCATTTTTAAACCTGCGATGAGTGAAGATGTCGAAAAGAAGATTATTTAATGATTTTATTTTTCGAAGTCAATCCGATAAATACTGACTACAGTGCCTAAATGGTACCATTTCAGTTGAAATACTCAATTTTACCCTTTTAAAACTTTAGATATCGAACAAACTCTGGAAAATTAAATCGCTTTCCCTTCCTGGTGTTGTGGAGGCTTATCGCTCCAAGGAACTTCAACAACAGATTCGATTTAATCAAACGCTTTTCTGATTCTGATCAGCCTGATCAGTATGGACGTTGGCTTCAGACTAACTGGAGAGGACCAAGTGGCAAAGTTCATCAGCGAATACTGTATTAATATGACGTTGAACTTAAAGAGGAACGGACATCTGGTCAAGGTGAGGAGTGAGTGGCATCCGCGACTGATCCATTGATTCTGTTTCCAGACACATTGTGCGTCATCATGGTGGCATAAATATGCGAATCCGCATTATACAGTTTGAATCAGCTAACCGTTTACCTTGTCTAAGTCGGTCTTCTAACAACAATACAGTAAATTTTGATCATGTGCAGAAGTATCTTCTGACCTATCTACAGTTTATGCATGTGATGGGGAGGACTCAAATTGTAACTTATCGTTTATGATTGATACAATCCATTTTAAGCACCCATTATGCTCTATTAAATAGACTTTTTAAATTATTAATAATAAATTGGTGCAAAATTAGAGCCAGAATGAACTGAAGTTCGGGGTAGTAGTGAAATTGTACTACAATTATGAACCCATTTCTTTTGTTATATCCTAAAACCCCACATTCACTGCTGTTAACTGTCAGGATTACGTCCCATAAAACATGGAATATAGACCTTCCTGATAACTTGCTTCAAAACTTATTTTGAATTAAATGCTTGTAATTTTTCAGAAATTCATTTTGATCGCGAATGACCACTTATCACTCACCTTCATCTGACAGTGAGAGCATAATGGATAAATTATTTACAGCAGGTGAGTATATCTGCGTCTAGTTGCGCTAAAATCAAAGGAACTTATCCCGGAAGGCAAATTTCCACGATGCGTATGAAAGCGAGGCGGAATGAGTAGGTGGAACCTCGATAAGGGCTTTACTCATCGCGGTTTGCTTTCACGCGGTGAATGATATCACTCTAGACCTTTTTTATTTGGCAACTGCCGAAGCGTGGTCCGACGGTGTTACAATTGAGAGCCTTTTAGCGTTTAGTAGAGTGGAAATCGTTACAGCAATCGGATACACTCTGGCGTTACTCTGTGAATTTGTAATAATTCAAATTTCATGAAATTTGCGGTGGCTGTCATTTGTTGCTGAGAATTTTTACGCACCGAATTTATTTTTAAAGCCAATTTGGGCGTTTTTTACAAATCGTTGCTTATGAGTTAAGGAAATAAAAACAATGAATAGCTAGACTGTTTGCGGTTGGCATTTAAGTTCTGGGTTTAGTGCGAAGAGAACAGCAGGATGTAAAAGAATTTGGTGCCTCTTGAGTATTGGAAGAATGAGAATATGGTTAGTGATATCTGGAATACAGCACATTCTAGTAAGACTTATTCTTGCTAGGCAGACTATTCCTGATAACTTTGAATGGCTATTTCCCTTCCATATTTGATAAGGCCACTTCAATAAAGCCTCCTTCATGCTACTGGTTTTAGCTGAAATCATGCAGTATTTCATTAGGCTTTCTGTTAGATCAATCTGATTTGACCACGGCGGTCGGTGAGCGGCCAAGCGTGTGCATGATAGTGGGGTCCGTATAATCGCAGAATTAATCGCTTTACCAGAGTAAGAGGTCAGTTTATGTACCAAAAACTTTCAGGTAAGTCTAAGAGATACGAGCCTGAGGTTGACCTAAAGCTTAATGAAAAGTCACTAGAATTTCCGCAAACGTTCATTAGTTATCACATAGTTGAGCCTATGCTGAAGACAAATAACTTTCGACTCTTACAATGGAGAGAGAAAAGTTATCTAGGTGCAGGTGGTGAAACCTACACTCAATCTCCTCGTAGTGATGATCGGTAACCCCACGCACAACTCTGGGGGCTAATGAGAGGGGCGGCCGGATAGGACTTATCACCCACCGGGTGTATAAAATTCGAGTATGCCAGCAGAAGTACAACTGGTAAACAAGGCACTACGTAAATACCTGGATTCATGGTCTTGAAGTGAACTGTGGACAGCGGGTACATGTAGCGATGAATGGAATCTCCACCAGAAAGTTGAGAAGACTTCCGGAAGAGGTATGAGATTGTCTGACCTTAACAATGTCGAGGACGGACAAGGTGCCAACACGAAGTTGAACTGCTACCTGCACGAAGACGTTGGTAACCCCTTTTACTGCCTTCTGTGTTAACTGTTGTGTGCTGCATGTAGTAAGAGCTATTTGTACTTCCGTTGTACCCCCAAAAAGTCCCTGAGGCTTGCCATAATGGATGGGGAGTAAGTAAATATCTAGGTGCACCTCTACTGTATCGTCTCTCAATCTCTGTCTCTCTACCTAGTGCTCGAGATAATTTCGATTACTCAATGTGTATTAAAGAGTTCAGACGCCATTTCGTCAAACGAATCAGGTGCTTATGCGACCGCTACCTAAGCCATCAGGTACGTCCTGTTGAAATAATGACTTTATTCCCAATTTTCGACAAGCTTGCTACTTTCGAGAACACGTATAAATGAAGCAATGTTTCGCTTGTACTAAAGTAGTCGAGCATTAGATTACTTTCCGATTTTTTGAATAATTCAAATACAACCTTCGCTTCCTACAATCAAGTAAGTTCAGAGACCATGAGTCAAACCAATCTATCTGAATAAATATTTACTACCGCGAAAGCAAAATAACAAGGCATCTTTTAAATATCTTACCGAAAGAGATATGCTGAAACTCGTTCAGAAAGTAGTCACCGAAATATGATGATAACTACATTCACAATATTTACAATATTATCAAATGTGTACCATTTCAGCTCCTGGATGTTTAATAATAAAAAAATTGTTCTATAGATATCAAGTTTTTTTATTGTAATGGCTGATATTAGGAACTGATAGATATCAACAAACTCTCGAATGATATTTTTAGGATCACAATTTATTTAACTGATCTTAAAATTTGGTTAACAGAGTTTTCTTTTTAAAGGAGGAATTTTATGATAATTATTTCAGCCAAATTGCTTTTGAATCGCCTTACCATTTTACGCTTATTCTTGGTTAACTTGAAAAGAAACTCCATAGTTAAATCAAAGAATTCGAAGCTACTTTTTACAAGGCAGCATAGTTTAGCAGCACGCTTGCACTCTTTCCGTAGGTACATTCTGCTCTAGCTTGACTCTAGCCATTGATAACCCCATTTCACTGTCATGGTCCAAGCATAATTGAACCTTCATTCGAATGTGTTAGCTTTGCCATACGATGGAGTTTGAAGTCTACAAAACTTCATAAGACGTCAAGCTAATGCTCTGTGATAAAATTACTCCAGTAAGTGGTGGCTGCCTTCTGCGTAGCTTTTGCCTAGAAATGGAATAGGGAAATATTATCCAGCTCCTGATGTGAAGAGAGAATGAACGTTTGGGTAGTACCCAAAATTTTTCTGAATTTTACTCAAGTTTAGAGACGTTCTCTTTCTAGGAAGTACAAAGATCATTAAATTGCCTAGCAGGCACGAATCTAAAGGGATCTTGACAATATTTGGTTTACCGATAGTGTAGATGGTGAGAGGTAAGTTAGTGAGGGTGATTTAGTTACAAAAATGGACAGAACTTGCAATGTTGACCAGAAAAAAACCACGGCGAAAGTGATCCCATCTTTTGGATAGTCGAAATTATGAGACACCGGGTTTGTCTGGAAACGTGCGACACTCTGCTATACATTCAACTTTCTTCGAAATTGCTCGCTAAATACTTTTCATGACATTAAAAATGCATGAAGAGAAGCTGACTTACACCTACCGGGACCCTTGGTTTATTTCCAATCTGATTATCTTGTCCCCAATTGCGGATCAGATCTCTGATGGATATTATTAGAGCTCCGCTTTGTAACCTATCTTATTAAGCTCGATTCTGAGTTCTTCAGCGTGTTTGCTTGCAGTTATTGTAAATTTAGATGGTTTTCCTATCACTTGTTGAATTGGTCGTCGAATTTCGGGCGAGGCGTTAATTTGATCTTTTCCAAATGAGTGTCTAGCCTTAAACATTTGCAGAGCCAAATCATTTCGCTTTCACTTTCAATTCTCTTGCAAGGCATCACAAATTCAGGCCGACTTTGTTACTCTAAAATAAACCAGCACTTTTTTTTTAATTAATAACCTTAAAGGATACAAGATAGTTCAATCTTAAACTCTAAGGTAGTATTCAATTTAGGCAGAATTTATAAGAGCACTGTTGAACTAAAAGACCCTAGAAATCTGCTTGAACTGCTTGAAACTAATGTGAATGGACTTTCATTTAAAATCTAGTGCAAAATAATCACCAAAGAACTTTCACTCCATCATCAAGGTAAAATGGCTATAAGTGCAAATCAGCGAATTTAGCCTAATCAGCCGACCTTCGATGGACCCGAAGAAAATGGATATTTTTCTCCTCAGAGGTCAAGTAGTGAGGGCTTGTACTATTAAAATGAACCATATAATCGTCGCAAATCGGTTGCACTAGAAAATAGAAACTATTACTACTGAAATATGAATGTTAAGATACTAAATTCACGACCAAGTAAAATTTTCAGCTAATTTACACTTAAATTCCAAAATGAATTGACGAATTCTAAGTAATTGGCAGATCGTAATAGCGATTTCATGGAAATTAATTGGTTAAGATGCTTCACTATACAAGTTGTATTTACCGTATTCAAATCGGACGGTGTATAGTGAAATTAATCAGCTCTCTAGCCCACATTTGCTTTCAAAAGTTTCAAAGCACATTGAGCTCTGAGTTTCATTCCAACCCTACCTTTACCTAAAGGCATGAAAATATTAATTTCAATCATTACAGTAAAATTAGCTCTCAAAAGTTAAATTTGAATTTTTTCCAGAAACGGCACACCTAGAATCCATATCATGGCAGGCTGTCCGGATTATTGCTGCGCATGGAGGTCTTCTGCAGGAAAATATACAAGGTGTTGAGTGAGGAGGATGGGTATAGTAGCTGTTCATTGTGGCGACCGCAGACATCCATTCGAAAATAGGACACCAACTGGAAACGCTGCCTTTAATAAGCCCTCCATTCTCGCTTACGAAAAACCCCGCCGGCCATTTTTCCGTTATGAAATCATGGATTAGAATACATATAAATACCAGTAAATTGCCACTCATTCAAAAATTTTTGGCAGTGTTTTTCAATCAAACACGACTCACAAATGAATTTTTTACATATTGGTTATTTACAACTTGAACATGAGAATTTTTTACATTAAATTTAATAAAAATTTTTAAGATCCATGAAAATTTTAGACATACCTGTTAAAAATTATTTTCCAATTGCTATAAAAAGTAAGTTGAACTCTCCAATAATCCCTTTGGAGTTTGAAGACTAACCTCCTCACTGAGAGGCTTCCTTATTCTTTATAAGGAACGTTTATAATTTAGAATCATTGTGTTATTTATATTAAGTAAAGTAGTTCACTGCGATAAGGAAATGAGATTAAAGAAAAGAATCACCCCTTTCAATAAGAAGTGCAGTTTCGGCTAGCAGCTTTTGGAAGAATTCGGGTGGCCACCTTGTTCATTCCCATTCACCAGTATTCTTTGCATTATAACGTCTGGATGATTTAAGTACCTTCCAACCCTCTAAATGAGAACTTGCTCTTCAGCGTTCTCCTTATTAAGAAAAATTTAACCAACATAAGTGGTTCTCTAACCCAGTAACCCGGCGAAGTAAGTATGTGAGCGCCAGTTTCTAACTCACTTTTGCTGGACCTAGTAAGCAAAGTCAATGAATAGATTCTAAGAATATGTACTACAATATTGTAGGGCTAATTTTGGAAAATTACCCAGTATGAAATAGATAAAAGTTATGAATTCAAGGAAACTTTGGCTTAAGGTAAGATTGCATTTCAGGATAACAGATTGGAAACTCTGACATATCACAGTAGAAAAAGAACACTTAGCATTAGTAGTAAAGGTTTGTCCGATTCGAAACAATAGCACAGATTGATATTGCATTTCTATTAGAAGATTTGGTTCTTTTTAGAGCTTTGGATTCACTTATGTTAAAATAAATTGTAAATTTCCACTAAAAGTTCATAAATTAAAATGAATAAAAGTAATTCAATATAACTTGCTTTCCATTAATATCAACGTCTACTTATAGTTATGTATGAGCCCTAACAATGTGAAAACAAAGAGAGAATAGGAATCTAAGGTCATATACAGAGAGATCTATTTGATATTGAAACAGCAGCATTCGAAACTGAATTAGGAAGTTCAAATTATCTCTTTTCGTCATGACTCTCAGAAATGTCGAATTAACGAAATTGGCCAAATAACGAGCACTTCTATTTTTTTGTTTAATATTTTCTTAGAGCCGACTCTGCAGGAATATGAAATCAAACGTAGTCCAAGAAATTATTAATATAAATGCAACCATAATGCCTAAAGTTCATGTGTCAGCTGCTTTCATTTGAGAATCAGTTATCCGATAAAAGCTCTTTAGTCACTGTTCATCTATGTTATTAATCTACCCTCAGTGCAAAGATCTCTTTGGTACTTTTTTGACTGCCTGGCTGAAGCATAACGTTCAACCGGCGAGTAGGTAGCCACCTCCTCTTCATCTTCAACATCATCATCTACGATTTTTCTCAGGTGTGAAGCATACATGCGTGGATAACAGGAGACAGCTGAAACTTTCCGAACCATCCCAAAACCAACAATCTCACTTTCCCTATTCCAAATAGTAGTAAAGTTACCCCTATTTTATCAATTGAACTTGAGCTAGCACATATTCCATCAGAAGGATGTATCATTCAGAACCGTTAAGTGGTTGATTCTCTACAAACTTTGCAAAAATTAAGTCCTTTGATGCGTTCAAACAGGCTGTTCAATTAATACCGTTCTTTCAACAAACGCTTACTTGAGTGATGTGGGATAATCATAAATTTAGCCAAGAAATGACGGGCTTTTTATTTTTATTTTTATTTACTCCCCACCCATTAGGGCAAGTTCCAATGACTTATCGGGGGTAAAATAGAAGTACAAATAGCGTTTACAACATGTAGCACACAACAGTTAACACAGAAGACAGTAACAGGGGTTATCAACGTCTGTGGTTTTCTGGCATGGTTCCCTATTACAGATGGCAGTTCAACTTCTTAGTGGCATCTGGTCTGTCCTCGGCATTGCTAAGGGCAGACATTCTTTATACATTTTCTCCAGAAATCTTTTCAAATTTCTGGCGGAGATTCCATTCATTGCCACATGCACGCACGTTCCACAGCCCATGTTTGAGACCATGAATCAAGGCAGTTACGGCATTCCGCGTTTACCAGGCTGGACGTAGTGGTACTTCTGCTGGCATAATCTGATTTGTACGTCCGGTGGATGATTAGTCCTATTTGGCCGTCCCTCTCATTAGCCCCCCGAGTTGTGCGTGGGGTTACCGGTATTCACCATGAGGAGATCGAGAGTAGGTTTGACCACCAGAAAAGGTGATAAGCACTTGTTCACAAATACCCTCATACTGCAAAGCAAACATTTGACAGTGGATAGGAGAAAATCAACATTTACCCAATAAGTGATAAACTTGATTTCCACATCATGCAGAAAAAAATTGCAGAATTATTTTAAGCTTCAATAGCATCATGAACTCTATGTCTTATACGCGAGTCGATTCCTCGCATAGAAAACGCTTAAACAGGATTTGAATATCCGCCCTTACTCAGGTGAATGTTTGCGGATTTGTAAGGGCACAAACTCCATCAGAAAAGCAAAGATATCATATATAAAAGGTTTAATTCATTGAAAATGGAAAAGCAAATTTAGGATTTCAAGGTTATTTCGACATTAAGCTAGGTCATAAGACCTATGTAGACGAACCATTTTGATTTTTACCCGCTTACAAAGTTAAAGGAGCATCGATCATGCAAAGAGAGCGTAATTGCCGATCCTTTAAAAGCTACTGAGTCACGCAAAACGATTGCTTTCCTTTTCGGTGAACGTTCTGCCCTTTGTCTCTTTCCAAACTTTTGCTCTGTTTTTCATTAGTCTTCAAACACCTTTAACTACCATTCAAGCTTATTTTACTTCACTTAGGCTCTGAAGTAATTACCAAAATTACTCGACTGAAAGCTTTTTGCAAATGATTCCTTGAAATGAGTTTTAAATTTTTACAAAAGATAATAATAATTCAAAATTTCCAGCAAAATATAAGTTTTTTGGTCTTAAAACCGATTGCTTAAGCACGAAAGCGGTTAAGTACAGGTTTTTGCACTAAAAAAACAATCGCAAAACAAGTTAGGCTTTTAAATCGGCTTTCCGGTGTTAAATGCATTATTTTATGAATTGAAGTTTAAAGGAATTAAATGAAGATTTTGTTTAATTAAACATGGTGAACTAGTCACTTTTCCTGCTGCTGACATTTTCAACTGCAGCAAATTATTCCAGTGAGGAGCTACACATTTTAACCAGCGCAAAAAATCACAAAGAAATGTTTGATTATGTAGCTGCATAATTGGAAATATTTTAATGTTAGCGGAAATTTAATACTAGGGCTACATTTTCTAACCATGATTTTTATGTTAAAATTGGTTTTTTTGCTCTCAATATAAAGCAGACATTAGGGATTTGCTTGTCTAACGGTTTTGAAATAGTTTCAGACCTGACTCAAAAATTGACGCTTCTACATATAATTTGACTTGAAATTTAATTTGGCCAAAATGTCGTTGCGAAACCCTCTGAGCTCATGAAAATTTGCAGCGGTGCAAAAGTATACTGATCGTAGGAAATATAGCATGTATTGATTCAGCAGGTATCTATGGGATCAGCGAGAACTCGATTCAAAATGTGGTGAAAACACTGCCAAACCTTTTCATCAATAAAACTAATGTTAAGATTATCGCCTTTGCCACTGCCTAAAGTTGTAAAAATTAGAAGAAATGATGAAATAATCACAGAATGGGATAGTATATTGGAGGGTTAGTTTGTTCGAAAGAGTTTAAACCGTGCTATCAAATCAGCACCTGCAGCACTGGCGTATTCGTACTAAATGTCTAATCTTAAAATGGCAAATCGCATAGTTTTGCATCGTCATTATGTCGTTATTCGAGGACATGACAAGTAGATGAGAAATCGCTATCGTCAAGTAAATCAAACTGGACACTCATTCTAATGAACCTCACATTCTTATTCTAAGAATCCGGATAAATAATTTCAAATAAAGAATAGCCACAATAGAATAAAATTTTATATAATCAATCCATTGTGAGGGTTTTCGTTAGAAGCTTTCCAAAGCGAACCCAAATCTGTTCCCTTTGCTGCCGCAAAGCAGGATCACCACCATGAAAAACGATATATATCAGTCATTTATGACTTTTAAAGGCCAACATATAACCACATCTGTTAAAGGAAATTCAAATTAAATAATTCCGTCTTGATGGCTTCAGGTTCAAAGGAAATGGGCGAAAGTATGGAGTATTTGCGTGAAATCAGTTAATCTTGCGCATTTTTGCATGTATAATGGAACAGGCATTTGGATTGTCAACCGCAATATTCTCTTGTATTACTGGAGAATGCTTAATGGCTAAATCAGGCGAAACTGGTACGTTCTTGTCTGTTAATATACGAAATTAACTGATATTCACACGCATCCATGTCTACCGATATTCAGGAGAGTATAAACTTCTCTTGACCATTTGATATTTTGACAAAGAGTCCAAAATTGTTAAAGCATATTTGCAAAATGTCTTCCCGCCCAAGGTATTGTTCAGCATAAAAGTAATGCACAAACAATCATAATTTCATAAAATATTTACAAGTTTCTAAAAGGAATCTGATCGCCATTTGGGCATATTTTCGTACTCTCAAACGGTCACTTCTTATTACAGTAATAATACTAATTATGCCCAAATACCAGACACCCCATGATGAATAGCTAACGTAATATGTAGAATAACCATGTACAAGATGAGGTTGCTTAAAACTGGAGCGAAAGGTTTTGCAGGAGGCGAAATTGTTAGAGTTCATACAAGAAGTCGAAAACATGCGTTTCTGCCTTGAGAATAACATGGAAATATTCCTTAAGATTTGCTTCCAAAGCTGCAGTAGCAGTTTGTGATGAATAATGTGGGAAACAACTAGAACCGAATCTTTAACTGTTTCTCAACGTTGAACATCTTGGAATACTGGACGATTTTTCCCCAAAATGGACAGATTCTCGAATCGAAGGTGCCTAAAATTTTTTTATTGGCATCACCCTATCCAGCACTCTGACATACTACTGAACAACTATCAAGGTGTATATATTTGCCATTTTTCAAAGGTTTTTTAGCTGTGTGATTTACTATTTTTTTCAAAATGGTTTGCCAATCAATTTAATTTAAGCCATTCTATGTTTGCTTTATTATTAATTTCTAGCCATATTAAAATCTCAAACTAAAAACGCATGATTTAGATTGATTTGCCAACTGTTTAAATGAGCTGGCGGTATTTTGTAGGCAAAAGAGAGTTTATTTACTGCTACCAACAATAAAATATTCACCTAAAGGCCCTAAGAATAGGCGACCCAACACATTCTGTTTCAAGTCCTACGTTGGCGGGACCCAGCAATTTTAGTACTGGCAGCTACTAGTTTATGCATTCTAAGGACGCTTTAGAAATCCTCATTCAAAATACACAGGAAAGGTTGAAACTATCATCGAGAAAGTTATTAAAGAACATAGCGAAGAACGGATGACGAGTGGTCATCTAGAACATAACTGAAGAGGCTATTTCTCGAAGGGCATACTATCAAATACAAACCTCAGCCTTGATCAAACACAATGAGATCGTGCCAAATGAGATCATTAAGCTTTAAAATAGGAGTCGTAAAAAGTTGGGTAAATAAACGAAATTTCCTTGAACCCCATTAAGAACCCACTTAAGCATCTCCAGCCCTCACCAAAACAGTTTTGAACCCTAAAATGTTTCGTGCAAAATGTACTTATTGAAACCAAAGTAAATCATTCATTCATATTGTTCTATTCGGTGAGAAATAGAACGGCACTAAGGCATGGAAGGTTGTTCTAAGCAAGCTTGAAACATATCCATTCTGCCCGTATCCATCAGAAACGACTAAGATATTCGTTTTCCGTTTTCGCCGGTAAACAATGGATTGAAGAGAAGTGCAATGGGAAGCTGTAAATATTAAGCACCAGCCTTTGTACCTAGTTCTGCCTCATATGATCACACGATGTCGAAGAAGTTAAAACACTAACGCATCGACGTTCGCTGCGTTGGTGCCATAAACGATAATAACTACAAGCTACCAAAACTTGTGACACATATTCGAAATACTGTCTAAATGCCCTCTAATCGGATTCGTATAAGTATGCTACTCATAGGCGCAGACTTTTCAGTGAACGGTGTGTGATTACGATTGGTGTCTTTATTTGTGAGAATATCATCCGTACCGATCAAACATGCCAGTGGAAGACCAAAAAAAAATACAGATTTACACCTCCGATGAGCACTGATGAACCTTCATTAAGCTAGCGTTCATGACTTCCAATCCGAATTTCCCTTAAACCTTACCGAAGCTTCATCACCATACCATTGCTTCAACAGCTCTTCCTACGTTGCCAGTAGGCATCCGATTCGGATCATGCCAGTAGCTTTGCAATCTAGTTCGCAGATCATGCGTTCGCTGACTAAAGGTCACCGCAGAGTCACTTTGTAAGATGCTTTTCTGCGATGTGATTGAAATTTCAAGGCTATCGTTGCTTGGCAGAATCGCTGGTACATTAAACACCTTTACCATTGACCATAATAGCTCCTGATTCTTCATTGAACTCACTTGCTAGGTGAGAATAAACGCTGAACATTGTCGTACAGTGCTATAAAGACGTAAGAACTGTATCTTTTTGAAGTTAAATGCATTTAGATTGGAGAAGAATCGAAATTTACCTTCGGAACTAGAGAAAAATTCGATGCTATGTTGGAAAATGTGTTCGGTTTCTCAGGGTAAACTTTATCGAATTTGACCCTCGCTATTGCTTAGGCAATTAAACATTTTAATATACAAGCAGAGACATGAAGAGGATAAGAAGGACTCAGTTACCATCCACATGTACATCAGTAGTCCGAGATTAAAATTAACCATATGTATGTGTTGAGGTATTCTAATATCAGGATATATCATCTGAAAAAGCATTATATGAAGTTATTCAGAAATTGCATAGTGCATTCTAAATCAGGAATTAAGTAAAAAGAATCTAGTGAGCCTTGATACATCAGAAAAGTATGCTTACTCTGACATTTTAATAAGATATAGCTATCCCCAACGTTCGGAGAGTATTAGGTCTCTAGGCTGAAAATCTTTACTGAATTAAGATGGAATGATTTCTAACCATGGCTGGTATTTCTACCCAGTTATTCTAAGTCCATTTTTATGGGATAGGCAAGTCGTTCAGGGTGGTATTTTCTGCCATCTACTTGTCAATAACAAAAAAATAAGTTGTTGCCAACTGCTCCTAAACTAAAAATAGAGCCTTCTCAATTGTGTTGGGAACATCAGTGTGATAGATGGTTATGCCACCATAGAAGCAAAGCCTGTTTCTACTTGGCTGGCTATTCACTGCGTCTATCTTTTTAACTGCTGCGCAGTTTCCCATTCTTAATTAGTGGTACCTACATCCCTTTGACTCACTTTAATGAATGCGGCTCTTCAGCCTTTTGATTTATTCCAGATTTATCCTGATAACAACATGCTAGTCTATTATATGCGGGAAATACCAGCTGTTTTTCTATTCATAACAAGGGGCAAGAAGCTAGATCATACGCTAATCGTATCCCAGGAAAAACATTGTTCGTCAAATCTATTTTTGGATCCTATTAGAAATGGAGACGTAGATTAACACAAGATGTTCCTGAAAACTTCATGTACCTTTACAGCATTAATTTTAAGAATAGAAAACATACCAATTACTAATGATATGTACTCATTGTCATTGTTGGGGAATTCTTATATTTTCATGTCTCATTCCTTTTTTGTTTGTCAAATAACGGAAGTCAATCTTTTATCATAGAGTCAGAATGGTCTTTGTGGCAGTCACCATAAAGATATGTTTATTGGTAGGAAACATCCATTCTTATAATCCATTCTTGTACGTGAACATTTAATCATCGAGTCTACAGCAAATTCGTTTATGATACGCTGTTGGAAATGCTGGACAAGTTACCTGAAAATCGCCTAAAACCTCCTCATTACCATGACTGGTCAATTCATATTTCTCCCAGTGCCAGAATTAAAATGATTTTTAACGGAATCGGTTGGAAATAGAGAGTTTACATTGAGCTTTCAGGATTCAAATAATGGTGCTCTACTTCTAGGCTAAGTCATAATGCGATTGCTTTTTGCAATAGCTCATGCCTATCGAAAAGCCTGGGTGGTCTATGTAACCAAACCAGTTTCGTGCTAACTCGGTTTATGACTGAAGAGAACCATGCCTAGTGTACCTGAAGCTTCTTGAAAAACGTGCTTTGCAACGCTGAAAATGTCACGTATGAGAACGTTAAAGTAAGGCCTGATTTAACTGAACATAATGGGACTGATTTTTGGAAGTATCCAGGTCAGAAGTAATTTTCTAATGAATCTCTTATAAAGAAATAAGTTGACTTTTTCGTTCTTATTTCATTAAGATCCTAGTCAAATAAACTCTATCTCAAATTATATGACGTTATTAAGAATAAATTTAAAGAATTTAGAATCACGCTTACGACGCAAGTGAGACCAATTTCACATCGCCATTAATGACCTTTCGCCTGGAATACCATAAATTGTCAACCATATATTTCAGTCCAATTAATCAGATATGGGAATTTGGTTTTTAAGGCTCAAGAATATTCGTGTACAATCTGGCGGAAGAACAGACATTGCAATCCTTCAGGATATCAAAATAAGTATAAATAGCACAGCTTAATAATGGATTATCTTAAAGTATTTTAATTCATTTCGCTCGCCGGTTTAATTTCAGTGATCCATTTTATTGATTTCGACATCGGATCTACTTGTCTTAGATAAACTCTGTGTTTTTCTATTTGAACACAAAAGACTGATGGTAATGAAGTTGTCATTTTAGCTAATTTTGAACTGTAAAGACTGCCACTTTAACCTTTGTTTGTTCTGAATGGGAGGTTCAGGAGTCATAAGTTTGCACAGTAAATTATTAATAAGGGGAAGAATGAAAAAACGGTCAACGAGGGAGGCATTTGCCAGCTGAGCCAAAATAGTTAGCTACCGTCAAAAATTACGACCTACCAATTTCATTAAAAACAGCCAAATGTCCAATAAATAAACGGTTTTTGTTGATTACTTGTTTCTACAATTAAGTTGATGGCAAGACGTCTCATAACTGAAGGAAGAGAGCTTTCGCTTAGAAATCTTTTGAACAAAAAATTATGAATGAGGAGATAAGTTGACGTCTTTTTTATGCGTTGAACCAACTATCTGTGAGCAGGTGTTACAATTTGACGAAAATTGGGTCGACAATTTGTTAAAGCGAAATCTGATTCGAGACTTGACGGTTACAACTCAAGTGCTACCGTCAAACTTTAGTCCATGATCAAAAATTTCCCTCCGGTCGTATTGTGAACTTTGTGAGTTTAAAGTCTACAAATCGCGTTCTAGATTCGGCTCTAACATACTAAAAAGGGTCACAATCTGCAGAAAAATTATTCAATAAATGAAAGCGCACTACAAATAAAGTGGCTAAACTAGATCTCGAATCTTCCATCGCAATTTAAGGTATAATATCTGCTCTTAAAATCATGGCCATCATCATTTTATTGTATGCAACGAAGTCTATATTTCAGAATAGAATTTCAAGTTTTATTTTCACTTTAATGCTTCATGTTGAAAGCCCTGTTAGGTTCCAGGTAGCAGCGGACTTGTAGCCAGGGGCGATGTTGATTGAACTGATTCACCCGTTGTTTATTATCCATGTTTCTTATGATGGAAGTGCTGTTGAGTCGGAACATAATTAATCGACAACATAATCGCAAAGTTACTACAGACTGCTCTAGTATGACCTTCTTGTTAGATAAATGCCCCAAGAAGAACAGTGGAAAGTAAGAATGCTAGTACGATAAGCTTGATTCAATGGTAACGTTGCTTGTCTACGTGTCTGATTATGGATGGAGTTAGCATGCATGAAGTCAAAGACTTTTATACAAGACGTCTGGTCATGAATTCTCACAACCTGCTGGGGAAGATAACGCATGATCTTTGATAAGCATAAAACTGTCACATAGGATAATACAGGATATCAGCCTATCTTATAAGCAATAGAAAATATTCTCGTTCACAAGAATTAAATGAGTTTCCAGGTTATTCTGTACCTGATATCTTGCTAATAGCTAATCAAAAAATTCGTGTTAGGTCATATTTTTGCCGAATTCGGTACTAAGATTATGAAGCAAAACCAAAGAAACAAGTCCATTACCACATGCACTTTTGTGTTAAATCACAGGGTTGATTCCGTCATTCACCATGAATGACAAGTCGATCCCTAAAATGCCTAAAGCTTGAAAATGGCTCGCATTGATAATCGCATTCAAAGCCACCTCGGATGTCGTTCCGATTTCGTATTTTCTTCCATTTCCAAGACTGACAAAGTTTTACAATTAGTTCCTTTTATGCGCTCAACGCGATGTAAGCATGACTGACCATTAACAATTTAGGGTTTTGTAAAATCCTTTAGTGAAAAAATGTAAAGGTTCCGAGATAAATTACAGTGGTAATGCCCCTCATTTATTGCTTATTAAAATTTATGGATGATGTATAGCGAAAATCCAAGGACTTAATAATATTAGGAAATAACAATGGAGGTTATACAGTATCATTTAATGTTCCTGTCTTTTGTATTGACTTTCGCATCGATTAAACTCAAGTGAGCCTTCAATTCCATGGACATTTGAATATACTGAATTGTTTCATTGGCCAGTTAGCAGAAAGCAGATGAAAATTTTCTACCTTCCCTAGCATTCTAGTCGGCTACCAGACCCAATCATTTTAGGAGACGAGGGTCAAATTCTTGTTATTTGAAAGAAAAATGAAATTTGTTTGGCAAGAATGTCGCACCTGTAACAAATATACTTTAACTATTCAAATAAAGAAAGGGCTCGAAAATTCGTCAAACATGTCAGCAAGGCTAAAAAAAGTCTAAATGTCAAAATCATTCCAAGGTCTGATTTACTAAGGTATCTTGAAATTAATAAGCTAAACCTTTACAGCCGATATTAACTATTACGATTTCGCTGGAACGTCTTGTAATAATGAAAGAGCCTACTCCTCGGATCAAGCATTTGTTTTAGAGCTGTCTTATGAGCTGCCTAGATCTAAGTAAATTCTGAATACTTCTATGATGAAGACAATTCAGCAATCAACCACAAAACGGCACTATTAAGTATGGAACAGACTGGAAAACAGCTGCATTTTCATGATTTATTTTGAGTTATCTTTTCGTCATATCTTCTTCTCTCGTTATAAACTTATTGAATTCATGACGCTTTCAGAATCGCATGAGTCTCAATTGACTTTCAAATATAGCTTAAACTCCAACTCTTTTATTTTTGAACTTACTACTCCCAACTTTCAGCCGTCTCAAATTATTTATTTATACATTTTCTCCTCACCCATTAGGGTAAGTCCCAAGGACTTATTGGGGGTACAACAGAAGTACAAATAGCTCTTATAACAAGTAAGCACAACAGTTAACACAGAACACAGTTAAAACGTTTGTTGACGTCCTACGCTGTCTGGTCTCTTCTCTGGCGTGGCTTCGTCGTACAGGTAGCAGTTCAGCGTCGTCGTGGCACCTCGTCCATCCTCCCCCGTCTTCATGTCTCATACCAGAGACCATTCAACATTCTGGCGGAGACTCCATTCATTGCTACATTCATGTGCATTCCACATTCCAGTTTGAGACCATGAATCCGGCTATTTACATCGTGCCTCATGTTCAAAGCTGTAAGAAGTTGTACTTCTGTTGACATAATCTAATTTTGTACTTCCGGAGGGTGATTACTCCTAACCGGCAGCTCCACTCATTAGCCCCCAGAGTTGTCCCTGGGGTTACCGGTGATCACCACGAGGAGGTTTAGAGTAAGCTTGATCACAAATATTTTTCAGGCAATTAAGTATAGAAGTATCATAAGAGGCAAATAAACAGCTTTGAAGTGCTAGCGATTTTAAATTATTCGTATATTATCAACTAAGTTTTCCTGTAAAATTATACCTTCAAAAATTAGCTGAATAAGAACAAAAACAAGACATAGTAACACAGGGAGAAGTTCACTTAATCGCCTACTAAGATATTGGCGTGTTTTTGTTGGTTCTTTTGCAAGGTCTTCAAGGTTTTTTTATCAACTTCAGGTAAATAGTAATAACAGTCGAGGAAGCATAATCCTATTTAATTTCACCATCATCATTTCTCTCTTTTAACTCTTTAAAGCAGATAACATTGATAAACTCCATCGTATTCTAATCACAACTTTGATGGCGACCACATTTGCTCTCACTTCTCCACCATCTGTTTAAATAATCAAGTCCTAATGTTCTTTGCTTTCATTTGCAGTTGCTGCACAATTTTACAAATGTATTAGTCTCACAATCATGTAGTCGGCCTCATCCAAAGAGGTATGTTTTTTACAATGAGTAGGGAGTGTAGAGTTTCGAATCATCATTTCTTTTAAAAATGTTGATATAGTCAAAAAAATTGCTACTACTACTTGGCCCTATGTAATTTGACAAATGTGACACGTTGAGCTTTTATTTTAGTTAATCTAGCTCCTCCTGTTTTTTTCTGATTCAGCTGATGTAAAACCAAACCTATTCAGATTTTTCCTCTCTTTCCAATATTTCTTGTTCGATCCTTACAATAGTATTGGTTAAAATATTCGGGTTTTTTTTACTTCATTAGAAATCAACAATGCATTTTAAATCTATGAAGAGTATCTACTCGAATGCTGAAATTAGAGATCGAATCTATAAGAGAACGTACTTTACAGCCCTACAATACCTCAAGTTTAGCATTTTAATATTTATCTCTACACTTGTGTAAGCATCAACCACTTTTAAAGACTGCCTTCTAAATAACTCTAAATTGTTGGCAATTTGGTTGGCACAATACGCAATAGACCAATTCACATTTTATGTTTATAAGCAGCACAGTGATATTTCATCCATCGTCTGATTGATTGCGGAAGCGCCAAATTTGTGTTTATGGTATCCGTCAGTGTGGTAGAATCGCCATTTTTGCAGACAAATTCAAACTCTCCGATATACAGGCCACAATTTATTTTAAGGATTGAAATATGGACGGAAGATTTGAATTGGTGCAAATGGAATATGCATGCCATAGCGAACAATGCCGTTTTCATAGTTTTGGTGAGGGCTCACAAAGATATGACTATTTGGCTCAAATAAATTGATATTAGTTTCAAATATGCTGCAGACTATGGGCGAGTTTGACTGGAATTTATATGCTTTCAGAAAACTTGTTTAAAATACGAACAAACAACCTTTTAATTAAAATTCAACAGATATAAACAGGGTGAATGGCAGTTCAACTGAGAATTCATGCAGTGTCTGGGGATCTGTTTACCACTGACACTTAAGAGCGCTTCTAAATTTATCTGCTGAAATCCACAGGTACTGCTAGTACCTCGAGGGACACTAAGTTCCAAGAAAGTCCTAACCTTGGCCAACAGCGTCCCGTTACTCACTTTCATTCCTTCTATAACAGTGGTTATTCAAGAGATTAATTTTTTGCATTAAAAAAGAAATGAAATAAAAATTGAAGATGTTTACAAGGTACGAAAGTATGGGTCGATGCATTATTAACTCAAAATATTTTTGCCCAAAATTTTCAAATGTAAGAGAACTTTTGCCTGATTGGCGTTGCGAATTCGCCGGAAAGTGTCTCGTTTAATTTAGAGCAGGGGTATTTATAGCTTAATTTTATAGTAATTGATAGAATGGGATGAAAATTACACATAAGCACTAATGAAAATAAAATTTAGCTGTTAGAAGACCTATTGAAAAACCGTGCTTCGAAAACATAGATTATTCACTGTTACACGGGATTAAAATGATGTGCTAGTAGTTTTAACATTTAGGCGATGGAAAGTTAGGCCCGAACCCACCCTTTTTGACTCAAGGAATGGTGATTAAGCTAACTGTTCAAGACCACAAAGATATGAAAGAAAAATAAATTCAAAATGTGGATCAATCATTAGAGTTCTGAATCCAGTATGGTTTTCAAGTCCTCTGCATCATCAGATGATTCTCTTGTAATTGGATTTATCGATAGCTGAAAAACCGCTTTACCCACTTGATCCCTTTCGCAGCCCCTACAATTCCAGGTCTTCGGTATAGTACCTCTTTGAAATGAGAATCTGTCATGGCGCAACTCCTTCTTGAACATTTGAATTCGCCACTACAACAGGCGATCAAAAGACTGAGAGAAATCGATCAAACCGATGACATACTCTCAGTAGATAGTTTTAAGCCTAACGTTCGTGCAAATATATGGACAAAATTGGATCCAAAGGAAGACCTTACACCCAAAAACTAATTTACTCCGACAGTAGTTTCAACAAGAGTATCATTTAAATAAGCCAATATACTGCACAAAGTAGGTGTTTTCCCTTTCCATGATGTTTGATAGTGATGCGTGGATCAAACCCTAAAATGGAATCGATCACGTGCATTTGTAGACGCTATAAAAGCTACAATCAAGACTGCAAAAGATGAAGTGAATAGCCAATCAACCATTCAAAAAAAGCGATTTTTTTCGTTTTCCTGCCCAACTTCACGTCGTAGGCTTTTGCAATATTCTCATCAGACTCTAACTCATAAGAATCCTCTTTAAGGAAATACGGGATCAAAAGAGAAATAACTAATTAATTATGCTTTCATTTTGTTTTAACTTAGCTCAATTCCTATGAGATTCATTTTAAATGCAATGCAAACGCCTAAATTGCATTAGTTATATTTATTTATGTTTATGTGGCACTCTCACTTAAAGATGCAAAAGTAAATGTTTGCAACATTTATTTATCTCTAACGATGATCCACTGTTATTGACTGAATGCATCTTTACTTCGTTCATTTGAATCAGAGTTGTTCTTATGAATCCATAAAGTTGCATTGTAGTAACGTATCGTCTATTTCTCGACACAGCACTGTATCATGACACCTCTCTTAATGGCCGCATTTAAATTAGTATTTGAAAGGCCATTAATAATGTGGTTTGTTTATCTAGTACTGCGAACCATTCGGGTTTAACTCCATCGATGCGGATCTGAATGAATATACTGCCATTTTCATTTACTACGAACAGATCCAGGTCGATTTTGGCTACGAATGTTATCTGATACCGATAAATACACGTGTATATAGACACTAGGACAATCAACACATAAATCAACTCATCTCAGCATGTGCTCAGAATTTTTTAAATGTACAAGTATAAATTTAGTAGCAAGTATAAATGAATTTCTCAATTTTATGCCACGCTTAGTCATAAAGCATTTCTTGAATATACAAAGGGGTTTGATGGCTAAGGGATAAAAGAACGTAGAATAACTTGATCAAGGATTATTCGGTCACATAAAATCCAAAGTGGGCTAGATATGTAGACCACCCCGACCTTCATAGTCTACTTCTCAAATGACTACAAATTTACAAGCTCGTCGTGTGCAAAGATAAGCCCAGAATCTGAGCACTGATAACGAATAAATAATAATTTATTAGTGCTATTCTTTAATGATTTATTAATATCTCACATAAATATCCACAACATATTTACTCTTCAGTAATGAAAGCAGAGGGAAGTGAAGGTTAACTAATGAAGGGGTACTGCTTAGATTAACTGCTTTGCCAACGTGATCATTTAATGATAGCTGAATCTCAAAACAATGTAACCGTTGGAAAAAATAACCTTTATTTTGAAAGAACACTTTTCTCAGAGATGGTCGTTGAATTGCGATCGAACGGAAGGTAGAGTAAAGCATTGGAAAATTTAGGTCCTTGAAAGATTTTTCTGGTGGCTGTCATTTGATTCGAGAAAATTGAAATGCGATGGCTGAGCCAACTAATATCTCTTTGGAAGTGATTCGCTATACACGACCCATGTTTTTTGTCCATATTGGTTTCATAAGCTAATCAGAATAAAAGCAAATATTTCCTTGCTGTTGCAGTTCATCCTACTATTTATATTCGAATCTCCCTAATAATCTAGATTACTTCAGTTTTCTAAGAAGCAAATTTATGATACAAATTGTATTCTTTACATCCGAAGCGCATTAAAAAATGAATTTCGGAAAAAAAGAAATCATTTTGTTTCTGTTTGTACCGATTTTAGGCAATGCATAAATTTAAATTTTAGCGTATGAATTTTATGGAATTTGTGTCAGATATTCGAACAGATACCGAAGTCGTAGTCCCCCATCTGGTGGATCTAGGTAGCAGTGATCACCTCTTCGCAAACTCCTTAATAAGTCAGGTGTAATTATTTGATGTTACTGAAGATCTCTTAGAAGACGTTCATCATTTACACAAGCTTGAATAGTGTGTAAATCAGTCACCCTGGATGCATTTCAACCAACAAATACACATTTCTGGTGGAGTAAATTGGTGTTTTCAGTATTGCGGACTAAAAAGTATTTTAATAGCTTAAAATTCAACAGCGCAAGTGGCAAAAGACTACGATTTCATTTAGTTCATTAGTTAAAGTACATTTATTTACTCATCCCTGCTTACAAAATCTTTCCACTTTCCATATTATCCTGCTTTTAAATGACACTGGCCTCTGTTTTGAAGTGCGTGAAAACAATTCTTCAATCGACTCTCGCCTTCTCGCGGTTTTCCATGTGTTATGCCAGCCTTCTAAACGAATAATAATTGACAGCTAACGAGAATGATCTTTGTCAGCCGATTGATTCGGCATTTCAATAGGCCTTAAAAAACATTGGAACAGTTTAATGTGAAACATTGGATTCGTCCCAGAGGGAGAGGTAAAGGTAAGAGGGGTTTGATTAAAAGAACACTAAGTTTTCGTGTTTGTCAGTGATCTGCGTAAGGGTAAAAGTAGAAGGCACCAAACATTGACTTAGTGATCATTCCTGCAACAGATCTAAAAACTACTTCGCATACACAATTAGATGGACCCGTTCTGCTAGAAGAACTCTAGTCGGAGTGATCAGAGAGAGATAGGCACCATATATATATTTATATGCTTTCATGTCGGAACCTTTGACAAGCTTGATTAGTGCCACTTTCAACTTGAAGTTAAATAAGGGTCGGTACAGAGAGACTACTTTAACTGAAGAAGCGAATAATATTTTGAAGTGACAAATTAGTAAAACACTTAAGGAGGCATGGGAGATTGAAAGGAGACATGGCAATCTGTTAAGTGATGTCTAATGACTCTACTCAGTTCCAAATTCTTTCCTTATTAATTGCCTCAAGGTCACCCTAAGCGTTGGTTCTTTAACTAATTCAACCAGGGATAAAAAGTGAACCCAAGCAAGAAATTTTCACGCATTCCACTTCCATTTATCACGTTCCCTAATGAATTGTTAAATCTAATAACTTTCGAATTTCATTAAATACATTTACGTCGAAAACTCACAGACCAGTAACTTACAGCTGAGCTTTATAAGTATATATAGTGTTTTAAATTTACACGATCGTTACAGTCATACAGTATTAAGAGTACAGCAATTCGTTGAACTAATTCAAGGTCAAAAGCAATATGATTGGACATTCCAAGTAGTCAAAAGCTCATGAAAAACTATAGCTCAAATTAGGGAGGTACTTGATTTGGATTCGGAAAACACTGGTGGATGGTGGCGTCAATATAAACTGTTCCGAATGGGAGTCGATGAATGAAGATGTACTGGAAACAGAACAAAGTTTGTATCAACACGACTTCTATTTAAAAACTAATTTATTTACACTATGTTTTTTTGCTTTCTTGTTATTTCAATCTTTGAGGGAGATATTTTATTCAATGAATGCCCGGGCAAAACGACATCTAATTTCCATTAAAAATCTGAATTGAATGGCCTAGCAGAAAAATTTCATGAGGAAGTACTACAAATGCATAAAATAGGAAATCATATTATGGTGATGATTGCGTGGAATGTATCCATATATACAACTTTGCGTGTCTGCTATACGCGCTTTATTAGAGCAAGATGAGAGGAGCCAAATTATTAGCGCGGTAACTTTTTGAACATTACAAGTGAGATATGACCCATCCTTCTGTTGGTAGGACATAAACTCTTCATTCGCTGGATTATGCTCTTTAATATGTTCATTTCCTTTGCATTATTTTTGGAGCCTACAAAATGTGACCACAATTGTTTGCTATTGAGATTGCTGCTGCCAGGAGGGAACTTTGGCAGGACTTCTCAGAGACAGCGAAAATTGCTGAATATCATTAAAGGCTTTTCCTTAAGCTCTAATTTCGTATATGATAAAACTGCATTCTTAAATTAACTTATGGAAAGAACAACAGTGGATGTGGGACTAAAATCTATCGACTTCGCAGGTACTTTTATGACATTTTTCTTTATTAAATGTTTAAGAAAACATTGCGAACAATTGAACTACTTCCTTTTTTTCAAAGCATGATGACTTATTTGGATTTCATAAGCTTTGATTTATGAAATCTGCCGATAATAAATGCTCTAACCAGCTGCTTGATCCTGGGATTTGATCAGATATCGCTGAGCAAACATATAATGTTAATGAACAGAGCATCACTTAATTTTTTGTCAGAAACTGTACCAATATCAAAATTTAATTCATGACTGTAAGCGATAAGGATAGAAAAATTAACTATTAAACTTCTCATTAATGATTAAAACTGGGGGTTGAATAGTTATTTATAAGATTACAATTTGTAAATTTTTTACTCAAAGCATCAGCAACGGAAAATTTGTGATAAACAACCAAATATGTGGGAATATCGGAACAAATATTCGATTATTTCTGGTTAAAAGGCTGTCAGGGACAAAGATTGCACATTTGTACACTTTCGGCAGTAAACGATTGCGATGGTAATTATTTGCACTTGGTCTACAAATGCTAAGTCGTCGTCTGGGGTGAAATATTATTGACTACTCCAATGCAGGCAGTGCTAGGGGGACCAGCGCTTGAGGTGTAATGGGAACTTTACAGATAAGTTATTTCATTTGTCTCAATGTTCACAGTATCTGTAGCTTTCTCTTGCGATCCGCATTTCCATAATCAGCTCTGAAAGTTTGCTTGACTGATCTCTGTATTTTTAACATAATTTTTATACTTTCAATTTCCATTAACAAACCAATTTTGAGTTCGTCAGGAAGATCTTCTTCGAGGAAGACCATTTAGGACTAGTGCCAATAAAACTAATATTATCATATTGTAGAACACAGTGAGCATAATGACGGTGGGCTAACGTAACTGCTAACTCGGATTAAGCACTCGCCAGCACACGTCCAGAGGTTGGAATAACTTTCAGTACGCATTAATCCAATTCCATGAGAGGTTCACCAAGAATCCTTCTCTCTAACCAAGATATGCAATGAAATCCATCCTACCTTCAATCAAAATAGTTGACAGCCAAAGCGCCGACAAATAACTGCAAGCAGGGAAAAATACATGTTCCTAGCTGATTTTTTAAACGCTGAGTTTCACCGCAATCGCTTCTATATTTCAAAAATCGAGTGCTAAATCATGACGAAAATAATCCAGAGCATAATCTTTTTGCATATAGTAAAAGCTTACAAATTTTTTGAATGAATTCCGCACCGGAAATGAATTTGGTCGAGACCGGTACGATTCGTGAATGTGAATTCTGAAAATTCAGGTTTAAATGAAACTGTTTCAATTCTCTCTCTCCCCTTTGTTCTTTCCTTCTCTGAAATTCAGAACATTTCCGCTTCGCTTTTGCCATTGTGCTGTGCTTTCATTTTCATTTCTGCATGTGTTTATGAACCAAGTTTGGTAAACAATTTCTCTGGAAGATCGATTCCCTGAAGTAGGGGAAAATTCAGTTGTCGAAACTGGGACACACTAACTGCGAATATGAAAAACTTCAACAGCTACGCCCCTTGATGTCTTTGACTTGGCTTCTAACTCATTAGAACGGTGGCCGATGTAGTCTGACGCTCTGTACTTCAGTGATTAATACCTTCAGTAGGAGTCTATGGAAGATTCCAAAAATGTACTAGAACTGGAATTGTGAAGTAATGCTCCTGTAAGAATGTATGGGCACGGCATAGTTATGCAAGTCAACTGGCAAGTATTGGCATGCGTATTTTAATCCATCATGAATTTAAACTGATATATTTCTAGTTAAATTATTTGAACTTCTCTAGATAAGTCATTAGGGCTATCCATACTGCTATTATGTGCAAGTGCATTCTTCATCTGATTAAGGTTGCATTAATGGGCTCAAATAAAGCCAGGAGTGTCTATGTGAATAGATTGTTAAAGGACGAAATGGTTGCATGATATCAGTGGTTCGTCGTTCTGCGCATTCACTTAAATAAATGCAAACTATTGCTTAATTACCTTTTAAATAGACGGAATCAATGTTTCCTTTGTAGACCTAAGAGGTAAAACCACTTGCATTTTGATTTCGTTAACATGAGGTAAATTCTTAGCTTAGTTAGACGAAAATAATAACAAAAAGAAAATAAATGTAATACTATCCACTTGAAAGAGTTATTCCAGCTATTTTCTTTTAAACCATTTTCTCTATCTTCCACATCAAAAAAACGTTTCAGTGAATGCAAATTAAAATTTAGCTTGGTCGAACAGAATAAAGAGCAGCTGGATCAGACCGTAAGGGATTCACCAGATGGATGGCTTTTTTCTTGATTTAGTTGTTATTTGTACTTGGTCATTCTTAGTATTTAAGCCATGTCTCTTTAATTGAGGACAAGATTTTATTGCCATCTTCGACAAGGAAGTCGCTTTTACCTAAGTAACTTGCCTGTCATATGTTGGAGACCTCATGATTGACCATCTCTTTAACCACCCTTGATGGTTATTATTTTCACGGTGATAAGTACTGATGAATGAAATCTGATACCTGACTGTCAATGTTTTTATTGCTGTGAACTCTTTTTTGGTAGGCGTCAAGTTTCTAAGCATCGGATGCGAAAACCAAGTTTATTAGCTTATTTCATTCTTCAAAGCAACCATATGGAAAGCTACACTGGCTTCGACTACTTTAAGGAACGATGGGCATTCAACAAGTACCCACACTCATTTTAGGAAAATTAAATACGATACACTAGATATTTAACTGAGTTGAATGAATCAGCCCATGAAATGTTTTTTTCTTAAAACTCAAGCGATTGTTATGCTTTGTTTCTACTTGAGTCACTCACAAAGTACCGTTAGTATTGACGCCCAAACTGAAAGCGAATGAAGCTTGGAACTTCTGATTCCTGGATGCTGATATCCCTTTTAATCATTCATTTTTCATATTTGCGAATTCTGACATCTCTTGTAATCTTTGTGATCATGTTTTGTGTCTTCTGTGTTAAATTTAGTTCTTAAAGGATAGTTGATAGATCTCCATTGAAACGCCTCTGGCTAATAACCCTGGAATTAGATGTTTTTACAAACTAGTTGCAAAAAAATTAACAGGAAAATGAAGAAAATTAGTTGTCAAGCCATGTCTTTCATTGAATTCCATTCCCTCTGAGTACACTAATTCAACTTTTCATCGAGTGACATAAGATACACTCAAAATTGTTTCATGTGATAGCATCAAAATAGTATTTTACTTTTGACTCCTGTTTTCTACAGGTTTATAGTTTAAATTGGCGGCACCATCTGACTTATTTCTAGCACGCGCCACAGCGATGTATGACTCCTAATCTTGTCAGTTCGGCTTTGCATTATAATGTTTACACCTCAGTTCATAATTAAGTACTTCAAGGTCTGGTGAGAGCGAGGTGAGGTATGGTATTGGTGACGTCGGTGCCCATGGTGGTGGCAAATCTAAAGAGAATGACTAATTCATATTTATGTTTCTACTTTATGCGCTTTAGGTGAATTCAAACCATAAATGCTATTTTAAGTACCTAATTCTGCGCTTCAAACAATTTTGCTACGATTTTATCACTTTAGTGAGTTTACTTTTCAATATAATAATCATACTTAGACTTACTTTTCTGGAGTAATCAGACTCCTTGCCAACATTGGAGCATGTTTTTAGAAAATTAATTACACTGATACCCTCATTAAATTTCTGCAAAGACAATGCTCTGTGCTGCACTATAGCGAAAGTTGAACGCTTGAATATTCTGCATCAGCTCAGCGAAAACTTGGAGTTAATTTTTTTAAATTTTATACACAAACCAACTGCCATGACTGAGTTCAACGGCTATAGTCAACAATGTAGTTGAGGACTAGAAAGCACTTTCTATACAGAAACTATAAGGAACTATAGGTTACAAACTAATAAGAAATCAGGACACAATGGAAACTTAAATGGGACTTCTTTGGCTTCCTTCGGCTTGGTCATTGCTAAGATAAATGCAAAATTCATACTTTTTTATAACAGTGTCTCAACTTTGCCAAGACGTCGTACTTTTGCAATTCTTCTGTCCAAATAAAATAACGTTTGCATACCAAGCGAAATTTCATTAATTGGATTTTATTTTATGCACTCAAATTTTTTGATTATTATCTATTTTTTTTTCAGGGAGTTAACATTGATTTAGTTATTACTCATAGGTTTTAGCCATTGAGAATGAAAGTCATTCATGAAATCAGTCCTTTTTAACCAAATACAAATTTTTAAAACAAATTAAACTCATTTTTAAGGCCACTTGCACATACTTAATGAATTTTTGAAATCTCGAAATCTCAAGACATATGTTATTCAGAACACCACAGTCCTTACCACTGTACTAATGAAAGACACACTTGATTGAATTCAGTGTTCACGCGATTCACTTCCCCATGAAGGAAGCTTTCAGGAATGCGGGTGAATTTCGGTGCATCAGCCCGTCTACCGATGTTATCACCTTCATTATCGTGCATAAATCATCCATCAGAAGGCCTCTGACTCACCCCATTCCGTTCTGCACTCCACTGGATGTCACTATTTAATTTAGGTTCGCAGTCTTGTTACACGTTAGGGACTGATTCCGAAAAAATTATACTTTGTGAAAAGTCACGATTCTTTAGCTGGCCGTAAATAACCACTGTGGTTGTAAAGAAAGGTATGCTAAACAGTTATTTTAATAAAAAGGGCTCTCATAGAAAAAAATTGGCAGAATGTCTGTAAGTATCGACGTTAATTGGAAAGATTAGCCTTTAATACCTCTTTTTATTGGAGAAAAAATTGTCTTATTGCTAGCTGTACGTCTAAGCGGTCCATGATTGACTGCTCAAAGCTGGTGCTGTTGTCAATCTCCTTCAAATGAAGAAGAATACCAGGATCAAAAATGGTTTAATCTCCGATGGCAATCAAAGATTAAAAATTATTCCCGCAATGAAAAGTACTGAACTTGTGGGACTCTTAGGCTAGTCCAAATAATCTGCACTTTAGAATACACTGACAGCCCGGAGTAATTAATCCCGACTAATAAATACATGATTAAAGAGCTGTTATGTGTGCTAGATTGTTGTTTTTGATGCCGGTGCCCTCTATTTATAAAGTATTAATCCATGAAAATTTGTGCTAAAGCCAATTGTTATAACACTGGTAAAACTCGTGCTCTGCAAATATATCCACGCTTGAAAAAATTCTAACATTGTTTAATTCCTATCATTAATATTTAAAATGAGTAATATTTGCAATGCAGTTTACAATACTAACGAAAGATCCATGGGACTTAAAAACAGCAGATTTCAAAGTGAACCTCCACCACTTAACGCTTCTAATTTATTAAGGTCTTCTCATCAGTTTTAATTGAATTGACCACCTCTATTGCGATCAGGTACCTACAGCAGGCCTTCCTATGCAAGCCACTACTTCAACGCACTGATATAACTTTTTTTTCAAACGAACTCGAAATTTTGATGCCTAATTATAGGTTTACATTGAGTAAAAGTCAGAGATACAGATATCACACATTAAATAGGTCTCACGAAAGGTGACTGGGAAAGGTATGTTGTCAGAGCTTATAATTGCAAGCTTCATTGAATATCCAAGTACCATTAGCATACTCTCCAAATTTAGCCTTAATCTTCTATGATAGTTGTTTACACTTTGTTGCTTTACCATAACTCAATATGATGGCAAGACTTGATTTGTAACATGCTGGATGTTGTTTTTTAGAAAACGCATTTTAGTCAAAGCACTTTCACACTTGTACATTTTCCTTAACTGGCAAGAGACGTTTTAGCCCACTGTTCTGAAATTCTTGGGCGAAATAACGTACAGCATCCTCCACATATGGGAAATTCTGGCTCTGATTGTAAAAGGCAAGAAGTGTGCAATTCATAATGTCTACACTCGGAAGAATTCAAGCGCAAAAGCAAAAATTAATGGTAGGTTCGGTGGAAAAGTTTAAATGGAGTCTGTTTGCAGTGTGGTTATTTATTAAGCACAGTAATTTTCAACTGAATGGTTTCAGAGAATTCAGCTGCCGAAAGTTGAAATGATTAGAATAAGATTGATAAACAAGGAAATTCACGTATTTAAAAGATTTCGCCCGCTTAAGTTTGTCGCAATTTTTCTTACCTTATTCGTGCTTAATCCCCTTCATTAACTTGAGGCTTTGGTTGCCACTCTTTTTGCTACTCAGAAATCTAAAGATGCTAAATTTATTTTTCTAGGCACTTTGAGACTTACCAAAGTTCAAGAACTTCACTAAATATATGAATTAGGGATACGAGATTCTGTGGAAATGTTTGTCAACTACGTCGATTTGCAAGTCAACTGGCTAATAAAGGAATGCAAGTCTGGATCCTCGCTGAAATATGATTGAAGCTTGTCTTCATATTGGTCTCTGATTCCTCCAGCCAAGACGCCCGGGTAAGTGTTCAAGGGTCGTCCTGTTACTGTTTTATTCATGTAAAAAAATCGTCCTAATAAAAATGGAAATGGGTAAATGATGTTATACAAAACTATGGAAAATGATTTTAGGCATCAGAGGTCCTTAGTTTCGTATTTTTGCATCGAATGTTTCAATGTTGTCGCCCTAACTTAAAGTTGTACACATATTGGCACTCGACGTATCATTCCGCCCTCCAGTCGAAGCACCGGATATGGATAACGCAACCGATGTCAAAGAAACCCACTTCATTACCTAAATGATCTTTTGTGTTGCATTTAACTTGTCGTCTCCTGCTTTTGATATGAGCGAAATAGCTTGTTTTATGTCTAAGTGTTAGGTTTTATTAGCTCACAAAGGATTTGTCTAACTTTCTGTAAAAAAAGAAAGTATTCATTTTCAATCAATTTGCGAGTATGTTCATTGACATCTATTTGTGATGGCTCATTCATTAGGTAAAATATGTTAATCAGTCTGATATACATCATAATAGTTAGGCGTGATTAACCAAAAATTATGTACATTTGTGACTTAAGACGCATTGACTTTATAGACATCTGCATGGAAGAGGCACCGTGTACGTACGTTTCATTTGGGTCTTTTTAGCCCTGAAAACCCATGGATCGAGTTTGTACTCAAAGTAACCATTTAAATCTAAGAAGTGCTTTAGATGTCCTCCATGGAATGATTGAGAACATCATTCCCTACTTTTGTGACAGTTGTCAAACAAATTCCTATTTTCTCCCTCATTCTTCTTCAAGTTTCGTACTGCGACTAATTGTGAATGAATGGGGTAAAATGGCTGAGAATTGAAGTAAATTTGTCTGTTACTTGGGTCAGTGTTGCTAATAGCTTTAACTCGGCACTAAAAAGCCGAAGAAAGGTGATTCACCGACGTTGGTAGTGAGAATTCGGGTACCTTTTAAACAAGTGAAAATTTGTGGTTCATTTAATATAAAATGCCGAAAAGTAAAATTTCAGATCAAATGAAGAAAACTTAGCAGGTATTTCGTCGATTTGAAAATTTTTACACGAAACTCACAATCTCAAAATTACTTCTAAATTCTTTAAAGCTCTTTTCGAAAATCACGATAAAACCCTATTCAGCTTTGTCTTCTTCTAACATAGATTTACAAATGACCAATTATTTATTCTCTGCCTGTAGAGCATGTTCTTCTGTTAAGATCTCGCAGCGAAATTTGCGGCACTTTTTTGAATTTGATTTATTGTTCGCCCATTTTAAAAAAATATCTAGCTTCCCTCGGTATATCACCCAGGCAGATCTTGTCAATTTTTTTACAAATATTCAAGGTTATTCATATGGTCGATCTTTTATTCAGTAAAACTGGTTTTAAATGCTTCTTGGAGTAGCAGATCTGTTGGAGCAGTGGCTTGACGTAAGATGCTGTGCGGACATCTCGGCTTTCGACTACTTAAGTCTGCAAAATTTCTAATAGGTGTCAAAAAGAATGGTGAAAGTGCACACTAATGAAGTGTTAAAAGTTGGCTGCGAGATTCGTGATATTGATTGAACTTTACTTTCATGTCATATGTTGAAAAAGATAGGCCAGAGAAGAACATTTCTAGGTGAGACACTTGGATTTAACTTGTCTTCAGGGAATCAAACCTCAAAGTTCGTTACAGGAGGCAACCACTGCGCACTGGCTCATGGTACCGCGGTGGGAGTAAACAGATACCATTGGTTCTTATGAAATGAATCCTTTTGTGCGTTAAGTAGGGAATCGAGATGTCCAGAGATCGCTAAGAAGACAAATAGGAGACTCTAAACCAATTTTTTTAAATAGAAGCGCGGAAAATGTCTGCCAATCAACCAAAGCTTGAAAAGAAATTGCATCAAATTTACTGGTTTAAATATTTGCGCCCAGGCCTTTCTATTCTAGCAATTTTGTGTCATCAAAGGGTTCTATTCACATTTCTTAAAACCATTTTTTTTTCGATATATAACTGAACAAATTGGTAATTCTGCATCAAATTTATAGGAACAAATTGTTACTCTACCACAAATATCAAAGGACCATTCAAAAGAGCGTCTTCTGGGCGCCAATAGCACAAACATCTCTAGTCTTGAATGTCAGAGCAAAGCCTAACTTTCAGGCTAAAATGCCATAAGTTTACTTCCTGGAGTCTCTTCATTTGCCAAATGAGCTATTGAGCATCAAATACGTAAATTAGTGTAACGCAGTGAGTTCGATCTTCGTTAACAAGTAAAAGGATTCTGACGAATTTGATAAAGAATTGCCATAAATCATTTACTTCTACTATGGTTAACGGTGTTCCCATAGGTGTAAATATTATCATTTCTAACCTAGTGTTATTCTTACTAATGCCATTCTTGCCATTTTAAGGAATACAGCAGGCTTTCATGTATCCGTCCTATGCAGAGAAAATGGAGTGGTTTAGGATTTCGTTCCCAGTCCAAGTAGATGCTAACGTAGGACTTGTGTCTTTCATTGACCACCTTGCATGCATTGTAGTTTGCATGCCTTCAAACCTGTTTCATCGGTTGAACTACTCTAGTATCTATAAACAATGTAAGTAATAGTGAAATCTGATCAAGCGACTCGGCTATCATTGGTCCTGCTCTTCGTCTCGCCAAAAAATTGATAGCTTAGTAGATAGATGAGTCGATATTTCACCTACCCCATAACTAGACACACCATTCTAAATGACAACTTTAAGAGAATGCACATTTTAAAATATAAAATCAAGTTTTCATAAAATGTAGTTAACAAAAATATTTTATAAGCAAATCAATGGATATTGCTACACTCCACTGAAGTTATTTTTATCAAGTTTTTTCGGTTAATTCATTTTGACGTCGTTTACGAACCAACCAGTTTTACAGTCAGAAAAAGCCTATCCGCTTATATTAGATCAGAATTGCATGGGTCTAGATTTACTTTGCAACCCTAGTGTAACAATCACACGTTCATCTCACCAATTGTTGAATTCGAAACCAAAATAGAGCAATCACACGAATAATCCTGATTAAGTGGCTTCAGAGCACCTTTCTCTCCCTCATAAAAAAGTGTCGGAAGGCAAATTTGTCCTAACGCAGGCATGAATTCATACTTTATAATAAAATGTTAATGGCTAAATATTTTAGCCATCAAATGGTTTCCTTATAGCCATGGTTTTTTACAGTGTGTTTAAACAATTTGACTTCTGTGTCTAGCCGTTTTGAACAAGTTTGTAGGTTAAATAGATACTAAGTGAAAGATGTATGTTCAATGTAGGACTGTTGAAGTGTTGTCGTGTTTGAAAAAATTCCATCGCATTCTAGATCATGCCTGTAATCAATGCAATCCATAAATTATTGTCTAAAAGTGGTACATTTTTCTAAAATATTTACTAGGCAAACCAGACTTCATCCGTAAACACAAGCATTCATTATTCTTTACAATATGGGAGATATACCCATCATTTACCTTGAGTCTATACGTTAAGCCTCAAAGGCTCTGATTGCATGAGAGATCCAAAGGCTCAATCCTCAGTGGTTTTGGTTCCATTATCACCAAACGTGCAAGGCCGCTACTCGAAATGAAAACTAGTCTTGCCGGTCACTAGGTAATTCACGATCATGAGCATAGGAGCATGAGCATAGGAAACAAAAAAGGCAATTTAAAAAATTGTGAAAAGGTAGTAAAAGGCAGTATAAATATCTTAAGAATGCTCTGATTTTTTCAATCCTTTTTGCTGTTTAACCCAGCCCTACGTATATAATGTCTCTTTATTTGTATATAACCATGGATACTGCTATTACCGCTAATGCTGGGAAATTCAAAAATTTGTTCTCGTTAATGTTAGTCTAAATATTCTTTTCCAAAAGAAAGTATGTGAGCGTTTCCTAGTTAATAAGCAAAAGTGGCTGCTTGTATTCCAGTCTATGGGAAATTCGGTTTGTTTACTCACACCGAACAAAGCACTTAGCAGCCTCAATGGGCTGTTAGAAAATGTTGTTTACCTAAAAAGGTTTGCCTGTTTGGTAGCTAGCGTCAGCATTACTCAATAATTTGCAGGGTTATTTCCAACACCATCTTAGAATCTAAATTTTTTGCCGCTGAAAAGTTAGTCCTTATAGAATAGGATTTCGTTGGTAGCTTGTTTTTTACTCTTAGTCAGTTGGGTGCACTTTAGATAGACACTGAATTATAAGAAGAAAATATGACCAGTTTGTAGACTGATTTCATAATCATCACTGTGATATTCTGAGAGGAATCTGCGTTGGCTTACATCTTTCTGATAGACCTTTTGTGATCACATAAAAGATCCAAAGAGGTGTCAAGGAACTTGGGCTTTTAAGGAGAAGAATGCCTGATGAGAACTATCTGAGGAGCTATTATGGTTATGAATTCATCAAGCAAATGTGCATCTAGGATGTGGTCTTTTCCCTACCTGGTTAAAAAATCTTAGGCATTTAGATATTAACCATATCCAAGTCAGGTTATAAAATAGTATTTGAATTGGCTGAGTAGGTGAAAACCAGAGAATAATCGTTGAATTCGTCTATATTGTCATATTAATCTATACTCAAGACCTTCTCTTGAAGGATTAAGTAATGCAAACTTGAGAACATCTCGTAATGAGGATTTTAGATGGTCGAACTTACTCTCAACCTCCTCATGGTTATCACCAGTAAACCTAGGGGCAACTCTGGGGGCTAATGGGAGGGGCGGCTGAATAGGACTAAGCGCCCACCGGACGAATAATCTTAGATTATGCCAGTAGAAGTACAACATCATACAGCCTGGTGAACGAGGGACGACGTAAACATCTGGATTAATAGTCTCAAATTTGACTGTGGAAATTGCATGTGGCAATGAATGGAACCACAGCCAGAAATTTGAAAAGATTTCTGGAGAATGTATGAAGATTTTGTGCCACTACGAAGTTGAGCTGTTGCTACCTTTGATATGAAACCATGCCAGAGAAATGACCAGAGAACCGAAGACGTCAATAAGCGCTTTAACTGTCTTTTGTGTTAACTCTTGTGTGCTGCATGTAGTAAAAGCTATTTGTACTTCTGTTGTTCTCCCAATGAGTCCTTGGAACTTGCTCTAATGGGTGAGGAGTAAATAAATGAAATATATAAAATGAACCACCCCACTCTTAAGTGGTTGCAGTTTTAACAACTAGTAGTAAATGAACATCATCATGATTGGTGCCTCTCAAGAATAAAACAACCCAGATTGATTGCTTGGACCCATTCTTTGGTCCTGCGTGAGTAATACGCATTCAACACGGCTGAACAATAATGGTGTTTTCTCAGCTGTTTTTGGAACAGCCGGTTTGAGGCTGTCAGAATGTAAGTCTGTAGGCTCTGGGCTCACTACAATAGATAACAGATTCTCCATAGACCTATCCCACCGTTTTAACCATCAAGAACCCTGCCTAGCTCAACAACATCATCTCAATTATCATGATCACAGGTTAATTCCATAGTGATATAACTAGAATAGGCTTATTTACAAAGAACTTATTGACCCTTATTGAATGTCCTCGTGAAGCTTTATAAAGAATGCAGTTTCCCCATGATATGATAGGGCCCGGTATTTGAAAATGTTTCGCTTGTGTATTTATGAGCGATTTACTGACAAAGGTGGTTTCTCTCTTTATTTACGAAATTTAAACCATTTAAGGAAATGAAATTTGAACTTCAAACCATTGGCCTTGTGCATTTTGGCGTTATAAATACTAAAAATTTTATTAAGTTAGTCTATTGGTGCAAAATGGCTCTTCATCTTAGTTAATTTAAAATACACCTTAAGGGATCAGCTAAGTTTGCGTTAATAATTCCAAATCAAAAAAACGATTAAAACTTTATAGATAGTACTTTGCAAGCAGCATAAATAAGAGTTGACTTCTAATGAATCTGTCTAAAATACATCCTCCAACAGTGTTTCATTTAGGTACTATCCGTGCTCATTGAGCTATTCATTTCTACTATCAGGCGAGTAGGTTCAGGTTTTCTTTACTGATCATCATTCCACATTGTTTTGAAGACGAAGGATTATACGTGTACAAACAAATGGGAGGGATTATGAGGGGAAAGCGTACTAGGAGGAAGCCAGCCTTTGGAACCGATGAGCTTGGTGCTTTTTATATTCAAATTTTCTTTGCTAAAATTAACCTCTTTAGTGGTCTTTTGAAAGCCCTTCCTTCAGAGAGCCATTTAGTGTTAAGTTCTTGTCATCTTTTTTCGTGTCAGAGTCAGTCTTCTTTTAAATTAGGGCTTTTCATCTCTCAACTTTAAGGAAAATCAGGCATTTAGGACCTGGTTAGGTCTCAAGTTAGGCAGATCAACTGACATACTTCACTGGCAAGTTACCGAGGAGTGGCTGCTTATTGTTCAAAATGGTAACTGGACTAGCTTTATTACTCGGTGTCTTAGTAGAGTCACAGCATTCGTATTTTAAAGGATTTTGGCGATAAATAAATAAATTTGTTAAGATTAGTTAAGAGATACCAAATTACTTTGTCAGACAACTCAGTATATATTTTGCTTGCATTTACCCTTGCAAAAATATTATACCGGAGGCCCTAAGTATCTTGAAGCATTTAATCTTGCTAAAAGCATTTATTTGCATAATGTCATGGCTTAGTGCTTGAAAGTTGTACAAGCAAATTTTATCACATTCTTGCAACAAGGCATAACTGTCCTGATTGTTTGGAGCTACTATGTTCCATAAACTCGTGAATAAAGGTAAGGGAAATGTGATTCTTTCAGCAAAGGTTCTGACACTTTCTATATTCGAAAGTGCTCAGAATAGCTGAGCCTCTCACTCCCATTTCTTCTTGCTGTGTACATGTTAGAAGGCAAAGCAAAAAACCAATATTTTGTCAACAAAACATCTACTCTCTGCTACTCTCATCACCAGTATACTCAATATTTGGACTATATATGAACCAATCATGCAGATTTTGGCTCATTTGTGGGGACTAATAAACTAGTTTGAATTCATCAAATTCAAGAATTATAATGTGAAGTCCGCACCTATATGAACCGGATTTAAATCTCTAATAGGTGCTGTCTTTCCGCATCAGAACTGGTTCTTTTAATTAAAACGCAGTTTAGGCAGTTGAAATCCACCCGAGCCGCTTCTAACCTATATTACTTTTGATTTGGCCAGAATGTACCCAATCGGAGTCTATTATTGCGATTCTCTTATAACTCAAAAGCAGTTTTTCAATGTTGCTCGGCTATCTCGTAAATTTTCCCCATTTCAAAAATTCAACTATCCGAGAAATTATAAATACTCGTGTTATTTTACAAAAGTTTAAAAGGCAGCCTTGGCATAGCAAAAATTTTATTTAGTGAACAATTTGTGTATGATTCTTCTGCATAATGACGTATTCGAGAGCTTTAGGCATCAGACTCGCATCATTTTGAGAAGCTCGGCTGGACGGTTTGATGTCAGAATATCTGGCTTCCCTTCCCTTGAACTTGCGCTCGCGCGGGTCTTTCCAAACCACTTTAGTCTACTTTTTTCAGCATAAAAAACGAATTATAGATATTGAAATGTCATCTGATACTTTTTAACCAATGACTGACACAAACACTAAGTAGTTCGATCTGATCATACCAGCTTTTTCCTCTTCTTGATCGAATGATTCCGTTGGCTTCTGCCTAATGTCTGTATCAAGAAGTAAAGACCTTTAATTCTTTACATTTTTCGCATCCACATAGCTCAAATTCCTATCATCTAAAATTTCTATTTTAAGATAGTTATTCAACAGCGTTGATTATTGGGCTGCGAGATTCGAATTCCCATCTAGTGAGTTTAAATACACTCCACTTTATAATTGTTGAACTATCTTCCAATATGAAAAGTGAAAGAAATAAATCTCGACATTTATGGTCAAAACCTCAGGTCGGACGCCAATCTTCAAGGAGACTTTTAAGATAAACTCCACTACAGTTGTCTTGTTGCACATGAAGTTAAAATCAATTGTTATGGCTGCAATTGCTAATAAAGACACAGAGCAACTCTGTAATCACCTCTACAAAATCGTCTGTGTTCTACTTCTGCAATAAAGATTATGGGAGCATTATTGTTTTTCCGAATGATTCACTTGAAACATAAAGACTCATTTATTGCATCTTTTGGAGTAGTCTTTAGTACCTGCCTTCAGTTTAAAGTTCCAATGAAGCATCTTTCGATGAAAACAGGGGATGTTCAGGTAGGCAGACAATTATTTTGATGGGGTTTACAAAGAAATCGGCAATTTTAGTAACATTGAGTTTTTGGAAGCCTCCATATTACTGGCAACTAAGCGACGTACTGAAATATGCCCCACTGTAGCAGTAATTCACTAGCATTCAAGAAAACCTCTGATGTATCATGGCTCAAGAAATAATTTCTAAGGAAAAAAAATTAGAAACCTTTTTTCCAATCATTTGAACATTATTTGTTAACGAATTCCTTTCAGTTAATGGGATTATCAAAAGCCATTCTTATAATATTTCAGAGATTTTATCTATTAGCCATCGCTACTTCAACAAAGATTACTGGAATCGTTGCTACAATCATTCAATTAAGTACGATCTAAAATAAGGGCACTTCACTGACTTATTCTTCGAAGGGTACTTCATTACAGTACAGTGACTGAACTCGAGTCTTGTTCACTCTTACGGTCCTCTCTTTGGTTCACATAATCACTTTAACAAATTTGAAGTCCATTAGCTGATATTGAAAAAAAAATGGTTGGTATGGTTTTGTATGTTACATTTGGTTGTTTATCAAATTCTAACGTAGGGTAGGTCAAGTTGCAGCAAATCTAAATCCAAGCCTTTGAGCATCAAACTTATGTCTTTAAACGTTGATCTTGTTTAAATTTAGCTGACCTTTACGGAAAGAAACGAGATTTGGAATCAGCCCCAGAAAAGCATGGGTAGCGATCTAACATCAAAATTTTATGCAACTGGATCGGTGATCTAGCTTTTCAGGCTCTTGCAATCCTTCAACTAAGACTTGTTAGGCAGATGATTCTTTTTTGCGTCTGCCATTTGCCTAACTGTTGTTTAAACATTATGTCACCAATAACGACCCTTCAAATGGATTTCCTGTTCATAAGTCTTTAATCAGTAGCCATCAGAGCGAAAAAGTTCCTCGCAGATGTTTTAACCCCGTTAAAAGAACCGACTGAAGCTGCTGCTGTTAACCATGCCGCTATTCAAAGATAAGAAGATAAGAAGAATGGAGCTGATGCTATCGTTTCGAACTCATTCAACGGTTTACTGATCAATTAGGAACATAATGATAAACTGGTTCTAATTATTATGCATTAAACTACTATTCTATGATCTAATTCATTCATTTAGGATCGCCAATTTTTTTTAGTTCAAGTTCACTCGTCCGCAATATCTTACTATTAGGAGGCATTGGTGTCAGGTTATGCATTCGTCAAAGTGAACTTTTTTTTATAAATAGCCTTATGTGGTTAAAGGGTGAAATACGATTTTCATATTTACGACTGCTAGAGCTATCTGAGTTTAAAGGAAGAAATATGGTTTTGCCAAAAATGAAATACTATGCCAGCTGGTGGTCAAACCTACTCTCAACCCCCTCGTGGTGACCACCGGTAACCCCAGGGGCAACTCTGAAGGCTAATGAGAGAAGCGGCCGGTTAGGACTGATCATCCTCCAGACCCATAAGATCAGATTATGCCAGCAGAAGTACAACGTCTTACAACTTGGTACATGAGGCACAATGTAAATAACCGGATTCATGATCTCAAACTGGACAGTGGAATGCACGTGCAAGTAGCAATGAATGAACTCTCCGCCAGAACGTTGAAAGATTTCTGGTAGGCGACATGATGACGGACGAGGACGGACAAGCTGTCACGACGAAGCTGAACTGCTACCAATACGACGAAGCCATGCCAGAGAAGAGACCAGGAAAACGAAGACGTCAACAAAACTTTCCACTGTTCTGTGTTAACTGTTGTGCTTACTTGTTAAAAGAGCTATTTGCATTTCTGTTGTACCCCCAATAAGTCCTTGGGACTCACCCTAATGGGTGGGGAGAAAATAAATAAATAAAACTATGCTAGCTAACGTTACACTTAAATTTGGTTGTTCTAACAGTTAAGCTGTTGCGACTTTGAATCACATAGTGCCAAAGATCTCATTTTTTTGCAGATACTGTGCCGATATATTTCTTGAGGACTTCAGTAAATAAATTACGCTTCTCTTCCATACATTTGTGCGGTAGAATCTCCTAAAGTTGCCCGACCGAAAAGAAGTTGTGCTTTTTCCAATGCTTCATTGCTGTCTTCATTCGTATCACCCGTTCGGCCGCACTCCTGAAGCACTGCCATAAATCTTACTTACTATGACCCCATGAGGCGCACATTTATCTCATTCGGCGCTAGCAAAAATATACCATACATGTCGGAGAAGACAGCTTTGGTGTTGATTGTCCGAGCCTCTTTCCTCGATCCACTCATCATACTATTCGCCACCTATAGCAGGAACTAACGCTACGTTCGGGATGCAATTAACGACTTCGTTGTCACCGACTCGGAATATGCATATGGCCCGTGCACACACACATTAAGTTAAAAAGTAATGCTGTGATTAATGTCAGCTGCTTTGCAGTGAGGTGGTGATGGTACTTAATGCCAAATCTTCAGTACACTTTATTGCAGTTGTATCATCGTTCTTCATGAGTGGACCAAAGGGCAGACTTAAGCTGATTTCTGGTAAAATTTAAATGTCGTGCACTTGACAAAGCAAATTCAAGATTTAGAAAACTATTTTTTCCGCAATTCGTCGAGTGTTTTAAGTGGTATATAATTTTTTATATTTTGTGAATTGCTTAATGATTTATGAATCCCAGTTAAGATATTATTTTATTCCTGAGTATAAATCTGGCATAAAAATAGCTATTTGCTTTGAAATCGCAATTCAAAAATACATGCCTCTTTGGTTCAGTGGCAATTGTCAAGGCAGTTCGTCAATCTTTGCAAGAAAATATTTGACAAAACAGTTAAAGAAAATGTCAAGTATGACTATAAGTAGTAGGTGAATATCATCTCAAATAAAATAGAGTAACATGTGATTAGAGCGGAATAGCTTTAACTGCGTCCTAAAATAGAGTAGCCATCCTATCATATCAGTTCCCTCCCCGTTCAGTCGAGTGCTTAAAAAACCTCTCCAGTGCATTCCTGGTTGCAAAAAAACGTACGGCACTGCTGAAATAACAACAGGAGCAAATAGTTCTGGTTTAATTACAGGAAGACAGAAGCATTGTATCGAAAGCAGATTTCAAAAAAGCATCAGTATTTGTTATACCCTGCAACATTCGAATTTATGGTAAACATTTGCCAATAATTAAAATAGTCTACACGAAGTTCTAATGATCAGAGGAATTTACCCATTCACGTTATCCAGACTATGACAGAGTGATTTTTCCTAAGGTAGTCCTAATTTTCATAGATTGGAACGATTCGGTCCGCCATAGTTAAAATTCTCCATGATAGGCATCGTCTCAAATCAGGAATTCGTTTGTCTTCGCTGCCAAAGGTAAAATTCAATCTCGGCACCTTGGTATATGGGAGACTAATTCAAAGCCTCTTTGAAGCATGTGTGCAAATGAGTCACGTAGTGCACAGAAGGCTGCCTAGAATTCTCCGGCTTTCAATAACCGCTCCAATCCTCTGTGAGGCAGCTATTTTAGATATGCATGTACGAATGAGTTGTGGGTAAATAAATAGGGAGTGGCTGCACCCTTTCATAGACGAAAGCTTTTGACACTATCTACTTCCAGTTAGACTCGGCAAAGCTTGCTCGTTCACGTTATACGCTTTCTGCCTAATAAATGATCAAGCCGTAATGGTAGATTGGGGACGTGCATTAACAGGTTTTCTTTTCTTTGAAGACGAGCTCATATCAAATGTTATAACAGAACCATGTATTAGCTCTACAGTATAAATTAACGAAATCTAAATTCAACCGGTATCATTAAATAGCGCATTATCGGTGCTGATTGTTTTACATTAAGGAACTTCATGAATCAGAAAGGGTCAAAATCAAGTTTTGAATTAGACACCATTTGCTTTAGATGCTTACAGCTTGACTTGATGGCCTATGTGACTACAGAGTTTGAATTTCATAATGATGTATTTTGAGAAATTTATTTACGTAACCACCGCGGAAACGGTCTGCTAGATCAGTTCAGCTGATAACAAGATAACCACTTGCTCGTCATTTTGTGGAGCGTAAGCCAGACATACTGTTTGACTGGACTCATTTACTTTGTTTGCAGATTAAAAATATGGAAAAATCAAAACTATTTGACTCTGGAACATGGATTATCAAAAATTTTTCTACGTTAAACATGCTCAATTTTTCTGTTAACATCTTTTATCGGAGCTTAAGTACTGATTGAATGAAGGCCCACACTGTTTAGAGGTAAAAAAATTCTCAATTAGAGAGGGATCAAAGCACCTTCCTTTACTTTAAGACAATATAGAACCATTAATTCAGTACACGGAAGCGTTAGTAACTAGCTACCTTCTCCTTCGGGTTTCGTCTTTTTGACAAAATGTTCTTTTAGCGTTTAGGGGCACTTGCAAGATAGTGATTAACGCTTTAGGGGATATCAAAGACACGCAAAAGTTTTCTTCTTGCTTACATGGTTACTTATACAACCTTGAATCGACAATATAATGAGATGAAAATTGCAAGTTTAATAGCAAAGTAGATTTGTCTTTGATTCTGACAAAAATATAGAGATTTCGATTGCTACTGAATTTTAAAATTAGTCGAGTTTGGCAATGATATACTCTAAATCGCCTATGTTCTTCGTTGTACTAAAAACCGCTACATATTCCATTCACCAAAAATCCTTGAAAATGAACTGATTATCACATTTCGAGAAGATCAGAAACCACGTTTTAATAATCGATTAAATGATCTGATTGACGCATCACCGCATAATTGCTACTCAAATCACAGAATGAAAGTTTCATTTGTCAGAGGTTGAGATTTCAAGCCTGCATGAGCCAATTCAGTTACTCTTATCATTTTGATTATAAATCAAAGACTATAGAGCTGTTGAAAGCGATATATTTTTGTGTTTGCTTCCGGTGAAGGTGATAAAATTCCTTGAAAGGTTCACTTAAACGGTAAATGTGATGGGATAAGGTTTGATGTCTGGATCGAGATCTTAATATAAAGTATACATGGGCATGGACATTAAGATCGCCGATTGGAAATGGTTAGACTTTAAGAGAATTTCTGAGAAGATTAGAAGAGAACAAATATCGTAGGATGATCTGAAGAAGGGCAATGAAAGAAAATCGAGGTTTTTAATCAAGGAATCTTCTTTCGTTAATAGAAAAGGTCTAGGCAAAGCTTGGCCTAGATAAAAAAAATCAACTTGTAATAATTTCAGATTTCTGCGTCCTCGTCCTTACTGTTGGATAAAAATCAGGACTAATTTTCATATTATTTTCCATTAATTAATTTGATGGTGAATCTGAGACCACCTAACTTTTTCATTTCTCAGAATGAGGATAGAAATCTGGTCTTATTGAATAAGTAATGAAATCCAAAGGATTGATCATCTCGGCTCTATCATTTTAGTTGATGAAATAATTCTATACCTTAGGACTAATAGATTTCCAAAAATACTCATATACAAAAGAACATCATGAGAAGTGGACAAGCGCCTAAGCTTAGAGGAAAATCGGTGTCTCTTCTGCACAGACGACACATTCGCTGACGAATACTGACGTTTGAAATGGCACTGGCACTTTGCCAAAGGCGGCAACTTAGTGGTATTATCAAAATTGCGAGTATGAATGCATATTTCAATGAGTTTTTTAGATAAATTAGATCACAAAACAGTGTCAAGTAACTAACCAAATTAATTACTGAGCATCTACTATGCCTCTATTTCAGATAAACGCCTGTCCATTTGAAGAAATTCATCACCTTCACTGTGGCAAGGAGGAACGGTAACGCCGAATTGGTAAATTGCTTGCCATTCACCCAGAGAAGTACTTAATGCTTCATTAATTAGTGGACTGCCGAGCTTTGAAACTGTCATTGCCAATTTTGAGTAAATTGATAGTAAGAAAACCGAAAAGTTGACTGGGATGTATGTAGATACATCGCCATTGCTTCATGCATGAGAATGTGAAATTTAGGCTATATGTGCTCATTTCGTTTGTTAACCATGTATTAACTGCTTCTGACTGCAAACCAAAAGTTCAGGGCATTTAATGTCTACTTTAAGACTCTTTTTAATTTCTTAAGCCCAGTTTAGGCTGAAAAGACACATCTTCAATATTTCTAGCCTTCGAATTTATTAATTGATGGAAATGCTTTGAAAATCAGTAATATCATAATTATTGCAGAAGAAAGTTAGCACTAGCCTTCTGGAGAATCGATGAGTACTCGGAAGAGCGATTGACTGAAACTTCTGATTTGATCCCATGTTTGGCGATCAAAAATTGACTAGTCCAGAAAGCGGATAGGAGGAAAAAGTAAAGAATCATTCAGAAAAGGCTCGAACGCCTCCATCCTATATTGCGTTTTGCTAACAATGATTTCTTAAAGCTCTTACAGATACTTCTCTTTTGAGCAATAATGTGAGTAGGAGCTAACTAATCCGTTTATCAATGCATGTCCTAGTTTGATTAGAATAACCGATCTCCTGATACACAAGAGCCTTCACATTTGCCAGCTGTCAATATTTTTGAGGCCTAGCGTCTCCATATATTACCTCAGGTCCTGTCCGTTTAAGAAGACCTAAAATTGCAGCTAATAAATGCTTCACATGATGATGATGAGTATTTCGAATCGGTAAAATTTTTGGAATAAACTGAACAATGCTCCAGACAATGAATGTTTTTTTCTGAATTCGCTTGATTTTTTCGACTTTGAAGGCCAAAACTGCTCATGATACGTCCAATTTTTACATCATTTCATATTTTAAATATATTTTATTTCTATTATTTAAGATTAATAATGCAAAGCTTGCAAACATGTGGGATAGGTGTACGTCCCTATGTCATGAATCTCACAGTCGAGCATGAAACAATGGCACAATTTTTAAGCGAATCTTTGTGACCAATGAATTTGAATTAACACAGCTTGTAGAAGTGAAAAGGCAATAAACTGATAATAATTAAATGCAACTTCTTTTTCATCTTTACACACAGTTGAATGCTTACTAATTCAGTAAGTTGGCTCGCATATGAAAGATTTAATCAGACTAAAAATTTCATAAATACAATTTTCCGCACAGTTTTAGCTAATAATGACCCGGCAATTTTCTCGCTTTTAGGATTTATGAACCAAAAATAAGAGCTTTAAATGTGTTCCAGGGAATCTCAAATTTCATTCGACCTAGTTCGTTGAATCATAAAACTCCTACGCCTCTAAGTGACCGATATCATCGAAGAAATCAGCAATTTCAGTATTAGTCACTGATTAGAGGCGGATTCAGACATTCAAATTAAAATTATACGCTTTGCTGATAATAATTGCCCTGTCAAAGCATACAAGTTTGCTTACAAAAGCATGTAAACATTGTTGTTGAGTCAGCCCCAGCACGAAATTTTAAAATAAGAAACGATTGTGAAGAATTTTATAACTAAAGTTGAATATACGGAATAAATTCTATTCGCAGAGAATTCAAAAATAAATTGTGTAAATTCATTAATGACAATAATACACCAGTCTAACCAGCGGCTTTTTTTGCAAACTGTGCATAAAATGTTTCAATTTTTATTTAGAGGACACCCAAAATACATGCCATATCTACAAGTGATCCAGTCACTGATTTTCAGACAGTTGCATTCTATTTCAGGCTCGTCTGCATTTGTCTACCCGACTCTCCTACCCATCTAAATGAATTCTTTGGGTCGGCCTTATGTGGTCTATGTGTTGTTTGAATGTCACTTAACGAAACATACTAAAATTTTTTTGAAGCTGATATAGAGGCTTACAACGTGGATCGTCCAAATCACGCCTTACTCTGTAAAATCCACCTTACTCTATTTCCTTTAATCGCACTTAATAAGGTGTTTTGTGGTTCGAAGTACCCACTGGAAGGCGGAGGTAAGCGGTAACCCCAACTGATCGTATCGACTCGTTATAAGCGTCGTCGGGCTCAGCATCCTACCAACGCTTTTGTACCATAAACTCTTGTGCGCACTATGGTTATGTCCAGACAGGCTTTTTGACTTCTATCCGTGTTGCAACAATATACCACCGCATACGTAATGCAGTTATGAAGTCTTTGAGAGGGGATTTCTTCTGAAATAAAATAGGAGCCCATAAGCATAGTTTTACTTGTGGGTAAGTTCGAAAGGACATAGACGCACGCAAAAATGTGCAATTTATATTCAAATTAATTCAACCCTAAATCACTATTTTTGAAAATTTATTTGTGAAAATTTGCGATGACAAACTGAATAAATCGACAGGAACTAACTGTGCAGAGGGAAATCGTTGATGCGGAGGTCTCTACTAATGCAGATTATTTGACAACTAGACATGCAGAACTTGGTTTGTATGCGGAAATAGAATGCTGATATAATTAATAAATGCTTCCTTATTGTGCTTCCAAAGCAGCCTCCTAGAAGCTTCGGAAATCTGGCATAAGTCGTGTTTGGCTATGAGACTTAAAGGTCGATGTGTTAACTATGCCTTAGCTACTAAACAACCATTCTATGCATATAAATTTTCTCTGCTCGCCGAAAATGCCTCTTCAGCTGCATTCAACAACTATAAAGTGGAACACTTTGAAAAATGATTGTCTACTGGACCATTTTGAAGTACACTAGCACACAAGTTGTTTCATGCTCATGCTTCTGACAGGAAGGATCAGCCTTTCTGAAGACGGTCACTTATCTTAATTGTTTCAGATCATGTAAATTAGATATAAATTTTATCAAAATATGCGTGATTAGTAGTATAATAGTGGTCCGACATCCTTAAAATAGTTTCTTAAGTAATTTCGAGGCTTGAAGGTCTAGTCATGAATTGCGACCAAAGGGATGGAAAACCATCTACTTTCTTACACTCTCCGTTCAAATTCGTTCCATTGTAAACCGATGCTAAAGTCAAAGGACGATTTTCAAGATATATATTATGGCAGATAATAATCTAATTCTCTAGTTTTGTCAACTACTTGAGTATAAATTTCAATGAATTTAATGGTGTGACCAGTTATTACATTTTAAAAGAAAAGCGGTATTCAAAGGTATTTGTGGGTATAGGATGTTATTACATGATGATTGGCTATAAAAATTAAAACTATTAAGCATGTTGAGCACCTTTGATTTATCGAATGGCTTAAACTTAAGTCGTGCAGGTACTCGACATGACTGCTCATAATGCTCTAACGCTTTTAAAGTCCGAATCTCGATCAAAGAGGCAGTAAACTACCCTCTTATAAAGAATAGCTCTGGCAAGCGAGCGTAAGAGCAAAGATCGTTCTCTCATGGAGAGGTGATCATCCAGAGAAGAGCCAAAGAAATAGTCTTCATAAAACAGTATATTCGCCTGCGTGAAAGTCTGGTTAAATGCAAATTGGTGATTAAGAAGGGGTGACTGCATTCGCAATCGACTTCCTAAACTAAGTCCTACACTGTATAAGTGAAAAAATTCGGGGCAATAATGCAATGATTGTTATTATCAGTACCAAATTTCGCTATCGTATCAGTAATCTTTAAATAACTATCATTGTTTGCATGCCTATGGCAGTAGTATGTTGATTTGATACCTTGCATAAAAGGGCTCAATCCATTTACTTTATCTATTCTGCCAATTTACTTTAGAATTTGAATCCGGATGTTCATGCAACTAGAAGTGAATCTTAGTGCATTACTTGCTGCACTACATCTGCATTCGTTGGCAGAGAGGTGACACTTATCAGCAAATTATCACCCTCCGTTTGAGTACAAGCGCATTTGTATACAAAGACTAACATATGCCATTGTTTAAAGGCTGTTATTCACATTTTGTCTCGCTGGACACAATCTTACTTACAAAACATTAAACCAGACGTTCTTTGATGCGTTCTAGCTAGCATTGAACATTATCTTTTTCATAACATTCAGATACTTAGCCAAGTTATGTTTTAGAATAAACCACTGAAAGCGATTTCAGTACTTATCTTAGAAACGAGAAAGTACGATTCACCCTCCATCTAGGTAGGTAGCGATGCAGTGGGGGTAGATTTAGGAAAAAACTACGCTTTCAACTAAAATAAACCTTCATACACAGCCTTCTATAGACCAGTTCAATTCGTTCCAATTTACCGATCGTAACATTTAAATTGATTTTGAACTGTATAGTTTTGGCGCGACATTTCGATCTAAAGGTAAATTATTTCCACATTCCTTTGGCCTGAGGTGTACTTAAAATTTGAAAATAAATTCCATTCATTGATGCGGTTCTGAAAATAACCTGGATAATGAGGCTTTTGAATCATGTCCATGGTCTCCATTTTGGGCAGTAATGACGCACTTGTTTAACTCTATGTAACCACTCATAGTGATTCGAGCCCAGATTTATTCTCTCCGAAAATTCACTAGTAATGCCAACTTTAGCTTTAAAAGCTCCCTGTCTGGTCCTAGGCCTCATGACTAAGATAAATTATGATAAATACGCTGTCGATGCCTGCATTTATGGCTTTGACAATGCCCGGTAGCCATTAAATCCAGTGTGAGCTGTGGAAAAATTTTATACCCTAGAAAGGAAAAAAAATAAAATCCTGCTTCTTAGCGTGTTGTCGGCTTGAAAATATCAGTTAAATTATGCCTACCATGATATCATTTTTCAAAGAACCGTGTACATGTTTATTGTGCTCCAGAAATTGCTTTGCTCAGAGATTAAAAGTCAAAAATTAAAAATTATGTACGCTGCTGTCTTCATGGGAAATTTGGGGCGCAGTAATTTTATAGAAGCTTTGTTGCTGCGCCATAACCACTAAGAGAAATTATGCATTTTTTTAAAATTTTTCCAAGCCAAAGTTGACAATAAGCTGTTTAGGATCTGAAAGTTATTCTAATAAAATTAAGTAGCTGTAAATTATTTCTTAACCTTAGAATAAGCGGTTTCACAAGACCGATTACCATTGATGATGTTGATGATTATTCGATGAGCTTCTGTAGTACATGGTGATTTAAAATAATGATGATCTAGTAATAGATACCTGATGGGTGTAGATTTTGCAATGTGGAAGTTAATGTTTCGTCCAGGAATAGCCTAAATCTTCGGTCTGATTGCTACTTTGAAACATTTTTACGATAACTTACTTGATGCCATTCGCTTCCAATTGAAAACGTCAAATGACATTCTTCAGTAAAATTATTCATCAAATCTCTAATGCATTATGGGCGCACTACTTAGGTGGTAAATAGATATAGCATAACTAGAGCGAAGAATGTTGTAGTCTCACTTAAATTAGATGAATTCATTATGTCTAATCATCTGGACCATCTATTTAAAGCTGTCCAGTACAAATGAGATTTTCAATATTTCATCGTTTATTTATTTTGAATTTTAATTTAAGTCTGAACCTTTTAACCTGTTGACAGGTTGAAAAATGCTTTGAGAAATGTGAGCATCCTACCAGGTGAATTGGATGATATCGAAGAAGCCAATCTTAAATCTTCAAGTTAGTGATTTTGTCAAGACTAAACAGCATCAAATCCCTAGTGTTAGGAAAATAAGTTCTCTACAATAAAGGCAAAATGTCTTAGAGTTTCAAGTTCAATACCAGTTGCACGTTGCACACTAAAAAGAGGAAACAAATTTATGCCGTAAAAGGTTCTCCTACTAGGTGTTGGTTTTTATGTTGCCACAACGTAGGCTTTCTATGCTTTTTCTAGAATGGTGCTGGGGCCTATTAGCAGACAGGACAGCTTCTAAGATGATGCTTTGAAAAACGCTTTGTGCTCGTTATTAATTCACTAAATTTTGCATCGAGTGCAACATTTTTGACGGAGAAACAGCACACATGATTGCCTAGCTATTGCTCTTGTTCCGCAATACTTTTGAGTTAAAGCAATTTGAAGGCTATGAAGGAGTCAGATAGCTCCCAGTTTTGTATTTACTTACATAAAATTTAATGAAAGTTAATATGAATTGATCAAATTACTGCTTTTATTGCACGGTTGGGGTTGGTAATTATCAGTTCCTTACCAGATTGATTCATCACTTTCATTTTAAACTGCCTATTTAAAAGTTACAACTTGGGATCAGAGGTATCAACAGTGTAACTGCTAATCTTTAGGCAGAAGATTCAAGTAATTTTTATGCAATTTCAATAGTCTTAAGGAAAAAATTTGTTACATCTGCTAGAAAATATCCTTCTAATGCCAAATTCCTAAGCCTCATTCTCAGAAGGTCTTCGATATGTTAATCTCAAACCTGACATCACTTTAACCTACACGCAAATATAATTTTGCCTCTCTTTTAGTTACCAAGAAGGATTTCCAAGCGATTTTCAAATGCTTTCCAGCCAGTTACTGATTTGCTGACATAAAGGCGATTCTCTGATAATATACTCTGTCGTTACGTAAATATTACTAACTCAAAATTTAACAGTAGTTATTCGATAGCATTGTTCGGTCAAAATAATATAAAACTCGTGATTTTGTTTTGATTTCTATGGAATTTTAATCATTTTGTATCTTTTATTTACAATTCAGTAAGTTTTTATGAAGGATCATTTCGAGTGCTCGTCATTTGGCTATTTCAAAAGTCTATTTTATAGTATGTCTGTTAAGAAAGCAATATTGATGGCAAAAGTGAAATTTTTTGGCCAAAAAAACTTTGAAAATAAGTTCAGTGTAAATGGCAGAATTGCGTGAAGACGTTAACTTCAAAGGCCATTTCGTGGCACCGAGATCTTGACACACTGACCGATCTAATTGCTCTACTCTAGTCCTATTCCGTTTGCCATTCAAAAAAGATTCGCAGAAGGAATTTGATTTTACTTGAATTAAATTCAACACTACGTTAGCGCCAAGCAGTCACTAGCCTCTCACATCGTAGCATTTGTACATTCCACATGGATGACAAAATCAGCTTTTAACTATAAAAGTATCCAATTGAAAAGCTTCTGAAAGCCCATAAACAAGAAATCTCGAAGGCCATTTCGCTACGAACTGAATTTGATATACCAGAGCTAAGCGATTTATTTCAAGCTATAGCCATCGAAAATCGTACTAATCTTAGCAACTGGATTCTCAAACCTACCACTAGCTTAGCTCGATGAAGTTTCTCTTTATTCTTTGATCTTTATGAAATTCATAATAATCGAATTAACTTTTGCCAAGCCCAACACCGTTTCCTCAAGATTCAAGGAGTTTGTTTGAACAATTGTCTCACCGAGTGAGAAACGTAGAGTTTCAACAATTTTTAAATGGAAAATTTTCCATATACACGTTTTCTGCTCACAATTGAGCCATTTTTCAAGTGCGTTCTACATGCATGCGCTGCGCAGTTTCCATTTCATTCAAAGTTAAATTATATGCCTAACCTTCAAGAAATTCATAGAGCTTTGTTTAGTTCTCCGACGATTTAGATGCAAATGAACGTTTCGGTTTATCCCAACAGCCAGCTTATAAGGGATTGCCAAACCCGAGATCCTCAATCAAAATTATCGTCATTGGCTTTAATCCATTGTCAATTAGAATCTCATTAGATGGAACTCAGAAGAGACTGTTAGAACGAAACCTACAAATGGCGTTTCTTTTAAGGTAGATCCAGCCGGAAATGCAACAATACCATGAAAGGAGACCTAGGTCTCCTTGAATGAGTTCTACAAACTCTTTCCCATACCTCAGAAATATAAAGATGATTTTTCATGAAAAGCTTTCATAGGAGTAGGCACAAAGAAAAATTTAACGTCCACTTCACTTACGGAATACGAAAACGAAGCGCCGAACAAAACGCGGGTTGATAAGTATCAGGATTCGTAAATCATACAAGGTTTCATTTTATTTACACTTAGGAAAAATAAATGATTCTATTTTTAATATACTAAGGAAGGTTGAGTAATTTATTTTCATGAGGTCTGTAGTGAGAACAACGTACCGAATTCAGTGCGAAAAATCTCATTTATTTCGGCACAAGCAATTTAAGCAATTGACCCATTCTTTTTGTTGCCATTATTATTTATTACTTGTTTATCAATTATTTATTTATTTAACTATCAAACTCACTATCCATTTGCCGATTTTTCTGACCTCACCACCCGAAGTCTTGCCATGATATAGACATACTTTTAAATTTTGAGCAATGCGGAGTTGAGCGATTCGTATCAGCTGCAGGTCAGAGCTAGTGGTAAGTTAGGGATCATCAGTCACTTACATTGGTTCATGCTCCTCTTGATGTTCAGTATCAAATACTAACAAATATTGTTGGACTCAGTCTATGAAATATGTGAAGAATAAATTCCACTTTTCTTCCCACATTTATATTCTATTATCCTAGACTTTATATTCCAGTTCAAGCAGCAAATACTTGCAAAACCATAAGGAAAATAAACTTATAAATAGGTTAATGAATTAAACTAAACTTAACTTATAACGAATAGGCATTTTTGTAGACTTACGGTTCGATAAAGCTTGGATCCTTTCATCCACAGGGTTCAGTATTCTCTGAATGAGAGATGTCGCGATATTTCTCTAGTCAAAGGAGTTACCAGTTCATGGGTTGCATAGCGAATCACCAGCAACAATAGTCTAGATGGATTTGTGATCTACCGAAAGTAAAGTCTTCAGGGGGATGGAAAAATTGGTAGGGCTGATTTGAGAGAAGAGCCTACCTGCATGAATTTTTTTCTGCCCGTGCGGATTTTTCGGTTTTGTCCAAAACAAAATAGATGCCTACAAACACAGCAGAACCATTCAACTGAAAATGAGAGCCAAGCTGCAGATCTTTTTTCAGTACAAACATTAGGTCGCATTTTAATACTGTAATAAATTTGTGATGAATACAGAAGCTCCTTTCGATTAGACAGTGAATTTGAATTTAATGCTAGACGTTCTCAGATATGGTCCAGAGGTTTGCAATGTCGTGCCTAATAATGGGCAATATACCTCCTTAAAATTTGCAATTTCATGCTTTTTGAATTCATAAACATTCTTTTTTGTATTTCAGTAGCATTTTGAAGCCTTTTTCTTGCATCATCATTGTTAAGCAGCACATTAGCATGGAAAGCACCGCAGCTTTTCTCTGAATAAAATTACCACCTCAAGAAAAAGTCTCATGAGGAATAAATAAATTTGGCCCCTTTAACTAGCGGCAAAATTATAAAAACAAAGCCTAGATTGAAAAGAAAGTGCCCTGCAGCCGTTAAATTTGTGAGGATAATGTAACGAGAAGCCTGGTTGATTGGGGGCTTTCCAATTTTCCAACCAATCATAGACCATTTTATATCCATTTTAAATAGTTCTTTTACCAGAGGCGTGTCAGTAAGCTGCGATTCCTTGTTTTCTGCTAAACTGACACGACGTTGACCTCTGTGCCACTATCAAAAAGCAACACCAATACTGCAGTTCTTATTTGTTTAATCATTAGTTAAAGTAAAAACAGAATCAAAAATATGGATCTTGAATCATCTGATGATAAGTAAACGCCCCTGACCTCCTTATATAATCTTGCCTATCCCACAAAATACGTACCATCATTTACAAGTTCAGTCGTACATTCAGAACCTAAGTGTAAAAACTCCACATAAATTCAATTCGAACTTCATGGCTTCGGCTTAAATAACTAAAGTTACGCATTCGCAACCTAATATACGGCATCGATTCTCAAAGGAAGTTTGGGAAGACAACTGTTTAAGACCCACAAATTTTCCCGTCCACTGATGCTATTAACCTTTGGGTCCATCAAATCATTTTATCAGATTTAAGTGCACCATCTTATGAGTCCAAAAGGCTCAAAAAATCGAGTCACTCAAATGTCCGTTAAACTTAAACAATGCAAAAATGTGCCTTAGCACTAATAGATATGAAGCAGGACTTCCTGGGTAAATCATATAGGATTCACTCTTGTTTAAAGTATCTTTTATTAAAATGACCTTTTCTGATATCTAGCCCCGGAACGATCCAGATGAGTGGAAAATGGTAGCATTGGCAGATTCAAATATTTTTAGTTTTCTAGCTTGGTTTTTCACTTTTTGACTCCATGTTCTGTCCAAGAAGAGTAATAATGAGTTTGAAAGTTAAAAAGGTTATTAAGGCTGAAATATTGCGTGTGAACCCTAATCACTTTGAATTTCCAAGCACGGAAATGCTGTGATGTTCAAAATGTTTTTGTCAGATTTGATTGTAATTTGATCTAAAAATGCAGCTTGACCTTGAGAAGTAACAAGTACTTTTACTAGTTACATATTAGATTTTGAGTAACATTTACTCTTATGTTAATAGTTGCTTTGAAGACCTTTTCCACAGTCTAGAAAAAGAACTATCGAAATCGTCTTTATTTTATCTAACATTCAGATGCGTTTCTGTTTTAATGCAATTTGGGACTTGTTCCTTTGGTGAACGTAAAAGTTAGTTTGTCCGAACCGATTCCATCTAATTCCAAAACTGGAAATCAACTTAGTAACCATTTCGCGTACGATCCAGTCCCAAAAGGCAAACTGCTTTTTATTAAAGCTAGGCATGATTTGACGTTGAGACGTTTTTTTAAGCTAGAGGCGATATTTTCTGACGAAATTCACCCAGACTGGGGAAGTGACTCAGTGAATGGATTTAGAGATTGCAGAACCAGATAAGTTCTGCTTCGTTTCAACTCTAACGCCTTTTAAGGCAAACTGTGCCACTTTGTTTCTTTGCTTAGAAAGATTCCCAAAAAAATAAAGTGGAAAAAAGGTAAAGCAAAAAGCCTTTACCTTTGATTTATTGTGGAGAAGAGAAGCGCCATATACTTAATCTAAAGAGCAAATTGCAACACTATATCTTCACGTAAATAAAACGCCTCATGCATCCGTTTTCCATCCGGGATATGTTTTGCAGTTGAAGAAACTTGAATTTCGCTATTCCCTGATGCAAAATCTGTATTTAAAGTCGATTCACAATCTGGGTATCTTTAAAGCAGTAGTTGAAGATTACCCTAATGGGGAAATTTCGAAGAAAGGTTTGAACGTCGGACAGTCAGCAGTTCGTTGGCAAAGGACTAACTTCATAAACTGACGAGTTCAGGCTGCTGTAAAAGATTTCTTGGTCGCCGAAGAAGGACATCGCAGATGTAAATTCTAGGTTCTACTCACAGTCAAAAAATGGCATCCATAGGCCGGACCTGAGATTTTAACGCAAAATACACTTACAACTCCTAAATACTGTGTGGTAAATGAATTGATACTTAGCTCTTGAGAAATGGAAAATGCCATAAGTCAGGCAAGGGACTGTTTCGAATTTTCCAATTCCATTATAGACCATCTTTACAACCAGTGGGATTGAACTTGATTTTATATCTTCACCTCTTTATTGAAAACACGGGAAAAGAAATTGCCTTAAATTAATTTTGTGTGTTTCGGTGTTCCATTTCTTTCTAATTGGTCCTCAAGATGTCTCACCATTATCCTTGCCTACTCCCTTCAGGATATTGAAAACTATTTTTTGTGAGATATTTTACTACTCTCTGTACAGGTAGGCCAATTCATTTATCCCACAACTCACATTAAATCATTTCTCCTTATCACCAGCAGTAATAAATTGAGTACTACAGAGAGAATAGAACCCTTTCATCATGATGCTTACCTCTTCGCTTTCTGAAGTTCAGTGTATGTGAAATTCAATTATTTAATAAGTAAAACCAAATCGTTTAGACTGCTAGTCTCAGAAGTGTACCGAAGAGCTTCAAATGTCGTTTGACCAATAACTCAAACCAAAAGCCCCGATCTAAAAATACAATCTCAAACTCAAATACTTCATCAGTATCTACTCAAAATAACAGCCCAGTTTGAGTTTCTGGTGCCATTTTTCTTTGTTAATTAAGCAAATAATTCAATTCTATTACTTTTTGGCTACTGGGCATCTGGTCGGCTATGGCTTATTGCTTTCGGAGTCCCAATCATGTGAGTTTAGTCTTCTGATCCACTTCGGTTTATTGGTATCTCACAGAATTAGTCTCGATTCAGCGCTTGAACAGTTTGACTACACCCTGTACTTTAAATTCCATAATTTACCAAGGCTATTAGATATGAGACATAGGTTTTAGCATTTGGACAGCCTATATTTTCAAAAATATCACAACCGAACAAGTTGCGCCAGAGCAAAGGACGAATCTCGGACCTTTAGTACAAAATCTGAATTAGACAATACTTTTTGTGGATTGTTTTCGAGCCCAAACCCTTCTGTTGGATTTATCTAATCACTCGCTTATTTCAAATAGTTGATTTTACATTCGCAAAGACCTTGATGGAACAAAAGTAGTTTTTGCCATAGCACTGGGAAAGAATTTTTTTAAAACCAAAAATGCGATCTGTAGAACGCGTCGTATCAAATGATAACTTAAATCTCCACTGTCATTTCAATGAGGACGTTTCTTAATTTAGCGAAGCAATGAATAGCGAATTTTCGCCATTTTCAATCTACAGTCCTCTGTCAGTTGTGTAGAAGATACGAGTTGCCAACTTTTATGAATACTTTTACAAAATGCGACTTTTATGGGCACAGCTTCATTGCTTTGGAACCTATTTATGCCTTGAATGTGAATTTCTGCCTATCACCAGAATTATTCACTCTTATGGCAACTATTAGACACTGGACCACCTCCTTTATATTAAAATTCAGCTTCATGCAAAACAGGACTTTCTCTTTACACGTCCGGTTTGACTCCGATGGCTTCTCTTCTAGAAGAGAGAATAAGCTGCCTTAGCTAAGTGTATCATTTTGTTTACAGCCGGTTCACAAACCAAAATGACCCTTTTTTTGAATCGCATTGTTCAAATCCTTTAAACTGACTTGCATCTGTGTTTATTTTTTTTTCCATGGTTTGTCCATGCACACCACCAAACAGCTTAATATATGCATTCATTTCAATGGTTCCTGGTTAATTCTTGATGGAAGCGTATCTGAGCGTTACGTCGATGTGACTTGATATTCTGTTATTGGAGGAAATGGAAAACCTTTCACAGGAAACATTTCGCCAATCGATGGATAAATACAATAATTGTGGACTTTTTTGGTCCAGAGAGGCCGTAAGTAAATCGACATTATGAGAAGTAAACTATTTCAAAATACAAAATCTCGTTTGACGCGGCGCCTAATGTCCAGTCAATCATTTCCCTGTGTGAAGGCCGAATTCCTGATCAGTCTTTTTCAGTTGTCACTTTTCTTGTTAAATTCAAACCTGTCAAGCTTTTTTAAGCACATTGGTTTTAAAAAGATGATCGATTCCGGTAAAATTTGCGCAAGTATTTGCCTGGTAGCTTTCTGATTATTTGATTGTGCTGATTTTGCACAAACATTTTCTTAATAAACTGCTATTTTGGTTCATTTACTCCATTGCTTTCTGCTCAAGTTCCGAAAAGCTGCTAAGCATATTGACCTCTGCTACTATTCATAATCAAAACTAAAAAAATACAGTTCCAAGCCGTCTAATGAACAGACTAGTCTATTGCGACCGAATTCAACTTGATCATTTGTTGGATTGTAGACAGTCTTAAATAAGGCATGTTATTCACGTATGAGTAGCGATATTTAGCTTACTCCCCTACCGAACAGGAATGTACATTATTATATAGACATTTTTTGATTAGCGTACGGTCATTTTGTGACATGGTTGACACTTGTAGCACTTGTAACTGACTTGAAATGTTCGGTGGATTGGAGGAAATTTTTGAGTAGAGCTATCCACCTGTAGGTGATCTTTGTAATGGACTCTTTAGGTATTAAATTTATCAGATGCCATTTTGGTTTGTATGCGTACTCCACATGAGTCTTTCAATTCCATTAATTTTTGAGTTCTACAATATCAGCTATCTTCTAGTATTCGCCTTCTGACTTCTCACAACTTCCAGGAATGAAAAACTAAAATTGTCGGTGTTTATTACTTTAAAAGGAAGATCGATTGATGTATCATGATTCTTAGCGAACCAGTCGAATCGTGTCATATAAAGGTAAACGAAATGCTTCCTGCTTGCAGCTAAAATACCTTTAAATCATCGTTAAGAATAAACGACTTAATCAAGTGTCAGTTCGTTAAGACGCCATGCGCCATTAATGACTGGTCCGTACTCAGACTAAACAGACGAGACTGTGAGCCAAATTTTACACCCGCGCTTCATGCTTCAAGACTCAGAAGGGACCTTAAAGGGGGACTGAGAAATAACATATGTGATGTGTCTATTTATTAGGGTAAATGGATTTACTCTGGGTCACACAGGTGAACTAGTTCGGTTACTAGGGCTATTACTTGTTTCTGTCCTTTACCGCCTGGCGGGAGTTATACGCACACTGACAAGGCTCGTTTTAAAGGTCATGTTTATTGCAACAACTCTCCCATAATATGGGGATGAGGAAAAGCCTTTTTTTATGTCGCGTCGTCAAAATTCTTCAGAAAAGCTACTTTGCTGTAAATAATGCACAATAAAGATTGATTGGCGTCGATTAATCAGAGTAGCACTTGTTGTAGGTGGGTGATTTAAAAAGATTAATTTAGAGCGACAGTTGGCGATATCTCAACTTTCGCCGCTAAGAATTCAGTCTGAAAATAATGTTGACGCTTTGCTTTATTTTAGACTGATTACTTCTTAGTTCAGAATGAGACATGTCATCAGAGGATAATGAATTAGTCGACCTATGCTATTAGTGAATGAACTAAATATGACGAGGGGAATGTAAAATTTAGGTTCGGAGAACAGATCAACTACTGGCACCCTAAAATCTTCCAATAACAGAAGGCAAAGCATCCCTGTCCCAATCGAAATTCGGATAATTCCGTTTTCCGCTGACTTGTCGATTAGTCTGACTTTGCACATTTTCAGAGATGCTTTTGTTGGCTGAACATTGGAATATCATGAAAAAGGGAGTATCTAAACTGCTGCGGGGTACAGGAATAGCAATTTTTGATAATGACCCTACAATTACTCGTTCTCCTCCGTAAACAACCCGGTCTTACATCGTCCGATTAGCTTCCCTCGGTACTGACCTCGATGCCATGGGTAGTGAATTCCATAATGCAAGACTTAAAATCGAAATCTGTTTTTCATTGATAATGATCTCTTTTGCAGCCTCTTTTTTATTTGCTGTCAAAGTAAATTTGATCTGCTCCTGAAAACTCTTCTGTTTCCATCGAAATTTTGCGGATTGCACTATGTATTTGGATCAAATCAGTAACATTAACATTTCTGATTATATAGTACAGCAATACGACCGCACGCATGCGCATTCAACAGCAAAGAATCTTTTTATATAAATAATCATAAAATTGCCCGATTTTTTACCAGGCAATTTTTAAATTTTTCATGGTTTGAATATAATTTGGTACCCCTGACTTTGGCTGCTCTTATGTCACTCGAAAAAATCCAGACTCTTTTATCTCTGACAAGCGCATAAGCAGGCTGATTTGTGACCCAAAAATCGTACTTTTTCCTAAATTAAAAATGATTTATTTTAAGTTTTAGAGCTTTTACACTGCGCATCATTAGGTGTTATGTCTGATAATACACAATTGAACAAAATCATGAACAAATATGCACAAGAGCTATGAATTTTTTATATTTTGTAATCTTAAATGCTAATTATTTTCATCCTCGTTCGGCAGGCTCGATGTCCAATGAGCATGGTTTCTCACAGCCCGAACTGTTGACAATGCTACTTCAAATAGATAAATTACCATGTAAATATGCTCAATTCAAACAATGCATTTTCAGTTAATACGAGTTCTCATTTGCCAAGTAATTTATTTATTTAACCATTGGACTGCTTCCCTTAAGCTGAGGTCTGACAGCAGTTCTATTCCATTTATAATAATCAGAATGGGGAACGATTCATTGAAAGCTCTAATTTAAGAATTCATCACTGACGTTGAAACAAGAAACAAGCGATTTGTGGTAAAAAAGGTCGATTACTGCCATTGTTGGTATGCGAACACATCAAAACTTTGGAAACTGGGGTTTTGTGTTAAAAAAATTTTACTGTTTAAGCAGTTCCGAATGGAGACCAAGGCAGACAAAATGACGAAAATTGAATTTTCTCGTTTAGGAATCTCTGCTTAAAAAATTATCCTGTTTAATTACAGTAAATTATTTATGCAATTTACTGCGGAAGTTGCTTTTCGTTGGAACTCTGCATTACTCTGGAGGATTCCAATCAAATGACCGTGCAATTCTGCCTCCTCGAGTGTCCTTACGTCAAAAAAATTGCCTACAGTTTCAATCTACCTTTGCTTGTTATCAATGTAAAGCCAACGAAAAAATTAGGTTAACGGTTCCTTTATTACTTGGAACTGAAGACAAACCTAATGTGGGAAACTCAAAAAAATGAATTCCAAAAGTTTGAAGTTTTCTTATGATTTTTCTAAATCAGATCCTATTTCTATAATTTTAGAGTGCCTTTTTTTACCGAAGACAGTCAAAAGATTATTTGAATTCGTCGAACGAGGATAGGATGGCAGAATTACGGTGGAGTACTTGGGTGGTCACCATAAGAGTCATAGAACTTAGCAACTGCATTTGTCCTTGAAAAGTAAAGAACAGCTGAAGCTGCCTTCGAATGTTCCGAAACATAATAGAAGGATGATAAAATATTCAAAGCATCAATTGTCTTTGCTTTGTTGACTTGACGCAATTCCGAAGAAAACCCATTTTCACACCCCATAAGAGTGCATGGGCTTGTTTTTTCTCCGATTTTCAAAGAAATCCCTCAACCTTAACCAGCAAATTTAGGAAAAATACTTGACCGCGAAATCTACACTCGATAAAATTGCAGTGTTTGTTGTTCAAATTTAACGGAATAGGATAGAATGAAGCAAAACTGATTGACTGAAAATTACAGAAAGGCTGGGAAATAAGCCTTATATGTCCTATCATCATTTTTATTTTATCCTTTCGTTGAACCACAAACAATGATAAGTTTGCCCCTTGATTCGCTTTATCGTGAATTGAATTGATGTTACAAATCAGAGTCTTTCATCACATCATTTGCAGCAACATGCAACATGCGACGTCCGTAGATACGTCCTTCCACTCTACCTTTTTCACAGTTCGAACTTTGTTCAGCAGTCAGAGGCATTTCCAAATTCTTCGTTTTGTTTTCGATGCAAAGGAAGAAAAACATTGATAGCGGAACATCAAAGATATTTGTAAATCAAACTCAGTTTGTTTTTTTGATAGCAGGATTTTTGCCTGTTCATTTCAAATAATTTGTTTACGTTTTCCTTGCAAATGGTGTGATACAACCAACTACGCATTCTTGATTACGTTTAGCATTATCACTGTCTGAAAAGCAGGTAGTTTTAGTGAATCCAAATCCACTGGACAGGTAGAAATTTCCTAAGAATGAAAGCGAGGGAATCGCTTCCAACACCGGTCAAATGAAGTGATCTGGTCAAATTCTCAAGTATACCAAAATGTTAATAGGCTGTACAACACTTGCTGCAATGAATTTACTGTACATGGAAAATTTCAAGACTTAAATTAGAGGAAAATTCAACCTTTGGTCTGAAAAAATGGAGATACATGTGTTTACGATTTTTCAAAACATTCCGATTGAGGGAAGCTAAATTTACATGTATTGTGATGTTTGGATAGACAAGCAATGAGTGGAAATGCTTGGATCTTGTCCCTTTGCAATTTTGACAACTTAGATTCAAAGACAAACTATCGGGCTAGTCCACTGAGCTCCTTGACTACATTCTTCTGTTTTTTTCGTTCAATATTTTATTAATAAGCCAATGGCTAAGTGAAAGATCAGTCGAGAGAATGTTCTAATTGTATAAATCTAAATTAAATGCATTTTTTAGTTTTTACTGGTCTATAAACCATTGGGACGGTATTTTCAACTAACTCACCAAAACAAAAATTTATTAATTTGCGGAACTAAGACCCTTTGGGCGTTTGTGAGCAATCTGCCTTTCAATAGAATTGAAGCTACTTTCCTTTTGGTTTGTAAAAACACTCATATTATGGAAACATTCTTCTTGAAGATTCAATTATTTTCATTGCTGCAATTTAGTTTGAAACTTTAGAGGCTGCGGCTCTAAGATTGCGTTGTTAAGCTCAAAACTGTTTAATGAAAGGCTTTTATTCAACTACTTGGTTGGATTTCATTTCCTCAAACCCGTACAACTTAGTAAATTTGCAAATTTTCTCCAAAAGAAAGTCTCTTATTTAATGGTACAAGTTCAGATGCTATGAAAACCTACAAGATTATTTAAATTTTCAAAGTGTCAAGTTAATGCACGTATATCGGCGGGCTTCAATTTCGGACGATTTCTCTTCACGATATTCTCAACTTGACATTTACATCCTCTTAATGTTGTGCTTAATAAACTTTGCGTCACCTTTTACCATTTGATTCAACACTCGTTAATAAGGTCACTAAATGCGACCACTTCACATAAGATCAACTAAAATAATGGGGTGATAGTTATTTTATGCCCCCAGAATGGCATGGGCAATATCTATCAATACGAGCTGGAGCTATTTTTCATAGAATTCCTGGTAGTACTGCGTGATAAAGGCTATTAAGTGAATATGAACCTATGTTATTCCTGCTACCAAAAATCAGAGCTATTTTCAATGGCTGTCAGGGTCGATCTCGCTTATTTTTACGAATCCGCAATGCAAATTGAACATCAAAAATACCTCAGCTTGAAATTTTACAATCTGCTCCTAGTAAAGGGTGTAAAATGTCTACAAAATTTAGCTATCAGACGCTTGTAATTTTGTCCTTTTTATGCCGAGTCTCAAGACACCAGGAACTCTATTTCAGGTGAACACTGAGAGATCAAATAGACAAAGAATTGATGGGTTGAAGAGGATGACTTAGGAAGATGAATAGTTGTAAAAGTCTGGCCAGATGTTGCAGGGGCACTTGCTTCTTCTGACCACCGTCTACCTAGTCCAAATCTGAATGTTAATCCAAGCTTGAAAATTTCGAGTTTGTTGTCGATAACAACAAAATTCTATACAGGCCAGTCAATCACAAAAAAAATCAAATTAATAAGATTTAAATCCTTACTGAAAGTTATTTAAATATTTCTTTTTAAGCCGATTTGTCATGTTTTATTAAACTTTAAAAGTTAATTTGAAGTGAAGTTGGTAATTCCTTCCACGCTAACTTTGGTTTTTTATTTGCTCTCTTCTATAAATAGTAAAAGATCAGATCAAATTATCCAACATTTCTCATAAATTTTAGATAAATTAAGTCAAAATTAGTGTCCAGATTAACTCATGATTGGATCAAATTTATAGCCCATTATGACTTTCGCCAACTGGCTGATGCTTAGGCGTAATTTGACCATTTCGGAAATGAACTAAACCACAGAGTTCACTGACTATTACTAGACATACTTTACTTCCAAAATGGCCTAACGGCACCTTATGAAAAACAGTGAAATATTTGGGAGCTGATAACTTAGAGTACAATAATGGAGGCAATTATAGTAATTCCAAGAAAACTTGTTTCAAATTAGTGCCCAGAACTTTAGTATAAGGAAATAATGATAAAAATTTTGACTCTGGGGAAGAATGGTGTAGAAAACTCGGTTAAGGGCTGACAGAGTCTTAGACTGGCATAAGAGCTTTTGTTTCATTCGCCTTGCTTATTCCAGTCCTTACATCTAGATTTATAATAAAGAACGGTGAAGTATCGTCCTGATTTCGTCATTCATTTAGAACTTCCTATCCTTAAAGATTGACTTGGAAGCGATTGCCATTCTGCTGTCCTCAACTGACATTTTTCCTTTCGAAGAAACGAAAGAGCTATTTGTAGAAATATCCTTTGCCTGGATGTGCAGGATTTTGAAATCCTTTCTCTTGACACAAAATTTTCGGCTAGAAATTATTTTAATAAATCATATAGTATGTTCTTTGCTTGCATGGTTCGATTCTTGGCTTATAAGGTCAATTGATCCGTGTCATTTTCTGGAAGTGATGGTCTCAGGACATCCCATCCATGAACATATTCCAATTGCATCAGTTTAGACCTGTTGACTCCTGCATTTATTTGTGATTAGCTCACCATTCCATTAATGACTTTAGTGACAACTTTCAGACTCATTCCTTGGTACCTTCTCAAGACCTCTCTTTAATTGTACTGTTAAATAGAGAGTTGATTTAGCTATATAGCTCAGTATCCATCAACGAGAAGACCTTTACAAAACCCCTTTAGACGTTAGTGGGTGGCATTCCATTTAAAGCTGCTGAGCCAGACATACGTTTAGACTCCGATAGTCAGATGCCTACCTACTGGTGATTTCTCGGAATATGGAAAATTGTATAAAACTGTTCTGCAGTGTCAAATAGACGGACCAACCTAGTCCTTTTTTGGATCAGTTGCACTAAAAAGTAAGTGCCCCAATTCCCTTATCGTCATCGAAAACGCATAGATTTTTAAAAAATACTTGGCAGTTAAGGCGATTCTCTAAAGTCAGGACTTCCGCAAAGAGAATTAGAAGCAATTCATTAAAACAGATTTCAATGTTTTCCATCAAACACAATGATGGGTAACTGTGGATATTAGTTCAATAAACTGTGCCAAGGAATTTTTGGCTATGTAATGACTTAGGTGCTAATTTCAAATACATTAAGGACAGAATAATCCCATTTAATTTTTTTACTCCCCCCAAATAAAAATTACTAGGAAGTTGTAACTGCCTTCTTCTCGTCTTTTTTCTCTTAATTCTTCTCGCAAAACTCCAAACAATAGAATGCGCTTCTTTCATTGATCTCATTCCGCCTACCATTTTACATCCGTTCGTTTAAAATAAATTTGTAAATATAGTACTTTGGTATGGTACTGCGTGTAGCTAAAGGTTCAGCCCCAGCTAGGGTATCTCCAAATTTAGGTACACTTAATAGGTAATAAAAGTATGACTGACGATTCAAGTGGTAGGTAAGGCTGTGTATCCCCATTCTCCGTGATGTATTCAACAGAAAGGGTTATACATTTTCATATTTTTCTAAATCCGTCACTGCTAGCACTGCAGTGCTGAGTGAGGAAATCGCTTTCCGTTTTATGCCACTTGAGTCCCAATTCCATCTCCTCTGTCTTTGCAATTTGAAAAATACGAACTTTATTTCATCATTTTGCTTGATAAACTTTTAAAAGAAACTGGTCGTAGGCCGCAGAATATGCGCAGTTAACGATGACAAAACTGGATATTGTCAAAAGGCGCCTTCATTTTAACGACCATCACTTTACTTTTAAAAGCATCCCAGATTGATAGACGCTGGCTCCTAAAGCGTTATTCTTAATGCATGTACCAAAAAGAAATTACATCGCGGGAACATGGATATCAGAAACGCCATAAATCAAAGTGTTACTCGACTTTTATTTTTATACTTTATGATTGATAGTAAGGAATTATCGTTTAGAGATTTTATATCGGAGGAAAGGTTTACTGTTGTAAAAGGAACACTTGCACTGATTGTGTGATTCACACCTCTGCAAGTTATACACTTTTTCGACTCTTCTTCTTCATCCGCTAATTCGATGTATGAGAAACTAATTCGAACTGACTTTGGATGCGCCTATTTTCGGAGTTACACATTACGGCTACCTCGGGTCTGCTCTCAGATGAGTATTTTTTATAGCTTTGTAAGTGAAATGGTACTATTTGGTTAATATTTGCATTATTTGGTATGAAATTAACATTTAAGAGAAGCTATGAAGTAACACCGCATTGAGGAAAGAAAGAGCATGATAATCTTAGGCCACTTGAAAGAAAATCATTAAATTTTTAAGATGATAAGTGATATGCGAAATTGGGATTATTACCAATAGGAGTAGTAAATACTCCTTCCATGTAGCTTGTAGACCTGAGACTAACAACGCATTGCCTGCTCGTACTTATGCAGCCGGAGATAGTAAATTAACCGTAGTACTTGTATTTGGTAGTCTGGGGAGGAAGGCCAAGTGGGAGGCATTCTATCAGGCATAGGACAGTAGAAGAAATTTTCGGAAATGGGCGTTGGTAATTAAAATTTCTACCTACTATGAGTAAGTCTGGTCTAAATGTGGACTTAAGTATCGATGGAAGTATGGATGTTTTGGTCGACTGTCCCCCCTATCTTCCTTTAACATTTGTCAATTTCTTTCAGCCTCAGTAAGGCCATGAATGACGCTGCTACTAACTCAAACATCAATACTGCCTTTTGAGCACCGAACTTTTTGAAAAAAATCAGATGTAGAACTGGCTGTCACTGATAAATATTTGTTCAAATGCGTTGACATATATGATTGGTAATATCACTGAAAGTTAACAGTGAGCTGCTTTATTAGGGAATGAAGTAGAACCCAACTATACTGCTGTAATTAAAAGATTATTACTTGAATTTTTCTTTTTGGTTCTCCAGAATCAACTTTGGCCTGAATAACCAAAGTGTTTTTCGAACACTTAAAATGGACCCATAATTATCAAACTTCTTTGATTCCCTATTTTGAATGATATCTTATGATGGTGTAGGCAAGCGATTTTTCTCTACCTGCTAAGCAGAACTTATTGCCTAATTCGTGCTTGTCTGTTATTGGCTGGTTTCAATTTGCTTTGTGCTTTCATATTGTTTAAGCCATATAATAAATATCTGAAATTATTTTGGTTATCTGAGAACAAATGCTAGCCTGCGTGCTTTCAATTTGTTCTTTTCTTTAACAAGTCAGATAGGCCTAATCTCCATGGAGTCTAAGATCAAATCGCTATTACTGAAAGTGGGAAGAAGCTCTTGGAACGTGTAGCCCATTTTCTCTATGCACGTTCTGAAAAGCACAACCAATTCAGCTAGGATTCCAACTGTCAATATCTTGAGCGGTGAAAATCGTATATCCTATCTTATAAATGTGGACTGTGTCTTTATTTGCAAACTATTTTTTCCCTAGTTTAATGTTTTGTGATTGAGTTACAGTAATTAGTGTTTGTGGAACTGATTGGATGATCGACAAGCGTATTCATATGGATCTGACGATGTTCTCAGGTTTCTCACCTTTCGAGTGTTTGAAACTGCATGTAAGATTTAATCAGTCAATAACTTCCTCACAACACCATCCATGGAAAAAATATTTGTTGAAATATTCAAGTGCAGCTATAGTCACTGATTTTCTCGGCCTTATTCTTTAACTTAACAGTAAAAGACATTAACTTATGGCCTAAATTTTCTGCCCTTTAGGACGAATTTGAATCTACTTTCGTCAGAATTTAGGTCGCTAATATTATGTGTATAGATGTGTACTTTAGTTTCTCGATCGTAACCTGGACTGAAATATATCGAACGACTTCGATTGTACTCTTCCAAGTTTACTAACTTATAAACCTTTTAAAAGTCAGTCACATTCAGGGTGATTCAAATATTGTGATGTTTGTATTCTTTACCACTCATTTTACCCAGGCTCAAAATAGGCACCCCTTCTTATGAAACGAAGAGGAAGTAACTTTAATCCCTATTTGATTGGACAGTTGAAGACCAACAAAAACAAATTAATATCTGCTCGGCCGAAAGCTAGGAGAGGTGAACGAGCTATTAGGCGAGTAAATGCTATATCCCGTGAATGAGTTGGATAAGCGGCGTTCAATATGGAGGCGAGAGAGTTAACACCAAGGTTTTACGGCAGCATTCTGATTTCTTATATCTTAGGTATATTAAATAAAGTGCCATCTTAGTGCAAAACGAAGGAGGCGATCAGAGCTGCCGGACTTCCGCTTATGAGGTTGACAGTCAAATAATCGTTTGAATTCATTTGTTCTTATTTTTCTAGTACGGCAAATTGGGATTTATTTGAACACATGGTTGTAAAATTTAACTAACTGTAGATCAGCGGTTTTAACGTTTTTGGAGTAAAAAATTGCATTCTCAATTGTAAGGGCTTTTCAAGTAAACCGGAACCTGTGAAGAATCAATCGAAGTGACCTGGGAGCAATTCTGAAAGAATCAAGTCCTCATTTATAAATATTTAAGTGCAAACAGACATCACTACATCGTTCCTTGAAACCCACCAATTTCGCTAAGTACATCGGTTATGAATCGCAAATTAACAGAATGTGGTCAAAATGTGCATTCAGAAGCATAGGAGGTTCGGTGTTTTGTCCATATTTGAACAATATCTCCATTTCTGCTAATTTTCTCTTAAAGTGATCCTGGTTATTAAAGACGAGAAATTCGTGAAAACTCTCTTGGAGCTTACTACTTTCATAGGTGACATTCGACTAGTTAAGTTTATGCAGCTTAGCAAAAAATTTTTATCGAATCATTATCAACGCCCTATAAAACCTTTAAAAAGGAAAGTGGGTGAGGTATGAACTTGAACCACCTCTAATCCATCGATCAGAAACCATAAAGCCGCAGCGGTCAATCTAAGGCATATCCGTGACTGTACGCGATTAGAAGAAGAGTTTGGAAAGGGATCAGTTATTAGAATAAAGGATTATCGCTCAGAGTCACGACTCATCTCACTACTAAATAGTATTTTGATGTGATCGACAGCTTGCTCATTCAAGTGGAGGGTAAGCTTTGAGTCAGGCGTCTATTCTATTGGTTTCTTTATTAAGAGCTTCTCTTCTTCAATACTACTACATGATATTCAGCAGTCGGCTTTCATGTTATTCAGGATTAATTTGATCTTGACTCAAAAATGGATGAAGTAAAACGAAAGCATTTTGATTCCTATTAGAATAATGGGGCTTCTTAGCTCCTGTTCTCACTGGCAACTGTCATATTTTTGCAGCACCTTTAAGTGCTCATGCTGTTCCATATACTTTGCACAGGAAGTAGTGCTAGCTTTAGTTTATTCTTTATAAAATGCTGAAGACCACCCTAGTTATATCAGCTGAATTTAACTGCATCATATTGATGGAGATCTCCTTTGGTCAAATACGTATATGACAATGTAATGCGATTCTCTGACTGTATTTGGGAGGTTCCGATATGTTACACAATCCAAAATATCGTTTTAAAGTAGAAGTTTTCCTTTCTGCTGAGCAATGTCGTCAAGACCTGTGACTAACCAGTTTGTCTTCCTAACATTTATTATTACAGTGTTGTGATTACTGTCCCCCAATGAATACTTAATTCAGCCCATTCTTGTTCAACGTAAAAATCCGCAAGAGGACGTCTAAATCATTTTACTGTCCAGGTCCACGCTGACAGCGCTACTCCAACACATGATATAGCCAGACACTACCCATTATGCAATAGTGGGAGTTGGTGTTGCTGTTTGCAAATCCTCGTCTTTAACATATCTTCAAAGTTGACAGCGATTCCATTCTTGGAGAAATTTACTGAGATATAGAGCAGAAGCATCCTTTAATTACTCGCCAAAATCAGAGTGATACAATTCTAGTATGATTGGCACTCTTTTGCTAGCTGATAGTATTGCAACTAGTCATTTGCAGGGGCTGTAAAGTCAGGTATGCCCTTCTGTTCAATGATAATTCATGAATAAATTGCACACCGATGTGAATAATGGGCGTAGCTTATTCGTATATCTCTTAACTTTTCAAGCTGTTTGCAAGACTTCCTTTATATAATCTAATTAACCAGCTTGTGACTGACCAGTAAAACTCCCTTCAAAAAAATTTTTGTTTTACTGAGTGTTTTGTGCATCATTGCATAGGCAGTGAATTTTAAACAAAATTTCGGATATTGGTGAGCAAAATGGTCCTTCCTCTATTCTATCCAAGTATTTTTGACGAAACAGGAAATTAAGTTTTGACTTGCGCGCCATCATCACCACTTAATTAAATTTTGTGCGCATTCGAAATAAATCGATTTAAAAGTTGAGAATAACCTCCATAGAAAAATTCTACGCTCTCTGGGAGGTTCAAATTTCTTGTAAGCCATCAAATGTGGCAGACGTTCATGTAACTCAGTATACATGGAATTTACAGTTGTCAAGTTCAATGCGAGTTACTGTCGGCCCTGCACACCCTTGGAGTGACAATTATATCACTAAAGCGACCCATTCTACCAGTAGAAGCGTTTAAATTTGTACTCGATTTCGGGGTTTCAGGTCAACATTAATAACCTGGCAAGTACTTGCCTTCAAGTCTATTTTGCGTCGTTGGAAGCTAAGAACTCCTGGAAAGTGCTTTTTCATAAAATATTTTACTAAGAAATTATTACTACTTCTTTCTGGGTTTTATAGGAGTTAATTTTAATTGTGGCGATCATTGAAATGAGGCAACCTGAGATCGTCGGTGGCTTGTTTGGCCCTGAATTGATATTGACTTTCCTAATATAAACCGCATTTAGATTTTACGTTAATGCGTTACGTTAATGTTGCTTATTTTAAAATTTTCTTTAAAGTTTGTCCCTTGAAAATTATATTGCATTAAAGTCTTTTAAAATTTGAACTTGCTGCAGAAAAAAGGAGCATTTTCAGTACTATGAATGAATCAAACCATCATTGGATTCTGCTTATCAAAGATTTCGACTGATTCAAGACTAACACGTTGAGTATCAAATCTAGCTTCCATAGAAAATTAATGCCTTTAATCTTTTGGCCAAATGTAAAAAGGACAGTTGCACATTACCTAACCATTGCCTCATTTGTAGCCCTGTCAAATGGATAAATATACCGAAATCACCACAGGTACCTTAAATAAAAAACCAGGTTAATGAACATTGTCTGTCCGAGATGTTCAGATTTTCGCTTCTATTGAGGATAAATGTGCATTTCAGATGGATGAACAAGAATACTCCCCAATTTAGCTGGTTGTAACTGTGCTATAGGTCATTAGAATTCGAAACCTTGTATCTTTGAGCACCACTTCACCCCTTAGTCGATGATTAAACGTCTCAAAACCGTTTCCTTTGGTGTCCCTCTGATTGAAGACGACTCAGTTAACCTTCCTTTCATGGGACCACACTTTTTATTTAATTACTCCCCACGCATTTCGACAAGTCTCGAAGACTTATTAAGGGCACAATAGAGGTACAAATAGCTCTTGCAAGAGAAAGCACACAACAATTAACACAGAAAAAAAGTAAAAGCGTTTGTCGACGTCTTGGGTTCTCTGGCAGCTTCTCTGGCATATTTATGTCGTTCAGGTAGTAGTTCCACTTCGATTCCACTTCTTAGTGGCACCTCGTCCGTCTCCGACGCTGTTAATGGCAGAAAACCTTCATGTATCTTCCAGAAGTTTTTTTCAAATTTCTGGCGGAGATTCCATTCATTTGTACATGCACGCACTTTCCACAATCCAGTTTGAGACGATAAATCCAGGTATATATGTTGTACTTTGTTTGCGAAGCTGTACGAAGTTGCATTTCCGCTGGCACAATCCAATCTTTATAAGTCCGGTAGGTGATTAGTTCTATCCGGCCGCCTCTCTCATTAGCCTCCAAAGTTTTCTTTGGGGTTACCGGTGGTATTCACGTGGAGGCTGAGAGTAGGGTTGGCCACCATAGCACAGCATATCAGTTTTTTTACCGACCAGTCAGATTGCTGCAGTTTAAATAAAAGTTGTTTGACAACGTTTGTTATCAGAAAGTAAAAACTGTTCATAGTCTTCACCCTAACTAGTTTATTTATGAATTGTTACTAAACCAAGCTATTTACCTTTAAGAAAGTTCTTTTACAGACAAGCAGTGAATTAGTACACTATTATTGTTATTGGCTTAAGAGGCGGCGGAATTAGTACTTCATAATTTGGTCTTAAGCTAAATTAATGCAATTGGAAGGTCGAATGAAATGGTAACGGTCATAGGAGACCAACCTAAGCATGAGGGTCTCTATTAGTATAAAAGTTATTTCTCCAGATGGTATTACATATCGCTTTCACAATTGTGATGCTGCAAAAAATCTGCAAATGATACGCACGCACTGTCCATGCACAAAGGTTAAAGCAGAAATCTCGTGAAGATCTGATTGGCTGTCACATAAAACCAATCACAGCCAGCACTGTCAATATTCACCACGTGCCTACCAATTGGAAGTGTGCTCTAAGCTCAATCGCATTCTAACAAACCGAGACGCTTCCAAACGATATCCACTTTCGATAGAGAGAGGGTCCTTCTCTTTATCGGATCTTTTAATACGTTTTTATCGAGTACCATTGCTGTCAGATGCATTGATTTTTGGATATATCCACAATTCCTAGGTTGAACGATCTTCTCGGTAAGTATCGATACTTTAAAATGCTGCTTGTTTAGTTCTATAAAGTGAATTACTTGTGGTTTAATATCTCTAAAGATCGCAGTTATGACTTCATGGTTTGATTAATTAAGCCGAATTCATGATCACATCGTCAGCGGTCTTGAGGGTTGAAGAATTCACGGGGTGTAAATGGTGCGCCCTACTCTTTGGTGTGATAGATAGGAGTTATTCACGTAAACTGACAGTAACGTTTATACAAAGTCAATCTTGTCAGGCCCTTACATATGTAGGTGATATTATTTCATCGTTATCCATCGATTCGTTGCGTTTCTAAATGTGTAAGCGACGCCTGTGATTGGTAAGTGGATTAATATACACTTCCCCTAGGGATTTGTTAACCAGAATTTCGTGCATTTTAACAGTTTTGAGTTGTGGTAAAGTTACTGTGTGTTGGGAAATAGCAGGCAAATGGTACTAAAAAGTCACTCTATTATCCTCTCCACTTTAGAGCTACTTAAACTCACTAATTGGGAAGTTTTAAAGTTGTCGGGCAGGAGAGAGTAGGGAAGATAAGTTAAAGATAGGAAAAGTTGCATGACTAAGGGTCTTCTGGGACGGTTGAACTGTGTGTAGAGCCGACGGAATACTCCCTACTAACAGCTGTTAGCCATTCGTCTTGTCTGGCACTGCCTCGAACACACGTGCAGACAGAAAGAAGCAGCGAGGCAAATTCCTCTGATTTTCCCTTATGCTGCTAACGATCCTCTCTCCCTTTCCATTCACCAACTGACGAAGGTGGCAACAGTTGGGTCTTTTGCACAGGCCGTGGTTGCTATGACAGCGTTCCCGTATGTGCATTTCCTTTGAGGGGTGAGTGACTGTTACAAACCACAGTGACATTTACATGCCCTCTCACCCTCCCCGGATTTATTGTTCCCGATGCGCCCTTTGTGGAATCCGATGGGTATTACCGAGAAGTATGGGCATTTGAAAGGTTATACACCTGCAGAACCCGTCGTGTGAATCGTAAACGTGCTTATGGACATGCTCGTCTAATTTTCGCCGTGGATCGGTTTTCGGCTTATCACGGGGGTTTACCTGTCCCATTCGCTGAAACACGTTAGCTGTTCACGCTCTCTTGTCTGTAATTATAAATAAGTTGTTCTCCAACAGATCGAGTGTATCTATGCTAGTACCAGAGGGTAAAAGTGCGTCAATACGATCTCGTCTAGCGCAGACTGACGACTGCCGAATTCATAATTGTCGTTACAATGACTGCTCACTCACAAGGACGATAGATAGAGAGTTAGGAGAAGTTATAAAGTTTTCGCAACAGACTGTTTTTTACTAGGTGTGTGAGTGTGCGCCAATGTGCCTGAAATTCTCAGTTATTAAAGTGCTGGCACGCTTTACATATATGTATCCAATCAGTGTGAAACTAGGCGTATTTTATTAAGAGGGTTCCATTCCTCGTATGTTTCAGTACCCAACTGCTGCCACCCTCACGCCACTTGCGCTAACAGGAAGCACCTCATCCCATCAGCGTTTCTGATAGAAGTACAGAAAATCGACGCTGGTTGGCTGTAATCTCTAAGTGCGTGAGAAGATAATTCCCTATCCTTTTCTACTCCAGATGTAAGTTGCAATTTTGTGCGAAATCCATGTTCCAAAGTCTCAGATTTCTCGTTTTTGTTGATGCCCTTGCTCCTTCTCGTGCCAAATTTGTGGACACTTGCATCGATGTTGTGCCCGGGTGGTGCTGTGTCCGCGTATCCCTGTATGACGTATCCACGCCCAGATTAATCATTTTGCAAGAAGACAAATCGTCGTCCAATTATGGATTCCGTGATTTAGTCCCTTGCTAATTGAGATCGCTTCTTGACCGTGTGCAAGTTCTAGGTATTTCCAATAGCTATCGTCATTCATGATGCATCACGAGGTCAGTTAGTGCAGGTAGTTGGTTTGAAGTCACCTCCAGACAGCTTTGTTCGTTTCCTTCTTCAATTGTCTCCTTCATCCTCTGTTCGCGGAACGTATATGCGCAGTTTTTCAACACTGCCTTATTGATGATTCAATCGATGAATTTAATAGCTCCACAAAGTGATATGAATTTTTCTGCTTTGGTTATGGCCTGTACTTAATAAGTGCAGCCTTGGGTGTTTTGCGTCATTGACTTCTTTTCACAGCAAAAAAGCTTGTCGTTTCCTCGAGGGTGTGCTGCTCCGCGATCCCGTCACTCACTGGCACTTCTAACTATAACCGACATACATTTCCATTCACTGGAATTAAGCCGAACTGATCTTCTACTAAGGTAGGTCGCAGTACATGGCACAGTCTCCGAAATCAGCTCAATATTCGTATGCGTTCGAGGTTATGAAATTCCGCTAGTCATGGTTTATGACCAAAGATAGAAGGCCATTGCGAAGCATTATACTCTCTTAATCATTTCAAAATGTAGAAAAACCGACTTTCTTTTCATAGTTTATTGCGCGAACCCCACATTACTGATTTCCTTCACTTCTCTTACACTTTCAAATAGGTAGTCATTGCATCACCTACCTGAGATAATCAGAACAAATTTTAGATGCATTCATATGTAACTGTCTCTACCAGAAAGCAAAATCACAACATGCCAAGGTCATTTGTGATGCCTTTTTTCCTTCACCTCCTTCACCACCTTTCCTTCAAGCCTTTTGTGTCTACAATCTGTCCTTTCTGTAGTCTTGCGTGTATTTAAACCTCTTATAATTTTCCTATGTTGATAGATTGGTGAATCAAATGGTTAATGAAGCAAACTAATGGCTCACTTGTTACCAGCTTTTCTGAAGAATTCAGCATCGTTAGGCAACACGCTCCTGTAAGCAGGTGAGTTGGTCTGTTGGACCTGAACATGGTTATAGTAGCTCCGGCATTAGCGGCTAGAAATTAATCGGATTAGTGCTGCTTGCACTTCTAACCACCCGGTGCGTGAAAGTCTAATTAATTGCTTCCTATACCTTTAGGGTAGGCCTTACCCCTCAGGCACTCGTTAGGCCGTAAAAGTGCCTTTTTCCATGCTAGCATCAGGGCTCTAAGGGCATAGCGGCTTTCAGGGAGGTCAAGAGGTCAGATCTTGGCCTATGTGTTTGAAGAGAATTACCCAGTCGCACTAATATCTTGAGTAGCAAAATGGCCAACTCTCTGAGAGTAAAGGGCTAATGGAAACATTGTTCGATTATCTTCCAGGTTAGGGCAAAAATCCAGTCCACATTATGCAAATTGGGTGTTGTAATGACTGTCAAATGCTCTTATCTTTCGGATATGAGAAGGAGAATAGAGTCACTTCAAAAAAAAAACAGTTGCCCGTACTCGCTGTTTGCAGCCACCAATTCATTTTCGCCAAGGATATTAATCAGGGACCAAAGGATGCGAAGTGTAGAGTGATGACTCATGAAAGGCCCATTCTTTGTACAATTCATTGTTCTTTTAATGAGTGCGGAACGGTATCCTGGGCCGAAAAAAAATACCCTTGTGCGTCATGAACGTGTGGTACGGCCGTGAGAATAAACGAAGTGTCGGTTAAAAAACTCTTCCCCCCCCCCCCCGAAAATAAAAGGAAAAAGGATGAGTTACTGAAAAGACCGATAATACCGTTTTCTATCAAGTGATACCCGAATACTAAGTTCGTTATTTCTGACACCCTGTTCTTTAATTGTGAATTAGCTACCGAGGTGGTGACAGTGGGGGCCGATGAATCACTCTTGTGTGTATTTCAAATGCGCTTGTCAGTTTTAAACTTACCAATGAAATCGATCCTTTTGTAACCCAAAAAAGTGGTCACACTTTAAAGTTTCATAGGCTCGGTTTGATGATAGGGATTGTGTTGCGCATATATTACTGCCTAGAGTCCTAGGAACTTTCAGTGCAAAATCTAATACAAAGTGTGTTTGAAGTGCACTACTACCTAGTACCTATTTATAATCAGGTACATGCTATAATCCTTTCGTCTTCCTTCGTCAAACAGGTAGAGTAATTAAAGCATTGGATAGTATTTCGAGAAAGTTATTGAATGAAGGTGAATCATAGTTGTCAAAGTTAGTACTACCGCAGGCACTACCATTAACGCTGTAGCCAGCTCATTGGTCGCCTTTTCCGTGACTGATTCGATTGCTCGCCGCGACTTACGAGCCCATGCGTTCCTCTCTATCTCTGGTCGGTTTCGTTTCCCCTCCTCTGCAACTTGACAGACTCCAAGTTGAGGAAAGAGTGCGTGAGGGAGAGAGGAATCGAGAGGAAGGTTGTCAACAGAAGCTGAGCCCTTTCTCACCCATCCCACCCCTTCCGTCTTCTCTACCTTCCCGCCTCCAGCTTGCTGCCTGAGTTTAATTCCGGACTGGTTAAAAATTAATTACTAGAATAGCTTCGACCTTCTGTTTCCCATTCCCCCTTGTTCCACTTCCTCTTTCTACCTGTTTGAATCGATTCTGCTTCAAACCAATCGCTGTAAAGACATTACCAATGGCCGCGCTTGTTGAGAGTACCAATAGGCTTCATGCATCAATTCGCGGAGGCTAACATTTAGAGCAAGAAATCAACACATTTCGCTACCTTTTTAAGGCCTCCCCTCGGGTTAGACGTCAGGACTAAAATGTCATACATGCTTTGCTAATGTGTCGATGTAAATCATATAAAAAGCTGAAATACTGACACCCTAGCAATAGCTGCCTTTTTGATTTCACTAACGCCATAAAAACCCAAGTCAATCTCGGTGAATGATTCCGCGTACCTCATCTACGCTTCGATAGCTTTACTCCTCGTTCAATAAATAGCATTTTGATATTTCTAGCGTATGATAAATGACTTCGAGTTGATAATAGAGGTCGTTCTTATCCAAGAGCCAGTCTAAATTACCCATTCATTCAATATTTATTAGATTTTAGTGGGTAGAGCTTATACATATCTCAAGCCCCCAGGCCTCCTCTCACCGACACGGTGTGATTTAAAGGCCATCGGTGAAACTTTTAGCACCAATCGCTTAGAACAAGGTGTTAATGATGAGCTACGGGCTCAGACTAATAGTGATCGCATGTTCAGGTCAAGAGCCTATACCGGGCAAGTTTAGTCATGTTCATATCCAAGTCCTGATGCACCGATGACGCATTTGCATAAATCTGACTGTTAGTGATGTTATCTTTCATCAATGCGGATTAGAGATTGACCACTGTTTCAAATAATTTTAAAATTCTCAGCCTGATTATACATTATAATCATGCCTAACTTCATGCCTATTCGTTTACTCTCTTATATTTCAGATAAACTAAAAAATAAGGAAAGAAAACCCAGTTTCGGAGACATGACGAGTTCCATCGCCACGAGTCTCATCGTGTCAGTTGTTTTGATAACTCTCGACCTATCCCCCTCGTTCTGTCAATATAATGAACCGCATCTCTGTGATGGCGTCTGCTATTGTTCCCGCAAAGAAGCCGTTGTTGATTGCAGCTCTCAGGATAAAATCATAGGTGTTCCTACGAATCTGCCTCCGGGTACACAGAAGCTCGTAATCCAGGGCGGACTGTTTCCCGAGCCTGGCCATCTCAGCTCTAAAAATCTTACAGGTCTGGCGCACTTAGTCAGTCTTCGGATTGTTAATTCTCAACTCCGCTCCATTGAATCACGGGCTTTCCTCGGATTGACCAATCTTCGTGATCTCGATCTTTCCCTCAACCTCCTCTATCGTATTGAATCCCATACTTTTTACGGCCTAAATTTGCAGACCCTTTACTTGCAAAAGCAACGATATCAGCCCGATCACTATACCTTATTGGATCCTTCAGTTGATTACGAGCCGTTGGTTCTTTCATCTGAAGCATTTTATGGCCTTGCTGCTGCACGGATTGACCTCCGGAGGAACTTCATTTCCGACATATCCTACTCCCTTTTTTCCAAAGTCGATGGTCTTGAAAAACTGATTCTATCTGATAATAAAATTCGTCAGCTTGACCCTAAATTCGCAGACTACTTCGACAACCCAAATCGTCTGCTAGACTTGACTGAAAACCCTCTTGAATGCTCATGCAAATTGGCTTGGTTGGTCAATCGGGTTAAAGACTGGGGGAAACAGATAACTGCTCTCACGTGCAACATTTACCCTCGGATAGGCAGCTCTGGATCTCGAATTGAGTTGAAAAAACTCACCGCTGATCACCTCTGCATGGGTTCAAGGATTCAGTCAATCGGAGTGGATATTACTCCAGCTGGAAAAGCAGCCACCCTGAGTTGTACAGCCGTTGCATTCAATCGGTTAGCCGCTGCTGACCAACAAATAGGAGATTACCGCTATGGTGAAGTGGAACCCCATATGAATCATCCAGTAGTCAGGCTTCGACCTCCTTCTGTAGCATGGAAGTATGTGGAATCGGGACAACTACGTCAAGTTACCGGAATGCCTTCCGATTTCCCCCAGTCCTTTGATCCTGGCTTCGGTAAAAGCGCGGAGGAAAGGACCGGTACCACGGTCCAGCTTAATGTTTCCCTTTCTCAAGCAGGTCGGAAATTTTCTTGCATTACTTGGGATGATAAGGAAAATGACCAAGAAGTGCTTCTCACGATTCGAGGTCCAATGCTTCCTCCTTTAATTGAAGCCAAAGAAACCATCAGAGATTCTTCTACCGGATTTCATGATGAACCGTCATCACAACAGGAGGTTAAGGGCAGAGAAAGCGCTGTCGGTTCGGATTCAAACGGCAACATGGCCTATACTCAATCTAGTTTTCTATTTCAAAAGCAGTACACGCTGTTGGAGATGATCGGCGCCGTAATTGGGACATTCTTGGTTACCCTGGTCGTTCTCCTGGCCGGATCGCGGTGCATGATGATGCTGAAGCATAGAGCGATTTCTAACCACCATGCGAAAGAGATTGGCAGTAGAAACGCAACCTATGACTCTGCTTCGAAGCACTCTGATGCAATGGGTGGAATCGGAAATACCATTACAAGAACGACTGGCGCTAGTAGTAATGGAGGCCTTCAGTCAATGGGATGCGATGGACTAGCTGCTGCTTATCCTTTGTATAATCACTACTTGGCCTCTGCCGCCGGTGTAACATACCCTACTCATATACCGCCTACTGCCTCTCTTATGACAAGCCCTACCACTGGCCAGCTGATGCCCATTTCTGCTGCAACTCCCCTTCTTCAGCCCAATATAACCGTGCCTGGTATGCAGGGCATGCAGCCGATTTCCCAATGGCCCGCTCCCCCGGGATCCGCGTACTCGGGTGCCGGTAGTCATGAATACGACATCCCCAGAGCCATGGAACTATCTCAAGTGGCTTCAGACCAAGCCACACTACAACGGGAGCACCAACAGCAATTACAAGCAATGTCCCAACAGCAGCAACAACAACAAGTGAAAATGAACCTCACTACTGATGCCTTTGGAGGGGACAGCGCCGACTGATGAGCGCACCTCTGAAGTTTTGAGTTAGTGTGTTCACCGAGTCTTTCCGAATACACCTGGCCATTCGCGTTTTTCCTGATTCTTTAACCTCCCGTCTACTTCTTGCCGTCATGAAATTTCGATTGAATCCTAAAGTTTGCAGTAGTCTGACGCCACTGTGTACAGTTTTACTTTACTGTTTCTCCTCTGACTATTATAAATATGTTCTCTATGCAAATCTCCCAATCTACTCACGATTCGTGATGATATGGTGCCTCTGCTTCCCCTCCTTAAACTATCTTTCAATCTCTCCTCTTTCCTTCCTTCCTTCCTTCCTTCACAAAACTGTGCATCATTCGCCAACCCACCCCTCTCTTGGGTTATTTATACCTATGCATTGAGTATAACTGTATGCAATGGATTGTGATGACAAATTGTATTTGTGGTCGTGTTGATGCAGTTCTGTCATCACACGCGTATAACTTCGACCGAGTCTTCTCATTCATTTTCTTATGTCAGCTTTGCATTGGGAAGTAAACCCCGCAGTACTTTTACGCGCCTTTTTCTCGATCAATTGCCATGTTCTGATTTATGGGAATAAATCTTAACTGAAGTGGAGCCGTACCATTAGAAATATGCGCTCACGCACCTACTGGTGCTAGACAGTGATCCATTCGCGCACTTGAGTGCATTCGACTAAGGAAAAGGTGCTGATGGAACCATGGGACAAGTATTTGCTTCCGCTAGCATGTGTCAGCGATTGGAGGGAGAATCATAAGAATTCATGCATCATGTTTTTGTAAAAGTGATGAGTGATGTTGACAACATGCTCCACTTTATTTCAAAAAGGAAATCATCTCTGCGTTTCTGTTGTGAGAAATTCGAAGCTCTAAAGGGGTGAGATGACCGTTTTTCGAACATACAAGTCCAAAATATTCGCAAATTTTGAAGTTTGCGTGCTACATCTGATAAGGCGCTGGGGGAGGTGATTCAACCAAACAAAGCTAGCTTCATAAACGCAGGTCTGGAGTAGTCGCCTGAAATGCTACAGTCATTTATATTACCACTGATACCAATCGCTCTCAGCACGAAATTGAAAATTCTCGCTTGCCTCGGAGAGGCAATTATGCAATGTGTGCATTAGTGGTTGACGCTTGATTAACCGCAGCGCTTAATGTCGCCAGATTATAATAAAACAATATAGACATTTATTGCACTTTTTTAGACTGTCTGGAAATGAGCACAGAGACCCACTTGTTTTCCGGAGGAACTAGCATAACTTTAAAAGAAAAGAGGATGAGAACATTAACGAAATCGGGAGGAAAATTTTGCAATTACAGGGACCGAACATGCCCAGGGAAGTTACTACGGCCATACCCCCGTTTGTAAGGACAGTAATTTAAAGGCTCCTTAAGATTAATGTCTAGAGGACGCTTTTCAAGATAATAATTACCTTCTTTTCAAAAAAACATGATTTATTGACTTCACTTTTGAAGATCTTTTAAGTCCATTTCGCTAACAATTTGCCTAATGTTTATTGTAAACACATAGGCAGGTTGTACTAAATCAGAAACTTGCTTATTTCAACAGAGTCCTTTTAAAAAAAAAGAATTCCATCAGCTATACAAACTTCTCAGTTTCTCTACTGGTCTGCTGTGAACGCAATCATCAGCTCAGCGCCTAAATGGAGCCAAAATTAATTCATTTCTCTTACCAATGGTCAAAGTCTGCACAAACTAAAAGGGATGAAATCCGCTTTTCATTTACCATCGGAGAAGATAGTATAAAAATAGGTATCTCTTTACTGAGGCCAAACAAATAGCAGACCCATGGATGATTAGGCGCGAATGACAATTCAACTGCAAAACAGCAATTCTGACGATTGATGAGGAATTTTGAGGAGCCTTATAAAAATCATATTTCTTCGACCTTCACCTCACGATTCTAACCAAATTTTTACTGAAAATTTTTCAATTTAGAATCAGCTAAACCTTTGGCTAGTTGTTATCAATAAATATCTAAATCAACAATTTTCCCAGCCGAAATACTTTTGTGCTTCCTGACTTACCTTTTAGTTCGAGGTTTGTAAATGAACTCTCCTTCGACGGGTGAATTGATTCCTATTTTTAGGGAGGTTTCTAAAATCATTAGCCGGCCTTTCTCGATCCTGTTCTCAACAGGAAAAGTCTCTCATGCTTTGATCTTTTCCAGTTCAGCTGTTATTCGCCAGATAGCCCCAAGGATTGTGCACCCAAAGATGTCTTCCCGTTTCGCTCAAGGGTTTTTTTAACATCATCTTTGTCTTTAGGGCAGTCAAAACTCACTCAACTATGAAAAGGTCCCTAATTTCGATGTGGCATCACTTTCTGACTCGAGAACCAATATCGAATTGGGCGATTTGACTTCTATGAGGGAGTTTTGGTATCTGAATTTGGGCATTAATTAGATCCCAAATGGTATGGCCTCAATTTTAAAATCCAAATTATATAGCTTAGGGATAGCTTCTGCATCTGTTGTAAACAGTTAGGTTCAAATGCTACATTGGCTAGCAAGAGTACGGAATTCGAGAACCACTGCGTATTCTTAATAAAACCCTAAGTAAGAGAAATTCAACGGCAAAATTTTTGCTAACATAGTTTCAGTTTGAATTCGTAGCTAGAGCTGTGGGAGAAAATTAATTTCCCACAAGCGCGCCTCCAGCAGTGTCGTAACTTTCGAAATTCGTAACTGATGACTCGTGCATTTCCCATTGTATATTTTACATTTACTTCTACAAATACCATTTGATGAGAGTATATAATCAACGCCACTCGGTTAGTTTGACAAGAATGGGAAGAGCCAACTATCTTAGAAAGGCTACTTGTTCAGCAGTTTTAGAGAAGGCAAAAAGGTCCTCTATTTGAAAAAAATTGAAGGAAGACCCCAGAATTGTACGAGTCAATGTGAGAGGAAGCAAATTAAGATCACAAGTTGACAGTAGACACCTATCGAGATTTCTTGTTCTGATCAATTCCTTTTTGACATTGACCATCTTATATTATGACTAATGAATATGAAGCGCGTTACTAAAAACTTGCAAGCGTTTCAGATAAATATGAGCATGACTTAATCACAAATCGTACCATTACAATTAGTCCGCCAAAATGACATCTTGTTTCAGCATGTTTGAGCAAACTTTTCAAAAAGTAGATCCTTGGGAAAACCCGATACCACTGACATTTCAATTATATCGAAGTTTGCAGTGTCCGCCTGATGTTCATACGTGATACATGACGCCAACTGTGAATTTAACAGCACAACCATGTGAAGGTATGCGGAGAATATAAAGTTGTTATTTGTGGTTGGTTTCTGAGAAACTGCAAAACATGCACCTTAACTAAGTAAGTACCGATCTTTGAACAAATTTTACAGAAAAACAATCTGGCATTAGATTCATGAGTAGCTGTTGTGCATAAATCGCAATTTTTCGTCGTTTGAACCAATAGTCACATTGAGTCAAGAGCACACTAGAAACCCCTTTGGGTCTTAAAAATTAAACAAAATTTCAGTTTCAATTAGGTTTTGTACCTATTGTCTTAAGCAGCTCTAGTTGAAAGAAACTAAAACACCGAAATTCCAGCCAAAACAACATAATTTAAGAACAAAGTTTATTACTTTTGTTAAATACTAAAGCCAATAGGTGGTATTTTAATTTTGGTGCTATCCTTCCGTTAGTACGCACATTTTTGTTACAAAGACGCCGGAAAAATAGCGTATATTAGCCAGAAATACAAATTAAAGATTCACCTAATTATCAGAAATACCGAATTCCAAGTTTTAGTCTGGATTCCATCTCCATTTAGAGATGCTTACAACTGCGAGGAAAGTTTTTACCACAAAAACGTGATTTTGCTGCTAAAGTCGATGCAAAGACAGGAAGACGAGTAACCGAGTTTTTGGCTGAAAATGCGCTAGAAAGAAAGTGAACTTGCTGATTTTAGAATTTCTCCGACACATATAGTACTCCTTTGAAGGAGAAGCCTCATGCATTAATCTTCATTTCGACATTTGTTCATTCTCGCTTTTGAATGTCTGGCAGATATTTCAAAAGTTTTCTAATTCTACAAGTTAATGACATTCCGTGACTAAGCATATTTGCATTCGATTTTCGGCTATCTTCCAAATTTTTATAAACTAACGACTCCGGGAACTGTGACAACAACAATCCGAGAGCTATTAATCAAGCCCTCTGGTTTTTCATGCCTAGTGTTTCGATCTGTAAAAATAATTAGGACCTAGTACACGTAATGTCTGACACACTGACATATCTGCAGAAGAACAGTTTGAATTGATCACTCATAAATTCGGGATTGGCTGATACATAAATTTCCCGTCAGAGAACTGTCAAGTACTATTTATCTACAATTGTGGTCAAACCGACTCTCAATCTCCTCGTGATGACCACTGGTAACCCCAGGGGCAACTGTGGAGGCTAATGAGAGGGGCGGCCGGCTAGGACAGCTTGGTGCACGAGACACGATGTAATTAACCGGATTCATGGTCTCAAACGGGACTGTAGAACACACATGCATGTAGCAATGAATGGACTCTCCGCCAGAATGTTGAAAGATTTCTGGTAGATGACATGAAGACGTACGATGACGGACAAGCTGCCACGGTGAAGCTGAACTGCTACCTGGACGACGATGCCATGCCAGAAAAGAGACCAGACAAACGAAGACGTCAACAAACCTTCTCACTATTCTGTGTTAACTATTGTGATTAATTGCTATAAAAAAACTATTTTTACTTCTGTTGTACTCTCAATAAGTCCTTGGGACTTGCCCTAATAGGTGGGGAGTAAATAAATAAAATTGAATTACTACTATGTTACCGGTCCTGGGCAACTGCTAAAAAGCATCATTGTAACTGAAGAGCATAAAGCGATGGAAAAATAGTTCATTCGAGTTTCTGTTGTTGATTTATGACAATATTGGGAAAAAATCCCTTAAATTCGGACTTTTTATGCAAATATAGGTGCGAGTCCTTGAATGAGTTTGAAATCATCAAGATTTTGTATGATTGTAGGGCAAAAGAACTCAATATCAAATGAAAAAAAGCACCATCATATTTGTTTGATATACTCTTTTGCATATCAACTCGTGAATCATCATTGAATAGTAACGAGGTTGAGTTTTCCCTGGGACATAAACAAACATGTTAGGTCTTTGGCTAAAAGAACATCTGGTTCATGAGCTGGGTAATGATCAGCGTTCTGGAAGGTAATAATAAACAATCGGGATATGAAACTGATGGATGATGAGATGATCGCCCGAAGAAGTTTCGATGAGTCTCTGGGTGGCAGTTGGGAAAATCTCGTTCTATGAGAGGAACGCAATGGACAAGAGATTACCATTCCCATGGACTTCTCATCACTTTTGATCCAGCCCACTAGCACAGAGGATGCTAACAGTTTAATCATTCAAATTGTCAATAAGTTCCACCACCTTGCATTATGTTACAAGAAAACAATTAAGGAACAGTGAACATAGTGAAATAACTTTAAGGTGATTTAGCCATCCTGCAACTCCAAAACTGTTATTTTTTTCCGCATACATGTCTTTACCCATCTAAGTAGAACGAAATTTCACAAATCATCAATGCAGGATATGTTTTCCTACGAATTGCTGCTAAGGAGTAGTATCACTTGACTCCCAACCGACGTAAACCATGGATATACACTTGAATGTCTTGGCCGTAACAACGTTTAGCCACCTGAAAGGCAACTTGTCTTTTATTTAAAGAGCAACTAAATCCGAGGTCCATGGGGCAAAAAGTTTGTAGACACAATGCCAGATTGGAAATTGAATGGGAAGGGCGTCTTTGTTTATGGACAAGATGTTTTTCTTTCGGTTAAGCTTAGGGGAAAAGGGTATTGGCGTACGGAGGTGTGAGAGGGTTTCATTTACAAAAAAAAATTGAATCCTTTTCGGACTGCGCTAATTTTGGACATCCGTTTTAGGTAATCGGTAGATCGACATAGGGGTATAATTATTTCTCAAGTCTTAATGTCAAACCATGTTTACTTGAATTAATGCAACTTTGAATCCTTCAGACTTGCATAGACTATTGAATTTCTGAACTTTCGGTAAATGTGATTTTATGTTTGATACCACTCAGCATTTTCGCTTGATTTATTTCCTCCTAGCCAAAATTATCCCAAGATTGCAGTTCGATGCGTCAATGACGACTTGAATATTGTCAATTTCCATTTACATCATTTCGTTATTTCGCTGCATTTTGTTCCTGATCCAACAAAGAATCCCAAAGCAGAAGCGCTTTCTCAGGTCTAAAATAGAATCGCGAAATCAGTGCTAAAATACCTTTCGGAACTATGCATTTTAATTACAACTATGCTTTCTCGATGTGGCGAAGACTGCGTGAACAGTTGAGGTGGTGGAAATTAAAAGTGTAGGACAGGGCGGAAGATTTGCTAGGAGGAAAAGAATGAAATAGAAAGATGGGTGAGGGAATAGCGGGAAGAAGGTGGAGGAAGTGAGGGAGCGAGAAGGAAATTTTAAATGGCGGTTTTGCCGCATTGGATAGAACGGAAGGATTGAGCTCTTTTTCACTCATCAAATTTTCATTCTGCTGAGTTAGTTTTGCTAACCAAACGCACTTCCCTACCTCGGCCGCTCGATATCTCCGTATTTCCCCGTATTTTGAGCTAAAGAGCAGAAATTTCAACGACCGACACAGTGGCGAAGACTTTTCTGAACGGTACAAACTCCATTAATATTCAAAGTAGCTGCCATTCGTTAAGAATAAGTAGAAATTTTTCCTGTCAAAAGTTCAAGAGCTCTAAAAATACGATACTTCTAACCAGAAACAATTGTGAATAAAGAAATATTACGTCTCCTTTTCTTTAAATAATTAAGATCTTGAATAGTTGCTTTTTGTAACGACATGGCACCTAGCTATTGTAGGTGGGTTTAAATCTTATCAACGGTGAAGAGTTTAAATGTCCTGAGATTCTATGCTTTTATGATTTCAGAGATGAAAAATTGTTAAATTTTAGAGCGTTTTGGAATGCCGTACTTTCAGCCACCATTGATAGCACAGAAGACATCAATGACAACAGCTGAGAGCAAAGATAGACACTTTGTAACACTTGTGGCTCGATTTCGTCATTAATGAAAAAGCATTATTAGTTTGCTAAAGAAAATTTTTAGAAGATTTTAGAATGAACTGCGGTAGGTTATAAGGTCAAGCAGTTTAAAATGCTCTCTTCGACATGGTCGAGGATATAAATAGTAGCAGCTCATGAGAACGTAGCGGAAATTATTAACCTCTTACTTGAAAGTCTAACTCCCTCGATGAAGTACGGATTTTTTACATCCATTCTATAATTCAATAGCAATTTCTTCTCGAATTTTTAATTATTAATTGAGTAAGAATAGTTGGCAAGCTCATGAAGTCATCAGTTTGCAGAAGTCATTTCGGCCGGAGTTGATTGGGATTCAAAAAGCCTTCAAGCTTCTAAAGCTTTTAGAAACTTGATAAGCCTTTTGAATGAGTGAAATTTAGGAAGTATCGTAGTTCATACTTAACTTTCAACTGTGCCATTTTTGTAGCCCGAAGGAGAGACTTTGGTTAAGACATCAAAAGAGGCAATTTAAATGAAAATCCTTCCCCTACTGTATATAGCAGGCTAGTTTAATTTTCATATTCAGCAATAAACTGCCCTGAAGTCAATGATAGTCCGGAAAAGTGCCTAGCCATTATATTGTAATATAAAGCATACCACAGTAATGAATTAACGGCAGCAGTAAAGCTTACAAGGTTGAAAAACCTGTAAAAACTACCCAACTAGCAATCGCTGAAAGTAATGAAACTTGATTTATTCCGTTGAGGGAAATATTGGCTTGGGTTATTAACACGCAGAACTTAGATACGCAGTAGCTCGAGGCTTTGTCATCTTTTAAAATCTAAAATCAAGTTGTAGTGTTTCTTGAACGCTTCCTGAACTTAATCTCCAGAAAAGTTCTATGAAATTAGGAAAGTAAAGTTCAAATGATATTAACCTAAATGGTCTTCAATTGGAAATCGTCTGATGCAGATCGTAATTATCAACAACGTTCTTTGAAAAACCTAACCAGAAATCCTTTTGAGAATGATGTCCGCAGTCGTCAAAGTGTGACAACAGAATGGGAGTCAAACGAAACAGAATTACTGAAAAAATTCATAGTCAGCGATTCTTTTAAATTGTTTCTACGACTTCAGCTCGAAAAACCCTACCAAACTGTCCTTCACATCGTCTTCAGGAGTCTGGCCATATGTAGTTCTTCAGTCGATTTTTATGACTGATCAACCATGATGTCTCTTAAGAGGATTGACCTGTCAAACCACATTGCTTAAATTTTTTTTTATTCCTCTCCACCCTTTAGGGCAAGTCCCAAGGACTTATTGGTGGTACAACAGAATTACAATTAGCCTTTTTAATAAGTAAGTACAATAGGTAACACAAGGCAAAGTAGAAACGTTTGCTGATGTCTTCGGCTGTTTGGTGTCTTCTCTGGCGTGGCTCCGTCATACAGGTAGCAGTTCAGCTTCGTCGTGGCACTTTGTCCATCTTCGTTCGTCTTCATGTCTCCTACCAGAAATATTTCAAAAATTCTGATAAAGACTTCGTTCATTGCTACATGCACGTGTATTCCACATTCCTGTTTGAAACCATGAATCCGGTTAATTACATCGTGCCTCGTGTTCCAAGCTGTAAGAAATTGTACTTCTGCTGGCATAATCTAATTATATACGTCCGGAGGTCGATAAGTCCCATCCGGCCGCCCCTCTCATTAGCCCCCAGAGTTGCTCCTGGGGTTACCGGTGGCCACCACGAAGAGGTTGAGAGTAGGTTTGACCACCTATCTATTGCTTAAATACATTTTCTTGATCCTGCTAAAGCAAAAGGGTTAACTTTGTTGAACTAAACCGCAAGTCTTTCCTCTGGCTTATTCTGTGGAGTCTCGGAATTCTCCAAAATAGCTATGAAAACGAAACTACGATGCACGCTTTGCCCATATTTTTCTACCGATTAGCTAAAGCGGGGAGTTGGTTTGCCTTAGATTTAAAATTTATTTACAGACTTAATCATTTCATTTGTTCCTCAGCTACTTTACACGGTAAATTGTACATACAATCCAATTTAACGGCATGAATGAACAAATCTATTCTGTATCGAATAATTATATGGTAAAATGGTCCGATTTATTGCTTTTTTGCATGTAACTACGATACAAAAACCTCCTTTCTTAGTTGCAGCCAGCACGCAACGTTTCATTTTCAAATTACCTTCGCTATGATTAAAAGCAATGGTTTCTTAAACTGCAATCAGATCAGATAAGCATATTTTTAACAAGATCTTTTGGTAGGCTTTTGCATTGCAAAAATTTCGTTTATCACTCCGATTTATCAAAGAAAACAAGTCAAAATGTAAAGTATCTGTCCTCCAGAAAGAGAGGAAGAGACTCGTAGAGGAATAAGTCTTTGTAATGAACAAATGAGCACAAACGTTATGGACATTAAATGATCTTTTCTTTGCCACTCTTAAACTTCGTCCGTCTCATCGCTCCTCGCTCGGAAGTCTATCTAAGTTGTTATACTTTGGCATGTTTCTAAGATGTCCTGAGAGTTTTCTTTAGATAGAGGAAAAAGAGACAAACTGTAAAAATCTTATCACTTCATTACTAAATACATAGTGAGGCTCCTAACTAGCAACTTGGTATTCGCTATAAGGGATGCCAATATTCAACAGATCTTTTAATTATTTACAGAAGGTTATCAAACGGAGCATAATTTCTAAAGAATTAGTAAGCCTAGTCGTTTGCTGGTGGTCCTCTATTCATGTCGATAATAACAAGACATTAATAAGAGACATCAAAGTGGTTAACGGTATTGTTACTATACGAATTATAGACATGAAACTACGCCCTTTGTAGCTGGAGTTTGGCAAGACTATGGTAATGCACACTATCGCTTTATGCATTGTGTGTTAGACCAAATTTGGGTCGGCTTGAATTCCTGGGAGGCGTGAAGATGAGCTAGTTGTGATAGCATCATTGAAGCCGGTTGTTTCTCTCACTACGAAAGTAATTTATAAAATAGTTAAATAAATAAGCTTACCTTAATAAGTACCTTTTGCGAAGCAAAAACAGCTAGGTCCTTTGGTTTGGAAACCGTTGGAATCAAATTTGTGGCGACGTTTCCAGGCTATCTCTAGTGGTCTTCAAAAGCCACTAGCGGTTTTATTTCAACTCATCGTATCTCGTAAGGGACATATAAGCAAGCGCTCTCGAGTAATTTTTATGAAATTCCATTCTATAAGCTTTCGGTTTTTAAAAGAAAATAACTCCTTATCATCCTAGCTGAGCCAGTCAACTATGTCATACTAGATATACAGATTTGATCAAAAATAACCAAGCATTATGAATGGTTTCAATTTATTTCACCTCCAATTATTACAGTGGAGTCTCATTTGACCTGCGAAATCAGTATTCGGTCACTTATTCCCTAAAAAATCAGATTCATTATTAAGAGTTTGGCAGTGCCTTGTCCAAAATGCACTCAGACCAAAGAATCATTGAGCTACAAATCTGACCATCGCCTTTTCCATACGCTGGTAAAAATAAAGGCTTTTAAGATGTGTGTATGATTGGTAGACAGGGCTTAAAAAAGGTTCCTCGATTTAACATTTGGGAAGCATCAGGATCTTTTTGCCTAGTCGAATGCAGGTTCACTACGGAAGGTCGAAAAAATGTTCATAGTTCAGGCTATGTTTAAGCTAAAGTCGAGAAAAAGCTTAAAATGTAGTGATGGAAGGAGTGCAATGTAGAGGTACTTAATTGAACTCCTGGCGTATGGCGGCTCACAGAAGTGTGCACATCCCCTGTGCTTTGATAATTATTGTTCCTCCACACTTGTTCCTCTTTGTTCCTCTCCAAGAGGAGAATAACAATACGTTCCCCTATTCATTTAAATTTAAGCTTAACTTTGGTATCTGTAAATGAATCAGCTGCTGGGGGGAATGGTATCAGCATGTGGTAATGAAATAAATCATATATGAAATATAGCATATAACATTAAAGCCTGGAGGGAAGAATTGAACTGCTGTGAAAGGATAGCGAGAAATTTTATCGAAATTAAATCACATACAATGAGGCATTTGCTTACAAACTTATTATTTATTTACGGTTCATTGGGCTGCAAACGCATATTTGGCATATTTGCAGCCTCAGAGATTCTACTTCTGGAATACAAAAGCATTTGACTTGTGCACTTGCTTAAGCTGAAATTCCACGCGGATGCCTCGAAAGGCAGAGTACGTATGTTAATAGGAAATTTTCAGATACTCTCAGAATCCGTACCAGACTCTTATTTTTTATAATAAATTCCTACCACCCATGCATTCTTAATACCTAAATTACGTCCAGAGCGCGGATAAGAGTTGACCCCAGACTTTCAATTCATAGCTTTTTTAATTTTGGGACATCGGTGAAAAGAGACGAGCTCTCCCTAAGTTGAGAGTTTTCTCAAAATTTGAATGACTCCACAAAAAAGCTGTATGTCCGACTGTTTTCGCAACCTTCAGCTTTGTGAACAACAACCACCCGGCGAAAAATGGAAGATTCTGGGACCACTGCATCCTAAAAAACGGACCAATCTAATTGAAAAATAAATACCAAGTCGCAAGTGCATTCACTAACAAGCTGTTCTCAAGCATTCAAAGTGAGTTATTTCAAATAGTGCCTGATACTGCCAGCCATTCCTTTAACTCGAGCAACAGAATAAGACCTCAACATCACAGAGCCAAGTAGAAAAGACACTCGTCAACTAAAGAATAAAGTTTCCAAAGTTCATTCCATTTGAGTTTCATGGTTTTCATACTTAGACCTTGAAGACTTATCTGCCCAACCGATTAGTTATGCGTACTTTTTCGAATGTGCGTCGTGAAAAGTTGATACTGAATGGTTGAAAACACTTCAGCACATGCTACGTAGGCACTTTCAACAGCAAGTGATCTCGCTATGCGCTTATCCTAATGAAATTGGATTCCTAACAGCTTTTCACTGATTTCAATCAAAATAAATGACTTCAAAAGTGTTTTAATTCGTGCCTTTAACGTCATAAATTGTCATTGTTTATTCACAACAACGACAGTGTTTGAATTATCAAAGCCCATTTATATTAAGTGCTTCGACCGAGGAAACGCGCAAAAGAACCTCGAGACGGTGCCGGTTTATTGTGTCTGAAGATTATTAATGTTAAGTGTTATATTGTTCCGCGTAATTTCGCAGTTCTAGGCGAAGCTTTGACCGAAAATTTAAAGCTTTTTTAAATGGCGCGATAAAAGAAACTGAAACTGGGCAACTTAAGTGCCAATGGTTTTGAGAACACACACGTTTCTGCTACCTTACGAATAGCGTTTGACACTATTTTAGTTCTTCAATTTGTGGGCTATTCCTCAAAAAAGCAACTATACAATTTCTCATCTAACTTCTACCCTCTAACTTGAATAATTATATGTCCTTTCATTTTAGCTCCTTGAATCTGAGAAAATTAGCAGAATAGATTGACATTTCAATATTTGTCATCCACTCTGATTGGTTAAACTAGAACCAGAATTATTTTCGAAAGCATTGAGTTAACGATCCATCAACACCAGTAGATCTTCATAACAGGTGATCTCTTTCATTTGCATTTTGAATTTTAATCTGAATCACTTATGGCAATCCAGAACAGAATATTTGGTGCGTCTGTGCAACTATGTGAGCTGGATTGAACGATTAAATGGTGCTTTCCAGGTTCATTCCCGGAAAAAATAATCATGCAAGAGCGAACAATAAAATCAGATTTGGGAGAGGACATGGGAACTAATCTTGTACATCACACCTCATTGAGAGTAAATCTAGCGGACAAGCAAACTAGGCCCTAGAAAGTGACCAAATGACTGATTTTCCTCTCCCTTCCCCCCAACAATTATTTTCTGATTAAAAGACTAAGCTCCTACTGCAAATAAAGCCACAGAGAACAGTAAAAGATTAACACCGCAATGATAGTAGCTATGGAACTTAATCACCTATCATTTGTGCTAATCGCTTCGTTGACAAGCAATTAAATGGAATCAGTGCATTTTGATTTTTCACCTTCGCAGAAGTTGATCAACTGGTTCCACTCAACTTTGTTAAAATTTTAGCAAAATTTTACCTCTACTTTCACAGATGTTGCGCCAGACAAGCAATTGCAGGGTGCATATCGAATTTTTTTCATGTTCAACCTCAAATCCTATGAGCTCGGAGTATTTCAGTTTCTTCATACAGACCAGATTCGCAGTTAAAAGAATTATGAGAGGAAAATCTGAGTGTTTCCGTCTCAACGATGTGTTGAAGTTGAAAGCCAGAAGCTGAGATTTCGGCCTTGAAATGGTACTAATTTTAGAACAAATTCTTAGAGCGTTAGGTGAATTCTTGTTTAATATAAACATACTTCCATTCGGAAAATTAACTGACGAGATTGTTGAGGTGGCCAGATACCAGTGCAGCATTTACCAACAATTAACAAGAATAATTTACGAAGCCTATATTTCACCGCCATCCTACCAATGTACACACGAATACATTTGTTTAAATCGATCTCAGTGTTTCAGGCGAATTCCACACTGTACAGCATGCAGGAGTAATCAATAGAGATGCACACAATTTAAAGTATTTGGCGCCAAATGCGATTGTTTATATCAGCATGATAGTGTGCACATTCCTATTACTCACAAGCCGAACAGAAAGCCTATAGCTTTTGTTGCAGCACTTAGCCTGCATTTCTCTTCCAACTTTGAGTTTTTCTCGGATTTACTCTGATAGATTGCAAACGAATTGTGTAGAGAGAAGTAATGCAGTTTAAATGCCTGTTTTGCTTATTAACTAAAACTCTACGCTTAAAGTAACCGAAATAACGAGCTTGAACTTCGGCGGATCAAACAAAGCAAGGGCAGTTATACGTTACCGTTCCTTTTTCTGATTTTCATAAGGAAAAGTCATCATTTCAAAAGCGATTCAGGACATAGGTATCATTTTTTTTATAGTAGATCAATAAACACGCCACCATGGTACTCGCAGACGTTTTTCATGAAATCAAGCTAGGAATAGAAAAGCATTGAATCGAAAATCATAAAAAGGAGTATTCAAGCCCGAAAAGGAGTTTGCTGTAGTTGGTGCGATTCCGTTCGACTTATCGGTAGGCCTTTTCTGATACTGAAGTTGGAAGAATTCTTAAGCAGCCCACTAAAGCACCGTACTCAGTGGCCTGCAAAGGGCTAGTGTCTTATGAGTCAAACATATTCGGTTTCGTCGTTGAGTAGATCTTTGTATTGCATCTTTTGATCCATTTGTCCCGAGTATTCACACATCAGGGGTTAGACATCTCAAAAGAGGTGGCAAGATGTTTTTCACCTAGCATGAAAGGATGAAATTTTACATTTTTCCTAAGAAAATATTAGACTCCACACTTCAGTGGTCATAGGGTTTGGTTAAAACATGTAGAGTAATCGCGTGTCTATTCTAGCGTACAGAAAGTGCGTGATTGTGAAATTAAACTTACCGACAGAGGTTTCACAACTTATCATTCGCAGAAATATTATTAAAATTTATCTGCTCAAGGATCTATTTACTTTGCGTGCCTTTTATTTCTCAAGTTGTAAATTTATTGAATTGACCATCGACATTTGTTAGCGACGGGTTGCATTTCGCCTGTAAGAGCTGGAATTAAGGAAGGAAATAAAAAATATAAAGATTGGGAGCCCTGCTAGGTAGAGAAGTAGAGATCTGCAGAATCTGTGTTTGTTTACTTCGCACTCATTCATATAAATGCGGTGACTACTCGAAAATAGCATTCATAAACTCGTAAAATTGGTCTCATTGCATTGCCTGCAATGGCCGCACCTCCACTGAATTTATGAATTCCTAAACCAGAAAGCAAATTGTTTGATTGAATTCTGGTCCAAGTGAGATTCCCCATCTTTCATGCAGGTTGAAACTTCGGGTTGAGTTAACCACAAAATAAATGAAGTTAATCGTTTGGTAGGAAAGTTTGGCGAATATCCAACTATATAATTTTGCCATTAGAACATCGAGATTTATAACAGTGGTAACCGTTTCGGATCAGTAAATGTTGAACTAATAGCAAGCATTATCTGTTAGATTTGCATTTTTAATTAAAACACCAATATTACATTCTGCTGATAAAATTTTACATTTAAATTCCAACAGAATATCAATTACAGTTAAGCCAACTTTGGCAGAATCTCTCAGGGAACGATGTCTTCCGTCCGAGATCAGCCGTCACGCAGAATTTAATCAAATTGTTTTTGAACTAGATCTGCAAAAATACTTTCAGGTTTCTGTTAAAAGCATTATTTTTGCTGCCAAAGCATAGTGGAAAGAATTGCAAATCCTATTGGAGCGTAGTAGCTTTTGAACTGTTGAAAACTAAGATTTATATGCACCAAAATGATATCTGATGACTCGTGAAAGTTAAATGAAAAAAAATTCAATGTACTAAGGCCAATTCACTTGGTAAAAAATTGTGATTGAACGATGGCATCTTTCGCACTAAATCGACCAAAGGGAAAGTATGGAAAATCAGAAGTTCTCAGTGTTTTCAGGATTGACCACCTCCATTGACCTTTCCAGCTCCGCTGCTTAACATCACGCTATCACTCATGTCTGGTCTTTTCGACCTCTCTTTTAAGAGGACTGTTGTAAATTAACAGCGAATAAATCTTTTTTAAGTTTCATCAAATGAAATAACTGTTTGGCTTGGTGCTTCAGCCACCTTTTCGTATCTTCACTACGCTTTGTAGGACTATAAGCATTACAATCTGAAATCGAATGGTTTATACAACTAAACGCCTGATTAACTGAAAGCATGTCTTGATTTCTAAAATTTGTCTTGAATTTTGGCTCCACTTAATCTTTGGTTTAAAATTTTGTACTTGGAACTTTCTTAGGAGTCCACTGTTAGCTATTTTATAGATAATTAGTTAATACTACTCGTCAGATCAAAGTTTGATTGATAGAGGTACTAACGGGGCTAATTTAATGGAACCACAGCAGGCAGGGGTGGCATTTTGATTAGACTCCTTAAGATGCCTCGTCTCTCGAACTCAACTGAATCATCTTGTCCTCTTTGGGCATCCTCTCCGGCTTCAGTTTAAAATCAGCCGTAGAGTTCAAAGACTAACTATCACTACCATTCTTCTCCGGTAGCGGATTAGATGGTCAAAATGTTGGTTATTATTAAACCACTGCACTGGCCGACTAGCAGGAAAAGGCAGGTCACTCTCGATCCGTCTCTCGTTTTCTAAGTAGCCTAAGGGACTGAAATATTGAAGTACTCTAGGTACTTTAGGTTGCTAAAATATCCTGTAACAGTGAGCTTTGATAAACGCATTCGCAAAAAGATAATTTTTCCTCACAACTGTCAAAATTGTCATGATGTCCGCCTTTAGCATCATGATTTTGTGCTGTCACTTGCCTGTGTGTTAATAGTCAAACTGATGGCTTGATCAGATAGAATAGAGGTAAAAATAAGAATTTTCCATTGACAAGTTGTCAAAGGGAATGTAAAAGTCAGCGCTTTAAATAAAATGGTCATTCAAGGGCGGTGCATTGATAGGAGACTATTTGAAGGGAATCAAATGAGATCTCTAAGCTTTAAAGTCAGATACAGCTCTTGAACTTCAGCCTTTTACAATTTATACTAAAATACTTGTACCTGGCCGGCTTTTGATCATTTGGGCAGTAGCTGCATATCAATACTCCCAGATTTAGGGACTATACCTAGTAATATTGTCAAGAGAGGTGAGTAAAGCTTTTTTTCTGCAAGGTTACGTTTTTCCAGGGCCATAAATCTGCATGTTTGGCTCAATAATGCACTGATTATGTGCCACGGTTTCTTGTTAGGTGGCACGCAAACTGCATAGGTGCGCTGCAAGGCCATCAATTTCAGAAAGGGCATCGCTGCAAGTTTTAGGAGACTTGGTTTTTTAATTTTAGTACGCAACAGTTAATTCTCATGCTTCTGCTTTAAAATGGCTTCCTTAATGTGGTTATGTTAAAATTTACTAAAAAATACGTTCTTTGTGTTCAGCGTATTAGCTTTAGTGATTAATTAATGCAAGTACTGAGATCAAATGGCATCAAGAGTTCCAAGCAGCGTAGATAGAGAGAAAAAAGAGCCTAAGACAGAGATTAGTTAATAGTCTCCTCAGTGACTATTTAGTCAATACCTTCGCCATCCTAAGCCTTGATTAAGAGCTTCTCAAATTCAGCTATTCAGAAACGAACCAAGCGTCTTGGAACAGGCCCACTGAAGCATTGATACCGCTATAGCTTCAAACGCCCTTAAAAGGCTACCACTACCACCACAGGATAGCAAGCGAGGATCAGTTTATTTGCTTATGGCGATTGCTTTACTAGTGTTCCAGTTGCTTTATATGCACATAGCTAGATTTTACAAAAAGGCTTTCCTCGAGTCTTTCGAACTTTAATTTAAATATATCAGCCTGTGTATTTAACATACTTTATTACCTTTGAAAAATTTCACTTTTAAAATAGTGACTCCTTCTGAATTTCCTTCGATTTTCTTACTTTTTATTCATCTTAATTAATGAAGCTAGGTCCAATTACAATTTATCCTCTAGCCTAAAGAGAGAGTCTTAAGGGAAGGAAAAACAAAATGGAGATGAATCAGCTTCTATAAATTTAGTAGTCACCTTTGGTGCCCCTCAGAGATTATTCAAATTGAATTGTCCCATCTCGAACGGTGATTTAAACGAGTTGCTCATCAATCCAGATCATCAGACTGTGAAATACTTTGGGTCAAAAAACTAACAAACTGACTTCATCCAGTGACGAAGAATTATATATCGGCAAATACTGATGAGATTTGCTACTAAGAATCATCTCTTGCCCAGTGAATTGTTCATCATCGGTTTCTGCTGACTGATATTACCTTGAAATACCCCAGGGAGATACTGGACAAAATATTTGTGCGATAGCGATTCTAAGCAATACCCTTTTCTCATCTGGTACTATGCCTCTCACATTTTAATTGGAAGGAAGCTGTTAGCCAACGAAGGTCCCATCTGGTATGAAAATGGCCTGCCATTCATTTTCGCCCAACCGATGTGGTTGCGGTACATTCCGCAGCGTTTAATTGTGCCTGGGAAAAAGATGAGATTGAGACCTTTTCAAAGTTTTCAAGCATAGAGACAATTTTCGACAAAAAGGTAGCTGAACGAAGGGTAAAGGATCGTCTTAGTAATTATATAGAAATCCAGCTTTGGCGGGATCTCCAGACAAGCACTTCGGTAGTTCAGCAAAAAGTAAGCTGAGGAATGTTTTGCTCCTTGAACTCTTTCTCACTTAAAGCGATTCCTCAACCTTACTGCTTGCATCCACTAATTATTAATAATAAATAGCTTATACTAACACCAACTTAAGTTGTTTCAAATTTCACACGAGTTTACGATCAAATGAAATCCATACGATATACCTCGAGACAAAAATTAATGAAAGGCATAATTTTAGCTTTGACAATGCAAATTCTTCAACAAAATGACCACGTAATAAATAAGACCTTTAACTTGTTTTTTTCGAAGAAGTGCCTTTCCATTTATAACTTAGAGACCAGTACCAAGCACCAACTTTAAGTCACTGTTGTTATTGTTATTCAATAAATGTGTTTCTACAGTTTCGATAAAAAGGTACTTATTACATAACCTATTCACATGGAAAAAAAATGACCAAGACATCCAAATTGGAAAAGTTCAAATGAAATGTTAAGCTTGATCGTCATCTTCGGTTTTTCAGACGTTCGCTCAGCACAGTTGAGATGAAAAATTCGACAATTGTCACTACCTCTTTTCGTTATCAGTCCTGGAAAAGTTCGGCGTATAACCTTATGACCTGATCGTTGTCCAAATAAAAATGATTCACCTTCTAGCCTTCTTCCAATCACCTTGTGATTATATCTGCATGAGTAGCATGCTTACCGCGATTTGTCTCCAAAATAGAGTCCCTTGTCCTCAATCGCATTTAGTGATTACTTAAACTACACAAAGTGGCATAAATGATTTTTTTCATTTAACATGCAGTATATTTTTTTCACCCAATCAAAAACAATAATTTAATGTTTATTCTAGGACTCATAATAAAAATTTTTAAGGGTTTGCCATAAATGAATGATCAAAAGAAATTATTACAGTATGTAAAAAGATAATTTAACACCATCCAATTGCTTTCAAAATGTATAGCCGCATTAAATAGCCGCGGAAAAACGAACCTGATTGCTTATTTGCTCCAAAATGCCATGAGATCGGAATAGAGCGTTCTGGATGCATCAAAGCACCAAATTTGTGAAAGATCTCTATCGCTGTCATAAAAGAGGCACTGAAAAGTTATGCTTTGGGGCGAGAGATAGCTGCAGAATGGTTTTTAAATAACAATTTCAGCTTCTGGAAAAGTTCTGCAATGGATTAGGAGTGCATCTAAATACTGGATGGATCCCATTATAAGCATGATTTGTGGATCCACTTTTAGATACTTAAATTCAAATAGCTTTTGCCTTTTTCTTTCATGGCGGTAGATTTATTTATCCAACCAAAACTGTTACCTTACGGGCAGAGCTGATTCTGCGATTCAAACCAATCTGTATTATGATCGAAAATATCAGAATGAGAGTGAAATATTACAACACCGACATAATAGGAAGCAAAAATGAATGAAGTATTGAAATCTCGGAACAAAGTACTGAGTGGCGTTTGATTGTTTAACACCTTCTCACTAAATCAAATTTATGGAGTTCTAGAACAAACAAAACGCCTATAGACAGATAGATAAGAAATATTCCTGCATCCAAGAAATGCCTTTGATTAATCACAAGTTGGGAAAAACATGATCTACCTCTAGAGGAAAAAAAAGTCATTTCGAAGGAAGAAACGGAATGAAACCCTTTGTAGACCAAGTGGGCACTTGGTTACAAATCTAAAGTGAGGAATGAAAACCAATTCCCAATGAACATTTATAGAAAAAAAATAAAATCCTAATGACTGGAATTGATAATTCAATAAGTCCATGGTACAGCACTGACATCGTTTTTATCACTGATTTTTTTATCAGATTTAGAATGTGAATATTCCTCATATACTGGTATAAATAGATGAAAGATGAGCGAAATCGACTGGAGAACTGGTGTGAGCATTGTTTGCATGAGGCTTGGTTTGTCCTGATCACTTTCTGTTAACTTACATTGGATCTTACTGAGACTGAGTTTGAAGCTTGCTTTCTCCCGTGACTAATTTATTTGGTGGGATTTAGTGGAAATTTCTAATTATTCAAGTGTTTGCAAAACAGTTGGGCAGATAAATTATTACAGTTGGATTAGTTACACTGACAAGGCCATTTACATTCCTTTCGGGCTACCTGGCGAACTAAGGCGCTTTTCTATTCGGCAACAGTTGATCAAGCCTTTTCAACTTCGCCTTTCTAAATGCTACGTATTTTGCTTCTAAAATAACTTACAAACAGTAATTGCTATAGTTGAATTCCTTGTCACCACACTTGGCAACACTTGACATGCGAATAGGTTATGCTTGCAAGACAAACTATCACTGTGGAGGCAGAGATTTGCATGCAGTCGAGCCATTGGAAAGAGAGGGAGTTGAGAAAAGGAGATTCGAGCTTTCCCCGGTCTAACAGGCAGACAGCTGTTCTAGACGGCAATTAACAAATTCCAAAATGCAAAACGTTCTTTCACTTCAAATGCAGAAGTTTCTGCTAGTTAGACCAATTAACTTGTACCGATCATTGAATTTAAAGGGACCAAAATCATCTATTAGTTATGGTAAATTAAGTGCTGCAATAATCTTTTGAAAAAATCAAATTTAACCGCTTCGTTTGAAAAGTCAATTGGACTTGCCACGAGTCAACATGAATTGGCCACAGAAATATTTGCGATGAGTGGGTCAATTTTCAGCTAATGAAATCCTTCCTCAAAATTATTTAAGTCCTACAACTCTTTAACCGAGAAATTTAAAACAGGGATAAGTGTCAAAGTCTCATTGAGCTCACTTTGATCCCCAGACGATAGATACTATTATCATCACCGAACTACCACTCCTATATCTAATCTTCAAAACGATCCTTTTCAAAACATTCACTGATGTCTCCTAAATGGTACCACTCACCAAGTTTGTGTTCACTGACCAAGGACCTCTTCATTTATTGTTTCAACTGCAAGGTGATGTGTAAAGTCATTTCCATCACTGAAAGCAAAACAAAAATTATCTTGAGGCAAATGAAGGGCAGGAAATTTAAATTTGAATTGGATGCACTAATGCAAATGGTTAACTAATTGCCTTTTTGTGTGTGTGCATGCCAAATGTTACCTTGCAGAATGGTGCTACTGTTAAACACCTTTGCCTCGACTTGGTGCAGACACCATTTAATCTTGCTCATTTTTGGCCTACCTGATTAGAAGCTGCATATTTGGTTTGTCGTAAGTGAAGTTGTGGTACCTAACCCATCCACGTTATTTGAAGTAAACACCCCATCGCAGTGTCCACGAAGAGCGCTGGCTCTTAAAGTTACAGAGCCTTGGGTGTAAGCGCAGGAATATGTAAAATAGCGCATTCCTATCAGAAAAATATATAAAATTTAGAAAAACACACTGTTCAGAAGCGAAACAGCTGATACATGAACTTCTTGTCTTTTGAAGCAAAAATATCTTTTGATACACTTCATATGCTTTTTAATTGAGGATCGCTCCAGTCCGGATTGAGCAACCTCATCTTCCTTTGTTTGCGAAAGAAATTTGTTGAATGTTTCGTGCTCCTTGAGATTAGTAACATATCTTTATCCACTTTTTCTATCTAGACGTAGCGAAACCGGTCGTCAGGCCACAGGGTTGGTTGATATGTTGACCCCTTAAGGTAGACACGAGTGGTGATGAATTCGACCATTAAAAGGAACTCAGGCGCTCAAAATTTCGCATCACTGGATCAACTTCGGACATGTTGAGGAAATGTCTCATAAAACCACCTTGCATAAAGTTTCCTACAAATCCTTGTACTTTCAAATTCGGCTTCTTAATTCACTATAGAATCTCCTCTCTCTCCATATTTGTCCTTTTAAGTCGATTTTAAATGATTTTAAGATGCATACTTCACTATTTCAAAACCGAAACTTTCAGTCTCCACGACCTCATACACGGAACTTCCGTCATTTTTCTTACTGAAACTGAACTCATGTTAATAATTTATGATGCTGAAGTGACCCGTCCTAATCTTCTACAGCTAGCTGATGTTTTAATAGATGTGGCTCATAGACTTTGAATATATGGCCGAATTAGAGGCAGTACTTATAAATTTACCATGAAGTTTTCGGAAATCAAACCGCAAAAATGAAAAGAAGGTAGCATATCGGACTGGCCTGACAAGCCATGGATTTGTAAACAGAGAAAACAGTAGGTGCTTATTTCCTTGGATTTTATTTAATTGCTGGGTCAACCGTGGTAATTTAGCCGATTTCAAACAATGAATGCATGTCAATCAATTAAGTTCAAACTAATTTAATTAGAGTTAAAAGATCTCTGATTGCTTTAGTCATCATTAAGGCATCAAATAACAGTGTTAGTATCAATACATATTTATGATTTCGAAATAAAAGTTTGCCGCTTAACGTTGGTCATGTCGAGGAGTTCCTACAAGTAAATTACCACTTGGAGCCTCAATTTTAGCCGCAGAATCCAAACTAGCCTTTAACTCCTAATACTTCGAATGAGGATTCAGCTTTGAATTCATTTGCATGTAGTCAAAGGCTCTGACCAACATATTTTGACTGATTCACCTAAAGACGTGGCTGCCAATGTCAGTTACATATCTCTTGGCGAAATTAGGGTCACCCATCAGTAAATCACTAACTGCTTCCTCTAACTTTGTTCTCCAACCGTATTTTGCTTCATCAGACCAAATATCAGCTAACGACGTCTGAATGATGCTGATGGTAAGCTAGCCGACGCATATACTAGGCACTCTTGATATGAGACAAATTTATAATTTCCTCCAGTTATCTTGCCTGTATGTCAACGATTTCGAAAATGACTTTGACTATGAATGGTCTTTTTCTATACACAATCACTTCTAGCTTACTTCGTCTGGTCTTAACGCTATTGTCTGATTTTACCCTTCGTGAATTACCCTAAAGAAATGATTGTGCTTAACTGAAAATATTTGGCATGGTTAAATAAAGCTTTCACACAACCATCAAGTTTTCAACCCCTATCTTACCGTTATTTTACATTTGTCAACTCCTTTTCTGGCAAAAACTATACTCGGTGAAGAAACGAAACTCTTAAAATACACAATGGTGAAAAATTTTCGTATTTGACAAAAGACATTCCCAAATAGTTGGTTTGTTCTCAACTTAAACTGATGATTCTCTCTCTATCTCCATTAAATAAAACTGGTCTTTGTCCCGATAAACGTAGAAATACAAAGGCCTTAACATTAGCCGATGCCAGCCGTTTGTTTCTTTCTTCATTGAACTTTAAACGACTCCTAATTGGTCTTTGTTCAAAATATGATAAATTATAAGCACCCATCATTGTTTTTAATGGCGCCAAACATTCATCTGACGCACCAAAATGTCTTTATTACCGATGACAATAGGACACTAATTTCATCGCAAATAAACTCGCATAGCTACCGCCATCTTTTTCAATCAATGTTCGTTTTACAGCCTTCCTATCTTCGTGAGAAAAATGAAAGGAATCTGGGCTGTCTTCCTCCTCAAGAGGACAAAAACTACTCCTTCAACAACGTAAGCTTATACTAGGGCAGGTTGCTCTCTAGCCGCACTAGTCAGGAAGTGCGATGACCTGGAAGGTGTTATTTTAACGTTGAGTCACCCCTGATGGTGATTCCGGTATCACCAAGACCCTCAAATCCCCAATAAGAATTATTAATGTGTTTAGGTATTTCTGTTAGAACTTGACTTCCCATATTTGGATTCTCCCATCCTCTAAACTATCAGTGTTCTGGCAGGGTGGATCTGAATTGTTTTGTCCATATCCTACTGTGCTTTTTTTACTTTGTCAAGTGGTCTTTGTATTTTTGTAGTCAGGATATAGAATGGCTTTCAGCATTTTCTGACAAATGTCTGTTGGGCCTTTAAAGTTTATAGTCGCATAACTTCCAGTGGCTGTGGACTTGTGCCAATTTGAAGATGCTTTAATATATGAAGGATTAAAGGTTGTAAGTCTATTAGATTTGAACAATAATACACTTTATTTACAGATATTGCTAGCTAAAATGCCTTTTTTTAATGGCGATTACAAAGCTTTCATTCTGGGGCTGCTGGAAAAACTCAGGATAGTAGGAGTGGGGCTTATAAACACGTCTAAATAAGGGCAAATGCTTTTATCAAGATTTTTAATTTCTGCCAATTTTGGTAGTCTTTCAAGCAGAAGAATGCGAACTTTAAATGTTTCCATGCTGAAAAGGTCTTATCACTCAGCTTTTTTTAAACAAAACAGCTAAAAATTATCACCTTCAACATCTACACCAACTCTGGCTGTGTTTCGAAAATAAAAAGCTAGGAATACTTTGTGCATGGAAATTGACCAACGAACGACTCCTGGCTTGCTTATCCTATGAGCAGCCAGTTGACGATGGGTAGAATCGAATGAGACTTCAAGCCTCAGCATTTCAGGTTATTATTAGTAGCATTTTCTATCATGTTGAAATTTTAGAAGTCCATGAGTGGTACAGTGAAGCATTGTCCAGTTCATTTAAAAGGAATGGCAAACTTTGGCCTTCAAATTTGTGCTAAGGCAGCCACTCTGATTAGTTAATTCGCATTATTCAAAAATTGACTGGATTCCATCATACAGGCTGTTGAAAAGATGATTTTTGCAAAAAAAGATACATTTATCTCTATGTTTGACATCATAAACTGCTGCGAATCGCTCGATAACTAACATTTTTGAAAGCAAATTAAGCTATAGTACAAACTCTTGCCTTTCTGTATTGCACTTAGTTTCATTACGATAAAAACATTGTATTGGATAGCAGATTTTGGTATTTGCAAGCACTTCACGAATCCTCCGGAAAGTTCTCTATCACCAAGGAGTAAAAGTAGTGGAGATTAAGACCATAAAAGGCAGACAGGAAAGAATAAGTAAAGAAAGAGGAAGAGAAATGAGGTTCTTATTCGTTATATGCCCATTAACCTTTCAACGACTGGGCTAAATGTTGCCAAAGCCTGCGTGTGAACGATTCCAATTCAATAGCTTCGCATATAATTCAGATAAGTCATCGAGTTACGGTGGATGATCTACCTTAATTAATGGTTAATGACCTTTTCAGACGAAACATCTTTTAAATTCATGATTAAATGACCCATGGGAGTGTACAACTTTAATGACCATGAGCTGACTAAACGCTAAGCCTTGTGTTCTTTCCCCTTTGATATTGGTTCCTAAAAATAGCCCAGTGATTAAGGCATTGTTTGGTTTATCACCTTTTTTTAGTTGTGATGATGAGTAACGACAATTTATGAATGCCCTTCTTAACAGGATCAAGCCGCAGTTTCTTCTGTCAGCAATTCCAGGTGTCTTGGAGATTCGAAGAATGTGGAACCTATTTACATTAAGAATAATGAATCATTTTCAAGACCTTTGCCACAATGCAGCTATTAAATAGCACTTACAAATTATCAGAGATGGATTCAGTTTGTGGTATATGTAGGTGCACCTCTTAAATCATGTTAAATTTACTTGTAATCCAGAGATAGAGAGAGAGGTTTGGGTGTTGTCATCGGTGCAATAGTTTTCATCCCTTTGGTACTGAACAACATTCCATTACAGCCTAGTGCGCAGTCCACTCCATAATAGCAGTTTTGTATTGTATTTTTGTTTCTTTGAGAGCCATCTCTCGTATCCGAGTTTTATTGTGCTGTGTTTCGTAAGATTATGAGCACAGTAAATGTCAGAAGAGTTGCTCCTATATAGGACAAACATAGTGAAAATGATTCTACCAGATGATCAGCGACGCAACCTCAACTGTGAAGTTACACACGTCAACTTACCTTGAGAGCATCTATTATGGTTGGCCGCAAGGTCGTGGAAATTCTTTAATCAGGAGGAGGAATTTAGCTGGAGGAAATTGAATAGCCTGCTGAGACGACCGAACTGCAAAAGGGGTGATTCTTCCATAATCTTGTTCCATAATCGAGAATACTAGTACGCTAATTAACTTATGGATTTCACTTTTTACCATTTTCTAGTTCCGATTGAAAACTTGGTAACCTGGACGAGCTAATCTTAAAAAAAAACAAATTACAAGGGTATTACGAAGGATATAATAAGAAGAATGGTCTGAGAGATCCAACTTTAGTCTAGTTTGCGGAGCCATCACCACATGAGTCATACTTGATTCTGGATATGTTGGATTGATGTTAATAAACATTCGGATTTGATTCATAACGAGAATTATGTTTATTTGAATGGATAAATATGCAGTTCAATCAAATTGAATTTGATTAATTGTAGTCTTCCCTTTGCCCTCCCCTCTTTGGCGATTTGATTACATTTCAATGTCACTCATATCCGCGAAGCATGGGCTCCATTAATAGGTGAAGACCGTCTTCTGAATCATAGCATTCGCTTATTTTAAGCTGTTCTAGATAATTATCCTCACGAAAGAACCTCTTAAAGGCACATAAATACTCTTCTTTCATGCGGCACTCAGTCCCATAGACAGGCCGATTGCAAGCAGAAATTATAGCTTAAAAAATGTACTTTGAATAAATTCAACCCTGCAGGGGAAGTTTAAGAGGCTTTGTATTATGGATGTAGCAAAATCCTGTGTTTACTTAAGTTATTTTAAAAAGACGTATTCAGATTCAGTTTGATTTTGGAAATTTTTTGTTTAAGAGACATTGCATTGACAAAAGATGGTTTGCCCCTGGGTAACCCGATCAAAGCAGAAAAAGAAGCCGTAGACGCATAGCAACGTTAAATAGTCAGAAATCTGGTAATCGCAATGGCTTTGTGCACCATCCAGATATTGAGTCAGAAAAGTAGACGTCAAAGTTCACAGGCTGAATGCATTAAGGGGTGATGTGCAATCATTTTTACCCTTCCGTATCCTCAAGTCTGCACAACCAGTACACTTTTCTTTGAACATAGGATTGAACAATCAAAAAGACGAGATCATTTTGCATGGACGGTGCGCTGCCTACTGCCACCTCAATAGAATCACTACTGCTCTAAAGTTAGTTTAGCGGTGTGGGAAATTTCTAAGTGGCTCAAACCTTTATCAAAAAAAGAACTAAAAGCCCTAGTAATAGGCCAGAAAATGTACTAAAGAAGCATAAAACAGAATGTTAAAAGGTCTAGTACTAGTGGTTTAGTGAAAATTAAATCTTGCGTTACCGAAATAACTATCACAATTTAACAAAGCAATGGTATCAACAAGCTTCTAACCAGAAGCTGGGAATAAAAGACTTATTGTAAGCCTTTAGTTAGTTAGTTAGATACAATATGAAAGTTCTGATGGCAGCAGCCCTACCTACTGTTTTTCAGTTTCCCAATATTGCTCTTGATACCCACAAGGAAAAGTTATTTAAACAATCCAAAATGACTAGAGGCGTGACCCTAAGCTTTTGTATAAAGTGACTAAAGGCTCTATTTATGTTGATTTCATGGGCGCATTTAAGAATATGGGTGGATAAATGCAATAAAATTAATCTCTTTCATGTTTAGTGACAACATTTCTCATGCATATATGGGAATGTAACCAATGTTGGACCTTAATGTTTGACTCATGTTACGGTTTGAAGTGTGACACAACCTACTTCCGTGATCTCAGTAAAAATCCTTACGTAGAATAGGGACTTTGGAAACAAAACCTTTCGGTAGCGCATTATTTTGATGAACTTCACCCCCCAGGCTAATTTTTGCATTTTTTTCTAAATGGTAAAGATAACTCTGAAAGTGACAACTAACCAAGAGAGTCTAAAAGTGGACCTATGAAGAGACAGTCTAAAATAGATGTCTGCAGAAACGATGGTTTGATGAAACGCAGAGCCGATGTTTACCCTAAAAGCCACAGCTCCCTTCTAAAGATAAACATTGGTAAATTTTTAACTTAAAATTTAACCCTGTTTGATTTTATTATTTTTTTAAAGCAATACCAGTCTATTTTTTAAGCTTTCTATTCCTGAAATTCACTGCAAGGCAGAATAAATTAAGTGAATCTTGAAAGCCTTCCGAAAGCTTTGAGCTTCTTTGAGGAATCTATGTTGACTAATCAGCATATTCATTACGTGGCAGAAACGTTAAATTAGCCTATAATTCCTTTTTTTGGCAATGTAAAAATATATATCTTATTAACAAGTTTATAACTATTGTAGCCAACCAGCTTCAAGAGTCTGAAAACCTATCTCAAAATTCGGATGCAATGGACAGGCGATAATGTACCATAATAATTCTTCCAAAAAGAATGCAATTCCATAGCTTTTAATTAAGCTGTTTTCTGCACTGAGATATGATTCATTATCATGCCTAATTGCAACAAGAAAGACGCTTTGTGTAAAAGCTGGAGAGCCAAGCAAAGCGAATCACACAGAAGTAGGGCAAGACCACCATGAAGGTGAGCCCTGAATAGTTGCGGAGTCATGCGTGGCCGTTTCGATGGAAGCATGTGTGAGGCGTCGATTTCGTTTTTCTTTGATCAACCACCACTTGGGCGGTCCTATCACCAATGCAAATTGTACCACGTCTATTAAAGTGCTCGGACTATTATCGTTTGCTTCCTCCTATTAATATACATCACCGCAGGAGTTTTGATCCACTCGGGTGGAAGGACTTAAAGAAAGTACAATGCTCATTCTTAATGAATATTCCATATTTTCAGTCCTTTGTACCTTCCAACATCCGTTCTATCACTTCTTATAAAGAAAAGCTATCAACTCTTCCATAAGCATTATTGGGTTCTCGTCCAATTTGTTGCTGTTTGATTTATTTATCTTTTTTTATTTTTTTATTTTCTCTCCATCCATTAGGGCGAGTCCCAAGGACTTATTGGGGATACAACAGAAATACAAATAGCTCTTTTAACAAGTAAGCACAACAGTTAACACAGAACAGTGAAAAGTTTTGTTGACGTTACGTTTGTCTGGTCTCTTCTCTGGCATGGCTTCGTCGTATTGGTAGCAGTTCAGCTTCGTCGAGCCATCTCGTCCGATTTCGTTTGTCTTCAAATATCCTCCAGAAATCAACATTCTGGCGAAGCTTCCATTCATGGCTACTTGCGCGTGTATTCTATACTCTAGATTGAGACCAAAAATCCGGTTATTTACGTCGTGCCTTCTTTAGCAAGCTGTAAGAAGTTGTACTTCTGCTAGCATAATCTAATTTTATACGTCTGGAGGGTGATTAGTCCCATCCGGCCGCCCCTCTCATCAGCCCCCAGAATTGCCCCTGGGGTTACTGGTGGTCACCATGAGGAGGTTGAGAGTAGGTTTGACCACCAATTGGTGAAGATCTCTGTAGTAATCAGCTACTATGCAATGTATTTTACCTTCCACTTAAACTCTGCCACTTTCATCGAGGTGTTTCCGAACAAGAACATTGTCCTTGCTTAAGTCGATTCGACGGCGTACTGCTATTGGGGTAGATACTAATAACTTGTTAGACTTCATTCAGATGGCCAAACAAACCTCAAGCCTCATATCTACACATTCGAGTGCGTTTGCAGACATTCTTACATTGTAGACCATAAAGCTTTTATTCCTCAATTTCGACGCAGAAGAATAACTAACTTAGTTTATGCTTATTCCATTGTTGCAAAGCTATTGTGTCTTCGATTTTACTTGATTGATTACCATGAAAGGAGTGTTATTGGATATCGTGAAATCACATGAAAGTCGTCATTTATAATCTGTATTCAATTACAGGCCAGTAAAATACACTTTTGTCAAATCCAACTAAATAATAAGTAATTTGAGCAAACTGAATTTATAAGTGAATTTATTAGCATTTCTACTTGCATTATTTACCTGGTGGTTCCATTGTCAATTTCTATTTTGTATTTTGTATTTTCTCCCCACCCATTAGGGCAAGTCCCAAGGACTTATTGGGGTACAACAGAAGCACAAACAGCTTTTACAACGAGTAAGCACAACAGTTAACACAGAACACAGTGAAAACGTTTGTTGACGTCTTCGTTTGTCTAGTCTCTTTTCTGGCATGGCTTCGTCGTACAGGTAGCAGTTCAGCTTCGTCGTGGCAGCTTGTCCGTCCTCGTCCGTTTTCATGTCTCCTACCAGAAATAAACATTCTGGCGGAGACTCCATTCATTGCCACCTGCACGTGCATTTCACAGTCCCGTTTGAGACCCTGAATCCAGTTATTTACATTGTGCCTCGTGTACCAAGCTGTAAGAAGTTGTACTTCTGCTGGCATAATCTTTTTTTGTACATCCGGAGGATGAATAGTCCTGACCGGTCGCTCCTCTCATTAGTCCCCAGAGTTGCCCCTGGGGTTACCAGTGGTCACCACGAGGAGTTTGATGGTAGGTTTGACCACCTCTGTTGTTAATATGCTGCTATTGGCACTTTACATGATGAACAACCATATAAAGATGCGTTTTAGAAAATTTATGCATTAAGTACATGTTGAGAAATCAATGTTTTAATATGTGAAAAAACTAATAAAATAATCAAACAAGAGTATCTCCATTTTTATCTTTCCCACAAAGGGCCTAATCTTATCCTAATTTTACCATTTATTGGGGGTCATTTTTTGATCTTTCCATTTGGTTTCAGTTTTAATTCCTTTAACTTAAGGAACGAAAGATAACCGGGTGCCTAGTTAGTCCTAAAACTACCTTTTGCCAAGCTTTTGACGAAAATGGCTTCTAAGCAATTTCTCCCATGCGGCCGCCCATTCCATTATGTCTCCCTTACACCTTACACCCTGATTTCAAACTAGCCCCAGGTTTATTTGGCTTGGAATGATTTTCTTTCTTCGCCTGTTATCTGAATTATGCGCTCAAATTGATAAGGTGCTCAAGCGCTTGACCGATTCTTATCATCGCCCTTGCAAGAAGTTTTTCAAACTTAGGAAGTGGTGTTTTTGAACGTTCATGCCAAGGCACGTAAGGTTCAAGCAACCTCACAAAATAGTACCTGTGTCAGACATTCCTTTCCTATTTAAACATTCGAATAGGGCACAATGACCTTCAGTAGGATATGATCAGGTTGCCAACTATATATGCCAACTACAAAATTAGATGGCACTTTGAAGGGTAAGCAAATGCTTCTCATTTTCAGAAACGCGTAATCGCAGATCAAAGATATTAGCAGAATGTGCTCTTGCAGCAGTCATAATTCAACTTCAGGTGAATTTCTAAGATTTTTCACTATGTCAGTAGTGAATCAAGCGTTTAAACGCGTCTCACAAGATTGAGTGAAATCAGAATTTACTTGTATGTTTCTTCGTGCCGAGACGACCGTCGGTTGAAGGTTAATTTACAAAGAGAGGCATAGAATGGATCATTTTGGGCGTAAGAGCGATAGATTACACAATGTGATCTGGCACTGTCGGCATGATGGATACAAGAATTGAAGTTCCGAAGAGAATGTGAGGAATCGATGACTATCAAGGCAAGCTCAGTGGTATTTCATCAGGAATGTCTTGGTAAAACAGTAAGTTTTCAATAATCTTTTACTTTTATAACCGTTTTCTAAACTGCTTGGATACTGGGTGAGTTGTCTTTTTTTATTAATATTATCTGAGCCATCGACCAAGGTAAGGTGATCAGTTGGAAAAGACAGAAACTAACCCAAAATCCTTACTTCAGCATGCTGCTTAACGTCCAAGTGCGCTTCAATTAAGCGTCAATTTAAACAAATTTAATGAGGTAGATGCAATTCTTTTTCTTAGTGTCACTCAATCTATACACATTTCTTTGAACTGATTCACACTGCAACCCTTTTCAGTACTGATTAAACTAGTCGAAGTTTGTCTGATACCCAAAATGTACGTTTAGAAACTTGTACAGCTATCTTTAGCTTTAATCGAGAAGAAATAGAGTTTCATGCGATTGTTGAACAAACAAAAAAATTTATGTACAACTAAACGAGGAAGTATATTCTAGTGAAGGAAAATGCAGGAACCAATCTTTTTTAAGTGTAGAATATAAATATATCAAGTATTTACTCAAATTTAGAAATTAGAAATGCCTATCGTCAAAAGTAGGCTCTTTTGTTTGGCATTACGAGGAAATCTCATTGAGGTAAATAATAGTTCCCAAATTTTGTTAGTAAAAATAATTTTTTTTAATTTTAAACTGATTCATTTACCTCATCGCTAATGAGTTTAAACTTCAGTTCATATTTTTTTCTTCAGCCTTTTGAAATGAATTTTCTAGTGCTTCTTTTCAATTGTCTTTTCGTTGGTTTTGACTATTCTACGTGAAGGTATAAGTAGTAAATTTACCTAACTTTTCAAAGAAATGCGAAGTTATAAGTTTTACCGTAAAATTTTCTCTGTTCTGCAAAAGGATTTGCATTTTTCATCCACTCTACTCGTTTTCCGAGTTCAAGCCATGTAATCCGTATCCTTTTCAAGTCCACTCCTAGGAGAGAAGTTTTCGCCTGAATTGCGTGTTTGAGGTATTTCATTCAGTCTCCGAGACTTATTTTGCTCATGCTTGGACCTAGTTAAGCCTACTCGTTTTGACGAATATTAAGCTATCTGCTTCCAAAGTTTCTGTAAACTTAGAAAGCTTGCTGTTCTGGCTATGTGCTTTCATAATGAACAGTTCAAATGGCTGAAGTTTTCATGTAGTAAATTTGAGGGTGTTGATTCAAGGCAAATATGGTAGAAATAGTGAGTAAAGGACTAAGAGCTCCAGCTAGCCAACAAAGCTGCAGATGGAGGAACATTTATTAATATCGCCTTTTATATCAACAGTTTATGAGGACAAAATAACGTTTGATTAATTCGTCCGACCTCCATATCTTTCTTCCACTCTGCTAGTAGCACTGATTTACTTTCAAAAATATCCTTCTTCTCAGTGAGCACTTTATCACAATTACAAGGGTTGATTCACTTTAGACCATTTCAGCAAACTAATCTGTCCATTTTTATTTGAGCAGACACTTAGAGCAGCTGAGTCAGTAGGGAGAATTATTACTGTTTCATTGGGTGCTTCACATGAGAAATTGGCCCTTAACAAATGAAATTTACTCTCTTTTCCGAAGGGTATTTGCTCCTATAAACATTCGAATCATTAACATATTTTTATGCATTCTATTCAAATGATAATCGAATGATTCACCAATTGTGTGCATTAACATTTATGCTTAGCGTCATATTTAGTAAGTTTAGTATCCCAATTATTGAACAATTTGGATTTTTGAGTTTAGCACTTACTTACACGGATTGAGTCTATTCAAGTTTTCATTTACCGCGTGGTGTCCACGGGTAGGGCAAAAAGCCATAATTTCAAAGTAGTGGTTGCTACTGATCCGCCTCTTCTACAGTGCCCATCCTGCTGAAGTCCACCCGAGCTTATCTGACTATCTCGTGGGACTCTTGTCTTATGTACTATTTGCAACATCTTAGTATAGGATATTTGTATTCACTGAAACTCGCAGCGTTTGGTTTATATTAATCTTTTCAAATGGTGGGGCCTTTCCTTGTTGCCAGTGAAATTTTTCAAATTGTTGTCATTGTTAGAATTCATCGCCACTGCATGTATTCTCCTGGCCTAACCAGAAATTCGTTTCAAATTCAATCTAATTTTCCTAAGCCATGGCTTTGTATGCACCCTTTTTTTGGTTTTTCACGAATCTAGTAACTTAAAGGAAGCGTTATTGTTGAAAAATCAGGTAGGGCTTTTACAGTTAGCCACGGTGAAACTCTCCTTTCTGAAGTTTGTAAACTATTCCCTCCCTGAACATAGAAGAGACCTTTAGGAAGAATTAGCTGAACCTCCTCAGGTTCTTTGCTATTTACTTCATTATGATCCTTCTCCAGACTTTGGTTCAAGCTCCCAGTAGTTACCGTAACTTCTAGTCGCTCAGTTCGCCTCTTCCATTTTATTCACAAAATACCTGCTCATCGTAAGATAAACTTTGTAGCTTCTTAAGATGTTGCAATCATAGTTTAGGAACTGTAAAGTCGCTGGTCTTCACAAATGATCATCTTTAGCTGCTAACCTATGAGGTGGAATTCCAAAATTCTGACAACCCTCTCTTCAAATAGATAAACCCAATTCTTTGTTTTTCTGGTAAAACTGTACAGTGTCAAAGAACTTTCTATAAAGGCTTTCATCAGGTACTGATAACGAAGTCATTGAGCACTATTTGTCATGATTTTGTAATGTTCTTACTATTGTGCTCAACATACTAAAAACATATGCTGGTGCTGGTGCTAATGGCCATTGTCTGGGGTTGAAGTAAACAATCTCTGTTCGTAGGGATAATTTGGTCCTAATGCTACCATTCTGCAACATATCCCAATGGAAAGCCATCCACCTTAGTAAAAGCGTAATGTCGAAATAGTTACTAAGGCCAATTCCTCCATTACAGGGATAGGCGTACATCCTCAATGACCAAAGAGCGAGCTTGAATAAAGAAACTATTTCTACAGATACAAAACAAAAAGTCCCTTGAATCAGTGGTTCAGAAGCTCAAGTCGGATGCACTGCCAAGTAATGTCTAAAGGTATCTGTTCCAACCACTTTATCTTCTAGGCTCTAAAATTTGGTTGGATCAATTTCTTGACATCAGAATACAACATTGTGTTTCTCGATGGTTCGATTCATAAAGTAGTAATAGAATATCATAAAAATTTCATAAACGCGGCTCACCATTTGGATTTTCCAAGTCATGGAAGGACTGATTTGACGAATTTTGGTGTTCACAGCACATTTAATTGTATACAAATTGAGGTAGCGGTCACGTGAATCACAATTTTCCGAAAGATATATTTTTTATTCATGTTGTTTCCCAAATTATGTGCAAGACTTTTGCTGAAAGCTAAGTATATGCGATGAAGTCTTTGTTGCGTTCATAAGACAGTTTCTGTGATTTTAAAAATTTCAACATTTCTATTTTGTTATTAGGGGTGCCTCCTCCACTTCGTTTGAGGCACAGGTTGATCCGACTTTTCTGCCTCCCCTTTTAAGCTTAGTCGATGTATACAAGTGCCCTCAGTTCATTACCGAAGACGATTTAGGATTTACTTCAAGAAACCAACTGTCCTCAATTATTCAAAGAGAATACGAGTATGTTTGGTTGGTAGGAACGTGTTATAGAGTAGCGCAGTGTTGAATTTATATGTACATGTCCAAAGCCCTCTAGCACAAACGGTGAATGGAATGGCTACCCTCTGTTTTCAGCGCCGATCTGCAAAGAATGATCTTACGAGGTCCACCAAGGTACCTCTGACCTCCTTTAAATTGGAACTGATGTAGCCTTTCTATCAATATGAATTTGGATTTACACTCTGTTAAAATTACATCATGAATGCATAGAATTCACCGATGGTTTACTCGTGAGAGATTTAATTAATTCTCCTTTTATCAAAACAAGTTTAATTTGAATATTACTGTTCTTATCTTGAAGAGTAAGGCGTCAATTAAGTGAGGAAAATAGTCCTCCAATGTTACAATGCATATGATACTTTGTATGACCGTCCTAGTTGGCTGGACACCATAGTTTTTGTGTCTTACTCTTTAGAATGACAACTTGTTTTAATATTTTTCTTGACTATGCCTTAATGACCTTTACTTGTCTCCCAACGAGGACACTCTCACTTGATGAGTCCTTTTAGGGCCATATTTCAACTATTTCGACTGTCAATAATCTAGTTTTTTTCGGAATTCCCATTTCCATCTTTATACATTCTTTTAAAGCATGAATAATTTTTTTAACCTTGAAGCTCAAGATATCATGTTTTATTATATTACTATAAACTGGACAAGGGCAATCATTTAACAATGCTTTTTTCTCCAGTAAGAAAGAACAGGGTTGTGCTAAAGATACCACCTCAGAATCAATGTATTTCTCCAGTTTGAGGGCCATGCCTCTCAAGGGAAAAATGGCTACCCCGGACATCGTTGATAATGTGAAAAACCACAGGTTTTTAAAACCTCGATGTACTTGTTGTCTTGCCAGCTTCCACTGGAGAATCCAAATAAATCATGTTGTATGTATTCCACCAGCATCTATTTTCCCCACCTCTGCGATTGTGTATCATTTATCTAAATACCCGATCTTCGTGACAGGTGCATACCGACGGTATATATGATAAAAGCAGTCAATTGACATTTGCGGTGAGTGCTTTTGATTTTTCACTCATCTATTGTGATCTATTGGTCAATCCAGTGTGTTTACGGGTGTGTGCAGTTAGTATGCCTCACTGTGTGGTGATGTGAAAGTGTTAATATCTTGCCCTCCCAGGGTTATAACAGCCTGCCCGGGAGATATAGATAGCAACTCACCTCAGTATCAAAAGTAAAGATTTTTTATGGATACAAAGCTGTTGCATCTCCTGCTTTAGTTCCTCCGAAATCACATACTCTTTCAAACCACTCAGTTCATCACGCATTTTTCTGGCGTCCATCATCGTTAGTCGTTGTTCGTAACTGGCGTTCAAACAGAGCATTTTTTTCTTGCTGATTTCTTATTGATGACCATACATAATTTCGGTATCTGGATCGAGCCAAATACCGTCCCGCATGGTCGACTTATTGACTGATCAAACCATCAGACCCAATGAACTGATAAGATTTATATTATTCTACAATGCCATTGGGCTCTGAGGATCACTTAAGAGTCTATGTGGCCGTTTTTTCGGAACCGATAGTTTTAATGAGAATGACTGAGTTTCTCCGAAGAACAAGTTGACATATTCTCACTTTAAGTCCACAAAGATCTTCGACGTCCAAGCATTCGTGGAAGAAAACGGGCTGGTAAGTAATTCTTAAAGCGCATATAGTTTCTGGTGTAAAGTGAGTGTTGGACCTCACCTGCGTAGCCAAATGAAGTAGAGTTAGATGATCTACCAAGTGTGAGCAGTGCTTATGATGAAAATCCAATCCTCCGGTTATAATATCAAATCACATGTATTTTGAAACGGTTCAGTGACGGCCTCAACACCACCTCAAACTATTGTCGAAGCAACAAAGGTCTCCAATCAAAATACTATAGCTCCTGACTAGCCAAATCGGCTCGCCTGGGAGTTAAAAGTTTCGAGCCTCCAAAATCCTTGATTCAAAATATAAAATACCAATAAACATCAAATCAGCTTAATTAATAGCAAGTTGATTTCATGAGAAATAAATTTGTCGGCAATATAAGAGTACAATTCCTCATGTGTAAGTAGTCTGTAAATTGAATGATAAATTAGTAATTGATTTCATGCTATTAATTCATTTCGCCAGACTTTTAGACCCTTCAAAGCATTTTCCATGTCAAATTTTTTTAAAATTAACTCGTTGTGCTGCTTTATAGGCATTACTTGTGTTTATTTTCTCCCAAACTATTTTCGAATCGTAAAATGTTATTGCTGACCTCACGCGTCGGAAATTAATAAGATGAATGCCAGATCCGGAGAATGACTAACCCAGCCATTCGTGCATTGAGACGATAAGGTAGTCGTATAGAGACCACCTTGACTTTATTGTTAGACTAAGATTTATTTATATACTGGTCTTTTGTGGTGTCCATATCACCCCCACTCCATGCCTCCTTATCTTGCTTTACAAGTTATCGCGTTGTCAATTCTTGCGTGTCGTTCTGATCCGATTTTTGTCACCCTAAATTAACAACCTATGATTTATGTGCGTGCATAATATCAGTCGGCCCCATAACAGTCATTATCTTGTGAAAAGCGAAGGGAGTCAAAGGAAGGCACCAGTCACTCGCACACAAAGATTTCGTTCCACTCACTGCCTTTCTTTCCGCTAGAGCCGTCCAAAATCAATGCCATCAATCGTCCTCCAAAAAGGACCACGTCTCTTCGTCTCTTCTAGACGAACGTTCTGGCATCCACCTACCTGCAACTTCTTGCAATCTTGATACTGAAGATAGCATCGATCCATTCTACGCTGACTCACCGGTGCTACTGTGAAAGCTTACTTCAACTTTTCTTCATTTATTGCTCTATCCTTCCCTTAGACGAGACTTTTCCTAGATAGGAAAATTTGCCTTTTTTATAAATTTCGTGGTTGAGTTTGGTTTTTCATAAATTACGTCATTGTCCACTCACCTTTCAAATTCGTCTGATCTGGACTTCCAGCAAAAAATATATAATTATTGTTTTCCTGTGGTTGACCTAGTAATTCACTCACCTTGGCGATAAATCTCCCCGTGCGTATGTGGTGAAATAAATAGATATAATTGTTGTGACATTCTATGTAGAGCTTACATAGTCACTAGGTGCTTGCGCCAGATTATTTTGGGTCTGGATATGATGGCTGAAATTTCATTTATTGATTTTATCCACCTACTTAAGATTTAAAATACATAAATTTACTTCGTAAATCCTGCGTTTACAGAGAGCTTGTTCCAATAATTTGAAATCATAATAAAAAAATTGTTCAGTTTACCCATAGACGAAAAACTAAAAGACTCAATTCCCTTTAGCTCAATTGCTTTTTCCTTCTGTATGTGCTAAGATGAAAAAACCGCTTAAATCAATCTAAATTGAGTCAAAAATATACTTATGATATGTACCGATGATTTTCAAAGTGGTCATATATTTAATGGTTTTCTAATGCAAACCATGCACTCATGAATGCCGAGGCTTGGGCATGGATTGAAAGTTGGCTAGAATCTTGCCAAATTAATTTGCTGCAGCCTATAACTCTGCTTAAAAATTCATTTAAATAAATTCATAGCTAAATAAGCTTAATGTTAGGTCGAATAGTGGGAATGTAAACGTTTTAATGCTTGACAACTCGTCCTTAAATAATGACTGACGCCAACGCATCTTTAAATTTTTAACCCAACCATAATAAAATGAATGAAAGCTCAGAACATGATGACGTTGCTCTTAAAAATGAATATGAGAAAATAGAACAGCAGTGTAGAAAAATCGAACGTGAAAAGAAGAGAATGATGGACCGTTCGCGGGTTTTATTTTATAAATACGAGTAGGAATCTTGCATGAAATATACCACTGATTACAGAAAAGAACTAAACTTACTAAGAGCAGAAAATGAAGATCTAAAACTACAAGTTTCAATGTTTGGTTGCATGAATCAATATAAGAAAGACGAAAAATTGCTTAAGCAATTCAATGAAATGATGGTAATTTATGACCAGCTACAACGCAAGATCAAAAAAGAGCGACATAAGCAAATGGAGTTGGACTGTGAGGTTTGTCTCATCATATATTTAATTTTTCAGGCTTATAGATGTAATCAGAAACTTAACAGGGTTCTTAAGTCCGGAGCATTGGACTATCATGAACGTCTAGAGTTTTATGGCAAAACAAAGGAAATAACTGAAAACAAACTTCAATTAGTAATTAAATTATTTTTATCGTTTTTTAGGTCAACGAAAAACTGGGTTCTTTGTTTGCATCAATAAAAGGAATTCGTGCAGAAATTGATATCATGTACGTTGGGCGAGAAAGATTTGTAAATAAATGCAAAGAGCTCACAAGCGAAATAGATTCTATATCCCGAACGAAAAACGAAATCATAGAAGAATCCTTACGGGCGTTTGATGAGAGGTTTGTAAAATACGCTTTCACTACCGAAACTGAAGGGAGAAATTACTGAAAAGGGTCAGAGTAGCATCAGCAAAAAACACTAAAGACAAAGAATTATTTGATTCAGAAGTGAAGGAGCGACAAAGATTAAATAATTACATTGATCGCCTTAATAGATTCACGAAAATCAAGACCAAAAGTCGTTACAAGCACTCGACTTTGCCATCGAAAAGTAAATTTTTTTTTCGGTTAATTTGAAAGCAAGCGTTTAACATGGCTCTATCTTTCTCTCCATGATTATTGCGCATTGTAGGCGAAGATAAGGCATTAGAATATGAAATGCAGCTTAATAAGCTTGGGGAATACGAGAAAAATTTTGGCAAACTCTATGAGTTACTTGGTATAAATCAGGTCTCCCTAATTATTGAAAAGTTCAAGTTCAACGAGGACGAAATCAACAAGACTGTTCAATATACCAATATAAATAATGCTAATTGTTCTCGGCTCAGAGAAGAAATCGATCTTCTCGAAGAAGAAAAGCGTAGCACTCTGGAAGACATCAAATCCAGTGAGGAAACTTTTAGAAGGCAAATATTGTATCTGGATGTAAGCTATAATAAATTGCCTACTCTTGTTTATTCAGTAGAACTTTTATTTACATTTCGATTGCAGGAGGTGTATTCACAAGTTAACTCCGAGAAGCTGGCTCTGTCGAAGATGCTACGTTCTACCAAAAGAATAGTTAAACTTGTACTCGAAGAAGTTAAACGCCTTGCATTTATGGTCCAATGTACAATAGACGCTGAAGAAGATATGGACTCTCTAGTGCCCTTTAGCGTTGAGAGAGTAATGATGGCGCTTGAAGAGCGAATTGGGCATATTTATTGGACATATAAGTCCCTGGTAGGAATAGAATTGATGTCTTACATATACTTCAAATTTACAGAAAAATAAGCCTATAAGTGGGAAAACTACAGAAGAAGTATTTGATTCACACTCCGAAGTACAAACTGATTCTGCAATAGGCGAAGAACGCCTCATAACAGCGTCAACTGAAGACTTACCCTCGGTTGGGTGAGTTACTGAGATTTTTCTCCTTAAGTTCAACATATAAATAGCGTTATATAGTTGCTGACGAAACCTAACAAAACTTTAAGCTTTCTCCCTGTTCGCTAGAATCAACATATTCCCTTAAATAGCTTTGAGTTAATCTTGTGAATATGCTGCCGTTTTTCCGGCATTACACTTCTCACAAGACGAGAATGGCGTGTAGTTTTTTTTCGCTTATTCTCTCTGCGTGCAGTAAAGAATAGCCAAATCTCCAAGATGTTGCGTTTTTTTCTCAATAGTTCCAGTAAAACACTATTTCACCAATTTAATCCTTTGGTTGCTTGGCTGGGAGCACACTCAAGAGGACTAGTGGTTATAATACCAAATAAATGGTCTCGGAATTATATTATATCCTGCTTACTTTAATTTAGTTAATTAATGTAGTCATGAGAAAATGTGCTTTAAAAATAAACGAATTTTTCAACAGAACCCACTTTAGCATATTTCAGGCATAATTATGGGTAAATTGCTCAATCCCTATTTCTTCCACTTTAGCGTTTTGAGTAATTAACATTCTTTAATGTTTTTTTTTAGAGAAAACTTTGATGATATCTCCGTGGACTCAGGAAATATCTCCCTGCCAATTGATGATTTCCACCTTAGGAAATTATTGCTGGATACCTGACTAAAGACATTGAATCGTCAAGCGCTTCTTCAAGAAATATTGAGTTAGCCAATGACACATCTTTTTTCGAAACAATCAGACTATATCTTTAAAATCTTATTTACATAATACCGAGTTAATACTCTCGGTATTATTCCATCAGTGACCATAAATGCGCGGGTTTATTTTAAATTAAAATCGACTCTAGCGGTTAGTGACCTCCGTAGCTAACCTGAAAAGTATGTCAAAATTTGCACTTTTCTGATTGGTCGACAATGTTCTAAATTAACCTGCATTTGCGACTGGATGCGAGTTGACCAATAAATTAATCTTTTCCAGTGCAATTGGGGTCATTTATTGGCCATCCTCAACGTGAGGTTTATGCACTATCCAAGCAAATCTCCTCAATTTTTTTTTTATTTTTCTCCTCACCTATTAGGGCAAGTCCCAAGGACTTATTGGGGTTACAACAGAAGTACAAATAGCTTTTATAGCAATTAAGCACAACAGTTAACACAGAACAGTGAAAAGGTTTGTTGACGTCTTCGTTTGTCTGGTCTCTTCTTTGGCATGGCTTCGTCGTATTGGTAGCAGTTAAACTTCGTCGAGCCACCTCGTCCGATTTCGTCTGTCTTCAAATCTCCTCCAGAAATCAACATTCTGGCGGAGATTCCATTCATAGCTACTTGCACGTGCATTCCATACTCCAGCTTGAGACCGCGAATCCGATTATTTACGTCGTGCCTCCTTTAGCAAGCTGTAAGAAGTTAAACTTCTGCTGGCATAATCTAATTTTATACGTCCGAAGAGTGACTAGTACCATCCGGCCGCCCCTCTCATTAGCCCCCAGAGTTGCCCCTGGGGTTACCGGTGGTCACCACGAGCAAGTTGAGAGTAGGTTTGACCACTCCTCAAAATAATGAAAAGGGTTCATTCAGGTATTCTCGGCTAACGTATTTTGGCTTCAATTTTTATATCCAGATTGCACCGCTCCACAGGGTATTTGTCAGTGAGAGTACATTTATCTTCATCATTATTTTACATGATAAAATAAAGACCTGACTCATCCTGGTTATCTCATGAAAACACCTTCGTTCATTTCGCCTCTAAGAGCGAATGGCAGTTCATTCCAATAGAATTTCAATAAATGTGACTCTTCTTGTCCTCAAATTATTAAACACTGATTTCATTCAGCATCCATAATTTTATTTAATAGAAGAAATGTTTGACTTACAAACATGGAAGGAATTCGGAAAATCAACCAAGAGGACACAGATACTTCGTTTTCTTGTGCAATTATGCTTTCGGCCAGGCTCATCTTTGGGTGAGCTAGTATTTACGATAGTTTTGATCCTCTTCGTAGCAATTCCCATTCTTCAGCGTCCATCAGGGATCTGGCTAACAGATATAAGCAGTTGATTACGATTAGCATCTTTTTGGTTGTAATTACCCAAAATCACAAACTTCTAGTGATTATTGGCGTCATCGATGAAATATTATTGAAAGCAAACAAATTTCACAATTCTACAGTAGATTGAGGGAACCCGGAAGGATTAAAACTGATTCGGACATCAGCGACTATTCTTAGTGGATGATTTATCATTGCGTTTATTTGGCGCTTTTCTTTATGGTAGTCTTCTCGTTGATCACGGAATCGGATGTCATAAATTTAGAGCTGATATTATGGCACCCAGCTAACATTCACTAAATTGCGAAACTTGCCTGAAGTCGGTCACTTCATATGGCACCAGCGAATTAAAAAGGGTCAACGATTCGATGACATTTTACAATAGTACGAGGTGATTAGGACTGATTTCTATCAGTTGTGATTCCTATTTCTCACTCAGCATTCCTTATCATTATAAAATTCACTTTATTTCAAATTAAGATATTCGTGAATGGTCAACTTCATAGGGAAACTCTTCGGTTCTTGTGATCGGCCGACTTAACTTATCAAGGGCGGAGGAAAATCGAGGCCACTAGATTCCACACGTTTCATGGTTGGTTAATTAGATTTGAGAGAAGAAGGGGTTGGTTAAGGAATAGGTACAGTGTATCAAGCGAATGTACTGTAATCCTTCTGGTTAATCAAAAAGTTCCAAATCCAATTTCTTTTAGAATGAGGCATGTGTTTTGCGGTTAAACTCCGCGAGTCATTCAAAAGTCTAAGAGTTCTAGGGCTCATCAAATAAAGAACTTTCTGACTGTTGTTTATGCCTTCAGGATGTGTTACTTGGAGAAATCTCATGGACTATAATTTGCTCATGTATGAGCCCCATTCACTTTTAAATTTAAATTAACCCTAATGAATATACCGTCCTTTAACTGTTTCGATTTTCTTGTTTTCATCAGTAAGAAATAAGTCTCTCCAGCGGTCTGATAATATCATGGCAGAAATATATCCTTCAGAAGTTAAGATCTCTAACGTCTGTAACGCGGACATTATCAAATCAGACGCTGGGATAAGACTTGAAATCAATTCTATCTCCAAGAGTTGTTTCCGAGAGTGCTCTGAATGATTGGAGTGAAGCCGTCAGCTATAGTTTAAAGATCATTGTCCACTGCACGTTCCTTAAGCTAAAATATCAAATAGGATTTCATGGGACTGATACCTAGGAGGGAAAGGTATCTACCACTCTTTTTATCAAAATTCTATGGAAATGAAGGCTAGCAGCTAATGAAGGTTTTGGAGTGGAATGGGATTGAGCAGCCATTCCGGTAATACAGTGATTCAATGAGCCTCGCTAAAGGTAGCACCATCAGATTTTCAGTATTTTATTCATCAACGAGAGGGAAATAGGTATTATAAGGAGTCAGTTCTAGGCACCACCAATGGTGAAAGGCATTCCTGATGAGCACAAAGTGGTAGTTGGCGGAGTTTCGCATGATATCTACATCCAGTAGATGAGGTGGCTGTATTTTGCGTTAGCAACTCTGGCCAGGAATCAGCTGCTGATGAATTATCACAGGTCCCTATGGGTATAATAATTAGTGATTGGTAAATTATGGTTACTACAGACGGTCTAGTGAAGAATGCTTGTTCAGAAATAACTGTTCATATATTTTAAAAGGTCGGAGCCGCTGGTTACTGCTTGTATCAGCAAGATTCGAATGTATTTAAGGTTTTCAAATCGTTCTTTTAGAATTTTCATGGCCTCTGTCTTCGAATTAACAAACGGTTCATTGTACCCTCTCCAGAGTCTTCTTTGTTATTCTAACCACTGGATAAACTCCGGTATCAGTACCTTTATGGTCAAATAATCTTTATAGTGACTAGCCAGACCGATATCTTATAAAAATGATCGTTTATCAACGGATATCGCCGCACTAAATGGACTCTCATCAAGCTTTAGCATTATAAAAAGGTCGGAATGGATCTACTATGAATGGTTTAAAGTCAATCTGTGTCCCTCTATTTAATGCCCTCTGACAAGGACACTAATTTACGAAGATTAACGCTCCGATATTTCAGAGTTTTTGCTTTGAAAGTTTCTGTGTTTGACCTTTAGGTAAAACAATAAAAGGCGATATTTGATATGAACCAAACCATGCATTACAGATCATTTCTAATTCAAACTCACCGAGCCGCTGAAGGTCTTCCGCCTGAATTGTTTCATTTCGAATACACAATGAATTAGTACACTTCTTCAATGAACTAGCGGTAATAGTTCCAATCAAATGAAGCTTTTATTGTAGACAATAAGAGCAAAATGTATTTTTTAATTTCTGGAACTGACTGAGCAAACAGTGTTGATGCTTAGGTTTAAAAATTATGGCTTATTTATCCTTTATCGCCATTATATTTACTTCAAATTTCATTAATATAGGCGTTAACTTTAGTTCCTTAACAGGCGAATTATTGGGTTTCCATGTGCATAGAAAACAGTAAACATTGAGGAATCATGAATTATATAGAACAAGTATGCGTATGTTGAAATATTTAGCATGTAATTGAGTTCAATCGTAAAAATTATTGAAGGAAGCATAAAAACATATTTTCGAGTTGCTTAGAATAAAAACGAGGCAACTAAAATTAGTAGAATTTTTGAAAAGTTGATTTTTGATTATTGTGTTTCTTCAAACTAAAAACCAATCGCCATATTGCCCTAGAAACCGATGACTTTTTAATCGATCCCAGAAAGTAACATACCTCAAACGGAGAGGAATTGACAGACACCAACGAATCAATGCTTTTCGGTCTTTAAATAGTAAAAGTTAGAGAGTAGTGGCAATCATTCTGAAAGGCCACCATTCGTCATCGAAGCCCATGAAGAAAAGAGGGTACAGTGATAGTTTGATGGTAAAGCTTAGACAAACACAAAGGAATCATTAAATGTCCAGTATAATGTCTAGCCAAACTTCGACTTTATTCGCTTACTAGGTTTTTCATGCTTTCACAGTTTTACAGTTGCTCATCATTGTTTCTACAAATGGGGTCTAGAACATGCCCTAAAGAATAAAGAAATGTTTTTCATAAAAGTGCCTTTTTTCTAGACGCATCTTGTTATTTCAGAGCTCTCATCCAGTATATAGACAATGACAGATTTTTTTAGAGTGATATTGTGCCCATGCATGTGTTTCAACCCTTAGGGCCAAAAAATAGCACACAGCTGCTATCTAAATAGGCATCGACTGTCATGAAAACCTTTGCTAAGCCAATTAACACAATGCAGGCACGTTGAGCATGAGTTATTAAACCGGAATGATAAGACCTCGGCAGCTTGACAACGCTCAGCTTGAGAGAACTTGGAAAAAGGGTGGGGATGGCAAAGCAAGCTGCGAGTTGGATAATAGCTGCCATGTTTAATAAAGTGTGGTAATCATCAAACCACATCCAGATCATACCAACGTATGAGTAGCCAAATAATTTCACCTTCGCAATGGCTAACATCGTATCAATCATCGGTGCAAGTGAGATTATGTCATGGTGCTAACTGGCAGACATAGCGACTAGTAAGCAGTTACTTCGCATCAACAAATTTTCGCCTGATAGCTTGTGCCCATTTTAAGTTCAACGACAACCGCTAGAGTGGTTTAATTTGTGAGATGATAATGAAGTACGAACTAAATACTCTTCAATGAATAAAACATTGTCATTGAAGCAAATCGGAGTATAATCAGAACGTGGGATTTTCTAAGGGACTGCCCGATTTTTTTCGATTCTGTCGAAGACCAGGGTGCTCATCATTAATGACCAGTACTTTCTCTTTAAATTGTTAAAAAAATTTTCATTCTTTAGAAGACAATAACTGAATGAAGCTTATATTTTTGAGAGCAAACTGTTTGCTATTCTTGACTGCACAAGTTTATTAGGTACCAGAAGTTACTTCAATGCATCATTGAGTAAAATTCATAAGCCTAAACCATACTTCTGGGAGGATTCCTTCCGTTACAAACGTTTCGAAAGAGGCTTGTCAAATTAACGGATTGTCGCTTTCTATTTATTTTCTTTTAATTTATAAGTAGATCTACGCATATTTCTGCTGTCTGTTGTCTGCTGGTTTCTGTTTAGCTGCAGTAATTCAAATTGTACTTTCAGCATTTTTGATCGATTGCTGTATATCTGAGTTTTTTCCTTTTAATTTATGGATCCAAAGAAGTATTTCGCTCCGGATTTCTTTTAAATTAACAAAGAACTGTTTAGCCGAAATATTGAGTTATGTTGAAGCCACTATGGAAAATATTTTAGCCTAATTCGTATATTCATTCTTAGATCTAAAAACACTTCCAATTTATATTTACTTCAACTGTTTACTTTTTATATCCGGACTACCCGCGACTAAGCTGCACATGCTGTATGAAAAGATTATCCTAATGTTTATGTTAAGGTGTTGCTTGGCATTGCAAATGGTCACGTTTCTTTTATTTGTGCTACAAATATTAACGCAAATTATCGCGCTCAGTGGAAACTTTCACAGTCAGCACTATCTTTTTTATATCTCAAACACATTATGTGTCCTTGTTTCACCCTTTCCTCGCACATGCTCCTAGACTTAAATGAAAATTGGCCCGTGCTGCTATTGAAGTGATCGTACACGAATGTAACCCATCATGGGTGATGGATTTCATAGACCGCTAGACCGACAATCCACAGTGACTCATGCTAGCCCGCATGATGATCAGATGGGGTTCCCTCTTCCTATTGTAAAAGCTGGAAATCAACCCATACCTGAAACGTTCCTCTATACATGCTATGTTGCATTGACGTTTTCTTTCTAGACCATCTTCGAATGAATGCAAAACTATTTTAACGAGTGCTGCTGTCTCCTTTCTTAAAATAACGAATGAGCTAACTTCCAAGCATTCCGTAAATTAATAATTTCATTCATTGCCTTTCAAGAATGTGATTCCCTAAAATGATGCCATGCAATCATTTTTCCGTGCAGAAACTCTTAACTTTATGGCTTCACTTAATATTTTGACGAAAACACTTCAATGAAACTATCCGTAAAAATTATAATAATTAACTTGCCTACATCAATTTTCTTTTCATCTATTAATGTATTTCACGTTTTACAAAAGTAAATAGAGTTCGACTTCCGTTTGTTGGGAAATAAGTAGCCAATTTAAATTTCAGTTTGGATAGTAAAAAATAAAGAGCATCCTTCGGGCATGTAACAGCGGGTCTGTAGCGAAGCAGGAGCATTCGTGCCTTGGCTATCAAATGGCAAGGCTTCAAAATCTATTCTGATTAGAAAGGCGCGGCCAATCGAGAATTCTTTTAGTCAGAAAGAATGTGGGTTTTATTCTTTTTTCCATGTATTCATTCAATTCGAAGTTGAGCTTTTGTTGTGTTAGACATAAAATTTTTCCTGCCTCGAGGAGAAAGACACACAGTTCAGGATGTAATTCCAAAATATCAGAGTATATCAAGCGTTATTCCTCCCCCCCCCACAGCTCAACCAAATTTGTTCTCTTGTGGAACGTAATTTGTCTACTAGCTGATGTGAACAAATAGTTCCCAGTGGTTTGTTCTTCCAACTTCTTCAAAGGCATTATCGACCCAACAGTGACATTAAGACTTAGAATCCGGCTTTTTCTTTGGTACTCAAAGTGTAAGTATGCGAATTATCAAAGAGACAATTTCCATTGACCATCGCTTTGCAGAGCGGGTTAGCGAGGGCGGATGGTCATTTCTTGCGATACCCAGGCAATCTTCAGACACTTACAAAATGCATAAACATAGATCTCAAAAGAGTTTTCTGAATGTCTATTGCGCGCTCTGATAAACCATTCCTGATCGAATAACATTTTATTGACCAAATTTTAAAAAAGGGCAGGATTAATTCATTACGCTTTCTTTAAATTTTGATACCATCGGACTATTTATTTACTGCGATTACTAATACTACAAATAAGTTGACTTAACAAAATAATGATTTAAAATTCAATGTCTGTGACAGTTTGGATTCACCATTTAAATTTTACGCTCTGCAAAGCCTTGTAACTGCTTACGGCTATAGTTAAGTTTTCCCCATTACACATTAGCCACTGGTATTTTAGTGTGCGAATATGTTTGTTACGTCTCCCAAAAATTGAATCCGGGGCCTGAACAACTAAGATTTTATCTAAAAAAAGTGTCTTGAACTGCGGCACTACTTTTGGCTAATTCATTTTTATTCATAAGAAATTTCATTTTATGAATCGAAGTTTAATAATTTTACTTGCTTTTGTTTTTGTTCCCTCCCCTTTACTTATTCTGAAATCTCTCCTGCCGGATCTGATAGCCAGTAAAATTTTTTTAATCTTTTACAATATACTTATTTTTACATTTATTCTCTCTTTCTGTCCTCGTTCTTTATTATTCAAATACTTTCAGGAGGCATTTAAACAAACGGCATAATGTTCAATGAGTAAAAAATAACAAACTCAAAGCACAAAACTTACGAAACTGATGTCGCACTGACTGTTCAAGGTCAGATGTCATCTAACAGTTCATTTGACACTCATTCAGCTGTATGGAATGTGATTAAATTTAATTTTACCTAATTTAAAACTCGCATATTAGAGGAAAAAATTAAAAACCGCCACTCACACTGTTTAAATATCATTCTAAAGTGGGTCTTTAATGGGAAAGTCCTTTTTCGCACACCGAAAACTTCAGTTAAAAACTTAAGAAGACTTCTCAGTTTTTATTTACTCCCCACCAATTTGGGCATGTCTCATGGACTTATTGGGGATAAAACAGAATTTCAAATAGCTTTTACAACATGTAGCACACAACAGTTAACACAAATGACAGCAAAAGCGATCATCGGCGTCTTCGGTTGTCTGGTCACGTCTCTGGCATGGTTCCATAGTACAGGTAGCAGTTCGAATTCGCATTGGCATTGTCCCTGACAATATTAAGGCAGACAATCTTCATACCTCTTCCAGAAGTCGTCTCAACTTTCCGGTGGAAATTCCATTCATTGCAACATGCACGCATGAACCCAGGCATTTACGTCGTCCTTACTTCTCAGCACTATACCTTGTACACACCGACATCACTCTGACAAAGAAACGCCCATTCAGCACCATTCTATTCCATTTTAAGATCTTAAAATCTGAATTCAAAAATGTTGATAATCCCAGCACCTCTGGATTTAATATTTATTTCTTTACCCAAAGACTAGATCTTGGACTGTTATACCCTAACTTATATAACAAATGTTGTAATGAATTCATTTTTTAAATGATATAATGATTTTGGCGCAATTTTAGAAATGCCCATGAAAAACGCCAAAAGATTTACTGAATCCCTATTCTAATTCAAAAACGAATGACAAATACGAAATGTCATTAAGAGGTCAGGTCGACAAAAAAACCCCATAAATGGGACAAATTGAATCGCATGAAGCTGGGAATCACAATTACAAAAGTCTACCCATTTTACTTGGCTGGGTGTAACAAAAGGCTATCGTTTACCAATTTACAAAATATATTTTCTGCTGATAGAAGCAAGGTGTATTAAATGGAATAAAATACGTTTGCCTTGGGTTTAGCATGAGTGCTCCGGAGAGGCTTTCAAATTTAAGAGCACTTCCCTCCTTGCCGTTATAAAAGGGCTGAAATAAAGTATTCAATGTTATTAGTAAGTTGGATGAAGGTCGATGTTCTAGGATAGAAGCCCATAGTCCTGGACAAGATATTCTTGCTACTCTTTAAATCTGACACTTTAACGCTTTTAATTTTGTAACCAAACCTGGCGATTTTTAACCTCCCAGACTATCAAAAAGTTTATATTTATTGTTAGTGATTAGATGACTTAAAGTCGAATGGGCACCTCAACCCAAAATGGTAAATGCACTTGCATATATCTAAATAAGTATATGTATATATATAATGCCAAAGTTAACAGTATAGGTAAAGAAATTAATATGCTCAGTCAGATCAAATTTCTGCTACGAATTTAGCGATGTGACTTATAAGATAATGGGAATCGCTGATTAAAACAATCTGCCTACCTTCTCTTAATGCGACAGCAATCTGAGATGGACAATTATATTAATAACTGTTTCCACTCAAAGGATTGAACATGTTATGCGTCCGAATTGTTGAAGTGAAGGCTAGAAAATTAAGTGGCTACTGATTGAATAATCAGAGGCAAATGACTGATTAAAATTATCAGGTGATGATTGAAGTATATTTTCAAGAGTTAAACGCTTTCACTTAGTCCTTATTAAAAAAGGCTGCCAAAGACAGAGATAATAGGGTTTGAATCGGTTAGGAAGGGAACCAAAGCATTTGAATAAAAAAAGTGTTATCTATCTATCGCCAATCAAATAACTGGCTGATTTGCGTTGTTGAAAAATTTTTACTTATCAAAACAGAGCCTTGTTGAGAAATTTTTTGTCAGTACATTTTCTAAAAGCCTTATAGACATTTGTCAGCGCCCAAAGAACAGTGTTCTGTCATTTTCATCTCACTTTAAAAGTAAACTATCTGCTTCAAATATTGTCAAGAAAGAGTGCCAAACATTATATTTCCGATGGCATTCCTTATTCAAATAGCTTTAACTGAGAGGCAGGCAGGGCAGCTTTGCTGGCTAAAAGAAGGTTACATTCGTGGACAAATGCATATTCGTGTAGCGAAATACCTTTTTTCTTGAGTAACTTTGCACTCAATAAATGGCTGGTCTTTTTCATAGCCAATAGAGTTGTACCACTGTACATTAAAATAATAGTTTATTCTCAAAACGAAATCAATCGATTTGAATGAATTATTTTTAAAATCTCTTACAGCTTCAACTTTAAACCACAGCTACTGCTCTGAGATATGAAACCACAGCGACTATATTATGAACAAGAAGCAGAGTAGTTAATGGAAAATAAGAGAAGATCAGTCCCAGAGATGCAGCTAGTAAGCGGACACATTTCTTCTGAACTGTTCAGGCCGGTCTGTTCCTGTCTTCATGTTCACCTGAGAATCCTGCCAAAGCTTCGTTCTTACGTAGTGGCCCAGGCATTGCATGCTCTTTTCAACAGTCTGTTTGACGATATGTCCAACCTCTTCTCCTGAAATAAGTAAGAGCACCGATTTAAAAGCCCATTATTTTTATTTTCAGTCATTTCGTAGGGACTGCCTGGACAAATCTTACTTCTAGATAGTTAATCTACAGTGCCACGTATAAGCTGAGATTTGATTCATTGAGGAATATATATTCCACCATTTTTCTGCATCAAACACCACCACCACCACCTATGAAAGCGGAAATTTATGGAATTTTCTTCCGGAAGTTGTGCTTCGCCGCGACTAAAGGAAGCCAACTAAACATTTTTCGAAACAGCTTCATTTTACCTTCTTTCCCAGGGGAGATGAATCATACCTGTTTAAAGTTTCCCGCTTTTTATGAGTTAAGAATTTTGGGCGCTATTCATGAATGCGAGAATAAAGGCGCGATGTACCCTTTCATTAAGACTCTTTGATAATTTCTTTCTCCAACAACTACAAAATTAGAAATTTCAGAAATTAACTGTTTTAAATAACAAACCGCGCATTAACGATGTTTCAATGTTTCACTTAGCTGTGTGGGAGCATAAATTCATCTTAAAAACCTAACTGTTTTTAGTGGAAAATATCCGCATTTAATTTGCCTGGATGAAAAGCCTCCAACAGTAAATTGTGCATGGAGATAGAGTATGAAAAATTCCTTTAATAGGCTTGGTTGAACTTGTGTGTTGAATGGTTCGGACTCGGTCGAATCGTCAACATATTTGCATGTTTAATGGAGAAAAAGTCAAGGACTTGTACGCTGTTACGGAGGGAAGAACAATTTGAAACAAAAAACTAGAAGGTTCGATCAAAATGTAATGCTCTAACCAGCATCTGCTGCGTAGACTACTGTCTGGCTTTTTGCCTCTGACTGAAGCTCTCTCACCTTCGAGAATAAACAAAGTCTGGTCCCAAGGCTGGTCAAACTGGTCATCTAAAAGCTTACTTAGACCTGAAAAAGATCTTTGACTCGCTGCCTAGAGCTGCAATAATCAATCGGTTGGCAAATGGTCCATTCGGTGACGTCCTTGATGGACTCATCGATGGGGAAATCGATGGGAACAAAGGACTACTTTGTGATGAAGTGTGGTGTGAGACAACCTAAACTCCCAACTCATATTAGATGGAGCCTTCTCCTCATTCAATGATGGTGCGGTTCAGATGGTTGATCACTCGGGCAAAAGATGGCTGCTAAATCATCTAGAATACGCCAATGATCTATGTCTCATTGCGCCACGTAAGGTCGCAGCTGTCAGATTAATAGAGCATTTGGCAAAAATGCTGCATAAATACGGGATTTAAATTGCAGCGAACAAAATCCTCTGGCCTCAAATCGGTGCTGGTGAATATCAAACGCCCCTCGAAGCAGCAGGAATGTCATTCTGACATACCTCATACTTCGAATACCTTGGCTCAAAATTCGAGACATCGGTGAGCAAGACGGAGCAACAGAAGCTGACCTAGCCAGGACAAAAGGCACCTAACACGACTACGACCATTCCTGCGCTCACGAAATCTCACTAATACCCTGAACGTAACTCTGGCAGATATTTTTGTCGATCATGCAGTCACTTATGGATTATTTACTATTGTCTTGAGAGTAAAGGATAACAATCGACTAAAAGCAGTACAGAATATGGCTCAACGTATAATTCTTGGATTGTACATGCAAAGAGCCAGAAGTGTAGAGGAACTCCGAAAAGAGCTGCCGATGTGCAACTTGGCAAGTCGTATAAAGGCAAAGAGGTTGAACCTGCGGAAGAGTTAAAAAATGGACAAAGATAGCCTGAAACTCTCTATATTTGAGAGTAACTTTGAAAATGGGGAAACTAAGAAAGCCTCACATACAATGAACTGGATGCTTCAATTAATTAGAGATGCGAAAGAAACATGTCAAGAGCATTTCGAATTATGGTTACTTGATCCAAAGGAAAGCCTTAAAGTTCGAGATGAAAATTACACACCTAGATTGGTAGGAGAAGGGCAACTGCCACATATGTTTCGCCACAACAAAGGAGATGCGAAGACACCTAAGATATGATCGTGGAGAAGAAGAACAAGAAACTGAAGAGATACTGGATCGTAGACTAAAGTGACCTCTTACAGACCGCCTTAAAAGACACCAGACGCAATTTCAAAATCATAGAGAAGAGAAAAGGACCAGAGTATCGTAAAGAAAGTAGAAGGACTGAACAAGATGGAGGAAAAAAATGTAAAGTGGAAGGCAGGAAGAAAAACTGCGGAGAAAAGAATGTCCAGCAGGATGAACAACACAACTACTTCATTTCGTCTGTGAATAACCCTTACCCACACATGGTCGCTAGAAAGGAATACCTGGGCAAGGACAAACAAACGAGGACAACGAGGAGCTGCAAGAAGTGTAGCAGAAGAATGAATGAAACCATGCCGAGAAATGGCCAGGGAGCCGAAGACGTCAATTTAACTGTTCTGTGCTATGTGTAAGTGTCTAGCTGTTTTATAAGCTCTTGTATTTCTATCATATACCCAATAAGTCTTTGAGACTTCCTCAATGGGTGGGGACGAATAAAAAAAATTCAGAGCTCTGGTTGGTCTTTTACCGTCGAAAAACTTGAAGGCCACACGTCCAAATTCACGAGTTCATTAAAGATGTTTCTTTCAAAATTTCATTAATGGAGTTGAACTCTTATCCAGTTACTGTCAATGGTAGGATAAAATGCGTCCAAATAAATGTTTTTTACATCTATTTACCGATCAACTCATTCATGGAAGCTGTTACGACGCAAATAAATCTTACTGAAATTCATCCTTGGGCATTTTCCAACTTTTGGATATAAATAAAACTATGTAAATAAAAATGAATTTCCGTTTATATTTCGGTAAGAGTAAGGTTTCTATTGTTATTCTTTTGGATGAAAAAGTCTTGGATAAAAGCGTCCAGTTAAAATTTTGTTCCGAAAATCATCCGAAAATAGAAGATAACACACAGTTTAGTGGGAAGTCCCACTCACTTTTTTTGAAATTGGAAAATTTGAATTTTCTCACTGCATTCTGTAAGATGGGTTAGCAACTTTTATTGGGAAAAATCCAGCTCTAACTCATGGTGATACTGTGTGGGTTACTTACTAGACGACTGAAGGATATGTGAGTAGTAGCGTTTTACATGTCGATTTCTATCAATAATTTATTCATGAAGTATCACGCTAAGGCTAGAAAAATATACGGACGAAATCATCTGATCGACCAGTTATAACCATAAAAAGGAAGAATTTCCGGGTGTAAAGAATCATCAGCATTAGCCTAACGGCATTTGAACTCTAACAAAAAATCCCAGGTGTCTGAAATCCCCTCAAGTCATCATGCCTCAAATTCCCCTGAACCGAAGACACTGGCTGGTGTGAGGATAGCTGTGTCACTTCTATGCATATAGCTATGGCTAATGATTTGGAAATCTTAATGGTAAAAGAATATTAAAACAGGACTTTGTGTCTACATAATTTTCAGCCTCTTGGGGCGATTTCATGGAAATAATTCAATGGATTCACTTAAATTGTTTTCAATCTGTATTAGTCCAGTGACCTCTTAGTGGTAAATTGGGGTCAGTTTCTACCAAATTACTTGCTTTAGCAGCCACTTCATTGTGTACACAATGTGGTAGACTCATAGTAGTATGAAAGATAATGGATAACATAGATGAATCAGTGTTGCAACACCCATTATTAAGCCTCAGTCGATGAAGATGGAATCGTGGCATTTGCAAAAGCAACTCAAATGTTTTATCGCTTGTATGCAGGAGTTTCAGTAAATAACATTCTTTGCAGAACCTGTACTCGATTTGGATCTGGAGACAGATCCCTTTCACCAGAATGTAGTGCCTTAGTTTTCATTAAGAACGTATAAAAAGTGATACTACGATCTGATAATCGGCGAAACTCGTATACCAACTCGTATATACCAACTTTTAGTTAACTCAAAGGAATCTGACCTGCTTAATTCTTAATGTCATATGATGATCTGCGTTTCTTATTAAAATTGAAGCATTCAATTTGGATCCTATAGCCGATCTCCGTCGGTGACTACAAAAGTCGGATCATTATTGTAAGGGCAATATTGTATTTCGGACTAAGGCATGAACTCTGATGGACACCATAATAATAAATGGTTACACTCGGATGAATTGATGTTAAGAGTGCTGAATTATGATGCCTTAGCTCAGTGCTAGATAGAAAAATGGTGGCTTCAAATTCAAGGAGCAATGATTGAGTCGAATGTCATAGAGGACGCTAACAGAATTGGAGGAATTAGGACACTTCTTCAGGCAGTCTATTTACGAATGTCCACAACACTTGAAGGCTTTATCTTTACTTAGAAGCAACTTAAAAGCAAAAATGAATGAAACATTGATATCTAAAATGACGTTCTTGCTTCAAGAGCTCATATTATTATCGTTTATGCGCTCTTGATATCGTCATAATCGCACAAATACTTCTTATTCTACGCCCCTTTTCTAATCTACCCTTCACTTAGATCTAACTGTATGGCTTTATAACTCTACTCTAACAGACTGTGGACGTTTGAGTAGTCTGATCTAAGTGACTGGTTTGTATCCCAAATGGGTTAACTCTCTGATTAACTGTGCAGACTAATTAATTTTTTTATTTTCAATAAAAGTAGACAAATCTTATTAGAGTCTAAAAAAGTAAAATAACGCTTATAGTTTTTCCTAAATTGTTTTCAAACTGTTACTTTGGATTTGTTCTAAGATCAAATACGTATTGGCTGTTCTTATTTACCCTGCTCTTGCATCATGTTTTATTAATCCATTTCAGCAAGAATTTCAAAATGATATAGCGCTATCTTATTTTTGTAATTGCTCATGATTGAAGGTTGGAACCCAAATGGAGCGAAAGTTTCCACTTTCTAGTGGGTAAATTCATGGACACTGAAGGGACTTCAGAAGGTTTTTTAAGGCTTCCAAGCATTCGTCATTAATCTACACTTCGACAAAACAAAATCAGACTGAAATAGAATCACATAAATGACAAAGGGTCAATGATGGACTCGTTTCTACGTTCCTTCTCACCAAAAGCGCTTCTAGACTGGATTTGACCGCCTCTGAACACATTTCTAAGAAAAGCATTGAACTCTACCAAAAAGAGTAGCCTGAGTCTGCAAATATGAGGCACTCATTTAAGCCGCTTTGTTACCCGAAAATTATAACTTTTTCCTCAAACTCCTACGTAAGAATCAGCTAGCACTAAAGCCAAATCATTCAACTCCAAGTCTCCTGATTCCAATGCAGTAAATTCCGAAGGAGGAATAAATCCAGGAACTCATCTGCCCTTGGTCAGTAGCCACTAATGGTAGGGTAATTAACAGATCCCGCACGAGTGCTAGGATATGCAAATAATTTTTCCGCGTCTAATAAAAAGGAAAAGGACCAGTCAGAGTCGCTATGAAAGTCTAGTTAATGGTAGATCAAAAAATTACTTCGGAAATCGTGACTGATCTCATTCAGTAAGGAGGGAACGCATTCAATTTGGTGGGTTAGAAGTCCTCAGCAGAATCAATCCTTGTCCATTCAGCCACAAAGCAAAAGTATTAGGGCATACACTCAATATATCTGAATGCATTGGATAGTTTATGCAATATCATTGCAACCCCAGAGCAGAAAATTAACATAAAAAGAACTGTCCTGCACCTGAATGTTTCAAATCAGACCGAAAAGGAGAGTGATTATATCGCCGCATTTCGCATCACCATTCCAAGTTCTTATCTTAACGCCTCAAAAAAATGTAATGGACAGGCGGAAAATAAGAGCTCTTAAATATTATTTCTAATGAGCCAACTTTCAACATCATTATTCACATGGCTTTATTGTTCTTAATAATTTGAGAAATAGGGTGCTAAAGTATGGGTGTTTCGCATAACTCCACAAATGGACGAATTCAAAACCTCTGAAAAGGCAAACTAGCACTTAAGGGCTATATTATTAGGAATGAATGCAGAAAAGCAGAGCTCAACATTCAGTTTATTTGGTTTATTTTGTATATTCTCGTTGAAAAAAGTGCATTTTTGGTGTTTTTAGCGTCTCTGACGATCAGCCGAAATTTCTTTAACTTCTGGTATCGTGAGAAAAGACCATGTCGAGATTTGAAAAGGTCCCGAAAGTTGAGTAAAATGTACATTACAAGTAGCAGTAGTTTCTTCAACCGGAAGAATAGAATTCGAATATTTTAAATACCAAAAAACATATTTACGTGAGTGAAATGGACAAATTAACACTTAGTAGCCCTCTTCAATCTTTACAATTTTCTCAGTCCTCGGGTCTAATTCAACTGTCATTCCAAGCCGATAATATGCTGATTGATCATTTGAATGACAGAATAACTGGAATTCATGGTCTAGTTAGAATGTACATTTCAAAAAACAAAATCATTTATTTATTACAGGAAATTCTTCCTTTCAAACTCTTTTAATTTCGGTGATAATCGATATTGCTAGTCATTCAATCAAAGAATCATTGGTCAGTATTTGATTTCGCTGTTAAGCATTTAATCTATGGGTAATATAGTTGCTTTTCTAATTCTTAATTTAAATGCTTTTGAACTAAAAGATCTGACCATGCTACTTGAAAAGTTTATTTGCGGAAATTAGTTTAGTTTCCCGAGAGGCTAGGATAAATGAAGTCAATTTTAACCCAGATATGTATCATGATGCGTGGATAGAGGGAATTAGAGATAATCTGCCATTTTCAACTTCAAAAAAGTTTTAATTTTGCCGAACTCCGGGCCTTTTTGTACAGTTAGACATTAAAACGCACTCCGTTTGCTACATTTGCGATAACACACATTAAACACAAATGGAAAAGCCATTAAAAGGTTACTTCAATGGATTATTCTAAATTTAAATTAATGTTCTGCGTGCTGAATTATTTACGCACTAATATCACTTTTTTTGCGAAATTACTTTCGGAATTTAGTTAATTTAGGTACGGTAAAGCCCTCGGCAATGAATTTTTGCAAAATTTATTTTTTATACTTTATTTATGTCTAAAGTTATGAATACAGCATTTATATCAACTTGTATAGGTAAGTAAACTCAAAATGTCCTTTTCAAAATAATACCCTTATTAAGTTGAAACACAATAGTGTTAAAAGTTTTGGCAGTGGAAATATAAGCTTCCCCATGTGTTTTTTGGAAAGTGGAAAGCGAGATTTCCTCGATCCGCCGCAGCGCAAGAATCAGAGGGAATGAGGATAGAAGATGGGTAGCTAGGGATGTGGTCGTTGGAAGATGAAAGTTCATGGAAGTCTCCGAGTATTTACCTGATTGGCTTTATGCTGGAGTGTTCAAATAAGAAATTGTTCATTTTACCACAGTAAGAGAAAAGAACCGACTGCGGAAATCAATGGCTGGAACACGAATAGGATTTTATTACACATCAAGCAGTAGTACTCATTATGATCAGAGAAATGCCAAGCTATTAAAGGTGCTTAAGAGAGTACCATCAATAAGGTGGTCAAACCCACTCTCAAAATCCTTGTGGTGACCACTGGTAACCCCAGGGGCAACTTTGGAGGTACAACAGAAGTAAAAATAGCTTTGCCAGCATGTAGCACACAACAATCAACACAGAAAACAGTAAAAGCGGCTATTAACGTCTTCGGTTCTCTGGTCACTTCTCCAGCATGGTTTCAGCGTACAGGTAGCAGTTCAACGTCGCAGTGGTACCTCGTCCGTCCTCGACATTGTGAAAGCAGACAATCTTCTACCTCTTCCAGAAGTCTTTCCAACTTACTGGCGGAGATTCCTTTCATTACTACATGCACGCGCTTTCCACAGTCCAGTTCGAGACAATGAATCCAGGTATTTGCGTGGTGCCTCGTTTACCAGGCTGGCATAATCTAATCTTATACGCCCGCTGGGTGATTATTTTTATCTGGCTGCCCCTCTCATTAGCCCCAGAGTTGCCCCTGGGGTTACCGGTGATCACCACGACATATATGTTTTTTTTAACTTTGCCATTTTTAAGACTCAACCACGAAGATGCATGCCCTAATATGCCCTGTTAAAATTAAATTAGTCACAATATCTATAAACCCGTCAGTTGGAAATAAATTCTGCATAGAGTTCAGATTTATTTAAATACACTGTTTGATGTGTTGTCGACAACTTTAATTCACAAGGTTGTTGTCTGTGCAGACTTGACATGGCATTTTCGTGGGATTTTCGCGTATATCCTGCGTCCGGCTGCTTATAAATATCTCAGTTTGTTTCGCTTTCTGCCGCAATTTTTTGCAATATAGATATCCCAGAAAACTGAATAGGTTCGTTTGACATCGAAAATTCCAAGAGTGCTATCTTTGTGATAAATATTAAAGCACATTTCCTTCTTGCATAAATGAAGTGAATTTATTTCATGACCACGGCGTCTGTCCGAGCTATTCACTACCGTCATAAAATTCATGAATTAAATCAATTTGATCCCTCTACCTTCTTCAGAAAAGGACATTTCTATTTGCGATTTTTGTCCTTATGACACTGACAAGATTTTAAAAAATTATGATAAGCGACTATCTACTTAATATATCAATTTAATCCTTAACATTATTTCTGGGAAATTAACTGCTTGAATCACTATGATTGTAATAGCCACCACTGGAATGAATAAATAATGTTTTTATCTTTAGTTTGTCTTCTTATTACAAATAAATTTCAACCGTTAGCAACAGAACACCTGTTTCTATCTAGAATTTTTATTACAAGTTGACTGACCCTAATTATTAGCCCAACACGGCTTCACTTTTGAGGTCTGAGATTTCATTCGCTTTTATGTCTAATTCTAGTCCGCAGTTAAAGATCCACAAGACAAATCACGGTTACTGAATATTGGTAAATAGATGAGTTGAATACTTGGAATAAATGGGAACTTTAAGAGATTTTTTGTTAGAAAAATAGAACTTTTCGATGGCTTCCGTGACTTCCTTGACGTCCGGTTGAACTTTGTCATGAATAAATATCTTTCCGCTTCCTCTTTCAGTATCGTATACGAGTTTTTACCCATGAATGATTCACTATTCAGTTACCACACTTGGTGTCACTGAATCATGAGATAATTAACTGAAAGTATCGTCATGGATGTAAAATCTTTTTGTATCAGATTACCGAGAGTTGTTTGTCAAATCTGTGGTGCAGTAACACAGCACAGTGTTGAAAGCCGGGTTTGATATACTGATGTTTGGATTGAAAATCAAACCTAGAATACAAAAAGTATAAGAAATTCAGGTCGTCAAACTTACTCTCAACCTCCTCGTGGTGACCACTGGTAACTCTGGGGGCTAATAAGAGGGGCGGCCGGTTAGGACTAATCACCCTCCGGACGTATAAAATCAGATTATGCCAGCAGATGTACAACTTCTTACAGCTTGGAACACGAGGCACGAGGTGAATGACCGGATTCATGGTCTCAAACTGGAATGTGGAATGCACGTGAATGTAGCAATGAATGGGGTCTCCTTCAGATTTTTGAAAGAATTCTGGTAGGAGACATGAAGATGGACGAGGATGGATAAGCTGCCACGACGAAGCTGAACTGCTACCTGTACGTCGAAGCCATGCCAGAGAAGAGACTAGACAAACGAAGACGTTTACAAAAGTTTTTACTGTGTTCTGTGTTAACTGTTGTGCTTACTTGTTGTAAAAACGATTTGTACTTCTGTTGTACCCCAATAAGTCCTTGGGACTTGCCCTAATGGGTGGGGAGAAATAATAAAAAAATTAGCAATTCATATAGTTCAATGTAGACTAATAAGGGGACTGCTGACTGGATCCATTTTTGATTCCATAAAATCAAGTCTCCTGGTTAAAGCCCCCATCTATCAGCATTAATGAATGCATATGGCTTCCAAGTTAATTCTCCGGGCCAATACATTGTTTTAAAATTATTCTTCAGATTCAGTCATGATAGTTAATCCACTTGCTTCTATTCAGATGGAAGAGAGTTGTCCCCACATCTATTATGCATTGATCGCTGCTGATTTAGACTTTCATTTACTCCTGATCTTTAAATGTCCATTTAGAATAAATGATGTTTTCAGATGAATTACGAAAAAGTGAGGTCTGACAGCTGACAAGCAAAAGAGAAAATAGGGGTGGTGTTAAAAGCACTTTGCTGGAGAAAGATTTTAGAGTGAAGATTTGCTTTCCCTTATCACCACTTTCATCATGGTGAATTTGTATGGGAAAGGTGGTAGGGAGAGGGCAATTGCCTCACCTGTTAGCGATTAATCCCCATCTACTTGAGGTCCTGGAAGTAGTTCAACTCTCGCAAGTATCGTTTTTTCTCTCTTCCTCTCTCTGGATGCTTACACTCGACTTATCCGTTTCTAAGGTGTATACCTGCCCACCTCTAGTAGGTAGGTTTCGTCTATTGCCTACAAGGTCTTATTACTGCCCTCATAGCTTTTATTCTCTCGTGAAGAACGATTCGGTAATGTGTGGTAATGTCATTCATACCATCGTTCGCAGCTAAATTATTGAAGCATATTCAACTTTCCGCCAAACTCCTTGAGCCAGCTTTTAGGCTGATAGAGTACAAAACTGAAGCAAGGGTCGATCTGGTATTTCACTGAATGGATGAGAAAAAAATGAATGAACGGGTAAATTAGCCAAATTTCTGTCTAATATTAAACTATCATGCAATAAAACTATCATAATGTCAAATAAAAAAGGTATAAAAGTCATGAACCGCCAAAGCTGGAGATGCAGGCAGGACAAGACCACTGTCTGTCGGCTTGGAACTGAAGCGTTCAAACTCAATATTTGTGTGTGCAAACTGTTTCATTTCAGTAACAAAAAAGCTTGAATTTGTTTCTACCTTTGAACCGTCTAATTTCCTGAGAAAATTGGCTTCCCGGGTCAGGTGTCCATCAAGTCACTTCGCGTCTGCTGCTAACGTGGGTAAGATCGGCTTTTTCCTTTTAGAGCAAAAATGTCTTCTCACCCAGATAAATAGGCGACTTGTGTTAAATATTGTAGATCGAAACTTTCTAATTCATAGTATATACTACTTAGTTATGCACGTAATCCTGCATTCTTGGACTGCCCTATTTGCGAAGGCATGCACGCTCTGCTTCGTGATTTTTTTCAACAATTACTGCTGAAATTGCGATGTGAAATTTCTTTTTGAATATATATGCACGCATATTTAAAATCAAGCTATATTAGCTGATTTATTCCCCACCAAGGCGGGTTCTTAGAACATGTATCTAGTGCAAAAATCGGCTTAACTCAGAGATGGTAATAATGTTATTGCTTGGTATTTGTTGAAAAAACAGGCTCTAAAGCATTATGTTTGCTAGTTTTACCCTTTGAGGACCATTTGGACCTATAATTCAGTCAAAATATGCTTCTCCGCAAAACAAGTTCAAGATGACCCTTTCTGTGAAAGTCTGTATTAGAAGCTTTGCTTTTCTGCAGGAGGCATATGAATAGAAGGATGACTTTGCTAAACCAGCAAACACTGGTGCACCGACTGTAAAACTAACGGATCTTTGAAAACTAGTCTTTTTTTAATCTCAAAGGATGGCTTTTGCAAGAGCTGCAAAGCTCCGGATTATTTAAAAAGACTTTTTAGAGTATTTTCGTGCCATCATGCCAATGGAATATAATCGTTTTCCGGCTGTGTGAAATTAAAAATACAGTTTCAAAAATTGTCAGCTTGCATTTATTATCTTTACACTGTTCGTGTGCGTGTACCGAAAAGTATTAAAATTTCTCCAGCAAATGTTTTCAGATTCTTATATTATCTACAAAAAGAAACAAATGAGCGATCATTTTTTGGTGGTACACGATGCTGAAGATGCTAGGTGGGAAAAAAAGAGTGCCAAAGTGGTCACACTAAAGAATTGCACGAAATAAATTGGGCTAAAGGAGGATGGGATATGTGGGCGCTTGTTGAGAACGATCGCGAGAGTAAGCGATATGTATAAATGGGCATTAAAGAGAAACCCGATATTCCATTTTTCAATGGTTATTTCACTCCATTCTTCACTTTATTCCCATGATTATGGAGTTTCAATATCCACCCCACAGAAGGAAAAGAACATCGACTAAGGGTCAGACTCATTGAAACCCTTTTTTAATCATTTTGCTGACTTTTTTTCCTGCTGTGTGGCAAGTCCATCTCATAAATTCTCTTAAATCGTCTTCAACAGTAGAGCAGATGAATAAACACCGACTTAAAGAACTCTGATATTTTTGAATAACCCATAAAGAATAATGATAGTTCAATGGTTTGCGTACTTCTCTTAAATATCGCTGCTGTGCTTCGGCTGAATCCAAACGATTACTCTCCGTTGGCAGTGAATGGAAAGCCGCACTTGTGATCAATATTACTCATGGTAGTTAGTAGTGGTTGTATATGACCTCCCTAAAATGGTTAGGAATGAACTACCGCCTCGAAAAGGCATAAACACTCTTTTTTGGCCTTGAGTTAAATTATTAAATTGATATTTTTGTGCCAACAAGAAAGTATAAGCGTTTCTCATCAGATTCTTGCTACGTATCATTAACCATGCCCCTTGCCGCTAAAATTTACTTTTGCTAGCATTTATTTCCGACCTTCAAAACTGCTTATCATTTTTCCACATTCACTAACCCCTCTATCTAAGTAAATTTTTTCGATGGCGATGCCTGTTTTGAAGCTCTTATTTCAGTAGATGGAATGAAATTTTCTCACAAATACGTGCAGATAATCATCAAAATTAGATTTTTGCACACACAAAAAATGTTTTTATTAACGCGGCTGCGTTTCACATTCGAAATTTATAACAGTGCAGAATCGAAAGCGATTTTTCGTCGGATGTGATTGAAAACTGCACAGATATCAGGTACTATGAAAACCAAAATTAGCTTTTTATTTATTTCTTAGGATTTATTAATTCAGAATGTGCTTTATTATAAGAATTATTGCATATCAGAGAATCAAAAGGTTTATTTCTTTACTAACTGTCAGTAAATTTGTTCAAGCCTCAAATTTCATCAGGTTTCAGAGTAAATGACAGTTGAAATTCTTCAGTACATTTAGATTCCTCCATTATTATAAAAGCACAGCCTAAGCTTTGCTTTACAAGAATGGACTAGTTTTGTTACAAAATCCCTGCACATACACTTGAGAACTGAACGGTATCTTTATCTACTGTAGAGAAAAACCACTAAATTGAAACATTCCAAAGATCAAAACGAGCTGCATTAGTTACCAGTCGCAAAATTGTGCCTGTGAACACTGTTTGACTGATGCTACAGCCTTAACTTTTGACTCAACTCCCCAATGGGATTCAAGGCTTCCATTGGCATAACTGACTGGTTACTTGTGGAACAAGCTTAAATGCAGTTATGATAATTGAGAGTCTTCGCAAATATGGGGCAAACTATTTGCATGGCTTAACAAAGCATAAGTAAATTGTAAATCAGGTAGATAGGGAACTATACGAGGAAATCGTAGTTCGCCTTAGAGGTGTATCGATTGGATCCTCCATGGAGTTCTCCTGTGGCAAAATCGCCAAACTTATTCTTTGAATATTTCGAAGCTTTGACAGGTCTGCTTGGTAAATATTCAACAGCTAAGAACTCAACTGCATCTGTTCATCTTCAAATAGTGAACTCCAATCTGATTAGATGGCACTTTCAAGCAAGTCGTCGAGTGATTGAAATGGCAAATCAAGTCAAATAGGCATCAGATTTTGTAAGCTGATTTTCGACCAGATACATTTCGGCAGAAAGCAGAGTGGTACATAAAATGGGACCACTGCGATCTAAAGGCCACTAATTTTGTTCTTATAAACTTGGCATTTCTAAAACGTTTTCACTTTAATAAAAACCTTTCAGCACTCAGATGGCTGTATACGTGATTTTTCTTCATTATTAACGTTCTGCCATTTAAATTAAATTCTAATGTATTGCTAACTCCCCTTTTCTGTCAGAAGTAGGTTCAGCCACAACATCCTTAAAGGACCAAATAGTCTTAGTCCTGTCTGATTGACATTTTTCATTTTTTTTGTTTCCAAATCTGTAGCTAATTATAGCCTCTATTCAGGATACATTGTAAATAATATGAACTTATTAATAATCTTTTATTGGGGAGTTCCACCTGCGTGCCATATGCATTTGGCTCACTATATGACGGTTGTTCTCATTCTGAATAGTCTTGCAGCCCAGTTTGTCATACCATGATGCCCAAATAATAGTTATCACTTGGACAGCGGACAAGATGTGAAAGCTAGATCAATGTCAGCCTCAGGATAATAACTAATTTGAATTTGCTCAAACCTACTATCAACATCCTCGTGGTGACCACCGGTAACCCCAGGGGCAACTCTAAGGGCTAATGAGAGGGGCAGCCGGATAAGACTAATCATCTATCGGACGTATAAGATTAGATTATGCCACAGTAGTATAACTTCGTACGGCCTGGTAAAAGAGGCGCCAGGCAAATACCTGAATTCATCGTTTCAAACTGGGCTGTGGAAAGCGCGTGCATAGAGCAATGAAAGGAATCTCCGCCAGTAAGTTTGAAAGACTTCTGGAAGAGGTAAGAAGATTGTCTGCTTTCGCAATGTCGAGGACGAACGAGGTACCACTGCGACGTTGAACTGCTACCTGTACGCTGAAACCGTGCCGGAGAAGTGACTAGAGAATCGAAGACGTTGATAACCGCTTTTACTGTTTTCCGTGTTGACTTTTGTGTGCTACATGTTGTAAAAGCTGTTTGTACTTCTGTTGTACCCCCAATAACGGGGTCCTGATTTGTTGTACGATGAATTTTATGAGCTTCAACTTAATATTCAAAAACGCATATGTCAATATTTAGAAAGGAATGTAGGTTCTTTTGCCCAAAAAAGGAAAAAAGAAAAACAAAAGCTATTTTTATTGGGAGAAACTAGCCTGACATCGAACTTCATTCATTTTCGATTCAAATGACTTTATCGAGATCATGGCACCAAATTTAAACGAAAGCCCTTACCAACCTTAATTCTGTTCCTACAGAGGTGAAAATGGCCTTTTTTTCATTCCTATCTCTGACTTTTCGACAAAGCTAGTTATGCCCTTTCATTTGTCAGAGTCAAAATACGAGCAAGGCAAGAATTTCTTTTGGAAGATTTATTTTCCTGGTTTCTCAGGCTTAGAGGAACCATAGTTCAGCTAAATTATCCCGTGTTATTTACCCTCGAAGCTATGACGGCATTGTTTGACACTTGCAGTTGCAAAGACGTCCCTCATTCAATTAAACTGCAGTATATAAAAGGTAGGTTAAGATTTATTGTTTAAACACCCATAACATAAAACTCAAAGTGCTCTCTTAGGTAAGTAGGATGTCAGAAGGCTTAAGATTCCTACAAATAGGATGTATTTTTTCTTTGTAGGCAAATCATACTCTAATTTGGGCAAGTCTGAGAAGATAGGAGTTATTAACTTTGATTTAAACGTACACATTTACAAATACATTTTGCTGAAATTACATGAATGCAAGCAGCTAAAGGACAGCGCGTAGGCAGTGAGTTTTAGGAATTCCTTTGGTGATACCCAGAAAGAATGCCAATGCATCATATGGGAAATGTTTTACTTCAGCTGTTTAATTTCCTAAAGCATTACTTATTTGAAGGTTTGCACATCATTGGCATAAAACTTGCTAGTGAACTAATCCTTAAAGAACAACCATAGCTTTGTGTCTGTTTAAGATGTAGTACACTTGTGAACTTTATCCGTTGATAAATACGCTTGATTTAGTTCTAAATCAGAAAGAGAAGACCATAGGAACCCTTCTCGGCATTGTGCACGGACAGACATAATCTATGGAATCAGATTTGGCGCATCATTTCCAACCTTGTTTCGATTAATCATTACTTAAAGCTACTCAACTAAATGAAGCGTTCAGCATTTCCAAACTGAAAACCATTAGACTTAGCTTATTCATGAACCGTGGACGGCTATGTTTTTCAATGAATCGTAATCGTTGTTTGACTTTTTCCGTAAATACTTTGTTCAAAATAATCCCAAAAGTCAACGAGAATGGTTAGATGCATCATTTAGGCGTATCAGCTTGGTTGAACCAGATTGAGCGCTTATGATACGAGGCCTACATGACTCATGTAATTCTTATTCCTCTGATCTGATCGATTTGAACTTTGGTCCAAAAATAAAGCTTTTGTAGAAATCAGACCACTGTCATAATCTACCAACTGGCACACTCCGAGAATTAACAAGATCTACCCGGATGTCTCGATCTCAAGGCAGTGATAATCACCACAACCCCACTTACCCCCAAGCATGGCTCCAACACCAGAGGGATATCCAATCATTAACTAATTGCATCGTGAAATTGAATTCAGGCTTTACCTACATGAATATGTTTGGCAAGAGGAACTGCCTAATTGATATTCTCCATGATTAAGAATCAGGAAAGCGCCCCATGCTAATGTTCCTTCACATCCGATCTGTTGAATAAACAAAGTCCCCTGTTTCGGTGCAGCCTAATTCGCTACGCCGCAGACTAAAAACTTCGTCTTGGCATTTAAACCTTACGTTCTTGAAATACAATATGATGTCGTTTTTTTTAGCGTTTAATGAAAAAGTGTCAAGACCCTAGAAGGTAACACTTTCATCATTTTCAACTGTTGAACGATCACAGTGTGAAAAACAGTGTTCCAATTTTCTGCAGTTGGTCAGCTTTTTCTTGAAAGAGCTGGTTCAAGCAGCAAAACATAAATCGTCCGATTACTTTAAATATCAACTTGAATAGGATTAGCTAAATAAGTCGTTTACGGCAGCCCAAGAGGTAATTAAAAAAGGCTTAAAGTAGTCATGAAAAGTAGCTATAATCTTTTGGGAAATCAACATGTCTTGCAGCTAACCGCACCATCGCCTGTTTATTCTCTGATCATAAAATGGGATGTATATCGATACCAAATGTCTTCATCTGGCCGTATAAAAGCTTAAGAGAAGCGGTTGTTCTACAGCGAGGCAAGAAGAAGGTTCAGAGAAGTAGACCTCTGGCTCAAAATCTTGTTTAGTTCATGGGTAACACCAATATCTTCCACACCATATGCCAGTGATTCAAATAAATGTTTGATTTTCGTGTGTCTAAATTCTAGTCTGTTATTTGGGCGGGAATTTTACTCCAGGATATCGTTTTACTTATCAGTACGTCTCAATCACATTCATTTATCATTTTAAAGAAGTAGTTAGCATTAACTTTTCAACATGAATCACCTGAACTTAAGCAAACAATGTTGAATTGGTTCAAGCTTCATGAATATGGCGAGTAAATTTGACTGACCTGTGCATTATTGCCACAACCACATTCAGCTTTATTAGAAAAATTAAAACTGGCAAGATCAGTGACCTCTATCTGGTATCCGAATTTCAAGAGTTGAAGCAACGAATTTCATGAGCTTGTAAGTTTCTCTCACTAAGTCTCTTTTACGATTCACTTACGGAGAAAACCTTAAAATCAAAATAAGGACTTGCTTGAAAATTACCCTCGACATCAAACAGGAATTGAATTTATCCTATTTCATTAAGCAACTTGAAGTGGTGAAGTCATTGTGGGTACCTAGTTGGTTTCAATAGCCTTAAATCTGGTGATTAAAGAGCCCTGAATAATTCGGGGTCCGACAGAGTACTTGTAACTTTTCATTCATGGCAAATAAAAGTCATTTCTTAGAGGAGAGGGGCTTCAAAAATTTTTTTTTGCTAGTGGCCTTACAGTGCTTATTCGAGCTTCAGGCTGCTCAATACCTCCTCCCTTGTGTGGATTCTTATCAGTTCATAGTGGAGGACTTATATTCTAGAAACGCTGTATTAGAAAAGCATGCTACCTATAAAAATCACCGCTTTTGGAGCCTTACGATTCAGCCCTCTTCAAAAATGAAAATGTTAAAGATATTGTCATTAATACCTTCGGAATGAACTTATAAATATGTGTTTGGATTCTGATCCAGTAATTCGCCACTTAATCAAAGTTCATAGTTTATTTACTCCTGTACTAGTTGTTTTGTAAACGCCAAAAACCGTAAAATTTGTTTTGATGCAACTCCTATTAGTGAAAAAGAATATCAGCTATATCGACCTACAACTCTAACTTTTTGCTAACAAAACTGATTTATTTTAATTTCATGCAAGTTTTTCTGGAATTGACTACATTGGCAATAATTATTTGAGAAAAAGTTTTAGTTCTGATTGCCCTGCAATTGCGCAGTTAGATATGAAAAAAAAAATAAATAATCGCCCCTTTTTTGCTAACTGTTCATAGTAGAGAGAGGGAAGGTAAATGAAATCCATGATCAAAAGGGACGGCAATCATTTTATAGCATTTAAATTTGCAAAATAGCACTATTTTTGTACTCTGCAACATAAATTAAAATAACTTAAAAAGTTTACTTACAAGTCCTCTTACTTGTGAATTGTTTATTTTAGCTACTTTTGGTATTGCTATTGAACTTATTAGGTGCTGTTTCATTGCATTGAACAATAATTAATATAAAAATTATGATTCAAATCAGCTTGTTTGACGTCTTAATAATAACTTTACCCATTATATAATTCCACGAACGCAATGGAATTGAGAAGGGCGCAATCCAAAAATATTTCCCTTCGAAACAGACATAAACTTCTATTAAATTATAACAGAGAGTAGTTTATTCTCTGTAAAATTTAATTTTAAGAGAAAACCTTCCATGTTCGGTTGAACGGTTTCACTTTGAAATGTTGCTTTTCTATCTTTTTAAAGCGCATACTTAGGAGATTTGGTAGTTTAAAAATAAGTAATCTTGCCTAATTGCAAATTCAGACTGCAAAATTGATTCAAGAAGCGAACAACCCCACTTAATTCTTTCATAAAAAAATGAAAGAACTACTGGTATTGCTCTTTGATGAGCTAGTTTAGTAATTGGTTTTACTCACCAAGACCCTTGAATATTGCTGAAAATGCATTTTAAAATCATTTAAGAAGCCAAATCGTGCAAAATATGATAAATATGCATCCAGATCTGGGAAGACATTCTTCGACGTTGAGCTCTAATGTCGGTGAAGACAATTATACAAAGGCGAAGGCCTCAGTAGGAAACAAAGATAGTGACTAATTATCAGCTGCACTTTTAAAATACACTGTCGATGTCTTTAATTACGGGCATCGTTAGCATCTTCACTTCTTACCTTTCCGAGTTGTCATGTCCTAGTGTCACGCTATTTTGGGATCGATGATCAAGTGTACTCATGAAATTTGATCGATAGGATGGGTGACTTCTGTCCAACCTCATAGTCCTCAATCAGGACCTGACTTAGTTATCAGGACCTCGGCGCGAACGTTGAGGGCAACGCTACGTGAAATGCTCGATAATAGTGAATGATAACAATGGAAATTGTTTCTCTCCAGAATGAAACTAATGTAATCCTCTAGATGGTTATTTTACGCCTCGGAGAATACAAAGTGTAAACTAACTGAGGGCATAGCGGTACGAGTTCGAAACTCATTGGTGCGAACCCACTGATTGCATTCATAACCCACATTGGTTAGTGATGGTTATTAAGGAGATAGTCAAAATGCCTTCTCTCTTCCCATAATTGTTAATGGACACTCTTATAATGCAGCTTGGATATAAAATGAGAAAACGGTCATCACTATTCATATGCCAGAGATCACTTTGAGTGTGGCACATCATTTCTCGGTCAAATGCGCAGTTGTATCAAGCATAATTTCGTTCTATTTCTTACAGAAATCTGATCAATATATTTTATTGCCTATGCGATTTTTAGTTTCATGATTATCAACAAATATACAAATTTCAACACCATGAACAATTCTAAAAATTGGATTCAGTGGGATTACATGCAATAAACAAAGTTTTGCGTCTTTTTTCTACATTATTTGCGCATTTATTCGTACAAACAGAATGATTTCACAATGACTCACTACCAATTTTGTGTTTTCGGGTCAAAGTTCACAAGTGTAACCGTTAACTTAACTCTTTGTAATCGTATTTTTCAATCCTTCAATCAGCTCAGCACAACTGCTAACAGTCATCTTAAGGGGTGAATAAAAATGAACAAAAATGAAGACAGGCAAGTGATTGAGCTGCTAGACAAAGAAATAGCCGTCCAGATGGGCTGCTCGGCATTCAAATAGATGGAGAGGGATCGATAGTCATTGAATGCACTGGTATGGTTTTGAAATTATCTATGCACATCCAGTGATCGGAATGATCGGATTTAGAAATAGAGCATCAAAATGGGACATTGTATATTAGGTACTTTTAACCAACTCCCTGCTGCCTAAGTCGGTCATAAATGTGCAGGTTTGAGGCATCCTTCTAATCGCGTTTCTCATCCAGTCGGTTTGTAATAAAATTACAAACTTCAAAGTCAGACCCCTCCATCCCTATATTTTCACCATACACATACAAATTGAGTCCCACTTACCGGATGTGTGATATTGCATCCAGGTAGAAAGATTCAGACGCGGTACACTTAAACAGGCCTGAGTGACTCATTTACCGGCCTGAAGGCGGATAGCATTTGTTTAAATTGAAACATGATCAGTCGTTTTTGCGACTACTCGACGGGCAGACTTATGCACGGCTTGAATTTGTGGTCATAGTGAATTAACATGTTTCGGAGATGCCTTCTCAAGGTGCAGCTTTTTTAAGCAAAAATGAAGTTAAATAACTTGCGTAAACGTTGAACAAACTCATAAATCTTGAGCCAATTTTAGTCGCAAGAAATATGGCTAATTCGAACTTATTCAGTTGGCTTCGAGGTAAAGGTAGTAAATAGGATAAGGGACTATTCTTAAAATGGATTATGTGCGTTGACCTGAAGCTCATAAACTGCCCGTCGAAAAATCGCTCGATTCGGTCACAATTGGGCCGCAATCATTGCGGTAACAATAAGAATGACCTAAATTGCCAAGTAGAACAGCATCTAAATACCCTGATAGCAATTTTGTTCAAACCAGTGAGAAACTACTAATTAAGATTATGCTTTATGAAAATTTTTTGGCCAGACCTGGTGACCTGCCTAGTACAGAGGAAAGCGGTAGTTTTTTCCCTAGCGATTTGAACGTGACCTTGATGTGATGAAATATCATAAATATATCTCTATTTTCCCTTTAAGCTGAAATATATATTTCTTGAAAGATAACAGAGTTCTTATGACTATGACCTCAGCGACGGTCTCATTCGGCCCCTATTCTGGCCATTGAATTGGCCTTATAGGTAACATTTCACGCACTAAGGCCTTGATGAAAACAATAGAAAGCGTGGAATTTAAATAGGTCATTGAGAGGAATTTCACTAGTCAGGAAAAATGTATTTTTGAAGGGTGCTTGATAGATTTATGCATTTTTATTTTCTAGTAGAGGCTCATTTTCATACAAGAGTCTTCTCCTGATAGATGAACCCGAATTTAAATTCCCCTGAACTTCGTTCATATTCTCGATTTTAAATCAGTGAGCTTCGAAGGGCAGTAAAATGATGGGAAATAGCGGCATTGACTCATTTCATTGTTGATCTCCAATACAATGAGCATCATATAAAGGTATTAAAACTCCCACTGCTGGGAGAAAAGCTTCCTTTGAAAGGAAATTTTGAGAATCAATCAATATATCAGAATGAAAAGATGTAGAATCAGATAATCCGGAGCGAATCACTTTGTGTAACCCCAGATTACACCCGGTCATTTAACCTCATCATGTAATTGACTACCTAAACAGTAATTTTAGTGATTTGCTGATCTTATAATGAGGCCTTCTCAATGAATGTCCATTTATCCCAGAAGCTGATCATAATTGGCTTCAAATCTAACATATTCAGACACTTGTTCAACCCCCTTCTTTATAAATTATAAGGATTTCAAATCTTTAACGGTCAAAGTTATGGGGTTCAATAAGGATGGTTGTGTTGGGGTATATTGCTTTTCCTAATTAATTCCTCCTTCCCTTTCCATGGCCTTTAAGATGTTCGCACATGATCTCTGTTTAGGCTACTGACCCAGAGTCCCTTTATCTGAGGACCTCTCACCTACCGCCTACTCTCGACTAGACCTAGTTGCAAAGAGTGTTCGTTTTTCAGTTGCAATCACCGCTGAAGTGATCTCTGCCAAGCAGAACTCATATTCACTATACTTCTACAGCATCAAATGTTATCGATTGAAGTTAGAGGTTCGACGTTAATATTTCTGCAAGTTTTGCAACCTTATTTATGTTTTGGGGACGAGTAATGACCTCTTCAATGATTAATCTTGATGTTATTCTGCGAACACTATACTGTATTTCATGTCACCGACATAAGAAATGTTTAACTTTCTATGTCAATGTGCATGATAGTTTAACTCTCAAATTAATTTGGTCTAATGTGTGTAGACGTGGATCTCTGTTACAAACACTTGCGGTTCTGCTGAACTGGTTTAGAAAATAAAATTTAGAAGATTTAAGTTGGAAAGGCAAGCTAAGCAGGTATTTACCCCATAAATATAAATCCATTTAAATATAACGTGAAATTTAGGCACTCCACGGTTCAGTTACCTATGGTTAGTCGGGCAATGGTTTTCGTTTTAAGTTTGGCGTTATTTGCGAACTGATTAGGGAAATCGAGGGAGAATTTAAGGAAACGTATCAGTCGACAGAGTGTAGGACTCATTTAGTTCGGACCTCTCTCAGTATGTCGCCCTTTTCGAGAGGGCTATGTTAGAACTTCACTTTCTAGTGGTCGATTCGTCAGCCATCTTGTTATCAATCGTTTCGACGCGTACTACGGTATAGATTGGAGTCCAGCTCTTGGATTCGGAACCCCTTTGACAGAGGACCTGGCAAGGACGCTTTGCTCTCTGCGATAACAAATTCGAATGTGTACACGATGCTGTTGAACGCACCTGAAACAAAGGAGCTAACAAATCTATAATCGCTGGAACATTGCACAACACCGATAAGAGTCTTCGTTAGCCACAACTGCCCACAGCACCGCGGGGAGATGAGACGTTGTCTTTTTTCAAGAAACTAAACATATCATATGAAGAAATGTGAAGTTTCGAGCCTCGAACACCCTAAAATAAATGGACAAGGCCAAAGTGAATAGCACCAAATAGAAAATCTTCTCTCGTTCAAAGATGGAGGTCGATTCGAAATCAGAAAAACCCAGAGCTGGACAGAGAGACACTATTCAATACCACTAACAACCTCGCATTCAGAAGGAAGCACGCTTCTAATATTTAAACAAATCTAAGGCTAAGGGTGCATTCCAAGTCTGAATGATTGAAAAGATAAAGTGTAGTACCAATTGGCATCCTAACAGTCAAACTCCGATATAGGATAAATCCAGTGTAGGCCTAGGGTGGGAATTACGCCGCTATTAAATTATAAGCAGCTCTTTTCCATTGTATATTAGAATGTTTTAAGCGAAATACATTACCGAACGCCATTTTATACTGAATAGCATGTAAATCCGACCCAGTAACATACATCCTATTAGCATATTGTTAGGTGTAGGCGAACATGCATGTTATATGTAAATGAAGAATGTGCTTAAGGCTTTAATACTGCTTTTGGGATTAATGATGGCACTGATCAACCCCAATGATTAGCTTGATTATTAACTAAGCTCAAAGCTAAGAGTACATAGCAACTTTGCTTTCACTACCCATCGGTACGAATTTACAAAGTCTTCACTTTGTGCTGGACCAAAAAGGAAATACGAGGACTTATTCGGTCCTTTAATATCAATCTGTTAAAGTTCAACCTGAAGCTAAGACCTTGAGCTTGCTGATGTTTATTTTTTTCTTTTAAAGTGGCTTACTCTCTACTACTACTATTCAATGCGGAGAGTTAAGTTCATGTTAAGATGGAAATAAAAATCGATGCTAAAATTTCTTTTCAAGGTTTCTTGACGTGGATTAAACTGCCTTTCATGTGACTTGATGATTAAAAATAGTTTTTGGTCGTGGATACAAATTAGTCGGGAACGCTTGTGAGGAGCATGATTCCTTATCACATGTATTCTAGCCGTATGGCTGTTGTGATAAACTTTTCATAAGGTGAAAAATGATTTTTTTACTAGTTTTGAGGAAATGCTAGCTGGCATTCTTTTAGCAACTTAACAAGCCGTTAACGCCGTTAAGCTAAACAATGCCCGCCCAAATAATAAAGCACTATTCGGTGTGTACGTGTTTCCTTCAACGGTACAGGTACTTGGGTGTGTTTTGTGTTCTCTGATGTGGGCTGTTTCTGATTGGTGCAGCATACGTTTAAACATTGCCGCCATGTATAGAGGATATTCGCGTACTCTAACACCAATGCTTTCATTGCAATATCTAAGTCCGATATTATTTCGAGCGAAGGCAATGAAAAGCTCACAAATTGCTACGGTTCAGCTTTTATCAAAGAGGTAGGTGATAGGCACATTTATCATAGACCTGGGTCTAAGTTTGTGAGTGCGGACGTGTTAGCGACATTAAAATCGGCGTGTGAGGTAAAAACAGGCTAGAGGTAGAGACACACATATCCATGCGCACACATATTGAACGATAGTTAACATTTTGTCGTTAACTAATGCGACAGCTCTGTGGGAGAAGCAGAGAAATAGATGTATGGGTGAGAGGGAACCAACGGGAGGCACTCATACAGACACGCACACACACACGAACGCATCACTTACCCACCGCCCCCTCTTTAGGACCCTCAAGGTTTGTCTGCGGCGTGTCTTCGATTTTCTCTTGTAGGGAGGGCGAAAGGTTTTAGGGAGGGGCGATGGTTGAAACTAGATGTTATGCGCATGCACAAAGCTCACGTACGCACACACATACGTGCGCACTATGGAAAAGTATCTTAGCATTAATGCTAAGAGACCTATACCGGGAGTGATTTGTTTGAAAATGAAAATATCACTCCTTCGTATGTCATTCGCCTGCGTCATTACAAGCGTTAGAGTCTCACTCGTCAGTGCTCTGTTCGTAAGTCCTTTTTTATTTTGATTTCTGCCATTTTGGCGGATTATTTTGATCCAAAACAACAGTATGTCTTCTCCATAACTTTAACCACCGTGTCAACAATATGAAGCCTGTGCGCAATCGCTACTTCTCTCTTTTTTTATTCCTATGTAGCCATGGCAGGAGCTCGTCCAAATGGTCCACATTATTCTAGGCCTTTAGTGGCCCTTCTTGATGGAAGGGATTGCACGGTAGAAATGCCACTGCTCAAAGACGTAGCCACAGTCGCTTTTTGTGATGCATCTGGAACCAGTGAAATTCATGAAAAAGTTCTGAATGAGGCATTTGGCGCCTTGTTATGGCACTCCATTACTCTTACGCGTGAGGACTTGCAGAAATTCAAGAGTCTCAAAATTATCGTGAGAATCGGCAGGTATGCTCCGTGGTTTGCTATTCAGCTTTCTTGTCTAGTGGTTTTGACAATGTCGACATCAAGGCTGCCGGCGAAATGGGAATTGCAGTTTGCAATGTCCCCGGCTACGGTGTGGAAGAAGCTGCAGACACGACAATGTCGCACATTTTGACCCTCTACCGACGCACTTATTGGCTTGCTGATATGGTTCGCAATGGAAAACGCATCAGCGGTCCAGAACATTTAAAAGACGCCGCATCTGGAACAGCTCGAATCCGTGGTGACACCCTGGGTATCGTCGGCCTTGGTGAGAATTGATTTCAACTTTGTTGTTAAAATTCGTGTTGCTCGTGTAGAGTGATTAATTTTAGATGTTTCGCGAATAATATTGTCTTCCATTGTTCGGCACATAGCTGTCACGTTGTCTATTGTCCTCATAACGTGTGCATATATGGTGTGTTAATTCCTGTCATTGCTTGCGCACAAAGGGCTATTAAGAGATTCGCACTTACTTATGCACACTTGGCTGAATCATTAACGCTGCCCTTCGAAGTTCATCGGTTTACGTGTATTCTTTTAGGTCGGGTCGGTACCGCTGTTGCTCTCCGTGCAATGGTATTCGGCTTTCGTGTTGCCTTCTTTGATCCCTATCTCTCAGATGGTATCGACAAAGCTCTCGGCATTGTTCGGGTTTATAATCTTCAAGACTTGCTTTATCAGAGTGATTGCGTTTCTCTTCATTGCACTCTGCATGATCAAAATCGCGGAATGATTAATGCCGACATAATTAAAATGATGCGAAAGGGTATATATCTCTATTGTAGCTTGCGTTCCTGATAACTTAGGCAACGATCCTTGTTTAAAATCTTTGTAGGCGCTTTCTTGATCAATACTGCGCGCGCTGGGTTGATTGATGAAGTGGCTTTAGCAAATGCACTCAAATCGGGAGTCATCCGAGCTGCTGCACTGGACGTAATCGATTCTGATCTCATTACGGGTACGTCCAAACCGCATAAAAGCGTGTGTACTGGATGTCCTCTTAATGAGTCATTTTTATATTGGTGTTATCAAGTCCTATGACTCATTCGATATCATTAACCATCCTCCTCTCTCTGCCACCTGCCAGGTCCCTTAAAAGATGCGCCTAACCTCATCGTGACCCCACATATGGCCTATTACAGCGAAAGTAGTGTACGTGAGATGCGAGAAGCCGCAGCCAACGAAATTCGTCGTGCAGTTCTGAACAGAGGACCGGGTAGCCTGCGCAACTGTGTCAACAAGGAGTTCCTTGTTGGAGCCTCGTCGAATCCTTACAATAGCCTTAACACCCATAGTAACCCTCTTGCTCTGGCAAATGCTGCTGCATTGAATAATCACGCCACTGCTATGGCTGCTGTACTTTCTATGCCACCGTTCTCTGGAGCTGCCGGTGCTGGATCCATGGGCCTTACCCTGCCTCCAGGCCTTCTTGGAGCTAATTTTGCAACTGCGAGTGGACTCGGAGGACCGTCCAATGCTGTTGGGTCAAATAATGGAGGTCTGTCAGGTCCTCATGGTCCTGGTGGCCCAGGCGGTCTTTTAGGGAACAATGCGCCCTCTTCCATTCCGGCTCTCATTCCTCCAACCCCAAGTGGTGCTAATCCATCTCAATTTACGCAAAGCGGTCTCCCGGGTCAGTACGGTACATTCCTAACTCCAAACTTCCCTGCAAGTCTATCTGCTCTAGCTGGTCAGCAACAACCATCGCAACAGACGAATCAAGCTCAGCAACCTCAAACCTCGTCGCAGAATCAACAGCCATTAGTGGTTGTTTCCGCAGCTGCTGCAGCATCTCAGCAGATGCAACAGACTCTGCCTTCACAACAGGCACTCAGTCAAAGCGGTCCAATCATGTCAAAGCCATCAAACAGTCCTGCACCAAATGGAAGTGGCACTGGGACTCCGAGCGGGGCACCAGGAGGCTCAAATACTTCCACCATCCCAAGTGCAGAAGCATCCAGGCCCTCAGGATCGCCAAACTCTGGTATGGATGGGCCTGGCGTGATTCATGGGTAAGTTAGTGAAATTTTTCCAGCGCGCTTTTTTTCACACTCGGTGTGGCATTCATCCTCGTCTTCGCGGTAATTAGGGTCAGACTTTCTAACCCGCGTTCACGTACGCCAATTTTTAGACCTTGTGAGTGTTTCGAAGGCGTGCTCTGTTACTTTGGTGTGGTTTTCGCTATTTCTACCGTTATTTTTCTAGCTTTTTTAACAGCACAAAACGTTAGGCATTAGCCGATAAATCGATTTATCATTTTAGAAATCCCACCTTCCCACCGTTCACAGCAGGGGTGGGAAAAATGAAGAATAACGACTCATCTTAAAGACGATGATGTTTCGTGGCGGCTGAGTTACAACTTTTACTCTCCGCGGATCTAGTTGGCATTTCATCCCCTTTCGCCCTCATTGTCTGTTGACCGATTGTCCTTCCTCCGCTGTCACTGTATCTTATTTTTTGTAAAGAATGAATAAAGAATAGAAGTAGGAGCTATCGTCTTTGTGTGCGTGTGCGTGTTCATCTCCGTCTGTGGCCCTTTGGTTGTCGCTTTCTCTATCTTCATTCCTATTTCGTCAAAATGCACTTGTAAATAATAGCTCTTTCCCTATGTACCCCCACTCTTCTCTGCGCTTCCTCCCTTCTTTTTGGTAGGCTCAATTATGCTCTTTCAATGTGCGTAAAATGAGTTTTACCCACTTTTATACTAAATAAATTTGTGTTCAAAATACCCTTTTTTGAGGTGGTACGACAAACTTAGTCTGTGTTTTACTTTCGCGAGATTTGTTTGTGCTCTTTCATGGGTTGCTAAAAATCGGATGTGCATTTAAATTTAGCTAGGCTTACGCACTCATTCAAAGTTGGTGCGCACTTTGAGGTACGATTCGTCTAACTTTAGCAGACCTATTTATTATTGCAATTAGCAGAAGTCTGGAAAAAGACTGAGTTCAACTACGCAGAGTAGTAGTTTGTCTGTCGGTGCCCGTTTATTTGGTCGAAATCGTGCTATATTGGTGTATCGATTATGTTCCAAAGCAAAAATTGCTGAATCATAATCGAATGCACTAACAACGGTGGGTTAATCGATTCTCTGTTTTCATACATGCGGCATTATCGATTTTCATCTGCTTGCATTGCAGTAAGGCTCGCCGCGATCGCTCAGAAATTAATTAAACCATGCTGTTAAATTACTTTTTTCCCGATGAGAGCTTTCATTGATGATGGGTGTTTCCGAATCAGGTAAAATCAGGCTCTCCTGGCAAATTCGTAACCTGACTGGTGACGAAGTTACATGCTTTAACTCAGTAATTGATCCGTCATGCTACATCTTTAAATAAGCCGTGGAAGTTGGCACTTAATTTTGAGTGTAAACAATTGAAAGTGGAAAGTCTACAACTTATAATAAATTCAGGGCTAATCAGTACTCCGCCCTTCTTCGATTTTATTTCATCCGCCACCGTGTCATGTCAAACTAGTCAAGTCGAATAGATTTTCACATTGTCAACAAAAGCACTTGAACATCACTTCTGAATAATGTCAATATCGGAACTCCTTTTATCGGAATGGTTCTAAAAGCGGATTAAAGCCCATTTATGGTTTGGTGCTGCTCTGCAGGCAGACTTAATCACTGTACATTTTCAGGTTCCTGATTATACTCGAGAGAGACTTAAATAGGTAGCCTACGATATCTTTAATTAACTGCTTGACGGTTCGGAATGTCCCTAACTACCTCAAAGGTGCTGGCCAGTTGACTGATTATTAGAGGGCAGAAATGGTCCCTAAAACTGAAATTGGACATTTTAAAGTCACTATGCGTACCCTAATCCCTTGATAAGAGTGATTACCCCAATGATAAAAAATGAAGCGGCGAAACAAGATCTCCGTCAGGAGACAGCCAAGCCATACAGGCTGAACCAATGCCGTCTTCGAGGGAATGGACAATTGATTCCATGATGAAGATGGAAGTATGAGAAAATGCCATTTCTAATAGGACATTCATAAGTAACATCCTCTTAAAAGGACTTGAATCGGTGCACCGACTGGGAATCTTCACTTCTGAAGCCACTCCTTTGTCTTAATAAATACATGATGCCCACATCACCATGCATGATTGGACTGGAGACATTTGGACAATATTGTTTATAATACGATATCTCAGTTATTGTTCGAAAAGCTAACAGTCTAGACAGACAGTCTAGCTTGAAGTTCGTGTCACATTCAAGCTAATTTGACTAAGCAACAACCTCATTAGAGTCTGTACCTCTGGTAGATTATGTCGTTCGATTGTTGTTCTTAATAAAGCTTCAGACAATTAATTGTTGAGTCATGTATGCTGACATTGCTCCTGAAAGTAAGATCCATGTGGGGTGATTGGAAAGGTAATTTGCAATATGAATTGAAGCCAAAATGAATGCATAATGTCCTTAGAGATCACGTGAATACTCACGAATTTAAGCTCGGTGCTTATTAAGGGAATATGGAACTCAATTTGGCACGAAAACGAAAGCCCCTCAATTTCTTGCAAATATTACTAGAATGAGTACCACAACACTTCATCTGAGTGATTCGTGGCAGATGGAGGTGTGAAAAGAAATGGGACAGTCCAACCTCTCCTGTTTTATGGCCGAAAATGACGAAGGCATATCCGTCATTTAGAGTGACTAGAGAAGAGTGCATTAGTCTTTATAAATATCGAGGTCCAGTAGATTTTCTCCTTCTTCATATTCTTCCAGTCCATTTCTCTTCGATTGGCCTCATAAGTTTTCATTGGAATCTTCGTTATTCAGTCCATGTCATAATTGCCAGCTAAATTCCGAATCCGAGGCTTCTTTAGACTGGGAATTTCTCTTGCTGAAGTTTCCTACTAATGTTTTAACTCGAAGCCTTATAGATGCATGACCTGGAAAATCCGTGTCTTATGTGGAACCACTTCTATACTTTGAGTCTTTAGGTAACTTTCTGCAAGCCAGATTAATACGATATTTATTCACTGGAACGATATTTACTTTAGATTACTATTGAATATAACTTTGGTTGGAAGCGACACCATTGAGATTGTTACTGCAAATGGTGCTGCTATCAATCGCAGCAAGAATTTCTCTTGCTCGCTTGGATAAATTCATAGAGAAAGGTCGACTATCTTCCCGAATGCATAAATCTTCACTATTACCATTAAGCGAACAGAGAAGATTAGGTACTTCATATCTTGGCAGTGACGGTAAACGCCTTACTACCTCAAATGGTAGTTATACGGTGACAAACGTTTATCCAAATTTGTGTTAGGATATTACTAGGTTTGGCTAAATTGCGGTAGTTCTTTAAAGTTCGCATAAACATGCTTGTGAGAAATGGTGTCGTGTTTTAACTGGGTCAGACAACTTGTCTGGACCATTGAGGTCCGATCACTGAAATAGTGATCCATGCTCGGAGCGAAACTGCAAAGTATAAATCAGCGCCAATTTAAGTGCTCGAGGGCTGATCGCTGCTATGTAAATTTAATTTTAGCGAATGCTATGTGGCAAAATGTGATGGGTTGTGTTCGCTCATAAACAACATTGAGATAAGTATCTTTGTTCTTAGATATATCGAAAGCGCATCCATTAATTCGGGGTTTCTAATCATGGGATCTCTGACTGACTGTTCCTACTGAAATCAGCCGAATCTAAAGCTGACCTACACCTGCTGGGTCTGTGGTATTCCAAATAAGACATACTACCCAGCTCGTGTTTTCGTATTCCAGGCTGGCTTAAATGAACATCTTAAGGACGAGTTTCTTGGAGTAATATACTGTAATTTTGACGTCAATAGGTAGAAATTGTACTTTTGAAGATTCGAAGCTCCTTTGTTGTGTCATAACTGTTTTGAATAGGAAACAGAGTAACCTGGACGGTCCACCTTCTAGGTTTGGTAGCTGGGACAGTCAACCCGTTCTGGGACTCCAATGACTGTGTAATGGTGACGTTCGATTTGCAATTGGAAGGAGAGTTCTGGAAGCCCTTAACATTAGGCGGATCCACGATGTATTAAATTTACTATATGGCTTGCACAAAATTCGGTTACATATCGGGTAAGTGATGACCGCTGGGGCTCGTACTGGATGAGGATAGGTTGGTGCAGAATATAGATAGTTGTCTTCCAAATGCTATCAGAACAGAAATGTCAATCTCGAAATATGCTAACATTAGATAGGAATGTTCGCTGTGAAACAGTGTTAAGTGTCGCTCTCACATGAAGTACTTTTTATGATAACCAATCAACAAATTAACATTTTTCTTATCTGAAGCTGAAATAATAATGATAAATGAATGAGTATATTAGTCCATGTTGGAATAATAAAATGTCCCCTGAAGAAGGCGCACATTCCATCTGATATCTGTGTTCCTACAGACTGTCAAAAGTGAATTCGAAAACTTTTGAAATATCGGAAAAGTCAGACGTACGGTGTTAACTTAAGTGGTGGAGTCACATCTTTTTAAGATATGATGTACTGTTGAAGTACACAAACATTTATTGAGGAAGTTAGGAACTAAAAATACTGAGAACTGAAGGATCTAGTAACCGACTTAATTAGGTTCCCACCTGAGCCTAGAACGATCTTGTATCAAGATTTTGTAACTGAATCGCTGTTTATGGGTGACTTGCCCTTTGAATCTCAATAAATGAAGTTCTTCGGCCAAAGTGAAAAAAAAGTGCAGTGCAAAATACATGTTTCCCTTCAAAATAATCATGTTAAGTTTACTATAAAAAAGGACACCACACCCCAAACATGACAGATTGTTGATCATCCTATAGCTAATTAATACTGGTACTGTATCCAAGACAAAAAACAAATTGATTTACATAGGTCACGAGTTTTGCCAGAATACGCTTTACCATATTGCATTTAAACATCTCCTAGAAATAGCTGCAACCAAATCCAACTACTTTACTCTAACTATATGTTAAATATAGGTAAAATCTACGTTTATTAAGATTAAAAGCATGCTCGCAGAGACCTACAGGGAAAATTGAACTTGATTAGCTGATTTTAGCATCTAATCATGCTTTTCTTCAACTCTCCCTTACTTTGGAGTCAAATTAAAAATGTTGGCGGAACCTCATTTAGAAGATCGCCTAGTACACTAAACCTTCTTCTTAGTCCCACGCAGCTATCAAATTCTGCTTACTTTTACGTAGAAGATCTCTATATTTCACTTCTCTTAAATAATTGGTGATTAATTAGAAATGGTATGGTTGGTTAGGGACTGCTTAGAGCCTCCTTAGTCACTGGCCCATGGTACACCACAAAGAAGTGAGGAATGTGCCGAGGTTCTTTCAGAATTGTACTTACTTTGACTTCTGAGTCGAAAAGAATGAGATATACGATTTGAACTTGGTCTAAATTCTCTTCAGAGTTGGTTGAGACAGCTAATTGCACATGTCAAGAAAGTATCGAATTATAACATGAATATTTCCGCTTATCCGAGTACAAATTTCATGAGAAGGTTATATACAAAGTAGAAGTGGTTAGTGTCAATTTACTGTGCCGCTGAAAGAAAGAGGAGAAGTCACTAGATAGGTGCACAGCAAGAATTGATTGGAAGTGGTCAAGTAAACTGCAGGATCTATACTTAGGAAATAAGAAACTATTATGAGTGGTATAATGTGGATATCTTTATAAATGACTGACTACTACAGAAAAAATTAACGGCACGGCAACGCAGTTCATTAGAGCCAGAAATTTAGACCTCTTTCTTCTTCTTTTACAAAAACCAACAAAACGGGACGAAATCAGCAATACTGGATCTATCGATGGTCGTCAATAGTAGGATAATCGAGGAGAGCAGGAGGGTTTAAAGAAGTAGAAAAGTTTGAGATCTAAAGTATGGAAATGAGGAAGACCTCCTTGATTCATCTGATCTACATGGCCATACGAACTCGTCCTACGTTTCCAGTGTAGCACAACTGTGGAAATGACTGGGTAAATAGAGTCGAAATGATAGTCTGTATTTATCTTGACGCTTCGTTTGAGCTAACCGATTCAAAATCCTAAACGAAAGAAATTCGGCCATAATCTTTAGTCGCTCGGAGGAAATCAAAACAGCGAAATTTTGATCTCAAACTTGGAGTTAGAATTTAGCCAAAATATTGCGCAGAAGCAGATTGGCATAAAGTTACTAATTACTCCATGTTCCATTTTAATCCCATATATTGTTAAAAAATAAAGGCTGAGAGGAAGCAAGGTTCCTAATTGTGCTGCCAAATGAAAGAAATTAATTGTGACAAAAAGTGACTAAGCCCGCTGATAGCAGTTCGGACGTATGATATACAAAATGTCAAAGCTTTAAGTGCTGGTAATTAGCCATCTCTTGATAAAGTGGGCATTAGATAGTCAAAATTCCCCAACATTTGTAGTCGAAAACCCCGAATTTAAATTTTCCTGATTAAAATGAGGGGTTCTTTTGTGAGCAATTAAAAACCAGAGTCAGTAAAAGTATTATTTAAGTTGTCAGTAAAATGGATTTAACGAAGTTTAGGCTTGTCAAATTAGTTGCAATCTTTGCTTATATTTAGTGTAGTATCTTTTAGCTAAAAGTAGCACGATAAAGGGGCTCTGTTTGCGTAGTTTGGTAGGTGTTATTTATCAGCCGAGATACAGCGGTGTTTTCCGAACGTCGAATAAAAACATTCCAATCCTGGATAAAGAATGCGAGCGCGAATCTCAGAATTAAAGCACCGAACGAGGTTCTCATTTTATAGCCTACTTAGTGTTTGTTTAGAGAGGCAGCGAGTTCAGTGAAATTCGTGTTCTAGGTCAAGTTCTATCACGATCTATTAGATAAATGCGTTAGAAGTAGGCGCTACTTGATAAAGAAAGTTAATAGGAAAGGAAATATGAGAATGCCCTCGAAATACAAATGTATCTAGTCAAGTTCTTTGCTTCATATCATCTTCTAATGATCACTCTGAATGTCCATCTGTCAGTCAAAATCTAGAATCCTGATACACTCGAAAACTTTATCCTGTTGATGCACACCTAAGTTCTAACACTTCTTGAAGGTAAGTGAATCTCAACCCTTATCTCGAGAATCACAAATATATGCTCAAGCTACACGTTTGCGTCAACTCTGACTGCCTGATACCTCAAGGAGCTCACATCGATTATTGAGACCACCAGAAGAAAACCTTCCTTAAGTAACATAATAGTTTGTACTGGTCCTAAACGCGCTTCAGGTAAAAATTCATGACAGCGGTGGGTACTATGATAGTCATTTAAAAAGGAGACAGGTTTACCATTTCACAAACATTCTAAATGCCAATCGATGCCACTTTTTTTTATGTTAACACAAAAAGCATCTTTCAAATATAACCTTGATTCATGAGAAAATAAGCTAATGAGCTATTTAGCTGTTTGAAAGGCCTGAGTAATCTCAGTTAAATTTGTTTGTACATGTGTGTAAATATTGGCCTTTAGGATATGAAGACAAAGGAAATTATGGAGTACTAAGTGAAGTACTTTGTGTCTGTGAGGTTTTTTAAGCGCTAGACTACTGGAAAGGATAAGGAGCTTTGAAATCTTATAGATGTGGAAATGATTACTTTGACCTAAGAGAGATCAAAGGAGACCTATTATTTTTTAATAATTCCTCCAAGTCATCCTCCTACGGTGGAAGGATATACTACATAACATATGGCAGAGCAATTTCGGGTGTTGGGCTTAGATGATGCAAGACCTTTCCCTGATGAGGAGATGCGTAAGATTTATTCCCAGAGTGGTCTCGCCAATGGTTCTTTAGCATCCAATTGGACCTGCCTGCGAACATAATAAGCAATAAAGTGTGCGAATTTACGGTTGCCTCAATCAGGAATTCTACAATTTTAAGGGACCTCGTTACATTTTGTCTTTTAATCAACATCCTGGTGATTAAAGGGTAATTGATGCATTGAACAGGATGATAATAGACTGAGGAAGACTTTAAAGGAGATTTTAATTGATTTCTTTACTTGATCCAATGAATCTCTTAAAGAGTTTTAAATGGCATATAAAATATCGGTTTGGATCTTCTCTATGCAATAAGTGAGCATGGGTCCTATTAACCATTGCCCAGACTTTCCAGGATTTTTGTGAGCCACCTAACTGAAGTAGTCCCTATAATTCACCTGAGTAGCTTAAATTGATTGCAACACCCACTCTGTGACAGTTGAATATGCTGAAAGTAGAGATTTAACAAGTATTGCAAGAATTTACGAGCACTGTAAAGTTCATACGTAACGAAGGGTCAAACTTCAAACACGTCCATGAAAACTTGGCGTTTTAAAAAGTGACTTGAATGTAAATAGTGAAGAAAAAATAGTGAATTTATTATGAAGGGTGCTTCGGCTTCTGAATGGGTTACTGGGCCATATCTATAACGGTTAGATATAAACTTATATTCCTTCTTGAGAGTACTGAGGCTTAGAAAATATACCCTGGAATAATTTTTGCCTTTTTGACTATTTCATTGAAAACAGTTAACTTGGCAAATCAACTGTTGAATATGTAATGAATGAAACTTCAACACTCTGATTAAATTTTTAATGTACGACGGCAACATTCATCAGATTTTGCGCACGGGTCCATATTGATATTGAGGTGAGCAGAATGAGAAGAACTTTAACGATGTCCTCAAAAATAATTGCGATATTTCAATTTGACCTAATGAAAGATTAAGAGGATAGGATTGCTAACAAACGCTTTAGGTCTCTTTAAAGGACAATTGGTAAGACTAATCGCTAGAAGGTTGTGCGTATCAGGTAAAATCTGAAATATTAATCTAATGCTGGGAAAATACTGGAAAATTAAGGGCAAGATTAAGCGAGACCAGAAGTTAGAAAAGCATTAGCCATTAGAAAACGAAACCACATTCGGCACGCTTCACTTTCAACTTTTGTTGACCAACGTTCACTTCACAGAATTTGATATCCTCTGCGATAGTCCCAAATGCCATTGAGACCTATTATTTTAACGATATCTCATCAGGCATCTGTCCAGTTCGTTGACGTCCTAAGCGCGTGCAGATTGACAACCAGTGTGTAATTTCGGACAAAAGTCAAACCTAGGACATCGAAGATGCGATGAGTTTTGCAGGAAAGCCACTTTGGTTGCCAGCTGATGTGACTTAAGGGTCGCAAAGCTCTCTGGGGCAGTGTCTTTAATGTGGCATTCGCCTGAAAATCATCCCCTAATACTCATTAAGAATTAGCATGGAATAAGTCAATAATGGATGAATTTATCATTTTCTGAAATAAACCGGACAGCAAAAAGTAGATAGCAATTGAGTAATTATTTGGCAACTCGTCTCACAAATTTAATTGGATAACTACCTCAATGAAACATCAAATATTGTGAAGGAACAAACAACAAGATTTTATTTGAAGAAAATGAATAAATTAGACCGAAAAGTATCCCTAATTTATAACACACTGCAAACGATGGAAACTGGAGTAAGGAAATTTATCACACATTCAAGGCATAATCCGAGAGCTTAAAACCGCAACTTTTTTTTCATAAGCCTTCATTATGAAAAATCTAGCCACGATTATCAAATCGTTTGCTATTTATTAATAAAAAACAGAACAAACGTTAAGTTCCGCCAGTGGAATGTTTTCTTTGAAAAAGGAACCAAGCGGAGAAAAACGGTATGTCTAAAATTAATATTTAATTATTTAATCTGATGTAAGTCCATGAAAAACGCTATTACTTTCATCGATGGCAACCTAAGCAGCAATAAGTTATGAACTAAAAAATCTGTTTTATAACAGAGCAACAAAATAATGACAGGATGAGATGCTTCTGTCCTTTTCAGAAAGGCTCGTTTATTGTAATGATAAATGAATTTATAATTTAGGGAAAAATCGGGGATTACTCCCGTACAAGGTTAAAAAGAAACCTGGAAAATAGATAACCAGATTTTTGCAAAGATTTCGAAGCAACCCCTCTGCATTTCTTTGGTTGATGGACCCAGAGCTTCCAGGTCTCGGAGCCGCTTCCAAAATCAAAGAGTAGTTTTTACTTTACTTCATGTGAGAGCTTTAGCAGTGGTTATTTTTTTCCACAACAGTAAAGAGCTCTGTGTCTAATATGAGCCATTTCAGAAAGAATGCACTCCTCTAATTTTATATACAGATGTACAAATTTTGACCCGACTGAACAAGTAATTAGAGAATGGTAAGCAAACGAGCAGTCAAAATTCAACTTACTTTTACAATATTTCATATACTGTAACTGTCCATAATCCCTTACATTATCGGCCCTTGATGGTTTCGCCATTGGCTATGAGAAAACTCGGGTCTATATGGAATTACCGATGCAAATGAACATTACATGGATTTCAATCTCCAAATTCAATCCTTAACAGCATAAATCACACATACGCTCAAATGAACAAACGCGCTGCTCACCCAAAATTGATTTGGGCTCACGTACAAAAAATTAAGATGCTTAGTCTTTCTCTCTCTTTCTCATTCTCTGTAAGTGTAGGTGTAAACGAAATGACTTCCCTGATGGCTGTAATGAACAGTCATTCATGTTGCGCCTAAAAATGGAAAATTGGAGTAGATCCCTTCCTGCCCCTACCACCCCTTCCTTTCTTCGTCTCTTACTATAAATTAAACTGGTAGAACTGTTCCACCTGTTAAAGAACTTAGTGACTTTTTTAAGCAGTTCAGGAATTCAAATTAGTTTGGCTATTAATTAACAGTTTGAAACATTAAGATGGTTTAGGATCAGCCTTTAGAACACGAGTAGTTTCAACCCCTAAATTGATAGAAAGGCCATAAAAGCTGTGAGACGTTGGAAACTAATATTCGGATTAACATCGATGATTATAAAAATGTCCGTTCAAAACATTTGTTAGAAAACAGTGATTTTAAGTAAAGCTAAAACGTATTTGTTTCAGCCATTATCGGAATTAAATAGTGTTTGTCCACTTTCCTAAACACTCAATGACAAACCATATATTATTACGTTAAAGTTAACAAAGTGATGTGAAGGGATGTTGACATGTGTTAGTTGCCTATCCAAAAAGTATTGTTAGCTACGAGCACTGACTGAGGAGGATACTAGAACTTTGAGAGGTAGTGACCGAAATAAACTATCACCCTGATCTTCAGCTCAACGTAATCAGAGATATTGGATCATGCTTGTTATCGTTGCTGCATGTGAAAATCGTATTTCTGCACATCAGCTGGCCAGCAATCGAATGCTCTTGTGAGTCCGTCATTCGAAAAAGACAAGTGGAACCCACCGTCAATGTGGTCTCAATTATTCTTCTTTCGTACTTCCCTTCTAACCACCTGAAAACCTCAGATAGGTCTTCAAGATTTGTCCTACCATTAGCTTAAACGCGTTTATTCATTTCGGATGAAGCCTAGGATGCAAGAATCACTTGTTCTTAAAATTATCTGGTTCAAAACAAACAACTGACCTAAAGAAAATTTAAGTCTTGAAGTGGATTTCTGCACAGGAATATTCCAGAAATAAAGGTAGTACAAAAATTCGCTCTTACTTCTTGAATCAGATTAGCCATTGACCGATAGGAGAAGTATTCTGAGCAAGCTTTAAATGGTAACCAATTAATGAAATCTTTTCGGCTTTTAGCAGAAGAGCCAGTGACTACATAAAGGAGTATTTTTATGGAGGAGATGCAAGAGGGTTGATGTGCTCCACTTCTCAACAGACTGGTCCTCTTTTAAAGATGCATCCTTTTCGTCTTTGTTTTTCTTCGCAAACCAACATCTTCCAGAGAATGTCTTAATAGAACTTGATACCTAAATTGCTGAAATTTTGGACAAAGTGAAGTAGCTTTCAATGGGATCCGAGACCAGGTATAATAAAGTTGCTCAAGGGATCTGAAGCAACGCCGAGCAAAATGTCACTACATTACCGAATTTGGCGTATGACAAAGGGGTTGCTGGGTGAAAAAGCCCCAAGTATATGAAGTTAGATGTCACTTACTTTGAGAAAGACTAAGCAACATCAAAATACCACTTCGTTTATTAAGAGGCGGTCCTTGACAGCTGCTAGTTGAAAAGTTAGAAGCACTTCGTTTATCATGAGAGTCCACCAAAATACCTCAAGCACGGAATATTTTTTTCAAGATTATAAGGCGAGACTAGATATTTTTGGTTGGATCGCTTATTTGAATAATGCTTATTAAAAATGTTGGCACAAGATCAACTATAAGAAAAAGAATTCAAAAAAATCTCCAGTGAAAAACGTCAAGATCGCATTGGGCGGAAAAGACACGAACAGACGACTGTAGAAAAATCCAGAGTTAAGTTTAATCTAATTCGACTGTCGCCTATTCTTTTTGGCCTAAATTGGCGATTTTATTTTGTATGCCAAGGCAATAAAATGGTCCCACAAATGAACTCGCTATTTTTCTTCAACAGAGTGCGAGATTTCGCAATTTAAACACTTTAGGTTGGAAAAAGGCTTCAGCCGCGAAAGGTCACCAAAGACTTTGTGACTAAACTGAAAAAAAAACGTATATTTACAAAGCCTAAAATTGATATTTAGAACATAACCGTTTACATCAAAGTTCGAGGTCAATCTAATTGATTTTTCTCTTAAAATACGACCACTTAAAGGCAAACTTCGTTTCAAAGTGCAAGAAATGAGAATAACTGAAAATCAGAAGTTTCATTAAAAATCTTCAAGATGGAATAATTATGAAGGAATGAAACATGACAGATAGATAAGTTATGAAACAGTAAATGTTTTACCGTATTTTGGCAAACCGACTAATTGCAGGTTAGTGTTCGCAGTAGTAGGGAATGCATTATTTTGGAAGGGAGTTGCAGATGCATAAAAGAACATCCCTAAATCACTACATACATTTTGCTGCCCTTTTTCCTCAGATAACGTAGACAATGGATCCTGTTGAGCGACTCCCACTTTCTATTTTCCTCTTGGAATAATTAATGGCTGCCTTGATGTTGTCACATTAGTTATCTTCAAATCTTGGCTAGCTTCTCGGGGATTTTTCACTTGACATTCAAGGGCTCCATTTATTGTGCTATATACCGGGCCATTGCTCCTTGGAGAATTAAAATGTCTTGCAGAGAAAAGAAAATGCTCCAATTATTGCCCTTGTCACCTTCGAAATACACGTCGGAGCATGCTAAAATAATACTTTTGACATAACCAACAACAATTGACGTAATTGTCTAAAGGCAGTAAAATGCCTTAAAACTCACCGAAACTTGCCAATTGTTTAAAGGTATTCGAGATGTAAAATTCCCATCTAAAGATATTCTAATGCATATATCTACTGTTTTAGCGGGAGGGAATTTTTCATTCTTTCATTCACTCATCTAACCCAGCTTTTATTTGGAAAAATACACACAGATGTGATTTCATAAAAAAAGCCAGGAATTTACGAAGCACTTTAGCTCAAATGGTTCCATTTCCGCATGTCAGCTCGTTTTGAGGGGGCAGATGACGCACGTTCGAGTGGTTTTAACTAACCAGGATTGTGGCACTTTAACCGATAAATATAATAGTAAGCCAAAAACATCTTGAACTTAAATACCAACTAAGCTACACCTTAGTTTAAAGGAAGGCTTGAATGAAAAGAAGTCAGATAAAAGGGCATCAAAGTGGAAAAAAAAGCTAAAATAAGAAGGACGAATTGGTTCTTAAGGCTGTTGTTTAGAAGAGGATGGCCATTGGTAGTGTTCGTGCTTTGGTAACTGATCATCTTACTTCCAGAATGCTACCAAGTATGACTGATCTGAACTAAATGCAGCCTTGTAAACATGGGTTGGTAAGACCTTGGTAGCTCTTTTTTAGCATTGGCTGAAACCAAAACTTGAACTTGGAGAATCAGAGATTGGAGTAATCTGCTATCTTGCTCGCATTGGTTGAGTGCTCCACATATTTTTACAAGTATTTCAAGAACTGTACTGAAATCAGAGTTTGAATGCGGATTCCTGTTGTGACGTGCAATAACTGTATGACTCGGAAAGTCAGCTAGCCAGTAGAAGCATGAAAATCTCGTTCCATACTGAAACATGGTTGAAAAAAACCATCGTTTCCATCTCTTTTTTTCATCTTCTCTGCTATTTCCAATATGACCATCTGGAGCTCCCAAATTGGTCACCGAGATTCGTGCTGCCATTAATTTAAAAAATTACATTTTTTTCTGATAACGAGAGGGCTTGATGAAAGAATTACTACTCTTTCAACTCAAACTCGACCATAACCTTGAGTTATAAACTTGTTTAGCATCCAATGGAGTTTTGGGCAGTACTGGTACATACAGGTTGATTAATATCTGTAGTAAAGATAAATTAAGAGCAAGCTAGGGAGTGGCGTATTAAAGCAAATTGATGCTTACCCATAAATAATAAATTAAATAACAAATCTTGCATAAACTACTTTATAGCGGGGAATTTCTCATGATTGACTCATGTGTCCCCTATTCCATAAACTGTGGGAACGGCGTTCCTCTTACACTCATATGAACAATGTGATAGAAAACTAATTTAGCAAAAATTATACATGGGTGCTCTTGGAAACTGAACAGGAGGGGATCGTTTGCACGATAAATGTATGCTACAATACTGCCACAGAAAAGAACCGGTAATTATGCCAGAAGAAGTTCATTACTTATTCAAACAGTGCAGCCTTGCTCATAGAGATGGAAGAGAGATAGTTGGAATAAGGATGGGTGAGGGGCTTGGAGAAAGTAAGAATGGTGGAGAGAATTGTGAGGAGACTAAACCCACGCAAAAAATTGCACATAGCGCTTCTCAAATCGACGAACTTGTTTTTACTATTCTTCAGTGCCCCAAAAGTAGCATGGAATCAAGCAAATTTTTATTTCGAGACCTATTCTCAACATCCTCGTGGTGACCGCCGGTAACCCCAGGGGCACCTCTAAGGGCTAATGAGCGGGACGGCCGGTTAGGACTAATCACCCACCGGACGTATAAAATTAGATTATGCCAGCAGAAGTACAATTTCTTACAGCATGGTAAACGAGGTACGACGTAAATAACCGGATTCATGGTCTCAAATGGGACTGTGGAATGCACGAGCATGTAGCAGTGAATGGAATCCCCGCCAGAATGTTGAAAGATTACAGAAGGAAATGTGAAGACGGACGAGGTGCCACGACGAAGTTGAACTGCTACTAATACGACGAAGCCATGCCAGAGGAGAGACCAGACAAACGAAGACGTTAGCAAACGTTTTTTACGTTGTTCTGTGTTGACTGTTTTGCGCTACTTCTGTGGTACCCCCAAAAAGTTCTTGAGATTTGTCCTAGTGGGTGGGGAATATATTAATAAAAAATATAAAAAAATGGAATCAAGCAAATTTTTATTTCGAGACTCCTTTAAAGTGGTTGTTTTAGGCTCTTACATAATCGTTTTATAGCGCCATGCAAACTGCTACGCTATATTAACAAAATACAGCACTTTCCAAATGGATTCCGACCTTCACTTAGGTTTCATACATCCATGACTTATGGTGACCAAACCCTTATTGAATGAAGGAAGTTTCCATGGTCGATTTCCAATTTTAGATGCACTTTTATGGTTCACCTTTGTCTTAGAGAGGGTAGTGAAAAAGCATCCAACAAGGTGGTATTTATATTAAGAACAGCACGAACTTTTGGTTCGCGATGCTGATGATTTAGTTTAGTGCTGTGTTTGATTTTCAAGAAACCTTGATTTCATTGAGCGGCCTGGATTAAAGGTGAATGGTGAAAAATTACTCCGCACCATTAAGTGGCCGAGTGATGGAGCGGATTGAAGCTGATCCTAGTTGCGCATTGGGGATTGTGATTCGCTAGACAACTTTCCAGAGTCTGATCAATAGGAAGACACTCGTTTGCCTAACCACACTAACACCATCATTTAATCATATTGAGATAATCTGTTTGAATTGTTTGCGAGGTTGACGCCGATCTAAATCCCTGAAGGTGAAGCTAATACTTTATACTCATCTCGAAACTTTGTAGCAAGGACGTCACTGATTACACCAGAATGAAATGTGGTTAAGGACAAGGACATTCGTAGTTGAAATCTCGGCGAAGTCTCTGATTAGACGCTAAAGCAACCATCATTTCTAATATCGAAAAGTCTTCTTAAACTCCATTGTTTTCAATACTCGAAGTCCTCCACTGACATTTTTTGACTGATATTGCCGCAAATTTAAATTTTAATAGTTTTTTTTCAATGGCGTTAACTCAATCAAACAGTAAGATTTGTTTTTTCCTGAGCCATACCTACATCTTTTAAAGGTGCTCAAAGATCATAATGGGCTTAACTGAAAAAGTAAATCGTCCCTTTCTGTATAAGCAGCGTTCCACATTTAGAAATTCCTTAGTTTTGGGAAAAAAAAACAGAACACTTACTGGTATGAAGCAAACAAAAGCATTTATTTTTAACAAAGGTGTCAATCAATTTTGACAGCTATAATTTAACGAGTTTCAAAGCTGGGACTGTGATCGAACAGCGCAGTGCACTGAACTGGATTTTGGCAAACTACATGAGATCATTTTTGTTTTAGCGACAGAAATATCGTAACCTCAATACCATGTCTGAACAAGAATCATTTAACTTTCATTCAACAAAGTCCTGCATGAAATTCAAGACGATTGTCTCTACTATTTCCGAATGCCTTGTTTATGGTAGGGTTTGCAACCTCTTTTACAGGCTGGTCTCCTTCTCTTAATTTTCATGTTTTTAACATTTCCAAGAGAAAAGTTGGGGTTTTCCTAACAAAAAGGGAGATTTATGAAGAGATAAGCAGTCAATTGGGAATATAAATGGAATCCATTTCAGGGTGAAAAGATTGTATCTACTGCCTTCTTACTTTCTCCCATGTCACGTTTTAACTAGTTTCAAAACAACCTATGATTTCACTGTACTCCAATAAATACCCGAACGCCAAATGAACAAAGAAGGCAACAAAAACTGCACTGTATCTCTTGATCTGCCCGGTGTTGGGATCAATACAAAAATTTCAGGCCTTATTTATGGCACAACTTTTGTTTATAACTTTGCAAGAATAAATTATAAGTCACTCGTACCGTGCATGAATGAAATAAACTGGTTTGAATATTTTTTGCACATCACAATAAGTAGGTCTGGTTTGTTCGGACGTCCATCTGCATTATGAAAGTATAATTTGCTCATTTTATTCGATGGGCTTGTAATTTATTGGCTAAGCAATACCAGTATAGGCTAACCCCATTAAGGAAATGGGAGGCTTGCGCCTTAAATCTTAGTAGTTAATGAATGTAAAAATACCAGTAGATTCGAGGAAGAAAGGCTTCCCCAAGAAGTTACACAAGCGCACGCATTCTACTGATTGACATTTCGTCAGGATACTGATATAGCAATGTTTCCCAAGTGCAATATTAGGAAAAACTCAAGTAAGATTCCTATTGCTAATCAATATGCGTTGAAATAGACCCTTAGAATACCCAATCTATCTTCGAATTTGTTATTTGACTGATGAAATCCACATAATATGAAGACGAATTCAATCTTGTGGAAATACGTTGCCCACCGTATCAGTATTTAACCTCATTATGATGTTGGAGAGCTGATACATGTTCTCATGGAAATCATTGATTATCCCAGGCTTCGAACGAGAGGTTTGACTGATTGCTCATCCAGACCTAGACTATTTTCTACATCCGATATCCGATGCCCTAGTACGATGCTCACTAAGACATCAAAAAGGATGCTGAGAGAGATCGCATTGGATAAGCAGCCACTCGTGGGCTGGTGCATATCAATCTCTAGAGGGACTGTGAAGAGCGAATTAAATTCGTAAGAATGAGTCGAGAGTGTACCCAAAATTTATTCACGTTCAATTTTCAAAATTTTTCTACTGCTAATTCAAACATTATCAGCCTCTGACAGCAGGAAACAGAACAGATACTAAGAAGAAACAGATTCATATACTATTCATCATGGGACCAAATGATGTAACCTAAACCGGAAACACTCCCTATCACGAACATCCAAAATACGTATCTTTCCTACTTAACAGTAGAGATTTACTGAGGAATAATCTCTTTTCCAACTGACGTTTGCGATTATATGGAATTAACTGCTTCCGTATCACGAAATTTTATCTATAACAAGTGAAATAAATGTTTTACATGCTACTAATCGAGAGCAAGCACGAAAAGACCATTTCCACTTTTTGATTTATGAATAAAGGAGTAGCCCGGATTCCCAAATAGCGACAGTGAGTCACATACTTTAAAAGGGAAATGACTAAATCTGCACAATAAGAATTTGGAATAACTAGCAGTAAAAATCATTTCGTCAACAAATACAAACTCGGATCGAGGGAGCTTGCACCTATAAGCGCAAACACAAGAAAATACGTGATAATGTACAAATTTTACTAACATTGGTAATGTAATGTGCTCTATCCTGTGGCACCAGTGATTAAGCCTCAATCATGAATGATCATCGCAATTAGGAAACAATTTGCATCAAGTTGGTTGGGTTTTTTAGTCTCTATAGACAGTGAGTCGAAAAAGCCTATGTCACTGTTTAATTGAAATATATGGATAGAAAATGGATCGCTTATCCAGATAAATATGACATGCATACGGCTGAAAAATAATGTACAATTCGTTTTGAAGAACACAGTGTATTGCGATTGGTTTAATGGCTCTTTTGTTTAGGAATAGAAATAATTAGCCCAATTAAACGTTAAGCTGAGGGACAGTGGAAGAACCATTTTTATCAACATCGGAAAAGCTTCCCACTAATCCTTTCATCACGTTTCCACTGATATAATGCTTAGTCTGCAATTTCCATAGCCTGATAGACTTTCCGCTGCTCATCCAGTTCACCAGGCAAGTCGAATTTAAGAGTTTTTCCAAAATTGTCCCCTACAATCTCGGACATTTGGTTAATTTCAAACATTAGTTACTAAGGTGGTTGTACAAAAGATTTCTCATCTGATCCCTAAGCGACTGTTATTCTACCAAATTAGCACAGGAGTTTAGTGTTTCAACCATTACATTTTAAATCCTGTGCTTTCCTCTGAAAGAGCTTTGACGAATGGATAGATCGACAAACTCCTCTCGCTAAGATGACAAAAGGATAAGAAGTAGGGTAAGTTGATAACTATGACCTGTCGAATAAGATCAAGGGAGGGCGATGGGCGTTTCTCGGCTCTAGGTACTATTAAACTTTATGGGAACTTATGGGAACGAAAAACGACAGTTAGACTTCGATACTAGGGGAGTAGCTGAGCTCTCTAATGTGCTGACAGCAGTTAACTGCTGAATTTAACTTCCTTTGCATCGAAATTTCTCATTGTAAGTCTATTTTGGAGATCATTTGATACTATTAAGTATTTTTAGTCAATTATTCCTTCTAATTTTTAAGAATTTTGTTTCTCGTTTGGGCTAAGCCAACCAGTTAATTCTCTGCAATAATGGATTCGAACTGAGACCAAAAAATGAAAAATTAGTACCAATTTAATATCTCACTGACTTAACATTAGTTATCGAGTCGAATTGTAATATAATTGTCAATGCAAAACCTTGGGAAGCGCAATAAGTTGCCAAATATGTGAAGTCTAAAGGGTTAGTTTTACGTAGTACAAGTTGGAGGTTAGTCTGGGTTCTCACTGCACCTAGCGCTTACAGCGAATGTGGAATCACTGAACCCAAGCACACAGGCGACCTTATAAGCCTGGATTCTCCTTGTCTTAAGATGAATAAATGCTCAATGGATAAAAGTGAGCATATTTTACCGGACTTTGCCAAAAGTACTTTTATCTTGTTGCAAAAATGCCACGAACATGGTTAGCGAGCAATATTCATGGTAAAAATTAGTGAAACGGACAAACTATCCATTGTAAATAGTCACCTTCAGACGGTTTCACAATTACTTCATTTCAAGCTCAGTTTCCGGTAGCTTTGTATTCAAAATCGCACACAGGAGGGAAAAAGAAGGGGAGAATTCCGGGTATCGGAAACTCTCAGGATTTACATCGTGAACTTCGCTGCTCCTCTGCCCGTGGAGGAATTCAGGCTGATAACATCTATCAGGTGGTCACTAACAAAAGCTGAAATTTGTCAACCGAAGCATGACCCATAATAGTAGTTTTGAGACAAATGTCAGAATGCTTGTGGAATCGCAATATTTTGATGTCGAATTCACCAACTAAGGAATTCAAATATGATAAGTGGCAAGGGAAAGGAGCTAAAGAAAACATAAAGGACATAAATGATTACGATTTTTGTTAGAACTCATATTTCCTACTCTTTTATAAGGAGTAGATTCTCACAGTCACTTTCAAAGCTAAAAATTATTCATATACCTTTATGACCACACTCACTGAAAGATGGCATTTAAAAGACATCATAACGGCAGAGCTGATGATCATTTCTTGTTCTTACATCAAGCTCTAGTTATGACGGGTACATATACGTGCATAGCAACTATTGGTCGAATGAAGTGGGTACGCCTGGCCAAAAAGGTCTCCAAAATGAGGAAGATTTTAGTCTGATTTAAAAGATCTCTGCAAGGCAGCTGAAATATTGAACCATATTACGAAAAGCTCTTGATTGCAGCGCTAAACGAATAAAAGTTGGCGAATCAGCACTAAATAGGCGAACCATGGGTAAAGGAATTTTCTTTCATGATCCAAAAAGTAATCAAATAGTGTCATCCGTTCCATCCTCTACGATAATGTAAACTTAACCGACTGAATGCGATAGAAAGGGCCGCGAAATGGCAAAGCAAGGGGAGCAAAAATGACTTTGCAATAGGTGGGAAACTACTACAAGGTAGATAGATTTTATAATCTTCTCGCTCATTGAAAATGTTTACTGAACTACCCAAAAGATTCCATAGTGCTTGTTTCATTGCAAAGTAATGTATTCAGGAGCACTTGCTGCTATAAGCTATCTTAAAAAACAACTATGAACATATCAATTTGACGTTTCTATTCGAAAAGCAAAGGTAGCTTCGGTAGGATATGGGGCAAATATACGATTAGTCATGAAATTTGGCCATCAGGTAGCAGACGGGTATCATGAAAACCTGTCAGGAGTTTGCTTGAAGCGAGTAGTGAAACCGTCCTATTTTCAAACAACTTCTAGGGATTAAATTAAACAGACAAGGCGAAGTCGAAGCTGCCCTGTAATTTAAATTTCTTTCACGAACTGTCTTTAGACGGTCATTTAGGTATCTGAACAAAGGTTGGGACTCCCCTTAAAAATAAAAACTCCAGCTGTTGAACTCAAATTAAGTTAGATATCCACCATGATGAGATGCCAAAACGCCGCTTCTATGTTCGAGTAGAGATCCGATGTCCTAGACATGGGTTACTAGCTGTCTGTCATACCTATTCCTCATTTCACAAGATCTGCTTATAGCTTCCAGGAGGGTTTTGTTAAAAACGTGCATGTGCTGCCCATGAAAGTAAGTGGAAATCTGCGTCATATGTCCATTGATATAGCTCTAAAAGCGGATTCTCGCAATATGAACCATTGGATTGGATAACATCATATTCTGATAATCCAGTTTCCATTCTAAAGACCGCCAACAATTTTACGCCAATTTGGAATCAGAAGTGCCACACATGGTTAAGGAGAAATTTGAAAAGATGTTGCAAAGTAGAAAGCTGATTTCGGCCACCAATAGAAGATTCCTGATTGATTTCCATCTTCCATTTCAAGCCTAAGTCCTGGACTTTTGTTATTTTATACTATGTTCAATAGTTAAGGGTTAGAGAAATAGAACTAACTCCCGAATTTGTTTAAAGCAAAATTCCTCTATTATAATAGTCAATTATACTCTTGGCATGGAAAAAAACGTCCTTGATAACTTTTTCAAGAAACCTTTTCTCTAGTCTACTTCCAGTGACCTCAGCTATTGAACCCTCAAATTTCTTCAGCTGATAGCCTCCCACAAACTTTCACTTGGTTCCAGTTAGTTTACTAGGTGAAGGTAGTCGTTCCGATGATGGCCAGAACTTTCACCATGAATCAGAGAGAATGGGGCTCTCTTGATATTTTCAATAACTCTTCGAGGAGAGGATTGTCAAATTCTCACCCACTGAGTATCTCTAATGCTTTAAACCCTTGAATGTCATTAGGCATAAACTAGTGATGTTAAGGGTCTTTACCTCGTGAGTAAATGAATGTGGAGTACATGAAATTGATTCCCATGGCCAAACACAAGGCGTCCACGACGCAATGATAGATAGTGATAACAGGTACCATCTTGACTCACTTGTGACTCATGACCTTGACGACTGCATGACCTAATGCTCAATGTTCAGCTTAGCCCAAATTTTTAGGTGCCGTGGCGATCATTTTCCGAGGTGTAATTTATTAATGCAATCTTAATTAACATCCTTCACTTCCTTTATTCTCCACATCAGATGCAGTGCTATGACACCAACAATAATTATTTGGCAGAGCAATGAATTTTTAACCGCGATAGAAAAAGTCTAGTTCACCGGGGTTAATGTTACTAAGACTGCCCTTGGAACTTTTCAATCATCATATTTATTTAAGACATCCAAGCCTTTTAAGCCAAGACCTTTTCGATTATTATCAGTTATTTTCGTTTTCATTTATTTTTAAGAATTTAATTTTAATGATTTGATTACTAAACTTATCATAGTCTGTCTTCTCACTGTTTGAAAAACTAGTAAGCTAGATTTGGGTGCTTGAATTTCTTTACCTGAGGCAGGTTCAATCATCTTCCTTATTATTCAACAGTTAGTTGGACAATTTAGACTACTTCTTACTTATCCGTCATCTAAATTTTTCACGTCAATTAAGTTCGGTCTTTCACTGAAATTAGATTCTTAATATATAGGCCGAAATTATGGGAGCTGCGCATTTGAGTATAGTATCTCATGAGGCAGTTATCATTTTGTTGAAAAATGGTCAATTTCGATCAGACAACTTAGAAGCCGTTTGCCTGGTACAGCTTGATAGTTCTTAATTCACGGTTAACATGACGCTACCAGGATCGAACTGATCTGATGCTCCAACAAAATGCTAGTCCGCATAATTCTTATGTATTATCATTGAAAATAATAAAGAGTTTCATAAAGTAAAAACAAGAAAGGAATGTGAGGGTATTACTTGAGCCAATTCTTGTCAGCCTTTGCGTAATACATTTGCAGAAATTTTTGCAATCTAAAGGTTGTTTTCTGCCTTTAATCTCCTTCCTATTTCCCTAGTAAATAAAATACTAATATGACTGACAAAATGCAGAGTAAAATAATCTAGGAATCGGCAGGTAGAGGCTGTTTCAAATGAAAAGTCCTGTCTGGCTATAAGCTTAATAACTAATTCAATGTAGAAAACAGCTTAAGCGGCGAATAAATCCAAAGACGTCTGGAAAACAATTCATAAACGACGTCTAGTTTCTGTTTATTCATAGGTCAGTGAAAGACCAACATCAAAGACTATGTACTACACAATTATTTGTGTTTTTTTCGTCATGCCTTATCTATTTTACTGACATTTATCATGGTTGGGTGGTTAACCTAAAAGCCCAATACGCAAATCAAAATACATACTTGATCCATGGACGCCAAGGCGAAGAGCTTTATTATTAAGGTTGGGTTAGTTCAAGAACTTGTTCAATAATTTACATAGGCTTTAACCAACGTTTTCGGTTGGTATCATTTTTAAGTGAATTTGATTGAGTAAAATTAAAATCATGAGCTAGTTTGATCCATAGAATGTAATTAAAATGGCGAAAAAATTGAAAGGGAACGGAAGGGGTGCGGAGAAAGGGGCGCGATTGTCGCAAAATTGCTACACCCAGCCATCAAACTTTGCATGAAGAAAAAAATACATCGGACTGCCAGTTAAAACGTGCTGACTTTCTTGACTTTCGTGTTTCCAGCTGAGCAATTGCAACGACTACTTGATTGGACGTCAGATGACTAGATAGGATTGGAATATCAGGGAGTATTGCGAGACTTTGACTTTAGTTAATTAGATGCTATAATTGTCACGCTTTCTATTTTTTTACTTTAATTTATTCAAACAAGGTAAAAGAATATAAAGAAACCAAAACCACACAAAATAGCAAAAAGAATGATTCTCGGGATGAAAATCTAAAGGGACTTGAACTCCATTGCCCTTGCAGTGAAAAGATCGCTATAAAAATCAGAATTTGAATCAGTGGATGGAAGCTATGGCCAATCAAGTCGCTAAATAAACAGAATGATTTTTCTTAAAGGAAGGTTAGAGAGAATACATTTATACATTGATCACTAAATACTTTTTCACTCCCATACGAAATGGTGGATAATGCGCTTTCAATAGAACTACTAAGTGCTGAAGCAAGAGGGTTCTGAATGAGAAAACGAATCGTACCAACACATAAAAGATGTCATCCGTCGAGACATAAACTGGACAGAGGTCTTTGCAGAGAAAAAGAAGAGATGCAAGCTACGATCGCCTAAAGAACAAGTTTCGGGTGATGAAACTCAGTAAGGTCAGGAGGGTGAAGACTTAGTTCTGCCCAACAGAACCTACATTCCAAACTATTTTAACGCAATAATTTAAACTGATTTTTTCCATGCTGCACCTCATCAAATTAGTAGAAATTTCCAGGTAGGTTAAAAGGATTTATCCTACTGTTAACAGATGTGAGTTTCATTAGAATAGAGAAAGAAGGGTAGCGAGGCATTGGTCAAGTGATTAAAGAGGGTTGCCACACCACCAAATATTTGTTTATGAATATCCTTTATCGATCTAAATAACCATCACGATCAGACGAAGATGAGTCAATAAGAGGAAAAACATGGGTGAATCACTTTCAGGACAGATCATTCAAAAGGACGTCAAAAGAAATTGTGGTGTTTGCAGTGGCTATCCAAACTGGGAAATATCGATGAGTAAAATGCGAATACTAAGCTAGACCAAATTTTTCAAATGGTTCCTCTTAAAATCCCCTCATATTTTCCCAGTCTGTTTGATAAATTAAGGTTCAAGCTGCGGTCACACTCATAACGATCACGCCTTCTTCAGCCGTCTACTTAGAAGATTTTACTGGCAATCCAAACCTTTAGACCATGGTGTCTCTTGGGTTGAAAAAATCTCTCTCCACTATTGTTTCTATCATTGAGTCATTTGACTAGTTTAACAAAAGCAGCTGAAGACATCGCAAATCACTGTGCGATGTTATGCATGAGCAGAAACTTAAATTTTGCGTTTAAGTACGGAAAAATTGAAATATTCTAGAATGTGAAAATCATGCACCACCAAAATTCGGTCACTACAGAGGCACAATAGATCAAGTTTTAGATAAATAAATGTTTGCTCTAACAAATAAACGAGTTCTTCGCACTTCTGAATCCAAGTTTCTATAGAAGTGGCTCAATATTGTGATTGAAATATCTGCTGATACTCATGCTAATACTGTGAATGATCGTGTTTCAGTCAGTTGTAGTAGCAAAGAAGAGACGGTCAAAATGTTATCATTCGTTTCGATTAAAGCCATAGAAGAATCCAATTGAAAAGTGACTTGTCTGTCTATAAATGAACGTAGTAACTTAGTTCAGCCCCTTTGATCGATTTCGCTTACCTTTCTACAGTTTTTCGCATCTTTGTATTCAAAAGGTGCAAAATCTTATAGTTATTCATAACATAAAATCAGTTTAGTCAAACTGTACTTCTCGATATTTATTATTAATTATATTTTATTTACTCCCCACCTATCAGAGCAAGTTTCAAGGACTTAGTGGGGAGATCCGGAGGTACAAATAGCTTTTACAACAAATTGCATGCAACAGTTAACGCTGAAGACAGTAAAAACATTTATCAACGTCTTCGGTTCTCTGGTCTTATCCCTGACATAAGATGGGCATTGTTAAGGGCAGACAATTTTCATGCCTCTTCCAGTAGTCTTTTCAACGATCTGGCGAAGATTCAATTCACTGCTTCGTGCACGCACTTTCCGCAGTCCAATTTGGGATTCGGAATCTAGGTATTTACTTTGTGCCCCATTTACCAGGCTGTACGAGGTTGTACTTCTGCTGGCATAATCCAATTGTATACATCCGGTGGGTGATTAGTCCTATCCGGCCGCCCCCTTCATCAGCCCCCAGAGTTGCCCATGGGATTACCGGTGGTCATCACGAGGGGGTTAAGAGTATTCTTAACCACCTTTCTATAGATTTGTTTTTTTGACTAAGCCAAGCGAATGTGAAGAAAATGAATGAGTGGTCTGACTTAATTAAATGGTATGGGTTCTACAAATGACAGTGGTAACTTAGATAAGATGGTATGACATGCTCTCTTGCTAGGCAATACACTGTTAACAGAACTGACGACTTATATCGGCAGCATACCTTCTTGCCTTTCTAAATGAAAAGGAGAGAACAGAGAACTGGAAGACGAACTGTAAGTTCTTAAGACAGTTAAACTGATATGATCAGAAGGCTGGAAGATTACAAGAAGAAGACTCGAAGCTTCTTAGTGGAGCAAGAATTAAAGATTTGATAATTTCAAGTAATTTGGCTCTATTCAGTGCAGTGATTACAAGCCTTCCTTAAGCAGATTTCATGGGCATTCCTAACGATAAAAATCATGATGCTGGAATAGATTTTCTTGCATACTTGTGGGGTTGATCGAAGTAAAAATTTCTGGATTGAAATAGCTGTCCTTCATCTCAAGACGATAGATAAAAACTTCACTTGAGATGCCGTAATTTTCATTTTGTGCTATAATAAAAAAGAATTCAAAATTGCTCATCTTGGAATCATGAGGGAAATATGATCAAATTAGGTCTATACCCATAAATATAATAATTCTTCTTTAATTTGTGTCGTGCAGAATCAAATTGGAATTTTAAGTTTACTGATTTAAAGTCAACTGGGTCGGGAAGATAGGATTCAAATGCCAAAATCAGTGTAAAGCCGAACTAAAACAGCAAAGCCTTTTGACAGTTACATTGTATGAACTTTCAGAGGGTTGAGATGAGTCAGGTTTCATTTGGTTAAAAACCTACAGTTAAATAAAATAGCTGAGAAAAATTGTGTACAAGAGAACATGATTTAAATTGAGCCAGATCAACTCTTAAAGATATCAAGATATGCCCTCGAAGGATTGGCGACTGAGATGAATATTCGGCCGAATAAAATCATGTGCTCATTTATCATTTTTAGGTCTGGCTTAGGATGATAAGGGGGCTTCACTTCATTAATTCCACATGGATGTATTATTCGCATAGAGCTGAAAAGCACCAGGACTTTATTTCTAGCCAAAACTATTTAGCTAAATTTGTGGACACGTGACAAATCATTTATTAATATAATAAATTCAACGTTAATATCACGCTCATTATTTCTAGCACAGGCTAAGTGTCATCACAAGCAGCAAACGGTTTTGCTTTTCAAAATAAACCGCAACGCTGCATCGCATTCATCTAACAAATTTTGAAAAGGCTGATTTGAACAAGGGATAACAAAATCGCAGGGGCTTTTGTATGGCATTAAAAGGCGATAGAGTTTGTGGGAGCTTCAATCACCAAGACAATTGGGTCCCATTTAGCTTGCTATTTTCACATCAGCCTCTAACTTTGTGCCTGGAGACCACACCACCATTTCATCAATGATTTAATATTTCGGAGGCCTCTTGTCAACAAACAATTAAGGAATTTAGCTAACGATAATCTTTGTCCCTCTAATCTGGGGTTCCTTCTTTTACCTACTCTTACTTTACAACACATTACTCCATTTAAAGTTACGCACTAATCACACTAATAATAATAGCACATTTCCAGATACATGATACCGCTCAGAAATCCCAAGGGAACAGATTGAAATTTAGATTAAAATTCAATAGCTTGTCATCACAGAACAGTTGAATAAATATAAATCAAGCAACTAGAATTTTGACACCCACAAATATCAGTTTAATTTCAAACCTGTTTCATCGCTACTCTTACAGTCACAGTCATTTGTAAAACATAAAGCATTTTCATTAATGTTTAAGCGCTGCAAAGAGCAGTAAACACCCTCATTTAATGATGCGCATAGTATTTTGTTAAGTTTATTGATATAATGAAGTCTGCATTCTAAAGCCAAACAAAAAATAATGTGTTCTGGCAGCAGAAGTGCTGTAAGGACCAGGTTAGACAGCCCATTTATCACTCTTTCGCATCAGTCCTTACTTGCGAATGATAACTAACCCATCAAAGGAATCTAGTGTTTATTGAACACATGAAACCCTACCCACGGAAATATGTCTGATCCGGTTAATACAGGGCAACATACCAAGTGAAATGGCAAACTAAAGGAAGGCTTGCAGGCTGTTAAACAAGATCTGAAAAGGTGGACAGTCGCCAGCGAAAATAGCAAAATTAATATTCTTGACCTTTCTATCTAGCTTAGCTGATAAAAGTTGGTTTGAATCGGACTTGGTGTGAACAATCGCTAAAAAAAGGCAATTAAATATGCAAATATGCCGTTTTTCTAAGTACCCGCTTATTCATAGTTTGGGTGGTAATTCGATGAGGCGTCGGAATAGAGACGCCATAAAAATCCAGGACTGCATTGCGTATATTGGTCCAGTAGGTGAGGGTGAGTCAATGGTTAATCAGCCTGCATTTTTTTGTCTCCTTTAAGTACCATTCGTCACATCGACTCTTATCTGAAAGTTTCTTAGACCTACTGCTTTAAATGGTTGGATTTCATTAATGATAGTAACTATGGGCTAGGTTGGATGAGACTATCATACTAATTCTCGTTATGACGTTAGGCAAGGTACTTGTAGACTTCCTCGGTAGAAAATCTCCCACTTGCTCCGATCACTGGATACTCCGATGGGTTTCAGACTGGTGGCAGCTAACATGTCAGACACACACGACCGCTCAATTGAAAATCCCATACGATTTACTTATCCAAATCTATACCTTCAAAACCCAATTTGATTTCGGGCTTTGCCTTAATTATGATATTAAAAAAATGCACTTAATAAATACTTGTTAATGCCCTCCTAAAATAAAATTTATAAATTTTTGGTCACCTCACACCTGGTGTAATGAAATTGTGGTTGTTTGTTCGGGAACCTTTAAGTTTCAAATGGGAAAAATATGGTTCATAAAGGTTAAGTCAATGGTTATACTAAATCTGTTACTTAGAAGAGCAATGGTATCCCCATAACATTTTAACCCTACTTTTTCAAAAAAATAATACTTTATTGATGTAACAACCTTCCATTTTCTTTTGCTCTACATCTGACTATTATCAATGCTACTCAATTCAGCTTTCACTGCACGACATACAACTGATGGCCTTTGCCAGCATTATGCGTGAAAAATACATTTTAATGAGGCCTTCAATATCAAAGTGGCGTTTTAGTCCACTTTGGTGCCCTACAATATCGGTCGTAATCACTGCCAATGAGTGATTACACCTATTTCTACTTAATTCATATCCCATTCATTTCAATTAAAGCAAGTTTCCTACACCTTTACCCAACGAGCTGCCAAGTCACACTTCAGAAAACAGTATGTTTAGTTTTCATACTTGAATAGTAAGGTGGTGGATACTGACGAGTGACGTTAGGCGCTCGAGGAAGATTCGAATTGGTTAGCAAATGCTTCCAATTGTTAGAGCATCAGCATTCCGATAAGTAAGCCATCGGTTCAAATTTGTTATTAGGCGTCTTTAAGCTTGCCGGTGCAGGCAAAGAAATTTTAAAACTGTTTGATTCGGCAAAAACGTTTATCTCGAAATCCTTGTGAACACCGTTAAACTCTATGTAAAGCATATTTTTCAACCCAGTAAAACAAAGGCTGAAATAACCTAGCAATAAGCACTCTGCATATATTAGGACATCGGGTTGTGGAACCCTGTTAATCTTTGCGGAAATCGTACCAGATCTAACTAAAATGTAACTGAAGTGCAATTTCATAGACATCAATTTTTACTCAAACATTAAAGACTGGCTAAAAGAATCACTAACTTATATGCGATTATTCGACCTCCAAACCATTGCCTAAACTAGATAGTGCTTTCTTCACTTACATTACTTAATCGGCTTTTCCAAGAAAAGAATTTGTTTAATTGGTGGAACAGATCCTGAAGCGAAATTTCACTTAAACATCTAGCAAAGCTTATTATATAAAAACTCAATTGTATCGACCTTTTCGAGAGGTGCGACCTCGTAATGTTATACTGAAAGACGGCTTATATGCCACCAGGAATATTTTGTTTCAGGTAAAACATTTAGTGTTGAAATAAAACAGTAGAAATACCTTAAAACACTTTTAAAGAGACGATTTTTCGTCATTGTTTCAATTCTTAACCATTGAGACAAAGTGAGTTAATAAGAAATCAAGCAGAAACGATAGTTAAGAGATCAGCATAACCAACCATGTCCTTCAATTTACCTTACGAATGGCCCTTCAGTATGGTTCATTCGCCTATACTTAACAGATCTACAGTAAAATAAAGCACCAAATTCATGAAGTAAATGTTAGGATGAGTCAAAATTTATTTCTCTTAGTACTTTGCCATGTCTTATTCATTCATACACGCTCGACTAATGTTAGGGAAAAAGAACGTTCATGCATAAGCCAAGAGCAGAACAAAATCAGTAGTCTGTTTGGGGACCTCAAGTGTTTAAAAAAGTGATAAAGGAGAGCACAAGATCGGTTTAATTCCAAGTTCGTGCAGTTTCCACACGCCGCAACAGGGACATGCGATCCAAAATTACATTTTTATAGTCCTCAAATCATTGCTTAAATTGCAGTTGAAGTTTGTCAGCTCCTGATTCTACAAGTTGCCGAGGTCATGGTTGATTTAACAAAATGTGTAACCGTTGGAGTTTTTCAGACTTCAGATGAGTGCAGGTGAGTGTCATTCAATAGCGCTCTCCATTAATGATCCAAAAGACCTTATCAAGACTTAGGTCATTAAGCCACCCGATGGCTTCTTGCTACGCATGAGAAAAATGACACCACTAAAATTAATCATATTTAACTATCGTGACTATTAACTAGAACGTTCTGAACATTCCTGATGCATAAAATTTTGCTAAACACAGTTAATCAAGAGCAATTTTACAAGCAAACAAGATTTTTGACTATTGCTTGATAAAATTTGCAATACTTTTAAGGTGCTTATCTACAAAGCGCTTGACTTGTCAGATCTTAAGTCTTTCAATTAGTGGAAAAAAAGAGCGAAATAATATTTAATTGAGCACAAAAAATTAAGATTGACAGTGGCACTCGATAGACCTTTGGCAAGCCACCTATAGATTTACTCCAATTGTCGATTTACTTAAACGGGAGTTAGATATGCACCATTTAAGGGTTATTATTTATTCAGCAAGCAAATGAACAAGCCGTTTTAAACAATTTTTGTAGAAAAGCATAAGTTAACAACCAATGGACTTCTAGTTCATAAATAATTAATCCTCACACCGTACTAAATCTTCATTTAAATATTAATGAACACTCTTAAATAGCTAAATTTAAGCATTTTTAAGTCCAGAATTTTGTGATATTGCCGACAATTTTAGTCGAATTTACTTAAAAAAGCTTCTTTGGCAATACTTTTGCTGTTAGTCGCATTTAATATTGCAGGTTTTGCTTAAATAGCGCCTTTGTTAAGAGGTAGAAGTAGGACGCAAATTATATGCCCCTGTTCTCAATTATATTTCTTGTGAGTTACTAACATATAATTAAAATAAAATTAGTTGTTTGAAGAGACATTAATCAACTTTACTGCTCTTAACTGACGCTTGAAGAGGGTCGGTAATTTTCCTATCAGGGAAAATCGAGGGTTATTTTATACTTTCATGGAGCTTGGATTTTGATTTAACAAGAGGTTCAAGCTAAATACGTTTGAACTGGTAAAATAAGGTGGAATCAACCCTAGTGTCCCCAGTCGACAGCTAATTAGGCATTATTTAAGTTGCCCGATCTGGGTATTTTTACTGAGTTCTCCAGCTAATTAAAGGAAAAAAATGAAACAAGGCTTTGGACTTATAAGGAAAATGGTAAAGGTCTTGTATAACATTCACTCTTCTGAATGGCAGGGTCAAAATGAACAATCACTGCCCTAGTTACTATTGTCTGCGGGAGCTTACCTACCGACCACTCCGAACAATAAATCCAGAATGTCCTCTTTTCGAGTGGCTTCAAGTGTACACCACTATGGCTCCGTCACCCTTCAGAAGACCACATGATTGGAAAAATCTAACCATTGACCATTGATGCCAAGTTTGAGAAAAGGGGTAGGTAATACCCATTTCTTAATTTAGATTTCGATGTAAAAATTATTCGTGGTGGCCACCGGTAACCTCAGAGGCAACCCTGAGGGCTAAAGAGAGGGGCGGTCGGATGAGACTAAATTAGATGAGACGTATAAATTAGATTATGCCAGCGGAGGTGCAACTTTTTACAGTTTGGCAAAGGAGACACGACGGATTTATGGTCTCAAACTGGAGTATGGAATGCACGTACAAGTAGCTTCGAATGGAATCTCCGCCAGAATGTTGATTTCTGGATGAAATTTGAAGAAAAACGAAATCGGACGAGGTGGCTCGACGAAGCTGAACTGCTACCAATACGACGAAGCCATGCCAGAGAAGAGACCAGACAAACGAAGACGTCAACAAACGTTTTTTTTTCTTCTGCGTTAACTGTTGTGCTTAATTGCTATAAAAGCTATTTGTACTTCTGTTGTACCCCCAATAAGTCCGTGGGACTTGCCCTCATAGGTGGGGAGAAAATAAATAAAATAAAATTACATTGCGCACCGAGGAACTGAAAACGAAATAGTGCTAGCTAAGTAGGCTAACTGTGATGATAAGCAAGATTTTTTGAAAAAAAGTTGATAAAGACTGATCACAGATGAATTATTTTTGGGGTGAAATGTAATCTTTACCTCATTCAAATACGTTTGGCTGCATGATTATGACCTGAATTTGGTTTCCGCTTTCAGCTATTTAGAGAACCGAATTCGCAACGGAATTTTGGATTTAAAATATGCATAAAGATTTTTACGAAGGTTCCCATAAAAATCTTTCATAGCGTGGCATGGAAGTGAACTGTATTAGTCAGCCCCACTTGGAGCCCGCTCTTTCATTCTCCCATCATAAAACAAGGGCTCAAAAACTTTAAGAGGATTGCTGTTTCAAAGAACTAATTGAAGCTTTCATTTTGTTTTCCCTTAAATTGCAAAGCCTATTTTAAGGAAGCCAAAACGCAGCTTATACAATCACCAGTCATGATAAATTTTGATGTGCTACGTACTTGTACCGTTTCTTTGCTAGCTCCAAGCATTAATTAGTGTTTGAATATCAAATATACAATTGCCAAGGCATAAGAAGTAAAAATAATAAAGCAGGTTTGGAAGCTCAGATATCAGAGCCCTAGCATCTCCGGATTCAGCTTAGCCATTAATCGCTCCTGAATTAGTTTTAAAGACGTTCGACAAATTACTTAATAGCGCTTTGGTATCAAGAATTGAATAGAGCCATCGTATCTTCTCATTTACTTTCCACCAGTCTGACTACATGCAGACCCTTCGTCTCTCGTCCAAGATGATAGCAGAGTAGGAAACAAATCTACTTATCAGTTCTTCTGGCATAAACAGCAGTCAGTCAGCCTCCAGTTCACAATAAATCAGTTATCCATCATGGTTCATTAGCACCACAGGGAAGGCAGTTGTGGTGGATTGGTTCGAGATTCACTTCAATACACTCACCTCTTTACAATGGAATGCTAAGCATTATAACTGGGCAACTTTAGCATTTGAGAAAATGTTTTTAATAGCAAGCATGCTACTTTAGAGCTCTTTAAAGGTTTGTGTAGATGAAAGTTAAGCCACGGATTCAATTATTTTAAATTTGCATTATAGTAATTAGAGTAATTTTAATAATTCGATTGTCTCAACTTCATTTAGTCAGTAAATTTACCAAATTCGAATTCGTTGTCATGGCGATTAACTGGTTATTCATGACCACAAGAAGGGTTTGCATTGCAATTAGTGTTGTTACGGTTGTTTGTGATTAGAATCGTAAGAATTGCAGTTGAATATATTAGTCAGGCCATTCAAAATAAGAACGTGAATTGGCATCAAGTACATACGAATAACCGACTACTATTACCCTGAAAGTTTCCAAGAACCACAGTGTTCCCCTGTTCACACGCCATTTTCGATCATCTGCGTCAGTACTCATGGCACTAAGAAGATATCATAGTGGCAAGTCTGATGAATATTGGCGGATTCTAGCACAACAGTTACCAAGGATTTATTAAAAAAAGAAGGTTTTAAGCCCTCTGATAATGGAGGAGAAAAATGATTGCCAGTTATCAGGCATTAGCACACATGTTTTCAATCTGAAATACTTGTTCTTGCATGGCTGATGACGTTCGCTACCGCACACTTCAACCGGAAAATTTTCTCATTCTATTCCTCCATTAATCTACTCCATAGATTCTAACTCCCCTGTAATCAAAGAATTTAGCATTTTTAACAACAGCAGGACAGACAATCCCAGACAAATCCAAAACATGGAATCGGATTTGGCCCTATCACACTACGCGAAGAATCGTGTTGACGAAATCTTGTCTTTTTTCAGTTTTATTTATGTGTTGCATTGCAAGAATATTAAACATTCGAATTCGTTCATTAGTTTATAAAATGCTGGAGCCATTAATAAAAGCTTGGAGTACAATTGACGTCATTAAAGGAACTTGCGAACCGTGTGGGAGTCGACCACATTTCAGATTCTATATCTTGAAAATCCAGATGAATTATACTCTAGTGACCCGAAGACGTAAATTACATAAGAGGTCATGCGTTAATATTCGCTGAAGTCCTACAGAAAATATTCATTTTGCTTATTTCTGGTTGTGTTAGAGTGAAAGAGGGGTTAAGTTAGTGTATTCGACACCCGCTTAACAGGCTACGTTTGAGTAACCACTTTTGATGCTCAACTTTTATTAAGAAAATAACCTTAATTTCTTTATTAATCAAGAAACTTGGCGAACTTATCCATGATGTAGAAATATTTAAGCTGTTCGTGTTTCATTTTAAACAAAAAACCGACCTATGAATATCCTTACTTTAACTTGATTAATGGACGTTGACTATGGGTTGCTTAATAAAAACACGTTCAAAAAATATTTATTACCCATCAGTATTTTAGTCGACATTTGATACTGCTGAATTACATGTATTTAGGCTGACGTTTGAACTTTCGACTGGTTTGTTTCACAGCCTTGAGCAGGGTATTAATATGCTGTTACTTTTTCTGAAATTACTACTTATAAAGCCAAGCACTGACCTTATGAAGCTTTTGTAGAAAGTCTACTCTTATATAAGTAGTAAAGTGCAAACATTGGTTCATTTACCTCGAGCGCAATTCAGGCCTCCACCTGGAAAGTAGGCCGATCTAACCTCGGTCAGGTAACTAAGATCAAATTAACCCATTTTTATGTTAAGTGAGCAGTTAAATGAGGAAAAATTTTTGGAAATGCAGACCAAATCACTAGTCTTAAATAAAGGGCATATTTCAATTAGCGCTTTCAAACAAGGAAGGATAAAAGTCCTTAAATTCAAAAGGAATAAAAATACCTATGTCATATGCAAAAATCACTAACAATTAAAAAAAGACACACTTTCAGTCATTTTCATTGCAAAAGATCAACTTGCAATTACAAAATTTAGCGTTAACAGCTGACTTCAAATTTCCCTAACTGAGAAAGACCGGTTATTCTAAGTGCAGGGGAGAAGAATCACGGGATTCAACAGAATCAAGATGCAGACGTCGGGAGTGCATGGGTATAGAAGGATGTGAAGAAAAGCCGGAAAATATTAATATTAAGGACCTTAAATCATTGACGGTGAGAATAGGAATAGCAGGGGACAAATACAATGGCCTTCGCCTTGACATCTTTGACCAGCGAACATTCCTGTTGAATAGGGAGACGGGGACTTTGAACCCTGATGTGCGCATAATTGTGGGGATTCGGTTTATTCGTTGAAAAATGGTATGATCAACCATTTTGTTTAAGAGAAGAAAATTCCCCAAAGGTAATCAATCCAAAGAACGTTGCAGTGAACTGAAACAACTCTATTTTCAGACTGCTGAAGCCATTTCTGAGGAGAAGCAGAAATGGCACATCATTAAAGATGGAAAAAGAGTAGAAGATTCAATTTTAAGAAAAGGATTCAAAGTAGAAAAAATGTTGGGATTACCGATCGAGAATCATTTTTTTAATTTGCCCTTCGCAGAATTTATTTTTACATCACAGAATAAGTGTTGTTAATTTCCGTTTTGCCAGCGAAATTGAAACATTTTCAGCCCAGAACTTGAGGATACTTAGTCTTCACAATTTTTTTATTCTCCCCGAAACACTGAGAAACCAAGTCATTATCGTATTAACCTAAGAAAGGCAAAATCGTAGATTTGGTATAAGTTTTAACTTGATCCCTTTTGTTTCAAGGCAGAGTTGAATAAAAAAATCTCGAAAATAAGACCTTCAGTCTTCAACTCCTCGCCACTTATAATTTAAACGTTAGGGTCCTAAATAAATAGAGGCTGGGAGCTAGCGAAAGTTCTGGGCGGGATCGAAATGTCCAGTCACCCCTTGTAAGCCCATTAATGCGGTGGTTCATGAGGAATGATCAACCTTTCAATCTTCTACTCCACAACAATTGGTTTGCGGCCTATGGTAAGGCATGAATGAGAGGCCTACGGAGGCTATCTGCCGAAAAGGAAGAATCGCTAGCTGATCGACGTCGAGGTCAAATATTGCAAAAGTGCTGGCAGAGAGAAAAGTCCACCAAAAGAGAATCACTATACTCTTCCCTTTATTATCTTAATAAGTGTATGAATCAAATACAAATCTTAATCATCGGCGCAAAAGCTAATGATACATCTTATAAAACTGGTCCGAAACCCTTGGCAAACATTCATCAACTTTGATCAAATGATGATGTGCATTGAAAGGTCTCTTAAAAGTACAAAAGAAGAGAATGATCTAAGAATGGTCGATGTGAGGTGAAAGGACGTCTAGAATACTTTGAGAAAAGATGCCATTCAATGTAAATAGATGAGGTTGTAGACTTCACACCAAAGCATGCCTTAATCAATCTCGGAGAAACGCATGCGGTGATATGTTTTCCATATAATGTCAACTCTTGAAACTTCAAATAAATTGGATTAGGACTCTTATTTTAGAATGGAGATGAATGAACTAGAAATAATTCAATATTAGGTGATACTTGATATCAACTGAGGATTCCCCCAGTGTTTCCCATTCGGTGACTCCATAGTTCCGTTCAGAATGGTCCAATGTTTTGTCAACTTTCAGTGCGATTGAGGATGATGCCAGCTCATTTTGTTTACAATGCTCGGCCTCTGAGGTTCTTCCAAGCTAAAATCTTTGGTGGGTACAAATTACTTATTTCCGGTGATCATGAGTCTGCGCATGCCTCGAGGAATTTGAGTTTAACACCTAGCTTAAAGCTTCTAAGCATGCAATCCCGTGAGCGATCGCAGCGCTAAATTTTTTTGGCTCTTAGATGCCTTACGTCATCACTTTAATCCGGAATTTTAGAAGCCAAATCCACCTTTGCACTTCTTCCCACGCATTATACACTTGGTATCACCACAATTTGAAACTTTTATGAAGCGGAGCTGAGCTTTCTCAAAGTTAGGTGGTGCGATTTTAGCACACTCCGGAACTGATGACCAAGATAGTACAGCTCTTGTGCTAGTAAAAAAAGAATACTGGTTTACATGAAAGAAGGATCTTTTAGCAATAGGATATCTAAACCACTTTCGGTTGTTGAAAAACTTGATAATCACATGATAGATCATCAGAGTGGTTTATTTTAAACTAAGCAGAGGAAGCTCCCACTTAATCACTATGAATATCTTGCATTTTTTTACCAAACAACTTAGCTCCACTATTATTTTTCTAGGCATGGCTAAAGAAGCACTGATGGCTCCATTTTTCATATTCGCGCTCCTCCGCTATCAAAGGCAATAGAAAAGGTTAAACCATTGCCTTTTATTAAAACAATGTGCTAAACGTACTGACCTGACCCGTTCTTGACCATCAAGTTACATTTTTTTTCTGCCTCTATTATGTACAAGACTATCCATGTAATAATATAGTTATGTTTAAGTACCTTTTTTAAAGCTATAATTGGTTATATTTTTGCACAAACACGTGTAATTTAGAGCAAGAATTACAATTATGATTAAAACAATCTATTTGACAACATGGGTTGATGTTCTAGGAGTTGTGCTTTGTTTTGTTCAACCGGTTGCCAGATTCATCCGTGACACTCTTTTCAAAAGTCAGTAACTAATCCCCTGTGTATTCATATTCGTTTTCAATCGGTTCATAGATCAAGTTAAAGGATTTGGTATACAAACGCATGAACAGCTAATTGTGAGTGTTCATTTAAGTGCCACTACAGTATCAGTGGAGGTCAACGATTGCGATGTTTTTTGAAACATGCGTATATCGAAAAGCACTTTGAAGGATTGACATATCAATTTAATCAAATTTGCCTTCAACAATCAATTACTTTAGGTGCCATGTTTTTGACTAACCACAGTCTTCAGCTGTTGCTAATGTAATTTCTTACTTCTTCGTAATCCTGTGGTGCTAATATTAGTCTCCTTGGTGCGGACTTAAAACGACTGGCCGTTTTTTTGGCCATCCAGTGTGATGACTCGAAAGGCCTGTTTAACCTTATCTTCCAGCTTTGAGATCATTTGTGCTGGAGAAGCAGTCAAAACGGAATCCGAACGAGATTAAAACTGCCGGTTGAACGCCCAACGAAGAATTTCATATATCGAGAGAGGAGTGCTAGGGACAACATCAAAGGTGATGCAGAACTATTTTAGATGGTTTCTGCTCTTAACTTTGCGCCTCTTTCAATGTTCACTAGTATCTCCTAATATAACATTTTAATCTTAATCAAATATTCATATTTCGAAAAAGAGAGGGTAAATGTCAGTGACATATTTTTAGGATTGCACATTTTATCATTGAATAAAAACGTGTTTGTATTTCACTGAGCTACGGATTGAGCTCATCCTTTTCACTAACTTATCTATGTTACGTTATTTGAGCTGATAATAGTTTTAGAATCAACAGCAGAGCCAAGTGGCATTAGGAGCAATTTTAAACGATGGCAAAACTACCAGAATTAAGAAAATAGAAACCATCAAGCATATATTCCAAACTCGCTACTGAAGTTCACTCTATTATAACACCCCATAAGTTCTCGTTTGGTACATGCAACCTCTCCTCACAATGTAGGATTTTCACACATTACATTAAAAAAGTACTTCACTTACCTCGATTTCTTTAAAAGAATTGCATCTCGATTTGTATATCATTATTGAATAAGTAAATCAGGTCAGTGCAGTATCATTTGCGATCACATAGTCCTTTAAAATATTCCACATACAAAAAGTTGATCTGCTATTTTCCACCATGCAATTTTGCTTGCAGTTATGTTTATAACTTTTAAATTTTAGAGAAGCCACTTTATACGGAATTCGCTTTTCATTGGGATAAACTGAATCTGAGATGAGCACTGGTGGGTTTGAATTGTAAAGACATAGTGGTTATGATGTAATTACTGGAAGTTAACCTTGAGATTTTATTTACTCATTCATGAGCAATCTTCCTTAGAAGCCTTGTGATTTTGTGGTTGATTGAGCAAGGCCGAAGCATATGAGTAAATGTTTACCGTAAAACCACAAATTATTCGTCTATGATAGCCGATAAACAGGCATAGGTGCTAATAGATCAAGCATTCTTTGACATTGGCGGTAGTACCTTTAACAGCTGACTGCTTGGTCAGATTGCATTTCATTTTTCCTAACAGTAAATCCAATTCCATAAATTTCATAGAAGACTTTGCCATCGCACACGTCCAATATAAAAAAAAAATAGTGTGAGAAATCGAGATGCATGATATCTGAAGAGCCCTTGGAGTGCCATTCAAATTTATTTGGTTTGAAGTTGATGAAACATTGACTCATAAAATCTTGAACAGGGTGATGCCACAAAAAAATTGCGATTGCAACAAAACAATTCAAATCGGAAGGAAGATAAATTCAATACCATTCAAAGAATTTGTAGACTTGCTGATCCACTCAAATAAGCCAGGTATTTGAGCATAAGTAATTTATTAGCCTAATAAGCTAGTATTTCCGTTTATTAGTTCAATCGGATAATTAAAGTCCTGTTTGCGTACATTCTAACTGATTAGGAGACCTATGGGCCTAAATATTAGAGTTTGTAGATTTTTGCTTTAGATGAGAAGTATAGTAGAGAGACAAATAAGCTGAAATAATCAGCTTAAAGCTTTCTTGAGTTTTTAGTGCTTCTGAGCTTTCTGACTTCAAATTAATCGCTGATCGAGCATATCGTATTTATCGTCTTAAGATGATTGAACACTCTGCTAAAAAGATTCTCGTCCTATTTGTAATTTAAGCTTTTGGTCGAGAGGAAAACATCTGCCTTAATAAGGAAAAATCTTTCTTTGATGATTTAACATTTTCTACTTCTGTTACCTAATTCATGAGAAACGCATTATTTTACGCTCACATCCTTCTTAGGTTGCATCATTACCGATTGCACTTAGTGATAAAAGCCTCTTACTGACAATGCATCATGGCTTGTGCTCTTTGAAGATGGTATGATTTGGTCCACGCTACAATAAGTGATTATAAAAAGGCAGTTAGGCTAGGCACGCTCAGAGATATATATCTAGAAGCAGTGTTGATGTTGAAAAGTTCTAAAAATCTGAACCATATGGCACATAGAAGTGGATAATTTACTAGACGAAGTATAGAAATCTTAATAGAAAACCAACGTATTCAACAGCCAATGACTTATTGCTTTGATGAATAGCATTTTCGATGCGTCATTTTTTCTTTGCGGATCACTAGCCGTGAGCCAAAATGTAAAAATAAGGCAATTTAGGTGTGATAATTTCACGGTAAGGCGAACAAGCTTCTCAGGACTTCTCAAAAGGCCATCGTTATAGTAATAGGTTCAACTTCTCAATCGATCCTGAATAGTAATACTGTCGACCATCATATGAATACCAGGAATGCATTACAGGGTCCCTTAATAGTACTAAGTTCAGTGAGTATGCTACCATCCAGATTGGACAGGACCACTGAAGTCAATCGCATTTACTGTCTTAGGCTATTGAACCGAATCTCAAAGAAGATAAGGCTTCCATTCTAATCAGGTTATACTGCCAATATTTCGATATTCGCATGCAAGAGAAGTGAGCGATATGATCAAAGTACAACGTAGATCAACGAAAGTCACCTGACCCTGATGAATATCAGTGAGATATGAATCCAGACTATTTGTTTATTTCTGATGTATTCATCATGTTTTAGAAGTCTAAGCATCCCGTTCCGGTCGAAACTTGTCCTAACTGAATATATCTCCATACATCTAGACTAAAATAATGCGCGTTTCCAACAGCAGCGCCCATAATTATATAACAACCTACTCTTAACCTCCTCGTGGTGACCACCGGTAATCCCAGGGGCAACTGCGGGGGCTAATGAGAGGGGCTGCCGGATGGAACTAATCACCCTCCGGAAGTATAAGACTAGACTATGCCAGCAGAAGCACAACTTCTTACAGCTTGCTAAAGGAGGCATGACGTAAATAACCGGATTCGTAGTCTCAAACTGAAGTTTGGAATGCACGTGTAAGTAGCTATGGGTAGAATATCCGCCAAAATGTTGATTTCTGGAGGAGATTTGAAGACGGACGAGGTAGCTCGACGAAGCTAAACTGCTACCAATACGACGAAGCCATGCCAGAGAAGAGACCAGACAAACGAAGAGGTCAACAAACGCTTTTACTGTGTTCTGTGTTAACTGTTGCGCTCGATTGCTATAAAAGCTATTTGTACTTCTGTTGTACCCCCAATAAGTCCTTGAGACTTGTCCTAATAGGTGAACATCTCCTGTCTGACAAAAAGTATCTCGAAAAAAGTAGAAAGGAATCGATTTCATTCTCTCCGTCTGCCAAATGCATGGAACACTTACTTCTTCAAAAAGTGCGGCGTTGCCACTGGATGCGGAAACGTGAAAACCAAAATTAGTGATTAGGACGAAAAAGAAAGACATAACCTAGTTTAAAATGACTTTTGCTATAATAGAAAATCAGATTTCGTACGGGCTAGATTAAAGATGGCAGGTTCTCTAACAAAGAACAGAAGATGCAAAAGCCTTCCCAAAAAGTATTTCAAAAATATTAAGAAAAAAATTGTTGTTTAAGATTTAAGTAGGTTTCACACGAACCTTAAAGAAAAACAAGCATAAAGATTGCAGACCAATTTAATTTTGAATTTGCATATTTTAGAAAACTTGTGAAGCGTTATTGAGTGCTTTTTACGTCTAAGTATCATGTGGCGAAGTCTGAAGGGCACCTTTACCCCAGTGAAATCGGGAGACCCTCGTAGACCGTTCTAAACTTATATTTACCAATTGCTTCAAATGGTTATTCACCGATGCTCGTTCTTGTGAGTAATCGATTTGGTACTACCAGTATCAAGAAACTCACAGTCAGAGATTAGTAAAAGATGCCCTAGCTTTACCGTTATCCTCTTCTGAGGGACAATTTATGGTCTCTATCTAATGGATAAAGTTGTCTTCTGGTAAAAAACGAGCTCTATATCAGCTTAAAGGAGGGAATCTTGTCGCCACTTTGTAGGGAAGACAACCAAGTAGTCAAAACAGGTATAACTTTCTCAAAAGACAATCCGGTGACCACTTGCAGCCTTAAAAATTGTTCTTGCTCTTCTGACTCCTATGGGTGTCTTACTGATCACAGCGTTTTCCGGGTGACTTAATTCATGCAAAGGGTTGCGCTTGGTTCAGTGTACCTTCTAAAAACTAATTGCTAAAACTTTATGCTAAGTGTACTTGATGACCCATGCCCCACCTGACGCAGATTTTGTTGAATCCCCTCTAAAATTGCACCTTGGCTCTTAGAAAATCGAGATAGGGTCAGTTGTTCATCCTGAATCATCCACCAAGAGCTACTTTACCCACCAGCACTCAATATACTAACTCAAATCAGCTTGAGGTGATCTTCGGTAAGGTCTAAGTGAAATCTCTTGCCCGCAGACTTCATACTAACGGTCTAGGAAGTCTGCTTACTTAAAAGGTATCTTGGTTAGCCACTTATGAATTTTTCCACTATGAACAGTCCTCGGCAATGTTTTAAGTTGAGAAGAAAAAAATGCAGCCAAATATGCGAATGTATTTCATCCGATTGGGCTGCGTGGTGAAGCGTGTGAGATAATCAATCCCATCCTACTCCTTTTCTGAGCTGAATTTGCATTTTGAGCAGCAAGAGCATGAAATGAGAAGTCTGGTTATGTAGATAAGGCTGGGCAAACTCTAGTGACGTAGATTGGGTAGACAGCCAATTGGTGGCTGTTTGTCGGAACAACATTTTTGTATGGAAAAAGAGGAAAAGTTCTCAAGGGTAGAATGACTGGGAGTAAGGACCACAAAATGAGATTACAATGAGTCCGCCTCACCTGCTGTCAGTTCCCATTTTCCCCCATTGTCTTGATAAGAATAAGGAAGTTAAAATTCATCCTTTTTCCATAAAATTAATGCAATTCTTTCCATGATGAATGGCAAAAGTAAAAATTAAATTTGCTCTGACCAAAAAATGATTTTGGATTTTATTGTGCCACTACTGAAGCCTGGAACAGATTGATACCATCTCCACAGCTCATAAAATGTGGGCGTTTCAAGAATAAGAGTAAATGTAAACCTAGATATTTAAGATCATAAATTTGCAGTTTTGTGCAAGAAAAATCAGAATAGCAGGGAAAATAAACCTGTTTTAATGCAAAAATTCGAAATTTTAGGAGTCAAATCAATCAAAATTTTAAATTGTATATATAATAAAATTTTTAAAAGAGAGATTCGACAAATTCATATACCTATTTACTTTTTTAAATTTAAATTTGCTTATTCACCTATCCATCGTAAAAGTTATACTTTTGACGAATTTATAAAGCAAAGTTTAAATAGAACTTCGCATTGGACTATTGTGGCAGTTTTGATAGTTCAGTTTAAATAGAAAATTCTACAAAATGGCAAAATATCAATGAAATTTTTTTCTCTCTTTTGATTGGCCACCAACCTCGTTTACTGTTGTCAACCTTGTATCATTATGCAATCGTTCGCGTTCTGACTAATATTTGAGATCTTGATTGGTTATTAGAATTTGCTATATGCCTGACTGGTGGTAGTTGAAATAAATTTTCCAGCTCTCTGTTGAAGAAATGCTGATTTCCTAGGCCTCGAAGGCCTAAAAGGCATGAAAGTTTAGCATTTAAAAATTTTCAATACTAATTAAATATTCAAACAATCGTTATCGACTTAGTGAAAAACAGAGACAAAATTTTCCAGCTTGTCATACTACTCTTAATTATTGAAAATTTGCATTAGTAGGCTTGACGAGCAGCTTTAGAAAGGCGACTGCTGTGACAAATTACACGATTGTTATCAACAAATGCTTGGAACAAAGCCGATCTGCTTCTTATTTGTGAGGTTAAGGAAACCATGGATAATCCTACTCTGAGTAATGCCAACTTTCGAGGAACTGGACATACAAACCGATGACCAAAGCGAAGAAAGTAAGTTTTTACCAAAAAATTTCGCCTGTTCTAACTCTCTAAATAAGGCTACCGAAGCTCCCACCGGCATGCTATTTGTTGAAGATTCGCATGAAAACAAAAATTTTACAAATAGTTTTCGCGCCAGTATTACGGGCCGTGAAAGGTTGCGATGGGCATTTCCTAAATAATTATTGTAGAATGTTGTAAAAACAATGATAGAGCGAAAACACATATCTTCCAACCTGGTTTTCAGATATTCAAAACGATACCTAAATTAAATAGTTAATCATTTAAAAGTTGCACTAAACCACTATTCGTAAAATAAAAAGATCGTTCAATTACAAATTAATTTTTTTTTAACATAACTTAATGAAATCATGAACTGATTCCATTAACCATTATAAAATAAATGAAAAGTATTAATGAAACTCAAATTTACACAAAAATTCTTTTGGCAACTCAGCAAACTATTTCAGTTATTCATAAAATACGTCATGAGACTACGCTGGCGCATCCTGACACTGCTGGTACTCACTAATAAGATCACGGACGTTTGATGCTGTATTCTTGAACTCCTCTTCTTCCATTCCTTCACTAGTATACCAATGAAGAAACGCTCTCCTTTTATACATAGCCATGTAGAGATTGTGAATTCGATCAAACACTTCACTTAATGTGGTGCTATTGCCCATAAACGTTGCTGACATTTTCATACCTCTGGGTGGGATGTCACACACAGCTGTTTGGCAGTTATTGGGTATCCACTCAATAAAGTTCTTGGAATTCTTGTCCTGGATATTCATCATCATTTCCTCAACTTCAGCTACACTTAATCTTCCTCGAAAAACTGCTGCGCAGGTCAGGTAGCGCCCATTTATTGGGTTGCAAGCAGCCATGAGAGACTTAGCGTCGAACATCTGTTGAACTAGATTGGGAACAGTTAGAGTCTTATAGGTGCGGTTATCACGACTGGTCAGGGGAACGACAGACGGCGCCACGAAGTGGATCCTTGGAAAGGGCACCAAGTTGACGGAGAGTTTGCGCAGATCGGAGTTAAGTTGGCCAGGAAACCGGAAGCAAGTGGTGATTCCGCCAACAGCGCAAGAGATTAGGTGATTTAGGTCACCGAAAGTACTGATGATTTTGAGCACCTTGCTACATATATCGTAAAGAGCCTCATTGTCCAGAATCACTGTGAGATCACTATTTTCTATGAGGTAATCGAGAGAAAATATGCTGTTGTACGGCTCTACTACGACGTCTGACACCTGCAAAAATTAATGTTATGGAGTGAACTGTTTCAAATGTTTTAAACATGCGATTTAAATTATTGCAGTTGAGTTCGGCAAGAAACCTTGCTCTACCGTATAAGAAAAGATATGCAAATTTACTCTCCAAAGATGCTGATAATATTCTTTGTACTTTATGTTGTGATTATGGGTTACAGAATGTCTGGCGACCGCATTCAAGTTTGGACTACTTTCAATATAAACTGACTGGCAGCTTAGTTAAGAGCCAGGATACAATACCTTAGCAAATAGCACTTCTAAGTAATAAATATATGACTGCCCGGAACTTCAAGAAGATTTTTCCTTGTTAAAGTTGTTGCAATGTCATTCGAGTAATATCATATGTACACAAAGTTAAAATTCAAGGCTCTTGATTATACAAGGTTTGAATGTTTGGGGATTTCCCAATTAAAATACATGAAAAACCAGAGAGCAAAATCACCTTTGGTGATGGAAAAACTGTGAAGTTGTTAAAGATGCGATCAGGCCACTCTTCTCTCAACTGATCCATGATTGCGGTGGTCATGCCCGATCCACAACCTCCACCAATGGAATGAATGATCTGAAAGCCCTGGAGTTGATCACAATTTTCCGATTCCTTGCGGATAATATCGAGACAGGTATCTAGTAACTCAAGACCATCAGTGTAACGACCTTTGGCCCAGTTGTTGCTCGAACCTGCGCGACCGGAAACGTAATTCTCTGGACGGAAGAGATGACCGAAAGGACTACCTCGAACCACATCTTTTGTGCTCGGATCGAGGTCAATTAATACGCAACGAGGAACAAACCGTCCGCCTATTGTGAATTAGTACTGTTATACATTAAATGATCAATGATTTGCCATAATTTTTGAGCATCAAATACCTAAACCAACTTTTTGCTACATGTGAACTGAATCGCTCAGTTATAACTTAAACAATTTAAATTAAAAAAAATAGATGAAATTTACCCATCGCTTCGGTAAAGTAGACGTTCATGCGTTCAAGTTGAAGTTCAGATTCACCATAGAACCCACCGTTGGGAGCAACGCCATGCTCATTCGCTATTAGTTCCCACAACTGGTGATCACAAGTAAATATGCAGTAGAAAACAGAATCTTGAAGCAGAGCAAAATGAGGAATTCTACTCAATATAATTTCCACCAAGCATGCATCAAGAAGTCTGATCCAAAGCTTTGAATTTAATATATGTTCAGAAGATGAATTCTACTGATTAATTGTTCAAAATAGAACAAGGCATGAAAACAGACCAAGCGATAAACTACGCTCTTACATACTATCACTCACTTATATTTCAACATATACCTTCGAAATCTCGTGATCAATAAAATACATGATCTAAATTACGGCACCTGGAAAGCTTTTTCATGTCTCCGTCACAAGACAAGAAGCAAGGAAAGGTTTTAAATGACTGCAATCAGATTTGGTGCCGCAATCAGTAATACTAGTTCGAGGGCTGATTGAAGACAAGACGTTCTAAAATGGAGGTGGGATATGACCGATCTCCACTACTGGATCAAAATGCACTTCGGAACTGAATCCATTAATATTTGTCTCGAAAAGACGTAGCAGTCTCTAAACATGACATCGTCTTTCAAGTACTATGGGTTTAATTAACGATTTTATCCTCCGTCTTTCAGAGATAATGATTTTCCTTTCTTCCTACCTATCTAAGCGAATTTTTCTGGAACGCAGAAGGCAGCATCGAAAAATGTCTATATTTCTAATAAAAAAAATAGAATCGTAAAGTTGAAATGGAGAAATCGCTTTTTTAAAAAGTAGAGATGAAACGACTGATTGCCCCTGCATTGAGCTTCATTTCAAGAATGCATGATATAGCCGATTACCTTAACTCCTGTGTGATTGCCGCATTGTCCAACAAGTAATACAACCAGTTCTCGCATTTAGATAAATGAAATGAAAGAGTTCTGAAATAATTCCGAAAGAAAGGACTATTCTTTGGACAGAAATGCTTCTAAATCATACCACGTGAATTCCTGGTGGAATTTCTGTCATGAAAACTTGCTAATCGATAATAAAAGCGTCTTGGAATACTAGTTTCCAGTGTCAGGAACAAAACTTAAAAGTACCAACAATTCGGCAAGATAAGTCTTCCAACTTCTTCAATTCGCAACCGTGGCTTGTAAAAATTCCTATGGATCATTATTTAGACCGTTCCAGCACAGAAAGAAGCTTAAATTGGGATGAAGATGGAGAGATGAGTACGATGAACTATATCAGATGAAATTTATTTTATGGGTCTACTACTTAATGGTATTTGGTGGAGCCTTCACGACAAGATGGATAAATGCATGTACCCTGCTCGGTACTAACTATAAAAAGATCTATTTTCAAACTAGGATATGCTTAGCAGTATCTTTCAGATATCCCAACTGCTAATGCCACTGAGAGCGTCCATTGATAATATTTAAAATTACAAATCAAAAACCAATTAAAAAGAACAATGTTAGTTTCTAATGGTTCACTTGTGCAACCAATTTAACAGTGAGTACATCTGCATACATACGTGCATCTATTTGCACATTGCTAAACGTATTTATGCCAGGAAAACATGCATTGTCAATAATCCTGCATTTCAGTGATAATAATTGCATCAGCACAAAAAGAGGGGGTAACAGAGGACTCCTATGAACGTCGTTTTCCGATCCCGTCAGCGGCATACACAAGAACCACCAACAGAAAATAAAGGCGAGAGAAAAACTGGCCTATACACTAAAGAAAGTGAAAGTTGGAGGACTAAGAAGAAATAAAGCACGATCGCCAGTGGATATGTACACAGTTAATGAAAAGGGGTGAAGAGGAAAATTAGGAAGGCCGGAAATCAATTTAAGCACTACTTGGAACGTCGAAGCGTTGAAGGAGCAGAGATGGTGGTGTTGGAATCATCGTTCCCCCGCGATTCCGATTTAAGTCGGACAAACTCTCGTGCTATTTCGTCGGAGGGTCGTTGGGAGAGAATGCGTAGGATGGTCCACCCTGTTTCGTCCAGCTGAAGATGTCGACCCAAAGCACACCAACATGCACACGCTCCACTTGTGCCCAGGCCGAGTGTATCTGTGCTTGCAGTTAGATCGCGAAGCTGAAGAACTGTTAGACCGATCAACCGATCAGATCGTCCGAAACAATAGTCTTTGGCACACATGTGCAGCTCATAGGACTCGGGCTCAGAACCCGCACCCAGAATACTGAAATCCAGTAAAGGAAGCACTGTTTGTCAGTGACTCAAGCAAAGAGGACTGTCAATTTACTTACAAAGTGCAAGTCTCATTGAAAGTTGGCGACCAGACACCGGTTTTAGACTTGGTTGCAAATTTGCGCTTCTTGTCTGCAAGGAAGGGGCCGACTATATAGACCTCAACAAAGGGTCTAAATGTCCCGTTCGTTACCCATTTGAGGTTGTTCGCCGAGAGTACTGTGATAATTAATGTGATAATCAAGGCGTAAGTGACAAGCACTCGAAACCCTTGTAGAATAGCTTAGACCTTTAGGACTTACTCGAAACGGTGACTTTGTGTTCTCCATGAGATGGATGTCGGAAAAGATCCACTTGGATTGAAAGCTCTCCAACACTATCTTCGACTGCTGGCTTATCTATGACAATGCATGCATTCGCTTATACAAACTGAGTTTACTAGCGAATGTACATTACTGGTGATAGATCTCACCTTGAGACTTCTGCGTATTGACGAAGTTCTTAATCAGCGTATCTGTAGGTTGCGTATAAAGGGAAAGAGCATGTTGCAGAGAAAGAAATTCCGGTGATCGCTCGAGATAATTGTTTTTCAGCCCACTCCCACCTGCATGGAAGTATGACTTGATGGCATCCAAAGCAATGCCCATTATCTGACAATGCCGCTGACTTAGATTCTTCAGTATCGTGTTGGAACTCTCCTTTGACATGTCCTATGTAGCGGAGTGAACAATATTGGTAAAAGTCTCATCCTTTGATTATAAGGATCAGCCTAAGATGCGTCTCCAGTTAAACGATAGTTATAATCTAACACCAGACGGAAATTCTTGGGTGTCCATTTCGTTCACAACGACTGAGATACTAGATATAATGAGATCGCATTAGCTGATATCTAATGACAAAGCTGCGATTCCATCTTATACTATTCGAGATGCATAAAGTTAGATTGCCTGGAAGCAGTATAATTTCTAAGAGCCAGAATCTCCTAAATTAGAAGATTTCAGCTATAGACATCTTTTCAAAAGAAGCCTAAAGCTAGAAAGTAGATAGACAAGGGTCTAAGGATCCATTCAAGCTGAATAGGATTTTGCATCTTGAACTGCAAAGCATTGGTTCATCAAATAGGTACTTAATTAGTCAGTAACCATCATTGGTATACTTTAATTTTAATTTTTGGGCTCCCAGTTAATTCACTTGAATCACACACTGCTAACAAGCTCCTTTAGATTCTCTATTCTACAATCTTAGATCTGAGTCTAAGTCAATCTTCAATTGTTGTAACGAATTTCCTCATTCTCATAAACAATCGAGGATAAAACACAAATCCACTTTTGGGGTGCGGTTCCAAACAAAACAAAGGGGCACTTGAACTTCATTTTCTAGGTACTTTTAGGAAGTAGTATAACTGTCAGCACCTATGGAAGTTTATTTTTCAGAAATGAGGGCCTTTTCCTGCGTGGTTGTAAGAGCAGAGATTGAAGTTCTTTCTCTGTTTACCTATATGCTAAATTGAGATCGAAAATTTCGCCTAGAGTCATGGCTTATAAAGACTTCCCAAATTTTAAAGACTAAAGTACCAAGAATGATTCCATGTTAAGTGAGGTAACGAATAAACATCTGCGTAGCAAAATAAAAGCTCAGATTGATTTTAATGAAGAGCTCACCTGCAGAAGTTTGTTGTTGGATAATTGACTACTAACATTGCTTAGTAGTGTCTGTGAAACGCTTGAAAGCTTTGCTGTAGCATTGGAAGGAATTGAGAGGTTGAGGAACAACGCACTGGGATCTGAAACAGGCGGAAGAACCACTTGTTTTTCAAAGGTGTACATTGTAATCTTCCAGAGCTCCTTCAAAATTCGCTTCAGGACTGTCTTTTCGCAGATGTCGGCATAGACTGACAACGAAGACTCAAAGTGGTCCATCAAAGGCCTAAGAACCAGATCAGCTTCAGATTCAATGTTGGCTTTGGAGTTTGGAGATATCTAAAAGATAGATCGACCACTAATTGTCACTTTTTGAGGGGCAAACAATGTCGTAGAGTTGAGAGAACTCACCTGGTGGAGTAATTTATTGACCTCACTGACCTTATTTAAGACCGGTGAGCGTAAAGCAGCTGAGTATTTTTCAGCCATTTCATCGATTGCATCGTTTAGCATTTGTTGAAGGTCATGCATGACCACTTTGGTATCATCTTTGAGGCTCTGATCACCACCCATAGCCTCGTAGACTTTTTCCAGCTGAACACGACATTGTTGAATGTTATTCATCAGAATGCAGGCTGTTTCTTGATTTTCAACCCAATGTATAAAGTCGGCTTTGACCACTTCTGCGTAGGTGAGCAGGACCTTTCCAACCGTCTGTCAACAGGGCGTAGGAATTGAGCGTATTTAGTAAGAATGTTGTTATTAAAGTAAGTTTGAGGTTTTCTTTAAGGAAGTTGGTTTATTTCGACTTTTTGCCTTCAGATAGAAGCATAAACAGGATGAGTGGCTTAAGATGGGCAGAGGTATTCAAAAAAGGATCTTGCTTTGGTTAAGTGCTTTGTGGCTTCTTATTCGCTACTTCACTTGGAGGTCTTCATCTCCGCACCTTCTGGATGGTCTTTTTCGCAGTTCCCATGCTCATTATTTTCCGAATCTATTTAGTACCCATTCTTCCTTATTTACAGACTTCTTAAGCAACGAAATAGTCTTTTACGAATGGCATCAGGATAGCTAAATTTCTGCTCCATCATCGTTTTGTTTAATTTGTTAAGAAATAAGCATAGGAAGGACACGTGACCTCCCCATTCTGACAGTGGTTTCATTTAGAACCTCATGATGACCCTTGCAAGTTTCTTGCGACTGTATGTACTGTTAGTTAATATTCCAAGACCTATGAACCCACAGTAGGTCAAATAGTCTGGCCTAAATTATACATTAAACAAGTTAGAGTGGTTGGTTGGTTGGTTGAAGATGGCCGGGTAAACTAAGAGTACAGTGAGGTTAAGAAATTTGTAGTCGACAATTAGTTCACCTTCACTCACATAGACTGATACTATACGTTCTCAAATTAAAATCACCATGCTTCCTTTATTTTCACTTTAAATTAATGTCCTTACTTAACTATCAAATCATTTTGTCTTGATTTTCAGTTTACTTTCTTACAAGACAGAGGCAATGCATCTTGCTTAAAAAGATGAGGTTCTAGTCTTTTAATTTAGAAATTTAAGGTTTATTTCGATCCAAAGGTGGTGACGAAGTGCTTGTAAGAAGCTTTATATTGAAAAAGGGGATCCGGTTGCTTATAGTCAAGAGATTTATTAAAGCGAAGTATCTATTCTTATGCTAGGTTTTAAAATACATCCTGTTGTAGTTTTCAGCCGTCAAAGAGGCACCAGGTTTTCTGAAACCAACAGTAGTGGTAATCTTACAGAGGAATGAATAGTGAGCTTATTTACAACCCTGGCCCCAAATGTTTTTTTGTCAGTTTGTAAGGGAATCTAATGAAAACCTTTGACTTGAAACTACCAAGCCACCAGACAAAGGTAGAGCCAGTGCTTCCTGTTGATTAGGCGAATTTTTTAACACTGGCTTTTTTTACAATTCAGTACATGGGAGGAATCAACCTAGAATTTTGTGATCGAGAGAAATATTGAATGGCCATTCGATAAAGGTTCTTATACTTCCCGACCCTTCATTCTGTATAAATCTGAGAGTCTGGACCATCTATGGCAGGAAGAGGAGTAGGGTGAAGGTGGAGAATTTGCTTGTCAACTACACAAATGCTCCTATCATTCGGGATGCTGAATGTTCCGGTTCGGGCGCACGGCCAACCCGACTACACTAACGCTTGCCTTATAGTAGTTCCACCCTCCATAGGCTGACAGCTACTTACCCTGACTTTTGTTTGCGAAAAATGACAGGTACAGACAGATGCGGAGCCCTGCACTTTATCTGAGCCGCGCTCGTGCTCAGTCATAAACGCTGATCATTAACTTGGCGATAAATAATTTGGTAGATAGAAATGGTCGGGGATAGGAGATAATTAAAGACCTCAGCAAAATGGCCATACCGATAGGGTATAAAGATATGCCTCAAACATAAGCTGCGAGAATCGAAATAGGAGAGAATTAAGCGTATCACAAAATGATAGCCAGATTTGAATACTCATTATAGCTAGGCTTACTTTTGATCAGTGCGGATCTAATAACACTTTAAGGTGTATTTTATTGAAAAGTCTGCAGAACTAATCTTCTTCTCTCGTACGAAAGTAAAAATAGTACCTAAAAATATTGAATGCGCCCACCTGAGAAAAGCGATTAAGAAAACGGTCATTAACCAACGGATCTGGACATTCAAGTTTCTTCATGATGTCAAAGCATTGATTCAGCTGTGTGAAAACATCAACAACGGAGTTGGAGAAGAGCGCCTGACCACTCGAGCGATGGAAACCATCCTTTTTGTCGCGCTGGTAGGCGTTTCGAAGGAAATCCAATGAAATCTCATCGTTCTCATTCAACCACTGCATGACAAATGGCTCAAACCAACTAAATTGAGGAAAAGAGCCGATTATAGAATGAATCATAAAGACTTACAGATGCCACTAAGTGGTCATTGGTACTTTATATTTTTCGTTGGGCAAAAACTAACTGACAAAATTTTCAACTGATTTTTAATTCGATTGTACGCAAATAGCGATGTGAATACGGACCCGGTTCCATCAAATGACAATCAAAAACGTTGACTCATTAAGTAATTCCACCTGACGATTTTGATTTTATGTGGCATTTAACGCAACGGTATGTGTCTAGTTACAGTATTTAAGGAAAAGGATATGCAAGAATGCTGACTAAAATGGCAACTTTGCTTTGCTGGCCCACTGTTCTAAGGATAAGATTCATTTACAGACGTATATCATCACGGTGGGAGCCATGTGATTACCCGGCACTTTTGTGGTTAACTGGTTTAAATAAGTTCAACTGGCTCTTCCTTAAAGACTTCTGTGTAAATATGTTAATGTTAGAGGTATTTCCGATTCATCCCGACCCGGGAAGTTAATGACACAATAACTACTAGAAGAAAGAATCTCGGGAGATGCCTGGTGAATGGCTATTTCATGACTTACGGTATTCCGGTTTGGTAAAAGAAAACAATTTATTCCCACTGTCGAATGGAAACGGAATAGTAAACCACCATGACCCATTTAAACATTGATCCCAAAAAGGAGTGAAAAAAGAAAGGAAAAAAAATTAATTAAGACCCACATTTTATTCAGATTTTCCTGGTCTCTACTGCCCTCCAGCTGAATTGTCATGTTTTCCAAAGAACTCCGCAACTACAATTGTTTGTCTCTTATCAACTGGACTGAGCGAAAGAAATACAGAGAGTTCATTTTCACTACTCTTCTAACAAAGGGCTACTCTCAGAAAGTCAAGATGGTGGTTTGATGTTGAAATAGGAGGAATGGTTTCGATTGATAAACAAGAATATGAACTGCTTGAAATAATAGAGAATGACAATGCGTGTATTTGAAGCATTAGGACTAGATTATTATCAAAAGTAGAAAACAATTGATTCGGCTTGTACTTGATGGCTAGCAAACCCTGAAAAATTATACAGAAACTTGATCTGTGGTTAAAGGAGTTTACATATATTACGTGGATGGTAAAATTTAAATGAAAACAGCGAATATAATGAATTAATAAGTAATTTTGGAAGTTTAACGGAGGTGAGATACTAAAATTTTCAAAACATAGACACAATTACCTGGGATATCCTGGCACGACGTTCTTGAGTTCCGGAACCTCGGAAATGTGCGTATTATAGAACCACTTGACTTTGAAACAGAGATTCATGTAGTCAGAGGTCTTGCAATAGCGATTAGCGCTATTGGCATGCTGTTCTAGAGCTGGAGCGAGATCGTCAGAAAGTCTGGTCCACATACAGTAGGCACTAATCAGACCCATGTTTGCTTCTTGAGGGAATCTAGTGAGATGAAATGGGTTGAATTTTGCCTTAAGCGAATATTAAACACATTTTGTTTTTTTTTAAATAACAAACAAAATTGGATGTCCTGCTCTTTTGCTAATTTTTCCTGACAAGAGCATGCAAATAAAGCGCACTAAAATTTGTACAAACCTTGTTCTTTTAATGAACAATTAAAACCCCATTAAATTTTACTGTTAGATCTTGACAAGCGAAATATTTATTTTAAGTACCGGAAGTTCAAAAACACTTTGAATATCATTCGGACGTAATAATAACTCTCTTCGAGTAGAAAATCGAGGGGTTTCTGATCTTCCAAGAAATTGCTTGCACCAAATCAAACCTGAAAATTCTTTGAAAGAGGAAAGTGTCCTGTCGAAGTTCTAACTATCAAAAACAAGTCTACATAAATAGACAAATATATTTTTGAAAAGCAAAATATTTTTATACTACCCTTGTTATCGAAACTAGACCATATTTGCACTTATTCAACTAGAGATCTTTAACTTTTGATGCTTATAGAATCGGAAAACCGATCCTTGAAATTTGAATAGCTCTCCTCTGGGCTTTTATTTTGAAATTAAACATTTCCTAAGTTCGAATTCTGAACTCTGTACTTACTTTCTTTTACCATATTGGGAAATTCAGTTAAGGCTACTGAGTCCTTTTTTCAAAGCAGAGAAAGGTTAAGCCTTTTCCCGTTCTCAGAATCTTTCCAGAGCCTGGATTTAGGCTACACATTTTTTGCGTTGAAAATTCTCTTAAATTTCCTCAGAAGAGCAACTACACTGGGATATGATTGTTAGTGATTAACCCTTCTTCTCGTTTTTCTAGGATAGGAAATATTCAGAGAAAACACACTGAATTTCGCCGAGGATCAGCTGAATTTGCATTCAAATATTAGTGTCCACAATGTTGGAGAAGAAACTAACTATCGAGAGAAAGTGAAAAGGTATTTCAAGATCTACGGAACCTAAAAAAAGCACCAAAAGGATGTACTTCATTCCATAAACTAAAAGAATCTAGAGTAATGGCAAATAAAAGACATTAAAACGGTTACGGCAACATTACTATTATCACAGTCGCCTTCATTTGTGCTTCTTATAAAGAAAAAAAACAAGTGGAAGTTATTCTCGAGAAAGGGCCTCATTTCTTACTTGGAAAATACGTCTCAATACTCGGGAGATAATTCTTCGATAGGAGTGACCCAAAATTTCTCTTATAAACTTGATTTAGTAGTGTCAACTGATCTAGATCTGTCGTTTGAATCAAAGAAGAAAGTCGGAGTTTTATCAAACTGCATGAATGAAAATGACTGATTTATTATTAATTAAGCTACATCTTAGAGATGCAAAATATAGTATGGGGAAGTCTTGATGATGGGATACACGTACTACAGAAAGCAATTAATGATCTAGAGTTAGTCTAAGATTAATTACTGCAAATGCCCCTAGCATCAAAACTAAATATAAAGCCAGAATCGATGAACCCTATTGCTCCAACGTCTTTTGACAGATCAACGGAATTTATCAGCGATTATTTCAAGCATATCATTATAATCTTTTCTATCTTATGTTGTGAATCATGAAATTCAAGATATATATTTCATTTTAAAATGGAGGATCTATTTTGCTATGCATGAGTGATCTTATTTCGATGAATACTACTTAAATTATTAATGCGAAATCTTTCAGATTTCAGAAGATTACAATTTTGAGATCCTAATTTAATGAGTTTGTTGGAATTTACCTCATATAATATAATATATTTCCAAAGCAACACCTTTATCTAGCAAAGAATTTGAAAATTGCTATTCATTGTTAATAAGAAGAATAACTTAAGCAATCATTACATGTCGGATCGTCAATGTTGCCTGCACACAACCTAATACATCACGAGGCAAAAATTTCAAACTTATTATAGGAATATCAAATAGATTAGGCAATTAGATGGCTTCGCATTATGATTTGGTTCATTTTAATTGTTTTACGGCGGGCCAATATCACCCCAATATCAAGGTAAGAGATCAAAGCCCTAGCTACAAGGAGAACATTCTGATTTGGTCATTAAAAATTCAATGTCGCCTGCAGAGTCTGTAGTTAAATGATTCCTTGCACTGATTCCATTCTGTAAAAGTTACCATTGGCTCTAAATTGTAACAATAAACAAATTAAGGGCAATAAACTTTAGTTAATGCAATTAGTGTCAGTAAGAACCTTGATCCTAAAGCAGAGGAGATATGGAGGTAAGTTTTATTTATAGTAGCAAACAATAGGTGCACAAATTAGTCGTTCTTACTAGTGGGATCCAGTTAGAATAGAAAACTGACTCGTGGCACTTGGTGTTTGATAAAATTAATTACCTTCTAAGGTTTCAATAGTGGAAAAATTTTGCTGATCATGATTAAACCATTTGACTACCCTTAATAACCAATTTAATGACGTTGGATCGGTGCCGATTTCTCGACCTCGTAGTCAAACAAATTTCAGATTTTGCTTTAGCGGACTTTTTTAGAAAACTCTGGGAAGGCTAGATTCTAGTTACAAAGACTTGGGAGCTTGAATCAGCATGCTAGGATCATATATTGGATTAAAGACGAAGGCTAAAGGCTTTAAGTGTTCTCAAAGCACCTGCAGCATTTTTACTTCAACTGAGAGAAAACAACCACATTTCTCTCATTTGTGGACAACCTAGATCTCCCAATTTTCATCGTAAGTGGCCTAGTTAAGAGTGTCTATACTAAAGTGTGTGATTCACTACCACTTACCCCTGTTCCCGCAGTCTTTTGAGATTTCTAAAGTGTTAGAGCTTGATCTTTAGAAAAAAAGTTGAGCTGAGTTATCGGAAGGTAGGGAGTATCAGCGCCACTACGAATTTGAAAGTCCGTGATCATTTCCATTCTTTCATATGACCACAAAAGACATTCGAAGATTTTCAAGCAATGGCTTCTGTTATTAGACTTCATTTCATTTCATTTAGCTGTGAGCACCGAAGCCACAGCCAAAGAGATATCAGCCTACTCGGACTATTTGAATCTGTTTCTCAGTAAAGTTCAAGCTAGAACAGACTCCAGTTATAAATTCATGAGATGAGAGGGTGAGTACGTTACTGATCCATTTTCCTTTGCAATTACTGGGTCAAGAAAAGAAGAGAGAGGATCTTGGTTAGACAGTGGCGTGTCATTCTAGAGGTAAGCAGCGAAATGCGCGAGAAAAGGACGTCAGGGAAAACTTAGAATGTAGACAGTTGTGTTGCGGTGGTCTTTCGAGAGTGTTTAACTAGTCTATTCCCTCATCTTTGTACCATAACTAAGTACCTCCGAATCCAGAATTTCATTGGTAGTTTACTGAATGGAGTCACCAGTAACCGAGAAATGGTCATACTCAAACATTTCCAACTTCAATTTGAAACCAAACTATGATTTATTGAGAGACTAACCCTAGCTCATGAATCGTGTACGTCTCTTCAGTTATGGAAACCAAAACTCACTGATTAATAACAGCTGCATAAGTCGTTTTGTCTTCCTCAATCACAGATACAAGGAGAGCAATTAGACGATGCCAAAAGTCAAGAGATTTCAAGGAAGGGCCAGCTTCGTCCGTCGAAATCTTCTCCTAGATAAGCAAAATAAAAATAGTGGTAAAACATCGAATTAACACCTTGGCAACTTATCCAAACTAATGAAAAATTAACTGTTTATTTGATTAATTAAATAGGGTTAGAATGAAATAGAATGGTGCTGCAGAATATGTTAATGAGCAGACCTTTCAAAGCAGACTAACAAAAAAAACGAACCTATTTATCAATGCTGAAGTTTTTTTTGGATACTTTCGAGAACAGTATAAAGTGTCAAGGGGATAAATAATGCCCCACTAAATTGTTCATTCGCTTTCATCTATCTCATCACTGATGTATCTATATAAAACTTTTATTTGCGTTTGTCAGCCAAAACAGAAATGATTTTATCCTACAGAAACCTGCTACTAGATTGGCTTCACTGGCCAAAGTAAGAAAAAACATGGCCTAACAGGTTAGTATAAAAGGTTGACCTGAAACTGGCGAGAGTAAAGGTCGTTGCAATTATCATAGAGGAATTGGTAGGTCGTTTGCATACAGGCTTGAGTACATTCTTTCACAACCTGGCTTGCTCGCGGGGGACTTGTAAGCTCTTGGACCTGAAATTGCGCAAAATCATTGCTAATATTTTCAGTGAAAATTAATTTTAAAGTCAACTAAGCACGCAAAATTATCATCTTAATGGACAAGCAAAATCTCACATGTAGTCTAACGGATTCTTATTACTTGGAAAGACCTAGCAATATATGATGGTGGAGTGGAAAACAGCCGAAGTACTTATAGATCTAGAATCAGATCAATCACCAATTAAAACGCCTGTCAGTTCGATGGCATTACCGAAACAAAGTTCTATCTTAACTTTCAAAAGAATAGCATCCGAAACATAAACATTCAAGGCAAACAAAACTAAAGCAAACAGGCTTCAACGAGTCTAAATGAGTAGTGCTTTTACTAGCTACTAACTGTCAGACTAATAACAGTGAGGCACTTTTTCTTCCAAAAAAAGGTAATGCAGTAACTGAAAAGAGCTGGTTAACTAAAAACTATTGTAAAAGCTCGTATAGTGTGAGAAATGCGAAACAAACTCAGTGACTATCAAAAAGGTGGGGATATATAATGATCAATTCACCTAAGTCTATGCAAAAATTTGGATGTTTACATTTTTCGAGAATGCATGCTGGAAAGATCCTACGTTCATGAAATAAAATTTGAAATTTAGACAACAAGGTTTCGAAGTATGTCCTCTGGTGAGAGGTACAGGATCTACGACCACTAGACAAGAAGTAGTACAAAAAAATTGATATGTCGATATTTTGAAGATGTAGCTCAGAGATCCTTAGTCTTATCAGAAACATATTTGCCTTGAAATGCATGAAAGATTTATTTCTGAGGTAGAGATACCGATAAAAGTGCCTTAGTTGTGGAATAAAATCGCACTAACGAGCTGGATGGCAATCTGGGTCAAAGGAGAGACCGCTAAGGCGGTCATCGAACATGAAAGGATCGCCGGTCAGATAGTGTCGACAAAGAAGGACACTTGATGACATCAAATAACATTATCTAAAGCTCAATGAAAACGCTATAACTAGCAGAAGAAAAGTCTTCAGGAAAGAAAATCCTTTTGTAAAAATAGTCGAATGATTGCCGCTAACGTGGATAAAATGAGCTTGAAAAGTTAATCAAGAATATCTGGGAAGACGAACGAAAGGATGGGAATCATGGCCAAAATTAGAAGTTTAGACTAAGAAACACCACTTTTATGTAACTATTTAATAAAATTGAACTTTCTCAAAATAAAATCGAAGCAACTAAATTGAAAAGGATTTTAGTGAAATTAAATGAATGTCTTAAAGAACGGCCTTGCAAGCCTAACAGGATATAAATAAAAGCGAACTGTTAAAAATATAGCACCAGATGAGCACTGTGGCAGCGTTTGTGCCCTATTTACTAGGACATCAGTACTCTATGAGCAGGGGAAATAAAGTGAAATAAATGATTGAATGGTTGAAATTCGAGCGTTTAAGAAAGCTATATGAATCGCACCTACTTAATCCGGTCATCGCGATGGCAACGCGATGATTTACTAAGAGATTCTCTGTCAGACCTCGAGATGGTGAGTTAGCATTATGGTCGAGAAGGCGCTAAGGTGCGGTCATCGACTTCATTCAAAGGACTGATTTGCCTTTTAATCATTTTACGCCTTCTCTCTCACGCAAGAGTTGCAAAACAACCAATTCATTGAGAGCGGATTACAGCAGAATGTGAAATCGGTGAGCTATGGAACCAGCAAAGATCAAGTGGGAGCTGCAGCGTTTTCATAAATACCTTATTATTTTGATATTATGGACAAGTAAGAATAAAACTATTGCCACAATGTAGTTTCACATTGCAAATAGAACAAGTAAACAATCGAACCTTCATTCTGAAGAACGTTATGCTAGTAAGCAAATCGACCGTAGATTTAAGGTCTTGCAATTTGTCGGGCTGGGACGCGGGGAAGCAATTCTGAAAAAAAAATTTGAAAAATAAAACTAATCAAAATGTTGGTATAAAAAATTAAGGATTTGCATGAAAATTAATTTAAAGCCAATAAGCGCCGAAAGTATATTTTCATACAATTTTAAAGCAAACAAAATCAAAGTTTAAAAAAAATGAATCTTACTCTATACATTGAGAGACTAATGCGTAGAGAATTGTGAAGTTGGTCGAGTAATTTTACAAACTTCTCCTTCTAAAATTGATGAAGGATAATAGTACTTAGAGGTGGCACTCTTCCCGATTTAATGTTTGAGACAATTGTATTTACTTTCCAATGACAAAACGCGTTTCCATAAGCACCATTTCGTTTAGTTGAGTGGTTTTAATCGGATAAGTTAAATCAGAAACCAGCCTCCATACGCAAACCCTCAATGTGCACAAGAGAATTCGCTCTTTTGGTTAGCCCAAGCTCTTCACTTGTGGATCAAAATTTAACCAGTACGATCGGCCTTCGGATCTGGATTTCATGTCAGTTGATGACATGATCGTCACATCACTAGTATCAGGATGTTAGACACATGGATCTAGCAAATAAATGCTGAGCGCCCTATGAGATTGATGCTTGCAAGAAATTACATAGTTGCGAAATGAAGCGAGTAACTGAGACCAGTGGTTCCAATAAACTAGTATTTACAAAACATTAGCGGACTATTAACCTGGTGGCTTTATCCTCAGTTTATTTGTAGCTCGAGGAATATTGTTAAAAGTTTTGAATCGGTGAGAAGGTTGAGGTAACGTACTCCAAAGTTACTGGCACTGAATCTTTCAGAAGCAGTCTGATTGCTGGAAGCTGAGGTGTGTGCATAGAAGGCGTTGATATTTGCCAGAAGACTAGACATGGTTGCCGGGACCCCTGTACACATAAACTTGGTTGTCAGGCAGGAGAAATGACTGCAAAATAAAATGTGAACTTTGACAAAACACGAAGTTTGAAGTGTACGTAAAATTTTAAACCGTTCCTTGTGACAATCGCTTGAGGATTCGGTAATGGAAGCTTATCAGCTTCTAATATCATAATGAAAAAATTATTTCAAAATGTCGACATTGGGAGTTAAAGGACTTAATATACGAGCTTTTGCGCTTACGTTGACCTCAACTAAGATGAAGGAGTCTTGAAGCTCTTATCTTGGAGTGACTGAAGAAGAAAACCTGCCTTTAGATTAAGAAATTGCTGTTTGATAAGCTGCTGTTAGAGACCATTTCTGTCCTCTGTTGTCTTTGTTGACAGTAATATCTACCTGATGTTCTGTTCGGAAAATTCCCACTTTGCTTCCCCTTTGGAAGCGATTGATTCAAACAAATCCCTTCAAATTCTTTCATTCACAGTGTACTGAGACACTTAAAACATATTCAGACTGAAAGATAGGTTTCTCATACTGCGTTTTAGAAATAAAGACTCCAATGTCTGTAGGGCAGAAGGATCCTAGATTTTATGCACATTTTTGGTAACCTCAGCTGCACGAAATGAGACAGGTGATGAACTATGACAGTGGATTTACAACTTTATGTCTGACGACCTGAACGAACTTGAAAATCAAAATTTGAGTGCCATCGTCCCAAAACACAGCGTTTAAAGTGGCTGATTCCTACGAAACATCATCGAAAAATGAAAATTCAAAGATGTGATTCAGAGCACAAATCGTGCTGATACCAGATTTTCGGAGATTTGATGCAGTGTATATATGGGACAAAGCCAAGTGAAACGCATTTCGACGGTAAACGAATTCGATGGTATAATTCTGAGGCACGAGTCACTTATTAATGAGGCTTGCAAAAAAGAGCAAGTTAACTAGACTCTGTCGATATGTTAAACCCTATTGAGACTGGAGCCCTGTGGCTGATCTTTCCACCGTGGATTCCGATAAATTACTGGGAGGTATAAAACCTGAGAAACCGGCAGTCTTCTAATGAAATCGGCAGTGATCTAGTAGTAGACATCCACCGACTTCACCCCATATTCAATCATTGAACACATATGACTGGAGATTGAATGTAAACTAGTTGGTAAGGTTGTAATTTGGCTTATCCTAAGCTCATTTCAAATAGCAAGTCTTGAAAACTTATCCGGCATTTTATAAAATCTGAAATTAGAATAGCGTAAATATGAATCGTCCCTTTATTTTTGGACTAATTAAGATTGCGGTTCTCTTCAACCTCCGCTTACCTGACTTAAGAAATAAATGATCATTTCCAGATTTTTGATCTTGGAATGACTTTTCACTGGGCACCCAAAGCAGTTTACCTCAGTAATCCTGTCTCAGGCTTGAAAGCCACGAATACCTTAATTTGGATCAGCTGATCACACAAAGCGATCACCTCTATGCATTAAACTTGCCAGTCGTTTTGCGAAAACAAGATTTATTAGTTTTATTAACTAGCAAAGCACAATCATTTCCTGTGTCCTCGAGTTATGTTAGATTCCAAAGTCAGACTGAAATTTGAGAAATCTACTTCTAACCCTAACATACTAAAGGAGCTTTATTGTACAAATCACATGTTCTATTGTGGCAGTAATTCGATCATTGAAAGAGTTAAATGGAAACAAGTGAAAAAACTTGGAAGGTCTTACGTCATAGCCTGGTACATTGATTCAATCCCGTAGCGAATAGCGAACTCGGTGACTATCTCCTGCGCAGGAGAATCAAAGTACACTTTCCAACCATCGTCCTGGAGCAAAATCAGGAAAAATGTGTTCAAAAGCCAGTTTAAAACTAATTTAAAGCAGTGGGAATGTGAGAGGAACTTAATTAAAGTAATTTTCAAAAACAAACTTAACGGATCACTTCATAAACAGTGGCTGATTTCGACTAAGTTGGTCTAGCATCATTCTAAAGTGGACAGACTGACTTCTCAGTAGGGGTTACAGAGATGAAGACCTATTGTCCCCATACACTGCTTTATGTGCTTACACATTGTACCTTGCATTGTCTGGGACTTTGGGTCTAACTCTTGGCTTTCTCAGTTCATTAAATCATTTGAATACTACATTAGATTTCATTACTGGTCAAACTATGATAGCGATCGCCGGTCCTATGATACGTTATGTTTACTATTCATTTTTATTTTTCTGTTTTTATCTTAACAAAAATTCAACTAAAACGCTGGTATCTAGTACAAAAATACATTAAAAGGCGAGGCGAAAAGAAGAAAACTGACATCTGGATGTCAAAGACGTAATTAAGATTCACTGCAATTTTTTTAAAATTTCTCGAAAAGTAACACATTACGACGTATTTCATCATCGTTTTGTTAAGTTCAGATATCTAAAACAGATACTAACTTTGCTACTATTGTTTAAAACAATTTAAAAAGATTCATGACAATCAAACAACCGAACTTTTAGTGTTCAGAGCTGCATTAGGAAGGAAATAAGGTCACTAACTGACTTTATTTATTTTGAAATCCTACTTAAATACTAGATATCCTATGGACGAAAGACAGTACTGCAGTAGTACGTTGCACATTTGATACATCAAATTATGAAGCTCGAAACCAATTAATGCACATCCAGTGATTAAAGTGATCTCAGAAATAAGCTAATTTCAGTGATTCGATTCAAAAAAGTGGACGAAAAGAACGTATTCAGTGGCTTGACTTAAAAACGAGTCTGTGTGTGCAGTGGATCGAAATGAACGTGGATTGATACCTGAGACTAAATCATTAAGAGAAGAAATAGGAGGTACATTTGATAAACATATCCAGAGATGCATGATGAAGGACTTAGTAGGATCGCAGGAAGCTGATCATGATTAACCACGAGTCTGCAAAAGGATAGCTAAATGGTAGGTCCCAGGGTGAAAGCTGAAAGTCGTCTTTAGTGCGGGTACATTCCTATGCATAAACCTAAATGAGCAAACCAATTCAAAATTTGGGCTAAAATCATCTTGCTGTGCTGTGTTTACATTGTGAGAAATCAAGTCCATATTTGAGCACTTTAAATAGCATCAACAGTATTTCAAGTTCCATTTAAACCTCAAGTTCGTAACTGAAACATCAAGAGAAGGGTAGTTTATTGCAACCACCATGGATCTTTAAACGGCAATTTTGCGTGTTATATCAAAAATCGGGAAAATTTCGGTCGCCATATTTCAAAGGAGTAAATTCAAGGCATTCACTTTCAAAATCATAGCGACAATATCGACTAAACCGATGGATTAAGTTCAAAGCGCCAATCAAATTAACCAATCAGTGCTAATCTGGTAATGAGTGAAAGTAGAATTAAAAAAATTGCTAAAAAAAGGATATTGTGTTCCAAAATCTATTTGAAAAAGGGCAAAATCTTACGCCTTTTGCTTCAGGAATCTTCACTTCTGGCTCTCCATTTGCTTTGTTCGTCTCACAGAGATAGTAGAAGATATTCTAGAGAAAGGGGAATATAAAATGATGCCGCATTAAGTTGATCTCATGGGAAGGGGATTTCTTTGAGTAGAGAGATTTTGACACAAACGAGAAAATTCATTCACCTATTTGACCTAGTCTTTGCTGCAAAGAATGCCCATTCTCAATCTAAAACCGTAACAACTTAGGCAAATTCATCTAAAAACTGTAAAGGAATAAGGCAGAAGTATAGACTTAAATAGTCTTAGCTACCGTTCGATTTGTTGCTCTAAACTACAGTTGCGTTGATCATAAAGTAACTTTGTCAGAGAGCCTTAGTTGCGATGATGAGTTTTCGAAAGGGCTTAGAGTTCTTTACCTATTACAAAGAATCTTTCATGGCTTTTGTTTCGCCCATATTCAGTTCAGTCAGGATTTTGGGTAAGTAGTCTGAAGTAATCAATTTTAAAAAAAGTACCAGTGGACTTGTGAGAGGATGGCTATATAACAAAAGTTCAGAGCTTACCACCTAATTAAGGAAAGTTAATGAAAGTATCCATTCTTATATACATTAAGTTTTAACTACTAGAAGATGTTTAGGCATCTTCTTTGAATGCTTATAAGGGACTATTTTGTGCCCTAAAAGTCGGTTACTATGATCTTCAATATTAGAGATGACTAGACACTCATGAAGTGTAACCCCTATTAACCTTTTATTTTATGGGTAGAGGGACATGACAAGTTTGAAAAAAGCAAGTCAATCATCTAGACTTTTTAAGATCTCCCTGAAGGACAATGAAGCTAGGCAACCAGAGACTACGATTAGATTCCGAGACCAGTCGAGCCGAAAGTACACAAAGGATACTAACTATTTTTGGGGAAGAGGATTTGGTCATCTCTTGGTGATCTTGAACACACAACATTAGAAATTCAACTGACATTCGCCAAGTGAAAGTTTTGTTTCGGTTATTACTCTAACATTGAATGATATTATGCATTTAATTTCAAGGGTTCAATAAAGCGTAACTTTTTAGATTATGTTGGGGAAAGGAAATCAAAATTTGATGATCAACTATTGCTCCCATTAGTATGGAAAGCAGGTGCATAAATGAGAACTTGGATTATACATAAATTCTTAAATTCCACAGATCTCTCCTTTCAAACCTTCAATGCATTGTTGCAGAGTTAGTATAGACTTCTAGGAGTTTTAACGAAATGGCTACTAACAAAACTGCAAACTTCCAGTTGAGATAATTGCTTTTAATGAAGCGCATAGTTTTAGTTCGTATTATGAACTGTAAGTCTTGGTATTAAAGCTCATGAATGCTAAAAGAGAGCCGTGATAATCTTATGGTCTTGCATAATCACTTAATTAAGCGGAACCCCTTATTTAATGCCTCATCAGTTTTTAAGTCTTAAGGTACCTTTCAATGTATCGAGCTATATTAATATAGGAACTAAGAACCTGCTAAACTACATTTTGTTTTCAAACAAATGAAGCACAAATACAATTTCCAAGTTCAAGGTCTTCAATTTAAAAAGAAAAAAAATATTTCATTTCAATTTAGATTTTGTTGTTATGTAAAATGCCAGAGCAACAATTTCTAACCGAGACGGAGACTGTTCAAGCAATTCTATGTAATTTAATTCACTGTCAGCTATCAGTCGTCAATTAACAGAAGTAGCCACGGTGCAGGAAGGTTTGATACCACCAATGTAAGCTATAATTAGAGACAGAAATTGTTGATGTAGATCAGCATTTAAGCAAGGACAGGGCAGGAGGAGGCGCAGATATGCAGTGCTGCTTAATTTACAGAACTCCGATTCGGTTCATTGTCAGATTTGCAACCAATTCAGTTAAAGAAATTGCAATGGAGGATTTATTTTCGTAAAAATAGCAACAAAAGTTGAGCGATCTCATCTGCTTCCATTCGAGATTAATTCCAATTTGGTAATTCGGCCATTTTCTCCGTTTATAAGTGAGAAGTTTGTTTACTTTCTAACAGTTTTGGAACACTTTAAAGTGCGAAAAATTTTTGGAGGTGAACAGCAAAGTAATTGGCAGAAAACCTCTAAAGTTGATTCTTTTGAGCACGAAAATCTAGTTGTTGTGTTGCAAAGTATTTCATTCCCTTGTAATTTAAATTTATCTTCTATTTGCGAAAGTCGAGATTGGACAATCAATGAAAAGCAATGAAATAAACAAACGAAAAATCGCCTGTTCGAGAAGAAAAAGATTTATGAATAAATACGTATTATTTGAACTTTTTTTAAATAAGGAACTACAAGCCGAATTTGCGATTTGAGGTTTACAAGCTGGTCAACAATATTGGGACGTTGCATGTAGTGGCCTTTATAGCAAAAAGTGCTAGGTTGACACTATCATCGTGATAGGTACTAAAATTTAAAAAGGAAGATGTTGCTTTTAATAATGCACATTGAGATAGTCATCAAAAGTGAAAATTTGTCGAAAATAGGCGAAGTAAAACTTGAAAAACAGGTCCTTCAAGTAACAGTACTAGCTTAAGGAGCCTCTCAGACTAGTCCTTACATAGAAAGCCCCTTGCTTGTATGAACCAGACCGAAGAACGGCTTTAGTTGGTCGGATCATTCATATAGTGCATTGATAAAATTCGATAGCTACGTACAATGGCCCAAAATCATTTCATGATTTATTACTGTAGGATTTTTTGATCCATTTTTCAGCTGTGCGCTTTCAAATAAACTTTTGACAGGAGGTGATATTTTTAGACCGAAAACAAATGAAGATTTGTGTCTTTAGAATGACAGTCGGTCGATTGCCGACGTATTTTTTGAGAAATTAGAAAAAAAATATTACCAAGTAAAGTACTGAGAGAACGTACTACACAAAAAGTATTAGTGAACGGAGAAGTAAAGTACTACTATAAACTAATTTAATGATTAGAAAAATATGAATTTGGTTAAAACCTGCACAAACGCATCTAGAAAATGACCTAATTCTGTGAACAATTTGATTTTTTTTAATGTAAAATTAAAATGGCCTTTTCGCCAGAGGATCATAGAAGATAAAACGTACTGAGTAGCCATTGGTATTGTAATAAGATTTTCATTTCAAATCATACACTAAGTTCGGAAGCAAAGACGTCGAGGTTACTGTTTTAACTCAAATCGTATAATTCCAGTAAAGTGCAATGATTGCACTTAGATATGCCGAGTCAAATAATATTTAGGTTTGAAGTTAAGATTAGTCTCATTTAGTTTAAGAATTGTTTCGTGAAAATTTAGATTGGACTCACCTCGTGAAGACAGGTGTACTGGACGTGGTAGGGTGCCACCTTCTCCTCTCCCTTGATCTCCACTGAGATGTGCAGACGAATAGCACCTGACACTGCGCTCTTGTCCGTCCGTTTTTCTGCAAAAAATTATTACTATATGCATGACTGAATCCGGGCATGTTTTTATGGCGTGAATGCACCAGAGTTTGACGACATACACTATTAAATTTTCGTGAAAGGAGAATCATGTTAGCAGAATAGACTTTACTCGTATATTGGTAAAGATTTGATTGCAATAAGAAAAATAGGTTGAGTTAAGTACTTTAGAAATAACAGTTCGAATACGATTTGAGAAATGACCGTGGTGAAGTGAAGCCGACACTTGGAAGCTGTGCCGTTGCAGACCTGTGGAAGAATCAATCATGGAATTCCGCAGGGGTTTATGTTGAGAGTAACAATGCTACATCAGTAGTCTGATGCCTAATGGCTCAGAAGGCATGTGCTGATACTCTTCTCATACCTGATAATAAATGTGACAGCAATAAGCTGAACCAAATATGCCAACATTTCACCATTGAAGTGACTGCGGTGAGAAGTATTAGTTAAAGTCCCTGAGCTGACGGTACTTAGGAAATCATACCTGCTGGGACAAACTGCTGAAAAGCTTGACCAGAACTCGGTACTTCTTAGGAATGACCTACACCAAGAGGTCGTTTCTTGAGCTCTTAGCAAACTCTTTATTGACCTCTATTTTACACCTAGAAATACGATTGAATTAGCAATCTTGCAACTGTCAAAAAACGCTCGAATACATTTGATAATCTGATCCAACAGAAGAATTTTTAAGTGTCACAAATAATTGATTTCAAGAAGCTTCATATTTTCTCTCATTGTTTGTCGGATTGCATAAATAAGTGGAAAGCCAGCAGTTAAATATAAATGGACAACACCGTTATGGAGCCTTTCAACCCCCGGCTTGGACGTCAACCACGAGTTGTCAACGTAGAAAGATAGGAAAATCTTGAATATAACTCATGATTTTCGGCGCTGTAATGTTGTCCATCTTCAGAAATGCAGATTGAAGGTAAATTCTGCTAAATATAAATGCAGAACGTATTTCGAGGTGCCAACTTAAATATGGTCACCCCGTCGATGAGACATTATATTAATGGTAATTAGGAGTAGTCATAGGACTATCTTCAAATTATTTTATTTAAGCATCGGTCCACATTACATCGAACCTAGAGACAAAGCTGGGGCAGTTTGAAAAGAGATTGGATTGAGGTATTAAAGGGAGCGTACATAAATGAACACACTTAATGACCTGTTGGTGAGGTCGAAAATTGATGGTTTAAAATCAGTAATTTTTTACAAAAATTAATTTGGGTTCAAAGTAACTTAAATTCAATCCAAGATGTGTCGACATACGCTCAAAGCAAAATTTATAAAAACTCAAGACCTCAAACCACGCAAATCGCTACTATTTACCCTTTTTTAAGAATTCTCAGCCGCTTGCCTTTGCTATCAACCGACAGCGCGTATTACTTAGACGACAGTCAATCACTTATTCCATTTCGCGAATAAGTATGGCTACTCTTGTCACAAGTCGTGTCTGGCTGTAGATACTTCAACTGACAAATAGAGGCTCACCCGAGACCAGAAGTTTCGAAGGACCATCCACAGCATCTAAGAGCTACAGCAGATTCTTATAAGGAATGAAGATAAAGCTAATAAGCTAAATTAGTGGTTAAGTGTTAGGAACGAATAGATATAATATAACCAAAAAATTGGGTATCTTTAGTAGGTATTCCCGTTCTAGCATAATTTTTTAAACATTAATGCAGATTTACTCTATATCCAAGGTATTCTCAATACAACTGTTAGTTTAATATAAGTTAAATATATACGCATTTATAAAAGGTGAACGAAGGGATAGATTCAAATTTTGTTGGCGCATTTTAGGCTCCAGAAAATATTTGTCCACTTATGACATTGAGCCAGGACAACAAATTGAGCAATTACTCACCCAGATTATACCAAACATCCATTTCGCCGGAGAGGGTTCGAACATCGATTATGGTTTGACCGAGGAAGTCATCTGATTCAGATGTCAGTTTAGATCGCAGTTTGGATCTCAAGTCATTATCTTCATCCCTGCAAAGTCGAATCATAACGCTGTATAGCACCAAATTATTTTAATAATTTCAACTCAACAATCGTAAACTTCTAAAGCCCCTCAATAGGAGAGAGTTCCCTGGTTCAGAGAAATATGAGGAGTTGGATGGTCGTTTAGGAGCAAGACTTTGGTGACTCCTCTGGAAGGAAATATTGAAAGTCGGTACTAAGTCATGAATAATGTAAAATTTTATTTTTTTAAAGGGTTGGTTCTGTTTTTCTTGCCAAGTCCATTCCATTTTGACTCTTTGTAAATCTAATGTCAGCTGGAGCCTTCGGTGCCGTTTGGCGCTATTGAGTGTATGATAGAGTGGAAATCTTTCAAAGGCGAACATTCTACAAAGGGCTTATCTGACTACAGAATATTATTTATTCAATATAATGACCGTAAAAGACCATCTATTTTTAGGCTAACGGTTTTTTTCCTATTTCCCGCTAACTTGCCGATCTAAAAAAGCTCGATCTTAATCAACAGTTTTAAGATAAAAAAAGAGCAAAAAAACATACCAAACGCGAATTTTTATTCGATCTGTTCCATTATGACATTCACTAGAAAGTGGAAAAGAGCAAATAGTTCTTTTATTGTTATTTAGTCATCCTAATGACAAAATTTCAGTTTTTGAGTTCTTAACTTTAAGAGATTTAAAAATCAACTAACAAGTAAAATTTCTCATTCCAAACGGGATTGAGCTCTCGCGGCACGGTTTTAGTTCGCTTTTTGACTTTCCCTACTTGGACAGTGACGTAGGGATCGCTTGTGCCCGTTTTGTCCTTTCCAATTAAACCTTGTGCGCATTTAACTGAAAAAAAATTGAAAAGAAAAGAAAATAAGAACGCAGAACAAATGAGAATTCTTGGCAGAATTGCTAAGAAAACGAAAAAAGCATTAGACTGATATTAGAGAGTTCATGAAGCGATCAGAGCATGAAATTTGCCTTCAGGCTATTGTCTCCACGCTGGACTGGTGTTGAAGTCTGATTTACTTAACTGGGAGTCAAATTCCATCCTATGGCATTTTTTGTCAATAATGGATTTCGTTGAACCAAAATTAACCTTCCACTTGGCATGTAAATGGATCGACGTTTTGAAAGCAGCTGGGCTATCTACAGATCTGATCCATATTGTAAGGATCTTTCGTGATTGATCGGAGCAAATTATTCTGTCGGAGTTAGACAACCCCAGGGCTTTCTACTCGGAATGCATATTAGACAAATCACAGCCAAAATGAGATAGAAATTAATTATGGAAATTTCGGAAACAAATATCTTACCAGTGATGGCGATTTTTGCGGACCATTGACATGTTCCATCGAGTATACTCTTCTGAGCCTGCTGAAGATTCTGTTTGTGCGCATCCTTCACCTTAAAGACCTTTCCAACTAAATCAAAGAGTTCTGGTTTGGTGCGAATTCGTTGTCTCATCAAGGAAGACATGGCCTGCTTGATACTCTGAGTTCGATCCTCGGCTCCATGTTTCACGGATTTCTCAGCAGCTCCTAAGTAGATTTTCGAAATAACAAGATGAGAAACCAGATTACGAAGTGCTCTGTGAAAATTTCTAAGCTTAAGTTGTATGGTCTTTCTTATAAAGCTGCCGAATTCCTTAATTCCAGCACTTCAGAAGTCGAGTGAAGCCTTTGCAATGGGCTGCTCAAAAGAATGTCGCCATGATTAAACTTCGACTATGCTACCGCATCACAGACAGAGATATTCCAAAGATGATATATCATCCGATTTAACCTCTACGTAGGTATTAACTTAACTGACGAAATTGTTTTGCAAGCTTAAGGCTGTCTTGAACTCTGGCGTAAGGCTACCGTTAGGGTCCTATTCTTAAAATCGCCGTTTGTGAGCAGCTGGCACAAAGAATCCCAAGTTGAATAAGGAAGGCTTCGAATTAGTGCAGTTCTTTAGCGCTATACTTTCTTTGGAGTAACTAGATTCCAAGCAAAATTAAAAAAGGTCACATGAATGAAGTCCTTGGCTGAGGAATACAAGCATTTTGAACAGATTCACAGTAATCCTAGTGTGGCTACTTACAGTAAATATAAAGTGTAGAACTCTAGACATTTTAAATTTTACAAAATATCTCAAATTTTAAACTGTCGCTTTCACACTCTGGATAATCAGAGTTCAATGCAATCAATCCTCAGAGCGATAAGAAAGATTGGTTGATTAAACGTAAACTTGTATGATTAACGCTTGGATGTCCAGGTTCTGATTACATTGTGGACTTCAGAAGTCTCTGAATACGCACAATATAAATGCATTAATCAAAGGATACTCCAAGTTCTCTAATGGCGGTATACGCGATTGACTCATTCATCTGCATCCCAGACATTAAAAAACATCCTCATATATGACTTAAACGAAAACGTCGGAATCACTATCTCCTTCAACATGCGCATCTTAAATATGTTACAATTTGGTGAACCACGATTTTGTCTAGACTTGTCTTTTGACTCCCTACAGGTAGAGCACACTTTACTGATAAAGATATGAGACCTAAATATTAGAAATTCGCTTTTTTTCCCGGCAGGGCTTCTGGTAATTAAGCATTAAGAATCCTGTTCTCTAACAAATCGAATCCAACACCACAATTTACAATATCTTTCTATTTTAACGAGCTCATTAATTTAAGCTGATGACATGAAAGCTAAGAGAGTTGCTGGACTTGAATTAGTGGTATTTGGCGTGAATCGAGCCTACTGGAAAAAGTAAATGAAATCATTGGAGGCTATCACTTAGCAGAACTTTCTACGTCGAGAATGGAAGGACTGAAATGGGTTATATTTAGATACGTTTGAATTTCCCAAAATAGTACGTTATTTATGGTAATGAGCCGTAGTCCAGATAATTGCAATATTTATGAAATATTTGTTTGTACATCGTTCGTTTTCTAGCTTACCTTGCTAAAAATAGCATTTTGATAATAATGAATCCCTTTAAAGCCACCAACTTTAGGCGTAAGCAATCACAAGTCACTTGGTGGTGATTTCTCATCGGAAAATAAAAGAGCACTAAATGAGATCTTCACTGTGTTGACTTCTAGAATTCGATGGATCATTTAGCTCATTCTTCGACTGGAGGTAGGTTTTTTAGATTACAACCACAACCATTAATGACTGTAACCACAAGCTTAATACTACATAAGAACGCATGACATTCAGTTTATATCTAATCTGATCCATCTATTTTACCTATACAAATCAATGTGCACAGTCTCAAAGCAATTATTTCGATAACTTTTCCAGGACTGCGTCTACAACTTCTACTTTTTCTTTGTTCAAATCCCTATCGCTTTGGTGAGTATCAACTATCGTTGGCTTTTGATGAGTAGACAATAATTTTTGCCCACTCCCGAATACACTTGATCCTAAATCACGAATGGAAATACTTTTTGTTATAATCGGAACAATTTTTCCCTTAAATGTCCAATCAAAATGCGCAATCAATCTTCAAACTTTGTTTCGTGTAAAAAAAGTTTGACAACAGAAAGAGATTCAACAGGCCTACGAAGAAATGCGAAAAATTAACGGAAATGCGAAATGTTCTGCGTGTTCATTTTGGAGAAACTTCATGAGTTTTATCCGAAAAGTCTATTCAAAAATTATTTTCAGTTTATCCTAGTTAACATTCATGACAAAGGCCTTTGGAAAAAAATGAGGCAACATTAGAGAAGAGGCCTTAAAGAAACATTTACTACTTCATAAACTATATATAACTTCTTTAAGAGGGTGTAATTTCTTATGCTTAATAACAAATATTACTTACTTTGAAGACAGTCAGCATTGATTAGTTCCCGACACTTTTCGTGGCATTTGACCCCACATTCTGTGCATCGTAGACCCTGACGCGCCAAACCCCACAACATACCTTCGCATTCATAGCAGTAAGTTGGACTGGTCGCGCTCCAGACCTGGAAACTGTGCGGTGTATCGCTGGAGATGGGGTATAGCAAAGCTTGAAGGGTTTTCTTGTACACATGCTGCTTCTAAGTACATCAGAGAGACAGATAAATATTGATTCACTTCCGTTTAACTTCACTTCTATGTTTGTAAATAACCTTAAATAATTAGAGGAACTACGACTGTGTGTAAAGCCCACAAATTCGCGTTTCGCCTGAAGAAGTAGCCGAAAGAATCTCGCCAGGAAAAAATTAGCTAAAACCATTAATTATTGACGAATTGGGCTATTCTTTCTCAACAGTTATTCCTTTGAGAAAAATTGGGCTGATTTAAATAATGAGCGGATACACTAAAGCACTATATGATTTCCTAAAAATCAGCCCATGAAATGGTTCGCTGAATCGAATCGAGCAGCGGCGATCACATCTTCATTGATGATCATATAACTAGTATCTCTTCGACACTTAGCTCATGAAAGGACATTCAATTAAGTTTTGAGTCCCAACCTTGACAATGAATGGAAAATAAGTTAATGTGTTAAAGTGGAGATTATTTAAAGCCTGTAGAGATTTTTAAAAACACTAACCAGTTCTTCGTCATTAATCGACTGACGAGTAATGAGGTTGGCACTAGCTGTCCCCATATTTCTTTTCTGAACTGCCATTGTCTATAAATGAAAAACGATGCAATGTTCAAGTGGGTTTACTTTAGTTTTAAAGAAAATCATCAAATTTTAATAAAGCAAACCAAGTCAGTAGCAAGCAAGCTAAAATAGTTCAAACGAATTCAAAAAAATGACCTACAAGATTAATGTTTGTCTTTAGTAGTTGTAAGTTTCTCATTTATGCAGAAAATGTGCGCATATAAAGTTGTAGGAATAAGCAGAATCACTGACTTACTTGTATAACCTGAAACATCGAAAAAAGCATGATTTACTTTTCAATAAAATGACATAATCATAAGTAAATGATTCACAGCATAGAAAATTTATATACTTAGGTGGTTAATAAGCATTTTCGCTTTTTTAAATTCACATTTTATCCAAATTATCAGTGACTTACACAACAAAGTTATACCATTCAGTTTTTCCTATTATTTGACAATCCCCTAATTCCGATCAATTAGTTCAATATAGTCGCACAGAATCTGTTTTAAAAAAGCTCTGATAATACGAAATCTAACCCCACCACGAATTGTGGAATGAAATTTCACCTTTAAGAGATCCATATTTCAAATTTGTACTTAAATGCTCCTAAATGTGATTATGTTAAAGATTTTCATGTTTTCTATTAAAGTTTTGCGTGACAAAATTAAAAACTCGGCACAAAAGAGAAAACATTTACGACAAACGATAGAATTCAAGAGAACAATGTCAAACGAATGCATATCTTCACTGAGAGAATAGAGATTGAGACATTATTTTCCAGACTGTCACCATCAATTTTTGGGTAAGCAGTATCCATTGTAATCCCATTCCCTGAAGGCTTCCAGCTAGGCTTTAGTAATCCTTCGTGATAAGCAAGACCAATCAGGGATATAGAATTGGCATAATCAAACATTTATTTAAACATGTGATTTCTTGCCCTAATAAGGGCACTTTATTTATATAGCAAAGTATAATTTCTCAATTTAGCGTAGGAATGCAAGAATTCCACAGATTTTGCCCTGCCAAATCCTAATCTTGAAAATTTTACACCGCTGTCTTTTTAGTTCTCATGCATGATGGCCCAAATGATCCTAGTCATAAAACAAAGGTGCTATCAAACTAAACTAGTGTAAGTTCCCTAACTTTAGTGGATGATTATCGCAGTACCTACCTCGTGAAAAAGGAAAAATTAGTGTTAACTTCATATAAAACCAAATAATATGGCAGGAGGGATACTCAGAACCGACCATTTACTGCCATTATTTCTCTCTAGTTACAAGCCAACAGGATTTGACTTGGTAGGAGGATAAAAGGTTTTAGTCAATTTTTTTAGAAAAAAGTTTTTCTGTGGTCGGAGAATCTCCCGTAGTCCAATCTATGTCGGGAACAGATAGGATTTCTACAAATTAATGAGTGGCCTCAATTGTAATAGCTACAATGGCGAAATGCCTTGCAATCGCGTGGGTCGAACTTAGTGCTTTTTATCAATGTTTCACCATAGAACATAATATTGCCACGCTAAGGTCTTCTCAAACTACTTTTTCATGGTACACAAATTTCCAGTGATAAAAGAGTTTCATGTCCAATCCGAATTCAGCTTGAATTAGAAATAAAATATATAAAGGCGGAAGTGATAGCAACTGTGCGTGGTAGAACTTCTACATCGGATCGTGACTACTTGAATTAAAATGATGATTATATTCCACTTTTTCGATAATGTGCAAATTTTGTAGCATCTGGAATTAGACATTTTCTCACCAGATCACTGACGAGGGCGAAAGGCTTTTTCTTCATCTTAAAATCGGGCATGCTGTTAATATTGTAAAATGAGAAACGGTTGTCTCCATTTTTCTTCCTAGAAAAAGAAAACTTTTCAAACTATAATCAGAAAATATGGAAAAATGAGAAAGTAATTCAAATGCAAACACTTACCTTGGAAGAACACCAGACTGAAAGAAAAAGTATTCATGTGGTAAATATGAAAAGCTGAGAAGTGTGTAAATATTATTAACCTGTCGCTATCTGACAGAGCAGAAATTCACGTAAAGATTGAGGTTTTTTAATTAAAGACCCAAGCTAAACATTTGTTTAGTGCAAAATAACTGTTTTATTGAAGAAATTAAAATTGAGAATAGTAAATCTTGTATAAAAAGCTTAAGTTAAGTTCTGAAATCATCCCTTTAACCTGAGAAACTTGCGATTGCAAACTTTTAACAGTTATCTATTAAGTTATTGTTCCCCCAAGCAACATGTTCTGTTAATCTAACGACCCATTTATTTTTCTGACAAAAAATGAAAAGCAAGTGTAGTTTTGGCAATCTGCAATTAACTAAAGCAAAATTAAATGTCCAATTAAAATAAGTGATAAACAAAAAAATATATTAAGCAATATTTTTAATCAAGTAATAACTCAATTATTGCATTTTACGGGAAATTCATTGGTAGCCAATTCATAAAATGCGAATTTATATTAATTTCGGTTATAAAATAAACTATGTATGGCATAAAAACTTCAACACAAAGTTTTCACATGATTATTTAAAAAAAATTAAGCCAGAATTCTTATGTAAAAACGAATTACTTTTCGAAAAATGTAAGAGAATTAAATTTACCTCATGAAGTTTTCTGCAGACATGATCGAAAGCATCGAACCAATGCTTTCTTGCTATCGATTGCTTGGACTCCATATCGATACTTGAAGTGGGCTTCTTCAAGGAATCTAGCCGAGTCTGTAGAGCTGAGCCTTTACGATTGGTGTCTCCTCGGTGGAGTTTTCGCTTCTGATCGGCATTCAAACTGACCAGAACTTCACGTTCATGCTGTCGTTCGTCATCTGGTGGGGGTATCATCCGCATCGCCTCATTTGAGGTTGAAGAATGACTATTATGATGATGTCGTCGGCTGAGGTGATGTCGTTTGTTATTAAAGTAATCGTCACTGCTGTTAAAAGATACATTTCTTGAAAAGTACATATTTCAACTAAGGGTTTTTTCTGAAATCTAAAATCGTATCTAAGTAGTATCTAACATTGGTTTTCAATTGCAAAAAGGGTTAGATAACAGATTGCATAATTCCACTAATATCAATTTAAAAAAAAGAAGCAACGGGCCCTAATAAAATTCCACTTTATGCTCGGTTTTTACCAAATAAACTGCTGTTGTCTTTTTCGCAATTTATCCTACCGACCGAGTTTCCTAAAAGTTCGTAATACAAAAATAAATAACCTTCATTTTTATAAGATGACGTTTGAATTTGTACCTAGTACCAAGCTTTCCCCCAAATGAAATAGTGAATCAATCATAAATTTGCAGCATTAAATGACTACTAATATAGAGTTTATTAGTAGAGGAAACAATAATTATTCATTTGATGTGAATTAACAACCTGTTTAAGTGCAGAAAATATAAAGCAGGCTTAAAAATAGCACCCATTCATTCGACAAATTATTTTCTAGTGGAAAAGCTATTGCATGAGTTACTAACTGGCTGCCAGCGTCCATTCATTCAGTTGAAAAGGTATCTGACACTATTCTAGATCACTTTTCAGTTATACGAAATAATCCCTTTCTACTGACTCTTGACAGATCCCATCTAATAGTGTTGACATTTCAGGTTCTATTGAATAATTTTGTAGAAGCGAGAAATTCCCGTCATATTTCACCCAGAGTTATCTCCTTAAGCTGTCCAAGTGCATGTTAGTGCCGATGGTAACAGATGTGTCAGTTTTGTATTTTTGAATTTACATACGATAAGAATATAAGAGTTATGTGATTCATTTTGATAAATAAATTAAAGAAAAAACGCTGAAATCTACTTCATGGTCAAGTGTTTGTTAAAAACTGCAAATCTACTATTTGCTGAAGCAGACAAATACCAACAATATGATCTCCATCTTATAAGTTAATGGGAATGCCTTCTCTCCAAATCTCTACATTTTTGCTACATGGTGACAGATATGCGATCCGGCAAAATATTAAAGGATCTGACTATATGTAGACTCATTTACTAAAATGGTTAAAATGAAATCAGAATACTGATTTTCTCTGTTCGTATTTTTCTCCTTGTGAGCACCATGCAGTTTCATTTTAATTATTAGCTCATTCGCTAATCACTTTGTGTGTAGATCCCAAGTTGTTGGTAATAGTATGACCCATTTCGATACTACATACAGTTACAATGACTGCTCATTTCCTGACAACTGGTGCTCAATTGGCCTAAAGGGCAAGTGATAGCAGTTCAGACCTACCTGATTTCATCATTTGATCCACTTTCATCTACATCCATAAATTCACTTTCGCCTTCTTGATCTAAATTTGTCACAAAGAATCGTTTCTTATGAGAATGATGTCGAGGCTGTCGGTGAGAATATTCATCGTCGTCAAAGTCACCATCATCCTCTTTTTCATCATCAACCTCTTCATCAGAATAACCACTTTGATATTCGTCTTCTTCCGATAGCTCCTGAAGTTGTAGATGTCCTAAAGGGTATGAAATGAACTGAAATAGGGCACCATATTTAAGACTAATGCAGATGACGTATGAGATATCTGCATGTAAATCCATGCCTATCCCGCACAAAGAGCCTTGCAGTTTGTTTTTTTTCGGGACAAAGGTGGTACTCTAAAGTCACCTTCTCCAAGTTAGTCATCCTCCTACAGAGGATCGGCGACAAGTGCGGCTGATCACTTCAATCACTGATAAGTTATGAAGCGAACTTCTATACTCTTTGCATTAATGAAAAAGACAATGATTGTAGAAGCTAACCCTTTAATAGAACTAAAAAAGCAAATATTTAATAACTAAGGTTATCGATTCTAGGGGGTTGATTTCAGATTGTGCTAGTATTTCATCGATGTAGCCTAGCTATCTTGCCATCCGCAATTCATGACCTACCAAATTATACTGCCTTCATCAGCCATCACCCTTCAAATTGTTATTTCTAGCGAACATTACTATCTGACATAACAAGAATTTCCTTTAATTAAGTTACGTCTAGTTGACCATCTTATGGCACTGATTGTAACCTCCAACCTCATTATATAAATAGCACAAGCTCCTATTAAAACCACCATCGAAGAGGATGCAATAGTCAACCGTCTCCCTACTTTACCTAATCACTTCTAAGTAGGCGACAACAGAAAAAATCCGTTTGATCAAGTAGAACACTCCAACAAACTATTGTCAGATCTGGAAACCGACAGCGTGACGACTTTGAAATCCCCTTTTGTTTTAGTCGTTGTTAAAACTCTCGCTGGTGTACTAAAAAAGAGGGTGATTCGCGATTCCAGCAGGGATGTACTGGTGTACAATTTTCCTCAAAAATAGTTGGTTCAACCTGTTTCATCTTTTAACCAATACTCGGGCTGAATAAAACCAGAATGCTAAAGGGTTTCTCATACTGCTTTAGACTAGTATTATCCATTTTTGGGTATCCACCTTCACACCAGCTTTTTGGAGTCTGGAGTACGACTGATTAGCAGAGCTCACCTTCTGCCAGAGCATTCCTATAGGCTGGAAGACTGATTTTTCTAGGTAGAGAACTCAGTTAAAAGTCTCCATAAATAAGTTTATGTGATGTTTCATTCTTTTGGCTTTTAAGCTTCTGCCAAAAGTTCAAAAATGATAATTTTCGTAATAACCATCTTCCTAAAGTTTAGTTATAAGTCTCGTGATACATTCCAAAAATGCATATCAATCAGAACTAAATGATGATAACGGTCCGCCTCTCAATGCGGAGTCATCAGAAACGGATCGATCCTGAGGGGCTCTAATGTAATCATCTGTCTCATCGATGAACCTTTTTAAAAACAATACCATCATATTCAGTAGGAATTCGCACTCATGTACTTTTCGAATCAAGGGAAGCCTTTCAAAAATGTCAATGGTTCAACTACTTTGTGGGCGAAAGGAAGCAAATACAGGTTCGTGGAATGGAGCTCAAAGAGTAGAATTTTCCAGCAGCAAATCAGTCCTTTGGAATTACTAAGGAATTATACTAAGCCACAGATAATAATCTCCACATCCAAGATCGCAACCCTATTTGTATCGTGAATGGCCAAATCCAAAAAATACATTAAAGCTCACGTTTCTGCATATGGGTATGAATATCATTTTCACCATTTTCATCCCATTTCGACTTCCCATTTTCCTCATCATTCTGATTCTGTATCTCGTCTCCTTGATGGTCATCATAACCCTGTTCTTCTTCATAGAACAATTTTCCATTGACCAGAGAATCATGGATTCCAGTGGCTGCATCCATAGACCTGTTGTCTCTGGCATGGGTAACTGTTCTCTCATTTCTGCTTCTTGATCTCAACCAGGTCCTGTCTTCAGCCGTTTCACTCTCTGCCACTAAGTGATCTCCATCTCGCCGAACACCCTCCCGACGAGATTGGGTCTTGATCCACCGTTCTCTGTCATCACTATCCTCCTCGCCGTCGAAGGAACATGCATGGTCGTAATCCCGTTCCATGGAAGATCTCTGGCTCCATGCTTTACCAGCTGCCTTTTTTTCACTCTCATTAACGTACTCTGTTGTGCCTAACAAATCCTGATCGGAATTTTCCCTTAAATCATCCGCAGCAGGTGGAGTCAATTCAGGTAAATTTGCTTCTGGATGGGATAGGCTCTGTTGATGCGAGGGAGCTTTGGTTGAGAACTGTCGCTGAAGTTGAGGTTGTTGTTGAGTCTGTTGAAATAGTTGGTGTGATTTCTCATCAACTACGATCATCGCCTGGGCCTCCGATACAACCTGCTTTGCAGCTTCTGCTACCACGTTGACCTGTTTCATCAAACCCGAAGCAGCGTTTTGGGCTCTTGACATGAAGGATCCAAGTACATTTCCTGCTTTGGGAAGCGTTTGTGTATTTAAAGCGGGAAGAGAGCCAGTAAATGTTACTCGATGTCGAATTGCTTCGTTCTGTTTGTGCTGATTAGACTGTGTGTAGTAGTCTTTTAGATTCGTTTCTGCCAAGCCAGCTCGAATTCTTAACCGACGAAGCTGTTCTTCTTGAGACGGAGGAGGCTGATTCTCCACCGCTGCAACGATATTATTCAATGAAGTGCTATCAAACAGTTGCGACACGGAAGCAGAAAATTTAGAGTATTCACGAAGAGGGGCATCAAAGTCTCGCTCTATGGCTGTGGCTTGTCGGTCCTGAGATTGGGATGGTCGAAGAACTCCCGAAATCGCTTCTTCTTTTGCTGCAGCTACGTGACTAGGTGTCACGTTCGTTGAGTTCTAAAAATCCAAAACAAGTGCAGTATTAGTGAGTGGAGAAATTATTTGATATAACTGCCTCAGAAAGATCTCTGAATGTTTACTTCAACTAAATGGAAGCAAAATTCATCATTCTTTGGTAACCAGTTAATTTTTCGCCTCTAGAATACGTTTTCTGTTCATTAATAATTAAGTGCAAAGCCGTCTAGACCTACCAGTTTGCGATTGGCATTTTTTAAACTATGACAATGACAAGTGGATGGCAAATTCATTTTTATTGAAAAAAGCGACCTTCTATGCTAAATTTTGATAAATGTATGAATTTTAATTTTTTAGGTTCAAGATTTTATTAAATGAAATGTTAATGTGTTCACAGGCTACTTATTCTAGCATTTTGAAAATGGTAATGAAAATGTATATAGCTTTAAATAAGAGCAAGTAGATCTTTAGGCCGAAAATCCGGCCAAATGGGAGGACATCAAACTTTGTTAGTTGGATTAATACCAACGCCAAGGAAAACTGTGAATGCCTTTTTGAAGATATTCTGAGTGGAAGATAGAAGCAGGTGTCAGAAAGGGTGTGTTGTAACTTTGTGTCCAGTTGAGGAATCGGTACCGTTATCCATATCGACTGAACCTCCCTCATGATGTTATAAAGCTCTTCGTTTTTGTTTTATACGCATAGCTAATAAAGAAGTGTTTGGATGAATGCTATCATTTTCCAGCCTCCTCTTAGCCCTTTTTCTTCCTAGTTGCCAGAGCATGTGAAGGCGGGATAAGCATCTGAAATTGTTTTTTTCTACAATAGTATGGTTTTGGTCTGAATTTGAGAAAACATCCATGACATACAGTACAGTGACTCGAACAGTAACTCTTTTGCCATAAAGACCAGCGTTCTCTTTTAATTCCGAGTCTCTCCTACAACCATCGCAGTTTCAAAACCCTTTTTATTTAATAAAGGCACGGATATTCCTACAAGCATGAAAAATCATTTCGAAAAAAATCCAACACAAAAAAGTCAGCTTCTGAATTCATAAAGCAAAATTTCTGCTTCAGCTTTCATTAGAAAGTTAACTCAATGAGCAGCTTATACTCAAGATTAACTCACCAAATTGACACTATGTGAGGTGGGATATATCAAGTCAATTTCTTGGTCAAAACTAGCGGCTGATTTTGTAGAATAACTTCGTCTGAGTTGAGCGATCCTCGATGACACTCCATTTGAATTGGAAGTACTTTGAGTGGAATCCTTGAAAAGCGACATCAGACCAGAAGATAAAGCATTGGTTGTAGACCTGAGCTGGGCTGACAGAGTGTCGGTTAGCGACTTTGTTGAAGACTGAGGGCCTGAAATTCGATCATAATGAAATTAAATAAGCATATACACATACCAGTTTAAAAGTCCAGTTGGTACAATAAATATGAGACTTGCCATCTGCTCAGCTAAGTCAGCACTCATCCAATTCATTAATATCCATTTCTAATGAAAAGGGCACAAGTCACTTTACGATCAGATGCCCATCAATGGTAGGTGAGTGGAACTTGCACGAAACTGCCTGATCGCTACCACTGTCTGCAAATAGACAGATTATATTTCATCATGCTGCGAAAATAGGGACGAGTCCTTTTGTGAAAATCAGACGTGAATTTCAATATTTATGTAGGTGGTAAAACTTTGAGCTTAAGGTCTGTCGTTTGATTGGCCTATTCTTTATCGCAAATAAATTGTAATGTATTTTACTCACATTGATCCGGAGGTTTTTCCTTGCCTTCAATCTTAACTGTTATGTCGGCCGATCCATAAATAAGACCTCATGAGCGATTTCACGATCAGAGAACTACGAGGAATCCCAAATGAGAGATCACGCTGGGTCAAAAGTGCATTCTGAAAGCACTTTTTTAATAGCAGAAAACCATATTTACACTTCAATAGAACAGATCCAATAACATTTGTTGACATTCAGTGATGAATTGCGTCTACATTGAGGTATTTGTTTTGAAAACTAACTCATTCAGATACTTTTCCAGTGTTAGCTCTCCAGTCAGCAAAAGCCTTTCTATTAACCTTACTTTAAGCCCACATTTAAAAAAATCAACCTTTCAAAGCCCTTCAGGATAAGCGATGATGCCAATATTTCTCTATTTTGTGAGTAAAATAGGAGCAGTAAAGTATGCTGATTCTACTTTATCTACTATTTTGAATTGCCTACCGACTCAGTAGCTACCGCGGTAATTCGCTTAATAAATACAATCAGGCTAGCTTTGAGACCGATTAATAGATATTTAAAATCGTTAAAATTTTGGTTTAAGCTTCAATGTCTGACGTATGTTTCCAGCCATCGATAAATCAACACAGGTCTCATAAAGGAGAACATTTTGTGTGGAAGATCTTTAACGACTGGAAGGTTGAGTTTTATTGTGTCCCAGTTCAAAACGCAAATCTTTAGTTAAGTTGATGGTCCCAAACTCCAGAGCCCAATATTGATGCTTACTTCAAGCCCAATTATCAAGGATCACAACCTAAGATCGATCTAAGTTGCCAAAATCTAATGGACGCTATGGTGCTGAAGTAAAAACAGAGCAAATCGGTAATATTTTTTGTCATTTTAAATTAGCTCCTCCAAGTTGATTTTCCGCTTTTCGTTTGATTCGAAATAAGTCTTCGTTTTTGTGTTTGAACAAATGGAGGACATTTGTACTTTACTTTCTGTCCAAAATACGGTTTCATCATTCTTCGCCACTTATCTCTATGCACGCCTATGGAGACAGTCAAATTAAATACAGATAAGGTCCTTTCATAGAAATTCTTAAAACAAAAGCTTTCAACTCGTTTTGAAATGGGAGTTGGCTAAATATCCGATCGTAGAAAATGTGCTTCCAGGAGCTTATCCATGGAAAAATATCGGTTAGTGTAGCTTTCAAAGTTCATTGAAGCTCAGTCGCTAATAGTTCTCTGTGTGGTGAATTTTTGTTGACCATACAATTATTTCACACTATTAGGGGTATGAATGACCCAAACCTAGCCCGTGTAGCTAGGATCAATCCGTCGAACCAATCTAGATCAAGATTTTCACGTATTAATATGCAAAATTCTCTCAAGAACGTGATTTTTAAGGAATACTTTCCCCATTTATGTAGACCCTCATTAGCCTGGAAGCGAAAGAGCTTAAGTAGTCGTGTTTCAGCTTGGAGAGACGGGCCATCTAAGAAGAAGAAAAACCTCGTCCCAATTTGAACGATGGATATAAATACAAAGACACCCTTTCAATGCTACTGATTAGGTTGATTTTCTCCACCAAACTCATAAAGTAGCATCCAATATTTTGAATTTAAGCACTTTTCTAATCTATGGCCTTCACACTCTGCAGATTGATGCGCTTATCCGAAGTTAGTCTACTTTCCTGGAGACGAAAGAGAAAACTCCTTCGGATTATCCAGGCAATTGTTCGCTCTTAAACAGTGTATCAACCGGAAGAATAAATAGATGATTTTGCTCAGTTTATCAGCAATGAAGCTAATAAATCCAGGTAACTCAAAACCCTCACATCGAATAGGTCTCTTTCTCAGAAACTGGGTTCTGTGCGCCGGCATCATTCATGCCAGGAACCTCAGTTAGAACCCCAAGTTGTGGCTCCAAAACGAAACTCGGTCTTCAGTTGGCTTTATGTCAATCATTAATTAAAAAATCCAGGTACATCACATCACATCTCATACATCAGTTGAAGCAAGCGACTCAAATTTTAATAAAAGGCCAAAAATTCAATCGTAGTAGGCTTTTTCCCTACTGGTTACTAATAAACTTCATTTGAACTAAAGTAAAGATGGAAGAGTTAGCATCAGAACATGCCTGAGGAAAAAATACCTACATTCAGATTCTGGGGCCTGAGATGCATTCATTGTCATTTTTTGACGTGAATTCACCGGGATCTGACAGTTCAACGTCGCTTCCATATTCAATTTTAAATCTTCTTTCTCCGGCTTTGTCCCCTCCTTCATCTCCGTGACATCGTTCACCGGATCTGAAGGTCGTTGCTCTATCTCGACTTGCCGTATATTTGCACTTGGTGAGAAAGGAATCATTCGAGTTCTGTCAATGGGCAATTGAAGGTGATGTTGTTGGGGTTTCGACACTTCAAGGGTAATAGTGGTAGAAGGAGGCAGTTGGGCTTGGGACTCATTTCCTTGCAGTGGTGATGGTGAAGTTGGCGAAAGCGCAGGACTATCCAGAAGATGCTGTAGATTTGTGGGTGTAGCAGAGGGTGGAGGTGTTGCTGTTGAACTTCTGAGATCCACCGGATGAGCACCTGGTGGAAGTTGATCTGCTACAGCAGCCTCAGCAGATGCTCGAAGATTCTCTGAACTCAACTCACAATTCCTAGTAGGGTAGAAGCATAGGTTCTTTTCATTAGAATCAAGAAGGAATCCTGTGTTATGGCCGAACGGGAGACCAATTAATGAATTGAAAATCTATTCAGCGAATTCGAGACAAGAATCGGTCACTAAGGGTGCTTTTTGGTACGTTTACAAAGCAGCCTATTTTTTAAGAAGTTGGATTTTTAATTCATGAGTTAGGAGTAAGAGCACATGTAGCCTCTGCGGCTGTTAATCCTTTTCGATCTTCTGTCATTATCAAATTTTGATTAAAATCTTTTAATCCGACTGAGCAGAGCTTTTTTGTAGTAAATCGGTATCTAAAATTCTTTTCAACTTTGAGAACATTCGTAATGTCAGGATTAGATTTAGCCAGAGATGGGTTGTTTTCTTTGTAAGAAATGGCTTATTATAACCTTCCCGAATGCATAAAACCCTTTGGAATAGAGCTAGTCCAGGTGGTGTATCGAAGCTGTCTGTAGACAGAGCTCTGGACAGTCACTCATTCTAGCCGACTATTGATACGATTAACCTCCTCTGTTCATTGAAAGGCAAAATGGATCTTCATCTTAAAGTGGCATTTGATTTAATGACTAGATATGAAATAGCGTTTACGACACGTTGTTTAAGGGCAAACCCTCGACCAAGCTCCTAGACTGAGATTCAGCCTCTTGCTACAGCCTATTACTATGATTCTAAAAATTCCCTTGGCAAAATGCTTGAGTTGACGATAGGAATTTCGTAACCTCATTGAATACCAGTCATAGGTTATCAAGCCGGACAATGATGTTCAAGCTAATAATGACTGTCAAGCCTCGAATTTTTGATGTCGTCCAAATTCGGGAGTGTACATGCAAGGCTGTTGACAGTGGCGTAGAGAATATTCGTTTTATTAAAGGCCTGCATAAAAGTACCCTTCTATTTCGTAATAAAATATAGGCGGTCTCAAGACCATTTCCCAGCTATTTCGAAGCACGATCAGTTTGGTTTGAATGGGTTTGGAGTAGAAGTTGATGTTCCATTACAAATTATTTGCTTGTGAATTTCATTCTAAATACCAAAATATGTCAAGCGCATCTACTTCAAATCTGCCAGTCGCACAGGAGAAGAGACACCACGTATACGCACAGTTACCTCCAGAATAAATCTGGAAACCAGCGATGGCCAGTTCTAAAGGATGACATCGACTGCTTAATAGCTTTGGCAAAATCAACGTGATTATGGCTGCACTGTCGAGGTCAAGTACCAACAAGAACTCTGCTAAGTTAACTACATCCGAAATGGTGATAAAGATGGTGAAAAGTATTTTTAAACAGTCCTTTTCAATGCTGGTATACATTTATTAAATTCATTTAATCAAAAGTGCTTAAGGAAACCCTAAGAGTGTGAATTTTCCAAATTTCCTGGGTGAAATTCCAACACTTCTTGTAATTTGAAGGCTTATTTAATCTCTTAGTAAGTCCTGGTCTAGTAAGCCCTTACCATAGTAATAATTATAATAAAGGCATTTCAGTTTCAACTTGATGACACTCAATGAGGGTGGAAGTTATAAAAATGTATCTTGATTCATTTTTCTCCCATCAGTTTCGCATAAAACTGTTATTCATGCAAACAATGAAACTTTTTCCATTAAAAAATTGGTCTAACTTTATTAAGTACTAACTTGAACAGCCGAATAAACTTGTATTAATCTATTTGAACCAGTTATAACATTTTGGAGAGTTAGAGAATGGAAAGTTTCGGGCTTCAGTTTCATTTTGTGATCAAGAAAAATAAGTTTACTTTCTATCCACTTCAAAGACAGATTAGTTTGCTTAAATGATAAACTACAAGTTGCTGCAAAAGTATGGTTTTTACTTATAGCAAAATTGGAAGGTAGCTTTGAGCCAACTGCATTTACTTCGAATCGGCAATTATAAAATGTGTCGTTTAAAAAACATGATCGGTGAGGGATAAGCTGACTGATTTTTTTATAAAATAGGAAACTGGTTGTGAATTAAGCGCGGAAGAAAATAAAAGGCTGAGAAACATAACCCTTACTAGTACAAATTCCACACATCTAGTACATCTGCAGTAGCCTTCTCAACCATTGCAGGCATGCTAGTTGAGAATGAAAATCAAGCTTGTTCAAATTCAAGAACTGATAGCTTTTGCGAGAAAGTGTCACAGCGCCGCCTCACGTTGGTGATTAGCAACGTAGAGTAACTCATTATAGACTCCTCCTGGCGCCTGAGTTTAAGAAATAGGTCTTTGCTCATGACTTTGACGCCATATAAATCCTCTAAGTCACCTCTTTTAGAGAACCAATCAACACGTGAGAAACGCCTCAATACGATGTCATTCGACTCCAGAAATGCAGGCTTGGAAGTTAGATAGCAGTGCACAGCCACAGGGCACACTCTTTGGGGCAAACCGCGATGTGAACACACCACCAAAGGGGAATAACACTAGTGTTCGATCGATGGCTTGTATATCAAAAACTCTCATATTGATGATGGGACGGGCCTACGTTGAGAACATCTGCAAAAAGCTCTTCTCAGGCTAATACACTTAATCTCACGACACAATTTTCTTGGTAGTTGAAGGCCTCGGACTTTTGGACGACCACTTTGTCCTAACTCTGTCTGACACCGCAATCAGTTCTTACATGGAAACTGCAAATTCGAAGCAGTTGAATTCCCTTTCAAGAGCCCACTGTTACACGCACAAAACGTTTAGTCATTTCTCGATTTCGTGGATAGAAATGATGAACTAGCAACTACTTTCCAGCGATAAAAGGATCATTTCATGTAGCACGATTTGAGAAGAAAGACACAATACGCTATAAAACTTTGATCAGAAATAAAGTTGCTTTAGGAACCGGAATGGTACCTTTGATGCTCTTCAGTCAGTCAATTAAAATTTCATTCGTAGGAGAGTGGCAGTGGGAATCGAATGAAAATACCGTTTTACCTATACCTAAACTTAAGGCGAGAGAACAGTGTCTGAGTGCATTTCGCATATTTTATGATGCAATGGTGTCGTAAATGTAAGCGGAATTCAACCATATAATGGTGCCTAAGAGGTACGGCCGCACGGCGCGCATAAATAAAGACGAAAAAAGTGAATTCAAGAGAAGGTAAAGCACATCATTTGGTGAAATGACAAATCGCGCTTAGGGCGGTGAGCCACTCCTTTTATGTTTGTGATTGTATGAGGACAAGTTGGTGGCACCCTTGCTAAATCAATCGGCAATAAGAATAAACGTGAGTGCGCCAAGTTACTTGCGGTCTATGAGGACAGCTTTGGAAGTGACTGTGTGGATACGAAAGAGTATGGGCATATCGGATAACATTCAAAGATCTACTCGAAGGCGCTCCTACTTACTCATGTTCTCCCAAAGTTTTTAAAATTGTAGAAAAAAGAATTTTAACAAATTACCAATCATACGTATAATTTTGACTAAGCTATGAGTAAATCGAAAGGAAATCTTTCAATATCATATATAAAAAAACTTCGTACACGCAGAGACATGGTAGAACAACTTCCATATAGGAATTTGAATAATCTTTCAGTAGATCTTTTCTTAGAGATTCCATGCCTTACTTTGACGACATATTAGTTTAACATCGATCTCAATAGCGTATCGGAGACCGTCGGCTGAGGGTATCGGCTGTTCTCCCATCACTCTAACAAATACGACCTGATTAACTACATCTACCTCTCACATGATCATCAGGGGCACTAAGACAAAGATCTTAATTTGAAAAAAACACCTTGTTAAAGAGTTGAATGACTTACAATCTCTGCCTTCTTATTGAACCAACATCAGCTTTTGTAGCTGACATGTATGACAATTCTCGTTAAGGCGTCGAAAGAAAGGATGTTTTGAAAAAAAGTTCCTTACAAAATCATGCAAGAATTAAAGTTCGCTTAGCCTAACTCTCAAGCGTAGCTGACACGCTTGGATTGTCATGGTCTTTGTTAGTGTTTGAAAGTTAATTTGACCGTTGAAAAATGGAATGGTCTATTGATTTACTTATGTTTAATTGTATTATTCATGTATTCCTTGGCATTATCACTGATTTCAAATTAGTTAGAGGCCAGTTTTCTTTTCATTTCCGCTAGAACTCGGACTTAAAATATCAGCTGGACTGAAAGAAGTAGTAGACTTTGATAAGGACTTCAACGCCATTCTACAGGCCATTATGGAACCTTTCGGGGACGAGGGGGGTGGCAGTAGATGTCATGACCTAATAAACTTTTTTTTTAAAATCTAAAATATCCAGTGATAAGGGGCACTTGCACTCTTCCTAATAAAGGGCTTCATAGGCTCTTTACCTGCAAATGGGGAACAAGTGCTCTCAAAGTGTCTGTGATCGATAGACATCCCTACTTAGATGAAGTCAAATGAATTTGCCTTTCCCTTCAAAACTTTCTCCACTGCATTTCAGGGAACCAAGTTATCCATTTTTCCATCATCGTGTTCAGGATTGATTCATCGAAAAAATCAAAGCGATTATAACAACTTGTTATATAAGGCTATGGTGTATAAAGTTACCTTTTGATTAAAATGCGCTCTGTTTAAGTAGAAGAGCAAATTGACCCATTTGTATGCACTAAAATTTACCTTGACGTCAATCATTATTTCAAAGACTAACTTAAATTATGTAAATAGGTGCAGAGTTGTCTTCATCTAAATAAAGAAAAGGGTTATTCAACCAATTCGATGCCATGAAAATGTAACAGCGAGGAGAGCCATTGAGTGGGGTTCGCCAATGTGGATGCACTTGACTTGTTTTTCAGCCCTCACTACAATTCAATTTTGCATTTAAACTCGAATTATACGATGAGGGCAATCATTTTTCCTTCTTGATTACAAGCATGAGAGCATCTATATATTCACTCACTAACTACTGATGTTTAGTGGTTCGAATTCAGCCTTAATGAGTTAATAAAAAGACAACTTCCACTCCTGAGAATTAAAAAACTATATTCATTAGAACCTGGCAGAATCTGATGCTTTGGGAAAGGCGAAGGCAGCTGCATTCAAGAGGAGAGAACTAAGTAAAGCATAGGTTTTTTGCTTAACTGATTATTACGGAAATAAGCGCTTTTTTGGCTCTTAAAGTATCAACCTATATCAACTTTGTATCCTTCTCCAAAATAGAACGACAAAAGACAAGCTCTAATGGCTAGTTTTGGTCTAATTTGCAATACTCAGCTGCAATTGTCAGTAAATGTCGAAATTCCCAGTAAAAATTAGTCACTTGTCGGAAAGCATTTCGGTAGCTCATTAACGCCGTAAAACGCAAATGCATATCCTACTCAAGGGATCTAACTTCTCCGATAAAATGAGAGTTGGGACCGATGCAAAAAAAACTATTTTCCGCAAAGTATTGAAATCAGTGTTGGGCTTGTATGATCCACTCCTTGCCTTTTTCAGATAGATAACAGATCTTAAAGGGGGGAGAAGTTAGAAGCCTATGGGCGGAACGAGTGGTGTCTCGCTTAAAAAAAAAGTTGCCTTTAGTATAACCGTGGTAGGTACCACTCTTTGCTAAGATTCAGCGAAAGTAAAAACATTGAAAAAACTTAAAATGCTCAATAACAAAGATCTCTCTTTATTTTAAGTAGACAATTGCGTTGGTACTTACAGAATTGGAGTTAATTAAGCCTTTCATTCAAAGATGCCATCACTTAATTAATCGGATGCATGGAAACGCTTTACCAATACAGAAAATACAAATGGAATATCAAGACATTTGGACAAACCCTAAGGTTAGGGCTAAGTGATAGTGGCGTGTGTAAGGCCGAATAACCTGGAGGCCAAATGGTGGATGCCATTAGATTCATCAACTTAGCAGCTCATAAGAATGCGCTTGAAGGCGTTGACATCTTTCTAAACAAGGCTGTCTAAAGTGATTCAAATGAAACTTGACCGAAATAATTATCACTGTACTAGTTCACTGCTGACAACGAAGGCGGGGACAAAACAGAGACTTTTATTCAGCGGGGCATTTTTCTGGACAAGTTGCAGATGCTCTAAAAAGAAAAAGACATGGATGCCCAGAAGGTCATCATGGACATCTTCTTAACGCGAGGACGGGACCGATGAGATACGGAACGAAGCATCACACAAAGTAATAGTAATATACAAGACAAATCACCTTCTTTCTCCTAAGATACGATTCGTATAACTCTGCGCTAATAAGTGCCTAAACAAATTTTAATGCCTTTTGCTAGACCTTTTGTGTTAATAAATGAAGGCCTTGGCTAATACAAACTGAAAAAGGTTCAAAATTAACAATTAATATCCTATAGTAGCAAACCTAAGTATTTTCAAAATATTGCATGCTACATTTTAGTCAAAAATTAATCTGAAATGGATTTTAGAATGAACAGCGCTGTCCAAACTCTTTGAATGGTGATGAATTGGCTGCAACGAAAGTCAATTTCTCTCTGCTTTTAATTGCATTGAAAACATGAAGCCGACATTAGAGATGAATTCAATTAAACTAGCGGTGGTGATTACGAAGAGCAGAAGAAAATTAGAATGGAACAACTTACAGTACGTTCATATCGTAGGTGTCTTCGCTCTTCCGACGAACACAGGGGGAACTTGAGCGACTTTGAGAGAGGAATTAAAGGAAGAAAATTAGAGAAATGTGTTGATTTAACAAGTGATAAAAGCAAGTTGCCATCGTGAACTAAACATCTTGCTGAGTTATCATTGACCTTGTAAAGATTGTGTAGAACTAAGGGGAAATCGAATTCCTGTTGTAAGTAGCTACATGGTGAAGGTCAACCTATGGGAGGATTATCGATTTATACTAAATTTCATCAATTCATTGGTGAGTGAATACATTCCTCAAAGCATTTAAAGGGTGTTTGATTGACCTCTGCCATAAAAAAGTTCACGAAAACACTCAGAAATTCACTTTGCCCTTAGGATCATGCCAATTTCTCAACAGTGGCGATCCTGGACGAAATTGATTTCGTTGCATTTGCTAACATTGACCACTTACTCATCCCAGAATACTCACAATCAAATTTAATAGTTCACCTTAAGGCTAGGGAGGGTTTTTCAGCACTGGGACTGGAGGCATCCAAATGGAGACTAGCACCGATCGGACTGAATCGTTGGCTCTGATCAAAACTGGAATTAAAATGAAAATAACCCGTTAGTGTTCAAAAAGGCTACGAGAGCTGTTCATTGTTTATTCAAGGTTCTAATGATATAGAGGTTGATGAGCTAATACGCACCTGATAATTTTGGTATCTACTTCATAATCCGATTCACAGGAACACCAGTGCCCGATTTGATCGCGAAAACTAAAGTCAGATTGAAAAATTGTAATAACCTTAATGGCTAGTGTGCTATGATATGGAATTAATTAAGGGGAAAAAATGTGGAGATCAGTATGAAGAAAGTGCATTCAATCTCTAATAATTCCAGCAGCTACTGGTATGTCATAGCTATTAGTCTTCGAATCGATGGAAGGCCGAGGAAGTGTGTATGTAAACGAATTTATGAACCCGACGAAGTGCCTTCGAAGTACAATCACTGAAAAAGATGTATCAATAGAAAAGCGCTCCCGCTCACTCATGTTCTTCCAAGGTTTTTAAAACTGTAGAACAAAAGTAGATGTTAACAAGTTACCAAGCGTGCGCATAATTCTGACTAAGTTATGAGTAAATCGTAATGAAGTCTTTCAGTATCATATGTAAAAAAAAACTTCGTACGTCCATGGTGGAACAGCTTCCAACATATATATATGAATCGGAATATCTTTCGGTAGGAAACATTCAATGACAAGAGTTAATTGCCAGATAGCACTGTTGTAATATGCTAAATGGCCTCCTGGATTTATTCGTAGAGAATCCATGTCTTACTTTGACGACACATTAGTTTAACATCGGTCTCAATAGCGTATCGGAGACCGTCGGCTGAGGGTATCGGGCTGTTCCCCTGTCACTCTAACAAATACGACCTGATCATCAGGGGCACTAAGATAAAGATCTTAATTTGAAAAGCACCTGGTTCAAGAGTTAAATGACTTATTATGAGTAGGCAGAGCACCGTGAAAACCTTAGGAATGTGGATGGTGGGAGAGGACATAATTTTTGCTGAGTCACTGAATGGGAAGCGAGAATGTGGAAGGAGAACTCCAGTTTAGATGCAACATCCCCAACATCTGATCTGCAAATCTATTCTACTTTAAGCTCTGGAACCTAGACTCGCTTTTGTCATCTCAGTAAATAAGAGTTAAAACTCGACCTAACTTTTGGCATGTGAGTCTGATGCTACAAAATGAAGAACGGCGATTGGAAGACAAAATAAACGGGTTTAATCATTGCTAATATACATTCATGATTGTCTCACTGAACAGAACCTCAACGATAAACATCAACTAATTTTTACGGACCATCGATATTTTAAAACAAAATTTATTCGAATTCTCGATTAGATACAAGCGAAATACTTAACTTTTGTATTCTCAAAGTACTCTGTACTTGGAGTAATATTTAACCATACGTCGGCAGGCAAAGTTTCAAGAATCACTGGCTATCACATTAAACTATATTTTTCACATAACTCTCGGTAACTTAGCTTCAAAGTTATGCCTCATTAATGAAACGGTGCTGGCATTTCTGAAATCTGATTAGGCGGGTATAATAGCTCCAAGAAATGGTGGTGTAATTCCTTCAAAAATTATTAGTCTTCAGCTCTGTCAAGGGCTAAGTGAATTACTACAAAATGCATTCGTTTTAATTTTACCACTCATTATCTACCTTGATAAATTTGAAACTATTCCTTAATATTATGAAAAGGAATGGTTTAACCTATTATATTCGAGGTGACTCGATATTGATAGGGGTTTCGATCTGGAGAGCGAGGCGGCGAACTGTACGTTAGTCGAATGTCAAAACGGAAATCAGAAGTGAATATGTATATGAGTATTCGCTCCGAACTTTCGCATCCGTGAATTAACTGCGTTAAACTAGAAACCATGAGAAGGTAGAGTAATAGTTTCTTGAACCGATACGTTGCTTTAATTAATATACTAAAGACAAAAATGCAACTACTAGATTTGCATCCAAGTTTTTCGGTACGCATTTTAAAGTACTAAGCAGTTGCTTTTCAGCTAAACTTTGATGTGACCAGCTATACCTCTAAGCTGTCTTCTACCTTGGAAGATCAAATGAGAGTCACCAAATCAGACAGATAACTAGCTGCGCAACCTAAGGTGATACCACCTTGAAGAAAGGCGATTGGGGAAAGGACTGAGTAACACAATCTGTTCGTTGAAGGCTCAGATGCAGGCAAGTACAAATGTATCACACTCGTACAATTTATGCTAAAACTAATTTGGTGAGTAAAATCTGGAAGTCAACAGCCTTATAAAGAATGCGTTCTATTTCAAACGAATGTCATTACTTTTGGAGATGAACGCGATTTCTAAGCAAATGTTCAAATATGCTAGTTTCCATTGGCATTTCCAAGGTTTAATAACTCAGGTTAAAAAAATTTTAACAAGCTATTCCACTTTTTAATTTGAAAGAATTACGTAGGAAGTTAACTTCTTATGAAATAATACTAATTAATGGAACGACGAAACTAACGTCAAAATAGGCATCAAACGGATTAAGAGAAAAGGATGGTCAACAGGAATTATTGAGTGAATGATGTGAGCATCAAATAAGAAAGGTTCATATCAAACGAAGGAAAGTGATACACCGGAAGTATATCTGGCCCAAGTTACCACAGTGTTTGTCAATCACTAGCCATTGAAGAAGACCTTACTGGAAAGTCCTGCCACTCTCATAAGGCGAGAAAGCGCTGCCTGGCAGAGCTCGACCACTACTTTGTGGGTAGCTCCTTTCAGAACGCACACTTCTGCGCCGTCGGGAAGGAGAACTACCCGTCCAGAGGTTTGCAGAGAAGGATAGTGGCGATGACTTTGGCGGTTGTTGAGGTGAGCTGCAGCCTCCATTAGACCGACGAGAATGCCTAGCCATGGGAATCTCCTGGATTGAACCTCCTGTCCGAAGCTGCCAACGACCGCTGCGTAAACAATAGTCTTTGAAGCTGCAGAATAGATCAAAAGTGGGGCAGTTCCGATTAGTTCGATTTTGACTTTTGTGATTTGTGATACCGTAAAAATGCGTTCAGTTGTTTTATCCAAATTGAAAAGAAAACTTGTTACTTTCAGACCCCAGGAGTTCAAAAAATTTTTCTCACCTCTTATTAAAGAATGAAAGAGGACTTTATTAATGGAGTGACTGTGGATTCCCTAATAAAAGAGAACACACATTTCAAACACCCTTCGTTGTACCAGGACCTTATATTACAATCCAAAGAATCGCAGCATAATGAAGAAATCACCAACATAAAAGTTCCATAAAAACCCTGCATGAATGATCATTTCAACACAGTCTTCACCAGTGGAAAGAAAAGCAATTACGGATACACAATCACTTGTAGTATGTCATAATAACCTTAAATTTACAGACCAGCTCCAAAAGATGACAACTCGCAGAAACAATTTTCTGTCATGACTCAAAAGGCTCATTATCCAGGGTTTCCAATTTTGAGCCAGGCCATCATATTTCAAAACAAATAGACGTTTCTAATGTCGTTTCTTAAGAAAAAAAAAAACTCGCATAATCCCCATTACCAGTGGGAGGGAGTCGACTGGACTGTTACCAAACTACATGCATGAATTCTAAGCCTTGAAAAATAATTTGTATTTGAGCCTATTTTACTCCAAGAAACGGGTCTTTGGGAACAAATTACTGCTACTAATAGTGACCTGCTTAGAAACTCTTGCTGAAAAATTAAAAATGGAGAATTAGTGAAAGCGCTAAGCCGAAGGAAAAACTATTTTCACTCGAGAAGCTAAGACAGAGCAAAGAATAGTACCTCAGAATTCTGATAGAACATTTTTCCGACTAAAAGCCGCCGTTACGCTTTCTAACGAAGAGATATTAAGAAAATTGGGTTGGCCAAGAACTGGTCCTTTGCTAACGCAGCAACAGCATTGAAAACAATGGATGTATTGAATGGTCAAGATGTAAAAATTTGGTGCTGGCTACTTCAAATAGGAATTTATTGAATTGATAACAGTGACACGTTGTCAAGCAATTATCTTTATTCCCATGGCTTTCAAATCTTGTTCTTTTTCTCAAAAGCGTTGAAGAGTATTCGATTTATCTGAGTGTCGTTGTGCGTGGTCTTTAAAGGTGGTGTTTCGACAGAAGTCATGTTACAATATTTCAATTTGTCACTGTAATTGGAACAACATAAATTTATCTCCCGAAAATGCGTATTTAACCTCTCTATCCAGCCTCCACTGGATCCCTAGGCTTTGTAGCGAAATGGTTCGGTCCTATCATCTTGAACATGGAAGAGCTTAACGTGTGGATTAAATATTCTACAAGCTAACTGAAATGCTCCCAGCAAGGCCCTCCAATCAAATCGGAGATAATCAGAAAAATTTGGTAATCATTAGCCAAATGAGACATCCAATAGCATCTAGAGATAGTGGACATATCATAAACGACTTCGAATGCTTCTGACTATTTTGGAACCTTTGTTGAGCAACATTACTTTACTGGACTTCTTCGAAAGCCAGAATACTCTTGCGAGTCACCAACTCACCAACGTTAGTCCATCTGATACATCGTTGTAATATTTTAGACTCTTAAAATTATAGAATCCCTTCACTTTTGTAATTATCGCAATTTATGGCAAAGGGAACACTAGATTTGATCATCAAGGTCTAATCTAAATTTCTTAAAATTTTTATACCAGCGCATACCTGCTTGGTCCAGTACTCCGAATCAGAACGACTGGTAGAAGGATGATAGATTTTCAAATTGTCTTTCAATATTATTTTTGCAAGAGATTTCTCCAATTCATGAAGCGAATCCGTTACCGAAGCCATCAAGTTTCTACGGAAATTATTCAGCCTACTCGAATTCGTAAAATCTAAGGTAAATCATCAGGCCATATTCCAGACGTTATCAAGGAATAGAGAGCCCAAGGCTGACCAAGCATAACTAAATACTAGCTTTAAAAAGTATGGAAATATCTTTAGAAGTCAACTTGGTCAGATCTGTTACACTAAAAAGGATTTTATAACGCCTCATTTTTTGTTATTTAGGAGTTTTAACAAATTTTTTAGTTCAAAATAGTATTGATCTTAATCTAGCTCGCTACACCGAGGAAACGCTCTTTTTTTATCCCTTATTTACTGACATTCCGTGTTGTAGTAGTAAGCTTAATGTGAAATAAATATAAAACTTAAAAACCATGGCTACAATGCCATATCAAACGTTCTGGTTACTTGACAGTTGGTTTCAATTCATGAAATTGCTGGTCCAAATTAATTGGTTTGCCACCGGACCTCTAGATTAAAATGCTGATAAATGAATCATTATTTCACATAATAAGTGAATATTTCTTCTAGAGCTCAAACAAATGTGTAACTATATGCACGTTGCAGTTTAGAATGCATTCATGCTCAGAAGTATGTATATGTGTTGCTTGTTTAGGTAGGCTAGGTAGTTTTTTTAAATCAGATTATTGAATTCTTTAACTTGATTGCAAATATCTTGGGACCTATTCTTGAATGCAAAATGAAATATCTCCTACAGCATTGTAGGCATCGGAACCATGACCAGATAAACACTGTTGTAGGTGTTTTTCGGGCAGATGGACAGTGGCCTCAATTATTAATTATCTCGGAAAGTGTCGAAATTTGAGGCTTTGTGATGACCATTTTGTAGTGAAATGTAAGGGTATATGGCTTCTAGGTCTGCAGTGTGAGTGACTACTCATTTCGTTTAATACAGAATCTTTTTCTCGGGGTTGAAAAATTGTAGGTAGCCTTTTCAATCAATCGTTTCATTACTTCGTCTAGCGTTTGATGGCTTTCACGACAGCACTTCACAGCACTGAAGTGATTATAAAAGACTAAGCTACGATAGCTAAGTCAAAAACAGAATTATTAAAGTAAACTTTGAAAAAGAAAGTGTTTTAAACACTTCAAAAAGGGTGATCACTGAAAGAGCCGCTACTGACGGAAGCAAACGTCAGCCACGGGCGAGTTATTCGAGGGACCAAGTGGTCCTTCCATTGAAAAGTTTTATCGACTTCTCTGAGTGGACATTTAGGAAGCTAAAGTAATTGAGCGATTGGCTGGAATGAGTCTAAGGCAGGCACCAAAGCAAACTTAATCTTTTTAATGATTGATCTGTTCTCGAACTGGCTTCACTTTTGATTCGGTCAATTTCCTATCCTTTGCCAAAACAATATAATAATATTTCATTTGTCTCCAGGCTCGAGCAGCTTGTTGAATAGTTCTATTTTATTTCAATAAAGACAGTTTGACTTGCCTTTTATCACTAAAGGCTTTTTGGTTTCTTGTAATTAATGGACGTTCAGGATACAATCGAGTGGTATCTGAGTCCGACGAGCGATTATCCGTTGAATGAAATGGCCAAGGATAGCGCTTTTGCTGTTGGCTTGGATAGAAAGAATTATCAGGACCTTGAAGCGTGCAGGAACTATCTAATGGCCAGTCATCTGTCGACTGATCGTCAGTGAAGTACAAATCCCCTTTGAAGTAGTTCAGATTGTCGTAGAAATGATCGGTTGCTCCACCATGTCTGTCCCAACTTCAACAATGCATAAATGAGTTCAGATAGTCACCATTCAAATTTTCATTAAAATTTAGTATCTAAAATAATTCACTAACGTATTTTCTGGCAGTCTCTACTGAAAGATATTTCTTAAATGCCTCAAAAAACCATACGTCATAAGATGTTAACCTCAATTTCACTCAAATTTATATGTTTATAATTTCTCCTAAATTTAAAGAAAAAGGCAGCTAACTTCAGAACTGATAGTCATTTCTTAGGAAAGTGCTGGTTTTGGTGGTGAAAAGTCACTAATTTTGTATTTATAATAAGGAAACCAAGCTAGAATGCTTTAATTTATAAAATTAATCATTGTTAGAAGGAGCACTTGCATCCATTCTCTGGTTTTACGACTCACTTCGGGACTTTAAATAGTTGGAATGGTAATAGTATAGGAGAATAGAATATCTCTGTAATGAGGGATCTCAGACAAATTTCAATGTTTATTGAGATGCACCTTCAATTGATTCGTACAATCTTATAGTCTTCGCATGTCAAGGCAAGTTCGCATAACGCCAGCTTCTATCTCTGCTTTTGCGGAGCTGTTCAATAAATGGAGAATCCCATGGTGTCAATTCAGTCTCAGATATGCCAAGGATCCCAGCTTATCAGTCTGTATTTGTCATACTCACTCTACCAGTAGCAGGTAAAATATATAAGAACTAAATTAAAATGGCAAATACCATTGTGGTTTATCTTTGTAAATTTATTTTTCACATATCGATGCCATTTTGAATCTATTCAACGCCAGGAATTGAATGCAAAGCTAGCTTTTTGAGGTGATAACACAATTTTTAATTTCCATTTGGAGGAAAATGTAACCTTATAACATTTATTTTGGAGATTAATTTCCTAGCATTATTGCTTTTTCAACACTGTAATGGAAAGATTCCTGATAGAAAATGTTTTACTTACTCCGACACAACTCAAAACATGTACTAGGTGGGTGGATTGACAACAATTTAGATCATCAAATTTACGCTGGTTGGTAAATACAATTTTCCTTCTTATTACCGAATAAGTAGGAATCGAATTCGCCGATACGCTCCTCATCACTCTATATGACCATCTTTTTACTATGTGTAGCTAGCTCAGTTCAAAAATCATTTAAATCTTCCAGTGAATCCTAATGTCTTGGACTTATCACTACGAGTTCAAATATCTCATGACAATATCAACTGATAGTTGAAGAACAGGCAATATCGGTTTTGTTTAAAATAAATTACTTTAAATACCGTTTACAGTACCCGGATTAAAGTTCCATTAAATTCTTTAATATTCTCAACAATAATTGACAGCCGGTTCAGAAACAAATTTCTGCTTCAGCTCTGTGATTTATTCTTTATAATGAGAATTTATTGAAAAAACGCATTGTTATACTGACCTAGACCATCTTCTGGCAGAGTCCATCGCCCGTGTTGCCGGAGGCATACCCGTATCTGACCTACGAAGAACCGTAAATAGGATTTTAGTCGGTTTCTCGTTCTTTTTAATTGAAAAATTCTTGTTTTAAATCTTAAACTTATGCTCAAAGAGCAAAAAGTGTGTTGGTAAGGCATAGATCAAAATGTCAACGTGAAGACCTAACGAAAACGGAATTGAGTTTGCCTCGCAGCCGCATCCGCTGAATGCTGTTTTTCCAAATATTACAACACAAAAGTTGCCCAGTTAGAAGGCGTATTTTAAGAGCAAAATGTTAGAAAAAGGGAGACTTAGTGTTGCAGTTAGTTTCAATTTAGAACTAAGAGACTGAAATCGTTCTCAAATTAGCTAGCGCAGGTTAGATCAAACGTGGCTGTGCCACCATTCATCAAAAATGTTGGATAGTTGTTCAGCATTAGTGTTACCTCAGCTCGAATCCGGTTTTCTAAATTTTTGAATGGCATTGAACTACCTGAATGGACATTTTTAAAGTTGTCTTCAGTTTCATGTGAGCTCTTTCTTGAACCACAATAATGAAGACAGATCTTCCAGTTAAGTTGCCGCAGTCGCGTCTTAAAAAAAAGAGGATTTTAATGCATTCCAATTATGTCTTAAGCTGGCTTCCTTATTTTTGCGCTTAACGGTCAAAAAGTTAGTACATTCGGTCTTAAAAATATAAATGGTTACAAAATCTGTGTATCAATTTCTACCTAAATATCCTAGTTCATGTAGCGGGCTTATTCTGATTCACCGGATTTTCAATATCAAAATTAATTATATCCACTTGGAAGCTACTTAACGGTAAAGATCTTTAAATTTTCCAACAATCTGAATTTATGAATGCTTTTTTCGTTTGAACTCAGTAAAATTTTTGAATTTAAAGTGGTATTTTCACTTAAAAGCGATCTCTGATGGTGTTAATTCTCTCTTTTCTTGCATTACTGCAAGCACTACTTCCAAGTGGTCATGCCCTCAGTGGGATACGCTACAAAAAACTATACCGGACCCGTCTAACTAGATCAGTTTTGGTAATTTGGAAAAAAATAATCTTTTATTTGAGGACAGCTCTTACCAGCATCCATATTCACCAGCTGGAAGCTGAAGATGATTTGAGGGTAATCGATGCGGCCACCTCTCATACCGATCGAATGATTTCGATTGAAGCCACTCGGGTTCATATTCATTAGCGCGGGATGGGCTCTCGTACCATTTGTAATCGTCTATGACGGGTTCTCGACGCCCTTGCCAACAACAAAGGGTGTCGCATGGGCTGTCTTGGTAGAAAACGTCAGGATCAGAAAGCATTCGGGAGTGATGCTCAAGGTCGTTCTGTGGAAATGGCCGCAGAATTTGAAAGGATCCACCAGGGTTGTTTTTGACTGGACTATTCCATTGCCATCTTAATGGGACTTGGAAAGGAAAATTCTTTTAAGAAAAATGCTTTAGGACTTTCAATCTTGCTACACAATATTTTCGGTAACATTTAGACTCCAATTAGAAGGAAGGCGGCTTGATAAATACTAGGAATCTATAAATTTATGATGTTTTCTATTTATTAATGTGTATGCATTCATTCGTTCGTATTTAACTGGAGAATATTGATGTTCTTACAGTTATTGAACGATACGGAGATAGCACAGCTTCAGTGATCTTTAAGATAGGTTTAAATCGCAGAAGTTTATAAAAGTTCGAAATTGCTTAAAATGTGGATCTAACAAATAAGGTACACCGGAAAAAAAAAACTTGTGTAAGGTTTAATAAGAATGTAAACGAACCAAAATTGTTATGTTTTAAAGGGCGGAAAACCATATTTTGAGGTGAGTGTTCTTGAGAGAAGAGATTCTTTGAAAATAAATTTATTCGATTCGATCATTATCAAAAGCCAGACATTTATGAGCCTATTTATCTATTCAATATCTAGAAAATAGATTGGCAGCAAAGGAAATACACGTCACTTGAATGGGAAATTCACTACTTATAGAAACTTTAACTAGACAGATTTAACTTCTACTTGTCTACGAGCTAACGTTACTGAAAGGCAAGTGGCATAAGAATGAGGAAATTCAGCAGTCTTTAAATATGATTAAATTATTTGGTGCGTTTGCTGCCTTTTGAAGGCATCGGCCCATTCACTTTTAGGCGAGCACTTACGTATTCTATTTCAGGATGACTCTTCCACTTACTTTTCGTCTCCGCTTCGAAGCGGTTTATTCATACCGTCGTCCCTCAGATGTAATATCTTCATATGGCGAACAGCTTACAACACATTCGGTAGCTGAGTACACAATGATCATTGGCGAGGGCAAGTCATTTAACGAATGGAAAAACCTCTGTTCCTTATTTTAGACCATAATTTCCTGGAACCTGTTGGGTTAGCCCAAAACTTACACTTAAAGAGTATTGATGGTCAATGACCAGATCGACTTCGGTTGGCGTCCAAGTCAAATAAACTGAACGATCGCCATTCAAGGACCTCCCAAACAAACAAAAAGAATTAATCTGCGCTGCTCTTTTAGCAACAGTTTAATTTGCAAATTTTCAGCACTATCAATCATAAATAAACATAAATTTGATCAAAAATATTCGAAATCATTTTTAGCATTTGTTCATTAACCGATTTTCGTTTTTTCGAAGTTCAGGAGAACATGGACGTATCACGTTTAGTTAACAAGACCTTCTGTTTTCATTCCCTTTTGAAATGCCTACTAGAATAAACATAAATGTTTCTATTGAAACTAGAATGAAGAATCTCTAAACTGCCGGACTATCACTAGGTCCTGGTATTTGTGTGCTGATGAGGTGAGGCCTTGCATCCTCCGGACGTAATGGTAAGTATGGAGAGGATTTTTTCTGACCTCCAAAGTTATTTTTCGAGTATGTAAATGTAAAACCATTTTGTGGGATAAATCAGATGAATCCAGTCACCGCTCGATCTATCAAAAGCGGTTTAATCGGTAGGCATGACTACACTTTTTGTACCTCTAGTGCAACTCAAACAAAAAACAAACAGCAAAATTTGTTTCCGTACAGAGGAGCTTTTTATTTTCTTCTAGGTGGTATAAACACAAAAATTTTCGAAAGGAAATAATTTTAAAATAGCACTTACTGCGGCTTGCTTAAGCACGATTGAAGCCGAAGCCGATTTATTACCATTGGGGAGAGTTTTATGTCCATTTCAACTTAAAACGTGCATTTAACATGAATGATTTGCCGCCTGCAGTAAAATAACTCCAACCGCACATTTCAATATAATAAAGAATAATTTACTGCTTATTTATCTGTTCATTTCACTTATTGTACGTTGCCCCATAGATAGCACAACAAAGTTATGGAGACAATTGACAATTTAGGCGCAAATTACCTTTTCATTAGCCGGAAATAGCAGAACTAACAATGTAAAAAGGGCATTTTGAGTATATCGGATAGAATTCGATACCAGATTCCCTATCAATAAAAAAACCCTGTATTTTGACAGTATTTTATCCAATTAGGATTTAACGCTTGGTAAAACGATAATTTTGGTTTTGCTGGAAAAGTCTTAGACTTTGCGACGCTTTGGATCATGGAAGTAATTTACACTCGTTTGTATACAATCTGAGTAAATCAGCATCTTACATTATCTAAGATGCTTGCTTAAATGAAATTGGATACAATGAATCGGAGTAATTGAACTACAGTCAAGCAATGTATGTTCGTTTTAATCATGAGCAACCCCAAAGCAACTTGATCGAAATAACTTGCATCAACTTGACCCAAAACTCATAAGCATGAGAAGTAAAGAGCTAAAATTATTATGGACAGGTACTGATGAACGCCCAGTGGCAAATAAAATATTCTGAAGGCGGCTTCTTACCAAAAAATTAGGAAGTTGATCACCAATATTTATAGGAATGACGGCTAGGGGAGTTTTATGCAGCCTTTCAACCAAAAGCGTCAAAGCCGCTATTGAAACCCCGACATCAAGGAAGCCAAAATTAATCCCCCAAAGAACGAATTACCCATTATAATCCCTGATTTCATTAACTAAGCCATAGTTTTCTTGTCAAAAGTGCATGTAAGTCTCCTCTAATTCTGAAGGCTTATCAACAGAGAAGAGGAATGGCCATGATTTAGTTGAAGCTTGGAGGTTGCAAAATCAGGCGATATTTAAAATGTTTTTTTCTCCTATTCGCACATTGAATTGAAACTTCAAGATGAGCATCTTAATCGGCAGGTAGCTCCTGCTTCATTATAAAAAGAAAACTTAGGGAAACTTTTTAGTTCTATCAACAACTCCATTCGATGTTTGAAAGGTATTCTCACTTTCCATTGAAGACCGTGCATTCGCAAGCCTACTTTCTGTAATTCATCATGCCTTCAATGCACGAATCAAGGTATCAAGTCACCGAGACCTTTTCTGCCATTTTTGGCCTTATTTATCAGGTTGACAAACTCCATTTCAGTAGCTTTTAAATTTCCTTATTGCGAAATCAGCTAAGTCGATGACCATTTATCATTCAGCGATCAGCAGAAAATTTATGTAAGTGATTGCTTTGAGGTGCTGTTTTTTCTTTGAAAAACTTTCAGGCAACTCTTAATTCCCGACTTTTTATGACCGAAATAGTTCTACATTTCAAAAAACAGATCATGATTACCATTTACGAACACTTGGGAAATTCATAGTACTTTCGGATTGCAAAATTAGTTTTTAACTTTATTTATTTCCTTCAATTGGTTTATTCATTAGTGAACTTATTAGCTTGGAGATGGTACTGACCGAATGGGTCTTATTGCTGATATGTCTGCAGTTACAGGTAAAAAGACCGGTCGGTCTGAATGCGCAGTTTTTTTTGTTGCAGCGTTCAGATCCTAAAGACCTTTGATTTTGGTACACTTGGCGTAGTTGTCTATAAGACAAGGTATTCAATGTCAAGCATGAAAGTTTTGCAGATGCATTATTATTCACCGACATGGTACCTTGATGACTCGGTATTAGCCAACAATAAACCGAAATCACTGTTCTAGTAAGTGTTGGTAAAGATTAACTAGTTGAAGAGAGCGCAGCTGAGGTGGACTGTCAAAATCTAGGAAAAAAATCAAATAAAACCTTTGAAAACAATACAGCAAAATTTTTTCGTAGACCCACTTGTATAAAGATAATCGAGATCTATTACTTCCATCAGAGAGAACGGCGGTCAAATCAGTACAAAGCCTGATCGAACGCAAGGACCGTAAGAATCGTGAAACCTAAATGTGCAGTCAGTTTCACATCCAAACTTCACATGAAAATTTGATTTAATTATATTTTTAGCCTGAAAATTAAGATTCCAATTTTGTGGTAGGAAATTTAACTCCGAGTTCAATCTTCCTGACTTACAATTCAGACTATTTCAGTCTTTGGATGTTTTCTGTGCGCGAAATTCCACCGACGCATGTAAAAATGGGATGAAAGCTGAAATCAACGCCACATAAAGTTGAGGATCCAGTTGCTAATGGTCGAAAATATTAATTTACTCGGGGTGGCCAAATAATATCTTCAGAGGTCAGGATTGATATTATCAATGAAAATGCCGTTCTTAAAAGGAAAAACGAAAGCTGCCATCTGGAACATAACAAGATGAGCATTGGCTCAAAAAAAGTAGTAGTGGGCAAAAATAACGTGGAGGGGTTGGTGCAGAGAACAAGACTCCGGTGTTCTAAAGAATGCTTCTCTCATTAATCTGCCACGAAGCTAGTTGTCACGATGTGTATGATCGAATCATACAATGGTAAGAACATGAATACGATTTTATTCCATCAAAATTTTTGCTGTTAAATAAGGGATTCTCATATACAGTCCTCAACAAAGCTGTGGAAAAACCTTCAATCGGCAGTATTTTTCAGCTTTGGTTAAACTTGTATGCCTCCATGCTTAATCGCTCGAAGAAACTTGCATTAAAACTGAAGGAAATGACTACATAAACCTAGAAGATAAATTTCCAAATCCATAGTTATAAAACGTTCGGAACGTTCGGATACAAATCGCTTCTGTTTTGAAATATTATTCTATATAGTTATCGAAGTTAGAAAGCCTACTGATAAAAAAATTCCAGTGATACTCCAAGTCCTTTTTCTCGTTTTCAGTATTTTTAGTTCGTAAACACAGTTTTATTTAAAAGAAACATTTTGCGTTAATATAGTGCTGAGTGGGACATCATAAGACCCTTTTTTTAAATTAAACCTGTAGGAAAATTATCTTCTAAAGTAGGAATTTGTTGACGATTTTATTGTTGAAACATTAATATTGTACAACGCCACTGCTTGCTAATGTCTATTGAAATAAAACTGAAATAATAATGGCATAAAATTTGTATTGCAAATTATGAAATCAATGAGACAAAAGGGGAAATATTCATTCCTCAAGATCAGTTCTAATCGGAGCACTAACTTGCTTGCTATCATAGACATTTTAAATTACCGCCTTATCGATGAGTTTGGGTGCAGATAGTTATAAATGTATGAAATGAAAGTAAATACACAGATTTTTGTTTGTTTTTTGGATTTGAAGAATGTGGTGAAGTAGTTTAGCTTTTATCATAGGTTAACCAACACTTTATATTGTGAGTGATAGTAGACAATATAGTCATTAGGCATATTCAGATTTGATAATGTTGAAATGACCTTACGGCTATACAAAGGGCTTAATTTGTGAGTATCTCCATATAGGCTAACAAACTCTTCGTGCTTAGCAGTATGATCAAAAGTTACTCTAACAGATCTAATAAACAGTAAGCGATTAAATAGAAATATAAATGCAGGAACAATGTTTGTCAAGAAGATCGGTGGTCAAACCTACTTTCGACCTCCTCGTGGTGATCACGGGTATCCCCAGGGGCAACTCTAACGGCTAATGACAGGGGCGGCAGGATGGACTAATCACTCACCGGACGTATAAAAATAGATTATGCCAGCAGAAGTAAAACTTTACACAGCCTGGATTCATGGTCTCAAACTGGACTGTGGAAAGCACGTGCATGTAGCAATGAATGGAATCTCCACCAGAAAGTTGAAAAGACTTCTGGAAGAGTTATAAAGCTTTTCAGCCCTTGATAATATCGAGGATGGACGAATGCCACTTCGGAATTGAACTGCTAACTGTAAGGTGAAACCGCTTCAGAGAAGAGGCCAGTGAATCGAAGACGTCGATAAACGCTTTTACTGTTGTGTGCTACATATTGTGAAAGCTATTTGTACTTCTGTTGTACCTCCAATAAGTCCTTGGGACTTGTCCTATTGCGTGTGGAGTAAAGGAAAAAAATAAAAAAATATCAAGAAAATTTAAGAGATGCAGCGCTCTGCTAGATCAACAAAAGACCATTAGAGAATGACTCTCAAAAGTTACATGGGATCGCATACCAAGCAGATGGATGCTTGAATACATATATACCCAAGCTGTTGGTTGTACTTCTGCATAATATTTCTTTTTTGGCCAAAATCTCTGTATTGGTTTTAACGCCTCGTCACCTTATTGGACTAAATTTACCTTTTTTTTTCCCATTATGTGAACAAGCGATCTACTTACCACTTTCTACGGGCAATTTTTGCAAGTTCTGCTGCTCACTAGCCCCTATTTGAAGGAAAATAATTAAATAATTTAATGCTTTTTGAAGCCAAAATGTAATTGTTTTCTTTTTTGATACATTTTCCGTTTAAAATAGTAGTATCTCGTCATATACCATTACCAATACTATTTACTAAAGATACGTATAAAAGAAAAGGCATCTAAAATAATCCTCATAAATCACTTGGCATTTACTATTAAACCTAACAAGTCTCAATTCATAAAAAAAATTCACGGTTGCTTCAGAATTGAAAGTTCGTGTAAAAATCACCAATGTATTTAGAGAAAGTTTTTATAAAAATGACGAAATATTTTTTTTAGAGAAACATTGAGACAGATTCTTACATTGTCGCCTACTGGACGACGAAGCTTGGGGAATATCTCGCTGGAGCCGAATGTCTTCGGCATCGCGGTAGCATACAAGAGGTTCGCGGTCCACAACTCCACTGTCCGGTCGATAATATTCCAATAGAGGCTTCCGATGAGCTCTCGGAATCACCTGTGTACTCCTAAGAGCCCTAATTCCTCGACCATTAGTAGAGACGTCGCCGTTTTGGAGATGGTTATGAAGTACTCTGTGAGCCCGTCTGTTTCGTCGGTCGTGTGGAACAGCTATGAAAATGTAGGGAAGTTAAGAAGAAAGGTAATAAATCGTTGTTAAGATTTCAAGGTTATGTCGCGTTTTTTGCTATTCCTTCAATATTGGATGAACAGAATGCAACATTATAAGAGCGTTTTATGCTAAGACAATCGGTTCCTCGTCAGATATCGAAAGATTTGAGAAACGATTTAGGAGATCGTTCTTTCACAATCACTACTGACGTATCAGATGAAATGTTGAATAACTTGCGTGTTTACAGCCTTGATACTAGAGGTATTGGCAATACAGTTCAAGGTATAAATATAAACTAGAAAATTTGCGTTTTCTCCTCTAGTACTTTTTTTAAAATCGAGGATTAACTTACACATTTATAAGAACAGCAACTTTCTAACAAATTTTTTTAGTTATTTAGTTGAGAACTTGAAGTAATCGTTGAAGAAGCAGACAGGTTTTTTTTTATAATTTGCATCTCCCAATGTAATTTCAAGTTAATTTGTTGATTAACTCAAAGACTCAGAAAGAACATACACGAAAATCTAATCGTTAGGACAATTTTATGGATTTTACTATTGGTGAAAGCGATTATACTAGTAGTATCTTCAGCACCATTCTACCTGTTTAGTGCACTGAACTGAATGATGACACTCTTTTCTAGCCACCAGTTCAGTTGAAAAAGCAGTTGATTGGCTAAGTATGGAATACCAATATTAAATGGCGCAGCTCAGATCCTTTTGAGGTGATAACTTTAAAAATACGTCAGTTTTCTATCGTGATGGCGATTGGTTTCGACACCAATACATAGTATAGTGCAAACACCTTTTTAAACTTCTTGATAGCAAAAACGGAATCAGTACTTACAAATGTCATTCTGTGGCGAAAAGTATGGTGGGCTGTTGGCCTAAAAAGTAAAAAATTTAAAATAATTCTATGATAAGCCTTAATTATTTTCGAATACTCAGTATGCCTAAGGCTGGATGGGATTGCTGCCCTACGGTTTATGGTATTGATAATTAAAATTAGTAAAAAACATGTGGTCGTTCGAAGAAATTTCGAGCTTGACTTTGGAAGAACGGAGTGAATTTCAGCACTTATGAAATTTGCCCATTTACTTAAATTCTCTCGGTTGATTCTTTTTTTGACCCAATATCACTCTGTAACCCTGAGGATCACTGTAGTTTTCCGTGTATTTAAATCTATGAAATAAGATGTACACATAAGTTTAGAAATAATTTGAAAGTACGTTGGCAGCATTCGAAATTTTGTTCCCACAAAAATGCAATCGACAATTAAAAGTTTCTTCATCTTTTCGAGAATAATATTGGAGGGGAAGGAGAGAAAGAGGGAGGAATAGAATCAAGTGAAATAGATTTGAAGCTCCCACCCATGCATTTTCGTTAACACAAACCAATCATTTATTGAAATCATGGGCTGTCCGATTTGAGATGAGGAAGAAGAAAAATGTATTCTAGTCAAGGAATAGAGCAAATAACGAGAAAACTGGGGGGGGGGGGGGGATTTTTCAGTACAGAGTAGCGTTGAAAATGTATTGCAAAATAACCATGAAAAACTGTTCCAAGAGATGGTCGATGTGGTGCCCAGTACTTTGTTGATTTAATACACTGCGTATATAGTTGTTTAATTTTCATTATAACAAGTTAATATATTATGTATTATGATATTTTTATTATAAATTGCCTGAAATAAGGTATTCACTGGTTCAAAAAAGGAAACTAAATGTTCAATGGGATTCCTACTCAGGGGATCAAACTAACATCTGAAAGTACCATAAAGCAAAGAACTTGGCCTGAAGATAAGGAGATAACAAGGCAAACCATCCACAATCGGTTCCATTTAAATGAACATATCTGCATCAGACACCTAATTGAGGCTAAGTTATTATAAATTCCCGCTGGAGCACTTTGTGTCTGGTTATGAGGACTAGAATCCTCCCGCAAATTATTTTAATCTCAACTTATATGTGCGGCAGGAAAATAGATCGCCGTGGTGTGCGGGTATAGAGAATGTCAAATCGCACTTGCTGGCTGGCTTCATAACGGAATGAAGTCCATGTTGAAAAAAAGGGTTCTACACAGCTAACCTTGGCGCTCTGGGGACTGTCTTAATTGACTAGTCTTAATTAGTGTGGAAGTGCTTTTGAGATGAATTGCTCTTCGCAGTGTTAATGCATCGACTAGTATCTTATTGGGTGGTTGTGTAGATAGCTGAACTCTAACGCTCTAAATAAGCAGAACAGATAGTTCTCTCCTAATTAAAGGATGGATAGAGATGCATAGGTGGAGAAAGAATGATTTAAACTTTGGAATAGACAACCCAGAATAAAGCAGTCAAGAAGCAGCTTGACAGCAGCTAAATAATGTGAGATCACCGTTGATTTCTTCTGACCACCCGTTTTTCTTACTAAATTTGAATGAATGTACAGTTTATGGCACTTATTCCACTAGGTAGAGATTCAAATTTACACCTTAAACCATATAAGTGCTAGAATTGCTCTGAGTGATGGAATATTTCACGAATTGGTACAACCAATTCCCAGTCTCGATAGTTGTGGTTAGACTAGGAAAATAGTTCCTCTTCGCTTTAATTTTATGTCATTTTGCTCCACCTTTCCATCAACAAGATTATAAGATTAAGGCCGGATCCAGATGATCCCGAAAATTTCAGTTAATCACAATTTGCATACTTAAACTATGGTAGATTTTTAAACGATTAAGAAAAATAACCTTGTATTTCGGGTTCAATTACAGATAGCCATGGTACTTTCACGTTCTAAGGATGGTTATCGTTATCAAACCAAGGTGGACGCTTGGTTCTTGCAAGTACACTGGATTCTGGTACAAATGCAGTAAGTGGTCATTCAGGGGGGATTTTCCCTTAGGTCACCGAAGCTTAGACTCACGTTGACCTTGCAAATATTCACAAAACCGAGGTGAGATGCCAACGGTTTTGGGCAGTTTCTTCTTCTTTCAGTTTCACTTATTTTTTGACACGGACATGCTTTGCTTCGATTGCAGTTTACATTTATTTTTTTCCCAATCAAATAGGGTAGAAAAAGAACCTGAACGAGTGGAAACCTTAGGGTCGTTCAAGCCAGCGGCTCTTCTGGATCACCTTTCATAGTGACGATCGCATATTTTGCTATCTGGGTGTTTTCGGAGCAGAGGAATGGACACTACTTTGGAGGAATAATATCTTGATAATGGCTTCAATACCCAACTTATGTCCCCAAGGTTGTTTAAAAAAAGTGCGAACAGAATAGCCGTCCTTAGGACAATTTGATCATCATGTCCCCTATTATAATTAGTAATTTAGACCACGATTAAAAAAGGGACAGCCTTTGATCTTTAAATTAAGGGGAGGAAAGGACCAGTTTTGGACTACAATAGAATCCGGCAGCTGTGGGATGGGATGCACTCGTAGGTGATGGTACCAAACTAAACTACATATGCGCAGACGAGATTACAAATTTACTTGAATTCCATAGTTTATTGCCTGATGAAGTCGGTTTTTTTGTAACAAGGCGAAAAGTTTGCTGACTTCCTGTCATGGTCAGGCCAACTCTGAAAAATGTACCATCAAAAAGAGCAAAATATAGAGAGGAAAGGTAGTTTTAGGTCAGAAAATTTTATGGCTGACCGCATACTCCGAGTATACATGGAGAAATCTGGAAGGGATCGGGTAAAAGCAGTAAGGATGTAAACCGTTTGGGATAATCTATAGTACTTTACCACTGAGATTGCCTCACTTTATTAGCAATTTTAAAATTGGAGAAAACCAAGCGAGTGGTGTACGAAGACAACGCAAATTCAAATATGCTCTTCGGTCATTGTCCTTCAAAAAGTTTTTACGCGAATCATGCACCAACTCAATCTAACATCAAGGCACACCCTGAACCTCTGAATCAATCCAGGATTTCAAAGAACTCGTGATAACCTTCAACTGACATTGAGTGAACTCACGGTAAAAAAACAGCCCATTTGGTGACCAATTTTCCAGATTTTGCATGGTTTGCAGATGCCTGCGTAGTTCCTTCATATATGCATATCTTTTTTTAACATTCAGTTAGTCTCGCGACTTTTTAACTAGAGGCGTCATTTATTTTGGGCTAATTCGCATTATAGTTTTGCAAGGTACTTTTCTCTTTTATTCCTCATATCTGCCCTCCTAGTCAATGCAACGATTTGAATTCATCATCCGACTTTCGAATTCAGAAATACGAGATAAGAGTGTAGTTCATAGCTTGAAGGAAGTGTTAGGATTCTCCAGATCCACTGGAATGAAGGAAGAATTATCAACTTACAAACATTACATTCATAGTTGTTGAATGCGGTTCATAACGTTAAATTTCAAGGTTAGTGAAATTACTAATATGAATAGAAAATGAGGATGGCCCCAAGAAGGCTGTTCAAGATCCTGATAGGGTTTAACTGCATAAAGACTCTTTGTTCACCTTAGTAATACGAAAATAAAAACTAAATTTGATGGAAGATTATGTGTACGTCAATGTGTTGACTGTTCATGTCATCAGAGCGATTAAATAAAATTGATATTGGCGGGAAACTTGCGGCCTGCTCAATTTCAACTGCAACTTGATTATGTGCTCCACTGAACTAAATTTTGATCGCAAGTTGTGAATGAGAGCGATTGTAAAACTTAGGGAGAGGGTTTTTATGAGAAATTATGCATTTATAACTGGGATTTCAGAATGCATATAAATGTCTCGATCAAAGCCATTCTAGCTCTCCCGTCGAATATGATAGCGTACTGGAAGCTGGCGGACAGGAAAGATTTAAATAAAAGACCCTGTTCGGGTCCAAGAGAAACGATAAGAGGATCCTCTCAGTTTAAAAAAAAGCAACTAGGTTTGAGAGCCGCGCCGATGCAATGCATCGAGAGGTGATATTTTAGATGATTTGGCAACTTAGTGCGAAAAAGTTGGAAGATCCTTAGGACGTTGGTAAAATAGAAGCGAATCAGTAGAACTTTTGTCTGATCTCTACTCCGATAAAAATAATTTTGCTGCCTTTAAGTCATTTTATTTACTATTTACACGTTTGTATGGGTCAGTTTCACTCTTCAACATTGCGGATCCGCAAAATTACAGAATCCACAGAAATTTGCCCAAATACTACATATAGGCATCGAGTTTTGAATCGGCATGTCATAGCGGTGAAAATAATATCATGCTTTAAGTTATTAGTGATTAGTAACCGCTATAAAAGCCGAGGTATTTCTGACCTAGCTAAGTGTTGTTAGTAACAGCAAATACACTGGATAAGTTATAAAAAATAGCGTCCCCTAATATTTCTTTTTTTCAAGATTCAACAATTGCGATCATGTTGCAATTAAAATCTGGTTGTATAAATTATTGATGTTGTGGATTTCAGTGAGAATTCATTCATTATAATTTACCTTGATTGAAAAGAGAACTCAAGTCTTGGTCATCTCCCTAGAAACTGAAGGATGTTCTCAAGAAATTTAATGGAACGGAAACGAATTTTGGAATCCCTGACTATTCGTTTGGCTCATACAAGACATTGGGTAGGGTAATTTAAACTGATCCAAAAGAATGTTTAGTCGATGGAAGAAAATGCCTGAGGCTGGAGTAAAGAGGATCATTTAGGTTCTAAGAATGCTGACCCATAAAGGAGAACATTTTCGTCATGAGTTTCGAATCAAAATATGCACAAGTTCAACATTGGACTTCAAATAAACTAGATTTTTTGTGCTAAAATATGTACGGAATTAAAATTAACCTTATGCGCTTACACTGAATTACTTGAGAGGAAAGCAGAATCTGAAGGAGTTGCAGAAATTTCTTTTCCTAGTTACCTAGTTGATCTACTGGGGAACTAATATCCCAAGCCCTTTAATATTCTATTGGTGAGAACGTGTTTAAATGGATTAACTTGCTTTATATTCATTAAACTTTGATGCACGGAATCATTGACTTTCGGTCATTGCAAATGGCCAGTGGATAGGAAAAACTCATTATTTATCGCCTCACATAAAAGGAAACGCTTTGTATAGCGATGATTTCAATATATTAAGTAAGTAGTAGTCGGCGTGCATGTTTGACCATTTATTAGACACAAGTTAGTCATTGGACCCCTATAAATAGTGAGGCGGCCGCTATGCAGAAACTTAGTTTTCAAATAAATGATTTTAAGACCATAGTTTTCATAAATTAAGGTACTGCTTGAAAGGAAGATAGTTATTTATTTTGCCTGATATACTGTGAAACATTCTAAAATTGGCAACTTCATTACTGAGATTTGGACTTGCTTGCCATATTTAACCACAAACAGTTGAAAAATTGAACTGCTCACATTGAGAGCCGCATATCTGTCCAGTTGTCCATTGTCACCTTTCTTGTAAGGGTTCTGCATCTGGGAGTCGCCCGGTGGATCTGAGGTAGTGGTCGAAATACTTCGCTTAATCTTTTTTGAATAAATCAATTTCTTAATGCGTTTTATGGGTACCTGGATCAAGAATAAGCCAGACGTCGAAAAAAAGGAAATTTTTTGTGGAGCCCTGAGTTCCGACAATTTTCCCATTTCGCAGCTTCTTTTCTGCACCCAGAGCTACCCAGGAAGGACGTCGAGTCTTAAATAAAAAAAAACACATATTTAGGATGAATGCGTCGATTTCTGAACCCACTGTTTTGAGCTTATATTTAGGCAAACCATCAAAAATATATCACGTCTGTGTCCTCTTTATGGTCAGGAATCTCTAATGTTTTTGGTGAAAATCCGGGTAAAAGTCTTATGAAATGATGACACGAAAATTATTGCCTAAGGAAGGAGGATGTATTTGAACGAAAAATTCTGAGTAACCTTCGATAAAGCCGAAATATGCAACATTTCTGATGTGGCGAGAGAGTTTCTCAACGAGAAACAAAGTCATCAAAATTTATATAACTACATCGAATGTAGATCACTTTAAAATTTACACGCCTTAACACATACCACTCATATCTTTCGAGCTCAAAAGATCACAATAAAACCTTAAGACAAAAAAAGAAATGGGGCAAAAAAATAAAAAGTGTTTTGAATGACAAATTCTTTCCTGTTACTTGAATTTCCTTGGAAATCCACCATTTCAATGAAGAATAATCAAATTGATACTCATTCCCTATTAAAGACAAACTGAATCGTCATACCCTGTAATCCTACATGTTTCAATATTTTTTTCGGAGTAAGTAGTCAACTGAATCAAAGCAGCCGGAGCGTTTGTTTACATTTGAATATTATCCGATAGAAAATTAAATTCCAATAGGGATCAAAACGATGACACACTCATCTGACACTTAGAAATAATATCATCTTTGGTCTTCCATGTGTATGGAAGTGCAACAAATACAGATCTGCCAGTACGTGCGATCCCAAACTTATGTGAAAATTTTGACTTTTGGACTCAAGATACAGAAAGGAGTGTGGCAATTTTATCAAAAATGTGGATTCGGTACGCATTAATTAGCTATACAGAGCTAGAAAGTTGTCTTGATAAATGGGAATTTATGAGTCATTAGGGAGATGTGTTGATCGAAACAACTAAATTTCGAAGATGTTTCTTATTTTTCAAATGTCAAGCACACAATGCTGCCAAATTCAAAGTCGGAAAGTTTCAAAAGTAAGCAAAACTTACGCTGAAACGGCTTTTTCGAATCTTCTTGATAGCAATGTAGTAGACTCCAACAGTCCGAAGTCGAAGGAACCCCTTTACTTGCACCTCCAAAAGGACACCGCCCTCAAAATTGTTGAGCTCACTTCGATTCGAAAAATTAAAGAAATGTACAAAGATGTTCCGTTTCCATTAATGAACCATGTGAAATAAAGGCATGTGAGAATAAAAGACTCAGGGGTATAAATAAGCAGCATAAAATGTGCTTCGATAATTTTTTTCGGACCAAACAGTTTCTTAAGAAAGAAAAATTCAGAGAATAGAGAAATTGGCTTAAATTCCTTACTAAGAAAATTCTTCATTCCATATAGGATTAAAACCTGTTAAACTTCGAGTGAAGGCTTTAGCTCCATTGATGTCCAAAGCAACGATCGCTGCGTCAGAACTGTTGAAATCCTGAAGCCTCGCCTCTTTGACTAGAAAAAAATTCAATTGTCGTTCTTAACGTTTCGCAAACAACAAAACACACTTAGCGTTAACAAGAATATGCCGAAGTAATAAAGATAAAGAATTGCGACAAATTGATGTAGAGCATGTAGAGGCTTAAAAAGCAAATACTTGTCAAAGTCATGCCGTATGCCTACTTTTCGTACAGTTTGCGACACCATAAAATAAGTTTATTCAATGGAACTAACCTTCAATGCATAAAATTGGCATCTTTATGAGGAAGTTGCAACATATTTTTTCCGGTTATATGCTGCAGATCCAAACCAGCTCGCTTAAAGGGTGTTACAGTGGGCTCAACATGATGAATACAAACAGAAGTAAGGTCGGTTGAATTGCACATAGCGAAATTCAAAGATTTGATGTTTAATAAGCACATAAAGCAGTTTCTCGTTTAAGTGATTTTTTATTTTTTGCGAAATTTATAATCATTTTACTGCTGTAGTCAAATTTCGCCAAGGGCTTTCTACGTCAACATGTTTAGTAGAATCCATTACGAATTTCATTAGTTTCAAAGAATGGAGCGCCAATAAGAAAATTCACCTTCACAAATGGCGCCCTTTATGACGCAGTAAAGGCGCCTATATTTCAAGTCTAACTTATCTCAACGCGGGAGGTATTAAATTTCCCATATCCATGGCGTTGTATTTTTGGATTGCATTTAACGGAAGCTTTTTTCAACAAGATTACTGGGTAGACTGACTGTAAGTAAGTCAGGCGGAGAAATAATCACGTGAATAGTCAACGATAACATGCAGAGACTAATCCGTGCCTCTGGGAATTTATGGGTCTATGATTAACTTTGCACGAATAGAACATTCGGACGTAAATCGTAGGTATTAATATTAATCGAAATGAAATGCTTATGAAATGAACAAAATATAAGAAAATATTTTACTGCAATGGCAATGGTCAGTCCACCATGACACAATTTAAAACAGTATCTAAAGGGCATTTATGATTCAGTATAGATTTCAACGGCAAACTCAGCAGATATACAAACACTCTTTTATATTACTGAACCAAAAGTCATCTCCTATGGTTTTGGTTTCTCGAATTCTTTCTGGTTAGAGAGGCAAAGCGCTAGAAGTCTAGAACTGCAAAAAATACATCTTCTTAATCTCTCTAACTGCGAATTGCTGAAGTATTATACCGAAAGGATAAAATATGGTCAAAAGTCTGAAGTTCACTCCACCAATTTCGCTGCTCATGAGAGTGTAAATTAGCAAAAGTGCCATTCAAAGAACTTCACCCGCATACCTCGCAGGTCCCAGATGTTACACTTCCTCATCATCAAAAATTTAAAATTGTCAATATTTTAAATTTTCACACTGCTTCTTCGATCTCATATTATATGACGTATCAGCTCTATGGGCAGTTGAGTATTCATGATTTTCAGGGTCAACATCTAAAATTTTTGTAATCTATACTGCTATATGAAAAGAAAAAGGCAGTACCTAAAGCATGACGAGCAAAACTGCACTTTATTTTACATGCTTTTCTGTAGACGGACTTAGAGGTCACTTCCGTGGGTGGTCCTAAGCAAATTCGCCATGGATCAATTTATTACCTTCAATTGCATTTAGGAATAACATAAGCTAACGCAAAATGCCATGTCGATTATCAAGCAAATCTAAACCTTCTAAATACCCCATTTGCTGTTCAATTGGTCATTTAATTAAGCTCGCATCTCCTCGTTGATTAGTCAAAATTCAAGGGCAGTTAGGCTTGTCGGTTACCTGTGCAATTTCGATAGCATTTAGTTAGCCAAATAGTTTTTGGTTAATACTATGGCGTGAAAATTCCATGCCACACAGTCTCTCGCCATTAAAAAATTATTTATTCTCGTGTCATTTTGAAGGTTAGCAGATTCATGAAACTAACTATTCTTAATTTCTCCTCTTTTACGTCCCATTTCATCTTTTTTTAATTTTTTACCAAAAGCCCCTATTGCCCGGAAATGTTTTTAACAATGTGCATTATGCTGTGTTGTACAAAAGGTGCGCTTAAAATTTAATTCCAATGGAGGGGGTACCGGATGAGTCGAATATTCCACAGGACCCTTTTATCCCTAATGAAAGCTCCATCGGAAGCGTTCCTGCCCAGTCTGTTTCGACTTCTACTCCACCTCCACCTCGACCTACCTCTAGTCCTTCAACTCTCCTTCCAGCGACCCCAATGCAGTCTTCTGATAGGTTTTCTTATTTCCAAAAACCTCTTCAACATATACCTTCTATGGGGCCTTTATCACTGCGGCGGATTCATGCTTCCACTCAAATCAATGAACCCATCTTAGACCCACCAGAGGATTCTGCTATGACACAGCTGCTTGAGTCCGTAGAAAGTCGTGAGATACTAATGGAACAACTTCCAGAAGAAATGAACTTCAGCGAGCCCTGTACTGCTGTAGAGTCGAAAGTTGATGTAGCTTTTGAAATACCGAAGGACCCTCTTGATAAACTTCCTGAACAATCTCCTAGGCTTCTTGAACTCGGTAATCCTTCTCCACCAATTGTCACATCCTCTATTCCTACGGTCCCCAGTTCAGGTGTTCTGGAGTCAGTTATATCCGATAATTTGGATACAATAGCAGCAAGAACGGAGGAAACAGTAGAAAAACTTTCTTTATCTAGAGAGAAATCTGCCGTACGAACGGTTCTTAAGCGAAGACTACCCTTTTCGGCTCTGGAAATGAGGAATTATGCGGACACGCTGCAGCCAGTGGATTGTGTCATTTTAATGGAACGCTGTGCACCCTTTTCCGGAGGTACTAAATATATGGATTATTTTAAATCTGAGTATCTATCCAAACTACTTTGGTGAGTAATTGTTCAAATTTGTTTTACTAATTTGACTGAGTGGTTATGATAAGTTGCAGACTTATGTAGGGGAATAATTTTTTTTAAGATTAGCTACACCCTGAGATATTTCGATTTAAAGCTAAACCACTTTCGCACTTTAATCGAAATCTATTTCAGTATAGGGACTTTAATCTTCCGCTCGAACTTTCCCTAGATTAATATAGATATTTCCATATTGGACTCGGTAGGATTTAAGCCAGAAAGCCAACATTTTCATCAGAAGATGAATTAGATTGGAGACAGTGCAAACGAAAATGCATTGCCGATGGTTGTGTTTTCCTCGAATCGCCTAGACTGGTTGAACCGTTTGATACTTAATGTTTTTGATATGACTGGTCAGACTACTACGTTATACCAGGATTCAGAAAATAAGTGTAAATCGAAATCGGTAACCTTTTGCCATATTTCTTAACATTTTTGAAGATTTAACTGAATCAACTTAACATTATTATGGCTCATCCTTTACCCTAGGAGAAATCTACCAATGCATAGAAAATCCCTAGTGCCTTAGACCCAATTGTGTTCGGTATTTCGAAACCGATCTTTAATATTAAGCATTATTTCGAAATATTCATGGAAGTAATCGCTCTGATCTTACCAACTGCACCCATAGATCCGACTGTAACAATAGTTTGTTATCTCGTGCTCTTTAGTGATCTAAACGGTGGTCCGCCTGTAGACACAGAGTTCGGACGAGATGTAAGTCATTCTGAATAATTATCTCCATTAGTTCAGCTACTTAAAATAAGTCAGTAATACGCACCCGCACATTTCTTTAGGCCTATACTCCGCTTTACTCCCTCCACACCTTTGATTGGCACAAGTCGGAACACTCCACCGCTCAAGTTAACGATACGGCTATTATCAAGTCAATCTATGCCAAAATTGAGGAGTTACGTCCCCAGCCTGTTCCTTCCGTAGCCACGGGTCCCGACGAAGGAACTTCAGTTATCCCCTTACTTCGAACCGCTCTCGCTATCTTCGACCATCTCGATACATTCCGACGTCATGCCCTTGGCAAATGTCAGCGCCGTCGGCATCTAATTCTCCTTTTATTTTCCCCTTGTGTATCACTTGATCAATTAGAGGCTGAAGCCGCTGTCCTTTCCGGTGACATCATAGCTGAGAATGCGTCAGCTCCTATCGCTGAAGGGGCAAAAAAGTCTGACAATGTTGTGAAGGCCATTGATGGTGAACTCGAGGCATCTCCACAAAAGGGTGTTTTGGCAAGTCTGCGTGAACTCCTTGTAGCGGTGAGTATCTTCTCGCCGATTGAGGGCAAGAATTATCGGAAATTGGCGATGCTTTGCAATATGCTGAAACCAGATATTCGGCGAGATCCAGAGTGGCCAACGGTGATATTTTCTCGAGAGATATCGCAGATATCTCAGGCCCAACGTCATATCACGCCGCTGACTGCTGTTCGTAGAACAGCTCCTCCACCCTCGCCACAGCAGAAGCGCTTCCAGGGATTTCCGGGAATGGGCAGCAAAGAACCATCACCAAGGCAGTCCTCACAACAGCAGTTTCAAAAAACCCATCAGATGCTATTTATGCCCCAACAGCAGGTTCCAGCCATGATGCATCACATGGTAGGCTCATTTGAAGGTTCGGCGTCTACTCTACACCAAACGAGGATGGTAAGGGGTTGTCATCTTGCTGATTAGAAGCCGTAAATTGTTTGTTTGATGATCGCGTTGTCCTCCTGCTTTCAGCAAGCTCCTTACGGTTCAGGTAGTAATCCAATAGTTGGTGCTAATCAACCTCACATTGCCTGTTCAGGTCCAAGTTCAATAGAACCAGCGATGCATATGCAGCAGCAACAACCCGGATTGCAAAGACCTTTGGGGAGTGGTAACACCCATTCTGTCACTGGGCCGAACAGCGTTCCTGATGCGTTCGGAAGTGCATACCAGGCCTCACCTATTCCTCCAACGCAGAGCTATGGTCTTGCTCCACCGATGCCGGTTGAAAATCCAGGGGTCAGACCTATAGTATCGCAACAGCAACAGCAGTATTATTCACCATTACCTTCAACACCCTACGAGGTATGCTTCAGGATATTTTAAACAAAAGCGGTATCCTTGAGTGAAGACTTCTATCTTTCTCTCAAAGTGCTTTTCTGGGTCCTTTTTGACCTAGCTTGCGGACTTTAATGTTCCTCCATCTAAAGAACTTCCCATTTGGCCTTCCATTTACAGGCCTGAAATAAGCGAGAACCAATCCCAAACCAATTTAGGTGAATAATGATGACCAGTGGTTTAAGATTGTATGGACTCACTTGGTGCTCATCTGACAGAGGAGCCGCATCTCTGGCCTTCTTTTTGTGAGCTGCCATTCAGCTAGCTTTAGCTGGTCATTCAGATCACTAGATATGCACTGATAGGTCTCGCGCTTTTGTTACGATCTCGGTGTTCGAGATCGATTAGCATCTTTTTTGATGGCCGTTACTCAAGTCTTCAGTAGGCCTCGAACCAATTAATATGCTCAAAACCAGACCCAAAGATTAAAAAATCAATTCGTTCATGCTTTGAAATGAGTGCCATCTGTGCACAAGCCTTGAATTAAAATATTTGTTATCATCTAATCGGCGACATCGGTATACGTTGTTATACGCACTGCGGCTTTACTGTTATTTTCGAACTTAGATATTATTGTGATGCCAAGGTTTAGGAGTCCTACTGAATGGCCCCTTATTAGCTCCAGGTTAATAACTCAGGGTTGGCTTTCGTACATCGTTTCGGCTAGCACCATAGTAACTGCTCTTTAAATTTAGAGGTCTTATTTGATTGACTATCTGTTTTGCTTGCAAAATGTCCACATTTCGTTTGGTTGGCGAGAATTGTGAAAAATAAAAGATCCTAGAATCGGTGTGATTTAAAAACTTTCTTTTCTGTTCATTGTAGGGTGATGGCGCATTAACCTGCCTTTCACCGACGATAGCTCCAGATCAGTATCTTCGAGTAAACTATCCTCCGAACCCTAGTCCCGTGTGTTCAAATCCGAACATAAGCATCAGTTCTAGTGCTGGAGATTCCCATGCTTCCACGTCTGTTCTTCAGAACCCCTCACCTTCTCAACAACAGCAACAAGGTAAACAGCAAACTCCACAGCAACAACCTGCGGCCTCGCCATACAGCGGTGTTCCCGGAACCCCACATTCGGGAGAACAAAGTAATGTCCACTATCAGATGAGGCAGCATGCGTCTCCTTATCAAACCTCGCAACAATCACCCCTGGCAACCGGAAATCAGATGCCAGGGTCAACAGGTGTTGGGCCTCAGCAATATCATACTCCAGTGACACAAGCGTACCCCATGTCTGAAATGAGTCGGTAAGTTTAATACTTCTTAAATGCAACTCCATGTTAAGTGGTGGAAAAGATGGGAGAGCGACTCTTAGAGACTTTAGTAAGGAAATTGATTTCAGGAAGGGGGTAAGCTATTGGAACACCGGGTCTTACAACCTATCCTGCCTTTCTTTTCTTACGATTGGCCTCTCATTCTGAGGCTCTGGTTTCTCAGATCTTCTAATACGATGTCAATTCGGTTGGCTATAGTTATTTCCATCTTGAATGATCAGATCTTCTGTCAGATACCATTAACTATCAGTCGCCAATTCACTAAAATGACTAGCTTTGCCCTACAGGATTATGGGTTGGCTTCGCAGTGTAAATGCCTTACTGACTTACACCAAGTCAGTCTGTCCTTTGGCTATTGAGCATTGATTATGATTGAACGAACTTCTGAGAAAGCGAATATTTGCTAGAATAGCCAGAACTGTACTAGCCATAAGAATCGCTACAGATTTTGCCACTTGACAGGACTCTAGTACTTTTTACTAGCTACACAAGCACGACTGGAGGTTCACCATTGAACACGATGCGCACTGCAGTACAAGGTCAGACAGCTGGAGGAGCGTCGTCGGTCGCTTCGACTCAGCAGTCTTCAGGCGGTCGGGTGACTGGAGGTTCTGGAACCATGGCAACCGCTGGAGAGGAGCGCGCTCTAGTCTGGGAGGGTCAGTTTTCTCTTGGCGTACCCATTACAGTCTACGTGAAAATCACCGCTGATATCAGTTCTCCGTGAGTTTCTGGTTTTAGGACTCCGCTTTACTATTTACGGTATTCTTAATGCCTAAAGTTTTATTTGGCAGACGGATAAGCTTTCCATGGCAGAACAATTCTCGTCTGATGATACAGCTGGAGCAATTTGACCGAGAAAGCCACTGGGGTCAGATTCTGATCCACCGCGCACCCTCCTTCGTCCTCCCCACCCACTTGTCCGTCGGATTCAAGGCACGTTTTAATCAATTCACATGTGATTATGTCCCTTTTTTATAATTTTTTTAGAGCCCAGAGAATCAGGCTACGCTACAAAGTCGTTTTCAAAGTCCATCTCCTGCCTCGTTTACTGTGGCGATTGTACCGCCTTTGTCTAGTTTCGGTCAAATCCCTTCTGGAAGCATCGTTTTCATTTGCCTTCTCTGTGTTGGGGATAGTCATTTCATAGGTAGACTTCCGTTCTAGTTTTACGCCTCAACCTGCTCTATCTCCATAGGTTTGATACCGAGGAACGCGGACACTTTTCGTGATGACATTCTTCGTAGACAATTACATCGACGTCAGCAACAGCAGCAACAACAACAACAGCAAAGTCACCAGCAGTACGATGCTAGCCTGTTGGAAATGCAGTCTCAGACCCTTCAACAACAACAACCTTCTCCTGCTTATAGCGTCAGTACACCCTCTATGCCGACTACTCCAAACAAAGTGGTCAGACCTTCAACAGCGGTACATTCTTGGATTAAATAGATTTCGCCGAATATAAGTTTTTCATTAATTCCCATAGCTTAAACTATTGTTGACATTTGACGTGGTTGGCCACTAATTGGCTTCTACCTTCTTTCTGCCGGAAAGAAAAGTTATGGTCCTTGCATCTGTGCCGTTGCGCGCACTAATTTTTCTACAGGGATATAATCTCGATCGTTTCAGTCTAGCCGAAGTACCTCAAATCTTTTTGGCCTTCATTTTCATCTGTCAGATCCAACATTCGGGATAAAAGTCAGGATCTACAGGCACTCAGGTATCACAATCCTCTCCTCGCACAAGTGTACAGTTAATTACTTTCATGTCCCCTTGACTTTGCAAACTCTGGACCAACTGTCTGTGATTGTTCTAGAAAAGTATGAGCCGTCTAACGTCTATGTAGGACTATGGTTAATACATCGTGCGGAAATTTCAGCCTCCGATGGTGGGTCAACATGATGAACCTCGAGTCTGATCTTTGGAGAGTTGATTGCTTACTCGCTTTCAGGATAGTTAGAGAAATAGCTTCGTTTTTAGTACCGTTTTTTAAGAGAGGATTAACGGTAGCATTCTAAGGTATTCTAATTCTTCGCTGACGTACGTTTCGACAACTTTTTACATTCCTGTATGACATCCACTTTGTAAATATAGCTTTTCGGCATCGAAAATCAGGGTAATAGTTCACTGGTCACTACCATATTTTTTTCCGACCAATTGTTCTCTCTTCACCATTATTAGTGACCATCTTCGGCATAGTATATCTTTAATACTAAGAGATTAATGGAACACGAAGCTTCTTTGTTCACTGTTTTCCATTCAAGACACCATCTCCGGTGATTAGTCGGGCAGGAAGTATGGCTGGAATGCCACCACAACGAGTTTCTGGAAGTGTAATAATCGAGGATAATGAGCAACAGCAACAGTTTATGGCCCCCATGTATCAACAGATAGCCTCGCAGACAGCACAACAGCAACAACAGGCACAGCAGATGCCAAGACGACTATCCTGGCAGGAACAACGGCAAGCCGGAATACCTTCAGAGATGATCCAACAGCAGCAACAACAACGAGCCTATCAATCATACCAACAGCAGCAGCAACAGCAGATGATAGTGCCGTCAGTCTCTGGGGGCCAGGTTAGTCATCTTCCAATGTCCTTTGACTTTATAAGAAAGTGTTATAATTCTTATTCTTGAAGTACCGGCTTGAATATTTTTACAGGTTTTGTGGCATTTAATTTTAGATTGGGCGAGAAGTGGTCAGAAAGAACCATATAAGATCCTACTTCTGGTCCCTCCTGCCAATATTGTTATTAAATCGAGTCCCTCCGCTCTAGGTTTATGCTTTATCAATTTTCATTTAACGTTTCCAAGTGTTTGTGCTTCGCTTTTTAGACGACAAAACATACTTCTTTTTAAATATTCTCTAGCAGGAATCTGAATGTTGATGCAGTCACCTTGCTCCTGCGGTACTTTATTACATCCTTTCGCTGATCGGGTAACGCATTGAGAAGCGGACTTTTGCGTTCTAAGGACTCGTTGCCAGCGTGGTCACTGGTCGTGGTAGGAAAGGAGGGTCTTCCCAAACCGGCTCTTTTTTGTTGTCCAAACAGGCGTGCTTTTAGATGCCCGGAATCAGTAACCGTTTCCAAAAATTTGCTTAGCATCAGAGATGAGTCTTCTAAAACCCATCATTTAGTATGCGATAGTTTGGCTTCACTCTTTCGATTCCCTATATTGTGTTTCCCTTTACTACCTTTTATGCTTCGCATGTGTTAAACTTTTTTGTTTTTTGATAACGTGCTGTATTATCGCTTCAGCAACCCCAACAACAGCATGTCTATCATCAAGGTCAAGGCATACCAATGAATCAATCCTCAGCTTACGTGCAACAGAAGATGTCAGGAGTTATGCCTTCTGGTCAACCACGTCCTCAAACATATCCAGGTTCAATTCCGCCTCGTCAACAACTTCGTGATGCCTCTGGCCGCTTCCAGAGTTCAAACAATGCGGCAGCGGCGTCAGCAAATCCGGAGTATCATACCGCTCCTCTTCCACTAGCGTATGCTTCCACGTCTATGTATGAAATGCCTCCGCAACAGCAGTATGGAGGAATGGGTCTACAAAGGATGACATCGGCAGCCTATGCCCGTGGTTCTGTTATGGCAATGCGGGGTGGAACTGGTTTTGTAGGTCCACGGATGACGGGATATCCTACAACGGGACGAGGAACACCGGTGAGTCGAGGAAATGGAATGTCTAGAGGGAGACTGATGAGAGGACCTCCTCCACAGCATCTCATGATGGCGAATACGGGAGAGAATCAGGGAATGATGTATGAGGGCGGAGGTGGCGGAATGATGGATATTCAACAAGGACTGGTACAACCCCAGCAACCACAGGGAGTTTTTGATGTCAGTGCGTCGCAAAATCCACGAAATCTGTTCGATTAGGAATTACTCTTCTCTAGCTCTTTGAGCAACCATTTTTCACTGGGGTGTGTACATATACAGGAGCATTCTTTGTAATCTTGGGTATGTCGTTCTGCTATATACGTATGTGACTAAGGGTAAATCAGCTTGTTGGACGATCTTCTCTATTCAGATTTTTTGAAAAGTCAAGTCCCTATGGTTTAATTTTGATATCAGTTCTTGGTTTTCCTGCTCTTGTAATCCCAATCAAAACGTCAACCAGACAATTCTTTGAAATACCACTTTGAAGTAATAAAAAGCGGTCGAGATTTGGTGCAATTAAGTCTTAAACATTGCGACGGTTCCAAGGCCGAGTGATAGTGGTCAAAGTGATTACCAACACCGGCTTGGCCGGGTCTCTTACCGATTACAATCGAAGAGGATAGCTCTAAGCGAAAGACCGCATCTATCGCGTTTTCCTTGCAGGTAAGTACTTAGTTTACATACAGCTGTTCTGCCAGAAGAATAACAGGTGACAGCTACTAATCGAAAGTGTGGGCACTGCACCTGGAGTTCTGCCGTATAGGACGACCATAATAGATCACCCAGCGGGCTCTATAGAAACGACAGTGGTTATCTGTTAGTGATGGTGGCTTCAACATATCTCATTCCAAATATGACCCTCGAATACCACTGCTTCTACTTTTTGCTTCGTTACTAAAAACTCGAGTGTGGTCCTACTCGATATATTATAAGAACCGGCTATATGTATGTAAAGGCATTTACTTATGCACAGTTTATATTTAAAACAACATGGTTAGACTCCGGCGCTCAAGGTTTCCAAAGTCGAAGTAGGCCATCCTCCGAGTACGTCGCGATGAGGTTTTGATGGGGATGATGTGCTACACCGAGAATCTCCTTTTCATGAACCTAAAAGGTCGAAAATACGTTAAATACACCGCTTGGGAGTTCACGAATCGACCTCCAAATTGACCAAAGACTGCATCACTTACCGGGAGGGTTTGTTCCAATTTTCCACCGCTACTGACGTTAAAACAGTAGAGACGACGATCTTCACATACCGCATAGATCCACTCACCTCGGGAGCTTACTGCAAGACCGACAAAGTCACCACCCTCGCGTTTACCATTGGTGCAACTTCGGATGACCTGTTTGTGAAAAGGTGAATTAAAGTCAATTGAATTAAATATTAGCGGATGAATTCACCTGTCCTTGCATATTCATGATGGCGATAGTATTCGATCGGCTGCAAACAACAAACTGATCGGCATTACGGGGCATCGGTTGGACACTCAGAATTGGCACCTCTCGACCCACCAGCCCAGAGATGGTCTAGAAAAAATGCAACATGAACCGTTCATGATATCAAATGTATACTTTGAAGTTGGAGACACATTCAGCAGTGCGGGTTGACCAGATACGAACAGAACCATCAGAACTTCCGCTGAGGACATGGTGGCCGTCTAGACTAAAGGAAACGTCGTTGACGAAGCCAGTGTGACCCATGAATTCCTTCAAAAGACTGCCTGACTTCATGCCGTGGATCCTAAGATTAGCAGAGAAAGGAATAACGCGTTTAAATTAGATAAGAATTTTACTCAGTTAACTCAATGGTGTACCGGATAGTATGATCATAGCTGGCGGTTAGGAGATGCACATTGTCCTTGGAAAGATGAGCAGCAGTAACGCCCTTGGAGTGAGCCCGCTCAAAGCGACGTAGACACTGGCCGGATTGGATGCGCCACACTTTGACCTTGCCGTCCAAAGAGCCTGTGGCGAGCAATTCAGAATCTCGAGAGAAGGCGAGACAGAGCACCGCTTCGTCCATCATCATGAAATTTTCCTGAAGAACGAGAATAAGTAGAGATTATAGCTCTTGGCGGATAGTGGTCTTACTAAATGGCGAAAAGGGATTTCTTTTTATTGGAGTCAACGGGAGAATTCGACTACCATTTAGCTTAACTTTCTGTTATGGATGGCAGCAACTCATGTTTCAGGTACTAAATAGGCTTCTTCGATTTGGTATAATGATTACCAGCTTTGTCCTCGTTAATAATAGACCATTCGAACCAGCTACTGTAGCAGAGGAATAAGCTTAGTCTCCCAGTTTCAATAAAGTATCTCTACAGCACGTGGCAGACTGGAAAATTTTTTGAGGTGACATAAACAATTTCTACGAAAATTAGCAAGAAATGTCGCACCAAAGATTGGAGAGCAATCTTAAACTTGATGCCAATGAATTCGTAAATAAAGTTGGAGACCTCAGGCTGAAAAACCTGGATGCCTCGTTCCCCGAAAATGAAGATCAGCCAAAAAAATTTAACCTCAATCTAGATACATTTACAGTCAAAATAATTACCTAAATGAAGAGACTGCTTACAGTCTCCATTTTCATCGCGAGTTTAAGTGGAAATCGACTCAAAATCAGAGAGACCGCCCAAAAACACCGAGGTAGCGGATGAAATGACATTTAAATCTTACAGATCCCTCTACGCAGTTCCACATTCTAGCCACTTAACGACTAAGCTGCAAATCCGTTTGAAGTGTCGCTCAATCAAACTACATTAGTGGAACAATTGACTACCACAACTCACTCAGAGCTTTTCGGAGTAAAAATCCAGCGAATGAAACCACTCCCCCTATTTACATACATACGTACCTACCTTCCTAAAGATGAACAACAAAGGGGATATCGATAAATGCAACTTGAGATAAGGGAAGAAATTGTGAAAGGGTTCATACCGAGGGCAAGTCCGACAGATGCAGAAGGGTGCCCAAACGAAGATATTCACTGAAGTCTCCTAAGCTATTCTGCGAACCAATTTAATGAAATCTACTATTTGTTCAGAGCTTAAAATTTCAATTATGAATGTAATGTGGGCGAAAGATGCCTACTTGAGCTTGGTACTTGAGATCCTTTCTGAGTTTGCCGGTGATGAAATTCCAAACTTCGATAAGACCGTCAACAGATCCTGTGACCAGATACTGACCATCCGGACTAAACTTTGCGCATTCAACGTGAGCCTTTTGGCCAAGCTAAATAGAAGAAAAAGTTCTTAGTCTGTTTAATGTAGAGCATTAAATAATGTGTGGAACCGAGCGAACCTTAATGGTAGTGGAAAGTTGGGTTGGTGGTTTTTCATCCTCTTGTTCACGGACAGCTGCCTTGCCTCTGAAGACATCAATGGCAGTTCCAGGTGGAAGAAGGCCTTGGTGTTGCTGCCACTTAAGTGCTTGACTCAGAAGAGCAAGCAGTCTCGAAGGCGGAACAACGCTAACCTCTCCAGAAAGAGAAGATGCGATAGCTTGTCTTCGTTTTTCCCGAGATGAGCCTTCTGGATAGGCTTCTCGGGGATCGAAGTACGAACGTGTAAGAAGGTTTTCCAGGTGCAAGTATCGGTCTGGATGGTTTTGCTTCAAAAGAAGCATGGGATCAGTTTGTCGGAGTAGGGTCCGTGCTGCACCAAGTTCTCGCAGCTCAACCAATTCAATAACAATCTAAAGGAATTATTATAGCTTGAAGACGAAAGTTACCTGCTCGTAAAGATCGACTAACTTGTGATGGGATAATTTGAGATTCTGGACCACTTTGAGGACAGTATCCCAGTGACCACTTGTGATTTCACTCATGAAGCTTTCAACAGAGTCAACTGTATTGAGAGTAACACCTGTTTCTTCCTACTCAGTAGTTTAAAATGGAAAACAAATACTTGCAACACTTGCAAAGAACGCAGCAAATTATTTTCCTTTAAGTATTGTTCAATAAGGCGTACGACACTACAGAATCGCTTTTAACAAAAGAACTTACTCAGCAGACTCTAATTCAATAGACATGTCTGGAACGGAGCCGCCTACAGCGGGAGCCAATGGTTGATAGTTGCTCAAAATTTGCAAGCGCTTATAACAAATCTTGCTGGTTATGAAATTATTAAATAGAATGATTTACTTAAGATTTCAAAAAAAATTCAAAAAACTCAGCGTTGGTATTGAAGACTCAAATGAAAATTTGACAAGAAGATCTCTTCACTTTGTATCTGAACCAATTTCTCGTTTTATATATTTCGGTATTCTTACCGCATTTATAAAATATTTCTATATTTTGGTTTATTACGTCTTGCATGTTCCAAAAGTGAATCGATGCAAAACGTGTCTGTCTAATAGCTTTCGCCCACTAATACACAAGTAGAGTAGTCGTAATGGCGAGTGAAGGTTTGATGAAAACTTTGGCCGCTATTCCTCTTTGTAAGACAAGAGCCGGTCCTCGCGATGGGGATGAATGGATTACTCGCCTTAAAGAAGAATATACTGCTATAATTAAATACGTGGAACACAACAAGGTCAATGATAATCACTGGTTCCAAATCGAATCTAATTCCAGTGGAACACGGTGGTTTGGTCGATGCTGGTATTTTTAAAATTATTCTGTCCTCATACATTTGCTAGGTACATTCACGAAATGAAAAAGTATGAATTCGATGTTTGTTTCGATATCCCTGTTTCCTATCCTGCATCAAACCCGGAAATTGTGCTCCCAGAGCTGGACGGGAAAACGGCAAAAATGTATCGTGGTGGTAAAATTTGCCTTACTGACCACTTCAAGCCTCTGTGGATGCGAAATGTGCCCAAATTTGGAATCGCCCATGCACTTGCCTTGGGTCTCGGTCCATGGCTAGCAGTTGAGGTTCCCGATTTAGTCAGCAAAGGAATTATCAAGCATCCCGAAGATGCTTAACGTGGTCTTTTATATTTTCTTCAGTGATTGACTGTATATTACTTTGCATTTTCGTAGAAATCGCTCCTTTAATTTATAAACTCTCCATAACACACATATGTATGCACATGTATAATTGTGATCGGAGCACACGCTGATACTTTTCAATCACACTCCGCAATCTGAGATTTCCGCTTGCCTTCATGGGTGCTTATCACATCCTAGGCACTCCCAGCAACCTGCACTACTAAATTCATATTCATGCTCGCGATTTTATTAATGTTATACGCTGCTCTTTGGATTCGGCAATGTCGATGTGTTTGAGTTGTTTAAACGAAACGATTGCCCTTTTGAAGGTGAGAGACCGACGAGAAGGTGCGCATTTTTAGGGAAAGCATAACCGAAGTCATATCGGTACTTGTAAAAACAGTCCTAGCGTACGTTGCTAGCGGGGGGGGGGGGACCCTTCACGTTGCTTATGGGCGCGGGTGTTGACCTTTTGACGATGCGAGCATTATTGCCGATTTCATTGCCTTTGGTGTCCCTTCTCCTGTTTTTAAAGCGTTCGGGTTAGTCTGCTGTTGTCAGAATACGGCTTTGGGCTTTTGAAGAAGGGGAAGTGCAGATTCTGTGATCTAGAGGGGAAACCCCATCGAGGCTTGTGATCTTCACGTCTTACTGAAAATTGCTCGGGCTAAAGTGGCTTATTAAAAGTAAACGAATGGCCTTTCAAGAGGCAGAGAAAGCGGCCATGGAGGCGGCGCGTTCGTACATCGCTTGCTGTATCCAATTGGTCCGGGATGGCGTCAAAGAAAGGGGCTTCTGGGTAAGACCCAGGAATTGCCTCGCCCCCGAGGAGCATTAACACAAGGTGCGCAGGCCCGCCCGCTGCAATGGAAAAAAATTAAGATATAATGTGAAAGTGCTTTGAGGTTCGATCGCGCTAATCATAACTTGTGCGATGTTGGAGAGCAGTGTGACATCGCGATGCGAAAATAACCGAACGCGGACTGCGCTGCTTCTATCACGGCCCTGCGTGTTAAGACTTCTTTGTTTAAATAGTACGTTAGGGAGTTGGATCAGCCATTAAATTCCGTATCAATTGCGGATGGAGTTGAGGTCGGCCATCTCGTACCTTAAGTCAAGACGGTAAATCCCTTTGCAGTTCAGATAGAGGACTGCCTCAGGAACCACGGAATGAAATCAACCTAGAAAATGAAAGCTAGCTTCCAGGTTGCGAGGCCGTCTTGTAGCGTTGGTCATAAAAGAAATCGAGAAAATGGGGGGAAGGGACTCCATTTCAATCCTTTCATCTAGATTTACCTTGCTCATTTCTGTCCAAATGATTGTAATGCATTTATTGCAGCTGATTCAACATGTAGCTGCAAATCATGCCTCATTAATTAATTGTTGGCCAGTGTTTTATTGAACCAAGTTTGAATTTTAGCTCAGTAAATATGTTGAAAAGCCCAATTCCCTGTTTGAGTCCCACGTTGCCGTAAGATGGAAGTAGGTTAATGGCTAAGATGAACTTAAAGTGTCGTGTTGGGAATGATAATGTGCTGTTAGTCTATACTGCAATTGTATGTGGCGCCTCACTTAAAAAAGGTTTATTTGCCTGTGACCCTGTAAACGTAGTTTATCACGGAGGGTTTTTTGACGACAGCAGAATATTTGTGATCGCAAACAGCCTAGCTTATGATCCTGATATGATAAATTGGTTAAAGTGTCCTCGATTTCTCGGAAACGTCACCCATTTCTGTTCTAATTTTGAAGAATGTGATGTTATCAAAACAGCGTTTGATGTTTGCAATAAAATGAATTATAGCGATCAATTTGACTCAAATTTTCAAAATCATATTCTAAAAATATGGGTAAAACCAAATCACTCCATGTGGTTAACTGAAAGTACAAATTATGGTGATCTCTGACGATTGCAGCTATTACCGGAATATAAGTTAAATCTTATGAGCATCTGTTTTATGGTTACAGACAACCCTCATCAGGGAGGCTGAAACAATGTATATCCTCATGCCTATAGTTCGTAAAAACAAAAGTTGCTCTTTGAGACTTATTCAAAAATTGAATTCTATTTTGCGCATTTTGATGAAATTCAAGTAATTGACCTTTTATACACGTGTTCTTGTTTATTTCTATTAACTTTTATCTTTACCGAATTTGTTCAAGGTTGTATGTCTCTCAAAATTGGTTAACGTCGGGATGGTTGAGGTGCCAGTCCTGTACGAATTGTTTTTTCCAACTTTGGCAGCTATAATCGTTGGAAGTAGTGGTGTATTTCCAGTTCTCATTGTAAAGTCCCCTGAAAAACTCAATTTTAATGAAAAAAGTAAGATTCCTTTTCTCAAATTATATTTTACACAAGTAATGAACCGGTGGTTATGCTTTGCTACTGGTAGCCTTTTAGGTGAAGTTTTTCTTCACCTTCTTCCTGAGTCAGTCGAACAACTTTCCACAAACAGTCAGGCGTGGGTGTTTTGTCTTCTTTTTGGCATATTTTTATTTTACGTCACTGAATGTATAGTAGCCTTTTATGAATGCATGCAGGTAATGTGCATTCAATGAACGATAATTCAAATAGCTTTCTGATATTAAAAAAACCAATTATAATGATCCTCATGAGAAACTGGCTACTGAAAATTCTGTGCCGAAGGTAGGTTTATTGTTATCTTTTTCTTCATTTCTAGGCCGTTGGGTACTTAAACCTTTTAGCTAATTCAATTGATAACTTTTCTCATGGGCTTTCTGTAGGAGCTGGTTTTGCTGCATCATTTCGTGTGAGCAATACCTTTGTTTTTTATCTCACGTTGATTCATTGCTATTTATATAACAAAGTTTTTTTCCTCTTTGAAGTGTGGACTTGTCGCTACTAGCTGTCTGCTAGTTCATGAGATCCCTCACGAAGTATCGGACTTCATTATCCTCTTACGAAGCGGGTTTACTAGGTGGGAGGCCATAAAGGGACAGGTTTGGTTAAAATATATTTATAACGTCCCCTTTCGCACTTCAACTAGGGACATGTCGTCCCAATTTTTAAAGGTTTAAGTATTAGGAAATCAATCTGAGGCGCTTATGAAATCATTGACAGAATTTCTGTATTTTTAGCTCCTCACTGCTTCTACGTGTCTGGTTGGAACATATGCCATAATCATTTTTCAGTGCAAGTTTAAAGGTTCACCTCAACTTCCTTTTATATGTATTTTTGACGAAGTTTCTTTTCTTTTTTTGGATTTTGGCTCTTTGACTATGTTTCGATTTCATTTGATTTTGTTCGTTTGCTAAGAATTGCTGATCGCGTTCCTTATGGTTGACGCTTTGCTAGTTTAATTTACCCTTTTCGTCTTGGTTGGGCACTTTTTGTCATGGTTTGATTTATTCCTTTATTGCTTGATTACTCTTTAACTTGAAGTTCATTCGCTGTGAATTTCAGGTTTCTATCAACGACCCAGAGCCTAGAAGTGAATATTGTGATTACCTGTCTAAATTTGGAATAAATGATGTCACTCAGTCATATTTCACCGTTATCAGAATTCAGTTTACAACAGCTGCATATGTCTACATTGCAGGTTTACTAATTTAAAGAACTGAACTTGTCAATTGCAAAATCAAACTCGTGAGACCTTTCAACTGAACCCATTGATTAGCCTCAAGGACGATGGTATTTTTTGCTGATAATGATCTATTTAAATTAAGAAAGCAACACTGTCTTGTTTGACCCACATTATTATAAAATCGAGCTACAATGAATTTAGGCTTTGTTTTCTATTCTGTTCTCTTTCAACAAGAGATCATATTCATATTAGTCTATTGATCAGAGCCTTCTTGGTCATCAACCCCCGAAAAGAATGATACTGCTCTATGGAATCCCGAAGTGCAATGGAATTGACTTATGATAGGAGAAGTCTCGGTTTAAGCTGTCTTTGGTCTTTCACACTCGCATCATTGCCTCTTATGCATCCGCGTATGCCACTATAAACTGCGATGCGAGCAGTGCATTCCAAAGTCGATCTTTTGGAGCATTTCCAAATCTTTTGCTTCGAACTGTCAAAAACCTCCAAACTGCTATTTAATTCTTATTTTACCTTTGATTTAGTCATTCTATTTTTGTACCTTCTATTTACATTGAATCGCACATAGATTGAGTTGTTATGGATAACCAAAGTGCTTCTAAACAATTGCTTAAGTCGTGCCATAAACGTAGTAAAAAAATAGTAAGTTATCGCCTCCGATTCTCTTGTTTGAGGCTTATATGAATCATATTATATTTCCTAACGGATACTGATATCTTTCGTGAGCATTGATTTTCTGGGATTCGGAGGAGGAGGTATTTGTACCCTCGAGAACTGAAGCTCTGCCTTTCCCATAAATTTTTGCCTACGTAGACATCCAGTGATTCATCGATTGAACACCTCGATTCAAATGACCTCGAATGAAGCGCAGTTTATTCGTCGTGGCCATTCTCTTCGCTCCACCTCATTGGCTAAATCTAATTTTACTGCAAAGGCCCAAGAAATATTGAAAACTGCACCGTTAAAAGTGTTCTTTCCTTGTAATGGCCTGTCATACACCAAACTGGAAGTTTAATTTTGCGATTGTTAAACAACGGACGTCTTAGTTATATCCTTCCGAGTTTATTTAATTTAAAAATAGCTGGTTCGATTTAAATGACTGGTTTCTGAGGTAGATTTTACGGCTGGCACTTAGGGCTCGCTTAAATTTAGTCAATCTTGGATTCTTTTTATCCTGACTATTCGACAATTCCGAATTCGGGAAGTTCAGTTTCTGTTGCTCTTGGTAATTTACTATTTTCCAGTGTGAGAAGTTATTTTGGTTGAGATGTAGCGATTTTATAAATGGTGATGCTCTTGAGGGATGGCATACTCGGTCGGTCTTTGTAAGTGTGCACCGATCAGAGCGATGAACTGTTATCTTCATAATGTGCCTTAACTATTTAAAATGATCGGATTTCGCAAGCATGATTTAGGCTTTTCGTCGCGTATAGAAATTAAATAGAAAATTATAGGAATAGTTTTGAGATCGATCTCGTCTTATTTATTATCCGCCTTCTCGACGTTCCCTCCTTTCATTCATTCGTTCGTTCACTCATGCATTTTAGTTTCTATTAAAAAAGGATGTGCGTCCTTTAATTAATAGCGGAGCAATTATTGAGGATCTACATTGGGGACTTCAAACGGCTGTAGTGAAACAGCATAGTAGAAAAGTAATTGACGATCTTTGCGAAGATGGATTTCAATTGCATTTCAGTTAGGACACTGGCCACCTGAATTGCACAGTTATGCTTTTTTTACACATTGCAACAGGAGTGCATAAAGATTTGATTTGAATGGTATAGTTTCTGAATTCCTTTGCAAATTTTCCCGCTGAAGTTTGCAGCTACTACTAGGCAACGTGATAGGGTATTCCAATCTCTGCTTTTTTAAGCCAGAAGATCCGTTTTAGCCGAGACTGAGAGTCGCCAAAGTTCCTAAATGTAATAAGCATGGGTCATTATTTCCAGCCGAATTCTTTCCTGTCAGGTGCCTATTTCGTGACACTAACACTCGATGTATCATCCTCAGATGACTACTTCTCGTACACTAGCATTTCGCCGTCTAACTGTCAGACCCGTGACACTTCAACATGAAAACCTCTGCCCTCGTCGCTTCCAGTAAGGCGGCCTTACGATAATGTTTATATGTGTTGTAAATTCAAGCAATTCTGCTTATAATGAGATTACCAGTAATGACCGGGTATGAATGACCTGCCCACTTCAAGGTAGTAGCATCGCCCGGATTTCATTAAGTTCGACTTCTGATAGTACCGACGAGCTTCCCGAAAACAGAAAATCAACTTGTCGGATGTGAATGTGTGTCCTCCCTTATTCCAAGCCAGATGGCAGTACTCAACATCGCTTGATGATTGGTTAATCCGATTCTTCCAGGTGATCAAGGATGTCATAATGATTGGTGATTCTGACCAGGTCTCTTAAAGTCATACCTTAGCAAAAGTGATTAAGCATGACAGCTTCTAGCCATACCTTTAAGGCACTATTCCCAGAGGTACTGACGCTTCTACCATAGCAGCATGAGGTGGGAATCGAATTTTCTAAGAATGTGAAACCATTTGTAGAAAACATTGTGTAACAAATCTTGGAATTTCAGATGTCTTGATCTTTGAGTCGTGTAAGTGGATTTTAGTTAACTGGTCACTAAAATTCATAGATCCTGCTTGGAGCTAGTACTGGGCTCTTTTCGGTTTGAAGATGGCGTCCATCACGATCATATTGGAACAACCATTTCTCTGTTCATCTCTACCGTTCAGAGTAACGTCTTCGCAACAAAAGCCTAGGCTGAACTCATGGACTCGTAGATTTTCCTCTTGAAAAGATAATATTTAAATCAAAAAGTGGATTAATTTTGTTGTCGCGCTTGTACTAACAAAAAAGCTTGTCAATTCTAAATCATAATTTACATTTCGTTTGTTTATCTCATAGATTCCTTTCAAAATGTGATTTACACGTGCTCTGATGCGTGGATATGTTTTCATTAAACGATGTATATTTTTTCAAGCTTCTCAATCTGTCAACATTACAGGTTTACCAACAGTCACCAATGAGTTTCCATTCGATTCCGTTAATCCTCTTGAAAATGAGCCGAAGGTGTTGTCCTGTGCAGTAGTTGTACTAACATGGAGTGGGAAATGCTGTTAGCTTCAGCCACAGTTTGCCAGTTGCTACCACTCGATGTGTTTATGCTAACCAATGTTCGCTGAATTGTGATTCATGCCATCGGATCTCACTGTAAAGCCACTTGGACAGGAAAGCATCCTGCTCGGATTTCTTACTATTTATCGCTAACGCCACGACGCATAATTAGTTTCGTTCGCAATTATGTGGCCACCAATGCTGCTTATAAAATGAGTAGCTACTGTGATTAGATCTTTTAGGACTTTCAGTAGTAAGTTAAGCCCATTTAAACAAAACTTTCACAGTGATCATCAGCTATCATAATCTCCCTCTTGTGGTGCATGTTTATAATTTGTCACATGAATCTAGCCGAAGCTATGAGTTACTATAAACTTCCAGCTTAACTTGGAGGCGTTTGATGTCTCAGCTAAAGCTCTCTTCGCGGTTGTAACGACAACCGATTACATCGTTGTCCTCTTTGCATGCAGTTAATACCTACTTGGGGGCCTCAGTGTTCAACGCACCTGCATTTTTCATTTTTGAGAATAATAATTGGTAACATTTTGTATATAACGAATTTTCAAGCGTACTCCTTTAGAGCGGCGTCTATTTTACTGTTCCCATCGATCAGCCAACCAGACTGGGTCTAGTCTGTTTCCAACTTGTATTTCGAATTTATCTTGTTTCCACTTAGATTTGCTTTAATTTCCATCGAATTTATATCGTTCTATCTGGATTAGTTGGCTTCAGCTTCGCGAGGTGATGCTCCTCAGTCTTATTAATAGTCGATGCCTCAGCCAATGAAAATAATATCAATTTTTGAATCTTCTACGCATCAAATTTCACTCAGTTTAGATTTTGGCCTAAAGATGATTCTGATACAAAGATTTGATCCTCTCCTAAGAGGGAGGCATAATCCGAGAAACCATGGAATATTAAGGACACAATATGCAGAACCTTTGCAAACTATGCATTGCAGTCAGACGCTTATTTCATTTAAAAAGGTTTCAGATGATTCATTCCGTTTATTAACACTATCATTGATTTAAATACTATTTTCAGAATGGATGCTGTTGCTGCCTTTTACGGCTGGAGGTTTTCTGTACATTGCCCTAGTATCACTCCTACCCACTTTCTTGAAAGAAAAGGATGAAAGGTAAGTATTTACATTTTATTTACATTCCGAAGCGTCAAATTCCAGTTACCAGTCCGGGTTTATTTAACAACTTAGAACAATGTCTGTCGGGTCTTAGAAAAAAGCGTTGCACTCCCTTGCTGAAGTTCCCCAAAAACACGTCTGGTAATAGGAATATGTGTTTTAGATTTTCGTTTGAAAATTTGTCTTTTTATTTATTTCGCAAGCAGCACCAATAATATGAATGCCTATCTGTGTTGAACTGTTGACTTACTATTTCTGATCCACACTCATTTAAGCAGCCTGCCTGATAGAGCCCGTCGACCATTAAGAATAAATTATTTATAAGCCAAATGAAAATCTTCGTAAACTTTTTAAATTTTCTCGATTAGTTTGATTAATGTTCTAATTTAGCTTACTTAGTTGAATACGTCGATGTTTGTATTTTTTATTTACCACAATCACTATTTTGATACCTCCGATAAGAAGGACTAGAATATTTTTACACTTATCTATTTCAGCTATCTGTCGATCGAACGCTCCCCTTTAGTGGAAATGCTTGTTATAATAGCGAATCGATGGATGTTTGTTCTTCTTTGGTCTTAATTCAAAAAGGTGCTTCTCCGCTCTTAATCGTGGGTTAGCGTTATCATGACAGTAGAAGTCTTGATAGCTTTTGAAGTTAGAAAAGCAGCTTGGAAGTCAGCCTTTATTTATCACCAAGTCGAGCGTCTTTATGTTCTTGTTTTTGCCTCTGCAGTTGCCCTTAATCCAGAAACACCCATGAGAAATAGTTATCTATTTCGCACTAGATGTCATCAGACCGACACGATTATAGATGTGTGTACGCTCATCCTGTTCTCTCGCAGCCCTTATTATACTTTTCCATGTGGGGGTTAGCACGCAAATGCTTCCTTACCTCTTTAGCAATAACACAGAGTCTGATAAAGCTCGGACCTTCCACTGTGACCACGCCTAGATTCCGGAATTCTGGAGATCTTCTCTACTGTAAAGAAAACTTATCTTCGCTCCGTTTTGCTTCTCAAAAACTTTGGAGCACCAGAAACAGTCAACTTGTTCAGGGATTATTGGGATTGTGACCAATAAAACTTGAGTGCACTTCCCCCAGTTTCTTATATAGTTTAATCCAAAATATTTGGCGATTAATTTTCGGTGGAGTTCTTTATCGTTAAGACATATTTTACACTAGTTTTGAGTAAGTTAGTGAACACGTACTCATCCAGTGCTCCTTGATTCATAAAAATGAGTAAAATAACCATTGATTCTTCCTATCTTTTTTAGGGAATCATTTATCCAGATCTGTTGCATTATAATGGGAATAGGGTGCATCCAGGGAATCGCCTACGTTCACTTCTAAGGACTGGATCTACGCTGCTTGAATAAGAAGCATTTTATCTCAAATTGGTACACCTTGTCTTCCAATCACAAATTTTTACACCAAGCCCTCTTCTTCCTCCTCCTTCCCTTTTATTCATGAATCAGAGTATGAAATCATTCTTGTCCTATCAAATTTCGAATAAAATTGGATGTCTATTGGATCCTACGGAAGTTAACTTTATTCAGCGTGAATGCGAAATTCATTAATTTTAGGAGAGTGAGAAGAAATTAAAGATTTTGCACATTTCTAATTCATTTGTTCCGCGTAAGAGCGCCGTTTTCCTGATTGCAGGCAGTTTCTGCTTAACCTCTATTAGGTTGCCTAATTGTTAAAATTAAGGCCCCTGATCAGGCAAAAATGTGTCGAACACATTTTGAATAATAACGTAAATCTTTATTAAACAGAAGGACTCTGATTAAGAATATCCCCTGACTATTCCTTCGCTAGCCAGAATATAACCGGTGTAGGTGGTCATCCTGATTCCTGAATATGCGCTTAGGGATGTTGAACTGCATTAGCCGATGTGTTCCAGTCTTAATCGAGCGGTGCGCATTAAAGCATTACATAGAATCTCTTAAACTTCATTTCACCTTATTGTTTTCATTCATCATTCTGATATACAATAATCTAACCCGGTCTACTCAAGCTTAAGTCTCAGCGAATAAATTTTTTGGCAAACGTATGAAAAGTTCAGCTTGAATGGATAGGTTGTGGGGAAGGGAAGAATTTCATTCGAATATTTAACCAGTAATAAAATAACCTAACGTAAGTTACTTCCTCCTAAAAAATAAAGGTTCCGGGACGCAGAATTCTAGGGTCTCAGAAATTGCGATCATAGTTGCACATGGGCCAGGAACAGCGTATAATTAAAATTTGCCATACTTTTGATGATCTTGCTCTAATAAAAGAGGCACAATTGACGTTTTGAGAAAAATATCTTCAACTAATGGGAGAAAATTGCATATTCTTAGTAGAAGTTAGCAGATCTGACGATGGTATCAGCTTTTTGTAAATTCAAAGTTTTTGCTGAAGCGAATTTAAAATTAATTACAGTGTTTTGCTATGACATTTATGTTCGCTAGATTTTTGGATCACACTGTAGGCCATCTTCATATCTACCTATCCAAATATCTTCTGAGGACAGTAATGCGAATAGATAATGAACATTATAATACAACAGGGATGTTCCCCAACTGAAGTCCCTTGATTTAAGACGTTTCATCTTAAATTAAGTTAATTGAACACTCCAAATCTGAGTTAATGTAACTCTCATGACATACATTGTCCGTCAATAAATCCGAAAAATTTAAAAAAAATCAAGGGAAAATATTTTGATTAGCAGACCATTAATATCTTAAATACTCAAAATGAATAGACAACATAATAATCTATCATTTTTTAAAGTTTACAGCTTTGGAAACAGTTTTGGAAGTATCGAGCCTTCGTAAATTCTTGATTGGTTAATATAAGCGCTCTACTCAATATTTAGTCTGTATTTACTGGAATGGCGGACGTGGTCGAGATCCACGGAGGGAATGATTTTGAAGATGATGTAGAAGGCGATCGTAAGTGTCTTCCTTAGGGCTAAATTCATTTGGCTGCTGCAACGTTCTTTAACATGCTCATGTAAACATTAAACTGTTCTGATTTAATTGACAAATATTTTATATTGCACTGGTAGGTAGCTTATAAAGCAAGTTCCCAATCAAATGTTGGCTGATTCTTCCGATTGTTTTTCACATTTTCATCTTGACATTGTGAAATCTACCAACCTGTTTTGAATCACCTATTTGTACCTTTATTATTGATTTCAGATTAGGCATAAATGTTGTTTAACTTATTCGCAATACTTTTGTTGAATGTCTTATTTTCGTTGCAGATGGACTTATGCGCCTGAAGGAGCAGGCGACTAAACGCAAGGGTCGTGGTTTTCGTGGAGGTGAGTCGGTTTTATGTCCCCATTTCATTTCCTTCAGAACCGGTAACTCGTGCCCAGGAGGAGACATACGAATCCCTCAAGACTGATGATAGTTCTTCTGCATCAGGACCTCAACGTTGTAAGTTCCCCACAGTTTGTTAACTCCCCAATTCACAGCTATTGAGGGTTGGATTGTTTTTGTACGTAATGTCCACGAGGAAGCCACTGACGAGGATATTCGTGACATATTCTGTGAATATGGCGAGATCAAGAATATTCATTTGAATCTCGATCGTCGTACGGGTTATCTGAAAGGCTACGCTCTAGTGGAATACGAAACATTCAAGGATGCCAATGCAGCCCTCCAGGCTCTCAATGGCAGTGAACTCCACGGCCAAAAAATCCTCGTCGATTGGGCTTTTGTGAAGGGATCTAATAGGAGCGGCATTGCCAGTCGCAGAGGTGGTTACAGATCTGCGCGTCGTTATAGTCGATCTCGGAGTCGTAGCCGCTCAAGATCCCGGGACCGAGCTCGAAACTGAGCATCTGACTGATTGGGCAATCGGTCTTAATCCACCCGCCTCCCTCCTCATTCCCTACCCACCCAGTCCCTCCCTTTGGTATATCTATTATTGAAATTTTATTATGTAAAGCTAACTACTTTTTTCATTTGTTTGCTGTCTTAATGGGTCGATCTACTTTTTTCGTTTATTTCGCTTGTATTGAAGTTCGCATTACGTTTGGAAGGCACCAATTGTAGTTTTTCAGCCCCAAGGATTGCGTTTAATCGATTGACAATGAAAGTTAATTATAAACTGATGTCCAACTCATGGTCTCTCATGCTGAACCTTAGGTTGATAGCAATTTGGCCCTTTTTTAGACTGCAATTTCTTATGCAGTGATAAGGTTCGGTTCATGAAACCTGTGTCTGTCGAAGCTAAATGGAAATATCGGTGCGGAGTTACTCAAAGTTTTGGAGGCGGCACCATAATGCCTTGAAATTGAGATTCCGGATGGTCTGCTCGTATACGAATTCCACTGGGCGGTGTTTCTGCCAGTAGGCTGCTCTGTACACCGTGTTGGGCCTGCTCACCTTACGCTATGTAGTGCCTACCTAATTGATAACCTCGTCTGCTTTATAAAGTGGCCTCTCGCATTCGCTCCAGGTGATGAATTCGTCGGCCATTTCCTCACGAGTTTGAAGCTCATGACAGTTTCACTTCATTTCAGCTTCTTACCTGTCTGATTTCCATTGCTCCAAAGCGTTTCTCCAAATCTCTTCTCGTCCATCAGCGTAAACCAATCGATTTATTATCGCATATTTACGGGCTTCTATATAGTGGAGATGGATTAGTGTGGTCTTTTCTCCTATTATCCCATGGTTAACTGACCTCAGAAGTCGTCAGAAAAGAGCGGTTTTGCTCGCTTCTCGTGTTTTTTCCGCTGAGGACACGGAAAAATGAGGCCTGTGGGAGGGACAGTTATAGAGTGTGCTGCTACTCTTGACGATTCTCATCATGGCTATGGGATGAAGAGAAACGTGAAGAACTCAACAAATTCGAACATTGTAAAGCCTTTTGGCGTTATAGACTGCGCTGTGAGGGTGCAATGGATTCCGCTGGAGGAAGGAGTGAATGGAGATGTCTGGATTTGAGCTAAAGTGTAAAAGTTCTAGATGTACTGCAGCACTTGGTTCCTTGCTGATGATAGCTTCAGTGAGCAGCAGAAAATTGAAGAGCAGAATAGGAATATTGCAACAGTCTGAACATGATTATTGAATAAATGAACTAGTTGGAAATTGAAAGCATGCCACGTGAAGCAGGATCTCCCAGTCGAAATCCCTTAAAATTTCAGCCTGCTAACTTATTGGAGGATGCAGAATTTTCAGGACTACCAAATGATGGGAGGTCAAACGTTAGTACCTCCAAGCCTGTGGGTACGATTCGGCTGTTTCTGTGATTCCCCTTCCTGAGTACTTTAGATCAAGAGCAGGGAATTCTGCGGTGATCTCGAATCAAAACATCAATTCTACCTTATGAAAGACGATCTTCGTCTGCGCTTGTTTTACTGTTTTACACAATGTTCATGCAAAAGTTCGCTCCAGGTACCTAACTCTGTTTATTTGTCTCTTCCCACTATACAGCTTATGTACGGTACCATGAAGCGCAACAAAACAATGGCCACAACTATGTGTTACATAACGCTCGATTCCGGTTCAATAAACACACTAACTCGAAATTCTCCCCCTAAAAACTGCATCGGTTCCCTCAAGAGGGGTAGAAAGGAGTCTTAGAGATTATTATTATGGCCAGCCAATGATGCTGCCCTAATCATTTATGGTGGAGAAGAAGTCGATCCATCAATAGCTTGATGAACTAACCGATCAAACGCGGAGTGATATGGTAAATTCGCGGTCCGAAAAGTGCAAAAGTTCTTCACGGAAAGGCTTTGATCACGGAAGATTTAACTCCCTCGTATCATGTTCGCAATTTTGTTCAGTAAGCAAAGGAAATAAGCCTGTTCATTGGAAATAAACATCCAGATATATAAAGCTCGAAGAAGAGAACTTTAAATGGGGGAATCGTTCGATGTACAGCTCCTTGATCCAGCCGTCACAACCTTGTTCGAGGCAATTTCGACATCCGTCTTATTCAAGCTGCTCCCTTGCTTGTCCACTTTTTTAACACCTAGCTCATTAGCTTACAAAAATTTATTATGGGTTAAGGCTGGAACAAGTGTCCTTTAGTGCTTTATCAACCCTGCTTTCATCGCACTCTCCACAGAATTCTCCTTCGAATTGCTCAAAGCCTTCACAACTTTTTATTTATTTGGCAATCAAAACTGGTTTGCATAGATGCTACTACGGCAGGAACTGTGTAGCTTTCTTTGTTGAGGTATAGGAGGGAGAAATTTTTGTAATTTTTGGAACCTTTCTTTAGATTTTCATCTTGAAGTTCGACTTTATCAGCTCGTTTTCCAAAACCTGTTTCCGCTTCTTGACAAGGCCTTAACATTGGCTTTTGCTTCACCGAGAGCAGAGGACTGGTTAGTATATTGAATTTGAAGTGGATCTCTTCTTAATTTGTGCACAAACGTGCATTTTAGGACACTCATGCACTAACTTATTATAATATTTTTTGAAGACATCTCCATCCTACGCTACACCATATTCTAGCGGTTTTAGGGAAAAAAAATAACTGGTTCTCCACCAAGACACCACACTAATGCACCGTCATTCAGAGGCTGGGAAAATGCGCATCTATTTTATGTAGATATCAGCAGTCTCTTGATAGTTGCTCGATATTAACCAGCCATCGTTTGCTTGATGAAACCTTCAAGTCGAATACCATGATTTTTTAAATTTTCCAAGGTTTTTAGAAATTTTGAATTTTTGGATATAGCAAAACCACTTTTCCAAAAGGCAAGAGCAGTTACGGTATTCGAGAAATCTTGGTCCCATGATACTAACATCAGCTCCCCAGGTTGACTGTTGACGAGGGCTCAAGGTGGGAGTAAAATGACCGACCACTCCCTTCCGACTGCTTGTCAGTGCGGTTCAATATGTCTATTTTATGATCGATCAAGAACCCAAGAGGATGAAGTGGCTTTATAGAAGGCTATTCAAAGAGCAGGCTTCGACGAACTCCTTACGGTATCGCTGAGAAGACAAGGTAATTCAAGAAAGGCTATGACTGGTCGCAATGGGGAAAGCGAATGAAATATCATATTTTGATATTTGACCCTAGCCTATTTCCTTTTAATCTACTCTAGCACAGGTGCATAAATAATCTGCCATTTTTGCGAACAAGTTCATTTTTAAGGTTATCAGATCGGAAATCCATTGCAGCCAACGAGTAATCTTCTGCTTGAGGAAAGCTGGCGTTCGAAAAGATTTAGGTTTATATCTAGGCATGAATTTCACCCCACAACTGTTTTAACAAATTAAAACCTTGAAGCTGTACATCTCCACGTTGCCAAGGTTTTAGGGTCACCCTGATTGCTTTAATACCGCTCCTCAATGACGAGTCATGATTGACGTGTATGCGTTATATCGGCCAGCCTTATGACAATTATAGATGCTAATCTCTCCCCTAACTGAACCGCCTCTGGTTCCCTAGAAGTGAGAATTCAGCTGGATTACACTTTTTAACGAGCGTACGCACGCCCTGAGTCATTTCCGATCATATACCACGCCCACGCATGAGTTTATTTGGCTCCTGAAATGACATAGTAACACGAATTTCAAATAAAGGTAGCGTTGGGTCATAAATTAAAACAAACCAGAGTCTAAAGATCTGTCGGCTAAAGCGTAAAAGTATGCGACCGTTTGATTGAAATGCACAAAAATCCAATTACTTGCACCATTATTATTTGTCAATGGATAAATTGAATAGCAATTGCTGCTAGAAAGTAAACATTAAAAAATTTGTTCGAAGCGAGGCCTTTCTGAAAATCTAAAATGAACTTTATTTTAAAAAGGACTTCTAGCTACAAGGAATGTAATGAGTGAATTTAAAGCATTTTCTCAAAATTTACTGTAGAAGACCTTCCTAAAAGTACAATTTATAGTAGCGCTCCTACAAATAATCACCTTACCTGATTTTGATGTACTGCCGGGAAGATTATACTTTACGATACCTGTGTATAACATCCTTCATCAGGCATTAGTATATGGCGATAAAACTTCAACACAAGCGTGTACCAACTTAAATTGACCATCAAGTTTATACTATGTTTAAGGGCCATATATACAACTACGAAGCAATATTCATACCGAGAGAAATACCACGGAAATGTTTTTGAGCGGTGTACTGGGTGACTTAATTCGAAAAAGTAAGTGGAATTCCCTAAACTACTATTTAAAAAAATTTTAGCTCAGTCATTTAGCAAATTTTTTAACGAATCTCTAAGTGAATATTCGAATTCTAAATATAAAAATTCTGGGCACTTGTATTCCGAAGTGTTCATAAAACAGCATAAAGGCATCAGTTTTCAAAACCCCTACTCTCCTAAAGTATTTTTTATTATAAGCAATGGCCGTTTCTATGGAATCTCATTTTCATTAATGCCAATTGTTGAGCCGAATCCGTGTCCACGTTGAATAAAGATTTGTTCTTCTTAAGTCACTGTTTAATTTTGTGACTCCTAGACGGTTTGCTGACCAGACGTATTGAGGTAGTGCTATCGCAACAATGAGGGCAAGTTTTAGTGGAAAATGACCTGCATATTCTTCAACTAGTTGATCTGCTTGGCAATACAACTTCCATACATCATAACAGGACCTCATCATCCCAGGTAGTTACTGAATTTGACCAAAAGGTTTTTTTTAGTTTGAAATGCTTTAAAGGCAGAGTGGTAGTTTATTCCAGCTTCTGCTTGTCTGATTTAGGGTATTCATTTCAATCAGAGTTGGGACATATCGAAGTGTTTAAATTTTGCCTTCCATACAAACGAAATGCATGTCCTTTGTAAAAATTGTCACTTGCACAACAAACGTTTCTCCGCTAAAGTAAATCTTACGACAAAGAACTTTGAACTTCACTTCCAATTGAACCCACTAAAAGCCTTTTATGAACTTGTTACTAATCGGTCATTATTACTGTTCTCTTTTTTGGTCAATGATTGAGAGGCCAAATTAAATCTATAACCTAAAGTTATTTTCTTCATAAGCAAGCTAAGGTGGACTCGCGTTGGACAATTGAAATTAGTTTCCAACCTTCACCATCAGTAATACATCTATCCATGTAATTGATAGAATATGCACATAATGAGCACCTTTCTACCAATCACAGAAGGAACTTCTTTTGCCAAATATATGTTTACCCAGAATAATTTATTAAAGATCTATAGAGTTATGAAAGTTAAATTTCATAATTACCCATGAATTTAAAAACTTACTTGTTCTTTAAACGAAAAAAAAACAATCAAATTACTTCTCATTTTAGGAATCGTCTTAAGGTTGCTTACGATTCTATCATAAGGGAAAATAACTTTAGAATGAAAGCAGAAAGTACAGAAAAAAAGGTTGCAATTTAAACTCCAGAAATTCAGTAAGATCACCTTTAAAACGCTGTTAAACCGGCAGTTCGTCAGACCAATACAAAAAGGCATTGACCCAATGGTAAAAAGGAACGTAAGGGAGCATGGGAGTTGTTGCCGAAGCTATTTGTCTTTTCAACGTAGAAGGCCAAGCTAGCTTAGAGGTATGAATGAGCTTGACTTGGCCCACTTATCAGCTTTGTGACGTTCCAATCGTATAATTGCCATTTTAAATTCCCCTTAAAGTAAACATTATTTAAATACAAAATCACTCATAAAAAACACTGCCTTGTATCAACTATCAGATTTACTCAGCATGGTGGAGATGAACCTATTCCCATTGAAAGAAACACGTAAATTGCAGGTGATCCCAGTTCGTCAAGTCGGTCAATCGGCTTATTAAAGATATTCCGAACTGAGAAGTCTATTAAAAAAAGGGTTTTATTTTCAGTGACATTTTGAGAACACTCATCATTCTCAAATGCTGGAAGCTTCATGCAGGGGAATAAGGACTTCACATATCTGCATATGTTCTATCAAAGGCATGGCAGATAGAAAACTGCAAGATCCACCAGCTGGCCATTGAATTATCCGCGCTCTTGTACATGCTTACGCACCGACAAGAGAGTCGTGCTAACCAGACCTTCACAAAAAAGACAGCAATGCAGACTAGGTGCAAACTTGCATGTATAAACCCTGTCTGGAGATTTTTGTGCTTGCATGAGTCTGACGCGTAGTTCTATTGCTTTAAATTCACTGACAAGCATTTGAATGTTAAATAAATTAGCTATTTTGCAATCAAACACAAAAGCTGATGTGCGATGTATCTGTTCGCAAACACAAATTTAAAGTCGAAGCATCAAATGAAAAACTTTAACATGGAATATTCAGAGAGAACTACATGTTACTTTCCTCAAACCTTAAATTAACAAGTGAAAATCTTCTTTGATAGTTTTGGAACGCAAACTGAAGGGACTGGCCTCATAATTGTTTCATTCAGCAAAATGTGGTTTGTTTGACTGCATTAACATTTCAAAAATTTTAGAGGAGGAAGTCATTATTATTATCTCTTATTAAATTTTTGGTAAGGGGGACTATCATGCTGACTCAAACTTTTCGATTAAACAAAATCCTTTACCTTTTCTTGGTGCTTCAAATTACTTGTTTTCTGTTTAGCCGGTTTTCGCACTTTAGCGGTTGAATTTATGAAACTAATAAATTTCTAGGTATGATTATAAATTTTAATTTCAAATTGTGCAGCCTACTTCAAGGATAACCCAGCGATAACTGCAGAGAATGTAGAGTTTACAAATTATAAGAAATGAGTAAATTGAAAATAGCATTCTTTCCGAGAAAATGGGCATCAATTGGTCTAGAAGTCATGTATCGTTACCGACCGATTCGAAATCTTAAAAAAACCCGTGACTCAATGCCATTTGGTCTAGAAATGAGCATTTGAGCTGTTTCTTATTTTGAAATACGTTTACTTTTGTTGGCACATGGTGATATATTAAGTTGTCAATGGAATTTAATGAATAGGCGCACTCAGGCAATAAACAACCCATAGAATTTTTTCACATAATGTGAAGGTGAAGTTCAAAAACGAAGTATTTGGCACTTCGAAAGAGAATCACTCCCTTCCTAGTAGAGTTTTATCAAAGTCTGCTTCTCGCAATTTAAAGGCAACAAAATGACTAAACTATTGCATTTTCGCACATGACTTCTCCATGGATCTTTTTATTTAAAAAAAATCAAATCGTAATTAAATTCTGCCACCTTAGTTTGATGAGCATCACCGCCAGGATCTTTTGAAAGTGTATCATTTAAGCAGAAATATCAGTCCAGATATAATAGAAGACCTTTTACGAGGATCTTAATATTCATTTGGACAATGCCACTCGATTCCCGTGGTCTTATTATTATGGGTTAAGCTCTTTATCCCAGGTACCTTCAATCTCTCAATCAGAGGTACTCTCACCAAAGCAACTCTAGCCTCCAATTAGCAAATTAGAAGTATACTGAGTTTATGGGTTTCATTGAAGTCCAATGATAATATTCAGAAACAGTTTCATCATGAACCACATTCTGATATATCTTGAATGCCCTTTGTTCAGTATCAGTGTGATCAGTACCAGTTCAAGCAGTAACTTTAATGTCAAACATCAGGGGTCCCACTACCCTTGGGGCAGTAGGCAATACTTCAGATCAAGATATTTCAAGAAATGAATCGGTGCACCTTGAGCCATTTACGCCTATTGATGCTGAAAAGTGGCGATGTTACCACGAACGGTCGTCTACAAAGGAAGTGCCTGATCTGAGGTCCTCAGCAAGATTCAAGCCACTTAGCATTATCCATTATGGTCCCTTTTCAACTGGTCTTGTTTCCGGACCCCAATAACTCCTTTAGTTCTCTTATAGTCTTAACATAGGGACTAACAGCTGGTTGCATCTCCTGCGATAAAGAAACCCGAGAACATTTTATTCTTCATTTGCATAACTAAACTGTTTGCTCAAATAACATAGAGTTAGTGATGATGACAAGTTCACAGATGCCCTAGAGGCCTTAAGGCAGACCACTAATCTATCTACATTTAGTCCATTAACAGTAGTGACTGAAGTAGACTGCACTGTTACCTGCCCTCAAACCCAAATTGATGGTACGACAGATGACTAAGTCCCAGAGACAGCAAATCATATTAAGTGCGTGCTAGCTAAATTGTCCTGCACATTGTTGATCCTTAAAGTACATTTATCACGCAAGTGCAATAAAGTCTTGCCGTCAACATTTGAAACTTCTATGGCTGATTTTGTCCCGTAGTACCAGGAGTAAGTGAACATCGATAGAACGTAACTTTGTTGCCTACTCTCCTTGAAATTTTCTGCATCTTAGTAACAGTGAAGTCAAATATCCGTCTACTTGTCTACCAAAATGGCTACCAACTTACTGATATTATAAGTGAATCCAGAAGGCCTGATTTGTAAGGCCTGAATCTTTACTGCCGGATGGCGTAATTTCTCGATTTGTTCTCCCTGAAAAATCAAAAAAAATTGCAGCATTTTAGTATTCACGACTTTTTTACGATCCTCTATTTCAACGCAATCTGAGTTGAGGATTTTTCTGATGAAAATCTATTGCAGTAAGCATCAACAAGTAACAGAAATCATTTTAACTTCAACAGTGACATCATGTACAACACCAGCGAGGGTCGGGGTAGGAACTATGTCCAACTACTGAAAAGATGTTTAGGGTTGATTGTTGTAACTGAGTTCTGCTTGTCTAGTTCATCTCCCATTATTTTTTTTGAAAAAAGGATTTCGAAATAGAGATCAGCCTGATCTAGTAGTTTCTATTAACTTAATTTCGTTTTAAAGCAGCATTAATTTTATCTAGGCTTTCGTATCAGTTGTAATTATATCATCAACTCGGAGAGCCTGAAAATCATTTACATATTTATTTACTTCCCACCCATAAGGACAAATCCCAAGGGCTCATTGGGGGTACAACAGAAGTACAAATAGCTGTTACAACAAGCAGCACATAACAGATAACACAGAAAACATTTAAAAGCGTTTGTCGACGTCCTCGGTTCTCTAGTCACTTCTCTGGCGTGTTTTCATCGTACGGGTAGCAGTTCAACTTCGTAAGGGTACCTCGTCCATCTTCGACAATGTTAAGGCAGACAATATTTTATCCTCTTCCGGAAGTCTTTCCGACTTTCTGAAGGGGATTCTATTTATTGCAGTCCAGTTTGAGAGCATGAATCCAGGTATTTGCGTCGTGCCTTGTTTACCAGGCTGTATGAGGTTGTGCTTCTGCTGGCGTGATCTAATTTTATACGTCCGGTGGGTGAGTAGTCCTATCCGGCCGCCCCTCTCTTTAGCCCCTAGAGCTGTCCCTGGGGTTACCGGTGATCATCTCGAGGTGGTCGAGAATAGGTTTGATCACCTACCTACTCTATTACGGGTGCCCATAGTATTTCGATAGTTCACTCTTTCCGCTATTACGTTGCCAGGATTCAAAAACCATCATCGCGTCCAGCGGTTGTGATGATTCCATACTGATTACAAAGTAGTCCAAGAGAGTATGACAGAACTGCATTTCCTCAACTACAATGGCATAGAGGTATTTTCAATTACGCCAATAATCACTTCTCTTAAGTTAACGCTTAGGTTTGCGTACAGCTCAGACTTTTTTGTTTAGTGTAATAACCTACATAGTTAAGACTTAATTATCCACAGATGAAGAATGTATTGACAAAGGTAGAGTTCTTGAATGTTTAACCCTCGAAATTAAAGTCTAATTTTTAACAACTTTCGGTGAAATGGTTGGCCATCAATGGTGATTGACATGAAGAGTTGTAGTATGCATTTATAACAGGAAAGAATAGCATATCGAATAGGTTTAACTTCTTTAAACTTCGGCAGAATCGACATTAAGATATTAATATAGCTGCTTTGGTTGGTTATATAGGTGGGGTTTCCAGAGAGATTTTCCGTCCACTCGAGAGTTTAAAACGGGGCCTTGATTTTAATACAACTCAACTTTGCAAAAGGTGATCTCTCAATTGACTACATTCTACAATATTGCACCAGCATGATCACACTGTGGGTGTATACTATCTCTCAATAATGGTTATTAATAATGAAAAGGGAGCTAGTGCAACCCGAGATTGGCACTTTGATCAGACCTGTAACACATGCTTTCTTACATGATCTCTACTTCAAAAGCCTGCCTCGAGTCAATTATGTATTGCATAAACTGAACCTCATACAAAGTAGGATCATTTACAATCAAGGCAAAGTTCTTTAACCTAAATAAAGCTCTGCTTGCCAGGTTTGTAAATCAGAAGTCCCTCTTCATTTTCCTATTTGAAGAGTTACCAAATGGTTTAATTTTTTTCCGGTTGGATCTGTGAGCATAAAATGTTTCAGCACTTTAAACTGGTAACTCTTAAAAAACCAGGAAAATGGATCTGAAAATCTTAAATTAGATTCTTGAAATAAAATCATTGCTATCGAAGCTGATCTGTTTGCAATAGTTGACCTGAACGCTGTGGTTCTCTTTGTAAATAAGGAAAATCTCCTTGTGATGGATAACGAGAGACATTTCGAGTTTTAAGCGCATGGGTGCTAGTTAAGTTCTGATCACTTGCTCAATATGTCGCCAGGATCAGATAGGCATAAGAAAGGCAACGAACGTAAATACCACTCTATTTGGAATCTACAGCACTGCAGTCCTATCTAAATTATTCCTTCAGTCCCAAAAATGCGCTTCAGTAAACCGTTTCGAAACTGAATGACATAATATTAAGCAGCCAGCATTTCGAAATGCTATATTCTGTTGCATAAGATTAAACTTTGGGCTCTCTTGGAGATGATTGAGAAATTTTATCACTGTGAATTGTACCACTAAAAACGAAGTTTTGTTATCTAGTGGTTCTTTGTAGAGATATATGCCTTCTTTTAAGCCAGTGCACTCATGATCCTTTTGAGTATGCAAGATATGCTTTATAATGCATTCTTTGGCTTAGTATCAAGACTTACAAAGGATCATCAGCTCTAATTTTGCTGTTTCCGACTCGATGAATAAGTAAGGAGACCATGCAAAACTTGGTAACATACGTTTAAAAAAATTTGCCTCGGTGATATTCTCAAACGCCAAGGTGAATCCACGCCTCTATATCGATAAACCGTAAATTAGGAATAATTTTTGAGGCCTGTGAAAACTTCTTAATTTAGGCAGCTTTGCAGATTTCCTAATTTGACTTGATATTTTGTGCTCTTGAGAGTCTTTATACAAGACTAATACAAGAGTAATATTTGGATAAAACCAAGATGAACAATTCAAAGGTCACTGTAAAATAGGCGCAAGAGTGCTATTGACTCTAGAGATTCATATACAAAGCTGCAAGACAATCTTCATTGGAAAGTTTCGTGTTGGGATGAGGTGAAGAGACCGAGAATTCGGAATGTCTTGACCAAATGACGAATGGTGCATTACTGTCCTGTGTTACAATACGCATTATTTTCAATAGCGTTAATAGATTCATCCGAAGGAATTTCATTTTTAATGGTATTGGATAAACGGCGGAAAGTATCAGAGATCGGAAAAGGCTCTTAACACCCTTGGTTTTTGTACTCGCCAAAGTAGTTTGGAAGAGAACTTTCGGTAATGAGAAGTGTGCGTTTCTACCCTCCTCTTAAATAAAAGGAATTTGATGACCGTCGAGTTCTCTAGGCAGAAGATGAAAGGTGACCAATTATCTTTAACTAACTTTACAAACTTTGGAACCATCTCCTTCATATCATAATGAGGGTAAGAGTCCCACAGTTCCCCGAGATGGGCATCACTCTTCAAATGAAAAGAAATCCAAGGGTGTGCGAAATGAGAACGGGAGGGTTGACTTAGAGGTGATTCGAAGGTGGCGCTCTGGCAACTTTTTTGACAACCACCCAGGAGACAGTATTCTTCAAGAGAATCGCTAATTACCAGACTCCCTTACTGAACACTTTCTCCATTCAAGCTTGCCCTAATAGTATATCTGCACCCTGTGCTATGACCAGTTGAGAAAGGTCAGAACTAATTAGAATTTGTGAAATAATAGCGAAACAAGAAAGCAGAGAACGTTAATTTTAGAGGAAAGAGAAGATGGTGGAGTTTAAGGTGTACTAGACTTTGAGTTTCTTAAGGATGTAAATGAAGCTATAAGTCACGCGGAGTCGCGTTGTACAAATTCGTGAAGTGTCGTGCTTGTTGTTACGATGAGTGTAAATCTCAGGAGGCAAAACGACAAATAGGAAGGTCTATACAAGCATAGACGTATGATTAACAAGATCCTAAGTGGATTAGTTCAGTATGGAATATACACATTTAGCTATTTTCATGCAACATGTAAGCTTTCGTTCTAACTAAAGTAGAATGCCCTGAGGCTTAGAACTGCTAGTTATCATGGTAAGGGATTGGCAAACCAATCTCTTCTTCCCCTGAAGCCCACTTTGTCACTGGTCTTCAAAGAAAGGGGAGAGATTGAAACCATAGCAGAATATTTCTTGACGAAATAAAACATTGTGATATCCCTTGCATTATTGAGCCTTGAATGAGGAAATACTCTAAATAGATGGCAACTTAATAGGCATAAAATCTTAAGAACGTCTTTTCAAATTTGTCTTAAACGTAGAGCCAGGATCTGTCTTTCATAGTTTTTTAACTGTCTTCATAATGATGAAATAATTCTTGGTCCCTTTTAATTTGATGCTGCTTTGAATGACATTAAGTGAGTAGAAATGAAACAAATATAATGTTTATTTACCAAGTGATAGCAAAAATTTTGAACATTCGCCTTCAAGTAGATCACTGAGTATTTGGCTTCAAGCATTGCTGCAAACTATGAAATTGTAGTACTGGTTTTGTTGGTTCCCCTAAACCTCAGGGATTTTCGGGGGAAATTCACAGATTCCACTGCCTACTGTGTTTACTTATGAAAATTCTCAGTAGGATTTGTGATGGCCTCAGCTTGAAAACTGAAAAAGCTTTGTTTTTGCAGTTATTTACTAAAACTTTACTAATTTTAATCGTCAGGTAGAAGTAGGTTATTGGTACTGCAAAGAGAGGAGGTTTACGGCACATGTTGACGATATTACCGAGTTTTGTGGTGATCCGAGGCATAAATGACGCACAAAATAATCGGTTCAACCTTGGACGTCACGGCAGCAAAAGTATAAATTGCAGGAATATTTAACGATTCGGTTTAATGGAGCGAGTAGCGAGGACTATTCTTGATACACTGATTGCTAGGGCACTGGGTTAGGCTGATCTTTCAGCACCTATGAACGTAAAAGCCGAAATTGTGGGGTGTTTTTAAGGAACGGAAATGTGGAAAGAATTCCATATAACTTAACCTCTGGATCCGATAAAGCAGAGGAAACTTCAGAAGAAACGCAAGATAAAAAAGACATTCACAGTAGACAGTCAATAGAGATGTCGCAGACAGGAGCTAGTTTGATTAAGATAAGGAGTGAGACTACCTAATCGAGGTTTATTTCTCAATCGGTTTCATCGTTGAACCGATAAATTTACCTCATTGGCGATACCATAGTAAACAACTTCAGTCTTGATTCTTACTATCTGCTCATGTAATTTTATATGACTATTAGATCACAATGAGAAATAATCCTCTTATAAAGCAGCCGCTCATTACTGAGATTGGAGAGATCTTTACCTTCAATTTTTATTTTATTTATTTACTCCCTACCCATTAGGGCAAGTTCCAAGGACTTGTTGCGGGTAAAACAAAAGTGAAAATATCTGTTACAACAAGTGGTACACAACAGTTAACGCTGAAGACAGTTACAGTGTTTATCGACGTTCTAGGTTCTCTAGACACTTCTCTGGCGTGTTTTCATCGTACAGGTAGCAATTCAGCTTCGAAATGGTACCTCATCCGTCCTCGATATTGTTAAGGGCAGACATTATTTATACCTCTTCCAGAAGTCTTTCCGACTTTCTGACGGAAATTCTGTTTAGTGCGATATGCACACACTTTCTGCAGTTCAGTTTGAGAGCATGAATCCAGGTATTTGCGTCGTGCCTCGTTTACCAGGCTATACGAAGTTGTGCTTTTGCTGGCGTGATCTAATTTTATACGTCCGGTGGGTGATTAGTTCTATCCGTCCGCCCCTCTCATTAGCCCCTAGAGTTGCCCCTGGGGTTACCGGTGATCACCACGAGGAGGTTGAGAGTAGGTCTGACCACCCACCCAAGTTGGTGATGAATGTACTACTTCTTTGATCATCAAGAAGAAGTGAAATCGGAAGCATACTTAACGTAATTTAGGACACATTTTATGCATAGCACTTTATCAGTACGTCCAGCTGGTGCAGTTTTAAATACCTAACTCGCAAAGCGAAGAAAGCCAAGATAACAAGTTTGAAATTTGATGCATAGGCCTTACAATTTTTATCCTCATTTTATCCGAATTCCTGATTATTGCAAAATGGGGTAAACAGAAATTTTCAATTTGTCCTTACTTATTATGCAGACCACCAGAAAAAATAGTATTGAAACCATTGGCAAACCAGCTACTTGTACTTATGATACTTTTTCCAGAACGCTTTATAGTCTCAGAGTTAACCTTGGACTCGTTACCAGTAGAGACTGTCATTTATAAGTGCAAACATAAGCTCTTTTGGCAATAACGAGGTTGCATGGCATTCGAATAAATGCGCAGATCTCCTCACACATTCACTTCAAAAAATCCAGCAAACGGCTCAGATACGCTTCAAAATTAATGCGCTTTAGATAACAAGGCCTCCTACAGTTATTATTATAATTTGACTGCCAACATAGCAAGCACGTGGATGTTTGAAAGTAGTTGGTTTACGAAGATAAAACGATTTGTAGAAATACAGAGTCTCGACCAAATCACTGAATTGGTTTTGTCAGTGTCCAAGTCTTTTTCGACGACATGAGTACTCCTTTGCTGATCACTTCCTTTCTCAAGATCAACCGAGTTGACTCCCACCAGTGAGGGCTACTGATTTAATAGAATCTTTAGCTAGAATCTCTTTCATTCATAAACCCCTTAACACAGCCATGGATGAAATGAACCCACACCATCGCGAAGAAATAAAGTTTAGATTCGCTAAATACACATTTCCCACAAGCCATGGCTATGTTATTTCTAAGTTTTGCTTTTCTTTGATATGCGATGGGAAATGGTGCCATGAGATGTCTCCCAAGGAAACAACATGAACTAAACAGGAAAAACCATGCCAGCTCATAGTTCCTATATTTTTACTTTAGACCTTCAAATGGTAACAGAAACCTAGAAGTCAGCCTATTAGATTAGTAGCAATTCATATCAGGCGGTTAAAACATTACTATGAAGATATTTGAAAAAAATTTTTACAAAAGTGCTCCTGTGGGTCCCGAATATACAAGAAAATATATCATTAGTGTCTGTTCAAACGAATGACGAATTTCAGGTCTTGAAACATTAATTACCTACCCTCATGTCTGGTAATCGTAAATTTCGCACACATCAGCAAGTGATGTGTTAGATAATAAACAATCGTATACAGCAACCATGCCTCAGAGCTCATAAATAGTTGTTGATATCTCGAATGCATAATTAGCGGTCGGAGGCGGTTAAGTAGCCTATCATACGCCGTTCCATATTCCACAGATTCAATTTTTTCATGAATGTGTTAGATCACCCCACCCAAAAATAGCCAATTGATGACATTCAATGTTTGCTCGAGGTTTTGCGATCACGCAAGCGTGTGACGCATAAGTTGCTACGGTTTAGAAACTCACCGGCATCTATCCTGGGATCGGATGATCAGAAAGACCTACTTCTCGCCAAGTTCTGGGCAATATGTTCTTAGACACAACATATCTGTTGCTTAAAAGTTCTGACACCACAGATGGTAGTAAGTTCAAAGATTCAGCGGATGCTCATTTCAACGCTAACAAGGAGCATCGATTGGATAAAGAATTCTAATCTTGACTGACTTTTAAGTAAAGGTAGATTTTTCATAAAAGATATGGAAACTTCCGGAGAGCCTTAAAGAGGCGAATTTGGAATGAATTTTTTGAGGGAAAGACATTAAGATCGTCTATCGATCTATCACGTCTCGTCCTGGAAGTTCTTGCTGATTGGTTATTGGGCCAAGCGTGTAGTTAATTTGCAGAACTCCGCGATTTCCTGTGGGTGACCTCGTGAAGATGCTGGCATCGGAGGTCAATGCAACTACCATGGCATAATCAGGTTAGAATGAATACTTCTTTCCAAAACCACCTCTAACCGCCTGGCGTTATCCTTGCACTACTAGGAAAAAGTTGGACCTGTCAGAATTTGCTTCATAAGATGCAATATTTAAGTGTCATGGGGCTGTGAAATAACAATACATTGGCTTCTAGAGTCTTTATAGTTTCCCAGCCTTTGAGGTAGACGTATGGGTGTTCATTGTCAAATATTGTAATCAAAACTTGTTTTGGAAATCGGATTTGCAAAATTCTGTCAGCTTACGTCGCTAAAATAGGAAAGTAATCTAATGTACTGTTCTTCTGTGGCCAGAGCAAATCAAAATCGAATCTGACTAGAAAGTACTTGGATCATGACCCAGAGCAATGTGGAATGACCATATGCAGTGACCATCTACATCTCTAGGTCAGAAAATTGACAACCCGGCTCCATAAAAATGGATAAAACCACTCTGTCTTTCCCATGACAGTCTTTCGGTCAAGCGGATTGAAGTCACAATTTTGTGGTTGCGGAGAAAATTTCCAGCAAGTCTAACGACCACATTCGACTGTAGTAATGTGTTACTTGGCGGACAAATTCAAAAGTAACTGAATGTCAAGCAGCCTATTCAGGCACCATTGTTGTTGAAAAAATCACTTGTATCGTTTTTTGAGTAGGATATCTCGGTTCAATGAGAGGTGAACTTGCGCGATTCTCAACTGCTGCCGTCGACAGTCTGGCTTATCTCATCAAATAAAACAAATTCCTTGCTAACTTCCGCCACTCCAGTGTCACAATATATGCCATTAGGCTGAAATACCCCTTAACAAACCAAGTATTGCTAATGCAGTAAACATGGTTTTAAACCTATGACCAAACGTGTACACAAGTTAATCAAATCAATCAAGAGGGTAGTCTACTGGTTCCGTTGACTGTGAAGGCTACTGATTTCGCATTAAAAGATAAATTTGACACAGAAATCATGGTTCTACTCACCAATTTTAGGCTAAACTTTTTGAAATGGTCTCCAAATTTCAGTCATTCTAAAGGACAAAAAGCACTACTTTAGCTCCATCATCACCAAGAATATCCATAGAATTTCAACTTTGCAAGAACTTTGCAAGTATATAATTAAACTTTGCCTCCAGAGTGAATGAAAAGTGTGGAATAATTTTTGAGGATTAAAAAGCGATTGAGTGCAAAAAAGTTGTCTCCATTCAAAGTGACTAAATTATTGATAGTAGCTTGCTCGTCTAAAAATGATTCCAAGTTAGCTGACTGATTTACATCAAGTCTCTGGATTAATTAATAGACAGCAGTTTTAGATGTCCACTTTCGAATTTAATGGGCCAAACATATTCGCATATTGGAAGTATTAATTTTGCTTAGGTTACTGCTACGTATATTTATTCTGCGAATCCACGAGAACGCAAGCAAATATACACCTTTTAGGGTACTTGCCGGAAGAAAAATATGACAAAATCTTCACCACTCTAGCGTTTCAGCCGCTGGCCTGAGCGACCGCAGTAGATTCACGTTCAAATTTGATGTCTCCCAATAGACTCAGAAAAATTCGTATGTTTCTAATCAGTAAGTTGGGAGGAGGTTGAGTGGTCCCCGTTAAATCATTCTGAATAGAAATTTATGGCGTCGAAATCTAATCCTCAAATGTGCACTAGCCTGTATGAATGGACGTTGGTGGATTGGGAGGGATTGAAAATGACCAACTACTCAAGCCAGTTGGTCAATTTCAGAACCAGCCTGCTACACAGGCACCGGTCCCTTGATCTTGGCCTTGAGTTGCGATTGTGAAGAGGAGAAAGCTAGTGGTGAGCAGGATGGCTAGAGTATTGGCACGAGGTTTACCAGACTTATTCACATTCGACTCGCTATTCCAATCCTCAAGGATCTGATTGAAAGCCTTTGAAGAATTTTTGGATAAGCTATATTTAGTCTTTGTTCTAAATAGTGAATGAAATGTTATTAGGATTAAAATTCTAAAATTTATACTGGCATATATAGTCACTTGAGGTTGGATATTTTGGAAGTTGATGTTTTAAATTGATTCCTTATTTTTAGGGGCTTAAGCCAGGATTTCTTATTTGCTTCGACAAAATTCTCTCTCACCGAAGGCGAGCACCTTCCACTGAGATGTGCCTGATTTGATTCCTTTCCCGACAGAAGGGATTACCACAATATGGAAAATTTACCTCGATTCTCAACTTCCAACGAGGAAGCCCTGCACCTCGATCCGATTTGGGATAAACTAAAATTTACATATTCGGCTACTTGGGATAGAGGTTTATTAAGTTTCGCTGTCATGCCACGAAGAATTTGAAAGTCAAGTTTGGTTTAACTATATGTGTACATATATTCAGAACAAAATAGTTGGCATTCACAGATCAAATTTTCACATGCATTGTTGGAGTTGGCCTATATTCGGTGAATTTCAGATTTTATACCTTGGATTCTATTCGTTTGCTCCTTAGCTGACTTGAATGTATATTGATCTGAGGTACTGTATTTTTAGCACATTTGAATTAAAACTGCAGGCTTAACTCCGTAAAATGTGCTTTCGATTAAAGCCAGCAGCATGTGGAACTAAGTTAATTGATGCGGCACCACGCATCAGAGAACTATCTCAAACTTGAATCTCGCCTTAGAGGTATAATTGATTGAAGGGCGATCTTCTCCCAGGAGCATTAATATGCGGTGTTCGCTCTCCCTAACATGAAAATAAATGCATTTTTCGAACTTCAACCTCTCAGATTTCAGTTTGATGGGCAGTTGAGAAAGTGAAAAATAGACCTGTTGACAGAAAAGCCAAGTTAGTCATGCATTGAGATGATTTAAAGTTTGACCACTGATTCCGCGATTTAATTAGTTCTTGTTCAATAGAAGGCGTCCCCATCCACTGCAAACGCTCATAAGTGGGACAAATGTGATGGACGAGGTGAACTTTCACTGAATGGGAATCAACAGATTTGCACAAGCACTCAAATGAGGTTATCTCAACCTTGGGGAATTTCAAAGGAGATGGCGCTCTCCAGACAATGGCCGTTTCAACTTCCACCCCAGCAGGTAGATATTTTACATAGTATCTGCGACCGCTATGTACTCAAGAAAGATAGTAAATGATCTTTCAAGTCATTTGAGTAGGAAGAATCAGGTATTTTAATAATATACTATCGCTTTTTTTAACTTCAAGTGCTACTAACTTTTGCTGTGGTAGTCTTATTGGGTTGATAATGACAGTAGATTGGCATGGCCTTCTGCACCCGAATTTTAGACATACTGGAAACTTGACCAAAATTACTTGTTAAAAACGATGCTGAGTCTGTTGAGAAACACATCGCCACCTTAAACGGTGGCCGAAATTGTTGCATCATCCATCTCTACAGTTAGGGCTTGCACTCTATCTAGAATATTTTAGCTATTCTTCAAAATTTCGTACGTGCTTATTTCGCTGAACTTAACTTATTTATAGGCAATTGAATTTGTACCTGGTTGTCACGGAAGAAATGTCCCTACCTATTTGAACCTCACGCTGAGAATGGATCGACGATTCCGCTTCATTAAACCCTTGAGCGAGATTTATCTTGACACCAAGACGCTACTCTTAAGCTGAGAATACTACGATACCCTAAATTATTAATCAGTGCACAAAAAATGCGTGCAAAACATGGATATTTTGGTTGCTACGGCGTATCGACGAAGATGAGCAGAGTCATATCATTACGATACAACTATAACAGCAACAATTAGCACTCTAACGATCCGAATGATGAAACGGCATTTTCGCTTCACTTTCATGAATGAAGGTGATAAGGGAGAGATTTTTCTAACTCTGGCAATGACTTGGGGTGAAGATATTCCAGACGTTGATGAACCCACTCGTTATAATGATGATTTATTTCGCCCAATAATTGGTCAAAATGTGCAGTGTAAAAGCCTCTGCCTCAAATTCATCATAAATTCATATTCATTAATAAAGCTTAAAGAGAAATATGTACTGTAGGCGTTATTTGGCTTGGTCGGTGCGTGTCAGCTTATTTAATGTAATAATGGATCAGAAGTTAAAAAAATAGTTAAGCAAGTATTTGCATAAGTCAATTGAATCATCGTGAGAGAGATAAATAAACAAGAACATCTAACTTCAATAACTAGATATGCAGCACCATCGGACACTAACATCGTTTCAGAGATGTGGGCAGAAGAAACCTCGTCTGAAAAAAGTATTAATATTGAAGAAATTTCGTGACTAAAACAGAGATGCTGAACAGGCGAAGTGTCAAAGTGCCATCAGATTCAAGACATGCGAAAAAGGAAACCCTACCTCAATTGCAATTGCAAGGATCGACCTATGTTAACTATTAGTAAGAAAATTCCATCCTGGAGTAGTTAGATCTCGACGTAAGGGCCAGCGTAGAGACCGGATGAACTCATAGTGACTGTATAATTATTTTTCCCCAGCAGGGAAATATGTATTCTTCTTTGGCAATATAAAGCCAAAGTGTTATTCGATATCTTCAGTTATCTTGCGGCAGTATAAAACCTACTCTCAACCTCCTCGTGGTGACCACCGGAAACCCCAAGGGCAACTCTGGGGGCTAATGAAAGGGGTGACCGGCTAGGACTAATCACCCACCGGACGTACAAAATTAGATTATGCCAGCAAAAGTACAGCTACGTACAACCTGGTAAATGGGGAACGTGCATGCATGTGGAAATGAATGGAATCGCCGCCAGAAATTTGAAAAGATTTCTGGAGAAGGTATAAAGATTGTCTGCCCTTAACAATGTCGAGGACGGACGAGCTACCACTGCGACGTTGAACTGCTACCTGTACGATGAAGCCATGCCAGAGACGAGACCAGAGAACCGAAGACGTCGATAACCACTTTTACTGTCTTCTGTGTTAACTGTTGTATGCTACATGTCGTAAAAACTATTTGTAATGCTGCTGTTCCCCAAATAAGTCCTTAGGACTGGGTGGGGAGTAAATAAATAGATAAATAAAAACAAATCCGCTGCTCTATTGTAAGCAGAGGTAAATGTACTTTACTCGAAATTTATGAAAAGGACAGTATTGTTTTCCATTGAAGTGCCTCAGCCTAAGCCATCTGTCAGAATCTTTTTTCTCCTTGTCATTTCCATTTTTAATTCTGATCATTCTGGCTTAAACTGGCCTGTACGTTTGTCGAGTGATATAATATAGAAGTGCATTAACCTGCTTCCAATCATATAGTTCTAGGAAGTTATAAGTTCTTTGACTGAGCACATGTGTATGTTGTATAAACGGAATTGTCATGCAGGATTGACAATCGTATTGAGGACGCCTTCCTTTTTCAACAGGCTTGCTTTCAGAGGGCGAATCTATCATATCACTTGGAGCTTTTTCTTATCATGTAGTTTTGCTATAAAGTCAGCCATATTTTTAAATCTTAGTGGCCCCATGAACTAGAATTTTTGTAGATTAATAGTTAATTGGCGTAGCAGGTCATCCGACTATAGTAGCGATGCCAAAGATTTTAAAGAATGAAATAAAATCGTTTAATCCTTGATCACGGGACGAATAGGGGGAAATGGAGATCAGATTTAGTCAGTTTTGGCGCTTTTGTCGATGAATAAAACAAGATTTTCAACTCTCATTTTCTTGTAGTCTTGAGGTAGTAGCATTAGCTTCCACCTGACAAACGGTGAGCGAAACGGAAACTCTGAGCAGGACCAGAAGTGGTCAGCCTGTCTGTGTCGGGGTTTCGAAGAAAGAAAAAAGGTCTTCAGTTGAAGGAAGACTGTCCTTGAGTTGGAGCAATCTGCGTGAGGACAGGAACCGAAAAGAATACTCGTCAAGGTTTCAGTTCAACTATGAAGTCTTGACGGAGTCGCCAGACAGTCACCAAGAAGGGAATATTAAAGGAATCCTTGTGTTCTAATAGCAATTCTTTTATTAACTCATTTTTCCTTTCATCAGATCTATTAACTGCGTTTCTGTTATATCTCGAGTGCGCAGGCTGCTCCTTTAAGGAATCACCCCTGCCGGATCAGCCATCTGTCTTCAAGGCTCAGAAGAGTCGTCCCATTCAGAAATATTTAAAACTCCGGACTTCTCAGACCACACGGCAAGTTACCTGTGACTCCTACACATTCCACAACGCCACTCAATGATCGACGCCTTATCAGTGCTGATGTACGTGACCGGCTTAACTGACTGGACCTTATAATCCCTTAACACCCAAACCCAAAAAACACTTCGGGCTCTTCCAAGCCAAGAACAATCGATCCGGCATGAAGCATAAAAAAGCCGACAAATTAGTGTTGACAGCGCACCGAATCTTTGCGCAAACTCTGAACCGAAAATAGAGCACTCCACCCCGCCAGAAACGAACAGAACACCGCGTCCTCAGCCCACTTTTATTGACAAAATCGAGTTTAAAATGAAGAATAAATAAAACGTTAATATCAATCGCTTGCTGCCAATTCGCAACATAAACACCTCTACTCTGCAGAAGCACAACTACAAAATCCCGACCGAAGACCGAGAAGGACCTGCTTTGCTGATAGAAATAATTGTCTTAGAGGGGAAAAAACAATTTACAGTGTTTGCGCTAAAACGCAGACATAGCATAGAGGAAGCAACTTTGCCGATGAAAGGACGCACATACAGGGGGAGGAGACATGTTATTTAGCGCGGATGTAGAAACAGTACAAGACATATTTCTAATTTGAGGGATACACACAGACACCGCAACCCTTAGAAGATGGGAGATATAGATGGACACAGAAATAAAGAGGAGGATACAGAAAAGGACAATTATATACACGTATTATATTTGGAATAGCGCCGAAAAAGTGTATCAAGCGCTGTTTCGGCCAATACAGTAAAGAGTAGGATGGTAACATATACAAGTTGGTAAAAGACGTAGGCATCAGAAGGATGAGAGCGAATGACTGAATGGCGCTGTGCGTATCCCTGGTCAGGGAAAGGGGGAGGTAGGCAGATAGGATATCTGTCTGATCCTAATAATACGAGCGACTGGCGCAAATATCCACTCTCCAGTCACCACAAAGGGACTACTAATGCTGAGTTGAGATGCTGTTTGAAAGGAACCCCGAAGATTCATGCGCGCTGCGAGAACATGATTGGTAAGGATACGTAAAGGTAAAAAAAGTAGGAGCTGTGGCCCTGTATATCGACAGTGCTCGGACATGCGCAAGTGGGTCGGAACAAACGCGGGGGGTGAGAAATGCGATGGACGGGGAAGAACTTTCGTTGAAGGAGAGGGATAAACCAATCCGCACAAAAAATACACAGGAGAAAGGTAAAATCACGAGCCCGAGGGATTATTAGAGGAAGATGGTGTATTCTGTGAGGACGGCGGTTGCTGTTGCTGCTGCATCAGAGCCACAATCGGACGTTGTCCCTGTTGCGGGGTCTGTGGATTCGACGTGACAGGATTGGTCACAAGAATATGTTGCTGCGACTGCTGAGAGGGTAGTTGTTGTTGGTGCTGTGATGCTGTTCGAAGATGGACAACGGCAGTAGATTGACTGCCCACCCTCTGACCTCCAGTGCCCGCGTTGACGCCAGAAAGAACTCTTGATTGGGAAATTACTTGTTGAGGATGATGTTGAGATTGCTGAGATCCGCTGCCGCCACCTCCAATGGTGGTTAAAAGCGTGGTACCACCTCCACTTCCTGTGGTCGTGTACACGGCAGTAGAGCTTTGCAACCCGCCCGGGCTGTTGTTTGAGTACATCTGCTGCTGCTGACCAGGCCACGGACGGACCAAGTTTGTGAATCTTTGCTGGTCTGCAGGATGTTGATTTTGAGGCTGAACCTGCTGATGAATGACACCAGTTCCTGAAGGCAAGGTTCGAACACGCATAGGTTGGGTAATGACATATTGCTGCTGCTGTTGCTCAGTTATCTGGGAGGCAAATTGTGCCTGTTGCGACTGTTGGGTGAACTGGCGTTGGCCAAGCCCTGCTGCACCGACGGCTACCTGCCTAGGTTGCGTAATAACTGCGTTTGAGGGAATAGATTCCACATTCAGATTATAGGATAGGACCGCGGATGATTTTGATTGGACGGAAGGTGACCCAATCGAAGTCTGCGCTCGGACGACAGTGGAACCTTGGATACCGGGATTGGATTGTTGTGCCAGCCTTTGGTTTAAACTCGCAGCTTGTCTACCTCGGTTACGCAGGGTGTCATAAGCGGGTCTATAGTCCGGATGACGGCTAAGCCACCCCATAAACTAGAAAAAATGAAAATATTTTGGAACACAACATAGAGTTAGGTAGGTAAAAACAATTAACAAGCAAGAAAAATAATCACCTGTCTACTCTGCTCCTCTTGTGACGCCGAAGTCCCTCGAATGACTTCCAGCACCCTTCTGACATTATTTAACTGCTGTTGGGTTGGAACCTCTTGGGTTACTATGACAGCGTTATTGGTGCGGAAAGTAGAAGTGGGCGCGATAGGTTGTGTAGAAACAACTGATTGACTACTCAAAGGCGAATCTCCCCATGTACCTTGGCAGTTCGAATTAGGCAACCTCGATTGTTGACTTTGAGTTTGGAAAGCGGGTGTAGGTAAAGTACGTTGACTCGTAGCCACTGTCATTCCGCCATTAACGGAGAGGTTTTGCATACTTCCAACTCGACCAACGTTCGAAGAACTGCTGAAAGAGGAGTTTCTTGATATCTGTCTGGAATCGGACATTGGAGAAATGTCCGGATTCGTCGAAGAAACAGCAGCACTTGCTTGGGCGCTATAATGAGGATGGTAGGACGTTGAAGGAACCGAGGATTCTGCAACAGTAGCACCACGTGTGAGGTTAGTTCTTCGCTGAAGGGATTTATTTTGCTGACGTCGCTTTTGAAGCTGTTGTTGACGAAGTCTATCCTTCAGTTGTGGACACAGTGGTACTTGACACTGATCTTTTGTACAGGATTTCGCATGCATGCAGCACATACTAATAAGCTGACGACAAAGCGGACACGTGCCGCTAGATCGCTTAGGGCAAGAGCGCAAATGAGACAAAACTTTCTTCATCTGGATACAAGAGGTGTTACGGCAGTTGGCGTCACGGCACATATTAGCATGAATTAAGGCCGCGATACAAGCTAGGATGTTGGGCTTTCTTTCCGCAGTTCCAGCAGGACGATCTGCTCCAGAATCGCCATTGCTGCTGGAACCTTCTTCTTCGATACCCAAACCGTACTGCTCCATGGGATGGGGATGGTTTTCCGTTTTATAGCAACGATTGCAAAGATCATATTCATCACACTCGTTACAGTGCCATCGAGTCTCGATCTGATCTTTGCACACATTGCAAGTATAGAGAAAGCTCTGTTTACCTTCGTTATGCAATTCGTAGAGCATAACAAGAGTCGAGTATTTAGCCCGCCGAAGGGAAGAAAACTCTAGATGCTTCTCTCGAGCCATCTGCAGGAAAGAGTCCCGGCTATCCATTAATTCGCTTGAAATCAAGGCATCAGGATCAGAGATAGGGGGAAGAGAAGCCGTAGTGGCGTGCTTATGCAGTCTGATTACGAAAAATATCTCCTTCAGTTTCTCCATTGTGTCATACACCTTCCTAGTGAGCTCTGTATTGCAATCCACAGGTCCATCCATCTTTTTCCGCTTAGCCATCGTACCACCAGCCTTTTTACTAAACTTTCTCTTCTTCGCCTTTTTTTTGCCCGAACGTTTATCCAAATCACCATGGCAACCGTCCCGGTCACGCGAACCATCATCATCATCTTCAGTTTCAGCAAGAGCCTCTTCTCGACGTCGGCGTTCTTCTTCTTTATCCAGATCCTATCGGCAAAACAAATATAATTGGTAACAAAAAAAAGCATTCTGGTGAACCAAACCTTAAACGAATAGGCAGACGAAGCGAAAGAGTGTAATAGTCAATAAACCCTAGAAACTAACGATATTTTGAATGAATAGCAAGTTAGCGAAACAAGGCAAACGGATCACCCTTGAAATGAGCTTACTTGTAAGATCTCTTCCAGGGTGTTGGGCCAGAAGTCGCCCTCAAAGTAAGGAATCTCGGTAGGAGAAACCAGATGATGATCAATAGCGTCCTTCAGTATATCCTTGAAATCTGCCACAATTCCTTCAATCATTGCTTTTTGTAGCATTTTTTTGTACCAATCCTGAAGACGCTTAGCTTTAGGTATTCGTTGCTCGGGTGGATGCATATGGAAGATATAATCATCACCCTCAGCGGGAGGACAAGCCCAAATATGAGCCATTGTGTAGCCAAGTTGCTTAGCATAATGCAAGTATCCCACCAAGATTTCATGGTAGACATCAGTTCGATATTGCTTTGGGCGGAAATAAAAGACAGAATCCAAATACGCAACGTATACACGTCTTCTATTAGGCTGTGGAGATTCCGAGCCATACTCTTGTATGTACAATCCAAAAAAGCAAACGTCCTGACCATCAATCTCTTGAAAGGCGAAGATTGCTTTCAGGCGATAAGGAAAACTTTCAGACAGTTCTCCACTCTCTGTGAAACGACCTCGCATAAGTGGTTTTACTTCAACCGTCTTGTCTGAACTGGCCAAAACTCGAATAGTAACATCTCTGGAGCCAACTTCCTTCTTTTTTAGAAAATCATTCACTCGTCGCTCAAGAAAGTTGCTTAACTTATTAGTGGGTAAATTTTTGGCAGTAAAACGGTTTTCTCTTCGCCTCTGTCCCTGTTCACGCAGACAGCCCTGACAGATGAATCCGTTCGGCCAAATCTCATCCATATGGAGGGCGCAAACTTTGTGCCAACGACGGCCACACTCCTTGCAGTAGACGACAGCTTCCTCAATAGTCACATTATTTCTTTTCCGTTCAAATAGTTCTTTCCTTACGGGGCTAGGAAAAAGTTAACAATACAGAGAAAAATCGCCTACACAGGAGCTTGGTTAACTTCATCTGCAAGCAAGATTTCATCGCCAGCCTCATTGAAGCACTTTTCACATTGGTAATAGTTATCACAGATAAGAACGCTCTTGTCACTGCAGAGAAACGATTGAGAAGAGCAGCTAACTTACGTATTAGTGTATATGTAATAGAAGGCATCTTTACCGATGGTACAGACGTTGGCAGAACTGCAATAGAGAATTTGCTGATAAGAATACTCATGCCCACAACAAAATCCCATTGCCTGCATAACTTGATCAATTCGGCTTTCAAATATCTCCGAGAGCTAAAAACTGGAGCATAACGATGAGGTCTTACCTTGGTACACATTTTATAAACTTTTGAATTCTTTTTGTTGTACAACCAAGCGTTATTGAACATTAAACGAAAGTCATTTAGCACCTCCCACGGGCCCTTATAAACACCATCTTCAAGATTATTTCGAATAGTGGACAAATCCATAGGATGCTTTATAACTTCCGGATAATCGGGTATATTTAAAGCAACGGGATCCACTGGATCACGAAACCATTCTGCGTTCTTATCGGCATTTACTTCCTCGTGAAGGCACAAGAAATGCCTAAGAAGCTCCTCCCTGGACCACTTCTTCCACTTTGACTCATCAATTCTGGTGCCACCGCCCAAAGCAGTCGCATTCAACGTGCCAGTAGTAGAAATTGTTCCAACGGTCTGAAAGGAATCCTCGGTTTTAATTTTCTTCACATCAAGCGTAGAAGTTGATTTGACGGGATCCGAAAGGAAAGGCTTGGTATCTCCATCCTTTTTCGGTGCACCGAAACTTTCCTGCTCTTGTTTGAAGTCCATGTTCGAGCTGGCTACACTTGATGAAACAAGCCCGAGATTTGAAGCAACTCCAGAATCGACGGAATTGATCGACACATTCGATGCGTTGTTGGTACCAACAGTTGAATCGTTTGGAAGGGAAGTAGATCCATTTCCAGAAGTTGACGACGCACTTTTTCGCCTCCGCCTTGCTTCTTCTAACTCTTTGTATATCTTATAACACCTTTCTGATAGAAGTTGAAAATATTCACTTCTATCCTTTGCAGTGTTATAGGTAGCATTTTCCACCTTCTTTGCATACTCGATTAAGTTTGTCATTCTTGGATCACTGTACGCCGCGGGATCCGGCTGTGGTAAAATATATTTAACTCTATGAGGAAGTCACTTAAGTCATATACGAACTTACATTCTACGAACGACGTGGTCGCGATGCTCCGAATTAATCCCCGTACGCCAATCGGTCGACTCAACATTTTCGCCACCCTGTGCAGCAGCAGGAAGGCTTGCATTAGGAACTGGTTGAGTGTAGGGAACACTGGACCTAACCTGAAGATTCGAAGCTGTAGCAGGAGTCGGGATGGGTCTCCTCACGTTCTGCGGAACCGGAGAACGGATGACTGTTGGAGGTTGACCTGGAGAAATGCCATTCATTTCCGCCTGTTGAGAAGAAGTGGGAAGGGATTGGCCAGATGCACGTTGTGCCATAGTCCTCTGCTGATGACTTCGTCTTAGAGGACCGCATACAGGGCATTCTCGACTACTACAGTTCTTCCAATGCGAAATAATCTGTCGAGAGGACGCACAGTGTGGTTTACGACAGTTCTTTCCCTCAGTACAATTTTTCATGTGCTGAAGGACATTCCGCATTGTACGGCAATGAGGCGTTGAGCAAGGCGTCGCATGTGTTTGTTCTTGACGACAGCACTGAGCATGAAGTAATAAGAGAAGCTGTTGCTGGATAAGTTGTCGCTTTTCAAGGTCAGTCGCTGATGAGGAAGCTCCGGAAGTCTGAGTGGTATTCTGTACAGTTGAATTAGTCATAGAGGTATGATAACCGGGAGCGCTGAAACCAGACCCAGTCGAGGCGGTACTCTGCAGATTGGTTTGAGGAACATAACCAGTGGAAACAGCTCCTTGGCCGGAGGGACCGGCAGACGCACCCAAACCATAAAAGTTTTGGTTAGGAGGTTTATTGGTTTCCGAGAACGTGTTCAGCCCTTGGGAAGACTGTGCGGTCATATACACGGAACCTTGACCTGGGGCAATTCGAGGGCTTAGGGAGGCGGAGCCAGGAACTACAACAGCACAAGAACTTTCGGAGGTACAGCGAACGTTGTCCGCGACTTGCGATGGTAAAACGTGCTGTACTTGCTGTGGATTATTTCCGCTGTACTGCTGCTGCAGATGTGAATGATCCGAAGAGTTTTGAAAATTTGTAAGAGAATTAGAGTGACTAAAATTGTTGCTCTGGTAATTCAAATTTGCATGTGATAAGTCCGGATGTGATTCCTTGTCCATTAAACTGCTAAAATAAATAAGAAACTAAATCTAAGTACATATAAATAGTAATAAAGCACAGAACGTTTATAAATAATTATACTCTTAGCAACGAAGGCAGGAAAAAAATCTTAATCGCCTGTGACAATATCGATAAAAAGACGGCTTTAAATAAATTTCAAAAGCGTGCACCAAGCGCCAGACAATACCAAATATATGAAATACTAAATGGTCCACAGATATTTTCAGCTTAAATATTGCTCACATTATAGAAAAGCCTCATTTAATTGCATAGGTCAATGTCTATTTGTCCCCAAAATATCGCAATTTTTCCAACAAATATGGCTTCTACAAAACAAAACGATCAGTACGCTGATTGGCCGCAAGCATTCTAATTTCATATGTCAAATAATTTTCGTCATTTTAAACAAATACTTTTGGAAGAATTTTGCAGAAAAAGTTAGATTAGGCGCCATTTTTTTGCCTTTTGGTTCGTTAGGTTTGTTTTACTGTGTTTTTAACACTGGTAAGTATGTTTGTTAAAATCTCTCGATTCGATTTAGAAAGAAAAATTATGTGTTTTCGATCAACTTTAACGCAGCACTAACTGCGCCTTAGTGGAAGCTCAGATCGATAAGTATATGGTCTTCTGTCAATTTGTCTTTTCATAAGAAATAATCCAGTCATAGATTGAAGCCGCTCCTAACTTACCCTTTGCATAGAAATACGCAAATCAGGTTATTTAAAATCACTACTATAAGTATATTACGAGATTTATAAAAAAATTAACCTTGTGGCTAACTTTAGGGATGTATTTTGAACAATGATTTACATATTGCTCAAAGATAATACAAGCGTAAGTAAGTGCAAATGTTATGGAGAGAGAGACTTTCATTCGATAATAGGCCGTCTATGTAGGGAGTAATGATTACTCAATTACCAAGTAGCAAAACTTACTTTCAGCATAAGGTTCAATCAACCCTAGCCCAAAAATCATGATCAGAACAACAAATAAAGCTTAAAATGTTACATTTCCTTGAAAAATGTTACCATTGTTAACCTTGGGGGGAAAGTGAGGCTAAATTGCATCTTAAGACAGTTAATATCTCCTGTTCAAAGAATAAACTTGACCTGGCAAGTCTGCGCATGAATTCCGATATTAGATCAAGCGATGATCTAAACATCACTTATCTAAGTAGCTAGAGTAGTTGGGCGAAATCAAACATGACATACATAACACCTCACAAAAGAGTGAACATTATTTTCTGGAATTTCGCTCTGGTTTAGATCTTCACTACTTCATAGGCATCAAAGTAAAATATCTCAGATGCATTATATTGACAAATCCCTCCTGCTTTTGTTGATCCTTAGCCCATCAAAAGTATTGAAAGATTCGTTTTAATAACAATCATCATAACTTGCACGCTTAATGGTGAGCAAGTCGACCAAGAAGAAGCATGCAAATTCAACTTCCGCTTCAAGATTTTTTCGCTTGTGATAATAAGCTATCGAAGTAATTAATAATGCCGTGATGCATAATGACAAATGCGTTCCTCTTTTCAAGGCGGTTGTCTCAGAGAGTGAACCTAAGAGGGCAGAATTTAGGAAACATTTAAAATGCCTACTAATGGATGGATGCAGAATGGTTCTCCTAGTGCAATATTGAAACTGGTGTAAAGTAAATACATAAATACAGCATGTCATTGAAGAATCATAAAGTATGCTTTCATGATTTTCATACCTGTTCTGACAATAAGAGCAATTGTATGCGACATTAAGAAAGGTAATGAATAGGCGGAGATTAGAAGGTCACATTTTAGTAGTAGAGCAAATGATGTTAAGATGGCTGGTATTACCTGCATCGATAGATAAGGTAAGGCAAGTATACTGACCTCACTTCTGTATTTGGTTTTAATATTGATTACCAGTCCCACAGATTAAAACACCAGGTAGTCCACCCTGGTGGATCGATTCAAGAATGTATAGATGGACAAGCGCTGACTAAAATAATCTTGTGCCTTGCTTCCGGTTAATGATATACATGGTCATTTGTACCGCCACGCACCTACATCGCTGGAATCGAAAGTCACCTTGTTTTCAAAGTTTTTGAGTCCTTTAGAGTGGACTTCAGTCATCCTGTGCCGACAATTCATGACTAATGAACATGCTTCGTGTCTGACGGCTTCAAAGCAGAGGGCTATTAGAATCGATGCAGACGTTTTTATCTCCAAATCAAACTGGCATTTACTGATTATTCTCCATTGAACCGCTTGTTAAAAATCACTCTATGCCTTCTTCATTGGGTCTCCACTTTACAATCCTACATTTAAACAATTCGGATTGGTCACTTCGACTATTTCAAGCAAAACACTTGAAGTGATGCTGGATTTCGGTTGTATACCCACGGGTGATAAAATCGGTAAGTGGGGACAGTACTGCTTTCCGATTTCTATTGAAAATATACGCTTCAGTACTCGATGATGATTATCCGTGATATGTAAAACAGTTGAACTGCGACGGGCAAATATTTTGGCTTGTCCTCCATCAAAAAATGCTGTTTACGTCTTCCATAAACGCCAACTGAACAATTAATAACCACAGCTGTGCACCACAGAGGCTGATGTGAAAACATGCTTCAAAAGGCAGTGGTTCAAGAATCCGCTACAGACATTGAAGACTTTTTGGAGTACTTGAAGAGTCACTATCTGGAATCCCCTAATCAGATCCTCTAATCAAGAGTGTCTAATAACCTAGTGCATCTGAAGATCTTGAAGATGAGTTATTTTCCATCAAATTCCACTCGATCTGAATTTGTATGATCCGCTTTCCAGCATTAAAATTATCAATGCTGGGAATTTGAATTAAAACTGAACATGATTTACATCGTTATTATGTGTTCTGAGGTTGCCAAATATTGTTTTAAAACTCTACAAGCTCTGTTTCTTTCGCCGGAGGACTTGAATAAATGGAAAGAACGCTGACTTATGGAAGATCTCTAAGGTACTTCGAAGTCCAAGCACAGTCAAATGGATGGATCTAAGGATCTCAGAATAAAGCTCATCCATAAGATTTGTCAACTCATATAGGATTCCACGGAAGTATTGTTCATAACCAAAGAGCGGGCAAGCACGTAGTAGATATTCTTTCTCCAACAATTGATCGTGACGTTCTGACAACCAGCGCATTATGCGAGAATCGCTCCTATCTTCAAAGTGCTCGAAAAAAAGCGTTTAGAGCTAAAAAATCCTCTTTTCCCAGGGCAATGAGATTTGACTACTGCAGAAGAGCGCAGCATCCCAATTCGCATGTCTGTGGGACCAGAGATTGATTTCCTCACTCATGTTGTGTTGGCAATTTCTTCATGCATTCGAAAAGTGCATAGAGCCATTTACTCTCCTCTACAAATTGCTCAAGTAGCAGATACCAAATGTGATTGATAGTCATTAATACCTCAGGCATGCGAATTCGGCCTCAAGCTTGTCCTCTCTTTCTTGCACTTTCAGTTAAATGTGTGGCAAAATTTCTGTACTGCCAAATCCAAACCAAAATCCACCTCAAATGACCTAAGCAACCTCATACATGGCTGCTTGAGCAGAAACATTTTGGGTAGCACAAATGCTTGGTATTATTTTGATAATCCCGTTCTGCGTCAAAACTCGAACCTACAGAAAGCAAGTAATTTGACATCTTTCGATATTCATCAGGTTCAGTGCGTTCCTTCAGTAGGACGTTGTGAAGCTATTGTTCGAAGAGAACTATCGCTGAGGACACCAGTAATAAAAGAAGCAACAATTGAATGGGTCATGAAAGCCAGTTAACTAATAACTAGTGTTCTTTTTGAGATTGCGTTCTTTTTGATTCATTTCCTTTGCTCTCAAAGCATTCAAGTCTGGAAACATGATCAGCTGCTCGCATAGGAGTGCCTGTTCGTCCCTCCAAAAAATGAAGCATTGTATTGCATTAGGAAAACAAGATATTTGTACACTCAAAAACAAGAAACTCTTGACAGCTTTCTATTTTTATTTCCTCGGGTTAGGCATAGCAATTGACTTTTCAAATTGCGAAGAAGGCTTCGTTAAATTACAATTTTTACTTGAGTAACAACCCACCAGCAACAACACGCGGAAGACTCAACCGAGTGAATATCGGAAAGCCCAAGTAGGAGCTAGAGTGCCAGTACTAATAAGGTTGCCATTTAAGTTCAAACTGGTTACGATCCTGAGTTGATTTATTAATTTAGTAATTTTAGTAATTTTTCTTATTTCCGGTAAGATTGATGTTGGCATGAAACTGCATAGGAGGCAGTAGCATACGACTCGTTACTTCAACAACAGCATTTGACCACCGAAAACAATTTATTTGCCTTTCAACAATGCACTCAGGCCACTCCTCTTCGGCCGTCTAGCAGAGTACTCGATTTCCGTTCAAGTCAAAAAGAATAGCTGGTAAATTTCAAAAAGATCTAATAAATGGAAAAGTAGATTTCCTCAAATTAAGAAACCGCCGGATAAGGCTAGGTGGGATCGCTACTGGATCAGATGTTAGTGCTGGCAACACTTTGGCCACTGAGGGCGAAAACGCATGATAGTTAATGCAATAATTTAAAAGTTTAGATTGAACTAAAATCAGGAAACATTGTTTGTTATACTACTAGTATTCCACACACCGTTAAACAGATAATAATTGCTCGAAGCGATTTCTGATTTTGAGCATCGGCTGGAAATTTTTATTTAATCCAAACCCATTAGGGCAAGTCTCAAAGATTCATTGTGGGTACAGCAGAAGTACAAATAGCTTTTACAACATGTAGCACACAACATTTAGCACAGATGACAGTAAAAGCGGTTATCGACGTCTTCGGTTCTCTGGTCAATTCTCTGGCAGGGTCTCATCACATAGGTAGCAGTTCAATTTCGTAGTTGAACTTCGTCCGTTGTGAAGGCAGACAATCTTTATACCTCCTCCAGAAGTCTTTCCAACTTGCTGGCGGAGATTCCTTTCATTGCTGTGCGAGGTTGTACTTCTACTGGAACAATCTAATTTAATACATCCGGTGGGTGATTAGTTCTATCCGGCCACCCTCTCTCATTAGTACCTAGAGTAGCCCCTGGGGGTACCGGTGGTCACCATGAGGAAGTTGAGAGTAGACTTGATTTTGAAACCACTCAGAAATTCATCATACACTATGTGGATCATTTGTCGTCTCTTAATGTTTCGTTAATGTCCCTATTCAACAGGTAAAATCATCATGCTAACACTACTGATTATCTGGAAGTACAAATTGTTAAGAGTAGATTTCTTGGTTAATTCAGAGAGCAGTCGGTTGCTTTATTTATCAATCTGTGCTATGCTTATATTCTGATTTGTGTACATCTCGGTTTTTCTGTGCATTGTTACAAAACACCTTATTTCGTAAGGTTGCAGACAAACAAGAATAAATCTGTGCGCGGTTTTAATAAAAACTCGAGACCCATTCGGCTATCAGGATAATCATGCGCACTAGATATATCTTGCCTACCGCATCATCACAGCAATAAAAGCAATACCAGTAGGTGTGTTCAAGACTCCCCATTGAGGAATGCCACGCTGAAGTCAAATTCGGGCTCCGCAATAATAATAGGTTTGGTGGTCAAACCTACTCTCAACCTCCTCGTGGCGACCACCGGTAACTCCAGGGGCAACTCTGGGGGCTAATGAGAGGGACGGCCGGATGGGACTAATCACCCTCCGTACGTATAAAATTAGATTATGCCAGTAGAAGTACAACTTCTTACAGCTTGGTAAAGGCGGCACGACGTAAATAACCGGATTTGTGGTCTCAAACTGGAGTATGGAATGCACGTGCAAGTAGCTTTGAATGGAATCGCCGCCAGAATGTTGATTTCTGGAGAAGATATGAAGACGGACGACTTGGGACGAGGTGGCTCGACGAAGCTGAACTGATACCTGTACGACAAAGCCATACCAGATAACTGTCCAGACAAACGAAGATGCCAACAAACGCTTTTACTGTGTTCTGTGTTAACTGTTGTGCTCGATTGCTATAAAAGCTATTTGTACATCTGTTGTAATCCCAATAAGTGCTTGGAACTTGCCCTAATAGGTGAGGAGAAACTGAATAAATAAATAAATAAACAAATAGTAGTAATAATAATACGTTATCACCATCTTATTATTTCTCCCTTCTTGCCAATCAAGAACAAACGGAACGGGTTGGGTTAGGAACAGGGAAATTTCGCCATTAGTAGAATCGAATTGAATCGGAAGTGTCCTACGGCCTCCCCAACTTCGTTAAAGAAGTGTACTGATGCTTATGTTGAAGCCTTAAGAGGGAGAATGAGTGAGAACACTTCGACCTCATAGCGGTGGATATACAGCTTGTACTCTGCTCTATATTCTTTCAGTTAAGCTGCATTTCAAGGAAATACAGAAAACCATCTCTTTTATGCGGTCAATTTTCTAATACTGTCGTGCAAGCTTTTGATTCCTATCAATTTGTTTGTGATTTCGATGCATTGCCTAGCAATTATCCGTAAATAGTCCGTTCTTCATTCGCAGACTTATGTGCAGCAAGTCATACTTTTTCCAGACATTCAACCAATCCAATTAGCCTTGGTTGTTTCTCCGTAACAACATAATCCTGCAAAGAGATCAGATAAGTGCTCCATGAGCTTATATTTCATCAAATGAAATACTTCACAACTTGGGTTCATTAACCATACACCGATCAATTCGTTTAACTTCTGCTGCATTTCCCTGTGAGACACCGTGGATTGAGTTAGTGTCTGAGACCGAAGTCACTTAACGGTTGAAAAACGTATCATCACCCTTGTTCGTAGCAACCATATCTCTTGGTGCACAGTGAATGGTTCTCGCTTCTGTGAAAGCAAGTTAATAATTCTGGTGCTAAGGAAGGAAGTTCAATCCTCACCATCCGTGCCCTCAACGGTCAACTCTAGTTCCGGCCATATCTCAATGCAAAATGGTCCCAGCAGTAAATAGATAATCATTTCTTAGGCAGTTAATATCCTACGCACATGTTCTTGTAGTTTGGTACTGGGGCGTTATGCAAAGCTAACCACTTAAGAGAACTGCTTGTTCAATCTGAACCCAAAATATCTTAAAGGCTATGTGTGGAGGGATGGTTTGATGTTTCATCAGGGTTGCAGGGACTCAGATACCAGCCATTATCTAGCAGTAAGTTAAGCTAAATTAGCAAAATAGGGCGTTTCTATTTTAATAGCGAATCTAAAAATCAGGTAAAATCCTATTAACCATAAAACTCTGAAAAGAGTATACCACTTAACTTGGAAGTAAAGATTATTCGTGGAATCGAATCGTACAAAGCAAGGTGCTGCTTGTTCAGAGATTTATATATACATCAACTCCAGAAATCGCTCGACAATGCAGAAGGAGCAGCCTAAGATGCAATCGCATCATACGTGGTTACCATGGATGTCGAATCATACAGTTGGTCGAATGAGCTGAAAATTGGTGACAGTTTTATTAAACAAATATTTGCAGTGGTGAACTATTTTGATTCCAATTCACAAGTCCTGGTTATTCAATATGACGGTAATTATCTATTTACAAAGTTTGCAGTGACAAAGTAAATGCACTTGCATGTACTGCACTTGCAAATCAGCAAGTCACCACCTAATACTGCGCTTCAAGCAAAGCATTAAACTGAATGCCGCATTTGCAAAATGCATTGCCTTATTTGTCTACGACGAGACATTGGCCTTTTGGTCTACAGCTGGTCACCTCCACTACGTGGTAAATCATTATTTGGCTAGGATAGAGCTACCTTGTGCTTGTTCCGTCCACAGACCCAATGCTTCAGTTTAATGCTCATGCAATGAAGGCTTTCGTTTTGCCACCAATCCTCCATGAAACACTTTAACCAAGAAATAAAGTAATCGCCTCATTTAAGAATGCATTTATCAAAGTAAATTTATAAAGTAGATAACCGAACTCGATTATGTGCACGACATGTGTGTCATGTGCAGCCTCATTGTGGATGTTTTAGCCTTATGGCCACAAGCTGCAGTACCTATTAAAACTTGGAAGGAATTGAATAAGAGACGTTGGAGTTGGCTGAAACAAAGTGATGAGCAGAATAGTTGCATGGGCGGCTTTGAAGATGCGAGATATTCTCACCACAGATATCCACATTGCACTTTTCTCCCGTTTGATATCCTCATTTGTGAAAACACGAGAAACACTAAGTGGACTTAAATAGCTTTTTCATTGGCAGAATAAATTGGCAAGTGAATATTCTGACGTATTTACCGAAGATGATGGCGCAAGCATGCATTCCATTGGAAAGTAGCTTCGTGAGAACAAAGTCACCCACCTACTGCCCTTCCCTGTTAACAGATGCAATTGTCGTTTCCACTAGATCTTCGTGTCAGCTTATGGCAGTTGAGAATAGCGTAGCACAAAAGTGGGCTTTAGTGTATTAGGGTACATGTCAGTTGACTGTCTTCAGTCGGTTACTTCTTAGGCTATTAGGTTGTGTGGCGAATCCAAGTGGAGCAGCTGTAAATATATTTGAGTTGAGTTGAGCTTAGAGCAGCAAAAAGGGAATTTCAATGAAAAGGACATGACCACTTTCTGATGTCTATCGGTCGACTCAGCGCTTTCGCCACCGGATCTAGTTTGATAAATCGGGTCTGTAGCAGGAACTGGAATTGGTTCAGTTGCGTTCTGCATATAAGGAAAATGGATAATGTTTGGAGGTTGATCTGGAGAAATGCCATTTACTTCCATCACTTGAGGGAATGCGGACAGAGGTGGGTAGGATACAACTTGTGCTATAGCTTCTGCTGATGATTTTGTTTTAGAGGGCCGCGTACAGGGCATTCTTCATCATTATTACTATAAATATCATCATCATCATCATCATCATCATCACAACCACCACCACCACCAAGGGGAATTTTCCTTGTTCCTAACCCAACCCGTTCCGTTTGTTCTTGATTGGCAAGAAGGGAGCAATAATAAGATGGTGATAAGGTATTTTTATTTCTACTATTTGTTCATTTATTTATTTATTTTCCCCTCACCTCTTATCGCAAGTCCCAAGGATTTATTGGGGTTAAAACAAAAGTACAAATAGCTTTTATAGCAATCGAGCACAACAGTTAACACAGAACACAGTAAAAACGTTTGTTGGCATCTTCGTTTGTCTGGACAGTTCTCTGGTATGGCTTTGTCGTACAGGTATCAGTTCAGCTTCGTCGAGCCACCTCGTCCCAAGTCGTCCGTCTTCATATCTTCTCCAGAAATCAACATTCTGGCGGCGATTCCATTCAAAGCTACTTGCAAGTGCATTCCATACTCCAGTTTGAGACCACAAATCCGGTTATTTACGTCGTGCCGCCTTTGCCAAGCTGTAAGAAGTTGTACTTCTACTGGCATAATCTAATTTTATACGTCCGGAGGGTGATTAGTCCCATCCGGTCACCCCTCTCATTAGCCCCCAGAGTTGCCCCTGGAGTTACCGGTGGTCGCCACGAGGAGGTTGAGAGTAGGTTTGACCACCAAACCTATTATTATTTCGGAGCCCGAATTTGACTTCAGCGTGGCATTCCTCAATGGGGAGTCTTGAACACACCTTCTGGTATTGCTTTTATTGCTGTGATGATGTGGTAGGCAAGATATATCTAGTGCGCATGATTATCCTGACAGCCGAATGGGTCTCGAGTTTTTATTAAAACCGCGCACAGATTTATTCTTGTTTGTCTGCAACCTTACGAAATAAGGTGTTTTGTAACAATGCACAGAAAAACCGAGATGTATACAAATCAGAATATAAGCATAGCACAGATTGATAAATGAAGCAACAGACTGCTCTCTGAATTAACCAAGAAATCTACTCTTAACAATTTGTACTTCCAGATAATCAGTAGTGTTTGCATGATGATTTTACCTGTTGAAAAGGGACATTAAACGAAACATTAAGAGACGACAAATGATCCACAAAGTGTATGATAAATTTCTGAGTGGTTTCAAAATCAAGTCTACTCTCAACTTCCTCATGGTGACCACCGGTACCCCCAGGGGCTACTCTAGGTACTAATGAGTGAGGGTGGTCGGATAGAACTAATCACCCACCGGATGTATAAAATTAGTTTATTTGGCGAAAGCGCTGAGTCGACCTTCTATCAGAAAAGCGTTATAAGATACACAAAGAGTTGGAAGAAGCAAGGCGGAGGCAAGAAATTGGAAATGGATCTACTTCCCTTCCAAATGATTCAACTGTTGGTACCAACAAAGTATCGAATATGTAGTTCCTCTAACTGTCACGTTTTACAATCATACCTCAAACTAGCCACCTCTAGTGATAGAATGGCTTTCTAGGCGTGAATCACAACTGCCAGATGGAAAAAAAAGCATAAACTGAATGCCATTTATTGGTATGCAAGCAGAACTTATTGCTCTAGCGGATGGAATGTTGTTTCAATTTGGATGTGGAACCTGTTCATCATGGTGAGAAAAGTGGCATTTAACAAAGAAAGTGAAGGTCAACTGATTAAACGAGACTTCCAGGAGCGATGTTGAATGTGAAAAAGAAGGTTAGTTCCAACTTTCAGACATTAGTCTAGCTTGAGTCTACTTCACATTCATGGCTTTCTCTATCATTAGATCAGCTTCATTCTCCAGTTGTCAGGTGCAATGCACTGATGCTACCTACAAAGTTGTCAGCAGACACTTTGGACTGGATCAGCATCTATCAAGTTTTGTTCATTATAAGATGCACTGATGCAATTTGAAAACGAACAATGAGGGTTCATTAAAGAAGGAAGTAGAATTAGATTACTCAAAGCAGACGCGTGTAATCTATCCACGGTTGTTGTCAGACAGCAAGATGACAAAGTCGAATGCAGCTGGCGCAGTTCATTAGAGCTCTGAAGTCACTTCTCTTTTCCTTCCTTCCAAGCAATTCTCTACCCTTCGCTCAAGATATCTGTTTAATTCGTTAGCAGGCTAATTTTCAGCAGTCAAGGGGTCTCTAATCGTATCGACATCTCTTCATTCAGACAATCCTGACAGCTAAACATTTCTGGCCAAACCACATCCACACGAAGAGCACAACCTGAGCACGACTCTAATTAGATTCTTATTAAGTTTAAAATGATCTTCCTTTCCAGATCATTTGTCACTAGATGCGAAGGATTTATTCCAAATCGCAAATTGAAAGAGGAAGCTTAAAAGATAACGCTTGTTTCAATCCGAAATGTCTCTACTGATATTCGCTGACTTTTATGAAAATACCTACTTTATGAAGAAGTGGGGTAGACATTAGATGATCACGCCGCCTCCTGAGTTAATGAGAGGCTTTGGTACTAGGAGAGGTGGCCACTGATGCCTCTTCAGATGACCGATGCCACAGCTTCCTTAAACTTGGTCGAACCCAGAATTTTCTTTTGGCAGTGCTCGTCGAATCAATCCAAGACTGGCAGATTTGCAGCCAAAGATCACCTCACATCCACAAGTAGACAAAGAACGAGAATAGGTGACGTTAGAAGAAATCATTGTAGGTGAAGCGAAAAAAGCAGTTGGACTTCTTGAATGCGTACTTTCTGGCTCCTTGTTAAGGGCTATGTATTTACCAAGAGCGTAGTGTAAAAGAACCTCCACAACAGCAGTCTTATTCTGGTATTACACACCGGATTTCTTGGCACTTCATAGTTGGTTTTTCGTTCGAAAGCAAATTATCGTGTGTTGGTGCTTAACCCATGACTTTTACTTCAAATGGAAATTAATTAAATAAAGATCGCAGTGCAGGACAATCAGGACCTAGTATTTCGTCCTTACGGGAGTTGTTTTTGTACAGTCTCAAGCCAAAATGCCAGCGCTCATACTGCAAATTGCTACAGCTGATAGAACGTAAAAGCAATGCGATAAACAAGCGTCTTCAAATACCCTACCGGGTTCCCATTTGTCTGGTCTTGAAGACAACCGGACATTGATTTGTAAAGATTAGAAATAGTAAAACTTGTTAATGCGAGAGCACTTGAGGTCAACATGTCAGAGTAACTCCAAGTACACGTCTTATATATTTGACCGATTCACTGTATCACCTCCTAAATTAATTTTGGTGGACGTAATACAACTTTCATGATCAGTTCGAATCCCACACAAAGTCCCTCGTGTGCTGGTAGTTTTCTGCTCCAAGCAGTTCAAGTGCTAAGAGAGTTCTGCCTTATTTGATATTTTCTATAGACATCAGAAAGGGGTGATGTTCTTTTCATTGAAATTCCCTTTGTTCTGCTCTAAGCTCAACTCAACTCAAATATATTTACAGCTGCTCCACTTGGATTTGCCACACAACCTAATAGCCTAAGAAGTAACCGACTGAAGACAGTCAACTGACATGTACCCTAATACACTAAAGCCCACTTTGTGCTACGCTATTCTCAACTGCCATAAGCTGACACGAAGATTTAGTGGAAACGACAATTGCATCTGTTAACAGGCTCACCGGTGTCTTGGATTATGGAGCCAAGGTATTCGAGGTTTGAGGCACGTCGCAATGACATTCCTGCTGCTCCAAGGAGCGTTTGATCCTCCCCCGTACCAACTTGAAACCAGATGACTTTGTTCGCTGTAATTTGCATTCCGCATTTATGCAGCGTTTTCGCTAGATGCTCTATTGATCTGATGGCTGCGACCTCATTTGGCGCAATAAGAAATAGATCATCTACATATTCCAGACGATTTAGGTGCCATCTTTTGCTCGATTGATTAATCGTCTGAACCACACTGTCATTGAGTGAGGAGAAGGCTTCATTCAATTTGAGTTGGAAGGTTAGGTTGACAAGAAGTGGTCCTTCTTTTGAGCCTTGTCTCACACCACGTTCTATCACAAAGTAGTCTTTTGTTCCCTCAATTTCCCCATCGGTGAGGCAGTATATCAAGGACTTTACTGAATGCATCATTTGCCAATGGCAGCCCAGATCTATCATTCGGTTGACTGTTGCAGCTTTGGGCAGCGAGTCAAAGGCCTTTTTAAGGTCAACAAACACTAGCACTATTTTCTGCTCCTGGTCCACGGCTTCCTGTACAATGGTTCTTACTCCAAGTATGGCCTGTTCGGTGGATCTTCCTTCATTTGTATCAATGAAGTTACGATTGTGTTTCACGGGGAGATTTAGTCCAAGTGCAAATGAGCAGTCTTTCTATGGTCCCTGCTCTACTTCTTATAAATGACTAATACTATCACTCTTGCAGCTTCAATGCTGTGAATTTGTTGCTTAAGACGGATGGAGATTTCACAACACGTCGTCCAGAAGGGGAACAATTCAATCTCGGAACTCCAAAAATCTTTCACAGACGGAACACCTAGCCTCTTTATTCGAAAGGGATAATTTTATTCAACCTGAACTTCAACAACAGAGAAAATATTTAATACCTCTGTACAAATAAAACTAATGGCCTACGCTCAGAGCTCCTCAACTTTTCTCAACTTATGGAAGTAGCTTGATAACCGGTGGCAATACAGAACGCTGATTCCTCAGGAAGTAGTTATTGCTCGGGCTCCCAAGAATAAAGAACCAGGTGAAGGCTGGAATAACCGCATATATTTTTCCTTCGTGATAAAATGGAGAAATGTCCTGCCCAGTGGTTTGTCACAGGCTTAAAACCAATTTCGGTGACAGATTTCGGCTTCCCAACATAGTGTGTGTGAAGGAAAATGAGGCAAATTAAGATGCTAACCCCACAAGCTTTAAGTCAAGAATTCATGGACCACGAAAGCGATCATGTTTTGTAATTTGCTAATGTTAAGAAGCCATTCATTTGCCCACAAAGCCCTGTAAGCAGATGGTTTATTCATAAATTATTTTGTGCAGTATCCAGACACGTAGATAGGTTAGTAGGGATAATGCGAAGCCCCAGGTGAGGCTTACTTCCTGCAAAGAGTTGTTCAGACGAATCCTGAATAACGTTAGACCATCTTTACTCCTGAACTAAGTTCATGGGAGCTGATAACATCTGCGGGGTCTGGTAGCGTGGATATTCAGCAATGAGAGGTAGATCGTATAGAATACGCCATGACCTCCGATGCCAGGGACAAACTTTTTAAATATACTCGCATCCTACGAAAATATAATATTTCAATTAACTCTAGTGATAATGCGTTTTCGCGAATTCTTTAAAGGTCGGTGACTATGAGCGAGAGTTCACTTAGTGTTCTTTTCTAAACGACTCCGATGTTGCAACCTTCCAGTGTATGGCAAAAGCAAAAAGGCAGTTAATCCTACTGGGACCTATTATGGTGGAGATCAATTCTGCTCAGTTATGAAGCTTAGTACGTCTTTTGTAATGGCCATCTTGCCAAGCAGATTTCTCGATTCTCTTGCTTCTTAGACAACTTTCGGCCACGAAAATGAAATATCTAAACAAAAAACACCGAAAATGAGTTGGTTCAACACATTTTGGAAGACACTAGAAAAGACCAAAGTTAAATCAGATAGAAGGCACCCTTGTGCTATCTTTGGACACAGCAAAGCAATCTAGAACTACATATTATCGAAGTAAAATATCAGCGAGTCAGGTAATAACATCAAAATAGATGATAAAATGAGGTTTCGGAAACAATCAATGTGTAGCAAACATAAATCGGTGTCATTTTCAAAATGGTGACATTTTGAAATATCACATTCAGAACACTCGTATTAATCGTGATCGGCACGACTCAAAAGCCTAAAGCAACAAAGGGTCTTACTGATCGTAAAATTAAATAGATGGTACACAACGAAACAAGAAAAAATAATTACATTTCGGTCTGAGACTTCACTATCCAGCCTCATATGCGGTCTTGATAATTGCCGACTCTCAGTGGCATTCACCTGTCAAAAGAGAGTTGCGCCAATCTCATTAAGCGGTGTTTTATGAGATGCCAATAAATGTGTAGAAAAATCTCTCCGGATTCATGACGAGGATAAAGAACTTATAGAGCTAGCGTTCTTATGACTGCGGAAAGTCCTAGAATAAAAAAATCAAATTCTAAACAACACAAAATGTTGAGAGAAAAGCAAATTATATTTGAGACTAGCGTGAAATGTGAGCACAAGCCGCGTGTATGCAACAGCGCAAATATGCTGGAATCGGACAGTCCAAAGCAGCTCCACAATACTTAGGTCAGTGAAATAACTCACAACACACTCGAGAATCGGCTCATAAATCAATCGAGGCGACCACGTCCTCCTGAGTTGATTGAATTGGACTTGAAACACTGAGGCAATTTTGGAAGAAAAACCTCTATTCGTGATGACTGGTCCGAATCGCAGCTTGAGAATGTAAAGAGTGTCTGATCTCCTCATCTCCTCCTGCCCTGTTGTACTTTGGCGAACTCAGTTTTCACACCAGTAATATGCTAATATTCAAGTGTGGTGGTGAAGACGACGATGGCAATGACGACGATGTTGCTGCTGTTTCTGATGGTAGTGGTGGTGGTGGTGGTTGTGATGATGATGATGATGATGATATTTATAGTAATAATGATGAAGAATGCCCTGTACGCGGCCCTCTAAAACAAAATCATCAGCAGAAGCTATAGCACAAGTTGTATCCTACCCACCTCTGTCCGCATTCCCTCAAGTGATGGAAGTAAGTGGCATTTCTCCAGGTCAACCTCCAAACATTATCCATTTTCCTTATATGCAGAACGCAACTGAACCAATTACAGTTCCTGCTACAGACCCGATTTATCAAACTAGATCCGGTGGCGAAAGCGCTGAGTCGACCGATAGACATCAGAAAGTGGTCATGTTCTTTTCATTGAAATTCCCTTTTTGCTGCTCTAAGCTCAACTCAACTCAAATATATTTACAGCTGCTCCACTTGGATTCGCCACACAACCTAATAGCCTAAGAAGTAACCGACTGAAGACAGTCAACTGACATGTACCCTAATACACTAAAGCCCACTTTTGTGCTACGCTATTCTCAACTGCCATAAGCTGACACGAAGATTTAGTGGAAACGACAATTGCCTCTGTTAACAGGGAAGGGTACATTGCACTAGAAAGGAAGTGTTTGGGAGATAGTAGTTTGATTAACCTTTGATTGACGTTCATTGCTTGGTAATTTGCCCCGTGAAATGCATTTCTGCATCACGTCCAAGTCAAATATCAACTGTGAACATCCGCGTTTTTCCCTTGTCCGTCTTCCCTGGAACCGAAAGATGCTGTTCAATTTTTAAGTGCAATGCCTTTTTTTTCAAAAGTTCAATTTAATGGAAATCATTCAGCAGTGACCAAGAGCCAATCATGGAGTGAGTTTGTAACGCCCTCATTATTTTGCGGCCAATAAACGTGAAGCCGCCGAATGAGTTAAGTTGAGACTGAGTCTGAATGATTGATTATGAAGTGACCTATAAGTATATAAATAGAAAGTTGCACAGTCTTGAGTGCTATACAACGTGTTGATAGCCTGCCGATTGTTGCAAGGAGGATAGCGAGGATAAATTTCCCTACACCCTACACCCTACATCCGGCCAGGATGGAAGATATTAACGGCAGGCGCAGACATAAAACCGTTTTCATCTCCGAAAGTGCTTTCAACGCAGGCAGCAAACCACCTGATAAAAATGGCTGCCTACTTGCAGCTCCTGCTGGAAGTCGTTTAAAGGGGCTTCTGAGTAGACCAACGTGGGAAGACGAGGCTGCTTTCATTCTCTCGCAAATTGAAGCGAGAAACTTAGCGAAGAGAAGCAATAGCAGCGAGGTCACGAAGTCCAACCATAGCAAGGAGCAGTTTCGGAAGATCAGATGGAGAGAATATTTAAAGTAGGTTCCACTTTCAGCCAATGATAATAATACTAATTTTAATAATAAAAATAATAATAGCACGTTGCCGAAGTTGGAGGGCGAAACTGAATCACTTCCACAACTTGTTGAGGAGGAGCCATTGGCCAAGAGGATTCGCTCCAACTGCGACAATTCGACACCTGAATTTGAAGATGATTGATAAATTGTCTTCATATTTTGTGGTGATGGATGCAATGACAAATAAATAATTTTATCATCTCTTTGTATGATGGATTTTTAAGCGTAACTTGGTATCCATATCTCTCAGTGGTTTACTTTGATGGGAAAGGTGTAAATGTGCATAATGTTGTTTACCTTGGCCAAAATGTAGGCTCTTGTGGGTTGGGTTATGTCTAGGATAAACTGATCAAGGTGGAGGAGAGGGCCCTTTTCTTTACATTTGCTGGGCTTCGAGTGCAATCATATTTAGTCTGTTAAATACTAAGCATCAGAGGCCAATTGTACGCCAGCTTCACTGAAAATACTCCTTCATTCTAGCAGTCGACTTTTGATGCGAATGGTGATGCTAGCCCTTGAGGCTTTCATAGTCATTCGTGGAGATCGAGATCCAGATCGAGATCTATGAAGACACCAAGTAGTAAACTACTCACTAAATTCTGCCTTTTTTAAGTTAGTGAATTTTCGTTCGAACTAGAAGGCTAATTGCGTGTCAACGGAGCGTCATTCATTCAACAGTACCTCTGCAATTAGATGCACCAACATGAAGCAGCAGCGCCTACTCGATTAGTGACAATCTTTACATTAATAAAAGCAGTGTTGATCAGAGTAAGTTGAATTAACCGATCAGCCTGTTTGTTCATACTGAATACATTTTGAGTGGCAGTTGATTACAGATTCACAATACAGCAGTAGAACATGTGCTGCCCAAAACGTAATTACGCCGAGTGACCTCAACTTGACCTCAGTGAAGTCCAGCGATTGTGGAACGGAACGGTGAATACTGTCAAAAGTGGCTCAAGATAAACGAAAATGCACTTTGCATCATCTTGATCGGAACAGGCAACGGACCACTGCTGGCAAGAAAACCATTTGTCGAATGTGAATAGATGTGTTCACCGCTACCGATTTCCCAGATAAATTTTAAATATTTGAGGCCATACAGTCACAACTTGATTCGAGGTTTTGCTATCGAAATGAAAGAAAAGCACACATTGGCCGCAATATAATGAGGGCGTTACAAACTCACTCCATGATTGGCTCTTGGTCACTGCTGAATGATTTCCATTAAATTGAACTTTTGAAAAAAAAGTCATTGCACTTAAAAATTGAACAGCATCTTTCGGTTCCAGGGAAGACGGACAAGGGAAAAACGCGGAAGTTCACAGTTGATATTTGACTTGGACGTGATGCAGAAATGCATTTCACGGGGCAAATTACCAAGCAATGAACGTCAATCAAAGGTTAATCAAACTACTATCTCCCAAACACTTCCTTTCTAGTGCAATGTACCCTTCCCTGTTAACAGAGGCAATTGTCGTTTCCACTAAATCTTCGTGTCAGCTTATGGCAGTTGAGAATAGCGTAGCACAAAAGTGGGCTTTAGTGTATTAGGGTACATGTCAGTTGACTGTCTTCAGTCGGTTACTTCTTAGGCTATTAGGTTGTGTGGCGAATCCAAGTGGAGCAGCTGTAAATATATTTGAGTTGAGTTGAGCTTAGAGCAGCGAAAAGGGAATTTCAATGAAAAGAACATGACCACTTTCTGATGTCTATCGGTCGACTCAGCGCTTTCGCCACCGGATCTAGTTTGATAAATCGGGTCTGTAGCAGGAACTGGAATTGGTTCAGTTGCATTCTGCATATAAGGAAAATGGATAATGTTTGGAGGTTGACCTGGAGAAATGCCACTTACTTCCATCACTTGAGGGAATGCGGACAGAGGTGGGTAGGATACAACTTGTGCTATAGCTTCTGCTGATGATTTTGTTTTAGAGGGCCGCGTACAGGGCATTCTTCATCATTATTACTATAAATATCATCATCATCATCATCATCACAACCACCACCACCAACACCAACACCACTAATGGGGAATTTTCCTTGTTCCTAACCCAACCCGTTCCGTTTGTTCTTGATTGGCAAGAAGTGAGCAATACTAAAATGGTGATAAGGTATTTTTATTTCTACTATTTGTTTATTTATTTATTTTCCCCTCACATATTATCGCAAGTCCCAAGGATTTATTGGGGTTACAACAGAAGTACAAATAGCTTTCATAGCAATCGAGCACAACAGTTAACACAGAACACAGTAAAAGCGTTTGTTGGCATCTTCGTTTGTCTGGACAGTTATCTGGTATGGCTTTGTCGTACAGGTATCAGTTCAGCTTCGTCGAGCCACCTCGTCCCAAGTCGTCCGTCTTCATATCTTCTCCAGAAATCAACATTCTGGCGGCGATTCCATTCAAAGCTACTTGCACGTGCATTCCATACTCCAGTTTGAGACCACAAATCCGGTTATTTACGTCGTGCCGCCTTTACCAAGCTGTAAGAAGTTGTACCTCTACTGCCATAATCTAATTTTATACGTCCGGAGGGTGATTAGTCCCATCCGGTCACCCCTCTCATTAGCCCCCAGAGTTGCCCCTGGAGTTACCGGTGGTCGCCACGAGGAGGTTGAGAGTAGGTTTGACCACCAAACCTATTATTATTTCGGAGCCCGAATTTGACTTCAGCGTGGCATTCCCCAATGGGGAGTCTTGAACACACCTTCTGGTATTGCTTTTATTGCTGTGATGATGTAGTAGGCAAGATATATCTAGTGCGCATGATTATCCTGATAGCCGAATGGGTCTCGAGTTTTTATTAAAACCGCGCACAGATTTATTCTTGTTTGTCTGCAACCTTACGAAATAAGGTGTTTTGTAACAATGCACAGAAAAAACCGAGATGTATACAAATCAGAATATAAGCATAGCACAAATTGATAAATGAAGCAACCGACTGCTCTCTGAATTAACCAAGAAATCTACTCTTAACAATTTGTACTTCCAGATAATCAGTAGTGTTTGCATGATTATTTTACCTGTTGAAAAGGGACATTAACGAAACATTAAGAGACGACAAATGATCCACAAAGTGTATGATAAATTTCTGAGTGGTTTCAAAATCAAGTCTACTCTCAACTTCCTCATGGTGACCACCGGTACCCCCAGGGGCTACTCTAGGTACTAATGAGAGAGGGTGGCCGGATAGAACTAATCACCCACCGGATGTATTAAATTAGATTGTTCCAGTAGAAGTACAACCTCGCACAGCAATGAAAGGAATCTCCGCCAGCAAGTTGGAAAGACTTCTGGAGGAGGTATAAAGATTGTCTGCCTTCACAACGGACGAAGTTCAACTACGAAATTGAACTGCTACCTATGTGATGAGACCATGCCAGAGAATTGACCAGAGAACCGAAGACGTCGATAACCGCTTTTACTGTCATCTGTGCTAAATGTTGTGTGCTACATGTTGTAAAAGCTATTTGTACTTCTGCTGTACCCACAATGAATCTTTGAGACTTGCCCTAATGGGTTTGGATTAAATAAAAATTTCCAGCCGATGCTCAAAATCAGAAATCGCTTCGAGCAATTATTATCTGTTTAACGGTGTGTGGAATACTAGTAGTATAACAAACAATGTTTCCTGATTTTAGTTCAATCTAAACTTTTAAATTATTGCATTAACTATCATGCGTTTTCGCCCTCAGTGGCCAAAGTGTTGCCAGCACTAACATCTGATCCAGTAGCGATCCCACCTAGCCTTATCCGGCTGTTTCTTAATTTGAGGAAATCTACTTTTCTATTTATTAGATCCTTTTGAAATTTACCGGCTATTCTTTTTGACTTGAACGGAAATCGAGTACTCTGCTAGACGGCCGAAGAGGAGTCGCCTGGGTGCATTGTTGAAAGGCAAATAAATTGTTTTCGGTGGTCAAATGCTGTTGTTGAAGTAACGAGTCGTATGCTACTGCCTCCTATGCAGTTTCATGCCAACATCAATCTTACCGAAAATAAGAAAAATTACTAAAATTACTAAATTAATAAATCAACTCAGGATCGAAACCAGTTTGAACTTAAATGGCAACCTTATTAGTACTGGCACTCTAGCTCCTACTTGGGCTTTCCGATATTCACTCGGTTGAGTCTTCCGCGTGTTGTTGCAGGTGGCTTGGTATAAAGATTGTCTGCCTTCACAATGTCGAGGACGGACGAAGTGCAACTACGGGCTTGCCAATTATTGACAATTCAACAGTTATAGACTTACGGTATAGGGGCTTGCTTGGTACGGACTGTAATAATTGTATCTGCACTTAGTGATGGATGCGGTGGACTTGCCTGCTTGGCTTGAAAGGTTGCCTTTATTTATTTAGATTGTACTGAGACTTGCCATTTTCTGAGTTTTACATTCCGACTTAGACGGTAACCTCAGCAGTGTTAAAAATTGTGGACGCTCAGAAAAGCCTTCGACAGGTTGACTCTCAATGGTTGTTGAATGAACGTACGATCTTTATGGCAGACATGCAATCAAAAGAGCAAATTAAGCAAGGCATTCACGGCTTCTTTAGCAAATTATTCGGCGAAGAATTGTAGTGTATCAGTCAGGCTTAGAATGAGTCGTGAATCTACCTAAAGGAATGCCCATATCGCTAACAAGCGATTGTGATTTTGCCTATACATACTGTTGCTGTATCTATTTAGGAGGTGATACAGTAAATCTGTCAAAATACAACCAAGACATGTACTTGGAATTACTCTGATTCGTCAATACATACTTTGAGTTCCTTCAGTGACTTATCAAATCTTACTCTTAGATGTCACATTTTCAACTAGTTGAACTTGGTCCCCAAAATGTAATAAGCGTTAGGTATTGCTTTTATTGCTGCTTTGATACGAAACCTATCACTGCATCGTAAAATGTTAAAGTGGCAAAATGAATGAACATACACACGCACAATGCATCGTTGATATGGATGAGCACTGTAAATAGTCAATTTAGTTTCCATATCATTTGCTCCATGGTCTAGTGTTGAATGGAAAGGTGAGCACCGCTAAAAATGCCTCAAGATAAACTAAACTACTCTAAGTTCGAGTAATTAACTTAACTTAACTCACTTGATTAATTCAGTTGATTTATTCCATTGGATATGTGAAATAAGGTCAGTGAGATAACTCACAACACACTCGAGAATCGGCTCATGAATCAATCGAGGCGACCACGTCCTCCTGAGTTGATTGAATTGGACTTGAAATACTGAGGCACTTTTGGAAGAAAAACCTCTATTCGTGATGACAGGTCCGAATCGCAGCTTGAGAATGTAAAGAGTGTCTGATCTCCTCATCTCCTCCTGCCCTGTTGTACTTTGGCGAACTCAGTTTTCACACCAGTAATATGCTAATAGTCAAGTCTGGTGGTAAAGATGACGATGGCAATGACGACAATGTTGCTGCTGCTTCTGATGGTGGTGGTGGTGGTGGCGGTGGTGGTGGTGGTGATGATGATGATGCCACAGCCGGATCCTGCAGCACACAATGATCCAAGAATGACGAATCTAGTGCAGCGACTTGGCTGGCTGGGCTAAATCACCTCATTCCCTCCTCCACTGTGTATTGCTTCATTTCTGCATTGAGTCCTCAGGGCTTGATCCACATGCAAACTTCCTCATTAGGGGATTGATTCACATTCATACCAAAGAATTTGTTCCACTTCTTGTACACTAAACTATCCACTACACCTGCGCAAACTTCTTCAGCTGCTGCGTGTTCTGGGCTGCGATCTGCATCCACTTTCTGGTTGCTTCAGTGAAATCAGTACGTGTGCTATATTCCAGTTCTGTGCATCTCTGTCTCCTTATTCAATCCTCACAGCAACAAGGAAAGTCAGAATGAGCATTCGGAGTGTCCAGATAAGCACTATTCCTCCCATACTTCTACCTCGAGTGAATAGGAGATCAACCGTCCCATGAGTGTCGACATTGTCAGACCTCTTTCCACTTTGATTCTACTAAGAAAGTGCTCCTTTCGTGTGACTGCATATCAATCATATTGAGGAACTCAACTTTCCCTCAAGGATTTCCATGAAACATTGGGCTGCCACAATTTTACCACCCGCTCTTAGAAGACAGGAAAATAAGCACATCGTATTTGCCCATATTTTGTGAATAAATAATTCCACTTCATAGATAGAGATAGACTGGTGGCCACTTCATGTTCCCGCACCATTTATTTTTGAACTGATACCTCTGACTCTCATAATGGTTGTGCTCTGTAGAGAAACCTGCATTGAAATTGCTCTATCCATGCGAAAGCCTTCTAGCGATTCATCGGAATCTCCATGCAGTGCCTGTCATACAAGGTGCCTGAAAGAACAACAGAACTAGGTATCGAAGTTATAAGACTGTGCTCTAATTAGTCAACATCTTCATACATCCCTAAGGAACTTGCATATCACTGGACATGCAAACAGCTAACAGGATCACTCGGTCAAACATGTGAGAGCTTGATCATTGTAGACACTAGATGATCAGACCTCATTCATACAGCTGCCGAAACGCCGATTCTCGACATCCCGCATGCACTTTCATGTCGCATATCTAACTAGGATCTGTGCTCTTTTAGATCGCATCTACCGCATGCATCAATTGGCCTGATTATCAAATGAAGGGTGATTCTTCAACTATTTCAGCGATTCGACAAGATTGTCGGCAATTCATCATGCCACAATGCCTAATGTGGCTTTGAGAAATGTGTACGTGAGTGTGTGCGCCTGCATTCCTAAAAGGCCTTATTTCAAATATTCAATGGAATGAACCAACTGAATTAATCAAGTAAGTTGGTAAACAATTAGACCAACCCCCACTTATTACTCGAACTTGGAGCAGTTTCGCTTATCTTGAGCCACTTTTAACAGTATTCACCGTTCCGTTCCACAATCGCTGGACTTCACTGAGGTCAAGTTGAGGTCACTCGGCATAATTACGTTTTGGGCAGCACATGTTCTACTGCTGTATTGTGAATCTGTAATCAACTGCCACTCAAAATGTATTCAGTATGAACAAACAGGCTGATCGGTTAATTCAACTTACTCTGATCAACACTGCTTTTATTAATGTAAAGATTGTCACTAATCGAGTAGGCGCTGCTGCTTCATGTTGGTGCATCTAATTGCAGAGGTACTGTTGAATGAATGACGCTCCGTTGACACGTAATTAGCCTTCTAGTTCGAACGAAAATTCACTAACATAAAAAAGGCAGAATTTAGTGAGTAGTTTACTACTTGGTGTCTTCATAGATCTCGATCTGGATCTCGATCTCCACGAATGACTATGAAAGCCTCAAGGGCTAGCATCACCATTCGCACCAAAAGTCGACTGCTAGAATGAAGGAGTATTTTCAGTGAAGCTGGCGTACAATTGGCCTCTGAAATAAGACCTGTCAAAAGGGATGCTTAGTATTTAACAGACTAAATATGATTGCACTCGAAGCCCAGCAAATGTAAAGAAAAGGGCCCTCTCCTCCACCTTGATCAGTTTATCCTAGACATAACCCAACCCACAAGAGCCTACATTTTGGCCAAGGTAAACAACATTATGCACATTTACACCTTTCCCATCAAAGTAAACCACTGAGAGATATGGATACCAAGTTACGCTTAAAAATCCATCATACAAAGAGATGATAAAATTATTTATTTGTCATTGCATCCATCACCACAAAATATGAAGACAATTTATCAATCATCTTCAAATTCAGGTGTCGAATTGTCGCAGTTGGAGCGAATCCTCTTGGCCAATGGCTCCTCCTCAACAAGTTGTGGAAGTGATTCAGTTTCGCCCTCCAACTTCGGCAACGTGCTATTATTATTATTAAATTTAGTATTATTAAATTTAGTATTATTATCATTGGCTGAAAGTGGAACCTACTTTAAATATTCTTTCCATCTGATCTTCCGAAACTGCTCCTTGCTATGGTTGGACTTCGTGACCTCGCTGCTATTGCTTCTCTTCGCTAAGTTTCTCGCTTCAATTTGCGAGAGAATGAAAGCAGCCTCGTCTTCCCACGTTGGTCTACTCAGAAGCCCCTTTAAACGACTTCCAGCAGGAGCTGCAAGTAGGCAGCCATTTTTATCAGGTGGTTTGCTGCCTGCGTTGAAAGCACTTTCGGAGATGAAAACGGTTTTATGTCTGCGCCTGCCGTTAATATCTTCCATCCTGGCCGGATGTAGGGTGTAGGGTGTAGGGAAATTTATCCTCGCTATCCTCCTTGCAACAATCGGCAGGCTATCAACACGTTGTATAGCACTCAAGACTGTGCAACTTTCTATTTATATACTTATAGGTCACTTCATAATCAATCATTCAGACTCAGTCTCAACTTAACTCATTCGGCGGCTTCACGTTTATTGGCCGCAAAATAATGAGGGCGTTACAAACTCACTCCATGATTGGCTCTTGGTCACTGCTGAATGATTTCCATTAAATTGAACTTTTGAAAAAAAAAGGCATTGCACTTAAAAATTGAACAGCATCTTTCGGTTCCAGGGAAGACGGACAAGGGAAAAACGCGGATGTTCACAGTTGATATTTGACTTGGACGTGATGCAGAAATGCATTTCACGGGGCAAATTACCAAGCAATGAACGTCAATCAAAGGTTAATCAAACTACTATCTCCCAAACACTTCCTTTCTAGTGCAATGTACCCTTCCCTGTTAACAGAGGCAATTGTCGTTTCCACTAAATCTTCGTGTCAGCTTATGGCAGTTGAGAATAGCGTAGCACAAAAGTGGGCTTTAGTGTATTAGGGTACATGTCAGTTGACTGTCTTCAGTCGGTTACTTCTTAGGCTATTAGGTTGTGTGGCGAATCCAAGTGGAGCAGCTGTATATATTTGAGTTGAGTTGAGCTTAGAGCAGCAAAAAGGGAATTTCAATGAAAATAACATGATTATTTTCTGATGTCTATCGGTCGACTCAGCGCTTTCGCCACCGGATCTAGTTTGATAAAGCGGGTCTGTAGCAGGAACTGGAATTGGTTCAGTTGCATTCTGCATATAAGGAAAATGGATAATGTTTGGAGGTTGATCTGGAGAAATGCCACTTACTTCCATCACTTGAGGGAATGCGGACAGAGGTGGGTAGGATACAACTTGTGCTATAGCTTCTGCTGATGATTTTGTTTTAGAGATCCGCGTACAGGGCATTCTTCATCATTATTACTATAAATATCATCATCATCACAACCACAACCACCACCGCCACCACCACCACCACCACCACCACCACCAACACCACCACCACCACCACCAATGGCGAATTTTCCCTTTTCCTAACCCAACCCGTTCCGTTTGTTCTTGATTGGCAAGAAGTGAGCAATAATAAGATTGTGATAAGGTATTTTTATTTCTACTATTTGTTTATTTATTTATTTTCCCCTCACCTATTATCGCAAGTCCCAAGGATTTATTTGGGTTACAACAGAAGTACAAAGAGCTTTTATAGCAATCGAGCACAACAGTTAACACAGAACACAGTAAAAACGTTTGTTGGCATCTTCGTTTTTCTGGACATTTCTCTGGTATGGCTTTGTCGTACAGGTATCAGTTCAGCTTCGTCGAGCCACCTCGTCCCAAGTCGTCCGTCTTCATATCTTCTCCAGAAATCAACATTCTGGCGGCGATTCCATTCAAAGCTACTTGCACGTGCATTCCATACTCCAGTTTGAGACCACAAATCCGGTTATTTACGTCGTGCCGCCTTTACCAAGCTGTAAGAAGTTGTACTTCTACTGGCATAATCTAATTTTATACGTCCGGAGGGTGATTAGTCCCATCCGGTCACCCCTCTCATTAGCCCCCAGAGTTGCCCCTGGAGTTACCGGTGGTCGCCACGAGGAGGTTGAGAGTAGGTTTGACCACCAAACCTATTATTATTTCGGAGCCCGAATTTGACTTCAGCGTGGCATTCCCCAATGGGGAGTCTTGAACACACCTTCTGGTATTGCTTTTATTGCTGTGATGATGTAGTAGGCAAGATATATCTAGTGCGCATGATTATCCTGACAGCCGAATGGGTCTCGAGTTTTTATTAAAACCGCGCACAGATTTATTCTTGTTTGTCTGCAACCTTACGAAATAAGGTGTTTTGTAACAATGCACAGAAAAACCGAGATGTATACAAATCAGAATATAAGCATAGCACAGATTGATAAATGAAGCAACCGACTGCTCTCTGAATTAACCAAGAAATCTACTCTTAACAATTTGTACTTCCAGATAATCAGTAGTGTTTGCATGATTATTTTACCTGTTGAAAAGGGACATTAACGAAACATTAAGAGACGACAAATGATCCACAAAGTGTATGATAAATTTCTGAGTGGTTTCAAAATCAAGTCTACTCTCAACTTCCTCATGGTGTCCACCGGTACCCCCAGGGGCTACTCTAGGTACTAATGAGAGAGGGTGGCCGGATAGAACTAATTACCCACCGGATGTATAAAATTAGTTTATTTGGCGAAAGCGCTGAGTCGACCTTCTATCAGAAAAGCGTTATAAGATACACAAAGAGTTGGAAGAAGCAAGGCGGAGGCAAGAAATTGGAAATGGATCTACTTCCCTTCCAAATGATTCAACTGTTGGTACCAACAAAGTATCGAATATGTAGTTCCACTAACTGTCACGTTTTACAATCATACCTCAAACTAGCCACCTCTAGTGATAGAATGGCTTTCTAGGCGTGAATCACAACTGCCAGATGGAAAAAAAAGCATAAACTGAATGCCATTTATTGGTATGCAAGCAGAACTTATTGCTCTAGCGGATGGAATGTTGTTTCAATTTGGATGTGGAACCTGTTCATCATGGTGAGAAAAGTGGCATTTAACAAAGAAAGTGAAGGTCAACTGATTAAACGAGACTTCCAGGAGCGATGTTGAATGTGAAAAAGAAGGTTAGTTCCAACTCAGGATCGAAACCAGTTTGAACTTAAATGGCAACCTTATTAGTACTGGCACTCTAGCTCCTACTTGGGCTTTCCGATATTCACTCGGTTGAGTCTTCCGCGTGTTGTTGCAGGTGGCTTGGTATAAAGATTGTCTGCCTTCACAATGTCAAGGACGGACCAAGTGCAACTACGGGCTTGCCAATTATTGACAATTCAATAGTTATAGACTTACGGTATAGGGGCTTGCTCGGTACGGACTGTAATAATTGTATCTGCACTAAATGATGAATGCGGTGGACTTGCCTGCTTGGCTTGAAAGGTTGCCTTTATTTATTTAGATTGTACTGAGACTTGCCATTTTCTGAGTTTTACATTCCGACTTAGACGGTAACCTCAGCAGTGTTAAAAATTGTGGACGCTCAGAAAAGCCTTCGACAGGTTGACTCTCAATGGTTGTTGAATGAACGTACGATCTTTATGGCAGACATGCAATCAAAAGAGCAAATTAAGCAAGGCATTCACGGCTTCTTTAGCAAATTATTCGGCGAAGAATTGTAGTGCATCAGTCAGGCTTAGAATGAGTCGTGAATCTACCTAAAGGAATGCCCATATCGCTAACAAGCGATTGTGATTTTGCCTATACATACTGTTGCTGTATCTATTTAGGAGGTGATACAGTAAATCTGTCAAAATACAACCAAGACATGTACTTGGAATTACTCTGATTCGTCAATACATACTTTGAGTTCCTTCAGTGACTTATCAAATCTTACTCTTAGATGTCACATTTTCAACTAGTTGAACTTGGTCCCCAAAATGTAATAAGCGTTAGGTATTGCTTTTATTGCTGCTTTGATACGAAACCTATCACTGCATCGTAAAATGTTAAAGTGGCAAAATGAATGAACATACACACGCACAATGCATCGTTGATATGGATGAGCACTGTAAATAGTCAATTTAGTTTCCATATCATTTGCTCCATGGTCTAGTGTTGAATGGAAAGGTGAGCACCGCTAAAAATGCCTCAAGATAAACTAAACTACTCTAAGTTCGAGTAATTAACTTAACTTAACTCACTTGATTAATTCAGTTGATTTATTCCATTGGATATGTGAAATAAGGTCAGTGAGATAACTCACAACACACTCGAGAATCGGCTCATGAATCAATCGAGGCGACCACGTCCTCCTGAGTTGATTGAATTGGACTTGAAATACTGAGGCACTTTTGGAAGAAAAACCTCTATTCGTGATGACAGGTCCGAATCGCAGCTTGAGAATGTAAAGAGTGTCTGATCTCCTCATCTCCTCCTGCCCTGTTGTACTTTGGCGAACTCAGTTTTCACACCAGTAATATGCTAATAGTCAAGTCTGGTGGTAAAGATGACGATGGCAATGACGACAATGTTGCTGCTGCTTCTGATGGTGGTGGTGGTGGTGGCGGTGGTGGTGGTGGTGATGATGATGATGCCACAGCCGGATCCTGCAGCACACAATGATCCAAGAATGACGAATCTAGTGCAGCGACTTGGCTGGCTGGGCTAAATCACCTCATTCCCTCCTCCACTGTGTATTGCTTCATTTCTGCATTGAGTCCTCAGGGCTTGATCCACATGCAAACTTCCTCATTAGGGGATTGATTCACATTCATACCAAAGAATTTGTTCCACTTCTTGTACACTAAACTATCCACTACACCTGCGCAAACTTCGTCAGCTGCTGCGTGTTCTGGGCTGCGATCTGCATCCACTTTCTGGTTGCTTCAGTGAAATCAGTACGTGTGCTATATTCCAGTTCTGTGCATCTCTGTCTCCTTATTCAATCCTCACAGCAACAAGGAAAGTCAGAATGAGCATTCGGAGTGTCCAGATAAGCACTATTCCTCCCATACTTCTACCTCGAGTGAATAGGAGATCAACCGTCCCATGAGTGTCGACATTGTCAGACCTCTTTCCACTTTGATTCTACTAAGAAAGTGCTCCTTTCGTGTGACTGCATATCAATCATATTGAGGAACTCAACTTTCCCTCAACGATTTCCATGAAACATTGGGCTGCCACAATTTTACCACCCGCTCTTAGAAGACAGGAAAATAAGCACATCGTATTTGCCCATATTTTGTGAATAAATAATTCCACTTCATAGATAGAGATAGACTGGTGGCCACTTCATGTTCCCGCACCATTTATTTTTGAACTGATACCTCTGACTCTCATAATGGTTGTGCTCTGTAGAGAAACCTGCATTGAAATTGCTCTATCCATGCGAAAGCCTTCTAGCGATTCATCGGAATCTCCATGCAGTGCCTGTCATACAAGGTGCCTGAAAGAACAACAGAACTAGGTATCGAAGTTATAAGACTGTGCTCTAATTAGTCAACATCTTCATACATCCCTAAGGAACTTGCATATCACTGGACATGCAAACAGCTAACAGGATCACTCGGTCAAACATGTGAGAGCTTGATCATTGTAGACACTAGATGATCAGACCTCATTCATACAGCTGCCGAAACGCCGATTCTCGACATCCCGCATGCACTTTCATGTCGCATATCTAACTAGGATCTGTGCTCTTTTAGATCGCATCTACCGCATGCATCAATTGGCCTGATTATCAAATGAAGGGTGATTCTTCAACTATTTCAGCGATTCGACAAGATTGTCGGCAATTCATCATGCCACAATGCCTAATGTGGCTTTGAGAAATGTGTACGTGAGTGTGTGCGCCTGCATTCCTAAAAGGCCTTATTTCAAATATTCAATGGAATGAACCAACTGAATTAATCAAGTAAGTTGGTAAACAATTAGACCAACCCCCACTTATTACTCGAACTTGGAGCAGTTTCGCTTATCTTGAGCCACTTTTAACAGTATTCACCGTTCCGTTCCACGATCGCTGGACCTCACTGAGGTCAAGTTGAGGTCACTCGGCATAATTACGTTTTGGGCAGCACATGTTCTACTGCTGTATTGTGAATCTGTAATCAACTGCCACTCAAAATGTATTCAGTATGAACAAACAGGCTGATCGGTTAATTCAACTTACTCTGATCAACACTGCTTTTATTAATGTGAAGATTGTCACTAATCGAGTAGGCGCTGCTGCTTCATGTTGGTGCATCTAATTGCAGAGGTACTGTTGAATGAATGACGCTCCGTTGACACGTAATTAGCCTTCTAGTTCGAACGAAAATTCACTAACTTAAAAAAGGCAGAATTTAGTGAGTAGTTTACTACTTGGTGTCTTCATAGATCTCGATCTGGATCTCGATCTCCACGAATGACTATGAAAGCCTCAAGGGCTAGCATCACCATTCGCACCAAAAGTCGACTGCTAGAATGAAGGAGTATTTTCAGTGAAGCTGGCGTACAATTGGCCTCTGAAATAAGACCTGTCAAAAGGGATGCTTAGTATTTAACAGACTAAATATGATTGCACTCGAAGCCCAGCAAATGTAAAGAAAAGGGCCCTCTCCTCCACCTTGATCAGTTTATCCTAGACATAACCCAACCCACAAGAGCCTACATTTTGGCCAAGGTAAACAACATTATGCACATTTACACCTTTCCCATCAAAGTAAACCACTGAGAGATATGGATACCAAGTTACGCTTAAAAATCCATCATACAAAGAGATGATAAAATTATTTATTTGTCATTGCATCCATCACCACAAAATATGAAGACAATTTATCAATCATCTTCAAATTCAGGTGTCGAATTGTCGCAGTTGGAGCGAATCCTCTTGGCCAATGGCTCCTCCTCAACAAGTTGTGGAAGTGATTCAGTTTCGCCCTCCAACTTCGGCAACGTGCTATTATTATTATTAAATTTAGTATTATTAAATTTAGTATTATTATCATTGGCTGAAAGTGGAACCTACTTTAAATATTCTTTCCATCTGATCTTCCGAAACTGCTCCTTGCTATGGTTGGACTTCGTGACCTCGCTGCTATTGCTTCTCTTCGCTAAGTTTCTCGCTTCAATTTGCGAGAGAATGAAAGCAGCCTCGTCTTCCCACGTTGGTCTACTCAGAAGCCCCTTTAAACGACTTCCAGCAGGAGCTGCAAGTAGGCAGCCATTTTTATCAGGTGGTTTGCTGCCTGCGTTGAAAGCACTTTCGGAGATGAAAACGGTTTTATGTCTGCGCCTGCCGTTAATATCTTCCATCCTGGCCGGATGTAGGGTGTAGGGTGTAGGGAAATTTATCCTCGCTATCCTCCTTGCAACAATCGGCAGGCTATCAACACGTTGTATAGCACTCAAGACTGTGCAACTTTCTATTTATATACTTATAGGTCACTTCATAATCAATCATTCAGACTCAGTCTCAACTTAACTCATTCGGCGGCTTCACGTTTATTGGCCGCAAAATAATGAGGGCGTTACAAACTCACTCCATGATTGGCTCTTGGTCACTGCTGAATGATTTCCATTAAATTGAACTTTTGAAAAAAAAAGGCATTGCACTTAAAAATTGAACAGCATCTTTCGGTTCCAGGGAAGACGGACAAGGGAAAAACGCGGATGTTCACAGTTGATATTTGACTTGGACGTGATGCAGAAATGCATTTCACGGGGCAAATTACCAAGCAATGAACGTCAATCAAAGGTTAATCAAACTACTATCTCCCAAACACTTCCTTTCTAGTGCAATGTACCCTTCCCTGTTAACAGAGGCAATTGTCGTTTCCACTAAATCTTCGTGTCAGCTTATGGCAGTTGAGAATAGCGTAGCACAAAAGTGGGCTTTAGTGTATTAGGGTACATGTCAGTTGACTGTCTTCAGTCGGTTACTTCTTGGGCTATTAGGTTGTGTGGCGAATCCAAGTGGAGCAGCTGTAAATATATTTGAGTTGAGTTGAGCTTAGAGCAGCAAAAAGGGAATTTCAGTGAAAATAACATGATTACTTTCTGATGTCTATCGGTCGACTCAGCGCTTTCGCCACCGGATCTAGTTTGATAAATCGGGTCTGTAGCAGGAACTGGAATTGGTTCAGTTGCATTCTGCATATAAGGAAAATGGATAATGTTTGGAGGTTGACCTGGAGAAATGCCACTTACTTCCATCACTTGAGGGAATGCGGACAGAGGTGGGTAGGATACAACTTGTGCTATAGCTTCTGCTGATGATTTTGTTTTAGAGGGCCGCGTACAGGGCATTCTTCATCATTATTACTATAAATATCATCATCATCATCATCATCACAACCACCACCACCACCACTACCATCAGAAACAGCAGCAACATCGTCGTCATTGCCATCGTCGTCTTCACCACCACACTTGAATATTAGCATATTACTGGTGTGAAAACTGAGTTCGCCAAAGTACAACAGGGCAGGAGGAGATGAGGAGATCAGACACTCTTTAAATTCTCAAGCTGCGATTCGGACCAGTCATCACGAATAGAGGTTTTTCTTCCAAAATTGCTTCAGTATTTCAAGTCCATTTCAATCAACTCAGGAGGACGTGGTCGCCTCGATTGATTTATGAGCCGATTCTCGAGTGTTTTGTGAGTTTTTTCACTGACCTAAGTATTGTGGTGCTGCTTTGGACTGTCCGATTCCAGCATATTTGCGCTGTTGCATACACGCGGCTTGTGCTCACATTTCACGCTAGTCTCAAATATAATTTGCTTTTCTCTCAAAATTTTGTGTTGTTTAGAATTTGATTTTTTATTCTAGGACTTTCCGCAGTCATAAGAACGCTAGCTCTATAAGTTCTTTATCCTCGTCATGAATCCGGAGAGATTTTGCTACACATTTATTGGCATCTCATAAAACACCGCTTAATGAGATTGGCGCAACTCTCTTTTGACAGGTGAATGCCACTGAGAGTCGGCAATTATCAAGACCGCATATGAGGCTGGATAGTGAAGTCTCAGACCGAAATGTAATTATTTTTTCTTGTTTCGTTGTGTACCATCTATTTAATTTTACGATCACTAAGACCCTTTGTTGCTTTAGGCTTTTGAGTCGTGCCGATCACGATTAATACGAGTGTTCTGAATGTGACATTTCAAAATGTCACCATTTTGAAAATGACACCGATTTATGTTTGCTACACATTGATTGTTTCCGAAACCTCATTTTATCATCTATTTTGATGTTATTACCTGACCCGCTGATATTTTACTTCGATAATATGTAGTTCTAGATTGCTTTGCTGTGTCCAAAGATAGCACAAGGGTGCCTTCTATCTGATTTAACTTTGGTCTTTTCTAGTGTCTTCCAAAATGTGTTGAACCAACTCATTTTCGGTGTTTTTTGTTTAGATATTTCATTTTCGTGGCCGAAAGTTGTCTAAGAAGCAAGAGAATCGAGAAATCTGCTTGGCAAGATGGCCATTACAAAAGACGTACTAAGCTTCATAACTGAGCAGAATTGATCTCCACCATAATAGGTCCCAGTAGGATTAACTGCCTTTTTGCTTTTGCCATACACTGGAAGGTTGCAACATCGGAGTCGTTTAGAAAAGAACACTAAGTGAACTCTCGCTCATAGTCACCGACCTTTAAAGAATTCGCGAAAACGCATTATCACTAGAGTTAATTGAAATATTATATTTTCGTAGGATGCGAGTATATTTAAAAAGTTTGTCCCTGGCATCGGAGGTCATGGCGTATTCTATACGATCTACCTCTCATTGCTGAATATCCACGCTACCAGACCCCGCAGATGTTATCAGCTCCCATGAACTTAGTTCAGGAGTAAAGATGGTCTAACGTTATTCAGGATTCGTCTGAACAACTCTTTGCAGGAAGTAAGCCTCACCTGGGGCTTCGCATTATCCCTACTAACCTATCTACGTGTCTGGATACTGCACAAAATAATTTATGAATAAACCATCTGCTTACAGGGCTTTGTGGGCAAATGAATGGCTTCTTAACATTAGCAAATTACAAAACATGATCGCTTTCGTGGTCCATGAATTCTTGACTTAAAGCTTGTGGGGTTAGCATCTTAATTTGCCTCATTTTCCTTCACACACACTATGTTGGGAAGCCGAAATCTGTCACCGAAATTGGTTTTAAGCCTGTGACAAACCACTGGGCAGGACATTTCTCCATTTTATCACGAAGGAAAAATATATGCGGTTATTCCAGCCTTCACCTGGTTCTTTATTCTTGGGAGCCCGAGCAATAACTACTTCCTGAGGAATCAGCGTTCTGTATTGCCACCGGTTATCAAGCTACTTCCATAAGTTGAGAAAAGTTGAGGAGCTCTGAGCGTAGGCCATTAGTTTTATTTGTACAGAGGTATTAAATATTTTCTCTGTTGTTGAAGTTCAGGTTGAATAAAATTATCCCTTTCGAATAAAGAGGCTAGGTGTTCCGTCTGTGAAAGATTTTTGGAGTTCCGAGATTGAATTGTTCCCCTTCTGGACGACGTGTTGTGAAATCTCCATCCGTCTTAAGCAACAAATTCACAGCATTGAAGCTGCAAGAGTGATAGTATTAGTCATTTATAAGAAGTAGAGCAGGGACCATAGAAAGACTGCTCATTTGCACTTGGACTAAATCTCCCCGTGAAACACAATTGTAACTTCATTGATACAAATGAAGGAAGATCCACCGAACAGGCCATACTTGGAGTAAGAACCATTGTACAGGAAGCCGTGGACCAGGAGCAGAAAATAGTGCTAGTGTTTGTTGACCTTAAAAAGGCCTTTGACTCGCTGCCCAAAGCTGCAACAGTCAACCGAATGATAGATCTGGGCTGCCATTGGCAAATGATGCATTCAGTAAAGTCCTTGATATACTGCCTCACCGATGGGGAAATTGAGGGAACAAAAGACTACTTTGTGATAGAACGTGGTGTGAGACAAGGCTCAAAAGAAGGACCACTTCTTGTCAACCTAACCTTCCAACTCAAATTGAATGAAGCCTTCTCCTCACTCAATGACAGTGTGGTTCAGACGATTAATCAATCGAGCAAAAGATGGCACCTAAATCGTCTGGAATATGTAGATGATCTATTTCTTATTGCGCCAAATGAGGTCGCAGCCATCAGATCAATAGAGCATCTAGCGAAAACGCTGCATAAATGCGGAATGCAAATTACAGCGAACAAAGTCATCTGGTTTCAAGTTGGTACGGGGGAGGATCAAACGCTCCTTGGAGCAGCAGGAATGTCATTGCGACGTGCCTCAAACCTCGAATACCTTGGCTCCATAATCCAAGACACCGGTGAGCCTGTTAACAGATGCAATTGTCGTTTCCACTAAATCTTCGTGTCAGCCTATGGCAGTTGAGAATAGCGTAGCACAAAAGTGGGCTTTAGTGTATTAGGGTACATGTCAGTTGACTGTCTTCAGTCGGTTACTTCTTAGGCTATTAGGTTGTGTGGCAAATCCAAGTGGAGCAGCTGTAAATATATTTGAGTTGAGTTGAGCTTAGAGCAGAACAAAGGGAATTTCAATGAAAAGAACATCACCCCTTTCTGATGTCTATAGAAAATATCAAATAAGGCAGAACTCTCTTAGCACTTGAACTGCTTGGAGCAGAAAACTACCAGCACACGAGGGACTTTGTGTGGGATTCGAACTGATCATGAAAGTTGTATTACGTCCACCAAAATTAATTTAGGAGGTGATACAGTGAATCGGTCAAATATATAAGACGTGTACTTGGAGTTACTCTGACATGTTGACCTCAAGTGCTCTCGCATTAACAAGTTTTACTATTTCTAATCTTTACAAATCACTGTCCGGTTGTCTTCAAGACCAGACAAATGGGAACGCGGTAGGGTATTTGAAGACGCTTGTTTATCGCATTGCTTTTACGTTCTATCAGCTGTAGCAATTTGCAGTATGAGCGCTGGCATTTTGGCTTGAGACTGTACAAAAACAACTCCCGTAAGGACGAAATACTAGGTCCTGATTGTCCTGCACTGCGATCTTTATTTAATTAATTCCCATTTGAAGTAAAAGTCATGGGTTAAGCACCAACACACGATAATTTGCTTTCGAACGAAAAACCAACTATGAAGTGCCAAGAAATCCGGTGTGTAATACCAGAATAAGACTGCTGTTGTGGAGGTTCTTTTACACTACGCTCTTGGTAAATACATAGCCCTTAACAAGGAGCCAGAAAGTACGCATTCAAGAAGTCCAACTGCTTTTTTCGCTTCACCTACAATGATTTCTTCTAACGTCACCTATTCTCGTTCTTTGTCTACTTGTGGATGTGAGGTGATCTTTGGCTGCAAATCTGCCAGTCTTGGATTGATTCGACGAGCACTGCCAAAAGAAAATTCTGGGTTCGACCAAGTTTAAGGAAGCTGTGGCATCGGTCATCTGAAGAGGCATCAGTGGCCACCTCTCCTAGTACCAAAGCCTCTCATTAACTCAGGAGGCGGCGTGATCATCTAATGTCTACCCCACTTCTTCATAAAGTAGGTATTTTCATAAAAGTCAGCGAATATCAGTAGAGACATTTCGGATTGAAACAAGCGTTATCTTTTAAGCTTCCTCTTTCAATTTGCGATTTGGAATAAATCCTTCGCATCTAGTGACAAATGATCTGGAAAGGAAGATCATTTTAAACTTAATAAGAATCTAATTAGAGTCGTGCTCAGGTTGTGCTCTTCGTGTGGATGTGGTTTGGCCAGAAATGTTTAGCTGTCAGGATTGTCTGAATGAAGAGATGTCGATACGATTAGAGACCCCTTGACTGCTGAAAATTAGCCTGCTAACGAATTAAACAGATATCTTGAGCGAAGGGTAGAGATTTGCTTGGAAGGAAGGAAAAGAGAAGTGACTTCAGAGCTCTAATGAACTGCGCCAGCTGCATTCGACTTTGTCATCTTGCTGTCTGACAACAACCGTGGATAGATTACACGCGTCTGCTTTGAGTAATCTAATTCTACTTCCTTCTTTAATGAACCCTCATTGTTCGTTTTCAAATTGCATCAGTGCATCTTATAATGAACAAAACTTGATAGATGCTGATCCAGTCCAAAGTGTCTGCTGACAACTTTGTAGGTAGCATCAGTGCATTGCACCTGACAACTGGAGAATGAAGCTGATCTAATGATAGAGAAAGCCATGAATGTGAAGTAGACTCAAGCTAGACTAATGTCTGAAGGTTGGAACTAACCTTCTTTTTCACATTCAACATCGCTCCTGGAAGTCTCGTTTAATCAGTTGACCTTCACTTTCTTTGTTAAATGCCACTTTTCTCACCATGATGAACAGGTTCCACATCCAAATTGAAACAACATTCCATCCGCTAGAGCAATAAGTTCAGTTTATGCTTTTTTTTCCATCTGGCAGTTGTGATTCACGCCTAGAAAGCCATTCTATCACTAGAGGTGGCTAGTTTGAGGTATGATTGTAAAACGTGACAGTTAGAGGAACTACATATTCGATACTTTGTTGGTACCAACAGTTGAATCATTTGGAAGGGAAGTAGATCCATTTCCAATTTCTTGCCTCCGCCTTGCTTCTTCCAACTCTTTGTGTATCTTATAACGCTTTTCTGATAGAAGGTCGACTCAGCGCTTTCGCCAAATAAACTAATTTTATACATCCGGTGGGTAATTAGTTCTATCCGGCCACCCTCTCTCATTAGTACCTAGAGTAGCCCCTGGGGGTACCGGTGGTCACCATGAGGAAGTTGAGAGTAGACTTGATTTTGAAACCACTCAGAAATTTATCATACACTTTGTGGATCATTTGTCGTCTCTTAATGTTTCGTTTAATGTCCCTTTTCAACAGGTAAAATAATCATGCAAACACTACTGATTATCTGGAAGTACAAATTGTTAAGAGTAGATTTCTTGGTTAATTCAGAGAGCAGTCGGTTGCTTCATTTACGAATCTATGCAATGCTTATATTCTGATTTGTATACATCTCGGTTTTTCTGTGCATTGTTACAAAACACCTTATTTCGTAAGGTTGCAGACAAACAAGAATAAATCTGTGCGCGGTTTTAATAAAAACTCGAGACCCATTCGGCTATCAGGATAATCATGCGCACTAGATATATCTTGCCTACCGCATCATCACAGCAATAAAAGCAATACCAGAAGGTGTGTTCAAGACTCCCCATTGGGGAATGCCACGCTGAAGTCAAATTCGGGCTCCGAAATAATAATAGGTTTGGTGGTCAAACCTACTCTCAACCTCCTCGTGGTGACCACCGGTAACTCCAGGGGCAACTCTGGGGGCTAATGAGAGGGGTGACCGGATGGGACTAATCACCCTCCGGACGTATAAAATTAGATTATGCCAGTAGAAGTACAACTTCTTACAGCTTGGTAAAGGCGGCACGACGTAAATAACCGGATTTGTGGTCTCAAACTGGAGTATGGAATGCACGTGCAAGTAGCTTTGAATGGAATCGCCGCCAGAATGTTGATTTCTGGAGAAGATATGAAGACGGACGACTTGGGACGAGGTGGCTCGACGAAGCTGAACTGATACCTGTACGACAAAGCCATACCAGAGAACTGTCCAGACAAACGAAGATGCCAATAAACGTTTTTACTGTGTTCTGTGTTAACTGTTGTGCTCGATTGCTATAAAAGCTCTTTGTACTTCTGTTGTAACCCAAATAAATCCTTGGGACTTGCGATAATAGGTGAGGGGAAAATAAATAAATAAACAAATAGTAGAAATAAAAATACCTTATCACAATCTTATTATTGCTCACTTCTTGCCAATCAAGAACAAACGGAACGGGTTGGGTTAGGAAAAGGGAAAATTCGCCATTGGTGGTGGTGGTGGTGGTGTTGGTGGTGGTGGTGGTGGTGGTGGTGGTGGTGGCGGTGGTGGTTGTGGTTGTGATGATGATGATATTTATAGTAATAATGATGAAGAATGCCCTGTACGCGGATCTCTAAAACAAAATCATCAGCAGAAGCTATAGCACAAGTTGTATCCTACCCACCTCTGTCCGCATTCCCTCAAGTGATGGAAGTAAGTGGCATTTCTCCAGATCAACCTCCAAACATTATCCATTTTCCTTATATGCAGAATGCAACTGAACCAATTCCAGTTCCTGCTACAGACCCGCTTTATCAAACTAGATCCGGTGGCGAAAGCGCTGAGTCGACCGATAGACATCAGAAAATAATCATGTTATTTTCATTGAAATTCCCTTTTTGCTGCTCTAAGCTCAACTCAACTCAAATATATACAGCTGCTCCACTTGGATTCGCCACACAACCTAATAGCCTAAGAAGTAACCGACTGAAGACAGTCAACTGACATGTACCCTAATACACTAAAGCCCACTTTTGTGCTACGCTATTCTCAACTGCCATAAGCTGACACGAAGATTTAGTGGAAACGACAATTGCCTCTGTTAACAGGGAAGGGTACATTGCACTAGAAAGGAAGTGTTTGGGAGATAGTAGTTTGATTAACCTTTGATTGACGTTCATTGCTTGGTAATTTGCCCCGTGAAATGCATTTCTGCATCACGTCCAAGTCAAATATCAACTGTGAACATCCGCGTTTTTCCCTTGTCCGTCTTCCCTGGAACCGAAAGATGCTGTTCAATTTTTAAGTGCAATGCCTTTTTTTTTCAAAAGTTCAATTTAATGGAAATCATTCAGCAGTGACCAAGAGCCAATCATGGAGTGAGTTTGTAACGCCCTCATTATTTTGCGGCCAATAAACGTGAAGCCGCCGAATGAGTTAAGTTGAGACTGAGTCTGAATGATTGATTATGAAGTGACCTATAAGTATATAAATAGAAAGTTGCACAGTCTTGAGTGCTATACAACGTGTTGATAGCCTGCCGATTGTTGCAAGGAGGATAGCGAGGATAAATTTCCCTACACCCTACACCCTACATCCGGCCAGGATGGAAGATATTAACGGCAGGCGCAGACATAAAACCGTTTTCATCTCCGAAAGTGCTTTCAACGCAGGCAGCAAACCACCTGATAAAAATGGCTGCCTACTTGCAGCTCCTGCTGGAAGTCGTTTAAAGGGGCTTCTGAGTAGACCAACGTGGGAAGACGAGGCTGCTTTCATTCTCTCGCAAATTGAAGCGAGAAACTTAGCGAAGAGAAGCAATAGCAGCGAGGTCACGAAGTCCAACCATAGCAAGGAGCAGTTTCGGAAGATCAGATGGAAAGAATATTTAAAGTAGGTTCCACTTTCAGCCAATGATAATAATACTAAATTTAATAATACTAAATTTAATAATAATAATAGCACGTTGCCGAAGTTGGAGGGCGAAACTGAATCACTTCCACAACTTGTTGAGGAGGAGCCATTGGCCAAGAGGATTCGCTCCAACTGCGACAATTCGACACCTGAATTTGAAGATGATTGATAAATTGTCTTCATATTTTGTGGTGATGGATGCAATGACAAATAAATAATTTTATCATCTCTTTGTATGATGGATTTTTAAGCGTAACTTGGTATCCATATCTCTCAGTGGTTTACTTTGATGGGAAAGGTGTAAATGTGCATAATGTTGTTTACCTTGGCCAAAATGTAGGCTCTTGTGGGTTGGGTTATGTCTAGGATAAACTGATCAAGGTGGAGGAGAGGGCCCTTTTCTTTACATTTGCTGGGCTTCGAGTGCAATCATATTTAGTCTGTTAAATACTAAGCATCCCTTTTGACAGGTCTTATTTCAGAGGCCAATTGTACGCCAGCTTCACTGAAAATACTCCTTCATTCTAGCAGTCGACTTTTGATGCGAATGGTGATGCTAGCCCTTGAGGCTTTCATAGTCATTCGTGGAGATCGAGATCCAGATCGAGATCTATGAAGACACCAAGTAGTAAACTACTCACTAAATTCTGCCTTTTTTAAGTTAGTGAATTTTCGTTCGAACTAGAAGGCTAATTACGTGTCAACGGAGCGTCATTCATTCAACAGTACCTCTGCAATTAGATGCACCAACATGAAGCAGCAGCGCCTACTCGATTAGTGACAATCTTCACATTAATAAAAGCAGTGTTGATCAGAGTAAGTTGAATTAACCGATCAGCCTGTTTGTTCATACTGAATACATTTTGAGTGGCAGTTGATTACAGATTCACAATACAGCAGTAGAACATGTGCTGCCCAAAACGTAATTATGCCGAGTGACCTCAACTTGACCTCAGTGAAGTCCAGCGATTGTGGAACGGAACGGTGAATACTGTTAAAAGTGGCTCAAGATAAGCGAAACTGCTCCAAGTTCGAGTAATAAGTGGGGGTTGGTCTAATTGTTTACCAACTTACTTGATTAATTCAGTTGGTTCATTCCATTGAATATTTGAAATAAGGCCTTTTAGGAATGCAGGCGCACACACTCACGTACACATTTCTCAAAGCCACATTAGGCATTGTGGCATGATGAATTGCCGACAATCTTGTCGAATCGCTGAAATAGTTGAAGAATCACCCTTCATTTGATAATCAGGCCAATTGATGCATGCGGTAGATGCGATCTAAAAGAGCACAGATCCTAGTTAGATATGCGACATGAAAGTGCATGCGGGATGTCGAGAATCGGCGTTTCGGCAGCTGCATGAATGAGGTCTGATCATCTAGTGTCTACAATGATCAAGCTCTCACATGTTTGACCGAGTGATCCTGTTAGCTGTTTGCATGTCCAGTGATATGCAAGTTCCTTAGGGATGTATGAAGATGTTGACTAATTAAAGCACAGTCTTATAACTTCGATACCTAGTTCTGTTGTTCTTTCAGGCACCTTGTATGACAGGCACTGCATGGAGATTCCGATGAATCGCTAGAAGGCTTTCGCATGGATAGAGCAATTTCAATGCAGGTTTCTCTACAGAGCACAACCATTATGAGAGTCAGAGGTATCAGTTCAAAAATAAATGGTGCGCGAACATGAAGTGGCCACCAGTCTATCTCTATCTATGAAGTGGAATTATTTATTCACAAAATATGGGCAAATACGATGTGCTTATTTTCCTGTCTTCTAAGAGCGGGTGGTAAAATTGTGGCAGCCCAATGTTTCATGGAAATCCTTGAGGGAAAGTTGAGTTCCTCAATATGATTGATATGCAGTCACACGAAAGGAGCACTTTCTTAGTAGAATCAAAGTGGAAAGAGGTCTGACAATGTCGACACTCATGGGACGGTTGATCTCCTATTCACTCGAGGTAGAAGTATGGGAGGAATAGTGCTTATCTGGACACTCCGAATGCTCATTCTGACTTTCCTTGTTGCTGTGAGGATTGAATAAGGAGACAGAGATGCACAGAACTGGAATATAGCACACGTACTGATTTCACTGAAGCAACCAGAAAGTGGATGCAGATCGCAGCCCAGAACACGCAGCAGCTGACGAAGTTTGCGCAGGTGTAGTGGATAGTTTAGTGTACAAGAAGTGGAACAAATTCTTTGGTATGAATGTGAATCAATCCCCTAATGAGGAAGTTTGCATGTGGATCAAGCCCTGAGGACTCAATGCAGAAATGAAGCAATACACAGTGGAGGAGGGAATGAGGTGATTTAGCCCAGCCAGCCAAGTCGCTGCACTAGATTCGTCATTCTTGGATCATTGTGTGCTGCAGGATCCGGCTGTGGCATCATCATCATCACCACCACCACCACCGCCACCACCACCACCACCATCAGAAGCAGCAGCAACATTGTCGTCATTGCCATCGTCATCTTTACCACCAGACTTGACTATTAGCATATTACTGGTGTGAAAACTGAGTTCGCCAAAGTACAACAGGGCAGGAGGAGATGAGGAGATCAGACACTCTTTACATTCTCAAGCTGCGATTCGGACCTGTCATCACGAATAGAGGTTTTTCTTCCAAAAGTGCCTCAGTATTTCAAGTCCAATTCAATCAACTCAGGAGGACGTGGTCGCCTCGATTGATTCATGAGCCGATTCTCGAGTGTGTTGTGAGTTATCTCACTGACCTTATTTCACATATCCAATGGAATAAATCAACTGAATTAATCAAGTGAGTTAAGTTAAGTTAATTACTCGAACTTAGAGTAGTTTAGTTTATCTTGAGGCATTTTTAGCGGTGCTCACCTTTCCATTCAACACTAGACCATGGAGCAAATGATATGGAAACTAAATTGACTATTTACAGTGCTCATCCATATCAACGATGCATTGTGCGTGTGTATGTTCATTCATTTTGCCACTTTAACATTTTACGATGCAGTGATAGGTTTCGTATCAAAGCAGCAATAAAAGCAATACCTAACGCTTATTACATTTTGGGGACCAAGTTCAACTAGTTGAAAATGTGACATCTAAGAGTAAGATTTGATAAGTCACTGAAGGAACTCAAAGTATGTATTGACGAATCAGAGTAATTCCAAGTACATGTCTTGGTTGTATTTTGACAGATTTACTGTATCACCTCCTAAATAGATACAGCAACAGTATGTATAGGCAAAATCACAATCGCTTGTTAGCGATATGGGCATTCCTTTAGGTAGATTCACGACTCATTCTAAGCCTGACTGATACACTACAATTCTTCGCCGAATAATTTGCTAAAGAAGCCGTGAATGCCTTGCTTAATTTGCTCTTTTGATTGCATGTCTGCCATAAAGATCGTACGTTCATTCAACAACCATTGAGAGTCAACCTGTCGAAGGCTTTTCTGAGCGTCCACAATTTTTAACACTGCTGAGGTTACCGTCTAAGTCGGAATGTAAAACTCAGAAAATGGCAAGTCTCAGTACAATCTAAATAAATAAAGGCAACCTTTCAAGCCAAGCAGGCAAGTCCACCGCATCCATCACTAAGTGCAGATACAATTATTACAGTCCGTACCAAGCAAGCCCCTATACCGTAAGTCTATAACTGTTGAATTGTCAATAATTGGCAAGCCCGTAGTTGCACTTGGTCCGTCCTTGACATTGTGAAGGCAGACAATCTTTATACCAAGCCACCTGCAACAACACGCGGAAGACTCAACCGAGTGAATATCGGAAAGCCCAAGTAGGAGCTAGAGTGCCAGTACTAATAAGGTTGCCATTTAAGTTCAAACTGGTTTCGATCCTGAGTTGATTTATTAATTTAGTAATTTTAGTAATTTTTCTTATTTTCGGTAAGATTGATGTTGGCATGAAACTGCATAGGAGGCAGTAGCATACGACTCGTTACTTCAACAACAGCATTTGACCACCGAAAACAATTTATTTGCCTTTCAACAATGCACCCAGGCGACTCCTCTTCGGCCGTCTAGCAGAGTACTCGATTTCCGTTCAAGTCAAAAAGAATAGCCGGTAAATTTCAAAAGGATCTAATAAATAGAAAAGTAGATTTCCTCAAATTAAGAAACAGCCGGATAAGGCTAGGTGGGATCGCTACTGGATCAGATGTTAGTGCTGGCAACACTTTGGCCACTGAGGGCAAAAACGCATGATAGTTAATGCAATAATTTAAAAGTTTAGATTGAACTAAAATCAGGAAACATTGTTTGTTATACTAATAGTATTCCACACACCGTTAAACAGATAATAATTGCTCGAAGCGATTTCTGATTTTGAGCATCGGCTGGAAATTTTTATTTAATCCAAACCCATTAGGGCAAGTCTCAAAGATTCATTGTGGGTACAGCAGAAGTACAAATAGCTTTTACAACATGTAGCACACAACATTTAGCACAGATGACAGTAAAAGCGGTTATCGACGTCTTCGGTTCTCTGGTCAATTCTCTGGCATGGTCTCATCACATAGGTAGCAGTTCAATTTCGTAGTTGAACTTCGTCCGTTGTGAAGGCAGACAATCTTTATACCTCCTCCAGAAGTCTTTCCAACTTGCTGGCGGAGATTCCTTTCATTGCTGTGCGAGGTTGTACTTCTACTGGAACAATCTAATTTAATACATCCGGTGGGTGATTAGTTCTATACGGCCACCCTCTCTCATTAGTACCTAGAGTAGCCCCTGGGGGTACCGGTGGTCACCATGAGGAAGTTGAGAGTAGACTTGATTTTGAAACCACTCAGAAATTTATCATACACTTTGTGGATCATTTGTCGTCTCTTAATGTTTCGTTAATGTCCCTTTTCAACAGGTAAAATAATCATGCAAACACTACTGATTATCTGGAAGTACAAATTGTTAAGAGTAGATTTCTAGGCTAATTTCTTTGTTGTCAGCTAATCAGCATCCACATAGATAGAGAAGATGCAATCCACCATTGTTCTTAGGCACAGCCACCTCCTGAGTAAATGAGAGGCTTTGGTACTAGGAGAGGTGGCCACTGATGCCGCTTCAGATGACCGATGCCACAGCTTCCTTAAACTTGGTCGAACAAAGAATTTTCTTTTAGCAGTGCTCGTCGAATCAATCCAAGACTGGCAGATTTGCAGCCAAAGATCACCTCTTGGTTAATTCAGAGAGCAGTCGGTTGTTTCATTTATCAATCTGTGCTATGCTTATATTCTGATTTGTGTACATCTCGGTTTTTCTGTGCATTGTTACAAAACACCTTATTTCGTAAGGTTGCAGACAAACAAGAATAAATCTGTGCGCGGTTTTAATAAAAACTCGAGACCCATTCGGCTATCAGGATAATCATGCGCACTAGATATATCTTGCCTACCGCATCATCACAGCAATAAAAGCAATACCAGTAGGTGTGTTCAAGACTCCCCATTGAGGAATGCCACGCTGAAGTCAAATTCGGGCTCCGCAATAATAATAGGTTTGGTGGTCAAACCTACTCTCAACCTCCTCGTGGCGACCACCGGTAACTCCAGGGGCAACTCTGGGGGCTAATGAGAGGGACGGCCGGATGGGACTAATCACCCTCCGTACGTATAAAATTAGATTATGCCAGTAGAAGTACAACTTCTTACAGCTTGGTAAAGGCGGCACGACGTAAATAACCGGATTTGTGGTCTCAAACTGGAGTATGGAATGCACGTGCAAGTAGCTTTGAATGGAATCGCCGCCAGAATGTTGATTTCTGGAGAAGATATGAAGACGGACGACTTGGGACGAGGTGGCTCGACGAAGCTGAACTGATACCTGTACGACAAAGCCATACCAGATAACTGTCCAGACAAACGAAGATGCCAACAAACGCTTTTACTGTGTTCTGTGTTAACTGTTGTGCTCGATTGCTATAAAAGCTATTTGTACATCTGTTGTAATCCCAATAAGTGCTTGGAACTTGCCCTAATAGGTGAGGAGAAACTGAATAAATAAATAAATAAACAAATAGTAGTAATAATAATACGTTATCACCATCTTATTATTTCTCCCTTCTTGCCAATCAAGAACAAACGGAACGGGTTGGGTTAGGAACAGGGAAATTTCGCCATTAGTAGAATCGAATTGAATCGGAAGTGTCCTACGGCCTCCCCAACTTCGTTAAAGAAGTGTACTGATGCTTATGTTGAAGCCTTAAGAGGGAGAATGAGTGAGAACACTTCGACCTCATAGCGGTGGATATACAGCTTGTACTCTGCTCTATATTCTTTCAGTTAAGCTGCATTTCAAGGAAATACAGAAAACCATCTCTTTTATGCGGTCAATTTTCTAATACTGTCGTGCAAGCTTTTGATTCCTATCAATTTGTTTGTGATTTCGATGCATTGCCTAGCAATTATCCGTAAATAGTCCGTTCTTCATTCGCAGACTTATGTGCAGCAAGTCATACTTTTTCCAGACATTCAACCAATCCAATTAGCCTTGGTTGTTTCTCCGTAACAACATAATCCTGCAAAGAGATCAGATAAGTGCTCCATGAGCTTATATTTCATCAAATGAAATACTTCACAACTTGGGTTCATTAACCATACACCGATCAATTCGTTTAACTTCTGCTGCATTTCCCTGTGAGACACCGTGGATTGAGTTAGTGTCTGAGACCGAAGTCACTTAACGGTTGAAAAACGTATCATCACCCTTGTTCGTAGCAACCATATCTCTTGGTGCACAGTGAATGGTTCTCGCTTCTGTGAAAGCAAGTTAATAATTCTGGTGCTAAGGAAGGAAGTTCAATCCTCACCATCCGTGCCCTCAACGGTCAACTCTAGTTCCGGCCATATCTCAATGCAAAATGGTCCCAGCAGTAAATAGATAATCATTTCTTAGGCAGTTAATATCCTACGCACATGTTCTTGTAGTTTGGTACTGGGGCGTTATGCAAAGCTAACCACTTAAGAGAACTGCTTGTTCAATCTGAACCCAAAATATCTTAAAGGCTATGTGTGGAGGGATGGTTTGATGTTTCATCAGGGTTGCAGGGACTCAGATACCAGCCATTATCTAGCAGTAAGTTAAGCTAAATTAGCAAAATAGGGCGTTTCTATTTTAATAGCGAATCTAAAAATCAGGTAAAATCCTATTAACCATAAAACTCTGAAAAGAGTATACCACTTAACTTGGAAGTAAAGATTATTCGTGGAATCGAATCGTACAAAGCAAGGTGCTGCTTGTTCAGAGATTTATATATACATCAACTCCAGAAATCGCTCGACAATGCAGAAGGAGCAGCCTAAGATGCAATCGCATCATACGTGGTTACCATGGATGTCGAATCATACAGTTGGTCGAATGAGCTGAAAATTGGTGACAGTTTTATTAAACAAATATTTGCAGTGGTGAACTATTTTGATTCCAATTCACAAGTCCTGGTTATTCAATATGACGGTAATTATCTATTTACAAAGTTTGCAGTGACAAAGTAAATGCACCTGCATGTACTGCACTTGCAAATCAGCAAGTCACCACCTAATACTGCGCTTCAAGCAAAGCATTAAACTGAATGCCGCATTTGCAAAATGCATTGCCTTATTTGTCTACGACGAGACATTGGCATTTTGGTCTACAGCTGGTCACCTCCACTACGTGGTAAATCATTATTTGGCTAGGATAGAGCTACCTTGTGCTTGTTCCGTCCACAGACCCAATGCTTCAGTTTAATGCTCATGCAATGAAGGCTTTCGTTTTGCCACCAATCCTCCATGAAACACTTTAACCAAGAAATAAAGTAATCGCCTCATTTAAGAATGCATTTATCAAAGTAAATTTATAAAGTAGATAACCGAACTCGATTATGTGCACGACATGTGTGTCATGTGCAGCCTCATTGTGGATGTTTTAGCCTTATGGCCACAAGCTGCAGTACCTATTAAAACTTGGAAGGAATTGAATAAGAGACGTTGGAGTTGGCTGAAACAAAGTGATGAGCAGAATAGTTGCATGGGCGGCTTTGAAGATGCGAGATATTCTCACCACAGATATCCACATTGCACTTTTCTCCCGTTTGATATCCTCTTTTGTGAAAACACGAGAAACACTAAGTGGACTTAAATAGCTTTTTCATCTGCAGAATAAATTGACAAGTGAATATTCTGACGTATTTACCGAAGATGATGGCGCAAGTATGCATTCCATTGGAAAGTAGCTTCGTGAGAACAAAGTCACCCACCTACTGCCCTCGAATCTGTCTAGTCGCTTCATCACCATTCCGAAATTGAATCCAAGGTTAAGCTTTTCACTTCCAGTTTCTTACTCACTCTCTTTACTTCGTTCCTCATAGTGTTCACATGTAGAACCTGAGTATTCTTGCAAGCAAGTTGATGCAAAGTGCATTTTCGTTTATCTTGAGCCACTTTTGACAGTATTCACCGTTCCGTTCCACAATCGCTGGACTTCACTGAGGTCAAGTTGAGGTCACTCGGCATAATTACGTTTTGGGCAGCACATGTTCTACTGCTGTATTGTGAATCTGTAATCAACTGCCACTCAAAATGTATTCAGTATGAACAAACAGGCTGATCGGTTAATTCAACTTACTCTGATCAACACTGCTTTTATTAATGTAAAGATTGTCACTAATCGAGTAGGCGCTGCTGCTTCATGTTGGTGCATCTAATTGCAGAGGTACTGTTGAATGAATGACGCTCCGTTGACACGTAATTAGCCTTCTAGTTCGAACGAAAATTCACTAACATAAAAAAGGCAGAATTTAGTGAGTAGTTTACTACTTGGTGTCTTCATAGATCTCGATCTGGATCTCGATCTCCACGAATGACTATGAAAGCCTCAAGGGCTAGCATCACCATTCGCACCAAAAGTCGACTGCTAGAATGAAGGAGTATTTTCAGTGAAGCTGGCGTACAATTGGCCTCTGAAATAAGACCTGTCAAAAGGGATGCTTAGTATTTAACAGACTAAATATGATTGCACTCGAAGCCCAGCAAATGTAAAGAAAAGGGCCCTCTCCTCCACCTTGATCAGTTTATCCTAGACATAACCCAACCCACAAGAGCCTACATTTTGGCCAAGGTAAACAACATTATGCACATTTACACCTTTCCCATCAAAGTAAACCACTGAGAGATATGGATACCAAGTTACGCTTAAAAATCCATCATACAAAGAGATGATAAAATTATTTATTTGTCATTGCATCCATCACCACAAAATATGAAGACAATTTATCAATCATCTTCAAATTCAGGTGTCGAATTGTCGCAGTTGGAGCGAATCCTCTTGGCCAATGGCTCCTCCTCAACAAGTTGTGGAAGTGATTCAGTTTCGCCCTCCAACTTCGGCAACGTGCTATTATTATTATTAAATTTAGTATTATTAAATTTAGTATTATTATCATTGGCTGAAAGTGGAACCTACTTTAAATATTCTTTCCATCTGATCTTCCGAAACTGCTCCTTGCTATGGTTGGACTTCGTGACCTCGCTGCTATTGCTTCTCTTCGCTAAGTTTCTCGCTTCAATTTGCGAGAGAATGAAAGCAGCCTCGTCTTCCCACGTTGGTCTACTCAGAAGCCCCTTTAAACGACTTCCAGCAGGAGCTGCAAGTAGGCAGCCATTTTTATCAGGTGGTTTGCTGCCTGCGTTGAAAGCACTTTCGGAGATGAAAACGGTTTTATGTCTGCGCCTGCCGTTAATATCTTCCATCCTGGCCGGATGTAGGGTGTAGGGTGTAGGGAAATTTATCCTCGCTATCCTCCTTGCAACAATCGGCAGGCTATCAACACGTTGTATAGCACTCAAGACTGTGCAACTTTCTATTTATATACTTATAGGTCACTTCATAATCAATCATTCAGACTCAGTCTCAACTTAACTCATTCGGCGGCTTCACGTTTATTGGCCGCAAAATAATGAGGGCGTTACAAACTCACTCCATGATTGGCTCTTGGTCACTGCTGAATGATTTCCATTAAATTGAACTTTTGAAAAAAAAAGGCATTGCACTTAAAAATTGAACAGCATCTTTCGGTTCCAGGGAAGACGGACAAGGGAAAAACGCGGATGTTCACAGTTGATATTTGACTTGGACGTGATGCAGAAATGCATTTCACGGGGCAAATTACCAAGCAATGAACGTCAATCAAAGGTTAATCAAACTACTATCTCCCAAACACTTCCTTTCTAGTGCAATGTACCCTTCCCTGTTAACAGAGGCAATTGTCGTTTCCACTAAATCTTCGTGTCAGCTTATGGCAGTTGAGAATAGCGTAGCACAAAAGTGGGCTTTAGTGTATTAGGGTACATGTCAGTTGACTGTCTTCAGTCGGTTACTTCTTGGGCTATTAGGTTGTGTGGCGAATCCAAGTGGAGCAGCTGTAAATATATTTGAGTTGAGTTGAGCTTAGAGCAGCAAAAAGGGAATTTCAATGAAAATAACATGATTATTTTCTGATGTCTATCGGTCGACTCAGCGCTTTCGCCACCGGATCTAGTTTGATAAAGCGGGTCTGTAGCAGGAACTGGAATTGGTTCAGTTGCATTCTGCATATAAGGAAAATGGATAATGTTTGGAGGTTGATCTGGAGAAATGCCATTTACTTCCATCACTTGAGGGAATGCGGACAGAGGTGGGTAGGATACAACTTGTGCTATAGCTTCTGCTGATGATTTTGTTTTAGAGATCCGCGTACAGGGCATTCTTCATCATTATTACTATAAATATCATCATCATCACAACCACAACCACCACCGCCACCACCACCACCACCACCACCAATGGCGAATTTTCCCTTTTCCTAACCCAACCCGTTCCGTTTGTTCTTGATTGGCAAGAAGTGAGCAATAATAAGATTGTGATAAGGTATTTTTATTTCTACTATTTGTTCATTTATTTATTTATTTTCCCCTCACCTATTATCGCAAGTCCCAAGGATTTATTTGGGTTACAACAGAAGTACAAAGAGCTTTTATAGCAATCGAGCACAACAGTTAACACAGAACACAGTAAAAACGTTTGTTGGCATCTTCGTTTTTCTGGACATTTCTCTGGTATGGCTTTGTCGTACAGGTATCAGTTCAGCTTCGTCGAGCCACCTCGTCCCAAGTCGTCCGTCTTCATATCTTCTCCAGAAATCAACATTCTGGCGGCGATTCCATTCAAAGCTACTTGCACGTGCATTCCATACTCCAGTTTGAGACCACAAATCCGGTTATTTACGTCGTGCCGCCTTTACCAAGCTGTAAGAAGTTGTACTTCTACTGGCATAATCTAATTTTATACGTCCGGAGGGTGATTAGTCCCATCCGGTCACCCCTCTCATTAGCCCCCAGAGTTGCCCCTGGAGTTACCGGTGGTCACCACGAGGAGGTTGAGAGTAGGTTTGACCACCAAACCTATTATTATTTCGGAGCCCGAATTTGACTTCAGCGTGGCATTCCCCAATGGGGAGTCTTGAACACACCTTCTGGTATTGCTTTTATTGCTGTGATGATGCGGTAGGCAAGATATATCTAGTGCGCATGATTATCCTGATAGCCGAATGGGTCTCGAGTTTTTATTAAAACCGCGCACAGATTTATTCTTGTTTGTCTGCAACCTTACGAAATAAGGTGTTTTGTAACAATGCACAGAAAAACCGAGATGTATACAAATCAGAATATAAGCATTGCATAGATTCGTAAATGAAGCAACCGACTGCTCTCTGAATTAACCAAGAAATCTACTCTTAACAATTTGTACTTCCAGATAATCAGTAGTGTTTGCATGATTATTTTACCTGTTGAAAAGGGACATTAACGAAACATTAAGAGACGACAAATGATCCACAAAGTGTATGATAAATTTCACTACTCTCAACTTCCTCATGGTGTCCACCGGTACCCCCAGGGGCTACTCTAGGTACTAATGAGAGAGGGTGGCCGGATAGAACTAATTACCCACCGGATGTATAAAATTAGTTTATTTGGCGAAAGCGCTGAGTCGACCTTCTATCAGAAAAGCGTTATAAGATACACAAAGAGTTGGAAGAAGCAAGGCGGAGGCAAGAAATTGGAAATGGATCTACTTCCCTTCCAAATGATTCAACTGTTGGTACCAACAAAGTATCGAATATGTAGTTCCTCTAACTGTCACGTTTTACAATCATACCTCAAACTAGCCACCTCTAGTGATAGAATGGCTTTCTAGGCGTGAATCACAACTGCCAGATGGAAAAAAAAGCATAAACTGAATGCCATTTATTGGTATGCAAGCAGAACTTATTGCTCTAGCGGATGGAATGTTGTTTCAATTTGGATGTGGAACCTGTTCATCATGGTGAGAAAAGTGGCATTTAACAAAGAAAGTGAAGGTCAACTGATTAAACGAGACTTCCAGGAGCGATGTTGAATGTGAAAAAGAAGGTTAGTTCCAACCTTCAGACATTAGTCTAGCTTGAGTCTACTTCACATTCATGGCTTTCTCTATCATTAGATCAGCTTCATTCTCCAGTTGTCAGGTGCAATGCACTGATGCTACCTACAAAGTTGTCAGCAGACACTTTGGACTGGATCAGCATCTATCAAGTTTTGTTCATTATAAGATGCACTGATGCAATTTGAAAACGAACAATGAGGGTTCATTAAAGAAGGAAGTAGAATTAGATTACTCAAAGCAGACGCGTGTAATCTATCCACGGTTGTTGTCAGACAGCAAGATGACAAAGTCGAATGCAGCTGGCGCAGTTCATTAGAGCTCTGAAGTCACTTCTCTTTTCCTTCCTTCCAAGCAAATCTCTACCCTTCGCTCAAGATATCTGTTTAATTCGTTAGCAGGCTAATTTTCAGCAGTCAAGGGGTCTCTAATCGTATCGACATCTCTTCATTCAGACAATCCTGACAGCTAAACATTTCTGGCCAAACCACATCCACACGAAGAGCACAACCTGAGCACGACTCTAATTAGATTCTTATTAAGTTTAAAATGATCTTCCTTTCCAGATCATTTGTCACTAGATGCGAAGGATTTATTCCAAATCGCAAATTGAAAGAGGAAGCTTAAAAGATAACGCTTGTTTCAATCCGAAATGTCTCTACTGATATTCGCTGACTTTTATGAAAATACCTACTTTATGAAGAAGTGGGGTAGACATTAGATGATCACGCCGCCTCCTGAGTTAATGAGAGGCTTTGGTACTAGGAGAGGTGGCCACTGATGCCTCTTCAGATGACCGATGCCACAGCTTCCTTAAACTTGGTCGAACCCAGAATTTTCTTTTGGCAGTGCTCGTCGAATCAATCCAAGACTGGCAGATTTGCAGCCAAAGATCACCTCACATCCACAAGTAGACAAAGAACGAGAATAGGTGACGTTAGAAGAAATCATTGTAGGTGAAGCGAAAAAAGCAGTTGGACTTCTTGAATGCGTACTTTCTGGCTCCTTGTTAAGGGCTATGTATTTACCAAGAGCGTAGTGTAAAAGAACCTCCACAACAGCAGTCTTATTCTGGTATTACACACCGGATTTCTTGGCACTTCATAGTTGGTTTTTCGTTCGAAAGCAAATTATCGTGTGTTGGTGCTTAACCCATGACTTTTACTTCAAATGGGAATTAATTAAATAAAGATCGCAGTGCAGGACAATCAGGACCTAGTATTTCGTCCTTACGGGAGTTGTTTTTGTACAGTCTCAAGCCAAAATGCCAGCGCTCATACTGCAAATTGCTACAGCTGATAGAACGTAAAAGCAATGCGATAAACAAGCGTCTTCAAATACCCTACCGCGTTCCCATTTGTCTGGTCTTGAAGACAACCGGACAGTGATTTGTAAAGATTAGAAATAGTAAAACTTGTTAATGCGAGAGCACTTGAGGTCAACATGTCAGAGTAACTCCAAGTACACGTCTTATATATTTGACCGATTCACTGTATCACCTCCTAAATTAATTTTGGTGGACGTAATACAACTTTCATGATCAGTTCGAATCCCACACAAAGTCCCTCGTGTGCTGGTAGTTTTCTGCTCCAAGCAGTTCAAGTGCTAAGAGAGTTCTGCCTTATTTGATATTTTCTATAGACATCAGAAAGGGGTGATGTTCTTTTCATTGAAATTCCCTTTGTTCTGCTCTAAGCTCAACTCAACTCAAATATATTTACAGCTGCTCCACTTGGATTTGCCACACAACCTAATAGCCTAAGAAGTAACCGACTGAAGACAGTCAACTGACATGTACCCTAATACACTAAAGCCCACTTTTGTGCTACGCTATTCTCAACTGCCATAAGCTGACACGAAGATTTAGTGGAAACGACAATTGCCTCTGTTAACAGGGAAGGGTACATTGCACTAGAAAGGAAGTGTTTGGGAGATAGTAGTTTGATTAACCTTTGATTGACGTTCATTGCTTGGTAATTTGCCCCGTGAAATGCATTTCTGCATCACGTCCAAGTCAAATATCAACTGTGAACATCCGCGTTTTTCCCTTGTCCGTCTTCCCTGGAACCGAAAGATGCTGTTCAATTTTTAAGTGCAATGCCTTTTTTTTTCAAAAGTTCAATTTAATGGAAATCATTCAGCAGTGACCAAGAGCCAATCATGGAGTGAGTTTGTAACGCCCTCATTATTTTGCGGCCAATAAACGTGAAGCCGCCGAATGAGTTAAGTTGAGACTGAGTCTGAATGATTGATTATGAAGTGACCTATAAGTATATAAATAGAAAGTTGCACAGTCTTGAGTGCTATACAACGTGTTGATAGCCTGCCGATTGTTGCAAGGAGGATAGCGAGGATAAATTTCCCTACACCCTACACCCTACATCCGGCCAGGATGGAAGATATTAACGGCAGGCGCAGACATAAAACCGTTTTCATCTCCGAAAGTGCTTTCAACGCAGGCAGCAAACCACCTGATAAAAATGGCTGCCTACTTGCAGCTCCTGCTGGAAGTCGTTTAAAGGGGCTTCTGAGTAGACCAACGTGGGAAGACGAGGCTGCTTTCATTCTCTCGCAAATTGAAGCGAGAAACTTAGCGAAGAGAAGCAATAGCAGCGAGGTCACGAAGTCCAACCATAGCAAGGAGCAGTTTCGGAAGATCAGATGGAAAGAATATTTAAAGTAGGTTCCACTTTCAGCCAATGATAATAATACTAAATTTAATAATACTAAATTTAATAATAATAATAGCACGTTGCCGAAGTTGGAGGGCGAAACTGAATCACTTCCACAACTTGTTGAGGAGGAGCCATTGGCCAAGAGGATTCGCTCCAACTGCGACAATTCGACACCTGAATTTGAAGATGATTGATAAATTGTCTTCATATTTTGTGGTGATGGATGCAATGACAAATAAATAATTTTATCATCTCTTTGTATGATGGATTTTTAAGCGTAACTTGGTATCCATATCTCTCAGTGGTTTACTTTGATGGGAAAGGTGTAAATGTGCATAATGTTGTTTACCTTGGCCAAAATGTAGGCTCTTGTGGGTTGGGTTATGTCTAGGATAAACTGATCAAGGTGGAGGAGAGGGCCCTTTTCTTTACATTTGCTGGGCTTCGAGTGCAATCATATTTAGTCTGTTAAATACTAAGCATCAGAGGCCAATTGTACGCCAGCTTCACTGAAAATACTCCTTCATTCTAGCAGTCGACTTTTGATGCGAATGGTGATGCTAGCCCTTGAGGCTTTCATAGTCATTCGTGGAGATCGAGATCCAGATCGAGATCTATGAAGACACCAAGTAGTAAACTACTCACTAAATTCTGCCTTTTTTAAGTTAGTGAATTTTCGTTCGAACTAGAAGGCTAATTGCGTGTCAACGGAGCGTCATTCATTCAACAGTACCTCTGCAATTAGATGCACCAACATGAAGCAGCAGCGCCTACTCGATTAGTGACAATCTTTACATTAATAAAAGCAGTGTTGATCAGAGTAAGTTGAATTAACCGATCAGCCTGTTTGTTCATACTGAATACATTTTGAGTGGCAGTTGATTACAGATTCACAATACAGCAGTAGAACATGTGCTGCCCAAAACGTAATTATGCCGAGTGACCTCAACTTGACCTCAGTGAAGTCCAGCGATTGTGGAACGGAACGGTGAATACTGTCAAAAGTGGCTCAAGATAAACGAAAATGCACTTTGCATCAACTTGCTTGCAAGAATACTCAGGTTCTACATGTGAACACTATGAGGAACGAAGTAAAGAGAGTGAGTAAGAAACTGGAAGTGAAAAGCTTAACCTTGGATTCAATTTCGGAATGGTGATGAAGCGACTAGACAGATTCGAGGGCAGTAGGTGGGTGACTTTGTTCTCACGAAGCTACTTTCCAATGGAATGCATACTTGCGCCATCATCTTCGGTAAATACGTCAGAATATTCACTTGTCAATTTATTCTGCAGATGAAAAAGCTATTTAAGTCCACTTAGTGTTTCTCGTGTTTTCACAAAAGAGGATATCAAACGGGAGAAAAGTGCAATGTGGATATCTGTGGTGAGAATATCTCGCATCTTCAAAGCCGCCCATGCAACTATTCTGCTCATCACTTTGTTTCAGCCAACTCCAACGTCTCTTATTCAATTCCTTCCAAGTTTTAATAGGTACTGCAGCTTGTGGCCATAAGGCTAAAACATCCACAATGAGGCTGCACATGACACACATGTCGTGCACATAATCGAGTTCGGTTATCTACTTTATAAATTTACTTTGATAAATGCATTCTTAAATGAGGCGATTACTTTATTTCTTGGTTAAAGTGTTTCATGGAGGATTGGTGGCAAAACGAAAGCCTTCATTGCATGAGCATTAAACTGAAGCATTGGGTCTGTGGACGGAACAAGCACAAGGTAGCTCTATCCTAGCCAAATAATGATTTACCACGTAGTGGAGGTGACCAGCTGTAGACCAAAATGCCAATGTCTCGTCGTAGACAAATAAGGCAATGCATTTTGCAAATGCGGCATTCAGTTTAATGCTTTGCTTGAAGCGCAGTATTAGGTGGTGACTTGCTGATTTGCAAGTGCAGTACATGCAGGTGCATTTACTTTGTCACTGCAAACTTTGTAAATAGATAATTACCGTCATATTGAATAACCAGGACTTGTGAATTGGAATCAAAATAGTTCACCACTGCAAATATTTGTTTAATAAAACTGTCACCAATTTTCAGCTCATTCGACCAACTGTATGATTCGACATCCATGGTAACCACGTATGATGCGATTGCATCTTAGGCTGCTCCTTCTGCATTGTCGAGCGATTTCTGGAGTTGATGTATATATAAATCTCTGAACAAGCAGCACCTTGCTTTGTACGATTCGATTCCACGAATAATCTTTACTTCCAAGTTAAGTGGTATACTCTTTTCAGAGTTTTATGGTTAATAGGATTTTACCTGATTTTTAGATTCGCTATTAAAATAGAAACGCCCTATTTTGCTAATTTAGCTTAACTTACTGCTAGATAATGGCTGGTATCTGAGTCCCTGCAACCCTGATGAAACATCAAACCATCCCTCCACACATAGCCTTTAAGATATTTTGGGTTCAGATTGAACAAGCAGTTCTCTTAAGTGGTTAGCTTTGCATAACGCCCCAGTACCAAACTACAAGAACATGTGCGTAGGATATTAACTGCCTAAGAAATGATTATCTATTTACTGCTGGGACCATTTTGCATTGAGATATGGCCGGAACTAGAGTTGACCGTTGAGGGCACGGATGGTGAGGATTGAACTTCCTTCCTTAGCACCAGAATTATTAACTTGCTTTCACAGAAGCGAGAACCATTCACTGTGCACCAAGAGATATGGTTGCTACGAACAAGGGTGATGATACGTTTTTCAACCGTTAAGTGACTTCGGTCTCAGACACTAACTCAATCCACGGTGTCTCACAGGGAAATGCAGCAGAAGTTAAACGAATTGATCGGTGTATGGTTAATGAACCCAAGTTGTGAAGTATTTCATTTGATGAAATATAAGCTCATGGAGCACTTATCTGATCTCTTTGCAGGATTATGTTGTTACGGAGAAACAACCAAGGCTAATTGGATTGGTTGAATGTCTGGAAAAAGTATGACTTGCTGCACATAAGTCTGCGAATGAAGAACGGACTATTTACGGATAATTGCTAGGCAATGCATCGAAATCACAAACAAATTGATAGGAATCAAAAGCTTGCACGACAGTATTAGAAAATTGACCGCATAAAAGAGATGGTTTTCTGTATTTCCTTGAAATGCAGCTTAACTGAAAGAATATAGAGCAGAGTACAAGCTGTATATCCACCGCTATGAGGTCGAAGTGTTCTCACTCATTCTCCCTCTTAAGGCTTCAACATAAGCATCAGTACACTTCTTTAACGAAGTTGGGGAGGCCGTAGGACACTTCCGATTCAATTCGATTCTACTAATGGCGAAATTTCCCTGTTCCTAACCCAACCCGTTCCGTTTGTTCTTGATTGGCAAGAAGGGAGAAATAATAAGATGGTGATAACGTATTATTATTACTACTATTTGTTTATTTATTTATTTATTCAGTTTCTCCTCACCTATTAGGGCAAGTTCCAAGCACTTATTGGGATTACAACAGATGTACAAATAGCTTTTATAGCAATCGAGCACAACAGTTAACACAGAACACAGTAAAAGCGTTTGTTGGCATCTTCGTTTGTCTGGACAGTTATCTGGTATGGCTTTGTCGTACAGGTATCAGTTCAGCTTCGTCGAGCCACCTCGTCCCAAGTCGTCCGTCTTCATATCTTCTCCAGAAATCAACATTCTGGCGGCGATTCCATTCAAAGCTACTTGCACGTGCATTCCATACTCCAGTTTGAGACCACAAATCCGGTTATTTACGTCGTGCCGCCTTTACCAAGCTGTAAGAAGTTGTACTTCTACTGGCATAATCTAATTTTATACGTACGGAGGGTGATTAGTCCCATCCGGCCGTCCCTCTCATTAGCCCCCAGAGTTGCCCCTGGAGTTACCGGTGGTCGCCACGAGGAGGTTGAGAGTAGGTTTGACCACCAAACCTATTATTATTGCGGAGCCCGAATTTGACTTCAGCGTGGCATTCCTCAATGGGGAGTCTTGAACACACCTACTGGTATTGCTTTTATTGCTGTGATGATGCGGTAGGCAAGATATATCTAGTGCGCATGATTATCCTGATAGCCGAATGGGTCTCGAGTTTTTATTAAAACCGCGCACAGATTTATTCTTGTTTGTCTGCAACCTTACGAAATAAGGTGTTTTGTAACAATGCACAGAAAAACCGAGATGTACACAAATCAGAATATAAGCATAGCACAGATTGATAAATGAAACAACCGACTGCTCTCTGAATTAACCAAGAGGTGATCTTTGGCTGCAAATCTGCCAGTCTTGGATTGATTCGACGAGCACTGCTAAAAGAAAATTCTTTGTTCGACCAAGTTTAAGGAAGCTGTGGCATCGGTCATCTGAAGCGGCATCAGTGGCCACCTCTCCTAGTACCAAAGCCTCTCATTTACTCAGGAGGTGGCTGTGCCTAAGAACAATGGTGGATTGCATCTTCTCTATCTATGTGGATGCTGATTAGCTGACAACAAAGAAATTAGCCTAGAAATCTACTCTTAACAATTTGTACTTCCAGATAATCAGTAGTGTTTGCATGATTATTTTACCTGTTGAAAAGGGACATTAACGAAACATTAAGAGACGACAAATGATCCACAAAGTGTATGATAAATTTCTGAGTGGTTTCAAAATCAAGTCTACTCTCAACTTCCTCATGGTGACCACCGGTACCCCCAGGGGCTACTCTAGGTACTAATGAGAGAGGGTGGCCGTATAGAACTAATCACCCACCGGATGTATTAAATTAGATTGTTCCAGTAGAAGTACAACCTCGCACAGCAATGAAAGGAATCTCCGCCAGCAAGTTGGAAAGACTTCTGGAGGAGGTATAAAGATTGTCTGCCTTCACAACGGACGAAGTTCAACTACGAAATTGAACTGCTACCTATGTGATGAGACCATGCCAGAGAATTGACCAGAGAACCGAAGACGTCGATAACCGCTTTTACTGTCATCTGTGCTAAATGTTGTGTGCTACATGTTGTAAAAGCTATTTGTACTTCTGCTGTACCCACAATAAATCTTTGAGACTTGCCCTAATGGGTTTGGATTAAATAAAAATTTCCAGTCGATGCTCAAAATCAGAAATCGCTTCGAGCAATTATTATCTGTTTAACGGTGTGTGGAATACTAGTAGTATAACAAACAATGTTTCCTGATTTCAGTTCAATCTAAACTTTTAAATTATTGCATTAACTATCATGCGTTTTTGCCCTCAGTGGCCAAAGTGTTGCCAGCACTAACATCTGATCCAGTAGCGATCCCACCTAGCCTTATCCGGCGGTTTCTTAATTTGAGGAAATCTACTTTTCTATTTATTAGATCTTCTTGAAATTTACCGGCTATTCTTTTTGACTTGAACGGAAATCGAGTACTCTGCTAGGCGGCCGAAGAGGAGTCGCCTGGGTGCATTGTTGAAAGGCAAATAAATTGTTTTCGGTGGTCAAATGCTGTTGTTGAAGTAACGAGTCGTATGCTACTGCCTCCTATGCAGTTTCATGCCAACATCAATCTTACCGAAAATAAGAAAAATTACTAAAATTACTAAATTAATAAATCAACTCAGGATCGAAACCAGTTTGAACTTAAATGGCAACCTTATTAGTACTGGCACTCTAGCTCCTACTTGGGCTTTCCGATATTCACTCGGTTGAGTCTTCCGCGTGTTGTTGCAGGTGGCTTGGTATAAAGATTGTCTGCCTTCACAATGTCGAGGACGGACGAAGTGCAACTACGGGCTTGCCAATTATTGACAATTCAACAGTTATAGACTTACGGTATAGGGGCTTGCTTGGTACGGACTGTAATAATTGTATCTGCACTTAGTGATGGATGCGGTGGACTTGCCTGCTTGGCTTGAAAGGTTGCCTTTATTTATTTAGATTGTACTGAGACTTGCCATTTTCTGAGTTTTACATTCCGACTTAGACGGTAACCTCAGCAATGTTAAAAATTGTGGACGCTCAGAAAAGCCTTCGACAGGTTGACTCTCAATGGTTGTTGAATGAACGTACGATCTTTATGGCAGACATGCAATCAAAAGAGCAAATTAAGCAAGGCATTCACGGCTTCTTTAGCAAATTATTCGGCGAAGAATTGTAGTGTATCAGTCAGGCTTAGAATGAGTCGTGAATCTACCTAAAGGAATGCCCATATCGCTAACAAGCGATTGTGATTTTGCCTATACATACTGTTGCTGTATCTATTTAGGAGGTGATACAGTAAATCGGTCAAAAAACAACCAAGACATGTACTTGGAATTACTCTGATTCGTCAATACATACTTTGAGTTCCTTCAGTGACTTATCAAATCTTACTCTTAGATGTCACATTTTCAACTAGTTGAACTTGGTCCCCAAAATGTAATAAGCGTTAGGTATTGCTTTTATTGCTGCTTTGATACGAAACCTATCACTGCATCGTAAAATGTTAAAGTGGCAAAATGAATGAACATACACACGCACAATGCATCGTTGATATGGATGAGCACTGTAAATAGTCAATTTAGTTTCCATATCATTTGCTCCATGGTCTAGTGTTGAATGGAAAGGTGAGCACCGCTAAAAATGCCTCAAGATAAACTAAACTACTCTAAGTTCGAGTAATTAACTTAACTTAACTCACTTGATTAATTCAGTTGATTTATTCCATTGGATATGTGAAATAAGGTCAGTGAGATAACTCACAACACACTCGAGAATCGGCTCATGAATCAATCGAGGCGACCACGTCCTCCTGAGTTGATTGAATTGGACTTGAAATACTGAGGCACTTTTGGAAGGAAAACCTCTACTCGTGATGACAGGTCCGAATCGCAGCTTGAGAATGTAAAGAGTGTCTGATCTCCTCATCTCCTCCTGCCCTGTTGTACTTTGGCGAACTCAGTTTTCACACCAGTAATATGCTAATAGTCAAGTCTGGTGGTAAAGATGACGACGGCAATGACGACAATGTTGCTGCTGCTTCTGATGGTGGTGGCGGTGGTGGTGGTGGTGATGATGATGATGCCACAGCCGGATCCTGCAGCACACAATGATCCAAGAATGACGAATCTAGTGCAGCGACTTGGCTGGCTGGGCTAAATCACCTCATTCCCTCCTCCACTGTGTATTGCTTCATTTCTGCATTGAGTCCTCAGGGCTTGATCCACATGCAAACTTCCTCATTAGGGGATTGATTCACATTCATACCAAAGAATTTGTTCCACTTCTTGTACACTAAACTATCCACTACACCTGCGCAAACTTCGTCAGCTGCTGCGTGTTCTGGGCTGCGATCTGCATCCACTTTCTGGTTGCTTCAGTGAAATCAGTACGTGTGCTATATTCCAGTTCTGTGCATCTCTGTCTCCTTATTCAATCCTCACAGCAACAAGGAAAGTCAGAATGAGCATTCGGAGTGTCCAGATAAGCACTATTCCTCCCATACTTCTACCTCGAGTGAATAGGAGATCAACCGTCCCATGAGTGTCGACATTGTCAGACCTCTTTCCACTTTGATTCTACTAAGAAAGTGCTCCTTTCGTGTGACTGCATATCAATCATATTGAGGAACTCAACTTTCCCTCAAGGATTTCCATGAAACATTGGGCTGCCACAATTTTACCACCCGCTCTTAGAAGACAGGAAAATAAGCACATCGTATTTGCCCATATTTTGTGAATAAATAATTCCACTTCATAGATAGAGATAGACTGGTGGCCACTTCATGTTCGCGCACCATTTATTTTTGAACTGATACCTCTGACTCTCATAATGGTTGTGCTCTGTAGAGAAACCTGCATTGAAATTGCTCTATCCATGCGAAAGCCTTCTAGCGATTCATCGGAATCTCCATGCAGTGCCTGTCATACAAGGTGCCTGAAAGAACAACAGAACTAGGTATCGAAGTTATAAGACTGTGCTTTAATTAGTCAACATCTTCATACATCCCTAAGGAACTTGCATATCACTGGACATGCAAACAGCTAACAGGATCACTCGGTCAAACATGTGAGAGCTTGATCATTGTAGACACTAGATGATCAGACCTCATTCATGCAGCTGCCGAAACGCCGATTCTCGACATCCCGCATGCACTTTCCTGTCGCATATCTAACTAGGATCTGTGCTCTTTTAGATCGCATCTACCGCATGCATCAATAGGCCTGATTATCAAATGAAGGGTGATTCTTCAACTATTTCAGCCATTCGAAAAGATTGTCGGCAATTCATCATGCCACAATGCCTAATGTGGCTTTGAGAAATGTGTACGTGAGTGTGTGCGCCTGCATTCCTAAAAGGCCTTATTTCAAATATTCAATGGAATGAACCAACTGAATTAATCAAGTAAGTTGGTAAACAATTAGACCAACCCCCACTTATTACTCGAACTTGGAGCAGTTTCGCTTATCTTGAGCCACTTTTAACAGTATTCACCGTTCCGTTCCACAATCGCTGGACTTCACTGAGGTCAAGTTGAGGTCACTCGGCATAATTACGTTTTGGGCAGCACATGTTCTACTGCTGTATTGTGAATCTGTAATCAACTGCCACTCAAAATGTATTCAGTATGAACAAACAGGCTGATCGGTTAATTCAACTTACTCTGATCAACACTGCTTTTATTAATGTGAAGATTGTCACTAATCGAGTAGGCGCTGCTGCTTCATGTTGGTGCATCTAATTGCAGAGGTACTGTTGAATGAATGACGCTCCGTTGACACGTAATTAGCCTTCTAGTTCGAACGAAAATTCACTAACTTAAAAAAGGCAGAATTTAGTGAGTAGTTTACTACTTGGTGTCTTCATAGATCTCGATCTGGATCTCGATCTCCACGAATGACTATGAAAGCCTCAAGGGCTAGCATCACCATTCGCATCAAAAGTCGACTGCTAGAATGAAGGAGTATTTTCAGTGAAGCTGGCGTACAATTGGCCTCTGAAATAAGACCTGTCAAAAGGGATGCTTAGTATTTAACAGACTAAATATGATTGCACTCGAAGCCCAGCAAATGTAAAGAAAAGGGCCCTCTCCTCCACCTTGATCAGTTTATCCTAGACATAACCCAACCCACAAGAGCCTACATTTTGGCCAAGGTAAACAACATTATGCACATTTACACCTTTCCCATCAAAGTAAACCACTGAGAGATATGGATACCAAGTTACGCTTAAAAATCCATCATACAAAGAGATGATAAAATTATTTATTTGTCATTGCATCCATCACCACAAAATATGAAGACAATTTATCAATCATCTTCAAATTCAGGTGTCGAATTGTCGCAGTTGGAGCGAATCCTCTTGGCCAATGGCTCCTCCTCAACAAGTTGTGGAAGTGATTCAGTTTCGCCCTCCAACTTCGGCAACGTGCTATTATTATTATTAAATTTAGTATTATTAAATTTAGTATTATTATCATTGGCTGAAAGTGGAACCTACTTTAAATATTCTTTCCATCTGATCTTCCGAAACTGCTCCTTGCTATGGTTGGACTTCGTGACCTCGCTGCTATTGCTTCTCTTCGCTAAGTTTCTCGCTTCAATTTGCGAGAGAATGAAAGCAGCCTCGTCTTCCCACGTTGGTCTACTCAGAAGCCCCTTTAAACGACTTCCAGCAGGAGCTGCAAGTAGGCAGCCATTTTTATCAGGTGGTTTGCTGCCTGCGTTGAAAGCACTTTCGGAGATGAAAACGGTTTTATGTCTGCGCCTGCCGTTAATATCTTCCATCCTGGCCGGATGTAGGGTGTAGGGTGTAGGGAAATTTATCCTCGCTATCCTCCTTGCAACAATCGGCAGGCTATCAACACGTTGTATAGCACTCAAGACTGTGCAACTTTCTATTTATATACTTATAGGTCACTTCATAATCAATCATTCAGACTCAGTCTCAACTTAACTCATTCGGCGGCTTCACGTTTATTGGCCGCAAAATAATGAGGGCGTTACAAACTCACTCCATGATTGGCTCTTGGTCACTGCTGAATGATTTCCATTAAATTGAACTTTTGAAAAAAAAAGGCATTGCACTTAAAAATTGAACAGCATCTTTCGGTTCCAGGGAAGACGGACAAGGGAAAAACGCGGATGTTCACAGTTGATATTTGACTTGGACGTGATGCAGAAATGCATTTCACGGGGCAAATTACCAAGCAATGAACGTCAATCAAAGGTTAATCAAACTACTATCTCCCAAACACTTCCTTTCTAGTGCAATGTACCCTTCCCTGTTAACAGAGGCAATTGTCGTTTCCACTAAATCTTCGTGTCAGCTTATGGCAGTTGAGAATAGCGTAGCACAAAAGTGGGCTTTAGTGTATTAGGGTACATGTCAGTTGACTGTCTTCAGTCGGTTACTTCTTGGGCTATTAGGTTGTGTGGCGAATCCAAGTGGAGCAGCTGTAAATATATTTGAGTTGAGTTGAGCTTAGAGCAGCAAAAAGGGAATTTCAATGAAAATAACATGATTATTTTCTGATGTCTATCGGTCGACTCAGCGCTTTCGCCACCGGATCTAGTTTGATAAAGCGGGTCTGTAGCAGGAACTGGAATTGGTTCAGTTGCATTCTGCATATAAGGAAAATGGATAATGTTTGGAGGTTGATCTGGAGAAATGCCATTTACTTCCATCACTTGAGGGAATGCGGACAGAGGTGGGTAGGATACAACTTGTGCTATAGCTTCTGCTGATGATTTTGTTTTAGAGGGCCGCGTACAGGGCATTCTTCATCATTATTACTATAAATATCATCATCATCATCATCACAACCACCACCACCACCACCACCATCAGAAACAGCAGCAACATCGTCGTCATTGCCATCGTCGTCTTCACCACCACACTTGAATATTAGCATATTACTGGTGTGAAAACTGAGTTCGCCAAAGTACAACAGGGCAGGAGGAGATGAGGAGATCAGACACTCTTTACATTCTCAAGCTGCGATTAGGACCAGTCATCACGAATAGAGGTTTTTCTTCCAAAATTGCTTCAGTATTTCAAGTCCAATTCAATCAACTCAGGAGGACGTGGTCGCCTCGATTGATTTATGAGCCGATTCTCGAGTGTTTTGTGAGTTATTTCACTGACCTAAGTATTGTGGTGCTGCTTTGGACTGTCCGATTCCAGCATATTTGCGCTGTTGCATACACGCGGCTTGTGCTCACATTTCACGCTAGTCTCAAATATAATTTGCTTTTCTCTCAAAATTTTGTGTTGTTTAGAATTTGATTTTTTATTCTAGGACTTTCCGCAGTCATAAGAACGCTAGCTCTATAAGTTCTTTATCCTCGTCATGAATCCGGAGAGATTTTGCTACACATTTATTGGCATCTCATAAAACACCGCTTAATGAGATTGGCGCAACTCTCTTTTGACAGGTGAATGCCACTGAGAGTCGGCAATTATCAAGACCGCATATGAGGCTGGATAGTGAAGTCTCAGACCGAAATGTAATTATTTTTTCTTGTTTCGTTGTGTACCATCTATTTAATTTTACGATCACTAAGACCCTTTGTTGCTTTAGGCTTTTGAGTCGTGCCGATCACGATTAATACGAGTGTTCTGAATGTGACATTTCAAAATGTCGCCATTTTGAAAATGACACCGATTTATGTTTGCTACACATTGATTGTTTCCGAAACCTCATTTTATCATCTATTTTGATGTTATTACTTGACCCGCTGATATTTTACTTCGATAAAAAGTAGTTCTAGATTGCTTTGCTGTGTCCAAAGATAGCACAAGGGTGCCTTCTATCTGATTTAACTTTGGTCTTTTCTAGTGTCTTCCAAAATGTGTTGAACCAACTCATTTTCGGTGTTTTTTGTTTAGATATTTCATTTTCGTGGCCGAAAGTTGTCTAAGAAGCAAGAGAATCGAGAAATCTGCTTGGCAAGATGGCCATTACAAAAGACGTACTAAGCTTCATAACTGAGCAGAATTGATCTCCACCATAATAGGTCCCAGTAGGATTAACTGCCTTTTTGCTTTTGCCATACACTGGAAGGTTGCAACATCGGAGTCGTTTAGAAAAGAACACTAAGTGAACTCTCGCTCATAGTCACCGACCTTTAAAGAATTCGCGAAAACGCATTATCACTAGAGTTAATTGAAATATTATATTTTCGTAGGATGCGAGTATATTTAAAAAGTTTGTCCCTGGCATCGGAGGTCATGGCGTATTCTATACGATCTACCTCTCATTGCTGAATATCCACGCTACCAGACCCCGCAGATGTTATCAGCTCCCATGAACTTAGTTCAGGAGTAAAGATGGTCTAACGTTATTCAGGATTCGTCTGAACAACTCTTTGCAGGAAGTAAGCCTCACCTGGGGCTTCGCATTATCCCTACTAACCTATCTACGTGTCTGGATACTGCACAAAATAATTTATGAATAAACCATCTGCTTACAGGGCTTTGTGGGCAAATGAATGGCTTCTTAACATTAGCAAATTACAAAACATGATCGCTTTCGTGGTCCATGAATTCTTGATTTAAAGCTTGTGAGGTCAGCAGTTTGATTTGCCTCATTTTCCTTCACACACACTATGTTGGGAAGCCGAAATCTGTCACCGAAATTGGTTTTAAGCCTGTGACAAACCACTGGGCAGGACATTTCTCCATTTTATCACGAAGGAAAAAAATATGTGGTTATTCCAGCCTTCACCTGGTTCTTTATTCTTGGGAGCCCGAGCAATAACTACTTCCTGAGGAATCAGCGTTCTGTATTGCCACCGGTTATCAAGCTACTTCCATAAGTTGAGAAAAGTTGAGGAGCTCTGAGCGTAGGCCATTAGTTTTATTTGTACAGAGGTATTAAATATTATCTCTGTTTTTGAAGTTCAGGTTGAATAAAATTATCCCTTTCGAATAAAGAGGCTAGGTGTTCCGTCTGTGAAAGATTTTTGGAGTTCCAAGATTGAATTGTTCCCCTTCTGGACGACGTGTTGTGAAATCTCCATCCGTCTTAAGCAACAAATTCACAGCATCGAAGCTGCAAGAGTGATAGTATTAGTCATTGATAAGAAGTAGAGCAGAGACCATAGAAAGACTGCTCATTTGCACTTGGACTAAATCTCCCCGTGAAACACAATCGTAACTTCATTGATACAAATGAAGGAAGATCCACCGAACAGGCCATACTTGGAGTAAGAACCATTGTACAGGAAGCCGTGGACCAGGAGCAGAAAATAGTGCTAGTGTTTGTTGACCTTAAAAAGGCCTTTGACTCGCTGCCCAAAGCTGCAACAGTCAACCGAATGATAGATCTGGGCTGCCATTGGCAAATGATGCATTCAGTAAAGTCCTTGATATACTGCCTCACCGATGGGGAAATTGAGGGAACAAAAGACTACTTTGTGATAGAACGTGGTGTGAGACAAGGCTCAAAAGAAGGACCACTTCTTGTCAACCTAAACTTCCAACTCAAATTGAATGAAGCCTTCTCCTCACTCAATGACAGTGTGGTTCAGACGATTAATCAATCGAGCAAAAGATGGCACCTAAATCGTCTGGAATATGTAGATGATCTATTTCTTATTGCGCCAAATAAGGTCGCAGCCATCAGATCAATAGAGCATCTAGCGAAAACGCTGCATAAATGCGGAATGCAAATTACAGCGAACAAAGTCATCTGGTTTCAAGTTGGTACGGGGGAGGATCAAACGCTCCTTGGAGCAGCAGGAATGTCATTGCGACGTGCCTCAAACCTCGAATACCTTGGCTCCATATTGCAAGACACCGGTGAGCCAGACGGCGCAATAAACGATTACCTAGTCAGTTTTTAAAGGCACCTAACACGACTACGACCATTCCTGTGCTCAAGAAATCTCGATAACACCCTGAAATCAACTTTGGCGAGTACTTTTGTCGATCCTGCAAGCCCTTGTGCATTATTTACTATTGTCTTGAGATTAAGAAAGAAAAATCGACTACAAACTAATCAGAATACGGCTCGATGTATTACTCTTGGATTGTTTTCGCGTAGAGTCAAAACTGTCGATGAACTCCGAAAGGAACTGCTAATACGTAATTTAGCCTGTCTTATACAGGCAAAGAGGATGAGCCTATTGAAGGGTTTAAAATAAACAACGATAGCCTGATATTCTCCATACCTGAGAGTAACCATGAAAAAGGGGAAATGGATGCTTTAATTAATTAAAGATGCGAAATGAATATGGCGAGAGAACTCCGAATAATGGCTACTTGATCTAAAGGAAAACTTTTAAGGTCGAGATGAAAATTATAAACCTAGATTGATAAGAGAAAGGTAATGTGATATTGTCTGTACCAACGCAAACTGCCACAGATATTTGGCAACATCAAAGAAGATGCGAAGACACTTAAGACGAGATCATGGCGAAGAACACAAATCTGACAAGATTCTGGACCATAAGCTAAAGTGCCCTCTTACAGACTGCCTTAAAGATACAAGAATCAATTGTGGCTACAGAGACATTAGCGATTTTCACCCTTTGATTGCGATCGTAGAAAGAGAAAAGCCAACAGAGATGAGGAAAGCGTCAAACCTTTCAGTAGAGAAAGTAGAACAACTGAACTCGGTGGAGGAAAAATAGAGAGTGGATGGTACTAAAAAACCATTGCGAAGAAAAGAGTATCCATCAGGATGAACAACATAACTGCTCTACCCCCGCTGCGAATAATGCTTATCCATACCAATGTTTGCCTGCTATAAAAGAATACCTGGATAAGGACAAACAGATGAGGACAACGAGGCTTTGCAAAAACGTGTAAGTGAAGAAATAACTGTCGTGTCGAGCAAGGACAAGGGAGCTGAAGACGTCAATTTAACTGTGCTATGCTAATGTGTAAATGTCTAGCTGTTGTACTAGCTCTTTATATTTCTGTTGTACCCCCAATAAGTCCTTGTGACTTGCCCACTGGGCGAGTATGAATGAAAAAACTGTTCATTAATAGATGACTAATTGGTTAGCAAGCGACATCTAACAAATCAAGTTAGTGAATCTAACTTAATTGTGTGAGCAATATAGTATATTAACCCCAATTGTGACTTGGCTGCTACGCATGTGATGCCTTCAATAGCATGTTAGTTTATATATGTTTAGAATCATATTGGTTCAGAGTGGGTGAAAACTCTGAACTGAGAACTCGTTAAATTATGTGGCAATGCAATTTCTAACAATTACGACGCGAACGCATGATCTAGGGTTTAAATTCGATAATAGTTTTTAAGTGCTGCTGTATGATACCTCTGAATGCATTGCTTATTTAGGAACTGAGTTACTGGCCATTTCAGTTCCTACTGTTCTAAGTTGGCTTATCCTTTTCATCCAAGACTAAAGCAATGTATGAAGTGTGGCGAAATAAAAACCAGTTAATTAGGTTTTGATTAAAAAATGAGTGGAATTAAAATAAAACTTCCATCTTTAATGTCTTAAGGGAATGAACAGGATTGTAAGTAAATTATCGATGCGAATTTGTGAAGGTTAATTGTGCTTGTTAGATCGACATTGGGTTGTATCTCGTATTTTTTGTGATAAGAACTTGAGCTTTCGGTGAGTTATAGTTGTGTATATTTAAAGGTTATAAAAGCTGTTTCTTATGTAAATTAGATTTCTCTTATCAAATGTTAGTTAACAATGGCATTTCCCATGTTGCTTTTTATTCTATCGGTCTCTAGCTTTTGGTCAACTCAATTTTCGCCTTCGTTTTTCTTGACACCCTTCATCTCTTTTTTATAGGTGAGCGATTGCCATCCCATCGTTGCTAGAATGATGGACAGGCGAAGTTCCCACAATAGTTTACATGTTTTGGAAAAAGATCGTAATGAATTAAAGGCCAAAGTATGTGTTCACACTATGTCATTTCAGATTAAATGTGCATCATCATCTCACCTTTTTTATCTGCTCAAAGATCGCTGATTTCATTCTCGTTAGTGGCGTACTGCAGAATAAGACAACCCAACTCCTCGATTTGATTCGTAAGAAAGAGGATTATTCCGGAATATTCTTCCGTGAGTACGATGAAGTTTCCAATGACATCAATTCGGTTCAAACCATAATAGAAAAATATTCAATAAAACTGGAGGAGCTTGAAACTGAAATTGAAGTGTGCAAGAATGAGAATAGCGTTATGGCCTCTTCTCGAAACAAATCTTACCTCAACAAATTCCCCAATGGCGATTTAGCGACCACTTCCACTCCCGTGCAGTGCCGACTTCCCTTTCACAAATGCCAGCTTCGAGCTCACCTCCCTGATAATCAATTCACCGTGGTAGAAGTTCGTCCCGGGCAGACTATTCGTCAGGTACTAGAGAAGAAGCTCTCCCATCGTCGTTACCGCATTGAGGACCTCTCCGCTTACAGCGAGGGATCGGGAAGTCCAGTCTTGTGGGATGAAGATGCCGCTGGAGTAGCTCTGGGCTCAGGTGATCTCGTGATTGAATTCAACGATGAACAAACACACCGACGTCCCAAACATGAGTTTCAGCGTCGGAGATTTTTTGAAACCCAAGTTTGCTCCGTCTGTTCGAAGTTTGTCTTCTTTGGAGTTACCTGCAAAACTTGTGGTTTGACCTTTCACCAAAGATGTGTCTCACGTTTGGAAAAATATTATCTCCACCCTACGGAGGTGGATAATTTTATTGAAGTTCAACGACTGTGAGTCCTGGTTCCGTTTGGTTTACCAGTCATTATTATGATCAGTGTATTGACGTCTCATTTTGTCACATCGTTCTATAGGGTTTTTTCCTACTGTTTTTAGATTTTTTTGCCACATTTTAACGTATACAGTGGCAAATTCCTGGGTGTTCGAATTTAATGTTTCACACATTATTTTTGGGCTTCTTTTTGAGAGTGGACCGGAATAGGTCGCTCTATTTCACATAATAACTGAGTACGGTACCTTTCAGCTTTGTCTAGTGCAAACCATTTTTTGCAGACGGGATTTTCTGCATTATTTGCAGCGTTAGATTTTCGATTGGTCATTGCTTATTTCGCAAAATTGACCTCTTGGCTAAGGTCACGAAATAACCAGTGCCATAGGTTGGATAAATTCATCTTTAAGGAGCACTATTTTCCAGCGAAATTACTCGTTATTATGCCAAATCTAACGATGCCATGTTGAATCCAGATTAACAAACGTGATTTTTAAGATGTGCTCTACTTGATCTCGTGGCTTCGACTTTTATCCGCGTCACAGTTATCCATCAACGCTATGTTCGTTCCTTCTCTCATTTTCCTCGCTTTCTTATTAACATTTGGAATGATTTTTCTCTAGGTACTTACGATCTTCGCCTATTCAGAAGCACTGGTTACTGCAGTGGCCTTCTTACTTCAAAATACTGGCAAGAGCAAACTAACTGCATATGATCTTGCATATAATCTTGGGCTCTATTAAAAGTTCTGCACAGTCACCTGCACTTCTTATTTCGTGCTTTATAGAATGGCATGTAGTGGTCAGCGCAGTTCAAACTGGTTAGCCGGACAAAATAGTTTGGGTAGTGGGACTAGCCCCAATACCGTGCCTACAACTGCGCGGGTCTGCGTCTACGAGGCGGCGTCTGTGGCGGCGGTTGTGGCGGCGGCAGCAGCAGCTGCGGACCAAACTGGGGGAGGTCGAGATGCATCTGGGGTTTCCTCTGCTCATCTGCTCACTACGGTCACTCGAGAAAGGTCTTCTTCGAGTCCCAATGTCTGCAACCATGTCGCACAACCCGGGTTCCCGAACCCCTTGGTATGGGCTGCGCCGGTTAAGGTAAGGTGGGTTCTTTACTACCTTCTCATTACTTTCATCTGATCTACCACTTGGGTAATTTCCTAACCTGATCTTCTTCGCTGGACGGCCTCATGTGGTGAAATGTTTTAGAAACACTGATATTTTACTCAGTGATCGCACGTTTGGACGTTAGTCTAACACTTGAACAAACAGTATTATTCGGTTATCGTTTAACATATTTTCACTGATCATCCAGGCTAACGACGTCAATCATTCACTGAATATGGCTGACGGTGGTGACTCGAGTGATCTCAAGAATCCATTGAACCCAGAGTCAGAAGACCGTCCAAAATTGGCGAACGAACGAGGCGAAGACTCTGCTTCCACGCCACGCCAACGGCAGGTGAGCTATGCTTGTAGTTCAGCGCCTTCTTCGATTTATTAACAGTAGACGTCAGCTGAGACTATTCAACACTTAGGTATACGTTGCTTCGTGTTCAACTCGTCAGATGAGGTACGTCTGGTTAATAGGATGACCTTTTATGACGATTAAATATTAGTGTACTCAAAGATGGCCAATCAAAGATCCTTAATTGAATTGTCTGGAGAGTGCCTCTCTTCTCAATAGAGATAGAAGGCGCTTTCCACCACCATAGGCCCTTTGTCAAAAATAAAGAATAATTAAGCTAATAACAGGACAGTTCTTGAGAATTTATTCAAAAGTAACATAGAAATCAACTGTTTGAATACTAAGGTGTTAGCTTATATTGCCTTTAGTCTTTGAATTGAGGTTGTTATTCTATCTTGTTGACTTGAGGAACCAGATTCCATTCTTAGATCTGGCGGAATTTATGAAAATCTGTTCTTTTGACATCCCTGATTCTTGTAGCCTTTCTTACAGCCTTCCCTCATTTTTTCACTCCCTTGGCTTTTCACATGTCAGTTAATTTCTCTCTAAATTTTGGCCTTGAAAAGCTGTGTTCGATGGATATATTACCCCCGTGGTTACTCTTTTGTTTCAGCGCCACGATTCTATAGATAAGTGGATGATTCCAGCAGAAGAGATCCAGAAGGGACCACGAATCGGATCGGGTTCCTTCGGGACTGTGTTCAAGGGTTATTGGCATGGCGATGTTGCGATCAAAGAGCTTAATGTAGTTGATCCGACTCCAGCTGAGTTGAAGGCCTTCAAGAACGAAGTGAACGTACTCAGGTTAAGTTTAATTTCTTTTATTAAAAGCGAAAGCTTTTTTGCGTTTATTCCAAACTGTCAGTTAAGATGAGATAAATGGGCTTAATCTCCTAGTCAAACAAGTCCAGTACATTCTAATCTTCTTGATTAGAATTCAACCTTTGATTTAGACTTAGTACCAATTACTTGTTGGACATCTTGTCAAATTTCCACCTGACAAGCGACTATCCTTTCCAATTTGTTTATAGATCAATCGTATCTCTCTTGCATCACCCCTTCTCTCATAGTTGTTACATTTCATAGGTTAGGTGTGTTGGAGCTCTTTTTCTGCCCATCGGGTTTCTTATGCATAAGCTTTTAGCTCTGACCCATCGGTCGTTATGATGAGAGCGCACTTTCAACTGTTACCAATTTTTTACTTGCATTTGTTAGTAGCAATCTTTATATTAAATTTAGTGTTTTGGCCCTCCTAATCGATGCCTTATGTCATCTATCTCATAGAGATTAACTTTCAATAATTGTTTATCTATTCACATTATATTTTTTGAAGCAACTATTACTGTCATTGCGGTTTTTAATGACTGGAGACCACTTGGAGAAATTCAATCTTAAGTTTGTCTTGGTCCCAGCCTCCTATCCTGTACAGAAGTTATTTTAATTGCTGTCAAAATTTTCTATAATATTTCCGAGGTAACTAGTGACCGTCAGCACTTAAGCGAGATCGCACCCTCAAAATTGAGTCTGTGAAAGCCTTTTTTCTTCGGATTAATGAATCCAGCAAAGTTTATTACCCTAGCTTGTGTCGAATGGAAACACGGACTTTAAACTTAGCTGCTGTAGGTGCCAATAACGAATCATGTGAACTGAAAACCTCAGGTACTCTGTATATTTCCCGATGGATGAATAATTGCCCGGAAAAATACCCCAAACGAACTCATTTTCTCTATTCACTCTGGATATTTGGTGCGTCAAATGTTTACATGATTCCATTACTGAAGCTCTCCTTTGACACCAACTGCCAACGACATCAATCTAGCCCTTGAATCTGCCTTTATTGTCTATGAAACTTCAGTTTGAGGATGCCGCTATCTGAAGCCATTATTGAATAACTTGCCACAATGAAAAAACTTGTATTTGCAATCGTAGCATTGAAAAAAGATTCGACTGAATTTTTTTGTTCCCTTAGTGACTGTTTTAAGTCATGATATTAGGATTAGGTAGCTTGCAGTCGGTAATTTCGACTATTTATTTTGTGCAGTCTATTGTTCACTGATTGCGTACGAATCATTTTGGGCAGATACTAGTCTTAGAACACATCGTCGCACTCTTCGGGGCTCTTGTGCATGTCGCTACTGAAAGGCGAGAAATCACTGTTTCCCATCACGACTTTTCTGGGTACCTCAAACTAATAAATGGGAAACCGCATAGAGGTGCAAACGTTCATCCCTATTGGGAAGGTTCCAATCGCATTTCAGTGTGCAGTTCTTAAAGTCTTTAGTTTTGGTCGGGATTCACTATTAGGTTATTTGATTCTCCGCTTTACTAAGGTAGAGTTTCTCGACCAAGTCTTCATTGAATCATAGTAAGACACACATGGCGCCAGTTGTGTTTCCTGGCGCTTCCATAGTTGAGGGCCTCCAAGTTAGCCTTCCCTTGGTAGACCAGTGTGGGCGGTTTTTCACAACATGAATTTTGGATTGTTGATTGTCATTTTGAGTGTATTGACTGCCATGGATGTATCTGTAGTGGGTGACTCACAATTACTAAATCTGATGCTGTCTTAGATACTGAAAGCCATCACGTTATTCGTGAAATCTAATTATTGAGATGAATCATCTCGTTAACTTTTAATAACATCTTCGTTTATAGGAAAACGAGTCATGCAAACATTCTGCTCTTCCGGGGTTGTGTATCGAAGCCACGTCTTGCAATCGTAACTCAATGGTGTGAGGGCTCCAGTCTCTACAAACATATTCACATTCATGAACGACACTTTGATGTGGAGGAAATGGTAGACATTTCACGACAGGCTACCCAGGGCATGGAGTAAGTCTCTTCTCTTCTTCAGTTAATTAGTGAAGTGAAAGTATATTGATAAAGTGGCTGAGCATCTGATGTTTTCAATATATTTGCGAATCGATATTCTATTGTCTTGAGTGAATATAGGCATAAACATGACAAAGACCATTTTGTTACCACACATACTTGCAGTAACTGGATGCACCACTTACTGTCAGAAAGTGTCTTAAATAATCGGCATAGCAACTTTATCGTTTCAGTTTGTGAAAAAACTTTAACGTTCAAATGCTACATCGTCAAGCAGCCGAGCCATGTTTAGTTGTACTGAAAAGCGATGGGGTTATTCCTAAACACCATCACCGAAACGATGACATTTGTTAATGGGTAAATCAGAAAATACGAAGAAATGATTGACGTTAAGGTGTGGCCGTCAACTTTGTTGTCGATTGCATAAACAATTTTTTTGGGCTTTAGGCTTTTTTCATTAAAGATAGATGCATCGAATGTCACATCAGACAGCTAGTAATGTGACTTGAATTCAGTCGTCACATAAAACTGTATTGTCTTGGTATAGATCAAATCGTGTATTTCTGAAGACCTGCCTGTACACATTTGATTCTAGAGGAATTTACTCGACAATCATTCGCTTCATTTTGTAAATTTCAGTTATCTACACGCGAAGAAGATCCTCCACCGAGACCTCAAGTCCAGCAATATCTTTTTGCAGGAGAGGACCGTGAAGATTGGAGACTTTGGTCTGGCCACCATGAAGACTTGGAAAGGTGGATCGCGCCAACCTACGGGCTCGGTGTTTTGGATGGTAAGTGCAACTCGGATTATATTTAACATTAGTAGTAGCAGTCCAGTTATGTTTCAATCTCTTTGATTTAGTGTTTATTTCTCTTCCTTTAATGGAACTAATGGATCATAAGTTAGGGTTTTCTACCAAAGCCTGAATTTACAAAGCTTCCACTCTATTGAGGTCATTTCTTTGAAACTGTTCAGTTTCAAAATGAAGCATTTTCTCTCAGTTAGGATCCCAGTTGCATAAACTTAAGTCCAGAGTTATTTGCTTATCTATTAGAATGTGGATAAGTAGATGTGCGCAAATTAAAGGCGAAGCAAACTTTAACGGGCTATTTGAGGACCTCAAAAAATCAGAAGGGGAACATCACAGAAGATCAAGCATTTTTCAATGGTAGACGAGAGCCATATTCTTTCACAGAACAGTTAACTCCTGCAATCATGCTTTTTCCATAAATTACAATAGGAACAAATTCAAAAGTCCTAAAGTGGGCATACTTCTTGAATTCATCAGCAAGTTTTGTTGAAGTTTGCCATAATTGAAAGACAGATTGGTAATTACTGCCAATGCAAACTGGAGGATACCCGAGCACCGATGTGCCTAGACTTGGTGGTCCTCTATAGGTGATTGTCCCTTCTCAACTTCGAAGCTTTTGCTTATGCTCTAGTAGTTAAAGTCTGACTGGAAATAAGTCATAACCAGTGTAAACCATCTCTGGGTAATATTTTCTCTGTTTTCACATTTCACTTCTTTTAAGGCTCCAGAAGTGATGCGTATGGAGGGCGAAACGCCCTACACGAACCTCTCGGATGTCTATGCGTTCGGGATCGTGGTATACGAGCTGATAACGGGACAACTGCCCTTCCATGGACACAACTGTCGAGAGCAAATAATCTTCCTCGTTGGCAAAGGCTTCCTTCGACCGGATATGTCTGCTGTTCGATCGGATGTTCCAACCGAACTACGGCGGATAGTGCTGGAGTCATGCGAATTTTCGCGAGACGCTAGGCCTAATTTCACGCAAGTAAGGAAATGGTACCTTCTCTAGTTTTAGTTTTGCTAAACTCCACATCAGATTTAGGTACCTTTTGAAGAGGAGATCATTTTATCTTAAACGCACTTAATAGTCACCTATTCATCCAGTTGCTCTCAAGATTCCTCATAAATACTTCATTTAGGACTTCCTCGGAGTCGGATTTTCGCCATTTCCCTGTTTATCACTTCGCAGACGTTTCTCCATGTTCTCATGCCAGCAGATTTTATAACATCTGATTCTTTCACAGGTGGTTAATAGCAATGACTTTGTTATGAAATCGATAATTCTGGAAACCTCTTCTTTAAAGGGTATCTGCGTAAGTCCTTTCTCGATCATCGACTATCATCATAATAGCTTGGAAGGTTGGATCTCATCGAGTTTCGAGCAGGATCGCATTCATCTTCATGAAAATAGTGTCTTCCCTTTTGCGATTTTTGTTCCCATGCGCAGGCAAATCTCTGCTGCGCTCAGTTCCTTATCGCTTCGTATTTCCATCATGATGAATTTTTCCTGAAGCGAGCTTCTCTCAAACATCATCTAATTAGTAAATATTTAGCAGTAATGTCCACTCACAAAGGGTAAATTTAGAGATGAAACTTGACAGACAGACTTTATACTGAGTTTTTTTGAAGCGCAAGTGTGAGTTTTTCTGGCTATCCGCAGTCAAGTCGAAGACACTGCCGACTCAGTTTATCAATGCTCTGCAAGCTCCGACAACGAATTCTTAGCGTAGTGGTAGCAGTGGGTACCCAGTCTTTCGATTACTTAAATTCTCGCAAGAAAACTCTTGTCTAATTGAAATTTATTTCACTACTTTATTAGCCATTTCATTGTACAGGAACTCATTTTAGCGCCATTATAGTCTGAGATAAGGAAATTTGATGAAGTGTAAGCCATAAGATAGTAATTGATGTAGACATAAAGACCAAATAAGACATGCAAATCCGATTTTTTCATGACCCACGGAACTGTGCCCTGGGTTTGCCCTGAATTATTGCGTTTATTCCAGCCTTTATAAGCAATGGAATGTATATTTTTAAACTAACAGCAGACGATCTACCTAAAATTATAAGAGAAATAGCATGAACAAATAAAGGGCTCTCCTTAAATTCGAGTCTAAATCGCATTTTTGCGAGGACTAAAAGAAATTCTCTCTTGCTGATAAGTTGGCCAGCGAAATCATACGATTTCCATGTCTCCAAGGGCACACAATTAAAAGTCCTAGTTTGCTTACGGTTCTGGAATTGAACCGTCCGCTTTTGCTGAGATTTGCAATATTTGAATGATTGTTAGGTCGCTCTAACATCAACTTTTTAAAATTAGAACACTCGTTTCAGCCGACGCTTAAGATAAAAAAATTACTAAGATTGGTAGCTCTTAGCTTTTTTTTCCAATCTCATCAGCCCATCCAACTCAGCTATTATAGAATATACATACTTAACTTTATGGTAGCACAAGTGCTGAGGGTTTCTCTTGCGGGTTTGCAAGCGATTTGTGGGATCGAGCTAACATTCCCATTGTATTTATCGACTTTCTTCTCTTGGGACGAGCCTGCATTGAATCCTGTTGCTGAAGTAACAGTTTCATTTTCTCCGGCTGGTGGAATCGATGACGACCTAAGGGATCGTTGACCGAACCGAAGTGTATTCTCAGTATAACGAACATAGAATTGAAAACTTAATTCTATTTATCACCGCCTTCTTGTTCTTTCTACAGTTGCATCAACGTTTAGATGACCTTTATCGCAGTATGCAGAAGAAACCTCGTTGCAGGTCGGAGCCAGATCTACGCAAGACTTAAACCTCCCGTCACTGGTGCTCATTTCGACTCTGAGCTCCCGCATTTTTCCCCCATATCTGGCCCTCCACCTTGGCTCATTCCTATCTCTCCCACCCACTGACTCCATTTCACTTTTCTGTGGTTTCCATTTTGACTATGTCTCTCTATCGTGGTTGGGCCGTAGTGGACTTAAGAATGCGTAATCGAGGATTTGTTAAGTTACTGATTAAACGTGGTTGTTTCACTTCATTTCTTTAAATTTATTTGGCGAACTGAAATTGATAGGATGGAGATCTGAACCTAGAAATAAGGGATAAACGCCTATATTGATTTGATTATCCACCGGTTATACTTTTTACCCCTTGCTTGTTAACCAAAAGCTAGGTCTACAACTATTATGAGGGGGCTCAGCCATTGGGGCCGTAGATTTCGGCCGGCGCTTTCTCGCTCGACTCAGCGTAGATAAATAAACCTGCTGTATATTTGGTCGGCTAATCATATTTAAGATAAAATGCCACAGCCCCACCCGCGTCTTAGAACTTGGATGGCATTGTTTTGTCGAGGTTTCCGATTCATCGGTTGGATTCTTACCGCTGCGCATTGGCATTTATGGTGCCATTGTAATGATTTTAATGCCATGCTGAAAGCATGTAACAAGATGAGTTAAATCACTTTTGCAATTAAACCGTGAATGCATTTTGTTCACTGTTAGAATCCGGAGGTTATGCGTACTAGGAATTTAAACCAATATTGCATATTTTATGCGTGAACATTACTTAAAAAGTTTCCTATGTAAAGATAAAAATTCTAAAATTGCTAAAAGAAACATTCGATTACTAAGGCACATAACTAGGCAGGTAATGGAATTAAAACGTATTATGAGTCTCTTCGAGCAGCACTCACCCCCAGTATGTGGGCCCTGCATACAACACAGGTCAATTAATCTCGCCTGTGAATGAATGTTCTGTAGCATTTTGACGGCCCTTTTCACAGTAGACAGTAGAGGCCGTTGACCTCTTAATTGCTCTAAATTGTGTTTACCGTTAGCTAACGTCGTATTTGGTGTAAATTAAAATCGATAAGACTGGTACGGAATCGTGGCTGTAAGACGACAACCATGTTGCGGTCGAATTACAAATCCGCGCAATGGCCAAATCAGATGGAAGAGCAGTCGGGTGAATAGACTTAGGGCTTACGCATTTTTCTGCCCATCAATCTCCCCTCCAAGACACTGAAAAAATAACATGAACCAGTGAAGAATAACTTCTTAACTATTCCAGTAGATGTTTTACACAGGCCAAATTCAGAAGGAATTGTCGGCCGCAGAGGCATAATTTCTGGTGAAATTTAAAAATACATGGTAGGCATAGGTGAAGTCTAATTATATGGTCATGGTCATCTCGACGTGTTCAGCTGGGTAAACGATAATGGATTTGTGATCTATTAGCAAGCTCCGCTCGATTGGAACTGCTTATACTATTACTAATTATTCATGTACTAGTTAAAACAGTTGGTATCCCGAGAGTGGAATCATTTACAGTGACATGATCTCTTTAAGGTCTGGCACCGGGGAATGCTCTGGCTATGGGATGGATCCATAGCACTAGAAAGGTCAAAATCGATACTGAAGCTCCTACATTCCAAAATAGGATAGCTACTTTGAAAGGCGTCTAAAGACCACCGCGAAAGGTCAGCTGTCAATTGTCATGCCGAAATGTCCATGACGTTTACTGCTAACACGACTACAATCACGATAAAGATAAGTAGTATTCTGATCTGATCACCAAAACCGGCTAAGGTCATGCATTATACATTTACAATCTCAAAGCAGCTAGACAAAGACAATGAAAAATTTGAATTATTTTCATTGATAAAACATGAACTTATCCAAATGTATAGCTTGGGAGGGACTAAAATACACCATGGATCGACTCTCCTGAAGCCGACTAAAAGTAACAGAATACACAAGGAAAAGTTCAAGAGAATGCACACATGTATAGATAAGAAGCTGAATCTGAGAGGATGGAATTTCAGGTATTTGGAAGAATTGAGGTGGATGGTGCCCGGATTCCGCACACCGACTCGATGTCATAGGTCCCGGGTAAACAGTCTTCAAAGTGCTTCAACACAAAACTCAAACGCAAAGGCCGAGACGCATTCTTTTCCTGAGGTATCATATCCACAACCTGTTCATTCAGTCGGACTTCGATGCAATAGTCGTCCAGCGAAGGCTTGGCTGAAAGGCAGTTGAAGATGAACGGTTATTCCAGCAGAAATAACCACACATTTGGAAGATGGGAACTAACTCGAAGTTAAGACTGAATCTTTTCAGATGCGACACTATAGGGGCGTGGCATAACGGTTAAATGTCTGTATTTCGTTTTAGTCTGCCTAGAATTAAGACAACATCATTACCGAAATCTCGCACAGCATGCAACAGACCTAATATGCCAAATTTTCTAATCCCTTATACTTATTCCGAATAGGTTTAATAGTTAAAATTCGCAGAAGTGGAATGTATTTTTAACAATGATTGACTCACCACCTACAACAGGATCATAGAAGAGGAAGAAGGCAATGTTTGCGGCGAACGGAATTATATGAGATGACCGGTAGAGGTTTGGCACAGGAAGGGTGTCTAAACTGAGCCGCCGAAGTCGAGATGGAAAGCCGTCAGCAGTGAGATGAGATCCTCCACCATGTTCAGTAGCGACGGATTCATTAAACATACCCAACTTGGCCACCAACGGAAGAATGGTCTCGGCGTGGCCGAACCAGAAGACGCTACGTGGTGGTGCCACTGCTTCAATAGCGCTTGCATTATAGCCATTCCTGTCGAAACACAAGAATGCGTCCATCAAAATTCAGCTGAAATGAGGCTGTCTTCAATTATGTTTTACTTAGTATATTAATATGGCGCTGGTGTTATCCGAACTTTATCTCCAAAATGATTCTAGAAGCCAAAAGCCATCAAGACGTTTTAATGTATGAGATCGAGTGCGCTAGAACTACGCTATACGAATCATGTTTATAATTCAATTGACCCGAAAGGTCAGGGAGTCATGCTCAGAGATGCAAGAGGCAATTATAGGTTTTACTCCAAATGATAATATACTGAAAGCGGAAGCAACCAAATTAAATTAAAGTTATGACTCACCGATAAACATCAACGAGGTGCATATCGTGTCTAGCAGCATCTCGGATGTCCATCAACATTTTACCCCAAAGAGGACAGACTTGGTTATAATTTACGGGGAATGCGTTGCCCTTAGTCCAATACTGCTGGGAAAAGAGAAGTGATAGCAAACCGAGTAGGATTAGTATGTATAATTAGCCAGCCTTTGCAACACGCCTTCACAAACACACCAGATTAGAATCAACGTGCTTAATGAAGATCAGAGCAAGGGATAGCCATTAAAATCAAGTGCAACACACTTTGAGATCATGAAGGTACTCGAGGACATAGAGGTGGTCGGGACGGAAGAGCCTGACCCATGCGGGAAGGGTTGTGTTGTCGTCCATCACGGAGACTTCAAAGGATGCGATCTTGTACAAATTCACAACATCACCTAAAGGAAAATTATGAGGCATTGTCAACTTGCTGGTTGAAAGACCAAGGGATTCCAGTTTGTGATCGGCCACTATTTCCTTGAGAACGGTCTGCATCTCAGGTCCATCTCTAAATTTGTTGTACTCCACTCTGGAAAGTTCATTTGACCGGATATTTTCAATGTATTGGTTGCAATGGTCAAAAAAGCAGATTAATTCTTTGTCCTTGGAGATGTCCACTTTGTCATCAGTATACTAAAAAGAGACAAAAGTAAGTACATTTGGTGCAGGGGGGAACTTTCGATAAAAATTTTATTTACGGTGGAAAGGAAGGACTCTGCGCTCCCCAATGTGCGCTGAGTGTCGCTGGATACAGCGCGCAGATTCGACGCTAGGTGGAAATCTCTTGGCAGAAGTTTGCGCAAACGGCCACCAATGTCCTTGAGCTCTTGAACGCCTGTTTGAAGCAGTAGTTTTTCTCCTCTCCCACAGGATCTCGTCGAAAAATCCCAGTCTGGAAGAACTAACTGAAGTCGCTTTCGATATTCCTCCGCCTTTTTCGAAAACTTGATATCGGGAGACCGAGTACCATGGCGATAAAGGGCATTTACATGAACCAGACGCTTGCGATTAAGAAATGATGTATGTTCAGATTTCAGCCCATTGTTTCTATAGGCAGTTTTCGAACCGAATGCGCTAAGACTGTATCCGTCAATCACACTTGAATCGTAGCACTCACTGGATGAAAAAAGGTAGTAGACAACAAGACCCACGCATAAATATAGGAACGCGGGAAAATCGATGAAAGCCTAAAAGATATTACGGGATCAGCAACAAATTAATATTGACAAAACATACAATAACAAAAGTTGAAAAGTCAGAAAATCTACATATATAAAAACTTCAATAGATGAAAAAGGAACGCCTACAGTATACAAAGTCACTGTCCGATTCATTGTCAGTCTAGACGTCTAACCGTCAGAACAACTTGTGAACGAATTACGCAACGCTCTGGCCTGAAGTAATTAGCATGTTACAGCTAGGCGCTATTTAAACAAACTTTCATCAAATTTATTCAATATCTGCCCATAAATTGCTACATATTTTACTGTCTTATTCTCGGTCTTCAAATATTTAAGTGAAATTTCAAAGAAACATTTACGTGTGACATTTCACAAGGCCCAACTACACAACCCGCCAAGACAACCTGTTTGTCAGGTTGTTCTGTCACTTTGCTTTAATCATTTCAAACAAACACAAAAAACAGTTTAAATCTTGCGTTTGAATAATTTTTTTGCTTGATTCATAGACGAAAATTTGTTTTGACTTAGATGATGATTCGATATATGCTGTATGCGTTAAAAAACGTAACAGTAATTTGCTGAGTTATAGACAATTTGCATTGTATTTATTATGAAGTATTTTCTCATTAGAATTTCCTCTATTGTCCATAATCCAACCCATAAGATTCAGTGGCAACGTTGATTATTGCCTAGCCTAGTAAGTATATGCCAATTTGAAATAAGACGCCATAAGTGCCGGTCACAAGATATGAGTCTGATAATTGCTGTTAAAAGCTTGAAAAGAAAATGGTTTAACCAAATATTGCTAGGTTTTTCAATTTCCACCCTTAAGCTGCAGAAATCACTTTTAAAATTACAGGAAAATTAGGAAATCTGCGCGATATGTTGTAATGGGAACGCAAATGAATAATTTATTACAGAAAATTATGTATAGGATATGACTTTTCATAACGTCGAAGCGTTGGAACAGAGTTAGGGACTTCGAAACTGCATTTCGGAAATGTATCAATTGTGATATTATATACTATTTACCTTACTTTGACTTCAGCTGCCTGAAAGTTCTTAGCACAAGAATTGGAGTAAATGGTGATCAATATTGGTCTTCTTCATGCGCAAATAACTTGATTGAGTTCAATGCATATTCATTATTACAAAGATCTTCTAATAGCAAGCTTGATAAGAAGGCCGGCAGGTGAGTAGTATCGTTCTGCGTCTTGCCTAACTTTTGTGCACGTTAAATATCACAATATAAATTCACTCATTTTTATATAACTGAATTCGTGTAGGTTAACCAATTATTTTAGTCCGCTTTATATTCGTGATTTATATCTAATAATTATTATGCACCTTATTCGCGATTTGTATACCAATCGAACTGTAGATCCATCTCCTTATCCACCAAATGGATAGTTTCTCTGTGGGTAGTTTTGGCAACAACGATGCTTAGCTTCCATAACGACATCGAGCTCACGAGCCAGTTTCACTCAAAAGATTTTGATTCTTTTCCAATCGATTCCATCATTTCCGCTTTAAGCTGGCTTAAAATCGATTGTTTGTTGAGTTCTTTTTCAATAACTTAAAATGAAAAGAATCCAAACAGTTCGAAATAGAGCTCTGAGTGCTTATATGAATTTGGCATTGCGTTGGAGATGATTGTGCTGGTTATGTCACTCTAATGCACATAGCACGTACTTTGGCGGAGTAAGTTCACGCATCGGTCATAAAAAAAGGGACAACTGAGCAAAGCTAGATGTCAAACAATAAAAATGGGTGAACACGTCGATTAATTTACCCAAATACAAACAGTCAAAATTTTGAGTGGGAAGTGAAGTCTGCTAGATGATTCCAGACCACTGTCTGCCAAACGTTTTGTGCTCTTCACTGATGCTCTAATGGCTGGAAGAAATATTTTTCCAAATTACTCATTTTTAAATTTCATAACTTTCAAACGCTGTGATCTTGGAGTTCTCGTAGTTGTTTGAGTGGGAAATAAAGTGCTTTATTATATTGTCTCACTTGAATTCTTCAGCAGAGCCATTCTGCGGTCGTATGAACGATAAATGCCACACTTCTTCTCGTGGTCAATACGCAGTTGAAGATAGGAAGCTTACAAAGTTAATCACCGTTTCGAACGAAACTAAAAGTTTGGCAACAGCATCTGGAAAAGTTTAGTTTCTCATTCGCCATAGGCCATGCCCTACGAAGGATTGCATAGATTGATTGCGGTGCAACGATTCAGAGATAGTTTAAAGGTTTGATTTTAAAATGTTACTTATAACAATCTTCTCTTATCAATTTTATCAATAATAATAAGAGAAAACTCTCATTTCACTAAAAAAGACTCATGAGAATATAGTTGAAAATGTTTGTCGAACTAAAGTGAATATGGAATTGCAATGGAAGCACAAAAAATTATTTACATCAACTCAGGGGAAAAATTATGTTTAGTTTTTTCCAAAATTTTTGAACTTGTACCAAAAGGTATTTTACCTTGAAACGTTTGTTTAAGCCATTTAGGTAAATTTCTTAAAAGGCGCATGTTATAAATATTTCTGTTTTAAGTGGATGGCGGCGATCTTCAGATTTTTTTCTCGTAGGTGGCGTAAAAGTGAGCGAAGACCAGAACACAGTGGCGTGGCTGAAATGTCACATACCTCCTTTGATGGAAGTAAAAAGAAGTCAACTGATTTAGAATGTGTAGTTGAATACATTGATGGATCATGTACAACGTTCTTTCTTCCCGTAGGGAGTGATTTTACTAATGGTTTAGAAAAATTCTGAAGGTGGTAAACTATATGATCTTGTGTTCGCATTTATCGGACTAAATGATGAACGCGAGTACTTCGGCCTTCGTATCGACGATAGATTAAAGGTGAGAGTTAATTTGTCACCAACATCAAGAGTAGCCCTGGGTTGATCCAACGAAGCACATCCGTAAACAATGTCGAGGTTTTGCTTTCATTTCATCTTATTTCGTTTAGTGGGTCCACCTTATCGGTTTCTCATGAGAGTGAAATTTTTCTCGTCAGAGCCCCACAAATTAAGGGATGAATACACTCGCTATTTATTTGTTTTGCAAATAAGAAAACAACTTGAGCAAGGATCGCTGCAGTGTGCAGATGACCAAGTCGCAGCTGAGCTAGCTGCTTTTCTACTTCAAGGTATATTATGGTAACAGTTTCCTTTCAAGCGTTGATGCCTTTGAAGACTAGTTAAAATCTTTGCATTGTAGGAGAGTTTGGAGCCTGTGACCCTCGTCAGCACACGCCGGCTTTCGTGTCAACTATTCCATTTTACCCGCCTGATCGACAAACAGAGACTCTCGAGCTTGCTATTCTTCATGAATACCAAAAACTTAGGTACTTTAGATTTCTTGCTGTTCGAAAACGTTTGTCTGAGCTATTTCTAACTATTTACGATATGTCTAGGTCTCGCGAATGGACACCTGAAGAAGCCGATCGGATATTCTTGGATCGGATCCGATTCCTGCCCAACTATGGTGTTGATATGCACATGGTTAAGGTGAATTTTTACCGGGTTTCTTAGTTCATTTGGAATTTATGATTCGATTTAACTGCAAGCTTAATTTTATAGGGCAAAGACAACGAAAGTTATAACCTTGGCCTTACTCCTACCGGCATTCTTGTTTATGAGAACGGACAGAAAATAGGATTATTCATTTGGTTTGGTTTTATTTGTTCATCATTTTTTGAACTTAATACCCCGGCAGTCTGATTGTACTTAATTTTCATTCGCTTTCAAAGCTCGATCTGTAACTTGAAGGCTTATTAAGCATGTTCTTAACTTGAATAAGTACAACGTTTACAATATTTCCGACTTCGTGAAATACTAAATTTATAATCCGCCTTTCTGATGCATAGGTCTATGATTCTGAAGCTGGATATGCACGGCAAAAAATTGAAACTTGTTGTTGCAGAGGAGAATGAGCAAGCGGTATGTGTTTTTCACAATGTTTGTCAATCGCATCACTTCTTCAATTTAATAATTCACCTCAAATACTGAGGAAGTTATATTTTTGGACTTTTCTATGCGAGTGCCATTTACCATATAAGCTAAACACTTACCAAGTGCTCGATAAATCACTTTCAACGAATGTATCGAAGAATGTTCAAAGTGGCACTGGTAAATCCTGTTTTGTTTTGCAAAAGGGCTCTATTTAGTTGTAACACTGACTTGTTCCTGTGCTACGTTCCGACCAATATGGTTAAGTATCTCGAAACTAGTTGCTTGTACGAATGTACATTATGCAGCTATTTGAATGCACACTCGCACAGGTGGGTACATACGCTCATACGAGCGCTTAGGAATGTAGAGCAGCATCTCTGTACTCTTTTCTTAATTCTACCCACGCATTTATTCTCCACACTTATCGACAAGCACATGGAATTAGCTCATACGACTGCGTGCGTATGTGTGCTTATGTGTAAAGAGCACTGTAGCTGTAATTCTTTGCTCCATCTGACTCAATATTCTAATGCTGATAACCGAATAATATTCTTGTCGTTGGTCATCTTACTCAGAGGCCTGGTTTTGTTTAAACTAGTCGCCAATGCCGAAGGTCAACAGCTCTGCGTCCTAGTCGTACTCAGAAATTCCTGCTATCGAGTAGGTGTGCAGATCTAAAGCTGAAAAACCTAACCCACTCGGTTTTACATATTTCTAGGTCTGAATTTCACATAGTTCTCTAAGTACCTGTAAAATCCCACACTATTCATAACAGCTTGCTGACAAGGCCGCGAATTCATGGTTTTGAATTGCCAGTATTATGTCTAGTTCGGCATTATCAAGTCACAGAAAATTCATAGGCAAATATGCCTGAGGCATCTTGAAAAATATTTCTTACATTTGTTACATGACTCTTAATCAAAAGCTCAAGTTATTTCCTTTATTTTCAAGCTTTTGTGGTTTTGAATATAAGTCTTTTCGTTGGCGAAGTATGAGATTGGACTTCGGCTTATCTCAATTTGAAGTCGGCAGTAATTTACGCTAAAATAAATTGCATCGGAGCTTTTAGCACAAAGACGAATTTGAGTATTTTAGTTAAAAGCCCATTAGAGCATGAGTATTTTTTAACTTAAACCATCTACTTTGTGCACATATTTCATGTGAATTTGCTATTTAAGTTTGTTGTACTTGCAATTATCGAACCCAAGGGATCCAAAACTTGTTTATTTGTTAAATTCTGCCACTTCACAAACGGTGTGATTAGATATGCTCAAGCCAGAAGGGTTCGCAGTATTACTCCTTGTTGCACAAAACGAGGGTTTGCCCACTTCTTGTTTGTAAATATTTGCTTTAAATCCATCGAAGCACCACTGATACCTACAAGTTTAATTGAGAATTCACATCTTTAAGACCCTCACACTCCACACAGTCGTTGTTCCGGTTCAGCTATGAAGGCTATGAGGTCATGCCTACTTTTTAATGCACCAACTAAATGATGTGATATCAATCACTCGATATTCTGGAACAAAAACTACGTGGATTCCAAATACGTTAACTTTATTTAGGAGAGAATTGACTGTCATTAAGTATCAAATAGTCTAGGTATTAAAAAGGGCTTAAGTTTTTAGGCCAGTTCTTTCTAACCTGTCGCGAAATTTAATAAGAGTTCCATGAAAGCATTACGACTAAAGAGCTTTGTCATGGAAGCCAACGCAACTTGCTTCTTTTATTTGAGATGACTGGAATCTATCAATCTAAAATTAGAAATACAAATGATTATGCAATTATGCATAATACCTCGATTATTGAAAACTTAACAGAGGGACTTCATGGGCTATATGGTCTTGGGAGACTATTTTCCACTCGAAAACTTTTGAAACTCATACCTTGTGAAAATATGGGAATCTGCTTTATATATTGCTTCGTTTCTCTGTCAGCGAAAAGTGATGGAGCACACCTTTGTATTCGTCCTGCCTGATATCCGAGCTTGTAAGCACCTCTGGAAGTGCGCCGTTGAATACCACGCCTTCTTCCGCCTCAAGGGGATTCCAAGACCTCCTACAAAGCTCCAACAATTCTTCCGTCTCAAATCACGTTTCTATGCTAGCTTCCGTACGGAGCACCAACTGGCGCAGGAAAACAGCTTCGGTAGCAGTTCTTTCCGTCGTCGGAACACTTCCACAGGTCAGTCTCTGCGCTCTGATGCTAGTGCCAAAACTCTCAGTCGCTCAAACAGCGGACCTGGAGTCAGTCGATCGAACTCGAGTTTCAAACGAGTGTCTACTCGACGTGTGGCGGCCAGGCAGAGCTTCGTTAATCGATCCATGGGTCGAACACCTCAACCTCCTTCTCAAATTGCTGGCTCAGTGACGCCACCCACTAAACCCGCAAAACCGCTAGCCGTACAAGACACTCGTGCTCATAGTCCCATCAATGTGAACTCTCCTTTGTAAGTCTCGTTTCCATTCGTTGAAATCATCGGAGCTTCAAATTTGGTTCAATTTCTGTCGAATTCTGTTGAAAAGTGGCCGATTTATGGAAATCATTGAATAGATCCTTGGCTTGACCGCAATCAGAACAAGTTAGTGAATGAATAAGCTCGTAAGCTCTCCAGGTAACTACTGGGAATATCCTTAACCCCTTCGGCGGTCTATTCAGTGTGCCGATGATATAGCGGTCAACGTATATATGAAACGCTAGATGATGGTTTGGAAACCCATCGAGTCTTTGATATTGCAGACTGGAGAAAGGCTTTATTTTTATTCGAATGACCAAACGATTCTTAAAATTTGCGTTTAGTTATTACCAGCACGATGAATGTCTTTGTCGGAATCCCTCATTTGAATGCAACAGATTCAATCGAAAATGTCTTCTCGCTAGTATACATCCATAGTATCACTCATCTTAGTTCAAAAATTTGCTTAGAAAAGGCTCTCTACACTTTCTAGGAGCATTTTTATTAGATGAACAAAATCTCCAATCAAGTAGTCCCCTAAATAGCAGAACAAACTGAGTCTAAACATTCAACTTCAAAAACATGAAGCTACCACACCGGTTTTTGTCTGAACTTTCTAATTCATGTCTCTTAACAAACAATCCCTTCTTTCATTGAAATTCGCTATCGAAATATCATTCTTTCAGATCACCGAACCCATTTGCATCATATTCGGTATTCCCCTTTTTTTATTTTTTATTTTTCGAATCCTTGGTTCATCTACTGAGGTGGCAGTGTTCGTTCATTCATACTAATATGGATCATTTGTAAAGTACGATGAACTTCAGTCAACCTTATACTCATACGAAAACGGAGTGTATTGTTGACGTCTCACACGGATTTGCTGCTAGTGTTTGTTCAATAAATGAAGAAGCCGCTTCCCGATCCAGGGTCAGGCCCTCAACATCTTCCATCGAATTTCACACTAATCCAATATCGTTCCAAACATGTGCCTTTTCTTTCGCCACCAGCGGGTAATGCCAGTACAGCGCGCAAGTAATAATGTGAAACGTATCAGCAGAAAACGATGCTTTAACGTTACGTTTTTCAGAGTACCTAAAGTCGAAAGAAGGTTGCTGATTGGTTAATTCATGGTTGCCCGGATCTCTTTGACCGTCATTAGCTAAATATCCTATTTGAGGTTAGGCACTCCTCAATTAATATTTAGGTTGAAAATTGATGAAAGGTTATCGATTAAATCAAGCAAAACCCTCCTTGAACTTATTAGACTTCCCTAAGAATAATTTATTTTTACTTTGCCCTCTGACTTTCTTCCGTCTTTTTTTCAATCAATCTCCATCTCCAAGCATCCTCAGCATCTAATCTACGCCCTTGTATTTTGTGGCTGCTATCTTCTGTTAGGAGAATATTGTTCCAGAATTTCGGGATTTCGTACATCTTCATAGTCACACTTTGTAGTTCATTGCGCTCTCTCGTTGCGCGAACCTTAGATCGATGTTCCGCATTTTTGTCTTAAGAACATTTGATAGATATATCGAGAACACCTAGTATCATGGTTCTCCGAAGGAGAATTTCGGTGGCTTCTCCTTAGAACATGGCAAATATCAAGACTCGCTAGAGGCAATAAATGTGAATTATTTTACACAAGCTTCAAATACCACGTACTAAATCAAATGAAAGCGCCCAAGCCACGTCAGAGTGACCGTTATTTTTTATATTCACACGAATCTCTTCTCGGCGATGAGCTCTAATTGATTGTTATCTTGATTTTGCTTATCTGCTTAACCAGCAAGAATGAATGTGAGCATGCCTCATGCATAAATTAGGTCACCAAACTAGCTCACAACACTGCCTTTTTTGCTTTCCATCATTTGCATAGCGCAGTAAACCTAAATGTCTTTATTGTTTCACCTTTCTCTACTAAAAAGTGTCCGATCGCCAGTTACTATGCAAATTAAATCATTCAACCACTCAATCTGTGTTGGTAGGACCCGACGATTCTCAAGTCCGTATTGTTTTGGTCACCTTCCGATTCCCTCACCAATGTGTTTATCTAAAGTTCGCCTAGTTGTTAATCAGAAAGCCTGAGTAATGAGATTGAACTTGGTCCCGCTTTCGGCATTGTTCATTTTTAGTGTCGAGTACACCGTGTGAGGTCGTGGTGTCTTCCGATCGATCCCCTCAAGATCTTCGCTTGTTCACTCGTTCAATCAAAGTGCTGTGAACGCTCCTGCCGTCCTCCACGTTCGTCTTCTGATTACTCTTTAATTCCCGCTCCTTTTCTTTGTTTCCTCCTCTTCATTTCCCTCTACTGTCTCAATCTGTACAAAATCATTCAGGGTTTGTGGAAAATGGCATTTTGATTTTTTTTTTTAGATGAGAAAGTGGCTTTACTTGGCCGTTCGGTGGTTATAAAATAGGTGTTAACTGATCGGGTAGCAATACAAATCAAAATAAAATGAAACCTTTTCCATTGAATAACCATGAAGATAAAAGTAATTAATGGCAATTTATTAAAGTGGCAGATTAGAAGATGAAATTGGATTCGAGACTTCTAGGTGCAGTATTTATGTCAAGATAATTATTCTAGATCTCAGTACACTTATTTTACGTGTGATAAACCGCTCTTATTGTAAATTTTTTTAGGCAAAATTCTGCATATTTTGATTAGGAACTTATGTTTAGGAGTAATCACATCTAAATTCTGACTAAGTTAGCCCCATCGAAACAATAAGAAAGACTGATGTTGTATTTGTTTATAAATATGCGATTTCCCGTAGTTTAAAGAAGCCTTGATTGCAGAATGCACTCACGAATTGTGAGACTCAACAATTCCTAGCTAGCACAAAGGTATTTTTGAATGATGAGGGGAAAATACCCTCTCAAGACCTCAACATGGAGGTCCATGACAAATGCTTGAATTTCGTCATTTACACCAGTTGCAGGATTAAAAGTGCATTGGGCATGGATTTGATGAGAAAAGTAATCAAGTGGTATAATCCATAAGTGTAATCATAAGTTTGTAATATAACGGAACAGTACACCTTGCCAGAGCAGAAGAGTTCAGTTGGAAGCCAAATGCATCAAAGTCATCAAAAGTAAGGCAGGTTTCATGCCATTTTAAACTTGTGCTAGGCCTCTTCGATAGAAAGGCATTGACTAGTTTGTTCATTTTTCGGTTTACCACATCCCCCGCCTGTCGTGGGTGTACACCAAGAAAGTACACATACTGAGATCAATTTCGCAGATATATGCACTGGCTATTAGTCACAGCTAATGCAGGTTCCTGAAGGTCAGTAGAGTAGCGTGATTTATCGACCAATAGAAAGGTGGTAAGTTAGGCGGCAATCTAAACTTGCTGATCTGCTAACTCATGCCAATGCCACTGTTGATAATCGCGTCTCTCACTTTCTTGATCATGCCTCTAAAAATTTTATTTAATGAATACTGTTGCCTACTAAATTGAATCCAAGGCATCTAACCGGTCATGGTAAAGGCTGATAGAATCATAAGCTGGAAAACTGCAGCTGGTCTTTAATCGATTAATGACGGGGCATATAAATTTAAATCTAGGGCCCTTTTAATTGTATAACTTTTTGGGATGTGGTAGAGTAATGTCGAACCTTTTTAGTCTGTTGAAAATAGCTCACTAATTGGACTTTGCGTTGAACACCTTACGAAATGATCTTGTAGTAGTAGTAGGCTCGATCATCTGCGCCACTTGGTCTTCGGAAAAAGAGCAAAGCGCCTCGGAGTTTCATTCGTGTCTCCCAGAGAATAATGCAGGAGCCCAATTATGGAAAATTAACCAACTGCAATTATTCAAGAGGGAATGTTGAATGAGATTCGATATTCGTAGTTAGCTCTCTGTTTTCTTTCAACCACTCATAGGCGACTGGCGGTCCCAACCTTACTAGCACGGACCACTACCATCTACCTTCAATCACATTCCCAGCTGCTGGTTTCTCGAGAAGCTGGCGATTTCGCATGGAAAAACTTTATCTCACTTTTAATCGCAAAATCAGTATTCATTTCAACACCGCATAACATATCCAATCATATCCACGTGGTGCTTTAAGTGACCTAATACGAAGCTTTCAGTTCCACTTCCCACGTTTCAACGACCTTAAAGTTAAGAGAATGAAAAAATTGAGAATAAAGGCAGGAGTAAATCTTTTGCAACCTATAAATGAAGAAGCACACTCTAACTAAGCTCACAAATTAACTGCTTTATCTTAAACCAGCCCTCAGCAGGTTTCGAAATCTAGACAGACTTTGAATGCCACAAAACCGAAATGAAGCACGCTAGCTTTACTTAACATGAAGCAATCTGAGAACCCAAATTGCATTTGAGTCGCGAAAGCAATACGGTAACGCAGAACAGCCCTAAGAAACACACTTTGTGCACGTTCATTCACGGAGTTCTTGTAGTCATAATTTCTGATACCTGTTTGACTATTAGTGAAGCTACGAATGTGAGCACCGGGTACATTCATAATTTAAGACTTGTTCATCCGAAGCACAATGAAATCAAATACGCATTCGGTACATCGATGACTCCTCACTGCCGAAAGCTCTTTCAAATTAATGCTTTTCATGATTCTAAGGCGCGAGAAAACTTGCTATGAGATGAAGAGAAAACCTCTCTTTCGTGTCAGTAATGATTGAGTCAGACCTTTCTGACTAAAGCATTAAATGATTAAAGATTGCATAATTAATTACTTAGGTAAGAAAAAAATGACTGAAGTTAATTTAGTGCATAAATACAACGAAGTTGATTAAATGCCTTGATGGAGTTATTTGAGTCTGAGAGGGCATTGTTGAATATCATTCTGCGCGTATCCCATATGTCTTAAACAAGCAGGTGTTCTAGAGCTTAAGAATACCTGAAGACGAAACTTCCTCTACAGCGAAATCCAATCTCAATCAATCTCGAATATTTCTTGATAATGGGGGACAACTTCAGTGAAAGCGGGCAACAAGATTTCCTTGAATATTTGTTTTGGCATGCTAATCTTATGAGATAGTATTTGGTCTGACATTTCATTTTAACGTCATAGCCGGGTCATCTGGATGAAAATGACAAGCGGAGGGAGTTTCAGAATTGGTAATTTGAAAAGTAGGTCTTGATGGAGTAGTGATGCAAACTAAGGCAGCCGCTTTTAAAGAAACGAAATGGCTGAGTAGGTTGAGAGAATAAGGCTTGGTTTCGGGACAGACTGAATGTTGTCAATCTTATTTTGACACGAACGGGTCTCTGTGAACTAGTTAAGCATTGATTGCTGTTGGACTTTGACCAAAAAATTGGGGAGCAGAACTGGCACATGGAGCCATCATTTTTAACATCATTTGATCTGAATACCTTAACTTTGTCTAATGACATGATGACTGCTACCAACCCTGTCGACATTTCATGTCCGAAGTAAGCCACCAACACCGAGCATTAATGGCCCTATATAGAGTAAAAGTGGATGAGTGTGATTTCTTGAACAGCATTTCACTCACCTTATGTGAGATCCAGTTTTATCAGTGGGAATCAATTTATATTGAAGGAGATTTTAAGTATTAACGAGCAAATTAAGCTTTAGTATCTCACGCTCTTCGTGTGAAAGCAAGAGCTGGGCTTTATTGGCTTAGCTAAATCTATGCTATGTGGTAACTCGACATACTGGTAGTTTTCTTGAATTCAACGGTCTCTTCATACATCTACGAAATAGAACGAGAAGGCTTGACGAAGAAAATAAGCGCATATTGAACATTGCACTTGGATAAGATCTATCGTGTAAATAGTGTCAATAGAGTGTTCCGACGTTTCTAAAGTTCTGCCGAGCTATTTGGATTCAGGTCCAGCAGTTGAGTTTACTCGATAAACTCCGAAAAATCAACAACCCAGTCCCCAGCCTGAAACATAATGTAAAATAGTGAAAGAGACGAGCGAGGCCGCACTTAAGTGGCCTTGACATAGTTCAAAAAATATACTCCACAAACTGTCTTCTAGAGGCTAGTTATTTCGCATATGCGATTAGAGAGCTGGCATGGCAGTTGACTCATAAGTGGAGGGTTAAAACAAATAATCACTTAACTTCGATCGAGTAGTTTTAAATAGAAACATTATTACTAATACGGCGATCCTATTTTGACCAAAAGCCCACACAACCGTGAACTAGCATTTTTGATTGAAAGCAGGTTGAAAAAGCAACTAGTCATCCTAATGGAATTAACACTGACGATAATAGTAACTTAAATAGACTGAATGACAGCATTCTCCAACTCTTGTCATGGAGAAGGGAAAGTACCTTAGTGCTTTTGCTGGTGAAGGTCCTTCGATTTATCGCTGGTCAAATAGTGTAGGCGGTCATTCTAATCATTACATGCGAACTGGCGACTTTCTGGCTCACGTCATCTGGTGATTGAGAGGCGCGCATTACCAGTGACTACAGTTTTGACGGATACTTGCTAATTCAGTCAACATCTCTGTTGGTCTCTACGTCAGTATTATCAATTGACGATTCATCGATTTTCACATTGTTACCTCTGGACCTCTCAGTTGTAACTCCTGTTGGGTTTATCACGACGGCCGAGATATTCTACGTAAATATAGCAATTGTATACACGCCAGAGTATAATAATTTTGGGATAACTTTTTATGTGTATTGTTCTAAATACTTTTTTGGAGGAAAGTAGCCTCTACTTAAAAATATAAGTAGCGTACATTTTACGGATTGCTTTGGGGGCCCCAGTAAGCAGATCTGACAGCAGTGCCTTGGATTTCCTCAATTTAATGACATAGACAGTAACAGTTCAGCTTGCCAATGTCTTTGTAATGATAAATGAAGTTGGCTTAATTAGTTTAAAGTTATAGGCCAGTTGATCATGGTTAATGATGCTCACTATTCATCTAGCTATTTTACTTGTGATACACTCGTTATGCCGACTTATTTAATGCTTGATTACTTCTTTATGCATTTTAAACAATATATATGACCAAATTAGGTTGAGAAAACACACCTGAAGTGCTCTTTGCAACAAGGTAATTGTCTTATTACCGATTCCCCAAATCCTTTTGCTATATGAGCAAAAAATATTGCAGTCAAAATCTGGTCAGACCCTACTGGTCTCCAGTAGACAAGGCATGTCCGAGTCATAGCTTCTGGTACAATTATACTCTTGTTTTTTTTCGCACCTGAGCACTTGGTGTTATACACAAACGTAATGGGACGATCGGAAAGGCTCAGACGCACATGAATCACGCAGAGCTGCGTTTATAGCCGAGTTGCTGTTAACCGAAACAGACATAGTCCACTGCAAAACTTGCAGAATATTTTACCAGTAATATTTGGAATACTCACAGATCTCAATATTACTTACAGGAGGTTGAAGTTGGAATTAGCGAATCGCTTGCAGGTAAAGCTTTTTGATCGGAAGGTTAAAGTATATCGAGAATACAACTTTTAAGCTATGTCTATTCCTATTTCATTTATTGTCCGGACTAATTATTTGTATGCAAGTATAAATAATCTATAATACAGGTCACATTACCATAACAAAGCGACCGGGTCCAACTTGTATCGATTTCCTGATTGGACTTTCCCATATGTGAGACCCATCGGCCAAATGTATCTTGAATGGTCTTCAAGAGACTGCAGCATAAAACAACGAACAAACTGTGCATTCAAAAGGAGGAAAGCGAAAAACCGAGATTTGGCGAGTTAAAATCTAGTATGAGGTGGAATTCCGAATTTGAAGTCAACGTATAGGAAAATGGCAAGAAAGGCGTATGCAAGTTGACAAAGCATGACCACTAGCTGAAGTGAGAAATGAGCCTAGATGGAATATAGTGCTTGATTCATTTCAAGATGTTAATCAAATGAGCCTTGCCAATACTAGTTTGACAAATTGACAATCGGAGAAAACATAATATCTTGTTCGCGTAACCAACTAGTTTAACGCATACACGCTAGCTGAACGCCACAAATTCAGTTTGTTACCTCGCTACAATGTAACTGTATAAACACAGTACGTTTATTTCTTCACCTAAGGCAGGGCCCCCGATGTCGTCTTTTGAGTCATTATACTTGCTGTATTTTTAACATTGGATTTAAGCAATACTATAGACTTTCTGATTTGGAGTTGTCTGGATTTGATTCAATTGATTGTGATTATCATTTTATTTGGCCACCAGAGCTAACAATATGTATTCCTAAGACTTCACTTACACAAAACCTGTGTGTGATACACTCCGTTGTGTTATACTACCTGACCACCAAATGGGCCATGAGATGATCATCGAACTAGGAGCTCCCAGTGAACTAGGTGCTTTGCACTGTTTACGATTCTGTCAGACTGCTAATTAGTTGTAAATCTACCATAATAATGGCGACTTATAAGTCCTTATTGTCGCCCTCGTTAGTTTATTCAGGAAATAACTACTTTTTTTCTAATGCTTTTTTATACACAGATGTGAAATCGGCTTCTCATTATTACATGCCCGGATCTCCACAACGAATGTGACAGCGCCATCAGGTGGTTTTATTTAATAACAGCATCATTTTGCCTTTGCTATTTCGCATAAGAGCCTTAAATTGACAAAGATAAAAAAGTAAATTTCAGGAGTCAAATATGATTTAGGAATCGGTCCCACAGCATCATCAAGGGCTTTCCTTTTTACACGTCCGAAACGGCAATCTTTCCACCAGGTTAGCTCACCGGGCTCTGAACAACTACTCGGCGTTTCCTTCTGCGTCCAAGGTCCGACAAGCTCATCTTTGGCACCAGTGTATTGGTGATCCCGCTCCACTCTCGAACATGAACACCAATATCGAGTTGTTCAAGATCGGACTGATAAGGGTCGCTATAACCTATTAGACTCGATGGCACGATGTTGTAAAGCTTCGGAGACGCAAGTGCAGGAGCACAGATGGTAAAGTGCAACAGTAGATCATTCGCCGTAACAAACTACGATGTGTGGGTAGCCGATTGAGTGGAAAAGAACATAGTTTACTTATTCCAATAATCAAATTTATCGTTTTAGAATTGTCTCCGAATCGTTCTAGCTGCACAAGCGCCATGACTTTTCCTTTGGCAAGGCTACACTTACGCAATACTTGAAATCATGCTGAAATTACAGAGCTGTTAATCTATTTAGTTAGATTTCCACATTAATAAGCCAAACTGAGGAGAAAAAAACTGGTACCAAAAGTGACCGGTTCATTATAAATGCTCTCAACCTCTTCGTGCTGACCACCGCTAACCCCAGGTGCAACTCTGGGGGATAATGAGAGGGGCAGCCGGATGGGACTAATCACCCTCCGGATGTATAAAATTAGATTATGCCAGCAGAATTACAACCTCGCACAGCCTGATAAACGAGGCACGACGTAAATACTTGGGTTTATGGTCTCAAATTGGACTGTGGAAAACGCGTGCATGTAGCAATGAATGGAATCTCCGTCAGAAAGTTGAATGTACTTCTGGAGGAGGTATGAAAACTGTCGGCCCTTAACGGAAACGAGAACGGACGAGGTGCCACTACGAAGTGGGACCAAAGTAGAACTGCTACCTGTACGACAAAACTATGCCAGAGAAGCACACAGAGAACCGAAGAAGTCGATAAACGCTTTTACCATTTTCTGTGTTAACTTTCATGTGCTATCTGTTGTAAAAGCTATTTGTACTTTTTTTGTACTCCCCAATAAGTTTTTGAGACTTGCCCAAGTGGGTGGGAAGTAAATAAATAAATGTATAGGATTAAATTCCAGCATGCAAGCCGATCCACCCTTCGTTTACAATTACTAAATGAAGAATTATTCCTCTAGTAGGAGGTATTAGAAGTAACGCAATCGCCCGGTTTGCGGACACGTTGAGCAATATAAAAGGCTACCCGCTTCGACAGACCTGCATTGGACTCTTTGATTTCTCTACTCTTCTAGACGCTCCTGCTGACGTTCCCCTGTATAGAATTAAAACACTGCAGGCAGCTCACACTAACATGAACCTAAATTGAGATTGGGTAGGTAGATTTAAGGCAGTGTAGAACGGATGGGACTAAAAAGCTTCGTTCCTTAAAAGGACGAAGGGGCTTTCAGGACGTCTAAAAGAGGGTTCGAATGCGACTGAGCTACTCGAGAGCAAGACGTCAAGGGCGTAGGAATAGTCACTTATTCTGGTGGCGTAGCGACTTACTAAACTACTTGAGTTGGAAATTCAACGACTGGAGCAGCCCACGACGCTTGCTAGCAATGGTCTACAAGGCAGTGGCCAAGTGTCATTTCCTTAATCACAGAGATATTTGTCTTCAAGAGCCCTGGGTTTGCATTTCAGAGCAGCCAACGAGGAAGCCAAATCGGATAAAGCGATTGCCTATTTCCTCTACGCCTGGTCTTCTCCAAAACCCTATTCCTATGAATTTGCGTTATTTTAATCGATGGCGCTATATAAATCATTCTCTTCTGGAGAGAACTGCACCCGATAGACCACAAAAATCTCCCAATGATTTGAAACAAATGACAATGGAAAAAACCGCACCTACTCGGTGCTATAAACCTAATGACAGATGCGCACTCTTAAAAAAATAAATCCGTTTTGCCCAATAAACATCACACAGACGTTTCCGATCTCGGAATAGTTTTGGGGCAAAGGGACTTGGTTCCATGATCACGGGCAGCGAACAACTACGAACCTGGAAATTCTCAAACATGATGTGTCCTATATGTCTGCATTTAGTACGCTAGAAATTCAATCTTCGATTTCAACCAAAAAGATTTGAACAAGCAATGCATCTTCCAAGGCCCAAGAAAGAAACGTGTCTCTCTCTGCTAATATTTGAAAGACATTCCACCACCTACCACAACAAAATCTAAATAAGCTGAGCCGGGTAAACGACACACATTCCTCCCCCCACCAATATTCTCGTTGTCATCCTGGTCAATCTTAAAATCTAAGTCCACCTACTAGGGGAGGCGAACGCGCATCAGCTGTTTTACTTCAGTGAGAGGATAGGATAGAGACGGCGGAGGTAAGGATGAGACCAACTTGAAACAATGGAGTGCTGGGCGGTCAAACAAACGCACTACCCGAAAAAAAAAGAAAAAAAAAAAGGTTTTCGCACGTACGGTTGGAACACCGGGAAGAGTGGGAAGGTAGCGAAAAGAGGCTGGGAATCATTGGGGTAGCAAGAAAGACAGCAATCACAGATTCGACAGTTCACGGAGTCCCCATGAATGTCGTTGGGGAGGGTACCTTCTTATTCTCTTCCCTCGGACTCTTCGTGATGGCGCATGGCAGTAGAAGAAGAGGAAGTAGAACAGCGTGAACTGCTCGGCTTAGAGGAAGGTGCTGAAATAGGAGCTCCAATGTGTTCGACACTATCGGTGGCAGCGGCCTCGCCGACTAGAGACCAGTTGATCTTGAAGCCGACATCGGGATCGACGATTTTTGCAGCGGAGGGGGCGTCATTGGAACCCAGTCGCACCTTAAGCTCGGAGAAGAGGGTGATGGGCATGAATATGTAGACGTAAATCAGCACCAAAGGAATACTGAAGAGAGCCACTAGTGCTGAAGGAAAAGATGAAAATTAAATAATCAATAGGATACAGGGCTACGGACTAAAAATAGTATTTCAAAAACAGGATGAAAGCGACACTAAGTCCTAGATGTTATTTGAAAACTCAAGCGCAACAAAAGTGACAAAAAAAAATAATACAGCAGACCGAACGGCAACTAACGCTAATAACTACAAAGACCAAAGGAGATATCCCCAATGAAAAGGAAACTGAAACACAACCTAGGGTGACGCTGTCGTCTCAGATTAGGGGGAAAGATCACGTTGAAGAGAAGACAATAAATATTCTGTCTAGAAGAGGACAGCAAAAGCGGAAATTCGACGACAGTGGCACACACCATCAGGTGATGACATCGTGCATTTAATACTGTTTTGCGCACTTTCTTTAGCCCCTTAATCAAGGAGCGCAATTTTAAGTTGAATAAAGCTAAGAACACTAAAAGCAAGGGTAGTTTAGATCCCCCTAAATCCAACTTTAATTTGTCCACATTACCGCAGAACTGTGGTTGATGGATCTCCCGCTACTTGGTCAGAGTTCCATTGAGTCGACTGGCTCACCACCTGAAGTGAGCTTTAAGGGCAGTAGAGCGCTCAAACTGCATACTTCTCACCGTGAGTTTACCATTTATTAGGCCAATGCGCCCAACACTGAATAGTAAAATTCCAACTGACGGTTATGCAACTAGGTAGGAACTAATGAAACTAGATGAGTCAGACGATTTCCACACGCTACTACAACGCATTGCTAAGCCTATTAATGATAACCCGCTGAGAACAGATAAATATTAGAAGAGCCTGTGCAAATCCATATGTTTTCATATGATTTCAACAAAACGCGAAAAAGAAACAAAAAGTTTCTCCGAGTGACATTCCTTACCTGCGATGACGGGAGAAACTAGCAGCCCCCCAAAGAAAGACAGGGTTTTGATGAAAATTCGCTTCCACTTTTTGCCGGTCACGTGCTGCCCCGTCTAAACCACCAAAAAGCACAGACATTGCATAAAAAAATTAAATGAATTCATAAGCAGATTATCAGTAGAGTAAAGAACCTTGTAGGCGGTGTAGGCAGGGAAGCCGAGAGTAATACCAGGAATAGCCAATGCTGTAACTATAGCGAGGATGAAAGGTGTTCCAAAAGCTGCTACCAGCATTGAGCAAATTCTTCGGCGAAAGGGCCACCTCGTTCGGCCCCAGAAAGTGCAGCCTGTCGGGCTACAGCCGAAAAGAGGTTGATCAGTAAAACCCACAAGTAGAAAGAACGAAAAACTACGCCCAAATCAGAGCTGTTGAAGGATCTAAGAATTTCACAGTACATTTTTGTGTATACACAAAGTATTCACATAAGACTCGGGATTTAATGCAATTCACCAGCATTGTGTTTACCTTTATTCACTACTAATCGGTAATAATGAAAAACATGCAGGTGTCTTTAAAATGTTGCTTTAGCTAAAGTACGTTCCGGTTTATTTTTCAAAAGGCGCTTGAATAAAAGTTCTGATTTGAAATTGGAATAAGATTTGTGAATCGTACATCCTAAGCAGTACAATATGGCATCGGCACCGAAAAAAACAGGGCTATGAGCGCATGAGCAGAACAGTATCTATAGATCTACAACGGAGTACAATTTAATTTATCAATGCGGGAGATTCAGAAATGGGGGTACGGAACTACAATCGATAGTAAGATTTTGGGTTCAACCTACCTAAGGAAGTGGGTGTCTCGAACTTCACGAAGACAAAGCCAGCAAAATTCACAACCACAGATGAAACAATTCATGTGGTTACAGGATCCGTCGTCCACTTTCAAGAGAAGAGTTTTACAACGAGGGCAGGCTTTCACTTCGCCTATAGAATACAAATATAACAAAAATGATAACTCGCGAAATCGCCGGAAAAATTTAAAAAGCATAGCGGTAAATTGATTTGGCTACTTATAGCTTAATTTTCAAGATAGCATTCATAAGAATCATTATTTCCAGACATTCAAGTAATCAGTGATCAATCCACGAGAATCAGAGCTATTGAGCATGTCATCAATAGTAGATGCAAATCTAGTTGGTAAGTATTCTATTCAAAATGGTCAACTGAGGCTATAAGACTAACAAATAGGGCAGAAAAGAGCTTTGTTTTTTTCGAGTTAACCACTGGGATTTGACTGATCCAAAAATATTCCCCCATCACCTGCCCTATCTTGAATTTGCTTGATCCAGCGTTTAAGTATGTGAACTAGAGATTTTTCACCATCTTTCTTGCAAGAGAGTCCTTGGATTTAGGAAGAGACCAAACTTAAGTTTTCTTTACTAGGCCAGAGAGTACAGAACTTTTAGCGGAAATTTCACCAGCAGAATTATCAGCTCCACAAGCCTTGAATCGTTTCGCTAGTTGGGCTTTCGATGTCAACAAAACGTCTAAAGTCTAATAGATGTAAGAACTTGTCTAGCAGTAAGTCCGTTAGGATGAATTTTATGAGCAATAAAATTCTGGCCTAGTCGATTAGAACAATGATAGCTTATCTGCACTCGGGACCTCCTGACATGTTGCAAGCGAGAGAATTCGCCGGACGAGTACCAATAACAGGGCTCATGAAAAGCCCTGATTCCATCTATTTAGAGTTTTCCATTGATAATATTACGACAAAATTTCATGTAGGATGCAGTTCACTAACTCTGAGAAGTAGCACGAGAAGTGATGGATCGAGTAGTTTTCTTTAACTGAGGCATTCATGAGAAAGCGGTTCTTGTCACGAGAATGCGCTCCTCAATTTATCAATTGCACCACACCACATTTCTCAAGTATACTCACATTTTTATAGGTTTAGGGGGTTGGTGGATTATATGAGCAAAGAGACTAAGACATCCACTGGCTTCTGATGGCCCAATCCACCCACGCAGATTATCACCCTGTACCAAACGATTCCTGCATGATTCCTTGTTAAATCAGAGGAACAAGTTCCAGGGCCCTCAGATAGCATTAAAGTTAAAATTTCAGCCTGCTAATAAGGTAAAGGGATAACTATTGGTAGTATAATAAAAAGCCCTCTCAGTCAAACAAACCTGGAATGTCCAATTCCATCTTTGAAATATCAGTGTCGGATCTGAAATAAGAAAGGGATTATTGATAAGCTAAATTTCGCCAACAGTATTGAATCTCCCATTTAAAACAAAGTTAATTTTTCTAATAAACATGACGTAATGGGCATGTGATCTGAAGGAGATAATATATTGCGTACACAAGTCCTAAATGCATGGATCTAGGTAAACTGGCCTAAGCGAGCACAAACAGCAGAGAATGGCACAACTGCAATGCTCTAGAAAAGGAACTGTTTATGCGATTTCAGTATGATCAATACTAATCAAACGACAACTTTTTGCAAATGCATCCGGAAATCGCTACCGACAGTTAGTCTTAAAAGAACAGATCAAGCTGGATCGATTAATTCAAAGCTGAACAAAATAGCATACTGCTTCTAGAAAGAATCAGAGAAGTACATCCTTGATTTCAAAATGGAGCCACTGAAAAGTGAGTAGGACAGATGCTAAATGTTAAGTTAGTTAGATATACTCCAAAGCGCTGATCAAGCAGTTTAAGATTGAAATTGAAGAGATATATCAATGCATGAACTAATTAGTTATGGTAAAGCATCACAAAATATAGTAGCTTTCAAGTCGGCCTCTGAAAGTCAGTGGTCAACGATCCTGGCGTAATTTTATACATGAATTGGACATCTACATGTTGTTCGACTATTCGCTCACTCTTAACAGTGATACCGAAGATAAACTAAATTAATTTTGCGGTGCTATTACTGAGAATAAAGCCGATAGAAATTTTTAGAAATTTTAGACAGATCCAAGCTGACTCGAGATTGTTCCAAAGTTTTGAATTACATCTTCAGGTGGTAAAGAATAGGGTTGAAAGGAATGGAATTTGAAAGCTCTATTCAATAGTATAATAAAAAATCATATATCGGCAAAATCGTACTTAAAAGAAAACCTTCATCGAAACGACTACGAAAAAGGTGGCGCTAAATCAGGGGACGCGATTTTAACATGAGATATTTTCAATAAAAATGAATTAAACGAGAGGAGGGGAGAGAAGAGGGGCCGTCAAAAGCCATTTAGTGCCAGTAGCAAGAGGAATTAATAGTGACCCCTCTCAACTGGAATTGTGCATCAACAGTTGGAGCGACTGGCCAAAATTAGAGAAAAAAATTGTTTATGTGATATTAGGCACGGAAGTTCGGCATGAAAAATATGCACTCAAGTAAACTGTCCAAAACGGAATATACACTTCAGAAGTAAATGGGATGCGTGGCTATCGACCACTTTGGTTTTAGAGGGACTTAAACTACTATGTTATTAAGAACACGGTTAGAAAGCAGAATGGCTGATTCTACTAAATTTCGTCCTCTAGAATAGCCAGAAGAATGTACCGAAGAGATAAGCAATATGACAGAAAATCTGAGTAAACTTGGACTATACTCAGAGGACTAGATTTGTGAACATTCTTTGGTGAACGGGAGAGCTCTTATGCAACAAGGGTAACAAGAAGCAACCTGAATCTTAGGTCCTCAGTGGATGTTGTAATCACACCAAGACCTCTTAGAAGCTTAAATTGTGCCACTTACACAAGGAAAAAGGCGAGAAGAATATCATTTATCGAGTGTCATTCGCATTTTCGACTAGAAGAGTGCAAGAAGAAGCTACTGTCCCGCTACCCCCTCAATTACCGGGTTAAATTCTCAGGACTTAACTTGATGTTAAGTTTGTAAATTCTTTTAGTGATCAACCATGAGTTGAATGAATTAATAAAAATGGTTAGAAGCGGCGGAAATCCAATTATATGACTTTTTTTCGCAAATAAGCCTCAAGTAAGTAGAGTAGGAAAAAAAATAGTGCGAAAAGGTTTAAATTCACCCTTAAGAAATCACTGACGCCTCAAAGGGCGGAAACCAATTAAATACGCATTAAGCTTGGGCAAGTTGAAATACTTTTGACCCTGATAGTAAGGCCTGTCAAATGCTGTTGGTAACGCTAAATCGAGTAAACAACTGAATCAGTGTAGTACATCGCGTTTTGGTCCAAAAGAGCAGCAAACAACCCGCATAAAACAAGGGTTCCACTTAAGCAAATTTAATGACAGTCTGTAGTTAAAAGGTAATACCGGCTGAGTAAGTCTTTGGGAGCAGAATGGCGACTTCTACAACATTGACGATTAGAAGGTAGGTTGTACAAACTTGGGGATTGAAAACAATAAGATAATAGACAGATATCAGATAATTAATTGATAATAATATAGTAACCGAATTGGGAGGTTGACCGAAAAGCTACCCACACAGCTATATAATAGTCTATAATGGGATGAAATGGAATACCTTCCCAAGATATCAAGCCAGGTCGACGCCTCGAAGAGGATAGAAGATACAGTCGTTCTGAAGAGAGACCGGAAGAGGACGGTAAAGAACATCGAGTTCATAAGAGCGTAAACCTAACGAGATGTGTGTTTTTATAATTGATCAACTTCACTCCTTATGTTTAAGGCTCAGAAGTTTCCTTCACCTTCAATAACTCATGGACAACCCACTATCCGTGACGGGTCGGATTTCGAGACATTAGCCTTACTCAAAAGCGCGTACTATACCCATAAAAACGATTTGTCAAACACCAAAGTTTCAAGCGCGTGTATGTTTATGTAATTTCGACGAAAAAACTTGTTTAGCTTATTTGAAAATGCAGATTATACTGACAATGTGTTACTGGAGACAAAAAAAATCTGGGGAAGTATATTATTCAAAATGATTCGAGCAGAAGACACTTAACATAACCACTAAGCAAAGGTAAACCAAGTATAGCTGAAGAAATAAATTAACAGTTTTTGATTCACAAGGCTAGGCAGATACGGAGTCTGAGGCTCAAGTGGTGAAAATAACTGCAATTAATTTGCCTCCCAGGCCCACCAGCGAAGATTTTAGCTGTGGACAAAACCTCATAGATCGGGAAACGACTCCAAAGGTAAACTTATGAGACTTGAGCCCATCAATGCTCAAATAGGAACAAACTGATGCGAAATCCCCCCCCCCCCCCCCATTTACAAAATAAAACGAATACCCCTAAATGCAAAGCTCGTAAACGGTCTTGTTACTAGCCCATAACGTGCGCAACCGGAGAACGGACTATTTAAGCTTTTGTTTAACTGGGAAAAAATTTTTAAGAATTTCTTTTAGTGCCAAATAGAAAGTTGATTCAAAATATGCAGATCAAATGTCGGTTCGAAAACAACTAGAGGAATTTTAGCTACATTTTAAAGGCAAAAAAGAGGACAGACAGTTGTATTTCTCTAGGTTTTTCGACTTATACTATTAACTATTTAATGAGTTTAACGAATCCTAGAATTTCTATTTAAAAGCTAGGAGTATGCAATAATTGATAACCAGTGAGCAGCGATTCTGGACCCATAAATAAATATTTGTTCCCGGGAAGTACGTCCAACGTAAAGTGCGTAATCCCATTTCAGAGATCAGTAGTTTATTTCTCACCCCTTATCCGGTGGGACATTCTCTTCAATCTCATCGTCCAATTCCATCTCCCGTGCTCTACCCTGAAGCGGCATCGCTGTGGTCGAGAACTTATGGCTAGCTGTAGGCCCGACATCCGAACCACTTTCGATATCTTCTTGTTTTCTTCGAGGACCCATTGCATTCGCTGTCGGGAGTAGAAAGAGTTGTTGGAGATGAGAGAGTAGGGATCGACGGTTCTCGGGAAAGAATTCACCACTACTGGTACTACCACTGCCTTCAACGTTACTAGTGGTGACGCGATTAGCTGAGTCCTTGCAGACATGGTCTCGTACGTCGGGACCCCAGGCTCCGTTACATTTGTAGCAAAAGGCATTGCCTTTACACCTAGGATTCTCACATTCGATACGTGGACAGGAACGTAAACGGCTTCCAGCAAGAACTGCGTAGCTAAAAGAAACAGTCGCTTGTAAGTTTGGCTATCTGGAGAAATTTCCTGGGTTACTCTGCAGCCACAATTAGCGGATAAAATAAATCGGTTAATGAGGCCCATAGACTCTGTGCAGAGAAATGAGAATCAGATTGGAAAAACTATCAGAACCAATGCTTTTTTACTACGACCAACTTTTTGCAGATAGAATGAAAAATAATAACAGATTTAAGACTTTTCTAAGCTACGCGGTATTTTTCTATCCTGTGTATGTCTTACCGGATCTAAAATATGGATCATTCACTAAGGATAGAAAGTGGTTAATCAATAAATTGAACTCGCTACCTTAGCCAGAAAGGCCACCTCGGCTTTCAGGAATGATATGACAGGGTAAACAGTTCTTATTATTGAGAGACATCTTTTAATGGCGGTTGCTATGCTAATTATAGCATTGTTATAATAAATCTTGGATGATGTCACATTTCCGCCCTACAATAATTGAAGAGTCTTGCTGATCAAGTTATTGGCAAAGCACTTTCCTTCAAATTAATTATAATTAATTATAATTAATTGTATGATGAATCGAATGGTCACAAATGCTGATTATGTGCGTATCCTCAAAGATAATGGCTAAATGGTAGATATTTAATCAGGAAGACAGCCAAATCATGTTTTACTGAAGAGGAAAAGTGAAAGTAGTTCTTGGAGAAAACGAGAGAAATGCCAATTTGAATATATCTTCTTCGAGCGAAAACAATTCCGGGAGGAAAGCAAAGCGATTTACAAAAAAAAAAGATGTCCCGCGACATGACGTTGGTGATACAAAGACATACTCGGCTTGAAGATGCATATCGTGATCAGATTGAAGCTCATACCAATAGGAAAGCTGAACTGCTGCTCAGATCAGATGAGTCGATTAACGAAGCAAAGCACTCGGAACGGTCCTAAACACGAAGAACCGTAAGCGGACACTACTGTGATAAAATGGTCAACTAGAGCTAGGTAAGCAATGCAATCGAGGGAATAGGATTAAGCAAATCAAATTAGAAATCCCTCTTACAGGCTGAAATGAAGGATAACAGAAGGCCTTTGTGTCTTTGGCTGCGTTCCTATGGCTCAACGAGGGAACAATGTAAACGAAAAGCTACCCCCAGTGGCCTGCGCTTACTTGTTAGTGGCTGTGTAGACAAACGCCCCCATGCAAACACTATAAAAAAAGCCAACTATACGTGGCTCGGCATATATTGATTTTTAAGATTCAGTAGCAGTGTCAATGTGCAATCCTAGTTTACAAAAAGTCATAGGCTGAACTTAAAGTTCATTTAAACGGTTGCATATGTCAACAAATCTGACCCCAAGTGCCACTACAGTGGACGTAAAATTGTCCAAGACTAGCACATTAGTTGAAACATCATACAAACAGCACAAAGCTACAACCGGAATAGCTGAAAGCTTTTGAGCTACAAGCACTTGTTCGCTTCCGCAACCAGTAATATTCCGAACCCTTAATGGTCTATAATCACGCAGGAATCAGATGTCTCATTGAGGAAACACGCCGAATATTTCCGGGGCTGATTTAACTATGTCTGAAAACAAGACAAAGAAATAAGACCTGTAAGATTACTAGTGGTGGAGTGGTGAGTGTTTGAGGCTTCTTGGCAGAATCTGACCGTATTTTAAGACTAAACGGGGCTAGATGTTATTGAAGATCCCAGGTCAGGCAGCAACGGAAGAGAAAGTAGAAGGGGTACAGCTGAGGAGAAAGACGGAAGGAGACATTATTTTACGACCAACGCATACGATCCTCAATTGGGAGCAAACCCGGCAAAGGGGCTAGAGAGTATACTAAACTTCTGCCTCGAATTCTGATGACTTGCTTTAATTGCACTTATTTCAATAAAAAAATTAATGTTAGTTCTTTTCAACAGAAGTTTATACTAACATGAGCTTGGTCTTTTAGCGGAAGGGCGCCAGGAGAGCCAGTGAAATGAGATGAAGCGAGCGCTAAAAAAGAGGAGAGGAAAGGGGAGGAGGACGAAGGGAGGGAGGTGACTTTTAGGAAAAAAGGGTGCAAATCTACTCCCGTGGGCCTCCTGGATTTCTTATTTGCAGTGATATTTGTTTATACCCGTTGTTCACCCCACACTATCCATCAAAATGTCAAAATCACAGATTATATTAGAGCAGCATTAAATATTATCAGAACCGTGAACTGATACCCCGTACAACTGTAATCAATGGCTGGAATAGGAAAGACTAGGATATTAGTATTCATTTTTGTATATTTTGGTAGCCAAGACAGTATGAATAAATATAGATTTGTCTCAAAAATAATGAATTCACGATTTCCACCTTTAGAAAACAAAAACAACCACTATTTCGAGTTTCGAAAAGACATTTGTTGAGAGACTCGAGATAATGGTGAAAGTAGCCCTCTCGAGTTTACTGCACACGCATAAACGCTCACGCATACAAATGAAGAGGACAATGAAATACAGTCACGAGGTTGTAGCGTTTCTGCTCTTTATTGCTTTTCGTAAACCATTCGACAGCATTTGAGTGGTTAAAATAATCTCAGAATGGATCCAATTAGATGAGACGTCTAAAGAAAAAGATGGAAGAGGGAAGGTATCGCACGGTGAGGTAGGGGAGAATTTCTCCCACCCAGAGAGTGGTAGGGTACCAATGGTGTTTAAACGAATTCCAAGGTACAAAAACAGAAGTGGAAAGATGCATTTCAAGAGCATAAGGAGAACGAGAGGCCATGCCACCTACTTCAGCACCACGACTCACGTGACGTAAGGTCACAAATGAAGAGGACGGCTGAAGCCAATGCGTTTTCCTCTTTAATAAGGGTTAAACATGACACACAGAGAATGAATGATAACATAATCTGACTGTTCATAATGATAGAATGAATAATGGTCCACACAAGACTGGGAAATCAAGAATATTTGAGAACTCTCAAAAGGTGAAAATAATGAATCATAAAAGTTTTTCGGCTAGGAAAATCGATACAAGGTTTTCAAAGCTGCACTGTATGCATTTTTCTCAACAAGAATTAGAGTCTGAAAATTTTGTTTTCTACAGCCCATAAGCTACTAAACCCGGTCGCAAATACTACTAACAATAAAAAGTAGCTATTTTACGGGTTCAGTGGTGGGAATTTACTGCGTATTGTTTATACGACTATAGTGATCGGTGTATGTATACGCCAATGTTTAATCGTTCTAATAATATCTCAGTCGCATGCATTGATAATTCGAATCGCATGATGCGGTGAACTCTGAAATGGCCCGATAATCAGCCACAGATCGAAAAGGCCTCGGAATTTATAGGCCTAATTCATTCCTGATTGGATCCATCAAAGACACGAGGGCGGATGAATAACTGTTCAGAATGATTTATTGGACATCGGCACTGTTTTTAGCTGACCAAAAAGGAGAAGGCGGAATGTGAGGCGCTAGGTCAGAGGAACACGAAGGTACTCAAAATAGGTCAACGCTCCAGTAGAGAAGAGATCGTGCTTAAGTGGAAGACCATAAAGGTGAGAGAAGTGATAGAACAGTCATTTGAGAATAACCCTAGCAGAAGACATGTCGATTCACAAAAGAAACATGATATGCCATGTTCTGGTAATAGATTATCCCATCTTCCTACCTCGTACAACGATAAACAGTAGAAAAAGTCAAGGGTATTGATCAACTTGCCCGCAGCCACGGGGACACCAACGGGTATGCTTATCCCTCGCAAGACACTGACGAAGAAGGAAATCCTCATATCGCTGGCAGATTTTTTCGGCAGCTGTTTGATGTTGTTCAGAATCGCGATGGGCCTCTGGATTGGAGGTTGCATCCATGAGAGGTCGAGGTTTAAGAATTTTTATAGTAAGCACACGAGAAAGACGTCGATCACAAGCGATACAGGTGATATGCGCCATAGCAAATGAAGAGACTTTGGACGAGGCGAATCTACGCCAGCAATCGATGCACGCTGAATGTCCACATTCGGAAAGGACGTAGACGTATTCGACATCGTTGGCACATACAACACAAGATTCAGTGGCAAGTTCCCGGACCATACCAGGATAGAAGTCAGTGGACGAGGAAGAAGAAGACGATTCTGAACTGAGTTCCATGGTGGCATTTATAACTTCGGGATCTGGCTTTTTGTTAGGTTTCATGCGTTTACGTCGCCATTTTAGTCTAACGCTTCCAGAACCATTTGATATTGTCGAGATGTCATTGCGGGGCTTACGCTGCCCTCCTAGGAAAAATGATCGCCTGAGCAAAAACCAACTCGTATAGGCGGTAAAGAAGAATTGAGTTAAAAATTCGCTTATCTCGAAAAACAAGACTAAATTCATAGGGCTTGAACCCACCCAAAAAATTAAACAAGCATTGAAACAAACATGCATCGCAGCAACCAAACAGATCAGGTAGATAGCAAAGACAAAAAGGCATTTTACGTTGTCAAAATGACAGCCAAAATAAGAATTCACCTGTAAATAAATTATTTATGACCTCCATAAAGGAGCAACCGAAACCCACCGTAAGGGACCAGGCGCGTCCACCAGCAGCGCAAAGGAATTCGAAAAAATGTAGTGTCTTCGGTTGCATGAAACGCTTTGTATTTTCGTCAACTCCATTACGCTTTTATGAACTGTTTTTCCGTGGAATTATGATAGCTTCAAAATAATTTGGCGATTAAAATTTTTTCTTAAAAAGACTGAAGTTACTTGAACCCAATCTTATGTTTTATTAAATATTTGACCATATCATAATCCTGTGCTTACTTCAGAGAGTTTTTCCCATGAATTTATTTTAATTGGCAATTTAACTTCTTAAGATCTCCAATCGAAGATTCCATAATTAGTTGACTACGTTAAGTCATTCGTCTTTTCAGCCCTACTTTAAAATTTATTTTATCTTTTTTTAAAACTAAACTTTTTGGAATCAGAATGACTGAACTTTAATGAATGTAATGCTGTTGCTGCCGCCGTAAAAAAATTGGATCAAGCAGCGCAAGAATGGTCGATTCGCACTTTTATGAGATAAGTGATTAAATAGGCAATTACCATCGACTAACCGCAAAATCCAAAAAAATCATTGAATCATTTTCTGGTAAACTATCAATTTTTCGCACACGTCTACATTGTCATGCAAAATCCAAGGGTAGTTTGAATTTTGACATTATTATGGTCTCTCCTGTTCATAAATATTCCGTTATTCTCCCAGTAAAGCATGCTTTGATGCGAACTCATCCATTCTGCCTAACCAAGAAGATTGGTAGTGCATTACTTAGATTAAGATTGGTGGCAGCTTCACTTAATCTACCGTCCACTATCAGAAACTTTGATATATTCCTCTCTTCTTGATGGGTTACTTAGCACTTTGCCCATACTAAACGCAAATTCTTAGTTACCAAAACATATTTTAGGATGTCAACTAGATTTTTCTATGCCAGATGTGTGTGGAAACAGTGATAAACCTAACTTTCAAGTGCTCGTGGCGTTATCGGATATTCAATCCTTATGACCCACCTATAACTGAAAGTAAAATGGGTTCTGGGTTAGTATTTCGATCGATTAGCGTTTAAGAGTTTTGACATGGAGAGGTTACCAATTCGATAATCCTTTAATCGAGAATAAATGGAAAGTTGAAGAGACAAAAAACCGAGGGATACTCGTATTACCTTCATTATTTGCTTGAATGAAAAAGACTGAAAATTCAATTCATTATCATAAAAGTGATTAAAGCTTGCAAAAAAAAAGGAGCATCAGCTGTTGCATAAGTCTGAAAATTCAACTACTTGAAATCCAAATTGCAAGTCCATTTAGTTACCCCTGTTATCAAAACAAGTAGTCTAACACGGTACGTTTATCCACGACGAATTTTAAAAATACGTTTGGACTTCGTCATGATCATTTATAGAGTACACCTTAGGTGCTTCACATACATATTTTAGTAAATTGCACCCACATAGGCGTATCACGTCATGATCGCCCTAAGGTCTTGGATCCAAACGATAAGTAGACCCTGCGCGAGGAAGTATAAAAGTCTCGTCAGAGGAGACACATGCCTGGACTCTTGCCGAGTGAATATATCCACCAACCATTTAAACAGGCGTGCTCAAAGTAGTAATGGATACAGTGAGTTACATGTATGCTAAGTTCCAGCAAAACTATCTCAGAGAACAAGTCATCCTCTGAAATTCAAATGCTATTGGGTTGTTAATCACCTTTTTTTTCATCAGCCGGGTCTACAATTTGACATCATTAACGTAGTTTCACTGAGATCTTGCAACATGTAAGCCAATGATTTTGAAGCCATTTCGACTAGAGAGGTTTTTTGGGTTTGGTGCTTTCATATACTCTGATAAATAGGTGACTGCTAGTAAAGTTTTTCGACAAGACAGTTCCAACACATCTTTGTGCCTTCCCTGTAACAACCGTAAGGAAACAATTAATGAAAAGTCTGGCTTCAGAGACCTCTGATTTACATCTCAGACTTTCACATCACTGATACTGTGGAACCATGAAGTGGAATTTCGGTCTGTTTAACCTTTAAAAGGCTAATGACCAGTGAGGTGCAACCGTCTTTTTGTTGTAGTTTAAGCAATCGGAATCTAAGTAGAATTAAAGTATGTGGATTCCAAGACAAATTTTGAAGATATGAGTTATATTTCCATCCTGATTTGTAATTCAAAAAGCAGAAAGACTTAGTGTTTAAGGCAATGGTGACCCTATTAAGGGTTTTTATATGATTTGATGGAAATAGAACTCGAAGAAGCTTGATCAAAAATTGGAAATATCTCTCAAATTGGTCCGAAAATTTCGTCAATATTTCGTGCTCAGACTAAATATCTCCAGTACCACATTTTCGTCGACGTCATTCTTACTCGCAATCTGACTGTAGGACCCTTAGTGGTTCAGCATGGAGAACCTTGCACCTTATCTCCCATATTTTCAGGATTGGCGATTTTTCTCACTATTTGTTCTAATAAACTAACTGGATTCGAGTCTGACATACGTACAGTTCCTTAGTCCAAACCTTTACAGAAAAAACGAATGCGTACGCTAAAATCAACAGCAGAACGAGACTTGGCTATCTACCAAGAAACTTCAAATAGTCAGAATGAAAATAAAAATAAAATAAAAATAAAAGAGGCCTGTGTGATTTTGGATTTCAATTACCGTTCAGTGGGGGTTGAGATCGGTGTTCTTCTCGACAGCTTCTATAGTATTTCGGAAAATTTTTGGTGAAATAAATTTCTAGCCAATAATTAGAAGATTAAATAGGTGTGTTTTAAAATGTCCTCAATGCACTCAGTTCTGTTGTCAATCATGGTACTTGTGCCCAATGTGTTACCATTGTGGACCGGTTAAAAGTGAATCTACTTAACATATTATTCAATCAGAGTAGGAAGTTGGACCTGTCTAGGCACATCGTTATTGGCCCAAAAAAAATGAGTAGTCACCATAGCTCTGCAATGCCTGAAGGTCTAGTTTCACGCTTTGGCTGGAACTTCAGTTACCGCTCGTAAAATATAGATGTACAACTACTAAGAGGGGCATAAAGGAGAATATCAAAGGAACGAAAACTAACTTTCAGCAATCGATCGGATAACATACTCGAATGATACCTTCGTGCAGGAGATCTTCTGGGAGTTTCAGCCCAACTGTTCCCAAATACATCAGGCTGAGCTGTCCGCTTTAAGTCAAAGTAGCAAGTATTTAGTGTTATCCCAGTCCAAATTTCTTGAACAGTTACCGCTCTCGAACAGGAATAAGTGAATTAATGACTTCCCTATCCCTTCTAGCGTTCAGCCGTCAATACCATGCCTAAGATCTCTGTGTTTTTCCGAGCTCGATATTATCCAAATTTTGTTAAAACTTATACTTTTATGCTTCTTAGGCTCAGGAGGTCTTGTTTCCATTCAGAATGCAGCCAAAGGAATGGCTTTAAGTTTACAAAGTTGACAGACATAAATTTTTTGCACCAGTAGCGGAAGTCGTCTTGTAAATCTTGACTCGAAATGGTAATATCAAGAATAAGTGTCTACCTGTAAGGTGAAGAAATTCCTTGTTGAATAGTTATGCAAACCGTCCTGAAGCTTGTGCTCATTATCTCACGCTAAGTGGTTGGTCAAACTGATCCAGGAGGCTTAAAAAAGACTTCATAGGCTGTATTAGGCCTCCGAGTAAAGGGTTCCGAACCAGCCTTATCTGCATTGGCCGAGCTTGAAGGATCAGCTTAGGACATATAATCAGCTGTTGCCCAAACTTTACGTGACTCCGATTTAGTGGTCAAGTGAAACACCTCATACAAATCTCTTCTTATGTCAAACGGGAAATTGCTCTGAGGGCTACAAAACCCAAAATGTGTTAAACATACGCCGGACAGAAAAAAATAATCGAAATCGAATTTTCATTGTTTTCTAGTATCTCTATCTCCGCTCAAACAATTCTGCTATCTTTTTGTTGTACGTTGAGTTGAACCCTCTCCATTTAACCCACCAAAAACAAGGAAGCTTTGCTTTATTACTAGCAAAACATTACTTTCTTCAGATGCCTACTTTTTAATAGTTCACCACAGAGGTCACCAGGCGGATTTTCTGATATCGCTTATGTGCTCTCATCACTTCTACTGAAGTTCTCCTTTTATAAACACCTTTAAGCTCTTTCAAGTATTTGTAAACATGGACATCAACTTCATTTCAAACTCACTTTCCAACCACCATGTTTTCGTGCGCTTTATCTGTGGACCAAGATGTGCATCTCTTCTTCATTAAACACTAGCCCCAATTTCCAGGTCACACTCGCTCGAACAGTCATTTTCATAAATGACAGCGCATTCTTTTATTCTAAAGAAACAGTTTGAAAAGAACAGACCTAATGACTTTTCAAACTAAATTTTTTTTATTTAGTCCCCACCCATTAGGGCAAGTCGTAAGGACTTATTGGGGTACAAAATAAGTACAAATAGCTTTTACAACATGTAGCACACAACAGTTAACACAAAAGACAGGAAAAGCCCTTATCGACGTCTTCGGTTCTCTGGTCACGTCTCTGGCGTGGTTCCATAGTACAGATAGCAGTTCAACTTCGTGTTGGCACCTCATCCGTCCTCGACACCGTTGAGGGCAGACAATCTTCATACCTCTTCCACAAGTCTTTTCAACTTTCTGGCGGAGATTCCATTTATTGCTACAGTGTTTCTACAGTCCAGTGTGAGACATAAATTCATTTACCAGGCTGTAGGAAGTTGTACCTCTGCAGTGTTCGCCGAATCAGGCGTTAATTTTACTTTCCACACGTCCGCTAGTCTACAGCCCACAATGCATTACACCCACGATACTAGATTAGCGAAGCTGATGCAGCTAAAATGAAATAATCTCCAATTCGTATGCATTACTCAGAAATAATAGGTAATAAGACTCAGCTTTACCATCAAGACCTTGCCATCCGTTGGTACTACTTCCAATTATAGCCGTGTTAACCGTGAATCTCGCCGACTGAATATTCAATCGAATGAACTGACGTACCACGCTCTCAAAACTATTACTGCCGAAGATGCCAGCAGATGAAAATTCGGTTTGGCTGTTCAGTTCGAATAATAACTAGGCACTACGAACCAAAATGAACATTTTCAGCTATCTTACAATTTTCACCAAGTATATCCACTTAAATTATCAGCTTTTATAGTAGAATACTTGAAAATTTCTTTTGCTGCCCCGTAGTCACTAACGCATCGAAACAAGGCGTTCTGATACAAACCTCAAAAAAGTATTTGTTGATTTGTATCAATTAAAAAATTTCGATTCTAATGACATTCTTTTTGACCATACATGGTCAAGTGTTTAGCTGAACAATGCGCATGATGCTAAAATGCGATTTCCCGATCTTGACGGTGCCCAATGGAAACTTTCTTAGGAGGTGGTGTTAAAATACGCTCTTATTAATGGTAAAATTTTGATTGCAAGCCAAAAATAGCCTAGCCAGCATAATCTTCATCTTCTTAAGACGTAGGAGTAGATACCAGAAGATGTTATGGATGAAGAGGCTGTCCGAGACGGACTGGGTGAAACTAGGGATAAAACCAACAGAAATCTGATTTACTTAAGCCGCTTTCAATAATGCATAGTCTCCTTGGTATTTACCACGCTTTACTCATCTAAATTTTCTATTTCTGAGATATGAGATTACTGGGCCGATGACTAGAACAAGCTGTTCAGTTCGGTATAAAATAAAGATGTAAAGGATCAGAGTAAATTGCTTCAAAGGCCCTTGACCGAGAAAGTTCATAAATGAGTGAAGTCTATTCTTGGGGATTTGAAAATGGGGAAATTGTAAGACCCTTGAAGTTTAGAGTTATCGTTAATTGGTCGGTGATAGAGTAGCGACAGTCCGTTAACCGGTCGTAAATAGCAGTAGCCAGATCGAATTTCTTGACATCAGGTCATTTAGTTGGGAGGGAGCGTCTGAGCGGAGTAAACATCCTGCTCAATGTCAGAATTCATTTTTCCTTGACGCGGTAAGCATGGTAGTGAAGGTTTGCCAGGGGGCAGATTTGAACGCCTTATGCTGCTCACAAATTCAGTGCAGCAGGAGACATCGACTGTGAATGAGTCCGTATGCGTTTCAATGTATTTTGATGATGTGACAAATCACTCGATCTCCCCTATCAAACTAATCGACTTCAATCCTTCCCGCGAATTTTGCAATGAAAGTGTATCAATAACTTATCATGATGGAATGGGCATCGCGTTTTTCCCTTCGGGCTAGATGAATGCTTTTCCAGCTAAACAAATTACCTTCTTCTGATTTTGAAGCGATTCCGGAATGTTTGATCTTTGGGGATTTCGAATGCATCCGTAATAGTTAAATTCATGATGTCAACCTGGCGCGGAGCCTCGTAAAACATCAACAATGAAAGAGCAAATCGGTGACTGTAAATAGCTAAAGCGGCACCACCATCAAGGCCAACCGTGCAGTCCCATTCGTGGAATGCAATTATTGCGTCAATCCTTTGTTTACCCGGAAGGCAAGTGAAGAATTCGTTCCCCAGCCCCCGCGGCAAATGGCATGGAATATTTAATCTATAAATCGCCCCCAAAAATGTTGCTCTTCCTATCAATAAACTCCTAAGCCATCACCATTATCCCACCTAAGCTCCAATGCCATACACTCCGACTGTCTGGAGAGGTTGTCTCCTTTCGTTCAAGCTCATTCCTTAACCTCTTCAAATAATATGCTCTAGAGCTTCAGATAAGATGGCATCAGGCAAGGTATGGACGGTCTGGGGCGCTTTTTTCGCTAGAGAACAAGAATCCTTAAACAGACTAAACTAAAAATCAGATAGTCAAATCCGATCCTCAGACAATATAATAGTTTTTGCGTAAATAAGGAAAACACTGATGAAACGGTACCATAAAAGTAGCATCAAACTTCAAAAAAGTAAATGCATTTAGTTCACAGGCTCTGAAGATATCCAGAGCTATTTGTGCAAGTTTTGATATTATCGGCGATATCAAAGAAATGCATTTAATTTACTTTATCCTCTGCTTCCGTTCGTAATATACAGATTTTTCAAGAAGACCATATTATGATGGTGAATGTGTCCCACTAACAGAAATCTTGAGTTCAAAACCCACCGGCAAACCACCAAAAATAGTAATTTTCACCACATTGATGATCAAGCGAGAGGTCTTCTAATAATGAATATGTTAAACGAGGGATCTCTATCTCAGATAAGAGAGTAATAAAACGAGACATTGTTTAAAGTACAGTCACTTGAGCTGTTACTACAGAGAAAGCCTACTCGGCCATAATATATATATATATATACTTCTAAAGTGGAAAAAAATGACTGAAACTTATGCTCATAAAGTTATTATTCTGATTTGGAGTAAAGCAAGAGTCAGAGGAAGAATAATTCTTTCAACAAAACAATAATTTCAGGTAAAACTAGCAAGAGCGGGGAATTCTTTCAGCTAAACGATATTCAACCAATTCAGTATACGTGCGAACCCCTTTAATCCAAACCTGGTTCATCAGTTGTGACCGTTGGTACATTACTACGAAATAAAGCAGTATTCATTTGCCTGGTAGTATGACATCGTATGATCAGCTTCGATAGAATTCGATAACTTGATCCTTGGACTCCAGCGAGGATCATCTCTTAATTGATATCCCTAGCACAACCACGCTTATCATGCAATTTGATTTCCATTTATTTATTCTCCACCCATTAGGGTAAGTTCCAGGGACTTGCTGGGGATACAACAGAGGTACAAATAGCTTTTACAACAAGTAGCACACAACAGTTAACACAGAAGACAGCAAAAGCGTTTATCGACGTCTTCGGTTCTCTGGCCGCTACTCTGGAATGATTTCATTATATAGGTAGCAGTTCAACTTCGTAGTGGTACTTGGCCCATCCTCGACTCCGTTAAGGGCAGACAATTTTCATACCTCTTCCAGAACTCTTTTCACACAGTCCAGTTTAGAGCATGAATCCAGGTATTTACGTCACGCCTCGTTTACCAGGCTATGCGAGGTTTTAATTCTGCTGGCGTAATCTAATTGTATACGTCCAGTGGGTGATTAGCCCCCAGAGTTGCCCCTGGGGTTACCGGTGGTCACCTCGAAGAGGTGGAGAGTAGGTTTGACCCAGTTTGATAATTACTTGTCCACTTTGAAAATTACTGCGTTATGCATTTCCTTCTTTGGCATCCACGTTCCCAATCCCGAGTGTCACTAAGAAAGATACATCACTTTCAATATTTGTTTAGTTCAGATTTTTGCCCTTGAAATATAAAGAGAAATATGTCCGGAATGAACGCCTACTATGATGTTAAAATAATCACTTTTTTTTCTCGAAATTAATGGAAAAATTGGTAAAACATTCCTGCATCACGCGTCTGCAGTACCATCGCGAAAACTTAAGCCTGGTAAGTTATTAGGCCTGTAAAGCTCAAATAAAAATAGAAATACTCGATTTTGAACGATTTGCATGGATATTTCTATTGGGCTATAAATTGGATGTAGAATTCAATTGAGATTAGTGACCACACCACTCCTCTTAAGACTGTTCTTTATTCAAGCCTCTGATGTGGGAAGAAGAACGGAATTTGTCAATCGGAAGGTCATTTGGGTCGAACAGACTAATCTAGTTTATTAATTAAAAGGCGGACGCTGGAATAGAAAATGCGAACCGATTGTTCGAAATAAATGATCTTCAAGGACGCAGTGAAAAGCTTATTATTTTACTGTATTGCAGCATCCACTCGGTTTGCATTGTGCCTCAATTGCAATCTATTTAGACGTCATCAAAATCACAAGCTAGTTCTTACAATTCATTGTTTCTGCTATTTAACCAGAATACTAAATGTTGTTAATAAGTTATACACCTTTACCGAGTTAGGTCAACTTTCATTAATTAATCAAGCATAGATGAACTTTTTCGCATATCGGTGAAAGGGCTAAGGTTTAAAATTGGTGCTGCTTGCAACTTTGGGCCGTGTCCGCATCAGTCGGGCTACCAGAAATGCCACTTACATGCTTGTTGCAGCTAAAAGGCAACAAAAATCCCATCTCTATCCAACAAAAATACACATTCTACTTCTGTTCTGTTTTAATGAAAATAAGGTGGAAAACTAGCATGATATGAAAGCGGTGGGAACTGAAGGATATGTATCCCGGAGGGAAGATCCACGATCCACCACCCACATTCCCTATTCTCCCTCGACTCATCTTGATCATTCTACCTACCAGGAAATTCCATCGATTGTTTAACCTCTAACACATCAAACATGTCCACAGAACAGCTCTATTTTTACGAGATTCTCTCATCTGCTTTCGAACTCGATATACCTCTTGAGGACCTTTCTCCTTCTGATGATCATAATTTATGACGTCGAACTGAGCGGACAGCCCTGCTTTGTTTTCTTGCAGTTGAGTTAGCAGACATATCTGGTTAAATTGTACTGCCAGACTGGAAGCTGCCGGCTGTCAGCTTTAATAACGTCAAGAGAAGGCGATGATTGAGTTTATTTAATTGTTCGTGAATATACCAGAGCATTTGATCTCGGGATGTTAATTACTTACCATGAGATTCAAAATTGAGCTTTTCGCTCTTAACTATTGCCGAATCGAATAAACATCAGCAGTCAGTTCATAAAATTAAATCGCTTTCAGGCTCCGTAGATCTCTATCTTGTTTTTTAAATTCGTAATTAGATTCGTTTCCTTGCGGAATGTCAGATTATTTACTGGAACGACTTTATGGATACTGAGGTATGGCATTAAAATTGTTTTAATTAGCTAATAGTTCATTATGGAGACCCTGTTTTGCTCTAGATAGAATCTATTCTCGCAATGAATTCTTACCGGTAGTAGAGTTTTCAAAATTGATAAGCTCTTGAGTCTTCAAAACTCTTTAAAAATAAAATGGTCAACCATTATATCAGGAGCTCTTATCATGCCTATCGAGATCAACAAATTTTTCGAAGTTTTAGAAATTTCATTCAATTATAAAGCAACTGTTCACATTCGGTGCCTATTTAGCTTCTATGGGAAATTGCGATTGAATTCCAACTCGAGTATTTGGTTCGAATCAGTGAAATCCTTTTCTAGAAAAATTTGGTTGGTGACACTGTGATCCCTGTTCGCATCGTCATTTAGGCCTCGATACCGGGTAGCTAATCAGCATATGTGGAAGCATAAGTTAATCCGGAAACCTTTTCGAACTCGGTCTCTTTCCTTTTATCTCTATTCTCGTCAGATTATAAGAAATACAACGAAAGGGTGGAGGAGAAGCCCAGGAACAATTCCATTCAAAGCAGATAGGATAGTCTAAAAGGTGGCTCATCAGCCTCGATTATCCTTCCTTAACCTTTGGCTGATCCAAATGGTCTGACGTAGTGAAGCAGGAAGTGAAGCGGCCTTCACCCTACCTTCTAAGGTTTATTTATTGTTTTTGATTTACTCTCCGCCCATTAGGACAAGACCCAAGTACTTATTAAGGGAACAACAGAAGTAAAAATAGCTTTTACAACATGTAGCACACAATAGTTAACACAGAACACAGTAAAAACGTTTGTTGACGTCTTCGGTTCTCTGGTCACGTCTCTAACATGGTTTCATAGGACAGGTAGCAGTTCAAATTCGTATTGGCACCTCACCCGTCCTCGACAAAGTTAAGACAGACAATCTTCATACCTCTTCAAGAAGTCTTCTCAACTTCCTGGCGGAGATTCCATTCATTATCACACGCACGCACGTTCCACAGTCCAGTTTGAGACCGCGAATCCAGGCATTTACCTCGTCCCCCGTTTACTAGGCTGTGTGTAGTTGTACTTCTGCTGGCATAATCCAATTTTGTACGTCCGGTGGGTGATTAGTCCCATCCAGCCGCCTCTCTCATTAGCCCCCAGAGTTGTCCCTGGGGTTGCCGGTTGTCACCACAAGGAGGTTGAGGGTAGGGTTGACCACCACCTTCTAAGGTTACTCACACTAGAGCATTAGGTTTTTCCCCCTAATTGTAATGTGGAAAACTGCAAGGTTATGTAGGTAAACCGAGAGGAAAGACTACATAATTCAGTCTTTACTGGCGTAAGACTGAGATCTCCCTTTATGCCTCTGTACTTTTTCCACCCTAAAAGGCTTCAGTCTCTAAATATGCCATCAGGTTGTATTCTTCTGTCATGTTAAGTTTGAAATTTCTTTTGCTGATACAGATTTCCTCATGACATTATCGATTAGCATCAATCAATTTGGGACCTGAGGCCATCAATGAGTCTAGACATAGGACAAGATTAACATAAAAGTAATCAGCCAGTCTGACCAATAGTCTGATTACTTCGTGAAGACAGGTGGTGTGTCTTTGTCTGTCGACCAAGCATATCAGCGAAGTTGACTGTAAAGGAACATGTTTGCTTAATTCCTGTATGTGTCACGCAAGTGCTCCAACTCATTTAGTCTATGCAGGACTGTTTGATTACCCTCCTATCCCTAAATCCTCAAATTTCAGCAAAATCGGTAATTTGCAAAAACGCTATGAAATCATCTAACTGTTATTTTCTCTAAAACCGCCATGAGACAAGAGCAGGATCGAATAAGGTCTGAAATTTGGCAAGACCCTGTTCTCAACACTCTTATATCCATTTGAAAAACTGTTTTTCTTATTCTTATTGGATCAACGTCTTGCACTCTATATATCGTGGCCATGCTCTTAAGTTGATGAGCTGTAAAAAGTACAGCTTGTTCTAGGCTCTTTGTGTTATCTTCGGACTTATTGTCGTCATCAACCATGCTAATTGTCAGGACTGGCTAACTTTCGAGGGAGTAGAGACGTTGTTGAACATGAAATAAGAGTAGTATTTTGCAGTTAAGTTTCTTACAGCAGGTTTTACTAAATACTTCAACTCCAACGCTGGTTACTTTTTTTAAGGTCAACAGAAACGAGATCGCACAATACTTGGGAATTTAGAGCAATGCATTATTTTTTGTGAGTCATGTTTTATGTCTTGAAAATAAAATCAGGTTTATGTTCATGAGTAAAGTGAACCAAGTGTCTCTGAACCTATTTCACTGTAAGGTGGGCGCCTTAATTAGTTGCTTTATTTATTGAATCTTATTTATTATATAGAATATCTACTTCGTTCCATTTTACAGCACTAGTCTTCACTTTTAATAAATATTTTATATCCAAAAAAGTTATTTATTTTCAATTTTTCGTCCGCTATAAATGCGGCAGATTTCTTTAAGTGTGCAAATTATGATGCGTTTGGCAATTTTAGAAACAGTCTTTGATAAGTTGGGCTTCTCTTCTAGAAACAATTTCTTTTGATATGCATCGAAGGCGATGAGCGGTTTACTAAAGTAACATTGATACTACCTCAAATCTATTCTTTAACACGATAAAAACTTACCTCGATTAAAATGGTTGTCCTAGTACTATTTCATAGCGTGACATTCAGAGCAGCCGCACCTGGGGTCGATCAAGTGCAGTCTCAAAGGTAGGATGCAAGATTCAAAGAAAGCATCTAATGTAGAGTAGGTATTGAACGCTTTGGAGTGCCTCTTCTCGGCACGAGGTTAGCTGCCGCGATATACCTCTTTATAGGAAAGCTCTTTTGTGGGTCATTGTATAGGGCATACATTCCACATTTTGTGCAGCATTTGGCCCCCAATCTGCTGTTAGAGGGATGAACAGACCACAATAGTGCATCTCATTGAAAACAAAAATAGAATGCTACTGGTAGTATCACAAAATATTCTGATCTCTAGCTGAAGTCCATTGTGAAAAGCTTATTTTTAGTGGTGGCATAATCAACTTCTTAAGCAAATCGCATCTAACCCAGCTTCTGAGCACGGTTAGGAATGATGTATTTGTTCAAGAGATCTGATCGGTTGAAGGGATGCTTAGTCTGCTACTTTGACATTCAAGCAGGAACTGAAGAAATGTCAGAAGAGGATGAGATTGCTGACGAGATATTAACTTAAAGAGGAGCTTTCTTGAGAGTAGCTGAGACGGTCATATACAATGAAAGGAAAGCTAGTTCGGATACACCAAAGGAGGAATCTGTCGAATAATGCTGATCGGTGGAGTGATCTAATAACTGATACTGCTACGAACGTCGCTCTTTCTCCCATTTGCACTTATTTGTATATTTTATATTATCCTTAATATTTATTGGTCTTTATTAGCTAAAGATCGACAATAAAGATTCCCATTACTGTGACTAGGTTAGTGGACGGTGAATTTCAGGATTTCGATAGGTTGATGTTATCATTGTATATTTCAAGTAGGCTCCTTGAACGCCACTGAAATTTGAACAATGGCACTTCTCCAAACTGTCAGAAATATGGTTGATATATGTGATGTTAATTCCCCTAGAAACAATGGGAGGTCTTAATGGACTATCAAATTTACAAATGGAGTAGTTTATGATTATGGAACTTGTTTATTGTGGGAAAGCTACTAATACCTCTCGCTATTCTACTAGCTGAGGCGATAGTTAATTATCCAAGAGAACAACGAAAGTGAATGGGCTGAGAGACAATTCGAAGAGGCACGTCACGAAGGCCGCCAGAAGAGGAAAGCAGACTGCTCCAGGCTATTAAGATCTCACTTATATTAATAGATGATTTATCTAAACTTCTTAACTCACATTATGATCCGACAACTCCAGGTGCTAAACCTCCACATCTTGCATAAATGGTTGAATATTTTCTTGTAGAGACTGTATCTTAAGGTCTTTTTGATGAAAGTATTGCGATTCGGCCATCCTCTCGGTGGTCAGCACTTAATCAGTGCTGGAAACCATTTAATGATTGAGGCATGCCGACGCCTTTGAAAATCAGATCCTATACGTTACTGTCATGCCACCAGCATATTGCTACTTGACATGAAAAAGGCATTTCATGGCCCCTATTCATTTTTTGAATTTTTATAATTCGTATTCATCTTTTAACCCTGGGTTCTTCATGAAATATCCGAAAAGTGCCTTCAGTGGGCTTATTTTATGCAAACGATTTCCACCTCTGACTCACTGAGATTCTCCACCGGCCATTAAAATTATCTTGATGCCAGTCTGCATGAAGAAGAGGAATTGGGCGTTTCTTAGCCAATGAGGTATCGAGGTACACAAACCGTCTCGTCGATAGTGTTGGGAGGAACATAGGAAGTGAGCCGAATATCGTGGCTATTCAATTAAGAATATTGTTTCAATGTCAAGACAAGTCAAAACAGGCAAAATTCGCTTGCTTAAAAAATAATATTCTTTTTCTTCCAACCCATATCTATCCGCCGTAAAGCTACATTTTTCAATAAAGAATTCGATAAACGATAGATACATTATTAAAACAGTAGAAAAAAAATTTCACTATAAATTGAAAAATCTAGCTTGAAATCGGACCATCCGATTGGTGATAGACCAGGGTCGTTTGTCTATTAGAACTTACATTTAAATTTACAACTCTGCTTCATTACATGGGCTTTTCATTGTCTATTGGGATTAAATGAATAACTGGGTGAAAATCCAATAAGGCGATTTACAATTAAAAACACAACATCATGGTTATAAAGATTCTATCAGAAAAGGGTTTCAACACATTGATTCAACATATTTTGTTAAGCGGATTAACTGGCGTAAATTTTAGCTAAAAACTTGTCAATGGAGCAGGTGATAAGAAGATCTCTTATGATATTTAAAATCAAAGGTTTACTAGCGATTTCCTCAATGATGAGGCAGAGGGTGTTCTTATTAAATCGACCACCAAAAGGCATTCAAGGTTGCCTAATAGAGATTTTGCAGTTCGAATGTGATTCGATAGCCATGAACATCAAGCTCATGACGTGGCTTAACACTCGCCAGTTTATATATTCTGAAAATTCGAATGATCTTGCCTGGATATTTAATAACACAAATGAATTCAAAGCGTTAAGTCCTTTAAAATTAAAAGAATACTTCTCGTTATTATTACTTGGTGCAATAAAGCTCCTGTCATGATAGCCATCTGTTCCTAGTCGGTTATGATTTTTTTGATCAGAAACTGCAAAGTTTTTGTCAGACTTCCACATCGAAGACTTAAATGATATTCAGAATTTGTTGTATGCTTAGCTTACCAATTCTACTTTTGGCTTTCATAGGAGATCACCGGCTACATAGCAATTCAAAGTGAGGTAAACATGTCAATTGTGAATTTTCTGAAAGTCAAACGCCTTGGACTCAACCAATGTGACCCTCAAACCTTAACAATACTGTCGAACTTTGAAAATGCGGGTGCGAGCACGCAGCGCATCTTCCGGAATCAACAGCGATGTAAACGAACCGCCAAGTGGACATTAACGAAAACAATTAGTTAAGGGTATGTGCATGAATATTGTATTATTTGAGTCGGTCCTTGGATCAGTTGCGTTTCAGTTTCAATTTCAGTTGCAGCTCTTCTTTTCATTGACTGATCGAGAATAATGAAGTATTGTAATGACAGGTCCACAGAGGAGGATGAGGGGACAAAGTAATAGAAACATAGACCACTATTTGATATTTTTACTCGAACCAGGCCCCATTCGCTGCCTCCTTTCGGAGACTTCACCGATATTCACCCATCGTCATCTATCATTTGTCAGCGCCTTTCCAGTTATTTCCCAGTTCTCAATCCCATTGCATAGTCATTAACCATTATAAATCAACATACAATTTCAATTCTTTAGGCCATCAAATTTATTCTTAGCCTACACAGACTCGCCTAACTCATAGCTTGAAAAGCCCTGAACTTTTTAACTTCGTAGAATCCCAAAGAAAAGGTCGCTTTCCTTGCAATTTTTCTTCTCATACAATTTTAATCTTCATTTCGAAAGTCTTGTAAAGGCCTACGTGTATTAACTTTTTACGAAGATCCAGTTCTAGCAAAAATATGTAATTTCATCGTCATTTATAGCCTGCGATTGGGCTGATGTAAGGACCGCCAAGATTTCCTCATAAACTCAAATAAAAATGCTCCTGCATTGGTTGAGATTTCTCCTCAATATCCGACAGTACCACCATCCCACTTCTGGTCAGTTCCAATCTCCTTGGAGTGACAAAAAGGAAAGATAGATTCATACATCAGAAAAATCCTATACTTTGCATTTGTCAACTATCAATCTGTGTGTACATTGGTCCTGATTTGACATTTCCCACAGTGGAAATTCGATATCCCAGCTATAGATATTTGAATTGGCTGGTGCTAGCTCATAAAATACCTAGCAAAAGCCCAATTCTTTGTCCATACTAAAGACAGGGATGGTAGACTGACTTCAAAACCACAAGTCCACCAACCAGGATGATTTCATGAGCATAAATTAAGTAAAAGCTGCTGAGTTTGAAGTAATATTTCAACTTAGATTATCTACTAGAAGAGCATTCTTTTTAAATACCATATTCGAAATACACTTACCTAATTTTCACTTATTTTTTCTACCCATCATCAGCTAGGGATGATCGTGCCCGACACCGGCTGCTGAAATTTCATGGCCATAAAAAGGAATTTACTGATATCTAACCACATTTGAGCATTATTATTTCCACGTCTATGGATAGTCTTCGAGAAACATTTGGATAAATTTAAAAAGATGTGTGAATAAAATTCTCAAGCGTCAATACCCACAGATCAAGTGAGTCTCAACCTCCCCTTATTCAGTAGAGGTCAGGCTACCTCACCACAAAACCGCCGAGAACTAAGAAAATTATGGAATGACAGAACTCCATCAATAGAATGAGTTAATAAGCAAGGCTTACGACAATTATTATAAGCATATATAATCCTGATACCCTAAGAACATAATCTATGAAAAGGGTCTTACTTTAACTCTCGATTTTACTGACAGGTTAGTTAAAGAAACTATTAAAATATTTGGATAATATGTGGATATAGTAATAGGATGGAGTGAAGAATGAAGAAATCAGGGGTGAGATTAGTCATTTGAATGCAGTTTCAATCCCTGTACTTACTTCCCAACACGTTCACATCATATTAGAATGTGGCCGTCTTGACAACAATCTAAAGGCTTTGTCAGATTTTCATCCTCAAATGACTACATCTGCTTTTTTTTATTTCGTCCCCACCCTTTAGGGCAAGTCCCAAGGACTTATTGGGGGTACAACAGAAGTACAAACAGCTTTTAAAACAAGTAGGCACAACACTTAACACAAAACACAATAAAAACATTTTTTGACGTCTTCGTTTGTCTCGTCTCTTTTCTGGCGTGGCTTCGTTTTACAGGTAGCAGTTCAGCTTCATTGTGGCACCTCGTCCATCCTCGTCTGTCTTCATGTCTCCGTCCAGAAATCTTTCGAAATTCTGACGGAGACTCCATTCATTGCTACATGCACGTCCACTCAACATTCCAGTTTGAGACCATGAATCTGGTTATTTACATCGTGCATCGTGTTCCAAGCTGTAAAAAGTTGTATTTCTGCTGGCATAATCTAATTTTATACGTCAGGAGGGTGATTAGTCCTAACCGGCCGCCCCTTTCATTAGCCCCCAGAGTTGCCCCTGGGATTACCGGTGGTCACCACGAAGAGATTGAGAGTAGGTTTGACTACATCTGCTCATGAACCTTGAGCATAGCGTCGCATCAATCATCGCATCGGTCATTTCTAAACCATCCTAACAGTCATTTAAAAAGCTGACATTGTCATCACCGAAATAGGAGGAAGTAGGGGTTAGGTTTCTTCTTGTCTTCCCTTGTTTTTTGAATCTTGGTGATTATGTAAGCAATGGATTAAAATCCGCCCTTTGAAAAAAGAGTAAACAAGGCTAGTTTTTAAATGCATCAAAGTCCCCACGTGTTTCAGGTCGAAACAGGTTCTTTAGAGTAAGGCGGGTCTCTATCATTAGTCAGGTAGTATTAAACTCAAATAAGCAACCACAGGTGATAATTTTACTCCGAAAGTCAAAGCAGCTGTATCGGCCTTTAGATAAAATGTCTATTCTTGGAGAGATGATTGGATCACTGTAACCAAATAATCTCATTCTTGCACTAAAACCGCAAATGTTTTGTTGGTTCCATCACTTAGCGGACGAAGGGATGTTAACTACTGCTGCTGATGACACGTAAATCTAAACTGGTTGCTAGATGCACACGCACGGACATAGAGCACAGGCACATATTTATTAGCTTGAATACCTCCTGCTAATAAACACGTTCTAACGGCATCGCCCTCATAGCATTAGCCGATTTCCAGCACACAGAGCGGCGGGTCTGCTTTCGTGCAGCGTTTCGTCAACCAACACGAGAGAAAGCTACTTTAGGGCTGGTCTAATTAACTGCTTAGGCCAGATTTACCTAATCGCACTCCCAATACAGTATACATCATGAAAGTTAAAGGAAATGAAACGACTTGAAGAAAATGCTTTACAGATGCCTTGTGATAAATATCAGCCAGACTGATTTGTAGCGGTGAGGTATTGACTAAGCTTGATAATTAGTTAGAGCATTTTCATCCAGAGTCATTTTCTGCCACGCCAGTTTCCGAGATTTCAAAAGCTTAAGAAGATCAACACTCTATTTCAATGGTTTTTACTTTGTATACTTATGAATGCTTAAAAGAAATCGTCAGTGTTGTACAGCCTCACTGATTTATGTGAGAAGTGACTACATTAGAATTTAGGGAGTCTTGAAACCGACTCATTACTTCTATTTAAAAACGATGCTCCGGGAAAACAGCAGTCACTCCGAATAGGGGAAGTCTGGCTGAAATATTTAGCCACTTATATCAACCTGATGAGTTATTAACGTGTTCAACACCGTGTGGAATCGATCTTCATCTCCAAGTGATTCTTTGGTGTTAATGACGCCCTCCATGGCGATTTAGATTTGACAGCCAACTAGAACTCTAGGCAGGGTTGGGAATGATTTGACATTCTCTAATAGCTTGTCGATTTAGTGATCAAACAAGCCTGACTAATCATTGATCAACTCGCAATGTGTGGGCTATTTTTGAGCTTGGACAGAAGCCGTAGAAAATGTCAACTAAGAACGAAATGGTTGCTTGAAGATGAATCAGACAGGGACGAGTCCAATGAGGTAAGTTTCAGGGCTCTGATGAATGTTTCTAAAACCGCTCTGTGACCATGCGGCCATCACCTTGTTCATCAATCGAAAGGAAAGTGACTGCACTTGTACTCAATCGAGGAAACACCAAATTCATCGATGGAGAATAGGGTCCTGTCCTTAAATATGGACTTTTATCATCCGTATGCCTCAATGAGTTGGCTAAGTTCAAATTGTTAAATTAACACGTTTGTTTAATTAATGTTTTCGAAGCAAGATGATTCTGTCAACTGTCGAAAAAGTCGTTCGACACAATCAAGAAGAATCGCGACCGATTTATTTGATAGCAACTTTCGGAAATTGTCTGGCTAGCGATAGACTTATTGGGTTCGAATATTTGAAAACGCAAATCTTTTTTTCGTATTTCGTTTCGCTACTCTGATGAATCTGAATGTTAGAGTTAATCGCCCTTGGCTGATAAGATCGGTGATAATATACAATCAGTTGTCGTGGAGTTTCAGATAACTTTACTACGAAAAGTATCTCTTTACATCATCGTATTTTTAGAGGTTTCATAATTGGAATGAATTTTGAAGATGAGTGAAGTTTCAAGATGTGAATTTTATGATTGGCTAAGTCTGACGTATTATCTATCATTATTTTTATCTATTTACTCCCCACTCATTAGGGCAAGTCCCAAGTACTTATTGGGGGTACAACAGAAGTAAAAGTAGGTTTTACAACAAGTACCGCACAACAGTCAACATAGAAGAGAGTAAAAGCGTTTATCAACGTCTTCAGTTCTCTCGTCACTTCTCTGGCATGGTTTCGTCGTAGTGGCACCTCGTGCGTCCTCGACATTGTTAAGGCGGACACTCTTCATACCTCTCCCAGAAGTCTTTTCAACCTTCTGGCGAAGATCCTAATCATTACTATAGGCACGCACTTTCCAGAGTCCAGTTTGAGAATATGAATCCAGGTATTTACGTCGTTCCTCGTTTACCAGGCTGTATCGAGTTGTACTTCTGCTGACATAATCTAAATTTATACATCCAGTGGGTGATTAGTCCTACCCGGCCGCCCCTCTCATTAGCCCTCAGAGTTGCCCCTGGGGTTACCGGTGATCACCACAAAGAGGTTGATCCAAATAAAGAGGAACTCAGAGTATGGTCTTGGTGTCGAAATCTGCTTTCTGTTTTTGAATCGACAGAGATTGTGTTCAAATATTTCAATGAAGTGTGTGTTTGGTGTACCATGGTATGCTGCTTTTTATTCTCTGAGTCCGTTTGGTCTTATTCACCTGTGTATAACTAGACTGCGGCTCTTATGTACGCTTGAAACCTGATTTGTTTATGTCAAGTTCACATTCATTAGCGTTCAACTGCTATGGTTATCAAGCTTAAAATGTTAAAATGACCCACCCGTGAAAATAGTAATGAGGAAAAATACTGAAGCCTGCGGTAGATGAATGCGATCAAGTTTGATTGAACCTCCTATCAAAAGAGCGTGGAAAATTCCCCAACAGTTCTGTTCTTGTGAAATGCCTACCACAAGGCAAATCTGAAAGGTAAACACAAGAGTAAATAAAATGTCAAGACTTTAATTTTTCAAGGTTCTTTGACATGTTGTAGAAAATAAAACTCTTGAATGTATGCTTTCTGCAATAAATTAAACCCGAGATCATTTAAAACGCTAAGTTACAAGGCTTCTGACGACATGTTACTAACATCCAACTGATTCATAGGGCAAAAGAAGACTTAAGAAATAACCCTCATTAGAGAAATTTGAAAGATAAAAGCAAAAGATACCCAACCAATCAGTAGAAGACTCGGAGCTGCTCTATCAATGTGTCACTAATTTTCAGGAAATGGAGGATATGTTCGAGATCTACAGAGTCAATCCTGTAACTGACTCATTGTAATTAAATGCTACTCTCCTCTTGCTGGGTGATTTACTCAGGTTTAGGCACATTTGCAAATGAACTCCTTGTAGTACAGATCACACCAAGTATCCAAAACATAAGACAAAAATTAATGTAGTAACGATACGAAACTACAGAAAACTCAGACTAAAATGTCTTTGAAAAGAACAGAAGGCTTATAATGAAAGTTAAACGAAATTAATATTTGGGGGCGTTGGTCAAATTAATAAGCCATGAACGGCCTCCATATTCACCAAGTACTGAGCCGGCCTTCTCTTAAACAATATTTTATGAAAACCTTTATTTCGATGGTGTATTAGTCAGTGCTTTCACATTTTAAAGGCGATTAGGTGCAAGCTATTCGGAATGATGTGCGAATTCAGGAGAGTTCTACCCAGAGCCTTATTTAAAAGGTGCTTTTTTGCCTGCTGACTATCCAATAACTACTATGAGGTGCATTTTAATGCTTTCCATATCGGTGGATGCAACGTCTCTTCCTAAATGTCATTTTGGGTCTATTTGTCTAGTAATTATATCAGCTTTTGCCTTATCGGTACAAAATACCTCAAGTTTCGTGCAATGCCAGTCAAACTTCCTGAAGTTGCCCTGATCAAATCTTAGCTGAAAATGCGAAAACGCCACAATGTACTTGCGCCATGTAGACCGCCGATGTAAACGTCTTATCCGGTATTGTTGCATGAGTTTGAAAAATAACTACTTCGATTGCTGCCACATGTTGGCAGAAAGGCAGATCGCCGACGCTAGCAATCAGTTTAGTTTGACTGCTGCTTGAAATGACGAGAATGAATAGTCTAAAGGCTGATTCGAGTGTATTTATTGTAGATTTCAGATTCTTAAGAGATCAATGCTTCTTACTCAGCCGTACAGATCAATTGATGGTCACCGCATTCGAGATCATCTATTCTCAGTTCCTTTAATGACGGAAATGGCGGTAGAAAAGTGCAAGTCCTCACCTTTTCGATCTCATATATATTGATGAATCGTTTGTTTAGGTTCAATTACTAGAAGGAAAAGTCTGCAGGTGCAAAAATGCGTTAGCAATATGCGGCCACAATGTGGAGACTATCAATTGGATGGGAGCTTCTGAACTTTAATTAAATACTTATATGAATAGTTAGTTATTTTTTGGTGAGAATACCTTATGAACCCTCACAGCTCACTAAGCACTTGCTTTCTACATGTCCAGTCATCGTTGCAACAGCAGCAACCAGATGTGTTCGAACATCTAGTTTTATTACAGTGGTGATGAAGGTGAGATCAATTGCATTAGAAGCCGTACATTATGATCCAACTCGCTATTTACGAAAGTGAGAGGTCAAAGGAGACGCAAGGATATGTCCTGTTGAATAAGCTAGTCATTTTAGAATGACTCATTTTAGAATGAAGCTTTGAGGCGTCCTTCGGTTATATAGAAAACTATTCTGGCCAAGTGATGGCGAGGCTGAACACTGGAAAAGACTTAATGTATCTGACGACTGACCTCTTCTTCAAAGTCCTCTTAATTTCAAGTCTAGATATGCTCGCTATAGACTTAACTTATCGATGCGTTAAAAGAAAAAACTAAAATGAAGGTGGTAAGCTTTACTAATGACATCAACATTGCTAATCACACTAATGCGCGATGAATGATGCCTTCGCATATACTGAGACACTTTCTTCCAGATAACGGCAATTTTAAATTATGCCAAATTGAAGAAATACGATAGCAGATGACCAAAACAGTCACTACTTGTAAGTTCTCAAAATGGTTGAAACATAAAAATATTCACAATCTATTATTCAAAGTGTATTGCAGCACATTAGAACCTCTATGCCACTGGTTATTTATCCGCTTAAATCATTTCAGACCATCTTCATGTTAATCCAGGTTATGTAGGCCTTACCACCTCCTGTTAACTTTAATCTCTTTTTGCCTTCTTAATGAGGAAAGGACGTCGTAACTGAGGCAGGTAAACTTTTTAGTTGACGAATTTCTAGCCAGACGAGCGAAAATTCTTTTTAGATAAAAAATCGAGGCATTAAAAATTAAGCCCTTCTCGTGATTGTTCATATGATCTGATCTGATCTGATCTTGTATTTCGTTTTGGGGTAGAGGTCAATCATACCATAACTTCATAAAATTTCTATCCAGATTCAAAGAATTTCAACAGGGAACATCAGCTGAAAATTCCAACGACACATCCATATAAGTTAACTTTTCCGAATTTCTGTCTGTAAGCATATCGACTTATGAGGCAGTTAGAGCAGTCTGGTGGTTGTCCTGAGGACAAGAAACACGTGAATATGTGCTCTTCCTAATCCTTTCATTGAATTTAATGCAACCTTTCAGTAATCAGTAAGACTGGCTGCTCTAACAAGTCAGAAAATAATTAAAGCTCATCTAAATACCCAGAATGCCAACTGTCAGATCCTGTTTACCATCACGATCTGACAGGTACCGTAACTCTGTTTATAAATAATAGAATTCAACTGCGCAATGGCTCTAAAGAGTAGGCAATAATTTGTTTGCATTTCAGGCTGTGTTGGATCATAGATAGATGCAATGACACTGAAGGACTTTTAAGAAAAGCAGACCATTTCTGCGACAATTACTAAAAATGTATTCCCGAAGAGTTGTGAAATATCGGTACATCGATGATTCGCAAGGTTGGAAAAATGAGCCAACGTTCTCAAGAACTCTCCTTCCATCAGTGACTTCAGCTTCTTGGAAACGACTAGCTAGTATCCTTAGTAGGGCAAAGTCGCGGTTAGAAAGACCTAACCAACTTTGTGATTTTGTTATCAAGACCTGCATCCTCAACGAAGGAGGGGAAAATTTAAGGGATACATAAGCTAGACCTCCTCATTGTCCATTTAACAATACTTGATGGAAGAGCATTTCCGGTGTGATGTCAATTCTTTCGATAATTTGTCGATATCGATATTTAAAATTTGTTGTCATTCAACGTTTCATAGCGGATGATCGAACTAAGATCTATTCACAATTTCTAAAACAGAACCTATGAAACGCCAGTCGAATTTCGAGAGAAACTGGGATTGGGATTAACTCTCTAAGCTTTAGCAATTGACTAAGGCAACTTTATTCCTCTGGAAGGGTTCATCAGTCTCTTACTTATTTCACTGGTAAATTTGGTGAAAAGGGCAATCGAAAATGCCCTGAGAAGTGGACATTAATTCATCCGTGGTTACGCTTAGTGAAGTATGCTGTTGAACAAACATGATTTCAATTAAAAATCAAGATCCTGAACAATCGTTGGGCTTGTGGCGTCTGAATTCTATTCAGTAAATAGAATCAATAATGATGAACCTAGGGATATTATTCATAAAAGGAAAATCTGACCGTTGTTCTTATAAACAAGATCAACAATTGTGAAGTGATGGGTGCTGCTTGTGCATATAGGATTAATTCATTCAATGGAGCCAGTTCGTACCTCATCGGTGTACACGTGCCCATTTGTAATGGTTATATTTTGGCCAGCAAGGGAGGTCTACCATTGAAGAGGCATCAAGGCATCTTCACTTCCCTTGGGTGCTGATACTTGGAAGAATTAAAAGGCGACTGGCAAATAAGAGGATAGGAGATGGGATAATTCTATCATATTAAAGGGAGCACAAAAGCAGGAATTTCTCAATTTGAAGGACTTCTGGACTCGAGAGGACATCTAAGAGAATTCTAGAAGATGAAAAAACTGGGGCTGCACAACGCAAAATGAATGCTGGGCAGGGGTGAATCATGGGCAGATTCAAATGATGCAGCGGCATTTATTGTGGCTATTTCCCTGACGCTATTCAATAATTGTAGCCTATAGGTCCCTTCACAGTATACTTCTCTATTTTTAACCCAAGCACACTTTGTTCATTAGCTATCCTTTAGGAAGTGAAGGTATATTGGAACCGTTCAATGAGAGCTACCCATTTGATCATTTTCCTTTTGATTTTGAGACCTTTTAACCTTATGATCTATTGTTTACTAATAATGATGAATGCAAGAGGAACGTACGAACTAGTCTTAAAATTATTCAGGTTTAAAATGAACAAGAAATTATTTTACTAACGTTCGAATTCACCCCTTCAAGTAGCCCTGTTGTTTGCTAATTTGGACTCAATTGGGTAATCCCATGGAAACGGTAGGTTTATCTACGTCGTAATTAAGGCATTTCACATTGGAGCATAATCTGCCAATACGGCACTAATTTACCAAAGTAACAGACTTACACTCTAAGTTGGATGCCACTGGCTTAGGAAGTAGCAAACAATACTAAATAGCGCTGCTAACGGCTCAGGCATTAGCTATATAAAATTTGTTTTTGTTTTCCCTTTCAGACTGTTTACTTATGAATGAATAAATACACTGGAAAAGGTAAAGTGCTTTACTACTAATATTTCAGTGATTGGAATTACCATCCAAGTTGGCTGACGCCGTTCCACGAACAAATGATTAAATAGACAATCCTCAAGTAGAAAGAATCCTGAAAGCAAAGCTTTGAAGACACTTTTCTTCAATAAGGGTCTTGCCATTCATATTACAAATGCTTTGCCCAAATATTGAAGAAAGGAAGAGATGTGCACCAACTTATCAGATCACGAGATGGCGGAGGTTGTCTTAGAAAGATAAAAGCCTTGGCAAAACGACTGTTTTGGAGCACTATGTCTGGAATTCGGATTTCGAATAAATATTTTCCGAAGGCGAAACTAATCCTACAAAATAACTTTTCGGAATTTGAAAGAATTGAAGTGTTGAATCAAAAACGCTACACTCTTGTCATCAAACAATGTCCTAGGCTGGAAGGATCATGTAATGCCACTATAAAATGTTTTATAGTTAACCTTTGACCCTAAAATGTCCACTTCTTTTCCCTTTGCTTTTGACTGGGGGGAATGAAAGGAAATGTTCATACCTTTATTGCAATTATTTCCCAGAATCTTGCTAAGCGGATGGTCGAGAGTTTACAGGGACTACCAAATCTCTGTGATACTGCAGTGAAAAAGTATCTCAATTTAGGAAAAAAAGTTAAATACTTTTTTTAGGATTTATATGGGTTAAGAGGGCAGACTATTCTTACACGTAAAATGGTTAAAAAAAATAAACACCCTTAAAATGACGATTTTAAGTCTCTGAGATATCAGATGGATTATTCAAACATTCTTTGATGATCAGGATCATTGAAAACCCACAATTTTCCAATACAAAATCAAAATAATGTCGGGCGAACCATAATTGACTTCATGAAGCGAATTACTCCTGACAAAAATTGAGTCCATTCGAGTACCCCGGCTAGAAAACCTTTATTCTACTACTAGAGGAATCTGACAATCGGCAAGCAGGTGGTTGCTTGTTAAAAAAGCAAGAAATGTATTTAGCATATTACGGCTTTGATCTTAAGCAGCCATTGATTTCAACGCATCAGCTTCTAGAGATGAAAATTCGCATAAATATTCTGTCCCAATTCTCTCTGAAGTGCTTCTCATTCATTTCTTTTTTTATTCATCTCCACCCGTTGGGCAAGTTTCAAGGACTTATTGGGGGTACAACAGAAATACAATGAGCTTGTGCAACAGTTAAACACACACATAGCACTATAACAGTTCAGTTGCCGTCTTCGGCTCCCTGGTCCTTCCTCGGCATGGTTTCGTCGTGCAGTAACAGTTCATTCTTCAGTTGCACTTCTTTGCGGCTACTCGTCCGTCCTCGACACATGTTAGTGTCTTTTATGGTCGACTGGCCTTTGTTGTCCTCGTCTGTTTGTCCTTATTCTAGTATCGTTTCTAATAGGGGACCATTTGTGCTTTACATAACAGTGATTCATGATTCCTTTCCTACTGGGTAAGCGTTGTTTGCAGCCATGATAGGGCCCTTATGCAGTTCCCTTAGGGCAATAGTCAACATCCCCCTACCAGAAGTCTCTCTAACTACTACCTCCCCTGACCCATGCTAAAATTAGATAGCCATCGCGTCAAACTATGGATAGTAATCAAGGAGGGTAGACACAATGAGAATATGCATTAGTGACTTAGTATTAGGTCGAGAAGATAATTTCTTCCAAGCCAAGCACGTGTCAAAATAAATTTGCCGCTGTCGCCACGTGCTCAAAATGCGAAGTCCAAAATTGTTATGCGGCCTCATTGGTTGGCTAAAGGCGATACCTGCGCCTTCACTATCACGTGACCCGCCTCTGCTTTCTACTGTTCTGCCCATACGACTATCTTCTACTACGTGCATGCACGGTTTGCCTACTCTTCAACTCCTGTCCAATCACAGTGAAGTGCGGGGGAGGCTTTGTGATTCATTTAAACATGTGACTTGGGTTCATCAAAGTAAAGGCAGCTTGGGATTGCGTGCTCACTTTGCTCTTTAAGTGTCGTTTTTATTTAAGTCCGCTCGCCCTCGAGAAAGGCTCTTGAAATCCTTCTCTTTGGTCTCAGCGAGACACTTTTAAAGTGTTAGAAAACGTGGAGGTACATGCGAAAAGTGTCTTGAATTAAGCGAACTTGCGGTACAATGACTTTATGTGGTCCTATAGTTAATTAGCTTAAATATTGAAGTAAGTATATTCAGTCTTATGGAAAAACAGGATAATTTTTTTTCTCTTAGACATTCAAGCCTTCTAGTTCACTCATCATTAAATCTTTTTTTCAACTGTTATCTCGGGCAGAGGCAGATTTTCCGATCGAGAAGCTTCCATTGTTAGTTGATGTTTGGGTAGGCATTCTAATCACTGGCTGTAGGCAAAAAGTAGCTGATTCCCCACTTTATCAAATAAGATCGACCAGCACACAATCGCCACATTGTCAACACATAAAGCTTCACTAATGTTAACGGCCTAGTTAATCAACAATGAACATCTTTTAAGATGTCCATATTTTAATGTAAGATAGGTCAATGAATTTGGGTTTTTTTGTAATAATCCATCATTTCGACACTCATGCGTCGGTTTCCGCAGTGTGCGCTAGGTATTAGGGCCCATTTTTAACCTTCAAAAGACGATTTTTTCAGCCATCTTCTCGTCCAGTGTTCCCATCAATATCTTGCCCTCGATTTCCCTTAAATTGACCTTCTCTTCGGTTAGCCAATCTGTGATCTGATTTAAGCCTATATGGATCTGATTTTTTTTTTATTTACTCCCCGCTTATTAGGGCAAGTCCCAAGAACTTATTGGGGGTACAACAGAAGTACAAATAGCTTTTACAACAATTAGCGCACAGCATTTGACACAGAACACAGTAAACATGTTTGTTGACGTCTTCGGTTGTCTGGTCGTTTTTCTGGCATGGTTTCATCGTACAGGTAGCTGTTCAGCTTCGTAGTGACACCTCGTCCGTCCTCGACCGTCTTCATACCTCCGCCAGATAATGTACTTAAAGCGTTCTGAAAGTAATTAGTCCGAAATGTATCTTCTCGAAAAGAAAATTTTCAGAAATCGTCTTTAGCGACATAAGAACTGTCATGGTGTCAGGCTCTGTCACTGCTAGCGAAACGACTATGAAAACTCGATCTCCTGAGAAGACCGTGTAGGCAAAATTCCAATGGTGACTGGGTGCAAGGATGAACGAGGAGGCACTGAAATCAGCTAAAGCATTCCTAGTACACTTGACCACACCTCCCTTGGCTCGAAAGAAACAAGAAATATCCAAGGAAAGAGAATGTGAAGTGACAAGCATTTGAAATCTGCCGATACACAATAATGTATGTTGGCCTTCATAGGAAAGATCAAGAGATGAGTGTTGAAAGATAATTCCATAAACGTCATAAACGCCAATAGTGTGAATATGACCGTTGAAGATCAGGTGTCAGTAGGCTAACTCATGGCACAATGAGACGTAAATTTATAAAAGGGCATTGTTATCACTGGAAAATTTGCATAGCTATGATATATGAGCATTAGAATCTACTAAAGAAACTATTTTGGGAAGGTATTACCAGAAAGCGAATCATTCATTTTGTAGCTTGTTAGTCTCCCATTCGACGAAAATCAGCGTTCTTAGCGTAGACAAGAAGTTGGTGTCATCACGGTCTGTCACTCCCCCTCTTCAAACGCAATTTCTGGGTTTCATATATTTGAATATTGCTCACTAGCATATTCAACTCACATCTCCCTGTACGCTCATCGAGATCCATTAAGCAAATGACTTCGGAATAGGCAATATGATTTGAGTAATCACCCTTGCTAATCGGTCACAAACTAAGAAATTAAATCTGCAATAAATCTCATTACGTCTCTGAAAAATGGTTGAGGAAGAAGTCATCGTGGAAACTCTGGAGAGGCCGAGTAGAAAGAGACCCATAACAATCTTTCTTGCTCCATTGTTTTTAACTTTAACCCAGTTTGCAGATAGCTATATTAAATTAAAGACTTCAATTCCAACAATCGCGCTTCATGAGATTATTCCATAACTATGGAAAACTAATCCTTAGGTAGCCTCTCTACTGATACTTATAGCAATCGTTTTTCTGTTGAAACCAAAGGGTTTCTACCACACAGTTACATACGTCGTAATATTTGCCCCTGGAATATGGCATTGACAAAATCCATGAAATGAATTGAATTCAGCTGTATTCAACGGTTGTAGCACGCAAGACGTCCATGCCTTTCACCTCTCAAAAAATATCCCCATGATCGTTTCCAATATTTGTTGCTTTAGTAGAGACGTCGCCAGTTAGTAGAAAGCATTTGTAAAATTGATAAGACAAAATAAACAGAATCGATGGGAGTAAATAAATAAATACATCCTAACTAACGTTGAAGTACTTTATCTCCCTAGTTTTTTTTTATATCTTAGTTGCTTTTACCAACACAGAACTGCCCTCAGCCCATCCAAACCAATAGCGAACAGGTCTACATCGTCGGAATAGTAGAGATTAGTAACCTACGATCTTGGATTCATTGGAGTTCCCCGTGTATGACGAGAGTTCAGTTTCAAACTTACTCACACTTATTCATTTATTAAATGTATAAGGAGCAAGAAAGGTAGTTGCAGACTAAAGCAGAGATTTCGAAGAAAAGTGTTCCGGAGAAGAATATCAGCTCTTACAATATATGGTCACATTCAGTTTACACCTCCCGAAGACCTGATCAGCGCACATAATTTTATCCGAGTCTGGTGGTCAAACCTACTCTCAACCTCCTCGTGGTGACCACCGGTAACCCCAGGGGCAACTCTGGGGGCTAATGAGAGGGATGGGTCTAATCACCCTCCGGACGTATAAAATTAGATTATGCCAGCAGAAGTACAACTTCTTACAGCTTGGTAAAGGAGGCACGACGCAATAACCGGATTTGTGGTCTAAAACTGGAGTATGGAATGCACGTGCAAATGGCTATGAATGGAATCCGCCAGAATGTTGAGTTCTGGAGGAGATATGAAGACGGACGAATTGGGACTAGGTGGATCGACGAAGCTGAACTGCTATCTGTACGACGAAGCCATGCCAGAGAAGAGACCAGACAAACGAAGACGTCAACAAACGTTTTTACTGTTCTGTGTTAACTGTTGTGCTTAATTGCTATGAAAGCTATTTGTACTTCTGTTGCACCCCCAATAAGACCTTGGGACTTGCCCTAATAGGTGGGGAGAAAATAAATAAAAAAAAATTCGAATCTGCTGAAGCTTTTTCCTCATACTGTCACCCTATTGGCCCCTACTCCTGCTTGAAGAGCTCGCCCTTAGCGAAAGCTTTCAAGGTGTCCGAATTTTAGCTGTTCTTCGATACATTGGGCAGTCTTGCAACGGAGAAATGAAGTTAAGCCACAGCGCCACGAAGGACTAAGAACCGGTTTTCGCTGTAGACTAAGAGGAATGCTTCATTTAAGTGATCAGCAATAGCTGATAGTCCTGGTGGATGCCAGGAGACACCTTTTATTTTACTGGAACTCGTGCACTTACAAAAAGAGGCAGTATTTACCAATGACCTCCTAAGTAGTAAACAAAACGATTTGTCAATCTGGTTCAACAAAGCCGTGCATGCTGCTTAAGCTGATACTGAGAGTATAAAACGTGACTGAAAGTCTTGCCAAAATTTGAACTCAACTTGACATTAATCTCTACTTGGCGTTTGATGATACGATCTCAATGGATTAGCAATTACTATGGTTCCTGCTGCCTTTTGGTATGAACTATTGAAAAGATTTTGCGAATCCGGCTTCAGTCAGGCAAGCTAATTAATGGCAACTTGTTTATCCCTTATTTTGGTACCCACAAACAAGAAAGGCCCTCTTACAGCATGAGTCATAAACAGCACCCTATACATCCTAAACCGGTTAATTGAAGTCCTAATTTTTGGAAACGAATGAGAGACAGGCCTAAAATAGACAGATCATCCAGCACCGACAGTCGCGGAAATTTTTAGGGGAACTTGCACCTGACTTCATCACATCCACGCGGTTACGTACACTAAGTTCTGAGTTAGTGCACCAGCGTGCAAGCACTTGCTCTTCTTTGGCGTACATGGTCGCGCCTACGCACTCTTCGATGTCGCCTTTTCAGTGGTTGGCCTCCTGCCAGCTCTACATGCACCGATATGACTCATCCTTCCACGTGATTTTGATTCGCCAGCCAACGGCTTTCGCGTAGGCCTTTTCGCCATCCTGTTGGTAATGCATTAAGCTACTGGTTTGGCATTTATGAATGCACGATTTTCCCGTTTTTTTGTAAAGAATTCAGTTTATCCCAACTATTCAATCACAAAAAATATTGGCGATTCAATTTAATTTCAATCAAGTCCAGAGTTATAAACGACCTTTCATTCATCTACTTTCCAACGATCAGTTCGCCGGTATCTATTTATTTAGCAAGGAGTCGAGTGTAATTTTGTCTTAACAGAGTCATTAATTACCCCAAGTGTCCTTCTGCAGCATCAAACTACATTATCATTTGTGGATTGCCTCACCTCCACAGCTGACCTCTTAACAGTTTAATCTGGAAGGGCAAGTTCTTTAATATGGATTTGCTTCACACAGATGTCAAAGTTCATGCTGTTAGCACTCAAAAGAACTATCCCACTTACGTATTCTGAACTTATGGAAAAAACCATAAATCTTAGCTTGAGCGAAATCATGATACCACACCCAGAATATCATCTGATAGTGTGTGTCAAATATGCCGTCAAAAGTAGAGCATGAGGCGCGTCTGAAAATAGGGGTAATACGTGTTTGTTACACCATAGTTTAGCTTACGTAGACATTCTCGTGCACATGGTAATCAAGTCCTGTATCGATAGCTCTTCCGACGTTGTTTAATTCCTTAAATCGTTAAGGGGACTTACAGTGAATTTTCAGGAGAATTCACTTTTCGTCATCACCGTACAATACCTTGTTAATCTTCGAAGATCCCGTTTAATCAGAATGAATGAATGCGCACCGGCGAATTCCGGATCCACGATATCGAGTACATCAAATGGTAGTAGCGAGCCTTCGTTACTGACCATTATTCAATACAACACTTATTGTCGAAGAATACCGTTAAAATAGGAAATGAATTCAGTGAGGGGATGGTCATTCGATTTTCCTCTCTCTGAATATGACTTCCTCAGTTGTCATTCGAGGACTCGGTCGATTTATTTTACAATGACCTGCACATCTTCATTTAGGAGGCAGATATTACCATCACAGATGATGAAGAAATGAGAATTAAATTCCCCATACTTGTCATTTAAATATATTCTCTATCGTTCTGTGCTCATAGCAATTTTTCTCATATTGACAACCCCTATTCTATTGTCGCAAGATTGGCTTTTGACATTCTCTAATGAAGGTCAGCTTCGGTTCTTCTTTCTGAGCACTATTTTAACGACTACTGGCTTCCGTAGATATTTCACTCGCCTGAAAAATGATTCTTAGCAGTGCCTTGTACATTCGTGATTTCGACAATGCAAGTTCTTCTTGTGCCGACACGTTAGATGTCTAGTAAGTGACAATTTTCGAAAGTGCAAATTTTTTGCGAAACATTTATCTAGAGCTGTCTTGCTTGGTTTCTGGAGTACTTTAATTTACTGCTGTTTCTCATTACCTCCCTTCTACACTTAATCAAATCCTCGCTGTGAAGTACCATACCGTAGTCGGCAAAGAATAGACCTCCGGGCGGATATTCGGTTTCTCCATCTATTTTACCCGATCAAACTGACAAACCAATCTGACATCATGGTTTGATTATTCAAGGAAGCGATAAGGAGAGGTATTCTTGGTATGAGCGGCTATCATAAGAGGAAGCATCAGAAGACGATATGTTTTGAGTGAAGAAATCAGTCTCATGGTACACACGGAGGAAGATGAAGTGAGAGTAACCTGTTGACCGGGCGGAATTCACTAAACTGACTCTTCCTTAGAAACCTCTTCGAATCGTTTTAGAACTGAGGGGCTTTTGTTTGTATTCCTTGCGAAATTTTATGGCCCCAAGATGTACTTTTACAAATGAGCAATGATCAAAAGATTTGAGATGTTAAAGCGCCATGTGATTATACTCCCTTCGATCTTAAAAAATGCTTGAGATATTTATAACATTATTATTACCACAACATTTCGATATAAGGGCATAAAACCATGATTAGTATATATTTGAGAAGGCCGAGTCTGGTTAACACATACACACAGTTCATATGCGCGGACTTAAAAGAGTTGAAGCAACACTAACACTACGATGAATACATGTTGACTGGCCAGGCTAGAAGTGGTCAGTCAGCGAATAGTTAAGTTGCCGGTTTTTGATGGGGCAGAAATTGGAATGAGACTTTCTGAGAAGAGATCTGCTAAGTATGTAGGATAGACGGCCGAGAGAGATCGTCATGCAAAGCAGTAGGGGGCTGTGTTAGTTGGCGGAGTTCAAGTGACAAGTTACCCATAACCTACCCATCCGGCATTCACCGGCTATTTTACGTCTTTTATCTCAGACGAAGTCGTGGACACTACACTACCTACTGAGGTCACCGAAGTGATATAAAATGTTTCAAGGTTACACGTTCATTAAAAAGAGAAATCCTAAAGTGTCCATTATATCGACACTTTTGGCTAACTCTGACCAAATTTCTTCAAATGCCCTTAAAATTGCATTCTTGCACAAACTTAATAGGTGCTTTTTTAGCACTATGGTTCCGATTTCCTTTCATAATAAATAATCCTATCGGAACAAGTGTTAAATTGGCCCTGGAAAGTAAAATGATATTCCCTCAACGACCCTGATTAATAAGCAATAACATAGAGCTAGAGCTGAATGAAACCACGATAATGCTTTATCAAGATTGGCTTTCTATCCGAAATGGAAACCGATTTTGAAATCATAACCAGCTTACCTTGTTTGAAGTAGCGGACTGCAAAACAATGACCGAAAATCACAATAACACTTAATCTACGACCAGAATCGATTTCTCAACACAAATATCCTCATTCAAAATATAAGACAAGCATCTGAAGCACTAGCAGTTTTACGTGAATGTATTTGGAATGATTATGATGAAGACCAACAAGATCGAGGAAACGCTGACAACCACAAACCACACAAATCCTACACCAAAGGATCACGTGATGATAGCCGTGATGGACCACCGCCATCACACCAACTCGACATTCGTGCAATAGCTTGACTATACGCCGCAGGCTTACCTTCATGCAAAGGGCTTGTGCACATTCACATAGGCTAAAGTTAAGACTATCACGTGGCTCTGACTTGTCGAAGTTGGTTAATGCATCTCATTGGTTAGTAGGGTCAATTTGCCAGCCTTCTCGACCAATAGTCAACTGGCGCAACTCATCGCGTGCGCATTTCTAGCTGACAAATGCCGGTCGTGCGGCGGTAACACGGTTTATATGCGTCCATACACACTAGCGGCCGGTTTTGCGCGCTTCGTCTAATTTGCCCTCTTCGCTTCTACTGTTTAAATTAATTGCCCTTGACTGTGCTAACCTTCAATCAACCTAGCCTACCTTGCGATGGTCATGTGCCGATGACCTGTGTTCCTTACACGAACAATTACCAGATGGTAGCCTCAATTACAAGTCCGAAAGAGTCAGCTAAGGTAGAACCGTCGACGCCCGTTACGTCTAACTCTGTTGCTAGGGCCCAGCGCAGCCGCCAATCGGTGATCAAGCGCGGATGTGCTTCTACGCCCCAAAAAGAAACCTCGACCAAGAAATCTCCCCCCTCTAAATCCACTTATTCATCCTCTCTCCCCGCTAACTATCCACGAAATAATCAAACCTCGCCATCTCTCTTCAATTATCAAAACCTCAACGTCTACGTGGTGGGCAATGTTGGCCATCCTAAAGCTCAAATCGTACGGGTTGTACATATATCCGATACGCGGGGAGTAAGCAATTATTATGCCAATTGTATACCCAATGGACATATTCTGATTCATTCTGGCGACTTCTTGGATGGTCCTCCATTGCGACATCGAACTCCTCTTCGGCGGAGCCATTTCCGGAAGTCGAGGGTGGCTGAGCCATCCTCCCCCCCTACAGAATGCACATGGAAGGCAAAACTTCAGGAAATCAATGAGTTCTTTCGGTGGCAGCCCCATCCCTACAAGATCTTTGTGTCTGGGTGCTGGGACGACCTCGGATCTGATAGACCCTCGCCTGAAGAAATTCAGAAGCATCTTTCTTCAGCGATATATCTCGAAGATGCTGCTTGTGAAATTCTTGGACTCAAAGTCTATGGAATTCCCTGGACTTCAGCTGATGATTTACGACCGGAGGATGGTAAATCCCACTTTACATCGTCCACCGAAAACTCTAAAGTTAAGACAATATTTTCCCAGTGGCTCCTCCGGCCTTCTGAATCCTCGTCTCGAAACCGTCCACGGTCACAGCGCCAGCGATGCCTTTCCTCTTGTACTGGCACTTCTGCAGAAACCTCTGCATCTGTGGACGCTTCTCGAAAGAGATCTACGGCATGGCCCGCCTATCGAAGTACCGAGACCAGCTATTCCAAGAGAGGTGCTTGCGAATCTGAGTCTTCTCCGTTATCGACTCCTTGTTCTTCCTCTTCTCACGCTTCCACAGCTACTTCCGTCTCCGGCTCGCCAGTCTGTGACGGTTTTATTCTTCCAGATATCAAGGCTGTGGAGGAGAGATATGCAAGAGTTCCCTCAGATACAAATATCATCGTCTCCCACATGCCTGCTTGGCGATCGGAACTTTATACTCATGTGGTGGAACGGATCCAGTGAGTCCTCCACACTTCTACTTAATTGAATACATAGCATAAGTGTACGCCTAGTAGTTGTATGAATCATTGCCTTGTCTCTTCATCTTTTTCCCGATGGTTTAGCCCCCTAACGTATCTCAACCCTTCCTCTCCCCTTTACAAGAAGGAATGACGAGTTCCTGTGCGTTATCTCTTATCACGTGATTTCCAAAAGCTGGCACATTGGTAGACCCTTCGGTATTTCAGAAAGCTAGTTACTCCCTCACCATTCACCTGACCAAGATGGGGTTTACCTGTGGAATTCTTTTCCATCATCACTTTTTGATTAGAATCCGGTAATGAAGATCAATTTCTTCATGTCCCCCTATTTAAATTCGTCCCACTTCGCAAAACCTTCACCATAAACTTGTGCATACTAGAAGGGCGCTTAAAAAAAATGTTTTTAAATTTTTCGAAAATGTTTTGTATCTTCCGCCACTTTAACTCAGCAATAATGTGAAATACAAGAGTTAGTCTATTATTGTCAAGAAATGGATTATTATTAGCCGTGAACACGTTCAACATAACCCAAAAAAAATACTGATATTTACGTTGTAGTGTGTGTTGAGTTAGCGGGGTAGTTGTGATCGTCTTTATTACCTCTTGATAAACACAACATTGGTCTCGTTGAAGTATTTTCATTCGAAGCGGATATTTTGCCGTTCACTGTGACTGCATTCCGAATCTGGTTTTTCCATAATTCAAAAACTTGGCGTACAACCTGCTGATCTGCACGTGTCTGATTGACGTTGGCACAAATTTTTAATAGAAATGGTGATTGGATTTCTGATCCCACAAACGCCTGGCATTTTCACGAAAGTGGCCACGTTCCAGGTTTTGGGGGTTTCCGCTGGCCTAATCCAGTTGGCCTAACAATTGTCTCCTTCAAAGTGGCAAATTTGTACTGTAATTTGGGACCGTGCTCAAAAGAATTTTTATTTTAGCTTGCAACGGATTGGCTAAACGTGATTAACACTATACATGTGATATCACTTTCATTTACATGATTTCTTTTAATTTGGCTGTTTCTAAGGAAGAGCCCTTGGCTTCAATGATCAGATTTCTCACTCACCATGTGACTAGTAGAGGGCCATCTATAAGGACGAAAATAATACAGAAAAATATGCACCGAACCGGTGTAAACCTACTTGAATGCGGTATTTCTTAAAACCCTTTCAGTAAATCAGTCTTATTAAGCCCAATGGATGTCGGCATATAGCATCAAAACGACACAGAAGTCAGCATTTCGAATTAAACGAAGTTGTTTTTCTACCTCCATTCACGTCACTTAAGATGGTCGAGGTTTTCAACTTATTTTTGGTGCCACCAACAATCAGTTTTTATCCTTCTTTTTCAATCACTTACTCTAGGCTATGAAGATGTACTTTGTTTCGAAAAACAAGCTTTCACAGCTGGATGTCAATGACTTGATAGGGTATTACGTGGGAGTGTAAGTGTTAGAATTTCGCTTAACTTTTTACTTAATAAATCTATTCGAAGTTTTTTATCTAGTGAAAAAAAGGATAATTTCTTTTTTGGTGAGAAAGTGTTGAGAATACAGAGGATCTTCTGCAAATGTGAAAACACTTCTTATTAACGATTTTCTTTTGTAATTCACTGCCAATCAGCTTTCAGCATTCCTGTGAAATAGATTTCTTTGGGTTAACTAATTTGCAGATCTAAAGGCTGATTTACAGCTATATTGTCTGTATTTTTGATGTCATTACCGAAATGCGCAAAATATGAAATTAATTAGGATTCGTCCCAGTGCCGACTCTTTTGTTTGCTCTCGCTAAAATGAGCTTTCAAAGGAAGAAATGACGGAGATAAGGCGAAATAAAGATGACTGCACCGCAAATCTTGAATTGGATATTACATTTTTCTCCCCATTCAAGCTTGCTCGTTTTAATGAATGCGTCCTTATGATTCGCATAATGCGAGTCCGCGAATCCGTTGAAGAACATTTGTCTTGCCTCTCTTTGGTGAATCTAAGTGCTTTCGGGCTTTACTGATAGAGAAACTTTAATCTGGTTATTCCTTTGTAGGTAATATTTAGTTATCCTACTTGATCATTCCGTCCACCGGATACACTGGTGGATTTGAACTCATATCAGCTGTCTGCTGTTTCACCGGCGTACATGGTTTATTAACAAACGCCATGCCGAATTAATTTCGGGTCAATTCGCGGGTATCATCCTCGTGTGGGACAGATTAGGACATTTAGCGCGGTTTAACAAGCCAAAGCGTTAATTTAATCCTTCCCGAATTGCGGCGCCATTTTCAACAAAGTGCTTTCATATCTAGGTAGCTAATATCATGCAAAATCGGTGTTAAGACTAAGCACTATTGTTTTCTAAGTCAGTATTTAAAAAACGATTTCACAGAGGCCTCTTATAAACAGTAAAGGTTCAGAAATGATGAGGGTTTCTTTGCCCTGGCGATGGTCATACGCTTTTGAACCATCAAATGGCTTTGGTGCAAGATAAATCAGCAAGCATGCATTTAAATGCTGTCATATGAAATGTTGGACAAAGTAGAGGTTCTGAAGAAGAGCTGGCTCACGACTCCATTCCCCTCTGCAAAATGGACTAAGCTTGAGGTTGAGGTTGGTTATACATTAAGAGCTCTTTTTGATAGACAAATTGTTTGAAACACGCAAAACGCTGTTGAGTAAGTGACGTGCTCGGTGAACTTGCTATTTTCCATGCCTGTTGTCTGTCTCGGATTTTAAGTTCAAGCATAAAAAGCGCTACTGCGCAATTGACAAGGTAATTTAAATGCTCGTTAAATGGTATTTTAGACCTGGGAATTTCTCATGGGGTTAATCAGACATTTGATATATTATTCGGGCCCCACTCCTCTCCCTGCCTAGCTTTGCGTTCAATGGAAAGGTCTGTCCGCAAATATTTTTCCTTTTGGTATACCCTGATTGAAGGCCAGTAGTTTGGTGGGCATTCGGATCATTACATTAACTTCTAGAGATTCTTCAACGCTGGTCGCACGTGTTCTTGGTTAATGAACGGTTTTTGTTCTAAGACCTCCAAGAGGTTGCTTATAGAAGCATGTCAATACGTGTATAGCTTTTGTTTATTACTTCTTGAGAGTAGAAAGGCAGTAATTAGCGAGGTACATGTACTTCATCTATTTCAGCTACATCTTTGGCGTGAAATTTAAATTGAGCTTGTAGATGATGACCTACATTTTAGTTTCTGATGTCAAACGTCAAGCTACTTTTAGATGGACTTAGACTTGAAATTATTTTCATAACTTTTAAAGTTATTTACATTGTTTTCATCGCGATATCATCAATTAATTCTTTTTCTTCATTTTGGTTTTACCAAATGAATTTTTATTTATTTCTCTTAATGGTCTTTTCATATTCTGTTTCTATTTTACAAACATTTAGTCAATTAGCATAAGAATGTTTTCACTTTTTCTGAAAAAAAAAACTTTCATTGCAATGATTTTGTCAGGTAACATTCCAAAGACTGTATAAAAGGGCTTCTAAATTTGGATCCACCTCGCATCATTCAATACCAGCATCCACGGGACAAACTTTAATACAGTTCGGGATCTACACACATAATAACAGGCCCACTGACTTTGATTGGCTAAATGTTTGAAATCGATGTCGACCATCCCGCTTCCTTAAATTCACCTGAATAAATAGACGTGCGCTTGGAGAAATGGAATTAATCTATTTATGGAAGTCTGCAATTGATGGCAACACTGATAAATCTGTAATAAAATTCATTTCGAATTCGGTTTCATACCATCTCAAAAGTGGGTATTAAGACTTAGAGCGAAACAGATTGCTCACTTTTAAGTGATATCTCAATAAAGGCCTATTCAGCGGTGATCCATCCTGAATTGACTAGCGTTCTGTTTAGTAAAATCTTCAGTTGGCCTCGATGTCAGTATTTCTTTTGGTGTAGCGGTTTATTTTATCGTCTAGTACGTACTGGCTTCTTTTATCGCTGTTTCTAGATCCGATTAGGAAATGAAGCGATCCCGCAATAGTATCGCAATGCGAAAATCGAAATGCTACCAAACCGCTATTTGGAATGTATTTAATCCTCGATTGTTAACATATAGAGTTGATCTTGGAGCAAGTTCACCCCTTGATGAAGTTTACCAATTTAAATGTTCGGTAAATCTGAATCTTTTCCTTGTTTATCATTGAAATTCATCATGCTCGGGTAATCATGAGTTATTTCAACTTAAAACCGACTGGGATTGACTATGTGAAATTCACCTCAATGTTTACTGTAAAGACCGATCTTTTCAAGTATCTTGGAATGGTTTATTGAAATCCCACAGCTGAACTAGCCGCTTATCAAGAACCCTCCCAGATATTAGTCAAATATGCCGACCGACCTTGTTGCATAACTGACCCTTGGCCAATAAACTATTTGTACAAATAGTGAGCCTAAACCAATCAGTTTTCCTTTGATTTTCATCTAGAATTTGAGGCTCTTCACATTTCTTCTGCATCGGAGGTAGTGGATTTTGGAAGGTGTGCCCTGAAAAGGTTATAAGATCAATAATCCAGCTTTTATGTGGCATCCTTAAGGTTTCTCCACTCCGATTTTACCAGTCATACCACTGATTGGCAATTTGAGATCGCAAACAGATCTAGCCATAAATGGGACGTTAAGCGGTGCACCTAATTGTTTCCCCTCCCTCTCTCTGATGACTGGAATAAGGTTTTTTGTTCGTGAAGAAAAGCATGAATCGTAATTCGAGTAAACCCGCTATCCCACCCCCAAGGGGGACTTAATCGGGCCATGTAATACTGATAATCTAAAGGGAAAGCCAAGTGAGACGGCAAAGAAACATATCCGAAAACAGGGTCAAGATGCTTCCGCATGTTTTATCCGCCTCCAGAAATACAATTCAGACGGCTTTCAAAGAGCCTTTACTTTCGTAATTCCGCTGTTAACTTTAAAAACGGTTAAGTGATTTTACGGCAGCGCTGAACCAATAGGAATTTCATGTCGGTGGGTTTTTTAATTCAAATTTTACAAAGCAACCAATGCTTTCGTGGCGAGGTGTGATGGCGTTGGGTTATCGATTATTGATTGTTTATTTAAACATGTAAAATAGCCTGGAGATATCCTGAAATAAAAGGAATAAATAGACCCTACTAATTGACGGAAAGAACTCGTTCACAGAGCCTGGTTACGCTTCATTTTTTTTCTATCATCTTGTTGTCTACTGCAGATATTTTCTTGACGTTTTTTTACTGCTCAGTTTTGTGTGAAAATTCGCAAGCATAAATTCGGTGTTAAATCCTTTTCATGTGACTTTATTAAGGTACTAAAAGGCAATTTTAGTTGCATTCCTTGTCATATTGGTTGCCTCACACAGAAATGATCTGTCATTGAGTTCTGATGAAGGTCAGGAAAAGTAGTTTCACCACTTGATAAAAGTTCTCAAAGCATTTAATTCCATAACGAAGTCTAACATCATTTCCTACGGTTTCCCCGCATTTTCTATGGCAAGATGCAGTGGGGCTGGGCAGTTATCGAGTGTCTTTGACTCCATCTTCCTGCATAAAGGCAGACAAAGTTTATGTTTAATTTGGCTAATAGAGGAGAACCATAGCTATTTCATTTGCGCAGTTCTACATAACCCTTTGTCCTGAATACTGCAAGTTCTTTGCTATGTTTAGCCTATATTTAAACACCATTTTCTTTTCGCCACTTTATCCTCGTCTCTTTACTTCGTTCTCATTCATGGAACGACAAATTGAATTGTGATTTGCATACATTTCCAAAGTTGTTTATTACTGAACCTGCTCTGTCTTCCAATTCCAGTCCGTTTGTCAGGCCAAAAACATTGTTTTTTGATCAAATGGGTTCACTCTAATCCCTCTAAACAAATAACTGGCATTGTGAAGAGATTATTCGGTTGAATAAACGTTCATAGCATATAAATGGCGTGAATCAAAATTATTCGTCCGCACCATATTTACGGCATTTGACTCCCTAACTTTCTTTGGTCTTAGCAAGTGATCATACGGTATTTAATAAGTCAATCATGGACTCGGGTTTCGTCTGTTTTCAAATAATTAGCTAGCGAATGGAATTAGTTTGTCAGGTATTTTCCCGTTTTTTTCCAAGGCAGCCTGTCAGAAGTGTCGACCAGAACTGTAATAGTGAATTTGAGACCAGCAATCCTGACCAACTAAAAGAACCGCCTTATCTTAGCCTAATTCAATCAAATCTTTGCTATTTTTTTCATCTCACCATGAGAACTTTCGAAAATTTCCACTTCACCTCTTTTTTTATCGCCTGATTCCCAGTTCAAATATAGCAATGCCGCTTGTGAAGCAGCACCTTTTTTCTGCGATATTTTTTTGCTTCCTTATTTTGTAAGATGCAGCGCCAAGAAAAATGTCTTAGAAGAGGGAACCCTGAAAATATCGGTTTACGATCAATACACGTGATTTTTCACGCATTTCGACATCCCTTCGTGTTATTTTTGTCCAATTTGCTTTCTCTTGGGTCTCTTTACAGAGACTGACCCGAATTTACGTAGAAATTGCATACAATAGCCGTTATTCGTTTGGTAATGGGGATTGACAACTGATTGATGCTAGATGTATTTAAATGTACTGACTAAACATGGTAAAAACAAACATTTAGATAAGAAACTTTTGACATTGTGAATGGAAACGTGGATAAGAGAAAGGTAGCGCGCATGGCTTGTTACTTCAAATATGCAAGCATGCACATATATCTACCGCGTAAAATCCACACCTCGCAGCGGCCACGTGACAGTCGGTCTAAACTTCCGCTCCTTCATGCTTCCTTTTCTGTCACCTTTGTCTATTTACCTTCATGGCTTAACACACCGGTCCGTACGTACGACTTTTGGTTGTGCGCCCTCACCAACTCACGTGATCCCTCCTCATGGCTTAGTTTTCATGACTCGTCCATTAGTGTCCCCCCTTATTACCCTCACATCTGTCCGCTTAACCCATAGCTAGGTCACTAATTTTGTTCATCTTTCAGGCCATACCTTCACCTTTGCGGCCACGACTTCACCAGCTATGGCGTGACTTGGCGAAGTGGAGTGGTTTTCAGCAATGCGGCAGTTCAACTGACCTCTACCTATCCTCAAGTTATGCCCTATTATCCGTTTCCACGTCGACGGAAGGCCTATTCTTCCACGTTTTCCAGTGGAGGTGGAGTAGGTGGTGGCAGTGGCTGTGGTGACAAGGGCTCCTCTTTTGGTGGTCAGGACCTCTTTGCCGGCGCCTCAGCACCTCCTAAAGTCACAGAACACGGGAGTGCTCATGATTTCATAGGGAATGTCACCACTCTTCCTCCGAGCATCCCTCGATTCACTGACATTGGTGTTCGACCTAGACGCTGGAGGAGACGACTTTCCAGTATCCTAGGCCGACTATCTCTCCTCTTAAGCACACACTCTCTTGCAGAATGCCCTCATCCACTCGCTCCATATTTTGGACGAGTTTCCAGTCGCATCCAATCAACCCCTAGCTCTGTAGCTGCTCAGTGTTCTGGAAACGGCGACTTTGTAGTAGATCCCACACTCAGCGTGTTCGGCAATGAAGCCGGTGGAAGTGGAGGAGGAAAAAGGAGTGGATATATAGGGAGAAGGAATCCTCTCGTCTTTGACGTCTATGTGGTGATAGAGGAGGGTGTGAACGACCGTGAAGTACTCCCAGACTATTCCAAGAAACCTGCAGTTCTCAGTGAAAATGCTGCTCCAGAACGCCAACAAAACTGCTCTCACACATTGAGAAAAAACCCAGCTTGCTGTTTGCAGTAGAAACTCCTGTCCTTTCCCCCTCCTAATGTGCATTTAATTGAAAGAATGACTTTCAGCGCCATTCGTCTAATTAATTCATTTTTTTTCGAACATCCCTGCCTCCAATATGGATCATACAGACAGCCTTTTCTTGCCTCCCCTTACAGGGTCTTGATCCAATGTTGAACAAAAGATTTGAAACTAATTTCTCCTATACACTCAATTCTTCTCCTTCCACCCATTCAGTCATCTTCATTCACATTTGTAACTGGATGACGAGCAGTCTGCAGGGATTTTCTTTATAACCAGTATTGTATGCACCGTCGCGGGGAAAAATCGACTACACATGAGGCGAAGTAAACTATTTTCTTTCTCTATCACTACCGCTTCTTTGACTATGGATAATTAGAAGGGGAGAGAATTACGGAAATCTAAATGCGATATTGAAAATAGGCGTTTTGCAGGGCGGTAATGACGTATCAGCTGTTTTTTGATCTGCCAGACTATTACACCGTGATTCGTGTTTTTTCAGACGTTCTCGTCTTAAGGCCATGGCGAAATGCGTTATTCCATATTTAGAGAAGTTAACTTCCAAGAGGCCATTAAAATGGGGCGATGTATCTGTAAATTCAGTAGGATTGTACTCGTCTAACGGCATAATACCCTTAGTTTTGCCGGAGGCGAGCGTTTGATAACTTTTATTTATAGGAGGAAAGAGGAAAGGGAGCTCAGAATGTCCAGTTTGTGCATACCGCGCGAATGACCTACATGCGGATCAAAAATCTACGGACTGTGGGTTCAATGAAAAAACAGAATAGCGTGTAGCAAGTGAAGGTAAGGGTACAGGGAGGTGACGAGTGATTAGAACGAGACTTCTCTTTCAACTTGTCCCGTTCAGTGTTTCTTCCTCAGCACATCTCATCCCTGTCTGGCTTTTTTTGATACGTACCTAGCTGGAGGACACGGTGTCCCTTTATCTAAGGATTTTTCACCTTTAGCCCTTCTTCAGAGACTATTGATGTGTAGCGGCTTAATAGTCTCAAGGTTAATCAGACCATTTGGCAGAGCACGGTCGCCCACTTCCCATTCTGTCTAGATCCCTCGTTAGTCGACAGCATTCATTCTATTAGCGGGTTTGGTTTCTCGCTAATACTGGATTACTTTATCTTCGTTTTTCTACTTATGCCTACTTCGATTCGCAGGATTTTGTGTTGTGAGCTGATTTAACAGATACTGTGCAGTTGTAGCTGAGTAAGTATTTGGGTTTCTTCCCAGTTACTTAACACCTATTTCTGACAAGCACAGGGCGGGATATACGTTCCAAATATCCTTGGTGCTTAATTAAGAAACTAGTAGCATCGAGTATAAGTGTGAATATTTGCTAACCAGTGTTCGGTACAAAAACGCTAGCCTTAGTTTTGAGTCAAGAGTTGGCGGTTAAGGAGGCTCTGGATAAAAGATACCGTTTGATCGTCTACCTTTGCTATCCTGGTATATCTGAATTATTTTATGCCTGGTTATTCAGAGAAGTTCTTCAATTTAAATACTGTGAATGGGTAGTATTCTTCGTGAAAAGAGCAATGAATTGGATAACAGAAAAGAATGGTTTTTCGACGGCGAAGCTCTGAGGAGAAGGACACTAAGCATTGGATGAAGGGAGGAAACTGATAATCAAGACTGATGCCTCTAATGAACTTTTACCTCGCTGAACTTTCTATCCCTTTATTGCCCCTGTTTTATGAGCTCTTCAGCAATTCTCTAGTTTTCCACTTTGGTGGGAATAAAGGCGAGTATAAGTGGATTTACCTTGTCAGGGGTCGACAAGCCATTCTTTTCTAATCGGCTATTGCTGTGGCACAGCAAGAATGATCAATCTTATGGCCATCTAATCCGTACTGCTTGAATGGTCTCAAAGGAGGAGATAAAGATGAAAGGCTCCAGATTAAAGTAGTACCTTGTTGTCGAGTTTAGTGGTGGGCTATGCACGAGCCGGAGCCGAAGGCGATGTAATGACGAAGCGGCCTGACCAGGTGGCCCTTAGAAGGTTGAGGTCCTCCAGAAGATCTAAACCGTTACCGGGACGCTATGTACTGCGAGTGACTGATCCACCTTTTACCATTTCTGTATACTATACCTTGATGATAGTGCCTGTATTTATACTGATCAATAAAGCAAAGATGCTCTTACTTCCGAACCTCCATTCTTGCCTCAGTTTACTTTAATATTCTGAGAGAGAAGCTACTATAGACAATTAGGTATACTACAAATCATTTCTTAATGAGTGAAATCAGTCAGAGAATCCAAGCAAATTTCAATGCTTAATCCAATGAACCAGGCGAACATGCAATAGTATTTCATTGATCCGCACCAGTAGTCTTTCAATTTCGTAACTGTAGATGTGCGCGGATCTGGAAAAAATCTAAAATTGCAGTAAACCGGTCTTTGTTCTGTAGAACAACCTGCCACCTATGTTTCAGGAACTATTATGAATGTCTGATGTGATACTCTATCATGAACTGGAGATAAGCTTATAATCTGCACCTGAATATCCCTTTCCAACTGCACAGCTTGCGCTTGAGACAATCTCAGAATTTTTCTTCCAGAAGTGTTTCTCATTCATCACGTAATAGCCTTACCGAGTCAGCCTGGAGTTGCCAGGAGCATAATGTGCATTCAAGCACGCGAACCTCCAATTACTTTGCGTCATTTTCAAGGAAATTTCTGCCGGCATTTATTCTTGAGATCCAATAACGATGATGCGATCCTACTGCTTTGGCAACTAACTAAATTATTACCACAATTGTGCTGGAAAAAATGCACTCCTTAGGGTTGTTTCATGGTGTTTAGCTAGCATATTGTTTCCTGAATGGTGATTTTGCAATCGCAAGGCACACCGTGTTTCCGCTTCTGCAAGAAATTGGCAAGAGCGACGCATGGAGTAAATCAAGCCAGAGTTACGTGTTCACGCGATTGACAGGTGAATTTATGTAGGTGTTTTTTTCGGCATTAAATTTAACCTGTTTACAAATGCACGAGAATTCATGCCTGCAACTTGGTGAGTAGGCAAATTTTAATTAACTTGAAGCATCGAAAAATCGCTGGAAGCGTCTTACTTTGAAATCGCGTACATCTGAATTCTTCAGGAGTATAAAAAGGTTTGAACAAAGGTATTCATCCGTTCAATATTAAGGGTTTCGTGAATTGTCATTGCACCGTTGTAAGCGATTCCATCTTGTAAATAAAGCCTATACCAATCCATCAACCCTTAGCTTGATGCTCCGACCCCCTCTCTTCTCCATTTGAGAATATCGCACTTGAGAATATCTTTTTATGACTGGCACTGACCAGTGTGGGCAACCGTTCACTGATGGGCCATTTAATGAGTCGGAGGCCTACACAAACACTACTCCACTAATTCACCTGCCCTTCAATAATTAATTGAAAAAAAGAAGATTCTAATGATCAGAGCATATGTAGAAACGAGAATTCAATTGAGATTTCAGTCTCATGCTCTTCGATAGCTGCCTAGTTCCACTTGAAAATTAAGATCATCTTCCCGTTCCCACACGGGACTTTGCTCTTACTTCTTCCGTCTTGAGCTTATCAAAGTTCTTTAACTCTAAAATGACGATTAAATATCAAGAAACACTCTTTCTCCTATTGAGAGTTAAGCCGTGTTTTGGGTCGAATCTCCTTTCGAGGACAATTTAATAGCCTTTCAGTAAGAATTGAATCAACTTCAATTCATTACAATCAGTTTCAGTGAATAGAACATCTTGAAGTGCCTAAATAGAAATTTTTTTGCGAAAATCGCTTCCAAAATTATAAACTCTGACTGATACCAAAGGAAATAAACAACATTGGATAAATAGGCTGTCTTCAAGGCATGTTCAGTTTCGCATATATGGTCAAAAGGAGGCATAAAGTATAATACACGAGCCTCGAAATGCACCTTCCACACTCCCTTCAGCTCCAGCAACCGCTGAAAAAGTTCTCCAGCAACCGTCTTTTGACCCTACACATTGAGTTCCAATTTCCATATCGCTTATCCCTCGCAAAATCGGTTAGGCCTTTAACCGCAACCCTAGACCAGATTAGCAAGTGGCTGGTCCCATCCTCTTAGGCACAAGTCCAAATGACATTGATACTACACCCATCAATATATGCAAAATGCACATGAATTGGCGATTGTAAAATACTTTGATTACCTGTTACGTCTAATTGCAGTGGTTGCACTAAGTTTAAAGGCTGAATACAAAGCCATCGGCATAAACCAGCCTGAAAAAGCAACTCAAACCCTTAAAATACGCAAAAGTCGGGTTATATCACAAACTACCACCGATATCCACAGAACTATCCAACACATCCCAAAATAATCCAGATAACTTCAGTCATTTATATCAAGACACAATCCCAACTGCAAGGACTATCGAGTGAAAGCACTCAATTCAAAAAACTGGAAGGGGAATTCAGAAGTACAATAAAGTGCCTTTCAATTAAAAAAGTGGGAATGGCTTTATATACGCAATTCTTTTGAGAAGTTTTAAGCTATTATACACTGTACAAAAAAGGCTGGTGAGCAAATGCAGGGTAGTGAGTCAGCCTACTAACTACTAGCCTGTTTCTTGCCCATAATCCTTACAAATTTGGTCTTCTTCGTCTCTGCAATGAATTTGCGATCCAACTCGAACTCATAGTCGAACCTCGGAGTGCGATCTGATATTTCGCCATCGGGAGCTTCATAGGCCTTTGGATCACGCGGTGGTGGAGTGGCGAATGGCCCATTTGCCTGGAAATGCAATGATTCTCCAGTCGATGGATCTGACAAGGCTGAAGACACCGTACCAACTGGACTGATGGCAGCTTTGTAGAGGTGGTGTGGAGAGACTTCAGCTAGATATCGAAGTGCTCTACGTTGTGCTGCCTGAACATTTTGCAGTTTACGACGCTCTTCTTGTGCTACTCGAGCCTGGTAACGCGCCCATTCTTTCATTAACAAAGCTCGATTGTCCATGTCTGCTTCCGAAAGAATGATCGGCTCACGTCGTCGAGCTCTAAAGTTGAATACGGATTGTAAACAGCAACATCACTGATGGCAATTAAGTAGCACAGAATTATTCAGTTCGATTTATAGCCAGCATTAAAGTCAAGAAAAGGCATTTGATCACAAAGTAAGCTTACTTTTCTTCCTTCATAAGTTGTCGATCACCCTCAATTTCTTCAACCGGTTTTAGTTTTTTACCCTGTTTGGACAATCGTTTGATCTCTCGCTCGATACGTTTGGCTTTTCGCCGAATTCTGTTGGCTTCCTGCTGAGGATCAACGCGCTTCTTCTTTTTTAGTGGTTCGGCACCGAGGAATCCGCTTAAATGAAGGCTTCGGAAACTTTCCACCAAAGAAGACTCGCGTGAAAGGAAGGGACTGATAGACTTTGCAATGGAGTAGAGCATAGCTTGAAAACATGGAGAGAAAGCATCAACTACTCTGGACCCGCATAAACATCTATGCCACCTAATCTTTCTTGCAGCAAACCTGTAAAATAGTCTTAATTAACTATGATTGATGTCAACTTATCGAGTGAGTGAAAATTAAACAGATAACCCGACCAACAGTACGCGAAAAATCAACAATCTATGACAAACACCCAACTGCAGGCAAAAACGGCGACCGAACCACTGGTAACACACCTTGAAGAAGCAGCGCGGGCTGAAAAAACACTTAAACACGTAATAATGCATTACATTCCATTAGAACGGATATATTCTTTTTAAAAAGTTTGCAAATTGTTTTGAAAGCTTATATTTTAAGTGTGTGATCATGGGTTTTTAACCTTAACCTCCAAGGAATTCCAAGATTCTTTAGTTTGCAGAGCTAAGTTAGGATAAGTTAAAGAATTCAAAAAAATTGCTAGAACCGGTTGTTACATGATAGACTTAGCGTAACCAGACAGTGGTAACCTGATTTCACCAACTGAATACATATTATAAATAAAATGAAACCCCTCCACTACGAAGTGAGGACTTTTGATTTTATGATTAACACAAGTATTTGTGATTTCATTAGATTCTTCTGATTCATTTAGCACTACATTACTTGCACTCAATTTGTGTAGTCATTAGGAACTGTATTCCACTAGGCGACGTATTCTATTCACTTCTGCCGAGACCGAATGGTGAAGTATGGCTTATCAGATGGTTCAAGGTTGCTTCTATGTTGTTGCAACGACAGCACCTTATCAATTAGATTGGCCTTAAAATCTCCTACATGTACCGATCCTGACTGTCTGTTCGTGTCCGAGTCATTTCAGGTGAATTAGACTTCTATAGGTATACTTTTCATCATTAAACTGGCTGGAGAGCATGGTTCTATTAAGAATATGCATTCAGCGAATAGCAGACTGTTAGTGATATCTCAAACACATTTTCAACAATTTTTGTCAAATATGTTGCATGTCACCTATAGATTAATGCAAACCAAATCAAGGATCTCAAATTTCTTTAAATATTATTATTTAAGGAATTCGTACTTTTATGCTTTAAATCGCTGTAATATCTTGGAGGCCTTACCTATTGGTAATTTTGTGGCATAGATATTAATGGGTGCGAGCGTTAGCAATTTGTCGGATTTGGCTACTAATCCTTACCTGATAAAACTTGTTGGCCAGGAGAGTGTCCATAGTAGCAACGAGTACTGGAATAGACTTCTGTTGTTCGATATTCAAACTCCACTCACAAAGTAAGGTTGACCAAATAGGCATTATTGTTACTGTTTTAGTGAAGCTTCGTTTTATCTTGAGGCTGCTGTGTCAAGTCTCCAGCAACGTTTCTACCGAAACGATTTACGAACTCATAATTTAGCGACGTTGCTGCAGCAGTTTATCGTCAAGGCTACCAGTGTACTAGGAAGCATTAAGATGGGCCAAGAAATGTGCATCTTTTATTTTTTTTGTCTAATAATTGATTCAGAGATCTTCAGGATATAAAGATGGCACAGAATGCCCTACTTATATTTCGTGTTTTCACAAAGTATATATTGGAGAATAGATCTAGTCATAGCATGAATCTGCATTTCGCTGACTTCAACTCCAAAGGTAATTGTTGGTCATCGTCTAGTTTCAATTTAGCGACCAATTCTGCATCTTTAGCTGAATATACAATTCACCTTCTCTTCCTTCTGATCATCGAGATTACTCCAAAGTAAGAATGACCGATCCTCAATATTTTTTTCTTTCATCTTAGTGACGAAACCTACGGATTATTATATGAGTGCATTTCTTCACTCCTGATTCTGCTGTCCGCCCAAGTATCCGGTTATGGAAGTGACAGTATTCCAGCTACTTGCAAATACTTTACATCAAAGAAATGGTCTGTTCTATTGATCACGATTTTTACCTTTTTATCACCCCGTATTGATGTGATTTCATTCAACATCCAGTTTGGCAGATGCTCCAGCCCTCGTTCATCGATTGTTATTGAATGTCGCTGAAAATATACCCTGTCCAACCAGTATGCTAGCTGAAAGTCATGCCCCGGGACTTTTATGGAACGCCGCCTCATCTGTTGCTAGTACGCCGCGTTTACTTCTTTGTCATTTAGGATCGATTGACATGAACTGCATAATAGGTCATGTTAGGATAGGAGCTTTGAAATCACTGATAGTATATGAATTCCGGCCCATAGGCTTCAAGCCTTGTAAATCTCTGTTAACAAATTGGAATGTCTGGACGTAATAGGTCCTTATTTCTTATTTTTATCTTTTGTTTAGAATTGGTGTTCACCTAGGTGCAGACTTACAACGATGAACCCTGCCATTGTATTCTGGCAGTTATTGGCAAGTCATTACATTAGGAGTCGTTGCACTAGTTTTAAGCTAGAACTTTCTTTTAGTCGATAACAGAAAGCAACTAACCTTACTAAACATGCCTTCGAGAAAGTGATATCGGTACCGAAGGAACCGATATTTCTAAAGATTTACGGAAGATCAAATTGATTGATTACTCCTATGGTCCTATCATTGTGACTAGCACTTGATCAGTTTGAATAACAGGTTCAATAATTGGATGGTTGCTGATGGATTTCGAACCCACGTTGTCTGATGGGTCAGACACTTTCCCTCAACAAAGGCTTGTATTTGAATGTCGCTTTTCTCTTTTGATTACTTCGTATGCAGGTCAACAAGAGGCTCTAAAAATTGCCTGCACAGGAAAGCCATCCTTTGCATATGTGTAGCGAAGGTTGTGCACCTGGGTTAGACTAGAGGTTGCTTAATGAACTCAGTGGCTTGAATAGCGTTATAATGAATTAAAAGGCTTGAAGAATAGCCCTTTCTGTTCTCTGTAGATCCTTCTCATGGTTGTCCTGGATGCTTATTCACATGACCTCATTCACTGCTCATGGAACAAACCCATGTCCTCTAATGTGCTAATTAAGTAGACTGTCGTTTTGGGATTTTTTCATCACCCGGTTCTTTTAACTAGTCTATTTTTTTTATAAAAATAGAAAAACTTGGTTTGAAGGGTGTAAATTCTGAGGACTTGTATAGGTACTTCAGTCAGTTTACATCAAAAAACATTTAGCAATCTTGTTTCTTTCGTAGTGTAATTCGAATCGGCAGTTCTGTGTGTACCTTATAAATTGTGTTCAATGCAATCGCATTTCACCAAGCCTGCCCTGGTAAAGTGTTTATTTAAGTATTTAGCTTCTGATAATCTTATCCCAATTCCCACTGGCTCAACGTGGTTGGTCTATATTCAAAGCTTAAGTTTACTTTCGAGTGATTATGCGAACTAAGCATTTACTTTCGCCTTTCGGAAATTTGTACTTTTGTTTGAGTTAGTTCGTTTCCATTTCGAAGCCGATTTTTTTTAATTTCAATCTTATGAAGGCCAGCATTCAATAATTAAACCACTCTAATTCGTAGAGCTAACGTAGTTAGGTACATTCTATCTTAATGTAGAATATCACGCCTTTCTACTATTGCAATACATTAAATATTTACAAATAGGTTAATAAGAACAATATGATATTGATTTAGAATGTCCGAATAAATAGGGCAAGTGTTTGGCTGTTTATGCAGATGAATCCCAAAATTATCTGCCCTCTTTAAATTCTAGTTTTAGTAATTAGTACTATTTCGTCCTTTAGGCGGTCTAGTGACTGTTGTGACGCTCGGCTACTCACGTCGTTCGGCTAACTCGAAGTCCGCTTCCTCGACAGAGTCTGTTATAGCGGGTGATGCTGTTCTCCATCCCCTTGCAAAGCAGAGCTGTCACCTCCTCCTTGTCCTCACCACTCAGTCTACAGGCCTCATCTGCGCTGCCCCTGCTCCTGCTCCTGATCCAAGTAACTCTGACGGTAACTCTGTCAGCACTGAAGCTGCTGCTGCTGCGGTAGCTGCTGCATCCACATCTAAGAGCATATTCCGTGATATTGGCTCAAACCCCTATCGCGAGGCGCTCCTCTCTCTTACCCCGCTTGGTAAGTTTCTTAGTTTTAAATGCTGGTCATGTATCTAAGGGAATCCCTAAATTGAGTTTACTCCCCTCTTCTTGAAACGTAGCTGAGATCAAGACCATCTTGTCGATTTGCCCCTTTTTTTAGGAAACTTTGCTTTGGAACACGAATTCAATTGGTTCATTATTTCGATCCGCCGTATTTACACTTTAGGTTGTTATTCACCAGAAGAACATCAAAAATGCTGTGCATAAGATATTTCGATCAGCGCTTACAGTTGTGGGAGTCCTATAGTGCTTGAGATCTACTCTGAACTGTTGTACTACGAGACCCACCACTTTAAGGTTCCGTTTGAATCATGGCAAAATATATTTGGGTTGAGAAGTACTGGTAGTGTAACGAACTGTCTAATGTGGTTAACTATTTCGGCTTTAGCTGCAACAAATAAACATCCTATTAAAATATTGTCAATACATACGAACAAGTCACCTTATAGAGCTAATTAAAGTTCGTTAAAGTCGATACAGAGAAATTTCGATCAGACTTCCTTATTGTATTTTTAGATTTAACTACTTACCTCCCTAACCTGAAGTCTCGCACTCATTCTCACTTGGAAAATATTTCACAACTGAAAGTGCTAGAGCTTTGATACCTGGAATGATTACTAGTTCTATTTCTATCCCTATTTGTTGTCCGAAAATCAAAAGTTGTAACAAGGTCTGGAAACAGTTTATAGGGGAAATTATTTATTTGAAGCATTGGGTCCAATTCGGTGTTTTCATTGCAGACTCCAAGTGACTATTTTTTTTTGAAGTATCAGTTTGATTACCGTTGCGTTTTTAGGATATTGTATGTGGCTGATCAAATCGTGACTCTTGCTCAGAGCCAAACTACCGCAAGGATCTGAGGGTTGGATTTATGGTCTCGATTGCTGATTCACAAAGCCAATGCACACAATTTTGTCGGATTTCGTGATTTTTCCATGGGCACCAATTTTTGCTTCTTGGTACCCTCATAGTCAGAATTGATTGAACAGAGATGAATCGTCGAAAAATAGTTGTTCTGGTTTAACTTTAATCGACTCAAGAAAAGTGCGCTCCGCAATATTTTGGTGGTATTGATTTGGGTCAGTGACTGACACAGGTGCATGATTATGGAACTGCTAAAATTTAAGTTCCACATCATGTCGGCTTTTATAATGCTTTAATTTATTCGTAATTGCGATTACAGTCGCCACTTTCTTCATTTCTTTAGCAGATTTTATCGGCTTTGTTGAATTAAGGCCTTGAAAATTTCTCGAGCAATATTCGCTGACATGATATATCAAGCGCTTCTAATTTAAGCGCTACATGTAAATTTTGGGACCTGCAATCGTACGTGATAAGACTAGTGGGGTTTCCTAGTTTTTTACAATACACTATAAAGTTTCGAAACATCTGCGTCGTTTTTAGTTTGGTCTCACCCGAAGACAGCATTCTTACGAATAGGGTAAAAAAGTAACGAACGCAATTTCCGAAGTCATAGCCTCCCTATGGTGGCTTCTAAGATTATTGTGTTTCACATAGGGCTTTTGTTTTCAATTACAAGTGTCAAATTTTGCTTCATAAAAAAGGACTCCTATTTTTTGTTTAACTTCTCCCAACACGAAGTTTCACGATACACTAGAAACGGAGTCAGTTCAATCCGGTATGTATATTATGGAACAAATGACTTACCAATCACATTAAAAAGACTCTTTTACTCATTGGAAGCCTTCTATCTATCGTCCCCTAAGTTTATTTGTCAAATGCTCAAATTTAGTCTAGTATATTATTAGTTCATTTATAAAACCCTTTAGGCTAGTTTACATAAATGCTTTGTGATTTCATTTTGTTTCAGCTTGAATTTCATAACCACAAGCAGCGGTTGATTACGCCTTTCCTAGCCCCCTGACTTCCCACACTCGCGAGTTTTGGTTTCTTTTTTGGCAGTTGAATCCAGAGAGAAGGAGCCAAACTTATTGACATTAAAATCGATAGAATGAACCATACTTCTTTTGCCTTAGAACCGTTTTCACGCATATCTAAGGTATACCCCTGAACATAAGGCGTTCTGAGTTGAGTAGACACTTTGAGAGGGTTTTATTCATGTATTCAGCCAGAAACGTGGAAGCTGGCTGCCCATAAGCAGCTTTTCATTCCTCCATATAAATTCTCTAAACTTGAATCGCGCTTTTTTTTCAGTTAAGGTTGGATTTATAAATGATGGAAGGTCGGTTCTCCAAATATGAATTTCTGCATCGAAGTTCACTAGAGATTTTCGGAATTATACGATCGTCAAAACTGGCAGAGACGAAAAGCAGCGAATAACCATACTTATTGTCAAGCGACCGACCCTGGATGTATCTGATGAAATCCTACGTTAGCTCAGTAGCTCAGTTTCTATGACCTTGACAAGAAGACTTTTATGCACTTCCGATCAAGTCAGTACTATGTTCCTCACTCTTCTAGCTTCTTAATCTTGTTTACCTAGCAAGTAGTGTATATGCATAAAAGTCAATAATCCCGCAACGATGCTGTCGGTTTGAAGAATGCCAAATCAAAATAGCGACATTTCTTGCACCGTTATAAAATATCAAGATTAGAATGTCCTTCAGCTCGTTCTCGTGTTCTTTTCTTCAAGGCGAGGCGGAAGTTGCGACGATTCAAAATGGAAACCGCGGGAAAGATGTTGAAGAAGCCAGAGAAAAATCTAAGTACCAACCACCACAGATTCCTTTCGGCAAGGTCTGTGAGACCCTCGCCTCCACTGTTCACTCCGATAGTTCCGTTCTTCTCCTCTACCTGCTCCATCGCAGCAATCGCTTCCGTTCCTTTGTGATGGACACACTTACCTACGAAAAGTTTGTTAGTTCCTACTTCCTTTCTCCTGACATTCTCTAATGACTGCTTTTACCCTCTTTAGGCACTTCCTATTTGTCTGCTGCTATACCAGTCCCCGGCGGAGAATTCACATCTTGTTTGCATGGCTCTTATAGTCCTACTCATCCTCACAGAGAATGAGAACTTTGCTAAGGATATTCACGACATTGTAAGTCCATGTAGGATCTGTTAGACTATGTATATTTTCGCCTGCTCTGGTAATTACTTAGTGCTAATGGCGTTAAGCACTTCTCACACATGCATGTGGCCAGCATAAAGGGCAGAAACAACTTAATTGGCATGTTGTATGAAGCACATTTATGGCTTAACCAATCGATATTAAGGTCGTTTATCTATTATCTGGATAGGTAACTAATCTAGGAGTAAATGATTTCAGCTTAACCTATTGCCTCATTTCAGCCGGTAAAGAAACTGCCACCAAATGTAGATAGACAACTGACAGGTCTGTCACTGGGCAGTTTTATAGTTTTGGTACTCACTCGCACAATTCAGTATCACCTGAATCAACTGAGAGACAAGTATCTCCATATCAACAGTCTTGCAGCGCTGGCCAATCTCTCGCCCAAAATCGCTAATCTTGGTCCTTACGTCAGTCAGGCTCTGGTTAGGTGAGCACCTTGGCTTCGTAATAATTATTCTTGTTTTTTGCTTATTTGATTGCGATTACTGTAACACAGCGAGGTAACTAATTTCACCGGCAGATTAGGACTGAAAAGTCAAATCCCTCGTATTCTGCTATCTACGTTAAATGGATTTTATACACATGGCTTTAATCAAGCACTGATTCCTATCCAGACTGTGCTTTTTCGTCGCTATCCCCACCTCCGTTCTCATAATCCCAACTGCGTTGTGAATCACACTGGCTGGGGCGTTACTGCTCCGAGTGTTTATCAAGAAAAGGCTGCAATTGTTTAAACAAATAGTAAGACAAGTTTTGAGGATCTATTTGGGTTCTTCACAGAACTTCAAAAGAATGAAATATCCGTTTAAATTAAATTGCCTCCAAGCTTCTCTTTTTTCCGAATTGTGGTTCCCATTGATTCCTGTTTACTACGGGTTATGAGGCAACCCTCAGCATGAAATAGAAAATAGCTTTTGAGTTATTAAGCCTAAAATCCTTCCCACTGCAACAGGTTATATCCATTCCGCTGTGACCTTTCAGGTGAGGAAATGCGATAATTCCCTATTCTTCTTTAACGTTCTTTCTTACCATAGATTTGTTTTTATTTTAACATACACTCCGGACTCATTTTGCTACTTGTTTTCTTGAAATAAGGCTCTCTAGTTTATAGAGGTTTGGATAGGCTAGATTTTATAGGGGGATTTTCGCCACAAGAACTCCAGCTCAGTCCTCTCTTTGCGTTCTACATGGCTACAAGTGACCTGGATATACTAAGTGTATAATCGCTTGATTGTCTTAAGGGTATTTTGGAGGTCGCTTTGTCATCAATGTTCGAAGAGTGTTGTTTATAGCCAAAATAATAATCCAAAGAGGGAAACTGCTTTATTTTTGTCTGATTCGCTACTCGACTGCATCAATCAGTAAGGTAGTCATTCCAACTATTGGAGGCATGTCAATGAATTTGGAAGCCGCAGCATTGAATGTACCAGATGTGCACGCGACCACTGCACAGAGCTATTTTCAAATTATATTGCCCACATATTCTGTCGCATCCATACGAACATTAGAAGTATGTATTGTCTTCCCTTTCAGCCTACTGCAGAAGTTAGTGAAACGTCACAAGCGCCTGGTGAACGAGATCCGAACTCTCAACGATCAAATAAAAGAGCGGGAAAAGGTTACCGGACTCCAGCCGTCTTTATCGTCATCTTCTTCCGACGTTGGAATAAACATGGTATCCTCATCTGATGCTCTGGTGAGCGGTTAGTCGTGTTACACTAGTTCCACTGAGTTACATTTGGGGGAAGGTATTAGAATAGGAAGTGGATAGAGAAGACGTCCAACTTGACCGCCTGTGCTATTGGGGTTGAAAATTTCTCTTGAGCGTCACAAGTGTTCTTTCTTTACGCAGTTACAGGATCTCTCATTGCTAGAGGAGGTGATTCGGATGATGCTGGAGATCTTCAATTCCATCCTGAGTCACTCCCTCTCGCAGAATACACACCTCGTCTACAACCTTCTCTATCAACGCGAATATCTTGCGCCTATCCATACGCATCCTTGGTTCAGTGTAAGTGCCTTTTTCTTGCCTCTACTTATTTTTCTCTACCATCACTACTGTGTTATTCAAGCTTTCTCAGCCTAAGCGAAACTACCGCAAGTTAATGTGCATATTTCTTTTGACCAGAATCAGTTCATCTTCTGGGTTCTTTGAAAGGTAAATGGTCTCTTCAGATATATCTCGATAAGGGATCCAAAAGATGTTTGTTCCTATAGCACTAATAACTCCAATGGTACTGATGTTGGGCCTCAAACTTTGTGAAAATATTTTACTTTAAGTTTTGATGAATTAGTGACGCTAGTATCCCGAAGATTGCTATCTCCATTCTCTTAGGATTGTATTTCATTTTGTTGTGCTTCTTACCTTTTACTTTTCAGGATCTGATGCAGAATATCGATATAGTATTGAGTTTCTTCGCGACACGCATCGAGAAAGAACTGGGTCCTCACCCCACAGAGACCTCAACCGTGATGGCCGTGATCAACAAATCGATGGCTGACTTCAAACGAGCCCATACCCTCAAGGAGTTTCAGGAGCTCAAGTTCAAGTACGTGGAGGAGGAATCACCAGACGAGTTCTTTATTCCTTACGTCTGGTCCCTGGTCTATCGACATTCGGGTCTGGCCTTCGAGCCGAAGTCGCTCAACTCCTTCAGAGGCTATGATTACTGTGGCAGTGAAGATGGTAAAGGAGAGGGTGCCTCATCTTCCGCTACTATCAGCGAAATATTAGCCAATGATTTGAGTAATCTCAACGCCAATACACCGGCCCAATAGAAAGACATTGACGTTAGTGGGCAACTATTTCCTTTCCGCTCTGTTTGCCTGTGTATTCGAGCACAAAGTCTTTCTTGTTGAGGCTGCCGCCATCCTTGTGGATTATCCTCTATATTTCATCAGTGTTTTGCTGTCTTCGCCCATCAAATCGTGTTTTCTTCTCTTCGATACATTTTTTTGTGCTTTGTGAGATGGACGAATGCTTGCCTATGGGTGTGTTTGTTCTCTATTTATGCCCTTACGCAAGTGCTAAAACTACCATCTGATTGGTAGTAAATTAATTATTTCGTAGTTGGCCTTTGAACTTTACTGTCACGCCAGAGGTCAGATTTCTACCCGATGAAGTTGTAGAATTAATACAAGTTACTTATGCTTGTTTTATACAAGTCAGATGGGAGCCTGCGTATCGCTCGAACGGATTGGAGTGTCCCTTCGAATGGAAGTGTTTATACATATCTACATACGTGCGCAAAAAATAGGCGAAAAAAGTTCAAACATATGGGGAGGTCCGGGATCCAGGAGCCGCACTCTTTTTCCTGAGAGTTGGTTACTATAGTCAACTGAAACAGTAAAAAGGTTGAAAAGTTGCCCAGGGCTATCAAGTAAACAGCAGAAATGAATGGAATCCTAGTTTCTAGTTCACAATTAGACAAAATGCAATGAACGACATAGATTAGAACACTTCATTAAAATGCAGGTGATGTGATGGTCTTGTGCTGTCCGTCTAAATAAGGAAAATCCTGCAAACCACTAATCAATGGAAAGGAGGAACTTGCTTAATGGTTTCGATGGTCACTGCAGTCAATCAAGTGAAAACTACTGATGGGACATATCGTGTCATGTTAATCCCGGTTTCTGAATCCTTGTACTTGTGTAAGAATCATGTTCTTCCGTATTCATGAAGAAATGCGATCTTATTTTGATGGCGGAGTGGATATCTGTGGATTCGAGTACTAAATATGACAAAGGAAACCGGATATTTTACGTAAGCTGGTAATGTATTTGACGATTTGTAAGAGCATGGGTTAAATAAAAAAATGAAGTACAATCAATAAAACGATGGTTAGTTTTCAAAAGAAAATGGTGAAAAAATAGACTGTAAACAGTTCTTTATGATGGGCCTCAATAGTATTTAAGCATCAGTAACTACATCGGTAACCGCCTGGAGCAAAAGAAATTGATTTCATTCAAATTTTTTTGATTTTTAAAATCAATAATAAGTTATTTTAATGTTTTTCAGTTGATTAAATTATAATAAATAAAACTAGACTGACTGTTTTATCGCGTGAATCATCTTATATAACCTTAATAATTTTAATTGGCGCTTATGGTAGCGTGATTGAGTTTGCGTAGCGTGTCTGTATGTTTTGATAAATCGTAAATTGATCTTCGGAATGTAGCAAAGATTCGCTTAAATTTTAGCTTCAGTTCAACTAGCTATGCATCCTCTCTATTTTCGACCAACTGTTCCTATTATCCCATACCAGTTGACCGGGGTACTGCCACCTCATGGTACGATTTCGTTTTGCTTTCATTCCATGCAGTTGATTTAACTCAGGAGGAGGATTTAGACTCTGTGTCTTTGCAATTTCAACAGAAACGATTTTATGTTGACGTAAAGAAAAATCGGCGTGGCCGTTTTATGAAGATCGCTGAGGTAGGCTTTGCGCGTTCCTCTTATTATTGCTTCATTGGAGGTCGGTCTCGATGGCAGGAAATCGAGAATACTTCTAACAATGACGGCTGCTGATGATTTAAAGGACAAACTCTTAGATCTTGCAAACGTTTACGATGGAATCACTGTGGGAAAATCCCAGCCGTCTCAACAAGATCAGGGCATTGAATGTCTTAACAGTGATGGTGTTGTCAAGTCGCATATTCTCAATTACCCTCACCGGAGGTACTATCTTGACCTCAAAAAGAACAACCGTGGATATTTTCTTCGGGTAACAATGCTTTCCTCAAGCGCGCGGATCAAATTGGCGATTCCAGCTGAAGGTATGCGCAAATTGTACAACTCAATATGCAGCATGCTCCAGGCGTGGTGGGTTCCTGCGCCGGAGAGAATCAATGCGGGTTTGTTCTAAATTATCTTTTGTTTTAATGGTTCGTTTTAGAGGTGAGTTTACCGCCACCACGAGCCTTCCGAATCGACAGTCGTACGCTCTACTTTGATCCCGTTGCTAATAGGCACGGTGTATTTCTACGCATTTCTCAGGTCTGGGCTTCCAGTCGTTCCGCAATAACCATTCCTGGACGATCAATGGGCAAGTTCCGGGAGATTATCAATGAACTTGCAGACCATATATCTGCAGCTACGGTATGGTCTATTCCGTTGTTTGAGTATTCTTCGTAGGTCGACGAAAAGGAGAATCGACTCGATGAAGAAGTCTCTGTAAGCGTTGTTGCTTCCGAAAAAGGCGATATTGGAGTCGTAGATTCCAACCAATAGACATGGAAAGGACTATTGTAGTGATATGTTCGCACGTGATTTTTCTACCTTGTATATCCTCTTTTCAAACCGTGTGTTTTATACACCCACACAGATCCTCCTGTTCTGTATCAAAAGACGAAGAAAAGAATATTTATATCCTACTTTTCTTGCTTTTTCGAGTCGTTTGGGTCTTTGCATGTATAACCGGATTTTAGTTTATGCAGTGCCGTTTTATTCACTATCACTTTCGTGATACTCCTTTTTGTCGTGGCTTCGATTCTTTAGTAATCATAGAACGAATTTCAGTCCTGCTATCATAACGAATTGCAAAAATTGCCTCAACTTGAGCCATGCAAATGCCTATTTTGAAAACTTCAACAGCTAGTCAGTTCGGTTTATTTTGCATTCTTAGACGTTACTACTTGCTTAAACATACCGTTGGTGGTCTTCGTTTTCTCCTATATCTTGGGAGATGGCGATGTTCTCAGGAGTTCTCTATACCAGAGCACTTGGTAATGCCCTCGAATTGTCGAAAATTCGGGTTAGATACTTAACCTACCAAAGTTGGGCAAAAAATGTCGATAACCTACTGGGTATCTTTAATTGTAAATGATACTCCATTTATGGAATCATTTGAGCTAGCATTGGTGGAGGTCTGTCAACTTCAACGGAGTTTTAAGTCGTTAGAAAAGGTCGTTTTCAAGATTTTGTTTAAATAGATGTAACCGTGGTTCTGATCACCGGATTTTTGTTTACGAAACCTTAGTTCAGTGTTCTTCAGAGGTCAGTTGCAAAGAATGCCGTTACCGGAACTCGAAGTCAGTAAAAGAGTACTTAAAGTTCCACTTGGGGATAGTTACACTGCAAGTTCTTCCCAAATTGAAGTTACGTCACATCACTTATGCATGTGTTAATTAAGTATTGTTTATAAATCTGCCAGAATGGTGGAGGCGTCGTCGTATTTGATCAAGAGATGGCAAACGAAGTAGTATGACCTTTTAGGGTCGACAGATTTCAAGTCAAATCAAAATTTTAAAAATAATGCATTGACGATGTGATTTTTTCTCTGAATCTTTATTGACTACCCTGTCAGAGTATGCAAAATATTAGCTCTGAAGTACACAGATGAATGACGACTTCGTAAATTTTCAACTGCATTTATTCCAGAATGAGATCATTCATGACCTTAATACTTATTTAAAAGTGCTTGTAATATTTTCGATTTGGATTCCTTCTCATTTTCCAAGGTGCTTCTGTTTGGTGATTCTGCAATTGAATTCCAGTCTCGTTAAGAATATTGAAAAATTTTGCTTTCATGATCAATGTAATATACTTCGGTGCTAGTTGGATATCAAAAAATTTTCCAAAGAAAATCAAATCCTTAATCCTTTAAGAGGCTTATATGAATCCCTTTAGTCATTCGAAATCTCGTTCATGCCAGCATTGTAAATATAAGTGGTCTCCTCGATATTCGGCCAAAGAAAGCTGAAGTTTAGTTCTTACCAACGCAGTATCCCTTCGGGCTTTGGACTTCTTTCAGCTGGTTAAGCTATGACCAAATATGACCAATGGGACAAATGAAACCTACCCACTACCTCTCTCCACTGTCTAATACAACACATTCGATACGCATGTTGCCGGAGAGTTCTAATGCACATTTATTGCTTAACGTCGAGGTAGTTGAAGTCCAAGCACGCCAAACACCACGTGAGAGGAATATCATGTATAAAAGTGTGAGTCGATTGAATCGGGTAGACGTTTTTGACGCACTTAGTTCACATAGGGAGCCAAGTCTTCTCATGGTCTTGAAGTAAATGCTTATTGAATGTTGATTTTCACCTCATATCAAAAGACGACTATATGAACATGCAGTGGATGACCAAAGTATATACTTCAGCTCCCCGAATTCATTTTTCAAATGAATATCGATATGTTAAAATCTTGGATTAAACCTTAAATTGATGCATCTGAGAGGATGTTTTTGCTAGTGTGGTTTAGTGGAATGAGCCTACCTCTGCTCCCCTTCTAGAGATAACTTCGACGTCTTAGTCCTCATGCAGGAGGAACACATTAAACAATGACCCATGATGGACTTGTCCTTGTGAGTCCACACGCTTTAGACTCATCTTATTCTAGTCTTTGTTGTCGTTGGCTAAAGAGATAATTTGCACTACTTTAAGTACTTATTCAGACGACCCTTGATTTCAGAGACTTGAAACTCTCTCTTGGCACAAGAAGGAGCTATTCGTTATTTTTAGCATTTAAGAATCATGCGAATTTCTGGTAAAAGATAAAGTCCAATATAACAAACACATTGAATCGTCTTCAATCGTCTTCCATATCGACACATATTGGTCTGCCCTGGGTTTGACACCCATTAATGCACTTTAAGGTACTGAAAATGCCATGGACACTGGTTAATGTTTGACTGCAAAACAGTTACCTAATAGGAAACAATTAAAGAGATACCAGGGTGTTTTTTATTCCCCACGATAATATTCAGAAGAGGTTTTTCTTCAATTAAAGCTTGAAAATAAAGAAACATTGAAAGGAGAAAAGTCCAACCATTTAGTGAACAACATCCATGAGGAATGACGGGCGGTAAAACAGGGGAAGCAAAGGAACCATAATTCACCCAGTTTTGTCAGGCTACCACCTAGTCACGTTCACCTCTTCTCCTCATCATTTCAGTGCACCTTACTCCCATTACTTACATGTAAAATGATCTAAAGCCCGAAAATACCAATTCATCTACAATCTCCATTGGCGGTATCCCATTAGATGTCTAGCAAAAAATGGAAAAAAAGAAAGTCCGGCCACTTGTGTTCGAAAGTATTTAACCACATAATCATAGATTATCGCTTTCGTACAATCAGCATTGTGTTCACATCGTGATCGGCTTCAGAAGTCTTCTTTAATTTTACACCCCAAGAGGCATTGTACCTGAACCTGATTAATGCTAGACTTGAACACCACCATAACAGCATTTCGCATCCGATGGTGTCACTTTTTCACTATTACAGATACTCGTACGGGGCGGTAGACCATTAGTAGAATGGTACACCCCCATTTTAACAAATGTCACTTTAGTTCACACGCAATCTTCGCGGGCATCCTCTCTACAGCATTTTTGTGAAAGATAATGTCTAAATTATATAATTCCTAATACCTTTTCCACAGTACTAGGCCTTTTCTTTTCTTCCCTGAAAACTAGTGCAGTAAAAGAGGCTTTGTTATTTTCTTATAAGCTTTGCTCGTACGTTTTTCTTCCTACTTTTTGTCAAACTACAAATGATAATCCCCCCTTCAATATTATGCTGATAATTTCCAGAATTTCGAAAAGAACCTTCTTTTTCGTTTATCATAATGGACTGGCTTCAAGCCACTTATTTCAAAATTTATATTTTAAGTGTAGGCACTAAAATAAAATCTCTGCTTCGGTGGAGAAATCCAAATCAGTGACAAATTTGTCATTTGAAAAAATTTCTCCAAATGCACTAAGCATTTAGTACTCCTGCGCTTCACCCTACAAAGGATTTCCACACTATTTTGCCCAAATTTAGTTCTCAGAGAACGTGGCTATTCTACGTTCTGTCCTTAACTTAAAGTACTTTTCAACTATCTAAGCGAAATTAATCCCCCAAATCGACAATATAGTCGTAAACTTAACGTTAACACCTTATTTACTTCATGAACTTAACCTAATGGATTCAGTGATAGATACCTGTGATGCGAATTCTGGATCTTAAATAAGAGAACCCCATTCACGAGAGGGAAGACGTTAGTATTGGGACTTGAAGGCTTGTAGACAGGGTCACTTTGATGTCAAGCGATTTCAGATGATGAAAGAATAAGTTTCTGGATGACGAATCTCGAAGATAACTGTCCTCGAGGTAATGACCTAGCGATTTACTTAAGTCAGCAAATTTAACAGACTCTTTAAAAAGAATAGCTCCAAGAACCGTAAAATACAAGTCATCTATCCTTCCTTCAACAGGAGGATAAAAGTTAATGATTATCCGAAAGTTTCGGGCAAAAAAAGCCATCTCAGAAGAATATAAGGACAGGGAACAACCCGGAGAAGAATTCCACTCGGATTCTTCTTTGCTTTGGCGCTTCCCGGCCGCTTATTAGTTTATTTATATAAAGCTAACAATCAAACTGCGCCACCTAAGCGTTTCAGGGGCTTATCCTCTAAATACCATGTTATCTACATCTAAACCAGAAGCTATCACTACTGCGCAGTCGACTGCGTCATCGTTGACTGTACGTGGCCCCGGTTGAATTCGTCACTATTCATTGAACGTAAACAAACTTTTGAGTAGCATTAAAAACCACGGGCAGCTAGGATCGTTACGTGAATGTGTGTTGTAACAGCAACCCTAGAATCAAACCCCATCGACAGTTGCTCCTAACACAACTTCTTTAGGCTAGAATACGGTGCTTCGATCGACCTAAGACGACTTGAAGACACGACGTGTCGCATGAAATGGCCAAAAACCTATCCAAATAGAATTAGTTTAGGTTAACCCAACCTGTGGTCATGGTAAGTTCAACCACCATGAGAAAACTCCTCCACAAGAGACTGCATAATCTATCAATGGAATAAGAACAACATGAAATATAGAAGACTGTATGTACACAATCTGACTTTCACTCGATGAAAGCACTTGACTGATGCCTTTTTCTTGACTGCCTAGAGAGGTACCGTTCCTTTTCACGCTGACTTAACGATTTGAGTCGTTCCTCCCTCACCTTCTCTTTTAATTTATCTAAATATTAAGTAAAAAAATATTTGCCTTGAACATGAAAGTACAAGAGATGAGGTGAATCAGGATGGAAAGAGTGAGCTTACTCCTTGTGAGGAATGATGCTCGCTTGCCGGCCTTTAGATTTGCCATTTGCTCCTTCTGTAAGCTGAGTTTTACACGCCGCCTAATCTCAATGTCCTTTTCTGTAGCTTGACGCTGTCTTAAAATTTTAATGGCCTTCTTGATCTTCTCCTGCTGTTCCGCTGACCTGGCCTTTGCAAGACTTTCCTTGAGTTTCTAATTCAAAAGAGAAAGTAACATATGCCGATTTAGAAAAATGATATAAACCACAAACGACAAAATATGTTGCATCTGCTGAATTAATGACACTGAAGAACCAGCTACCGCATGGACAAAACAACGCTAGCGAGACATTAACTTTCTAAAGAATGAATGTCGAGGATATACCTTCAAATTTTCTTTCCGTTCTTCAGTTAGAGACTTCCAGTCCCTTAGGACGCATACTCCATTTACCCTAGGATCGAACCGTGGATCCCTAAAGTTATTCCTACGTTTAGCGCCTCCCTGCGCTTTGACGTAATCTTGCTTTATGAAAGTTGTTAGAACAAACTTATCCCTCTTAAGCTGCTTAAATGATATCGTCAGGGGCTCGTCATCTGAGGACCCACTCGAACGATCCGCCATTCTATAAACAGATAAAAACCCTTTGTAGCAAGACCTTTAGAAAAAATAACTTTTAAGGAAAACATATGCAAATCGTACGCATAATTCGATTTTGGGTTTGAAAGGCTTATAAAAGTTATCCAAATTAGTGCATTATAAATTCCTTGGTTAATAGAATCATTAAAAAAGATTTGAGATATTTTCACTTTCAGTTTCAGCGCGTGACTAAATATTGTCTGGGAAATCGCACGCTCTTGCAGTAATATTTTAATATAAATGTTCTTACAATCAATGCAAGATTACTGGTCTACTGCAGAATTCAAACATCGACTATATTTTAAGTCAGCTTGTTAAAATTATTAAAAGCTAAGCTTACTATCCTTTTTCTGCATTTAATGACAGAGTGTGGTGAATATGACGCGCTCAGATGGTGATTTCAGATAATATTGAACTTTAATTTTCGCACATGTGTGAATATTCCAGCCTGAAAATAGATAGATAGATGTTACCTTTACCTCGGCTAAATTGCATGCATCTTCGATGGGTTCGGCTATGATTAATGAAAATTGCTGTTAATTACACTTTTTTTCCTTTGGTATAGTTCATCTGAACTCCATAGGCATAATGATCCACAACTTTTCTATATACATCTTCGGGATCAGCCTTCCAGCCACAAATGCATCTTAAATAACAATCAGTAGTCTCTTCCCTTAGTATCGATACGCAGTATAGAAGAAACAATCATCGACACCATCGGACGCGTTTGATAATCCATTGATGACTCGAATTTCAATAACAAGAATAGTACCCAAATCTTTCTACTAATTACCCCAGAGAGCGATAAAATAAAGTGGTCGCCCATTCATATAACGGTACTGACCAGAACGACTAGCCATTCCAATCATTGGATGTGAACTTATTGCCTAGTTGGTCAAACGCGCACACGACCATTATGCCAATTATGTACAAGATCTTATTGAAAAACGGTCAGATAAGCATTATTTCATGAGAGAACAAGGGGTTACGCTGCGATCAATAAAATTTTATCTTTTCCCCTCGATCTGCGTTGAATTCACAATTGAGACCACCATTCTAATATGCATTCGTGTTATGGTAACTGGATCGTAATAAGAGAAGTTGATTGTTAACTTACTAGAATTAAAAAATAGCTGTTTACATTCTTTGCATCCCGGCAAGGCTTCATTCATGAAGTCTTATCTGTTTTAGCGACACCTTTTAAAGATAAAAATAATTAAGAGCGCACGTTCATTTAATAGGATTTCTAGGATGGAAGGTATCGCATATTTCAAAGGCTGGGCATATATGCTGTATTTATGTAGCCATAGTACTGTCAGTCTTATTATCATTTTATTTAGGTCTTTGAAGGCGATCCAGAGCTTGAACTGGCGGAAACTTAAGAGAGAGCGCGAAACAATCCATATGTTTTTGCAAAAGTGATCTTTAAGACTTTTGTGCTCATGTTGTAGGTTATCGTATTTTAATTGAAGCAAATGACAACGAGCATTTTTGAATACATCTGCCAAAACACGGAAAATAAGCGGCATACATCCAACACTTTGGAATTTTCAGTGCAGCTGCAGTCAAGTGTCTTTAAATGAAAGCAAAAGGATCATTTTCAAGTAACTTCTTTTGAATTACTTCTCTTGGAACCCACATCTGGTTTATGCAAAACAGTTTTGTCATGCAGCACTATAAATATTGCGCCTGATTGGCTTTGCCTGATTGTTGGTTTGCTTAGAGCTGCGGGGTACGGGTATTCTTACTAACGAATGGTTCACTCCAGACTGTAGACAATTTATGAGGCTGACTGGGATAGACCCCAATCCATTTTAAACAAATATGCAGGTCTTGAAGTGGCTCAGTAGCTTGATATAGACATTTTTACATTCAGTTAGGTGGGAGTTAGCTAGCTAAAAAATTCTCTGAACTGATGATCCTGATGATGAAGAGCTGCAAAAATTTATGAGTATTAAGTGTACTTTAGGTTTAATTAATTCATAGACTTGTATTAGATTGTCGGGACAAAAGTTGGAGTCTTAATTTTTGCTTAAAATGAGACCCACTTTCTTAATTATGCCGAACGCCGCCCATAGCAGTTCAGCGGACGGTCCCAAAAAATAAAAGCAAATCGACTCGTTGTTCTCGATAGCTAGGAGAACGAGAAGAGGGAATCGAGAGTCAGGTAGACATTTCTACTCGACGTTGCCAACTGCTAATACACTGTATTAAGGTAATATTCTGCGACATAGCTGCAGTGTACCTGAGATGCCTTTGTGGTGAGGTCACCGTTACGGTAACTAGCCTTACTGATTAGTGACCAACACAGTTTGCTTTGGGGGCCTTATGCAAAAAATACCCGAATTGCAACTGATTGTACCGACTCTGAGGCCACAGCTTTGACGAAAAACCCTCATAAGTCCCAATATTTCTAAAGTTTAATCCCCATCACGATCACTACTTCATTCTAATCCTCTCTACACCTGCCTTTCTATGTTTTATCAAAGGTCGATTATTAAAGTGGACCCAGGACATTATTGAAACATCTCCATTACAGTTTCAATATTCGCGAACATGATTCATAATGACATCTGGTAGCAGTAATTATAAAGGCTGAATTTAAGATCTATTGGTTACCAAAGGCGATTGGGGAAAAATGAATTTCTAGACGGAATGGTGGCTTAATAAGAGTAATACAATTTACTGGTAAAGTGTTTTGCACTCAGCCTTGCCATTAAGGTTTAGACATGAAAAGATTAAATCGGTGTCTACCACTCAAACATTTAGGTTACTGTAATTCCCCATATACCAACAGACTTACATAGATCATATCCAAAGCTCTCCTATTTAAGCAACCACTGCTATGGTCTGTCTCAACCCTTAGTCTATTTTTTTCACACTGATTCCTTTCTGCCGAACCGCCAGCACAGACCAGATGATCTTAAAAATGGCGTTCCATGTGTAAACTAGCACCAGTAGTTGTGGGTTGCTATTCTAGTCCTATAGGTACTACCTTCATCTTCATTAATTTAGGAACTACTCTGAGGTTTCTCCGGTCTTCAGCCAGGCCAACTAACTTGAGCTCTTACAGTACCTCACAGAGTAAAATTTTAAGGTTGTCGGGATTAATCAAATCTGGAAGTTTGAAAAGATCGTTGATCGTAGAAAGAACCCAAAATCGAAAAATAATTTGCTTAAACATGTGTTATGTAGGTATTGGAAGGTTTGCTCCCACAATCATACCATTCTTGTCTTGTAGCCAAGTAGAAGCGCCTTTAGCCCACTAATCTATATACACACACCCGAGATGATAGAAATCTCTAATGAGACCAAGCTTAACGCTTTCTTAGATTATTTTATCTAAATGTCAACAGTTTTAAGGGATGAATAACAGTAAAATTTTGTCAGTTCAAAGTCTAATATTCCCTTGGCAAATCATGGAAGAACTCCTTCGCTTTACCATTTTTCAAACCTTCAAATAAAGATATATGACCTTTTGTTCATCCCGCTTTTATTTTATTTATGGCACCTTTAACAAATTTCTTTATTGTACATTCACGTTAAAATGTCTTGCTCGTGACTGTCACACCATAGATATGGCTCCGGATTACTCAAATTTAGGCACATTTCAATGTAAGTAATTTTGCAGTGGTAAATGTTTAAATTTAACTTAAGTCAAGTTCGCCGCGCTTCGATATAAATAATAATTGTTGTGAATAATTTCAAAGTTTTATTAGTCGAAAATAACTTGAAGCTGTATGAATTTCTCAATAGAATCAGCAATGATGTCGCAAGTATTTGCACAAATATGACCTCGCGAAGCTAAATTTCCACCAACCTGGGTATAGCGGAACAGAAAAAATGGGCATCAAATTACATTTAATTGGGAAAAAGATGGAAGGCAAAAAGAATAAACGAATAAAAGAAACCGATGCAGAATTCACGGTTAGATAATATCTTCTGCCTATTCGGATGTCCCTTCAAGACCAACACGCGCATAAACACTTCAGCAATTGAGGTAAATTTCTCATGAATGAAGATTTTTGATGAAACGGTCTACACTGTTCAATGTTCACATGCGTGCCGAGGTCTTATCGGTAACCGTGACTACGTGAGATAAGAGATATGCGAGCTGAAAAGAGTTAACATGATGCCTTATCGGACGGATTTGGCATTGCTTTAGCTAAATATTATTTGATCGAGCACTTTTTCTAACGCTCATATCTTACAGTTGATCATGAAACCAAACGTGGGGACAGCAGAATGATTTGTACTCGATTTGAATGAATTTATCGCTACATGGCCGTCTATCGGACACTAATGAAAGTTTGACGGGAGGACATTTGAAGGAAATGTAAATGAGATGCGTTGTCCTCTTCTGAAACCCAACTGTTTTTAAATTAATTGCACCAGATTAGGCAGAACAGCATTTAAGTTGCTTCTGCAGCTAGAACGTTTGGGACACTGTCTTGAGATTGCCTCACTTTATTAACAAATTAATATACATTCATGTTTGGGCCTTTAATGAAGCCTCTTTATTCCTATTTACATCATGTTCCACTCTGTGATTAATCGTTGTTCTCCTCACTACTGTATCTGTATATCCAAAGCTGGTTGACACTATTTTTCGGAGCTTTGTGGGTCATACTGATTGGACGCTTATCAACATGAGTCGAGGAGCTTTCATGACAATCAATTTCACTAATACATCCCAGCTTTACATAGCAGGATGAAATGGGGTGTGCTCTTTTGGGTGCTGCCTTGGTTAAAACGCTATTTATATTTCACTCATGTGCTCATTAAAATATGTACAGGCTGAAGTTTTATTTCATTAAAATGAACAAGATAGATCTCATATTGGCTTCAAAGCGCCAGTTCATGCGCTTTAATTTCAAAATCTGTAGCCTGACATATTAGAACATCCATAATAATATTTTATGAATTTCAAATCTTCTCCTGAAATCAACAACAATGACTCTGATAGCTCTTGGGACGCTTGGCTTTCTCACATGATGCCTTACAAGATTCAGTAAATTTTAACCTATCGGATAGGCAACTTATAACTGACTATTTTATTCCCAACATTGTTATGCAGCATAATTTTTGATGGGCCGTTGAAAGTACTGATGGTTCAGTCAATCTTGCTGATCCTGTCAAATGACAGAACGTTAATGATTAATCTTACCCACACAAACACGGATGGTTATTTGAAAGCGAGTGATATACACCAAATCCGAGAGCTGAGTGTTGAAATACTCGTGGTTGATGTCAATAAGGCTGATCATCTCTAACCTAGTGTAAGGAGAATGAACGGGTCGAGGTTCGTCGAAGAGGCTGAGATAGGGAGTGAACACTTGATAATAGTAATGGCTGATCCTCTCCTCTAAACCAAGTCTGTGATTAAGTGGATCTCATATTTATAAGATCAATATAGAAAGGGATCGAATTCTGTCAAATTATTTCCTACTTTTACTGCAAACGAACCATATAAGGAAGTAGCGCTCTTCTCTCTTGAGAATATTTGAAGCCCCTTTACCAGCTGTCAACCCTCATCGTCTGAAGTAAGATTTGCAGTGATCATTAAGTACTTGAACATCTAATAAATGCCGCTATTTACATTGGCAAGTCGATAATGGGCTGCATTTGCAGGAAGACCATTGGGATGAGCAACTGAAATCCCATTGACGGGGTGATTTAATTGCAAACTAATCATTCCGTCCGCAATGTCAATGGGTTGCTAAAGGGTACTTACATTTGAGAAGTAGTCATTGGCACTTGAAGCACATTCACACTGTGTTCTAACCGGAAGGTAAAATATGAGGAATTATGAAGTCTACCAAAGTGAGTTTACTTTCGGCCTGCTAATGAAAATAAAACTTCAATATCAGATTTAGAACTTGTCATTTTGAAGAAAAATATCATTTAGTTTTCAGGCTTTCTTGGAAAGTGATCTAATCTTATACGAGGAGGCACTTGAATAAATTTTGACAGGCACCGGGATTCAGCTATTACTGACGTTCAAAGAAAGTAGTAGATAAGGAGGTTCGTAGAAGCTTCTTTCCTTTAAAACATGTTATTTGTACCTTCTATTGTTTGATTTTTTTCTTCAGAGGGCTGCGATTCGAAGAGAGGATAGTTTGGTACTTCAAAAATGAAGCTTCATCAGAGTCCTCGAGCTGGTACTGAAAAAAACTGGTGTCATTGAGGCGCTTGCTGAGAGAATTCTGCTGAGAATTGATGTACCATCTTAGCTGTTTCTGATGAGTGAATCCCTCCAGGTTTTTTTCTTATTATTTCCTTTTTTTTATTCATCCTCACTCATTGGGCAAATCCCAGCAACTTGTTGTGGGTACAACAGAAATACGATGAGCTTGTGAAACAGTTAAACATATATACATAGCACTAAAACAATTAAATTGACGTCTTTGGGTCCCTGGCCCTTCCTCGGGATGGTTTCGTCGTGCAGTAACAGTTCATTCTTCAGTTGCACTTCTTTGCGGCACCTCATCTGTCCTCGACACGACATGTTAGTGTCTTTTATGGTCGACTGGCCTTTGTTGTCCTCGTCTGTTTGTCCTTATCCAGGTATTCGTTTCTAATTGGCGACCATCTGTGCTTTGCATAACAGTGATTCATGATTCCTTTCCTACTGGTTAAGTGTTATTCACAGCCATGATAGGGCAGTTGAGCAGTTCAGTAAGGATAACAATCACCATACCCCTATCAGAAGTCTCTTCAACTATTTGGCGGAGTTTCCGTTCATTGCTTTATGCACGCACGTCCCACAATCCAAGTTTAAGAACGTGAATCCAGGTATTACGTCGTACCTTGATTAAAAGGCTCTTGGTGGACTCAGGATGTACTTCTGCTGGCCTAATAATATATTTGTATGTCCTGTTGGTGATTAGTCCTATCCAGCCGCTCCTCTCTTTAGCCCCAAGGTTTGCCCCTGAGGTTACCGGGGGTCACCACGAGGAGGTAGAGAGTGAGATTGACCAGGTTTTGCCTACACTTTACACACATTAAACATAACACTTGGGAATTTATTTGAAATTCACTAGGTTCTGCTGCTCTCTTCAATGGATTTCCTTCCTCTACCCTGTGGGTCTAATATCACATCAATTTTAACATGGATACGACGTTTTACATTCATTCATTCTTCATGATCTGGCCAGATGTTCTGCTATTCCCGGCAGTCCTCCTCGACCTATCGTTTCAATTTCTTTCTCGTTCGATTCTTTCTTTTTTTCTTCTTCGACAGCACTGCCTAATCTCAAGACCCCTTTTTTCTGACAGCCTCCTCTACTATGACTTTGAACTACGTGGTAAGCTCTAGTGACTCCGATTGATATCTTTCGATGTGGTGGTGGCTGACGTTCTTTATAGAACATTTGCGTGATACGCAGAGATGCCAATTGAATGGATTAAAAAGAGGAAATATTTAAGGGAGCAGAGCCGTCACTAGAGCACAGGGTAAGTTATCCTGTATCTCTTCCCGGAACCTCCCCATCCAGAAGAAACCACTTTGCCCTTACACAGCGGCCTTTCGACTCGTATGATCCCAGTGTCCCTTTAACTAGAGGCGCGTCGTTTTTTATCTTTCCCTTGAAAATTAACCAGGTGCTGCTGATAAGATGATCACGAGATCGGTCTGGCCTGCCGAACCATGGCTAACAAGGCTGGTGAGTCAGTAACCAATCCTGCTCCGAATCACCAGTTTTTATTCACTGAGAAGGCTGGCTTAATTACCGTGGGAGATGGTGGGAACCAGAAGTTTATCTTTAGTTTATCCAAGTGGAGTTTTATCGACAAAGTTCGCTTGGTTTAAACTTGTTGTTTCTTGAATCGGTCTCAACCCACACCCCACTACCGACTAGACAATTCTTCATTATTGAATACGAAAAATTCTTTCGTCTTAACTTATAAGCCATTTTCTTGGGTAATTTATTTTTTCTCCTGATAAATATCGAAAGAGACGTCCACTCAATATCCATAATAAGTGCAGATTCCTCCCTCCTTAGGTGAACTCTCTGCTCACTAGGGAGTGCCTTACTCTCATTGAATTTTATACTTTAAGTGTCTAATCAATTAATCGGAATCGCATAATGAGTTGCCCCAACTCAAGTGCACTTTATCAACCCAGTAGCTACCACACGTATCTTAATGATCCTTCACGGGTATTCGGCATGGACTTAATGTGGAAATTACCTATCAATCATTTCTGTACTTTCCTCTCGATGAACGTGAAAAAAAGTCTTTGTGCTCTTGAGCACGATTGTTGGGCTAAAATTTCATGATAAAAAAGGTAAAATAGGCTGAAATTCCCAGTGGGAGAAATGGTTAATACATAATATTAGATGAAAGAGGTAAAACAGACATTTTAAGGAAATTTATTGACAAATCAAATTTTTGCAATGCTGTGTAAAAGAGACCGATGTAGAGAATTTAAGACACTTGCGTGCATAGAATCCCGTTCTGTTAAAATATTAAGGTCAATTGCCCTTTTTTCCCATCCCATCATTGGTGTTTTGCGGCCACGCGTCCACATCTACGCCTTTATAGTTGGATGGAACCATATTATTGAGGCTTGGTGTTCGGGATGCACACAATTTGCAATTGATGGGCGTGGGTAATACTGGCTGAATCCTTAAAAATGTCTCATTTTCTTTCTATGAAAAAGATCAGGCCTCCAGGGGCGATAGCTCTTGAAGTGAAAAATCTGTTTAGCTTCCAACCAAAGTACTTACATTCGCTTATACATAAAGTTAATCCAAGGCTCATGCACTTGACAGACGCTCAGATGTGCAAGCCATTCAAATTCAGTGTTTGCAAATGCTTAGGATTTAGGGAGTCTCGCAAACCGATTTCCCCATTCAGATTGTGGTTACAAATTGGCACCGTAGTCGGTAAAATACCAATTAAGGTCCAGCAATGGGAGTTGCCATCATTTTCACTTTGTTGGATGATAAATTCCCATTAGTTCAGAGACTGGAGGAATCTCAATCGTTGAACATCTCGCTCCTTTTTCTCCGCGGATCTACCAAGGATAGATTGATGGCTGTGCCTATCTGCATATGGTGATGATTCATTTATTCAAACCAGCCCTTAAGTGAAAGAAAATTTACTTACCTAATCTAAAAACAAGGCGAATTCTATTACTTTAATAGAAGGATTCGGTAGAAACGGAATGGGGTTATAATGATCAGGTAACATGGATTCATACCTTATTGGCACGACTCAAGTTACTGAAATGACCGGCACCAACCATCAAAGGAGTAGCTGAATTGGAAAACCTCATTAAGAGAAACACCTCTATCCAAGATAAGTGTTGAAAAACACGATCCTTCCACGAAATCTAGGGCTCATACTTGTTTACCCTATTGATTAAAGTAAATAGTCACACTATTAAGAAGTTTTCGACTGAATCAAGGTTTTGTAGGTGTTAAAGTGATCTTCCAATCTATAGTGCTTCTGCTGCTTTCATTATTTTTCAACGTGCCAACATTGCTTTGAATGTCTGCATTACGAGTTCCGATTTCCAAGGCTTTTTCCACTTTGTGACACTTTTATTGACAGCAAAAACACCAAATTGCAAAAATTCTCATAGTGTAAATTGGAATGTTATCTTAAATCCATGAAATCTACATAAGAATAGACTATGAACTTGAAGAAGTGCTTTTGTCAGCAATCTTTGGCCAGAAAAAAACACCTATCAAATTGTTCTCTTTTGGTTAAAAATTTGATTAACAGAAATATAAGGGCGATTTCTTAAGAAAAGATTTGACTAATCGAATATTGGGACATGGAGCCCCCTATTTTGGTCAGTGGAAATTCAAATTAATTACCAAACCAATTTCAATGACTGATTTCAAACGTTCGAAATGTTAAAGGCGCTGGTCCTAGTGTTGGGAGCGGACATTTGTGTGGCCTTAACTCAACCCAGTATTGATCCAACTTGCAGTGGAAATGTGCATTCGATTAGGATGAGTCATGCTTTTCAATCCCTTAAAAAAGATGAATGGACGTCTTACACAAATTTTTTTATTAAAGCAATTCAACTAAACTGAAATACAAAATTTTACGTAACAACGTTGGGAAAGACAAGTTTTTACTGTTACATTAATTTATTCTATGAACTTCAATGAAAACCAAAAGCTAGTAGGTAATGATGTTTAATTCATTGACTTGGTGGACTTTTTGAGACGAGGAGAAATTGAGTTCAATTACTCTGCCGCATTCATAACCTAGACAACCGAGTGGAGTAATCGAAGTATGGTATGTTTGGAGGGGTCTAACAGGGAGAAGTCTTCGGGAGCATTAGTTTTTAGAGCATCGAGTTTGGTTTTTGCAGCTCATCGATCCGTCGTCTCTTACCGAACATCCTAAAGCCAGCAAGAGAAGGCGGGTACTTAGTTATCGAGACCGGAAGATAAGTGCTGTTTCTCATTCTTGTGAACTGTTGCAAGTGTCATAGTTTCAGGCAGTGATAGATAAGGGTTAAATTATAATTTGATTAAGTACCACGACCTATTTATAACCGATTATAACCACAATGTGCTACGTTCAATTTATACGAAATACATCCAAGTTAGCCTCAGTTTCGACATAAGAACAATTGCTTAAATAAGCTGCTAAATCATATCTCTGAGTATGATAAAAAACCAACATAGAGAACCTGAAGATAGCGATTTCCTTCCTTTCGGCGCATGTCTAACAAAACAAAAACAGAACCACGGATGACTACAGTAAATCCAACAAAACATACTTGGGAATTCCCCTTTTGCATGAATTTATTAATTTTTCAACAATTTTGACTTAGCTAAAAGCATCTACTTAATCGACTGAAGCATCAATTTGTTCCCTGTTTGGTCACGGGTGATTTACGTTTACCTCTAATAATTATTCTTTATGTGAGACGGTTTAGATTTTACATAAACGCAGTTTGCAGCAGTGATCCTACGCCAAAGGTCTCTCGTCAAAAAACAAATTTTAACAAGGTATCGTATCCACAAATCGTGTATCAATTTCGCGATCATAGGAATGTATAACGCACCAAACCACCCACGCATCGGATGGCTATGCATACACGTAGCATTTTGAACCAATCGGGTAACTCGACCTCTCGCGCATGCAATAAAGCTTTCGTCTACGCGATTGGCCAAAGTCAGTGCATACGCGCACTTCATGCACACACTTCCGCACGCATGCGCATAATTTTCACGCGTATCGGGTTAGTGTGCCCCATCAGTCAGAAATTTCTTCCTTCTCTTCCTGTCGTCGGTCAACGTCACTCCTGTCAGTCTTTGCATCCTTCACTTGTCCTCCTGGTTATCGGGGTGTCTTGAGATCAGATTAGAATCTTAACGAAGAGCTGCGCAACTACTCTTCCGGATTTTACGAGTGTTCGTCTACGTGTCTTTGTTCTCTGGTGAGTGTAAAACTTGGTGTAGATTAATAGGGAATGGATTTTTTTCACCTTTCTGGTTTCGCAACAGGTATTGATATGCAATGCAGATTAAATAATAAGTCCTGATCTGCTGCAGAAATAGTGGAAATGCAAGATTTACTATCAGAGCATGTAGCAGCAACGTTGCCGCCTGTTCCTAAGTCTATTTTGATTCCCATGTGGAATGTTTGGGTCGGTGACTCAACAGCATTTACGAATTTGATCTAGTGGTGGTCCAAGTCTTAAAGTATTTATCTGGGGCCTAAAACGAGCTCTTAAAAACTGAAAAGCAGTACCGGTTGGTCCCTTCTTTACGTTGCTCATTTGATGTCAGGCTTCTTAAGAAATGCATGATGCTTCCACTACCAGTTCTGCAGATTTTGAATGCCAGAACTCTTCCTACAAATGCTGCATTGAGGACGGAATTATCTGATTAAGTAGATTAGTAAACAGTAATGTCTAAACAACAGCGAGGTTAATTTAAGCAATGTTTGGTTTCACTTTTGGTCTTAACGACCGTCTAATATATTTTTACTGTATCCAGTTTGTTCTCTGGCTTATATTTACACAGGAATGGCTCCACCCATGCTTTTAGAGACGTGAGATTTGAAATTAGGTGCTATCGAGCTGATGACATTTTGGAAAAACAGGTTGAATCAGCTTGCAAGCGTTTAATAAAATTGTTTCGAACAAATTAGTAAATCAACCTGATTCAACGAAGCTGTTAAGTTGCAATGCGGTGGTATCACTGTTATAAATACCTTGAACTTCGGTACTGCATGGACTTTTCACAACGCAATTTTCATCAAAAACGACGAGTGTATTAAACTATTCTATTTGCACGGTAAACCTCAGTGGCTTATCTTAAAACTCAAATGATCAGAAAAATCTAAGATAATTCTAACCATCTTCTTTGTTTACCCCTGTGTTTTCTTTTTTTTAAATTGATTGGCTGATATTCAGCCAATCCCTACTTCCTTAGTTGATAGGATGATTGACAGCGTTTGAAGCCTCATTGAACCGGCCAGGATAATCGGAAAATCAATTTACTTTGTGTTCTATCGTTTTCAAAATGTTATATGCAATAACTTTTCTCAGACCGCTTATATAGCATTATAGGATTGATATCTTCAAGTAGTCAATGGGCTTTATTCGCTTTATATGCCGCAAAGTGGGCACAAAGCTTCTTGATTAGACGAGATTGACTAATATATCAGTCATCGAACATACCCCTGACGTTCAGATAGTGGCTAATTGCTCAGTTTCGTTGTCAAACTCATGAATATGTTCAACATTTCGGAAATTTCTAGGAGAGATTAACAGGCCAGTCCAATCACACCTTGACATTAGATTATTCTAAGCCCTGAGTACGTTGTTGTGCCAAAAGCAAAACGAATAAAAAAGAATGAAGAGGGCCTGAAATTATTTGGGTACACTACCTGTCAAGCTAACTTTTGGAAGATAACAATTTCATTATCACCCTTCGAAAGACTGCATTTGTCGTGCTCTGCTAAATAATCGCTTCCACTAACTGCTTAGACTAAACTCACCCATGTTTTTTTGGAAGCGGGGCCATTTTTTTAACCCAATTTCGTAGTGGATTTAAAGTTTTAGAGACGTTTCCTGTAAGAGTTATTTGACTCAATCACTTATGAAAAAGGAAGAAAAGCATTCAATCACCACTCTGTCGTCAACAAAGCTAAAAACTCGTTTATTCACATACTTCTATGATTAATAGTGTATAGTCAGAACACACCAAGAGAGGGTGAGGGAGCTACTATCGAACTCTTGAAGCACAAATAACGCCCTTCTCAAATGACTTCAGATCAGCCCTGGGACTGTGGAATCGGAGGTGTTGTATTTCAACCTTTTTTTAGAAACAGTTGGAAAAGACGGACGACTTTTAATATGCAATGTCCTTAACAGCGTACTTACACTCAATTGTCAGAACGTCAACGTCGACAACGTCATCCATAGCTCAGGCAGTGGGTCATGTAGTGAAAGGAGCCATTGTGATTCATGGAACGCTAGCAATTCTGATGCGATTATGGGTGTGTATTCTAAATGATTATCAGATTTCATTGAAAATTAAATGCCAATAGATCAAAGCGAAGAGACCAGGAACGGGTAGGGGCTGTTTTCATGGTTGATTACACGGCATTTTTTACCCTAGCAACCGAAATAGGGCAATTATTGTCTTTGTTTGGGCATCATCAGTCACTCAGTCACTTGTATTTGTGTGTGCACAATCGTAAATGCAATTTCAACTCTTTAATGATTATGTTTATTAGGCCCTCTGCAATTAGCTTGCCATCATGTCAAAGACACGAATTTTGTGGTTTCACCCACAATAAGAGGTAATGTCAATAGTGCAGCTTACTTTTAGTTATTTAAGGAATAGACAATTGAATCTGTAAAAAAAAACAATAAAATAGTGATACTTTTGATGGCAAGTCACGCGTGAGTTGAAGCCTGTCAAATTGCTCGATGAATGTACCTTGACAGCTCAGTACCCGCCAAAACACGTATAGCCGGGCTGGTAGTTTTTTGCAGGAAGCACTTTGTCACTGACAGGTGAGAAAAATAGCATGTTACTTTATTGCTGATTGACAGATTCTCAGCTAAATCAACGATGCAGACGTTAACCTTTGGGTTGTAGATAGTCACCTTGTGAAGAACTTTAGGATTTTGCCACTGCCCATAACTCATGTGGGGACCATTCCAACAGTTTAAAAGAATTTTATATTCCGATCTAACGTGTAAGTGGGCTGGATGTCAAAAGGTGCGTATCAACAGTTGGACAGAAGGCGGCGGACATTTTAATAGAAAAAACAGCTGTTCAAGTCTCTGGGTGGTTCCTGTAGTCCTGCTTGGAATTTTACAAAAAACTTAAATAATGCACACTTTTACCGCAGGGCTCAAATTGTAGTCCACTAGAAACCACCTTTTTTCTCCCTTTCATGCAAAATTTTCTGAAGAAGTGATGTTTTTAATAGGAATCAATGATTATATTTTGGTTTGACTGCGCTTTTAGAGTTCGCATTTGAATGAGTAAATGGAGAACAGCGGGAAGGTAATTAAAAATTTCAATTCATGTTTTTTTTTCATATCGACGAACAGATTTATAAAACTGAAACTGAATTTTTTTGGCTTCCAGTCGACTCTGTTGGATAAAATCGTACTTTTTTCATTATCAATCGCTAATAATATTGATGTTTTGTTAAAACTTGACAGAACAGTTAATTATGATAACTTAAAGTTCAAGATAAAGCCCCATTTGAATTTTTCATAATTGATTGATCTTGTATAAATTTATCGGCTCACCATTTGCTCTTGCACTCTGCCAGTCGCGTTCTATCCGTCCATAGTCTGTACATCCTGTCATTTATCCTTCATTTGTAACAGAATCTCCCAACTCCTAATTTTGAATTAACATCACGAGTAGATGTAATCAGCCTAGAAATCCACGAAGCTGCCTTACCCTTATAGAGCTAACTAGACAGGATGAGACGTTTGGATAAGTTCTAGTTCCTCAGCCTAGTGGTTTTAAAGCAAGCGCCTTTGTATTTCATTCGCTAGATACCCAGGGGTCTAACTATACATTCCCGATTCATTCATTCATTCCTTAATTAACTTTTATTACGATATGTTTAAGCCTTCATACATTTATTCATTCCGTTCATTAATTTATAGGAGGAATTATTCAAATATAACACATATAGTATCTATTTAGCCGCCCAGATATCATAAACCTACCCACAGCCATCATTCATTCGTTAATAATAGTGGCCAGACGCTCATAAGTACACGGTCCCGCTGTCCATTTCCATCCATATATTATGTATCCGAGCTCCTCTTTGACAACGTCTCAAGAAATTGAAAAAAAATTGTCTTTCTAAATAGACTGATAGACGCTTGCTTAGAACAGAACGATTCATCGTATGCAGCGCGCCACCACCACCGCTATCACACTATACATGCTGAATCGGCGTGACGTCTTCCACTTAGAGATTTCAGGTCATGTTGCTTGCCTTGTGGAGCCTCCCTTGCTGTTTGGTGATGATAAAGCTTACTACTGCCCTTCGGATAGAATAGATAAATATAGCCTCCTACTCATTACCTTCAAATGAATGCGAAAGCCAGCCCAAAGATAATTCGGAGATTAGCTGATAAAAGTCATGGATTATGCAATTGCTTGGAAGAGAATTAGAAGCCAGTAAAGTTGTAGGCGTGATTTGGCGAAATCGAAAATTCTAACAGGATGATTTAGAGCCCGAATCTAGCTAGCTAGGAGATATTTTGTGTAATCATAAGTAATATTTCCATTTACCATTAAGTGTTATAATGTATTTCCAAAATGATTCATTTGGAATACTTTCTTCAACACTTAGTTCGGTAAATAAACCGAAATTTTATGAGCGAATGGCAACTTAACACTAATTAATTATTTGGCATTCATTGGTGAACAATGATGGGCGAATATTTAGCTCAGTTATGGTCAAAAACCGCTATGATGAAATGTTTATAAATTGAAAACACATTTGTAAAGCAGTATTAATGAAATGTTTGTTCTATTCAAAGTCATTTGCGACTTTGATTTTTAGCGTCGAAGCAGAAATTATGCCACTTGACTAGCACATTTTATTGTTTTCCTAAGCAGAGAGAACCATTTCAAATGATGGCTAGAAAACTCTATGGCAACACGAACTAGTTGATTCACATAAACAAACTCGAACATAATTTAATAACAGTAGGCATTCTTCGCTTATCTTCTGGATCCACCATAGCAAAATGAAATTGGGCATTTTCCGGAAAATCTTCAGTTTTGCACTTTCGGTCATCGTATATGCACGGCCCAACGCTGTATAACCACGTCACGTTGTCATCGGAAACGGGAGATGGGGAGAAATTTTCAAAAAAGAAAAATCCATCTGATCACACTCTCATACGATTTCTCCTGCCTCTACCTCCCTCGTTAAATGTCAGCCTTACCCATAGCATCAGCAGTGTTCATTCAGGAAACCCACTTTGCGAAGTGGGTACATTCGAAATACAATAAGACAAATAAAAACCTTCCTTATTCCCTCTCGTTTGCAAAAGACCAAAAGCCACTCCGGGCCTCTAGCTGCTTCTGTCTTCACACGGACCGCTAGTCCACCAGGTTGGGCGGAAAAAGTTTGTCGTGACAAAACCGATTTCGCGTGTGTATCCGCACACGCCTGAAGGCCTCTAGAAGACAAAAAGTTGCCCAGGATGGCATATCTTTATCCCACGTTATTTACAAAGGGGAATGAGGTAGAGGTAGAGGAGCCACGGAGAGATGGGAAAGCGAGAAGGTGTCTACCTCGCAACAAGCAGGAAGTGGATTGCTTTTTGATTGGTTAACATGGTTGCCGCTTGACCGTGAGAAAATGGTCACTTTGAGGTGTATTTGAACAACGGTAAGTGCGTGTGTCGAGAGATGTGCCTTAGAATGCTCTTGGATTTGTAAACGATTTATAGTCCTTAACACGCACGAGGATTCTCTAGTGCACTATGCTTAGTCCCTCTTCCACTAATTATTTGGGTGGCAAATTCAATTTTTAAGGAGTTAAGGTGTTGATATGGATTTTCCGTCCCGATTTCACATTGATAGAAACGAAAAACTCTTCTCTTGTTTTTTAATGGATGTAAAGAGCCCAAATTGTCCTTTGTCCAAATATTATCTTAATTTTTTTTTACACTTACCGGTTAAACCATTTCAGCACTTCTATATATATATGTATATATCATGTACACAAAGGACTGGTTTTACAAACTTTTCTAAACTCGCATCCTTTCCTATTGCAAGAAAAATTGTGCGATGTTGCCTGAAATTCGAATAGTTGGATGCTTACAAAGTAAAGGAAGGAAACCCGTTGACTGCAACTTTTAAATGTAATCTGTCAGGAGGAAAAAACTCGTTAGGGCTCTTCATTACCTTGCGGAAAACGGATGAGTTGAACAAAGAATGAAGCTGACACAGGAAAGTCATTAACACCTTATATCACAAATAGAGGAACTGATTGCCTGTTTATATTACTCAAGTAGAGCGTTCTCTTTAAGATGGAAGCACCAGAAAGGTAGTACTGAGAATAATAAAACTAGACATGGGAGTCGAGGCATTCGCCAGCAACTCGACGAGACCCACATTCTATTCGAAACAAAGCAGGTGTCATCCAGAGGTACGGAAAACTCATTTATCCAGACTTTTGCATAGATTTATTCAGCAGATGAGAGTTGGATTACAAGGACCGTGAATTTCTCGATCGACCAGCACGTAGAGTGGTTGGAAGGTCAAATTTACCACCCAAGTCACCGATCTCCTGAAATGTTCTGGATTAAACCTTCAAGTAGGAAGGTGAAATCACTTATGTGGCTTAAAACAGTCAATTTGAGGGAGGAGTGCTCTATCTGCACATCCGCACTTGCAATTTCGTGCACGGCATCGTGTTTTCGGGACTCATGAGTCACACTTTCTGGGTCCTTGTCTTTCCGTGTATGGCCAACTAGTGCTCGCGTCATGTTGGTGGGCTTCATAACACCTTTCTATGTGATCGACAAGAGCTGGCAGTATTTTTTACCACTGGTACTGTTTTGCATTAACGATAAAAATATCGCCATTTTTAGTTACAGGCACCATTTCGAAAATGCGTTTTTTATCTAGTGGTGGGTGGTTAATATAAAAGGAAAAAGAACACCCTCATTGTAAGAATCCACCTTCTCTTTCCGCTTGTAATTTTTTCAAGACCGTTACCTCAATCAAGTGCCCTTATTTCTGGTGGTTTCTAGGGCTGTCATACGCATACAAAGAATCAAGCAAATGTCATTCCCCTCCTCTTCCTGAGGTAGATATATCTTTTTAGATATGCCTCAAGGTCGAGTCACTCGGTTTCAGTTGGGGTAGCTAGGGCCACCTAGAGGAACAGAGTTGATATAACAAACTGACATTTACCTGATCGACATTTTTGTCCAATTCATGAAGTGAAATCCCAAATGTCTAACTTTTGGAGAAGTTTTTCATCTTATATTTGGTTCATTGTCCCGCAGATTTTATACTACGAAAGAAGAGAAGATTGTGGGAGGGAATCTGTGTATAGTGTAAAAAATTTCTCGCTCGGCGTCCTATTTTGAAGTTAACATCCACTACCATCCCACTTCCTTCGTCCTTTACGTGCTTCGGTATTCTTTTGGAGGAGAGGTCTCATTCAGCCACTAATTTGTAGGTCCTCTGTTTCCGCTGAATGATAAACCTAAAGTGGCTAAAAAACTGCAGGTTGCAGGCAAAAAGAGCGTGGATTATTTCTTAGCTCAGGTGCACAAGTGGCTGGATCTTAGGTGCCTTCTAATATGTCTCTGATTATGCTTTGATTTGCTCTGTTCTCACCTATCCCTACAGAGATTCAATCTCATTGAACTTCATGGCAAACACAAAAGTTGAAGCACAAATCCTATAAGGAACCATCACTCTCTAAACCGATCTTTCAGCGCATTCAGATATTTTCTTCCTTTTGATTTGAATGAAATAAATCATGGTACATTCTTGTTCAAAGTGACTCTATCAGCAAGTCAGTTGATGATGGCGCATGTGAAGTCTTACTAAACTGAAGCTAGTGGTCAGATGCGTAAACACCAATTGCCATTATCACAAAGATATTTATTCATTCATTCATTCATTCATTGATTCTTTTACTAATCATGCAGTGGTGGCAGTGATGGCGGTTTATTCTTTCTCGCACTCGCTACTCGTTATTGACTTCCTCGTCACTGTTCTATGCGGAACTTTATTATCTAAAAGCGCGCTTCGTCAAAAAGATTTATGGGCCCCCTCATCTCGATGGTCTTTGTATGCAAATTTGTGCTTGTTTATTCGCTCTCAATTTGCGATTCCTCCTCTTTCTCTAAGATTTATCTCTACAAGGTGAAGTCTTAAAATTGCGGGAATACATTGATAGCTTATGAAATAGTGAATCCATTGCAAGATGCTACATTGATCCCTCTAAATGTAAAGGCTATGTTTGCGACAAGTTTAAATAGAAATTTCTTGAGTGGACGTTTTTTTATAGTTCAAATTGAGTTGAACCTTCATTATCTCTTACAATCATCGTGGGAAACTCACTGCTGTCTAAATTGTTGAATAGGAAATGACTTTTGTTCTCTTTATTTTCATCTTTCTCGAGTTAACACACGTTTAAAACCCCGGCGATCAAAGCTAATTCGACTTTATGGCAAATCGTCAAAAAATAAGTGTCAATATAAGCGCATTCCGTACGTAAAATAGAAAACTACAGCAAGTATGGCGCAGAAGATCTATAGTATTTATCTAAGAGAGTTAATCCAAGCTGATTATTTTAAGTGCCCTTTTAATACCCTTAATGTGGGCCTGATAACGCCGAGCACTTTTATTCGCGAGTGTTAATCTTGTCCACAAGAACTTTTTTCGGCGTCTTGCGCAAAGTTTTTGGCCTCCCATCTCTCGATTCAGTGCCTCTTCAGACCTGGCGCAATGTCGAAGCGTTCGGTCTGCTTGATTAATTGCACATGTGGCTAAGTCAACAAGGGTTATTGCCTTAGTGTTACAATGATGAAATGGTAGATGGGCTGATTAGACTTTCGATCAAGTTTCACAATTTTTTTCTTTAAATAAAGCCTTTTGATTTTTGATGAGGTATTTGAAGGTGAATTATTTTGAATTTTGGGCAAATTTGCATCGCATGAGAAAAAAAAATGTAATGATGTTGGCTGTAGAAACTTGTAGACCATTTAAAATATCTTCACAATTTCTGGGGTTTGTATAGAAACGCTTTTCGTTTCTCTGTAAGATAAGTACATAATTTTGGAAGGAAATTTTAAGAATTTTTTTAGGAAGTCATAAAATACAAATATGAAAAATTCGTTTAATTTGCCAACTCATTAGTTCATGTTCGCGTATCCCGCAAAAAATATCGAATATTCACTTAGCTAAACAAAACACTCTTTCGGCTTGTCTCCTGTGCCATTGAACCGCACTGAACTAAATATTTCCCTCCCAATGTTAAATTTCGTCCATCTATAAGGGAACCATGGTTTGCCTGACGTTTTAACCAGCGTTTCTCTCCAAAAAGGGCCACAAGTTGAATCGGAACACAGAGTTTTTGTGAGGTTTTGGCAGTAGAGATTCTCTACTAGACTGTTTGAATGACACAAGTAGGCCTTCAAGTCTGTTGGTCTAGTTTCACGGCAAAAACATTCGAAAGCTCTAGTGACCATTTGTCTTAACCAGACTGCCGAAAATAAAGTCTACCTGCTTTGAACGAGGCACTAATATGGGTCCCCAAGCTAGGGCCTGGTCAGTTTAGAGAAACCGGAGTAAACGTGATCGTATCACTCTGAGATAATCAGGGGTGTATAATCGATTTTCAGCATGAACACACTTTTGAATCCCATCAAAGCTCACTTCGGCTAAGCCGGGATCACCCTAGGCGAACTAGCCTTCTTTCACTCTTGATCAAAAAGGGGCCTAGTAGATATAGTGTGGTGGATGAAAATCGTTCAGTGGTTCATCGCCTCGCAATCTCAAAGCTTGTCACCCCGACTTGTATATTCCCATTAAAACACAAACAGGTTTTTGCTCAAAGATGGAAATATTATAAGGTCTAACAGGTCTAAGTAAGGTAATGCGAGAACAAAACCAAGGTTAAGGTCATACGGGTAGCGAACACATTAACATGGGAAAAATCTTTCCGATTTTCAAATTTTTTCGCACAATACACTTTCTCTAACAAAATTTGCAAGAAATTAGCCAAGTCTTGGCTAAATTGAAGTTTTTCTAAATTACGAAGCCTAGGCTGTTTCGGTAAATCATTTGAATTTAATAAGTTCTTGCTGGCTTTAATTCGCTACTTGCTATTTTCAAATGGTTGCTCTAAATTAAAACGCTTTGTCTTAGTCCGAAAAAGTATCGATCTCCTATTGATCGAGACACTTCCAGGTTGAGAAGCTTCAGTGAGCTGTACGGTGGCAAATATCTAGGGGAATATTTCAGGTGGATGAGTAAACTGTCGAAAAACGAAAATCGATAGTACAGTCGCATCAAAAGTACGGTTTCGCCGGTCTGGCCGTGATGACTACCACGTTAAAGTGCAAAGAACTCGTACATTGTGAAAATAAAAGCTTAAACAGTGTTCAAGCGGAGCTTTGAATTGATTTTTTTAGATCGGTGTTTTATGGCATACGACCCCTTTGCTGAGCCCGACAAATGTAGGCCCCGCTTTGAATTGTACGTCGGTTTCGATTTTTTGCGCTCTTTAACTAACAGGTCCGATATTAATAATCGACTTAGAGACTGGACTAGAAGCAGAGGAAAAAGATAAAACTCTTCATTGAGCACAAAATCACATGACCCGTACCTATCTCATCTTAAATTTGAGCAGCTTCCCGACTCGAAATTACGGTGTTCCCATATCAGTTAGTGCTGATGGTTGTTACCGTGCTCTGGTTTTATAATAATATCCTCCCTCATCTACCTAGTGCCTTGCAGCTGAGATTAAGGGGTCCTCTAGCTGAGGAAATGGGGTCTTAGATTTTTAAAGATGCATCTAAGTCATAATGAGCAAATTGTTTTGGCCTAAATTTTTGAGGAATTTACTTTGGACAACCTATAAAGTTTGTGTTTTTCATCAGCGTTTATTCGTTGTACACTCTGCATTTCCCGATGCGATAAAATTCTGAAGAGCTTACGCCAAGCAGGGTGAATTTTGATGTAAACTGTAAGGTAAAATCAAAATTCCCTTGCAAATTACGTCAATTGCCCAGGAATAAAAAGATTTACCTCATTTACGTAGTCAAAATTCTGACCTTTGAGCTCGCTGCTTCAAGCGAAATTAGCCCGTCCAAGTAGCTCTCAAACCTTGATCGAACTTCAAAACGTTCTCGGCATCCACTTTTCGACACTGTTTGTGGTAATCGATACCTTCAATAAGTACACCTTTTTGTAAAATAAACTTACTTCGGTTCATTTAAGCAAGCGTTTATTTTAATAGTTGTTTAATATTGGAATAGCTTCCATAAGTCTGAGCGATTATCATCTTGATTAAGCTAAGTCAGTGTTTCACCTAGATTTCTGATGAAATCCTACTCCTATTAATGCCCATCTTAAAGTGAGAGAACGTACACTGATCAGTCTGACCTCTGGCCAAAGGCCTCCCAATGGCTAACTCTTCACTGTCCACGCGTCGGTGGATTCCTTTTTTTATGGCACCTGATGGGCCAAATGAGTACATAACTGCTATACAACTGGTGCTAGTAATCTATTTAAATTTTTGATAAATAGGAGGTACAAACTTAGACCATAAGCTTATTAATTCGACATAGAAGTTGAAAGTGGTTGATTTCATAAATCCTGCTAATAGAAGCATTGAACTCTCTAAGGGTTGTGAAGCACAACGGGCTGTTTGTTTCTCATGAGCTGTAATTGATGCTAAGTTTTATTGCTTTAAAAATCGCTAGCTTTTGAATTCTCTCTCAAGAATGTCACCTAATGGCCAGTAAATAACCAGAAATTATTAGTAGGAGGAACTATTTCAACAGTCAATTCTTATAATAATTGAACTCGAGATTTTTCATAAAGTATTTAAATGAATCTTTAGAATCAACATCATTAATAAGTTCTAGTCAGATTCAGCGATCCAGACTTAACAACTTGTCAAATTCCATTAATGCTTCAAAAAATTGGGACAAACTTAAGTTCATGTTGTGCGACTGTCATGATGTTTCAAACTACCATGCTTCTTCTACATAAGCTTGAGAAGATTTAAATTTTCAACTCTTATAATGCATGCGAAGATGTAGTTAATAATGATTTGTACCTAAGGGGTCAAGCGAGTGAATCAGGCTGAATGCATAGACTTGATCATGTGCCTAGAGGTGCTCTCGTTTTTTTTTTTAAATCCCAACGTGACTAGTCACGTGCTATCTATCTATTTTATGGACCTCGTATTTACAGCATCTTTTCACGATCGCCTCTTTAATATAACAGTTTATTCGTTGTTTTCGAGTCGAAACCAGATCAAACCAGTGGTTTACCATTTTACTCTTGAGTGCTATAAATATTGTATTGATTTGGCCTTGGATTACTTGAGTTACAAGATAAGGTACAAATATAGGTTAATTACCTGAGTGAAGTATAGATTTGGATTCCATGGAATGTGATGCCATGTCAATCTCGAGCGTTGGTCCAAGCGTTTTGATGTCAGATATCAACACTTAATGTCCAATTCCAAATAAACTAGCATTAATTGACAGTATTTTCAAATGTATTTCCCATTTGCACGAGGTCGTACGTGCAAATGGGTCAGATGCCGCAATCTTTAATACAGTCTTAGCGACTTAGCTGACCTAGGCTCTTCACACAAATTATGCACACACTAGTTCAAACAAAATACCTACAAATTTCACGTAAGTCGGGCATCTGTTAGTATACAAATTGAAAATTCAGCACCATCTACGACTAAAAGGATTGGGAATTTAAAAGATCACTTCCAGGGTCCACTATAACGCATTCAATAGCCCTGATCATCATTTAAATAGAGGGCCCCTATCCCCTGCTTTTCTTCTAGTGTTGCGATGTCGAAATTTCTAGGCTTTCAAATCTTGGCGAAATATCAAGACTGGTATTATTAAAGGAAACTAGCGAGCATGCCAAGGGTGGTGTTGAGACATTTTGTCTCACAAGATTTTTAACTTTTCTCCTGGATCAACATCTGCATAGTTGGCCTCCAGCGCACAATTATGAATATTATGCGTCACCAAGTCCTGGGTATTTTCAAGCTGCAAGTTTCGTTGGTACCGCAGCAGTGACGTGCACGTTAAACTCATCAGGCGGCGCTGATATGCAGTCAGTGATTTGAATGGTCACCTATGCTGGTCGGTGAGCACATGTCCTAATGGGACGTCTTTGATCTGGGATAATATCCAGGAGAACAAAAGTAGGTGGACAATAAAGGCTTGGATTTTCTCTTCCATTGATCTATAAGACTCTTAAATGGTTAACTGTAAGCCCAAAGGTTTGAATTTATTTATTTCCCACTTTTTCAATATTTCTCTGATATATTTTGACAAGATTATCCGCATTCAACTGCAAAATATTACATTTTTATTAAGTTTCAATTTTTATGGAGAAAAAAAATGATCAATCATAGAATCGGGACCGGCTCTTTGTTTACCTGCCATAAAAAGTTCGGCCAAATGCTTTGTTATGACTACAAACTACGAGGTCTGTTCCGTATCGTCCTTTAAGTCACTTGTAACAAAGACATCGCAATTTCACTTCACGGTTTAAACAAAGCGTTGACAGGCCGCTAATTGTCACTTGGAGGGCATTCAATATTAATCAAAATGCTGATTTTTCATTTCGACTATTAATGGTACTTTACTTAAATTCACTGTCATTGACCTAATGCATTAATAAAACGGCGGCTATTAATTTCACAACCCCAACTGCAGCACATCCAGTTCTGGGCATCATTTGTTGGGTTGTAATATCAGTAGTATATTGGCTCAGCATAAACTGGATCAGCGCTGTTCAAAAAGGAGAACGTAAATTTGTTTAAATATGAATACCTTATTCTTACATTATACTGTAGGTTTGTTTCAGAACATCTTATGCTTTTTGATTTGGACCTTTGAAGTTTTATAACCTACCTCACTTCTGAGCCATGAAACCACCTTTCATTTGACATCCGAAGCATTGATCGTTTCATTGTTATATACTGATTTCTTCGGCTCTAACTGACTTTTTGCATCTCCTTTGAATCGACAATTTAAATTTAACTGATTTAAGTCATTTTGAAACCATAAGATGTACTAGTTAAAATTGCACCTCCCTCGAGAAATTCTTGACATGCTCAGGGTGGTCAGTAAGTCAATTGAATGCACCACCTTTGTTGTTATCAAAGTCATAGGATTCCCTCTAGAAGGCAGCTGGTCGCACGAACTTATTCTGCCACTATTCTAATTATGGAGGTTATCAGATTTAACCATTCCATGAATAAAAATACTATTACGATTCTAATTTTATTTTTTCTTTATCTAACCAAATGTGGATAATCGCAGTGATCAAATCGCAGTTGGTCTACAGCGTATTTGCAAGGATCAAAAAGAAGATAGCATTATGAGACCATCTTATTCAGTGCCTGCGCCCGTTTTCCTACGACCCATTTATCGTTTTTCTCAGTGTCTGCCTTGCGACTTCACTGGAACTTCCATTGTAAACTGGACTTTTATCGTCCATCTCCTTATTTCCTTAGTAAGGGTTCAGGACAGCAACAGAATTTCTTGAGTCCAGTTCGAGAATAATCTGAGGTTTTCAAATATCTATTGTCATAAAGACCTAGATTCACAGTAAGATTGACAGCTTCTACTTTTGTGAATTGTCCATGCATGACCAGGCGTTTACGTGATAGGGCATTTTGATAATATAACAAAAGAGGCCATAATTGCTTGGCATGAGTGATAAATGATCGAAAACTAGGTAATTTTTTCAAGTCTCACTAGGTCTACCGAATATAAACACATGAAGGCGCCAGCCTTTGACAATCACGCTTAGCCCAAGTCTTGATTGCATTGAAAGTGTCAAAAACTTCTTGCAAAGAAATGAAAGAATACAAATATAAAAAATAAAATGACAAAATGCAAAACCAAAGGAGGATGGCACAAAGATGATGACTATTACCTTCCTCTTTGATTGAGGGCTTCTCTAATTCCCTTCTAAACGAGTACTTTTATTTTTTACCTTAACACGGTCTCGTTTGATTTCCAGTGTTCTTCTTAGAAGTTAGATTGGGGATTTTCGATGTCCCATTCGCCACTTTTCAACCTTTCATCTAAATGGGGCTTTAATGACAGCCCTAGCTTACAGAGCACGACGTTCCTGAATGCATAAACCTAACGTGTGCATTCTGGCTTCATGAATCATGCATATCATGGCACCAAACTGGCAAAACATCTTTCCTATAAACGTTTGTTGGGAATTAAATAAAATTTTATTTACTTAAAATGAGGGTATTTTGTCAAAAATGTTTCTATATTGACCTCGCACTCTCTAGACATCAAAGGAGGTCTGTTATAGTAGCAAAATGATCAACAGCTGTTAGCTCAAGGCACCTCATTTTATAACAGTTTTAGTTTTCGTTTAGTATTTATGAAACATATTCATGCAGATCAGTGTGCTTCGGGTTGGAAGGCTAAAGTCAATTACGTCTTTGATAGGATTAACGAATGAATCAGTTATCTAGTTCATAATTTTTATTATACTCCCGAAAACAAAGGTAAGACTATTTACATGATTCTAACAAGGTGGCATTTCTATTACTTTCCATGAAAATGCACACATTTGAAGAACATGGATCATAGAATAACAATTGTTCATCATGTTAGACGATTTTAAAACGTGAAGCAAGCCATTTTTTTATTTCGGAATAATCTTTCTTGGAAATATTTTGAACATGTCATCTGTTTTCTATAGTTTATGGTGATCAATACAAGTTTTTTTCGTTTGTATTTGCGATTTTTCTGTTAGGCTTGCTACTTTGTGGTAAGTCTTAATCAATTTCAACAGATTATTTTATTAAATCGTTTGTTTTGCCATCAACAGCCAATGATCAGTACATTGCAGATATTCCTGCTGTCTTAGGTTCCCGTACACTTAATACCCCCTTTTGCAGATAGGGGAACATTACTTTCCTGCAATTGGACAAGAATTGATGAGTTACAGAATATAATTTCACTCGTATATCTCTGATATCTTTGAATAATTGGGCATTGGGATATTTCATTTAGCTATACAACGTAACCATACTTGTATCGAAAGATTGTCCTAGACTGATAACAAGAAATAATCATAGTTAAAACGTTCATAACCACAAAACGATGGTATTTATCAAGATCAGGCAGCTATTGTTCGAATAAAAGCAGTCGTTAAAGGCATTTTTATCTGTATGGATGATATTATTAATCAGGATCATTTGGATAAAACATATTGGCGGACCATTTTTCTCGGACCACTACCCTTCCTCTCCACCACAACCTTCTAGTCCCCTTTTGCAGAAATGGTAGGTGGTGGGGTTGTTGGTTGGAAGAAATTGGTGGATGTATGTGTACAAGCACAGGAAAATATTGCTTCTGTCGTCAAAAAGTGCGTGCGTACGTGTTTTCGTGCGCACGTCCCTGGGCCCGCGTGATTTATTTTAACCACGTTTTCGGCATGCCTAATGTAACCCCATGTGTCTCCGAGTTTCATATACAAAATATGACCCTGAAAATGGATTAATTCCAGTCAAGGAGACATTTTCGTTGGTTTATCACTTAGAAGTATAAACGTTTTGATTTAGTACTTTGGCGACTATTTGACTTTGTTTGGTGGGCAGCCCGCATGCTTCGAAACGAGCTTTGTTTTAAAAATGAACCGGAATGAAATTGTGCGCGCGTAAGTAACACGAAATCGTCAATCGTAATTCATTTTATTATTGAGACATGCTTGATAATTGCGAATCGACGGAGTAGACTGAAAATGCGAACAAAGTAAATTAAGTGAAAGCTGTGCTGGCCAGGTACCTATTCTATTTCTACCCTAGTACATCCCAAATTATTTTTGGATTTCCATCAGTGCTATGCTTAACCTCAAGCCATGTCATTGCTCTTTTAAAACAGTTATTTTTATTTCTGAGCAGAAGCCATAAAGGACCAAGTTTGTAAAATGAGGCATTGTGAACCTAATTTATTAAGGCCTATCTTAAAAAGAAATTTAAATACTAAAAAATCTCACTTCCTTTTGCACTACAGCAGCAGTTAGACACCATTCAATTAAATAATATTTTATGTCGTCTCAGCCCTTACCGTGATTTTATCTTAATTTGCAGTCATATTAAACTTTGCGACAAGTTTGATTCAAATTGACAGCAGTTGTCTAAATGAAATCTCATCAATTATCTTACCGTGCGTTTCCATTCTTCGCAAAACCTTATTTGAAATACATTATTGGGTTCAAATTTAGCATGGAAGGCAAACCAATACATTTGATGCTGAACATCTGGATCGCATGATCGTTCTGGATTAGGTTTTTTTGTTCGAGCTTTACATTGGATTATTATAATAAAAAAAGTTTAATTGAATCCATTACTTTTATCTTTGTAGATTTCTGGCATAGTTGGTAACGTCAAGTATAACTCGCGATATTACATTTAACGCCAAGTCATCTTCCAGAATAGCCGAAATGTCACATCATTTGGTCCTCGAGGTATTCGGCAGGTCTGTACTTTTGCATTCTGCGCAGGCCTCTCTCTCTCTATTCACATTAGAAATTTATTTGAATTCTTATCTACCGCCCTACCTATCTACTCCCCTGAATTCCCCATTATCTCTACACCGGTGGCAGCTGTATCAGCAGCTAAAGGAGTTCCTAAAACTGCGGGATCCCCCTATACTTCTCTGATGCCCATCAATTTTGCCGAAGATAAATAGCCTCTATTACCAAGTCGAGCGTAGGAATATTAGTAGTATCGTACAACTCTCTCGCGGTCTCCAAGCGCTGGCCAGTTTAAAATTAATAACTTTGCAAAAAAAGCATAAACTATGTCCGCGGAACATACATTCTTGCTTGCAAGCAGGAGGCGAGAATGGTCCGTTGTCGCCTACACTCTTACAACTGAGATGAGAGAGCCGCGCGCTTGTGCGGGATTTAATGTTATTTTAAAGAAAAAACAGCCGCGTCTTCGCCTTTTGACTAAAGCCCACATACTATCCGCCTCTCCACCATGTCTGTGAAATTTTTCCCAATATGCAGACATGAGTGTAAGGGCCATGTATGTAGAGCGTCTGTGGCAGGATTTTCAAAGGCGCTAGGGCTACTATTCGAGCTCCTATCGATCACTATCCTATAAAATTCCCTTTCATGCCGAATTGTAGAGCGTTTGTGTGCCTTCAGAGATATCTGCTTAAATAAAATTTCGTCCGAAATATCCGAATTTCAAGTGCGAAAACAAAGTTTTTCATCCTTCGCTGTGTCTTTATTTATTGCTTCGTGGTTCACTTTTAATTTCATGAATATTGGAAAGTAGACTTTTCTACAACGCTTTGTTCGTCATGAAAAATACACTGAGTTCCCCATTCAACCGCAAAATTATCCGCTGAAACATTTAGAAACTCACTGAAATTTATAATAGTGTTAAAGTTATCTACAAAAATTCTCATGTTTGAATGCTCTGTGTTGGGATTATTTGCAATGACTTTCTTATATAGTAAAATGACGCACTGTTAGCCTATTATGTTCCTCCAGCGGATTAACTTCATCCATGAAGTACGCCTTGGTGGCTTTACACACACGAGTGAACATTCATTTACATCCTACTGGACAAAGTTGTTCGGCTCAGGCAACATCGTAAGGTAAAGTATGATATGAAATAAGCTAGGATTCTCACATCTTATTAGTAGCAATGTAGCGAGAGATCGGGAGGGCGAGAAGAAGCATCAAGGGTGTGTTTTTGATCATAGATAGTGTGGTTTCATATTACCTCTGTGTGGTTTGTATGCACGCATTGTAACACGCGTGTAGCACCACAGTGGTACGCAGCACGCACATGCGCACGCTGATCTCAGCCAATGGTGCCTCAGTGTGGGCTGTTTGTGCAGCGGTCCATCTCCAACTGAGAATTTATGTGCATTTACATATGCGCGAACACACCCCTCAAAATCACATTTACATCTCTGCTATGCGTATCCCTCATGGCTACTCACATGTCTAGGCGCCCCTAATTCCCAACACCCCGTGGAAATCCATCCAGTTTCATGTAAGCCTGTTTATTTGAAGCCAAATAACGAGTAATATCTATGTCCTTAAGAGTTGGCAGAATTAACGAATTTTACGAATACTTTAACGAAAGACTTCCGTTCAATGCAGTTGACTGTTTTTTGGGTTTTTTTTTGTAGATTTTCATCATATGATTACGAAACAAATGACAATATGAGGTATTTAATCATGGAACTTTTTCAATTATCGATGGCTTATAAACTCCCATAAATTTCTTAAGGTGCTGCCGTTTCGTTTCACCTACTAGCAATTAAACTCCTTTCAAGCATGTAGTGTAAATTCAACAAAAAGGTTTTTGACTTTGAATTTGTTGGCAGTTTTTTCGTTTCCAAATGAAAGAATTAAAAATACTATTATTCTCATGGTGACAGTTCGCATTTGATACCACTTGACTATTGACTCGATCTGGAGTGTTTGAAATGACTTCGTTCTTTGTGAAATAGCTTTATACCAGGAGACTCCACAGCTGAAAAGAATTTACCTCTGTTCCCCTTAGTTATTCAAAATGACCAATTTTCATTTGAGATCTACCAAAGTAAAACATTTACTGTGCTCAAGGAATCAGCTATTTCACGTGACTCCTGCTGTACAAGCATTCATACCTCTATGTAGCACTTTTTTCTCGAATAAATGCAGCAAAATTCTCATTTAGGCAAGCGACGATCTTACCCGTTACATTTCAGACTTATTTCAATAGATGAGGAAGTTAAGAGGATGTTTCTAGGGGACTCAAGGCCATTGAGAGGAGATTAACGGGTGAAAAAAATGCAATAATAATATTGACTATTATTAAGATATCCTTTTTGTTGCTTTCTGATCCTGTTAATTCATAAACAGCTTTCCATTTCACCGCCAAAAAGTGGATAATTTTTTAATCACCCCAAGGTATTGTTAGTCTCAAATTAGGGGCACGGTTATGCATTTGAGCCCAGTAAGAGTGAGATCATGATGCTATTGAAGGCAACTGCTACTCAAGCCTTCCTAGCTTGAAATATTTTAGAAAGCTATCAATTCCCGCATGTGAATGGTTATAGGACTTATTGACATCACCTTGCCTCCTTTTTTTAGCAAAATGAAATGAAATTGGAAGATGACATTTAATGCTTTAGCTATTTACGTTGCCCTTCACCTTTGATTGATTGAAAAAGAAGTGGTGTTTTTTGCCCCTTCTGACCAAAAAATTTGCTGAAAATCGTTCGTAATAAAAAAATCAGTATATTCATCATGCTTATAACTAAAATTTTCGAAACTTTATTTTGAAAGATCCAACTGGAATCAAAAGTGAATTATTGATAGCATATTTAAATAACCTCAAGATTGTCATGCTAATTTTAATTGTTAGAAACCTCTGGCAGTGCTGGTCTCAAACCAGTACTCCCAAACACGAATCTACCAATGTACCAAAGTGAAACCCCCTTGACCAATCTCGTCAGCACACCATCCACCAAAGCAGCAATGTCTCCCGAGAATTCCTCCACTTCTTCCTATATGACCTCAAATCCCACGGTCCCAGGCAATAGTTCTCTCTATGGTATCCACTTTCAATCACCGGCTTCCACAGACTACCTTCAACAGCTCCATAACATACCAGATGCCTGGCTGACCCCTCCACAAATTGCTTCAATGCCGCTCCACCATCAGAACTCATGGGAGCCCTTTCCGAATTCAACTTACTTCCAACCTCCACGACAGTTTCCTTCCTACCCAAAGTCTCGACGAAATCATCTTCTCACAATCGGTAACAAGCGCAGCGGATCTTCAAGTGGAAAGGGTGGATTAAGAGGCCTTCGAGATGATACAGAGGAAAACTGTGGAGTTCTAACAAGTGGTAATGGGTCCCCTGCTGGTGATACGGGGAATTTAATTGAGGGAGTAAATGGAACTGGGGCATCTTCGGCGACAGCCACCAAGAGATGTCGGGTCTGCGGAGACCGTGCGGTGAATCATAACTTCGGTCAGCTCACTTGTGAATCGTGTAAGGCTTTCTTCCGGAGGAATGCCCATAAAGTAAGTGAATCCAAATGCGATTTATGAGTATGGCTATGCGTGAGGTGTTGAGTTTGCTCAAAGCAAGACGGATTAAGGTGCTCGAGAATACCCTATTTCTTAGAAGCTTTTCAGTACAGAGAATAGAAAAACGTTAATTTATCATTGTTTGACTTGATTCCCGAAAATCCAAGAGTATTACTATTGCATTTGAAAATAGGTACAAAGTTTCTGAAAAAAAATAATAATACTCTCTTACCTTTGATGATTCGGTAACAAAATTTACGGCTAAAGAATATCAGATCTTTTATTTGATCATGATTTTTAGAGAAACAATTAATACACATTTTATATGTAGCATTCGATTTCAATTTTTGAGATTCTGAAAAATGGATTATTCAACTTAGCCAAAATTCTCCGGTTTTCATAGAAAGGTATCCAGTTTCTCTCCCGGATGACAGTTAGAAATTTTTTAAAGACATCGCATGAAGTCTTCTGTGAAGAAAGTACACCTTCATTATATTGACGAAATTTGCACGACTTTAATCAGATAAGTCCTTGAATTAGCAAAAATTTTCACCGGTTTACTTATCAGATTAAATACCGAAGGAACTTGAAATCTAGAGGTCGTTTTGGTGGATCATCAATGTCGCCATTTAGACCAGGGCTTCAAAAGTGCAAATTTGTAAGTTCGACTTATAGCTGGTCGAAATTTACATGTTTATCGTTCAGAACGACTTCTCTGAAGCTAAGTGAGCTGCCATTATCGGTTGTCCACAAGTGCAGATGTCAAATTAACCACTCATTATCGGCTTTTGTTTACGGATCCTAAATCTCTCTCACTCGCTCTCTCCAGTGAATCGCATAGCGGAGGCACTTTATCAAGCACCCTTTATTAGCAGCGCGTGTTTGTATGATGTGTGCCATTGTGCTATTAGCTGTCAAGCCTCGCTAACTTATGATAAGTTCCTAAGGAGCACGTTCCCACTGATCGACTTTTCAAAGTTGGTTAATCAACCCGAATATATGCACGGCCCTAACTGAATACCGAGACAAGTTTAGGGATTTCAGATAATTAAGGCAGCATTTTCATCGCCTTCCCTTTTGTCCAATTTTTTGAGGTATTTTACCACTCTGACTTCGCTGGTTGACGGACGGGGAAAATAGGTAATATTCTAGCCAGTTCAGGACGTTGCAGATTGTAAAACAACTCTCAACTTGATATACAAAGGGATTCGGAGCTCTGAAATATCAATCCTGGTAATCGCATCCCCATTTCACTCATGCACCATTTCCGATTTAAAAATTAGAAGTTTTTAGCTTTAGCCAATAATATTGGGTTGAAGGAAGTCAAATTTGAAAATGAATTAGTCCATACTACTTGACCCCGATATATCTTCCTATAGTGCTCAGGGGCTCATTTGTCTTAAAATTCCTTAAAGTTCTACTGGATATTTGTTTTACTCCTTCAAAATGACATTAGGTAAAGCTTAGGAATCACAATCCTTGATTGTCTTTAAATGTAAACTAATTTGGCATCCATGGGTTAGGAACAACTGGCTCACTCACTGAAGATCTTCCTAAGTGGTCTACAATAAGAACAGCAGACTAACTAATGATTAGTGAAACTCTAAAGAATAATAGCAAACATTAGTGATGCTGTGATACGTATCTGATGGAATTTAGACACATGCAGTTGGGTTTGCTTTCGATGAATTTATTACCTAGGAAAACATTTTGATTGCCAATGTCCTACTTAGGACCTTTCTGGATGGTGTTTTTGACTTAAGATTTCATTGTAATAAGCGCTGACCCGATAAAATACTTTGGAAATTAAAATCCACTTTGAATTGAAAATCGGAAAAAAAATGTTTTAGAATTTTGGTCCTTGTATCCTTTTCGAAAGGTGACTTTCCTGGTAAATGAGAGCATTTTGAAAATTTGCCTTTTCAGTATGTACAAATTCAGTTAATGCTGTTGTTGTTTAAATACGCCAACCTCCTCCAAAAAAAGTACACAATTCCTCTCGTTTTAATTCGATAATTAGCAAACTAACATAAATTTGAATTCGTAGATGAATTTTATCTGTAGTCTGTCTCTTTAGTGTTGACAGACAAAAAATTAGCCTGAGTGTATCTGACTGGATGCTTGTTCATTAAAATAAAGCGGTTTTTTGAGAGTTACTTGATGAAGCCGTTTGCAGAGATAATTGGATACAGCTTATTAAAAACTCATGTTATATCATGGTGAGTACCAACTACGTGACTTCAATTGAAGCGTGAAACGTCAGGTAGAAAAATTGCATTCCACACATCACAGAAACAACAGGCGCTATTGTTGGCCAAATACCCCTCCAAAAGTGTGTTTATACGCACGTATCTGTGTGTATTGGTGTATTATTTCGTGTATGTGTGTTTGCGAATGGGGTGCCTGTTCTTGTGTTTGAATGCCAACAAAAGACCTGGTCATCTTACACCACCTCCTCATTTCAAGGCCCTTCCTTCCATAAGCGCTGAGCTGCAAAAATGCGGCAGCTGTTCACTCTCCATGGATGCCTACGTAGAGGCCCTCCAACGCGGCCTCAGAGTAAGTGCTCAAGTTCGGATCTTCCAGGACCCACGTTTCGCTTTCAGTGTTCCGTTTCTTTTTGTGTGATTTTGCAAGATTCCTACCTCTATAACATTTTGACATGGCGACGTTCGATCCTGATTACCATAGTTTGGAAATTCAAATGTATATGTTATTAGCGAATGAAAAATTATTACTGCGCGAGTTGTACCAATAGGACTGGGGTGATTAATGTGGCGAATAGCCTTGGGTCACAAAACCGCTTCGCGTAGGCCTAGAAGTGCTTGTAACTAAAACATAAGGCAGTGTTGTCTAGCCGCACTGCCAGCAGAGGTGTATCGCAGACTTGGCAGCATGGTTTGTATGAACGTGGATTTATTTCATCCCGATTGCGCAACTTGGTGGCGTCTGCTAATTTACTTTTGGCTTCGAGGATAACAAACCAGTGTCAGTTGCGTCTGTGACAATTCCTACCTACCTCGCTCCCTCTCCAAACCTTCTCACCAAAGTTAATTTCCCACACAGCTGCGCTACCATACCCTTACCAACTGCATAATTTAAAGCTTATTACTCTGCCAAAAGATACCATGTAGAGGGAAACAATTCATTCGTCACGCATTCCCTTTTTTTGTGGAAAATTAATACTTAGCTCTGTGCTTGCTGGGTGATAAATGTATTGTTTTAGTGAGTATTTATCGTGAGGATGACTTAAATGTGATCTCATTTGACGCTAGGACTTAACATGCACGTCGAAGTCCGGAGAACATGTGGTATCACCTTCAACAAGGCGTGAATGTCCGGCCTGTAGGCTCAAACGCTGCTTCCTGATCGGAATGAGACCGGATCTCATCCAGGTTCGTAAGAGTAAGTGAAACCGTTTTCTGGTACTTCTTTAAATTTTGTTTCTAAGTTCCTAATGATTAGTTTATTAGGTCGAAATAGAGGAATTTATAAACAACCAAAACCGCTCTTGGTAGATTGCTAGAAGCTTTTCAATCAGACTTCTGAAGTATTTTTGAAAGTTGTTTATGCCCACGTAAAGATTTGCCAAAATAATACGATGTAAAAGGTCCTATCGAGAATAACATTTAACACTTGGGACAAAATTAAAGACAACGTAACAATACTATACAGTGTTAGTGAAATCCTGTGAAAAATTACGTCTATGCAATGAAGACATTAAATTTATGGTTACTTATAGAACTGTTTTATAATCAATGATTTTTGAGGGAATGGTTTAAAAAATTTTGGGAACTAATCTCATTTATTTCCACTCATATACTGGTCTAATCTCTTTATTTATTTAAATAACATCGTTTTTAACTTCTCTTTGAGCCACCCTCCAAGGTACTCATAATCTCACTAATAAGCCAAGTGTTTCCGACTGTCCCATCCCAAGCAGATGGATGGCTTTCCGCTAATTCCAACTAGAACTAAGCAAGGGACGTCCTAAATTGCCTCCAACCCATGGCGAAAAGCCTTTGACTTCAATTATGTCTGTCTCCCAGAGTTGCCAAAGGTGATCTGGATAAATTCATATTAGTTTACGATTCTCACCACTGGTTTGGGTAACTAATAACAAAGAGGATCCTATTTCACCAAGTCTATTTGGTTTCCTTTCAGTGAGACACATGATTAAGCTCTACTTTTAACTCACATTCATGTAGAGGTTTCGTCATTGAATTCATTTTTTCTAAAAAAATAAGTAAGCAACTGAACCCTAACGTCAAATCAAGGTCTGAGGAATACTTTCTCTTAAACTTGCTTTTTAATTTGTGCCAATATTTCAGTCGAATCCTTTTGATTGTCATTGGTTACCATTATACTAGTTAGATGATCTGGTGGAACCCCTTCATGCCTAGAGTTCAAAATATTCTTCCACTAACTATTCAAGAAATTTCACTACTTTAAGCCCTTAACGTGCCGATTTGTTCTCTAATGTCTGCCGTAATCAAATGTGGTAGGGCGTCCGGCATGTTTTGGGTCGAAAGAATCTATATCCCTCATTCGTTAACTTTAGAGATACATTTGATGCGTTTTATTTCTTAAAAATGAAGAAGAAAAATTAGCCTTCAGCCCCATCCATCCGTTTCAATGCATGCCGTTGTAAGGTTTGTGAATGGTTTAGCAGCTTGCTACTTACTTTGTGTCCACCAAGGAGCCTCTTAGATTGTAGAATAGGTGTTTTTTTGCCCATAGTTTGCTTACACTTTGTAACTTATCCTCCCCAATAAAAATTGCATTACGGATCTTATTGAACACACTGAACGGCATTATCCTCCAGATGTTTTGTGAGTTTTATACGCGGAGGTGCTCTTTCAAATGAAGTATTGGGGGACTTCGATTGATACATCACGATTTCAGTCATCTTCTCTAAGACTCAAATTTTAAAGTTAAGGATTTTTAACAGCGTAAATTTTGATAGTAACACAAACTGCAACATTGGGATAAAGTGCTTTTCAGCTTTCAGCTCCTATCTTGGAAAGAAGTGAGTGTACATCAGAGCCCCTACGATTGAGGTTCCTCATGTTTCCACTCGTTTGTAGGCCATTTTTGCCATTATAAATGGTCAATCCAATCATTGAGTATGCTTCGATGACCCTTAGCCAAACGGTTGCGCTATTAGGGGTAAAAGAGGGTGTATCAGTTCAGTTGTATCTGGAATTTGAAAAGTCTTGCAATCAGAATCGCTGTACAATCCATTGTTTCGAATTTACAATGCAGTAATTAAGGTGGTTTTTATGAAATCACACCTTCATCTAAGTTCACTGAGCATCCGGTTTCTTTCCTACGTCAGAATCTCACTAAAAAACTGAAACAGGTGAACTATAAAAGTCATCCTCAAAATAGCTCTCATGCACTTTCTCACGTGGTGTAGTAAACCACAAATCTTCTACTCTAATGAGTTCTCCATTAGGTCTAGTGTACTTTTTAATTAGTTTTAAAAATTCTGATTAGAGACGTAGATCCTACAGCAGACAACTTGGTCAGTGATAGTTGTTTTTGCTTCTCGATCAAAGTCGCACAACTCTCTGCGGTTAAAGTATTCAAAATCCCAATGATTCTCAACCAACTTTAGGTTTTTTAGATGTATCTTTAGGACTAAGCTGTTAGACTAAGCGCGCATGTCAATTTCAACAGCTCTTGATTTAGGGGGATGTTCGAACTACTGACAACCACTGGTATCAACGTATCGAAACCTTTGAGGGATTCATGTAGTTTTTTCAGTAGTTTCATTGTCAACCAACCATTTACCAGTGAAATAAGAGATGGCCATTTGACGTCCAGTTCTCATGCCAAACGAAAATCTTGGTAGCCGCTCATTCACTACGGTCGGTTGAATGAGCAGGCACGTAAGAACCGATCAATGGAGTGTCAAGTGAAAGATTGCTGCCAAAACCTATAAAATTGGTAAATAGAGGGAACTAATGTCCTCTAAATAAGCTCTGTTGCCTGAGTCAATTCATTATAAAAAAAAGAATAGTAAAGTTAAATAGTTTTACGCTGTTTATCCCCATTGTTTGATTGTTAAGATTTGCCCTACTATTAGCTTGGACTGTGCATATTAATTCTTGACACTTCTCTCGGGAGCTGCAAAATCGACGGTATCGAATGTGTCTTTGATTATTCACCATTTGCAAGTGTATTTTTTCACTAGAATGGAGAAGGGTAGATTTCTTTGGGAACTGGCGTCTGCTTTAAGTATTTGGACCATGTCGAATAAAATGATGTCTAACTATTACGCAAGAAATTTTTACCAATTTTTAACACTGGTTAGCTTTCCTTTCTGTGATCTACTCAAATTTTTTCAGCCTAGAATGAGCAGAAGGCTGTTTTATTTCAGAAGATGGAACAAAGCCACGATGGCTAGACAAGTATCCAGCCGCCGCTCAGGTCCATGAGCATCATATAGCCCGAACTGACGCCCCCAAGATGTCACGTCATCACCAGAATCCCAATTCTGGAGAAATCGGAAGAGACCGGGATTCCTACGGTCTAGCTCACCCGCGTTATACAGAGATTTCACACCAAATGGTAAAAAGTGGTCCAGGATTTGAGACCTATCCAACCGACCTAGCTTACGTTATTCCGCGGTCTGTAGCCGCATCGCAACACCTGCAGAATAGTAACGAATTGTACGAAGAGAATGGACAAGGCATTTCTGGAATGTTGGCGGGAGATGCCATAGACCCTCTCCTAAGTCCGCAGTATAGAACGTCTGGTAGGTTCGATACTAATGAGTGCTTAACCTATTCTAACATACTAAACAGTGGGAAGCTGTAGTTTAAACGAAGCTCCTGCTGGTTTGAAAGCACTCTAACGAATGATTCACTAAAAGAATAGAAAATTTCCCAATTAGTATTTTAGTTATGTAAAGTAAATTGTAAATATCTTGGCCATCTTCTTGAAGACCGGCATTACGGATGGTCATTCTAGTCTTAATTTTTAAATATAGTCTTCCCGCTGTAACCTCGAAGTGATCCTGGAGGTTTTGATATTGCCAGTGTGTTTAAATACGGTCACTAAAAATTTCGATTTTAGATTTCTATGAAAAGGAAAATTTTTCTGGGCGTCTTCTGGACTAACCAAGCGATTCCTAACTATTGTTCATACACCCGATATTTAGAATTGGTGTTTAAAATGTTTCACGATTTCCACATTCAGTCCCTAAGACTCATCGAATCCTTTCGATTTTATTGGCAACTTTTATCTAAACATCTGCAGGGAGAGGTAAAAGAGAAACTGCTATGTTTGAAGTATTCGATGCACTCAAAATGCACTCAGATTGAGCATACACAGTAAACGTCTTCGATTTTCGATTATTTAAATCGATGCTGGACTATGCACTTTCCGTTCAATTGCTACCAACGCGCTTAGCCCCTCTCAGTAAGTCGAATTCATGTGATTAACGCCATCTTCCGCTATGTTTGCTTTCCTCGACGGTTCAGTAAATTCGGCGAATTTAAACTCCTTGTAAACTCCTTGCTTAAGTATAACTTTAGGATTTTACAATTTGCGATTGTCCATACACATTGGCAACATGCTATAAGTCTATTTAATTACTAAATTTTTTTTTAATTTAGATTGTGTTGTTTTGACAAATCCCCTGGCTGACGAATCTGCTCGTCTCAAAGCCTCTCCTTGGAATCAAAACCTTTCGGTGTCAAATTCTGGTTGGTCCCAAGCGCCATCATCCGCTTACAAGGCCGGAAATTCTGCACCGCACTTTCAAACTAGTGATATGTTCCTTCTCGACGGCTTTTCATTAGATCATCAAACTCATCACCAACCTCCTCCGCATTATCATCAAACTTCACTTCTAGCTAACATGCAGATCCATCAAGAACGACTTGGGTTGGCGCCTACGAACTCTCTGAACGCCTACGTTGGTTCAGTTCATCCAGCGACTGTGGATAGTCGATCTGGAACTTCGTCTGGATCTACAACTTCGCCATCTGTGGCGTCTTCGTCTACGTTGACGAACTTTGGAAGTGGTGGATCGGATTCCACGATACAGGGGGCCCTTGAACCGGATGTTTTGAAATCTACTGTATCGGAATGGACGCCTTTAACAGAAGGAGACTCTGGAAGTGTATATCTACATAATATGACGTCCTCAAGGGTAAGACAGAACATACCAACTGATGGTCAAGTTCAAATTTTGGTCGGGTGTCAATTAAAGAAGTTTAATGAAACGCATTTTCCATTCTATACCAAAATCCGTCAAGTAAAGTTATGCAAAGCCTTGTTGGAAAAATGAATTCTATTGTTCATCCAATATCAAAGGTTATGAAAGGATCAATGATATGGATTTATCAGCTTCAGATATATTCTAACTTATAAATCTTCTGAAATTGTTATAGTTCCCTTGTAATTTGTTGTCAATGAAATTTTATTGCTTTTGCCCTATATAGCGGTGCTGTCCGTTCTTCTAGAGAAAAGCATGGGCGTTTTGTTTTACATGTTGAGTCTTCCTGGAGTCTTGTTTGATTTTTTCGAGCACGTTCATGTCAGACTTTAATATCAGGTCAAGTCTTGGCGACCCATTTTGGACTTCAGATTATCAGATTGGAATGAGTAAAGGACAATAAAAAGAAACCTTAGCTAAGGAAAATTTTAATCGTATTCCAGTGAGAACAGATACGGATTCGCCAACTGGTCAGTTGACTTGCACGTTCCTGCAGTTTACATACTTTAGAACGGGTACGTAAATCTAAGGCCATTGTATAATGCAGTGTTTGAATATTCTGCAAATTTCATCGAAACTACTTAGAGTTTGAGGCCAGATTGATAGGTTGTTTTAATTTCTTTTGAGCTTTCGATTGATAAAAGTCTTGCAGCCAACTCCTTTTAAGTTGGATGGAAGGAAATCAGGTAGGGTTCGAATTTCTTGGTTTTCCCAGAAGTCTCCCTAATATTGTGGAATAAAATTCCACGACTTCGAAAGTTAGTTAATCCTTGGTATGCAACTGAAAATGTAGGCAGTACGTCCATAAGTTCCTGCGATTACGTCCCTTTTTTTCAGGAATTCATTTGTATATTCGAATTTTTAATGGCACAAGACTTAAAATTACCATTGTCTTCGTACCTTTTATTGCGGTTTTAATCTTATTTTAGACGCAGTTTACCCCAGATACCTTTAGCTGATGGTCTGTAGTACATTTAACATCTCACTATCATTGAAATTGTTAGGTTTAAATCGGTGTGTTTCGATAAACATATGATGAATTATTGCTCTCAAGTTGCCCAGCCGCAACTCAAAGTGAGATGGTTGTAATTTGTGAATAATCGAGTCTCCAAGATATTCGAGTGGAATCACTTTCAGAAATTATTGAACAGCTAGGTGTCCACCACATTGATTCTGACTGAATGCCCAATTTTTACACATTACTATTGTGCTTTGGAAAAGTAAGCGATGGAAAAGCAAATTTCTATCAGATATTTAAGCATTTCCTCTAATTTTTAAGTTTGCGAATTTATTTTTTTAGAATAAAATGCCCGTGGCCATGACTACCGAGTCGCGTCAGACACTGCTTTCACCCCCAGAAGGTTGGTCGACCTTGAGATTTTGTAAAATACCACTAGCTAAACTTAAGACCTAATTTTGGATTATTTAAAAACACCAGTACGGATTCTAATTTTGAAGCATGTTAATTCTTGTAATAAATTTGGTTAAATTTTCTTTTAATAGCATACGACCAAATTAGGATGAGAACAATTAAATTTCGAAATTTAATGAAAGATAAATGTTTAACAATAGGGAACTGCTCAAACGCATTTTATATTGATTCAAGTTTTGTTTCAAGTTGTTATTGAAAATTATATTCTAATATTGATTAGTCACCAAAAAGTATTAATCAGGGTATTTCAGCACACCTTCACATTCTGAAACGAAAATTTTCAACGAATTTTGCTAGGTGATCAGTGGTTTCATCGTCTATCCCTCGCTTGGAAGCACGCTTGGCAAGACGGGTTGTTTTCTAATCCTTCGAACGTTCGTCTCCATCTGAATTTGGATTCAGTGTCACTAAATGAAGATGAAGATTGGCGTCTTACATTCGCGAACCTCTGGAGTGACCTTTTACTTCGACGCGTTGCGGACTTCACCTCCACTCTCTTCCAGTTTTCCCATGTCGAACCTTTTGCCAATTCACAAATATCTTCAACACTTCTAAGATGGATGTTTAAAGTAATTTGAAGATTTCAGTCACTTTCTAATGGCTGAAAGTGTTTCGACAATGTAGGCAGTGTACATTCAGAACAAGTAAAAAAGACTTAGTTTTCAATGTTTACTGTTTTAGAATCGTCTTGTGAATTGCGTTCCAGTGATTCTGGCTCGTGTGCTTATGAGGTCTACAGAATTAAATGGAACGACGTCTTCACAATCTCGGAATGAGATCATTGATGATGGTGGGTCTTCTCCATGCTCTCCGAGAGACCTTGAGACCACCCTTCTCCAGCCTAATTGCGTTCAGAAATCTAATACCTTGTCAGTGACCTTCCACGTTGCCCCAAATCATCGTGTCTTTATCTGTCTCTCAAAGTTGAACGCTAAATTAGCGGAAAAACTTTCTAAGACAGCCTATCCTATGCTCCAGTACCTCGATGCTTACGTTTCTGAGCTCAACAAATTCTTGACAGAACAAACCCTCCTTCTGGGCGCATACATGGCTGTCAAGCTAACGGAACCACCTTCTCGAGAAGAGCTTCTGCAGGTTTGTTCTGTTCATGGCCTTGAAGTTGGTCAAAAACCATCGTTTTGCAAATGTCCCTATCATGAATTTGACATTTACTGGGGCTGTGAATTATTGCTATGACGTAGTCACAGTTAAATCAAGATGTTTACCATTTAGAGAGTAAATATTTTGCACGTGCGGCCATTTCTACACTCGATATATTTTTTAAAAATATGGTTATGGTTATGATCGGCGAAGTAAGATGACAAATTGAAACGACTAAAATTGTGTAAATATGCAAACTTGTTTTCTCAAGAGATTTAATTCACTCCATGTGACTCTTGTCTAATTCGCATTGGCAAAATAAAATTGAATCAAAGTTTAAATAAGCATCTATTGTTTTTATTAATCATACACCTTTGTTGAATATTTACTGAGCTATTGAATCCGGATTCCTTTTCCGGGGAGAAGAAATTATTTCATATTAAAATCTGCTTTTGATGGATTCTTTTGGCCTTTTGTTCACTTGGGCCTTTATCTTTCGAAATTTTATTCCAGTCGGCATCTCCATGAGTAAAAAATTCCCATATTTAAGTTGATGTTTTGAATAATTTCATCTCGGAGTGGCGTGTTTTCGTCAATAGTTTTTACCAGTTGTCTATTTTGTCAGACAACTTCAATTTTGTTTATTTCTCCGAATCGTACTAATTTAACGCCAAATACGCAAAAATTTAAATTCATTTTAGGTGTGTGTGAGATCTTCCAGCCTTTTGATTTGTAAGTGGCTTAACTTTTAATTCATTTTTAGAATTCGCTTTCGGAAGCGGACTTACAACAAATTCACAGTTTAAACGCCAAATTTCTCTATCTTTTTGGAGTTGCTGCGGACCATGTAGCTGCAACGATACTTAGCACAGAATTAGGTAACTCGATCCAGTCCAGAACGAAGGCCATGAACGACGCTGATTGCCGACGCAACAAACTTCCCGACTTTCTCAGCTGGGGTCGTCATTTTGACGAAAATATGAAGTCTTTTCTCTACGACGTGTGGAATATAAATCGGCGGCAGCCCCAGGTCCTTATTTCCCCCGGGTTGGCCGCACTCTTCGGTGACTCTGGACAGTTGAACCAATTCTTATGCATTACCACCCCAGGAGAATTCAACGATATCGCATGAGGGACTCCCATGGAATACAACAATTGTACAGATCCACTTTCAATTCTCGAGGAATGCATGTAAATATCACAGTTAATATCCTAGGTCTTATGTGTGCCATGACAATCAACTAGGATACCAAAAAAATCCTCGTCTTAAACTACAAAGATGTTACTATTTACCAATTTAAGTAAAATCGTGAATACTGCAGTGCCTCTCCTTTACTTGTAAAATTCTCTGTTGCTCAACCCAGCGTGCTGAATTTTGATGGAGAAGGTGGACCTCTACCACGTTCTCTTATTTCTTAAACTTGTGGCAAGAATTGCTTTTTACAACTCCGTCTGTTATGTATGAGAAGTGTAGGAAGGACCATCAGCAGGAAGGATAAAATGTATGAGTGGGTGGAAAATAAAAGTAGAAAAAAAAAACAAAGTCGGCCTAACACCAAAGCACGTACGATTGATATTTTTACTTATCAAGCTTTCACCTTAAGAGAGACCTTCCTCTCCCTGCCTGCCTGACCTATCCCATTTTGACCTTGACCCCATCTCTAACCCTCCATTTCCCTTTCCAAGTGCTTCTGTTCTGCACTCTTGTTATGTGGCGAATACAAGCAAATCGGCAGCTTTGTTTTATTCTCTACAAGCGTGTCTTTCCTCTACTGGGACACATTCGGCTATCATAACACAATATCAGGGAACTATTGATGTCATTATGGCCTTATGCAAAATAAAGAGATTAAGGGATAGATGTGCATTCGAATGTCATGGATCCGTTAGAGAGGAACATTCTGGTGGTTCTCTTCGGCAAACCCTCACGTGCTTCAATTTCCTTTTATTTGATCCTATTTAACAAGTGTTATCGATCAGTGGTTGATCAACTGACTTGTCATCAAGCACATATGTGAAAAATGCAATCCTATGTTGAAGAAACGAAAAGATATGATCACGGGGGGTGGAGTTAACGAAAAAAGAGTGGTAGGGAGTATACCTTGTCTTCAACATTTGCCGATCGCATACTCTAACGTTGGATGAGCTCCACCAAAACTAATAATTTTCCGTATTTAAAGTACTTAAAACACTTCGAGAGGCCTAGGGAAAGCACTAATCTTCAAAGGCTTATTTCGATTTCGTGCAAAAGTAAACTAGATTCGACCATATCAATTAAAAAGACCATGAGTTTGGCGCGTCGAAGGGAGTTGAAGAAAATGCAGAAAGAACCCACCTCATTCGGAGATGTGTAGAATGAATGCGGTCAGAAAGTGATTTTCAAATGGCCCGGCTTAGCGCACAAGCCATGGTTGCGTGAAGCCGAACCTGTCAGTAATGAGGTGAATCGGGACGAAGATGAACGGGTTGAGTCCATCTGTATGGAAAATACCAGATTTGATGTATCGTCGAATATATTAATAAATCTAGATGATCGGGATTTCAATGACCCTTTAGTTTGAGTTCCAGGGTGTAGTAGCCACACACTCTCCGAGTTCATCAGACGAGAAAGCTTTAAAACCCAACGCATTACATTTAGTGAGCCAAGACGCCACCCAAAATGTTCGAAAACCATTCTTAAAAAGGTTAACCTAGTTGTCTTTTCTCCCGTCTGACTCCTTACTTGATAGCACTATCATTCAATACTAACACAGATTCATGCAATTATATAAAACTTTGGGTAGACGGTTTTTTTGCCCATTTTGTTTAAATTTTTTAAATTGATGTACCCGACGTTGGAAGATCAAATTTCCTCAGCATTGGTTGAAAGATTCAAATAATGCAAAGGGAACCAAACTTACACCGACTAAAGCAAATGGCTACAAAATATACCCAATTAGTGACCATCATTGAAAAATACATCCCTCCATGACTTTATAATGAAAATAGAGCTAGCAATCATGGTGCCTTTTTGCGACTGAGAGCCGACTTTTTAAATGAACAAGCAACCTTTTAAACAAAGGATTTATCGCAGTGTGTACGCAAATGAATCTCAATTCTTCTGTTTGAGATACCTGCGAAATAGCGGTCAGTTTTCCTGGTTGGGGATTAATTTCAGGGAAATTTTTTAAGAGGAATGCCGTCACGTTGGTTGATCCAATGTCCATGAACTGCTATCATTTTGTGGCCGACAAATATGAAGCTTTTTTGGAAAGCTCGGCATCGCACCATCAAACAAAAGCTGATGAGGCAATGAGACTGGCTCTGCAATCGCTCCAGGCTTTTGACTATGGCATTCTGCAGTTAAGTTTCTCAACCATTCAAATGAATATCCTTTTTTTGTCCTGCCTGGATGATCGAGAGAAAATCTAATAGGAATTTTGATTTCTCATGTACTCTTTTTTCAATATTATCTGGTTTTAAAACTTGCCCTATGGGTTCTAATGATTCTCACCTTAACGATTTATAGAGTTCTCATCTATCTGCTCAGTGAACTCCGTAATCAACCAATAAATGGTGTTATTATATAATATTATCATAGCATTGAATGGTAATATTACTAAGTAAATTACGATTTGAGGCTTTGGCCTCTTGAAACTTAGCGTTCCTATATTTTTTTCAGCTTATTTAGGATGCATGATTGAAAGTCCATTCATACCGTAAGCCTATCAATTACCCATTTCTACCTCTACCTCTCATATATATATACATACATATATCAGCATAGGAGATACACAAGTAGATATTTCAGAGCTTATATAGGACTAGAAACATCTATACTCCTGTGATTTCTTCGCTCAACTTTTTCCTATCACACTGTTGTCCTAATGCCAGACAATCAACTATCTTTTTGCGGGCTCCGCTGGTTCAGAATTATTCAATGATTACTTCGTCTCTCCGCATCCATCTTTGGTGCCTTTATCAATGCTACTCCCACAAGCGTATGGAATGCAGCTAACGTCAGCATTTGAGGCTTAATTATTTATGATTTTACGGAGCGACCCACTGTTGCGAGCACTGGAACCCGAAAGATTGCAAAATACCAGAGATTGGGTTTATTCCCACGCGCTTGCCCAAACAGGACTTCTAAATAAAAATTTAGGACTAATAGTAAACTAAATTGAGCTTCAACCGGTATAATATCATGAAAGATGTCTACTTGTAGGTTTAACGAAATCAAAACCCCATTCGATTTAGCCAGAGATGTCAAATAAAAATGGTGAAGACAATGTTGATCGTGCCCATTGGACAACTCATTTATTACTTAACTTGAAACAAGTTTTTTTTTATGTACGACTCTCCCTGTTAAGAAATGTTGAAAGTCAAAACTGTTTTTTCTTCCTAAGTGTTGAACCCGACTGCCCCACAACTTAATGGTCCAACATAAGAAATAGATATAAATTGGAAATCTTTCGTGTAAAACAAAAATCTGATAAAAAATTTTAGTAGATCTATCTTCCTTTGATGCTCTGGAGCAGCGCTGATTGCCTCAGTAATTGATCAGCGACCGGCCAGGCAGGCCAAAACTGATAAGGTTTTCCAGGCTGATGAAGACTCAAATCTAGTTCATCGGAACAGCAGAAATTGTAATAGTCACTCATACTGTCTACAGGGGACGATCAAATTCAAAATCCTCAGTTAGAGACTCCCATCTATTATCCTATCTTGAGGACTTTTCCATCCAAGTCTTTATCTCTAGTCTATAAATACGAGCGCGGTCGGCGTGGTTAACCACAGTGACGTCTAAAGAGGATCAATGGAGAATTTGATCCTAGAAAGAGACGAAAAACTACTATTTCAGGACTTCGGAAAGGCATTTGGCGGAAAACGCCGAGAAAAGTGTGCTTAATCGAGGACGAAACGTCAACAGAGTTGTTCGGTTGGCGCTATTGAAACTACTGCAAACAAAATGTTTATTAAGTGAATTGAGGGAATTCCGACAGTGGTTCGATAGTTCTAACGGTGGCTGGTATCAGTGCTCCTAATTTGTTTCAATAATTTATAAGCACCCTGTAAACATGACCAACTGTCATCATCGTATTTTTATATCATAGCCAATATAGGCAACTGTGTTTTCCTTTGGTAAATTAAAAATATACTGGCTTCACAAAATTCTGACATTGCCGAACTTGTTTATCGTCCCCAGAATGATCCTCTTTATTCGTCTTCCTGTTGTATGCGTTCATGTTCCACCAAGGTCTAAACATAAATCGGTTTAGGACAAATCAAACTCAATGGCGATGGTTAATTTGACTTGAAGAAGTACCTACCTAAGTACCTGCATTAAATAGTATTGTTTCATTTTATTCTATTTATATTCACAGCTCAGTTGCTGAATGGTTGTGAGACAGTATAATACAAATGTACAGATGGTCATAAAGTTGAATTTCGCAACCGTGATGAAGTAGACTTCAAAGGTCATTGATAGGTGGACTATTTCTAAACTGGGTAACACTTTATGCAGCTAATAGTCAAAGTACCGCTCAAACACGTACAAATAAATAATAATATTTTGCAAAATAAACAGTAGAAATGAGAAGAAATGTTGTTGCTTGGATTGATCAGCAAAACATGGAGATAATTGTAATTAATTGCTCCAATTTAGATCAAAAGTTGTGTGGTTTTTATTACTCAGCTCACTTCAAATGACAAGCTCCTAAAGTGTCATAGATAGCGTAATTCACGAAAAAACTTAGTCACTTTATATGCCACTGACCACCTCTTCACTTCAAACCCACTGATCTTATTACATAGATAACTCTTTTCCTAATTGTGATTTAGCTAAAACTAGACATACTTGACTCCTGCTAAGTAGTGCAATATTCAGGAGCCATTCGGTAAATTAACTATCTAGGCTTTTAAAACGAAAATGAAGCATTTCTCTGAAGGAAAAGTGGTCAAAGTAACCCGACACATGGGCGCATGGCTGTCTTTCTTTTTTTCATTCACAAAATGATGGATTAGATGAAGGAATATCTCTGAGCGAAATAACATGCTTTAATGGAGAAATGGATAAACGTTGATAAGGAGATCAACATGGTGATATTTTATTAGGAGCCTTCAATAATCTTGTTAACTCCTTTGGACCCATCCAGTCATTCAATAAGGTATGTATTGGCTAGTATAACTAAGTCTGTGTTGCACCAATGGATGGAAAACAAATAAGCTGGTTAATGTGAATTGAAAATGCGAAATTGGAGGCGCATTTAGGTCCAAAGAAAGTTGAGTTTTCCTGGTTTACCGAGGGGGATTTTAGCTGTGGGCGTCTCTGCATACATTTGAGAGCCCCGTTGTGGGAAAAGCACTGAAAATCAGCCTGAAGCATGAGTGGCAGAAAATTTATTGCTGTTACACACAGGGCCAAGCTGATGAAAGAAGACGTCAATGAGTGGGAAAGCCGAGGGCATTGATTCGCATCCGCTAAACCTGATAGATCCAACTTGTACCGAATTTTACTGCAGTGGGAAGAAAGAAAGACAGATTAGAAATAATCAGTGATCTTTTAGTGACAAAATCCTTCGAATATCAGGTGAAAGAATACTTCAAGACCTAAGAAATCCAGATATGTTCGAATTGATATCTATATAATATCACCAAATATTTAAACTAGTAGAGTGGTAATTCAATCCCGTTCAAGTCAGACCAAAAGAACTAGAAAGGTTTACTAGATAGTATCAATTTAAACGGTCGTCTAATTCTGTCGTTTCGCCTCATTCCATTTGTTTGAAATCCCCATATGACGTGATGAGCTCCACTAGTTCCCAAACACACAACACAGAACAATTTCATTAAACATTTATCTTGGGCAGAAGGAAGGTATATCATAAGTTCTAAGGCAATCATTAAATGTACACCAATGGGTCTCGAGCTAGCATCCGAACACTACGCCTTACACAGCTCAAGCAATTTTTTTCAGATATGTACGCTTTGATGAACACATATATGTCAAGGGAATATAAGTTTCACTACAAGATTGAGCGTTCTAATGCTGGATTCGCCTTGGCTAATCTTAGTTTGTTCATTGAATAAGATCAAATAAAATAAATCAGTTAATATAAGAATGTGAGTCTTTTAAATTTTCATACTGGCTTTAAAGTAGTAATATTAATTATCAGAATTTATTATTCTGCCAGATTTCTTGAGTGCTTACCTCAGGTATAAAATATAGGTTCTGTCGTATATGTTCAGTCGTACTTCGCCAGAGCAGTATTTCTGAGCTGGCCACTGGGTTGTTTTAAAATGAAACGCTTTTTTTGTCAACAAAAAGAAGTTTGGAAACAAGTTTCTGATGGTATGTAATCGAACGAATAACGTAATAGCCTACTTTTTCTTCCATTTTAAATGACACTAAATAGGATTTAATAGCCATGTGAACCTGATCAACGAGTTAACATTCATGCTGGTTCCAGAGCTCATTCTCGATTGCACTTTTTCTAAATGCAAACATTGGCACTGTTCTACGTTATCTACATTTTCGGAGACTAGACTGCTCCTTAGAAAGTTCTAAAGATATGAAAATGATTCAAAAGACAAAGAATACCCTTCAGCACTCAACTCCAGGCATTTACTTCTTGGTATCACTGATGACCATCCTTATCAGGTAAACGATTTGTATGACACTTAAACTAAAGTCGACATAGTGACTTGCCTATCAACCTGTTTTTCAGATGCCAAATAGCAAGTCTTTTGATCAACAACTGAATCACCAAAGCGTGCACCAACTTTTTTCCAATCATAGCAACCGAGTTGTTTAGACTATTAATGATTTTTCTTATTGCTACACTACTCATTTCCATTTAAGTAAAATTGTTCTAGAGAAGTGTACAAAAATACTTGGAACCGAAACTGTTCATTTAAAGCCGTTATTTGCAGATTTTATTTGAATGCGGAGTACAGCGGTTTCAATATTTTTAAGGAGAAGGACTGTACATTTTGGGGACTTTGGATTTTCGACGCTTAGTACACCATTTCCTATTTTCCGCTTGAGTCTGGAAGTACACGTCTGCCTTCCCTTACTAATTTTCGGGGCTGACTGGCTCTTCTTTCCTTATCAGTGTTCAATGTATCCCTTCCCGCTCCTCAGCACTTTTCCATGGCCAGAAACCAGGCAGAGGTTTGTGTCCTGATCAGTGATGACTGCTTTTCAACTTTTTAAAGACCTGGACAGTCTAGGAGTGAGATTCTTGCATTCTTTGAGATCATTTATGTTCGAGTCATGGTATCTTTGTTTTCACTTCAGGCATTCATTTGTATATGGTCAATGCTGCTGTGGGCCCTAATCTTGCACATATTTCTAAAAGATTTTTCTGTAAGTCCAATGGAAATGGGGTGCTCTTGATCGTTATTTTGAATAAACCCGCGGCATAATTCTTTCGCATCTAAGTAAATCGGTATAGGACTTCTTCCTCCCTAAGCAGATGCTACGTCAAATACAAACCCACTTTAGCAAATAAAAAAGCATTGCAACAGTTCCTCACCATTTAGCTAGGGACTCGAACTGTAAAAATAGATAAAGTATTATTCGCTGCCCCTACATATGAAGCCTCTAGTCGATCTTTCTTCTTATCCAGTCAACATTTCAGTGTTTCTACTAGAGGTATTGACTAACTAGACATCACATGTTTAAATTCTCAGGTCCCTTTCAGAATAAGTATTTCTATCACCCTCTTTCCACCGCATTCTGTTATGCACTGTTTAGCCATCATTCTTAGTTTGGCTTTGTTCATAGAAGAAATACGCTCATGGATATCAAATTCGTCAAGGAAGGTTGAGCCTACGGCAGAGCTATCAACATAGGTGGCCCGGAAGTAAATTTTCAACTTCTAATAAGAATTGAAGAAAACACCTTTCGGCTAATCGGCAATCAACTCAGATTTATTGAGTTCCGCTGAGTTATGTTGGAATGTGTCGGTGTTCCCTTAATTTCGCTATGACCGAAATGGTTGGGAGCGATATGAATAAGGGACTACAACTGTGTGGGTTCAAACGAGTTCCCTACTTTCAAAAATGACATATTTTCTCTAATTTTAGTTCTTACGTTTCTTGCTGGTGATCAAATAAAACCTATGAAGTTATCAAAGACTTACAAGGGGTAGGAGCGAAAAAGTTCATGCGGCTTCGTCTGACGATATGAGGGCGCTGCTCAATTTAAAGAATAACTAGAGACGAGAACCGCGCGATGAAACCCACGTGAAAAGAATATGGATGAGAGGGCTGAGAGATGACCTGACAAGCAGTGGTTAGAAGGCAGGACTAATGGAGGGAGAAAAACGGTGGTAAAGGATGTTGCAATTTGCCCATAAACGACCGGCAATAAGTAATATAACTGAATTTGAAGTCAGTCAACCTAAGTAATTAGTTATGCACTTTATAAAATAAAATTAAAAAAATAATATATCCTGAGCATTATGCTAATGAACAAACTGGAAAACTATTCCCTTGGACTTGGATTTATGAGTGATAGTGCATATGCGGCGACTCATTTCTATCCAGTTTAAATCGGCAGGAATTGTTGATTTGGGAAAAATTTGTAAATCTATTTTGAACTACGACAAAGGTCTGACAAACATTCGAACAGTCTAATCTGCCAGACTTAGTTTGTCTCTGAGTAACAGATGCAATTGAAAAGTTCAGAATCGAAGGAACCATGAGCTCATCAGACGAAGAGTGGGTGAAGCGATCGACAATGCGATTATTTAAAAACAAGGTGGGGTGGTGATATGCTACTATAGGAATATTGGTGAGGGTGAGCCGAAGAAGGCATCCACATAACAAAAACTTTGAAATTATTCCGTTTAATTTGCTCCATCGGTGTCTTTCGTGAGGGAATGAAAGGCAATGGGATGCTTCTCTTCCGTATATGCAACTTAGCCAACCGTAATGAGAGGAGGACCGTGGCAGGCCTCTTTCGAGATTTCCCTTATACGTCTGTCGAGAGTATCCATATGTACCTTCCATGAACCTTAATATCCATATTGGTCAAAAACCGATGTTGACGTTCGATACTAATACCCGATAATAACTTTGTCGAATGATGAAGAACTGACTCAACTTAGCCGCAGACCTTGCTAACTAATTTTGCCTCGGCGTTTATGACAATGGAGTGTAGCAATCACCAAAACTCTCCAGTTTCGATTACTTGAACACCTTTTTCTGTCTCAAAGAGAAATAAAGTGGATTGCTATGATGGTGGCATATCTTGCTTAAGTAGAAAACCACATTGTAACCCAAATGAAAAAAATTCCCACAGCCCAAAAACAAACTGCTTAAGAAACCCTTAGGGAAATGAGCGTTCATTCGGAAAAGGAAGCAAAAAGTCTAGCTCAAAAACGTATTACGCACTTTAAGCAATAATTATGAGCTCAGAGGATATATACGGGATTTGACGCCTACGGGTAAGAGAGAGCACTATTGATGAAAAGAGTATTCGGAGATCTGGCTGCCAAATTCAAGAAAACCCTCAAGCAATTTGGATTTATAGTTGCAAAATGAGACCGGGAACTGAACCGAACCTCATACTGAACTAACGACTAAACAACAAGTAAATGGTGCATTAAATGCAAGAAAAATTTCCATTTTACCCTGTACTTTTAATTTCCATAGACCTCACTCATTATATTAATAAACGATCAGCATGGGAAGGCTGTCGTCAGTATGGAGTGATCAGACTAAAACTTCTAAGATTTATTTTGAGATAAACTCTTTACGGCGTATTTTTCGCCTCTAGTCCGTGCGCAGATCGCCAACAAGCCAAGCGGCCCAACGTTTCCTTTGACCATGGGTCTCTCACCAACAACTTCCCCTAGAAGACTATTTGGGTGTTGTAGATTAGGTGATTTTACGATTGCAGACATGAGGAGTTTTATTGCATGCCAAGATTCCAGTGTCTGCAACTTCTAATTTATTTGCCACCTTGATCTTTGAATGTAAATCCGGAGGATTGGCTTCACCGAATGTGAGAGAGTTTAAAATTCCTGGTAAAAAAGATTCGAAATGCCGATGCCACTCATCGAGACCAAGTTTTTTGACCCAAAATAATTGAAACAATCGTATTTGTTGTCCTAACCTCAAGAACTGTCATTGGTCCTCCGAATCCCTCTGCCATGAGGTTCTTCCCTTCGATGAGCGTCGACTCAGCATTGGTGATCACCCACATAGCTGGATAACTTGTATACTTATTTTAATGAAGTTGCATGAGTTAATATGAAGTCTTGCTTGTTTCAAAGATATGAGATTTACTAAATTGAGATAAAAGGCTGCCATTCATCATTATATTAATTTTTTAAATCAAAAAACAAAACTCCATTAGCATTAGACACCCTTATTTTCACTGAGGAGGTTAAAATTTAACTAGTATGACCCTAATAACAGTCCTATTGTTAGAGAAAGCAGAAAAGCCCCTATAGCAAACATATGTTTAGTCAATTTTTATGCTAATGTTATGATAAAGGTTTAAAATACGCCTTTTCAACCTTTAAAATAAGCACAAACAAATCGTTGCCAAATGCGGCCAATGAAAATTTGAGCTTGCAAAGTTAGATTTGGTTCTATGGAGGCAGTATAAAATTCTCGGCGCTCAGTAAAATAGCTCCCGCTCCTTTATTTTTTCACTTTATTTGCATTAGAATGATAAAAATAATCTGAAATTGCGTTACAGAGGAGTTGAATGACCATAGAATGACCGATTTTATTGCCTTCTCCGCCATTATGAAAGTGTGGGTTAGTGATCGGCTTAAATTGAAAGCTATATTGAACGCAGAAAAAAATAAACAAATGATATACTTTGTAATTGAAAATAGAAAAACGTAAAATGGTCAAAATGGAAGCAGATCTAGAATTTACGAACAAATGAAATTGCAGTGGCTGGCGGAAGAATGTTTACGTAAAATGCCACAGATTAGTTTCCGTTCAAACTCCTATCAAAATTCGATTTCAGAGTTTGTCTTAGCAGCGTTTTCTTCTTGTGCTCAGTTTGCCATCCAGTTCTCGGTTTTTTAATCACTCCGAACTTCCTATCGCTTTCATTCGCATTATCAGGTGCGATATTGAAATAGCTAGTGAGGCAAAATGATTAAACAGGATCCCCAGTTAAAAATTCTCTAAGCTAGCGGCTTCTAGCAAGCCACCATGACTGTGGCACTTCAGAGCTCCTCTTGATTATAGGAAACGAATTCATAGAGAACTCAGTCGTCGAATTTTGTGAAATCATCGACAGATGAAAAAAAAATACACAAAAAGCCTACAACAATTTTCAAAACGTGGTATAATGGTCCTGGCAGGGGATGAGAGAATCAAACGAGGTAGGAACTTTCTTCACTGATCTCCAACAAAACTTATAAATTTTTGTTGGATAAGACTAGAAACGCTAATAGTGCGTTTGTGATATTGGGGTCTGAAACGCATGTTCAATTATCAAAATGAACTATTGGTCTAGAAAGAGATGGTCATTTAGGAGACAAGGTGGATTCAAATTATCTTTTCATGGAGATTCACCGGCAAAGTATGCGCAGGAACTGAACCTAATATTTACTGACAAGCTACAACCCTGCAATGTGAACACACAAAGGACAAGGGCGTCAGATATCCCAATTCAGATGCGCCTTGCTTAGCTCCTGAAGGCACTAAACTGGAGGACTTAGTCTTTCATGTATTGTATTATTGAGAGGGCAAGATAATGAGAGTAGGCATTAAAAACGTTGGAGAGAAGTAGAACGGGTCATTTTGCTAAAAAGTCTATTAAGATTTAACAAGAAAGAGTCAAGGAGGACTTTCGTCTTACTGAAAACTCTTGACCTAACCCTCGATGTATCCGTAATGCCATGTGAATGTTTTGGGACTAAGACTCGGCGGAGAAAGTTGCTATGTTGGCGCGCCTCAATCGAATAGATGCCAAGCATCATTTGCTGCAGAAGTTTATTTGAGACTTGGGACCAACAAATGCAATAAGATTCTTAGATGCAACCGCCTACACAATACAACAACACGTTTTCAACGCGTGACAACGGAAGGCTAACGTTTGTTTTTTCTTTAACCAATGTTACCGCGGCATTGTTGGACTGAAAGGTAAACAGTTTATTTGTCAACATGAATTTGTTGTTGAAAACTTTTTTTGCACAAACAGCACATTTGACATATTCTTTGCCATCAATATGCTATTTTAATTTTAGAAAAATTTAATAAGTATGGACTATTTAAACTGTTCATTTTTTTGTTTTAAGAACTTAGCTCAGTTTTCGCAGAGTATTTTGCCGATTTTTATATAAGAATAGTATATTTATGTCCAAGCGGATCAAATTAACTTATTCCAATAAAAAAACTAAAACTCAAAAAGCAAAGGAATATTGGGAATGGGCTTTCCGTTTCTGTATGATTTTTAGTACGTCTAGCTTCAAGGCTACTTCTTCGCTGATTCAGCACCCTAAAATATTTCGATGCACATAGAAATAGATTGGCCTGATGTAGCCCGTGTTTTAAGGTTTTAATTGGAAAGATGGACACCTATTAAGGATGATTTAACATGGGTCACAATGACCATTTACAGTGAGTGGAAAGCGAATGATGGCACCTATTACTCGGCCTGTTTTCTCTTATTAGTCCTTGGTAAAGGCACAAGTGAATGAAAGTTGGGTTTTTCACATCACCATATTACATGTTCCCAACCGTTAATAACGCCCACTCGTTTTTATATTCATATCTAAGGTTATCAAGCAAATTATTAGGATATTCGCAGATCAAAATTGGAGTTTCGATGGGGAGAGTTCAGTGGATAGGATCAATCAAAAGAACACAAATCTCAAAGGGATCTGTTTTCTAACAAATTAAAAAAAAATTGTTCTCTTACAGTAAATGGCTTCTTTCATGATCACTCGAAGACAAAACCGAGGCCGTTGTTCGTTATGGACACCTATCGTGCAGCTCAAGCAATCCATGCATCCTCTTTTTCCATTGCATTATCGTCCACAAGTTCTAAGTTTAGCAAACCTTCGATACGGTACGACAGCTTTGAATTTCCACGTAAGAAAGACTTTTATAGGGAAGTTTATTCTTTGCACCTCTTAACAGAGGTAGCTAGTCCACTGGAATTCCCACTTATATTACTACGAAATTGCTTGTGAGCGCACTCGATTTTGCTCATGATGCAGATGATTCCAGATGCAGATGCAAAATGAAAAATATTTTACGCTATCAGTCCTCTTGAGCCTTTCCATCGAGTAACCGTTTTCTCTTTTAGTTTGATTATAAACAAAATTCCATGACCTGTCCCGCGAAGGCTTGCTAATCTTGAATAGGAACCTCATTTCAACAAATTGCACTCCCAAATAAAGATTGGAAAAGTATTTCAACCAAGCAATCCAATAACCCTTGAGCATTTTGTTTTAGCATTTCATTCAAGATGCAGTTATCTTCGTACCGAAGATTATTACCTTTAGCACATATATAAATTACATTTTATCATCCAGTTAAATCGTGCTATTTATTATTGCAAACATTAAAATGAAATTTTAAAGGAGGAAAAAACATTTTAATTCAAACCACTAATTTGTGAACAACAATATTTCAACCTCAGGCCTTTCAGATGCACTGAAATAGGGAAAAGTTGAAGCTGACAGGTCTGTTGAGGTTGACACAGCTGATCGACCCAACGGAATGCTCACAGTCATTACCATACAGGAGAAGATCAGTTGCAATATCAATCAAGCCATTCTGTCTCCAAGACTGAGAAATATTCAATTCCATTCCATTTTCTTCACGGTAAAGCCAAATGCAGTTGTGAAAAAACAAGTAAAATTGCTTCAAAGCTTACTGGAAATAAGAGGACTGTGCTTATATAATTGCCATAAATTTTGCCATGTCAAATTTTAGTTATTGAATTAAACTAACTTGAAATTTATTAGAAGAAATTTAGGATTATCTTTTGATCATCCATAAATACACAGAGGCACTAATTACAAAGTTATTCAGTTAAGAGGTCTCTGAGCCATTTACGTACAGCTGATCATCCGAAACTTCAGTGCCTTTTGACGTCTGTCCATCTAATTTCTCAGTCATTATTTGCTTAAGGGAGTCAAAGACTAGAATCTTTAGAATCCAGGACCTATGCATCTATTTACACGATAAATTCTCTAAAGAGGTTTAAGTCTATTTGTCCGTTTAGCAACCCAGTTATACACTAGTCAACTCCCAGCTGAAGACTTTAGATTTATGTAGAAGTCGTAAAATATTGGTGCTGGGAATGACGTTGCATGCTAGATAACCTTAAAGGAGGTGTTGGCAGTCAAGTGAGATATTGCAGTACCTAAAGCCCGCCTTAAGACCTTAGCAACAAAGCAACGTATGGTGGAAACTGAAGGGCAATTCGTGCAACTAACACGTATTTTAATGTCTCCATGAGGGCTTTAGGATTATTTGTTGTTTAGATCGCATGTAAAAAGTAGTCGAGGGTGCGCTGGCCATTTCGTGTGAAGGGGTTGTCAATCCTGTTTCGATATTAAATAAGTAAACTGAGCTTTAACAGTTACCATAGAAACTGATTTTGCTCCGTGGTTTCTTAACAGTAGCGCTGAGTTTAGTGAACCTCAGATATCTTATGCCCGCTCGTAAAGCAGCTAGAGGAATAAATCAAAGCTTTAAAAGTGATCAGAGCATGAAGTTGGTGAATAAAACATTCTTAAAAGAAGCCTACTTGTCCCCAATACTCAACAAAGGAGACCTGAATTACAGATCTTTTCAAAACGGGAAAGTTTTTTTCATAAAGGCGCCGAGAAAGAGCATAAAGCTTGTGTACTTAATAAGTTGTATGCTTCATCTAACTACCGGATTCAAGCAATACAAGGAGATGAAAATTGGTGTATACATATTTGATAGACAGATGAAGAAAGATGCGATCTGAGCTGATCCAAATCGCACAACGTTTAGCTATATTGCGGTAAACGAATAGACATATTTAATGTGGCCATCGATAGATAAAGCATTTTCTAAACCACATTGTTCGAATACTAATAAGGAAACAAAAAGAACAACTAAAACAGTGCATCGGTGAGTCGAAGCGACTGAGAAGAGAGTAGAGATAGTAAAAAATGACCTAATTTTGGTGCAGGAAGTATTTAGATAGGCTGTCAAGATGAGTAGAGTTGGTAGATTTTCCAATCGCTGAATTCCACGATAAATGATACCTATGGATGGAAATTTCTTTCATCGGCAAGGTCTCAGAAAACGAACCCAAGTAATCATTCATTTTTTAATAATACAGTAGAAAAATGTAGCAACAAAGTAAAAGATACCATACCATAAGTTGACTAACTCGAGGGCCTTAGGGAAATCAACTAAAAAAGTGTCCCATGACATTAATATAGCAAGTATGTAAATCATCAGACAAAGAATAAATAATGAAAAAATTCCATATTTATGTCCATAAACATATTTTTTCTGAATATCTCTGATGTATCCTCACACTGCTGCTCAGCAACTATGAATTGACCAATTGCGTTTTGATCATTCAGCAAACATATTAAGTTATCTGTTAATCGGGATCCATTGAGAAAAAAAAACGATAAAAATACTACTTTAAATGGAGGGATTCATTAACAGTGCCCCAATATTGAAGTTATCAACATAAGTGAACATCGCACCCAGTTTACTAGTGCATAGACCTCCCGATAACTGAGAGGCTTATCGCGGATCTTATTCAGGCAAAATTTTTAGTAATTGTAACATCACAGTCACCTAAAATATGCAGGCGATCGGGTTAAATACCTGATTCAAGAAAGGTTCTGGCTTTCAAAGCACGCTTGACCCTATGAAATTCCTTCAATCAAAAAATAACAATGTATTTTTGCTTTTCTACATGAACAAAAGCATAAATTTTAATATCTCAGCATATAAAAATTTCCAATAATTAAAGAATGCAACACGCAAACTTATTAATTTAGTATTTGAGGGTTTGCTGTAGTTCTCGAGCAGTTCTTGTACTCCCAAAATACAAATAAATTTCAACTTTTTCAAAAGTGAATTACGATGTGAAATCCAATGTCCGGAGACCTCGCGATTCAAATGTCAGTTATTCAAACTGCTAAAAACTGACTGCATGCTAAAAGCAGTCGACAAATGGCGGTCACTAGCATTTAAGGTCAATTTTGCTAGATCAACCTAAACTTGGATCAATCCTACGTAGCAAAGACCAAATCCTAGGTGAAAACTGGAAATGAAACAAAGGGCTATAGACTTTTGCCAGGGATAAAAGTTAGTCTCATCGAAGGCCAGTGTCTAAGTGGGTGCTGTGAACCGGAGCATTATTTTAAAACATTTTTGTTAACATTTGTCCTTTGCAGTTCGGTCTGCTAAGCAGTAAATGGAGCTTGCTTCTAGCTGAGAAAGCTGGTCATTATATATTTAGATCTGGAATAGTAAACTTATCAAATCACTTAGCCTTGAGGCTGAGGAAGATGACATAGGGGGTGATTTACATTATTCATTGATAGGTCTCTTTCAGGCCAGACATATCAATTTTTCTGTTAATGTCACGTACGAATGTTTGGAAAAATTCTCCACAGTAGGTGATACTTGTGAACTGCAATGCTTCGAAGAGGGCCGGTTCGATGAGCATACCGGTATTCGAAGAGGAATGGATGATAGAATACAATCTCAACAAGCCAGTTAACTTTTGTCGTTTCTCGAAAAACAAATGCCTCACGTTATTAAAACCGCCCTTTTACTATTCATCAGTGATAAGTTATTATCTTTTATCTTGCCCTTCGGGTTAGAAATTTTCTTCTCGTAGTCGTGGGTAGATAAAAACATTATTCATGTCCCCGCTATTATACTTCCAACCCAAATACTTCAGCCGGCCCCTAGAGATTGGCGTTATTGTGCCATAACTGCGACCTTAGAAAACTCTCTCCATCTCTAATCATATTTTGAACCTTGATGTAAATAAGATATCACTAAAACATATTTTCCAGTTTCTGCTCTGTGGGTAACAAAATATAAAAATATAGTGGTTTACCTTTATAAATAATTGAATAATATTATAGTCACCAGACCATTTTTACTTAGGTTACTAAAAAGATTACTTATCCGGGTGATTCCCCTTGGTCTGTCCAGCGCTACGACAGACTTAATCATCAGCTTTTAGCTTGAGGTTTGTGTCGGAGAGAGAAACAAGAGAGGTCTTCTCTCAAAGAAATTCCGGCCCACAACTTTATTTTCCCTCTGCATGCAGGTAAGAGTTGAAGAACAAGTCAGCTGACGGCGGGTTCGCTTGATGGTAGCTAAGGAAGCCCCAGATGTTCAGGGAAAGGTCCACCGTAAAGAATCGAATGAGGGAACAACCGACCAGACCGCGCTCTACTGATGAATCCTCATCTTGAAGTCTTTTCCTCTCTTAATCTACCACATTAAAACCTTGAATGCCACCTGTTGTTTTTTGAAATACAAAGCAGAATGTGGTATAACACTAAGAGTTAGATAAGAATAGACAATATAAGTTGGAGTGCGTACGGAGAATAAGGGCAGAACTAGGGCACTCAAGCACCCGAACGCACCGTAACATCTATTACCAATTTGTAGGAATGCAAAAGTGGATCAGATCCAAAGAGGCAATCGTATCTTCGGGAAGCTATGCCTGACGAACTATTTCATCATGCTCCGACGTATCACGTGACCAACATGATTAGCCTTAGATCTTGGCAATGGTTTCAACCATTTGCTAATAGACAAATGCTGCCACCACTGGCACCAAGTCTTTTCACAAGATAAGCAGATTGTATTGAAGATCTCTATTTAATTTTATTGGTCTCGATCACTCTGAAATTCATAAAATTGTGTTATCTTCAAGACGAATAAAAAAGCCATCGCCACTGTCGTTCCTTTCCTATCCTAAAGCCAAATGATATACTAACCATGAGAGCACAAAAGAACCAGTGGTTTCGATCTCAGGTTCAAAGAAACCTCTAATTTAAAGTCTTTCCAGTTTTCTGAAAAGTGGCCTATCATCCTCACATGCCAAGTAAAACTTTTGTAAGAAATAAAATATCTAAATCTTTAACATGAGAGCGGTGAAACAAACTAAAATTGTTAACTGAACAGGAACGGTGTTTTGTGGCAGGACTATTAGAACTATCAGCTGCTGAGTTCAGTGATTGCAGGTACATAACATGCTAATGGAACATAATACGCTAGAAAAATTAGGGCCTCGATAGTCACGTTTTTGCTTTAAATTTCTAATTTTTGTGCATAAAGTGATGACCAAGTCTTTGTAGGAAGAAAGTGCTCCCAGTTCTTATCTTAGGGACAACGGAAGGCCGTTAATATGCCTCTTCATATGGGTTTCTAGTTGGACATCCCTAAAGTATCGCCATTTGAATAGTGTGGGGAGTCATTCTAATCACTAAAATCATGCTGGTAGGTTTTGCGTTTATGGCATTTGAGGAGTCATTCAACAACGCAGTCGCATCAGAAAACTTCAAGTAATGACATTAAATATAAAAGTTGTAGAGGTAATTCCTGAAGGGTTTTTTTCCAAAAAAACGCTTTTATGAAGTAAACCTCTCCTTTTCGAAGGGAAAGGCTGGGCTCTAATCGAATCCCCCTTAGCTGGAAGGCAATCGTGAATTGTATCAAGCAATGAATCTGAAAGGTTCAAGCCGATGTAAGCGAACTATTTTGTAATGAAAGAGAACGTTTCCAGAGTGGAAATTAGTGAGGCTACATCACTTCCAACAATAATCTACATCAACAAAAGTCATATTATCTGTCAAGACTGGAATTGTGCAGGGTGCTCTGTCAGATTGTAGAAATAGATAGACATACACAAAGCAATCATAGGAAAGGGCGACGGCCAGAAAGCTCAATTTTTTGTGTGTCAACTGATAGATTACTTTCAAGTCTCCAGGATGACTAGAATGATGGCTAGAATATCATAAAATGACTCAAGAAGCATACACAATGGCTCTGACAATTCAAAGGCAGCTCGCCAATTCGAGAGCGAACCCAGTTTCAAGTAATTGCAGTATTTTTCAGATTCGATCACTTGAGCGTGGCCCTGATTTTACTAACAACTTAGTGAAGGCCATTCAAAATGACTACGCAAATCCCGTTTTCTTGTGCAAGTCCACTAGTTCGAGGCTAAATCAGTTAAGCAAACGACGAGTTCCCCGGATGCACTTTTTTTAAAATCAAAACAGATTTCCTTGCTTTGTTAGACCTCACATGGACTGTAAGCTTGCGTGAAATGAAGCAGAAGATACACTTTTTGGAATGTGCATTACTGTTGCATGTGAACATAAGCAAATGCTCACAAAAGACCATTTTTCCCTAATTTAAGATAATAAACAGCTAGTTATTAACCAAATGAGTATTAACCATTTAGTTGCGCCAACTTTTTAATTAGTAACAACTCGTTTAAAAATTCACCATAGGATGGGAGTAATGACAAAATTTAAAGTTAAAATCCGAGAGTTGGATGATGGACTGAAAGCTGTTAGAATGAATAAAAGTTCACAGAAGAGCGATGGCACGATTGAAGTCGCAGTACGACAAAGAAGATCTGATCAAGTCTCGCGATGGAGACTGCAAATTGAATGCGACGGTAAAAAGTTCAATGGAACATCTAACGTTGCTTATTGATTCTGAAGTAGGTTCTTTTTGTAGTCCATAATTAGGTCGTTTGATGAATTCCCGGTTTTCTATGAATGCAAAGCATCATCCCTCCTGCATCTTTAAAATACCTTAACCGCGTTAGCCCCAATTGAGTCCCAAATGAATCACCACTTACACGAAACGGCACATAAATTCGGCAAATATTATAAGAGAACCAGTTAAATTTTTGCGTAAAAGTGTTCTTTTGAACTGACAACTTTTTATTTTTTACCAAGAGTCAGCATTCTTTCACCTATTAATTATCGTTTGGTAATCTCTTTCTAACTATATTTAAACTATAGAACAAAAGTTGGATTTTATTTCCAGTTTTGGTGGGTTTATTCAATAATTTTCATTCATCACAATAATAATTGGAAACCTGAATAGAAGAGAATCAGGCCTCTAATCTGTTTATATTCAATCGCTCGGATTTAGGTTAACATCGGGTTCCGTTAAACTATAGTTACTTTCCATTCTCTTGGTTCAAAGAAGGGTGGTGATCTAGACCAAGTATATCTTGAAGCATCCTTCCACTTGCCAATTGTGGCTTATCTTTCTAAAGAGCTTCTTAATCTTCGACTGATAATTAACCAGATCTCTCCTGGCCCTCACTAAATTTCTCAGTTAATATTTATTACTACATGGAATGAGATTTATTAATTATGTATCATCCGTTGCACTTATATTTGCATCAAATCCTAACTAAGCCTTATTCATCTAAAGAAGTATGATTAAGTTGATTGTCTTGATTAAATTGCCGCTCGTCACTTGTTAATAGTTTCCATTAGCTTTATGTGAGATAAATTAACGTTCGCCTTGAAGTGTATCTCATATTAAAGTACCGTTATATCATTTGATTCAGTCTGAGTTTGTAAAAAATTGGCAAAAGTGATACAAACAAGACTTTTTCATCCATCGTTGCGTTAACCAAACATATTTTGCTCGTCTCTGCATATTCAGTATATTATTGGTCGAACCAAGGTCAGCCTAACCTTGCCAGCTGCGTGCTGCTTTTTCAAAAGCGGTCAGCAGTGCCGCGCAGAAGGGGGCGTCAATCATGCAGCAGTATGTGCAGACTTCAAATCATGAGACGCGGGGGAACATAAACTATTCTTTTACCTTTAGAAATTCTAATCATAAACCAAAAGCCGCTGTAAACAAGAGATTTTTAGATTCGATATATTTATTGTCATATTTTGTTGATTTATGATCGATGGCTTTTAAATGCTTATTTCGGCTGAGAGATTTATCTACGTCATCCGTGTTAGTTAATTTTTAATATCAGTTTTTCCGATATGACACAAATTACTGAGGCCTTTAATAGGCAGTTTTAATGCCTTGTCGGAGGAATGGAGGAACACAGATGTTCGGTCCTGTAGGGCTAGATATTTGATAACTATGGGGTTCAAGTGAAACTACTTGGAATTAAAACGCAAAATCCAGGTATTATAAGACCAGAACCTCGTCATCGAAGCCTCTACTACCACTTTAAGCCCACATTTGTCTTTGTGGAGTGTAGGAAGTTGACATGTTAGGGGGATTTAGTAGCCTTTATTTGCCTGACCTCATATAACGGTGGTGGGATTGGGTGATAACTTTAATTTTACGACATTGGCTTGCATCGGAAGTTGAAAGCAGGATTCGGTGAAGTTCGATGATTTGTATGGTTGGAAAAATGTGTGCTGGGTTATTTTTCAAAGGCTATTGTAGCCATGTGCACGATACATCAGGAATCTGGAAACTTCACTATGATCTGCTCTTTTAACTTCTAGAGTCGAGTCACATATAACTTGTGTGGTGGTGCTCGGAAAAATTCAGTGAGATTTAACTTATCACGCTCTCCTCAGGGAGAAGGTGGTTCATCTATAAAAACCATTTAAACTAATGTTCATGTGTTTATCACATAACATCTCAGTAGAACGAGGCTTTAATGTTTGCAATTATAAAACTGTGTGAGAGTTTGCGGGTATATTCACTTGGTCTACGTCTGAATTTCCATAGCACCGGAAGTTATTGCGATTAGCGTCATGAAGGCATTATTAATGTGGTAGAATAATAGAAAGCCAAACCTGAGCTTAATCTAGATTCGCAAAATGGGGCCTGACTGTAAAAAAAGATATTACTTAATCGAAAGAATTTGGTTTTCTCGTCTCAGATCGCAGTGGAGTCAAAAAAGATGGTTGTTAAATTCTGTCATTTAAAAATCGACTAACTGGAAATGCAAATGCTAGATGTAATAACTTCTTTATAAAACATCAAAAAGCGAATTTTCTATCGCCTTGACTTATATGAGCATGTAATAAATTGCTCACAATCAAAAAGGAGAAATCGGACAATTTAGACGTTTAGTCCCAGCTCCTTTAAAACTGCGAGAGTAGTCGTTTCACGTATTCTGTCAGCTTGGTTTCTTACGAAAAACGTGAATTCAGCAGTAACTATAATTCTGCATCTGTAATAGGACAAGTTCTATTTTCTTCCGATTCTGAAGAAAACGATCTGCAATACCGGTACACAATCCGATCATGGCCGTATGAGCAAACTGGTACCGTTTCCGAAAGGATAATTAAGAGCGGCTTCAACCTTAATAAGTATATCTTGCTATATTATATACTGTATCATCTCTCTCTTTTAAATATATAAGTGTTAGACTTGTTCGAGTTAAGTTTGGCGTTGCCACTAAATAAAAATTCTAGAGGAATCATCATTTTTACCTTTTACTCTTGATATCCTAAAGAATCAATACGTTTAAGTAATAATAATGACAATTTCGCTTTTTGAAATTCCTCCTTTTCTTACCTTTGAAGTTGGTAATCAGAAGTAATCTGCTCCGAGGATGGTCTAAAACAGTTTGGCAAGAATGAGCATTCGGGCCAAGTAAAACACCTGGCTGAAGGTTATTTTCTGCTTGCCAATCTCTGAATTTCTCTTCATGCTCTCACATTGTTTTCATCCGATAAAATGAGTGTGCGCACGTTCATTTCAAAAATGTTTCCATTGTATGCATGTAAGCTGGGTGACATGTGATGCCCGAGGCGAAAAGCCTGGATAATTTCTCCTTCTCAACTCCGGCATACACGCACACACTTATGACGTGTCGCCTCCAATGAATTATTGCAGACGGTTGTATACGTTGTATCAGTTAATTAAATGCAGCTTCACTGTGCGAATTTCTAACTTTGAACATTACCATGAATAAAACGGCTCGGAATTCAGCCTCATATCTAGGATTTAAATGACACTTGTAATGCTAAACTGACATGGTCACTCGGAGATATCCGGGAGGACATCCATCTGCAGTTTACTTTTGCCTGGATAATCTTTAAGTAATTTTCCCATCAATAATTTTGTCTCTGCCTATGTTACTATCAAGACTGGGTCTTAATTAGCTTAAAAACAACCATCGTAAGTACTTTTTTTCGGGGGCGACTTACCTTGGTACATTGGTAATGTTTGCAGTACGTGAGCAATATCTTTAATCATTAAGCTTCTACTTATCTGTAGATATCGCTTTAAAAATTGTAGTTGAACCTTCTATTCGGTAGCAGATGCTGGTCATTACGTCCGGTAGCTAAATCGACCCAACCGGAAGATAATGTCTGTCAATGTCATCTTTGGTGAATACCTCTTATTTCCTTTAACTTCAAAGTAGCCTCTGTTTAGCTTGTGAATCATAGCAGGCTGAAGGGGTTTCCTAGAATACGAACGAAATTATTATGTTCTGCCTAGTCAGCATCCATGAGCGGTTGTTAAGACTACAACCTTATCTTCCCATACATATGTACCACGCTACTATGCACGCGCTACCATCTGCTTGCAAATAATGGCCTTTCTTCCCCTCCAATAGACCCGGTCAAACCCTTCTCAAGTGCATATTTTACTACTTGGCAAGCATGCGTTTTATACGATCAAGAATTCCTACTTTCCGATAGTTTGCATTACGTGCTTTCTTCCTCTCCAAGATGGCTTGGCCTACTAAAAGCAAACTTAACGAACAACCGTTGCATGAAGGTGTTTGTTAGGTTAAGGCGATCGCGTTCACTATCAGTAGAAAAACTTCTTCTGCCTGAATAAAGCCGTCATATATTTCAATATCTTGTTTACAACTGTAAATTCATTGGGTTTATGCACTTTGAAAACGAATTCTTTCAAACACTCCCCAGTAATGAAGCAATCCATCCTCTTATTGGCTTGTTCTACTAACGGTAAAGTAAATAATTATTTACTTTCGATAAAAATGGCATTTCACAAACCATTTTCGTGAGAGATTTCTGTAAATCTTACAGGAATAGATTCTCAGTTTAATTTATCACATCATAATTACCGCAATAACAGGTCAGGTTTTACCAAGTGAGGCTCAATAATTAATGGTTGACAGCTCTGATTCCAAAATAAAATGAATGAAAAGACTCTTCAGAAAATTGATAAGAATGAAGAAAAGTTGCAAGTTTTCATTGCAGACTGCAAGAACTCTGAAACAGCAGACGGCAATTCCGAATCGGGCTCGGGTATATCAATCGTGGGCATTTCGATCGCGGCTTGTTGACCAGATCATCAGCGGTCCAAGCTTTCTAAGCGCAAATTGCTAGCAAATATGCGAAAATGCATGCACTACGACATCTTGAATATGAAAGCGGTACAGATTAGTACGTAAACTAACATGCACTGTGAAATTTCTATACCCGTCACGTGCTTGCCAACCAACATTCTCAGCTATACTTATTTTCGCTTCATTCTTCTAGTCTTGTCCAAGTTCTTTTGACAATAATGTGGCTTATGACCATTAATGTTTTGCAGTCTTTAAAGCATCCACTTCATTTCGTCACTTTTCGTTTTCCCGTTTAAGTATCCTCTCTTTCAGTACTTAGGTAGCCTTTTAACTCGGAGTTTCCCATTTGATATCCACTTTGTAAACCAGAATTCAACAAAACAATTATTTCATTTTGACCATATTTCTAGAGCTTAATCGCAGAAAAAATAGCTCGAGTAAACAGCTATCGAGTGTACGAATGATAAGTGTAGACATCCCGATCATTCGTAAATAGCTAGCATTATCCTGTACTTTTCAATCAAACTTATTTACGCATCCTCTCATTTTCAATGTGCTCGTGTACCATGTCCTTTTTTCACGTTAATGCAAAACTAGAAAGATCATAGCGTTTAACTGCCCATGACCTCTCTTCCTCTCTGCCATTTAAGGTTCACTATCTGCTAAAATGAACGTGTTTCTGAAAACGGCTGGTTTTGTACATGGACATAGCAATCAAAACTTTTTGAGGTTCGGTTGTCGGTCGTAAACATCAGATTGTTGATAACTCAAGTCGGTTTAAATCAATTTGTTGCAAGGTACATCTCAGAGGATAATAGTAATTCAACTAAAAGCACTGAAATTTCAACGTTATTCAGAGTGCTAAATGCGTCTGTCAGGCTGCATTTGGGACTGCTGTGCATTGTTTTGAAATATCCTTTAACGGACTGGCTGAATTTCACATTTCATCTTATTTTCTAGGACAAGGTAAAATGCAACTAATGATTCTTAAAGCCACTATCAAACCGGAATCCATCTTGAATCGTGAACGATCCTAAAAACTGAATAAGTCAGATCATTGGGCATATTTTTCATTAAATATAAAATAATCTTCTTCCAAGTTGTAACAAAGTTAGACACTTCACTTTCAGGTTTAAAAATTTGATCACCATTAAAAGACGTCATTTGTATGTTCACTAACACCATCCCTACTGCCTAGCTATTTTGGTTTGCAATAGCTAAGTTTATTTCCTACGTGTTGTGGAAGCTTGTTGCATTGGTAAAAAGCAATGCAGGCAAATGGTGTTCAAATAGAGATTTTTATGTCGAAATGGGAATCCTCGTTGAAGATTCACTCTTCTTAAATAATTAATTCCTATTCTAAGAATGAATGCCTGTTCAGTTTTCTATTCGTTATTTGAGTAGCAAAATAAGTAGATTCTTTATATCACTAATTGGAAGATACTAATACTTTAGGCAGAAATTGTGGTGTGTTCAATTTGTAGGCAACGGTGTTTCAGGAATTAATATTTTTTACGACAGTTAGGAAATGAATTTTGCCTCAAAGGTACATTGTTTATATTAAATGCTTAAAACTATCTGAGGATCGGACAACCCTATAACGTTCCGAAAAAAACCAATTGGAGTAACTTAAATAAAAAAGACCGATCTTTTAAATTAACCTGCTAGTCATAAACAATAAACAAACACACTAAAAACCAACCAAAACAGCTATCAAGCAAATAAGAACCGGCAACTTTTGACCTAGAAATTCGCCGGCATAAGTGAAAGGCCATTTTCGAATAATGAGAAACTTTTTAACCTTATATACTTGATTAAATTGAAAAAAATAAGTCGGTCTCAATGAATCCAAACTGGAATGCTCCGCAGTTGGACATGGATAAACTGCTGAATAGCTCTGGTAGTCTGGAGCAGCAAAGAGGGTTTGAAAACCGACCACATAACCATGTGGAAAAGATTAAACAATGCGTACTGCTGCAAGAGAACAAACACATTACTAGGGCTTAAACGATTCAAATAGGTCTCAAAGAAAGTTTGCGATGAAGACAGTCAAACTTTGTTGTGGAAGCCCGGACAAAGTCGAGGATAACTATGAAGTCGTGAAAGAATTCGCCTCTGGCCTAAAGAAGTAAAGAAATAAATTTCAGTCAAAAAGAAATGTGCCTGAGTTCATTAAGATAAATTAAGAATTATAAGACAAGAACAAGTCTACTGATGTCTCTTATTCTTCGCTTAGTGGCTTAATCACCTTCTTTTGTTGGGGAATTGCTTTGAATTTAAGTTATTCAATATAAAAATGTAGTTATTTTGGCCTAATCGTCTGTTTTCTACACACTCGAGGTAGCAAATTGATGGATGGCACCTTGAAATTTCCCCGAAAGTTGGTCTCTATTTGGCCATTTTAGCACAATCGATCTTCAAATGACCAATCAAAAATGTGACACGACCAGTCAAATGTATGCGAAACCTTTGAACTACTGGGACACAGCCGATTCCGTTACTGATCTTACGAGAAATACGTCTGGGTTAAGTAATGTTAAGATGAGTTCAGGTTTACACTTGAGGGACTGGGAGTTTGTCGGGATAAATGATTGCAAACGTTGCTCGTTACTAGCTTAAATTTGATAGACAATCAACTCAGATTCCTCGAATTTAAAGGAAATCGCATATTTTAGTGGTGCAGCAGAATAAAATGCATCCCTTTCGGAGGATCAAAACTAGTGATCGTTTGCATATTCCTGGTTGTGATGGTTTAGATGAACTCTTTGAAATGAATGCAGAAATGCCAAGCCAAAATAGTGTTTGAAGAGGGCAGTCACCGCGAATGAGGTATTGGTGATTCGAATGAAATCTCTAGTTCAGAATGCAATGACTTAGTTCACTCGCGGAATAGGTGACCTTTCGATTTAAATAAATAAAGAATATTTCGGCAGAATTTATTATGACCTCTTTTGACCTGTATCACATTTAACAATGAGCTTAAGGGCTGTCATTTTTAGAAAAATATTTCGGATTTATGAACCATGGAAAAGACGGTTGGAATATCGTCATAGGTGGTGCGATTCAAAGGTCTATCCCTCTTTCTCACGTAGATAATTGGCTGAGCAGAGTGGGAAATGGACAATCTGCGATGCTTCTTAGTTTGGGAATTATTGAACAGGTGGCCGCCTTTCTATTCCTGGTAAACATTGAGTCGCACATTATCCTTCATTGCTTTCTGTCTGCTTTTATACTCTAAAGGTTATCTTCAGCTTAATTCCTCACTGTACCTCCAATCTAACCGGCTAAATAGCATTCCTAATCAGGTGCCGATGTAACCCAGCCAGCGGGGCCCGGAAGAAGGAAGAAGGCGAGGACGAGAATTTGTAAATGGCACGACGCAGGCAATAAAATTGAACCATACCAAAAACAAAAATCACGGTTGGACAGGTTGACAAAATTGCCAAGGTGGGATAGCATTACATAAGCGCCGAGCACTTTGGCATTGACGAACCGGTGATTGGACAGAATGGACGATGCTTGATAAAGTTCCAAATATTTTTCCACAAAAGGAACCAGTTTTACCAGCATCAAAGAATAGCATTATAGGTTCAGATTCATCTTAGAACAATTACTTTCAGACGCAAATTATATCCTGAATGTGAGCAAAGTTTCTGGAATATGCAATGCGCTGGATGTCAGGGCGATCGGAAGGGATACTTCTATCAATGGTACTTCCATAGGGATTTAGTTTATTTTAAATATCCGTACATATTCAGGAATATCTTTGACATAAACATGTGATAATGATTGAAGCAAAAGAACCTCGGCGAGAACAATGCTTTGAGGTACCTCGGAACTCCTAAAAATTGTCCTAATTTCGATCTACAAGAAATACCAGACTGGAAGTAAGGGAATCTGGACTATTTTAGTTAGTCTGTAAAGCTAAATGTTTATAGTGTTATTTCGTGGTATATTCACGTGAGTGCGCGACGCATTTATAAGAGATTTTTGTTTTCCAAAGTCTCCATCCAAAGGATAGGCTTTTCAGTACCGTGACAGGTCCCGCAATTTAGAAAAAAACCATTCAGCTTTAAAAGGGAGATTCGTAGTTAGTTAAAATTGAACTTCATATCTTAAGTATCTTAAATGGTAGAGTTATGCTTGGTTCTCTTGAGGACATTTTGCTGAATTTTTTTCAAAAATACTTAGCATGCATTTTTATAAATATGTTTCCGCCAGTTTGACCTAATTGATAATTACCTGAGAGTGCACAAGAGGTCAAGGTGCTGAACTGGAACTTCATATCCAGTTATGTCAAAACAGAAAGGAGGCAAGCACGATTTTAGCTCCGTCGAAGAAGAGAAAATTAGTCAATTGGGCATTAGAAATCATTTAGAGCAATTGGTCACTAAAAATTCTCCACGAAACTCCTCAAAGATGATGTCGTATACTGAGTAGGATCCATGCAAGAAAAGTAATGCAAAGCATCCAGTAATTGGAACGACAATCCACACTTAGAGGTATCTTAGTTCCCCCTTTCTTTTCGTGTTGTGAGTTGAGACCTATTTCCTTCAATATAGGCTCGGCAATTATAATCATAATAACCGCTGTCTGAGATTAAATAGATAAGAATTTGCTTAGAAGGATTTCAGGCAAATTTAAAGAGATTTTAGCGCACTTACTTTTTATTATGTCTGAAGTCTACAAGTTGAATGGCCGCCTGAGACGAGCGGGAACTGAAAGGAACGTTGGATGAGAATGAAACCCCCAAGGCGGTGGTCATTCGATTATAAAATATAGGCGGCATCTCAGGAATGCCAGCCGAATTGAGTCAGGGGAGGAGCGTCCCAAAAAGCGTATTTAATCATTGATTGTCCCCATGATTTCTGTCCCTTTCAACTTAAACCCTACTATTATCTCTGCAGTCCACCCCTTGATCTTAGTAGTTGTATTAAACGAACCCCAATGGAAGAGAGGTTACATAATTGCCGTTAAAAATTATCCATATCAATGTAGTTAGCCATTACATTTCAATGACTCTGAGAATTCTTGGATTATGAAAACTGTTTCGCGACGTTATCTGAACCGAAAGAGTGAAATGTTGCGTGAGTTCAATTTTCCACTTGTACGGTCGGTGCTTCTATGACTAGACAATTTTGTCCTACTTGATTGTTATATAAAATTACAACGAGACAACATCTGCACAGTGCGAGTGGACATTTTGTGAAAGGTTACAGATAAAATAAATTATGTTAAATATAAACTCTGCAAATATATATATAAGTCAATGTAAAATAAAAGAACTGGTCGTAACAAGACACAAGAAGCCTTCAAATAGGACTCATCATTTTAATGCCAAATGCGATTTGCTATCGGCTCCCTATGGACATTTTAAATCTCCTCATTTCGGCCCTAAAGCAGTTAAAGAGCATCAGGAAAATGATTCTATTCATGAATACATACCTCTGAATGCCTAGGAAAAATAGAAATTCTTCTACATTGGGGAAATTCACCTGAGACCTTATTAAAGTGAATGACTCCAAATGTGGCCTTGGAGTTCGCGGCCAAATTAAGCATCAAGCAACGCTTGATTTGACTAGAAGCCTACAGCAAAATAGTTGCTTCATTATGAATATTTGCTTGAATTTGGTGTGATTAAAAGTAGGCCGGTTGTAAGAATGGTTATATAGGATATCTTTGGGGGGCCAGCAAACAAGCAAATGCGACATTGTCCAAGTCAAAAAGTTGTCAAGGTGGTCATTTTATGTAAAGTAGGAAAACAACGATGACCGTCTATTCGTATTATTTAGGCAGTAGAAGCGATAATCTATGGTTTCAGATATCCTCCATGTCAACCAAAATTATTTTTCATTTCATAATGTCAAAACTTTAGCGCCCGATAATTCTAAATCTGCGTCGGTGTTGCTAGCTTAGATGTCTCGGGTTTTAGTTTAATGGCTCTGATTCCCATCAAAGAAGTAAGCCTCTCCTTAAACGAACATAAGTTGATTACATTCTCGTATTCTGCAGCAACCAGCCACATTTCTTGAAGGAATTGAACTGTTTTACCTCTTTGAAGGCACTTTCGAATGCTTTGGATCTCTTTTTGCGATCATCAATGGATCAGTGTGCTTAATAAATGGATGGATTTCACTGTTTGCTTTGTTAAGGAAAAGCTTTTACTGCTTTTCCTCTACGAGCCAAACTCATCGTATTTTTGTGACTACAAAACAAGTGCTGAGGTGGTTAGTTAAATAGGAAATCATTTTTAAACGCCTCTTTTGACATTGTTTTAATTAAACTTTGCTGTTCTGTGGCTCTCCATGTTTCAGTATCAGTCAACCTTCCCGATTGCTCTCGTTTACTCAACCTTTCTAGCATTTCCTCCCAAATATTTACACATATTTAGATTTCCAAGAAGGAATCCTCTGGTATGCTTTCAGAGCTATTATCCTACGTTCATTCGACTGGAGACTTCCCTCCCGGCTCTATTTCTTGGGTCATCAATTTATTAATGTGGGTGATTATTTCAGTCTCGGGCGTGCCCCGCAGACCATCGGTCTGAGGTCACCCTACTAGATGAGCATATCTATCGTCATTTAGTCAGAGGCACACCATTCTTTTCCTGTAAATTCCTTTAATCAACACCAAATGTGCTCAGTTACCTGCTTTGATTTCCTACATTTTAAGATACATTACACTACTGTAAATGATTATTTTAGTCTTTTAATGTGCTGTTTTAAATATTACAATGGTCATTCGCTAAATTGCGTTCTTAATTACTCAGTAGATCAAGCCAGAACAAATCAGATTCTCACGTAATTTTTAGGTATTCCAATTATCATTTTGGCGAGTTTTTTTTAAAAAAAGTAAGCTTTTGATTCCGATTTCACGAAAAGTCAGTATTTCCAATAATAATTAATAATGAGACGAGGCTATAGCAAATAACTAATAAAACTGGCACTGTATTTCTTATTCCCACTTAGAAAGGACAGTGAAAAAATGAGAGCTTTAATTGTGCAACGAAACCACAGAAGAAAACTAAGTGTAGGCTGAAATGCGCAGAGATATTTCGCTCATTTCTAGGTCACTCGTAGTAGTTGAAAATTTATTGGGCAAAGTCTATTGAATAATATTTTAACCACCCTTGCAGATTTATCTTTCGCCTTTCACTTATTTTACTTCATAAAGAGGTTTGCAATCACTGGTGCTCATCTCTGTCTAGACACACTGTTCTCCTGATTTTTCACCTTTCATTTAAACGAAGCCCTAGTTACTCTTCATATGATCTTCAGTTTCATTATCAAACCACCCTCCATTAATCAGGAAGTTAGCGCCTTAATGTAATGAGAGGTCAAGGTCAGCCTTAGACTGAAAAAAAAGTTTTGGAAAAAGACTTCAATCGTTACATAACAGGCTGTTTCCTCATGTATAAGCGACACAGACTACTCCAATGGTTTCATCTTCGAGAAGCATTCTCAAGAGCCAACTCACTTTCACTTACAAGTCGCTGCCCAGCATGCAGATCCCATGGGTCTTCAGCCAATGGCCTCCCTAAATGTCAAAGCCTCTTGAGCGTCTTTTGGACACCAGTGTTCACAAATACTACCCTTAATGTGACAGCCGACCCATAAAACAAATCATTCAAAGTTAGAAACTAGGCAAAATAGTTGGCCCTTTAAGAAAAGAGTTTTAACTGAAGCCCTGAGCAGACACTGAGAATGCGGATTGTGAGGGACCAACTGCCTTGAGCCAAACGTAGGAGAAAATCGACCTAAATTAATTATTCTGACAGTTGAATGAATTCTGAAGTCCAATTTCACTCAAAGTATCATTAGCTCTCTGTGGATTTGCCATGCAATCTTCCAGAATATAACGCAGAACTAGATTTAGGGATTTAAGAGAGAGGGTTTGTGGCATTCATTCCTAGTACTGATTTAACCTGGCCTGTCTGAAAGTTTAACATTGTGTATATTTGTATACACACTCAAGTTCTTTGAGCTCTTATCCCGAGAGAAGTTATTTAGGTGCTTCTTAGATTAAGGAAAAGCCACTTGACTGTCCCTTTTTTAAAGGTTTATTTATTTATTTATTTGGTCATTTCAGCCTGTGGATGAGCGCTGATAGACTTCAAAAACGTTACATCTGATTAATCAAACATGTTCCTTGCCACCACACAGCTGGCACATCGTAAACTCAATATCATTTGCGCGTTATCTTTACTTCTAACCGCCGTCCATTAAAGAACCAATCTCAATGTACATAAAGTTGCTTATTACATTTCAACAAAGGATGGAATGTCACGAAGATGATTGATTGCCGTTGTCCATATAAACGCATTGACTCAAATGACACCGGTGGTGGTGGAGTGGACAACAACCATTATCTTATGTGTGCCCAAGCATGCCTATGATCAAGTAATTGTTCGCTTCCTGTTCGCTACGTTGTTCTTTTCATCGCAATTGAGCATTTAACTCAGTCATGTGTACGCCCACTCAAAAAACCTTGATTTTAGAAAACGAAGCCAATTAGCAAATACCTATGGTGCAAATACGAATGTCCTTGAGTTAGCAAGGCCTTGTTGCCTATTATCAGGGGAGATATTGAAAGACTTGGACAGTTGAAATCTAACCAATTTTCACGCTCACTTCTTGGCCACAACAGCAGAAACAAGACGCTGAAAACACAGAAAGTCGACTTTGCCTTCGTTACTTGGTAGTTTTCATTTGACTTTCGGTCAATCAACATCAGGTGACAACACATTTCCCTTAAGGTGAGAAGACATTAATAGATCTAAACAGGAAAATATCATTTGGCCTTACTGATATTATAGACGGAAACTTCAGGCTGTCTAGTAAGAGTAGCATAGAAAAGGAGGCTTGTTTTGAGTCTGAGCCCTGGGTTTTTTTAGAAACTGAAGCACCCCTTTGAAGAGATTCATTTCTTAACAGATGTTCTTCAAGTGATCCTTTCTTCACGTTAGCAAATAGTTGTACACGGATCACATCTCGACAAACATCCTACCTTATTTTCTAAGAGCTCATTTGCATCAATTTCACCTGCATGGTTCATATATGGTGTGAATACAACAAGAACTGGAGGGCTTAGTTTTCAAGCTGCTTTTCACTCACTTTCTTATAAATTCACTCTCCCATTTATGAAATGACAGGGCTGAACCATGAAGGTTAAGTTATAAGGGGCAATTTGATAGTTAAGGCTTCAAATGTCATACTTCAGCTGCTAAAGCCATTCTTTTGACTGTGTTCTTAAAGTTATCTTTATTTTGATTTGAGTAAAACTGTTTTTGTATGGTCGTAGAGCTAACTCAGATCATTTAGCTAACTTTCGGTCTCGTGGTTAATGAGAGAACAGTAACAGTAGATGGGTATTTTTATGCCTCAAAACCGGAGCACAATAGCTGCAAGTGCATGGACAAATTACTATTAGAAAAGTTTGTTAAGATCAAATACTTTCCACAATCGCAAGTCTTCGTGTGGCGTAAGGACGACTATTTTTCTGGAAATTGAGTTCGTAAGCTCAGAAATAATTCCACTGACGTGGCTTCAGGCGTAGACGATCTCATCTAGGACAGTTGGTGTAAAGAAAGGTAATCTAACCGGACTCCAGAATGTGCCTTTCAATGTAGTTGAGCCAGTCTCTTTGACTGCTATGGCAGATCTAAATATTTGGGCAGTTGATTTGAAGGTCACCAGGTCTGAAGACATGGAAATCAGATCGCTTGCATGCTTTGAGTCAGAAACTTAGATATTCACCTTGCAGTTATTCAACCCACCACATCTGCATCTTCGGCAATGGACTCTATCGAGTTGTAAAGGATGTCGAACTAAACTGGTCGGGTCCTTCAACGTTCCGATTGGACAAATAATGGCTGGTTCATATTTTCCAGTGCTAAAGGTCCCTAATACGAGAAGAGAACGTCTGACTTCGGTCTTTATCCATAGAACAGCATTACATTCAATTTCGAGGATGATTAGAAACCACGTAGAAGAAAAATTTCATTATATTGCATCAGTCAGAAGCGTTTACGACTATGACTGCATTTATTTCTAACTTTTGGATCCAGAAAGCGTGCGAAAATTCCAGTACTACTGTGAAAAGTGAAACTACAACGTCGTTAAAAAGCTAAGACCATATCGAGTTAAAAGGGAATTGGAGACCCTTATGGGATCAAAGTGGATAGACCATTGAAAACACTGCGTTTCGCCTAATTTTCTTTCCGTTCTAGTCCTAGGATGTCCTGGTAAATGTTCTCCACAAACGAGTACACTTCGTTCACCCACTTTCAGGGCGTAATCCTGCTAGGACATGACATCAACCATTCCCCCATCGGAACTGATGGCAATGAAAAGTCATACCTACCCTTATAACGTAATTTTCATTTGTGCTCGTTCCTTTGAAAGTCGAAATGTGTTCTAGTTCTAAATCAAGTCAGAGGAAAGAGAACTGGGTTGAATGAAACAGACCTAGTTCAGTAATTGGTTCAGCGTCCCAGCATGCCAAACTTACAAACACCCCAATTAACATTATTTAACGGCCTAGACTTTTAGATAGTGTAGACCCAAAGGTTGGATCCTGGCGTTTCGTTCAGTTAAAACACTCCCTTATCATTTTCTAGTGTAGTCGAACAGTTTAGATAGCAGTTAATAAAACTGTTAAAATCAAAGAGTAGTAAGGAGAGATAATGTTAGAGCGGTTTAAAAGGAGAAAGTGCTCTTGGTGAGAAGAGCTAGTCATTAAGCTTTCCTCTCGCAGAAGAGGTTAGAGGTCGTTCAAAGATATCGCAAAGTTTTCATCTTTGAACGGTCGTCGAGGCAGTCATCTTGTTCTCATTCACCTTGGCTTCTGGCTTCGTAGAATGCCATCGAGCGAGAAGAACTAGTGAAGTAATCTCTCTCTCGCAGACAAAGGTCAGTTAGGGCTATTGAGATATCGACTGTCATGGAACGACTGGTTATTTCCAATTCTGCCCGGAGCCATTATCAGCCATCAGCTCCTGTTGATGTGGCCTCCATAAAACCGTGAGGTTGAATTTTCTACTTAAATAGCCATCCCACAATCGACTATCTTAACCACTAGGATCAATGCATCCTGGTAAATCCAGGTCTAAGCGGCTTTATTAACGCGGCACCAATAGATGGTACAACTTAGAGTTACTGTGAGATGTAAATTTTTCTATGACAAATCAATCCAAGGTATGGCCAACTTCCATGAGTTAGTTCTAGTCCAATTTATTTTATAAGCGTAACAACAAAAAAATTAAAAGCCGAGAGGGCAAGGCTAACAGGTAGAATTGAAAAGGGACCAAGCAGATCACTTTCGCATTTTTTTCTCAAGTCATTCTTCGTCTAAGTCTCTTATACTTTGATTATCTTACTTACTGTTAGAACGGATTTTTTTAACATCTGCTCCCAGGATGGCAACATTTTAAGACTTAAGAAGTGGCACAAATGCCTTATCTGCATTTAATTAATTATTAATATTCCTGAATGCCTGGATATTGCCTCGGTACTATGAACTCTGCGTTAGAAGGAAAATCGAGTCCAAATGATTGAGCTCTTTGAAGCTAACACGAGTATGTTATTAATAATGCTTTATAAGATGGTGGAACTGTCCAGAAGGCTTTCCTCATGAACGAGTCTGTAACGTGACAGTAGCCTATTCGGGGAATGGTGGACAGGAGGGTCCTGAACAAAGAACAGGTATTAAAAACCTCTATTGATAATCCGCCCTGATAAAATGGTGATCAGATTTATCATATTTAAGACATTCATAATTCATTGAAGAGAAGCAAGGTCAAGGGTCCGTAGTCAATTGAGAATCAAATTTCTATGAGCCGGCTTAATGCAGACCCCGATATGGTGAATACTATGTCGGTCCAACCTATTTTTCCAACACTGATGATTCTTTCAGGTTACCGAATTCAGTGGAAAATCAAGAAGAACATTTTATGGGGCCAGTCGATTTTAGCTGGACTATTTTATGTCATATTTCAAAAAGCTATGCAGTTAAATGTAATGGTGCTAAATACATGTAGTTAATCACCGAAAACAAGGGAACCACTCTCACTTCAAGCGTACTTTAAAAGGCTGTGGATTCCACCTGAAAAACTCATCTTGCGAAGAAGGGAAGAGTGGTTAAAATATCACATTTCAGTTTGTTATTTTCAGTTCTATGATAACCGGGGTTCTCCTCAGGATCTCTCTATCGGCTCCCAATTAGGCTCCAACCCCTATTCGTTGGTGGGACAATGTGGAGATTCTGTTTGCAATTAAATCGAGAATTGATCAACCCTAACATTGAAGCGGCTCAATTCGAAGCTGTCGACTTTCATGATTTGGCCCCTAAGTCATTTAAAAGGACGCCTACCGTAAGGTTAAAGACCACTGGGGAGGCGGGGTTCGCATGAATATTTCCGGTCAGCATCAGGACATACTAATATTATTTATAGGCTGAAAAAAACCTTCACGAACGCGGAAACGCCAAATAATAAATAGATATCGAATGGTTAACTGAAAATGTGGGTGAATTGAAAGATTGGCCATTTGGGAAAATCGTCCTTTTACACCCGACTTATTGAAATTTAGCGGTCCCGAAGACATCTGGCTAAGTTTACTTAATAAAAGTAAAAATTATGCGAATTTTTCTTTCCAGAAAGTGCTCTGCGGCTCAGTGTACTGTGTTTAGGTTTTTTTTATTCATCCCCACCCACTGGGCAAGTCTCAAGGACTTATTGACGGAACAACAGAAGTAGAAATAGCTTTTACAACATGTAACATACAACGGTTAACACAGAAGACAGTAAAAGCGGCTATCGACGTCTTTGGTTCTCTGGTCACGTCTCTGGCGTGGTTTTATAGTACAGGTAGCCGTTCAACTTCGTAGTGGCACCTCATCTGTCCTCGACAGTGTTAAGGGCAGACAATCTTTATACCCTTTCCAGAAATCTTTTCGAATTTCTGGCGGAGATTCCATTCATTGTCACATGCACGCATGTTCCACAGTCCAGTTTGAGACCATGAATCTAGGCAGTTGCGTCGTCTCTCGTTTACCAGGCTGTACGTAGTTGTACTTCTGATGGCATAATCTAATTTTGTGATATGAAAATGCGTCAGCAGCGAAAATCGTCATGGAGACTCGGTCATTTCAACTATCCTTACTAACATGGTCATGATCGTGGTCATCGACAATCAGTTAATCACCAGAGATTGGGTGACTGATCCTCCTTGTCGCTGTCATTAAAGGGGACCAAAACGATAATACCGATTCTTCCAAAGTTCATCCGAAAACTTCATCTTTTGCGAAAATCTGTCCTTCATTGACGTCGTCTGTGAATTTAAGTCGTTCGACCTTATGGCATTGCAACTATGAACCTCAAATATTTAAGATATTTCAAACTCAGCATTATGAAACTATTGTAGTTGTTGTCTCGAATACCTTCAGAAATCAAGAGAGCGAAGTCTCTTTGTTGACACTGATCATTGGTCGATTATTTATTATCAAATGCAATTTGTTTTTATTTGAAATTAAGCTCAGCCAGCATAGCAGAGACTGATTTATCAACTTAATCGCATCTCTTATTGCATATTGGCGCTATTGAAATCTCAAATATTTATATTCAAACTCTCAAGTCTGAATGGAGATTTTTTCTGCCTTTTCACTTGTGCAAGTGTTTTACTCCTATTTCTTCATCAACGATTCCTTGTTCAGAAGAGAAGGCTCAGATAAAATTAATGATCTTTTGTGAAATAAATAATCCTGTTTCAGCTTGATATATTTCGTGTATGCATGAAACAAGGCTTGTTTTTTGTGGTAGGTTTTTCCAGCCTACACACTAGCTGTGCTGAGTAACTTCGTGAATTGGATGGAGCAGGGTTACAATAATTTTTCATCTTATTGTAATAGAACTGAATTTTTAAAACATAGTCGATTTAATCAATGCCCCTGGAAAGTGTGTCGGTTCGAGTACCATTGAATTTGGGACTAGATTGAGAAATGTATGTTTATTAATACTTGCTTATTTAACAGCTGTTTTAGTTGTGAGAGGCCACTTAGAGCACAAACATATACAATGATGTGCAAGTTCTAGTTATTTTCTCGAATAGTATTTCCATCTGACCCTGTTGATAGCCGATCCGGTTTGCTTTAGTTGGGCGTCGTTTCAGCGAACCCATGCAGTGAGAGGAGCAATGAACTCATCGTTGCTTGTTGCCTTGTCATGATTATATGCCAGGTAAACTAGGTGTGCTTTTGTTGATTCCAGATTCTGTTATTAACTCACTGATTTATTGTTTGTTTGCAGAGAACCATGACTTGAGTTTGCCAACCCGCTCATGATTCGAAGTAGTCAAGAGAACGGTTCGGTCTTTGCGATTGTATACTTGGTCTCTAGTCATGAAACTACGTATTAATAGCTGCATTAATAGTTTCATTTGATTCCAGAAAGACTGCGTTTTAAAAAGATGTGCTCTTTGGATCCAACAGTTTAAAATGGCCAATAGCAGAGTGCTAAGAACTGCTCTCAGGTATTAAAGATTCAAATAACATGCATATCCGCCATTCCTTTCTGACCCCCACTTCCCAAAAAATCAGTAACTACGTCCTTCCATCCTACAAATTCTAGCACATATCTAGATATACCGTAACATTTTGAAGCGATCAAAGGATTATTGCACTCGTGGGGCCTGTTGATGCGGCATTGGTGATTGTGGACGCAGTGGGCTGCAATTCAGCTGAGCCCATCACGTGGTGTGGATATAAAGGCTCTCGAATCATCATGTGATCCAACCCAGCACACGATTTTTAAGATGTAGTCGACTGAGATGTTCCGTCTTTCAACGCACAAGGGGCTAGACCTGAAAGTGGGTGCTTATTGGTATATTTGATCATTTAAAGAGATTTCGATCTCGCTCTATCATTGCTGGTTTTGATACACTAGGTGTCATCAGTCGCCCCTAACAGTCGTCAAAGGTGTTCACTTGAATTGGCTCATAATTTTTGACCACTTTTAATTCTCAAAAATCATATGAAACGGTCTTTGACTGTGTATTTTTTCAATATTCTTCACATGAATGTGTACGCCGTGTGTTGATGACTGACGATTTCATACGCAATTAACGACCATGGTAGGCAAAAGCAGAGATTCAGCCATCGTCTTTCAGGCTTAAGGCTCCCTTATTGTAGAATCGAGTTGCAAGATCCAACTATCAGCAAAATAACAGGCAGAGTATCCTATGGGGAAATAAGCAGACTTCCAATATAATTGGCCATTCTGCCCATGGTTACTGATAGACCATCCCTCCAGATGCGCCCGCTGTCTGGAGGTGTCTTCTCTCGCAGTACTCGATGAGACTAGCTCCTTTCTAGAGAAACAAAACGATCTTTGTTACTTGTGGCATATTGATTGCTTCAGACGAAGAATCCAAAGCAGTGCGTCAACATTATGAATCACGAAAAAGCCAAATTCAAGATTATGTAAATTGATGAGGTGAGCGTGGTTGAATTTGGATGCGGTGAACCAGATTTGTGAAGTGTTTTATGATGAAAGACACTGTTCAAGGTAAATAACCTGCGATCAAACATGCTAATACTGCTTCATAAGAATGAGTTTTCAAATAAGATTATCCATTGACCAGAAAGCTAGATGCTGGGATTTTTTGAAAGGACTTTGAAGAGAACGGGTTAAGGAGGAAGTTTTTCCACTCCGACTCTTCAATGGGCGCCACGTCGGTAACGAATCACAAAAAAAACCGTGACAAATAGAGACAAAGTGTCAGAACAATTAACTGAAATGCTGTCGAGATCCATTTACATCACGAGCTTGTAAAGGTAAACAAATAAGTTTTCAAACTCCTACGCTCACACATGGGCTCAGCGACAAGCATTAGTAGAGATACCGCGGTTGTGACGTATTCGGCATTGCCGGATCTAGAACACCGGAATATGAATTTGGCGTCGGAAATTTTGCTTTCCTATGGATAAATGCAATTGTTTCGATTGTAAGAACGAGCACTTGCTGTGCTTATCAGAAATAACATTTTAAATCTAACGATAACTCCGATTCGTTGGACCTGATGGTTTGCACGCTTCTTTAATGGCCTGAGGATCAAAATACGGCTGCATACGCGCACGCGAAAGCTTTAGAGTCTACACAATAAGACAGACATCTAAGTGGTTACTAACACTGGAAGACCAAGTGTAAGGTTAGCAGGATACCAAGGTACACAAGCCAGATTGAGATTCTTGCTGAGAAGGCCTCTAGAACGATTTCCTGGAATGATGTAATGTCGACAAGTATAAGAAATACGGTTCAACAAAGAAGTCAAACCAAAGAGGACGATGGAATACTTTTACCACTTGCGAAGCTTTTAAGCTTATTTGCTCCCTTATAAAGTAAATTTTAGCTTTCTTTTGCATTTTTAAGTTGATGTCGAATATGCTCTTTACCTCCCGATGTCAAATGTTGTTATCTGACACACTCTGATTACCTTAGTGGTTAAGAATTTCCTCCCTTCAACGTTCGATAGATGCGTAGAAATTCATTTTCAGACGCTCATGTTTATGTGATATTCAGTTTCGCAGTGCGAGGTTAATTACAATGGCTGGAGGTGATAGTTGATCCAGAGATCACAGCAAGTGCTTATCATTGTGCGGTAAAGTCGTTTGTTAGCTTTTAGATTACAAACGAGTCTGTAGCTGGTTGTTTCACTTTACATGATCAAAGTAATTAAGCAGTCCATGGCCTAAATTTGTTCGTTTTTTTTTTATCTCTACTCGTGATTTGCATCAAATAATCCTGATCAAATATTGGTATATATCGGAATGAACTGGTCAAAAGCAGTTAATTAAAAATTTGAATGCGAATGGCCCATTTTCGGCTTACTTTTCTTTCCCAACAAACACAAATTTTCCTATTTTTTGGTAAAGAATGGGACCATAAAGTTTTATAAACCCCAGAATACCGTTATTTGCGGCCCGAAAACTTTCTATGCTATTTTGAAGTCGTATCTCTTCACTTTGTAAAATAATGACAGCACCGATACGTTTTCACAAACAAATACTTTTGTTTTGTGAAATGCAAATTTCGGAAGAAGACGAAGATGTTGGTCAAAAATGGATGCAATGAATATGAGTAAACCGAAGGCGAACATCAAACATAGTCGATGTTCATTATGAGTGGTCCCTCCCCTTTTCCAAGAAATCTCTCTCCTTTTAACCTTCTACAAGTTCTTAGTACCTAATTTGTCGATCCGTTTGTCAACGGAAATGGTCATTTATAGTCAACAGGCCAAACGGTCTTAACAAATTATGTTTATATGAAATAATCGAGAAAAGAGGTTACTAAACTGCACTAATCTACAAGTCAGTCTTCATGTAAATCCAATCTGGTGCCTAAGTTAACCACAACTTTTCGGAGCATTCCACTTCGTCATTACTGGAGAAGCTAAACGATGAATACAACCGCCTATTGTAGCAAACACCCATAAAATCGAAGTCACTCAAAAGGTGTGACTTCAATTTCTCAATGAGATTCCTATTTCAGGATTGTTAAAGTGGTGTGCTAACTGCCTAGTCAAAATGAGAGACGTCAGACGATAAAAATGATTAATCATATGGGAGAGTCCCTATAGGATTCGGTGAAACTATTACGAGGATTGATGCCACCGTCCCACCTACGTGCTCACAGAATCTCGAGGCATTTATTACCATGACAAGCGACTCATTCAGATTTAATCGCTTAGCTCCTTAAATTCTTGGCTATTCAAACTCTAGAATTACCTCTATTCTATGTTCCTTTAACTTCACCAAAAAAACTTTAATTTAGCAATGTGTTCTTCTTACTTCCATCTCCGATACTTGATGCAGAAACTTTGGTAAAACGGAAAATGGAGGTTCAACTAAGCCTTAATTAATGTCTAGGGTTTCTTGGGTTACCTCGCGTCCCAAATTTACAGCTAAGTTAAGCAGGCTTATTTATCTGTTAAAATTTTTTTTAGAAGCCAAAACTTAAAGAATTCAAAAAATTTACATGTCATGCTGTCGTTTTGTTACAGTGAGATGGCTCTATTTCCGAAGGTATATCGATGAGGAAGGATCAGTACTGGAATAAGGGAATCACTTCTAATCACTTCTAACTCATCATTTTAATGGTAATCGTCTATTCAGTGGTACAGACATCTTGGTTGGTGTTTGCAAAAGAGTAAAGTAGGCAAAAACCGTCGATTTGAGAGGGTATTCGCCCACGGTGGACATGAAGGTGAACTGAGTAAAAGCTTCAAAAGCTTCAAATCGGTGGAGACTTACCAAAGGAATAAGCTGGATGAGACTCCATTTCATGTAAAACGATCTCCTCCTAAAATTCGGTTGAATTTAATTTATTCCGTCTATTTTCAAAAGCTGTTGATTGTTACTTTATTATTAAGAAATGGCACTACTCTACACCATAATTTTAAACTAATAGCATGATGTGATTTCTGAGCCATTTCTAGACACTTTTGCGTAAGCAGAATGACATCTTTTGTAATGGTTTAGAAGCATTCAACACAATTTCGATTTCCTGAACTTGTCGATACATTTCGATATTTTACTTTTTAAGTGCCAGAGGTAGCTCGAGTAGAAGTGGTTAACCTTCAAGGATACTGATCTCTTAAATGAATTACAATAGATGAAGTTCTTCTACATTAAGTCGAACTGTTTAACTTATGCAGGTCTTGCCCATTATCTGTCGGCATTATGCTAAGAGCACATGATAATCAAGAATAGGGCATATGACCTGACGGCGATGTGTGAAGCGACCGATAGTGTACCTTTAGAAGTTTTCTCCCATCAACCCATCCAAGGTCGCCCCCACTTTTTCAAGGATGTCGGCCACATTTATCATCCCTTCGACTACAACCATAGACAGTTTACTTCGGAGTTTTTATAAAGGTAACATTCAAGGGGAGATGATGATTAAACTATGCAACTATTTAAAGGTGAAGTCAAACGTTATTTAAATTGCCCTGCTCTGCTAAGGTTAAGTGTCGCCTCACTCAAGGCTAAGACAGGATCATAAAGGCTCACAGCTGTTAAAATTTTTCGGATCAAGACTCTTCAGAGACAATTCGGCTTCTCAACTGAAGTTTCGATATTTCTTCTTTGTTGTGGAATGACAAATTTTGAATCTAACTAACTGAATGCACCGATTTGTCAGTTTTGGAATGTGTAATTTTTTTAGTGGCAGCAAAATGGTAGATTATCCTCTTAGGTGCGACAATTAAGATCTTCGTCCTCCGACCAGACCCGGAGGCTTGATTCTCTGGAGGTTGATTCAGCTATTATCTTGAGTGAACCTCAGCGACCACTTCAGCATTGTGTTCAGCAGTTTAGTCGGGGATCATTATCACTTTTAGAATTTAAATGCTATCGTCTTTCTAAAGTGATCAGCCTTTCAAGTTCCCCTCCTAGTCCAATTCAGCTATCTCAATGATTTAGTGGTTTGATTTATTCTCAATCTATTTTCTAGGCCTTCTATCTTTGAATTCACTTTCAGAAGGATTGCTCAAATAAATATGCATCTCTTAAACCAATAATATGGCTAAAATGTAACACCACGTTAAGCCTAAGATGGTATTATAAAATAGTTTCAAAAATGTTTTAACAATAAGCATTAATATGCACCACTGTGGTCCTTTCTCGTGCACAGAGAAGGTTCTTTGTTTAACAAAAAAGGCTTGATAAGATCAGAATTTTCACGGAATAAATGGCTTATAATTGTTCCGTGGACCCACAAGGTAGGTAAAAAATGACTTCCAGACCGATTTATTACCATGGTCTGCTTTGAATGGTTCCAGCCAAACCCCAATCGGAGTAATTAATGACATCATCAATTTGGTTTGTTGGGGGAACGAAAGAGAATGGGAACTGCTACCTCATTTTCCATTCCAATAGACATTTCGTAGAGTTCCTCTTCTTTTTCATTCACCGATAAGGTGTGCTGAATCCCTTTAGCAAGGTTAAAGTTGTCAACTTTCGGTCAAAACTCCCAAGTTTGAATCCTATGAAATAATCGGATTGAAGGATATAGGCTCAAGTTCGATCATCCACGATAAGAGATCATTTACCAATCTATGTCATGGGACCATAACAGAACACCTGACTGACATTCTATTCGGGATGCTCGAGTTTTGGCACCTAACTATTATGGCTGCTCTTGTACTTTTCAACAACAATGCGTTTGTGCGAAGAGCACATTCGCAAGCTTAGGAAATAGGAATTTCTTAAATAATTGACTAAGAAAAGGGCAAATCATCACTATAAAAAGTGAGAGGAACTTACATATCTAAATTTCTAGATGGTTTTTGGGAACTATGCATCCTAAAAGTATGCCGAGGCCAAGGAATGAGATAATTGGACAGGAGTATGATCCAATCAATAAATTGTGCAAATTTGTTTGTACCTCGGTAAGCCCTTGATCGGTGGCTCAATGGTGGAATGATTGTGTGAAAACGAGTCTTCGGTGTTCTCTGGACGGAGACCAGAGGAACCAATCGTACAAGAACAATTGACCGAGGCTTATCAAACGAAAACCGTTATTTCCTTGACTGGTCCCCATCGCCTGTGTGATTCTCAATCATATTTTCATGAGCTCTTGCAGAATTCGGGTTTTTGAATCAGTTACGGGAATGTAACCTTAGATCCCTTACATTCCCTTTCAATAGTTCTAGCTGTTGTTTAAATGAACTTGGCTAGATTGTATTAATTTAACACTCGAAAATTTGATTTATCTTTTTATTGAAAGTGAAGCCATCATAGTGATTTGGTAAGTATATAATTGCTTAGAAACAGAGATAAAGTGCGAAGCGAGGCGGAAGGAATGTACAGAGTAATAAGTGTGGCAATGAAGAGGTCTCATTCTGTAAAATTTGTGGCATGAAACAAGCGTAGATTTTACTGGGTGATAAACCAATGAAACACAGACAACCATATCAAAAATTCACCAAAGTACGAGTGCTGCTAACCCATGTAAGGGGTAATTGTAATCAAAAAAGGCTAGTGTATAAAGCGAGGAGCATTTGAACTTCAAATTATTGGACTCAGAAAGAGACTCTGCGGATTTCCGAACCATTTGCATGTTTTCTGAGTGATTTAATATGACGTCCGATCAAGTTTACTGTAGTGACGGACTATATTACTCGTCACTCTTGGTAACCTGGTCAAACGTAACTATGGAGATAGATCTCCAGTCAACGAGGAAATAAGAGCTGACAAAACTAGCTGAAGATTTTATTTTTGAAAAAAGGAATCTGGAAAGTAAAGATGTGAAGTATTCATTGAAGAGAAGAGAATAGATTAGAATCAGTCAAAATAAGCGGCAAGAACTGAATGAAATTGACCGGTTCTCTTACGTCCGAAACTTCCCCTTTTAATGCAAAAACTGGATTCACTTAGTCTTGATTTCTCTTGTAAAATCAGCAAAATGCATTATTTCTGCCAAATAAGTCTGCTTAGTCTTTCGATTCCTGGGTTTTTTTTTATAAAATAAAATGACTCGACACATTCCTGTCGAACTGTCAAATGATTCATTGAAAAGCTCCGAGTCAGTGGTAACTTGATGGACCGTCATTTTGTATTATTTGACTATGCTCCTCTACCTTCGATGTGATTAGAAAACTTCCTTTCTCACAAACTTCTTTTGTTCACCATTCTGTTTATATGCTAATGCTTCCTGTCCAAAGAATATGCACTATAGTGTTTATTTAATGATTTTCGCGCGCTGATAATGAACGTCCCTCATTCAGTAGAATACAGCTTGTGTAGACTGAGAAGATTACCCACGAAGCCACCCCCCTGCCATTCCATAGCTGTTCGCAATCCAAGAACTATCTGGCTAACTCTGAATTGCCTTTGCATCAACTGCACTGGTCCGCGATTTCGGAAAGTGGTTGTCCATTACTCAGCCCTAAGGTTGTCTGGCTAGTCCATCCAACAATGCACGTAAAACACAACATGCGGATAGGCTCATGTGTAATTGGGTTTATTTTTCCGAGGGGTTAAACTCAAAAATGGTCTGATTATAGTAGTAGAGACCATTACCAACTCAGATGAAAACTTTCCGGAATCGAACCTACATTGCTGACGTTAAATTTTTTGGAAAAGTCTCTGGAGATAATGCAAACATTAACGCATGGTATAAACATTTAACGTAAACACTTTTGATAATATTATGTTATTTTCATTTAATTCACTAAGTTGAATCGAACTATTAGGGATAGTTTGGTCCCTAAAGGTCAATGATGGAACCCAAAAATGAGCGGTATTTGACATTTGCATTGTAATGAGTAGTGCAACACTACCACTTGATGAATGAATAAGCATCTCACGAGAACACCTTTCACGTCAACATTGCAGACATCACAGAGAATCCGTCTCTCACTTCCTTGTTATCCAGGGAGTTAACGACTGTCTAGAGCTCTGAATAGGTCTAAAAATAACCAGATATTCTCTGCCATCCTACCGGCCAAGCCTCTGAGAACGGACTGACACCAAGTCCTATTTAACCCCTCCTAGCTTTGAGGTCAAGCTGATTCTGTTCGACCGTTCAGGACAGAGAAACGAATAACGGAGGTAGTCAGCTCAAGGATCATGGAACCAGATGAGGTAGCACCAGGGCCGAACACTAGCCTGGCGAAGAATATTGAACGAGGCTCTATAGTTGTCTGTAACTGATTTCATCCCCAATCTACACGCTTTATTTTGCTGTACATTGGGAGTTCTCCTTACTTTGCCTTACCATCATTATTGTCGATTGCTGTATTAGGGATTGATAAAGTCGATAAAAGCTAAGAGATATCAGGCCGCATTATATGACTAATTCTCCCAGCTTCAAATGGAACAAACCTTCGATCCAGGGTTTCTTGACAATCTGGCGAAAATAGTTCCGTGGATATCCTAATTCACCTTTGGCCAGACTCTATCGAGGGAGCCATGGCACTTCTGACAACCACCTGGCACCCACCGGCACGTCAAACTCAATTATGATAAACTAACACTAAACACATACAAATCTTCCAAAGTAGAAAGAAATGTGCAATCAAAGTACTACGGTAAAATAAGTGGCAAACACCAAAACAGGCTTAATAACAGTGGTGGTAAGAAGAGTGAAAGAGAGATGGCAAATGGAGAAATGGTGGAGGAGTGTAGCAAGGAGGGACATTGAGGGCCAGTTAATACAGGGCGCTGCTTAATTCCTTCTGCTCTTGTTGTTTTGACCTCCTATAGTCTTCTGTTCAACTCAGCAGATGATGAGTGGAATAATAATGACTATGACAAGCGTTGGGATAAGTGAGTACTAAGCCCTTGGTATAGAACGAGAGGAAACGACGGGGTAGGGTAAGGGAAACAAATCACCGATAAACAAACCATAACCGCTACAAGCAATGAGAATATCAGGTAGCGAGCCATTTGAGAGCAAAGAGAAATATGAATAAATTCGAGATGGAAGGTAAATGTCTCGCCCTCCGAGATGATGATGGTGATAATGATTTGTACAGAGAGGAAATTCGGGAGTTTCATTGGAAATGGAGGGAAGGAGGAGGGGGAGGGAAGGAAACATTGTTTTAGCTTCAGTTTGGGGAATGACATCGTTGTGTGGGCGGACGACTGGGCACGAGAACGGGGAATCCCAATGCACATCCTCCCATTTGCCCATCAGAAGTGGGAGTAGGAACCAAGGGGAAAACGAGTCTTACATCTGCCTCGTTGCTAGTTTTAGAAACTAGAGCCACTCCGGGTTCCTCTGAGAAGTTGAGATTTGTTGGTGAGGTGGAATTGGGGACGATTTGAACCGGAACGGGAATGAGAGATGTCGCTGGGATTCCAGAAGCCACAGCGGTCGCCGCAGCGAATTCTGCTGCCGATGCGGATGTAGGAGCGGAAACGAGGAGGAGAGGGAATCCTCCATTTCCGCTACTTAGTTCAAATGTAGATTTGTCACCAGGATTACCAGTAAGGAGTACAGCTCCACCAAAGTTATTGGGGGACTTGTTGGGTAAGGAGAATAGGGAGTCTGGAGAACGCTTTCGATCGTGGGGAAGACCACTGGTGTAGCTTTGGAGTTGACAGTAAGGTGAGTCAGAAGGGACTGTTGGATTAGGGTCATTTCCCGATGAGGAGAGTATCGCTCCGAGTACTGGAACGTGACTCATTCGTCGCTGGCGCTCTTGAGTACTTACGGACTAAAATAAGGGTGACATATTACTAGGCTGCACGGCTCATCAACATATTCCATATGCTTAACTTTAGATTCAAGGGCTAAGGAATATGTACCCTCAAGTCCACTGGTGCGCTTATTAGTGTTTATTTCCGCCCTACAACGTCAGTCATCATGTACGCGTACTCACAGTTGACTTCAGTCACTGGAATAGGGGCACAACTAATCACTTATCTATATTATGCCATCAATATCATTCAGCTATATAGCGCCAAATAATTAATTGATGGGACCCAACTAATTGAAACAATAAAAACTGAGATCCATTTCAGTGGTATTGCTGGAAGAGGTTGAAAAAGAGAGAGCACAATGAATGTATATACCCGCCTAGTGAAGCTTCCAAGCATGTCAGGGCTCTATGAGAATTCATACTTCAATTTTAAAGCCCAGAAATCAGGTATATCATACAGTGAATCTATCATCATCTACAGGGGTTAAACAGATACTTTTCGGTTTCGAATCCATGTTTGCCATTGTGGCAGACCATATTGCCACACCTAGGCGTCGATTTCCCCGTTTTGACATTCCCAAGTTCCTCAAACATAGATATTTTTTGCAACCCTCATTCTAAGTTAAATATAACTGTTTATTCCCTTCAGTAGTGTTTATTGATTGGCTATAAGATTTAATGGCTCTCAAGGCGTCATACCTGCCGAGCACGCAACGCCTCTGAGGAGGAATATAGAGAAAAGGGCACGTGACTTGGATGTAGCAAGCAGGCAGACAGATAGGCGAGCAAAAGAATATTTGGAATGAATCAAGAAGAGATTCACTCTTATTAGCAAACTCAAAATCGAGAGAATTACATGCCAATCGGGACGCGTGTGGTTACGCATCTGGAGGGAGGATCGTAAGATGAAAGGCAAGTGGACCAGATCACAGCATGAAAAACTCCTACAGAACGTGGTCACCTTAGTTCCAATGATTAAACGAACAAAAAATTGGAGCCTGATAGCTCTGTTGTTCATAATTTCCTCTTCATATAGAAAAACTGATGCAGCAGAATTTCTTGGCGCAACAAGTAGATGTTCCTCAGTTGAAAATTAAAATATATTGATTTCAAGAAATGAATTGCACAATAAACGAAATATACCTAAAAGCCTCGAGCCACTTTTGGCTCTTTACGGGAGGAAATAACAGACCCTGGAGAGGCGATTACTACTAGAAAATACTCGGGTTTTCTGCCAATCACTCCTCCAACTAAAAGGAATAACCTTTGAAGCAATAAAGAAGATAAAGGCGGACATGGGCGAATATAGCTTAGATTCATCCGCCTTCCAATTACCTAACCTTAACTCATCCTGCTACTTTAGACGGTAAAAAATACCTCTTCTTAAGGACAGAATTGAAAGAAAAGAAGAGGAGACTAAAGCGTAGTAGAATGCTTACTGGTATTTCATGGAGGGGAGGCAAATTAGGAGAGATTGTAGATCGGACGAAAGGTTGCTCCACCTTGAGTGTCGATGCCCAATCTCCGGAGTCTATCTGTTCATCAGGAGCTGAGAGAGGACGCACCCCTGCGCTCAGTACAGCAGCAACAGCAGCAGCTGAAGGAACACCGTAGGACCCAGGTACGACACCCTCCTCTGTTGACTTTGGTGGGACCGGTGGACAAATGAAGGGCTGAGAAATGCGGAAAGAAATTGATTGTATGCATTGTGTTTCATTGGTGACAGTAGCCGTTCAAAGAAAAATTCTTTGGGGAATGAATCTCAGAAATGATTTTCATAAATGCCAATCAGAAAAATGAATGTAGAACCTAATGGTAACAGTCTTAGTGGTCTATTGATAGCTTACGCTTTCTATTCATTAAATGTTATAAATTCGACATTTATTGGCACACATTCAGTGATGGGAATGGCGGTGAACACTAGCTGCAAAAAAACTGGAAAACAAAAGAATAACCGAACAAGCCCTGACGAACTTGCCTGAAATAGAAGGAAATACTATAGAAGAACAAGGTTTTATTTCATTTGGCCTTTCTCTTTTAGATAGCAGATCATACTGAGTGGTATCCGGGTTCCATTCTTCCAGCTGAATAAGTGAATGGGAATCTTAAAAGGTGTCGTCTTAGCCATCCCTGGACCCCTCAAGTAGTGAGGGCATCTCCCTCACCTCATCATCTTCACGAAAATATTAAAGGGAACATTTTCATTTGGCAACGAACGGGAAGGAACATCGCCTTTTCATCTCGAGGATTATACTAGACAGGTTTAAGAAATCGGTCTAGACACATCCGGCGGACAATAAGGTGTTTAGAAGGGATTGGTAATCTATTTGTTAAGTAAAACTAAGACAAATTGTTCATATTTTGACTTGAAGTGGACACTTACAACCACGAAAATAATGTGACTCCCATGGGAAACAAGGGTTTTAAGACGACCATTCACTATCTACCGAAGGATGATAACCCCCACCAAACCCAATCAGAAATTAATCAAAAACTGCAACGCCAAACTGGGGCTTAAGAATTTAGTGGTTGTATCAGCCTTCTATTTTGAGCTAAGATTGGACATGAAGCAACTCACGATCAGTAAGTAGACAAAGGAATTAATGGCTTGCCTGTGTGGACATTGAATTTTCTACTCCCAACTAATTACAAAACTCCTCTCCATCAACTAGAGTACACCTGGCTCGCTGGTAGGCGCATACCAGCCTGCACTTAAAAAATAAACACATCATATTTTCGCCATTTGCTCATTGCCTTCTTAACATCACTCACAACTGCTTGACGATACGCAACAGTTTTTAATGCGTTGGGAGCTTACCTTAACATCATCGAAATTCAGATTTTGTATGTGTTGCTGCTGTCTAAGTTGAAGGAGAGCCGTGGACGTGTTGAAAGCATTAGCACTCGGAGAAGACGTAGCAGAAGCGCTGGGTGTAGAAATAGCCGGTATTAAAGAGGAATGCCTTCTTAGAGCAGCGGCGGTGGTCGATGTAGCTTGGTGAGAAGTCAGGGCATTTGAGAGACTGGGTGGAGCACCGAAAACAGAGTAGCGTCGACCTGCCTCTGAGTGGTGGGTAGAATGATACCGCTGAGGGTGAGGCGGTGGTGGCGACGGGAATTCACTCTTCCATCGAACGGCTCCGCCACCGCTGCCGCCCACGTTTCCACTCCCACCAGGCGAACGCATTCGATTGGTTCCACTGCTAGTGGAGGAGGAAGTTGCTGAGAAAGGTGTTGACATGCCGGAGTTATCATTGACGTCCACTACCAATGAAGAACGACGAGCGGGGACAGCTGAAGCGGGAAATATAGGGATCACAAAAGGCCATGAAAGGATCACACTGAAAGTAACAACACACTTTCTGATAGCCAGCCTATACGTAAAGATAAACTTAAACGGTGGAGCAGTTGGTTTGAATCCATCTATTGATGAGTTGTTACAGGTAAGCAAGCTCATCCTGTCCTCGTGTGTCAAAGTCATCAAACAGAGAGGGTGGAACCCAAAAAAACAGTGATTATCACAAATCATCCAAGACCTACCGCCAGTTGAAAGCTGGAACTAGATTTATAACATCTGATAGTGGACTTTGGCCGAAATAATTTATTACTCACCTAATAACTGTCGGCTAGATCAAATAAATTCTCCTACCAAATAGACACCCAGGTTTTAGCATTAAAAAAATAAGTCCTACCTAGATGGAGTTATGTAATTAAATAGACGATCTAATTGACGTCATCTTCGTGCGGAAAACCGAGGTCTTTAGGTATGATTGATAGCCCGGACACTTTTTTGAAGCTTCGAGGGGAAATAGGTTGCTCCGACTGCAGATTAACCGATAATATCGATCTTTCGTGTCCATTTGATACTAAATAACCGCGAAAAGATTCTTACTGTCTGGTCGTGACGTCAAAGGACAGTGTCGGCAGTTCCATCTGTCTTCTGTTTGCTTTTAGTCTCACCGCCATCGTTATCATCAGCATCACATATTCCGTAATGACGTCGCCCATGTCTGTCTGAACATGAAAGTGTATTATGGCCGTAGACAGTGCTGTGCACTCGTTTGTGATCACTCGCAGACATCGCGTGCTACCCGAACCGCCCATACTTACTCTAATATGGAATTTGCACTTCCTGACAGCACACTCAAAAAAGTGCTTAATAGTTAATTTTACTTTACGAAGGAAAGCCAATCCTACGAACCGAGAAGCAATAAAACAAACTGTTTATATATGGCCTATAAGGAGAAGGCCAAATGAGAGATCCGCATTTAAAGAAACTGAAGAACAAACATGTGGGGTGTCTTCACTGAAGCATATAGAGAAGCACTGGATTTGAGTAGCGACGACACTGAGGTATATCTGTACAGAAGAGGACGAAGAGAAAGGAAGAGATGACACTCTTCGACCGCTCAAGGGAAAGCTTAGTGAGAAACAGAGAAGTGTTCAAAAGCAAGGAGTTCTGTGTTCTGGTGACAGTTTACGCATGTCCCTTCACAAATAAAGACTATAAAAGCTTTTCGCTTTCAATAAAGTTATGAAAACAATGCTATTGCCAAAGGGTGAAAGATCGACAGTGCACAACATGTCGGGTGAGTGCAATGAAATCACTGACGTCTAGTCTCGGATGAGGTCATTAGACAAGCTAACAATATCGAAAAAGAAACTCACTGTCGATTCGTGAGGAATACGCTGTTACATTTGGCGGTGAACGAAGAGATCCGAAGCTAGTAGGCACGTCACCAGAAGAATAGGATAAATCAGTATAAGAGAGCTTCCTCTGCTTGACTGTGGCTCCCCTGGGATAGGAAGGCATTGATCCAGTTGTTCTAATAGCCCCAGAAGAGTTCACCATTGCAGAAACAGATGAACGACGAGCGGGTTCCAACTGAGCTGGCTTATCGACAATCAGCGACGCTGGTAACTGTTGTTGAGACGTTTGAGGTGTTGATGGAAAAGCATCTCCACCATGGCTACGGTCCCCCCAATCAAACTTCCGTTTCTTGGCTGGTAAACGGGGAGCCAGTTTCTCTGGGCTGGTCACAATTGACGCGGATTCGAGTTGAGCTAACTCCGCGGCTTGAGTCAAGAAATCTGGCTGGAGAAAAGGCGAGTTAACATTACTAAAGGCTCGTTGAGTCTTAATTCTGCCCAGGCGTTCACTGAGTAGGGCTGTTCGAAGTTGACGATGTGGCATTCCGACGGAGTTTGCGACGGTAGAAGGCGTGGAAGGGGTTTGGGTAGAGGAAGCAGCAGGTTTTGAAGGTGACAACGCGCGACAACCCTGCCACGCATCTGGACCCTCCGCGTCTTCAAGATAGAAAACCAAGCTTAAACATTACGAACGCATACTGGGCGTGCCAAAAGGACATGATAGGCGGAATTTCACACTTTACCTTTGAGGATAACCATTATTGACCTTGTTTATACATAATTATGCACATACAATGAAGGGCAAATAAAATAACATAAAGGAGGGGGATGGGAGTTTAGTGAGGTATGTGGCATACCTTGTTTTTCCTGCAACAAAAACATGAATCGCGGAGACGAGTAAAAATTAAAAACCCTCTTCACACAGCACGAGATCCGGGCGAGCATGTGTGCACAACACACGTGCATGAGCGTGATGCACGCACACACACGTTCGCACGCCAAGACAGAGCGATCGCGTGCCTATTGGTCAGCACGCCTATTGACCTTGAAGTGTTGTAGCCAATGATAACTTGCTCTCATTTTAAATGCCTATTCAAATAGTCAGACAACAGGGCGATTGATTTGTTGCGCTACTACGTATATATAGGTAAGTGCAGTCGTGCAACCACACACGGAGCGCGCATGTTTAGGAGTGTTTGCGTCAGTTCGGTCTATCTTCAATAATGCCACGTTTCTAAGAAGTGCTTGGGGTTTTTATGCAATTAATGAACTAATTACAAGGGAGAGAAATACTAAATCGAAATTGCACTAATTGTTTCCTATTTGAGTAGATGGATTCAAACAAAAAAGCCGGAATCACGTGATAGACAAATGACGAATAACACAAAATGAGCCCAACTCTAGGATGAAAATTAAGATCGAGTTGCTTAACTGACTCCTAGAGGACATTTTCACAAACTACGAGCCGCGTGCAGAGGGACGGAGGTTTTGCGTTTTAAACGTGCTGTTAAGAGCCACGGTTACTTAAAGAAGGGAAGGTTAGTAGAGAAAGGCATCATAAGTGCCTGCGGCAGCCAAGTTGTAAATTAAAAGAGCGGTATGGGATGCCTTTGAGTAGTCAGGGTAATGAAACTCAGGAGCTAACTCTTAGTCTCTACCACAGCTTTCAAGCACTTTTTTTACGGTCCCTGCCTGCCATGTGTGAATGGTTGAGGAAACAACGCCACGCAAACTTGAGAGACTCGATGATAGCGAAGCATGAAGGTGGACTATGAATGACCTTGACGCACAACAAATGACGCCACTGATAAGACAAGCGAGCGTTGCGGCGGCACGAAGCGAAACAGCGAGGTTGTCTCGACGTTAAGAGACGCAGACTCGATTGATTCTGTATGGGTCATAATCGACGCATGTAAATTGGTTTATTAACTAGTATAAAAGAATATTTAGACAAATCCATGATCGCTTAGGGCGCTACTTGAGGGGGACTTTACATTCTAATGATTGATTCCCTTCTTGGCTTCTCCTTGAAGATTGGCTTACTTCCGCGTCTTTTATGGTCAACCGTTCCTTGTAAAGATTCTGGTCAGAGACCGAGCTTGACTGAACGATGATGTCCGTTTCTAGAAATGCTTGAAGTTGCGTGATGTGAGTGCTACGTAGAACGGTAACTACCCTAACGTCAATTCCGGTGTGGCAAAAAATAAACCGAGCTTCGATAAATCAAAATTGTTTAATTGTCATACCAATTCGAAACAGATAAGACAAAACAGCGAACACACTTTTGCAACTTATTTCCAAAATGAAGTCATGTTTAAATTAGCGTAAAGTGTATTGCGATGGTAGGCCAAAGTCAAACTAGTTAGCTAGTAAATAGCAGCGAAGTGAGCTGATTTGCAGTGACCGCAAGACAAAACCTTCCGGTTTGGCTTGCTTACCTCAATGTTCGGTTTCAAATACTATCAAATCGACCTGCGGAATATGCGAGAAACAAATAATGAAGTCAAATTTCAATAGTTATTATTCCTGGTCGAGTTCAGAAACAATAATCCTTACAGAGATTAGAATGCGCACCCATACCATTGACTCATCCAAATAATGGTCGTTTTGCAACCCAAGCCCATTCACCAGAGAAAAGCCCATCTCTGGAGTTGCCTTTCTCGGAAATGTTCAGATAATCATAGCCTTTAAATTACATGATGGGAGTGATGGGTTGGCCTCCTTCAAGTTCATAGTCGCTAACATTACCCTTGATATCATCGTCTGTCACCAAGTGATTGCTCAGATTCTCTCCTGAGAAAGAATCCGAGGCAGAACTCGCAGAACGCTACGACGATATAGTGCCGTTATAGAGGATTTCAACTTCAGGTTGGGATCTGAATTCATGAACTCTGAAGGAGTCAAGAAACGAACTGAGGCTAACAAGCTTCCGCCATCAGAGCAGGCTCACAATCATTAACTCATGCTTTTACACAAGAAGACTCGAAAAATCAGTGCGATATCACCCAACTAGCAAAGGGACTATGATGGACCTACTGCCATTTTCCTACTCATAAAAAGTAGTCTTAGTCAAAATACGTGCTTTAAGATTGGGTTTGGTCACCACTTGTCGATATCTGGTTACATGGCTTCTGTGGATGAAGGGAATTTTCATTCGTAGTCCAAGACTTTGACAAATTAGCTAGGAAGTATATCCGATGAAAAACCTTCCTCGCTACCGTCACTATTTTAACATCGCGTCCGTGAAAAACCCGAAGCACTACTCCTATCTAAATAACTTTCTCAAAACTATGACTACAAAAAATCACGCTAATTCAAGTCAAAAGACCGGCATAAGCAAGCAAAACCGATGGTCAAAACAAAACTGTGCTTGAAGAAATAGTTTCAGAGAGTGCTTTAACTCAAATTCCCCCTAACTTTTCGCTGTTCAAAAGTAACAACATAATCGGTCAACAAATCTTTTGAGATACGCAAAACGGGAATGGCTGGAAAAAAGTCTGCAAACTTCCCTACTGTAGTAGAAAGAGGGCCCTATCGAGCATTCGATTCCTCAAGGAAAGTTTCGAATCGTTCGTAGAAAAGTAGATTAAGTCTGCTCGCTTGAAAGCGTCTATTAGAAAAATACAATACTCTCCTTAAAGCTCCAAGAACTTGTCCATTCTCTGACCAACAATTTAGTGTCATGATGGTTCTAACGGAATACGATTCCACCTCAGTAGGGAAAAAGACGATTTCGCCATCCACCAGCCAAAGGGCACCAATAAGGGTTTGGAGGAGGAGTGAATATTTTTTTCACATGTCCCTTGAGTGTGTGGATGCAAAAGTTGTCTCAATGTTTGAGAGGTAACGCAATGAATAACACGAATCTGTACGGTAGAGCATTTCTCTCGACTACAAGTTCTATGTACTACCGGTCAGCGGCAAATTGAAAAAGCACCTGGCAAGAAAGCCCGATTGATCCCAATCGGGTTTTCGTGATTGCATTTCGACTAAGCAAGCAGCCGGCATTCTTGATGCCACTGAACAGAAAAGGCCAACTATCCTGGTTTCTACAGACCTAAAAAAATGCAACTGACATTCTTCCAGTGTGGACAATACTGCAGTCCGGTAGATCTGAATCGCTCGGCCTTGGATGTCTCCTTTCAGTTTCAATAGGGGAAAATCGTAGCTAAGTTGATACTCCAATGCAAAGTGGAATACAAGGTTCCACGGAAGAGCTTGTGTAGTTCAAATTGACCTTCCAGTAGACATTTGAAGAGAATTAATCCAGGGTAGATCAACTTAAACAGGGGTGGCGAACGGCCTGGGGCATACCGATTATGCAGATGACCTGAACATTATGGCCAATGGCTTAAATGCCGCCAGAGAAATTTTAGAATGGCTAACTACAGTCTTAAGTAAATATGATATCCAGTTGATAGCGATAAAACAGTGTGGAAGTGCGTTGAAGGAGAAATGAACCTAGAATTGCTACACTCCGGAAAAAGTATCGTCTTTCATGTGCCTATGCTGTCGAATTAATGCAGACAGCATAGCACTTGATGACATAACCCATATATTGTCAGCAAAGCTAAGCAGCAGTTGGTACTAGCTTAAAGAGCGCTCCGTTATTTCCTAAAGTATAGACAAGGTCAACTGAACTCCTTGTAGAGCAGAACCCCTATTGTGTGTCCCTCATTTATAGTACTACGGCCATAAAAGCCCGTGGTTAAGTTAAGTCATAGTTCGAGAAACCGATCAAGGTTATCCAAGTCTCAGCAACAAAAAGCAGAACCTTAATGAAGTGTTATGAAGTTGATTACGTGCGAACATTCGTTGAAAGGAAGGTAATGCTAAGATGTTTTAGATAGCATAACTGCAACCTGAACGCTGCAAAGCCCAATGAATACAAGTGTTCTAGATCTGGACTTTCCAAGAGGACGATTAAAGCTTTATATTTCACATTGCCAGCCCTCAAGCCTTGTCTTAACAAACGCCCCGAAATATGAACAGAAAGCAAGCGCAGCCTCCGAAACTAAGGCCGAAGAAATATTCATTGTTCTAAATCCCAAGATTCCTATTGATTTTATAAATGGACTGCTAGAGGAAAAAATTTAAAGTTATATAAGGCTTCTTGAAAGTATTTTCAACGCAGCGTTGTCAAATTAAAATCGGGAAGAAATAAACGATTTTCTCATATGGGTTTTAAACTCCGATAAAAATAAAGTCGGTAACTTCCATTCGAGAAGTCACTATTTAATCGACACTGACAAAGAGCCAGAGACCCAGAGAAAGCTCTGATCGCCACAACCCTAGTACAGTGGAAGCAAAATATTGTCAAAGGCCTTCCCACGTTCTCACACGCGATGGATCTAGCAATCCCTCAACTTTGAAGTTCCCAAAAAAAACAAATAGGAGGGAGCCGCAAAAGCGAGCACAGAAGTGAGAAATTGATACTGGTCAGACGTTATTTAACATTCTGGAGAGAGCGATGGCCTTGAATTTGTACAAGTTAATACTTGTTCATATTGAGCAGATAGCTCAGCAAAGCAAAAGGTTGCTTTCAATGCATAATAATCGTAGTGTATTCGCCAGAGTAACTTAGATTTATATAAGGGACACGGATGGCAAGTTTGCATTAAGGGTGCCACTTAACCGGAAACTCGACGACAGTGCAAGTAAACTGCATGCAGGGATCGATCAAATTTTATTACAATAATTGTACATGGTATAGAAGAAATATTTTAAATTCCAATTCATAAATAGGATTAAGGATAATTGCGAATTAAAGTAGATTGCGACTTTTAAAGTGATTGATAAGTCAAGTGGAAATAAATGCAGAACTTGGTGAATTACGCCCCCACATATCCACCGCCTTCAGTAATATACAGGGAGGGTTTATTTAACTACCTCTGAAGGGGCACGGACTTCAGAAATTAGACTAACAATAGGCTTCATTCAGCCTAGTCCCAATAAAGCAACTTTGTGCCTATTGGAAACCTCGGGAATTTGTTGAATGGTCAAAAAAGAACATAGGAGTAGAAAATAGCTCTGGGTATGCTACTTTTCCAACCGCTTTTTGCTGAAATGAGGCAATGATATTGGAGGATTTAGCTGCAGAAGGAAGTTCGATAATTGGAGAACCCTTTGGGAAAAGTAGTGGGTATAAAATACCCATGCGATGAAGATGACTTCGATTCAGAAACCCCGAGAACAGCTCATTGTCGAAAAAAAAATGAATTGCATGAGTTTAACGCGAAGGGATGACACTCATCGTGGCGCAAACTATTGGAGACTGGTGCAGTAGGAAAAAGGCTTGGAGAAACCATCAATAGAAAGACAATCTCACGTGGAAGGTTAACAAGAAGGTCAAGACTTGAAAAAAAGTAAGTTGGTTAAAATGGAATTTAAATGTCAATCTTTCAAGTGGAGGATATGAAGGCGGTAGCCAATCAGAGCAGTCAGATTGGTAATGTAACTTCAAAAGGCAAAACAGAAGAACATTCATAGTTCGTTTCCGTTTAGATAGTCTTTGGGATTCAATTTGAGAATTATGAAACTACTTGGCTTTTAGAAAAATAGCACATCAATCAAATCTGAAACACCTACAAGAAAGAGTCTTTAGCCATCAGTGCGCAAAAGGTGTAAATAATCCCGCCTAGCTTAAAGTTAGAGGCTGCATCAACATCAGGTAGTCAGAAAGCCTCCTAGAAGAAAGTTGTTCTATCTACGGCAGAAAGCAAACTACTGACGATTGGGTCATGTTGAAAGAGAATCCAAGATACAGGGGGCCTCATCGAATTTATATACAGAGGATATATCCTTGATGACGTTCTACTCACTCCTCTTCCTTGACACAAGCGTTTCTGTTAGATTAATTTCGAGTAAAAGGAAATCAGGGTCGAAAGTAGCATTCAAACCAGCAATCGATTGTAAGAGACTTTACGGCGGAGGTTGAAAACTACTGGCTAACAAGGGAACACTAGAGAAATCCGTTTTACAGATTGCACGTGCGTATGTGCAAGAGCGTGCACGCGTCATCTACGAGAGCCGATCTAAACGTGGAACATGCACGCACGCACGCATAGTCGCACGTACGATAGTTATTTTGCAACTATGCCACGTGAACATGGCGTTTAGGTCATCCTTGTCATGAGGGTCGACTGCGCTAAGCCTGCCATTCTTTGCTGCCATGACTAATAAAACTGGGATAGCTGACGAATTGCCATATTTCTATTGGTGGTAGCGTTGACATGAGTTAAGCAGCATTTATTTGGAAGGCTTTAATAGCAGTAATATACTTTAAGTGAAGGCAGCTACAAATTTTTGGCCTCATACGAGGCGGGAACAAAAACTCTAATTACAAGATGTTGGACCTAAGCGAAACTGGGTAGGCACCAGTTTGAGAGCTTTAACAGAAAACCGCATGCTGCATGCCTTTAGGGTGGTAGCGTCATTTCACAAGGTTTTTTCAGTCAAATTCTGGCTTAAAAGTGTATTGATTCCTGGAGATTTCTCTTCAGCCCTTTTGATGACGCATTTTATTTCAAAGATCAAATTGCCAACTAACTATTTCAGAAAGGAGTGTGAAATTTGGAATGCTATTTGATACCACCTTATGTTTTTGTATGGTGGAAGTGTTTGATTGAATAGCACTCATCAATTTCTATTCTTCGGCAGAAGCTTCACTTGAAGTCACGAGCTCAAGTCCTACCTCCTAAACCGGATTTCTAATATGCCAGCAAGTACTTCAGCTTGATTATTTAACTAGCAAAAGACACTCCTGATGTTAAGCAGAAAAGTGACCCATTCTCATTACCCCTACCCTTCCAAGATCGTTTACATGGAAGATACAGGTACAGGAGCATGTTTCATCCTGATGATGGTACCATACGAAAGCACATAGCTTGCGCCATAGTATGTATTAGGCAAGCGTAACCGGTTGTGAAAGACGTAATACTTTGCTAGCTAGTTGATGTCATATTTAGCATGCAGGAGGCGGGCAGAAAGCAGGAAGGTAGCAGCGGCAGCTGTAGCAGCCAATGCAGATCTGACATGCTTCCCTCCACTGCGCACGTGATTGACACCACTACAGCACCCCAAACCTTCCGATTACAACAAATCAACACGGTCAAGATCTAAAAGCGGCGATACTTCACTAATCTGTTGGTGATATCGTAGTGGCCATAAGAGAGCCATCGTTTCAAGGTCAAGCGTGAATCATACCCATTAACAAGCCAAAGTTAACTGATTAACCTGTTCTGTTCTGTTCTGTTCTGCCATGATCTCAGAACAGCGACCAATTCCTCGTTTGTTAGCAATGTTGACGGCAGTAATGCAACTGACATTTCAAAGCCAGGTATGTATAACTCATAACTAGGTTTGTGTGCTTTAAGACCCACTGGCACATTTCGGCTGTACATGCGTTTATTGTGTGCAAGTTAATGGCAAATAGATGGAATTAATCCGTCTTTTGATTATACAGACAAACATTAATAGGCCAAGCCAGGGTCACAAAAAAATCAAGCTTTACTTGAATATGCCTAAAGGCACATTCGCATTCTTCCACGAAAATGTAGTTACTTTGTCTGACTAGGCTGGCTAAAAACATCGACAACAACCGTTAAAATAGGACATCAGCTACAGAAACAGCACCTCACTGCCAGATCAAGTCGTTCGGCGCGCACGCGTGCATGAGGGTTTTGAGGGTTGTATATAGACTTACATAAATTAGGGGAAGCCGGCTTACTTGAGACCGTTAGAAGAGTTGAAGAAACGTTATTGGTGCCAGCTCTGTTACCTTCAAGTGACCGAGGAATATTTGCGCCAGCGGCAGCGGAAATAACGTTTTTGAGATGAGAAAGGGTTACAACCTCCGAGGTGATGGGAAAATTGACTGGTAGTTGGGAGGCGGATGGAATGCAGGAAGAAGTGGAGGAGGTTATAAGGTCACTGGTAAGCCAGTTGCGCTTAGACAGTAGGGCAGATGACGTGGGAGAAGTAGACGGCGAGACAGAGGCTGAATGAAACTGTGGAAGGGGGGGGGGAAAGGTAAATAGAACTTTCAACTAACATCCTAAATCAGTTTAGAAAACAATCTGCTGAGATAGAAAAACCAACAAACTTAGAAAATATTTGAACCCAAACAGTGAGAGAAACTTTGAGGCTAGTGAGCGTTAGAAATCTTAAAGTTCAAGGACATGAAAGAGGCTAAGGTAAAGGTCAAATCTTCAGTTGAGGCAGTGAAATTTGGTAAATCTACCCTATTTGTGGTAAAAGACTAGAAAAACTAATTGTTGGCAAAACGAAGTAAAAGTTCACCAATTTGCAGTACTTCAAAGCAGACTTTAACGAAATTGCATTAAATATTAAGATAAGTACGACAATAAAGTTGGATGACGAGTACTTTGAAACATTGTGAAAAATAAATTATAATACAAATAAGTGAAGGAAGGTTATTTTGCTGAACTTGTATTGGGATGAAAAAGGCTCTCAGGTAGCGAGAATCGCACTATAAGATTGGCTGTAATAAAGTGAAGTTGGTTTGTATGTAAGGCAAGAGCTAATAAATGAGAGGGCGCACATAAAGAAATAAAGTATACATAGATCTGTTGATAGATGTTAATCACAGTGGTTAGGAAAAATTGTGGCTCTTATAAAATTGGTAAAAACAAAAAGACTGATTAGTACAAAATAAGACTGACTTGCGAAACAAAAAAATAGGGAATTTAACTGAAATCCAACAAAAATGAAAATATAAGACTAAATAATGACAAGATATGTAATTTTTTTGGGCAACAATGATCAAACAGCAATGTGAAGTTACAGGCTGGTCATGTGAAGATCTTTAGACGTTTAAAACCGCTTAAAATAAAATAAACTACGCTTAGCAAAGGGAAGTTAAGAATAAAAAGAAAAAAGACACTGAAGAGTGGCGAATTAGAGGGCAAATTTGAACTACAACAGGGCTTACATTTAAATTTGAAGTGATTGGAGTTGAACAAGTGGTTGAAAATCTCCTTTGTGCATTTTGCATTAAAGAATCACGTTGAAACAAATGATCTTTCGACTGAAAATGGACTAAGATGCAATAAAGAGAATAAATAGAAGCGCATACCTCCCTTAACATGATCGCGTTCTATGACTTCAGCTGCAATCAGCAAAGTATCGATGTTGGCTTTTCCTTCTACGGCCATGATTATAACACCGAATTCAAACTTGAAAGTGGAACACCGGCTCTGAGCGGAAATCCAGGACTAAACCTGCTTACCGGTAAACGACCTTCAACGCGCAAATAAGAAAACAGAACGACTCATGTGACCTCAAATATCGACTGACCTTTGAGTGATCACAGGATTGCCGTTAAACTGCATGCATTTTATTTCACATTGGTGAATTTAAACGAAATTGTATAATGCATAGGTCATTGTGCTAGGTATTAAATAATATCTCTGATCAGAGGTTTTGATTAAAGGTTTTCCAAATATTGATTAGCAAGTTTTATCAAAAATATGGCTCAAGATAGGCGATACATCATATCTAATTATTTTAAATTAGGTGTACCAATGGACAGGAAATCATAACTACTGAAATTTGTAGCACAAATTTCGAAATGCAATCTATTTCACTTGAAACTCCGTAAAAGCTTTCAGATTTACCTTTACATATCGTTGTGCTTCAGTTTTAAAAAACAGATGTTTAAAGAAATTGTCTCTGATAAATAGCGTGGCTAGATAAAAAAAAGGAGTTCTCTCAATCTCAGACATAATGCAGTTATGTGAATGAATGAGGAATCGGCTAGCCTTTTCTGAGTCTTCGTTAACTCATGCATTTTTAATAAGGATCGAGTAAAATAGATAATTAGCATTACTTTCACTTACTCAGGATCCCACGAATCTAGACTAAACACGAAAACGGAATGAATATTTCAACTAGCAGATATGAGAACTGGAAACTGAAAGCACGAGATCCACAGAGAGGTGAATCACTGCATTCGTAAATCAAAAGTGTGAGATCGAAATAGAAACAAACTAAGATAATACTTGGTTTTATTCTATGGTCGAAATAATTCATGCCTGTATCACATATCGAATTCGTGTAATCGGTGAAAAGTTCACCATTTTTCGTATAAGGAATGTGTAGCGTCAGTGCGATGTGCTGTGTTGTTGCCACTTCTCTCGGAAAACAAAGTAGGACAATTTGCAAACTGATTGCCACTGTGTTTCCGGGGTCGTTTTGCTTGCCTAATCTGTTTTTGTTTGTGATTAAAAACTTACATGACGATTTATCCATTAATTCTTAGAAGAAATTTAGGACCGCAGGGGTGATAAACTTCTTATGGCTCAAGTACATTGAAAATGTAGCCACTAATTTGAAAACATTATGTGACTGTCTTGTCGCAGTCTTGGTTAGGATTGGACGCGATAAGATGCTGAAGTTTTTTAAAACATTTTTAATCGATGCGGATGGTTCGATACCTATTAATTTATATATCTTAGGTACCCTCTGGAATCAAATGGGATTAATTCCAGGTGCAGCGGAGTTTATCAGTTATTTAAAGCAGAGTGGTCGAACAGTTTTACTTGTATCAAATAACAGCACTAAATCGGTGGAACAATACCAAACAAAATGCAAGAAACTTGGCCTATCACTCGATTTGGTTTGGTAGTGATTGATTTCGTTTATTATTCTAGTCGGAGATTGTCTGTTCGGCAAACATTGCTGCCAATTACTTGTCAAAGCTGGATGTTAAAGGTTCTATCTACGTTGTTGGCCAGTCTGGTATCGCTGAAGAACTAGACAAAGTCGGAATCGTACATTTTGGAATCGGAGTATGAACACATTAATATAATGAAATCTCGTTTCTTAGCCGGATTCCACACCAATCGACGACTTCAACACTTCTCAGTTGCGCGATAACGCATGATACTTTCTAAATAATCTTAAATGCTGCATTTATTTTAGGTTTCTGGTGTGATTGTTGGATTTGATTCTTACTTTAATTATATGAAAATCATGAAAGCAGCTAATTATATTGCTCGTGGGGCTAAATTTTACGCAACTAATGAGGATGCTCTTTTGCCTTGCGATGCCTATGTGAAACCAGGTAAAGTACTATTTCTCATTTTAAACATTTTCAATCACCTTCACTAAATAATTAACAGTTATTTTACTCACTTCAGGCTCTGGATCCATAGTTGCATCAGTGAAAAAGGCATCAGGTGTAGAACCCACAGTTTTCGGAAAGCCATCTATAGTCGCTTGGGAGTTCATTAAGGAAAAGTATGGTACAGAAGAAAAGACAACGGTGATTATTGGTGATAGGCGAGTTCATTAAGATGTTTTCTAGACCTATACCAGTACGCTGGATTAAGTCTAAGAGGAGAAGCTTGAACTCCGTCCTTGAATCTCCACCAATCGAGACGATATATGAGCCGATTATGGAGTGAATTTTCGGTGTTATTTTCTAGCGATACCACGCTTGTTTCATTCCCTGAGATGAATTAAAATTGCTGCTATAGATCTTATATTAGTCCTTGCATCATCAGTAAAGATAAGCTTGTGCTTTTCCGTTTTCTAGGGTTGAATTTGATTTGCTTTGACTGTTCAGGCGTTGATATTAATTGATCCTTTGCATTACATATTTCTCCTAGTTTTGGATGAATGTTTTTATATTCACCGTTGATGGAATAAACACAAGAAATGCATTATTTCATCAAAGGTGACCAGAATTCTTCCTAGAGTGGAGGCGTCGGTCAATGTGAAGCATGACGCTGATCATGTTGCAACCCACACTGGTGCGTTAAGTTTTGTTCCATTTTAAACGGCATAAAAGCTAATCAAAATTCGATCCGGTTGAGGCAGACTAGGTTCATGGTATGCATCTACTAATGCGTACTATCGCGAATATTCTCTGTTGATTGGTCCAAACAGTTTTACTCTTGATCTACAAACTCTTGAACATTATAGTGATGCTATTATCAATATCAATATTGTTAGTTCAATTAGCTCAATGTTTCGTGTCTTCTTCTAGATAGCGGTTAGGAGAAACCAGTGCTTTGAGGCCATCGTCTTCGAATCGCCACTCCAAAGCCCTTCAGGCATGCCTTAGTAGTCGCGCCTATTTGTATCGAAATCTGTCGCTAACCTCCTTTTAGTAGGCCGTCTGATTGTCGAAGCGGTTAGTTGCCATATATCATAAACCACTGTGACAATTTTTCCGCAGTTCTTTCGCTACTGCACCTGATAGGAATGTATCTTAACTCTTGGTAAACTGCCATCAAGGGGCGATAGGTTTCTTTGAGTTTCTTTCTCCTCCAACACCTAACTAACTTGATAGCCCCCTCCACTTCTTGTGGAATGAATAAGCTGACGGCCTCATTGTGGACGCTGAGATGTTTATCGATATTTATGCCCACTTCAGTCTAAAAACTGAGTTGTAACATCTCTTTTTGTTGCAGACTGGACACGGACATCCAGATGGGCAAGGCTGCTGGACTGTGTACCGCCTGTGTGATGAGCGGAGTGACCTCATATGAACTCTTATCGAAGGTTCGAGGTGATCCCACTAAGGCCGCTATTCTTGAACCGGACCTCATCTATCATAGTATCCTTGAGATATATCATCAGCTGATGGAGGAGGACAAAAATGAGTAGACAGATCTTCCCACGAAGGTTTTATTTATTTGATCACTGTCAGACAGACTTTTTAGTTAACGATTAAACAAATTTATTTAAGTGAAAATTATGGGGTAGTGTGCTCGTCCCAATCAATTGTTGGTGGTATATCAGGGCCAGCGCCTTTGGGGACGGTAGATATTGATTTGACGAGATGCGTGACTGGTTGTACCTGATGTATAATCTGAACGACAATTCTCTAGTTTAACGGACGCAGTGTGGGGATGTCGAAGAAGGGCTAGTCGGCGGACGAGGCCTCGGTAAAAATTCCCAAGCGGACACTGGGGGGAGCAATGGCTGGACGAGGCAGAACAGACGCACCTCTTCACTGAACTCAACTTAGAAGTCTCCTACTTTGGTGATACCGTGGTTTTCACATGTTTTGCCAATAAATAGGTGCTGAACCAGTACTTGCTCACACTCGTTTAGAGATAAACGAAAAGCCAGCACTTACTCTGAAATAAGAGTTTTGTTAGAAGCTCCAGCCGGCCTTCTGAATCAGGTCTTTACCTTACCTTTGCGAGGCATCGAGGACTGGGTTCTACCGTCTCACGCTTGATCTTGGCCGAAGTGGATCGCCAATTTAAAGTGCTAGCGATCGAAACGACTTATTCCCCTGGTTGCAAACGTCGCCAAAATCTCACAAAATTCCTTCAAGAATTGTTCTCAAGACAAGACTGAACTGTATGTTTCTGTTTTAATGAAGGCATGGCTATAAATCGACCTGCCAGCAGATGAACGCGTTAGCAGAGTCCCAGAGATTTCCTTCTTTGCAATTTTCCCTCAAACCATTTGAAGTCTAAATATGCCACCAGGATCTGTACTGTTTAACCATTCGTATACTTTTCTAATAAAAGCTGGGCTGAACGATTTAAGATGAATAAGATCATTCAACAGTCACGAACACGCTCCATATCGCCTGTTGAACCGCGAGTCCGCGTTCTCTGTAAGCATATTTAATTGCACAGATGATCCTTCCGGCAAAGAAAACCTAAAAAAGCACATGGTGATCGACTGTTTATTTCAAGTAGAATCGGTAATTTAAGAACAAGAAGAGATCAGAGGGGGGATGGACCACAGGGACTTGTTACTCGATAAAGCCGCAGATACATGAGACATTAATGCAAATATACACGTGCAGAAGTAGGAAATGAAGAAGACGAGAACCCCAACAAAGCTAATGAGGGAAATAAAAGGTGTCTGTACAGAGAGGGAAGGGAGCAGAGGATATGCATATCTGATTAGTGACGTTCATTTTGGAAGAAATTGAGAATCGTTTTAGCAGCACTGGCGATTTCATGAGCAAATGTGATCAGCTGACTGCTACTACTTCCTCCAGGAACTCTTGAAGATGCGGAAGGAGTGTTAGGATCCATATTAGCCTCACAATGGAGGCGAAGCTTTTGCGAGTTCGCCATTAGAGATGAGAGTGCTGCCCCTACTTTGGGATGACATTTACTAATTGGCGGAAATAGCACTACTAAATCCTGCACAGCTGCTTGAATGAGTTGAGCCGAACGAACCTGCTCGTGCAATCGTCTGCCATTGGCTGCCTGAAAGAAGGATACCGAGAAACCCTTACTTGAAGGTCTAATCCGCATTCCGAATAAAAACAAAGCAGTTGCACGTTTACGTTTTTATTAGAGATTAATTTATTATCCTCTTTATGAGCTCCATCCTTCCATGGAAGGACGACATGTTTGAGAGTTTTCTTTATGGTTAGGCAGTTCAATGGTGGTTGCATAGCATAGGGGAGGGATGATCAGCTTGTAGCCGCTCTATCTAAAAACTTTTACTTTACCATCTCCTTGTACACTGATGAAACTCGAACTGGGTCATCTGACTAGTCAGCCATATAGGTGGCTGCTGCACTACTTTCTGCCTTTTCCATCACGGGTTATGTGAAGTTCGTTAGAACTAAAAAAACGATTACATAGCCAGAACATCATTCATTCTAAAATGCTGCTCAGGAACTCGAACTTACATCTAGAAGGGCCCGGATCCTCACAATAATGCACTCCACACCACGGACAATTCTCTCATATGGCGGATGTTTCCAAGGCGGAGAAATCACTCCAGAAGATACCGAGACGGGAGGATTTTTCCTCAGTACGCCAGATGGGGAGGGATGAGGAGGGATTGAGTACTCCACAGAAGAGGGTTCAGGACCTCCAGCGCAGCTTCGCATTACACCGAAGGGAGGCGAGCGATGTGCTGAAATGCCAGCTCCGCTACTACTACTGCGGCTAGTGGGTGCGGAAATTACCGGAGGCGCGGGGTTTGGAGTTCCTGTCTCGTTGGGAGCTGTATAGTCGTCTGGCACCTCGACTTCATCTTAAGGTAAGATTGGTTCCGGATGGTCAGATAAAGGGTGGAGGGAATCAAAAAGAAAATACATATTTAACGCGTGCATTTCCGATGGTTAAAACGACTAGGTTGTCTCTATCAGAAAGTGGATAGATCAAATGAAACAGAATGAAAACGACAACACTTAATGGTGTCTATTATTTAAGAAGAAATAAAATACGACTATCTGGGGAGGGGAAATTCCCAGTATTCACAGAAGCATCTGAGATGAATCCAGTCACCCGGTCTCTAGATGACCAAGTCACAATTAGCTTTCTAAAAAAGGTTCTGCGATGTCCTTTCCTTATAGTGAACTTAATAAAATAAACTGTGATTCAATCCAGGCATGTCCTCTGACATTTCCCATGTAGTATCAATACTACACAACCAAAATAGGTAAACGACAATTTCATTAGCAAAAAAAATGCAGGAATTGACAGAAGAGTAAGTTCTGAGGGCTCAATTGAGGGAGGCAACAAGTGGTCGAAAGGTATTCAGAACAAATTTTAAATGAAACACCAGTTGTAAATATCGCCTTTTTAACACTTTCCAGAAGGATTCGCCCATCTGATTATTGTTAGTTGACAATCACCTTCCATTCTTCCAATTCGAGTGTTATAGATAGTGGAGATACCTTTACTTTGATAATATGAAGGGGCGTATATCATGAAAGACCTCCTTCTGGTCATTATGTCCCTCCCGAAAAGATCACATTTCTGATCTTTTCCGTGTTAATAATTCATGTAATTTAGCCTTAGACATCCACCATTATATCCCTAGAGCTCTTTTTCATCAGCTTAGATCTATATGATTTGAGATTAAAAAGCTGTTAAGCATCAAAATTTGGTTTTTCTCAGTTTGGGTACCACAGCTGCGAGCGTAGAAAGTGTGTGAATTTATAATTAAGTGCACTGGGTACAGGAAATAACTAAGTCACACACAATGACTTGCCCCTATCTCATGAATTAGAAGTTATTTAAGCTGTATTTACTCGATGCTGGTATTCTGTATCCATAGTTTACCAATTATGGCGACTATCTGAAAGTGCGAAAATGTTAACCATTGAAAAGGTAAAAACCAGGATAAAACATCCCGCCGGCTGCAAGATGATCCACGCCGAAGGGTACAAATACGGTCGAACGCCAAAGCAGAATTGTAATATGGACACGTTTCGTCGATCAATCTGAACAGGTTCGATCAATATTCCCATAGCAATCTCTATATACACTCAACTGTATTTTAATAATATGAGGGATCAGAAGCGTCTAAACCGCCCACCTCGCTCAATGTTATAACAACGCTTTATAATATTTATGTTTCAGAAGTAGGGATGGGTGAGGATTGTGGTTAACACGCTGGTGGATAAAACCACCAATTCCCAAGCATGTCATCAGGGCTCACCAAAACTGGCCTAAGTGGACGTGGCTACATTACCATTCAAACGGGCTCCTCATCTGTTTGTCAAATAAGTCTGTGCATATTCTAAACTGCTAGGAAAACGGTCTAAATGATTCCATTTCCGTTAATGATACTAGTAAAAATTTCGTGAAGTGTGCATCATTTCGAAAAATGATCGCTCGAATTTACCACGAAAATAGCGCATAACCAAGAGGCTATTAATATGGCGACAACACTTTCCTTATCATTGACAATGAGGGTGGGGAATGACATGGAATGAATATGTTTCTAGATGGGCAACATCCTATCATCACCAACACCAATAAAATCACTGCAAGGCCATTTCGGTACGTTTTTGCGCCTGTGGTGAGATAGGACGCCTGTGCATCCAGCATATTTGGGCTTGGTACTCTACCAGAATTTGGAGTGACCACTCACACTGGCGAATGCTGATTTACAAAGGATTGATGAATATATGTCCCAACTCCCCAGGATAAACGTTGAAAGATTCTCTCGTATAATGGATTTGTGCTAGCTTTCGGTGACTGTTTATCTGCACCCTATGCCTGCGCTGAATAAATTTTTTTAGCGAATAAAGTTAATGCCATTTTCGTATGGTTAGCAGCACCGTCAATAACAACAACAACAACAACATCATCATCATCATCGTCGTCGTCGTCATCATCATCATCATCGTTGGAAGCCATTTTATTTGTGCTCTTTGAGTTCCTTCATAAAGGGAGAGCAAAGGTGAAAATGGGTAGGCAGTAGTGCTATCCAGTTAGTTGAAGTATTAGCGAGTTAGGAAGGGAGGTAGGGGCGCAGTTCGGGGAATATACTCAAAACCACATTTGGAATTGAAAAACCAATGAGCGGTCTCGCCAAAGACAGTCATCAGGTGCCTGTTGACACTCATCCTCTATACAAAACAACATAAAACGGAAAAGAAAAAATGCTGGTGCTTGACGGGGAATGTACTTAAGGCGACTGATAAGTACTAGTTTGCAATAATCTAGGGTGTACTTCTTGGATAGGTTGAGCTAAGCATACAAATGCACTTTACATTATCAACTTCAGTGTTGTGAGGTATTCCCTCATCTGCCTGACAGCATTAATGAAATACGTCTAGATGAAGCTGGATACTCTAGCAGTAACCAAATCCCGCTTAATAAAGCACCGGTCCACATGATCTTCTATCCTTGTTTTGAGTATGAGACAATGTGATGATAAATGAACGGCCTCATGGATACCCTAGCTTTTGCTCAAGCGGGACTCTTAATAAATTAAATGAAAACTCACGAAGTCCACTGATAGCAGGCGAACCAGCGACCTGAGAAGTCTGCTGCTGCTTTCCAATTGGTGTTCGTGCTGCCGATGGCTTCGTGGTCTGCAAATTCACGTACGATCTCGTCGCTCCTGAACTTGCCTGTACTGGCAAAGACGATTGAGTTTGTGACGCATTAGCAGATCCTGAAATTGTTGTAGTGATGGTAGTCACTACCTCCACATTCGCAGAGTCCGCGGGAGATGAAGATCTTCCCCACAAGGAAATGCCTTGCCGAAGGAGAATACCAGAATCGAGACACTGATTACCCATTGCATAGTTGCTAGAGGATCCATTAGTCCGCTTACTCCCTGAGGCGGGAGATTTGGATTTCGATTGACCAAGGGGATCTCCGTTCGTGTAGCCTTCACCTTCTTCCGAATCGTTAAAGTCTTCAGATGCCTCAAGAGCGATGTCACGGGTCTCTACAGCTTCTTCTTCGGTGGCAATGGCTGTAGACGAAGTTTTATTTTGAGTGTCTGGTGGTTTATAGACTGTAGTGGATGTTGAACGGGTAGCCGCTTCATGTGTCTTTGTCATTCCAGCTGAAAATGCTGCCTTTAGGGCATTCTAGAGAAAATCAAAGGAATAGTAAGACTTAGAATTAAGAATGATGGTTAAAGCGAAGAAAAAAACATACATTCTCCTCTGTGAGTCGTTCACAGACACTTTCTAACTCATGGAGCCTTGCGGTGAGAGCGGTCACCTGCTGCTCTGCCTTCTCTTTATCCTCTCTCAGCTGAAGTACCTCGGCTTCCACTTCCGCCGCTCGCTCCAACTCTTCCGTGCGTTTGAACTCCACCTCTGAGACCTCTGTCGATGTCTGAACAGCTGCAGACACTAATAAAAGCCTTGTGTTGTAGCAGTGTACCTCTTGAGACTGTTGCAGCATTGTTGGCGCTGTACACCGCTCTAAAGTCCCTTCACACGTTGAAGATGACGACGCACCAGCCGACGCAACAGCGGAAGAAGGACATATTCTAACAGCGTTGTTCGTTTTCGAAATATCGGTAAACGTGTTACTATATGCCAGTGCTGGAACACTTGCTCTATAAGATGCGAGATGGCCAGTGGCGGCTAAATGGAGTCGTCTGGATCCAGGGATTACTCCAGGTCGAGAATCAACACCACTGGGTACGCGTGAAGCCTCAGAGGTAAGACTCTCTTCACCCATGGAAACGAAGATATGTTGTTGAGAGGTTGGATCCTCCTCTTCCTCTTCATCTGCCTGGGACTCAAGTTGAGTTTGCTGAAGCTGATCAGTGCGAAGAGAATCAGATGTAGTGCAATCGATCGCAGCTATCGCTGCAGTAGTAGGAGATGTTGAATTCGAGATTGAAGCTGTTCCGCCTGAACTGGAGATTGCATTGGTGCTAATTGAATGGCCGGTTGAGACGGAGACTCGTGCTACGGTGCCAAACTCAGTCTCTACTGCAACCTAGTTAGCGTGAAAAGCATCACTACTTCATATATTTAAGTAGATAGTAGTACAGTTCAAATAACAAACCAGAAAGACAGCCAGTACCTCTTGGCAAAGCCCATTAGGTTTGAAAAGCTTCGCGATTTAGAGCAGTGCAAAATGGGATACATGCGACTCTTCAGGTACATAAAGAAGACACCACTTCACTAAGCTCTCACAATGCATGATGATCGAAAAAATCGTTAGGGACTCAAAAGTCAAGAGATTCATACATTGAATGTGAATTCAGCTTTCTCGTAACAGGGAAATTGCATTGTAGAGACTAAATTGACTGCACCAAGGAATAAAAGAATCAATCTAGTTCGAAAAATATAATAATACGAAGTACATCTAAAACTGACTATTCAGAAGATGAGGGACGTCATCTGGAAATGAAAAACGACGACCTAGCTGAGAAAATGATAATACAGAGGAGGAATACTTCATCAAAACCACGAAAAATACGAACCAATGCTAACATGGACTCAGAAGTGCCAAAAAGGTTCTGAAAAGGACCTAACACTGGTTAGGTGTTAGCCATATCAATGCTCCACTGAGGACTTTAAAAGATCTGAGATCAGACCGTGCTGAATAGGTAGACCAAAAGGCAGTTGTCTAGAGATCAAGAAAGGTGGTCATTTCGAAAGAAGAGTCGTGTTCATTCTCTCCATATGAGAGCAATTATACCGAGAAGCAGTGCAACTAACATAAAGGAGATATTCTGAGCCCTGATGTCCGATAATCAACCATTCCTTTTTCTCTCATTAAACGCGACCACTAAATTTACGAGTACTATTGCTCTGTGAAAGAGGAAACGGATTGTTTGATCAAGCATCAGAATTGATAAGTAACCCAGAGGGTTTTTAGCGCAAAGATTAACAGTATTTCAAAAACAAATGACCTTGGTCATTAGCAATTAATTATTAGACTATCAGTATATACCTAAAGAGGATAAAGTAGAGCCATCAGCGCAAATACTTCAAAAGAAAGGGAAAGTTTGATTACGAAGTCTAAGGAGTGTTGTGCTCATATTCAACGCCAATTTTAAACTAAACCGATTCTTGAACCCTCCGTAAAACAAATGAACGACGATTTTAGAGTTAATAAGCTGTGCTGATGCTGTTTGGAGGTTTCAGTTATGGAAACCGAATCATTAATTAGGCAATCTCATTCAGGAAAAATGGTGAAGGTAGTCCGATGTTTGAACGCCGAGTTCAAGAGTGGTGTAGATGAACTGGCACAGGATTCGGGGCTGATTGAAACGACACTCAACAGGATGTCTACATTCCTAAAATCAGAAGCGATCCAAGAAACAATAATGCCTCTAAAGAAGAAGTATTCGTCTCCGAAAATCCCATACATGTTGGTTAACTCTCCTAATAGCCTGTTAAGATCTCCACCGAAATTTCCAAGAGAATAGCAATGAACTCTTGCTAAGTTTTTAGATTTGCTCTCTGGTTCAGAGGTTATGGTATTACGCCTCTAATGGGGCAATAATCCTCAGCCAAGACAAGACCAGCTGGAGGTAAAAGATTCATAATTAAGCCCTACTACATATTTACTCCTACTTTCGAATATCAAAGTAACAAGACGCTGCTGATTTAACAATATAACAAAAACAACCTGATCATATACTGGGTCTTCCACCGCCGAGATAGTAGTTGTATACGCGGTTCTATTTCTTCGTAAAATACTATGAGCACCCCCAGGTGCACTTCCAACTACCAACAAGACCTCATCATCATTATCCACCGCCATTTGAGAAGGTAATATCTCAGAAATATCTCCTCCGCCAAACGTAGTATACTCGTGCTTCACCTTCGGTCTTACTAGAGCGAAAGGCAGGGAGGGCGTTGATTCCAACACGGGTACTAGTCGACGTGCAGCTTCGTGTAATACATCCACTACTAAGGCACGGAAGGCCGTCATGGACAAGCGACCGAGTTTTTGACGGGCTTGATTGCGCACAGATGTGTAAGACGTGTTGGGTGGAAGAAAGAAAAGGATGAGGGAGGATGGACGGATACTAGAGGTTGCGGAGGACGGAATGGAAGGAAGGAGAGAGCCGCTCATTGAATGTGGACGGCCTCCTATACTAGATAAAGCAGAAGGACGCACTGACGGAGCGAGTGCAGAGATTTGGGCCATAGCGATGGAAGAATCGATGGAAGATTCAAGGAATGAATTGGTTAAACGTCGTTCTGCTTCGTCATAAACGTCGATACAGAGATCCTGAAGATAGATTGAAGGGCAATATATAATTTAAATAGACGAGCAAACAAATAATTTAAAGAGCATTAAGGATCCTGATGTTCTCATCAAAACAATAAAAATTTGCGAATTCCCTTGCATAGAGATGAAAATAAAAGTTACATTCAATTAGCGACTGAAGGGGATTAAGTTGATAGAGGTATCTCAAGCTAAACAGATACCGTATCCTTATGTAAAACTTTCCAAGAAAACCCAACCCCTTGTCCTTAAAGTTGCTGTATAACAGATTCAAGTCCTAGTAATATCTCGAAGAATGACGACTTATATGCGTTGGTAAAAAAAATTGCCACTCATAAAGACATCTCAGTGTTTGACAAGGGGCCTAGACCCGACAATTGGGTGGAAAATTGTAAATCATCAGAACGTCGAATTAGGCGTGGTGTTAGTTCATAAATAAGGCTTTGTTAAAGTTTCCGAGAAGACAGCAAGAATCGATATTCACGACTGATCCTCCCCACAAACTCAAGTCCACTTTGAATCCATGTTAAGTGCCGTACCTTTATCTAACCCGTAAAGCAGGAATCAAATACAATATAATTTCGTTTATTTGCTAAAAATATGTCTCCAAATATAAACATCTGATCAGAAAGCTACCAATTAAATTGGTTCGGTAAACTCTTTGAAATTCGAAAAGACTCTCCTCGTCAAGCACCTCTTAGAGTTGTTTTTTCAGAGACATCGGCGAAATCAGCCCTTACACACACAATGGGCGGGGAGAAAAAGCATGTACATTGACGTCACAAGTGCAGATAGTACGATGGAAGGATAGGAGTACAAATCTGTCACGGCCAAATGGGTACTCAAGGTAGCATAGAACCCCCAAGCACAACAGTGACCCTGGAGAATGAGCAGTTTACTCCAACTCAACAATTAAGGGAAAATATAGGTTTTATTAAGACATGGACAGTGTTTAAGTGGAAACGAGATGTTTGCGAGCACCGCCTTTACAATGAGGTAAACCAGCTAGAAAGCGTAGCAGCGTATCAAACGAGATCTGTGAATTAAATATTGATTTACTGCTCCAACTCTATTTCCTTCGGCGTAAGTTCGGTCTTAAAATAATTTCCTTGAGAGAGATCCTGAAGAATGAATTATTACTAAAGTGAAGACCCCCGATCATCGAAACCTATGTACCTACCAAAAAACAATTCATTTGAATGCTGGTTTCCGTGCAATTCCCCGATGACCACTAGATTTTTTCGGTCATGATAAACGTGTAAACCTAAGCCTGTATTGACCGAGAAGCTCCCATTCAGCCTGACTTCGAGGATCAACATTTAGCCAGAGTGGGTCCCATCTCAAACTAAAGGTGCGCCGATGAATTTTGAACCCGATGAGTAAAAGGTGCACAAGATAGCTTATGCCAGTGGTGAACAGGCTTAGCCAAGTAATGAGTGGAGAGCCTAGTCTTCAGCCGAGCTTCATGTCGGTATTTCAAGATGACACAGCAAACCACAATTACCATCTGCACTGCAAACCCAGATTTGAATTTCATAACTGACTAAGCCATACCAACTGCTGTTTCCATGTCCACCTAAAAAAGGGAAGAATACTTTCAAGACATGATAATTTCCTTTATTTGTAGCTTTCTTATCTTACGTCTATTCGGAGCATTCTCGCAAAATTTAAACTGCGTTACCGGGAAAAAATTTCAGCCAGAGTCAGTCTAAATAGGGTTATCGCTTAAAATAAAACCTGGTTCTATCTCATAAAATGACAACATGACTAGCATTTTCCATGGGCAATCCTTTTTGACACCTCCTTTCTTAAAGCAGCTTCTGCAAATCCAAAGTTTAACATTTCAAGAGTAAAAATCCCACTTGCAACTAACTAAAGTGGTTGTCATGATGCCTTTTATCCTTAGCTAGTATTTACATGACATCATGGTTCTCAAACAAGTAAAATTTATGTTTTATTAGCAGTATATCAGGGCTATTTCTCTCTAATAGCAAAAGTTCAATTTTACGAATCCAGAAGTTAAATCACCTCAAACGCTGTGTTATCAAGAGCCCTAACTTTCGCCCGCGCCTCCGCTTGTCTATCCGCCTCGCCATTCAACGACCCATTCGATTCCTTCACTGATTTTGGTGCCACCAGGAAATGTCCAGGACCGTAGAAGGCTCTAAAGGGTCCCCCAGCCTCAAATGCTCCAGATTGCCCATTCTTGAAGCCATTTATTCCACCCCCATTCACGGAAGCAGCATCCAGAAAGATAGCCGCTTTGTGGTTAGGCACCCGACGACAGAGGTAGAAAGATAAGGAGTCAGTGAGTTCGTAGAAGGCTGAGATGAGACACTCGATGAGGGGAGACCAGGGTGGTGCCTGGAATTGGAGGGACGTTTCGGTACCAGTGTCCTCTAACTGCTGCTGCGATTTTTGGACTTTCTCAAGAGCGATCTGAAAAAAGACCACAATAGAGCATCGATTTACTGCAAAAATGTCGGACACTGATGAGCGACCGAAACATGCTTCTATATATAGCTTGGCCGACGCACCTACAACTTATCGTTTGTTTTTTAAATCAAACAATATTCAAGCGTTCTAGCCACTAAGGCACAGGAGCAAAAGATGGTTTAGCACATTAGGGTAAATTTCAGTCATTTCATGTGGAATGAAGCACGATTCTTCGGTTCCGGATTGGAGTCTGCATCAGCTAACCATTCCGAACGGGGAAAAATCAGATCTATCTGCTCTGATTCTAGTAAATTTTTGGTCTAAATAGGCTATTTATTAGACCATCATAATCAATACATGTAGTAGGCAAATACTGATTGGGTGAGAGGTATGGCTTTGGGATTCAAGTTTCATTTGACACACATTCCGCAAATCGATTTTGAGGCTATTTGATAGCGCTTGAAAGCAAATATCGGAAACATTTGATGCGGAGAGCGAGTGGTAACCCCTACCTTGAATTAAATTGTTTTCCATCAAGGAGATTGCTGTCACGCAAATGGGTCCTCTAATTTGGAAGTTTATCAAAAAACTGCATTTTGGTATCGCTACAGATACGATCTGAACGAATTTATACCCCGCTGGCGTAGATTCAAAACCCATCGACTCACATCCCGTGGTTAGAATGACCTCTCAAGTTAGTTGAATACCAAACATCAAAGAGGCGCCCAAGTGAGAGATCACCAATCAGAGAGGACTCTAGGTCCCTTCATTTTCCCAAGAATGTCGAGCCCAAAGAAATTGATTGGGGCTTGCCAACTGCGATTCGAGATCAAGAAAAATTAGCCTTATTGAAAAGCGCAACATTATTTCTGGCAGAACGGAAGTTTTTCCAGTATTTAGTGGCACAAAGGATTCCAAAAAAAGGCATAAGTTTTTCGTAATTCACAGCTTCTTATGAGTGACTGATTTTTGTTTCGGTAGTACTTGATAATTGTAGCTCGCAGTATGCGCTACAGGAAATATGTTTTTAATGAAAAAATTCAAATTAGATGAATGTCGAGCCCAAAGGTGGTCAAACCTACCCTCAACCTCCTCGTGTTGACCACCGGTAACCACAGGAGCAACTCTGGGGGCTAATGAGAGGGGCGGTCGAATAGGAACAATCGCCCACCGGACGCATAAAATTTAATTATGCTAGCAGAAATGCAACCTCGTACAGCCTGATCAACAGGGTACAACCTAAGTGCCTGGATTCACGGTCTTAAGCTGGACTGTGGAAAGAAGGTTGAAAAGACTTCTGGAAGAAGCATGAAGATCGTCTGACACTACGATGTTGAACTGCTAGCTGTACCATGAAACCATACCAGAGAAGTAACCAGGGAACCGAAGACGTCGATAAACGCTTTTACTGTCTTCTGTGTTAACTGTTGTGCGCTGCATGTTATAAAGACTATTTGCACTTTTGCTGTACCCCCAATAAGTCCTTGAGACTTGCCTTAATGGGTGGGGAGCAGATAAATAAATAAAAACTTCAATTATTACTATCGTTACGTGCAGTTTTCCGGCTGGTAGTGGAAAGAATAGTAAACCATGCCCAATCAGACCAGATATCTGGTCTGAAGAATGCATCAAACTAAACCGTTTGTGCAGAGGTAACCTAAAAATACGGCCTCAATATGACCTGCTTACGGATGGACTGACACATTAAACTGGCGAAAACATCTGTTTAGTGCCATTTCATTAAGTTACCATACACATTCACCGAACGCAGTTTTTGCATAATTGAGCTATTTCAAATAATTTTAGAATGAACCTTCCCAGGATGAAATTTGCGTGACTTTACACAACGCTAGCTCCGAATGGGAATTCGAATTAGCTAAATGATTTCAGCCTTTCACATCTTAGCAGTGATAAGTACCATCCTAGCATTCCTAGAGCCCTTGAGAATTATTCTTCATTTATAAATGAGAAGTCCTGGGACTGACTATCCAGCTAGACAACAACTCAACAAAAATTTCCGTCTCCCATTTATTTGAGGTAGTGCATACTGTAACCGCGAACGATAAACCGATACAAGTGCACAGAAAAATTGCAAGTGAATGCAACTCTTTCATGGCCAGGGAAGAAAGAAGAGTTTAGCATAAATTCCTTAACCTATTGATTGCCAGCCAGCTCTTTCCAACCAAACCGAATAGTTGGAAGTACTAATAAGGAAAAACTCTCACGTTTTAAAATATCATAAGACCAACATTTATGCATTCATAATTAACTATCTTTGCAAAAAGCTTCAAAGATATTCTAGTAAGTAGCTTGACATTTAAGGGAACAAATTTCGAGATCTGCTTCTTGTACCCTGATGATTTGTGATGTGAACTAATCTTCTTTCAAGAGATGGCTCGCATCAGGCAGACTTGAGAGACCAAAGCAAGAGAGGTGTGATCCCTCAAAATGTAAACAAAGCAAGGCTGAACTACAACATGGGGGAAGGGGAGGTGGAGGAATAGATGTGCGTGAAACGATATAGAGAAAATAATACAATGTAGGAATTTCTTCATATATTAATTAGAAGTTCGCCTGAGGATATGCCGTTGGCTTAAAAGGAATCCAGAAGTTCCATCCACTTTTTTGACTTAAAGAATGGAAGCTGGCCGTCAAATAACAATCGTTCCAAGAGAAAAAAGAGCATAGCGCTAATGCGGCGGTCGTGAATGCCTGACGTGTACGCAGTAATTTGATTGAATACTCCACAATGGCTAATGCCGACCTAAAAATGGTGGTCCCCAATAATGAAAGGCCCCAAGGCGATTTCCCTCTTCTCAAGGAAAGTTTCACTTGATGTTCTTTCAGTGTCAGCTTGGGTTCAAAACAAATGGACGGTATGTGAGGATTTTATATATTGCAATCCTCTGCAGATCGATTTATGGGTACTCCAGATTAAACATTAGGGCTCATCCCGCTTACGGTTTGTCCAATACAAACCCATGAAAATCAAGTTAGCAGTTTAGCAAACCAAATTAGAGAATTTAGGCACATAAATAGTTGGTTTGACTTGCAAAACCGGTAAAGGAAGCAAAGGATGTATTAAGAGACCAAGATAAACCGTTAAATTAATGATGAAAAAATACGTGCAAAACGGCAGAACTGAAGGTTCAGTGGGTGTGAAAAAAAGAAGGAAATTAAACTACCGAGATATACAATGATTTCACAAGTTCAAAATCTCACCTCGAGCGATACGATGTAGTCAGCGATCCCAAGTAAATGAGGTCGTAAACATATATATCACTTCATTTTGCGTAACTGCCTGCGTTCAAAGCCCATAAGTGAGCAGAACCTCAGTCATTGACATATTTTGGAGGTTGAAATAACACCCTGAATAAAAATTTCTTAGGCTGATCACGAACTAACCCCCAGAAGGGGAAAAAAGCGTATTATCGCAAAAAGGCATGAGAAAATTTATAAGCATGAGCTGCTCCATGGGAAAAAATGGAGCTGGCTTTAAAATACTAAAAATTAAAAATGCTTTGAAGGTTTTGGGTCAGAAGTGCTGTATGTCGCTGAATTGAAACCGATGGTTTTTGAAGAAACAACACTTATGGCTCAACAGATGGCCTTTTCAAGTGAAATGTAAAACAGGAGTTTTTGTTAGGGATTCAGCGTGCGTCTCGAGACACTCATGTAAAGTGAAAAGTGACGTGATGCCAGAGAAATGAAACAAATATGACTCTCATGACTATTGTTAGATGACTAACTAAAGATTCGAATAATGCTCTCGTTAATACTTGAGGCAGAGCAAGTTTTGAAGTAGCTCTGTGAATCTAGAGCTTATCTTTATGAGAAAATAGATAGTTGAACCTTCAGTTGAATTGTGCAAAGGAAATCCTTGGATTTTTCATTTGGCACAAGTGCCAGAACCAACAGAATGAAATCAATGAGATGGCGATAGAGAATTCTGAGGGTTTGTTGCCCCTATTTCACGCCATCTGATCGGTTTTCCTATCTTATCAACGGATGACGGTCTGAATCAAAGCAGTTTAAGCCGAGCAATCGAATGAAGCGGCCAATTAAACAAGTAAAAACAACAGGGCTGACGAGAAGACGCTTATTCGATCTTAAATTAAAATTCGACATAAGAATTTAGCAATTTTACATTTAAAAGACCTGCCAGATTTTGGCGACTTGCCAAACGCACAAAAGAGCTCAGAGTTGTTATGCTGAATCAACAAATAAGAACACAATTCAAACCATGGATCCAGCGGCTCTTGCTTTTCAGCTTAAAGATGAGTTTGCGACCTAATAACAAACACTGTTTTAGCAGGGACGAGAATACTCCTATTCGACGCTATTTTTAGGATAAATTAGTTATTCCAATTTTAGCATAGTAAATGGATGTACAAAGTACATGAATTTTACCTGCTCTGGTAATTGTAAACTCAAAAAAAAAACATTTTAACGGTGCTAATTACTGCCCAATATTACGAAGCTATGAGGAGACTGAGGATTAAAATCCAAAAGCGCCACAAAGAGATGCCATTGTGTTCTATAAAAATTGCGTGTCAAAATTTAGCCCCAGGGCTTCCATAAGCTTTTTAGGGTAGCAATCAGTCCCTGTTCGATTTCGTGATCCGACTTCTGATATTCCAAAAGTTAGAAATCTTCACATTCATTCTTTCGAAGCGGCCTTTATTTGAAAACACATGCTTGATCTAGTGACCGAGAAGACAATGAACTCTGTAACTAGCTCTTGTGGATAGAAGTAAAATGAAGCTAACCTTAAGTGCAATCGTTACTTTCGTCCTTATTTTTCCTTTGCGGTAATCAGCCTACACAGTATGATTTAACAGCCAGTTCCCGTTATTTTCGTCGAATGAATGAGACATCTTCTATCCCAAAGAATTTCGTACATGACGATTTTTACGGAAAATTTTCTGTATTATTTCAAAAGTAACTTAAATGAAATTCAGACATAACGTGATTCGAGGTCTATTCTACAGAGAAACGTTTCCCAACACTTATCTTGGGAAGAGGAAATCAGCACACAGACTGACAAAGTGAATGAACATTCCTACCGGAATAACCGGCAAATCTTATCGAAAGCCTACGGAATGTTCTTTTTTAATTGTGCGAAATTTAGCCCTAGAGTAGCAGAGAATTTGAGATTGGCCAAAAATAGATTTATAGTTTGGCGAGGGTTTGTACGGCGATAAATACTCAGGTCAATTCAATTCAATGTACTATGCTCGTGAAAGCAGGTTGAGGCTATCTGTGTCAACACAGACATGATACATACGGGTCGTGTCGATACTTCGAAACTAAAAGATACATCAAAGAAATGTGGCCTAGCCATTACAAAAGAGTTCTGCTCAGTCCACCCCTTTTCGATACATTCTCAACATAAACTGGGTGCATACTTTCCAACTTGAGATTTTGTACCCGCTACGCGTGAAAAACATACACCAAAATGGTTCCCAGTGATAATCAGACATCTTAAAGACTGATAAAACACAATTCTACGCCATAACGGTGACTGCCGAGCGGATGATAGTGTGTTGCTAGTACATCCACCTATAGGCGACAAGTTGGAAGGGAATAAAGTGCTTTACGATATGTATAGATTTCAACATCAACAACAACACAAACCCACTTTTGTCCAGGCCACCGTTGAAACTTGAAGGTGGGAAATGAACATCATTTCATTTCAATAAATATCACCACATTAAGTTGTAAAAATATGTCAGTCTCCTTAAGGACTTGATATTTTACACTTCTTTATTGGTCTTAAGCTTACGCTTCATCCGTTTAAGTCGATCTGAGGTCGTTCGGTTTTTATTCGAGAAAGATGAGGTTTGGGATTGTTAGTGGGAAGGCAACAGACTTGTTGGGGCGGGTCAATAGAGAAAATTAAACAATATTTCTAATGACAAAACAACTTATTACCTTTCGGCTATTGAAGGGAATTAAATATTAATTCGTGGAGGTTACTTAGAGAACCATTGATTTGCAGGCAGGTTTCTTTGACTTTAATCGACAAGAATTCTTTAGACTGAAAAGTTGTAGCCCAACAACGATAGATAAAACCCAACCATTGCAAAATGATGGCTGTTCTGATTGGATACGAAGTGCCCGTTTTGATAGGCTTGAAAGCAGAATGATTTTTTAATTGACAATGCATGAAAACGAGATAACTTGCGTGGCTACTAGATTCTTTGGCAAACGACTGATATCTCCAATTAACGCGAGTTTACCGATTGAGCTCACTAATATGTCAGGTGTGTCTAAGAAAGATCAAAGTAAAAAACATAGAAATACTACGATTTTAATCGCAGTAAACGTTTAAATCAGTAATCATTTAGCGTTAGCATCGAATCCAGCTGATTCGGAATGATTTTATGGTTAAAAGTGGACGAAGATAAATATCTATATTATCGGCGAGGTAAGTCCGTAATGCATAAGCGCACATAAGCGTCGATTCTAATGCAGACATAGATCACTCAGGTAGGAGATATAGGAGGTACATCGATAATTTTTTGGCAACATACAATACTTTCTGGATGGAAAAGACATATAAGCATTTAACTTCCACTGAAACGTAGGTTGATAGTTACAGTTCGTAAGACGAAATCCGGTAAACCCCACCGCAATTATCTAGACCCAAGAAATTTTTTTCTTACTTGGAGCCGTTTCCTTGACAAGAACAAAATCTACTTAATAACACTATTAGAGACCTTCTCAGCGTCTCTAACGGAAAGCCCTTCAACGACGCAAACGATTGCCATTAGAAAGCATCAGCTCCGATAAATCGGCATCTCATAGACTACTCCCAGGTAAGTTGAGGTATTTCGACCAGTGTAAATTCAGATCCTAGCTTGCCTAATAGACGGCCCGGGAGAGTACGTCGAATGAATTGATGTGAAAAGCCGAAAGGCAGTGGGAAGCCAGCCTATGTGCTCTGAATCCTTAGAAAGAAAGCTTAAAAACTGAACGCGTTAAATGGCAGTAAGTTTCCATTCTTTCAGTTGAAAGAACAGCTTATTGTTCTAACTATAACTCAGGGTTTTGCGGTCGTTGAAGAAACTTTACCTTAATACCTCTCATGAAGTTCTTTTAGCAATCATTCCATCAGTTTTTGGCCATTTTCTCAAATGTATGCGTAAGTGTTCTGGCTAATATCTAGAAAGGTTCTTTTTAGTCGTGCAAGTTACACTGTGCCAAATCAAAGATTTGGAAAGACCATGACAAGGAAAATAACGCTATGCGTTAAGGTTGCTTCCCATTGATTTGAAATCCCATAGAAAATTCAAAGCTTCTATACGTAAACTCTGACTACCGCACTTCAGTTGTTTATTTCCAAAACACCAAAAGATTTGTTTCCCAACGAATCATAATCCACAATAAGGTTATCCACTTTCCCTGAAAAAATCGCTAGAGGAAATAGGAGAAAGCTTGAAGCAGGGGGACGAAAATGGAGGTGGTATTTGTAACCCGAATCGATGTGGGTAGAAGAAATAAGATGAAAAAATAAAAAAAAAAAAACAGAGGCAAGAGGAGAGCAAGGCATTTGGGAGGTGTGATGTAATAGGATCTTCCTGTCCCCAAACGAAAGCAGGTAAGGGAATGGATCACTGTAGGAAAAATAATGTCAGTAGATTAGGACCCCAAATACTCAGTTGGTTTTCTTAGGGGAGGAATCACCAGAAATTTTGTCTAAGATAGGAAGATACTTTTGGTGAAGCGATTTATCTGATTATCTTAAATAGCTATAAGGCACCTTGCGATTCCAATCATTCAAGCCGCAAGTCCCCACCATTTTGCAAAGCTCTTATCTGGAGGAAATGAAGTACCACTTTCAAAGACTGAACCCTTTCGTATGCCAAGTAGAGGGATGTTTAAAAGACTATAAAGTTCTGAGTCATCCATTCTGCTAACTAACCCTCAGGTCAAAGGGTGATTTCACTCTAAAAGAAAGTCAAAAAGATCCAAGTAATTCAAAACCTTTTTCCTTTACTTTCGATTTTAACTCCAGAAGCTGCGATGGTTGAACAGAGCATTTCTTGCAAATAGAACCAGTCTTAAGAAAAAATTCAGCAGAAGAAACACTTAACTCATAAAATCTGTCAACTTCGCTCGATGATTTATTTAGAAGGTGGCATTACCTTTAACTCGTCGAGAAAATCACACCCTATTCTGTAAGCAAAGGGGATTGATTCAAATACTTTTTTTGGAAAGAAGGATTTGGCTACAAAGAAATATGTTCGAAAGAGAACCACATTCAGAATATACAAGTTCGACGAAAACTGATTCATCGAAAGAACAGACAGGAGGCAGCGAAAGGACATTTTTTTGGAGGATGTTAACATCGAAGTTAGTTTTAAGGGAGACCGATTGTGACTGGGCGTAAAGATTTCAAACTGAAAGTCTGCGGGCTCTGAGATTCGGACAGCGAAAATTCTCTGAAAAAACAACTTTACGGAAAAGAGTCTGAGGGAAGATAACCAAAGTGATAGATTGATAGAGGTAACTTGAAGTTTGAGTGCTTGACTGGCAAAACTGAGTGTCTAATAATGCAAAAGAACTCTCTGGAAAAGACTAATTCGATTCCAAGAGGGATACCAAAGGTTGAGCCCCAAAAAGTGCTACGTTTGTAGAAACAAGCCGAAATTAAAGAAACAGTACATCTCAAGAAGAGACTGATTTCTCGTTACCTAAAAAATCGGTTCTATACTTCCGACGACCAGAGCCAAAAATGGCTTAAAATGTACCTTTACCAAAGAAAACCACTGGATCAATTTACGGTTATCATTACTGAATAAGCTCCTCTTAGATCCTGCACACTTCCTCTGGTCGTCCGTAAATGCTTTTTCTCTAACAAAGACAGGCTTGAAAAAACTCAAAAATAGGGGAACCTACTTAGAGAACTACAGAGAAACGGAAAAAGCAACATCAGGAAAGGAGCACGACAGCGAAACATACAGTGAAGCTGTGGCTTTCACTCGACATATTTCCACCCCGGAAACGATTGGAGCACCGCGAGCGCGAAGTTACTGGACGAAAAAAATTTCGGGGCAAGGAGAACATTATGAGACATCAGCTTTATTGTTGCCTCCTATGGAAAGCACGGTCACACTTTAGAGACCAAAGTTTTCAATGACTGTAAGCAGCTGAAAGTTTTGCTTTTGGTTTCTGACCAAGTAATCGAGAAAATAGAAGTCAGTGGCTATAACTCCACAGCAGCCGCAAAGGCTAGGACACCAACTGAGAATTAGGTAAAATACAAGATCCAACATCATTAAGGACCCACCAAACATGACGCACACACATCAACCACAAAGCGATAATGTCCAATGTCTCAAAAATACAAGTTTCAACTGTGAAGTTGGAGGTTTGAACGGGTAGATGGCAATTTACAATCATAAAGCACTTCTTCCAGAGCCAAATATGATGGGGATAAGCTGGCGATTGAACAGAAGAGGAGCAGTAGTGATACGTAAAAGAGTGGTGCATAAATACGTCAACCTTTAGATGGTAAAAAGAAACTGTCGCCGAGCCGAAACAAATAAGTTATAGACCCAAAGTTCAATCTAGGCAGACAGTCTCCTATCATTTACTCTGAGAATTCATACAATTCATATGGCTGAATTAACTTGAAATATGGCTTTGAAAGGTCTGGATATACGATTGTCAATCTTGACTAATAATTAAACAATGGAAAATTCGCTAGAATACCAAATGAAATCCTAGTCAGATTATCACCAAACGTAGGCTGAGTCTTAAAGTTTAGTACGTTAAAATAAGGCAAACGAGGACTTTAATGATGATGTAAGGGATCAGATTACTTTGGCAAACGTCAAATGTTAACGAATAACGAGTACCAGAAAAATAGGAAATAGTCTTACAAAATAAATAACGTTAAAGATGGCCACAGATAATTTTTAGTTTCATGTAAAAATTAGTGGTTAGCATGCAAACACAATTGTTCACGGACCATTCCAAAATACAACTCTAACGTGAGACAAAAGCAATAGGAACTTCAAGTGAAAAAAAATACTGTAAAGCACTGGAAAAAGAACGGAAAAATACCTCAAGAGGAGTAATCCCCTTGCTAGACCGCAAACAAACATCACCACCGTAGGCAATCAGTAGCTCTAACTGTCCAACTTGTTCATACTGACAGGCGACATGAACTGGGGAGGTGCCTTTGACCGGGTGAATGTAGTTGGGATCGGCACCCTGAAAAACCGACGTAAATGTTGTGAAACACTTCATTTTACAATATTTAACAGATTGGGACCAACCAGGGCGAGAAGATAAAGACTGGTTTCCAAAACGGCTGTTCGAACACTGGCATGCAGTTGCTGATTAAGGTCATCGGGATGAATAACATTAGGAATTTTAAAAAATCCATGAAATAAATATTTCTTTCGGATAAAATCTGCTTTTGTAGGATGTAATGGAGAGTCAGGCTGGGGTTTTTTGTCAACCACCGAAGAGATCTTTGATGGATCACTTCTTTTAGCAAGAAGAGGTTCAAGAAGAACATGCTCCCAAAATCTATTTGCTCCAGCTAAAGCTAGATACTGTACCATAAATAACTGCGAGGGACGCCATAAAGACTTGTATAAATGCTTCGTCTACAAGGAGTTATGGAAACGACGTAAGTCATACATGACTGACATGACGGCCCAGTTGTCTGTGTATTGAATTGCATTCATCACAAATAAAGACTCCACGATTTATGGAAGCCCACTGAGGATTTTTTGTGTCACAATCAGCACAATCCGTGGTGGCTGGCCCCATCCAATCATGCGCCACAGAATTCGACAACGCCAAAATAATTCAAGCAACTCTGCAAAAATTGTAACGCTTCTAACTATCTACACAAAAGCGTAGTAACTTGTGAAATGAAGAATGATATTACGAATGTTTGATACCTTATTAAAATCAAGCTCGAATAAATTAAATTATTTTTTTATAAGAGCTGTGCATGACTAAGCAAAATGCCCTTTTTGAGCGCAAAATTACGAATTTGAGTGCAAGGGGGAAATGCCGAACATTTGAAACCGTATTGTGTATGTTTCAGGAAAAGCGAAATCTAACAGGTGAATTGTAGATACCCATAATCTATATTACTTAACGTGTTGCTCCTAATCAATAATGAGCCTCGCCAATGATTTTGAAATGTAGCATGTTTTTCAACTCATTTTGATGTAAACTTATTGAAAAATCCTTATAATTTTAAATTCAAATAAAGTGCTCAAAATCGGATTATGAGTAGTGCTTGATTCTGGTGGGTATTCACTTAAATTGAGAAACACTTGTTTATCTTCTAATTTACGCTAGCTCGAATTAAATAATGTTGCTCTCACGAAGCTTGAAAGTTAATGGCATCTTTTTTAAAACAAACTTTTATCGATAATGACATTTCGTACATTTCGGAATGCCATGCATTGTCGTCGTTTGGTACAAAACGTGAATAAATTTCTGTGTAAGCCATTGGCTCACAGTATTAGGGTCATGTTCAACGATGTGGTCGTCTAGTACAACCTTCGAAATTTCCTTCTTGCAACAACTTCCTCCAGAATCTCGTACATCAGCATCGATATTTTTCAGCAAGTACACGAACTCCTTTATTTACAGCGAGATCTATAATGCTACACATGGTGCTAGGGTACCGAATAGTGAGATCTGGCTTTTCCTAGCGGTGCTTACATCTAAGTGGTCCCCTTTTTAACTAATTAGCCCTCTATCAAAAATTACAAATCAAACCTATTTTTTAATGTCCGTATTTTTTTTAATTTCGCCTACTGCAAACACCGTTTTTTTTTATAAATTCATTTTCCCATCTTTTAGCCATTTTTAAGGCTAGCAGGCAATAGGTAACAAAAGCTTCGACTTCGAAAGCCTTGCCGTACACAGATCACTTTTTATTTTTCGTCCCTAATACTTAGGCGAAGTAGCCATGAAATCAAATCCGAGATAATTCTTCGTATGATTTCTTCCAATTATATGCATTCTAGGAACACAGCAAATCATTTCTTCAAACCAGAAGCAGCATTTAAATAGCAATGAACGAATAGCAGCCCAAATTTGGTCAAGCAAGCAATTAAGACTTGGACTCAGATTTGCAGACACTTGTAAGCACTGACTGACGCCACAACACCGCCAGGAGAGTTTGAATTGATCAAGTCATTGTTTCTTCGATGTGCTTTGAAATGGTTCTTGCACCCCCAAAATCACGCAGATTTTCGCCTCTAAGACCAGCAGAACTTTTCAATTACCTCGTTTTCAATTTGTATTCTCCTCATACGAGTCAAGAGACCATACCATTTTGGATTATTTTTGATGAACGCAGTTTTCATTTCCACATGTGTAATCGACCTCAGAAATATTTCATTTCCCTTTTTTTCTAGTGCCTTTATTTGGATCGTTTCTGAACACATTAGTCTTTCCCATTGATTGAGCGTCCCTTTAGCTACTAATGAAAAATGTCTTGCTTCTGAAATTGTTTAAGGTTGACTTTGGTAAAATTAGCGACTTTAGTAGCTTTACTACCAGATCTAAGATAACTCTATCCTGTTTTGTCTCCAGGATGTTGATCGAAGATACCTAATAGTCAGCATGTATAAGTCTTGGATACTCTTTGTCCAGAAATTTAAACGCACGTCCAGCAGCTCAGTTAAAAGTTCCTTCATTTTTACGGGATTCAAAAGTAGCAGCTCTCGCTGAAATTATTCCAGCTCTGCGGAAAATCGGTCTGACGAAAGACGTACATTTGTTAACTTCATGAGGCTAAATCAACAGTAGAAAAATGCGATTGATCGCTACTTTGAGAAAAAAAGTGGTATATTTTGAACATGTTGAGCTTATAAATTGCAAAAATAACTTGTGAAACCAAACTAAATGTTTCTGATTAGCGCTCAGGTGAATTTTAAACCAAATCGTGCATATTCGAGGCCAAGGGTTGGAATCAGGAAAATCATTCGGCCCTCTCAAATGAGAAGTGGATTTCTCGGCTTGCAATGATTTTTGTCCCAAATCTCTAAAAAAATTCCACTCACGAAGAGCAATCTAACTAGATGACAGTTAATTAAGTTCGCTTATGCTTTGTTGTCGGATCAGAACTGATCAAGATCAAGCACTATCATTATCATTATCATCATCATCATCATCATCATCATCATCATCATCATCATCATCATCATCATCATCATTATCATCAAAATGTTAGTCCCGAGACAATTTTAGTGTCACTGCTAGGCTTAACGCTAATCGTCATAACTAAATACTTCACTACTTAGGAGCACCGGAAGCATATGCCTATGATTCTTTGGATGATGGAAATTCGAAATTTATCAGCAGACATTCAGTTAATGGAATGACCCTTCTCATCGGTTCATATTGAGCTACAAAGACGTGACTGAAAACTTAACAAAGTCTATCTTAATTCCACAAGAGTAGAGAAGAAGACACTCCGTTTAAGCAGTACCCAACAATATTTGGATGACGGATTCCTCGCAAATGCCATCTGCTTCATAAAAGCACGTAAGCTTTTCTGAGAACCATTGAAGATCTCCACAGTTGTGAAAAGTAAGTTTATGCACTATTTCACTACCTCTTACACATAGCTACCGTCTATTCGTTTATTTATCATTTCACTCGAAGTCAAACAGCGTTCATTTACTTATTTGGTGTGACCATAAAGAGTACAAAACTAAGACTCTTTGCAAAACATGAACTCTAATACGCTTTACGTTTAAGAGCATTTAGTTCTTGGTCAATTGCAGCAATATCGAGGATATCAAAACAACGAAATTTTGGCTGTCTACTGCCGGGAAAGTTCTGGATCAAGACGCGATGAGCCACTTATAAAGAATAACGGAAATAAGAAGACATGGAAAATCGGCCCTAATATAAAGCCACAAAATCTAACCTTATCTGAAAGGCAAAAGTCCTACATGCTAACATTATATAATCCACAAACGATAATATACCAAATAAAGCATTCACCAAATGGGCAATAATTTTTATGAGGGATCATATTTCAATTAAATACACGATGCTCCTTCCGTGTAATAATTTACCTAAACAAGTTCCATTTTACTCAAGAGGTTTTCGTTTGGTTTTCAATCGTTAAGCAGGTTGATGATCACTTTGTCATCCTTTAAATAAGGCTATCTGTCAGAGAAACATCACATTAGTCCAAAGCACGAAAAGGAGGAGAGGTTAAACTGGCTGTGGACGGCAAGTGTGAAGTTGCAACTTGGAATAATGTGGAGGCAAGTTGCCAAACAACCACTAGAAATAATTTAATTTAAGCCCAGTTTCTTTTCCACTTTCCTAAATCTCTATTCTTGCTATAAAATTTTCATCTGGAGGTGGAAGCGTAGCCGTTCTCATACCTTCTTGTCATCATATCTTTTAATCATAATTTGAAACTCAATCATTAAAAAAGTGCACTGTTTTAGCTAATAGATCAATATTTCAATGTTGAAATGTTAATATTAAAATGAAGTCAATATTTTAGTAGCAAATAAGGTCTCTTAAGGTAACATAAAAGATATCCAAGCCGAAAACTAGAGATTAACTTTTGAAGCCAGAGAATGTGAGTTGTAATGTTTATGAGCGATCCATAATTTGCTGATTTTAATAGGAATGTATGAATATTTGCAGGGACGCATTGCACCTTAATACCTGGAATCGCAGCCGACAAACGAAAACGTCAACAAACGTTTTTTACTGTGTCCTGTGATAACTATTGTGCTTACTTGCTACAAAAGCTATTTGTACTTCTTTTGTACCCCCAATAAGTCCTTGGGACTTGCCCTAATGGGTGGGGAGAAATAAAAAGAAAGCATGCATGATGAATTTCTATATCAATCAAAAATACGCGCGGGGTATTTTCAAGATCCTGGAATGTCAAACCACACTGATTTTTCTAAAAAAAAAATAAAATATTAAAAACCGACTGCCTGAAAACTGTATAATTTCTATGTTCCTGGGCGTGGAAGAGAAAATCTAAAAAATCAATAAATTTCTAGCTTTGAGGCCTGTATTCCTTCTTTGATTCAAGCCATGATTATAGCAGGACCCGTCGGGGAAACCGTCCTTCATCTCCAGTGCCCTGCCGCAACCCACTCTGTTAACGTTACTTTCATAACTTACAGACGTGTATACCAATCAATGACATAGTAAATGACCTGAAATGGCTTGAATTAAACAGAACTAAATAAGTTGTTTTTAATTATTTCAGAATGAAGCTCAAGTATCCTTAAATCAAATAAATTTTTTTAGATGCATTCAAAGCAGAAATTCAAATGAAGTTTGAAATGCTCATTCATCTATTTCTAAATAGGTTTTACAGTTCAGATCAATTCCAAATGTCATAAAACACATTAAATCAATTAAACTAACCATTCTTTAGAGCAAATCGAATCAGTGTGAATTTCGTCTTTCCGCTTAAGATCAAACTCATTGTAAACCTCTGTCTTTATAATGGGTTGGACGTACAAATACATAGAGTAAAAAATGTCGAAACGTCAGCCGTTGAAAGTAGTGATAAGTGGTAACGCTAGGTGCTCTTCTTGAGGCCTTTTAAAAAAATATCTCAATGATTTATATTTTTTTTAGACGTTAGCATTGAATCGAGAATTCAGCGAATAGTGACTTTGAAGAAAGCGCCAACTACGACAAGATCAGACAAAAGCAAGTTCCCTTCGTATAGATGTTTTCAATTTTACGGAAGAGAAGAGTGGTTGATAAGTTAATTTCCAAATGTCAACCTAAGAATTATGGTAAACAAGACACAACGCCCTCTTTTGACAGTCTATATGTTCGGTTGAGTGACTACGCTCGATTTCTAAAGGAATAGTTTTAACAGAATTTCAGTCGGATTTTTAATCAGTGCGTACCAAAAAGTTGTATCCAGCATGTTTTCTCATTTCCTTTTCGTTTGGGATTTTGAGCGATCTCCGTATTGAAGCAGCCTAGAATGAGCCTTGATCACTTAAACCTTGTAAACTCCCCGTCAACAGATTTGTGTGCCTAATCGCCATAGTAAAGTGAATGGTGTCCTAATTGGCTTATGTGATTGAGTTGGCTTTTTTTCGATTAATATGAAACTGCACTTTTTGCGCTAACCTCTAGCCAAAGATCGTGCTTCTTTCCTTACTTTTGGCAGATATTTCAACGCTAAAATCGACTTAAGCGTAGGTGATATGCTATGAAGCACTGCTAACTACTTTTGTAAAAGTCGTGCTGTTGAAGCGTCTTCGTCATGAACGGTGGGAAATTAATGCTCACTTGTTAAAAACTCACCACATTTTCGGATGAAAGTAAACCAGCAGACCATTAATAATTGATATTGACGGGATGTAAAGAATTAAACTTGAATGTTGAATAGCTACTTTGATTAAATAAATAGTCACCACCCAACACTACATTTAAGCTCAATTCTCGATTTATTATTGTAAAAATGCTAAAATCTAAACATTATATCATTCTACCTAGATACTGAGACAGGAAGCTTCTTTGCATCATTAATCCATGGGCGCCAAAAAGCAAGAGGTTGCATCTACTTTGCTGCTTCTCCGAGCTCAGTAGGGTCGTCCATCCATTGATAGTACTGCAATGCCCACTAAAGGTCTGTTCCTTTTATAATTCCTGATTTGTAATTAAATTTTACTTGATTTGAGAATATTCTATGCTTGGGGCAGATTATTTCATCAGTTTGGACGAATAAAAATTGTTCTTTTCGTGGGGAGTCGGTAACTGAAATAGGTTTCTCTGACGTCAAAAAGAACTAGAGGGCTATTAGAAACGGATTCTATCATCAAAAAGAAAATTCTTAAGCGCTGAAAAGTACATAGAAACTTTGATAAACCCATCCATTCGCAGTGTCTAAATGATGTATCTGATTGTTGTGAAAGCTCCTAATCCTAATTCAATGACTTATCGGGAATTTGACACTTGAATAAGACGCCAATTGTCCGTGAATGAATCTACTGATGTAGAGTAGAAAAGAACTGAGTTCAGCCATGCTCTTAAAAAGGATCTCCCTGAGGATAAGAGTGACAAAGATGTAAAGGAATCGACTTCAGCCTAAAAGAAATAGATCAGTAGAAGTGGACTCCAGCATTTCAGTTTAGCTTAAATGTTCCAGTTTACTGCTGCAGTGGTAGTTAACATTTCTCTTTTTGACCTCATCTCAAAAGACAATGCTGAAAAAATACGCTCTGTGCCGGTTCATGAAGTTATGGAGTCTTCATTGCAGCAAGCGAGGACTCTGACTCTAATAGTTTATTCTTTTCATTAAGAGCTTTTTGTAATTTTGCTAGGGATCCATGATTTCAACATTGACCTTCGGATGCCATTTTTCGAGCTGGGTGATAATATGCTCGTGGAAAGAAGTCGAAGAAGCCGTATAAGGGTTAGGTGACTGTCGAACTAGTCGTTCGAATATGAAAATGGCTAAGTCTTTTGGTGATCATTGCGACAGCCATACACTGATTGGGAAAAGTCGAAACCCAAACCCTAAACTCTTCTCGCTTTTAATCTGTACTACTGGTGAGGGAGCTACCACTACGAATACAACTACAACTATTTTAACTAAAATTCGACGCCTGTTAGTACATCACCGGAACAATCTTAAAGGGGTAGATTTCTCTGACCAAAAGCATACAGTCAGAGTGTAGGCACTATTGATGATCAAAAACAAAGTGAAATGCAATGAAGTTGCCGAAAGAGAACCGGCTCTGATAAGACGGGGTACGATCATCCTTGGTTTCTCCTGACAACCACTTACCCAAAGTCAAATGTAAATGATGCCTCTATAGTTTTTGTCCAACCAAACAAGTGGAACTTAATTCACCCTTGTGGACTCTAGAGACTTGTGAAAGTGCGAAATTCTTTAGAAAGTAATTGGATGTACTGGTTGGTACAATCGCCCAAGCAGGGTGGAATTGCAATTAGTACGGACTACAAGCTTCGCCCAGCTGCCATGAGCAGACTTTGAGCACATCTTCATATAGTGAAGCCCAGGGCGACTGTATGGTGAGTGCCAAACTGCACAAAAAAGCATGCATTCGAGATTGTTTACTCACATTCCCCAGCTTCAAAAAACTTCCGAAATTAGCTCGGACAAAGCTAAAATCTTTAAAATTGCTTAAGGTACCAAATCAGTTAAAAATATTTTCTTAAATAGTTTGTACACTTCTGCATCAGTTTTAGCATGATTACAAGCTAATTCTGAATATGCTATACGAAAGTAGCCCAATGATCTTCTCAAAATGCTCTAACTGTGCTCTATCCTCTTCCAAGGAGTACCCATTAGCCCCAACTTTATTTGCAAATTATCGCATTTTGCTGAGTTACACGCAAAATTTGAAGCCGACTGGAGACTTTTCACCGGTTCTGAATTACAAAGAACAAGTCAATTTATAAAAGAAAGCAGATAATATGGGGGTAATAAGATCGTTTGGAATCTGTCTTAAGAGCAAAATGACATCGTTCAATATCTTTTCTTTGCCTAATACATCTATTGCTATTGATAGCTTTATTCAGGGTTGGAGAATCCTCGTATTTCTTGTGAATGTCGAGATCATTAATGTAACATAATCTCCAAATTGGTTAAATTAAAGGTAATGCTGCACGCATCCTCTTCCGGTTGAAATTCCACTTGACTTGGTCATTTTCGTAAATTTCCTTAAAGATAATGACTATTAGTGAACGTACGACTTTTAGGAGAGCTACATAAGCAACTTGAGATTACTTGGACACCTCTCAGTGCAAATGGCATTAACAATGCTTTTGAGTATAACTAATGAAGAAGCTCCACACACACACTGCATTAATTTGGATTACTAACATAAGAATGGGTGATTTTTAGCTAGAATCAAACATGTACTGAGGGGCCTTAAAGTCTCTCTAATTGTTTCGATCACACAAACACCAGTGGTTGGAATGACTACTTTCAACAGTTGAATGCTGACTGATAGAGAGAGGTCCACGTCTTCAGGGAAGCAAGGCACACTATGAAGGACATTTAAAAAGAGGAACAAGAAAGGAATTTTCTTCTGATAAGAGCTGGAACAGAATGGTAGAAGCGCCATTTGAGAAAAGAAAGACCATGATAATGTCTACCCGTAAGAGAATGTGAGATTTTCCTAATTCATCCCCACCCATTGGGCATTTTGAAGATTTATTGGTGGTACAACAATAACGTAATGAGCTTGTGAAACAGTTAAACACATGCACCTAGCACGATAACAGTTCAGTTGCTGTCTTCGACTTCCTGGTCCTTTCTCAGCATGGTTTTGTTGCGCAGTAGCAGTTCATTCTTCAGTCATACTTCTTTGCGGTAAATCGTCCGTTCTCGACGCGACACTTGAGTGTCGTTTATGATCGATGAGTCTTTGTTGTCCTTGTCTGTTTGTCCTTATCCAGGTATTTTTTTTCTATTAGGCGATCGTTTTTGTGGGTATGCGTTGCTCGTAGCCGAGACAGAGCAGTTGTGTGGTTTATCCTGCTTTAATTTTCTTTACTTCGTAGTCCTTTTTTCGTACCTTCCACGCTATCTCCTTCCTCCATCGTGTTCATTTATTCTACTTTCTCTACTGCAACGTTTAATCGTTCCCTCTTCTCTGTTAGCTTTTCCCTTTCTGCGATTGCAACCGAAGGGCACTATAGCTTACGGTTCAGTATCTCGTCAGTTTTGTGTTCTTCTCCATGATCTTCTTTTAAGTGTCTTCGCATCTCCTTTGTTGTGGCGAAACATCTGCGGTAGTTTTCGTTGCCTTTCTACGATCAGTCTAGGTCCATAATCATCATCTCGACCTTAAAGGCTTTCCTATGAATCAAATAGCCATTATTCACAGTTCTCTTGCCATATTTCTTTCGCGTCTTTAAATGATTGAAGCACCCAATCCCTTGTATGTGAGACTTTCTTAGTTTCCCCATTTTCAAAGTTACTCTTCAGTATGGAGAGTATCAGGCTATCTTTATCCATTTTCAAACTCTTCCATAGGCTCATCCTCTTTACCTGTATAAGACCTGCCAGGTTACTCATCGGCAGCTCCTTTCGGAGTTCCTCTACAGTTCTGGCTCTTCGCGAATACAATCCAAGAATCATACGTCGACCGGTATTCTGAATTGTTTGTCGTCGATCGTTATCTTTCACTCTCAAGACAATAGTAGATAGTCCAGAATTTGCTGTAGGATCGACAAAAATACCTACCAGAGTCGATTTCAGGGTATTATTTAGTCTTCTTGTGCGCAGGAATGGTCGTAGTCGTGTTAGGTGCCTTTTTGCGCTGACTAGGTTTGCTTTTATTGCTCTGTCTGGCTCACCGGTGTCTTGAATTAGGGAGCTAAGGTATTCGAGGTTTCAGGCACATCGGAATGACATTCCTGCTGCTTCAAGGAGCGTTTGATCCTCACCGGCATCAACTTGAAACCAGAGGATTTTGTCCGCTGCTATTTGCATTCCGTATTTATGCAACTTTATCACCACATGCTCTATTAGTCTGACAGCTGCGACCTTGTTCGGCGCATTGAGATAAAGATCATCTTCATACTCCAGATGATTTAGCAGCCATCTTTTGCCTGAGTGATTAATCGTCTGAACCACACTGTCATTGAGTGAGGAGAAGGTTTAATCTATGGTTCCTACTCTTTAGTCCTGTCTCACACCATGTTCCATCGCAAAGTAGTCCTTTGTTTCCCTCAATTTCCCCATGGGTGAGTCCATCAAGGACTTTACCGAATGGACCATTTGCCAAGAACAGTCCAGAACAACCAATCGGTTGGTTATCGCAGCTGTAGGCAGCGAGTCAAAGGCCTTTTCCAGGTCGACAAACATTAGCACTATTTTCTGCTTCTAGTCTACAGCTTTCTGTTTAATGGTTCTTACTCCAAGTATAGCCTGTTCAGTGGATCTTCCTTCGCAGAATCCGAATTGAGTTTTTGAGCGTACTTGGGCATGGTGGTGCTTCAAACTTTGGCACTGAATAGATGCATATAACTTGCCTAATGCATCTAGAAGGAAGATTAATCTATATTTTGCAGGATCTGTCTGCAAACCTTTACGCTTGTAGATACTTACGACTTCAGCGTCAATCCAGGCTCGAAGTAAAGGAGTGGTCCCATTGTAAAAGTCATTGAAAACTTTCAGAAGGCAGGCATTTAAATACTGAGCGTTCCATTTCAAAAACTCAGATCTAATTCCATTTTCGCCGGGACTTTTGTGTAGTTTTAATATACTCCTCCATTGAAATAGGGGAGTCTCTTGGTAGGAGATCATAGTTTTTAATTTCTTGGTGGTTCTGGCCTTAAACAGTTCCTGGTAGTGCATGACCAGATCTTTCGATTTTATTAGTGTCCTTACACATTTCGCTTTCCATGAGGAGTTTTCCCTCATTATATCCTTTAAGATCAGGAAGGCTTTTCGGGGTTCCCTCTGTGGACATACCGAAAAGCAGATTAGTCTTCCTTCTTGATAAGTTTGTTGTCACTTTCGAATCAGGTTGTTTACCCGGTTTCTTTGCTGCTTGTACTTCAAGACCGTTTCTTGGAATGGGTTTGAGAGCCAATTTCTTTTCAATTGCATTATCGCGGATAGCTGTATACCATCCGTTTTTCTTTCGCTCAGCTTTTGCCCTGTAGTTCCGGCAGCAGCCTTTTATGGAGATTTCAGGATATCCTCTTATGTAGTTGTCAAAGGGTCCTGAGGTAGTTCCCTCGTGAGGTGTTCCTGGATGTTTCCTTCGATTTTCTAATTTGTTTGATGCTTTTAGGAAGCCACTACATTTGATTTTGATTGTTTATGTCCTCTATCAAAGTTCTATTCTTTCGTTTTCCTAAGAAATTTCCAACGTACGATTTGAGCTTAATGATTATTTTTTACTACCCACCCATTAGGGCAAGTCCTAAGGACTTATTGGGGGTGCAACAGAAGCACAAATAGCTTTTACAACAAGCAGAAGACAATAAAAGCCCTTATCGACGTCTTCGATTCTCTGGCCACTTCTCTAGCATGGTTCCATCGTACAGGTGGTAGTTTAACTTCGTAGTGGCGCCTCGTCCGTCCTCGACACTGTTAAGGGCAGACAAACTTCAGACCCCTTTATTGCTACATGCAAGTGTTTTCCACAGTCCGGTTATTTACGTCGGGCCTTGCTTGCCAGGCTGCACGAAGCTGTACTTCTGATGGCAAAATCTAATTTCATTTATCCGGTGGGTGATTGGTCCTTCCAGGTCGCTCCTCTTACTAGTCCCCAGATTTGCCCCTGAGGTTACTGGTGGTCACCAAGAGGAGGTTGAGAGTAGGTTTGAGGATTTTTTTTATTGATTCTCTCCCCACCCATTAGGGCAAGTCCCAGGATTAGGATTGACCTTTTCATCAGAACAAAGTCAAGAATAGCACCTTTCCCTGTGGGTTGGAAGCAAGCCAGTCTTCGAGAAGTTGGTTTCCGAAAGAAAGCATTCATTTCGTTTAAATTATACTCTTGGCACAGGCCAAGTAGCCTTAGTGCATTCTCTGTAGTGTCATCTAGATCGGTGGATGGACCGACAAGTTTGGCGCCAATGTTACGAGCACCAGAGCCCAACTGACAATTGAATTGGCTAAGGTTAATTATTTGTGTACACTGAGGGAGAAGTAATCCGTAGGCTTTTGCCACTAGTTCGTATAAAGATTCTTTAACCATTGTATCCTCCGTGGACTCGGTCGGAGCTAAGCATCCCATCACTTCAACCTTAAATCCTCCAATCTCGAGGATTAGTGTGGCAAGTCTATTTAAGACAGGGTTAAATTCTGTTTTTATGCTCTTTTTGACCAGAAAAACGATCCCAACATTCGGTCTAGAGCTTTCACTGTGTCCAGAGTTAAAGAGAGCATAGTTTTCTACATATAAGGAGCAGGACTTCATTCGAGTTTCCTTAAGGGCAACAATCTCCATATCTCTGCCAGAAGTATCTTCAACTATCTGGCAGAGTCTCCGTTCATTGTTTCATCCAAGCACGTTCCACAATCCAAGCTTAAGACCATGAATCCAGGTATTACGTCGTACCTTGATTAAGAGGCTCTTGGTGAACTCAGGCTGTACTGCTGCCAGGCATAATAATATATTCGTATGTCCTTGTTGGTGATTAGTCCTGTCCGGCCGTCCCTCTCTTTGGCCCTAAGGTTTGTCTTTGAGATTATCGGTGGTCACCACGAAGAGGTGGAGAGTAGGACTGACCACATGATATCGTATTTCTGTGAGAGAAGATGTGAGATAAATCTCAAAAACCCCACTTTTTTTCTCTAAAGAAGATGAGACCAAAAAGACTAGTCCTTTTCAGTACGTGCTTTATGCCTGAAAGATCCTCCCTCTTTTTAAATTCAAATAATTTAATCACGGTGAGATGCATTTCACCATGTGCACATGTGATCACATCCACTTCACAATAACTTCTTCTAGAACCTTTTATTTTGCAATGTTGACCGCATTTGACTTTCAGCAGCATTCACAACTAGCTCGTTGGCATTTAACGAGTGTAGTTGATAGTTGATAGGTTGTTGTAGATGAGCTGCTGGATTATAATTCGCCTTTTCCTGAGCGATTATGGAGTGGATGTTGAGGAAGAAATTCATGAGAGATATGATTTACAGTTTGATTTACTGGTAGAATAGAGAATTTAATGTTGTAAAAACTGTTTGGTGGGTGGAAGTCAGACCAATAGATTGAGATCACGGATGAAAGCGAACAAACGCATAAGTTCACAATGTAAGATCGTAGATATCTTCACCACGTCATGAAGTAGAAAACGTCCTTGAAATATATTAATTGAAAAGTATTTTGAAATTAGAAATCTTAGACATTGTGTCAAAATGGTAAAAACTAATTCGTAGAACTCTGATCAACGATAGTGGGATCCTGGGACTTTCATTTATTAAAGCCATCAATCAAAAGTGAAGAAAGTAGTCACTTATTGAGACCAGTATAGGGACAAATTGATAGATAAGGTATCTCTTTGAGACAAATCTGAAACCCATAAATGAGATTTTATGCGGTTCCAATGGTCAACTGTGTTTGTTCTTATAGAGAGCTGATCGCAAATAACTTACAAATGTGGGCAACTAGTACATCATCTGCAAAAATGGGAGGGGATTAATAGTTAAGTTATCATGTAAGCAGAAATATGGAGTCAAATGGAAATTTTTACAGTTATGTTAGCTTGTTAAATTGAGACTCCATTCTATTTAGGTGGTAATGCGAACATTAGGGCTATCAAACTAAGCCAATCTCAACTTTGCCGTCTCTGAATGATGTCACATATCGCTGATTGATGTAGCGCTGTAATTTCATAAGCATTGCGGACACAATTCGAAAGATGATGTTACTGGGGTTGACCACCAAGATTGCCTTCACTTGCTTTCACAAGTGCGCTTGTGATCCGATATCATAAAACTGCACTCGATGGGCAGTAATAACTTAGTAACGGACAAATAAAACGGACAGTTGTCAGATGGGAGTACCATTTCGATTGTTGCAGTTATCCTGATTTTGGGGCGTTATGTCATTCATTGAAACGTTCTTAGAGGTGAATCCAAGAACAGGAATAAATAAATAAATAAATAAATAAATAAATAAATATAACGTTCCCTAAGTGAATACCTTCATAACTGGGAGCTGATCACTTAGTTAACTAGGGAATCGAACAACTGATAGCGTCAAGACAAACATGGCTGTAGCGAATGCACTCGATCCAAATGCCACTCATTGTATCCAATTCAAGAAATAACAACTTCAAATACGTCACGAGAACTCCTTTTCTAAAACTCTGATATTTCGTTTGAAATGTGTTCCACTTTGAAAGTGGACAATAACGTTTGGAATTTCAAACTTTGACAAGCCCGTAAATTGTTGGTTGGAGATGAAAGATCTAATTAATTTATAACAATATCCACTTAAGGCTTTTTTACATTAATTACTAACCAATGAACATTCAAGGACAAAAGCCTCTGACGCGTAGCCTCTGTGCATTGGAATATCTTCTGCATTGCCAAAAATTTTGGGCCTTTTCTAAATCTCTACTAATCCAATCACTTAAATTTGTGACTAGAAACGTCTTAAAGCTGTGTACCATGAAATTAGAATTGGCCTGGGCTCTGGAGACAAAAATCTCACAGAGTAATCCACCTCCTTGATTTGACCAAGAAGGTGTAATCCAGAAACGTTGTTAGGAAGATCAGAAAATTCTCTCGTAAGAAAAGCTGTGTAAATATATCTGCACTTTAATTACCCACAACACTTATTTTATTCTCATTTGGCCAAATAATGACTTGTTTCGCTGAGCCCAGGAGACACACACAGGAAGGATGAGGTCTTGGTTTACACTGAACAAGATTCTTCAATAAATTGAAATGGCTAGATCATTGGAAGATCGACCACCAATATATGATTTCCTTCCTTTGTCAAACAGAATATTGCTTGAAAAGACGAAATTGCAACCCATTAACCATCGGGAATTCAATCCTAGCTTTTTTTCACTATTTAGAAATGATAATGCCAGCCTTAATGATCAGTGGAAACTCGCGAATAATGGTGGAGATTGGAGATTACAGACTTCTCGCAACTATCCGATCAATGACTTATCTTGTCTCCGAGGAAGAGGTAGTGGCAATAGGCCCATAGTTAGAGTTGCCAACGTTCTTTCGGCATAAAAAACATTTGCGAGAGTGTGGAAGTTGAAGGACACTGAGCGAGGACTCGAAGATGAGGCTTCGGTGGGAATTTTCAAATGGTCAGTGACGAGACATTATGATGTGCAAGAATCGTTGCCCGTGTCGAATTACTGAAGAACAGCATCGGAAGAGACTCAGCTGTAATGGTTGACCCCCATCCGAATTCATCTCACCCTCGGCACAAAATCCCTTGATCCTACTAATAAAAGGACAGATTCTATTGAATTACAAGCTTTCCATCAATTTTATTATTCACGAGAATAATAAGTGGTGCCGGAGAGCAGATTCGGATAGGATTCTCCCAATTTATCAAAAGTGTGAAGCTTCTGTTTTTTGTGCCACTCTGATAATTCCTCTGAATCTGCCTTAATGTTGGGTTAAATATGGGCATTTTTTCTGTAAAAGCGACATTTACTGAGTGAATGGGAGTTTCCGGCAGTCGATAGGTGTAAATATCTCATTAAATCAGTGAGTTGAGTTCCATAAAATGATTCCATTGCTAGAAACGGAGGAATTGTCCCTTTGGGATAGATGAAAGCATATCGTCGGATTTTATAATTGGTGTCAAGACATAATGGGGTATCAGGCTGATTAGCCAGTAGCAGCGGATATTTGTGATTCTGTGACATGGAGGACATAAATCAGTTCTACATATCGGCGCTGACTGAGCACACGCTTAATGTGCAGCTCGTACTAACCCCCCCCCCCCCCCCACCCCCCAACACCATAAGCACAGGCCACTCAAGCGGACAAAGAGCGCATATCGTAGGTCTTATATTCTGTAACTAAATTTTTGTATTTGTAGCAGCGGGTGAAAGGTTTCCTCAATAATTCAGATTCTAGATTGATTACCTGTCCAATGAACACGCGGTAAGTTCTTCTGACCCTTCAATTCGACCCATGTCTCCTGTTAATTTTGACGTCTGTTGCGGGTGAGATCTTAAGGACGAAGCCCTTATCGAGATATTTGTATTTATCTAAGCTAAGTCTATTAATGGTGAATTCCATAATATGAACCCGAATCCCATGTCATGAGTTCAATTAGTGCATTGGAGGCTGAAAGGGGTCCTATCAGCACCGCAACCGATCATTCTAGGATAAACTCAGAGACACTACAAATCACTAGAAAAATAAAAGACTGGAATAAGTCATAGTCAATATTGATAATCTACTGTTTTTTCCTCTCTGAAGTCCCAGATTCAATTGTGGGTTTACCTCACTACGCTACTACTGGATTTAATCAAGAAGGGGAGACTGAGACCCTGAGTAGTACCCGATAAGTCAAGCGTTGACCCTGTTTTAGGTTAATTATAATTACTAAGAGGACTCCAAGAGTCCTCTACCATCATCTGAGAACTAGGAGTTTTTACCAGCCAATAATGCGAAAAGCATAGCAGGAACTGTCCTAATCAGCGTTCATACAATCAGGAAGAGAAAGTATAAATCCGCTCCCAAACTAAGGCTGAATAAAGCAGAATAGTGAACTACCAAAAGCCAAAATTCCCAATTTTATGGATTTCCTTTCCTCCAAGAGAATCTCAAAAACACCGGAATTACTATACACTTCACCCAATGCCCAATGAATGCGCTGTTACTATGCTCTTCTAGATGAGCTGCTGATCAGAAAAGATGACGATGAGCAAGCATTCGCATTGTTGAGTGAATTTTCCCCAATCTTTAGCTAAATTTAGGCAGTAAACATAAAGCATCAAAGAAATTAGTACTATTTCTCAAACTGACTTTGCCGACTTTGCTAAAATTTTAACACACATGTTTTTCAACTGCTATTTTTCACCCCTAGAACATGAAGAATCTGAAAGACGTTACAGTGTCGTTTTGGAGTCTTAGATATCACTTTACATTCAGCATATAGCATCACCTTACTGAGGCCGACCATAGCCAGGAGTAATACCTTCCTGGAAGAGTTAAAATCGCATTCGACGAATTTTCGCTAATTTGCCATTAATCAATGACAAGTTTATTTGTATTAACAAAGTCCAACATATACCTTAATAACAATCATTGTTAGAGATAGCCGCCTTTAAGACCATGTGCCATTGGCGCTTGAGCCAATAGAAACGTAATGCGAAATGGCCTTGAAGGTCATTGGTTAGGTTTCTTAAAGTTCATCAACGACCGTCTACAAACTATTCTGGAAATTCAATGAGTCCTTACGTTTTCAGAGGAAAAGGAGTCCGCATAAACTTCATAATGGCAGTTCTTATTGTTAGTAAACCGATCAGAACAAGCCCAAAATGCACCTTAATCGAAAATGCGAGATTTCTACCAAAGTGGGCTTCATTCACATTAACATGACTTTGTCTACGACAATATGCGATAGATTGATCTACTTTATTATAAATTAAGTCTTGTAAACTTCCTAACCATTTATAAAATTGTCTTCCATCTAGCGAACCCTTGTATCCCAACTGCGAAATGAGTGAGCCATGAGGCGAAACTTGAGGTGGAAAGCGTACTAATGCTTCCATAACTGAGGAACTTCCATTTTGTTAAGCATTTGTACAACCAATTTCAATAATCATGCCTATCATTGCACGCATAACGCCCAAACTTTAACCAGGTCAGTCAAACGCGTGCCACACATATGACGCTCGAGTCCACATAGCAGAAATTTTCTGACACTTCTTTTCGCTAGAACATTACTGATCGCCTAGACCAGTATATACCTCCCGCCGGACAAGGGTCGAACTCGTTTAAGCGGATGCGGAAGATGTGCATGCTGCCGCCACGCAGCAGCAAAATCACATAATAGTTCTGACATGCGAATTCAAAAGTTTCGCCTCTCTTCACAGATCACTACACCCCCGGAGAGCAATTTGCAATAATTATGGCAACTGTCACTGCCCACAATCCGCACTCAATTCTACACAGTCCTCCAACTTAAAGCAACTGTCGTGGTTGACGTTAAGTTAAATCCAGCAAGTAGCATGGCTCGGTTGACATTTCATTTCGAGTTAAAGCCTGTCTTCTAAACATTACTGTTCTAATTGCTGTTGGTGCTGCTGGGATAAACCCGAGGGCGCATAAGAGCTGATTGTGATATACACGCATTAGACAGGGTGAGAGAACAGAAAAATCTGTCCATCTAGTTTTGACTAATTCTCCTAAATCCTATTACAAGGCCACATCCAGGAATTATCTACTCGGCTATTTAACTCGGTCTACTTACGGTGTAAGTTTGTCAATTATTTCAAACCCGAAACAGATCATAAAAGTCGGAAACCAGACCACGAGCACTTATCCAACCTTCAAACTCAGGATTAAAATTGCACAGATTTGCAACATCCGAAAATTTCAGATAACATTCGAGGCTTCTTTTATCTTGGTTAAAAGACAACTAAATTGGTCCTCCGGGTTATTTCAAAAAATGTCCCCGAAATGGCATTCACATAAGCACTGCGACAAACTAGCAATTTCACAGGTAAGGCGATGCCGTCAGCTGTGCTTAAAGTATTAGTGGCATTAAATAGATTAAAAAGGTTCTAACTTGCATCATCGATCGATGAGACTAAATCTTGAAGATATGCAACAGCGGGGGAGGGGCGGGTGGGAAACAAAGACAACCGAATAAAAAGATGGTTTCGGGGTTAATGGTGGTAATAATCATTTTTTCCTTATGAACTCAATATAAAAAGTATGCATGAGCACAGACACCGTTGGAGAAATGTACACAACGGAGAGCAATCTGCGCACGCAACGAAAGACTCATTTGATCACCAACTGCCGGAAGGCTTGAAGGACGGCGAAGGAAAATGGTGCAAAACAAAAGGAGACTGAGCTGACCAAAGTCTTTGAAATGCATCGGGAAATCTTCTCTCTCTATCGCTCTGCATTGAGCTGGTAGAAAGTGAGAGGAGCAACTCATGAACGGGTAATATACATACTACTTAATATAACAAAATAAGAAGAGGGCTTTTAGGAGGTAAGTATGGGCCACCGAATAGGCGTTCGGGGAGAAGGGAAAAGTCCGAAGGGGAAAAGTGGGAAAACTGTACACAAGAAACTACGCACTTTAAATATTTTTCCATTGAACCTTCATCTTCAATGGCGGTCTAACAACAGACGTGCCACTTGCAGCTGTCGCAGGCGGCCGAGAAGACGCAGGGGACGAACTCGCTTGTGATTGTATCAGCTGCTGCCCAACACCAGGAGACTGCGAAACTACTCGTAAAGTCTGAATATGGGGTCGTGGCTGGAGGGCATTTAAAGGCCTGAGTTGAAAAAATTGAGCTGGCTGCGGTTGAGGAGTTCTAAAGCGAACAACCTGCGATGGCCGAACCTGCGATTGCTGAGCGGTCTGGAGGGCCCCATCTGTGATTAGATTGTCTTGAGTTACCCAGTTAATTTTCCTAGCACGTACATTTGACAGTATAGCAGGAGATTGGCGATTAGAATGTGTACCGAACAGACTCTGACCAGCTGGACTGAGTTGACGCATCAGCCGCGTTCCCGCTGCTGTCGCATGTACACTTTGCACAGAGGGCGAGTTGCTACGCACCTGGAAAACAGAAGGTGATCGAGATTGGTTAGAAGCCTGAATGATAGCAGAACGGGGTGAGTTTAACGTTGGTCGATAAGGAATACGAGGCGCGACGGTGAAAGACGAAGGTTGGAAGGATACAGCACTAACTCCACTATTTGAACTGGGAGAAGAAACAAAGGATCCTCTTAAATTGTTGACTGCACGCAAAGATTGCGAATTCGCATCGAGCGTTGAGTTGTTCGAGCTCAATAAAGTCAACCTGCTAGCCCCATGAGAGAGAGGTAGAGAACGTGAAAGACTTTGCAATTGCTGACTCGATTCAGTTCTATCAATGGGAGCTGATGAAAGCTTGTTGCTGAGAGCGTCAAAATCACCAGGACTGCATTGTAGTCCTTTAAGACACTCAAGAACAGCGCTAACACCAACTTGGGGAATGAGCAGGCCCACAATTCGTTTGCCTTCTTCAGGCTTCAAACGAACTACCTGCATGAACACCGACTGATTGGGTAGTGATGACAATGTGTTCTCCACATGCCTCCAAACATTCAACACGGCTCCACTCAAAACGTAATACGTGCGCTCTCGCAAACCATTCTCACAAATTCCAGATTGTTTCTAAAAGTTTCGATTAAAATTGAAAATCCCGTAAAGAGTAAATTGTGAACAGGAAAAAACGTGTGACTTACATTGCGGCGAGGGCACACTTTATTCTGGATAAAATGAATGCACTTGGTTTTAGACTGCTCGTAGACGTAAGACCAAGAATCCTGACAGTCGGTCGACGTGGAAACTTTCGTAAATTGTTCAATTAATTTACCATACTCAATCGGTTCCGACTGCATGCCTGTATTGGGTCTGTAAATCCGATATAAACGCTTGGACATGCGTTTTTTACTGCTTTGATCAGCATCCTCATCGCTTGAATCATTGCTAACATCTCGACGGCTTTCATCCTGCAAACAATAGGCAAGCAATGGTATTTTCACTGTACCATTATCTTCTTTGGGGGTATAAAAGCCGTCTTCTGAACCGTCGTGTTGCATGTAAATCTCCATTGCAGCACTCCAGCTCACACCACGCTGAGTGGTCACTTTGTGAAGATACACTTCACTTGAATCGGAGAGGAAGTGAGTATCAAAAGACTCTGTGTGAACGATTCGCAGATTCTGACCAGTACTGCCCAGGTCTAGGATACCGAGGTCCAGCTTATTGTCCATCTTTGCACGACGTCTCAATTCATTCATGGTATCCATAAAGTATTGGAAAAGCGCATTTTGTGTCCTAACATGAAGACCGAGAATACGATTGAGAAACTTGTTCATTTGGCGACTGTCCCGTTCTCGTGTTCTTTCGCCTGAAAAACCGACACTCTGAAGGCCTGACCTAATGTCGAAAATGAAATTAGAGAACGGTCGTAAGGATGGATTCAGAGAAGAGAGGAACTTTTCATCGATGGCGGAAGGATCATCAGACAGATAGTCAGAAGGCGGTTTGACGATTCCCACTTCGCCGTCAATGCAAGTTTTCAGAACCATGTCAAGAGCCTTTCTGCCCCACTGAGTGGCAATGTTAAAACGCGAAAGATCTCGGGTTTCAGTTGCTCGACGATCACCATGAGTCAGAGCTCCCAGGGACTCCAGACGCTTCGCCACAGCTGACGCAAAACGTTGCTCTCCGGCCAGATTGGTTATGAGACAGTGGTACTCTGGAGCGCTCACTTGATTTGACCGGTGTGTTCTTCCAAATTGCTGAATGGCTCGATCAGCTGACCAGGGGAGCTCCAAAGTAATGTGCACACGTCGCCTCTGGTTCTCAGCACGTCGATCAGCCTGCAGAGAAATTCCAGATGAGGCAGCCTCAGACACTATGGCGATCAGCTTATGGCCTCTCATAAAGTATTCCTTTTCGGCCAAATTAACACTCTCCAAGCTAAAGTCACCCTCGTTTCGAGCCTCGTAGTGAACAGTACCATCTTCTCTTCTCACAACGCGACCGCGTCTCCCAGTCATCTCGGCTACACACGATGGACCGCCGAGCCGTGCAATCAACTCATCCAATGACGAATTGGGCAAATATTTGCCAAGTCTCTCAACATTGTTTAAAAGCATCGCTTTCATTTCATCACATCGCCTTCGTGCATTATCACTACTACCATTCAATGCAGATTTTACAACAGAAACGTTTGAAGAGTCGAGCATGGACTCGTCAGCCCAAAGGGAATTACTCAATCGTGCAGCATTCTCCTTCTGGCGAGCGAAGAACTCATCGCACATTTCATCGATGAACTCATCATCATCATCTGAACTAGACCCCAAGTCGCTATCGTACACCTGCTTCCTTTTCTTCGAGGAACCCATATTCCTGCGTTTCCTGACACGTTTCGTAGTACCACGATTGGTAGTGGTCAATTCAAGATCAGAATTATATTCCTCCGAAGACGAGCCAGATCCACAGCCACCATTTCCAGTCTTGAATCTCTTCTCCGAATCTTCACTCATGTATTCATCGTCATCTTCACTCTCCGACTCACTGTCATCATCTGAGTCGTTCTTTCTGCTACTGCTTTTTGTGCTACCTACCATATCAAAATCATCGTCGTCATCATCATCGCGGCCTCTCAAAGCAACACCCTTGGCAGCTTTGATAAAATTCTTTGGACCCAAAAGATCCTCCAAAGTTATTCCACTTGCTTTCCCTCCAGCAATAGCTCTACCGGCTTGAGAAATAGTTTTTGTGGATGAGCGCTCACCCGCCATCGACAATTTCTCACCACGAAGAGAGAAATTGTCCACATTCGATTGAGTAGGAAAGTATTTCTCAACAAGAGACTGGAAAACACCCTTCGCTGTCGATACAAATTCACCAAGTTCCGGTCCACTCTCCTCCACTTGTTCAAGTGTTTTGGCTTCACCCGTCGATTGCAAGCCAATGACGACACACTTATTAGAATTCAGAGCACGTTTACACAATCGGACGCACTCGTTCACCTTAGCGGCAATACACAAGTACTTGAAGAAACGCTGATGTGCAGACCAAAATTGTCCCCACATAGTTTTGCAGTACTTCTCTGGCACATTCAAAAGACGAGCAGCCTCGAAAAACCGATCATATGCCCATGTCCACAAATCTGAGGATTGATTATATACAGTTTCGAAGGACTCCCCGTTCAGTTTCACTCGAGTGATATCAACGTTATCGATGTTAAATTTGACGCCTTTGAAACTCAGTTGCCTTGCGATATACATGCCACCCAACTTCATATCCATGGCTACAAGCTCCATGCCGCCGACGCCCATACGATCAATTGACTGGATGAAGGAATTGAAATCAGCAAATTTTGTGCCTGGTCCCCAAATACCTAGTCGCGTCATGTACGCCATGTTTCGCGGTTCGGTGGCACCTGTAGCTGACGCGTATATAATGCGCGCATTGGGCAAGCGGTTCTGCAACTCAAGCACTGTCAAACCAGTTTTTGTGGGCTTTTGCGAACCGCTTGGAGTCAAGTTTTTGGCGCGATGACACTCATCAAACACGACCTAAAAGAAAAGGCTCTTTACAATCGAGAATATCGATGACCAACAAATTTTTAAATAAAATCCATACTAACCACTCCATCAAAGTCTTTGCCACACCATTGAATGAGCTGGTTCAATCGAGTCTTGTACTTGGCCTTTACATTGCCATTGCTCTCACCGATCAGGGAAGAATATGTTGCGAAGATTACACCCTTCTTCACCTTTCCGTTTACCTTACTAGAGATTTTTGCATACTTAAACTAAAATAGAATAAAGAAAATGACCTACCAAGTGTAGAGCATATACCATTTGATGAATGTTCATCAACATACCTTATTGAGGGAATGAACGCGAACGTTGTAATGACCGACATCACGTAGATCACGCTCTGCATCTATACGCAAATCCGTTGAAACGGAAAGCCACACCGCTTTTTTCTGACCTCGCAAATAATTTTCGAATATGATTGCGGCGATTTCTCTGCCTTTTCCCATACCAGCTCCATCACCTAATTAAAATAAAGTGTTTGTTAAAGAAATTTACTTGTAACAATTTTACTCGCCTCCATAACTACCGTCTTAAAAAAGGCCGATGAAACTTCACAAGCTTTCATATCCGAACCTTTTAAGTTGAGCAGTTACAAGCTAATGAAAAATTGATTCAATCAACCTGGCGCACGGCAGCATGGAGAACTGACACGTCCCAATTATAAACAACGTTTTAAATGAAAATTCTATAGTAAAAAGCTCAAAAAGGTATGTATTCCACAACTCAGCATACGAAAAGAGGCAGTTTTACCTATCAGAAAACCAGCTCGTTGTTCGTTGGGCAAGGTATACTCGTGACGCTGGCACGCATAGATCACAGCTTCCAATTGAGCCGATGAAAGCGCACCGCTCTCGATGATATCACTTGGAAGCTTTAAATGGTAACGAACTTCAGGAGGATCCACGCCAGACAGAGTACTGGACTCTACGACTGGATCTGGATGTCGTAAGCCAAGGTTCACTACAAAAATGCAACAAATGGCAGATTACCAATATACATTTGAATAGGGACAGCAATACTGTATGACACTAAACTACCGATAAGCTGAAGAACGGGTCACTTATCGGCCCTGGAAAGTCGTTACTAATATAGCACTATGCAGACACGCTAGTCCGTCTCAACAGATAGGCGCGAAATAGCACGTGCCATAAATAAAAGAGGTTACCAAAACTCACATTTAGCGGGTACATAATCAGCGTAAGTTTCTGCCTGTGCTAAATCATCACTATCATCCTCATCGAAATCTTCTTCGTCCTAAAATGGCAAATACAGATCATTACAAAATAAAAACAATAATAAACACTTTAAATAAAGCCTACCCTCTGTTGGAACAAAAAGCGAGAGTACTGAGGGGGAAAACGAGGGTTTAGAGATGACGGGTGCAGGTTCTGAAGATTCGAAGCCATCTGAGCGCGGTTAGCCACACCTGCGTTTAGATCGCTTCTTCTAATAAATCGGACAGCGGGTCTACTACTAGTCGTCGACACATTTCGAAAAATAGCGGAGTTAGCCAGCGTCGTACCGGCTCTAAACATAGGAGTAATAGCAGAAACGAAGGCCGGCTGCAAATTAGTGACAGAGGTGGAACGACCGTCTGTTACGACAGGCTTTACATCCGTGGTCAGTGCGGTAGAAGCGTCATTCTCTGATTTAACTCGGGCAACTTGCATCGCCTCCTCTAACAACCAACCACCATCATCTTCATTTTTGACGTTTTCTGTCCCTTCTATCTTGATTTCATTAACTGGCGGTGACGGCTTATCTTCCTTTTTAACAGTGGTCGTCACATCCTTTCGCGTCAGACTGGCTAGCGCTGTCTCAAACGCTGTTAACGTATCCATCACACATTTAAACCTGATAAAAGAAACAATAGGGCGAAACCGGAGGCGAGGACTTAAGGCGTTTAAGGTTTACACTGTTTCGAGCATTGCAATATTAAAGTTCTCGCTTAAAATTAAAATTTGAACAATCTCAAGCTTAAATGAAAATTCAGTCCATTGGATATTATATAACACGAGCACAAAAGCAACAAAGTTTCAAACTGCCAACAGTGCCCAGCGCTACGCCTGACCGACGCACCTAGCTGATATCTGACTGATCGAGCCATTATGGCGGAACTCCTAACTGTTTAGTCAACTAAAAGAAACAAGTCTGATAAACATCAAAACACTTAAGTCAATGATAATTGAATTTCAAACCAAAAATTAGTTTTAATAAAATTCACTCTACATTTAAATTTGTTTTTTCTGATTTTTATTTTTTCTAAGTAAGACATTAACGAAAGCCCGATTAATTTGTCTCGGCTTTGATTCCTTGTTGATTGAAATTACGAACATTTGCTATTTATGAATATGCCTTATCAGTGCTATTTTCTTTGTGATTTAAGTAGTTTTTCTCAATGTCCTGTTCGATGCTTCTATTGGCTACTTTTGTTCTAATTTGTTGATTAGCAAACGGCTCTTGTGCTTCATGTCTTTGTGGCGCTGTTTCCTTATATTTAGATGGATATTTCCAGTGGATTCGCACACAGTATTTTTAATGACAATCCCTACTTCAGTGCAGGTGCTGGATTATTTGGTGTTGGTTTGGGTGTCGCTCTTTTGCGTCGCTGTGGACAATTTGCTTCTATGCTCATCCGACGCAATTTAACTTTAACACTGGAAATTGCTAGCCATGATACCTCTTACCAGTGGGTCATGCATTGGCTTTCTAAACGGGCTCTTTCTTCAAAAGGCAGTAAATTCCAAAGGGGCGCTGGACAGCATTTAAGCGTTGAAACGAGTGTTATTCGCACGGAGGCCGGTCGAATCAAGGCCGCTTTCGATTTTATTCCCAGCACAGGTGTCCATTACATTTTTCACCAAGGCCGCATTTTACGCGTTGAACGTGTTCGAGCACAGCAGTCACTTCAAGGTGCATCGGTGGCTCCGTTTGAAAGTGTTACACTCTCGACGCTTGGTTTCGATACCAAAATCTTCGTTGATATTCTCGAAGAAGCCAGACATGCTGCCATCATAAGGGATGAAGGCTGGACTATTATCTATAAGGTTTATTACCTTACCGGTAATTTATTCCCAGGCTTTCGGTTCGGAATGGCGTCAATTCGGTTATCCCCGACCTAGGCGCCCTCTTACCTCCGTAGTTCTGGGCGAAGGAATAGCTGAATCAATTACTGCAGATGTCAAGGAATTCATCAGTAACTTTGGTACCTTTTTTTCGAAGTTTTCTAGATAGTTCTGATTGGTACTGCGCTCGTGGCATTCCTTATCGTCGTGGATATTTACTCTATGGTCCTCCGGGCTGTGGTAAAAGCAGTTTTATAACTGCTCTTGCTGGTTAGTCTGCGTCTTCATTTATTCAGTGATTCAATAAAGGTCATTTGGAGTATAATATATGTGTACTTAATCTCAGTGAGGTGGGTATGTCGGCAGATAGACTCGACCATCTCCTAACCCACGCTCCTCTGCAGTCGATTATCTTGCTCGAGGACATTGACGCTGCTCTACCTAATCGGGAAGAAGTCAAAGATCTAGGCCAAAAATGTAAGTGCCTCTTTATTCCCCATTCATTAATCCAGTTTTTGTTTACTAGTTCAAGTTTTGTGGATATATTTAGGGGCTTCCGACACGTAGCAGAGAAAGTAGCACATAAAGGATGGGCACTAGTGATTTGACTTTAATTGTGAATCCTCCTGACAGTTGACGGCATTGATGATAATCTAATTTGCCTTTGTTACCATTTCGGGCTTCGCATTGGAGCAAATTTTCTTTCACCAGAAGCGATTTATTTTTGGTGAATCAAAGCAAGCTGCACTTCTTGACTTAACCTTTCAGATTTAAGGCCCAAGTCAATATCTTTTGCCTAGATACTTCAATTTTCAGCCTTGTCTGATTTGGGTTTAAGCAATTCAGGTTGATTTCCGTTATTTTACTCGTAACAAATTCCTATAACTATATTATTTATATTCACTCTCAAGAACCCAGTATTCGTTTCTTCGACTTCTCAACTGTCGTACCTTCTTGTTATGCTCTAGTGTGTGATTGCGTTGTGTCTACAAAATTTGAGAATATAAAATGGCTAAAAGTATCCTACTTTGGCAGATCTCGTATTTGCTAGAATTCATTGCCTACTCTTGTGAGATATTTGGGAAAATTGGATCGTCGGCGGCGCTCTTTTCATCTAGAGACAAAACGGAAGCTCTTCACGTAATTATTCGGTGGATTTTGTTCGACGTCTCTGGGAACGGGCATCCATACACATTATATTTTGGTGCTTTGTAGATGGTCGTGCTTATGAGGGAATGTCTGGTCTTACTATGAGTGGTTTGCTCAATGCTCTTGATGGTGTAGCTTCCACTGATGGTCGAATTCTCTTCATGACTACTAACTACTTCAATCGGTAGGTTCTTTTCTCCAAGCATCCTTAATGCCCGCTAACCTACTTATATAAACACATTTTATCAAAGGTTGGATCCCGCCTTGGTGAGACCTGGTCGTGTGGATTTCAAAGTTGAAATAGGTCTGTGCACAGAGAATCAACTCCGTCGTATGTTCTCACGATTCTATCCGCAGGAGGTTGATGAAAAGGGAGTTATGCATCAACATCCGCTGGCATCCACATTCGCTTCTACTATAGGTGCGGGCCTTGTCAGCGCAGCGCAAGTTCAAGGGTTTCTGCTTGTGCATAAAGACTCTGCTCAAAGTGCCATGGCTGCTTTGTCGCATTTCAAGTACGAATGTCTAGTACAGCGTAAAAGTATGAAATCTCTCTCGCAGAAGTCTGAGATATGTGGAACGCCTCTATAAATCTATCATGTTGGGATTTCGTTAGTCGATCAAAAACCTTTTTCACAGCTTGTTTTAAATTTATATAAGCAATAAAAAATACTTCTTTGGACTCAATGATTCACTTCTCTATTACTTTGGATGCAATATTTCTATCTATTCTGTGGAGATTACTTGTTCCACAGGTTGCCGCCAAAAGCTTACACATTGGGAGTTGTTCTTTTAAATTGATGAATATACTACCTACTGCACTCTGTTAATCTTGTAGTAGCAGGTAGCTATTAGGTTCAGAACACGGAGGGATTGAGGAGGGCCGGTGTTATGAAGGAATTAAGGTAATGGCAGTAGCAGTCTCATCCAATCAGCTCGCCTAGCTTCCCTCCCGAAGCGTAGATTCCCGGTGATCATCCTACAGGCACTAGTCTCGGTAACTTTCCACGCTCTTTGTGCTGCCCAACTTTGCCCTTGTCAGATTTCGGTTTTATTTAAGTATTTGTTTTGGATCACTCTATATTTCTATTTGGATGAATAGATGACATGGTTAATTTCGTCTCAATAAGGTTAGTATAATGTAATTTTCAAGATCCTGCCGAATAAAAGTATTTTCCCTCCCCCAGCTAAGAAATGCGAAAGCATCCTGGTGCTTTTGATTGGCCATCCCTCTGTAGCTCATCTTCAATCAATATGGGGGACCACTTTCAATCACTGGATGCACACAACGTGTCTCGAACCCGTCGACCGCAATTTTAGTGAACAACACCGGTTGGCCGTTCATTCTCGCCAGTCCACTTTCTTTACATTAAATACAGGACCCCTAGCACAGAACTGTTGTTTCATGAATAATATGATTCGGTATAATTTATGTACCCTTAGAAAACCGCAGATTGCTTGTTTACTTGGGCTTTACCAGGTTTTTTTCAAAAATTCACCTTTATTAAATTACAAAGAGCCAAGTAGAATCACCAGTATTTAACTTTTCGATTGGGAAGGTTTCCCATCATCGTATTGTTTATTTTCGTGTATGATATACTCTGTGAGAACAGCGGAGACTAACCAAAAAATCACGATTTTTCACTTTTGCCGTTTGCAGAATTTCTCAGAAGACTTATAACTCATCATATGCTCAACGGGATCTACAGTGATTGAAAAGACCAGAGGTGCTACCTTAATTATTACGATTTGGGATAATAACGAGCAAACAACCCTGTTACTGTTGGAGCGTCCTGCTTGCATAAAAAGCAACGTTTTAATAACGAGTACAGTCGGTTCTTTTGTTTGTTTGCTATCAGTCAAAAATAATAAATGGCAGTTATTCAATCACTTATAGATGTGATGAAAAGACCAGGTGGTGGCCCACAAAAGTGCCGAGATGTGGGCCGTAAACACGTGTCGCTTAGCCGATTAAATGCTTCAAGGTCAACAGATCATGGAGAATATCGCGAGCGGTTTATCTCTTTTTTTCGGGTGAAGCCAAATTTCCTTTAATATCCAAGCATTTTAAATTAAATTTCGTGCATTGCGCAGAGGAAAAGTCCCGTGAAAATAGTGTTTAGAAATCCTTTAGAAACACTGGAGGCACTGATCCAGTGTTTGATTTGCCATCCTTATTCAAATAACCCTCTACTGATCCTCCAACCAATGGCCAAAGGAGGTTCGCATCTTTCTAATAGGGATGGAAATAGAAAGTACCAACACAAGTTAAACAATAGTTCCAGTGGGAAGTTCTTACTTTAAACATAACATTGGTTCAATTGTGCGCCAAGAATTCAAATTCATTGGGATGACCTTGTTTCACTAGTGATGGCCTTTAACCAAGTCCAGTATTAAACTGAGTTTGACTTATTAATGAAAAATTCTCCCAGATTAAGTTAAAAACCGTGGAGCCAAAGAATAATGACATTGATAACTGACACACATTCCTCGATCATCAGTCCGGTTATGCCAATAATATTTTGGTTAGCAATTTTCTGAAGCCCACATCAGACGCTTGGCAGGCGGGGACGAGATGAACATCTAATACCCTAAATAGTTTGTTATAAGTAATCAGAAAGTAGAGGCTAAAAAGATATACCAAAATATTTTACACGACGACGCCTTAGTGCTATAGTTTCAAAGTAATCAAACTGTTGCTGCCTATTTGGCCCATTTTAACGACCGACACAATAATTTTGCCTTTAGCTAACTGCGCGGCTTGGAAAGAAACAATGCTTAATTCACTTTCGTAACTTTGTTTATTGTATTTCATGTTAGTACGTGGCTTAGTAATCAATTCGGATTTCTAATGAAGCGCTTGGTGCTCCATTGTCCTTGGATAATTCTTGTTTGGCAACGATTGCATCAGCATTTATTTATCTTTCCTTTCCTAAACTCTGGGTAGAATATTGTTGGCACTAATCAAATAGTTCAGATCTATTTTTTTTCGTCATAAATTTGTAATTTTTTTGCAAAACTTTATGCTTTCTATAACAATGCTGGATGTACAGACTTTCACTTTGTTCCTGTCAGATGTGATTTAAACCCTTTTAATCCTTTTTTCTACCTTCGTACACTTTTGCATCTATTGGGCGGAAACCGAATAACGGATGCCTTAAAAATAAACCGTGCTCTTTAAAATAACCAAATTCGGACTTTGCAATGTTTGTACATCAAAGTGCGTTAAATTTCGGGGTCCTTGGTTGAAATCTTTGCAGAGCATTTTTATCTATGTACTGCTTTTGTGCATATCCGAGATTCAGACTACTTAGATAAAAATATCAACCACAGTTCATTAATTCGAATTAGCTAAAATGACTTTGGTCACAACGCTATTGCTGGGTAGAAGGAAATGGATCTCATCATTAATTTCTTACCCCTATTCGTCTACCTGCTGATATTTAGAGATACAGTTTGATACTTATAATTTCAAGGTCAGCCTTTACCTGTTTTCAAATCTGCCCCTGATTGGGACTTTCGAAATTGGAAGCTGTAGAGGATCAGCTCAATTGTTTAGTCTCGTTTCTAAGATTTAATATCCTTTTTCATTATCCTGACAGGCAGAAAAAGCTTAGACTAAAACTGGATGCATTTCCATAATTTAAATTGATCCACGAATTCAGATTAGTAGGATCTTGGTTATATAACATGCGTATCAACGAATGAGCTTTGTTCAGTCTGCTTACTCCAAAGCCATAGCCACTGACCAAAAGTGCTCATTCTAGTATTTCAAATAGTCATGAATCTGGTGCTAAATTTAGTGCAGATATGTCAAACCGAAGAAAAGGTAAAGGTAAATCTTCCATTGTGTTCGTTTAGAAAATTATGATTAAGGGCTGAGTTACACAGAGTTGTCGCATATTCAGCGTGTCATTGTATTTCATACCAAAGAGCATATTTGCACAATATCAGTTAAATTGACAAACATTGCAGAACATATAAGCCAGATTGGTTCAAACCAGACATTGTTTGTATACACCGCCAAGTTATCATCGATTTAAACCAATGCTTTGTAGCCACATTCTAAGCAGGACATGTTCAAGTCTCGAATGGAGTTTTAAAAGCTTGCAACCTCGAAAAACAAAGATAAATTCGATTTTTCTAATTGAATTTCAACTCCTTGGCCAACAGCTCAGCGCAAGAGATCCATGTATTTTCATTGTTTACAGTCCATAATGGATAGGACCCTGGCGCCTTTCAATTTCATTTCTGCCCCCTTGAGAGATTGACTGCTTTTTTTAGTCTGAGCAGAATCAAGGGGATGTCGAATGCGGGTGAGACATTTGATGAAGGAGCCTTAGAAAGGTCATGCAAATTGAGAGGAAAGTTGATAATAACGAATAGAAAAGGATACGCCGTCCGAAACTCTATCTTAGGAGTTGAAACTCCATCTGAACTGTCATTTTAATTTGTCCTCTCCGAACCCCTATGTGCTGCTATCGCTACTGCTATTATCAAGAAATGTGTAGTCGGACTTTTGACTTGGTTAGGCTTATATATCATTGTTTAGCAATCTTAAGGTATAAGTAATAAAATGGACCACCTGGATTAGTTTGATTCAAAAAACAAAGTGAAACCCCAATAATGTTTACTTCTTAGTAAATGCGGTTGCCGTTTTTTTATTGAGCCTGATATCAAAATATTTATAAAGGCCTGCACACATTTAAATTCATGAATTGACAAATGTTTTCTCAGTGAAGTTTGATTTTCATTGGAGGTTATCAGCAAGGGTGGTAAGTGAAGTTGCCATCGAATTTAACTAGGACTGATTTGACTGTTGTCTAATTGGGGTATATTGTGAGATTATCCGCACTGGCTGAGTTTGGGGCTGAATAACCTGCTGAAGCTGCGGCTGAGTGTCATCATTTCAGAATCATTGCAGATCACTCTCTTTACTCTCCAATCAGGAAACAAACCACCTTAAAAGGACATGTCTTTTCTTCTTGGATTCGGCTAAATCTGCTCGTTCACGGATCAATTCATCAGAGATCAAGAAACATCTAACAATGATTTTTCATACGATTTTCACACACCGGTAACTAAAATATATGTCATAAATTATTAGATTCATGTAGAATTTACTGGCCCCTAAATTATCAAGGCTCTGCAAAAACTGGAATGGTTGCTGTTATAGTAGTAAAATTCTATGGCATTATTGCGCCAATTGCAATATAAGCTCGGAAATAATGGCATGAATCAGATACAAAAACCCCTCGAGTGAGGGCTTTATAATAGAATATAATAATCACCTTCGTTTTTTTTATTTCAGTTAAAACATGATTTTGAAAAATCATCTGCTTCGATAACACCAATCGCAGGAAAGATTAGCTATTAAAAAAAGTGCTAAATTTCTGGTATTTTTAATTGATTTACAAAGAAGTTTACAGTTAAATACATCAATATTAATTTTATTAAATAATAACTCATAAATCACCACCCATTTGTATTCGCGCTTCTTTGACCAGTATCAATGAAAAACGCGAGTTTGCATTGAGGGGCTCGAAAAAAAGTGATGCCAGAAATCTAGCCGATGAAAACTAGCTTTAATCCTCCAAGATCTCTTACGCACTTTTAAGCTAGAGATCCTACCAGGTGACTTGGTATCATATATTGGTGGTCAAACCTACTCTCAACCTCCTCATGGTGACTACCGCTAACCACAGGAGCAACTCTGAGAGCCAATGAGAGGGGCGGTCGGATAGGAATAATCACCCATAAAGTTAGATTATGCCAGCAGAAGTACAACCTCATATAGCCTGGTAAGCAAGGCACAACGTAAATACCTGGATTCATGGTCTCAAAAAGGACTTTAGAAAGCGTGGGCATGTAGCAATGAATGGAATTTCCGCCAGAAAGTTGAAAAGATTTCTGGAAGAGGTATGTAGATTGTCTGTCCTAAACAGCGTCGAAGACGAAAGAGGTACCACTATGAAGTTGAACTGCTGCCTTTACGATGAAACCATGCCGGAGAATTGACCAGAGGAACGAAGATGTCAATAAAAGCTTTTACTGTCTTCTGTGTTAACTGTTGTGCGCTACATGGAGTAAAAGCTATTTGTACTTCTGTTGCACCCCCAAAAAGTCCTTGGGACTTGCCCTAATGGGTGGGAAGTAAATAAATAAAATCTCATTTAGTAGATCACCTCAAAACCAACGGCGTTAGCTTGTTGGACTTTCCCATAGAGGAAATTTAGGAAAGCTTAATCTTTGCGAGTGGTGAGTAAATGATGAAAGAGGACTATTCTTGGTCCTCACTGACTTTCCACGACCTGGTACTGGGTAATGATGCAGATTTGTTGGAGCCTCGTTCTGGGCCTCCTGGAGCCTACTTAACTCCGATTTGAAATGCGACTTTGCAATCATTTCTTGAAACATCTATTTTATTCTCTTAAATTTCAGTCCCCCTTCGCTGCCTTCTCCAACACCAGTACCTGTCCTTCGTCTTTAATTTCATTCAGATAACACAGGATTACTATTTTTGAAGTGAATGATAAATCGCACAAATATCATGGGCCAAAGTTAAAATTCCTAAGACCTGAATGCTACATTGAAGCTATAGGTATTTCCAAGGGTCTGGATTTGCAATCTTGAACCAAAGATTAGGTATATTTGACCCATTTTATCTGTAAAAGTTTCACTTTGTATAAGGTAAATGCCCCATTTTGTCATTGATAACCGATTGATAACCTAAATTACAGATAAGAAGAAAAGTAGCAGCAAATTATAAAAATTCTCCACAAAATGTTAACCTCTAATCCCAATTAAAGCAACTAACAATTGGCTGACTGAGAATGGCTTTAAAAGGCAGTCTGCGAATAGGAATGAAGATATCAAAGAAGAGATAATTTCCGTAAGTACTAGCGTCTCTTGTCATTTTCTCTTAGGATTTGTAATAACTAGTGATTTGCTCTTACTAACCCCCAAAAAAGGGATGTTGAGGATGCAAAATTAACGCTTGATGCGCAGGACGTGAAGAGCTCCTATGAGACTGGTAAATCGTATGGATAGGAAAGGGAAAGGTCCATGAATAATTAGATGGAAAAGGCGTGCAACCTCTTGAAAGTAATCATGTTTCTAATCTGTTTCTTTAAAGGTGGTAACTGTTAACGTCAAACATTTTTTTTTGATAACATAGGCATAAACGGATTCCCTTATTTAATCACCGATAAAGTGGTTTAAAGGTGTTGAAGAAACGTAAATTGAAATTCGAAAGTGATAGTAGTTAGAATGTTAGAATCAATTAATGGATTCTTCAAATCACAAAAAATGGGATTTCTTTCCGTTCATGTAAATAATTGGATTGTACATGACATTTTTCTGCAGTATGAATTGAAGGTTAAGGTCATTAGTTTCTTAATAATTGCCCTCTCCGCAATCATGTTTTTTTAATCTCTGCGAACTCTTAATAAAATATCTTCAGCGTTCAATAAAGCCCTTTAATTTGAACTAAGAATGGTTACCTTTTAGTCATGCATATGACTTTTGGAGTTTAATAGAATGGTTCACATACTTTAATTATAAATGAAAAATGAATACTTATCAGTAAATTTTTCAACCGCGATATTGAACTTGGAATATATTTGAGAAATATCTGTACCGTTACTTTAGACTGACATCGCACTATTTAATGTGTCGTGTGCGTGTGGACAGAAGATCGTCTATTAGGACACTTATTAGGATTAGAGACGAAAGACAGTCTTTGTGGTAACAAAGAATAAATTTAGATACTCCTAGGTTTGCATCTGACATCATCTGAGCATACTGACTGCCTCTATATAAAAAGCGTGCATCTCACAAGCAAAAGTTCCGCGAAACACAAGAAATCTGTTCCTCAAAGGTAGGGGTAAGGGTAGGGGATGGGCCAAGGATAATGACAATGAGTTGCATTCGGCTGTCTCTGCATCTTGTTTTGGCCATATTTGCTCATTTGTCCGAAGGTGCTCCACCTCATGTTCGAGGAACATGTATTTTGTCTAATGTAGGGAATATGCTTTATAAGGGCAATTTCCAAACCCGTCCTCAGCACCGTTAATGATCTTCGCATGTTTTTACCCTGCAATCCATCTCAACGATCAAACGTCAAAGCTAATCACCGGACCCTGGAGTCCCTTGTTCGGTCAAACGCAATTTAGAAGCGATTGATTACTTCGATCGAACGATTAGTTGGCTCATATATAGAGGAACTCAAAAGTGCAAGGGTCAGCGAATTCTGGAAGACGAAAATGATGAGAATTTCTTGTAGGAAAAACGGAAACAGCCACTGTCTATGCAGATCTCCTTGCGAGATTTAGGAAACATGATTGTCCGCTCATGAAAAAATACTAATTTTAGTACAATTTTATAAAACAATGGATTTATGAAAGTTTTTTTCAGTTTTTTCTCAGAAATATATGCATCATAGAAGCACGCGTTTGTTCGGTCCATTCATTCTCATGAGTCAATTTATGTACCACTTTGATGTTCACAAAAATTTACTTAGTTTCTCGATTAATTTCTCTATCGCATGGTCACTATTCGCAACGGGCTCGGAGGTCACAAGTGTACAGGAACTGAGTTTTAGTGTTATTAACTAGTTACAACCATGCGGAGGGCAGACATCCTAATACAGACAGGTCACTTTTGAAAAAATTCGACGAGGCTCAAAAAACTTTCATTTAATTTAATAAGCTATTTAATTACTCGAATTAGTTACCAAAATTATTGGAAATAGCTGTTCTCCCAGTTCTTTCCCAAATATCATGAATTTGAATTAACTGGAGTACATCACGAGACTTGAACTAAAAAATAGCAAGATAATAAAATTAATTATTTATAATTTAGATCATGTAACATCGATTTATTGGGACAGCGGTTCAGTCCAAGTTGTTAAAGTGTCCGTGACCTTAAGACTCAATTTGTCATTTGTCGTGGGAAAATCAGTTAGTGCTCTTCTGATTGTTTGTCGGTGCAGGGGGATTTGATTTTTCAGTAGTTTTTCACAAAGACCGGAATGTGACTGCAACCGGAGGTGGATTATTCAACACGCCTTTCTGAGTATATAGAGAATTTTCGATCGTTGGAGCTATTAGATAGCAAAATTTTCTATTTGGGAGTCTTCTCACTTTTAACACTAGGGTTGACGGTAACAATAGTTATAACAGAAATCAATCTTTCGGTGTATTGCCCCAAGATTTGACTTGATTTATTTTCGATAAGAAGAGGATGTATATACTGCATTTCTATGACTCAAAATTTTCAGAGCTAGCGATGAATAGATGCTGCTCTTCATTTTTACTTTCTGATACCTTTAACCTATACCGTAGGCACTAACGCCCTGTAATTTGGAAATCTTTAACAGATTTTTCTTGTTCGACCTGGTTTAACTAATACCTCAGTTGGTGAACACCGTTTGAAAAAAAATATATTTGCATCCAATACAAAGGCGACCTCTTTAGTTTGCGTTTACTCCATTTGACCCTGTTGGTTTAATTAGTCATCTAATCAAATCGGCCAGAGATGTATTAGCCCAAAGGCTGCGACACCCGGTAGACTCCATTAATCAAGAAATTTTGTAGGACCATTACACCACGGGGATGGCTCCTATCTGTAGCCTAGTGATGCTCACTAGCTCATCTAGTTTAACTTAAAGTAGAAAAAGAAGGACAAGAATCTGGAATGAGTGTATTGGTAAAGCAGGAGCTGTGCCAGTGGCAAAGCATGCATTTAGCAATGTTTGCAGTTGTCACCGGTAAGCAGAGTTTGATACAGAAGAGAACAGAAATATTTACATTTTATTAATATAAATGCAACACCACGAAAGGTTTTGTAGGACTATGGAGAAGTCAGGGAACAACAAAGAATGTCTGTTTAATCCACGTCTATGTGGTCCAGAAATACAGTTAGAACTTCAAGGGCTCTGTGCTGGCTTTGATTAAAGTACATACTTCAGCTTAGAAATGTAGAAACTGAAATAATTCTGCCGATCTCAGAATTCAACGGTGACTTAAAAAAAATGCAATAGTTTTTTTTTCAGACTTTAACATCATAAGGGATGCCTTAGGCCTCGTCAATTAGGCTTAATGTGCTATTGGTTTAACCATGTGGGATCGCTTTCCCTAACGAGGACAAACCTGAATGATTGTATGGATGAATGCATGAATAAATAGTAAAAATAGTACGCACATGTGCATAAAAAGTCAAATTTGCAATTCCATTGCTAACATTATCGCAATAGAGGGTAAGTATTGCATTAATTAGTTAAACTCGCGTGTGTGCAGATGAACCATACATAGTAAAAAAAAAGGAAATTCACCCATTTCCAAATTTGTAGATCGCCTCACCACGTTTAAATCACATGCTTTTGCAACACTGCCACTGGTAAATTACTGGAAATTGTTAATTCATCTGCAGAAAAACAAAGCGATTAGTCTACCAGGTAGCTGGGTGGTGTGCTTCTCCCAAAAATGGGTACCGAACCACATCTAATTATGTAATCGTGGCACCTCTTGAGCTGGCAATTTAGTTGCAACAAACCTGACCACGTAAAACGTCCATAAGACACAGGAGTAAAAGGAGAATGTCCTTCCTTGATTTTTTGAAGGTGATGATTGAACGCAATGAGGTTTCAACCGAATTAGAAGAATGAGTGGTAACTTCTACCTCTTTCTCGGCTCTAAAAGACGGAAGAGGGGTGAGTGAGTCGTCGCATTTCAGCATTTCCACTGATTTACTTTGATCCCAGAGGGCCCTCCGAATGAGCCCCGATAAATGAAAATGAGGAAATGAAGAGCACGCCCCAATAATAGCGAATTGGATATAAAACGCATAACAAACCGCCTAAGCCTAAATCCCTTTACCCCCACCCCTTAACTTCTTTCCAAATTTTAACGCTAGAGGCCATAAATGTCTGTCAAAGTAGCAATCATGTGTACACTAGCTACAGTGATCAAAAGGATTTATCAAGTAATCTATCAAACTGAACTCTCAAAATCGGTTGTTACATGAAGACTTTTTATGATCGACGATTTCTCCACAGAAGAATCTGGTTATTCGAAGTAGAAGCCATGTAAATTTTCAGTGTTGCTGTTAATTTACATATTGTAAATATAAAAATCTGCACATTCAAGCTGATTGAAATAAATATTTACCTTTTAAGTTCACAATAATTTCGTCCCTTCATCTAGTAAATTTAGAAATTAATTTAAAACAAGATAATGTTTTGAGTTTCAATTTAATTAATTTGACTGACTGTGACAACAAATTAAAATGACTGCTATTTGCGCAAATTTAATCTTAAAATTCAATTTTATTTGATATTACTGAATTCAAAGTAGGGATTAGATGTTTGATGAAATGGATGTTGAATTTTATCAAACAGTTGAAATAAAAAAGCGGAGGTTTTTTTGAAATTCCTTGATTATTAACCTATTCCGACCAGTCAGTCATTCTGATGCTCCTGGACATGCCGTTGTGACTTTTCCTTCTATCAGTTGCTTTGGTGAACGTAAATGGAGCGATAACCTTCGCAAAGACTTTTGAGGGGCTATTTAGCATCCATGCCTAGTTAAGTACACAATATTTTCTTCCTACTTGCTAATTCTGTGATGCATGCAAAGCTCTCTCTGCATTCCCATTGTTTCAAACACAGCTAATAGATCGCGTCGGCCCTGGGCCAGCACAAGCTTTTCTCAAGTTGAAACTCCAATTTGTAAGAGTATGAGAAGCGGATTTCCAGCAAAACTATCCCAAGAAAGAGTGCTGATCAGCCAGCTATTCGCCAATTTAGTTTCTGCTTCAGAAGCTATTCCTAGAAACTACGGCAGCTATTAAAAACTATTTAATACTTCGCTGATTCAGGACCATATACAATTAAACGTGAAATTTCAGTAAAGTAATCAGAGCTAAGACTTCAATCTTATGCTAAAATAGCTACCCACTCAGCTATATTAGCAATAGCTTACAGGCACACGAACCCGCTGATCGAGCAACACTGTCATGGACTTTGTTCAGAGGTCGATGTATTCATCGTTTTGAATATATCGCCCATTCTTATTAAGTTGACGACATTTTGTACCTTGTCTTTCTTAAAAACTGACGACTGAATTGTGGTAAATACTAAATGGTTCCTAAAATGATATTCTTAGAACTATAAATCAGCACATTGAACGATTTCGTAGTCGGGCTAAAACGGTTTGAAATATCATGTAATAAACCAAATGATATCTAAAAATGTTCGGACGATAAGATCTTTGGTTCACATGGCTGTTCTTACATTGGTTATTGTATGAGTTTGAATTTTTACACAAGTCTTGTAGCTATGATGACATGGTTTATTATGCGACCGCCTTATGTGCATCGCGTTTGCAAGCATCCATGGACCCAAATTTTTGAAATGAACTGACACTTAGTGGTATTGCTGGTGCTCTGTCTGGATTCACCACTTGAGTCAATCCCATCCTCGACTTAGTCTGGAAGCCTACTAGCTATCTGCGAAATAAGAAAGCATGTAATAAATCATATAAACCGACAGTGCCTGGCCTCCGAGCAGCTTCACAGAACTTTCAAATAATTAAGGTTGATGATTTTATCTAGGTAAAAGCTATTCGCGATGGTGAATTTTAATGTTGATCATTCCATCATAACATTATTTGACGTGGATTTGGGTAGCAAAGTACGAGTAATCAAACGGTCCAGTTTGCATAGAATGATGTAAAGAACAATACTAAATGGTAAAACTTCCGTTTACTTAAATAAAGGCCAGTAATATGCCTTTTGAAATTAGTGATCTTAAAATCTACATCAATTGCTTCCATACATAAATTGATAGTGCTGAAAAACATTAATTCTATTTATCATGTCACTTGTTAATATGGTTAAAAGTGCAATATATTGACTTTAATCAGCAATTTTGGGGGAAAGGGGGGATTATTTAGGCCTTAATAATTTCCTCATGCTGTTAAACATGTATTTCTCTAAGGTGGATATGTTACAGTACATTATTTTAGCTGAAATCATGGTCAAGAAAATCAAAGATCATGAGAACTGTTCACGTTGTTTATAGCTAATAACACGAACTAAATAGTAGAAGCCCGCATATAATCTACTTTTACTGTTATGAACAATAAAGTGCGTGTTATTAATTACATCCAAACGTAATAATGTGACTAATTAAGTAAAACGCAAATCAGAATATAAAAGGTGAGCAGATGCTACTAAGTTTAACGTTTTCACGGCAAGCCATGAAAAATGCAACTAATATGAATCTGCACTCAGGGGAATTCATCGCTGTAGGTTTGCAGGATTATTTCAAGGCAGGAGAATTTAACGAAACATCAACAATTACTTGCAAAAGCTGAAGTTTCAATTTAATTATTGAACTTCAAACATGATTTAAGGAAAAAATATTTTCATTTTTTTACTTGATTCAATTGCTTTTCAAGGTAACAGCATGTCGTGCGACCTCAAAATTCTCGGCGCCCTCCTTGCCTGTGGGCCTCTGCTAGCTCGCCCTTCGGTTGTTTTTTGTTTGTTAGTTTGCCGTTCATTGTAAACTTTCTTGAAACCTTTACCTAATTTTCAGGTTAAAATTGTTAGTTTCTAATACTCTTAAATTCCTTTCAACAATGATAGTTTTTTGCCGATTCCAAGTTATTTGAAATCTATCTTGTAGATGCACGGATTAGGTTTCTAATTTCTTTTCGCAAAATCTTTATCATTCCAGTTGCACGATGCATGGTTTAAGGCCTACCGCAAATATCAGTTTGAATGCTGAACTCAAACCATTTGGCAGTGGAGTCTCCAACAACCAAACGAGACATGAAATTTCACGTTCCATGCTTGAACACATTTGCAATCTTGACATTGATCGCGAACCTTATGCCATCCGCAACACTAACATCATTTGCACTATCGGTAAGCGAATATATTTTTATTTGCATCTTAATTTAACTTATCGTTTCATGTCGCGCTTTGGATAAATTAGGCCCGGCATGTCGCAGCGTAGAAACCATTCAAAAAATGATGTCTGCTGGCATGAACATTGCCCGTCTCAATTTCTCTCATGGCTCTCATGAATACCATCTTGAAACCATCAAACTGATTCGCCAGGCTGTAGAAACTTTCAAACCCTTTTACCGACCTGTTGCCATCGCCCTTGACACTAAGGGTCCAGAAATTCGCACGGGTCTCATCGATGGCGTACGTCTTTCATTAACGTCTTATAGTTTATATCTGGATGTTATCAGCTTACAAAAATATTTTCAGCCATAGGTAGGGCGTCTGCTTTTTCGTTCCGTTTGCTTCTTGTTCTTAGCTGTTCTTAATTGTCGCTGCGGCAACTTATTTATTCTTCCTATAGAGTGGGACGGGCGAAGTGACTTTGGAATGTGGTGAGAAAGTCCGCTTAACTCCAAACAAGGAATTCGAAGTCAAGTGCAGTAAGGACATTGTTTACGTCGATTACGAACGTATTGTCCATGTTCTTCATGTCGGCTCGAAGGTCTTCATTGACGATGGTCTCATATGCCTTGTGGTTCGGGAGAAGGGTTTGTACTTAGTTAACTGTTATCTATCATTAATCGTTCCTATCCGTCAATTCGCCTGACGAGCTAAGGACGTCATTACGAAATGCCTTTGAAGCAGTTATGAGATTCGAGTTTGTCTTTAATCTAGGTCCGGACTACTTAGACTGCGTCATCGAAAATGGCGGCAAGTTAGGTTCCCGCAAGGGTGTCAATCTTCCAGGAGCTCCGGTTGATTTACCCTCGATGTCAGAAAAGGACAAAAGTGATCTCCAATTTGCCGTTGATAATAATGTAAGATCAACAAATTCCCCACTGTTATGGGTCTGAATCCGAAAGGTCATGTACGGGAAACAAATCACGCAAGGCTCAGTGCCATTTAATTAGATTTTCTCGGGCTTTCAATTAATGATAGTTGAGGCAGACTCAAATTATTAGTTAACTTCATGATGAATAGGTTTAGACTCTTTCGTCTATTTTCATACAATTCTTGTGAATCGTTTAGCTCGATATCATCTTCGCATCGTTCATCCGAAGCCGATCTGGTGTGCAGGAGATCCGTGATTTCCTTGGAGAAAAGGGTGCTCATATCAAGATTATCGCGAAGATTGAAAATCACCAAGGCGTGAAGTTGTAAGTTTGTCCTCTTTTGGGAGACTCCTTCTACATCTATGTCGCACCATGAGTTATCTCACCCTATTTTCGTTGAAAGTTTTGACGAGATCGTGCAAGTAGCTGATGGTATTATGGTCGCTCGTGGTGACTTGGGTATCGAGATTCCTCCGGAAAAGGTCTTTCTCGCCCAAAAGATGGCCATTTCTCGATGCAATCTGGTTGGCAAGCCTGTTATCTGCGCCACTCAAATGCTGGAGTCGATGACCTATAAGCCCCGTGCTACTCGCGCTGAGTCCAGCGACGTTGCTAACGCTGTTCTTGATGGAGCTGACTGCGTCATGCTCTCTGGTGCGTTTTTCTCAAGATGAGACTGTATCCGAAAACCACAAAGATAAGCCTGTTAAAGACCTTGAAAATTTTTTTTAAAGAGTCAGTTTCTCGGCCAGATTTTCAGAACAACATAAATTAGTGTTTTGACTGATCAGTCAGGTTAGAGACTGTTAACTTGATTTGCAACTGGATCCTATCCAAGATCATTCATACATTATAGGTGAGACTGCCAAGGGTGCATATCCAGTTGAAGCCGTCCAGACAATGGCTAACATTTGCCGAGAAGCTGAGTCAGCCATGTTCCATGGACAACTGTTCGACGATCTCAAGAGTGTTCTAGCTCTACCTACGGATGCTACTCTTACAACTGCCATTGCTGCTGTAGAGGCGTCAAACCGATGTCTCGCCCAAGCTCTCATTGTAATCACCACCAGTGGTCGGTAAGTCAGTCCTCCACTCAGCAGCCTTCTCGTCATCACAAGGGTCACCTACATCATGGTAACAGTTGTTCCCATTATTCACTTTAGCACTGCTCAACTGATCTCGCGTCACCGTCCCCGTTGTCCAATCATTGCTGTAACACGCCATGCCATCATTGCCAGACAGCTCCATCTTTTCAGGGCTTGTCATCCAATCTTCTATGGAGGTACATTGCCTTACTAGTCAATCAGCTGTTCGTCTACCAAATCTATTGGTCTTATTTTTGCCATGTTTAAATTTGATTTTCAACAAATCCATATATATATTTCTTTAACTAGAGAATCTAAAATTTGACCAGTGAGATTTTAAGTGATAATCTAGATACTATTTTTCCCTCTAATGTGCATTTGTGTTGTAATCTGAAATGGTTATTGTGTGGAAACTGAAGTTTAGCCTTGCAAAGGTTAGTGATGTTGACTTTAATCCACTTGCATTGCACTTCTAATACACCTTTAAGATAGAATTCTTTACGCCTGATTAACGATGCATAAAATCATTCTTCACCTGCTTTTTCCATACCCACAAGCTTAACTTGCCCTAATTCACTAGTGTAGTGTTTTCATGGTCGCGATAAGTGCACTTTGATGCCTCAGTCATGGCGAAAACAGCCCTTGGTCCATGTTTGAAATACTCTTTTGTTGTTTGGGTCTTTATTAACCTCCCCACTCCCCCCTCCCCCCGATTAGTTAAAATTTTGCTTTCTTTTTCAGTGCCTTATGTTTTGTTAGTATATACAGGCGTCTTAACATATGCATTGCAGCTTAAACGCGAATGCCTGTTCTCAAGACGTTAAATCTGGAGAGTTTGTGGGTAGTATGATTTTTAAGATATGCTTCGTCATTTAGAGCCAAGAACGGAACTCTGGGCGGAAGATATGGACCGTCGTATCAGCTGTGCCATCGACTACGGGCGCAAACGTCGTTTCCTCAATGACGGAGACAACGTGGTTGTGGTGACAGGCTGGAAAGCAGGTTCAGGCGCGACCAACTCCTTGCGTATTATACAGTTGGGAACTCCCGCGGAGACGCACGTTCTGGGTGTTGCTGACTTCAAGGATTGAATGCATTACTGCTCTACTTGCGCGCTCAGTATCTTCTAGATCCCTAGTCTTTGTATTGCATGGAATGACCATTTATGACATCAACTCTTCTCCCACTCTCATTAATATCATCAACCAAAACCGTGTCATTACCAAACACCCCAACATTTAGCCACCATTTGTTCTCTCTTTCGTCGCATCGAATTTCATTGGAAATGAAATTTTCAATAAAAGCAGTGGTAACGGTGGTTATTAAGCATATTTGCTATTCTTTTTTATGGCAGATGTTTTAGCGCACGCGCTAATAAAAAGTAGTGCTTGTTGATTGAAACTAGTACCGCTTTTTGAAATTTCAGAGCTGAACCAACAGATTCAGCTCTTTAGCTTCAAGCAAATGAATATTGAACATTCAAGGAGCTGCGGCATACTCAGTAGAATGTAGGTATTGCCACAAAGACAACGATATGTTTATTCGACCTTGCGGTGGGGCGTGTTCTGAGCAGTTACGAGAGCTAGTCGTCTACAAGCATTCCTTTTTGCAGAGATTCTTTATTAACTTGGTGGTCATTATTTCTTCCCTCTAGTTCTCCCCTTGCAAAGATTGTAATTTGGCAGGTTACGTCTCAGTTGCACTGATTTTTAAGATTTGGCTGGAACAAATTGTCAAGCGACTGATATGATCATCCCTCATTGCTTAGGCTTTCATAAGATTGTAGAGAGGTGGTGCCAATTGCAAATATCAGGTGTGCTGAATGTGGGGTCGAGGAGCCAGTCGAGGGTTTCAAATCAGAGTTTCAATGGTAAGAATTTAGGGGAGGTAGGTGGTCATTATCATGCAAATTCTCGTTCTGTTCTTAATCCCCCCCCCCCCCCTTCATGGACGTTGCCCTGGTTTTCATCCCCCACGACCACCAGCAGAGTCTGCCGAGTCTTCATGCTTGTCCGACCACTTCATCAGCTTCATGGTCGTGGACCCGCTGTTCCTTTGACTGAGGAGTAGCCCTACGACGCTCGATTAAGGCGAATTCTCTCGATGCGACACAGCCACCGTCACTTGACACAACTGATGCGCTAAGCAATGTTACTTAGACTTCATCTGGTCGTATCCTCCATTTTAGCAAAACCTGTTAGTCTAACATCCAATGTAATCCTTACGCATAAAATAAAACTAATCATCTCTTGAAAGCGTGTTAGTCTCAATGTTGCCTATCCAGTGTTGTTTTGCGTCGAAAAATTGTCGATCATCGCTTTTCAGACAAGGTCACTCTCTACGTTAAGTGTTGTCGATGTCTGACTTTGTAGTCATTGCCCCTAGAAGGCCTATTTTTCAATTAGAATATGTCAATGTTTCATGTTTTCAGTTTTGTAAATCCAGAATAATGTTTGGAATCCCCGAAACACGGTACTATATTTAACTTTAATCTGATTTAAACAATTGTTATGCCCTCAAAGAAACCGACGGTACTTTGGAATTGGCCTAAGAAGAGTACATCACTTCTCCACCTTTAGAAAATTCGTGGACCCATTCAACGGTTCTAGTCTCATTTAGAATCGAATCTGTACTTCTGCGAAAGGCACTTTCAGCTGTTATGACTCATTATTCACTGTCTATGAGATCCGAATACCATTTTACTCAGCGAATGCAAATGGTTAGAATATTCTGGAAGCAGAGTTGGGTTCGAGAGTGCATCTAATGATGCATTTATAAGACCAGTCGCGGGGAGCTGCGATTCTCTCAATAGGTACAATTAGTCAGAACCAGACGTTTGTATCCCAAGCTTATTTAACGCAAAAGACAAATGATTGGCATTCACCAATAAGATCGCGTGATTTGTAGTGTATTATGGCTGAAGGGATGGCTCGAAAATGTCACGTACACCAAATTTCTGTTGCCAATTCCACCGGTTTTTCAGGATTAGATGAAGCACTACCTTATTTGGTCAGTCAAATTAGAGACTGTTAACTGGGTTCGCAACGTGTTCCTATCCAAGATCATTCATACATTATAGGTGAGACTGCCAAGGGTGCATATCCAGTTGAAGCCGTCCAGACAATGGCTAACATTTGCCGAGAAGCTGAGTCAGCCATGTTCCATGGACAACTGTTCGACGATCTCAAGAGTGTTCTAGCTCTACCTACGGATGCTACTCTTACAACTGCCATTGCTGCTGTAGAGGCGTCAAACCGATGTCTCGCCCAAGCTCTCATTGTAATCACCACCAGTGGTCGGTAAGTCAGTCCTCCACTCAGCAGGCTTCTCGTCATCACAAGGGTCACCTACATCATGGTAACAGTTGTTCCCATTATCAGCACTGTTTAACTGAACGACATCTCTTTCCGTGATAAGGTTAAAATGAAATAGCGAAAACAATGGAATGGGACCATGCAGAGGTAATGCGCTCTCCGAACTGGAATCGGTTCAGGTTGAACTGTTAGGAGACACCTGGTTAGATATTGTTTTGATCAACCTAAATATTCCAGCTAGCATGAGTGGGTCTGCTTTCTTCTTTTTATTTTTACCCAATGTAACCTGCCTAATAAAAACTGAAGGAACGGATGACACACGGATGCCATTCAACTAACTCAAGAATTGAAGCAAATTTGCATTTGAAGTACAAAGGGATTCCTTTTTAGGAATTTTTTGACCAATGTCCTGGCAATAAGAAGTTTTACACTCCAATTTAGGTTACTGACAAACATTGTCTTTCATTAATATAATGTTGTTGCATCAACTTGCGACGGTTTGGTTCGTCTGTCAGTAATGAAAGTTCAAGGCTGCTTCTCTATGTTTAGACATTAACAGCCAAAACTTATTCATTGCAAAGGGAAGAATGAATGACATTCACCACCAATAGTGCAGTATAGCTAAAGAGCTAATTCTGAAGTGCCACGCACAAAAGGACGCTGTGGCCGGATTATCAGGAGTAATGACGCAAGGCTATTTTATTGACTCTAAAGTAATGTGAATGTCCTGGTGGTTCTATTCAGCACTGCAGTCTGGTCAAATTGTCTAGTCAATCATCGGCCTTTTTGCCTAAATAAACTTCCATACAGATTGCTTTTACTGCGGAAAAGCGAGCTTTCCTCTAGAACTATAATTATTGCCAGAAAAGCTCAAAGGTAAAATATCTTTGACCTAGGGAGCAAGCGAGTGGATTGGCTATTTATTTAGTCACGTTCCAACTTGAAGCTGCGCCTATGGCCCTCTACGCTCCCTTCTGTACTTCCTAACGATTTTCCTTTTCTATTCAATTTCATGCAGAAAGCTTAACCAAAATTGGTTAACCCTGCAGAAATTTGTGCAATAAATTGCAAAGGGCGGAAACGGGGTACCCCAAATTCGCTTAACCATGCTGGCCAGCGCATTGCACTCAACGAAGGTTCTCTCAAGCATGCCTGGTGGCGCTGAAAAGGGTGTCTTTGGTCTTGCGCGGTTTGAAGTAGTTGCCAGATGCTTCACGCCCTTGAAATTATTAATGTTTTCTCTGCAAATGCGTGTATTGTATGCTTGCCCATAAAGTGAACGAATTACAAAAGCTATATTTCCGTAAAACTTGTTTCAAGAATTTTGCAGTAAATATGAAAAACAGGTGGTGGTCAAACGAAATGTCAAAATAACGTGCTTTGATTGCATGCGCTTTTCGCATCAACTGAATTACCGAGTTTTAACTCTCGCTCTCGAGGGCTACTGCCTACCCGATGCTCTATCAATTTATCCCACCATATGCCTTTAAGTTCATGCGAACCAGTGATGGGGAATTTCCACACTTAACTGTTTACAGTTTCCCGTCACGATTCCAATTTCTCCTTGAAATGGCATATGGCTTTCGTAAACAGCGTGACAACTAGGAGTTGGGGACCTAGTCTAGGTCGCAAGACCCTCCTCCTACCGCGTGATGACAGTGAAATGCCAAACACATGGTTTGTCCGCCAGCCATGTCACACTATAAATTATTTCGGTTCACCAGTAAGTGACGCATTTAGGCAAGGTTATTAAAAAAAATTCAGAAACTGAATACTCAGTTAACAACTTTTTATTAATTTATTTCGCTTGAAATAAATTGGTTAATATCAAACATTCAGGACATTATCATGGTGAAGGTGGGCTGGGATATATTTCGCCTTATTAAATGGCACATTCCAAATCAAGAGCACAATACATCATGAAATTACAAAAGTCAGATCCACGAATTGAGTGTTAGTGAAAATGGTTTTATTAAGTAATGGGGCAAGACAAGTTATTTTTATTGCCTTTCAAGTCTTTGAGAGCTTCAGGTTTCAGCACTTCAGTTGATTCTTCAGTTACACTTCAGGAAGACTCTCCCACTCACTTTCACCCTCAGGTAAGTTAATTTATGTTTGCACCAGTTTGGGCTTATTCAAACACTTATGTCGACTTGCTGCTTCGGTTTACATTGCCACAGTTAGTTTAGACATCGGTCTATCTGGCAATTGTCCTGGGCAAGCAAAAGTGGGTATGCACAATAGATTTACCCAACCACTATTAGGGATCTTTATTTTGTTTAACCTGCTTAGCATAGCTACATAAAGGAGATAATCGTGCCATGGCATAAGTGCAAATGGCTACAATCTGTTTAATTACTTGATAGAAGTTAATCAAATCGTAGAAGCAACTGAGTGAATATGTTTAGGAAGAGTTCAATAAGGATGGTAGATGCGAATCGGTGCACTGATAGGAAACGTAAGCGAGGAAACCTACAACGTTGGATGACGTGGAGTCCAAATCCATCGGCTCTTGTCCGGTAACCAGTTCCATTAACCGCACCTTTTAATGCCAGTGAACGCGGTCGTGAGAAAAAAAATCATTTTTAGAAGGATTATGGAGACTATCTTTCGAAAGGGGGCTTCAACGGGCACTATATTCATATGGAACTAGTTACAGAGTTACTTCAGCTAGGCCATGAAGCTAAATCTCGAAGACATCAGGGACAGCGAGTTGCAAAATGGGGACAAAGACTGAATGTTTGTCGAAAATAAGGAAATACTCCGGCATTTTGGACAAGATCACTAACCCCAACGCTGCGAATCCTATCTCCTGATACTTGAAATTTTTAAGGCTTGGAAAATAATAATAAAATATTAATTAATTAACATCCAGTATAATTTCTTCCCTATAAGGCTCCCAAATGCAACAGACCTCAGTGGGCTGCGAGCGGGAATAACCAATTACTACCTGAAGTGTATGTGAGCGTTCTTTCAAATTCCAGCGTCCAGAGTTAGGCACTTTAATGCTTCCTTTTCAAGAAGAGCACATAATCTGTGCACTAAAATAAATAAAAATTTCCCGTCTCCTGAGAAATTCGCAAACTCCATGGGGGGGGGGGGTTGTTGATCAACAACAGCAACAACAACAACAAGTTTTCACACCCGCATTAAATTCAGCAGTCAACAAGTGAAGGTGACTTGGTAGCGAACGGAATCGTTTATTATAACAAGTTTAGCGGAATTGCGTCAAGTCTGATCCAGATATTGCCAATTTCGAGGACTAAAGCACCCTACCACCCTGATCTGTTAGAAATAACCTAGCAGAACTGAAGCACTACGACTTTGTCAGAACTGATAACTCACCTTTTTTAGGTGGCTTCAGTACTCTGTTATCCACCTCCTTAACGGCTTTGTGAGTGTCAGCAGTATGATGCGGGTTCATTGGGTTTGATTCATGTACTACTTACTGGCCAAAGCGGCCGATTGATGAGAATAATCATAAAACTAGCTATCGACGGTTCAAAGGCTGCGTACGCGTTTGCGCATTAATCAGTGACTGGAACCACCATCCACACTCAACTCCACTCGCAGACCACATGCACTGGTATTTGAGTGTTCGAAGCATTTACAAGAAATATGGGTTTGTGATTGTCATTAAAAAGAGTTGACAATTTTAGAATCGAAAACACCTGAAACTTCGCAAATTTCACTGCTACAAATGAAAGGAATAGACTTTTGTATGATGACCAGAACAGAATCTTCTTCCAATTTCTAATTCTGAGCCGTATGGTACAATGCATTCTAGGAGAGAGCAAGGTGTCTGCGTAGAGGTCTTAAATGCTGTCATCCCGATGCTATCCAAGGCGAAGCATCTTATACTCTACTCTGAGAGGTCTGATAAGAGGCAGATATTCCTTTAGAAAGGATATGAAAAGCAGGTTAGTGCCCAGGAAAGAGAGTATCAGCGAATAATACAAGCATCAGAAAGGAATAGGGAGTGGAGATGAGATGGGAACCTCTGAATGCGCGTTTTTCTTTCCATTAACTACCCCACTACCATCAGAGCCCGATATATCCGGGAATTTCTCAAAGCAACGATCTTGGTTCTTTTTTCTATAGTGGCCAAGAGAAGAAAAATATGTCGCGTAATACTCTTCTATTTAGTTCCTTTATCCCTTCAAATCCCGTCATCAACAAAGAAAGTTAAGTTTAACAGTAGGTTATTCCAAGGGCGCAAATAAAATACTAAATTACTGTAAAATTCGGTTGACAGACAATCTTTCTTGTGACTACCTTTCAAGTAATATGACGCCGATGAAGTGGACAGATTTGTCATTAATTTTCGGAAACTGTTTGTCCATGCGGGAGCAGCAGCCGCTGCGGACTTCGTGAACTATACAGATATCCCACTGCGTTGCAATTTTGTATTTTCGTTAACGTTTCCACATGATAGTTCTTTGTGACCAGACAGAGCCAGGGTTAGCAGTTGCAGTAGCTTCTTGTAAATCTTTGTGAAAGATTAGAAACAATAAACTTGTTGTGTACTTGAGAAAAAATAGTCAGTTTTTCTATAAGAGGTTCAGGCGTTGTACACTTGAGTTTGCCACCGATGTTTGCGCATCTGTTGCCTTCGATTGATATAAAAATCGGAAATGATATTGGTACTCAAGAGTGGCGAAAAAGTCACTTCAATGTACTGCAGATTTGGTCTCGTCAACGTCGGTGATGACGTCGATATGGAGGGAATGACTAAGGTCTTTACCCGATAAGATGAGATGACGCACGAAGCGTACTCCCTGCGTAGAAGCCAGTAAGATCGACGGCGTGAGTGAGCTCCGAGCTGAGAACAAAGTGAAAGGTTAACATGTGACGGCGCTAATCTCTTTAGGATTATTTATTTTGAAAGACGCGTAAAAGACTGCTTATAGGAAATGCAGAAATGAGCTATGAAATCAAAGAATGGAAAGCAGTTCGCTTAACTCGAAATTTCGTAATGGAAGCAACTGAAGGTTACCATAATGACCCAATCCGAAAAGGATCAATAACATTAGGATAACAAATACGGAAAACAGCAGAGTCTTCAACAAAAATAATTGGCAAGAACTTTCTTGAATTGACTGGGAAACAATTTTCTGCTGAAAAATTCCAATTTGAAGGAGGCTTTTTATTATCTTCATCTACCGTTTCCGGCTGTCAGTTCATTAGTGGAAGCTAATTGAGTTTCCAGCAACATCCTTACCCATAGAAGGCCTTCACTTCGACCTCGCATGTTTATTAATGGTTCTATCCCTGGATAATTAAAGCTGTGTCATTGTCTTGCGATAATGTAGAAGACGACATTTTTATGCCCTTTAATTGGTATAGCTCCATAAAAATCCTTAAGATATTGCAGCGGGAAGAGAGCGTTCCATTCCCAAAAGCCGTTCTCCTACAGTCAGTCATGATTTCAATGCCCCTTTATTAATCGAAATTGTGCTAAAATGATTACAGCAGGTATGATCTAAAATTTTTCTGAAGTCGTCAGACAACTGCAGACAACTGCATTAAATACATTTTTGATGTCCTTGCTGCCCGCCTAGATACTCTACTGAATCTTTGTGCTTAACTGATCATCTCAACCATCTGACCTTTTCCCAGCGTCCTTTCGTCCCCTAATTCATTTATTTATTTCATCGTCGTTTTTAATCTTTTTTATACCACTCGCTATCGTTACATATTATCAATTCCAATTAGAATTCCAACAATTCTAACAAGAGCGGCCGACTGAATCCAATCACCAACTCGGTGAACTTAGCTAATAGACCACGACGTATTGGTTGAACATGCCTCTAGTTAAACTAGTAGTGAACAAGTTCCCAATCACTATGTTCGTTGAAACTCCGATTGTCCGGCTTGCGTCCTATGTGTGAAAAAAGGGAATAGTCTCCAAGTTTTCGATCTCTTAAAAAAATGACTAAATCTACCCTATCTGCTATTAAATTAATTTGTTAAAACAAAAAGATTCTTATTCACGACACTGTAAAATCAAATGCAAAGGAATTGTACAAGGTATAGACATCTTCTGTTGAATGATCTTCGTTCAAGTGACAAATGCACATGCATTGATGAAACAATGATCAAATAAACAGCTTTAATGAAAAAAAGCATTCCAGCTTTAGGATTTGCAAGGCCAGAGGTTAGCATCAAGTCCCTGCTTAGCGCGCCATCAATTTCTTGGATCTGAATGATGGAAAGGAGTCTCCATTGGAGATCATAAAAGATTTCCATGAATGAAATGAAATCAATGTTAAATAAAATAGTATTACAGTAGATAAAGAATAAGCAAGGATAAATATACTTCATGCATCCCCGATCTAGTTCACTACATTTAACTAAAGCCTTAGGTTGCCCTGAACGAAAGTTGAACAAATAAATTTTGTACTCTTTTGATATTTTAGCTTAACACATACCTCCTAGCATACTTCAGCCACCTTGTAGAACAATGACAAGTTTGAGGAGTTAGTGAATATACTGAACCTTTTTATCGCACTTTCAAGAACATTCCAACTTAAATGATACTTTTCACGATTTGCAATCTGTCCATAACATTCCTTTTGGTGCATCAAAGCATAAAGTTTCGAACTGAAAACATCGGAAATCTAAATCTCATATGAGAAATGGTTGCCTTTGAATAAGCAGCATACCACGTCAAAGGCTAGACTAGTGGTAAATTAAAAAAAAAAAACTGATCTCCGAAATTACTAAACTTTGGTAAAGTTTCATGTTCCTTTCATTTTCAGTGGTTATCAGTCAAACTGATTAAATGAGTAAAAAATCGTCCTTCAAATGTGGAAATTCTACAACGACCCCCATTCCTAGTGGTGCCACGGGGAAATATCTACATTTTCAAGGGCTGTTAGCTGGTAAAGACGTGGTTGAGAGATTGACACACTAGGCCACTCTCGATAATTATGTCAAATAAAATGGTGAGCATTTGAGATTTTCCGATCGAGAAGAAAGCATGACGCAAATCGGCATATTAATATTTACGTTGGCGCTCTATCTAAACAATTCCAATCATTTCATGAAGGCCAATGTCCGCCAAATTTCGTAAACATAACAGATAAAATATCTACGGTTTCATTCTGCTCGCACGTCACTTTCTTGTTTTGTGACGTAATGTAACGTCAATCAAAGTGATAGCAGTATGTGTACACTCTTTGAAGGTAGCTCTTCCATCTTAGTTCTTTACCCTTTAACTATTCCTTTAGTTCTGCATTTTATTTTTTGGTCTTCTATCATATTGATTGAAACGACATAACCAATAAAAAAGGTATAGACCTAAGTTATAATTTTTAATGATGGTAAGCATAACCAAGATGACGACGAGAATAGTGGAGAGGCTATTAGCATGGACTTTAACTGCCTGTATTTAGGACTTTATACCTTAATTTTAATTAACGTGAGTTTAAAAACTTAGCCATGGGAGAGGCTCCCACGTACCAAGGTATAAAATGTACGGCATAATGTCCAAAAGTCACCGGAATAGCTGTAAAAGATTCTGCTTCATGGCCAAATTTCGCAGCAAAATGGGGTTTAACAAAGTGTCAGTTAAATTTCAGCATATCAAAGTTTTCCTCAAAGAGCGATGGCTCCGGGCTTGTTGATTTACTTCCCTCCCGAGATGTTTGCATTAAGTGATCAACAAGGTGAGGTTGTACTTTATGCGGTTAAGCGTAGGTTTACGGCCATCCAGGAGCCCAAAATAATTTTCTTTGCTTGCACTTTTGTATGAAGTTACTCTTCGCTCGTTAAAGAAGGGTTTTAGATTCAAAACGAGAAATAGGGATGAACATTTTTTCACAAGAAAAAATTACAAAAACTGCATTTTCCACTGACTCTCACTCTCCATAATAAGAAGTTTATATTACTCTTTTATGTCTAGTTCATAATATACTGTTCACTGTATTCGGATTCTGGAACTAGAAAGAAGTTAACATAATGAAACTGATTCTCGAGCTTATCTTATTCTTTCGACCCCGAGTTATGGTGGACAAGTGAGATGAACTTTTGAATAGGTCTATAAAACTTCATTGAATGCATGAATAGACTCCCTATTTATTTATTATCTTAATTTCTTATCCATAACGCCAAATTTAATGTCGGGGATCTCTTTTTCTTTCGCCTAACTTCAAATAACCAGACAATGATGCGGATGCAGTTGGGCAAACAAATCAACACCAAGGACCAAATCAGAATCAGTGATTGCTGAACTTTTCAGATGCTCAGTTACTTCAGAGTCATCAACCTCCAATTCACTTCCAAAAACGGTGCAATTCCCACAGTACCAAGAGGAGATGAGAATTTGATATGCCTTATAAGCTCACAATACCCGCGTCGTGGTCATTTCAATTTATATAACTTTTACAGGCTTACACATGTAGCATTTACCTCGATCGGTAGTTTCGGTGCTTACTCTGATGCGCACGAGCTTATCGGCTTAGAAAAAAGCATTCATGACTATTAGTAGATGTTGAAGGAGTTACATGAAGTTCCAAGATAAGCAAAGCTAATCTAAGGTTTGAAACATTTTGGCCTTTTATTTATGACAGTTTAAGTATCATATACGATTTAATTAAAACCGACGTGGGTTGCTAGTAACGTGAATGTGAATAAACCTTGCAAGTTTATTAATTTACGTATTTATGTGGTAGATAGTATTCTTTTGCTTAGAATACTTTTTTTCTCTGTTATCGCGCTTGATTGAAGGTCAAATATTGCGATCCTTTCTTATTCAAATATAGCTTGATATTTTCAAGTCTGTAACTGAAGAAACGTTTAGTGAGTGGACTTAAAAAACAGTTTTGTTTGCAGCTATCTAATGGAGGCATAATTATAAATTTCAAAGTGATAAATTCCATTCGTTCAATAAGTAACAGTTGCAATAGCAGTGATTTCGGGTGCATATGAGAAAATCCTTTTCAGTGCTGGATGAAAGGCATGAGGTTTTTTGAAAAAAGGAGAGTGTAAAGTTTTGAACACTAAATAAGAACTTTTTGCGGCTTCGTTTTCTCCTCTAAAACGACTCCTTTTGAGGGTAGTGGTTAACTCATTCACATGCAAGTTGATTTTCGACCAAAAAGCTTGCTATCGTCGGTTGATATTTTTATCCTGCTTTTAGTGAACAAAGAAGTGGTGATCCATTTATGATTAACTAAAATGAAAGTCAGAATCTAGGATCGTGGCTGTTGTCTGCATTTCCAGATTCCTCGAAACGTCCACCCCCTGGGTTGTTTCTAAAATAATTTATTGGTAGAGCCTTTTCTCTTTTTTTCTAGGGGAAATGACTGAACAAAGGAGTCTGACAGATGTGAGTGACAGGAATTTTCCTATGACCACTCCTGCTGGATGAAAATAATGGCGAAAACAAATAGATTCAGGGCTGAGCCTATTCCGGGCCTCATTTCCATTGCCACTGCTATAAAATTCGTATTTAAGTACTCAGAACCTGTGCTGTTATTTACCTAAGCGTTTATACCGCGTTAGTGATAATAGTAGGGTTGAATGAGTGCCTAAAGACGCTGACCAATCCAACAAAAGCGCGCCACCTTCTTAGACGTATTTTAAATAAGCCCATTCGAACAATAGTGGTAGTCATTACTATAGTATACGTGCCTTTGATTTATCATGATAAACCAGTAACTCACTTCGGTAAGCTAGCGGAATACTCTTTCACTTGGCATGTCAACACGATTTCAATAAAGTTGATAGATAAAAATTTCCCATAAGCCCATATAATGCTATAAACGTCGGAAGTTCAGGACACTGCTGAACCAAGCCAAAGTAAAGAAACTATCACAGATTCTATAATTCGAACTTCCTTTATATTAAATGTGAAACACCACGAGGCAGTCAAAAATATGGGGATATCACCTAAGTCACTCTCCGAATTCACTTCTGACACTTTATGCAACTTCTTGGCTTTGTTTAATTCGCTGCCTCATTCTTAGAACAGTTGCTCTGATTCTCCGATTTGTAGCTCCTCAGTCTCGATGATCTGATGATTTTTACTTTTGCAAGTCATTCTGTCGAAAAAAGTTAAAAAGTTCGCCCACCCAAGGCAAAAGCAGGAAATCGAATTGGCATTTCCTCCAGTTATTCCGAGGTTAGGGGAATGTCAGTGTCCACTGGCGATGTTGATTAATTTTTTTGTAGGCAAAGCAACCATCTCAAGTATAGCTCGATGGTGAAGATGATAAGCAGTCGCTTTACTGGAAGTCCGTTTCAAAAAAAGCATTTAATAATTTAATTCATCTGACCAGTTAGAGTCATTCGAGAACGATCAACAAATACGAACTGCATAAATAAAATATTGTCAACGCATATGTACTCGATTCCGTTACCAAGGTCTTTACGTATCACTGCTGTTAATGCCGATCAAATGAAGGCTATTAGTAAGAGGTTATTACTAAGCTCTATAAAGAATGCTCACAGTTATCATGCTACAACCGAAATGTGGGGAAAACTATCGTTTGTTAACGAGAATAAGGTTGTTATTCTCTTAGCATGAGAAGGTGAATTAAACAAAATCAAGGGTCCACGTGAATAAGAGGGATTTAAGCGAAAGTCAGGAACTATAACGAAAATTTTTTAAAAGTATTTCAAAGGGTTAAATTTGGCTAATAAAATAGTCACAAACGAATGGTTTTGTGACGGGGGATACAGGAGGGCAATTAGAGACAAACAGTATAGTAAATAAATAATGGTTCATGTAGCTGATAATACCTGTCCCAAATTAGCTCCGAATGATATTAATGATGTAAAAATCAATGTCAGTTTTCGATATCTGTAAAACTGACATTTGAAAAATGAGAGGAATTTGGCATTCAATTAAGCTATTTTTCGCATTGATGTTTATATATACAGTCAGATCCAGAATTTGGGGGCTATTTTTCTATAGAGACAGCAACTGAATACATATTTTTTTACTGCGACCCAAATGTCATCTTGTCTAAGACAAGTGAGTGAAGAAATCAGAGCTATTTGAATTGTAACTTGGCAACTAAGGAAAGGTATATCGTAGAGGAATACAAGTGGCAGCTATCAAAGCATAATTCATCTCTTTAGTACATATTAACTAAGTAACAGTGAAAGTATAGACAGTATACGAGAAAGTGGTCGCAAGCGATTTCTGCCTTTAGAATCAACTGATGTGGAGAACTCCAGATACATATTAATTCAGAAAATAATCCAGACAATTAATGAGCTCCGGCCGAAAGAGCAGAATAAAATCAAGCTTATGCGTAATAATGCGATTATGTTTTACTGCAGTGTTCGGATAGGTCCATTCGTGTAAATGATTTTCGCATTGGTATATATTTTACGTCACCGAAATGACGTCAGCGAATCGCCTTTTAGAGCTGCTCAAAGTAGTTTTATTTTGAGGAAAAAACTCATAAAGTATAACAGTCGCATTATTTAGTTATAACAAATGTAAAAAATGGCCATTGTCTTAAGTAATGATCAGATTTGTATTATTTTACGAATCGCAGGTTTCAAAGCAAACATCTGAAAAATTACTGCTAAATTATGGAAATGACGGCATGAAGATTAAAATTTGTTTGGTAAATGAGCGCGACGCCACCCTACTTTGGAAGTAGGCGCCATACATAGCTTTGCTGCTTGGAAGCATACCTACTAAGTAATGATTTTTTTATCACGCTGAGGGAGTTAAGTAGACATTGGTATAACAGTTTTGACGGTCAAGATTGTTATAGATTCAAATCAACCGCATTTAAATCTGCTACGACTTTCGAAAGTAATTAAAATAAAAGTTTTAGTTTATATGCAAAATCCGTTTAATAAAAATTAAAATTACACGATCTAAATTTTTAAAACAAGTTGGAATAAGTTTCTCTGTCTCTTTGGCGTATTTCAGTAAACTTAATAACGGCTGCTTGCTTCGGTCATCTGTAGGCTTTGTATCAATGGATTCTGTCGGTAGCTTTGCTCATAAGCAAGCGGTTACCCGTGATTATATATCTCACCCTAGAATAAGTATGTGTCCTTCCGCATTAATCACTAAAACTTCCTAGGTTATAGAACGGTGTCTGGTGTAAATGGCCCACTAGTTATCTTGGACGATGTCAAATTTCCTAAGTACGCGGAGATCGTTCGCCTTACTTTGGCAGATGGTAGTGTGAGGAATGGTCAGGTACTCGAGGTTAGCGGTAAGAAAGCCGTTGTTCAAGTCTTTGAGGGCACAAGTGGTATCGACGCTAAAAATACCTTCTGTGAATTTACTGGAGATGTCCTTCGAACAGCTGTCTCTGAAGATATGCTTGGTCGTGTTTTCAATGGATCTGGGAAACCGAAAGATGGAGGTCCTGCGATTTTGGCTGAAGATTACTTAGATATGGAGGGTCAACCTATCAATCCATACTCTCGAATCTATCCACGTGAGATGATTCAGACCGGAATATCTAGCATCGATGTAATGAATTCGATTGCCAGAGGCCAGAAGATACCAATTTTTTCCGCCTCTGGTCTTCCTCACAACGAGATCGCTGCTCAAATTTGTCGTCAAGCTGGTTTAGTCAAGAAAGAAGGAAGCGACGCCACCCAGGACGAAAATGATAATTTTGCCATAGTCTTTGCAGCTATGGGTGTCAATATGGAAACTGCTCGCTTTTTCATGCAAGATTTCAAGGAACATGGTTCGATGGACAATGTATGTTTGTTCCTCAATTTGGCGAATGATCCAACTATTGAACGGATTATTACACCCCGCATTGCGCTAACAACTGCCGAATATTTGGCGTACCAATGTGAAAAGCATATTCTTGTTATTCTAACCGATATGAGCTCTTATGCTGAAGCGCTTCGAGAGGCAGGCTTTCGACTTCATCGTTAACATTCCTTTTTAATAGGTCTCAGCTGCTCGCGAAGAGGTACCCGGTAGGCGAGGTTTCCCCGGTTACATGTACACTGATTTGGCGTCGCTTTATGAGAGAGCTGGTTGTGTTGAAGGTCGGGGTGGATCGATCACTCAAATCCCTATCCTTACTATGCCTAACGACGATATTACCCACCCTATTCCTGATTTGACTGGATACATTACTGAAGGCCAGATTTATGTTGATCGTCAGCTCCATAATCGACAAATTTACCCTCCTATCAACGTTTTGCCGTCACTTTCTCGCCTCATGAAATCTGCTATTGGTAAAGACATGACTAGGGAAGATCATTCCGACGTTTCTAACCAACTGGTGTGTACTTTTCTTTCATTTTCACTATTTATGTGAAATACGATCTCACCCAATTAGTTTGCGTTATAATCACATAGTACGCTTGCTATGCAATCGGAAAGGACGTTCAAGCAATGAAGGCTGTGGTAGGTGAAGAAGCTTTGAGTTCAGATGATATGCTCTATCTGGAATTCTTGAACAAATTCGAAAAGCATTTCATCACTCAAGGTGCTTATGAGAACCGCACCATCTTCGATTCCCTTGATCTAGGTTGGGATCTGCTGCGCGTCTTCCCCAAAGAACTGCTGAAGCGAATTCCAGAATCAACGATTGCGAAGTACTATCCCCGCCCATTGGAAACCCGCACTTAATTATCTTTTATCTCTCTCTATCCTCGCATCTCTTCTTGATGTTGTTATTTTTGGAAAAGAGAGTTGTCCTCTCCTTAAGCATAGTACTTTCCACCATCATGATTCCTTAATTGGTGTGAGCTTGTGCAATGGAATCCTGTTCCCTACTGCAAACGTGTTTGAGCTGATGTTGTTTGCTCTTTTCTAATCATATCTTCACTTTCTGTCAATTGTAATCTCAAAGCACTTTTATGGATAAGGATCGATTTTTTATTCTGGTTTATACCGCAGAGGTAGTAAATGTGCATCGTTCTTTAGAGTAAATAGTCTTGTCCGGGGGGGGGGACTTCTTTTAGTGAGTTTGCTTGTTTAGCGTCGGCTAGTTGTCAATGTTCAGGAATGATGGGAGAATTTAGTCGTGATTGCTGGCTACGGTTTGCTGGGTTTGGTGAGCGTCTGGTGTTTTTTTAGCAAACGGCCTTTATTCTGGCGGGAATTAGTTGTTAGTGTCGTTGTGTAGACGCTCTAACTCCCTTAAGGCTCGTTTTATTGATCATTCATTCCATTTTGAAATCAAAGCGATTGTGTTTATCGACCTAGGCGTGTTATGAGTCTATGTTAAAATGGTAATCATGTGATAACGAGAATCGAGAAAAAGATAAATAATCAACTGTGTTGAAATATATCTCAAAATCACTGCTATGCATAATACAGAATTGATGTCGCGTATCAACTAAGGTGGATACTAAGGTCATTTAAGCCAAATATTATTTCCTTACACTCAGTTTATTTCACTATGTGGAACAGCGTGACGTTCATTAGGCTGAAATCTAAAGGACCATACAGCACAGGCAATATGAAGCCAGAAAGCTGTGAATTCCATAGCGCTGCGTCCGCATTACTAATTCTATTTACATTCAGAGCTTTACTAAATAAATTGTCTTCAAACGCATCATATAGAGGGCAGATTTATCAAGCTTACCCTATGAGACCACCGCTGACTAGAGCGAATGGTCAGTAGAATCAATAGGCGGATGTTGCAGCTGCACAGCTAGCATTACAGCGTTCTAACTGACCGACTATACTAATTGCCACGTACCTCGATAAAGCAGACTTCACAACAAATGATCACCTTTTAAGCACGTAAATCTTAAGCTTAGACATTATTCCGATAAAAAAATTTTGGAAATATTTCCACTAAACGGATTTGGACACCTAAATTGACTGGCTGTTCAAGAAATGTATGATACTATGTCACACTCCCAGCATTTCTTGCATTGTCCAAGAATCGATGACTATTTTTTGAATATTTAATCATATAACCTATCCGTAATTCCACCCGAAAGTCATTCAGAATGTTGAAATGGTACATGTTTAAAAGTGAGTCAGCAGAATTATAATTATCAATGCACCCGTTATCAATTACAATCACGAAGTGACAGATCTTGTCACGCCTCACATTAAATTTAAAGAAATGAGCTCTGTGGTATTATAAAAATCAGGTATGTGGTATTAGGATATATCGTCTTTACTGCAGCTTTGATAAACAAAAAATGGAAGCGGGATCATAATTAATTAATCATGAAGACCAGGTGTCAGGTGGTTCTTCATTGTTGTTCACGTAGAATGCGTCCAACTTGCAGCTAAATTTACATGACCGAAAAGAAATAACGGATAATTTTAAACGTTATGACACTCAATCAGTGAAGCATTTCATTGAAGCCCTTCCATACCTCATACATTTATCTAAATGAAGATGAGACGAATATGAAGACGAAAACTAAGAGTCGATTTGAACTTGATTAGTGCTGAGTTCCATTAAGTAGATTCCAAATCATTAAAATTTAACTGAAATACTTTGTGGAAAATTTTTCACCATATTTTCTAATACTAACATTAGTTAAATAAATGGCTAATAGTTAGAATGCACAACGAGATAAGGTCACCTCTCGGGCACACTTTGAAATCCGCGATGTCCCGTAAGTTCAGGAATGTATTGGCATATTTAATGCGTTTCAAGTGTAATTAACAATCCAGCTTGGTAGCATTTGAATAAATTTTTGATCACCTACGTAATTCGAGACTCAACTGGAAAATGAAATTATGCTTTGTCTGAGAATTCATTGATTTATTAGCTAGTTTGTTCTATGGATTAAAAAAATTTAGCTTTTGATATCGCGCTGCTCAAATTAATAAGCAGTAGTTCTTTTTGGCCATTATTTGACAACATTCGTAACTAATCTGCTCTTGTCATTTCAGTCCAAAAAGAATCTGCGGATGAAACAAAATCATGTAAAATAACTCATTTCTCTGAGAAATTTATTTTTATCGATCTATTTCTTTTTTAATCAAAAAATTTTACTTTTAACTAGTTATGAAATATAATGAATTGGTTTGTTGATACAGTGAAATAAATATGCTCAATTACTGTTTCAATTAATTGCATAACTGCGCCCATTAATACATCATCTTTCTATTTTTGTCCTCGAAATCATCAAATAAGTCGTTATGGTTAGTTTTGCTTTCATTTCAAATCATAGCCTATCTGTTATTTAGTTTAACAGGAGAAATGCACTTCACGTACTGACATGCATTCTGCATTTTCTATCTTAGCTGCGAAAGAAATGGAAATTGAATCCAGTAAGCACTATTGCTGCATTTCATCGTTTCTTAATGAAAATATATTAAAGTTGAATTTAAGTGAAAATTATTTGTTATTTTTGTGGCTCCCTTCAAAAATCTTATATTTACGTATTAAGATAAATGTAAATATACCCGTTCCTCCAGATCCACCTAGTCCTCAGTTTGAAAAGAACGGTATATCACGGAAAGTGCCACCTCCAAATGACTCGATGGAAAATACAGGTAAGTCGTAAATTGCTCCATTCCCTAAATGTCATCCATAATCCAGCCCTTGTCTAAAGGGCAACAACTGCAACCTTTAAAATGTGATAGCCACCGCCTACAATCACAATATTTCGCTGACAAAAATAAACCCAAGTTGCGATGCTTCTGAATTGGGCAATAACTCGAGTTTTAGCAGTTTTGGTTTATGTGGATCATCAACAGTTATTTGAAACTTGGGATGGCCTCGGGAATACAGTGGAAACTTTGGGATTAACACAACTGAGGAGTGAACGAGCTACCGATGGCCTATTTCAGTACCGAACCGTTTACGAAACACAAATGCATCGAAGTTTCTGTCATCAATCTGCAGCAACCCGTAGTGATTGACCTAATATCCAATTTTTTTCCCAATCTTGATGACTCACTCCCCCGGGAAAAGCATCTGAATCATTGCTTTCTCCCACAAAGCCTGATTGTTTGCCTGGAAAATTCCATAATGTCTAGTTTAAGACAGGGTCGAAAAGGGAATAAGGGAATGAGCGAATCAGTGCGGTGCTGAAACACCAATTATATTCTGAGTCATTCTTCTGGCCAAGCGAAGTCCGCACGATTAGAATTGAAAAGAGGAAAAATTCAGTTCCTATGGCGCATGAGGCACCGACTGTAACGAAACCTGCTTGCCATTATTGGAGAATCAGGCCGACTGGCCATAGTTCGAATCCTTGTCCCATGAGCCTGAAATAGCTCACCATGAAAAAAAGACGTAACAACATTAGGCGAATGCCAAAACCTTGTGGATAGAGAGTCCAATTTACTACCTAAAGAACTCTCTGCGTTGTATTACCAAGACGATATATGGATAAGCCCATGAAAGGTACTGTGAGGTCGAACAGTACAGAAATGTGCAAAGCAACGGGCAAACATTTGCCGGGCCATGACTCAGAGAAATATGTCTTTCTGCAGCTGGCAACGTCATCAGATGACTCCAAAAGCCAAGTGCACATTAGCTTAAAATGCAAGTGGCTGCACACACTCCCACCAAGGAAAGTTCTTTTACATTTTAGCGGTTCCTGTGATCACGGAGCCAGTGACATATCATAGGACTCCCACCTGCACAAAATGCCCAAGCTGCGGGGCAGAAGTTGTTTCCAACGTCTCCTACAAAAATGGCCTCTGTGTCTGGCTCTCCTGCGCTGGCTGTGCTGCTGTTGGGTGAGTTATACTTTCCGCCAGTTTTGCGAAATGTGTTTGTGGTGTGGATCAAGCGAATTGCAGCTGGCTATTTAGCTGAATACCCCTTTTCAACAAATTAGAACGCATATTCGAAAAATCCACATTTTTGTAACATGCGTTGCATGCACAGTTCCAGCTCGACCCTTTATTTATTGGCTGGTCCACGAGAAAATATCGTTCAGAGTGACTATGAACGTGTGGCAGTCTTGGCATTGAATAACTCCTTCGTTCACCACGCTCCCGAGTCCTGTATTTAAGAAAAGAATTGATCATCAGAGCTGATTACTTAGCTGATAAAGACTCTTCGATGATCGCTTGGGCACTCTAAAACTGGCGTTGGCTTTTCCAGTCAATTCGAACAAATAGTGTGTTATTCCTCTGATACCTTACCTCAGATTAACAATTTAAAATGATTCTCTTTGAATTTTACTGCCACTGATAAAGCGGTTAATGGCAGTTAGTCCTGTGAAAAGCCCTTTTTTCGAGATTCCACCACATCAAAATTTCTTTAACTCATCTCCACTCATTGAAGTCAATGATAATCGCTACGCGTCCCTTCTTAGAAATGCTTGAATTGCTTCAGGAGCAATGAAAAGGTAGACTGGGATTCGCATATGAAAGAGCAAATTTTCTGGGGTCCTGGCGTGATATCCAATAGAATCCCTGACAAGTTACAATGAGAATCTCGTGTATCGATTTGTACTGACAGAAATCATCGGTGAAATCTCGACCGGAAAATTTGCCGCATCGAACACTTTGAAATTTTGATAGACATGACTGTGTAAGCTCTGCTGGTCAGAGAATTGACTCATCTGTGGAGGTTGCTTGAAATCAGGCTGTAAGTTTTCACGAAAAGCTCAGCAAGAGCTTTCTTCAGCCGTGGTTGGATCAAATAGAATAGCATTTCGATAAAATAGCCGTTTTCGACCCTCCAAGATTAAGAACTTTCTTTTTGGTTGATGCATGCTAAAACATTTCGAACTCTTGAGATCTGATGAACCAAGAATGGGAGGGAAACGAAGTAAGTAAATAATCATTAGAACGCCAAGGTCTCTTTTGGAGCCCTATACAATGCCCCGCAAGCACATTCCGGTAAGAAAATGGCGTCCGAACCTATCCTTTTCTAGAAGATCTCCTCAGATGAAGTCCCCTTGCCTTCTTTTCTTTTACTGTTCTCAACAACACCATCGATTCAATTTATGTATCTTGAAGCCTCTCTGACTGAATGCCTCTCATTCGGCCTTCCAACTGTAGGCCAGTATTCAGCCATTAGGAGGTGATGCCAATTTTTAGTACACTTCGAGAGTCCTCCCACTTATATTTGAAACGGATCAATCTATCCAGGACGAAGAAACGATTCCTATTTGATGCAATGCGTGCATACGGGTTGTTCATGATGAAGTTTTATTTAAACGCATTTCTACTCAGTTAATTTCAGCAACATTTGGACCAAGAAGATATACCAAAGAACCTAAAATGCAAACGAACAAATGTTGGAATAACTTTAAATGAAGCTGGTAAAATAACATACTGAGTTGCCTTTTGATTTCTGGTCAGCACGAACGTGAAATAAAGAAGATCATGGAGTGTCCAGTAGTTTTGTGTCTTCTTAGTTTGTCTTAGTGTGCTTTTCTTCAAGAAAAAATACATTACTCTATTCTAACATCGTAGAAATCTCACATTTGTGGAGGATTTAAATCAAAACGTCCAAGTTTTTAGTCAGTTTTCAATTGTAAGTGTGGTTGGGAAGCCGCCGATTCGCCGATTTTTCCAGCGGGTGGTTATGGCTATCGCGTGCGCCAGTGGCTTAGCTACTGCGTACGCGTTTGACTCATCGGACGGTACGAGTTCAAAATCTCCTGGCAAGTACCCATCGATTGTAACGACTGTGCACATTACTAAGTGATGGGCTGTAAACGGACTTTGAAATGAGAGGCTTCTAAGGCACCTTCCATCTCCCCAAGATAGGTGTTCAAAAACACTTTCAGCGTAAAGTTTGGTTTACATGACATAAGATTGAACTTAAACAAGTGAATCACTACTTCCTCTGCTTCTTCGCATATCTGCGATGCATAAATACGAATCTCGGTAGCTATGCTTTCATTCAACATACTTTCTATAAGAAAAGACAAGTGATCCCCAGGGCTCACCTAGGGGAAGCAATGTTGTTTATTACATCAAAATTATTACATCAAAAGATCTTGCTTAAGGGAATGTCTACTCATCATCCACTACTTCGGCAGAATATTATTAGGTATCGAATGCAGTTACGAAAAATGCCAGGCGTTGTAATCGGTCAGTGCATTTCACCTCCGTAGGCAACACTGTCTGCGATCGGCTTCCGCATTTTGAGCTATTCCACTGGTATCGGTTCTACCATTGCATGTCAATGGCATAAATGCCCAAGTAGTATAAGTCGCACACCTTAATCTCTCACGTTTGTTATATATTTCGGCAATCGGTGGTGGGAATTTATCCGGGTTCGGTAATGAAAGGCGGAAGGTCAATCAATATACAGAATTTCATAGTGTCGCAAAACCCAACATTTTCTGACATCCAGAGTTTGCATAATTGATGAATTCTATGAGGGCCTTGCCGGATGCTAGAAATAACCAAAGGCTTCAATATTCTCGTTTTACTTTCTTGTCCCCACCAGATTTCAAGATCCTTTTGATAGAACGTCTATACCGGGAGAGTGTATGATACATTAAACAAGTGAGTATTGTGTCTATGCTGACATATGGAATGGTGTCATTCCGATTGCTTGCAGAGAGCTTTCGAAGAGGGTTGAGGAAGAGTGAAGAAAATAGTAAGAGGAATCAATAAGGAAACCAAGAACAGACCTCAAGGTCACTGCACTGCTATTGCTGAAGAGGGTCTTTGAATGATGTGATTTTCCTTGATTTCCAGTAATCACCCCCACCTCCTCTGTCTTTCCAAACCTAAAATCGTGCTGAATTCTTCACTGACACTCATGTTTTCATACTTGAAGAGGTTGTAAGGCCGGTTTTTTGATTAAGACTTGGAGAGGCCCAAGTAAATGCTGCCAAAGCTAAAATGTTTTAGAATGGTACTGACCTGAATAAATGGCAATCTACGAAAGACTGGTAGTATGCAAGCTTAACAACCAGACTTTTCTGGTCAGATCAAGCATTCAACTATTCGAATCCAATGTAAAGTGGTCATTATCTCATTGTGAATGCATGTAATATTTCTGTTACACAGTTATTTAGCTCATGAATATTTCCAAGTCATTTCAACGCAATCTTCCACAAAACTTTAGGGGTATCTTTGGCTGCTGTCTGGTCCCCTTCTACATCAAGAGCTTCAAAGACGTGGATCACACGTGTCCAAGCTGCAGCTACCGGTTGGGTGTTTGCAAGGCGCTATGAATCCCGTGAAACCAATTATGTTGATGGCAATGTTCCTTTTGTATGCAGCTGTAGTTATCAAACGCCATCTTTTTTCATCTCCTCCCACGGCCTTACCATCCTCTTCCGTCTCACCATCTCTCATTCTCTGCTGCTCTTCTTTGAGCCAATGAAATGACCATTGTGTCTGCAACTATGTCTTATTAATAGATAATACGATATTTCTACATATATATGTGCCTTGCAGTTCTTCGAAATACTTGGGATGACAACTTTTTCACATCAGAAGTACTTACAACACTAGATCGGACTTTTCGGCCAATTAGTTGTCCAAGGCTTCCAATGACCATCCAACGAAGCCGATCTTTTCGTTTAACATTCAATTTAGTAGTTTGACTACAGATCCATTTCACACAGTATCAGCACTTTTTGATTCAAAGATTTCCTTCTACCCGAGAGGATTGTAAAGTTATAGGTTGGAATGGAGAATAGATTAGTTCATCTCAATAAAAGAAGAAATATGAGATGAAGATTTGGTCTCAGAGAAATCCGCCGATTTATTGGGTTTTCCTGAAGTGCACCCATACATCCCTGTGTATAATTTCTTTTCCGAAACGGCGAGAGCCTTCTCGATCCATAATCAGACCTATCTCCTGCTCCAAAATCTAGCAACAGCAACTCATGCTAACTCCAGCCAACTGTGCCAAACCTACCAACGGTCCCATTTGTGACCGCTAATCAGAGGCTCAAGTTTGCACCAATGCCACGAAAATGTTGGCGTCGCAATTAATGTAACAGGCAGCGTTAAGTTTGCACTGAAAAAACTAGTTGAAATATTGAAGTTATCCACAGAGAGGAAGTGAAGGAAGTTAGCTCAAAACGTATTTTCTATTGTTTGCCTGCTAGAAGTACATCCTTGTCAGTTCACTCGTGTGGCGACTGGCTCACACGTTGCTGGTGTCATCCCGTTTTAATCAGGACTGACTAGCTGCACTCACAAGAACTCAGAACTCACGGTTGGTGATTATTTTTCTCCATGTATACCGAATGCAGAAACGTGAAAGGGATCCAAACACATGCAGTCTAGTCTCAAACACTAAATAAATAGGAAGCAGTGTCTCACAGTTGAAACTCTCAGGCTGAGACAGCAACTAGCGCTTGCAGTGTGCTGCCCGCGAGAGTCAAGATATCATCGTGTGCTTAGTTAAGTGTAGTGGCTGATCGAGCGAGCACACCGTATTTCATCCGGATCTCAAACTTTGTCCTTGCAAATATCAGTACTTTCAAACAGTCGTGCTCTAGGTCCCCGTCTTTATAGAATGACGACTACAAACGCCCCCATCTACTGTATCTACTCTACCGACTCACCTACCGATATGGGTCTTGAACGATCACGGGTTGGAAGTCCCGATTTTTATAAACAGTCCCACCCATTGAGAAATGAGTTGGAGATTAAAAGCACCTAAACCTTTATTTTCAGAATTCGCTTCCAAATGAAGGATTTTTTCGATGTTTTCTACCTGAATATTTATTTGAAATGTCAAGCGGCAAACATGGAAATATTGAAGGAATCAATTAACATCGTAGCTAAGGAGAAATTATTTCCGCAAAACTGGACGACTGCATTCATTTTGGATGACTTGATACCCGCTTTGCATTAGAGAGTCTGATGACACTCGTCTCAGAGAGCAGGAATGCCATTAAGGCAGAAAAATTGTTTGACAGACTACAAATACCTTCCCTGATGCAATCTCATCTCATTTTCGCTTTTTCGAGTGTTCTTTCAATAATGCTAAGATCTTCCTGATAGCGAATCTCTCGTTCTCCTGGCGATTATGCATACGGCAGTAAGGGCCCAGGCAACATAATTCGCAAGGTTCGACCACGCTATATTGTCCGACGCCTGGGATGTAGATGTGATGTTATGGTCAGCGACGGTAGCGATTCGATTTGAAGCTGTAATGCTTTTATTACGAACTTGGCAGCCTTAATAAATGAAAGACTGTTGACGGAAGTAGATTAACCATCTAAATTCACAACAACTGTCAGTGTTTTGCGTCATAAGCATTTTGCAAATGCCCATCGGGTTACCCACTTTGGAGTAGACTCTAACAGTAGAGCAAAAGTAATTTTTTTGATTAGTGGGCGTTCACAAGTTGATACATTAAGTTAACTTTATGTGTAAATGTGCAATTTTGCCTTGTGAAGAAACTTGGGTTGCGAATCGCATACCATGCGGAATCGGGAACTGGACAAAGAACAAATTCTGTGCAAGAGATTCAAATTGAGCACTGGAAGTTGGCGTTTTGAACGTGATGAGCATCCACGAACAGATTTGGGAGAAATCGATGCTTCTGATGTGTCATCGAGTTCTAGGCCCCTTCAGCACTCCATAGGTATTTGACTGACCTGTTATGATTTAAGTACAACATTTTTAACACATGAAACCAATAAGTAAGAAATAAGATAGGAATTCACGCTTGATACTCTGAATGTGCACGAAAATCAGAAGCAGCTTCTAGATGAATTTCGTCCTTCACCTGAGTTCATTTTCAAGGGATAGTCCCTAACCGGAAAGGTTGCCCAAACCGTAAGAGATCCGGACGTTCATACCTTATTCAAGTCATTTTCCCAATTCAGCTCCTTTTTCCTCTTGTGAGCATTTGTTTCGCATTAAGTCCGCCACATTCCTCTTGAGATATTATAAAGGAAGCAGTGTCGATTTCAGTCTGTCTGCCCGCACTTACAGTGGTACAATGATTGAGATATGCTTCATTTTTAAGTACACTGGTAATATATCAGACGCTCGATTGAAATGAAAAACTTTTCAAGTTATTACCACTGATGATTTCATTTACCCTTTACAGTGAGTTTATTTGGCATTTCGGTTTTCCTTATGGCCTTAATACTAACTGTAATGACATTCTGGTCCGAAAGATCCTTTATTCATTTGGCCTCTATTTTAATGCTCATTGATTAAGAATTATTACTGCAATATATCTCCGAAATTTATTTATTTATTTACCTCCCGCCCATATAGGCAAGTTTTAATGACTTGTTGAGGGTACAACAGAAGTACAAATAGCTTTTACAACAAGTGGCGCACAAGAGTTAACACATAAAACACTAAAAGCGTTTATCGACGTCTTCGGTCCTCTGGTCAATTCACTTGCATGGTTTCATCGTACGGGCAGCAGTTCAACTTAAGTTCTATTTCATAGCGGCGCCTCTTTCATTCTCGACACTGTTTAGGACCGACAATCTTCATACCTCTTCCAGAAGTCTTCTCAAGTTTCTGGCGGAAATTCCATTCATTGCTTCATGCCTGCGCTTTCCACAGTCCAGTTTGAGACCATTAATCCAGGTATTTATGTTGTGCCTTGCTCACCAGGCTATACGAGGTTGTACTTCTGCTGGCATAATCTAACTTTATACGTCCGTTGGGTGATTAGTCCCATGCGGCCGCCCCTCTCATTGGCTGTCAGAGGTTGACAGTAGGTTTGACCACCATACACCCGAGATACTTTTTTACTATTAGCCCATTCATTGAATTGCACTTCCAAGAGCTCTAATTTTGTAAAGTTCATTTAAGTACGTGTAATTGTTAATGAATAGGAGTTGAAGCTCCTTCGAGTTTGTCCTTCCATTAATGTGATGTTACTAGTGTCTCTCCATCGGTCTCAAATTCATCTATTTATTTCTCTAGTTATTATTGACGCCTCTGCCAATATAGTAGAAATGTACTTGTTCGTCTGTCTAGTCTAGATCTACTTGTTAAAGTCGATTCAATCAGTCGCTTTTTAGTGAATACAGTAGCCTTTCATTCGGTCAACCTCCTTATAACCCACCTATTTTTCATTCCATTTTCCAACATCATTCACCATTCATCAATACATTTGAATTTGCACCAAATGTATATTAATCTATTCGCATCCCACAACCATGTATTCGTTCATTCAGTTAGTTCATTCATATTTTTGTCATTCAATTCATCCATTTGTTCACAGTCCATCCGTGCCTTTTACCACGTCTTTGTAAGAGTTTCTGCCGAACCCTTCAGACATCTGAAGCTTATTTAGTGATTGATAACTAAACTTTTACTGAAACAATTTCGCTGATTTTAAATGCGTTTCAAATGAAACTTTATCCCCTAAAACTATGTTTGTTCTTACTTCGAAGCATTCTATTGAAAATATAGAAAAAGTAATGAGCTACAATCAACTCCCCAGAACCAAACAGCCTCGCTATAGAGCATAGGAATGATTTCTTATGCATGTCTAGAGGTAAATGAAGTGCCATCTGATTCATAAAATCATGTCATAATTCACATTTAGACCACGCACTGTTCCAGTCTAAGGATATTCCGTCGTTGAACAAGCATAGAGTTCCTAAAAATAGATTCATTTAATCACTTTTGTGGTTTCCGTCTTCCCTCTCTCTTCTCCATAAACGAGAACCAGAGAATCAAACAACATCAAATCTCCTCCACGAATGCTTGATTTTCTAAGTAAGTTGACTCAGCCGTGTATTTTCCGGGCCCAAGTATATGGTAATGGTTATGACCGGTATAAGACGTTCTGGGAAAAGATCAAATAATGTCAGTTTTCGAATAGCTTACATTTTGATAGCTTTAACGCGGGAGAACTTAGAAGCTGTTCGTTCTTTGAAAAGGACGCTTGAGTGTATATTGGCAGGGATTTTTACAGTCATTTGCTTTAATTTTGGATTTTTAGGGAGAAAAACATCCGAATTCATTTCTTCCAACTTGAAATTATACCAAATATTACTTATAAAGGCGATTTTTTAGTAACCACAACGTAAAGCTTATTTGTTAGCCCTTGTTTCCGTTGCTTTTACACCCAGTACTAAACAGGATCTGAACCTATTTACTCCATGAATGGAAAGTCACATTATTGATGATAGCTATTGCTAATAGTAACGTTTCATTAATAAGACATTTGTGTTCATTGGGACCAGTGCGTATAGTTACGAATTAGATACGATACTAGTAGCCTTCAAAACTGTGCATTTTCTGGATGGAGGGTCTAGGAGTGGTTGGATTTTCATCCTTGGAATTCATTACAAATTTCTAGGGCATTAATTCGCCTTTTTCTTGTTATTTTTTTGGACGCTTGGAGTATTGTGGTTTCTCTCGACTTCACTGCCTCCTCACATTGACTACCTAGGCTCATCATCCGTTTCATGGATATTTCCTGCTTCTGCACCTAATAAATACCCTCTATACTTGTACGACATTTCCTCCTATATATTGAATCTTTAGTGAACAATTTGGCTACTGTTAGTCTTGAAATAAGAGTTTTGGTCACAATTACTACACGCCCAGCCATCTTTCATTTTATGAAATGCATTCTCGAATTGGCTTCAAATTGTTAATTCCTAAAATTTATTTTAGGTATATAAACTATAAAATGATATGAGGGTCCTTGCAAAATAAAACGAAAACCAAAAATTTGAAAGTTAAACAGTTAATAGTCTTTTTAAACTTAGTTAGTTAGTTAGTTAAATCATAATGGATTAGAACTTATTAACCGATACCAGGTAATAATATTGCTAAGTTACACAATTGTTTTTAGAACTTAACTAAATTTACGGTTTAAAATTAAGAAGAAAATCAGCGTGCAAACAGTCAGACCAGAAGCGTAAACACAATACAGAATCATTTGATGGGAAAAGCGTTCTAGACTTGAGGTCGACATTCGAGGAAGGGCCTTAATTGCGTTTTCTGCACACTGCGCCAAAAATAACGCCCAAATATGACCCAATGATTTAATGACGGATCCTCTTTTATGACCTAAGAATAGTATATAGGTCAATTAAATGGGGAGAAATTAACTGGAAAAGAGTTCTAGAAACAATCAGTCATGAGACAACGGAATCTTGTCAGAAGCCCTCATGCCGTAGTTTATGGCCTCCTCTGCAACGGCAAGGAGACTGCACCGAAACTTCAACTTCCATAATGACCACCCTGTCATACTCTACGTACTCGACGGCTTTTGGCTCAACTCCATGTTATACACACTTTCTCTTCATTTAAAAGAGAAAGTGGGTGATAGTTGAGTTCTCTTGCATGACTTCTACAATCTGCCCACAAGGATCACTGATCATGACTATTCCCTCACTCTTATCTCTTCTACAGTCCTTAGACCAAAAGCATTCGTCTACTAACGCTAACAGCGATCATTTAGTTTCCAATCTCCGAGTCGCCCAAACAGACACCCTGATTTCATTTTTCCAGTTGTTTAAATTACGCATCAAATAAATTGATCATTTCTAGCTCCGTTATTCGGGGGAATCGACATTACCGCTTGATTTTACCAACAAATTAGAATTGGCTTTCCCCATCTTTATGTTTTGGGTTGCGGAAAACATTGGCTAAAAATGTATCTCGAATGCCAATTTACGTTCGTTCGAATTTTGCAATTAAATTTAAAATATTTCATTCAAATAAAATAGTTAACTATTTTGTCAGCCGATGATTCAGTGGCTAAATCTAGATTTTTCAATAGGACCGCTTACTTCTTAGAGACAAAATTAACCGAATGAATCTAGAATTAGACTCGCTAATACACATGGCTATGAATGTTAGGCTTTGATGCAGGGAACTGATTACTAAGAGGCCTCTGGATAGCGTGCTGATATGACCGACTGCAGCCAGGGTTCGGCTGATTGTACGCTTAAGAAAAGGACTTCATAGATAATTGATGACTGCCAGTTGAAGACCGCTTTCACTTACCTCTTTCCTCCTCCTCCTCCTCCTCCTCCCTTAATTTGACACCTGCATCTGCCCATATAAGAGTGAACCCTTTAAAGATGACTTAAACTGAAGACGACTGAATCACTATTTTAAAATGATTGATATAAGTGGAAGTAGTTTAGTTCCAGATAACAGTTATTTAGTTGATGAGAAGGTAGCAGTCTTTCTACTATTGTTTTAACGCAGGATCAAGGGACATATTTTTGCTTTCATCCTCAAGATCATTCTAAAAGTGAACATGTAATGGTATCGAAGTGAAGTTGGTGTTCATCACCAAGATAAAAGTGAAACGGGTTACATTTGAACACCGCAGCATATCGAATATTTTGTCATTGTCCAAAAATAAGATATTCAATTATCTATCGCTTTGTTTTTCTTCCTTTTCAAAAATAATCACCCGGTTTAATAACCGCTTGATCAAGAACTAGGTCAATGTAATAAACTCAGTTTTGCAATACTGTGGATGTCTTAGTGAAATGTAGATGCCATTGAGTTATTAATGAAGTTACAAAAAAACGAAATCCAGCAATTAAATGCACTCAGAAATACAAAGTTATTTGGAGCTTTCCGGATCTTGAAGAGTCTTAACTGAGGAAGTACGGTGCTGTGTGAAACAAGATGATGCTTCAGTCCAAACGGAACAAAATGAAATCACACGCTACTGCGTAGACAACATGCAAGTTAATGACCTAAACTGCCCGCTATTGCGTTCACTTTGTTCCAAGTACAAGGCTGCCTGCACCCGAAATAATAAATAATTTTAAAAAAGTTTTAACCAAAATATGTCGCTTTTGCAGATGAATCAGTTACCTTCAATTGCCATCTGAATTAGAAGCAATCGCAGGAATGTGCAAGAGCTGCAATAAATAAGGATTGCTAATAAAGATGCGATCCATTACAAACTTGCATGAAGTTTTAAATTTCTGGTTTTGTATCATAATTAGAAGGACCCAACAATCGGCTTTTCTTCTTAGAGTGTGTTAACATAGGCGGTTATTAAGCAAAAAGGTCCTATTTATGTTGTCATATTTTTGAATAAAAAGGACGTAAATCATGCCATAGTTTGGGGTAGGAAAGAAAAACAATTTAAAATATCGCATCCGATTTAAGAATAATCAAAAATTCGTTCCTCCGCCCTGTTCCCTTCTGGCATCCAAGCAATGATGTCGGTAAGGATGATCAGGCATTTATGGAGGTGGGGTATGTCATTAACCAACATTCCTCAAAATAAATCTTTTAAAGTGTTTTTTTAAAGCAATTTTAAATATTTTTTATTTGCAGGCAAATCCGTGATGAGCTGAACCTTAGGCAAAGCGTGCTAAGAATAAAAGTGATCCAAACCATCACTTTAGGGTGTATTTTATGATTGTTTTCATGGCTTTTGACTAAATACATGTTTGAAAAACAAATGGTAAGTTGACGTTCATCAGCCCAAGAATGGAATCTATCGGTTATTTTGAATCGTGCACATTAACTATTGTGAGAAAGTGAATGCTCTGATCCTAACTTTTGACCTTGAGTAAGATAGATAATTTTTACCCAACTAATCGATCTTTTATCCATTATCCAAGGGCCTACAGATGAATTGGATACATCAAACCTACTCGTATTATTTCCACCAACGAATTTCCATATTAGGCTTCAAGTAACAACCTGACGAATATCTGCAAGTCTGACAGAAGCCCTGTCTTTAGACGAATTATGGCCAGAATGGCATTCATCGGCAGCCCTCGTCTACCCTTTAGAGGATGTGTGAGTTATTAAACGTACGTATATAATGGACAAATTCTGCCCTTTGTCGGTACATCAAAGCCTATTCCGTCAGACTACAATGAATAACCGACACTTGTAAACGGCTTGAACAAAAATGCGCTCCACTCGAAAGATAACAGCGTGATAAATTCTCAAAAGACTTCGACCTGAAAAAGTGCAGTCAAATTGCTCAAAATGCGATATTTTACCGCGTTCTTGATTTAGCAACAAACTCAGTAAAATTAGCCGGAAAATCGTAAGGTCTGGATAGCAATTGGCAGGCACATATACCTTCGTCTCGCAAGTTTTATTTACGTTATGCCGATTTTCTGATCGACACAATCTATTTAATTGCTTGTCTCAAAGTCTGATTCGGTTCCAAATGGCACCACTCTACCATTATGTCAATTTTGATTTTGCCCTTTCTACGATGTACGATTCCGAACCACAGGGATATGCAAGAAGGCAGACGGCTACTACCAGGCACGTTTTAAATTGAATTCGAAAATCGAAGTCCTTCCTTATCCAGAAGTTTTCACAGAGATTTCAAGTTATTTACCATCACTGAGTTTGCATGTAGGTTGAAGAAAAATGAAGTTTGGGAAGGGAATAAGTCGTTAGTAATAACGAGTATCATTTGAAGTCTACCTACTTTAATGCCCGCGTTTTCATTGCCTTAAATTCCTTTAGATTCCTGTTCTAGTTCCTTGAAAAACGATGGCATTTTTTCTCTGTGTGAGCACTGAGTCAGGAATTCGTTGTAAATAACTGTATCGACGGTTGTTCAGAAATACCACCTTCGAATGATCGCCTAGTTCTCTTGTCCACTTTCGGCCTCCTCCTCCTCCTGCTACTAAATCAATCCTCACCAGATTCTTTTAGTTGACAGGCACCTTTCAACTTTCCCTTTCCCTCGAAAATAACTAGGTTTGGCAGAAGGTAGTCCATAGACTTGTCGGACCTACTGAACCACTGCAATAGCTAGCTGGCAAAAACGACTGTTAGTTTCTAGTCCTTTCAAGAGCCCAACAAGTTAACTGCCAGCTCTCATTCATTTAGGAAGTTGACCTTACCATTGATATTACCAAGGTTATGATAACTGAATTATCACTTAGTGGTTGTATTAACTGAAAACCTATAAGGAAGTGGTGTTATTTCCATCACTGTTGCCCATAACATTTACTGTTTGGCAATCGCGGTTTTTCAAATATAATCCCTTATTCTAAATCCTTTTGCCCACTTCCTTTCAATACACCGAAAGAGCCGATATCGCCCCATGGAATCATAGCTTGATGTGTACCATCAGGTGTTCCCTTCATTCCAACATTTATCTCCATAAAATACACTTTGACTCCTTCTGAAAATTCTACCGCCGACATTTTTTGCAGAAAATGAATATTAAAACCTACTTTAGCGAACATTCACCTACTTAATGAACTGAAGAACAGATGTACGTGTCTCCTAAATTTTCAGACATAACCTATGAGTGTATCGTGTTGCAAAATAGATTTCAATGAAATTTGAGCCGCCCTTCTGTCAGACCCAGACATTATGTTTATCCATACATCCGCAGATGGTCTTTATCCAAACAAATGTAGCACATTTTATCAACCGAAACCATGACATATTTGAAGGGACACCTGGAGGGAAGTCAATAGGACTATCCGAAAATGTAGACATATATTTATATATTACACCAGTCTCGTGATTCAAACAGGATGTGGGTTTTGGTTACATTTCCATTTGATGTTATGAGTAAATATGATGATTCGCATACGTGAAAACATAATTGATAAAGTTAAACAAACTTTAATGAACTATTAACTTAAGTTTAAATCAAATGGAGTTTCGATGAAGTGAATGGCAACGGTCAAATCGTGTGCCTTAGTAGTTCACATCATTTCATCGTAAAGTGGTTCATAATTATGTGGTCTACGATATAAAAACTGCTAAAGTCCCTCCTTTCTGCAGGAAGACGACCTTGTAATAATCCCGAATGCTGAAATATCTAGTCGATATAAAGCCTCGCCTCTATGTAAACCCTTCCAAATGACCCGCTTTAAATACCCTACCTTTAACTGATAGATCCAAACTTGCCTTTCACCTGCAAATACTGGTATTGAGGCCTACCATAGTCGTCCACAATAGCTAACGATTCAAGTCGGCACTTATGCTCGGGATTCATCGACAAAGAATAGTAATCCAAATTACTATTCGAATATTTTTGACCGGAACTCGCAGAAAACAATTATAATTTTTAGGCAGCAATGCGCCTTGGATTTAAACTTACGAAAAATTTGTCGTAAGGCATAATATGCTTTACAAAGTGTAACCTAGAAGGGAGCAAGCAGGATTGAGGGTTGATCTATTTTTAATATACAAAAAAAACTTATTAATTAGACACAATGCTCTACGTTCATTCTGGGTTTACTCTCTTGAAAATGTAGTAGCTGCTTGCGATTCTCTTCAGGATAATCTCTATATATTCTCGTGTTATCTCGATGTTTTGGAAGCGTCATCAAATTAGTCTATATAATTAATGACCATCAATTAAGTTTCCTATCTAGACCAGGGAATCATTTTGATCACCACTGAACCTGAACCAAGCTATAAAGAGTAGACTGTCATTTTGATTCCATAGTCAGACAATTGAGTAGTCAATCTCCGATAAAACTGACATAATCTCGCAATGTAACTTAGATGAATCTGCTAGTCTCAACGATTATGTTCTTCAGAAACAATTTGTGCGTATGATTTGCATGATACTTTAGGTGGAATATATCAACGAGGTGAGAACAAACATTTTAATTGTTTGACACTCGAAATGGGCTAATCTGAACTAAAAATATAAAAACATCTTACTTTTCCAACTTTCAAAATGTCAGGCTTTCCAGTTAACAGGATGAATAAAAATATGCTACTTATTTTATGCAAGCAAACATTCTGTTAACTTATCATTTTACCATGGTAGCAATTTTGCTAGAATGCTCATCAACAAAATGACTGCACCCAAGCCGGGTGGAAATGTGCCCATAATATATAATTGAGATGCTGGCCTATAGTTAAGCGATTCATTAATTAAAACTGTTGATCTCCATCGAATACAAAGACGTCAATCAGTAAGTAACTAACCGAGAGATAGAATAAGTTTGAACATTCAATGCACTCGTCAATGGAGGCATTTAAGTGAGTCGTCAGCACTCATGTTGGCCGGCGTATCTAGATAAGACAATCAGTTACTCCTAAATATAACTTCTTATACGTGTTTGAACCCTTATTGATGGTGAAAAGTTAGTTATTTTTATCGTGTTGAGAGGCATGAAAAATTTGGGGAAATCAATTTTAGAGTATGATAGATCCTGTTAAGAGGCAATCTGAATCCCTGAGATACATGTTTGGAAGGCGTTTGTGCGAAAACGTGCTCATAATTGATACGGATGCGTATGCGCCTGCTGATAAATCCGTTAGCAAAAACACAGTCCTCACTCTAAAACAGCCACAAAAGTGATTCGTTGGGCCAAATCCTTAAAAGAGTATTCGCTAGAGTGATTGCTTGTCAGAGGGTTTAATTCATCAGATTAACAGATCCCGTTTGTGCATTGTTGTCAGCACTACCACACTAGCATCTTTGATATCAAGAGTTATTTATTCATGGCTTACAGCCCTATCGTTTGAGTTCCCACCGCCCAAATTTGACCGCCATGACTAAAGTGCATTTGTCAACTTGAAAAAAAGGCCTGGAATCATATGGGAATCAAACAGTTCGACCGCCATAGCCTATTTCTCCACTGCGAAAGTTCAAAATCAGGCTGGGAACAGAGTCCAATCGCCTACGCAAATCTATATTTTGCACGAAAACATTAACCAACCCGAACCGCTCTGAAACTCGGTCACTTACCACTGTATACAGCGTTGTGCTTATTAGTCTGATTTCAAAAATGTGTCTAGTTATTTTTTCTATTCGGAAGTTTTACGGTTTAAATGGCTTGAACAGCATCACGTCAGAAATTGCTAGGCACGGCAAATAACTGCCTTAGCATTAAACATCGGCATCTCCGATGAGGTGCAACAGTTGCACATTACTCAGTCAATTAAACTGTGGATGCTCTGCTTTTACCGCCATGCAATGACAGAACCATACTTTGAATATTTACCTAGATGTACACCATACTCACGAATCATGAAAATCCCCTATTGAGTAATAATCCAGCTGACGAAGATTAGATTCAGCCTAATGGATACCAAGCTATCCGCATAGCACATTTCAGTTGTATTTAGCCGGCTACTCATTCATCCTGACAAACAGGCTATGGCCAAACCGTTACTTACGTCAAACCATTAAGGCACACTAAGCCTTGGTCACACCCTTCTTAAAGTTGGCGGTATTGGCTTAGAAAGAACAAGACGCCCACCCCTAAGACCAAACACATCGGAGCACACTGCTATGCACACGCTAAAGTCGTCATTGTTCACATGAGCCAATTAGGAAAGGCAATGTGCGCGCACTCATGCGTGCGGCTATTGCTAGTCTACGCACAAGTGCCACATCAGTATACCAGTTCATGTGTTTCTCCTCGACTGGCATGACGTTTTCACTTGCACTTGTAGTGTAGCCATTGGACCTAGAATAACGACATGTATAGTCCGACTTCACCGCGGTGCTGGCGGATTCTTGTCCTCATTCTTACCTCCATCACCTTTGTAAGTTTTGTCAATTCTTAACCCCTTACTTTGTTTACATCGTTATCAGAAATAGATGTATCTGTGTTTCATCCTATTTTATTCAAGGTACTAGCTAGCTTTTATAGGTTTGGGGCTACTGATCCAGATATAATAAACTTATAAGGTGTATCTGGCACTCGACTTGAACAAGAGGCAAATAGTAGTCTGTGCAGTCTAACGATTTTAAACATGCTGATTCAGTGACTCAATGGGTACTCGCCCAAGGTAGATGGTTTGCTCATCCGTTGAATACCTGAGATTGTCGCTTCGAAAGTGGCACTCACAGCATTCAAAATATGTTTGAAGTGATACCGCTTTTTAAGGCGTTTGATAGCTGGGTAGAAGTATCATTCTATAGTTAACAACGAATTGCCCAACACATTCTGGTATGTTTTTCGATTAGATGTCTTTCTGCTTCCCATACTTCTCCCGGGTAAACATTTCTTTTAATGGAAGTGTTGTTTTTAGAAGTAACACCTGCTGCTTCATTTCTGTTGAAACTCACCACTTCGTCGAATTACAAACACTCCAGTTCATACATACTTACCGGCACATACCATCCTAACTCATTGAACCTTTTTGGAATAATCCTTACCAGAACACATAGGTTCAAAATGATTCACTATTCGAAATTGACATTAGAAGTCTTAGCATTTAAGCTGGGCCATATCGATGCGCTGCTAGCGGAACACTTTGAACTCGCGATCGTAAATAATTCACGCACATACAGGGTCACTAGTTGGCCATCCATCCGTGGTCAGTCACTTCGAGCCGAGGAGTTCTTAATTTGTGGCATCTGAAAAGTGCGCTACAATAATGGTCCACAGAGTTTGCAGTAATCCAGTTTATAATCTTTCTTCAATTAATGAGTTAGTAAGCAGCACAAGGAGGTGGGGTGGGTATTTTATGAAAGCCGGATTAGGAACGAGAGGATGATCCAGCCAGGTGTCATTTACCGTCCCGCCTGTCAGTGTAGCCCATCGGATCTCGATTCAGTTAGACGGCGTTCACCAATGGAATAGGCGATATAAGGACATAGGTTGCTAACTGAGAGACTGAATAAATATTTTCAGAGATATTATTGGCACTCAACTATTCTGTGAGATCGGGTGGGTGAATCTAGGTGTTGTGTGCATATTTATTCTTGCGCTGTGGATCAGCGGCTATTTCAAATGATCGATTTGTGGAAAACGGCTGATCATGTGAACAGTGCATGCATATCCTTTGGGTTTTTTCGATGTCATTTGGAAAGGCCTAGAAACGTATTGTAAAGTGCATAGTTGATTCCATTTTCGCTTGTATCATTGGGATCTAACTTGAAGTCTTAATACACCTAATCTATGGCTTTTGGTCACGTGTTCTCTCTGTCTATCAATGTGTTCAGTGCCGCTTACAGAATACTGGAAGTTGACAAGAGACTTGATTGTATTTCACCACTCAAGGCCGGTGGCATCTATTCTGTTCAACCTCGCCTCGAGGTTGATATCAATTTCTGAGATTGACTTCCTTGTGACCATGCACAATAAATAAATATGTGGAAAAATATGACCAGGCAGACAACCTTCACGCTTTACCTTAGGACTGGATGCAGTTCTATCCGTTAATGTGCCAGTTCCCGAAGTTTCAAACATAGCCTATATAAATTTTGTGCAGCGAAAATGAAGTCGATGTTTATTTTTGAAATTGAATATTGACACGGAAGCTCTCAACTCATGCAGTTAAACAGCCTTACGAGACTAATTAATGACCCTCCTTTCGGTTGCAATGGGGCCTTTATCAAGATGGGCTGACTGGCCCAGGTCTTATACTCACATAATGTTTATTTGCTTTCATCAAACCCTAATTCAGAAAATAATTTTGGCAGAAACATAATAATCAGTATTGCTTGGCATGTCACATTTTGTTTGGAAGGTAGGGTTTGACTAGAGTGATCAGAACCTCTTCTACTCTTTGCCTCTGGCACCGCCTAAGCTCATTTGTTAGTCATCCTCTCCGGATACATTTAGCTATGTTCTACCAGTCTTATTTCGTTTTGATTCGTGCCTAATAGTTCTCTTCGTTTATTGTCTCTGCAATCTTTGAGCACCTCTTGCTAATGCCTTTCCCAGTAGGTTGCTAAAATCTAATCCACTTTGAAGAGAAGAAACAGTTTCCGAGCTCCGTGCCAAGCTACAGTACCCGCTCTTTGTGATGTTCAACTTCCTTAGTACGGCCATTATCTGCTTCTGAGTCTTCTAAGTCCCTGATATATGCAGTTGTTCGGGGCCTCGAATTGCGAATAACCTGCATTTCAGGAATTGGAATTTTTTCACCTTAAACGCCTGCTGTGAGGACATTCTGTCTTTTGATTCCTTACCTCATGAAGCTGGAGGTAAATAAATGCCATTTTCGGCCACCATTACTAGCCACTGGAGGAGACAATTCTTTCCAACATCGATTGTTTTTGTATCCATCCCTGAATCCAGTCCTAGAAGTTTCAAACATGAAATAAATAAATACAAGAAAGTAATCTTTTCATTACCTTCTAAGTTCTAAAAACCGGATTTGTTACGTAGCACAATACTCTTTGAAGCCAACACTGAAACAAACAGCACTAAACAAACTTGCTCGCCTCTTCGTACACGTGTTCATCAAATACACAAATGTGAACTTTGAAATGGCCTTCTTTGAACATAAAATCGGTCGTTAAACCACTCGCCAGAGTCTAACTTCAAGGCTTAATGCCAAATCTGATTCAATCTGATTTTGTTATCCGGTTAGATGTTATTGAGTTGATCTGAAAGCCAGTATGACAGAGGAAGCACCACGATAAAGTGGTAGGCTTGTGCTAGTTTGTTATTTGGGTAAAATAATGCGTTTCGAAAAAATGGGGCCTAACTTAAGATTGCTTTCAGAAAGTAGCTGCAGTTTATAGATAGTCTATATGAAGTATAAAACACAGTGGTGCAGGTTTTTTTTTAATTCCTCCCCATTCTTTAGGGCAAGTCCCAAGGACTTATTGGGGGTACAACAGAAGTACAAATAGCTTTTATAACAAGTAAGCACAATAGTTAACACAGAACACAGTAAAAACGTTTGTCGACGTCTTCAGCTGTTTGGTCTCTTTTCTGGCGTGGCTTTGTCATACAGGTAGCAGTTCAGCCTCGTCGTGGCACCTAGTCCATCTTCGTCCATTTTCATGTCTCCTACCAGAAATCTTTCAAAATTCTGATGGAGACTTCGTTCATTGCTACATGCACGTGTATTCCACATTCCAGTTTGAAACCATGAATCCGGTTAATTACATCGTGCTTCGTATTCCAAGCTGTAAGAAGTTGTACTTCTGCTGGCATAATCTAATTTTATACGTCCGGAGGGTGATTAGTCCTAACCGGCCAGTGGTGCAGATAATTTATCTCTGGATGACCGATTATACATATTAATCTTTCAGTTATTTTAGCTTATGACAAAGTTGTAACATGACATTCACGTCAGATTTCATTTCAATGGAAAATAGAATCAAAAACAATGTCATTGTCTGCAATATATTTGTAAGAGATTAGCACTGTTTGAAAATGAATATTTTCATTAAAACATTTTGTTTCAGTTAAAACTTTAACTATTACAAGAACTGGTGAATTTATGGCTACGGCTTGTGAAACGTTTGCTAAAATTTCATGGCTTAAAGGAAGACCACTTTTAAGATTTGTGATGTACAATGCTCCTACCGTGGCTCGTGGTTCTCAGCTCTTTCTAATTGGACAATTCTGAATGTAGAGCCTATGAAACCTCAATATATCTATGGTGTAGTGATCAGAGAACATAGCTTCAAAACTCGGGGGCTAGAATGATCATTAACATTAGCTGCGCCTGGTCAACGAGGGGATGTTCAAGTGAAAGGTCCTTCATTAGAGTCCCCAGGACGTCTTCCATCATCTCAAGATAAGTGCTGAAGACCATATTCACTCGAGGTGTATTTGTATATAGAATCTCAGTTCATATTGAGATTGTTTAAGCTTCTAATATTAGAGCTATTCATTTTGATTTTACCTTGATGAGTTTGTCATTATATCTATGATCAGTCTTGATGTATCTTAGACTTTCGCTTTAACAGAGTTCTCACCCACATGTCCTTGAGTTAACCCTGTGGTGGTATTCATCTTCTCAAGTAAGGCCGAACTATTTGCTTTCTGGAAGCAGAGACAAGAATCAATCATATGAACATAAAGAGATCGGGTAGCACTCAGAGCAACTTCCAATTTCGACTTAAGTAAGGGTGATGTGGCACAAAGATTTGCATCTGAACTGTTGAGTCTCAAGATATTAATGTCTAATCATAAAAAAATTTGCTAAAGTGCTGACTCAAAGCACTAAATTATTAATGCTCTTATGGCAGCAGTTTGGAAAAAAAACAATAAAACTGCTAGTTCTCATATTCAAGTCAGAACATTTCTGGACTGAGCCGAGGACAACCACATTCTAATGTAAACCGCCCACCTAAAGTGAAATCTGCACTATAAAGGGTCAATTTATTTTTCAAGTGTGATCAGGAGAAGGCAAGTTAAGGTTCTGTAGCTCACCTCCATTGTCCTTAAAGTACTTAAGGTATGAAAGATGCTCTATTAAATTCAAATAGATATAGCACTGATTTAGTAATCCGTAGATTTAGAGATACATCGAAGAGTAAGTAACTAGGTTTCCGATTAAAAAGTTGTTGTTTTGGTACTTTGACAACCAGCGGCTGTTGTCGTATACAATGCGCTAATTGAAGGTAGTTCTAAGGTGGATTTCATGTCAGTAATCTAAACTTACTAACACATTTTCCAGTCGATGTTGACTTACATTTGATAAATGAAGTGTATTCTCGAGAACTAGGCCATACAAGACCCGAGATAATCGTTCTCTAGAGAAAAAAATTTGAATGCTTGCTCTTTTTTAAGAATCAGTCTTCTCCTACTTACAATGACTCTGTAAGTACCCCTAGTTTTGGCATTTTATCGAAGCACTTAGCTTAAAGACAAATTAAACCATATACTCAACATTTACAATACAGGGGTAATGAGTGCTAGGGTGAGGCACACGCGAGATCAATGCAAACACTTATTCGGGAGGTAGCCAAATCCTTAAAAATCGTGTAAGTGAAAGTCCCGATTAATCTAGACGAAGAGGAAGCATTTGAAGATGAACAAAAGATGGACTTGTAGCAACTTAAACCTCTCTCTGTTCCGGTGACTGAGGTTAGAAAATTCCGTCGAATTGAGTATATTAGCGTCTTGTTCTTTTCTGTCTTACTCGGTTGGCTTAACGTTTCTCAATAGTTAAAGAGTTTGTTCCATTTTTTTCTATTCTCTTTTATTACATTTTCTGGACTATGAGATGAGATTCTAGGAATAAAGGAGACTCCAAAGTTGACAATATATAAACGCCATTTATTTACTCATATTATCTATCCAAAGTGGTTGAAGTCCTGATTTTATCAGCTGGACTTCTGACCGATTTTGCGTCCTTGCCTCTGTCTTAAGCTTAACACTATTTTCATCCTAAACCGATACCAAATCAACAACTGACTACAAAAGTTACTGATTTATAATCAGTACGTACATTTCAAAAGATTTGTTTTCGACCCAGAATAAGTTGCCTTCAAAATCGGCCAAGTTGGCTAATAACCATTCAAAAGTGTGTATTTTATGATGAATCATAACTCTGATTCTCTATCCCCCCTCTCCTAGGCGCTAACTAGAAGGAATTCTTATTCAGGAAGTCTAATAAAGAGGGTTCCAACTCTTTAAGAGGTGGAGCTCCTCGAAGAGCTAAGAAACCGAGGCTTTCCATCTAATTGAGGCAAGTGACTGTTAGAAATACTTAAATACCAACAATGAACGTCAGTGTTGATCACATGGGATTTAAATCACACAGAACTACGGTCATCATTACTTAAAATTTATATTTGTTTTGACCGCAAAACCTCAACTGGAAAGCGTTAAATGATATTATTACAGTTTTTATTTTGATGGGGAAAATACGTCCGTCTGAACTAAAAAGTATCGTTGGGTGTACCATGAGTGCTAGCCTTGCTCTGGAGTGATGAAGGTATCCACATCTTTTCTATTCGAACATCTGCCCCCTACTTCAGAATGTTTGTAGGTTCCTTAGTTCTGGTATTATCGTCGACACAGCCTATTTACCTTTGTGCTTCCATAAAGCCATTCACTTGTGTGCAGTCGGTTTTCGATTTCGCGTTTATTTGAGAATTAATGTACATGAGCATGCTCTAAAAAGGCTGTTCTGTAATAACCATTAACGGACTCAGTTTGGACTATTTCGATTTACACTCATGACTGCATCCGTCACTTGATGCTTCCAGATTAAGTTGACGAAAATTATTTTAGAAGAAATTAATTTCGAACACATACATTACACTGATTGTGACTGCCCCCCGTTTTACTCTTGGGAGCAAAATGCCAAAAGTGTGCTTGAACACATTATTCAGGAGACATTTTGGGGTATCCCATTATGAACACAGGATGATCAATCAGGAAAATAGCTATGTTTATGCAGTGATATTTTTTGAAGACGGACTCGAATACCGGGATGTTCCTCTTCAGATCACAGCACTATCCCTTGCTGGTTAAAATGAGAGTAGAGTGGGTAGTCTAGTCTTGTTATTGGGGAATCCGGTTGGGTTTGTTGCCAACTTTGTGTCTTTGATTGGTGAATATGCACGAACATACAAATATTCAAGTATTTAGTTTTGAGATCTGTGTAAATGATGTCTCTGAACGCCTACAAAATTGAATCTCAATAAATTGCACGCTCCAACGAGTTAAAATTCTCGTACAAAAAAACTTAAAATTAAGTTGACTGTTTCTTTACAAGCAATGTACTTATTTTCAGCTCCTTGGGTTGTGTATCCTTGGGATTGGCCTCTTCTTCTACTTCGAACATTGCGGCAGGTACTGCATGCTCTCCCAAGTGGCCATTCCTGTGACTCTAATGGTTATCGGAGGTTCTACTATGGTCACCACCAGCCTTGGATATATTGGCGCCTTCTATATCAATCGGTGCATTCTTAACGCCGTAGGATTTTCTCATAGTTGCAGTTTCTTCGACTTATGCAATCATTCATTTTTATTTAACGTAGGGACAGGATAGTCGTGTTTCCCTAGAACCAATGTTCATTCAATTACCAATATGACATAGAGTTGAGCAAAAAAACTGCGTTATAGAGATTGGACCGTGAGAGAACAAACTGACCTCACTTGTGCAGCTAGAATGCATCAAAGATGATCACGTTTCTGCCTTGCTCTATCATTAACATGAGACCTTTAGGCAAACAGCGTCGTAAGAAATGTTTCAGGGTACTAAGTTTTACCCACATCTGCATCTCTGGGGCTAAAAATCATTTTATCAAGGCTCGTAAGTCTTATTGGCCAAATCCCTGCAGCGCTAGGTTTGGCCAATTCGTGATCGAACTGCTTGTCATGCTGGCAAGTGGATGGAATAGACACTGACGGCTACTTAAACAGTTACTTTCCAGTCTTATTACTGGAGTGATGAATATATTGAGCAAGCACGATATGCATTTTTCATAATTTATTTATCAAGAGTCACTACTAGTTGGAGCTTGTTTCGAGGTGAAAAAAGACTGTTTAGTTATTTTTCTTTCGAACCTATGCACTTTATTTGCCAGCGGACGGGAAATTTTCGATGAGTTTTCATTTATCTTACCCACTCGGGTAAATTGCAAGCAAGAATGGGTTTTAATGGAGATCTTAAAGTGCATTAAAGCCTAAAAAATCACGAATGTTTTCCAAAACTTGGTCAAAATAAAACATCATCAATAGTATTTAATAATTTTACCGTTACGAATGTATTTTGCTAGATGGGCGATCTAGGAAAACTGGGGAAAAATGAGAAGTGAGAGGTGAATTATTGGTCACCTCTTAAATTACGAAACTGAATTGCGCTTTTTGTTCCTAATCAAGTTCGCTGCTCTCGCTGTACTGGTTTTCCTCGGGCAAGTGGCATCCGGAGTAACATTCTACCAAATGCGTGAAGAGGTAGGTTCTGGTATGTTTGAATTTGCTCACCGTGAATTTATAGCTAGTATTTATGGCTTTGAAAGAGATTCGAGCGCTAATCGCCGAAGCTGAACAATCCAAGAAATCCGGAGCATATTTAATGATGGATCAATTACAAAATAAGGTAACTATTGTAGGACATTTAAACGTTCTTACGAACTTGAAGTATTATCATATTGGAAGAAATAATTTTTTTGACTGAATTGTCATAACTCAAAACGGCAGGTACTTCTAGTGGATCAAAATGTGAATATGGTAGTATGATTAGCGCAAGTGCAGATTTTTTTCATCAAACAATGAACTTGCAGCAATCACGAAATTGTGTGAAGCGCACCCTTGATGCCCTTTTCCAAAGTTGTTGTGAGTTTATAATCGAAAAAGGAGTCGATGTTTATTTTTGAAATTGAATATTGACACGGAAGCTCTCAACTCATGCAGTTAAACAGCCTTACGAGACTAATTAATGACCCTCCTTTCGGTTGCAATGGGGCCTTTACCAAGATGGGCTGACTGGCCCAGGTCTTATACTCACATAATTTTTATTTGCTTTCATCAAACCCTAATTCAGAAAATAATTTTGGCAGAAACATAATAATCAGTATTGCTTGGCATGTCACATTTTGTTTGGAAGGTAGGGTTTGACTAGAGTGATCAGAACCTCTTCTACTCTTTGCCTCTGGCACCGCCTAAGCTCATTTGTTAGTCATCCTCTCCGGATACATTTAGCTATGTTCTACCAGTCTTATTTCGTTTTGATTCGTGCCTAATAGTTCTCTTCGTTTATTGTCTCTGCAATCTTTGAGCACCTCTTGCTAATGTCTTTCCCAGTAGGTTGCTAAAATCTAATCCACTTTGAAGAGAAGAAACAGTTCCCGAGGTCCGTGCCAAGCTACAGTACCCGCTCTTTGTGATGTTCAACTTCCTTAGTACGGCCATTATCTGCTTCTGAGTCTTCTAAGTCCCTGATATATGCAGTTGTTCGGGGCCTCGGATTGCGGAATTGGAATCCACTTCTCTCCCCAAAAATTTAAAGCCTGTCAAAAATTGGACGTCATGTTCAAACTTGTGCTAGTGGTATTTCCCCCCTCCGAGGTTTGAACCTAACACGAGCGATTGTCATCGGTCCTTCTATTTAGGCCTGTTAGTGAATGAAGCATTGTCAGTTAAAAGCCTCTCATTTGATTTTTCGAACGCAATCAGTTTTGGTGTTCCCCTCAAATCACGGCGTTTCCTTAGCTCCCATCTGACTTCTCTGCCGAAGCTTGACCCCCGAACAATTACATTTTTTCTTCAGAGGTTTTCTTAAGTAGCTTTTCAGTGGTGCAACCTTTTGAGATCCTAAAGAATTTGTCTGATACAGACCAAAATCGTTCAAGCATAAATACATATTCCATACAGCCAAATATATCGAAATTGAATTCCCTGTAACCTTACGGCGGAACGTGAGGGATGCAGCAGAAGATTGGGCTGAATGCCGCTCGACTACGACTGCGAGAAATGTGACGGAACAGATTATCAATTAGGATGGCAACTACTGGATATAAAGCGGAATGACGTTCCGAGGGTAAAGAAAGGCGACTCATTCAAATACGTCTAATAGGAGAAACTCATAAGACTGCCATATTTTATAATCGGAGTGTACTTTAGCCAAACACTGCTGATGCTCTCTTGAATGCCTGCAGCGCGATCAAGCCCAGAAGAAGTGTCCTGTAGTTTTGTGTTGCTATCCGCTGGACCTCAACTTTATTTGCGAAACCGGACAGCATGTCGTTTCTTATAAGCCAGACTTTCTGGGTAACTCGAGATTGACGAGTGTGCATGATATTGACCAACTCGTTCTTGTAGCCATCGTATCCAATGTATGTAACACTTATTCTGGTACTGGAAAGTAAGTTGGAAAGTATGCGTCTTTGGCGTTATCAGTGCCTTGGTGAGGCGATCAACAAGAATACTAATGCTTGTTTCTTGAATTTCGAGCTCGCTTTTTTGTCTTTTTAATGTATTTTGAAATGAAATTTGCAGCTTTATTCTAAAGTGAAGATGTAAAAATTGCGCGGGAGATGGATAGAAAAGCATCCGCAAACTTATCAATGCCTTCAATCCTTGACTTTAAGTAACTAGAACTCCAGATGACTTCCGTGTCAGCATCTTCGCTAGTATGGCACGTTCCATAAACTGACTAGCATGAATGCTCAGCTTGAGCCAATGCAGCTGACCAGTGTGTGTGCAATTCAGCGCACATGATCCTCTATTTATGAGTTCATAATCGCTACAGTTCAACTGCTTCTTGTCTAGAGAACAAGTCTATAATAAATTCGTAGAGACAAAAATGTATGCTTACTGATTATGGATATGGTATGATGGAAATGTTTTTCTCAAATTTTGACTTCAGTATAGGTGTTGCGGTGGCGACGGTCAAAGTGACTGGAGAGACGAAGTTCCCCTTTCTTGTTGTGTTAATCCAAATCATCTTGAAAATAGCTGTCGGTACCCAGGCATGTATGTGCGGGTAGGTTCACAATTTATATTCTTCCATATTCATCTACTTATAATTATTAAGTAGAGATTTTCAATTGTCTACAGCAGCTTATCATATTACAACAGCATAGCACCGCGAAGATCATTTTTGAATACATGGCCCAAGTTCAGTCCACGACCTTAGAAGGTGTTGCAAATAGTGAGAGTGGTGTTAATAGTCCGTTAATTGCAGTTTGTTTTACAATAGCAATAACTTCAAACGTTTGACAGGAAAAGAGGTGGCCTACTAATGAGCAAAACTTTCGACTCCTCATCACCTCATTCTTCTGCGTTATAGGGCTGTGCGTCCTCAATATTCCGTCATTTCGATGCAAATTTACACATCTGGTTCTACTTAACGATTGCGCTCTTCGTAATTGAGTTCTTTCTCATAATCGCTGCCTGCCAACTGAAATGTCACTTACCCGTCTACAGTCCGCTAATGACCGAATGAAGTTCCCTCACCTCCCTCCTCCTCCCGAAGAACACCACATATCTTTCACAATTTTTAAATGAGGGTGTAATTTTCTAGATTCGCCTATACTCTTTTAGAAAGAACGATTTTCTCAAAACCAAGTACTTGGACTATCAGCCGGGAAATGGACACTTTTATTAACTAATTTTGGTCTAAGCAAATTGAAAGTTCTGTCTACTTATTATCACACATTCAAATATCTACTTTTGTAAAAGAGCGTTATTTCATCTTTTGGGAGCAATTCCAAGGCCAACTCACCCTGGTTTTCTTTGAAATTCCAATTTAACTGAGCGAATGCGTTAAATATCAAGGCGAAAATGACCTACGCCTGGTTAATACACTCTGAGGAGCTCAATAGCTCATAAAAAATCAAGACTCATGTCTAAGGATGTTCTCCGTTGTCACGGACTTTGGACCTTTCTTATCTTATTTTAACGAGATTCTTTCCAAACTGGAAGAGCCTCTCTCTGGCAGGAGGAAAGGAGTTCGGAAGTGAAAGTCGACCTCTCAAAAGGCAGGCATTTGCTGCTACATCGCTCCCTGCCCAACCAAGCTATCCTTCCGATCACACATCTCGTCCTCTCTCAGAGGGCTCTTCCAGCAAATTCCTTTCCAGAATCTCTACTAACTGGTGTACTTGGAGCCTTCCCATTCGTCCTTCGATAATCTGAGTAGCCCAGGTGTTTTTAACATTTTCTGTACTTTCATAAGGAATACCGATTCGAAGAACATGGGCTATTCGGGGTTTTGGGATTTCTTATCCATACAGAAGGCCGGCATTCATATTCAAAGTATTTAGATGGCTTTGCTTTCTATGGACTAAGCGCAGCGCCATGCGGTATGGCGGATTTCCTTTTTTTGGTAAAAGGACAAACCTCGTTGCAAGGTTCAAGGTCCGAGAGACTGTACCTCAAAAGCTTGGTTAGGCTCTAGTAAGTGTAGTTAATATTTCATGTGGAGGTTTCAGGAGTTCGGACGGTCCTTATTTCTAATGCTTTTTCCCGTTAGGATAGAGAACGGTCTTATCATTGTAAACGAAGATTTACCATTTTTGGCTAATGCGAGGGTCGGCCGGATAGGACTAACCACCCACCAGCCAGAACTTCGTACAGCCTGGTATACGCGGCACGACGTAAATACTTGAATTCATGATTTCAAGCTGGACTGTGGAAGGATAGTGCATGTAGTAGTTAACGGGATCTCCGCCAGAAGAGGTATAAGGATTATCAGCCTTAACAATGTTGAGGACGCACGAAGTGCCACTACGAAGTTGAACTGCTACCTGTACGATGAAACCACGTCAGAGAAGTGGCCAGAGAACCAAATATGCCGATAAATGCTTTTACTGTCTTCTGTGTTAATTGTCGCACCCCCAATAAGTCCTTGGAACTTGCCCTAATGGGTGGGGAGTAAATAATAAAATAACCATTTGTGGTCGCTTTATTGCTTTCTAGTTTTACCCCAGGCCCCTTGAGTGCATATGCATGAGCCGTCGAGTTGGAATTCATGACTGGTTTCAGTCTCAACTGGATGGTAGCAGATATGCGCAAGCATAACTGAACCATTTTTTTTTTTAAATATTGACAACATTTCAATGCCAATATCGAGTGCCATCAGCCAAGCCAAACAGTGCTGAAATTTCCTTGCAGAAGATCGCAGACCATTTGGAGCATGATTTTTTTTCATGTGAACTGTTCGCTTAGGCTCAAACTACGTGACAAGCTTTGAGGAGCTCAGTGGATGGCAAATAATGGGACAACTCAAGTCAAAAGAGCTTCAAGTCCCTGCATGTTTCGACCATTGGAGAATGAGATACCATAAGGTGGAGCCAAACTGGAGCGCTTATTAACACAGGCGAGCAGGGAGAGCATCCTTAAAAAAATTACAAAAGGTCGAATATAAAAGATGTACTTGGAATTTTTTTGCCTTAAACTCCTGCTGTCAGGACCTTCTGCCTTTTGATTCCTTGCCTCATGAAGCTGGTGGTAAACAAATGCCATTTTCGGTCACCATTACTAGCCATTGGAGGAGGCCATTTCTTCTAATATTTGTTGTTTTCGTATCCATCCCTGTTTGTTTGCCTAAGAATCCGTATACGATTAGGTCGCTGTTAACTTCGTCTTCTTAGTCACAGTCGAGAATGTAGACAAGAGTAATTATTCTCGAAGGTGGATGGATGTCCAGCAATTGCCGTGTTCCCTTGTTGCATTACTTGACTTGAACCTGCATTTGAATTTCGGGGAAAGTTTGCTAAGCCTTGTTAATATCATGTAATCTATCTGAATTAAGTGTCAGAACTTCCAATCCAAATACCGACTCTAAATGTCAGTTCTAGACCATCTAATCCAGTGTAGTTAGCGTAATTCCAAGTTTAGCTGCATCAGAGTGCTTAGTTGATATGACAGCTCTATTTCTCACCACTTAAGAAGTAACTAGGTTGAGAAATACTTGGAGGGGTATTGAAATCCCCCAGGTAATGTGTGGTTAAAGTACTTACACATTTCATCAACATAAAATCGCATTATTTCGCAGTTGATGTGAAGGTTTATTCAGCACCATTGACGCGCGCCAGTTTGTGCGGGCGTCAATGGTGCAACATACTCTCGAGCATGAGTGCCACAGTTTGTTTGATTCATGGTGAATTTCAAGTAGGGCTTTCCTACCACAAGGCTGTTGCTACTTGATTTTACGCCTGTACAGGTGACATACTGATGAAGTATTTCATGATTTTCATTAAATGAGCTGGAAGAAAAGGATGAAGGACTTTATAAACTCGCTCAATTGACAAATGCGAATTGGCGGGAAAAGTCCGCTAACAGGTCACTCGCAAATGCAATTCACTGCCTGTTTAAGAAGTGAAAAGAGAGAAGTTTACAACTACCATATAAGAGGCAGGTAAAGGAGAAGTGGAGCTATCGGTCTTCTCTGTCCTCTTCGAAGACCGAAAGTTGAAATTTTCTCGGCGTTCGCTTGATGGCAGTGCCGAAGCTTTGTCCTCCAGTGTTGTCGTTATTACATTTAGAGTTGTGCATTTAGGCAGTCTATCGCGTAAAAATTAATGGTTGGGGACCTAATTTAATCGTTTTCTCGAATGACCCACGATGAGTTAACGCTTGTGAATATTCCTCCGACTAAATTACTTTCTGTAACCTTAATTTCAACTAGAATGGGTGTCAATGCACTATTATTTGTATGTGGCTCATAGATCTTGATTTGCCAACCGATTTCATTGCAGAGGAATAAGTCAGTCGCATTTCAGTAGTAATTGAGTCTCATACGAGCGAAATTTAGTAAGGACGCTGGTTACGGACGAAATGGCTCTCAGCAGAATTTCAATGTGTCTACCAAACAGGCTAAATACTAAGAGCAGAATGCTACTTGGGTGGAGTTGAAGGTGAGTTTTCCCGATCAGGACTATGGACAATACGAATAAAACCAACTCCTGCTTTTGTTCCATGTGCTTAAAATTTAGAAATCGTCTATTATACATGCACTCTGGCTTACCTTTTTGTGAGGAAAGCGGTAAAATTTCTCTCCAAACATTGGATTTTGAAACGTTATATCACTAATCCCAGAGAACACCCTTTCTTTCACTAGCTACCCTCATCAAGATGATGCAGATTTAGGTAGTCAATTCATCACTCATCTATTAAAATTGATGGACAAGTGGTTAAAGATGGTACAAAACTAACTCTGGGTTTCTTAATTCGAGGCTGATCTATTTATCTGCAGAAAGATCACCTATCAGTGAAGTGACTTAATCAACATGTCGGTTGTGCTATGCCAAAAACGCTCCAACTAGACCCAATGAAATGGAATTCTTATGCGAAATAGCCGAAGAAGGATAGGAGGTTGTTAAAGTGTATGAAGGTGATGCTAACTGGTATTAAGGGCTGGTTCTTTTTACAGGACAATTATTCTCCTCGACTTGAGATGGTCGTTGTCATTGGATAGATGTGGGCAAATTCAAGCTGCGGTGCCCCTCTTTGGTAATAAGTCAAACCTTTCTCCCATAAGGTGTTCCATACCTGACCACCTTGCGGTTTCTTCTATTTTATCAATAAAGGATAACATTATTATACTAGTAAATCTAAGCGACAACTAAAAGGTCTTGGAACGGGATTAAAATGTCACCATTTATCGCTTCAAGTCGAATCATATTCATTCGAACTCTCTATGAAGTTAAAGCTCTGTTACAGCCACAAGGCGAGAATTCTCAATTTAGGGTTGTTCTGGCTACGACCTACAAGAGGCCTGCACAATGATATCCTTTGAGCAATCTTAAGGTTAAGTTCAAATAAAAAGGCCTCGCCTCTAGACCACCATGGAAACCTTACCAAGTTCTCTGGTGGTCAAACCTACTCTCAACCTCCTCGTGGTGACCAACGGTAACCCCAGGGGCAACTCTGGGGGCTAATGAGAGGGATGGGAGTAATCACCCTTCGGACGTATATAATTAGACTATGCCAGCAGCTTGGTACACGACGTAAATAACCGGGTCTGTGGTCTCAAACTGGAGTATGGAATGCACGTGCAAGTAGCCATGACTGGAATCTCCGCCAGAATGTTGATTTCCGGAGAAGATATGAAGACGGAAGAATTCGGATGAGGTGGCTCGACGAAGCTGAACTGCTACCTGTACGACGAAGCCATGCCAGAGAAGAGACCAGACAAACGAAGACGTCAACAAACGTTTTTACTGTTCTGTGTTTACTGTTGTGCTTAATTGTCATAAAAGCTATTTTACTTCTTTTGTACCCCCAAAAAGTCCTTGAGACTTGCCCTAATAGAAGGGAGCAAAATAAAAAAAACCAAGTTCTCTAACGTCATCGTTGCTTTCTGGTCATTGAACTCTACGAAACACTATGAAAATGGTGCCTTTTAAATTATGGCTTCGACAAAATTTGCAACAGGGCCAGTAAGTCTTGCTTGGTATATCTAATCGAAAACGCTTCTTTCGTTGGCCGCAAAGTTTAATGTCGAAGTAATGCGTGGCGTCAAGACAATAAAGTGCAACAATGTCGATCTTGTGTCCATTTTTCTTGGAAACAAAATAAATATACCGACGGGTTGGCACTATCACAGCCTAGGGTTTATGATGCATGTTCTATAATTGAGGATTTCAACTGTTTGAAAAGAAGACTGGTTAGGAGGTTAAAGCTTTGACTCTTCTGAGAATTCGGTTGATTATAATGCCTTCAGGGACGTTGCCTGCTAAACTCCACTGAAAATCAGCCACTGCTTTATTATGGACTTGAGGATGAGCCGATAGTGACGAGATGCAAAATAAACAACTGCTTTAAAAAACATAATTCATATGTCTTAGCTAAGGATAAATTAAATTTTGTGCTAAAAGCCTAAAGGGGGATCTTGAGTTCTACAGATTTCCCCTTCCAAATCCGAAAATATTGAGGTCTCTACATACTCCATCCTAATTAGCACTTCTGGCTGATAGCTTTGATAATCGCACTTGGAACTGACTAACTAATGGAGATGGAACTTTCCAATGCGGTTGGTTGGCATATTAGGGTCGCACATTATGATAGTCCCTACATCTAACAAATTGCTTATTATGGGTAATAAAAACGATTTTATGTTTGGTAGGCTTAACACTACTAAGTCTATTCAATTTGTATTTGGTTGAATCAATTAAAACGGAGTGAACAGTATTGCGACAGCTTCATCCCTTTGATACCCAACCGGTCATGTTCAGCGGAACGTAAATTCATAACTATAATCCAATGAAAGTTTTCGAGTTAGAGGAGGAACACAGTCTTGGATTGACTGTACAATTGATTGTCTAGGATTTGAAACAAATCCAAACTCTGCCGAAATAATTAAGGCATATCTCAAGTGATTAACTTAAACCGTAATCTCAAATGGATGATTTTGGAGAAACTTGCAAGGGAATTGAAGTAGAAATAATATGCGAGTTCTCTACCACGAAATACCTCATCTTTAGTATTCTGGAGAATGGCACCCTATACCGACTCGCTATTTGTGAAATGGACTCACCAGTATCAAAGTAGACACCAATACCTCAGAAATGCCTTAAAAAGAGCAGAATATACATTGTAACACTGTTATTAGAATAACCCTCATTCACCTTTAAAGCACGATTCATGACCTCTGTCAATACTTTGTAGCTTCGTAAAGCTATTTTTTGTCCCGTACACTCCAGATGTCATATTTTCGATTAGGATGTAGGGAAAGGAAACAAATAGGCAAATATTGAGGTATATCAGAAAAAAATAATTCTCAAAATTTTGCCCTCGTGACTCAAAGAGGAAAGCATTTGTTGCGAATGTCCATTTAAAACTTAAGGGGCTGGAAAGCTCTTTGTGCGCGCACCAAATACTGCATTAGTCAATTTAAGTAGGAGCTAAAGAAACTTAGACATCTGTATGTGAATAATCTTGGGTATAAAATACTTCTGAGGCGTGATCAACATCCGTCATGCACAGAAAGTCAATGCGCCAAAGTTCTGGCCGAATAAAGGAAACTGTTTACTGAAGTAGAATTGGCCAATAAGCTCTGAAAGGAAGTCTTTCTTAATATGCCGAATGGATCTCCGCTTTAGGACTCAATAAATCCTGGATCCCTACGTTGCTTAAATTTCTTCTTTATATAAAAAGCTTTGTTTCTGAAGGCAAAATGCAAACGAAATGCTAATCAATTCAAACCAAAGGTGAATTAGGGAAGCTAAGTTTTATTCCAAATCAGTAGGAATAAATAAACAAATGTAAATATACATATGTTTGCATCAAGTATAGGTAATTTAAAACAAAGGATGATACCCCACTAGAATTTTGCTGCAGCGAGTTAATCAGTCAGAAGACGAAATAAATTGAGAAACTTACTGAAACACAAGGTAAATATGAAAAATAGTTCCTACCATGTTTTATATTTATTTGAGTAAGAGGATGAGCAATATAGTCCTTCTGTTATCATTCATATAAATAGGCTTCAAATTCCGTTGATTATTTCAAGAAAATTAGTAAGATCTTTTTTGACTTGAGGCTTTATGTCAACTCAACTTGGAAGGACCGATGCCAATTTGAGACCTACAGTGGCATGTGATAGAGTTATTCTAAACCTTGTAAAATCTTGTTTCATCGCCACAGGCTGAAATTCGATTAGGTTTGCTAGGCTTTCAATCAGGTACGTGAGACGAGTCAATAGCATCAGCACACAAGTTCAGATGAAAATTTTACAAAATTAGATGGCGTTCTAGAATGTTTCACATTGGACTGTGCTAACCAAAAAATCTTGAATGCAATCACAAAGGAATTCAAGTCATTTAATAGAGTCCAACCAAACCGTATTTATGAAAAATGCCATCTGTATGTGCACTAAGAGCACACATGAAAGGCTGGAGTCAACACGTTTCTGCCTGTCTGGTGATAACGCCTAGAAGAAAATAGAGCACGCTTTAAAATAGGCGTGTTAAAAACGTGTAACCTAAAAGAAACTTAGCTGTTTAAGTGAAAGAATGTGTGTGCAAAGCTGAATTAATGGCGTGGTGATTGTTAAAAATCGACAGAGCCATTGCGGTCTCCGCTGCACTAGATAGAGCCTTCAGAGCCTGTGAAATTGCAGTATGCGATTCATATTCATCAGATGTATAATTTGGAACGACATCTTATCAGTCAGTTTCTTAAAGTAAAAAACAAATTTGGGCATAATGCGCCTTTCGAACGGGACACAGTAATTAACATAGAGACAACTCTCAACAACAAAATTGCTTTTTGAATACAGCCGCAGGCTGCTTCAACTTTCAATACGTAGAAAAGAATCATTCCACGATGACTCCCCATTAATTTGATCGACGCCAGGCATGAATTTAAAGTGCAATTACTCCTAAAGAATGTACTGAAGGAGCAGTGAAAATAAAATTAATTTGAATTGGAAATGTGTTGTATATTTTTGGCTTCTCCTGCATGTCTGTCGGTTTTCGAGGTCGGAAAGACGAACTAAGTAATTCCCAGAGATATGCAATGAGTTCACTGCGGAATTATTAATAAAAGTTAAGAGAGAATTCATTTCAAGGTATGGCGTGAATCAGTCTTGAAGCGTTTCAATGGCGGACTTATTTTATACTGGTGTTTCAAGAGTTTCTTTGACAAAAATTTGTTGAGCTCGAGAGATTGAAATATATTCAGGCAGTTAGTAGCTTGTTTAGAGGACCATCTTTTGGCAACACTGAAATATACCGTTCAGTGTTTTAGGATTTTTCGGGGGCAGGAGCTTTGTATTCGGCTCAGGCTCGAAGGCCTTTGCTATATTTTCGCTGAGATGGAGCAAGCAAACACTTTATGACTTGATGTATGTGATTTATTCGCAGATGACGAATCATGTAATCCGAGATTCTGCATCTATTCAACCGACAAAAGGCAACAGCCAATCAAACAATCTACTTTACCTACGTATCAAGTCAGTGGTGAACAGTCAAGGTCACAAAAGTTGGATCTGCGACAAGATCGGAACAGCCAATGGTGGATTCGCAATGCACTGAAATGAATTAGATCCCTGTCATAATGATGATTGGTGTGCCCAAATTTATTTCTAATTTACTCCAGCTTACTCTCCGTATTAGCAGTCAGCCACCTCAAGTCTGTAATTTTGACAAGTAGGATAGCTTGATAGGTAAGACAAAAAGTGTGTTATATTTAAATATTTTTGTTTCTTTTGGTGGTTGATTTGCGTGCATTCTGAAGTTCTCTAAAAGACTCTAAGATGTGGTTTGCTATTTCAACAAACACCTCTTCAAATATGATTGAGCGCATTTAATTTACCTCTGGAGTCTATGGTGGGAGTCACTTAAATGTCCACCATTATTTTGAAAACTCATTCACCTTTACAATATTATTGATGTAACATGGGGATGAGCTCTTTTTACCCAACAGGTTCAGTTAGTTTTCAACGCATTTTGAAACGCACATTAAAACGTTGAATGGATAGCAAAGAATTGCAACTAGTATAATTCTAGACACATTCATCACATTTTTCGTAGGTCACATGAAAATATGAATTAATAATCTTAGCTTTCTTCAGAACTCTTGCAAATAGCTCTTGAGCAGCAAGTTTAAATGTGTTAGTATGGTTTAATGGCTTAAGAGAAACACCATACTAAACATTTTAAGCCGATAAAACAATTAGTGTTGAAGGTCTCAATGACATCAACAAATCTCATAGGCTGGTCTTTCTGTCAGTAACATGTAATATTCAATAACCTACAGAAATCACCCCACCTGATTGGTGACAAAGGCGTATTTTTGCTTCAACTTGAGTCAGATACTAAGTTTTCAGTACAGAATCCACACGCCATGGCTCTCTCTTGTGGTGGAAATTGTCTTAAATGTCTCGTGATTTTCTTCAGTGTTTTCGTTATTGTAGGTATCTCATCGATTCTGCGGAATTCATGAGATTCGTGTTCATATTTAGATCAGTGGCATTGTCACTGTCTTCGGAGGCATCGTGCTAATCCTCGCAGCCAAAGCGTCTGCTGGCACCATTTCTGTAGTTCTACCGGCATTCTTTACGACATTTGGCATTCTCTTCTTCATAGTTGGTTTCTTAGGATGCTTTGGTGCCTGCTACAACAATGCAATGATGCTAAAGATGGTAAGATCGAACACTCCAATTTCGACTTTGGCTTCCTTCTAGTTTGGTATTCTTTTGGGTGTCGTTACGGTAGCTGACTTGATCTGTGGCATAATTATCTTCGTCTATAGCCAACAGGTGAGTCAAGCAGACTGGATCACGTAAACCCCTCTTGCATTGCAGTTGGCCATTATAGCCATTCAAGAACTAAAAGAAGCGATCCAGGAGTTCGCAAGCTCTGGAGTAGATTACGACGACCTTTCAATGTCGTCGATCAACGAGTTGCAAATCAATGTATGGTTATCCTTCGTAGGTCTAATACTAAATTCCACTTTAGCTTAAATGCTGTGGTGGTGAAGGTCCTTCCGATTGGGGTAACTCTTACCCGCCTTCCTGCTGTGTCCCCGAACAAAGGCCTTGCGATTCACCTTACAAAACAGTAGGCTTATTTATTTATCTATTTATTTAACCATCATGCCAAACATTTAGGGTTGTGCCCAAGCTCTGCAAGACAGCATCAAAAACAGTGCATTGGCTTTCGGTCTGATCACCTTTGCTATATGCTTGGTCCAAATTGGCACTATCATCTGCGCCTTTTGTCTGGCTAAAAGTGTCAGTGAGTACGAGAAAGTTTAAGCTGACATCGAGGTCGAAAAGGCGTCATTTAACTCTTGCTATTGTAATTGCCTCGTTCTTGTGAAGCTCTTTGGCATATCACCTGATATTTCTAACCTTTGTAATAGTGATAATGCTTGATGGGTTGGAACTCTGTGCCTTTTGGTGGTTTTCACCTTATTTCGTCATTCTAGAGCAAATTTTTTTCATTTTCACTCTAGCAATACGATTCAAAATTATTTTACTTCTTATAAAGTGAGAAGTATTTAAGGTCTAGAAGTTATTCTGCAAAATTATCTAAAATCATTTATTTACTTTGTAACACAATAAAAAGTTATTAAAAATATATGCAAGTAGAAGGCAATTCACTTGGTCAGCACACAGATTTATTCGGAAGTTAACGTCAGATATCCATTGCCGACAATTTAAACCAGTTAGAGTTGATTATGTTGAAAATGATTTAGAATTATCATTTAAAAGGCTTCAGTGTATTTCAGAAATGCAGAAATATATTAGGGAATAACCTTAATGGGAAGAGAGAGAGAGAGAGCATATTAGAACACTAAGTTTGACATTGACCTATGAAAGGAAGTTTATAAGCGCTTAAGTGGTGATGCTTTGGATCAAGTGTGAATGCCTGACTGGAACTTGACCTGCAGTGTTTTGGGCTTATTGCCTGTATTAGTTTATTGATACTTAAATTGACTTTTATGTTTATCCGGACTCCCCATGAATGAGCATGTTTGCCATTTGAGTACCACTTGATTACTTCAGTCATTTCAGATAGAGTAGAATAAAGAGAATGGGCATCGACTGTGCTTCATTAGAGGACCAATAAACTCTGCAGAGAGAAAGAGATCAAACAAACCTCAATTTGTCAAGCAGTACATGCTCAAACAAATCCATCAAGTTAAAGGATTCTATTCAAATCCAGCATCCAACTGTACCAATGATTTAAGAATTCTCGTCACTTAGATAGTAAATGGCAGTGCAGAGGCGTTGGTAGGATGTAGTTGGTGAAAAATATTCATATCAAAGGGAACATAATGGCTTCTGGCTTGGGAAGGGAGAACTGGCTTTTCATTAAGGGAGGCGATTTGTAAGTAACGGTGAGCAAAAAAGTAGCTGATTTACTATCATTCTGAGGTCTTTGTCGTCAGTTAGCTCAACGTAGACTAGTCCTGAGGACAGCAAATACAGGTTGCTCGTGCTTGTAGAGCTCCATTGTAATTTGTAGTTCCAACATGGTGGTTATAAAATTACTGCCTCCATCATTCTTGTTTATACATTGTTTTGAGTTATGGAGTTGCCGAGAGTTTTCCAGCATGCTAGCTGGGTCGTTATGTCTAAAAGATAACAATCTGTGATTGTCTTGGAGCGTCCTTTTTGGTGGCTATTCTTTAATCTGAAGGGATAAAGTAATATGCGGCTTGCCAGTGAGGACGCATAAAACTTATTATATTATGTAAAATGAGCGAATCGTCGCTTTGCTCCTACACCAGATGCATCTTGGATTATACAATCTTTACTTCAGCGAAGAACTACGTTTCGTGAAGTCAGTGGTGTCAAATTTCGTCAGACCAGGTATCGACGTGTAGACCTCGTAGTAGAAAAGGCTAGTCCGTTAATTGAAAAGTAAAAGGTGGCGGTGCTTACACATGCAGCAGTGATCTGACAAGTAATTATTTTTACTGGAAAGAAATTTGATTTCATCTTAATCTAAAAATGAAACAGTAACAAATCCAAATGTGTGCGTTCTCTAATTCTTCCAGTTCCTACTCATCACACAGTTTTGGAGTTTAGCCAACTAAGCGAATTGACTGGCGATTGTGAGAACTAGGTACACTGGTGTCATCTGGTTACAGTTTTACCATACTTAATTACACTGCCTAATGAACAGGTCAACGCTGACTTAGAGCAGCCCAGAAGAAGCACTTTCTCGACGTCAATCAGTTTTTGACATCGAACATTCGACCAAGCCATCAAAATGTGCTCCGGGTTGGTAAAAGCGTAGATATGACCAACCGTCTGGTTCTAAACCAAGAAATGGTATGAAGGCGTTCAAAATGTCCATAAACACCCGACCTCTGCGATCCCAAATTCCAATATTGAAGGCTATGCATCTGCACCACATCAATGTAGATTATGTCAGTGAAAACGATTATTTGATAGGACAGCTGGGCCATTGAATCTAATGAAAGCATAATCCCTGAAATATATATTTGCAATGAGTGACATTAAATAGAGTAGAGTACCTCTTCAGAGACTTCTTTTTGACAAGGGCATGAAAAGAGAAAACCGTTGGAAGGAAATGGCATCCATTTTCGTCATTCTCGTTGACCTGAATGCGTGGGCAAATCGCCCACATACACATCCTTAGTAACCTGGCTTTTCAATCTATACCGACATTTTGATGAGATGTATTCCCTACCCCTCCAAGGATAATATTTCCGCGTTTTTACGGGGATACTTTAAAGAATCCTGCAATCCTTCAACTAACCAATGCTTTCTTGCCTTTCTTCCTGAATCCACACACTATTCCTAAGATCTTGGATGTGTCTGTTTGGATAGAACTTGATGAGAACACTATGAAACCTCTTATGCTAAGAAAAGTTCATTTTCCAAAGTTTTTATAGGTAAATAATTGGTCTCTTTTATAAAGACATTTTGCATTTATTGGCGGAAGACGTCTTTGAAAGCTTGTTTTAGGGGAATGGGTGCTATCCTGCCTTATTCGGTTGCAGTAACAATACTAACTGCTAGATTGTTTTCAACCACGTCACTTGATGTGTCGGATATGTGTACAACCACTTCACCAGTCGATTAGCCTGTCAATTAAATGACGAACCAATATATCTCAAATGAGACTTCATTGCGAAACAATTCAAAGCGAGACTCATGCAACTCAGTTGAGACCGTGGCTCTTCTAACATGTATCATTCCTTTTTATTTCAATTTCACAATAATAGCGTGTGTGACGCAAGTCGCGAATATACTGCAAGTGTGTTTAGTGAGGCAATGGATTTCAATCTTGGCCATGTCACAGAGTTAGATGAATAACAGTTCTATAAATTTGGCAAGAACAATGCTGTTTTTAGTGATATTATTATTATCGTTATTTAAATTTGAGTATTATTTGAATCTCGGATGCACTATAACCAGAGCTGTCTTGTGAGTGTGCCGATAAATCTTAATCTTGAAAAGGTCAAAGTCTATATGTCCTTCTTTCATTTAAAGTTGAGTTCTCTCTAATTGCTAACGGTAGTGGCATTTAAATTCGTGATTTGGGGTAATCATATAGAGTAAACAGGCACAAGCATTTATCGAAGTTAAAAAACGTCTTAGAGCCTGCGCGATTAGATGTAATGCACGTTGAAGCGACATTAATTTCTCTGACCAAGTAATAATTAATAGTAATAATAATTACGAAAACCCTCTTTCGAAAAAAAATAAGTCAGATACTCTGGCACAAGGCATCTCGTGGCTTCGCACACTCATTTCATCTGAAATCTTGTTCACCGAATCATCGGCCGATCATTGGATAAGTGCTTATGCGCGCACTCATCAACGCACCCGACTCTGGTCTCGCCTTATTGGTTGATTGGTCGACAGAGCATTGATTGATCGTCGCTTCATGTGCGCCTGATAAAAGCTCTATCTGAGTTGCACAAGTCTCAGCTCTCGTTTTCCCTTAGTCTCAGCGCAGTAAGACATCAGCACGATGGCTCTCTCTTGTGGTGGCAGTTGCCTCAAATTCCTCGTCTTCTTCTTCAATGCCATCGTCTTTGTAAGTGGACTGCTTTCTGTAGAACTGATGACCATTGAAACTGTGATTATTTTATTGGGTTTCCTATCAGGTGGGAGGTGGTGTGACGGCTGGATATGGCATCTATCTATTGACCGAAGCCAAGCAGGCTGCAGGGACGGTTTCTCTAGTTCTTCCAGCCTTTATCACGACTCTAGGTCTGCTATTATTCCTTATTGGGTTTCTGGGATGCTTTGGAGCCTGCTACAACAATGCCTGCATGCTCAAAACTGTAAGGCATATCTTTTTTTCTCTCTTAACACGTCATTCTTTCAGTTTGCAGTTATTGTTGGTATCCTCCTTGTTGCTGAAGCCATATGCGCCATAGTGCTTTTGATCTATCGACATGATGTAAGATTGAATAGCATTTTCAATGTATCCTTCTCCAGTTCGTTGATCTTGTTGGGAAGCAGCTACAGAAGCTCATTAATCAGTATAACGATGGTGAAATTACTTCATCTGACCCCTCAATTAAATCTCTTCATGAAATTCAGGAGAACGTAAATTCTAAACGCTTAGTAATGCGAATTTTTAGCTCAAATGCTGTGGTGGAGTAAATTCGACTGACTGGAAAACTGTGCCTCCATCATGCTGTGGCAAAGAGCATGGTTCATGCACTCATCCCTACGAAACCGTAGATTTTTATAAAAATACTAACTTTAATCTTTATTTAGGGTTGTGCACGAGCTATGTACGAAAAAATTAAAGATTCCGCTCTTGTGCTTGGAATTATAATTCTGGTCATCGCACTTATTCAAATCGGCGCCATTATTTGTGCAGCCTGCCTGGCCAAAAAAGTCAATGAATACGAACAAGTTTGAGGTTCTGGTGTGAATTACCAGTCTATAATGACGAACCACACATTTAAAGCTACTTTTTTTCACTCTCTATACTATTCCGCATACCTTCCCATTTCCCATTTTTTCGCACGTCAATATTTCTAAAATATTTAATATTTGCAATCATACTTAATTTCTTGTATTAAGGTAATGTGAACTTTAATGCTCAGTCCGCGTATTTTCAGTTTAAGTTGAATGTGATAAAACCTATCACTACAAATAATTATGATATGATGCCCTTATTTGAGCAAAAAATAATTTGGCTTTCTTTGTTTTTTTGTTATTATTTGAACTGCGATTATTTAGCATAACCCATTATTAATTCTTGATTTAAAAGGGTATTATTTTTTAATTACCGCTAAACATTGTTTTTCCAGTGTATCAAGTAAGTTTGTTAGTACCATTGGAATAGAGGTTATCAACTCAACCCATATCTGTCTTTATGGCCCTGTTGAAATCCAGAAAAATCTCTGGCTTTCAGGATTGAATCTGTTACTTCCAGATTATTTCCATTAATCTTATTCTATATAGGAATGTGAAATGAAATTCGGTTATTAATTGTAATATATCGTTGTTCAGAATTCATTAGGATGGTGTGACTTTGACCATCGCAGATTGTAGACTTAAACAACGGTGTATAATTGTAATCACATTTCTCCAAGCTCTGATAACAGTGTAGTTAAATAAATTCCTTGAGTAAAATTCATACTACTTTTTCAAAACTTGAGAGGAAGATAAAGACACTCAAATACTAATAGATTAATACGAATTTCATTAATTATAATGATAGGAGATTTCCCTATTGGAAATTATTTATCTTCGACCTATTGAATCAAAATTATTTCAATGTTTATATAAAATTCGTGATTTTATTTTCCATCGCCTTGCAAGATTTTTGTCAACCTGAACAGGAAAAGCCCTTCACTGTCGAGAGGATAATAGACTAACTGGAGGTTTGCGTTCAAATGCGGTAGAAAAATACAGATTACTAGAACAAGTAAAATGTCTGTTTCAAGATCAAAGTTTTGTTTACTACCTCAGCAGTGAATGAAGCAGCAGTTGATCACCATCGCCACTCGTTGTAAAGGCACGAAATCTATTTATTGGGGCGGTCTTGACTAAAATGGTGTTATCGCTTAGTTTATTCAAAACGATGTGTGCTGAACCATTAGGCGCTAGCAACAACAACCATTTCGCTCTTGGACTGATTTTAACTTCCACAAACTGATGATCACACGTCCTCCAGCATAAGGAACGGAGGGTCTGGTGGTGACAGAATAAATTCCAGACCAAAGTGTTTGCAGAATTAGCAACCATATTGATAATGCGTACCTAAAATAGGTATTATAATACCTTGATTTTGAATTTATCCCTTTATTGTTGGTGATAAAGATAACTAAAACTTTGTTCTCAAAAGTTAAGTGACTGACGAATTAAACTGACGTAGCATTGACATGCTTCCGAAAGAAATTGTGGTCTATTAGTGGAGCAGATTTTTCTATCATCAAAGCCAGTTACCTCCATCTTGACTTGCTGTTATGCGCGTACTGCTGCTATAACATTTCTTATCATGGTCGGAATATTGCAAACAGAGCTGGCATTCTCACTGGTGGGATATGTTCAAAGTTCATTAAAATGTCGAGTTATAAAAATCAAATCAAATTAAAAACATAGAAAGGTTGACAATTTTTATGGGGATCAGGCACTAGCATACTTCTGGACTGCAATCACTGTAATGGCGATTGAAGTGATTGCAAGGTTCTGATTTCTGGAAATGGCTAAAATTTCAATATAAAAATGGAGGAATTTTTACCAATTGATCCCCGTAAGTTAGAAATTCAGTATCACTATTTGCATCGACCCTGACTTTAGGAACGCCATAATTTCCCGAACATCAGCCATATAATCCGTGGCTTTTTTTGGCAAAGGAATCATTCAGCTGGACCAGGTAGAATGAGAGAATGACTTTGGGCAGTTTCTGTGAATAGCTTGCCTTGTTAAAATAGCTATGACCGGATATTGACAGCCACTCATTGGTCAACAGGTTGTGGTGCAAGAGCATCCAGATGACCTCCGAAAGAATCGATTGGTAGTTGTACTTTGCCACTCTTGTGCTTTTATCTACATCATCAACAATCATGAGTCATAAAAGTGATCCAAATATAAATAACTGATTGTTAAAGGGCCAATATAGGGCTCACTAGATCCTCGGAACATATTTTTATTGAAACTAATAAGCACGAAAACGACTAGAGATGGGCCCCCTCACTAAGTATCATTAAATACTTTTTTTCAATTTTCATCTCTTTATTTTCGTATGCGTTCAGATCATGGTATTCTCCACATAGAGATAGCTGATTTTCTCATACACAGGATGATTCATCACAAGTCACAAATGAAAAATGTTGAACATTATATACCTGGCACACGAAAGTAGCGGTGTTGAAATTCGTGTTTCCTACTCTCAAAAGAGCGTTTAATCATGCAAAATTTCCTAATTAAGCCTTTCGCATATGTGTGAAGCTCAGTATCATTTGTTTCATTAAGACTTTGTTCACCTAATACATATATACATATATATTTAGGGAACCCGAAAAGAAGTAAAGTTCATCGCTGATTTTTCTCACATTATTGCTGATTTTAATACTTTACCTTATACATAGCGTTCAACCTAGTAATTGTCCATTTGAGCCTCTGATGGTTAGAAAACATATGAAATTATGCAAAGCTACCAGCTATCCATTTGGCCATCTAGTTACGTACCTGATGAATCTATAAGGCAAAACTATCTAATGAATGTTCTGAAAACGACGTCAGTGCCCCTAGTTTTGCAAGAGTCAAAGTTTATCAATCAATTTTTTGAACTAAATTCTTTCGAATTTTAAAATTCAGTGGTGTACGTTGATCATCAGGTGAGATAGATAAAAGCACTTCGATTGATAAGCGAACAAAATCTTTTACTTAACTCAAACTATTCTAAAAGAGGCTGACCTTAACCTCCTCCATCTCTACTGCCTCTTGCCTTTAGAGAACAACGAAACAAAATTCCTTTAAATCCCGTAATTTCAAAATACCCTGTTTAGTAGTATCAGTACCATTGTTTAATCTAAATTATGTGAAGATGCTTAAAACTGAAAATGCTTTTGGCATGCACTTACTGATTGTAAATTATTAGCTCTAGAACAATGATACAGACATTCATGTTGACGCTTCCGTATTGACATCATCTTTTGACTTCAGAGTATCGTTAATGAGGTAGAAATAACATTGGCTCGGAGGGTATTTAAAATTGCATGTAAAGTACTGCCTTGATCAACATGGTTCCCTTCCAGAACGGCTTTTAAAGGCGGAAAATCAGTACAAAAACCCAGTATAGCCACCTGTGATGGAGGATTGGGTAACTACTGGCTTGTAAATTGCTTTGACAATTTGGAGCACTAAGTTAATGCTCAAACTGTGCAGAGCTAGAGTTTCCTGAAACTAAGTCAGTGGCCAACAAAGGAATATGTACGAAGCTTATTTTTGAAACGGGACCATGCTGAATAGGATGAGATCCTCAATGCACCAAAAAGTGTTTTTCATCATGGCTTCTTAGCCTCACTGCTAATTAGATGAATCTTAGGAAAACGCATGCCTTGTAGGCATTTTCATTAAACTAGTCCGAACTTGGCAAACTCATTGTGATATAAGGATAAATAACTTCAGTGATTTCATGGATCTACTGCCGGAAAGCAATTGTGTTTGGAGGCTAGGAGATGGAGTCACAAGTGAAGACAAATAAGCAACAGTTTTGACTATTTACAAGGCCAACCGGCATTACAACTCCATTATGTATACGCTTTTAACCCAAACGACAACAAGTCGAGAGTAGTTGCTGACCGTTTCGCCGCGGAGTCACGGGAGCTAGTCTAGTTGATTGGAACGAATTTATTCAACCAGTTTTCACTTTCACTTATCCGATTAGAATCAACTTGGGTTTTAGTCAATACACTCAAATATTAGCATATTGGTTATGGATGTCTCCTAATGTGGTTGATTACAGTCGACTTCCGTTTTTGTAGGTGAAGTATGCCCCATTGTGGGACATCATTTAATTAATTCACATTCTTGCATGAAATTGAGCATTTTCTCGTTTACACAGGCAAGGCCTTTATTGAGAACTTTTCAACCGGTTATCACTTTGTGAGTGTCAGTTCATCTACTTACGATGGCAAATGCCTTGCACATTAGAGGATTAGACAATGCACGTTCCTATCTTGTCAACCAATCAAATATGACAGATGTAGTTCGTTTAGGAGGAAAAGGGTGGTTATTTGTCTTTCTCATTAGGGAGAACCCTATTTATCAACTAATGGTTTAGTAATTTGCTTGTTCAAAATGTGTTTAGCATAGTCCAGCACATGATCCTATCTTGCAAATGCACACCAAACCACATGCATGCTCCGCTTGGTACTGAAATTAGGCTTGGCAGCTTAGTTATTGCCAAAGTTTTTTTGCATTATGTTGCAACACTTTAGCACAGCGTTCGGTGTGAATCTTACCAGTAGTCAAACGCTTAAGCTCTGAAATGTTTTCCCATGAGTAGAAATACTGAATGCCAATAACTCTTTAGATGAAGATGGGGCTCCGCGTTTTTTCGAGAGGTTTCAGTCATCAGTATTTTGTACTTGACATATCTCTAGTTTCATTGTCATAGAGCGATTTATTATTTTTTGTCAGATTATTAAACAAAAGACGCAGTTCTAATGCCATCCATAAATGAGACGCTATCGATCGAACCTCCTATTGCTCGGGATCCAAACCACCTTCCCAAATAGGAGTTTCCAGAGGCTTTATGAATGATCTGTATTGAGGTTTCTTGAATGATTGGATATCGGAAAAGCTTTAAAGCAATAAAGGTGATTTTCGGTGGATGTGTATGTTGAAATAGTAGGATTCAAACGTTTGTCACTTGATGTAGACAAAATCTGGAGCCTGACAGGTATCTTGATAGGCCTGAAAATTAACTGAATAACTAAGAAGGTAGAATTGACTACAGTGTTGGATAACTTTTATTCCTTTTTTAACTACTGCGGCTGACAAGTTTCACTTTATAAAAGAACGGTTCTGGTCTGTTCTGAAGGAAATCGGACGCATGTTATGGTAAATAGGATGAGTACATCAGATCAAATTAAACATTTTAGGAATCATAATAAGTACTTTTTGAATCGAACCGTGGCAAATGTGCACTTCAATTTTTACAGTGCATACCAATAGACGCCAATGACTTTAGTGCGAACTTTTATCTTAACACTTAAACGAAATTTGAAATTTATGAGATTCGAGAGTTAAAAGTCTATTAATCACTGTTCAATAGAGTACTAGGAAATTTTGCGACGAATGAAAACCATGCATTGACTTAAAAAATCAAACAAATTTTCGCTATCATTATGCTCTTCTGAGGCTTCTAGAAACCCTTTTCATAGGCAAAACAGACTTCCAATGAATCATTTTGCTTGTGATTCAAATCCGTAAGGTTTAAAATCTAAGAAAAAAACACTTGATTTTCTCTTATGTTCAGATTTAAAAATATCGGCTGATCTTAAAACCTCCCACAGTCAAATTTTTTTGCGTATGTACGCTTAAGGCAATGAAGCTCGCCATTCGCTAGCTCCCTTCTCTTGGATCCCCAAATATTTCTTGAAATTGTGGGTTTGATGGATCTGTAATATCTAAAGAGACGATGAAATCACAAACGCTGAACAAAAAATAGAATGAGGCTCAACGTTTAAGTTTGCTTAGCTCTGATTTCACACCTAATTGATTCAAAATTTAGTTTAAAAAAAAAGAATAAAACTAATAGTAATACAAGCACTCATTTTGATGTGCATACATTTAGACAAGAATACTGCCTGAAAACTCGCATGGGTGCAGTCCTTAATGCGGCTGATTGACTAGACACCTGGCGTCGAATGTAAATCAGGACTGAAAGTGAAAGTTTTTGAAAGAATTGGAGGAAAGGCGTGGATCAGCAGAATTTTTCGCCAAGTGGGAGATTTATCAACGCTGCAGGTATTCTTAAAGTTAATTTAAAATTCTTTAAAATATCTTAAATATAATCATTTCAATCGCTGTGAAACAGAATCAATGGGGTATGTTTGTGGAGTAGTAGTGGTGTGCATATTGGAACCACCAACTGGTAAGGATTCGAAACTCATGGATTCGAGTCAATTATCAACAGAGTCACTCACCAATTTTGGAGCTGGTCTTCAAATTGTCAAAGTCAGGTTCATATTAACATAGGCAAGAAGAAATCCTTTTGAAGATGAGGGTAGCAATGAAATTAGAAACAAGTGAGGGAATCCATCTTTCAAAATATGCATGTAATCTAATAGCTTATTCATTTTGAATACTTTTACTCCAGTGTTAGTTCGAATCAACAAGCTTAGCTTATTTAAATAGGGAATCAAAGTAACACTTCGTTTTCAATTAAGATCAGGTTGGAGAACAAATGTACAAATTTTATATCAACAGCGTTTTTTCTTCCCCAGTTTAAATGCAGTTCCAACTTTACATGGAAATCTCCTCCACCAACAAAATGGGATCCGGGGTGGCCCAAACCTCAACTTGAAGATTCATTGAAGACTGCTTTTCAGAAGTTATTTTGCTAGAATTAAATTTTTAAATTAGATACAATTAGTGTATACTGTTTTCGGTGCTGACATATCTACTTATCAGAATATTCAGTTGTGTTGCAAATGAAGTTGAATTCTTGGAAATTAAGATGGCTGCAATCTGGTATGCCGTAAACTCCACCAACGCAAAACCTGTCAGAATCTGCGGAAAGTTTGCATTTTGCCAAAATAATTTGGCCTTGGCATTAACTTAATCCAGAATGTCACAGATGTTACGTGGGCAGTTATCATCCCAGAAAAGAGGTCTTACTTGCTTTCCTATTTGATTGTCTTTTAATCCACATCAAGCCTACCAACTTAACGAAATTAACAGAAACACTGAAATCCTGTGCATTAAAACTAAAGATAAAACAGTCTCGGCAAGAATTAGTCCCAATGCATCTTTGCAAGTACATCTTTAACAATATATCACTGTCTTAGAAATTGAATTTTGTGAATGAATGAAAATTGAACCACTGTTGACAAAACTAGTAACCTCGTCTATTTTTCTCAGGGCCCATCTTTTGCTACAATCTTTATTCTAAAGCCCAAAAGGCTAGCTAGGCCCTGATCAAGCATTAGTAGATTGAACCAACACTGATCGATCATGACTACAAATTGAAGGAACGTAGTTCCTCAAAATGCGCGCCAGTGTTTGACTTGCCCTGATTACTTAAAGTGCACAAAATTTTAAGTACCAACCGAATGATACAAGGTTCTGTCATATTCACCTTACGTAAAGATTATAAAACTCTGCTCCCTAAGTTAGGAATATACTTTACAGAGGTTTAGTATCTTTCAAAAGTCGAATTCTACAATGATGCGTTTACAATATTGAATTGGATAGAGATACTATCGTGAAGCAGATCAATTAGTTAATGTGATGCCCATGTTAAAGTGGCTTGAAATTTATCTTGACACAAACAAAGAAATTGAAACCAGTTTGGTCAAAGACTTATGATATCTTTTCAGGGCAAGGTGGTTCAGGCTGCAAATGTAGCAATTTGATCGCTTTATTTTGAACTTTACACTTCTTAACTCAAATTCAAACAAAATGCCAAGTTCTACATGACACCATCCTCAGATAGCCAGTGTGAATTAAGCTAAAGTAGAATCAGCCTGCAGCACATTTTCTTAAAATGCCTTAAATTTATGCTCACCATTTTAGACCCATTGAACACCATTTTAAACACTGGGGTTTTAAGAATCCGAGAAAATTTGAATTTGCTCTTAAAGCGATTACTGATCCCAAGGCCAAATATTCATCAGATGAATTAAAAAGCTTTTACTGAAAAGTCTCATTTTTTTCAAAATGATTATTGCTTTTCTTTTTGTGATTTCGAATGTCGTTCCTTTTGGTATCTAGCCCAAACTTTGAACATCATTTAGGGCATCTCTTCCGATTCTTCAACTAGAGGTGAAAATCAGAAATCGCCGCAGATATTGCCACTTATTTTGTCAAACTTCTAGATGATAATCCGCTACATGGTTGTGGCATTCAATGCTTGGTACTTATTAAATCTGTTTATTACCATTTTTATCCAGAATCTATCTAAACTAACCATCCCAAAACCTGCAGTTCAGTTTTAAAGGGGCTGGATATTTAGCAACCCGTCTGGCTTTATGACTACCATGGCTTCTTTCTTAGAAAGTTCAAAGTTATTTTAGAGGCGCTCTTTGTTTTGAACGAGGATCCTACCGTTTTCCTACACTTTTGATAACTTCAAATTCCACTAATTTACCGCTCGGTGCAAACATTGTGCAAATTTTGCAGTTTAATGTATCCTTACTATTTTACTGATTCGTTTTTTATTCTTAGCACCATTCTCTAAGAAAACATAATGGTGGGAATTCATAGAAAAACCCAATGTTGTCAGTGGCTTTAAGCTTCTGAAGCATTGGAAGTAATGTGCCCAAGGCTGTTATAGCTGAACCCAATTTCCAAATGAAAGTAAGTTGAGATTCACAAGAATTTCGTTTGGTTATTGTAAGCAAATTGCACTTCGATTAAATGTGAGTTCCACTTATTTTTTGATATTGGCCTACAAACGATAAATGTGTATCAGTTAAGTACAGATTTGTGATGGCCTCGTTGGCATGTTTATTTTGAACCCATAAATGGAATAGAATTAAAATATTTCGATTCATACAGCATGTTTTTATGGTTTATTTGATGATTAAGAAGAAATTGCAGATAAGACTTAATAAAATGCTGAAATTAATTCAGTAGCTTCACCCCAATTAGTTAATTGTGCCCTTTCCAGTCATGGTATTCGCTGAAGTTTATGCGCATTTTGTAACTTGTCATAATGGTTCTCTCACCAGAAAAATAAGGGAAAATAAGTAATCGATCATTTCAAAGTTTGCACGAAGTTTGGTTCTACTTACAGACTATTAAGTAGGGTGATGGTGATTCGGTTTGAATGTATGACTATTGTAAAATACGCAGAGGTTGTAATCAGTGCAACACAGCAATGAATCCATAATCAAGCATGTTTTAGCAGCTTTCCTTCTTGGTTTCGTCTCCCGAGGACTTGTTTAAATTACTAAGATAAGATCATCCATAAAAAATATATATTTCATTTCAATTTTTAGTAATTGCATAACGTTGAAAACGCTTAGAGATAATAAATAACTACTGAATGGGTAAAGACAATCAAATTTTCTTTTCTAGGGTTCGTGTTCACTGTTGCACTACGGCCCTTTCAACCATTTGAAAACCCTAAGCATGTAGGTAAGACCCGTACTATTAGTTTTGCGATCATCGATATTCCCTTTTTACTGATTGTTGAGATGCACAAGCGAGTGACTGATTTCGCCATTTTCATCTGGAGGAAACTATATTCATTAATGGGCGTTCCTTATTATATAAGATAGAAAACCAAGAAAAAGGTCAAAAAAAGTTAGCAAAGAGGAGAATCTTTAGGATTACAAATGTTTTACACATTGTTCTAAGTATTCCCCTCCCTATCGTCCATTCTAACAACTTTTCCGTCAACCCAGACGATCAGAACAGCTAGGAACATCTCGACTAGTTCCTCGTCAGCTATCAGTAATTAATAATTTTGCATAAAGTGGCTACATGTGGAAAGAGGAAATCAGCCTTGCAAATCTGGAGTTTACATTTAAGCTATATGGCTGAGGCGGATAAGGAGATCCCACTTCTAGTGTACAGGCATACTGTTTGGTCCTGGACTATGTAGGTTTTACGAGAGCCCAGGCATATTCTCTTGCCTCTTCATGTACCAACAGTCCCGATTTCCTTTCTACTCTTTTCTTAGATGGCAACCTATAAGAAAAGTGAAGCTACCGCTACTCTTTGATTACTTGACGATTAATTTAGATGATCTAGCCACATTCTTCATCAACTTCAATTAGTCCTTATGTCTATGTTAGACCGAAGTGGATATTTTTATGCCCAAAATATTTTTGTTTTCTCTGCATATGATTCACTCCTTCTAGACACCTACATGTGCTTAATATGGTAAACTAGGTGGTTCGAACTCAATCTATTACCATACATAAGCTATTTGTCCTTCGCATCTGTCCTTTATTTACTGAGTTTTTGAGCTCGTTATTAAGTTAATGTCTACAAGATTAGTCTGTCTTTCAGAGCCTACCCTTTTCTACCTCTCCATCAATTTGAATGCGCAAATTCAATCGCTTCACCCTCGAGACTTCTGCTCGGAGCCATTTTAACTATCTGTTTTGAAGAAACTAATGCTAATGAGGAGCTAAAGGTTATCGTCTGATTAATCAAGTACGATGGAGTAATAATGGTATTCAAATAAGCGACTCAACAGTTGATACTCTGGCAGTAGTCGGCTACGATCTCACTGAAGATCGGATTACTGTAGGTCTATTGCTTGTACTTTCAAAAGCAGTGTGATAGTGCGTTACAGTAAATCAGCAGTCAGAACAATATCGGCTGCTCTCAATGTTGATTGACAAGTTTTCCTTTGATTTCCTTACGAATTCAATTTGCTTAATTTACAATCTAAGCCCTGATGATATCAGGGAACAAGTTGTAGTTAAAGTGAAGGCATTGTGCTCATATTTGATGAAGCAAATCAGACATCATTTCACGTGGTGCTATAGAAAAGGGCCAGTCCTATGAGTGCATTTGAGTTTGCTGAGCTCTGAGCATGTGATGGGTTTTTATCATCATGGCGATTCGAAATCAGTGTTTGGGTGCCTGTGTTGACACGAAGGAGGTCCATTTATGAATATGGTGGCTAGCACGAGTCAAAGGCGCCTTACAAAGAAGATAGTTTAAGAATTTCTAAAAGTAAGTGCTAAGAAACTTGTCGATGACAGATAGTGTTTAAGCATGTTTTTGACTTGCTAAAGACTTCCGGTAGTTAAGATAGAACTGGCCATATCAACCAGCTTATTTGATTTCTATTAGTCTATTCCAGAATTGAAAAAATCACAAAAATTCTTCAACAAACATGGTTATCAGCTGGAATCTTATTCAATATCGCTGTTGCTCATGATCTCATCAGCGTAAGTCATGAATATTATGAAGGAATGGAATTGACTGCATTCAAAGAGTGGATGAGACTGTCTAATTCATCATAAAACTTACTTCAGACCTGGAATTTCGATCCAGTTCGGTTTCGCGGGCCTAAATGTGCCGAATGAAAAGGCGAGTCCATTCATGCGACCGAAAATAATCAGACCGTGTTCTTGGACTTTTAATTTTCCTCCAACAGTTAGCAAATCCCAAAATATAATCTTGTACTAAGTACAAAGACTGAAACAGTAGTGCGTCCTGAAGATGGTGGTAACTGTCGGAAACATCAAGTTTTCGCTTTAAGTTATCAGGAGTATCACAGTTGCTAAATTGAAATTTTCTACCAATTAAAACTGCATCAACGTAATTTGACCGTCTCCTGATTAAAACAAATTTCTGTCCCTTTGACCCGACTGCTTAAAACCAACAACTGAATCAATATAGTGCAATACCTACCTGTTGTGATTATGAATGGATAGCTACTAGAAGTTTATATTTCTGTCTGAAATCATAGATAGTTTGCAGAAATAAAACTCTGTGTTGTTCTATTGGTAGATAGTAAAAATTGGGCATATTTATAAAAAAAGGCAATGAAGCTTAAATTATTCCAAAGTCAGCAGCAAAAATCGGCTAAAATCCATCATTGGGGTGGTGGCATTTTCCTGCATATAGTAGAATATCAACATCCTATATCCATTGAAGTCATGGTTTAAATACGTTTATTAAAGTCTAATTCACTTTAAAACTGACAAAAATATCAAATTAAGATGCTGCTGCATCCATGGAATAAGGCAATATACAAATAATAGCAGATAAAAATTTGATTCGTGTACAGAAAAGCGGACAGTATATGTTTATTTACGTGGAAGACGAAGGCTTAATTTTCACTTGCTTTTATCGTTGCTGTAACTAGGTCGATTGCGATTTGAGAAATCTACAAATTGTATCACATAAAAATAAAGTAGCTACTTATTTGCGAAAGTACCAATGATCGACCACAAATGCAATGTGTTTGGGTGAGTGATCACATCGGCTGAATATGGTTAGGAGGAGGGGGTGCCTGACAAATTTCTGTTGTGCAACTAGAATTATCTTCTACAAGCGACTAGTGGTCATTCCGGATATAATGAAGGGATGAATGCTAACTGATCTTTCATAGAAGACGGTATACTCAGTATAAGAAAGGCAAGGACTCCAAGTCGAGTATTGAGACATGGATATCACTAATTAAGGAAATTCGGACCGGTGCCGTAAATAAGGAGGCCCTTTTATTGCTCATATGAGTTTAAAGCTGTAGAAAATGGGCTCCTTTTCATGGTTGTTGTAAAATTTCAAGGACCCTAAGTCAAATAAACAACTTTCAAAACAAAATACATAGAATTAGCATTAAGCCATTTCCAATCATGCTTAGGTCCCTCAAACATTAAGCTGTACACTTAAAGCTTCTTCCTTCACTCCGCATATCTTCCGCATTTCTTTATATTTGAGTGAATGGCACCACTCAAGACCGAAACGCGTTCTATCTACCGACTTGTGCTGAACTTGCTGCCTTCAGCTTTATGACCATTTTCATTGTTTACAAGAGATATTTATTGCATTAATACAATGCGAACTTTTGTGCTTATTTAAAATTTTATTGATTAAAATGGGATTCCAATGGCTTGCTACCCGATTGATTTTGATAATTATTTGATAAAAACTAGATCATGGGAATGATTTGCATTTTTAAATGAAATGAAATGAAATAACAGAATTGGACCAAATTTATGTGCAAAGTCATGACTCTACCACCTAAAATTGACAGATTGTTCAACCAAATTCGGGATGAAATGGAATTAAAGAACTGATATTGTTTCCATCACAATGGACGTTACATGGGGCGACCGTTTGCCAAAGTCAATCTGGATGTTGAAAAATCTGCAAGTGTCTGACCTCTTCTAAAGCAGATTATGCGCACCATAGACTTTTTGTCGACAGTCCACCTAAATGACAGCGCAATCTTGATACTTCAGCTGTATAGGCTTAGATTTCGAGCCATCAATTGCGTTGGATCCTTTGCCAAGTTACTTAACAGCAATAAATAAAGGGAACATGAGAATGAAAACCTATAAAAGCAAAACTCCTGCCTATTGCAAGCTGAAGGCTGCTCTAGGGCCTAACTTTATTTAAGAGGAAACATCAGAAGGACAGAAATCCATGAAAGATTTTAAATGGTGAAAGAGGTTAAATTAGTTTCTTTTATTTTCTTGAATGGTACTGAACTACTATCTGGTTAGATGTTCCGTTTATTCGGTCTTGTGGACCACTCCTTCCTAATGCTATAAATCGTCTAATGTTTTAAACATTTCTTTTTGCATGTGACATGCTGCCAGTTATAGGTGTATTCAATAGAACTGTGTGGTAGACCTTAGCAGGATGCATGGTGATCCCTCATGTCTTGCTAGATTTTGCATTTCCAACGAAATTTTTGCCCAACATATAGGTTTTTTTTTTATTTTGGGACAACTCAGAAGTGCTCTTTTTCTTTCTATCATTTTAGTGATCATTTCATAAGCACTTTAAATCCTCTTTCTCAGTTCAAAATGTTGTAATCCATGTGATTTATTCCGCATTTCATTAAATTTATATTACGCATTGAAATTTGTGCTAAGAAAACCAGAAATAAATAAATAGATAAATAAATAAACAGATACCCCCTGCTAACATTGCCCCTTTTTGTAGTTCTGTGAAAAATTGGTACAGCGGTCTCTAAGTTTCCTTAAAAACATTAGTAAAAATATGTTATTTGTATAAATCCAAATTCATTATCCAAAACCCTTCATAATGGCGTTTCAGTTTTTATGACTGCGAGAGCATATCTGCATATGCAATATCCAGCTGAAAGCAGAAATGCAAAGCACCAAAATTTTGCTTGTTTATTAACTAATGTGATTGAAAAAAGGCAGAAATCATAAAAAAATTCGCACTAAACCTAAAGTGATAGAAGCTGAAAATGGATGGTTAAGCGGTGGCTTGACGTTATGAATTTTCTGAAAGATGTACACTTTTCACTACTTGTCCGCATTGATCGACGAGAGTGAAAAATTCATGAATGTCAAGCTTGTGTGCTGATCATTTCCAAATTGTTTTATTCAACTGTTTCTCCCGAGTTCGCTATCAGAGTGTCTGCTAGAAAGCTTCATAAATCAAACTAGTATTTTGTTTCACTCAGAGCTCTGCCCGACCGGAATTAACAATTCGACTCCTAGATTTTGTACGCTTCTACCTGAAACTCCTCCTGTTGTGGCCTCTAAGGCAATTATATCAGAACAGTGGAACAAACTGCTTATAACTGGATTCATAGTCTCAAACTGGGCTATAGAAAGCGCGTGCATACAGCAATGAATTGAATCTCCGCCAGAAAGTCGAAAAGACTTCTGGAAGAGGTATGAACATTGTCCGTTCTTAACAATATCGACGACAGACAAGGTACCAATAAGAATTTCAACTGCTACCTGTACTATGGAACCATGCCAAAACAGCAACCAGTGAGCCGAAGACGTCGATTAGCACTTTCACTATCTTTTGCGTTAACTGCTGTGTGCTACTTGCTGTAAAAGCTACTTGTAATTCCGTTGTACCCCCAAATAAGTCCTTCAGACTTGCCCTAATGAGTGGGAAGTAAAAAAATTAATAAATAAAAACAACATGATTAATCAGAGTTGCTGGTTATATCGTGAACCTTGTTTGAAATTTTCTTCCTGGTCACAATCAAATTTTACTTAAGAGAATGTTCATTGAAAAAATGCATTCGTATATCCGTTCCAAGCTTTGATTTTTAAAATACTCGAACATTTTCGGATGTATAAAAGCATTTCATAATTATTTAGAAACAAATTATTCTCAAGTAAAAATGACAAGTGTGTTGAAAATGTCTGGAACCGTCCATTTGCAGTTAGTGTCGTCAGTTATTCTTGAGTACAGATTTCATTTGCAGATTCGAAAAAGGTAAGCATTCTTCTTCCTTTTTACCTTTGCGTTGCGTTTATAATTCAAAAAGGATATTAAAATTAAATTTCGGTTCAAGTGCTGATAACAAATAGCCCTTAGCCCGAATCAGAAATAAGACAAAGTTTAGAATGCAGAAATCCGAGACACCAAAGTTTGGATTGTGGGATAACAACATCTATTGAAAGGCAAACGAAGAGGAGTAAGCTCAGCCTATGTGGAGGTCGGTCACATGGCGAGAGAACGGTCAAGTTCGTGCGTTTTGACAATCCAGTGGCACTCCAAGAATCACCATCCTTTCTGTGGTTCATTTTTTCGCACTGGAAAAAAGACGGCGCTCTAGACTGAGCACAAATCGCACTTCATTATATTAAATAAAAAATTTTCAAGACTTCAATCTCTCAGACATTGGCTTGAGACTCACAATAGGCAGGGTCAGGCAAATGAATGTCTTAATAAGTGTCAACCATGCATCTGACGGTCAGAATAGAAGCTGACTACCAATAGTAATGCAGAAGTAAAAGATATCGAAATGCTTCAATATCAAATAATCAGGCCCAAAGGTACGATAGAATACATTACAATTATGATGTGTCTGCCGATGGTAAGCAGCCCATCTAAGTGCAGCTTAAACAATATGCAGCTTCAAAGTAAGACATCAGCAATAAACTGGAGATAAGGATTTGAACGTATATAATTATTAAAGAATTTTTCCTGCGGAATCGGCCTAAAAGGACTGCTCTTATGGTTATAATTTCATCTCTCAGGTGCCTACCGATTTTTTTTCGCAGCATGGTATTTTCAGAAAACTGCTTTAAAGTCAACCTTTTGATAATTGCTTCCAGTAACCATTATCGTGTTTCACTACATTATGCAGAGTCAACTGGTCTTTTTGAGCTGAAAAAGTTACTATTAATCACTATCGTTTTTTCTCGATGTTAACTGAGCCTTTATTGATGAAAAATTGCGGAACTTACACAGACTAAAGTAAACCCGAATTCGAGGGGAACAGTGAAACGACTGGATCAGTCCTACCTTGGTCATCATTCTGCTCACGGCATATGACCTCTTCTACGTCTAAGTAGTTTCTGCCTCCCGATGTAGACTACCTTGTCGCCTTTTTGTCTGTCACCAGACAAAAGCATGGGGATATCTACAATTCAGTAAACATTAAACTCCTGATTCTGACGTTTCTAAAGAGCCCATGTAACCATTGCAAATCAATTTAAATAATGATCAAACACATTTCACATGGGCCAACATTCTTGATCCCGGTATAATTGGGATCCTAAATGATAACTTTCCTTTCAATTAAAGTATGGGACTTTGCTTCAAAAATCATCCACATTTAGTATTGGTCCTTATAGGCCTCAAGACTCCTCTGGTCTAGACAGATGGCATTCAGTCCAAAATGACTTCGTTTGATTGTTTAAATTACTGCTGAACAGCTAATTAATTTAGTTCTCCATTTGAAGGACTGCCACAGAGCAGGTTTTTTGCCAAGAGCCGGCAAATTTCAAGCTGTCAATCGCAGACTATCAATTGTTTCAGTTGTTACATAAAGAGCATTTATTTATTTGCTATTCAAAAGGCTAGATCAACTGGATCATTATATGTCAGTTCATACTTAATTGCCTAGCAATGAATACATTCAATGATTCGGGTGTAGGGAGGGATGTTCTATGAATTTTGTGAATTTTCACTCCTAAAATTATTTTTCAGACTTTATCATGCTTTAGCTAGAGCCCAGATATTCTCTTCTGGTTTCTCTCAGCTGTAGCTGCAGATGAATTTTCACAATTTTGCTGCTCGAGATGCATCACTGGCAAAAAGTTAGGCGAACCTCATTAATTTTAATTCAAAAAACTTACATCAAATACCATCTAGGGTTTCGAATGTTCTGAGAATATTCTATCACATTCTGGCCAATAAATTTTACTTTGAGGAACAAAATACTTGCACTTGCAAAGCTAAATCAGCCCCACACCCCTATCACTATTAGACCTAATAAACTATCTCTCCTTGTGACCGATTCAACCCTATCAAATACTGAAATCTCCTACTAACTGGTTGTAACCTAAAATTAACTACCCTAGCACTGAATCAAGTGAAGGGGTTTATACGATACCCAATAAAGGGATTTGTAATCGTGGGTTTAAAATTTATTTACTTCCCACCTATTTGGGCAAGTTTCAAAGACTTTTTGGGGGCACAACAGAAGCAGAAATAGCTTTTACAGCAGTAAGCACACAGCAGTTAACACAGAGAATAGTAAAAGCGTTTACCGACGTCGTCGGTTCACTGGTCGCTTCTCTGGCATGGTTTCACAGTACAGGTAGCAGTTCCACTTCGTAGAGGCACATCCTCCGTCCTTGACACTGTTAAGGGCAGAAAATCTTCATGCCTCTTCCAGAAGTCTTTTCAGCTTTCTGGCGGAAATTCCATTCATTGCTAGATACAACCACTTTCCACAGTCCAGTTTGAGACCATGAATCCAGGTATTTGCGTTGTACCTCGTTGATCAGGCTGTATGAAGTTGTACTTCCGCTGGAATAATCAAATTTATACGTCCGGTGGGTGATTAGTACTACCCGGCCGCCCCTATCATTATCCCTCAGAGTTGCCCATGGAGTTACTGGTGGTCACAACGAGAAGGTTGAGAGTAGGTTTGACCACCAAATATTGCAATGATCAGTGGTGAGTTCAATTTGTGTGCATTCAAGCAGTATATGATAGTTGAACATTTTGAAAAGCTTTAATACGGAATATTTATCTCTGTAAAGCCGAATGTATTAAAACACTAGAGTCATTTTTAGAGAATATACCTTTTTTCTTTACCAATCTCCGATGGGTTCCATTTTAAACAAACGCTTATTTATTGTTTCATTCCCCTGCTATTTCTTGATCGAAATAGAGAAATTAAAAATGATAATATATAATAAACTTATCAGTATTACTTATCTCAGACTAAGTCGTCACCTTCTCGGACTGTTGTATGTAATCAATTCGGTCAGTTTGTGTATATCAGGGACTAGCCAAAAAGAACGTTTGAACACGAAATTCGATCTAACTAACACTTGTGACAAAACACTTGAGGATCAGGAGAAAAAGTGGTGTGGAAAAGGTCTGAGTCTAAAAGAAAAGAATAAAACGAAAGCCATATTACGCACTGCATAACCTTAACGCCAAGGGCTCTAATAAATCAGAAACTAGAATGTGTATTTTAGGACAATGCTTCGGTGAATCCCTTAGATCGACTTGTAAAATCACGAGATCAAAAAGCACATGCGTGCTTTCCAAAATGCTCCTGGACTGCGAAGTGTTAACCTTTGGATGACAAACATTCACCCGATATGTAACAGTCTACCAAAAGTTGTTCTCTGAAATAACTAAACATTTCGAATCAGTTCAGTTAAAAAGAAAACTTGCATTAATTTTAGATAACTTTGCTTTCAAAATCCTATTTGGATTCGATAAAACAGGCTCTGAGACGCTGAGAATTCTGACTACTTATGAAACAGTCATATAGCACTGAATGGTGGTTCATGCTACGAATGCGAACAGCTTGACTAAGAGCTTCACTCTAATAATGCTTCACGTTGCGAAAACCGAATAGATTTAGAAGGAGAATCAGTAGTTTCGAGCAGCGAGAAATCTTGCTTTGGTCTACTAGTGAAAAGATTGGGTTTCAATTTTGTCGCCATTTAACTAGCCTTAGGCAGCATATAGGTTACAATATTATAAGTCAAACTTCTTGTGCAAAAATAGAGGTGTTGCATTTTGGAGAACTAATTTACTTTCTGACGAAAATATCAGCTAATTTGATATCTATGACAGAGCACCCAAGTTGTGACAGTCATGAAAGCGAAAGCCCTAGGAGTCTTAAGCAAACATTAATTGGCTTGTTACCCAATTTGCAACAGCTCAGAGGATTCAAAAACACCTCGATCGAATTTTGATGCGCTAGTTGGAAAAATTAATGAAAGGCTCCCTTCTCTTCAAGTAATTGTAGTTTTGATGGGCAAAAGTTGAACTGCATGCATTGCAAGTAATAACAGGGATAAACAAAGTTGTATCACGAAATTTCAGAGAATAAGATGAATCTGACTAACCAGTTGATTTTGTGAGAGAGACTGTAATAAAATGAAGTGTAAGAGCCCTATAAAAACTAGTCATTATCCCTCTATACTGACTGAACCACATGTCAAAATCCACAAAATTCTCGTGTTTCTTTGTAAATAACCAGCATGGAAACGTTTGACACTGGTTTCATGAGTATATGTACTCCATCTACCCATTGCATGGTCAATCTTACTCTCTACCTCCACGTGGTGGCCACCGGTAACCTCAGGGGCAACCCTGATGGCCAAAGAGAGGGGCGGTCGGAGAGGTCTAATTAACCACCGGTCGTACGAATTTAATATTATGCCAGCGGAAATACAGCCTGAGTCCACCAAATGCCTCTTTAAAAAAGTACGACATGCTTCCTGGATTCATAGTCTGGAACTTGGATTATGGAACGTGCGCGGCTGTAGCAATGATTGGAAACTCCGCCAGGTAGCTGAAAAGACTTCTGGTAGGGGTATGGAGATTGTTGCCTTAATGGAAACTCGAATGAAACCCTGCTCCTTAACTATCGATAACTACGCTTTCTTCAACTGTGGACACAGTGAAAGCTCTTGACCGAATGGAGGGGTCGCCTTTTTGGTCAAAAGGAACATAGAAGCTGAATTTAATCCTGTCTCAAACAGACTTGCAATGCTGACATTCCAAATCGGAGGGGTAAAAACTGGACTGATGGGATACTATGCTCCAACCGAGTGCACGGAGGATGCAATGGTTAAAGAATCCTTCTACAAGCTTGTGGCCAAAACCTACAAACTGCTCCTTTCTAACTGCACACAAATAATTATCCTCGGCGATTTCAACTGCAGATTGGGGTTCGATGCCCGTAACATTGGTGCCAAACTAATCGGCCCATTTACTGGTCAAGAAGACACTACAGAGAATGGACTAAGGCTGCTGGGACTATGCCAAGAATATGATTTAAACGAAACCCTCTGGTTTCAAATTGATGCCGGTGAGGATCAAACGCCTCTTGAAGCAGCAGGAGTGTCATTCCATGATTCATGACACTGGTGAGCCAGACGGAGCAATAAAAGCAAACTTAGCCGGGACGAAAAGGCACCTAATACGACTAAGACCATTTCTGCGCTCAAGAAGTCTCAACACCACCCAGAAAGCAACTCTGGTGGGTATTTTTTTCGATCCTGCAATCACTTATGGATTATCAACTATTGTCTTGAGAGTAAAGGATAACAATCGACTAAAAGCGATACAGAAAACGGCTCGACGTATGATACTTGGATTGTATTCGCGAAGAGCCAAAACTGTCAAGAAACTCCGACAAAGATAGTTTGATACTCTCTATAGTTGAAAGTAACTTTGAAAAAAGGCGAAACTGAGAAAGCTTCACATAAAAGGAATTGGATGCTTCCATTAATTAGGGATGCGAAATAAACATGACAAGAGCATTCCGATTCATGGCTACTTGATCCAGAGAAAACCCTTAAAGTATGAGACAAAAATTATTCACCTAGACTGGTAGGAGAAAGGCAACGTGATAGTGTCTGTACCAAGGCAAACTGCCAAAGATCCTTCGCCAGAATAAGGGCAATGCGAAGGCACGAAAGACAAGATCATGAAGAAGAAAAACATAAAACTGAAGAAATACTGGACCGTAGACTACAGTGACCTCTTACAGACTGCCTTAAAAGATGCAAGATTCAAGGGTGGCTAGAAAGACATATTAGGGACTGTCACCCTTCGGTCAAAATCAGAGAAAGGGAGAAACCAACAGATAAGAGGAAAATAATCAAACTGAAGTAGAGAAAGCAGAAAAACTGAACATGAATAAGAAAACCGATAGAGCGAGAGATGGGTAAAAAGACTGAGAAGAAAAGTCCAACAGGCAGGATGAAAAACACATCTGCTCCATCACTGCTGCGGATAACTATTACCGTGGTGCTGCATGATATGCAGCAGAAGAATGAATGTTATTGCGCCACGGAACCATGCCGAGAAAAGACCAGCGAGCCGAAAAACGTCAAATGACTGTTTCTATGCTATAATATGTAATTTTCTTGTATTTCTGTTGTACCCCAATAAGTCCTTGGGACTTGCCCTACATGGTTGAGACGAATAAAAAATTAATTGGATGTTGAATATACATAATTTCTTTGGTCAAAATTATGGTACAGGGTTATTGAACCGTTGGAATGCAAGTGCTTGATTAACTAGCCTTAATGATTAATAAAGCCTAAACTTTTTCAAAACAGCATAATCTCAAAATGCCATTCCATCCCTACTCTTAATTCTCCAGAATTCAATGAGATAATGAGTGTAACAATTGGGTTTATATCAGTTAAAACCAAAACAAAATTTTTTATTGCTTCTAGTTTGAGGCCAAATGCAAGAAACGGCCATATAATTCAACCGATCATAAGACATTAAGAATCACATTTCTTTAAGCATTTATTCTACAGCCAAACACTTACTAGCAGTAATTAATAACAGATAGAGTCTTTGGCATGCCACATACAAAGATCTTTCAGGGTCTAGGAATAACGGTGACCGCGATGGGTGATGAATGGATTACATAATCGCTAACACTGCCAAGCAAAGTACGACGAATGGCTCCAAGACGTCGGGTTCCCATGATGATAAAATTAGCATCAATTTTTTCAGCCTTATTGACTATAGCCTCGCCCACCTTTTCAGTCGGTTCGCTTATGAACTTACAACAAAGGGAAACTGATCTCGCTTCAGCAATCAAATCATCCTCCATACGTATGACACTGTTCAATCGAGCCTTAAGAATCTTGCACCATTCTTCGGTTGGAATAGAGCTTGGATTGGTCAGAGAGACAGATGGAAGAGATGGAGGTTCGAAGACATGAAAGAAGAGTACATAGTCATCAGGCAATCGGAAGTACTGAAGGTACCATTGAAAAATAAACTTGGTATTTTCCAACGTGTCGACAGCAAAAAGAATCCGTCTGCCTGTAGGGCAGGTTGAGCAGCCGCTAGCACTCATATGGCCTTCAATTGCTTAAATTCGTTTTGCAGCAGCAATTCCACTAATGCACTATGACCGAAGGCTGATTTTCGATTGGTCCTTTTTTAACCAATGAGAGGATGGATGAATGCTATTCGACAATGAAGTTGCTAAAAAAGCCTATTTGTTAGGACAAAACTGCACAGATCGTCATGTGATTTAGGGTGTTAATGCAGGTTATGAGCTATCAGATAGTGCATGATAGATTCGCTTATGCTGTCATCACCTTGGAAAAGACAAATGGAACTTTTATAGGTTAAATAGACCATATAAATGCGTTTTAACAGCCTACAAATAGTCATGTGCGAGTTTATCAAAGGCGGCTATGAATAAAGTGGTTTCAGATTTAATTGGTTATAATTAACTCAATTCTTCAATATTCGACTTCCTACTATTGAAAAAAAACAGTGTAAATCAGTAGGAAAGCTAAGATTTTCAGAGAAGAAGTTTGGCAGTTCTCTACCCATTTAGTAGACTAAGTCTACCCTTAACCTAGGACCTTTATCTTGTCCTTGCTTATCACATAATCAAATGCCATTTCGGGATTACTTTTAAGCTTTGATAACGGGATTTACTAGCCTCACAATATCTCCTAATCAGGATCCATGATAGATGATTTGACCACCGTATGCATATTATGGTGCTATTTGAAATTGCAGTTAGACACCGGCTTTTTCCCACTACAATACTGGTTTCGCTGTTATCATGAGTAGATTTTTGTGAATCGAATCCAACAAAATCGTGACCGATCGTTGACAAGCAATGGAAGCGCTGTAATAATGTTGATTAGGCAGTTCACAAGTAATTTTAGCTTCTTGGCCCCATAATAGAGAAAAAGTGTTGGATTTTACTTATGATACAGAAGAGAATTTGCAGAGCTATAACTCAGATTGATCATAAAGATGCCAGTTAAGCAGTTTTTTCAAGCAAAGGTCAAATTTCAAACAAAACTGGACCAACCTGTGACACCGAAGTTGAAAAGGTGAGGCAGCGCACGCAAGAGCAAAGGCACCATTTTAGGCTGAAAGCGGGAAACGTTTAATGGTGTTTATGCTCTTGGCCGTTTCGTTTTGAGGATGAATCATTCTATAAATAGCCCCAAAATACCTATGTAACCAACAAAATTCTCCAGGAAGACTACGTTTAAATCTTCTCGTAGCTACTGAAAATTTAGATCGGCAGAAATTGAGATGCCAAGGTGGGCATATTCTATTCTTTGCTCTGCGCCAGTCTAATGAGGCTTAAAATTTAGGGTCTTTTGTCCATGTGAAAACACCCTAAAGTTCATTGTGACTTGTTGATGAAATCATGCTCATTACCTCAGTAGACTTGCTTTTTAATATTTAATGTTTATCTAAAAACATGTGTTAAATATTTATACACAGTTTTGATTACCGGATCTTGTGTATCGCAGTAATCACACTATTTTGATGCGTCAACTAACTCGATTGCTATTCAATTTGCTACATGAATTGAATAACTTTCCTTGCTTTGATTTATTTTGAGTACCCAGTTGATATTAATTTCCTTTTGCAAGTGAATCAAAAGGCTCTGGACATGAAGATTAATATTACCGGCAACTACTGTTAACTTGGCCATTGGATAATCATGTCTGAAATAACCAGCCTTTGATTCCGAAACATAACCCTCATCTTCGTGAGGTGATAACAGTCTGTTCTTCGAAGATCGGAAGGTGATTGGGTCAACATATTTGGGCATGAAACGAACCTTAGTTTACGAAGAATCTTATAATTTTACAAAGGATCGTTTTGAAGATGTTTATTGCTTGTTATATTATAGGGATTCTAACTGGAGAACAGTTAGGTTAAATTGAGACTCTCGATTGAAAGACTCATTCGTTCTCTGATGCCATACCTTATATAGTCAGTTCTTGTTTTTCACAATAAATAAGAGATATTTGGCCTTATAGGGCGTTCAGGATCCAATTTATAGTTTGTCTTCGGTTGACATATATGTCATTTCTAAAATCATCTTAATAGCTCCATTATATTTGTTTAAATGTGCGTCCCTTTTTTATAATCCAAGACTTTAGTCCCTATGTTAATGGGAAAAAGTATATTCTAATATATTCTTTAGTGATTGACTGCCAAACCTTTAAGCGTCGCTGGTTATACTGCTTTAAAACCTTGTCTGTCTGAATTCTTGAATTTGTATGACCTCATAATAATCCCTAGCCATTGATTAAAGAGATCAAACAATGTCCTTGACCCTCTACCAAATATTTGAAGTAATCATCCTGGTTTTAATTCTCGCTCAAAAACGTTCAGACTAATCTTGCATGTATTTGTATCTCCTGATGCTGATATTTAGTATATATTTAAATTAAAATTGAAAATATGACTTTAACAGCACAATCATCACCACTAAGTGACTTGAGTCCTTCACGTAATCGATGATTCGTCTCGATCGATTATCAAAAGCCAGTTTGGTCACAATGTGACACTATTAGAGGATCTAATGACCAAAAGAATCAACTTCTATCAAATAATCAACGTTTGAATTAGTTGTCTAAAGAGGTATATCAAATAACACTACCATATGATAATCGCCAATGCTTACTACTAAGTAGTATATCTTAGCAATAAGTTGATTAACATATTGAGGTCTTTAGAAGTATAAGTAGTCTTAATCTGGAAAGTTCATTTCACTATTTTTGACCAACAGGGTTGTGTTCCACTTCTGATGGCGAAGCTTTCCGAATAGAATTTAGACAATCACGTAACTGATGACGGCTAAAGAAACCAGAAATCTTTGAATGAAAAGGATTTTCATGAACGTCATTTTTTTCAAAACCATAGATCTGAGGTTTGGTATGAAGGGCGCTATTTTGCACAAGTTATAGCAGCCCAAGCTGCCAAGTTGACGCTTCCATTAATACGGAATATCTTATTAAAAATATTGTTTCTCTTTGGCACTTTCACCCAGCTCAATGATCCGGGACACCCTCAATAACTTGATTCACTCTTGATCATCGAAGGGTATGAGAATTTCATTATTAAAATCTGTAACCAAGGCTAGAAGCGATTTGTATTACATCATGACATTCGGTTTATCGAAAACTGCATAACTGTTCAAATCGTATGCCTTTACCGCAATTGGGACTCGCCGTAAACTCAGATGGATAATATTGACATCCACGTCTTGTCACTTTATTCTGATTTTGCAATGTTATGTTGTGGTAGTTCCAGTTCGGGAGATATTCATAAGCTCGTTTTCAAAATGATGAAATTGGATAATTTACTGCCGCCATTTGAAAAGTACGTTTATGATTACCCCTTTTTCCTTCAGGATTAGCTACTAGCTCGAGAAAGATCCTTATTCTAATGCCTTACTAACTACAGTTAATCGAAATTACCTTTCAAAATTAGCGTTTGAAATAAAGAGTGGGTAGCAATTCTCCATCACCTAGTCGTCTTAAAAGTGGCGCGAAGGCCCATCCCATATTTATATCCTCGTAAATCAGGTCTGTCTAAGCGTTTGCATAATGAATCCTTTTAAAAGCTTCACAGGCCAGCTTTAAAAAAATGTTTTGCCCATAGGGCTTTCAGAAAGCCCTATCTAACAGTTTCCTTATGCCATCAAATTCCAGAAAGAATACAAAAGAAGTTGCATACTAACAGATTACGGAAGCATTCTCAGGTAGATGCTATCATTTATGGAAGAAAAACCTGAGCTAGACTGTCCCAATTTCTTCAGCCATGTAGCCTTCATTCCCAGGTAACTAGAATTCAGAGTGCTCTCTCGCCGGATGGGCCCAAAACAAGCTCCGCAGAACTTGGCATAGTACTGAAAACGAAGGAAAAAAAACCAAAGTTTCAGGGTACGTTTTAATTATCTTACTCAACGTTCAAGCGGATAACAGCAGGTACTTGTTTCGAAACTACAGCCGAAGTAAGACTGAATTCTACAGATCTCCACCTCTAGTCATAACTTTAATAGTCGCCCATCCCCACGGAGTGGAACACGTATTTACTAGCTTTATCGACCATATTTACAAAATAACCGGGTTAGTTAACAAGATTTTTTTAAGTGCCTGTTTATATTAAAGCAATTCTGACCGATACCTAAGTCCTCTAAATATACAAAATCCATATCTATAGGTCGGTGGAAGTCAAAATTTTCTATTCGATTTTTTGTCCCACTAACCTTGTTTCTTATCAGTTTCGTCAAATAAAATGGCAGTTTTGCAGGATAATAAATTAGAATGTCTATCTTTTGCACAAGTTATAGCTTCTACTTGAAGACATCGATCCGCAGGAATCTCGGGTTCAGCTGATTAGAAAGAGGTAACCAGCGGTCGCCCAGCTTGGTGTGCTGCTGTCACTAAGATGTACTTTAGTTATGTCTAAATTGGGGCTTCTTGGGATGAAGAGAGAGAGGAGATTCCACATCCAAATTTTACTTTATTCAGATCTTAGAGACAATGCTGTTAACTTTGTTTGCATTTAAATTCCGTAAGAAATCCCCACTCTCCAACAAATTCCAATAAAGAAGGTTTTACATGGTCTGGGCTACTGGAATCTGTTTGCACTTGCTTCGATAACCATAATGATTTGACAGTTGCTTGGCTATGCAACGAAATGTAGCTCTCATTAAGTTACAGGACAAAACTAAAAATAACATCTAGTCAAATGTTTTTTGACAACTGGAGATCTCTTGGAAGCTGAAAAGAGCTTACGATGGCATCCAGGAACTTTTGAGAAATGATTTTTTTGATGTTAATCATGCCTTCCTGAGACCGATTGTTCTATGAGGACCGAATTTATTGTTATGTCTAGGAGGCTAAAATGCTAATTAATATCCAGATGAGATGATGGTGATCCTCTACAACTACTCTTTTCTTGCTTACATGGAATTGAAAACCCGTTAGCATCCTTCGCTTCTCTGCAAGCAGTGTATTTCGAATATTTGCAGTAGTTCACTCACAGCAAGAAATTTATCTGTTCTTTTGGAACGTATGGTTGTCATTTGAATACCTCAGGCCAGATTTCATTCACTGAATTTATTATGAATGCGAACATTCATGAGGTAAATGATTTTTAGCAAAATTGTTGGAAAAGACGAGGTAGCGTTGAACTCAGCGATACAGCAAGAAGGATGTTCTTTGGATTTTTTGACGCGATCGTGTAACTTGGAAAAGAGTTAAAGCATTTTTACAAATCAGTGGTTGGTTTTTCTTCCAGGGCCACTATAGTTCTGTCAGTTCTCTGCGAACAAAAGGGTTTTGTATTTAGAAGAGACCAGATAAGCTTGCATCGGCCTTCTGATCAGATTAGCAGAGATTTTTCTTATTTTCGATTTCCAAATTTTAAGCTTCGGTTCGTCTACTCTTTTACAAATAACTACTAGTACAAGAGGAGTCGGAGTTGAGGGCTTATACATGTCCAGCTATTCTACCAAATTTTTATTTTTGGCACCACCTATGCTTTTATTCTGAGAAAAGTTCTCTCAATCATCCGTGTAATGCTAATAGAAGGGAGTAGTTTTGAGAACCAATTTCTAGTTTGATGCACAGCTCCGCCACTAGATAGATCCACGATTGTCCCCTTCTAAACTACCACCTTTGTCTTTCATTGCGGGTAGACCTCTTCTCGAGTCCTCCATTCGGTGTCCTCCCGGTCTTTCACTCGCGCTCATTGAAGACAGACCGATGTTTATTTTCAAAATATAGTATTTGTAAGTCAAATGCTCAAAGCCAAATATTTTTTCTGTCCAACGCAGCAATCTTTGTAGCTCGGAATAATGATGTTTGTATTAAGACGTATAGTATACAGGGTCTCCTGTTAGGAGGTGACTAAGAAATGTTTACAAGAGGCAAAATTTTCTACTCATTGGTGGACGCAAATGAAGTCTATAGGAAGTGTTAACCATATGCAGAAGTCATAAGATTGATCCGATTCAGAGGGGTTAAAGCTCGGTTACATATATGCTACTTTAGTAGCATATCAATTTTACCATTAAAAGCTTAGGTGGGCCTTAAATAATAGTCACAAAAAGGGCTCCTCCCACTATTTACGTTGAGGCAGCTGAGTTTTTACTTCACTCCTCTATGTCAATTTTATTGTCTTTGAGCTTTTTTCCTCTGAAATTTTTTTAAATTGAGTGTATCAGGATCTATTGCATAGACTGGGTAATTATGGAAACCCACTATTTTGAATAGGAATCAAGGAAAACTTCATGAGTTAACGTAAAAGATATCGCCATTTCTATCATCGATATTTAGTCTCCATTCATTATAATTTTAGCATCTAATTAATTCGTGCTATCAGTTACTAATGTCTACAAAAGCCCAAATAATGGTTTTCAACAAGTCCATGTATTGTGAATTTGTTATTTAGGTTAGTTACGTCATATTTTGAGAAAAAATTTAGGATTCAAATTAAAATTTAAAAAGTCTCACTGAACAATCCAGTCACATTCGCTTTATATTTAGCCTTAACCTCCAATTTTTCTAAAGGACATTTGGGTGTTATTAATCGTAGCCCAATGTTTGGGCGTTTTCCAACTTAACCTATGCAAGAGTGCAGTTTAGATGGAGGAGTTATAAATACCTCCTTTAATTCTTTCTTCATTGCTACAGAACCAAATGTGTTTTGAGTGACAACCTCACTTTTAATGAGTCGAATTAAATTACAAAAGTCCTGGACTGTCACCGAAATTTCGGTAAAAGCCGTTTTCATTGATTCTTTAGTGGAGACACAATAGTAAACTTGTTGGAAAATCGAGAAGGATAGTCAAAATCGTCGCATATGACTCTTAAACATTAGATACATTAGCCAATATTTGTTTTACCTAAGCCAATGTGGACTAAAAATGCGTTAAATTCATCCTCACTAGTATAAAAAAGTACTCATCCTCAAGACAGCTGAAAAACACAATTGCTAGTTTAATGATTCTTCCATCTCTCCATTCTAACGTAGGATTCAATCTATGCTGACCTACCATCAGAAGATTAAATCAGAAGCTTGATTCTACGTGAAATCGGTGAGCCCGGTGGTTGTGATCATCGCTGTACTAACCAAATCGGTTTTACTGGCTGTTAAAAAACTACGTAGTCGTGCCGTCAAATTCACATACCCAATGAATTTGAATAGAAGAAAGGATGGCATTACCGACGTTAAGCCATACTAAAGCAAAACGTCTTCGATTGAACTGTATAAATAATAATTTTGCCAAAAGCGGTAATATATGACAATTTTCATTCGTTTAAACTTGAATGATAACTGTTTCCCCTCGTTGAATCTAAAATCTTTGGAAAAATAGCAATATTCCATCGAATTTTGTCACCTGTGACGCCGATTTTCAGGGGCTTCGCACTAGAGTATCAAGAAAAATTATTTGTGAAAAAAGAAAGTTTTACAAGCTGGACGACAAAATTGGAATAATACTAACAATAATGATAATAATAATAATAATAATATACAATTTCCAATAAACAGCAGGCAAAAGTCATCGAGATATTCGAAACTTCACCCATTATTGAAAATGAGAGACATGAAGCTCCTAAGGGCTACTGAATAGAACCGTTCGCTCCGAGAAAATAAGTAAAAAAATTTGTTTGGTAGACTACCTTGGTTACATTTCAATCGACCTTACACGGTTCATTGCATACATTTGAACGCTGGCATCTCTTTTGCGATCCATCGTTAAACAACATAATTTTTGGAATCATCCGTCATTTTTCATTAAATTTCGAACTCTTCTAAGCTTTTGGTTCATTTTTTCTACTTCAATCACTTCTGTTTGAGCATAAATAACTTTGATTGTTATTTGTGATTGTTATTTGCCTGCAATATGACTCGATTCAGTCCGTTCTTGTACTAAGAGAAGACCCATAAGCGCATAGGTCGAAAAATACCAGAACAGATACAGATTTCAGACCAGTCCCAGGGACATTCAATGTCGTCATATAAAGAAAATTGGAAGTCTGAATCATGAATCAGTCTAAATATTATTTTTAAGAGCAAATTCAGATCAAAATTAAGAAAATATAGTCTATAAAAACTTACAGTGAAATTACCTGACTGACCAAAAACGAATCCTTAATTTATAGCACAATGTCCTTGATCCATGTTCCTCGATAATCTTCATGACCAAGCTTGGCCATAGCGCGTGTGGCAATTTCGTCGAGTATTCTGTATAATTTGATGAATCTCGGGGTATAATATTCGGAGTATTGATAATTGTTTGCTTCGTCGATTTGTTCTAATCTTACGTTTATGCTTCGTTTAATCTATTCCATTGATGTTTACTTATTCGCGTGTTTTTCTCCTCTCTATGAAGATAAAGTTCTTTGACTCATGGGGTTAAGCCTTTTTTCATCAACATGCGTTGACGTTTAGTTTTTCTAAATCAAACGTTCATATTTTTCTTATCGCCTTTTAGATGTCCTGTTGTTTGCAGTATTTTAAATCCTGTCTCTTATGAAAATATATCCTTAATTGTTTGTTTCCCTATTTTTTTAATTGCATGGCATATATATTGACATATGATTAGGCCCTAACTGAGCGCTTATTAATCAGAGTTTTAGTTGCATGTTTGGTGTGTTATTCCGTGTCTGAAATACTAATCCCTCTCATCGCGCTTGGACTGAGTAGTTTCATCTAGATTCAGATTCAATATTCTTATATTATTTCAGTCCCGAAAATTTTCGAGGCCATGGAAGCACGGAAAGGCGGAAGCCAGCATGAGTACGTGAAACAGTATTTCAGAATCGTCAACGAGAGGATGGCTAAAGTGGGTAAGAAAAGGGAATGGATGAAACAGTTTGGTGAGGCTAAAACAGATTTCGAACGGGTCTGCTATCTCCTCAAGTCGCTTGAGGCCTCCAACGAGGGTAATTCTGAGAAAAGAATTACTTATAGCATTCGATCAGTTACGTACACGCATTGAGTTTTTTAGGAAAAATTGGAATAGAAGTGCTTGGTTTGCCTTCTAAGAGAGAAGAAGTGACTAAGGTCAATGTTAAGTCGGATGAATACTCGGAGACGATTTTGCTTTCGCTGCATAATCAAAAAGATACAAGAAAATTGTTGGACTATTCTACTCGTGCGGTTTTCTTTGCGGAGTCGAACGCTGCCAAACATAAGGCCTTGTTCCATCGCAGCCATATTCTATCTCTTTTGGTACTTATCTTTCCCCTTGGTTGCATGGTCTCATCGAATGTCAAATATTGTCGGTAATATATTTTGCAATTTTCTTCCTAAGAGCTCATTGAAGTGTTTTCGAGCTGAACCACCGGAGGTTGTGGATGTGTCTCTTTCAGATGACAAGAAGGAGAATTCTGGGGAAAACAGGAATTCTTGTCAGCTTATCGCTTGTCCAAGTGGGATTGTTCGGCTAAAGAACACAGGTAACAAACGAGGCTGGACACTGGAGGTCACGCAAGACGTTTCTGTTGGTAAGGTCCGGGTTTTTTTTTACTGTCATAGCGATTCTATTGGCATTTCGTTTATGGTCCTCCCTCTTTTTAGGTGATGTTCTTGTCGTGGACAGGCCTTATGCTTCCATTCTGTTGTTGGAGCACTTTGGTACACATTGCTACCATTGCTACAAGCGTTGTCTTGATCTCATCCCTTGCCATTTTTGCCCTTACGTGAGTTGTGATACTTGGAGCCGCAAAGTATTTTTTTTATTTCATTGGTAGCATCGCTAGATTTAATTGATGTCAAATTGTTCTGGGCAGCTAATTGGACCATAAAAGCATTTGTGATGCATCGATTTAAGATATTTTAGATCGCTTATATTTCTACATATTAGTGTGAAGTCATTTTGATGCTATTCTTATATAATCGATTTAGTCTGTCTTATTAGTCGAAGTCTAACTGGAAACGTCGGTCGTAGTATTGAATAAACCATATTGATCTTTATACTGGATCGACGAAGCACGTAGAATAATTGGAAACCCGATGTTATTTTTTCAAACAAGGTTTCAGCTATGGTTGACACTTCTTGAATAAGCTAAATTCCGCAAAATTTTGTGAAAATGAGTTTAGAATCTTTTTTAGTGACGAATGAAATATTTCTTTTGTTAAATCTATCAGTAGAAATGGGTTCTAACAGCATTGAAAGAATGAAATACTGCTAAATTATAAGGTTGAAAGAATTAGCTCTGGCGCAGATTTATTGTCATATTATGCATTCTTCCCACCCTCAAATTATATGTTAAGCTTCTCGATGACCAAATTTATAAATGTTGGGACGACATTCCCTTTTAGGTTGGATTTTGTAGTGAAATTTGCGCTGAAAATGCGAGGAAGCGAGAACGTTTTTCTTCAGCTGAGGCCACAGGTCGACACGTATATGATTGTGGTGGACTTTTGGCTTGTATAATGCTGGACAATTATGCTGGATGGTCGAAAGAGAACAAGGACTCTATTGGTGGACCTATTGTAGCACGTCTTGCGTTCAGCTGTGTAGCGAACACCAACCCTGATTGTCTTCTAGACTACATCTGTTCAACTGGACGCTATGCAGTGAGTGCTGGGCTCCTGTCGGAAGGTTAACCTATGTGTCTGCTTTATTGTAGGAAGGTCGTGGCCATCAGGCTTTCGAAGGAGCTGCTAAAATACGGGAGTCGCCTCCGCCGGTTCTCGACCCAACCGACTACTCATCAGCTGCTTGGCTTGTCTCCTGCTCTGAGCAACGAAGTCGCGCCGACCTCTGGCAACGTACTGTCGCCGCCGTCTTCCTCACCTACTGTCTCTCGGTACGAATCATCGCTGAATTGTAGAGATGTTTCCATTGGTGTTACTTTTTCCAAGTTGTCATTTTTCAGCTGGGGGGATACCCAATGGACTGGTTTGATGAATCGTCAGACTTCTATATGGTTCCATCGCCCTCCAATCGTCCAAAGCGTCTTCCAGCTAGTTGGGCTGCTGCTTGTATGCTCTATCATCTTCAATCTGTGTCGGCTAATGGTCACGGTTACTTTGAGCAGGTCTTTGGCTCTCTATGCAATCTCTCAGCTGTGAAGACGGAACACATTGTCTCTTGTCTCTACCCTACCTTATCACTGGTCAATCACTCCTGTGATCCCAGCACTTTTCGTGTGTGTACCGGGGGAGGGGCCTCGTGTTTTATTGCTGCACTGCGACCTCTGCCTGCTGGAAGCGAGATCTTTGACTGCTACCACGATTATTTCTCGGTAACCGCAACAGCAGCGCGTCAGAAAGAGCTTAACTCTCGATACATGTTCCAATGTGCTTGCAAGGCTTGTATTAAAGACTGGCCGAGATTCATTGATCCCAAATTAGATGAAATGAGAGCTCTGAGGTGTCCCCAATGTAGCGGACTGGTAAATCTACCCGCTCAAAGGTGTCCCCATTGCAAGTCCCCCAAAGCGTTGGTAATGTACGATAGGTTGGCGAATGAGGTTCCAAAACAGTTTGCACTGGTGGAAAGTGGTTCGGTCAACGCTGAAACCGTTAAGGCGGCGAAGAAGCTTCTGAAAGATATGAATGCTCTGGTCAAGAGGCCAAATCTTTTATATGATCAGGCTCAAGAGTTGTTTAAGATGGCCGTTGATTTCACCCAAGGTGTGTGGCTTCTCGAACCCTGGGCCCAAGCTGGAGACCAGCGATGTCCCCGGAAATAATTTATCTATTTATAACGAAGTTTATTGACTTTTTATTACCATTACTATTGCGACTGTTATTACCTCCTCTGTTGTAGTCGCCCAGCAAAATATCCTCTTAAAATTTTGCATTATTATTATCATTAGACTATCGTCATTTAGGGAAAGTTAACTCAGACATGTTCTAGTAAGACAAGGTTCGGGACTCGGAAAGGACGATATTTCTCACCACCTATTTGGCTTGCTTTGCTTATTGTAGACAGTCTCTACACGCCGATTTCGATTTATCATTCCAACCCCTTCTTCCAGAGTTTGACGAACCCCAACCCACCTAAGTTTATCTAGGTAGTAGAATAGTGATGAAGGTTGCGAGTATGCTTCAATTGCTGAAGTTGGATTCATAGATTCATTATGCGCATCCTTCCCAGACTACGGTTCACAATGTAAACCTTATTTTTGAGCGTTTGCAACCCTTATCCCAGGAAGAGGGGAAGGTTTTTTAGGTCATGGTGATTGAAAATCACCTATCGCGTCGTGGTTAAATGTTTATCTAAGTTCAGACAGACAGTCCCATTCAATGATTCTGTTGAACGTATTCGGCTCAGTAAGTGAATTTTAATTTGCGATTAAAGATTGGACATTACCGACATTTATACTTTATCCAAACTATCTGATCCGACAGAATTTTAACAATGAAGGTTGAGATTGCTTTTTCAAATTTTATCTCATCAAAGGCAAGTACATACTTAATTTCAGGATCAGTCCTGCGTCATATTATTACCTCGCTCACTTCTGAAATCGAATTCTTGGTTTGCTCTAAGATCTCTCAACTAAAATCACGCACTTTCGAACGATGCGTCTTTCAGAAAATTGCCAAAATGTTGTGCGTTGAGGGGTGTCATCAACGGTGTGTCTGATTCAATAAACCGACTTGAACCTTGTGTGTCTCTTGACGTTTGATATTTGGTTGCCGAGTCCGACCGATCCAAACTGGTGCAAAAGAATACCAAGACGATTAAGAAGAATGGTCGTAATATAGAAAGAAATGTTTATTTACGCTCTCCGTTTAGTTTACTCCTTTCGGTGTTAATCGTCATCGTAACATTTTGTACGCATTTTTTGTCTGAAACTCATCAAAACGTTATCCGATACGCAGCGCAACCCGATTCCATGCACAGCATCGAACATTAAACTGCATAGCATTTGATGCTGTGAATGTACGCACTTAGAGGTTGTAATCAAGCATAAATGTAATCATTGTTTATATTCTTCGGTGTTTCAAAACTCATCTCACCGTTAAATGAGTATTCAATTCATTTCCTAGTGAAGGCAAAGTTTACTAGAGGTGACGAAAGATAAATGGCTTTCTTGTAGTCGTACCTTTAGCAGGTGATAAATATAAACAGTGCACAGTCTATCAAAAAACGACACGCACCATGGCTATATATCATAGCAGCGTGCCTTGGAGCCGCATTGCGTCATCTTGAAAGGGAGATCTGATATGATCTAAGGTAAGGAAATTGAGGTGACTCATTGACTACTAGCTGCAGACTGTTGTTATTGAAGGTCAGTACCCCGTTTTTTTCCATGATCTGTGGAGGAATGGAATGCATAAGAGTGTATTATTTTGCATTCTGGTTTTGTAATGCGTTGTTTCTGCGGTGCTGTTTTTATGGATAATTTGTTTTTATATTTATCTCAATCGTGCTGAGGTAACAGCGATTGTTGCAAAATGTCTGTGCGGTAGACACCTTAAATACAGTAACCTGTCTGGTATCAGCAGTTGGCCGCCGGAGCTGGCCTAAATGCGTCCACTCATGGTTGGTGGATCATAACAGGAGACATCAGTGCTCAGTTAAGGACTTATGTACTTGATGCTAATATAACTTAAATAAACCAAGTACACTAAAAATGAGCGGATTCGGCGACCTAGCTGGTCTTGGATATTGCTAACTGCCAGACTCAGGCTAAGCCAAAGTGAGAAGGGCCCGTTCGTAATCGGTACTCCCATGCATGTGATAAGGCGGATTTATGCGGCAAGATAAGATCAAGTGCTTAACATGGGGCCTAATTAAGCAGCACAATTTAAGCTAATTAGATTAAACTTCGCTATTGGCCTAACTAATTCCACTGTGAACAGCAGTGATGCGTTTTATTTCCCCAAATCCCTCACCAAGCAAAGTTGCTCGACCTAATTCCCTTGGATGATACATCTCTGAAATGACTGGTAGCGTGCTTTTTATATTCCTTCACCTGTGAATATCATCTGGAAATATTGTCTGGACCAAATACGAATGCAAAGGGAGCACCTCTTCAGTGACTGGTCATTTGTGAATGAAGCTTTAACACTTAGAACCGTATTGTATTTTATTATATGTTGAATGGCTAGAAAGAGATCTTAACTCAGATTCTATCACATTCTAGCTCTTGAGCCTCTTCCCTCACTTGGACCAGCCACTCCATCGATTTATACGCAATAATCTCTAAAACAATCATTCCTGTGAGCCCGAATTCGATTTTCTTGGCAAAAATGCGAGGTCAGAACCGTGTCTTCTGGCCTCTAAAGACAGGGACGGGGGTCGACCCAGGCGTAATAGCTTAGAACTTCGGCCTCAATTACTGAAAAGGTCAACCTATTTTTCTTCGAAATATTTCAGAGCATTAATCGATTGACACATCACAAGCTTTTTTTCGGTTTTGCAGTGGTTGCGATCGTGTTCATTTCATTAGAAGAGGCAAGCTCGAGATTAATCAACGCTCACTCGGTAGTTGTAATGGTCAGGAGGTGGCAATAAATTTAAGGTCACTAATAGGTTGACAACCAGAAGTCCTTTTATTTTAATCCCTTCTTCTTTCAATAAAAACTTTGTTGCTACAGTTCGTTAAAGAGGGCACTTTTTAAAACGACCTTCATAGTAGGCGTTGTGAGCATACGATTACATCAATGATTATTACTAGTTGAAGGCATTTTGCCAACAACGCGACAACTTAAGGCACTCCTTTTTTTCTTACTGTATTTATGTATTGATATACATGTGTTTAGATGTGTTTGATGCACTTCCAATCAAATTTGTTAATCCCTGTTTTAATTAATCAAATCCAAGCGCTGGAGGAACCGTTGCAGTGCTTTTGTCAACTTCACACTCTCCAACTTCTTCACTAACATGTGGAAGTCAGCCATTTCCTGAAGGCCTTGTTGCATTGCGTAGCCCTCCTCGCCATAAATTCGCCTAAGTGTATGTCAGAAGTCACACTTTAAGCACTGATCATTATGGTTAATAAGATGGTTCGTCGATAAAGACTTGCATATTTTGACAGTAGAATAGGCGCTCAGAGAGGGCACATATTTGTATGAATTCTTCGACATTGAAAGCATATTCCTCATTTCCTATGGCCAACATGGTAATTATTTCATCAACTTGTTCCTTTTTGAAAGATCCACTCATAAGGGCATTCAATGGTTCCTCTAGTTTCTAAGAATCATCAACAATCTTTTTTAGTTAACTGAATACACCTTCATTTATCACTACTTATGCAATATTATGTTCTCAGCCTAATATCCTTAGCATGTAGTTGCAGGTAAAGACAAAACATGTGGTATCATCCTACTGTCGCATTTTAGTTTGCCTTGGCAATTGAAATTATTCAACTCACTCTCATAGGTATCAGCTGGTTTCGATTGTCTTTGTATCTGTTGAAAATGCGTGTATAATAAGATATTCTAGAGTCTTTTAGAATACAGTATTTCTTTAGATATTCCATTGGGTTGATATCTAAGAAGATCCGTTATTTCATAGTCCAAGAAAGGTGGCTTTTTAAACTTACTTTCAAGCTGCTTTAAATCAAAAGGTATTGTGAATCTGATTAAAGTCTCTCGTGAGGAGTTTCTGTCATGATGGTCATGGCCCAGTAGATTTTTCATCATCTAAAATAAGGTTAACTTCTGTTCATTTACTGTTAGCATAATATGATCAACAGAGAACTTCATCGGAAAATTGCGATCATAGACCCACGTCCTTGTAACGATAGGCATAGGATTGCCCCATATCAAGAAGACCAGTCTGCCAACAGGGCGGACGCATATGATGAAGACGGATGTTGAAGGAGTGGGATGCCTCGAGTTGTTCTTCAATTTCAGCGCGCTGACGCTCGCATTCACTCCGCACTACCATCTGCCAATATTCCAAATACTCTTTCTGATTTTTTGTCAGTCGATCGAATTGTTGACCATAGAAAAAGAAAGGCGCTCGAAAACGCAGGTGATCGTGGCAAGTCAGACTCTGTTCACACCAACTGTTGCCTTTATGTGAGGGAATCTGCGACAACAATTCCTGAAACGAATTTGTGATTGATCACTCATACTGCCCTCTGGGGTAGCTTTAGATTTAGATTGCGTAGATTTTGGAGGGATGGAGAGATGATATAGCTAATATGTAAATTTTCTTTGTGGTAGGTGCTCTACAGATTCGAAATGCATTATTGACAGAATGGGTGTCGAATAAGTATAGGAATTTATACCCTTTTTTCAATGGCGCAAATTATACGCCAACCAGTAAACATAATTTGCCCGCCAAGTGAAAAAATGGGCTCTGGAACCAAGGGATTGAGGTACAAAAGGCTTAATGGCAGAAGCCGAACCACTATGGGATCTTAGCGCATACGTGAAAGATGATGTGCGCATGCTGGTGTGAGCGCATCTCTTATAGAAAATGGATACTGATTAAGAAAGTGTGCTCCAGATGAAAACCGGGTTAAGAATTAGATGGATGGATGGATGGATGGATGGATGGATGGATGGATGGATGGATGGATGGATGGATGGATGGATGGATGGATGGATGGATGGATGGATGGATGGATGGATGGATGGATGGATGGATGGATGGATGGATGGATGGATGGATGGATGGATGGATGGATCCAAGGGTACTGGATTGTTGACAGGCAGAGGAGAAACTGTAAGCCAAGGGAAGAAATGACATAAAGCTCCCTTATTTAAGGACTGACAAGTGTAGTGCGACAATCTCATGAATATAGTCATGAGCTTAAAATTAACATATTCGCTTCATTTCGAACTCACAGAGGGGTCATTTGGCTGCAAGCGATTCGATGACTCAACAAGGGTTTTCGCTCCAGTGCTGGGATCTACAACCTCAACGAGAGGAGCTTTCTTCTCTGGCACGTAGTCACGCAGTTGTTGCAGTGTCATAAGAGGAGTATCATGAACTGGAAAATTGATTAACTTTCTAAAAATACCAATGAGCAAACCGCTTTGTTATTTTTTGGGTTAATAACTGCTAAAAATGTATTTATCATAATTTATTTCAACCAGTACAGGGAAATCACTGTATCAAGCAAATTCAGGAATACAGCCTTTAATTTGAATAATGAAAATTGTTTTCTCTAGAAAAGAAGTGCTTACTTTAATACGGTAATTAAAATGTTTTTTGCAGCGTAAATGACGTGGTTTGACCGTAAATTCATGCGATGTCGAAATGAGAATATTATTCGAAATAACGGTGTACTACTTATTTATCTTAAGTAGTCGCTTATATGTCCATCAACTCACGCGGGAGGAATGGTTTCAAATTCAACTTCTGATTTATTTTCTATATAGTCACTATTGACATCCTCGGGCTCGGCTTGCGCAAGTTTCATAACATTTTCATCCTGAATTCTCTTAGCTTTTATGTACTTATCTGTGATTTGTTTAGCAACATCTACGCAAGGTATTGCCATAGTTGTAGACCATTCGTTATTTTGTTTCATGTGGACTTATCGATCTACGTGCGCCAAAATCCAAATAGAATTGATGACATTAAGAGGGCTTCGTAGAAGATGGAGCGATCCAGTACTTTAACTCCATAGGTGTAAGCGTTTTACCTCCATGTTATCAGTATTAGATTGACTCCCCATTTGAGCAAGTTCTGGAGGTACATTGCATTTTTTCTCTGGGCATTAATAAAGTTTGCTTTAAAACTCTACATGCTTATTTTACACTGCGTTATCTTCTTTTCCCATAAATGGCACTCGGTGATATTTAGTGAAACGCAGATCAAAATGGTCGAAGAATAGAAATTCCCATTAACGAACTGGGAAGTAGCTTTCTAACATTTAATGAGATCCCAGAAATAGCTGAGTGACTTCGACTTGCTATTTCTCAAATATTTTAGAGATGAAATATGGCAAGAGAAGTCCCGATGCTAATCGACCAACCAAATTATAAGTAAACAGGAGAAGTTTTCAGTTTATAAAAGATCGTGTCGGAATTTCATACAATACGTTAGCTATGAACTAGTGTCGGGAGTTTGTTGAATTTTCTGAAAGTCTATTAGGAGTCCACAGAGGCTAAAATGGGTCGAGAGGTTGTTTTACTGCCGAACTTATTCCTGACTCTTGTTGTTTTATTCGCCTTCATGGAATTGTATTACGATACTAACGAGCATTTTCATTATTTTTAAATCGAATTATGGTTTCCATGGTTTTCAGATTCCAGTAGTTTAAGCGGTTTAATACGTTTCATCGCTGTTGTGACATTTCAAATGGATTTTTTTGAGCATTTCGAAAGTTTGATTCTACGTCAACGAAAAACCGAAATCGGTTTAGTTTAACTATTACCATCAATTATTGTCTATCAGAGTGCAACATCTATAATAAATATCAGATTTCCAGCAAATATACAGAACATTGCATCTAAATGGAAAATCTATGTGTATTATTGAAGAAACAAAGCATTGTTTCCATTGATTAACTGGGCAATCAAACCTAATGTCGATTATAATACAGACAGGCATAGTTAAGTATGCTATTCATACCATCTGTTGTCCGTAATGGGTTTGCTCATTCTGCAGATTCGTTCATAAAATTGTAACTACTGGAATAGGATAACATATATTTTTCATCTTGCTATGGGGTGGTATTTTTCGCAATAGAGTAATCTGGACCAGCGATCAGTGAAGGTTTTATGCACTACAATCAGTGGTAATCGGCCCGATCAATGATGTCGATATCGTCTGATCATCTGAATGCGAGAGTTGCGTTAAGGGGTCCAAATTCACAATGCTTAACAGCTAATTAAAAAGAGATCGAAAGAGGATGTGAACGACAAAATACTAGCCAGCAGAATAGGCAGTTTTTAAATCTCTTCACAATTAGGACGGCATGATTCTGAAAAAAAGACCAAGTCAGGGCCGATATTTCTAATGACTGATTCCATTCTCTAATTTGACTGCATTGAGACTCTCTCCCTCAGCTGCCAAGATCATATGATAGAGGATGCTGGATGGAGAATATAACCCAAAAGAAAGATTAACAAGACCTGTTTCATTTGACAATCATCTCCTCAGATATTGCTGCCACTCAGCATATTGCTGTATCACGCCTTCGACGGGTGATCTGCTATCTTTACCTCACTCTTGTTTATAAGTGAGTTATTGCTAATTAAAGGTTCAAAGGTGTTCACACTTTCGCAATCGTCGTTTTACTCAACTGATTATCTCAAGTTCTCCCTTCATTCACTTAGAAAGCCGACCGAAGAATTGTGAACAAATGACAGCTGCATTTTTTTGTGACGGATAGTGTATCCTGCTTCTAGCACCTGTTGTTTAAATTATATTGCGAATTCACTTTTCAATTGTTGTCCATCAAGTGGTTTACATGCTTCCAGTGGCGGTCAAATAATAAATGGAATTTAACAACGCCTTAAGTTGTCAAATTATATTATCTTTTTCTCCGAATGAATTTCACGCAATTGAGTTTATAGGCAAAACGCAAAAAACTCAATTGAATTTAATAATTAATTGGTCAGTCTAATTTAATATAAATATACATGATTTAATGAAATACCTTTGGTAATTGCTTAGCTATTTAAATATTTTCACATGATTTATTTAAACACAAAATGTAAGCCAACGGGACACGAATCATTTTTTGGTGCATTTATGCAATCACATTGTCCCTAACCTTAAAGCAAAAATATAGAGGAATAGACCAAAGAATTGACCAGCCAATCATGTGTTGCTGCGTCCCAAGGGAGCATTCTCACTTTCGCGCGCACCAATCACAAGGTAGTTTCAATGCCACCCCCACCAATCACTGTCTGACTTCGCACTCTGCCCCCTCTAGTATGCGCTCAGCCAAGTGTAGCCATCCGAGAATGCAGCGACCTCCACAGGGGATAAGACCAGTGGATATTTGTCCACTGGGAATTTGGAGAATATTTGATGAGCGCAGGTAGTACGCACGCACCAGTATGTGGTGTGTCGCTCCCCAGTGGCCTATAACACGCACGCGCGCCAATTCACCTTGCCTTACTTCGCCTCTGCGTCTCTTATGCCCTACGGTATTTACACTCAACTTTTGAACGAGCATCGGCTGATACTGCTACTTCTGTTGCTGATACTTAGCTGAGGTCCTCTGAGAGCATCTTCGCTTCATACACCCACAGGGCAGTCGACTGTGCAAAACCTTTGGGAACATAGCAAAGACTAGAGGGACGAAAGCGTATTGAGTTAAGAATCTTTCCTACAGAGACGTTTTGCTTTTTCGATCGCCAGCGAAGGGGAACCACACAGAACCTCAAACCAGTTGGGAGTAAGGAAAAAATTCAGAGGGACACCTTTAACCGACAACTCTCCCAGGGGTAAAAAGAACAGAAGCATTGCAGAGTAGAGGAAGCGAATTAGAAGACGACAAAGGTAAGCACATTCCATTGAAATTGGTACCGACTTGCTTACCTTCATCGTCATTTATAACGTAATTAGCTTCGAGCAGCTAACACTTGGCTCGAAGAAAATCCGGTTGACAGTCTAATTTTTCAGGTATCAGGGCGATAAATAAAAACAAACTTCTAGGTCCATTTTTTCTGTAAGCCTATATCTCATTCACGCCTAATCAGATAGTTCATAATTCATGTAAAGATATTATTAACATTAATTCCAATATATATGAAAATCATATAATATATTTTGTTGATAGTACTTTGTGCCTCTGGGTTGCGTTGCATCACCGATGTTCGTACATCAACAATCTCACCTTCAACAACCGCAAAGTCAGGGTCAAGAACAAAGTGGTGAAGAATCTTCTTTTCAGAATTCCAGTGGCCCGAGCACTGATCAAGCGTCAATTTATGCCTCTGGGGGTCGAAGCGGTTACCCGCCATTTTCTAGCCATTCAGATGCAAGAAGTTACGGGAACGCTACTGCGGCTCCCACGACTGATGACGCATCTATCCTCACCTCACCAGCCAGTCAGTTCAATTTCGTTCGATCGTGGATAGCCCAACATCATCATCTTCATCAAACCGACGTTAACAGTGTTCACCACTTGAATCAATCAGAAGGTGGCTATCAACCTGCTGGAGGTCTTCAGACCTATCCTCCGGCAGGACACCAGTTTGGAAGCATTGTAGATGGCGGAAGTGGATTCAACCAGTTACCAAGTGGGACGACCTCCATGAACAGATTTGGAATGTTCCAGACAGCATCTGGTGCTGGTGCTAACTCATCAGCAATGGTTGGCTATTCCGGTCTGTTTCAAAGGTTAGTATGAATGCGTTGGACTCTAGCTTTTCAACAATGGACAAATTACCCTCGAATAGCCTTGTCAGAAAAAGACTTGACTAATATTACATTAACATAAGCTATAAGAGCAGATGAGATTCACTTGTTATGATATGAGTCTGAGTCAAATTTCAAAAGAAACTTGATATTCTGACCAGTTCATAACTGTTAATTTATTTAAACTCAAAATTGGAAAGATTTCTCACATATTTTATCCAATAATTTTGATATATTTCAGCGAAAAAGTCCAGAAAATGGAAAATATATGGGTTAGGAGAGCTGGAGGGTGGAGGAATTAAGAATCATAAATAGCCAGCAATTATCCCTCGTCTTCACACCTGTTAGACGGTCTCTCTTGGGGATATTAATAGGGAACAATGTCATTCTACACCAAGTCCAGTAATGCCAAGACGACTGGTGAAAAACAAGAATTTGTCAATTGCCATGAAGGAGATATATAGTTGTAAAGAATCATAATGGCATAATTGGTGGAGTCCTAGTAGATTAGTCTTAAATTATAACTATAAACTTTATGGTTTTCTTCATTCAAGGGACAATGAAAAAGACTTTGAGTATTCTGGCATTTGAGCTAATCCATTGCTTTGATAAACATGACAAACAATTGATAAAAAGCTCCTCCAGGTTTCAAACTTTCCAGTTCTTTTTAGTGTGAGGAGCTTGCAAACACGTTCTAAATTAGATATTTTCAAGTAATAAATAAAACTGAAGTTGGAAAAATTGCTCAGTGCTTTAAATTTGAGTTATTAAACTAGTGAGCTAGCACTTACAGATACGCTGAATTGGCATGTTAAAATATCACTGACTGTGGAATTTTAGGCAAATCGTATTCTCTGTTCCTGGTCTTTCAGGTGTTCTCAACGCGCTGCCCATACGGAAGTTCATTCAGCAAGATTTGAGAAGCAACCTCCTAACAATCTACGAAAGAGCAATTTCTTCCACTTTGTGCTCGCACTCTACGACAGAAATCGACACCCGATTGAAATTGAAAGGGCGGCATTTATTGATTTTGTAGAGAAGGAGAGAGTAAGCTGTTATTCAGCTCAAAATTCATCATCTCCTCATTATTTTAGGGACTATTGTGTATAAGTTTGAGCACCTAAAATCCTTCTGCCTATCACATCTAACAGTGTACATTCACACCAAATGCATTGTTTCTATAATTTAACATAATTGAATCAAACTTCTACAGCACTTCAATGAGAATTCCATATGAACCCCCTTCCAGTCCTTAGCTATGCCACCAAAAGAGCATTATTTTATTTATAGTTGTAAATAGGTGAGACTCAATTATCTTAACCTCGAGTTATCCAGTAAAAGACAATTTCACCGAATTAACTCCCCACTCCCTATGAATTATTTAAGAGCCAATTGGAACGAAGTGCGCACGTTTACGGGGCCACACCAAACACACCGCGAAAGCGCGCATGCAGGAAGTGCGAAGGTGAAGCTCTGACTGAAGAGGACGAATTTAATGAACTCCAGTCAGCACTAGGAGCTCATAGAGTCCGGCGATGGGCAGAGGGTTTGATAGAAGGGAGAGAAGGTTGAGGAGGGGGAAGGGCGTTAGAGCAGGGGAGTGCGACAGTGCAGAGGCGCGTGTCTCCTACGGACTCACTTGGGAGTTTAGGTAGAGTTCATTAGATGTGAATTATTCAATGGCAGTGAGAAGGGAAACAGAGAGAAAAGAAGTAATCTGCTTGGCAGGTTAATGCAAAGTTCTTTATTTACGTCTTTCTAACCTACCTTTGGTTGAGGATGCGTTTTCCCTTGAACTGCGAGAAAAACGCATAGAACACGGTGGCTGACATCAATATTTCAAAGCTTTGACACCACTGAAAGATGTGAAAACTTGATAAGAAATTAGTTCATTATACAAAAAAGAAGCCTATAGTTTTTTTTCCGATTTTCATTTTAACCCCAAAATTTTTTCAATTTGTCATGAGAATGGTTAAAATCAAAACAAGCTAGGTACATCGGTGTCTTTATAATTTACTGAGTTGAAATTCATTATTTGTACTTTGGATTAACGAAAATATGGTGGAAGTGGGAAAGCATCATAACTTTTTGCCAAATTATCATTCTGGGGGCTTAGTTAACAAAAAAAATAATAATAATTTAACCACCATGATTGGAATTGAAAAATAGTCTTATCATTTTTTTTTGAATTTCTAGGAATATTGTTAACTCCAGATTAAAATGTTTTTAATAAAATTTAACTAGGAGCCAGACAGCGAGAAAACCAATAACGGAATTCACTATCGGCTGCGTCTGGTATTTTCAAATGGTAATTTCCCTATTTTAACCTAGAAAATTAGTTTCCTTCACGTTAAGTGATCAGTCAAAAAAGAATTTTAGTGCCATCTACCACGGCCTCATAGAGGAGGCATTTACGCGCCATTTATTTTCATTTTGATTCTCCGAAAGAAACCACTCAGTTGGAAACAATTTTAATGAACTCTTTTAATTCATTCTCTATGTTCTTTTAGTTTTACTTCTTCTTTTACATCTCTTTCAGGTTTTCAACAGAACCAAGATATCTACGTTCGATTGGTTGATTCAGCTAATAAACAGGTTTGCTGTTTTTTGTAAGCCAATCGTTCCAAAGTTATGCTTGCTAAATACTTACTTGAATTCGCTTTAGCCAATAGCTTATGAAGGTCAGGACAAAAATCCCGAAATGTGTCGAGTGCTACTTACACACGAAGTAATGTGCAGTCGATGTTGTGACAAAAAAAGCTGCGGGAATCGAAACGAAACTCCATCTGATCCTGTTATCATTGATCGGTGAGTGATCCCCAATTCAATCTGATTATGATGATGAATTTCTGTAACGTGAAATCATCATCTACTGTTGTGATATACAGGTTCGAAAATTGACTTAAAATAGTCGCTGCATTATGAATGCCCTACCATTTCTCTTTATCAGCTTTCCAATAGTCGCAATTCCGGTTTTCAATGAAAATTTGCCTCGCTGTACAAAACTGGTTTTATGACTATACCACAGGGAAAAAATTGAAATCGAAAGTTATTAAATAGAATTTTTTTATAACTGCTCTGCCAGATGCATATTTTATAAAAAAAGCTTACAGGGAGGCTGGCGATTTTCGCAAAACTGTTACACACTGCCAATGACTTTGAAGGGAGGGGTGGGAACGGGAATTCGTCTAGACCACAGAGCGCGGCATCTCGTAGCTCCGTTACCCGCTGTGCTGCAGAACAAAATAAAGAAGGGGAGCTTTCTGATATGTCCCCGAATTCTGGTACACAAATAGAATGACATGTGTACGCTTCGACAAGTCCCAGGTGGTATACACCAAGATGTAGCGAAATTTTTAATTGTATAATTGGTTAGTCAACGGACAGAGAAGAGCTTCGCGGCTGAGCTGTTAGTCATCATGACAAACGAGACGGAAGCTGCATTTCCTAGGCACCACTCTTCTATAATAAATAGACCCTAATTGCGGCCACAAATCCCCTTCAATACGTCCTACTCAAGTTGCTCCAATTCCGAGCTATTTCAAATAATTCAACTCATTTAATTGGTAAGCTATGACCCTATTTGACCCTACGATCGCTAGGGCAGCCAACTCGAATTAATTACTTTATAACATTCACTTTAATTGTGTCAGTTTGGGGTCAACCGTTTGCAGGTGGCTGAGAAAGGACTCTGGTAATTCAATAATATTCGATACCTTGACAACAACCCATGTGATTCGAGAGAGCCGACCTCATCATATTTTATCAAAATAAATTGTTGCCAATTCCGTTAGGTAATCAACATAGAGACTAAACTGAGTAAGAATAAGAGTAAACATGTATTTTAATTTTAGATATTTCCTGAAATTTTTTATGAAATGCAATCAAAATTGCCTGAAGAATGCTGGAAACCCAAGAGACATGAGACGATTTCAAGTAGGTCAACATGCAAATCATATCAGTATTTTTTCCTGCATTTGAATTTAATTTTGCTTTAATTATGAAGGTGGCCATAGCATCAGCACCTTCGTTAGAAGGCAGCTTACTGGCGTTTTCTGATAACATGTTCGTCCACAATAATTCAAAGCACGGACGAAGAGTTCGACGAATGGAACCTCCGGAAGACAGTGAGCTCAAAGTTTGCAGTAATAAACCACATACCAACATACTGTTTAAGATATGAGCTTTCCATCTTAAAAATCCATTTTCTCATATAAAAAAAATCAGTGGTTTAGCAAGCACACAGTTGATTTGTTGCGAGTACACATCTTAAATATGCTAAACAGACGCAACTTTTGGTATTCATAAACATACAAAAAGATGCAATCTTGGCGGTGAATTCTTTCACACCGAATGTAATATGAACATTATTGCGTTAAAGGCAGCAGCTCAGGGATTTTTAAAGCATCCCTCGGCGATCAGCATTGATGATGTGACAAAATTCAATTACCACAAACAGACATCCTTCAACTGTTGACACATTTCTACTGACCAGTTTCATTTGTACACATCACTCTCTTCCCCTTAATAAAACCAGCCGTTGCTGCCTTATGCCCTGTGGGACTTGATTCCAAAATTAGTTAGCCGTTTTCTGTTTTTCCTTCTTTCTCACTCCATGAGGCAAATGAGGTAATGGGTAGAGCAAAAGACTAATGGAAGGAGTCAGTGAAAGGGGTAAACTCGCCTTAAATCTGAAAATTACTTATTCCTATCTTTAGCCTGGATGATGCTTTTGATAATGAAACCATTTATTAAAGGTATCGTGAAACCGTAGAAATGTTGAATTACAACAAATCGTTTGAAAATATTTGCCAAAGTAATGAAATGTTTTTGTTTCTCGTTTTCGGTAAATATGATTTATTTTTTGAATATATTTTAAGTTGGTAGTAATTGCTCTTGATTACATAGAGAGAAAAACACTTTCGATAGGGAAATAGCTCGAATTTAATATTAACAACCCTGGCTGCAAAGTTATGTGAAGGTAGTCTTGGTTCACATAAAATTGAGCCACATGGTCGAATTAAAAAATGTTTAATGATCTAATTCGAAAATTCAGGAAGCATGAAGTGTGAAAATCCGCACCCAATAAGGCAACAATAAATTGAACAGGATAAAATCTTTCACATACATTTCAACCCTAATTCGTAACTAAATTTCACGTACTACCAAATTAGCGCTTAAAAGTTATCTCTTGTTTCAGTAGTACCCTCGGCACCCCCGATAATAAGAGCAATTTCGCCAAACGAAGGTTGGACAAGTGGTGGTGATAGCGTAATGGTAATTGGCGAGAATTTCTTCCATGGTCTACATGTGGTTTTCGGAAATACACCAGTCTGGGGTGAAGTGAGTTATTCACAAGGAACTTGTCTAGTCTCAAGCTGGTGATAATGTAAATGACGTAACACATCTCTTTTGCGTTTTAAGTTAATCACACCGAACGCTTTGCGAGTTCAGACACCTCCCAGACCAACTCAAGGTGTTGTGGAGGTAACTCTCTCGTTCAACAATCGACCATTTTGTAAGCATGCTCCAGGGCGCTTCGCTTATACCTGTAAGTCGGCTAAATTTATAGTAAACATTGACCAACCATTAGATTGAGATAATTGTCTAAGTGAGTAGTATACCATGCATTAGATTCATATTAATTAGCGACTGATTGAAGTGTGAAGTTACAGGAGCAGATTAGGAAAATAAGAGATCTTCTATTGTTAAATTAGCACTAATGCTCGAGAATACTAAAAGCCTTCAAATGCGGAATAGAATATGCGAGCACACTTTGAAGTTATTCCCAACTCTCTAAATTTTAGCTCTTAATGATCCCACAATTGAATATGAATTCCAGCGCCTGCGCAAGATCATCCCGCGCCATCCTGGAGATCCTGAGCGTCTTCCAAGGGAAATAATTCTTAAACGAGTTGCGGACCTGGCTGAGGCGCTCTACTCTATGCCGAGTAGAGCAGCAGCTGTGGCGGCTGCAGCAGCAGCTACTCATCACGTGACATCAGGTATGATGCCCTCTCAGGCGGGACCCCAGCATACCCTTCTCACGTCTCATATGCCGCCTCCGGCTCCCCCACTCCCTGCAGCTAATCACTACTCAGAAGTGTCTACGGGCTTTGGAATGTTGTCTTCACACCACCAACACCAGCAGACGCTACAGACTTCGAAGATGGATCAGATTATATACGCATCCAAGCTGCTCCATAATAGCACTAGTAGTGCGGCCACTTCGGTGACATCTGAGGGGGAAGAAGAGGAGGAGGAAGAGGTGGAGAATAGTGGAGATGCAAGAGGAAGTAATGGAAGTGTTATAAAGGCCGTTGAAGGATCGGAAGAAGGAAGTAGGGATTATGGTGGAAGGGTATGGCCAAAGCGACCTCGATTTGATGTTAGTGGAGTTCACGAAAGCGGACGCAGAGAAGTTAGTATTGTTTTGGAATTTGAACTCTGGGTGATGAGATATTTGTTTAAAGTTATTTTTTGCATTACTGAATTTAAGTTACTTTTAAAACCTATGTCATCAGCCAGACCAAAGACTGGTTTGGATAAATTGAAATGCCGTTTCCAGAACAAGTTTTAGATTAGAGTATGCATTCGAAACTGCTTTTTTGTTAGAAAAAATGTCTTATAAATTGCACTAATGAATGCGCAAGCACCGTCTACCAATAGAAGGAAAGCTCGACCTCTGCTTGTGCTTATTAATCTACGTTGAAAATGAGGTGCCACCTTAAATTGTGAGAAAAATGAACCTTAACTTAGTGTTTATTTTCAGGGATCAGTCAGTTCTTACACACCGAGAAACCATCCACCGACAATAAAATTCGGTGACATGTCACATTTAACAGCTGATGGTGAGATAATGACTACGTCGACAAGCTCGGCCGTTGCGACAACAGCTGCCGCTCTCACCTCAACAGCAAAAACGACGGAGAATTTTGAAACTCCTGTCACAGCCACCTCGCCAATTAATAACCCTAAAAATGGTGGTAATTTGGCAGTAAGACAATCTCGCGCTCTATTTGGCGAAGGAAATGGGCTGTATGACAATGAATATTTTGGTGTCACTACTACGACAGCGTCCAATAGTACAAATTACCCTTCGCAGTCATCTGTAAGCTGGCTAACTGAGTTTCTTGGATTTTGAATCCTCACTATGAAAACACCAATATGTTCGAAAAAATCAACTCCACATTTGACGTTTTGACATTTGCGGATTTTTTAGAATTGGATTTCCTTTGAATCGTCTCACTGACAATCGCCGTGGAAACTTCTAAAGGCTGTGACACAGCTGACCTCCCGTCCTTCAAGTCCCCTACAGTTTTATTTTCCTTTTTGGTGCTCGTTTTGAAACTTATTTCGAAATCAATATACACACTTAGTAAAGTTGTATTTTTGTTTATTTTCGCCAGCTTACAGTGCACGCAATTTTTCTGACCATTCAGTCCCAAATGCTATCAATTTCAGTAACGCTGGCTGTGAATTCCAATATATCAGTATTGGGTGCACCAGATCTCAAATGAAAATAGAAATATTTACAGGTTCCATGAAGAAAATTCACAACTCTACAAATCAGATGAGACGCGTAGTGGTTGATGCGGTGGGTCAGGCTGTTAACTTGACCATAAAATCTACATATTGCATGCAACTGGATTTTCATGCTGGATTAAGAGCTCAGTAAAGGGAACACTAAATACCATACGCTTTTGTCATTGAAGCGTTCAATTCGGTGGTTCATCTAGCCGAAACAGATTTATAGACAGATATATAATCAAACTCGTCCTCAGAGCTACTTGCTTAGTTACTAAGCATTGATATTAATTGGGGTTTGGTTGGAAGAAACATGTGAAGTCGGCAAGTTCCTGTGCCTGGCTTTCATCATAACAGCTCAATTTTCTTATACTTTATTACATCCTCGTGAGGGCTACGATTGGGAAAAACAAATCGGGCCTTCCATGAAATGGTTAGCTATGCTATTGCTCACTCGCAGTGCCTTCCCATATCACTTTGCGGTCTGTATGAGAACCCCTTAGGAAAATGTTTGCCCTGCATCCTGGCTACCTAAGGACTGGGGTTGAAAGTCTAAAGTATGGTATATTAGTTATCTTTCTTTTACGTATAATTTCAACTATTCATTAATGGGCGTTTGCATTAATTGAAACCCAGAGCATCATAACTACAGTAGTTCCCCCTTAACTGCTACAAAATCCATTTGTTTTCGGTATAATATTGGAAAGTGGTGGAATCCGCCGCATTCTATTGCATTCACATGAATTGCTAGGTCAAATTTTCCAACCACGACTGAATGGCTCTATCAATCTGCTTCATGAATTCAAGTATACCCTCCCTCTAAACTCGTTTTGAAATCTGAGGCCTTGAAAAGGGTGCTACTACTAGGGAAATAAGTTGGGCTTTCATTGCGCAAGGACGAAACCTTCGACATTGAAATTTACATGAGAGATTCCCAGAGGGATTTTGTATACAAGACCACAACAAGTCATTTGATTTCGAGAAACTTCCCTGTATTTAAGGCAACTTTAAACCTGCTGTCACCGCACAACCTAAGCAATATTATGGGAAGGACGTTGTAGAAAGATGTTCATTTGTTTCAGAAAAAGCATGTTACAGTGTTAAAAAAAATAGAGACCTTTTTCGTCTTTTCCGGCACATGGCCATTATAGATCCATGTCTTCATCAAAAAAGGCGCAGACTATTTCGTCAACTGCCAACCACTTATCATTGCGAACTTATCGACCATAATGCACAGATAATTTATATACTTAATGTGCCTTAAAGGTATTTTCTATCCATGTCTGACTATACCAGTTTTGACCTGAGTAGATTAACCTAAGAGTAGACCTCTTCTGATGTCAGCTAGAATAGCAAGTTCAAGTGCATAGGCCCTTTCGAATCTCGTCGTACTTCGTGGAACCGTACCTAGAGTTACGATTTCTATCAATTGGGAGTAAAGAGGAGCGATGCAAATCAGACAGGCTGCAGTACTGGATGTGGATCAAACGTCCTTTAAAGATCTAAGCGGACCAGGATAGTTGGCTTTTCAGGTGGATGCCATTTTGAGTATGTGTTCGAGTCCCGAATGCTACCTTATTAGTTAACATACCATGATGCAATTTATCAAGCTTTTCTGCTAGGTTTGTTTTCAGCCTGTCATAGTCAAAAGACCCTTATAGCTTACAAATTATATCCGGGAGACCATTTCCACATCCATTCATTCATGCGGGATCAGCCAAATGTCTTGCCGATAGCCACTGAAGACCTAATTTTGGCATTTCAGCTTAGTAAGTTCGGATCTTGTTCTATCGTAATCAAGAATCCTAGATTTGAAGTGCTTAGTATTAGTATTAACTAGTTCTTCCACGGTCAAATCCAACACGAAGTTGTTGGACCAAACGCTGCGCAGCATAATGGGTGGCCGCTGAGGCAATTCTAATGAGTAGCTTAGAATATGTAAATCCAAATTAATATCTTGAGTTAGTGCTGATTACCTGCCTTAGAAGCTTTGGTATTCGATCGAACTCCATTCTTACTAGTCGTAAAATTGTTTGTCTCTTCTCAAAATATATCCATTGGGCGTGTTCTAGAATGTTCCTCTCACTGAAATTTTTTAGAGAGATTTGAGTGTGGATAAGACTCTTCTTTAATCATAGTTACTATTTGACCATTATTTTTGCTTATTCCTGCTAACCCTTTCCATTTTATCTCAGGAGTTAAATATATATGCTATTTTTACACCCACAGTTTTGGTGTAGTTAAAAAAATTAGGGAAGTTCTTCGCGGTATTCCAGCGGCCCCATTGAGGCTGATTTGATAGCGAAGGAGAGACCTCCAGAGTGTTGAAACCACGCTCATCCTGATGCTCTTGCACTTCTCGGACCCGTCATCGACTAATTAGGCACGTTCTTGCCTGTGAAGGGTAGTTTTTTGAATATGTAGATAGTCATTGGAGCATTTGAAATGCCGGAGCCTTTGCATTCCGCTATACTTGGTTTATCAATTTAATAAATGAATAAAACAATCTTGACACTACCCTAGTTGAAAGAAAGCAGACGGTGACAAGGAGCAGGGGCAAACCAATGCACGATAATGTACATCGACATCGGAACCAATACCATTACAATTCACAAATACAGAAACGTCGATACCACAGTTGACATTTTGAATCTGACAAGTTGTTTGCTAATACCAAGTTAAAAGTTATCATCAGCTATGGGAACAGTGAACCTCATTTAGTGTTCTCGTCCAACGCAATCAAAATAGTCGATTCCTCTTGCATAGGTCTCCTCAGCGCTCGGTCGGGAACCCCAAATAATTTTCCACTGCTCATCTCTTCCTCTCTGACATTATCTAAAAGAACATTTCGCTACTTTTAATGGTGAAAAAGTGATGGTATCGGTAAGGTCAGCCAACCGCATTAGTCAGGTTAGGTCAGAGTTGTATCCCCTTTTTTAAGCGCGGCTTATTGGCAGGACCAGAACCAGTTTTGCGGCTCATTAGTGAAGGCATTGAAGCTTCGTCTTAACTCTAATCAGTTTTAAAATTTCGGGAAAAAATACTCCAGTAAAAATCCTCATGCCAACATCGAAATACCTATTTTCAAGGACTTCAACATATTCTTAAGAAATTTTTCAGAAACCATCCAAAATTACTTATAAACCATTTCAATTTTTCAAATGCAATTTTATGAAATTGATTAATTTATAGGCTTCTTTTTATTAACACTGATAATAATTGTTTTTCATCTAATATTTTCTCATTCTTTTATATATTTGCAAATTATACTGGCCATCACATGACTCATGTAGGATGATTCCACAACGAATCGAGGCGAATAGGCTATTCTCGCGGGGATTAACCAACAAATTTATGAAAACAATAATATTCTACAGTGTTTTTTATGACTTTCATTTTTCCTACTTATGTTAATGAGCTCTATTAATTTCGCTCTGATTAGAGCAACTTGGACTTATTAAATGTGGGTGGGATATTTTGGCACTTTAAATAAATTCGACTTATTGGAAATGGGTAAAATATGGTCAAGGGTTAAATAAAGTGATAACCATGGCATATCTTCCATCTAAACATTTGTACACATTCCCTTGCGTAAAAGATTTACGTACTACTAAACATCGGCAAATTTCGCATCTAAAGTTTTGATAAGTTTTAGAAGTCGAATCCTTGATTCTTTATTTTATGTAGAACCAGCAGCAATAATAATTTTTGACACAGATTACCATCTTTGTAAGATGAAAAAGTGAATCATAACAAGTTATTATACAATGAACTCAGAATAAGAGAACCCAATTAACTCACCTTGCCTGAGGTAGATCTCTGAGTGGAAATATCTTTCAGTGCACTGTGATGTAAGGGTAGTCAGTGCTGTGCATTCAGCTTATAACAGTTTAATTGGCTTGATTTACATGCAGATAATTTGCGTTACAGAAGCGGATATTTCCGAGTATAGTTAATGACGACAGTTCTCTCTATTCTCGAAATCGTACTGAGTTCCAGAGAAGGAATAGAGGCACGCGTCCTTAGCAGTTTCATGATTAATATTAAGCCCTCCCCCTTACGTATGCTTTCTGACTAACTTGAACCGTCTTGTGAAGTGCTTGGTGACGGCCTAGCAAATCTTCTTGCATTTGACAACACCTTTTATGGTTTTTCTTTTAAAAATCACTAATTTTTAGCTAAAACTAATTTGCCTAAATATAACGACCTCCATTCCTACCTTGTTTCCACTCTGTTATGAACTCATTATTTGAGATACAAAATCCAACTTCATTCAGCACGTAAGACGGTGAGTTTAAGCAAATTGCAACGAAATGCGATGCCTTGGAGATAAAGCTTTCTTAGTTGTTACAGATGGGGAGACGTAGATTATTAAAAACTGTGACCAAAATATTGAATTGAAAACATTCATAGGTGGAGCTGCAGTCTTTTCAATTTTGCTGGCTCTTGAATCAACTCTACTTTTATTTATAAGTAGGAGCCTCAAGCACTAGCTAAAAAGTGAGATCTGTCACAGTGCGAATACCTTTCAGGTTTGAACGAAAGGTAAGAAGGCAAAAACACGTTATCTTTCCTAATATTAATCAAATAACGATCTAATGGCGAGGACCAAGACTGAATGCTAAATAGTTCTTCAAACTTAATTTCGTGCTAGAATGTAGGGTCCACAATGCTCAAGGTTTCGGATTATTCCAAAAGGCAGTGAATTTTCCTGATTCATATTGTTTCTAATTTTCAAAGAACATTTGCAGTGGAACACAGAAAAATGCATTAAAAACACAAAAAACCAACAAGCTTGTGCGTAACTACTAAGGTTTTCTATTTTAAAACTGAACTATTCTGAGCACCTAAAAGATAGCATTGCAAATACAATAAAGCAGGCTAGTGCATCAAAACTGATAGTCAAGGAATCGATTTCAATAGAAGTTATCGAGAGACTTTCTAGAAATTATCCATGAAGTATAACTGCGATTGGCCAGGATTTCAGCAGTTCTTAATCAAGCCAGAAGGATAGACACAAGATGAAAAACACGAGAATCCATTCAAATGCGAAAATAGACCCTGAATAATTTATTTGCGTTGAAAGCAACACCGATAAGCCAAAATTGTTGTCTTCAGTTAACTGCCAGTTGAATTTCTATTCGAAATGCAATCAGAAGCCAAAAGGAAAATTTATTGCAAATCACAATAAGCAAAGAATCAGCTAACTTAATGCATTTATGATTAAAAATTAGGCTGATTGAGTTTTATTAATTTGCGACATACCTTATGCAACTTAAAACATTTAATTACCTTCCTTTTTTAATTTTGTTTAAGTCACTTTAAGTTGGCGAGGTTCACCCCACAGTCCCCTGCAGATCGTGGTGGGGTGTTCTCTGCGTTTCGAATCTGACGTTCTAGCGATCGCAATGAAAGTTATTTCTTCGTCGGAAAGCATTAAGGTGCCAACAAATGTCAAGGTGTCTGTGCATTCTCGAGTTGTGACCGTTAAAGGAAAGCGAGGCACTCTCAAGCGTGATTTTCGCCATCTTGCCTTGGATATTAAGGCCACTAATCGTAAGGTTACCGTGACAAAGTACTTCGGAGTTCGAAAGGAGTTGGCGGCCGTGCGTACTGTTTGCTCCCATATTGAAAACATGATCAAAGGTGTTCAATATGGTTTTCAGTACAAGATGCAGACACTGCATGCTCACTTTCCCATTAACATCATTGTCCCTGCCGATGGGTCCAAGGTTCAGATAAAGAACTTTCTTGGCGAAAAAACAACACGTACAATACCTATGCCTCCAGGTGTCAAAGCCGTCGGTGGTGGTGCTGCTGGAGTCTCTCTCTTTATCCAGGGCAACGAGCTTGAGAGCGTATCCAAATGCGGTAATTTATCCATTTTTTGTACTTATTCATATTTTAGCCGCTCTTATCCAACAGTCATGTGCTGCCCGCCATAAGGATATCCGAAAATTCTTGGACGGCATCTATGTGTCAGAACGGGGCACTGTAGAGGAAATGAAGTAATTTTGTTGATATTTGCGGAAATATATTGGTATTAATGATTATCTGTTAACCGGGATCGGTCTAAATTTGATTCGCTTCATGGGATCTTACATGTATGAAAGCTTTAGGCTAGGAACCACGACCGATAATTCCTGCAATTTATAGCAATTGTTGATATTCATAATATACGGACCGAATTTTATTTTCCTATGGGTTATCTTGTTTCGATGCCAATCTGAATAGGGTAGATATGTGCTCAGTTTCTATTAAAGTCAGCTGTACTTAGTGCCTAGGATTTCCATCTTGGCGTGCGTTAAGTCGCAAAGTTGGGTACTTTTCATTGTCATAAATGATTGGATATGTCCTTCCTAAGTCGTTAGACGGTACTGGTTTGGCAAAAATTGGGTCTATGCCCGAGTACGAGCATGCGTCGTACATTTTTGCAGATCCTCGTGGAATAGTCTCCCCAACGTCAATTTTCCTGTCCATCTAGGCTATAATGAATGGTTGGGACCCCTTCGTCTTCCCGATGCCTATAGGCTTGCGGTTGTTTGTACTTGTACAGAAAATTGGAGTTGAGCTAACCAAAGGATAGTTTTGGAACTTCGGTGTGTTTGAGGCTAGGTACCCGCGACGGTTTCCCTACTTGGTATTCCGCGTCGCAAAGGGCTGCGCCTTTAGTGTTTAATATTCATCTAGGATACCTCGGTTTATTTTTATCAATCCACGTTTAATGACTAGCGAATGGGCGCTGTCAGGTTATTATTCATGCACGTATTAATTCTGTCATTTAGATCGTCATTGTTTTGCTTGCATGAAGTTTCGTGTCTTGGGCATTACAGAACGAATGTTAGAGATAAAGTAGGGATAAATTAGGCGCTTTCATTAGCATAATGGTTGAGTTGGGAAGCTTTGGGGCGGACTTGAATTGGGTTCAACGATGTTTGCATTCGGAGACTTTGGGCTGGTTGCATTTGGTGGTCTTGTCCGTCTAAATCAGAAAGTATAACATCACTACTGAGTGAGATTTAAGCAGTAATAGATCTAAGGACTGTCTTACGAAATGCTGCTGCTTGGGGCTAGCCCGTCGTGCAACCGGTTGTGCATTTTCATGCCGCGCGGGGTTTGACCGATGTATCCACATAGGCGACATCTGAGTTCAGAGCTTCCTCCGCCTACATGTTCCCAGTCTCCGTTTATCGACCTACCTGAGGGTGATGTTTCGCTACTGTCACCCTGTGACTGCGGTGACGTGGGTGCAATAGCGGTAGTGGAGGCTTTCAATGATAATTGACACGCCTCTGCGACAAGATCCTCGATCCGTCGTCTTTTTGGCGAACGTGACTGGTCTGAGCCTGTTGAAGATTTGGTACTCTGCGGAGTCGAAGAGGATGTCGTGTTGCCGTGAAAATTTGACACAGTGTTCTCCGATGTTACGTTTCCTCCGCCTGTCTTGCGTCTACCTTGGCAGTAGTATTGTTGATGTGCCTAAAGGAAAGTGAATGCTAACGTCATATCAGCCTGGTTGCGATTGGGTCAAAAAAATGCGCCAAAGAAGTAAGTTCCGCGTATCAACTGGATAAATTGAGAAATAACCGCTTGCGGCGCCTCAGTCATGCTGCTGCTGCTGCTGCTGCTGCTGCTGTGAGTTAATTTTGCGGAAGAGAAGAGAGGCACGGGATGAAAGTGGATGAAGCTTGTCTGGATTTTTCTTACCGCAAATCCTCACACGCAAACAAATTTTAACCGGCGCCAACGTCTTCGTATCAGCATTTCCGTATCTCCTAGCTTGGCGCCTAGCATCCGCATAAGACAGTCGCTTATCTCCCCCTCGAATCATCTATCAATCCACGCACAATAACCCTTGTGGTTCCTTTTCCTCTTTCTTTTATTCATTTCCTTTTTTCTTTGAGAGCAATTTCAAGAAGAACCTTGTTAATGACACTTCGTTTGAAGCGAAAACGCTATCTTGCTTCCAGCTATGTGGATTGAATTCTCTATGGGAGCACAATCAGTTGAACTGAATTGTATATTCTGCACAATTGAAACCAGGGGAGGAGTACTCCCTTAGAAGGGAAATCAAACCATCAAAGCTAGTCAGCCGAAGTCTTCGAGGAGACTTGAAGATAGGGACCGTTTTAATGAGGAAACAGAAGGCAAGTAAATATGATCATCCTCCAGATATTTCATCCATGTTTAGCAACTCCAACCATATATCAAACCGACCCTCTAAAGTGACATTTGCTAAGCATCAAAATTCAAGCCTCTTTATCAAACATAAGCTTGTTCCCGCGTTATCAACTATCTGTCAACTACTATCAAAATGTCAGGTGCAATACTTAGGTTTGTTTATAAGTAAATAATTCCAGAGCAGATGCGATTGAATTTCGGAGCTATCCCATGTCTTTCAGCAGAACGGCTACCATGAACTGAAGTTGTTGCAAGCCAAAAGTTAAACGTTGCTATAGTTAACCACTCATTCTTGTCTTGAAATTTCCATAATTTCGCACTAATTTAAGCTCGGCTTCAGGAAAATTGGAACATCTTCATCAACGAATGTCGAATGTGTAGTTCTGGTTCTTGTTTAGAGCCCTTTCAGTTTGATAGAAATCGAAACTAGGGACAAATACACCGAGTAATATCTTGGAACTTTAACCACTTTCTTAAATAAAAAACTTTAAGCATCATTCATCGGACTGTAACATCACGCAAATTCGAAAATTCAGATGGATGCTTTACCTTGAATGTGCTATGAGCCTGGAATCTTGTCTGACAATTAGTGCACAGATAAGGTCTCTGGACTTCGACGCCAGCAGTTTGATTTTCCATCGAATTGCGCCCCGCATCACCAGCTGTTGATGCGTTAATCTGATGCGCTTGCAAAGAAGAAGCGGTCACTGCCTGAAGTAATGCTTCCAGCGTCGCCGCGTCGGGTAGTTTACCCCCACCGAACCACCAATTTGCGGGTGTTGGGACTGGTGGTGGTGGTGGCGGTGGCGGTGGCGGTGCAGGAGGGGCAAGACTTCCCCCGACAAGTCCTGAAAATAACGATGCTAAGAGAGTGCTTGTCGCTGTACCAGAAGTAGCATTTGGATTTTGTCCTGCTGCCTCCTTCTCCGTCTCTTCGGATACTGAAGATCTCCCGGTTCGAAGATCTAGTGGGACTCTGCCTACACTCTCTCCAATCGACACAGTGGTTGGCCCTGTTCCTCCACTGCAATCTGGATGTACCGGTACGTAAACGAATCCCGCATCAGTAATGATTGGAGCTGTCATTACTAGACCCATGCGTTTCGAAGCATCCGCCAAGTGTGCAGCATCAGTGTTTCCTTCAGCTGCGAGTTTTTTCAGTTTTTGACTGATATTAATATGGAACTGATAGATTGAATTGGAATAAAACCGCTGGCAGCCCTGGCAAAAGGGAGTTCGAGGGGGCTTATCATCTGAAGATTTTGAATGGGAGATCTGTGTGTGAGATGGTGCCATAAAATGCTGGACTTCGTTTGGGGGAATTTGTGGTCTTAGACGGGCAAGCGAAGCGAGGGTTGAAGCAAAACTCAAAAATGGGTCGGCTGTGTTGAAAACCGCTCCCATTTCGGGTGGAGGTGGATGAAGAACGCGATGAAGACCTGGAGGAGAAGCCCCAGTTGCAGCTCCCCCGTGTCCCATTCTACTGGTCGGATGAGGGGACTGTGGGTTATTGTTCGAAGCACTTCCATTTAAACGCTTTCCTGGAGTAGTCCGACTCGGCCACGGAAAGGCTGACAAAGGGCAATAAAAATAAAGTATCCGAAGTTCTAGAATGAGCTATTTCTTTAATCGTTCAAAACTCCGTTGAATATTCTGGTGAAAAAGTAAGAAAAGCTTTAAATAAGCACGATAGTGTAAGATGTTTGTGTGAAACTTGTATCATTTTAAGCGCCATACTAGAACCATGTCCGAACAACCACTAATTCATTTGTCATCACAAACTACTCAGCACGAGAGGCTTGATCAATAGGTCGAGCGTGTGTGGCCCCTACGCCGGGTTCAACGACTTTCCACTTAATCTTTCAAGCTATAACCACGTGTTTGCTCATAGACGTCGACTGAGTTTTTCGTTACAAATGAAAGGCAGAGATCAGGACACTACATTTTAGACAGAAATATGCTTTCATTTGTAAATTAAGCAGGTTTCGTTCAAAGTAACCATACTGAGGTGTCTTCGGTTCGAAATAGTTCACTTGAGACCGACTTAGTGGATTACTGTGCGGCGAAAGAAGAGACATTTAGAGGAGAAAATAAAAAGACAAGTTAATTGTCTATCGATACCACCACCTCCACCCGACATCAAACGGGGAGAACTTTATCGATGAGGTGGTGATATAATCGACGAATCACCTGGCTGTTTGAGATAAGTGCAGCGTGCTCCTTTATCCTCTGTTTGTCCTCACCTCTTATCTCCTATGAATCAACATGAATCTAGCTTCTATCGCACCTCGCACTCCCCACCATCTCATTAATTATTCTATTTTTTGTTATGCAAGAAAAAGGACAATAAACCGGGGAACAGATCTATCAGATTTCGTATGACCCTGGATATGGTGGATTTTCCTAAAATCTGATTCTGAATGTAAATAGAGGGACTTGCAGTTGTGCACACAGAGACCACCTATTAAGTTAAACGTCAACTAGATAAAGGCTATATGAGAATGCTGCTTTATATGAAGAGTGAAATTAATAATTGCGGTTCATGTTTCTTCTATGATAGTAAATTTGTCATTTTTGACAAAGAACGTCAAAAAATAATTCGGTCTGATACTCCCATATCATGCACCGTGATTTTGGATCAAAGCTACTTGCCTGAATTCTGAGGTGTTGAATTTTCACTGACCCCGGAGTCATTCGAGTCCGTTATGCTAGAAGCATTCTTCTCATTTGAAGTAGAAGCCTTTGCACTGCCATTACCACCTACTGTATTGAAGGATGAGGTGAGCTGAGGCCGACGTGAGCAGTAGTTCGTCATATGAGCGGTGAGAGTATCTACGCTGGAGAAGAAAATCCCACAATAGATGCACTTTTTATCGCGCTTGGGACCTCCAGTAGGGGTAGAATTAGGGGTAGCCGCGAAGTCCGTACTCATTATAGGTGGAGAAGGAGATTCGCTTTTCGCTGATCCAATTGAATCTAAAATGAATGCCGAAAGGCCGGAGTAGAAATGCGAATTTTCAAAGGTTACTATTGCAGTATAATTCCTACAGCTAGATCGCATCTATAGACAAGACTATAGACGCCGTGCCGACTATCAAGCGCTGCTATTTTTCTTATCAGGAGGCTATAAAATTAGGTCGGAGCCGGCCTGGATACTGATTAGACCTCCGGCATCCTACAACACCCATAAATTTTTGACTCTGCACATCTTTCGATAAGCGCCTGTGTTTGCAGAAAAGACAAGATAGACATCTGGAAGCACCAACCAAGAGAAGTCGACCTGGTTAAACATGCCCTCTTCTCGTCCCATTTCTTGCCTATCTTACCTTCGTTATGCTGGCTTATTCACTTCCTTCTTTTAAGGATGACGATGAAATATAAGTCGAACGAGAGCCAGAGGTCTGCTGAAAGGGCGTTGAGGGAGGATACATGTTCTGAGTGAAAATTTTTATACCTCTAGAGATAAAGTACGGCGGGTGGGGCGCGTGTAATGAAGTGCTCTTGTTTACATGCGCGGCCCCTGTCGGATGGTGTTAGCACCATTTTATCTGGCGCCTAGAAGGCCATTTCTGAGGCTTCCACTGACGATGATGGAGGTGATGATAAGACAGAAGAACTAGGAGGAGGCGGGTTTGGGGGAGGGTGGAAATACTCACTGGAATGAACTAGTTTGACTACTCCGCGAATTTGATTGCCCGGAGAGATATTGGCGAGAGCCGCTACAGTGATTGTCTCCATCGCGGCTAAAATTAACAGAAATAAAGTAAATAAGGAAAAATAGCTTAGAGATCTCAGCATTTTCAAATTAACACTTTGATTTTAACTGATATAATTAAACTAGATAATTTACCATCTACATCAATTTCTACATTACACGCATCGGAGAATGTAGGTTCTTGGATCAACTTTATCCAGGCGTTTTCCTCATTCACTCTGATAATCAAATCACACGAGTTTCTGCTCTGTTCAATGAAAGAAAAAGAACAAAGTCAAATCCTTTTTAAAGTCACGAAGTAAGAAAATTTATTGTATTATTCTATTACAGGGATCGTGATTTCTCTATAGGCCAAAGCGGAATGGCTTTCTTTGGCTGGGCTGGTGTCACGGAAAATTCCCGCAATCCGATAGGGTCCCCAGACATGGCCCACTGATATATCGCAGGTGGCTCGGAGTGAAGGTTTTTCTGACGAGGAGCCGAAGGTCGACTGCTGAGTTCTCTTCAATTCAAGAGGAAGTCTGATATCGGGGCATGGCTGGACTATCGACCTACGGTCTTCTAACCGTCGGGGTTCGGCTAAAATAGAACGAGCACAAGCGTTTTCGGTTGACTTATTAGCAGTCCAAAACTCTTCATCAGAGATGCGTAACATAGATAAGCTGTCTTTGTTAGCTTGGATCAGTATTTACCCGCTTTTCTTAATCTTCCCATATTTATTTTCGCTAAGTAAATGACAGCCCAATGGTGATAAAATCTTCCTCGGAGGGGAGAATAATTTTTTAACTTGTCCCTGATAAGTGGATGGTTTAGCGAATTTCCTTTCTCTCAAGGAAAATTAACTATTTTCGACGCTTTTACCCGAGAAAGTGGAAGCAGAAGAAGCTTGTCAGCCACCTCGATCACGGTCAATTTGTTGACTGTTCGTTTAAGGGTTTAGGAAGGGGGAGATAGCGTGAGGTAAGACAGATGAACAGCGCGATAGCGAACTCCATGTCCTTACAAGTAGGCTGAGATTTGAACTACGATTCTTCAAGCGTAGTTTATAAAACCAATACTACCGCATCAGAAAAAGCTTCACCATTAGAGCAAAATGTACGCGAAACTCGAGAGAGGAAGATGGATCTTCCAAAAAAAGATCTCCTCTCTATAATTCTTTCAACTTCTCTTAAAAATATCTTGAAACAAATTATATGCATTTCCATTACACCTGCTTGAAGTTTCAAGGATCGTTATTCAGGTGATAGATCACCAATCAGAAAAGAGCTCCGATGCAAATGATTAACTTACCATATTGGCAACTTATTATTGGCTATGATTCACCAATAGGATTAGTGCGTTAAGCCTATATGCGGCCAGCGCTATAACGAAGCGAAGCAGATGGCACGTTGGTATTGGATCTGCATGTATTAATACAAATAAAGTCGATGAATATGGACAGATAGGGAGGCCGCAATATCTCAGTAGCAGATGCGCAAGCTAAATCGTGTGCGCATGAGATAAGAGCGACATGATAGTGGCTTATCTTGATGTACAGGGAGCTAGGAACGAGGGAGAGAGGGTATAAGCGGCGCAAGTATAGTTGCCCCATCGCTCTCGCTCTCTCTCGACAAAACCGTGCGATGTGTGCGTGTGCAAGCGTTAGTGAGTGTCGGGTAGCCGTAGATACCATCTCTTTGCTGTTAACTGCGCGAGCTCTGCAGATACTATCGCGTCGATACAAAACCCCCTCTGTACGACATACACTAGAACTAAGCGGTTGAAAATTGATTTCCAAGATCGACCTGGCCCAAGTAGTACAGTATAACGAACTCAGAATGGACTTATAAGCACGGAAGTAGGCGATTGAGCAGAACTGATGGCGTTAACGCCTGCACGGAAAAAAGGAGGTCTATAGGGGTCTGATAAGGCGATACAGTTAAGGCTAAAAGACGATTTAAGCTAAAGTGCAAAGAGCAGGAGAAGGGAGATTATTATTATAAGCGGGGGGTTATCAATTGGTGGGATCGACCACACTTTACACCCCAAAAAGTGCTCAAATGCACTAGGTTTTTGGGTTCCTACTTATCAGGAGCGGGGCATATCTTCCTTTGTCTCATTAATTTATTCTCTGGGCAATTGCGAGTGAAACGTTATGACCTCAAGCTACGAGTCAATTGATCAGACAAGTTAAGCACCGAAAATACTAATTGTTCGACAAATTGTCTGCATTTTATCTAATGGCTGAATTAAGTGCTAAGCCCTATATGAATTGGGTGATTCTCTCTTAGCGGATTAGACTTGCAAAATCCTATGCAAGACAAATAAAATATTTGTGAATAATTTTTGCCATTGTCTACAAGAAAAAACCGTGAACTCTGCCAGTTCATCATTTAAATCAAGATTTTATACCCATACAGTCTGTTACATTTAGTGGCACTATCGATTGCGTGAATCTACAGATTTATGAAAACAGGTGACTCAAAGGAAAGCTCTGATTTACGAATTTCCACAATGGAACTGTTTTGAGTACGTATTCCATTGCGAGGAAATATTTGAAGTCTGGGTAACCTAGCCGCTAAACCATACTCTGTGACACAATATTAACACGAAAGAATTTGCTATTATTGCTACTACTATTGTTAATATTGTGTACATTAATTTTACTTATCTTGATGAGTCATAACGAGATATTCAAGTTCGAAATAGGAACCCCATTAGGGGAATCAATCGCATGTCTTTCCACAACGGCTATCCAATCAGAAATCGCCCACTGTTCAAGCACAAAGACCTGATAAGGCGAATTCTCAGAGATAACGACGGAGCGATAAGCTCTCTTATCAGATCTACCCATCCAGCTGGAAGATGAGGGACGAGGGGGAGAGAGAGAGATGGGGTGGTGCTGCGGCCTCATTGCATCTCTCCTCTCTCCAGTTCACCTTATCTTATCTCGCTCCCCCAATCGACAGGGCGTGCGTATGTGAGGGGCAACTGACGGCTACCTACGCAGTAGGCATTTCCCTATTTCTCTATGTCCATGCATATAGTTTTATTCACGCACCCATAGAATGCGGAAGCTGTAGATAGCATCTGTTTTTAAATCAGTCGTCCGTCCCTCCCCATCGCTACTTCTCAATCTGCTAAAACGTGGTCACCCACCCGTTCGCATTCTCGCTGTCCCTACTTTTCTCGCATAGTTTGCTTTCTCCTATCGATGTATTAGAACAAGCTCTAGTTGGGCCCCCCAGGGTTATCACAAAGTCCGTTACTTTTGCCAATTAAGGAAGGGAATTAGAGCGGTGCTCCTGCGTTTTTTCCCCACCCATAGGTACCACAAGATAGAGAAAGGTCGGTGCCTTCCGATGGTGCTTAGAGCGCTTTTAATCACTTGTTTTATCAAAGTACTTCGCCATTCTAAACAACGTCCCTAATTTAGTCATAACCGAAAAATAAGCGCACAAAAGTTATTTAAGTCGACTCAAATTCAGGACAAAATGATTACACCGTGGAAATCGATTAATTAAGCAGACGTTAACAGTAAATAGCAGAGAAATATTAAATATTATGAAGAGTTTGCAACTCACTATTCGATTTATCACTGCTTATATTTTCATCGGCAGACGGTTCCGATTCCACTTGCTCACATTTAGTGATACAGGGCATGCTTAGTGTCCCAAATTAATCCTCTTCTTTGAAACTGATACCACACGTTAGATATTTCAATTCACACGAGATTCTGTATTTACGTAAAACTACACACTTAAGCCACCATGGGCCAATGAGGAGCCGAAATGGCATTGCCCAATAAACTAACGAATTGCGACCACTGACTCAGTCGGCTGACCAATCACCATTGGGCAGAAATGTGGTTGGTTTGATAGCTTAGGATGATTAACAAAAGAACTCTTGAGTGGATTCGACTAACCTAAAAATTAAAATACTTTTTTTAAAATTCAAAATTTCAGAATACGAAATTGATTCGATTCACCAAATGTTGTATTGTTCAGTATACTGAATGATCAAGTTGTTTTAATTAATGGAGAGCAGCGCTAGTTCAGTTAGGGTAAAATGATAATCGAGAGCAAGAGAGCTGGTACTGTCGCATCGACTGGGAAATCAATCTTCCAGTTCCGACTGAGCTTTAATTTGTTTTTCGTCTAGTCATAGCAATTTCACTTGATCTCTACTTACTCATCGGCAACATGATTTAATACTTACACTTTTCACCAAAATTTAAATAGTTGAACTTACGCTAATCTCAGTTCACATTTTATGAACTGACGTATTGTTGGAAAATTCGTTCATTTCTAATTTATTTCAGCTACTTAAAGCTAAGGCATTTAACAGTGAGATAAGCCCATCTGAATTCAAATAGCCAATTATCTGGCGACATAAAGGCAATATTCCCCGTGACTACACAGTGCGAACAGTGTCATCAACATCATCCATAGAAAAGGGTAAATTTATTGATAATTGGATCTTAATCGTACTGAACTTTCGAGCACAGAGGAAGCTGAAGGTGGGAGAAGTAGAAAGGAGCCTGTCGAAAGATCGCAGTTAGGGAAGTCGGACCAGCCTGGTTAATATGCATTTGTATCTCTGCATTTTCTGGGTGACTTGGTCCGATAAGATCTCCGGATCTGATCTATCCCCAGAACCGGTCTGAGAAGTCGAGACGGAAAAATAATTGGATCTGGAAACGGATATGCGCATACACCCACATGCGGCGATCTAGATCATTATTGCGTGAGATGTCACAGATGTCTGAGGTTCTCGTTTGACACTGGGACACATTTGTATGGGATCGTTAGAATTATTTGTTTTCTATGTGTTATCGAAAGTAGCGCCGTAAGCACTCGTCACGAAATTTCTAGTAGAATTGCTTAAGGCATGAGAAGCCATATAAGGCTTGAAAATTTTCATTCTAACTGCAAATGTTTAATCGAACGAGTTCGACTAACTGAAGATACTAATAGGTGGTTGAGAAAAATATTCCTAAATGTTGATTCCTAAAATAGTCTCACTTCTAAGAATTGACTTGCAAAGATCAAGTTGCAGAGACTCAATTGTGTTACAAAGATCAAAGTTTGTTCCCGTATCAAACTGAAGGACGCATTAAGTTGCTGGGCATTAGGGTGTGCAAGAACTTGTTAATAGAAATGATTTTGAGAAAGGTCGGATGCTTTAAGAACGTCCCATGGAGCCATCCTTTTTTGGACAGATGTTTAACCAATCATGCCATTGAGAAGCGTATGCCATTTGATTTTGTGCTCATATTATCATTTTAGGCAGACGGATGCCCATATATGTAGATTGGAATAAAAAAATGATTTATTCGCTTTCAAATGAAGAAATTGAAGCTGATTCCAATGCTTAAAGGCCATAATAGAGAGAAAATAGATCAAATTTGTACGTCCATGTTTCACAGATTTTGACTTAAATGAATGGGAAAAATGAATATGATCAAAAAGTAATCAGTATTTTACAGAAATATAGCTAAAATATGATATAAAATCTTTTATCTCTACGATAAACGTGTTGAGGAGTCAGTGATTATTCACGTATCTGGATAACAAACCAACTGTTACCTTTGGTTCTTTTCTGCTTTTTCTCCATCTTTAATGCTCTCTTCACCTATCGCTAGCCATCTATCTTTTACATAACGATGATTGACGATAGGTCTTTCGCGCTCAAACAAGTTTCCTTCTTACTTTTAGGAAATCTGAGATGATTTTGCTTAGTTTTCTGAAAAAATTTAGGCAACTCTACTTTTGCATAACCGCATTAATAAAACATGTCCAACTGATCGCATTTAGATCACGCAACTCAAGGGGGAGTTTGTTTTACCTGGATCCAGTAAGGTTACCTTCTATTCTAAGATTCATATTTAAGTGATCCATGAGCAAACTTGCAGGAATTTACGGCTTTCAGCCACCAAATACATGCAGATAACTCGCGATTAACGAGGGTTCAAGTCAGGATTACTTTGGTTGGTAACAAAGGAAGAGGCTTGTTCAAACTCACGGCAGAGAGATTTCTCTTCGCCCTTAATTGAAATCGCTGGGCAGCACTAAGTGAAGGAGCACAGTGGATACTAGAGTTAATGGAATGGCTGGCGAAGCAGTCGTTCAGAGCTGCAGCTTTGAGTGAGTCTTCAAGAAGTCGCGGTAAAGTGTATATACAGTTAGAGAAATGTTGACCCTAGTTTGTCTGCTGGATGATTCTGAACTCTTTTCATCATATCTCCATAACTTTATGTATTTATTCGAATCATATGGGCGAGGCGGAAACTTCCTTCAGAAATATAAAACAGAGAAGCAGAGAGCAGTGCCTGTCAAGTTCATCCATGAGAAGAAATGGGCTTGAATTTACCTGTTTGCCAAAGATAGAGACAAACTGATTATCAATTTTCAAAATAAGATAACTTGGACCATCTATAATTGTAGTAGTACTCCTTCTCTATTCATCAGTAGTTAAAACATTGGTTAGATTAAAACCTAGTATAGGAAAATTCTGATAGAGTTTCTTAAGAGGGGCGAAAATTAGGGAAGGGAAACAGCAATGAGAGCATAACACCCATTTTAGCGGATGCCTTTCTCTAAATCTGGGTCCTGCCAGAACTAAGATCGTTACTACTCACATTTAACCCCTTGCGAAGGATATCAGCATTTGCATTTCAGAAAATTTTGAGGTTATCCAGGCCTGCTGAACCACTTTATTGAATGGAAGGAATGGTTGGACATTTCAAATCCTGCTCACATCCTTCATCAGTTGCCAACTTCTATGAACTTAAGAGGCTGACGTTACCACCATAGGACCTCGGAGAGATGAAGCTTAGCCTTCATGTTGCCTCAAATAACCCATTCTAAAGCCTCTACGTCGACGATCAAATCAGTCTACCGAACTAAACCAAACTAGAGACAATAGTTTATCTTAGTTATTCAAGTTAGGCAAAGCGCTGTTTACTCAGATCTAAGTCAATTTAGCCACCAGATTCCGCGGAGTAATGAGAGCTGGCCAATCTAAGGCTCGAGAATCAATTTGTTGACTAGTTTTGCCTCCTCTCTCAACCATTTTTAAATTGTTTACTGCATATCAACTACCTCTGTTAGCCATTTTCTGACCACTTCGAGTCAGCTTTCGACGTAACATGAATTCATTTTTATCAATTTACAATAACCTGGGCACCATCTTATGGTTTTAACTAGCAAATTAACACAAAATTCAATTGTTGTAATGAATCTATTTTCATTCGCAGAGAACGCTTTTTGTTCTTCGAAATGGCATCGCGTTTCTAGTTCGCATTTTGCCACCAAAGCACAGTGGCAGGTTCAAAAATGAAGGCTTTTCGAGCTCTTGTATGAGTGAGATTATGCATGGGTTATGTTGTTATCAGATTAAGATAGACAAAATTGAATACAGTGGCTTTCATTCGAAGAGCCAGTTTTCTGCCTGAGATTACATCAAAGGCGAGGATGAGGGAATCGCATGCCAATTCCATTTTTTATTCTTCCTGCCGATTTCAACGTCCTTTTAGGTATCAATATAGAAATGAAAATTGGGAAAGTGGCAATGCATTAAGTTAGGCAAAGACTTAACTAAGTTACCTGAGAGATAAAAGGAAGAATTTGAAAGAACCTTTACTCAAAATTTTAGGTTAAAATCAAATTCTTGGCTTTACTGATGCTAATGTTTAACGTAAAAATAGAAAAAAAGTCATTTTGAATAAAGTTTATAGTTTGAATATATTTTACATCTAATCCTTTTTTTTTAGGAAGCATGCGAAGATTAAATATTCAGTTCAACTTTTTGGGGGCGTTAAAGTGGAAAACATCGAAGAGAAAACAATGGATACAATTTTCACCACCACCTGACGTCTGCTCTTTTGATATTAAGAAATTTGGATAGATCGACATAGATTGTCTGTTTAATAGAGTTTCTACCTTAAATCTAAGAGGTAAAGTGTGAAAAGAAAAGGCATCTAATTGGAATCAAGAATCGAACTTGATGGATACGTGACCATTTGATGGAGCAGCTTTGCGGAAATAGAGAAAAGCATTAGTTTAGATGGACCATGTTTTAAATATTATGAGGTATTTTTTTTAATTCTCAGCAAGTTCACCGATAAATCGGTACTGCAGTCCCTTTTTGGTATACGTTTCGAATGTTAGAAACGGAACTGGACATTTGAGCAGGTCATAAGGACCTTAGCACATCTTTCTCGATAAATTCAATATCTAAAGAAGCATCATTTACCTGAATCGGTAAGTCTGAGCTATTACAAATTTAAGGAATCAAGAGGCATAGTTTTTACTGTAGTCTGCTTATTAACTACTGCCGAAAATTTGACACCAAAGCCCGATTTTTATTATAAAGTAAACGAAATCCAGAAATATTTGATTCAAAAATTCATATAAAGTCGAACATGCAGTGGCACCTAAAAAGTTATTTCATTAATTATTTATTCAAAATTAAGGCTAAAACTTTGTGTTATTGACATAAGACTGAATAGAGATGAAAGTGCTTGATTATGGGGTCTTAGGAATGCATTAACACATAGAAAAAAGCACTCATTCAAGACTACTATAGCCATTTTATTTAAAAAAACTACTTTTCCAAAGTGATAAACAGGCATTTCACTTAATGCATACACCAAATATTAATTGGAATTTAAACTTGGTGTACATAGAAATGACGATTGGCTTGATTGTATATCTGGCTAGTGTCGAAGAGGGTTTTAATCGGGGTCACGCTAACCATGTCATCATAGGCGCTTGGGCTTTGAAAGTAACAGACTTTGAGAGAAATTTGCCCTTCTAAAGAATATTAGGTCTAAGAGTTGGGTAGCGAATCGATCATGAATGCAACCTGACAAGTATACCCCGAGAGCAGCAGATGGATCCATTTTTGAGGGGATTTTCACAAGAAGCCAGCTTTAAAGGTGTGACTGGGCATTTTGAGGAGGAATTGGTAAAAAGTTTGACGTCAAATACACGTAGAGGAAGATAGGGAGTCAGACAGTCCAAATGTGACTGGTATTGCGAGCGAGTGAATGTCTAATCTTGAGCACCAGAGGCACTCTTTCACAGCCTGAGAATCGGGGATGCCTAGAGTACGAATATGAATTTTTTGATATTTGTGGAACTGGGATGGTCTTGTTCTTGTTCTCCTTCCAATACTGAGAGATCCTAAAATATAGTTTTTGTCTAATTTTGCATGCATTCTCTTCCGAGTTTTAACTAGAATTTGAAGGCTCAAAGCAAGCTTTAGATTGAAACAACAGATGCTTTAGTGAGCCTTACTAGATGAAAGGAACCCAGGTACCAGCAAATTAATCCGGTAGATACGGCGTCTGAGGCGGAAAAGGAGCAAAAGATGCGAGTTAATAAGAAATACAAAATCACCTGGGCTTTTCTGAACTTCAAGTCTTCCGATTGGAATAGAAATTAAATTTGAGATTTTGTTGGAAGGGCTACTCATCTTGTGAGTAGAGGCATGAGGCCCACTTACTTTATAATTCTTTTGGGATTTTAAAATTTTATTTGATCACTAGCGTATAGTCCTAAGGACCTCTTATGACTCCATTGAGAGGATCAACGGTGACTCCCTAGTTAATTCTTAATCACCTCTTGAATTTATTTGAAAACATCGAAATCTCATTTTTGATTCCGATTGGACAATAATTGGAAAAATGACTTTCAAGAAGTGGGATCCCTTGCATTAACATCGGAAAGCTGACTTGCAAAACCTTGGATCATTTAAATACACACGAAGTCGTTTAGCCATTTATTCAGCCCGGAGGATTGAAGTTCATCACCTACCAACACAGCGAAATAGACCAAAAATAGATAAACTAACTTAATGAGACATGAATAGTTAAATAACCAGACATAATTAGGTCTGGCATTTTGTTTTAATCCGATTCCTTTGCAGTTGACCGCCATCTAGGTTCTTCCGGCTGGCAATGTGAATCGAATGATACAAACCTAACTGTTCCAGGAAAGAATTTGTACTATCAAAAAATTCAAAACTCGTTAGTCTTCAATCCAAAACATCGCATATACGAATGCGACAGTATTAGATATACAATTGAATGATATATCTCAGCACCCGTTGGTGCACATCTGTTAAATGATAATGACCGCCCGCGCCGATTCATTATGGTCGGCTGAAAGGAAAACCTGCTACTCTAGTAGGTCTTAAAATAGAGCGTTAAATGAGATTTTATTCTTCCCTCAGAAAAATAACTGTAATTGTTCCTTAGAATGTCCACAGGCATCAGTGAACTTCATTGTATTGTCCACCTTCTCGTTTCTCGTCTCCTAATCGGTTGGTACAATCTCTTCTTTTGCCCAATGGTTGCTATTTGATGAGGTCTCTCATTGACTTTTGAGGGAGCGTGAGAAGAAAATCCGGGTGTTCCACCCATTTGAGAAAGGGGTCAGTAAGAAGAAAGTTGGATGGATGGATTAAGATGGGGAGGGAAGAGACGAAACTTGTGTCTTGAAATTGTTAGATGGGGGTGGGAAGTGAGCTTATCTTGTACTCCATCTATTGAAAGTATCTCTCGAATTGAGAGAACAAAGGCCCCAATTGTTCTAGCCTCAGCCACAAAAAGTGATGTTAAGACACGGCCAACAGGAAATGATTGAAAGAGAACCAGTATTTTCGATAAATTGCTACTCCCGCTGCTGGATGATTGTGTATTATTGTACCTGAGGGTGGTCAGTACGGGATTAGGCGATCTTTAATGATACCACAATCTGTGGAGCCTTACTGCCTTGATTAATATAAAGGAAATGTAGTCGGCAGAAAAAAGCTCAACCTTATTGATTCGTATTCAAAGGAAGCTGGTTATTTAATAACATTAAAATCCTTTGACTTCTGGTTTCAAACACTGTTTGACAATATAGAATTTGGATTCAATTCAAGTCACGTAAGTATATTCGAAATGCAGATTTTCGATGGCAGTTCGAATCCTTCTTGAAATGGTTTATAAAAAGCCGTCTTTTTGACACAAAGGAACGCATTTCGAGAAAAAATATTTGGTTAAGAATTAGATTTGTTAGTGAAATTGGTGGTAGGTTTAGAAATGCATATGAATATCGAAATAATAACTACCTTTTACTATTATTTGTCAAAGTTGTTCTAATTAGGGTTTTTGCTTTGAGAATGCGAAAGAACTTTGCCTTTCCTTAGCCTCAAGAGAGGGAAATGTGCCAAGGGCAATTATTCACCCGAACCCAAGACTCTCGCTCCAAGTCTCGTTCTGCGTTAGGAAGGCCAACACGGACTAACATTTAACTGATCCAGCAGTTCAGGCAGATAAGGCCATAACTTTTGTTTTAGATTTGCACCCATTAAATTAGTCCAGAACGTGCGAGTGCAGGCACACTCAGACATCTTCATGCTTCTTATCAGTTAAAGGATAAAACCCCAACGTCACTAAGTTAGTTTTTCTAGCAATTTATCACCCAATGCAGCTCTGCATTTTCTTCTATGACTCCCAAAGTTCTACTGCAAGGCACTCCGCATAAAATTGGAAAAAAAAACAATTTTTTTCAGAACTGTCTCCAATTCCTAAACGCAAATTCAGATCACATTTGTTGATTGACAAATTCTAATATCAAGTAGCCATATATTCAAGAATAGTTGTGTAGCTGATAGCGGTGGGTATCAAGTAATCGAAACAGCTAAAAGCAGTGGTTAATGTTGGTCAACAAAGGATGACCGAATGGCAGTTCTTCATTCAAGGATCACAAATTACCTCTTTCATCCTTAAATGCCAGAATGCACTTCTTCAACCGTGGCTGGAGATTATAATGTTTTATACAAGAATGCAACTAGACAACCATGAAAATGATTGGATTTAATAAATATTTGGTTATTAGAAGGCCAGTTAAAAATAGATTCGTAAGCAATAAAGCAAAAAAGGAGTGAATGGTTGAATGGTTAAGAGTATTAGTTACCGCTTAGGTGATCAGGATTGTAGCTGATTAGAAGCAGTCGAGAAGTGATTACTTTCACAACTGCTGACTAGTGTTGCGCGCAAAGGTTTGTAGTTCACCCCTTAGCGAAATGGGGACTTTTTTCCCTAGCTATCAACTGGTAGAGTGACAAGTGATGAGTCATGATTGCTCTCACGTCAGGATGTAACTGAAAGTGTGGAGGTTTGAGGTGGCAGTTTACTTTTTCTGCCCCTCAAAGTTGCGATGATTTTAACACGAATTTTTTATGTTCAGTAAACTGTTTAGTGGGGAATCGAGAATCCGTTTTCAGTCCTGATTTGTCAGAGATATTAATAGGGTTTTTTAGTAAATTAGTCACAGGGCCCTTTAAAGGATGATTTTTAAGTCTCCACATTCCCTACCAAATCCTAAAAACCAAATTAGCTAAAAGTATTAGAAGCGTTGGCGCTTTCAGAAAAGGTACCAAATGTATCCTAAGCGACTTCGCCAGTGGCAGGGACCTGTTTTCAGTAGCACCCTCAATTCTACTAAAAGCTAACGAATTTCAAAGCCCTTGCAACAATGTTTCGTTCAGTACTCCCCATCGTGACTCATTTAAAACTTGGCATTCAAGCATTTTCCCTTTACAAAATGAATACTTCTCCCATGCAATTCCTATATTTTCGTCGACAGTGGCATCGACCGAACTCAGAGATCATGGCGCCGCTTCTATTTGGGACTCTAGTGGATCCCCCATGCGTCCATTTAGTATAGCTAGACCGATACTTATATACCTGGTCACTCACTACACATCGTCGAAAGACTATTTGCATTAGCACTGTTGAGCGGACGTTTTTAATCTTATCCCAACAAGTCATGAGGTAGTTGGGGTTACCGTCTATGTGGAAATAGAATGGACACTTCCCTTCAGAACTGCAAATTCATTTAGATGGTGTGAGATTTTGAGTCTCCTAAGCTGGGTAATGCTGGTAAATTTGTCTTTTTTATACCGCTCAGATTAGTTAAAAAAACTTCCTAATAGTATAACTGATGATGAAATCCAACCTCGAGTAAACTGACATGCGATAAATACTGATTGATCCCTAGCACTCTACAAGAAGTTTGGAAAAATTTCTTTTAGAGAACGTCAGGGACAAGGAACGACTCAGTATTTTCTAAAGTGTCAAAAAATTGCAATGTTTACTGCGATGTAGGTGAAAAGGTAAAGCCGCCAGGAATCAGGCCTTTTTCTTTGCCTGGCCTCCGTTTATGAAGCCTCCTACTTAACATTATTGGAGTTTATGCTTTAATCAACAGTCAGTAAAGCGTGTTCTTGCAAAGCAAAGACGTGTTTCTTGTCCTCCCTCTATTCATCAATCATTAACATTGGGTTCGCAAGACTTTTTAAAGTCACAATAAGGCTCCTTTCAAAGACGAGTGATCGGCTCAGAAAATAATTTGTAGAATTTGTTTTCCACATTTTTAACAGATTTGTCTGGCTTCATTATTGGCATTCTGACTTAGTATGTTTATAAATTAAATTCGCATTTTCGAATCATTTTTTTATCACAGTATCCTTCCCATCCACAAGTGTGACTGAAAGACTTTCTTTGAATTAAGCTGGAAATTTACAGTAGTACATTCCATTTTGAAAAGTTACGGTCTTTCATACATCAGAAGATAATTTGACAGTGAGTATAAATATGAATAGATAAGTAAGCATGATCCGATAACTGGAACGCTCACGATCAGTGTGCAATCATTGCCTCTTATTCAAAGATCAGTTGGTAGGGTTTGAAATTGTGCTTACGGTTGATTGAAACACACAGCCCACTCTGCAATTAATTAATGCGCCACCTGTTACGAGCAGCATTTGGTAGATAGACGTCCAAACATTGTTTCATTTGCTTCATTTACTCCGCCTCTGCTTCGTTGGCGCCTATCACACCGAGTAACAGGAGGCGAGGCAGACCCGAGCTCAAACACATGCCGACCTAGCCTAGCTCCATATCTTTAACCATCTGTCCCATCACTGAAGCGTCTGTTTTGTCGCCATTTTGAGTACTTTTTTTACAAAATGACAGAGAGGGGAGGGTGGGAGAGTAAAACGAACCGGAGTTGCAGCTTCTCATTAACTTGATTGCGATTATTGTCAATAGATTAATCAAAGGGAGAGGGGTGAGGCCTTATGGTTGTAAGTAGTATGGCAACTTGATTTAACTGAATTTTATGATAATGAGATTCGAAGACTGAGGACCCAGTAACACTCGCTAATTAAGCCTAAACTATTAGGCTTCATTAGTGACGATTAAAACATCTGAGTTTTTGATAAGAGTGATGCAATTTTATTATCAAACTCTGAACCTATTGTGTGGCTGTCAGCTTTTTTATTAATGGCAAGAGAAGTACCTGGTACTCCTGCTACGTGCCTGGAAGAAAAACAACTTGTTAACTGAACTCTCTTCCTTCAGTTTCTTCGTTTCAACCCTGTATCAATAAATTATGCAAAGTGCAAAACGCGATGGATCATATCCACCTTCGGATTTGTCTGCTACTGGTACTTCCATAAATTTCTACTGGAGGCAACCTTTTCCTTTAACACTGTTTTTAACTAGTAGATTCAGCACTTTGTGCAGAATAAGTCAAAATCTATGATATTATTACTAAAATAAAGTTTGACAATTTGCAGAAGTGACTATTATTCTCCCAATGTGTTTCCAACCCTGTCTTACAGGGTTTAAATACTGGATTAGTGTCGCGCTGTGAGTGTACAGCGATGGTCACATGCCTGTTGCTACAATTGCAATAGTGAATGTTGTAGACGCTAAAATACTGAGCGATATTTTTGAAACTTGGGAAAAATGTTTCCCTTCTTAGCTCTTCCCTATCGTTGCCGATAAGTATCAGCTGGAATTTATTTCAGCAGAGAAGCAATATTCCCACGACCTGTTTTTAATACTTAGCTTGAAACGAGGGATACCAATATTCCAAAGACCGTTGTTTCGCCGCATTCTCAGTAATCTAATTCCAGGACATGAGGAAGAGATGGGATGATGCTCATTGCTGATATTGTTGATAGGTGCTACATAGTAAATTTTAAACACTAGCCTTTCAAGCACCAGGATTTCGGGATGATGAGTTTAAGAGAAGCTTCACTCCCAGCCCTTCCTCACTCATTTCGTCCTCAACTGGTATATGTTTTGGCTCCAGCCCAAAGCGCAGATTGCGGACTAGTACACGGCGTCTGCGACCCTTTGACTAAGCTCCTTGCGCCATCATTTTACCATCAATACATCCATTTTTAGGTTAGCGTCGGTGTGAAAAACGTAGTCATCCATCTATGCTATGGGAATAACTAGAAAGACAAGTGTTGATGTCAAGTTCAATATTTCTTGGAAGGCTGAGCCAACTGGAGAGCTGAGTACAGGGCGAATAGAAAACAGATGTATCTTGGGAGAACTAGATCTGAAATTAGTTTCCTAATTACATGAAAGACAGCGATTTAGACCTCATTAATTTCGGGCATAAAAAGCTAACGAAGGTTTGAGACCGCTTTTCTCCAGCTTTGCATTTTCGGCGTACCAGAAATTGAGAGATAAAGGACACATTAGAGTGTTTCCATTCTGCCAGTGGGATAGAACTTTATGTAAGCAAACACCATTGAGTGAACTATGAGGCAGCCGATTACTTCTTCTCACACCAAACAATGAATTAAATAGGTCTTAGCTAATATAAAAGAACTCAGAAGGTGAAGGAGAACTCTCTGAGAGAAAAAAACTATTGAGTCATCCACAGATAAACAAAGCTCTGAAGCTTAACACTCGTCCAAGCTGAGGCGAATAAGGGAAAACTGATCCAAGTCGAATATCTACCTCACTTCCAAGGGATGGTTTTCATCAGAAAAATCTGAAATTTTAGCACAAAAACTAGTGGAGCCCATAGAGTGGAAGACCCTATTCTCAGTCGGTTCTGGGTTCAAACCTGAATCCACCTACTTGCTCTTTGGCTAGAATTTGAAATCTCCGATAATCGAAAAGATTTTTTAAAAAAGTGCACACTTAGAGGAAATAACCAACTTAAAGAGAGGTACGTTATTTATTATTGACGGCTTTAGTTGGTTATTTGACAACACGTCACTGAGAATCCGGAATTTGGGACCATATATTCTTCTTACAAGGCCGAATTACCAGTTTAATGAGTGCGTCACGCTAAGATTACCAGGAGATTATGAAGTGACACTGTGTCCCTCATACTGATCAGCTAATCTGATTTCTTCCAATTCACTTTATTGACGGATGTCAGAAGTAACGTCAAAAGCCGTCACACTGTTCTAATAGACGTTAGTCCTTATTTGGCCGTGTGTATGACAGAAGCGGAAACTGATGGCGCGAATGTACGCACCAAATACATGCGCACGCCGTTAATGGACTGCTGGTGTGAATTGAGATAGGGAATGGAGATTGTACCCCCTACCCTCTCACAACTGGCGACATCTTAAATAAGCCATCTAACCCTAACTGTGTCCATGGGCTTTCGGCCCCCTCCCCTCCTCTACGATGCATGTCAGCAGAATACATTAACACAGAAGCGCGACTAGATTGCGCTCATGATAGGCCGCCTCCTCTTGTGTGTGCGTCCCGCCTCTGTGTGCCTTTCACACCAATGTGAGATGGTCTGTGCTGATGGTAGAGCGGTGTAATAGGCACTGTTGCTGCTGTTAGTATTGTTATTATTATCATCAGTGAGATAATAGTCGCCACTTGGGGGTTGTCAATAATTTAGTTTCATTCATTCGCTCCCTATCTCTATTTCCGAAATTTTTGCAAAAAAATGTCCACAATGACCCACTTAGGTGTTAACGGAAACCACATGCTTGTATTCTATTTACAGTATATGCAAAAAACCCTTTGAATATAGCAAATGCAGGTTAAAGCAGGTTAATGAATATTCTATAAAAGGAACATAAAAATGATTTGTTCAGTTATCGTTTATATTAAAAATGAGCAAGAATGAAAGAAATGTTTAATATATGCTGTTGAGCCTAAGCTAATTACCGCGCGAGGGACAATGTGGATACAACTGCATTAACATTGAATTTATTATTTATTGGATGTTGTAATCAAGAGGGCGTAATCGAAGCCAGTTGATTCCAGATCTTCCTAACCAATGAGCATATGTTTTTGAGATAAATAACAGAAGTTTTCCAAAACCAAAATTTTAATTCCGGATAGAAAGTAAATGAAAATAGATGGTTGCGAAGGTGAATAGAGAAAGATATGATGCCGGTTGGCCCGCCTGAACAAGCACTCATGGCCTTTAGATGCCATCCCAAGAAACTTGCGATACTTAAAATTAAAATAGCCGCCAGATATTTCGCCGAAAACGGATCGGCGTCGATAGGTAATGCATTCGATTTACTCTCAACTTATTTGGGTCAAATTAGTACCTAAGGTCTCTGGAAGCCAATCAGACTACAGTTCCCCTCCCAAATTCATTGAACTAAAGTAACGAAAGCTATAATGCTTAAAGCTTGACAAAACCTCAGCAGCCATTAATTTCTGCTAGTCATTTTTAGCACGGACATTTTTTGGAGACTATTTCCATATTTTGGTCAAGGCCCTGGAAAAATTCATCCATTTTGGATCTTCTAAGGCCGTTTCAGTACAGTGCAAAAAGTACTACGCTGCGGAACTAACGTTTGCAGTATTTTGCTCAAACAGACCTGCTCAATGAGTGTTAATTAGAGAAAACTGATCGTATTTAACAAGAGAAATAATTTTGTACTGCTTAAGATAAATGAACGCATGGTAAAATGAGAAGCAAGTTTGTGTGACAGTATTACTTATAGGGAGGCAACCTATATTTTTACGGACTGCCTGGTTTGCAAATAAACACAAGACAGTAATTCGCTAACATCGAAAATTTGAATTTAGGTCGAAGGTTTCTTGAAACACCTTAAACGTTTTGGTCGATTCAAAGGCGCCTAAAATAACAGAAAGTAACTGTCATTCAAAAAGATAGCGAACTTTGAAAAAGCGCCTACAAAATGTTAAAATAGATTTTAAACTTTGTTCCGAGGAGCTAGCTCGTATAGTGTTCACATTCTATGTCACCGCTGTGAGAGTTAATTCGAGTTGTGTGATCAATCTCACCTCTTAGCGATTAATGAAGAATAGCTAGTCATGGCGGTGAATCCGTAAACATTATCAATTGTGAAATCATCGCTCCTCAACGTTTAGTTCATTCCTGGGGAAGAATTGAAGAAACGTGGTTCTAAGTTAGAGGAACAGACCCACGGGCTGGACCACGATCTTTGACTGGGCAGGAGTTGCAGAGGTCATAGGTCAAAGAAGAGGTGATTATCGAAGTGGTAGTTCGAAGATAGAGTGTTATTGGAGTCTTCATAACATCGCAGAGCTGGTTATATACAGTCAGAAGAACACCAACCGGAACTAGATTTTGTATTCTAACAACGGAATTTCTTAATGTACCCATTTTCCATTCACATAAGCTTTGTTAATCTTTCTATTTGCCTTTATATTATCTTAGTATTGAGTTTAATTAATAGAATCGTAAGGAAGGGCTATTTCTCCTGCCACAGCCGCTTTTGTAATCGAGATATAGCACCACTTATGCATACCATGAGGTCGGCTACTGGGCCACCTGCCACAAAGACCCATTTATCCGGAGTCGCTATAATCCATAGTTCTCTAAATGCACTTTATTAGTATTTTTGGTCTCCCAAACTCCCTAATCTGCATAGTGTCTTCTATCATACTAGACATAAGAGGTATGTGCTTCATTTTAAAGCATAATCCAGAGATTTCTAACAATTTCTAGAGTGGAAGGAAAGTATCGATTGATGGCACTTCGAAGCAAACTTCATTTCCAAAACCCTCGTGGTCAAGTTATTAACAGTTGTGGTTGCTTTTGTTTCGCTATTGTCTTGCGCAGTTAAAGCCTCGAAAAACATCACCAACTTCGCTTTAACTTTTAGGTTTAGACTATGCAAATCATTACTCGAGTGCGATTTGGCCCTGGGATTTTCAGTTCAAAGCTGTTTTTCCTCTTTGTTAGAGAATTCTTCCGTATTAAGCCATCTGACCAATTGTTCAGTGTGCATATGTTTATTCCTTCTATTTTTTTTATTTACTCCCCACCCATTAGGGCAAGTCCCAAGGACTTGTTGGGGCACAACAGAAGTACAAACAGCTTTTACAGCAGATAGCACATAGCAGTTAACGTAGAAGACAGTAAAAGCGTTTATCGAAGTCTTCGGTTCACTGGTCGCTTCTCTGGCATGGTTTCAGCCTGCAGGTAGCAGTTCAACTTTGTAGTGGCAGCTCGTCCGTTCTTGACACTGTTAAGGGCAGATAATATTCATAATTATTCCAGAGGTCTTTTCAAGTTTTTGGCGGAAATTCCATTCATTGCTACATGTACGCGCTTTCCACAGTCCAGTTTGAGACCATGAATTTAGGTGTTTATGTTATGCCTCGTTGACCAGGCTGTATGAGGTTGTAGTTCTGCTGGCATAATCAAATGTTATACGTCCGGTGGGTGATTAGTCCTATCCGGCCGTCCCTTTTATTAGCCTATGGTTACCGGTGGTCACCACGCGGAGGTTTAGAGTAAGACTGGGAGTATTGTGCATATATGGAGGTTTAGGTTCCAAATAACCCTTTACTAATATTCTTGCAATTATTCACCCTATTTATACAGATACTGGCTATTAAAATCTTTCTTAGTACTAGATGAGTAGAGAATTTAATGGCATAAATAATATCGAACATTCAGTTACAGTGGTAATTGTAAGCACTGGTTTTCAATGAGGGATGTTCGTTTAATTCAACTAAGGAGTCCCTTTTACAATCGCACGTGAATAGCCGATCCAGCAATGAAGGATAGTTTGTCACAATTGTTTTTTTTCAAGACTGCACGAATATGAGGTATAATTCTAGACCTCAGGTTGCTTTGTATGCAGAAACGTGCATTGTAGAAATTTCCCTGAACAAATATGGCTCTCAAACGCAGTGGTCAACAAGCGTGTATAACGATAAAGGCAAAAAAGAATCTGGAGCTAATACCGACTCGAGCGAATGCTGCTGTGATTACTGGTCTGATAAGCTGCTCCAGCTGGCGCCACATTATTTCCAGCCGCCGCTTCTACAAATAACCTTATTCGTTTTAATTACTACAGTCTGAAAACCGATAAATTCCGCAAAGACCCTCTCTCCACCAAGAGCCATCCAAACATAAGAGAATAAATTCCAAGCTTTTTAAAGCCTAAAATTGTATTTTCCGTAGACCATGGGGAATAAAGTCTCCTCTCTCCCTCCCAATTCTAAGCTGGGCTGATAAGCTGAGCGCCAATGCTGGTTTGAAGGGAAGGGGTCAGGATAATTTCATTTCGAATGCCGCCGAGCTATGATCGGAGTTAGGATAAGCAACGGTCACTGGCGCCATAGCGATGGGGGAAGAGACTACTCTGCCCATCTATTTCGATGAGCCTCCCCCTCACCTCCCCTTCAAATATCCACTACCCTGCTCGGCGTTTTATCTGAACTCGGGTTTTGACGGCCAGTCTTGCTCTGCGCGCGTTTGTGCGGTGCGCCTGCGCAGTAGTGCGTCTATATGTGCGCGCGCAGATGCAAAAGCCAATGGAAGCAAGAGTGAGAGTGGAAAGCTGGTCCGCGCAGCGGCGGCGGCGGTCTTATCATCAACATTGGCGCCATTCGACTGCTCTCGGCCGAAGAACCGAATCTCGTCGCCATCTTTCCTTTTCTGTTCATTTCGAACGGGGAGGGCAGTCATCATCGTGAGCACCATCAAGGACACGTTGTGGGACTGGACGATTGCCAGATCGAATTATACTTGACATACGCGCACGCTCCAACCTCACTTCTTTTCCTCTCTTATTGCCCCTCATGCTTCCAGACGGGCGGGCTCATACGAGGCTCCAAGTTTCTAGCTGATGTTATCGTTACTGACTTGGGACGAGGTAAAAGGAAATAAATGGGAGCTATTCACGCCACCTTATTATTCATGTAGACAGCTATCGCTATGCCAGTTTTAAACATTAAATGAAATCGAAACATAAATTTAGAAACCTGGACGCTTAAGTGCGTCAGCTGATTACTAAACTGAACAAAAATTGTTCTCCAATCGGGATTAATAAAATAAACAACAAAAATCAAAGTAAAGAAATATCCGGCGGGGGCAGAGCCTAGATTCCTGCTGACTGAGAAAGTTAATCGCATTCTGAGTGGCTTAAGTTGCACTTTTGGTTGGTGAATTGTATCGTACCGTCCTATTGATGAACAAAGTATTTTCTCGCATTATTAACAAAGAAACTTCGTCAATTCTTGGAGTCGATGTGAAGAAATTCATATCCACCTTGGACCATGGGATTTCCAGCTTAGTCATCAGCTCGATAATTTAATTAGCTAAAACATCTGTTATGACCTAGATTTTTCGCTGCGATAGTGTGATTAAAGCTTGAAGTTCTCGAGAGCTTGATGTTTGATAAGGAATTGGAGTATGGCCCATTAAAACACTAAGCAAGGGAATATATCAGCTACTGATATTTTGAGGCGGGGACCTGAAAGAAGAATGAATGATAAAGGGGTGAATATGAACGTTCTCGAAAGAAAATTCAAAAAAAGTTCAGTTGAGGTATTGAGTAAATGGGAATCTTATGGTGATATAGAAAGCCCTGACGCACTCGAATGTGTAAAGCGTTATGGTGAATTCGTTGTTTCGAGGATTATAGGCAAGTATGGAGAACCAGAATGGAACATTCGAAAGTGGTAGGCCGAAGGCCTTGTGACGAATTGGTCCAAGTCATACATCATACCGACAATTTTAATATTTTATTCAGACCATTTCATCAGAGAGAGCTAATCTTAGAATTTGTGTTCCGAAGGGTAGTCAAGTACACACATTTCGTATAGCTTCTGAATGTTTTTCTTGCAAGGGGACCTTTGCATTGCGGAAAAACAACCATAAATCATTTTTTAATCAAGAGAAGAGGATTATTAGAGGAATTTCCGCATTTAGAGTCTTAGGTTTGATATCTTTTTGCCTTTGTAATGCTAAAATCACCTTTTTGACAGCTTGAATAAACGAGAATATATGAAAATAATATTTAAGAGTGTGAGGATTTCGACTCTGGAGACGATTGGTCGATTTTTCTATTGGATTGTGGGAGCATTTTTTCTTCAAATTTGACTACTGAACTGTCAAACAAAAAAAAAACTGTTGTCGATTGGGGGTTTGCGTTTCTGCCAATCCACGAAAAAGCCATATTAACCACTCTGAACCAGAAATGCAAGTGGCTCTTATGACCGGTGATGTAGTAGTAGTATTAAATGTAGTGATCGTTGGTTAGCTTTAATGCAATTATCCAACAGCAAAATGCAGAAACTTTGATAGGATCCTTCGAACAGAGAAATTATTCAAGATGTGAGCCCCTTTCGAACTGCTTTTTCAGCGATCACTTGGAGAAGACGCCGAAGCTGCGTTTTCAAATTACCTCAACATGGGCAATTCCGTCCTCAGCAGATCCACACCCAGCTTGAGAACTTGGTATTCCACTAGCTCAGGAACTCTCCCCTTAGAGGCAAACTAGGTGTTGATGTTCCTTTGTCTCAATATTGCTCGGATTAATTATTTCAATTCCTGTCCAAAAAACTTGCGATTCGCCGGACCTCATTCATCTGGAAGTCAGATGCTACTAGCCCTGAACAGCGAAGCAGCATAGTAAGGTGTTTTGATATTGATGATCTTGCACGTGGGAACGGATTTTTATGCCCTTTTGAATGGATCTTCGAATGATACGTGGTGCATTAAGCGAGTTGCTAATCCCACTAGTGATCTCAACGGTACCAATTTTTCAATCTACTCGAAACGGATTTATTTATTCTCCACTAAGTACATCGCCCTAGGCGGATGGATTTTAATCGAAACATTCTAAAAAAAAATTTAATGAAAGTACACGAGGAGAATTAGGGAGTAATGTATTAATGTATTTTACGTCTGTAAATCTTTCCTTCATGTGGAAATAAAATGATGTGGATCAGCTTATGTGGGATGAAAAAAAAACAAGTATCTCGTGTATCAACACAGTATTATACACAAATACCAGATATAAGTGCGCTGGTCGCCTCTTTCATTACCACCCGGTTGAACCTCTGCAACGTGGTAAACTTCCAATGTATTGCTCTCCACATTTCCCCACTTACAGTTTAAACTGGATCCTTAGAGCCCTGGGTTCATAACTTTTTACTATCGTTTGTGTCCTGTTGTCTGGGCTCAAAATATTAAGATAAGAGGATATTTTTTTCTAGCATTAGTTCATTTCTCATAGGGATGCTCTTCTGATAAAAATACGGCTTTAAAAATCACATCGCTTTCTGGATAGGGTCAGGAAAAGTAGACAGGGCGGAAGAAGAAATTACTCTTTGGAAGAAAACATTCGTCAGGTCCTTTAACCGAGAGAGTTGATAAGACATCAAGCTTAAAAAGGTGGAAATACTGCAAATATTAATCTCGGTACTTAAATAGGTTTTCAGCTGCTCCTCATACTATATACTTTGCGAAGTACACCTAGCATTAGCCAGTGAATCTGATAACGTAGATAAATATTAACGATTTGCCTTCTAAGTTCTATATCTTATTGTTGAATAGAAATTAGTATGACGGTAGGAAGATTTTCGAATTTCTGGTACAGAAAAGAAGGCACATGAAGATATTGACGCCCATAAAAAGAGGACAGAACATCTAATTTTGAGGTAAGAAGTGAACAGGTGGGGCGAAATCAGATAGTCTCATTGACACACTCAAGACGAAACCACCGCCTGAAAAAATGTACCAGAGCTCTCCGTTTCTCAAAATCTTCATTGGTACAAACACAATTACTGGGCCAGCCAACCGTTTCATTGCCTTGGCAACCCAAACAATGGACGAGGTCTTATCTCGCATTTGAGATCAATCCTGCTTCTCTTCCCTTACCCTTTCCGGGGCATTGTTATATCCATTGTCATGGAGCACAATCTTGCCATCTTGGGCACATACATACCAGTGAATTTCCGCTAGCCCAATTTTGCTTGCTGACAGACCTTATTAGATAAAAAAGTGGGTGGTGCAGTGAAAAGAAGTTTAATATTTGTTTTTGCGCTTATCTGATAGAGGAGGGCGCTTTGAATAATCAACATCGCTGAGGCGTAGATTCCGTTCTTGCAATGAACATTGCTTGGGTTTGGGGTGTCATTACAGGGAACAGCGCCCTGATTTCCCCGAGTTTAAGACTCTGACCTTGGTAGCACGGTAAGCCATTTCTTCCCGTCTTATCTAGGCGATCGAATTGGGAATGGCTGATAATGGCATTGCAAACTGTAGTATAGTCTGAGAGGCCAGTGCCGAAGGACACCAAGAACCAGAACCAGTGAATTTAGGTATATTATAGTTGAAAAACTTATGATTGACACGCCAACTCATGCTGTTGCAAAACCTACCGGTGCACATCCAGGACTCGAAATGCAGATCGACGGAAAGAAGACACCATGAATCACATATTGTTCATATATTATAATTGAGGTCATTGGTAGAGGCCGTTTTGAAGATGACATCCAAAGACATCTAGCCATACGAGAGCAGGCACTGTGGGAAGTGAAACGAGGCAAATGAATTTTAAGGCACTTCTCTTTCCATTAAACTTTCTTCTTGCCTCTCGCTAAAGGGTTTGCTTTTCTGTAGCTCTGTAGGGACACCCGTCTACTCGGAGTGGACCTGGGTGATTAAACGAGGTTGGCCTTTCACTCACACATTCGTTTATCTTAAACTTACACGAAATGGTAAACTGTGACTCTCTGAAAACGTTCATGCCGAAAACACGACAATAAAGGTAAAATTTTCGGCAAAAGTAAATAAAAGTGGCCTAATGATAAGCCTTAACCATTCTATAATTTCGGTTAGTGGTTGCAAGCTGCTAGCCTCTTCGTTGGCAAATGTAAGCGCCGGTTGAAATAAGTATGATGAGACTCCGGTACATAGCTCCAGATCGTTTAGTGACAAAGTATCGACGTTGCTGATAGAACAATGGTTAAATTTATACAAAAATACAATATAGTAATTTTGAAACCAGCGGACATTATACATCGTCTATAGACTAAAATATGATTTTTGAATCTAGGTCCAGAAATCCAACAAACTGGAAGCGGCTAAAGATAAATGGAGGTTATTAACCGTGGATGCAGAGTGAAAATAGGTTACGGAGCAGAATTATTTAAAAGTATAATAAAGAAATCACTAACAACTTTACTCAGCTCTGCGGCTAATTGGAAGTCTGCTTCAAGACAGGAGACTTTGGGTACCGGCAAGATAATGGAAACTGACTGCGGATCACGATATCGTAAAAGAAATAAAACTCCAAAAGGAAACAGATAACGCAGAATCGTCCAGATTAAAATTTTCAGCGCATCAGTCCTTTCCATAGCAATTATATACTTTTAGGGTGGGTTGGTTTGAATAAATGAATGATTGTAAGTGGGTTAGGTATGCACAGCATTTGAGCTGAATCCACTGATGTAAACTACAGAACAACAAATCGCATCTTGTACTTTGATCATTTAGAAGATATGAGACTTTTGGACTCATCACTCACAATACGACGGAGATACTCTTCAAACATCCAGGCAATAGCCACGTCTCAAATAAGAGTAATGGAGGATATGCATGCGGTTGTGAATATTGCGGTAATTATAGCTGCCTAAAACTAAATGGCAAACCTCATTTCGAACACGGAAGAAGAATATGAAAAATCCTATGCACTAAGAAGAAAATGCCTGATAGATATTTGGGAGCGGCACTAGAAAGAGAGAACATGACAGAATTGTACAAGCGGTAGTTCGAAAGCGATGGTCACGGACATCGTCTTCCCACCAAGAGCAAAACTGACAGGACATTAAACTGTGCGGTAAACTAGATTTTTGGTCTGCAAAGGCTGATTTTTAGCCATAATTACATTTATTTCTCCTCATGATAAGAATCTATTCTTTCAGTAGAGTCTTGAACATTGCGAAGGTTTTTGTCGTCTTAAGTAGTGAGCCCAGCAATATCGTTGCCGTTGAATGAACACTTATTAGGTAATTAGAATGAGTATTTCAACTGTAAATTTTGCAGAGACATTTGATAATAAGGCCATCTGCAGTGACTGATATACTTAACTATGCTTTGTTCTTTCCTTAAGAATGTAACGGAGGTTGTCAATAGTAAGACGAAATAATGATGATGGTAATGATAAAGGTGGGATTTATCTTATCGGATTCAATCTACAAACCATACTTTCATCTTCTCATTGTGTTGCGAAGTATCGAGATCAACAAAGACTCGTAAATAGAGTCTTTTGCAGACTAAGATGAGAGTCCACTTTTGTTGCAATTTCAAAAATATTCACCCACCTTGAGAAATGCACAACCGTAGCCTTCCTTCATAGCAATATGAATATAAACTTGATAAAATACCTCTAATGTTTTATCCTCTTGGGATAAGATAAACCACCAAGAAAAAAAAGGGCCAGTATTATCTTAACTAATTAAAGTTATATTACTGTTTCATTCATGAGGCTTTTCCATTATGTGTCACCCAATACTTTTATTAAAAGCGGCTTCCGCTTTAGAAATCTGCTAATTGGTAATCCGTTATTTGACCTTCATGGTCAAAAAGTCATTTGGGTGGATACAGGCAAAAATATTACAACTTTAGTCGTTTTCCTTCATGCTTTGATTCATTCGAAAGTAACTGATCTATACTAGATTATATTAGATTACTGCAACCGGAATGTAATGAATCCCATCAAATAAGAACAACTCACTTGTAGATATTTCATATTCTACATATTGGCTCAGTACTTAGATAATCACAACCCAGTGCGAGGAGCACTGAGGTGAAGGAAAGGCATTACCGCTACTGCTACATAAATATTTCTCAACCAGTGATCCACAGTAACAATGGAAATCCTATGTGAGCTTCTCAACTTAAGCTGAAATGAATTGATTTCCACGATACTCTTTAAGAGCGAAAATCACTCGAGATCACGAATCACTGTTCCTGATACCCAGCAAATTTGGAGATTTCATAGTCCTGTATGCATCCATTTGTATGAATTTTAAATAACATAAATTCATTTGTTAAGTGATTTTGAAATAATCCTAATTTGAGAGGGTATTTAAACTAGAGAAAAAGAGCGAATTTGAAAATTCGGGTTAATGCCAAGGCCAGGCTGAGTTGGATTCTGCATACTGTCTTTGAGCTCAAAGTTCTGCCGTTTGTTTGAATGCGATTTACCGCTGGCTGAATTGTAAAGTTATTTATTGCTAAAATGAATGCTGAGTCGTATGGATAGGTTGGATACGATGTTAAGTTAGCTACCGTATTTAGTGAAGTTAGTCCTACTGACTGGTCCCATAACAATCGCTGCAGCTAACAGAATGTAATATCGTCCTTGTTAAGCATGTCAAATCATTTTTCGTATACTGAAAAAATGAGGAGAAATAGAAGGCTGATGTCGTTAAAAGTTAGTTTTCCGGATAAGTGCGCAGATTGATATGATCCTGCTCTTTTCTGCTGCAGACAGCAGTGTAAGTAGGGTGGTAGATTGGGTTTGGGCAGAGGGTAGCGATTTTTGCTATTCTCCTGATCTTTTCCGATCGACGTGGCTGTCAAGAGACAGGCAGTGGAATAGCTGGATGGATAGATAAGTGGATGGATGGGTGGGTTAAACGCGTCGAGGAATAAAACAGAGAGAGAGAGGGAGAGAGAGAGATGCTGAATGATAAGGAAGAACACACATGGAAACACGAAGGACACGAAGACACATGAGTTGGTTGAGGAAGATGATTGATGTGAGGTGGGGGAGGAAGGGTATTGAAAGATGGACAGACTTTGATAGTGAAGGACTGCGACAACGTCTGTGTGTTCGTAATTGTCGGAGAGTGAGTGAGAAAAGGGTTGGATGCAGGATAGATTAGACTGACAGCATCGCTGCCTTATCACTCCAACTTGTCTCTGGTCCTCAATCGCTGTGTCTTCTTTTCTTCTGCATTTCCGCACAGCCGAGTCAAGAATACTCGAAATCATATATTCAGATTTATGCATTAGGTGAGACGGTGGTATGGAACCAGATCGTCTTTAGCAAACCGCAGGCTCAACACACTTTTACACTCTCAACGCCTTATTATGTATCAGACCTCAGACTTTGGAACCTAAATCATGCCACTCGATTATGTCACCACCGAGCTATAAAGTTTTACCGGGAGTTGTGAGAAGTGAAGCTACAGACTTCAACTTTTTTTCCTTATTTAGTCTGAGTGGTAAAATAAAGAGACTTCATACCTCTCTTATCTCAATGGCTCAAAGGTTTTGAATTTTAACGGAAAATTTCAGAGCCAAATTTCTCTGTCCTATATCTTTTCCTAGAACCAAAATCGATGTGCTTTTGAGCGCATTGTAGAGGCTAGAGCTGCATTTATTAGATGTCCCAAAGAAGAGCTCAACATTAGTGTCAAGAGACTAAAACGTGAATCGTCAGAATCGCATAAACCGACTTTTCACGCTAGAGCAAACCCAATCTCTGGCAGCCAAATGTTAGAAGATGAGATTAATCAGCAAACTAATGTCTTGTCAGAAAGCCTCGGTTTCCCTTTATCGCTGCGTTGAAGCCGGTTAGAAGACAAAGCTTAACAAAAAGTAAAACGAAAGTGGCAAAGAGGACATCAGCAAGAAACAAGGCATGATACGAACATTCACGGCTGATCAGTCCCAGTGGAATCGTGCACAAAATGTTCAAATTTTTTTGATTTTTTGCTTTAATAATGGATCGAAATGTATAGGGTATTCGTCCTTTGTTCACACCGGTCTAGACTTTTTTGTATCCACTACGAAAGTTTAAATACAATTTTTTCCCAGAAAAATATCGAAGGCTGTGGAACCCCATGGAAAAATGAGCCCGGGCGCTAGAATAACGTTGACCAGTTACTTCTAACCACACAAGAGCAGCATTAGATATACTGCCCTTTGATTATGATGTCGCATATAGTTATCCGATCGGACGAAATAATGAAGGAGAGACCTCTTTTTGAAGGAATAGCGAATCCGAAATCTAGAGTATGCATACGTAGTCAAAAAGACGATGCGATAATTTGGTCACTCAGGGATGAATACTAGACAGGGTCTTCGGATGAAAACTATGGACACAAACTACGAGGGAACATAAAGCGGAGCGCATTTTAAAGAAGATCCAAATAATTTTAATGAAAAATTTTCTTTTCGAGTTATTTTCCGTTTATAAGCTCTTTATTATGAAGTGCAGAATAACTGATAATCACTTTTTCAAGCCATATGTAGAATCTCCAAACCAATTGATTTCCCTTTGGTTGTTCAAAATTATGATTACTCTAATTATAAGGTTTACAGTTGTGAAACAGCAATATTAGAGGAAACTTTCATAGATGCAAATTCGGGCGAATTGAGGACTGTTTAAATTATGGTGTGTTGTTGGACAAGGTAATATGATGAAATGCAGTTCAATTTGACTGGGGTGGTCTTTTGAGGAGAATTTTACATGATATGCGGAACGCAAATGGAGATAGCTTACGAGAAAAAGGGTCAGCAATCAATGAAAGTAATTTTGAGCCCAATGAAAATGCATTCAGTAGAACGAAGGAGGAATGCAACCCTTCAGGCTTCTAGGGTAGAGATGCTTTAGAGTGAGCCTTCTTTCCCTATGCTATGCATAGACAAACATTAACTCTAATTTAACCACTCAGGAAATACCATGAAAGTATCAGATAAAGTTTTTGATTGCTCAGGTGATCTAGAATTTCCTACCAATCTCATAATTTATCAATAACTTGATACCTATAAAAGACATAAGTTCCTTTGAGTTCCATTTTATAATCCACTTCATGAGCAGATGACTAAATCACAACGAAATGCTATTGCCATAATCGTGTATCGAAACCCAAAGATAATGGAAGCTATCGTTAGCGAGACTAGGAACTAAAATAAATATGAGATCGTTGAACCTGAACAATAGTGCTGTGATCTACTATTATTTCATGCCAACGCCTCAAAGACAACAACAGCATTAAATGCCTTTCAAATCACCAAAATCTTTTAATTGAGAAAACCACCACTGCAAAGCAAAAAATAAAATAAAACTCCTTTTAAAAGTTAGTAAAACCTATTCTGGAAAGCACGAAGGAATAAATGGTTGAGGGAACGTGAACAGTTGATTTTTCATGATGAAAAACATTGTTGTTTTTTAGCCAATAATTGCACAGCAACCAATTTATCAAAATGATATACTTTTATTAGTTAAAATTTTATAGCTATACGTTGCCTCAAGTTCACGAATAGCATGTGTTTCTCCGGTTTATATCTGCCCCGCATAATATAACCACTTTTGGGGGGGGGGGCTATGCAATGGCATTTCAGTGTTTTTCGAACGAAGCTACTCTCGCCTCTGAGGCAACCGAGTTCTTCAGCCAGTCACAGTTTGGATCATGTTTCAGCCACATGAAGAAACTCTATGCAATGAAACCCACGGACCCAAAGGTTTGCACTCTAATCACAATACGTCTGCATAAATATTCTTCGGCATAAGTGACCATTTTTTATGTTATAGGTCATAGCGAACAAAGCTCTTGCAGAGTTCATTCATCAGAATAATTTAACTCAATCGGATGAATACCTAGAACGACTACGACGAGCAGCATCACTTGCCGGCTCGCCTATTTCTCCTAGTATGAAGTCAAGTGATCAAATTATTCCTCTCATTACCTCTCCTACGCTTGATTCATCAGTTTTTCCAATATATTATAACTATGCCCTGGTTTTGTTTCATCAACGACGATTTATTTTGTCAGAGCACTTTCTTGCTAGCCTTCTTGGGTTGTCAGAATGTGACGCCCCTCCATCTGCCCTCCAGTTCCCAATAAAGGCGGGAACATTAATTTCCCAAAGATGTTTCCTACTTTGGCTTGATGTTTGCTTCTCCCTTTACCGTTATCTGCGCGTCTTCGAATTTACATGTAAGGTTTGACACATGATTCTTAGCTTCGTTTTAAATCTCGAAACTCGTTGACCCTTTACATTTGTAGCGTTTTGCCTGGATCAGATTGATGTTGGGGATGAAAGTGTACTAAACTCAGATATACTGGAAATGCTCAAAGAAATAGAGCGCCCCCTTCGGGTATCTCGGCTCCGAGCCTGCCTGCATACTGGCCGATTAAAAGCTGCCCAGGCTGAGGTGGAAATCCTTTCTCGATTGCAAGATTGCCTTGGGATGGATGAAAAATGGGACGTTTCTAAAAGCTTTGAGTTCGCTCGTGCTCAGCTCTCATATTTACAAGTATGCAATATTGGGTAAACGGGAATCATCTTCGACCTTTCAGTATTTATTTTACATTAGGATGTTCATATCGTTTGCTAGAGTTTGACTAGTTGTTTCAGTAAAATAACTCCTTTTTTTGAGGAAACGACGTTTTTTAAATTTACCTGCTCGAAGGAACCTCAATTTTAACTTGGATTTGAGAGTTTCTGATTTATTCAGCACCAGAAATCTATTAAATTGCGTGTGCACGAGGGTAAATAGGCTAGTTCAAGATGATCCATTTAAGGGTTTCATTAGAAGGGGAAAAAGTAGAGAATAGAAACTCATCAGTTCAGAAGACATTCAGTATTCTCGTTCTAGTATTATTAGATCAAAATCTTAAATTTGTCTTTTTTTTGAAATGCTTCATTATCTGTTGAGAAACCCCTTAAAGCTTCGTATGCTAGTGTCGAATTAGATGAGCCGTGGTCTCAAAGTACTCGGAATTGGATACGTGCAAGTGGAGACAACCAATCGAACTAAAATGGTGACCCAGATATTCAATATCCATCCATTTCCAATCCATTTTTACTTGGATGAGCGTTCGAAGCGTTCGAACTATGGTCTTCGTGAAGCTTGTCTTAGGAAAAAGATGATTCATTTACATTTACTCAAAAAGGGAAACGGTTTAATTATACATCTGAAGAAGTGGCTAAACAATGCTGAAAACTTCGACACTGGATGGTCTCCAGGAATAAAATTAGTTTGCCAAGCTGTCTGTTATTAGTATGGTCTCAAAAAGATACCTGCAAAATACTATTCTAAAAGTCACTAACTCAATCCACTCGTTTGTAACTTGATCGTTGATTGGAATGATCGTCAGCACTGTTTAAAGATAGGACTACAAAATTAAGGAGATTTGAGAAGTTCCCAATTATAATGGCTACAAGACGCCTTTCTTCCTCCCAAGATAAGCATTGAGAAACACTTTCCTCTACTTTATGCTTAGGTTTATTTTATTTTATTATTTACTTTCAGCGGGACCAGAACTCAGCCGTAAAGCGATTAACCAGCCTCCTTCCTTCTACGGACACATGGGATTCTCCATTAGTCTTGAACAATCTCGCCCTTACCTACCTAAATTCTGGTCAATTGGGTTTGGCCATGCTGCAAGCTCGTGCAGCGCTCCGCTGTACCGAACGCCTGTCAGGCGAGATATCTGTATCCTCCGCCACAGATGCAAATGACCTCCTGCACTGTACTCCCCTTAACTCTCTTAATGTCAGTCGCCACATTGAGCTGCTATACAACACGGGTCTGGGCATGTTGATGCAGAAAAAATCCCCCAAAGTGGCATTTGAAGCTTTGCTCCCGGTGGTGAAGGTTTTTCCTCGCAATCCGAGGCTGTGGCTTCGATTGGCCGAATGTTGTGTCTTGCTGCATAGGTTGGTGCTATTAGTCTTTAGCTCGCCTGCCTGCAAATGTTGCACGATGAGGCTCAAAGTTGGAGCCACTATCGAATTACCTGCAGGTATATTGATTTAGTGAGAACTTTCGTCATTGCAGTGTCGGTCGATGCAGGTCTCGGCCGTACACTTTTCTCTTGCCCTACATTTATATCCTGGTCAATGGAAAAGTTCTCAGTCAAGCGGACTGGAATATTCCGAGGTATCGAGTAATTTTTGTCTTGAGGTGCACTAATTCCGGACATTAGCATTCGCTCCTTACAGGCAAATATCATCTCCCGCTGGTCTTTATAAATGCTGAATTTTCCTTTTTAGACCCAATAATCTCATTGATTGGAGCTCGGAATCCCGTTCCTCTTGCCTTCGAGGGGTGCTGGGTGAAGGTATTGCGCGAAAACTCGTCATTGGTCCAGCTGAGACTCCTGTGAGAATATTTCATTGTGAATGATGAGACTTTTATTTTTTAGCCGTAGTGCCATTGTAATGTGAAAGTTCGATAGGCTCTGTATTTGGCATCCTCTTTCTCAATAGATCAAACCATCACGACTTCACATGGAGCCATTATTTCCTAACGACTCAGCCCCAAGTATGGAGTTTGCAGCTCAGTGTGTTCGTAATGCTGTCCTGTTGCTACCACGACCACCGGCAGAACTAAATGTTCGTTCTGGCTCAGATCAAGACCTGTTGGTGATGCATCGCTCCGCTCTTCTAAAATGGTCTAATGAGCAGGTGAGCATGCAAACCTATCCGTTTTCAGAATGACTATTCATACTCGAAAAAATGCTGTTTATTCCTATTATCTTTGTCCGAAGTCGTGCCCAGTGCAGCCGTCTTGTCAGATTTTGAGCGGTCAGGCACTACTGCAGGTCATTTCTGCTGTCCTTCTGACTGGTGCCTACATATCTCTATGTCTGGATGATCCACTGGAAGCCATTCTCTACGCTGAACAACTTCTTTCCGATGGACCTCAGCAACCAAACCCCCGTGAAGGTTCTTTTGCATGGATTGGGCTGATTGCTCCACCTGCTTACCGGTATCTTGCCAAAATGTACCTTGCGGAAGCTCGAATTGCTATGGACGAGTTAGGGTGTATACCTTATCATCTCTGCTCTAAATCAACAGTTCATAGTACCTAACGATATAATTTCAGGTTGCATAAGGTTGCAGAAAGTCTCTTTTTAAAGGATCGGATCACCTCTCCAGCACATTGCTCCTCTGCACCACATTTGGCATCTCAGTATTCCCTTGACAATCTACAGAAAGAGTGTGCTTGCTTTTCGGTATCACATCTTTTGCCACAAACCCATCCACTTTGTGGGATTTCACCCGAAGTCTCGCTTTCCGGTGACGATCAACGCGTGCTACAGCAGTCTCTGCCCTGTCTTCCAAAAGCTTTTGACTTTCCAATTACTGTTACTCAGGCCGTTGGAGTTTTGCTTCACAACATGGCGGTGTGTTTTTTGATGAGAGAGGAGCAGTCAGAATCGAGATATTTACTGGAACGGGCCTCTACGGCCCTTATGGTGAATATTCATAAGCCGGACTTGCGATCGGATATTAGAGAGGGCAGTGAAGAAAACAGATGCATTCTCTATCCACCCGCAAACACCATCGGATCCGTAGCGAAACTCCTTGTCACTTACCAGCTTCCGAAGCAATTCCTTCGAACATGGGTCTACTTGGAATTGAAGCAGGGTAGATCGAACTTCGTAGCACAGTTTCTGCGAGCACATATAGGCAATGAGGCGTACAGAAACCCCATCACCGAGGCATTTGTTCCTGGAAGGAAACTGGTTAGGCAGAGAACTTCTCCTCCTTTGGAGCTTGAGAGTGGAGGCAACGACTCGGATGATTTGGATGGGCGACAATTAACGCAGCACTTATCGATAAATCAGTTAAATGGTGGGACAAAGACGCGTACGACACCTCTGCAAATACATGATGCGCCGCCGGCAATGCAGAATGAGGCCGCTGAGTTGAAATGGACCGAGACAGACTGGCCACCGTTGTAGTTGAGATTTCGTTTTCCTATTTCTGTGTCCTGTGTGCTATTGTACTTTCTTACGCATGCAATTGGTTGACTTTTCTAATAGGGATGGTCGATTAGAGTACTAGCTGTTAGTAATGTGTTAGAATTTTCGGTGGGGCGGGGTGGTATTTTTTGCACTTTGTGGCCGTTGTCTGGGTGCGGTAAGAATCCCGGGAGGCTATCAATATGTTGTGGGGGTGCAATTCATGACGGTTTTTTGGGTGGTTTGCATATTTGGGTGAAAAGTTGGCACAATCATTAGCAATAACTGCAAAAAATGCAATTTAACGGTGATAGAGCTGTGAAGCACAAAAAACATGAATCGCCCTTGCTACTTTGTTTGACCTAGTTCCTTTTGCCAATTCGTTCACAAAAGGTGCAAATTCTGTTCCGAATAATATTTTTGAGCATACGAAACAACATAAAAAACTAGAGATTGACCATGGTTGAAGCAAAGAAACGCGATAATTTGTTTATACTAATTTATTGTGCGGCTGTTCTGTTAGATTTTTGCTCTGGTGGTGTTCGTGGGTTTTGCTGTCGCACGGCGTGGCTCTTGCTTGATGTTTGCTTTGCACATTTCTTAGAATGCTTAATTTTATTTTGAAAGTTAGGCTTGCAAATTTTGCTTCAACTGCTTGCGCTTTGAATTTAGCCTCTCATTTAAAAGATACGTCGTAAATCACCCGTTCTTCAGATTACTCCAACTTTTAGAATTTATTGATTATGTCTCTTGCGGAAGAACTTCTTGCTGACTTGGATGACAACGAGGCTGCCGAAGAGGAAGATGACCCCTACACCTCCGCTAAAGCTTTGCTCATTGATGCAAGCGTAGTTGATAACGGTGATGTGGAAATGACGGATAAATCAGCAAACGGTATTTATGCTCCAGAAAATCTTGTCGGGCCACTAAAACCTACTCATATTCTCAATGCTCCGATGGTTAACGTTCCCGTAACGGCTTTTGCCAAACTGCGAAATAGCGAAAAGGTAAAATTAAGTTCATAATGTCTTCGCCTTGCATATTTTCACCTCCAAATTTTTTTTGATTACCTTGTTTTTTATTCTAGCTTACCAGCGTCATGAGTCAGATCGACACTTTTTCAAGGCAGAAGAAACGGGCGAAAATAGATGGAGCCGTTGAGGCCGATCCAGAATACAACTGCATCGTCGATTCGAACAATCTCGTGGTGGAAATTGACAATGAAATCGACATCATTCATAAATATGCGCGTGATATCTACCAGCATCGTTTCCCAGAACTAGAGTCTCTTGTTCCACAGCCAATGGACTATATGAAAGTGATCTTGGTGCGTTTAATTTTGCTCGCATCTTCTATTTTTTTTCTCCTGATTGTGAAAGCTTCGCATCAATTTGAACTCATGCTCTCTTGTATTTCAACGCACCATAGGCCCTTGATAATGATATTCTAGAGCGGTCTAAGAATACTGCCCTTCTGGCCTCTTTCCTCACTTCGGCTACCATCATGATTGTCACAGTGACTGCGTCAACCACCCAGGGTAAGCCACTTGAGCCCGAAGCCCTAAATCGAGCCAAGGATGCCTCTGTGATGGCCATCGAACTCTTCGAAATGCGTAAGACCATCATGGATTATGTGGAATCTCGCATGGCTCTCATCGCTCCCAACGTTAGTATTCTTATCGGGGCGTCCACTGCAGCCAAACTCATGGGTGAGTAGCTTCCACTTACTTTACTTCATTAAATTTGTCCGACTAACTTGTTGATAATATTTCTCAATAATTAGGCCGGGCTGGTGGTCTAACAGCTCTTTCCAAGATGCCCTCCTGCAATATTCAAGTTTTGGGAGCTCTAAAGCGCAACCTGGTTGGCTTCAGTAACAATGCTAGTTTGCCACATACGGGTTTTATTTTTCACTCAGAGAATGTTCAAAAGCTGCCTCCAGATCTTCGGACTCGAGCTGCGCGTCTTCTTGCTAATAAAATCGCTTTAGCTGCTCGTATTGATGCGTTCCACCAGTCACAGGTGTGTTATTCGGATGCACTCAAGTAACTGAAGCTAGCACTACAAACTTTGCCAAATGAGTTCTGTAATTTTATCGTCACATTTATCGCTTGATCGTTTACCCACAGGACGGTACGATGGGAGAAAAAATGCTTCTTGAAGTGGAAAAGAAAATCGACAAATGGCAGGAACCTCCTCCAGTCAAACAGGTCAAAGCTCTCCCAGCTCCCATCGATCCGCCAGCCAAGTATGTTCTGAAAATTCTGGTTTTCCATTTGGTGTAATGTCCCGGTTCGCATAATATGATTTATCAGTAAGTGTGACCAGGAAAATTTTTGAACCTATGACTTTTAAAGCCGAAATCGCTGCTCACTTTTAATAAAATTTGCTTATCTATTAGTAGTTCTCTAATCTGAAAAAGAATAGATAATAAAGAACGAAACAAAGTATCAATTTTACATGACTTACACTTATTGATGACATTTGATAGTTTCTGCCCATTCGCCTTCCTGCTAGGGTCAATATTTCGAAGCCAATGTATTAGAAGCTAAGTGCAGAATGGATATTCTAGGAAAAAGTATCGGCATGGTGGTTAAAGTTCGCCATGGTTGAATCATTGAAGATCTTGATTGTTTTAGAGTGTAAAACAGTAAAACGATAATGTGAAATACGTTACAAAAGACTTTTCCTTTAAGTCTCATAATATTCCATCTTAATATACACCTACAGACCTGCACACACAGAAATATTGGTAAAGTACTATTTTAACTGACGTCATGCCTTCATCTTTCAAGGAAGCGCGGTGGTCGTCGCTACCGAAAGATGAAAGAGCGTCTTGGCATGACAGAATTACGGCGCTCTGCCAATCGCATCCAGTTCGGTCAGGTGAGTGAAGACGCCTACCAGGCCGATCTCGGCTTCTCCTTGGGTTCCTTGGGTCAGCGTGGTGTTGCTGGCCATCTGCGGGTCCCCACTGCCGACTCTAAGACCAAGGCGCGTGTGAGCAAGGCCTTGCAGCAGAAGCTCTCCAAGTATGGTGGCCTCTCAACCATGCCTACAACGTCTCTCGGCGCTGCTGCTACTTCGACCGCAATGTGGGGAACTACTTCATCTTTTAAGAAGGGCACTGGCACGGAGACGGCCGGTACCGCCTCCTCGGTCACGTTCACTCCAGCTCAGGTATGACCTAACGCTAATTCAATATCTCACATTCTCATCTTTCCTCTAAGTATCAGGAGTCATCGCTGTATTTTGCACAAATGGAAATGGGATTCGACAACTTTTATTGACAGTTTTTCTAATGAATAACTTTTCTCCTTTAGGGCCTGGAGATAGTGAATCCCATGGCATCAGAGAAGCAGGTGGATGAACATAAGAAGTACTTCAGCTCAACAGCCGGTTTCGTGAAGTCGAAGACTTCTTCCAGCACCGAAAGTATGCCACCACCACTTGCTCCACCCAAACGTTCATAGAGGAGCTCATTTCCACCTCTCCAGTATTTGTTAGATTTTCATCATATTGGGAACATTGTATATAGTAAAAGAAGTCGTATGGTCGTGAGGTATTGTTCTCCAAGCATTTCGTCGAATGTAGCCTTTATTAGATAAGGTGAATACTAATTTTTTCAGTGAAATAACCAAGCCTTTCGGAGTGGCCCAATTGGCATCTGTCCTTTGGAAGTATTTGTTACCAGTTTTGAGCTGAAACGTTGATTCGCCAAATTTTATGAGTTTCTATTTCTTTATTGAAGTCGGACGACGGCTTCAGTTGTCAGCGTCTATTAGTAGCAATTGTGCAGACTTAAGTCAATAGCAGGACAAGCCATGATTATCTACTTGGAGATTCAAAACAGTAGGGGTGGAGTGGCATGCTGGGGAAAGGCATCAGCTTATCTCTTCTTCTTTTAAAGATAGGCTTAGATGATCGATCCTGCTAAGTAGCAATCAGTTTTCATTCTTCTGATCGAATAAATAAATGTAATCTTGGAGGTGTCATTTTGGCCTCGTAGGTTTTGAACCAACCTTCTACTTGAAGCAGAAGGGTATTACAACTTGGGAACATTCGTCTAGTGGCCGTTTCTCTTGCATCTATTCATCTCAGATCTGTCGAACCATAGCATACAGTACGGGATCAGCGGGGTGTCACTCAAGCAGGGATTCTCCATCTTGTGCAGTTATTACACAGAGTGAACTAGAGCGACTGGATAACCTAGAGAGCTGTAATCGAGTTCCTGAACAGCTGTAAAACGTCAATCAAGCTATCAAAGGGTGGATTTAGTTCCAAGATGGGTGAAGAGATTCCCCATTGTTAGCGTGCGAAATTGCGGTATCCCCAGAGGTTATCTTGGTGCAATCACTTGGAGCGCCGAAGAATTAGTTTATTGAGTCTTTCTGAACCGCCCCTCCCCGCTCAGCACAATAGGGTCAATTCACCAAGAAATTCTGTTATCCATGTGTACCTTCTTGACTCAATACTTGACACGATGGGCAGTTGGATGCATGATAAAGCTGCCTTAAGCCCATTTGGTAGTGTGCAACGTCCACGAAACTTTCGACCCGGATTATGAGTTCGCTACTTTACCCCGTCAATTTTTAGCGTAATCGAACCAGTGCTCAGCATGGACAGTTCATTTATTGCGATACGCACGCTTGAACCATTCAGTTTTAATCCTCGAGTCTTCGCATACTCCAGTTTACAAAAGCCCCAAAAAACATTTGGTAAATAGAAATACGCTGCCTATAACGTATTTATATTGAAAACGGCCAACTTTTAGAAAGGGAAAAGAGGATGCAAGCACATTGACGATCCAGTTCCTCAAACAGGTACTTGTTCCGAAGACGCGACGCGATTTCTCATTAGGCTCAACCGCTCTAGGCGTTGCGCCATAACCTGCAGGAAGAGCTGATCATTCGAAGGCAGATACGGCGCCTTACGAAGACAAAAAATAACATGACAGCATAAAAGAAATAGTAACGTTCAAAGCTATTTTGAAACATCTACCTTAGAGACTTGAGCTATGCCATCCAGAAGATCGAAGGTGAGTTTTCGGGGAAGCTGTTCGATAAAATTCACATCTACGAACCGAGATGTTTGGTGAGATGCATTGCCGATGTCGTGATCAGTCGGGGCCTCTGGTTTAGTCGCACACGCCAGAAAGCAAGCTAGGTGACGCCAGAGGAGGTAACTCGACTGCTCCAATATATCTGTAACGGCGGATTTCGATTAATCCTCATAGAACTTAACCGAAAGGCCCATCAAGTAGTACTAGAATTCAATTTACCACTTAGTAGTTGATGATTACATACAAGACTCACCAACAAAACACGAGAGTTGCGTTTGTAGTAGCCCTCCTCCTAGGGAAATCAAGCGTCTTAGGAAGGCATTGCGTTGGCCCGCGTCAACTCCGCCTGTAGCACTGCTGAAATGATAATGGGATAATGAATGTATTTTTTACTTGGTCGAAAGTAACGGGGAAACCATAGGCGTCCAGACTGAGAAAACACCGGTGGCGATTTGACGCAGACTGTCTGTAGAAATATCACCGCCTGGTGAACAAACGTTTACCTAAATGGAGAGAATAATCGACGCTAGTCACGGTCAGATACGGAACCCACTGGCGATTGAAATTAGAATATGCACCGGAAGCTGAACAAGACACCGTAGCATCTTGTCCAACCTAGGGATAGAGTTCTTTATGGCCTGCTCTTTCTTGAAGTCACCCTCCAAACTGCCAGGATCGGTAGAAATAGTCGAAGAGAGGTTCAGGAAACTGGTGGATAAATGTCGAGAAAGACCGTTAACTTGACTTTCAAGATGATACAATCGCGATGACACCCAAGAGGCGAGTTGGAAGAGAAGATGAAGACCAGGGCGAGTAGAACCGGTTGGAATGGTGTCCTTTCCATTTTCATCTAACTTAGAGAACGGGGAAAAGATGATACCAAAAGGCTTATGAACTGTTAAAATGGAAAAGAGAACCAACCCGGCGCAAGGGAAGAGGAGAAAATAAGATTCTTCATTGGAGTTGAGTCAAGTCCGTCGAATTCATCCTCTGTAGAGACAGCGGCTACGCAAGTGTTCAGTTGTAGACAGAGTAGTTCTAGCTGCTTTGTGGTCACTAAGCTGCGTGCGAACGTACGTCTGAAATGAGCACAGTTTGGAATAGAAGGTCAAAAAAAGAGAAAGAGCGCGAAAGACTGGAAATCGTACTTCGCATTATGCGTCGGATTAACTTCTACCAAAGGTCCACGCTGCTCCTTAATCTGAAGAGCTTGTAGTAAACCCGGCATGATCGCAAAGACATGACGCAGAATCTTGCTCCTCAATAGTTCCCGAGGCAAGTCCTCAGGTCTAGATGACAAAATTGTAGCTACATTTAATTACTGGAATAAATTAACACTAGAGCAAGGAGTTTGACAACTCACTCTCCCAAATTAGACGGAATTATCGCGCGCAGAATGAAGGAGAGAAGATGTGTCAAACTTTCTTCACCATGCAACCACTGAAGAATAGCCTGAAGTAGCTGTTTCTGTCTTCCCATAGATGTTTCCGAATTCTGAACACTATCTTGGAAAGCTTCTTGAGTCAGAGCGGCTACTAGACGCGCCGCAGAAGCACTGGGCCCTACTGTCAACAGAGCTTCGGAATGTGTGTAGACGAATTTTGAGGCCTTCTGAACTGCTGATACGTGCGATGGACCCAGAGTAAAGGCAAGAGTCTTTGCGAAAGCAAGAGCTGGAGAAAAAATACCCGACCAGGTGAGACACTGCCCAAGATCCACATTCGCTTCTAGACTAGATCCAGATGCGGAAAGGAGTTGAGAGGTTACCAAAGGTTCGAGAAGCCTGAAAGGGCTACCTCCTACCTCCTGCCGGTTAAGCGAGTGAAGTAAGTATTGGGAGAATTCATAGGTGTCTAACCAGTTGAGAGGATCAATTTGATCGACGTTTAAAGAGCCCGAATTATTTCGAAAAGGCGCAATAGAAAAATCGAACATATCCGCTAGAGAGAAGCTGGAAAGAGGCTCAAACAGACAGAGGGTTGAATCCAAAAGGGATGTCTGAATGATTATCTTGGCACCTCGTTGAGTAGATGCTATAAGAGTAAGGAGGGCCATTTTCGATTGGTAGACGTAAAACACAGCAATGGCATCAACTTGTTTCTTCGCTTCATTCACATCTCGACCCATAACCATGGGATTGTCGTTTTGAGACATTAGATGATGTTGAAGCATAGTCAGATCGTCTTCCAAACTGTCGATACAAAACTGGAGACATCCATCACGAACAACGGCTTCCAGGATCTGACCAGAGGAACGATCGAGTTTGATCAGAATACAAAGTAATCCAAGTGCAGATATTGGAATGATTGGATGGTGACCATTTGAGATATCGTTAAAGAGGACTGTTAAGAAAGTACTATTGATACCGTCGATGTCACTACCAGCGAGAACATTGGTCGCTTGGAGAACAATGGGTATTTCCGAGGCTCCACTGATACCCGAGGCCGACATTTGTTGATCTAAAAAATGATAAACCCATTAATTAACTGGAATTAACTTTTTGAAAAATGGCTGATTTGAAGTCGCCTTACCAAATTGAAGGCAAACACCAAGGACATAACACAGAGCTCCATAGTAGTTTGCCCTAACACGCTGCTGATTAGGTTCTGAATTCGAAAGGTAATATATCGTTAAGTGGCACAGACAAAAGCACTTTGGGAATGGACTCACTGGAGGTTAAAACAGCTTCAAGCAGAAGTTGAGTTACACCTAAGATACTCTGAACACTACCAGCTCTTGACGACAGCATTGGACCATCGGCAGAAGTTGGGGAAGCAAAAACCTGCAGAAACGCGGTAAGACTGAGAGCACTCCCACTAGCTAGGACTTTGAGAACCGCTGGGGTGGATTCTGGTGCAGACACCTCGTGGAGTAAGGGATTGAGAATGCCCATTGTGGCGGAATACAGGCGTCGATTGATAGGAATGTTAACACCCGTTGCTAGAGTATCAGGTGATGTTCGGGCAAGAAAGTGGAGCATTTGAAGTCCAATCTCGGTGAGATGACGCCAGCCATCAAGAAAAGCCTGTTTACCAGCTACCAAGATTAGACGGTGTGCATTGCGTTGTCGGGCCCACTCAACCACATCTGTAGATAAACGTACATTACTGGGTGACAATGAGACTGTCTCCACGGGAGCAATGGATCCTTCATAGACCTCGAAGATTTGCGGTACTGGTCTGAGGGCAGATGCGCTAGCTAGACCCGATGCGAGGAAGACAGACAGTCGAGAGATAAGAGAAGAAGTGTTGATGATACCGGAACGAAGAGTAGCTTGCTCCTCAGTTGAGATTAATGGGAAGGACTCCTCACAGGCAATCACAAGCTATCAACATAAAAGCAGAAAACTAGAAACCGGCCTACCGTGTTAAATAACTGAAGTGAGATGCTAGAAACTTACGTCTTCCATGAGCTTGGAGTCGACACAATCTCGATCAAAGATCCACTGAGGACTAAAGTGAGTTTCAGAGGGTGTCATTCTAGAAATGAGATCGGCAAGGACTCGATTCTGTGGTTCGATGAGGTCAGAGTAGGACACAGTAGATGAGAAATGATTCATTACTAGAGAAGGAAAAATGGATATTCTAGGAGGATGCCAAAAACAGTGGAGGATATAATTAAGGCTAACATACATGAAATTCCGGTAGAATCGTCGGTACCAGTGGTAGTGGAAGGACCTTCACCGATTGTGAAAAGGTTGATCAGAAGACGAGCAAGGTAGGTGCGTTGAGAAGCAGAAGCTTGGACTTCGATTGCCCCCATCTTCAGTAGCCATGAGCACTGGTTAAGGATAAGTGATTGCAACACTAAAACCGAGAAAAAATAACGTTAAAAACATGAAAAATAAAAGGCCAATGCAGCCAATAGAAATGAAATAAAATTGAAGATGAATAACATTCGAGAAATCATGTTCACGCTCAAACGGTATATTTTTGTGCTAGTACTGTCATTTAAGAGCTGCCTTTTAGTTCGAAAAGTCCCGAATATCAAAGTCTAACACCCTCTTCGTCCACGTTGCTGTCAGTTTCATTCGTAGACTTTTCATGAAGTGACCTAGTCAAAAGATTCGGTGCTCCCTTAGTTCATCTATTGAACTTGCTCCAGAAGTCCCACATTAAAAGAATCTTACAACGTTTCAACAGCAAAAGATAAGGCAGACTTATTAACATCCATACTACCAAACAAACTTAACAAAGTTGAAAGCAATCTAAGACCCACCCCAGTTAAAAGTACATCCCTTTGGCCCAGAGAATGAGAATTGCGGTACCGATGAAGCGAGAAGCACCCCAACTAGTCCTGTAGTGAGATGCCTAGCGACAAAGTCATGGTTGCCACGCAGATAACGCGCAACTGGAACCGCGGTGGTAGAACTAGCAGCCATTAAATGGCATAGGATTTGCCAAGCAAGTGCAGCATCCCACTGTTGTATCAAGAGGGAAATGTGTGGGGGGATATTAATTCCCTCAGTGACCAGATTTTCACGTAGACTAGCTACACCAAGCTCAATCAGATCAAGGAGAGCATGAAGGCACGTGCGAGGATAGCCGCCAACACCAGGGTCCTGAAATAAAAAAAGCATACAATTTAGTTATACGTCAACAGTTAGTACCACGTTTTTACAAATTTGATCGGGAACTTTACCTGAATGGTACTAACGGATATGCTGCGGTGGTCCTCGCAACGGAGGCCCAAAAGCCAATGGGCGACTGATGGAACTGGATGATTGATGAGGGAATAGAGAATCAAATGCAACATAGCGGAGCGTATTGAACGACTTCGATCTTGAGAGAGAGCGAAATGTCAGTGGATTTATGATTCCAGATTGAAGCAAACTTACCAAACGACCATATAGAATCAAGTTCCTTGAGGCTACCTTTCACTAGCTCACTATTGCTATTTTGGGACCAGAAAGTCGTCATGAACTCCCATCGAGATAACTCATTAGTGTTCCAGTCATTGGGTATTGTCGAGAAAGCGGCTAGAGTATGAGCCGCCCTAGATGCTGGATGTGGTGCGTAGCAACCAGCGGTTGGATTAAACCCGTCGAAAGAATCAACGAGTGTCTCTTCGTAAAGCCACGAGTCAGAGAATACTGGTGAAGATTGTGCAGCTGTGACAGAAGAGTCGAAAGCAATGTAACTATCAGTGATGTCGTAGAGGGAAGTACTGAGGCAGGAGACTAGAGCCCGCAATAACTCCTGCTCCGACTTCTATGAGCAATTGAAACACCCTAAATTGATTACAACGCATTCAAAATCAAGAGTAAATAAATTTATGAATTACCTTATCGCTTGTGAAAGCAGCGAGTACAGATTCGTGTGGATGAACTGCACGTATAACGTAGTAGAGAATGTTTAAAGCTGAAGAACAGTGATCTGGCAAGTCGTCGGACAGACTACAGTACCTAATTGAACAACGACACGGATGCATGAACTGACTTTGGCTTAGGGATGATAGTGGCTAAGCTAGGAAGCGTCACCTACCGAACGATCGTGACGAGAAGATCCGCTCTGCCGGTTCTCGAGTTGATGGTTACCACAAGCAGTCGTGAGAGCAAACTAGGCATGACGATCTCTGCACCAGACCGTTGACTCCAAGTCGCCTCTGATCTGCAAACAAACATAAAGATGGATTACAGTTAGACTTAGCCAACAGCTGAAGTGGGACTCGCCCTTTAGCGAGAGGCAAATTAAGCAAGCTAAACTGGTCAATAGCTGAGTCAATCAAACGGGACACTGCAATTTGCGAAAACCTCGAAATTTCCCAACAGGCCATGGTGACCAGACCTCGATGACTCCTGTAGGGAATTACAGGTGTTGACTATATAGTTGTAGATTACGAATGGTCAAAGCAATATTGCAAACACCGCAGCCGCCTATTGTAGGATTCACTCATGATTAACATGCTTGCCTGACTCGAGGAGCCTGAAAATATAGATATGCGTCCATCAAATTAACAAACGTTTCCTAATTCCCTAGGAACCCTGATTGTTCTAGCGTGATGACTTACATCAGATACACAAACTAGAGGCAAATTTGAATTCAAACCAATGCTTTAGCCGGAATTTCACCTGAAAAACTGACGTTTACAGGCAAGGAAAACATCTGGAAATTTTTAGGCGGTCTTTTTAGCTATGAAATGATCACCTTGCTTGACGTTGTTCGGTGGTCAGCTTGACATTTGAAGAGTCTATTCTTCGGGCGTTTCTCATGCCCGTTAATTTTGTCACCTCATCAAGGTTTTCCCATTAAAAAACGTTCGCATCAGCTTGGACCAGTTAGAGCCAGTAACTCGAAGATAGTAGCGGTTTTTCAAGTAGTCAGGTTACCAGTTGACAAGGAAATGCTAATTATAAGTCTTCTGGAGTCAATATAATATTAATATAATATTTGACCATCGATAACTGAGAAGATTAAACCTCAACGACTTTTGACTCTCACAATATGCAATTACCAACAAGACGTTTCGGATTCAACTACTACGGCAGTAGGAGTTCAAGATTCAAAGTCAGATATATTTTTATGATATAGACCAAAGAAATACATTAGGCTGTCTGTAATCATTAAATTGGATATACCACGGCGATGTGAAAGCAGAAGAGTTACAATAACTAGGAATACTGACTTGATGGCCAAATGAAGACCTGCCGTTTTAGATCAGAAAAACAGTGAAGACTATAAGCGAGCAAATTGAGTCGTAATTGAATACAATTATGGTATTCTAACATCAAAGTGTATAAAGTGATGATCAAGAAATCCTCTCCATCTTCAAGATAAGGTTCAAGTTTTACTATTGCCATTATTTAAAGATAAGAAAATATTCAAATTAATGATATTAAACAAGATTCCAAGAGAACTTACCGAAGATGAGGGACAAGCAGAGAAGCACGGCGCATGAGATTCAGTAGCATTTGCTCATGAGGAAGAATTTGCTCAAACATTCTAAGGATAGCCCAAGTAGCGCGAGCCATTGCACACGAACTGGACGAGCTGGAGTACTCCAACAAACGATACAAACCAACTTCTAGTAGGCCAGTTAGCTGTTTGGAAAGCAGAAAAATGAGTCATGTAGGCAACTGATTAAGTAATGCATGAGTACTGAGAGTAACGCAGGTACCAAAGACAACAGCGATGTGTTTGCGAGCATCTGAGTTACAATTTGATAACCGGGATCAGTGAATGGCCATCCTCGAGGAAGATTCAGCTTGGTGGTGTTTAGTTGCCCTCCATTAAGAAGAGCCGACCAATCAAAAAGGGCTAGACACTCATCGCTACAGTTGGCCGGATCGGTAGCAAGGAACGCCACTGCCCGCATTCGATACAGAAAAGCTTGAACAAGACCCCCGAAGAGGACCAAGCATGCTGCGGCAATCTCCCACTGTAAACATAAAAAAACTTGGCACTGAAGAGCCAAGACCAGCAGTTTATTTTATCGGACCAGTCAACAAAATGTGCGGTATGCCGATTATGGGTAATCAGCCCGTATGACTCAAACAGTGCCAACGCAATGATGGCCAACATAGGTGCGGTGCTGCGGGCAGCAACGTTTGATAATCACCGTTTGGAAAAGAGCTATATTTGAAACGTCTCAATATGAGACAGGTATATGTTGCATCAGCTGTTCAGGAAAGTTAAATCAATCACTTCATCTCAATAACAATAGCGATCAGAATGATTATCAGTACTGGTTGTCCGGTTTACAATGAAAAACACTAGGGTAAGATGGGACAAGGAAAGTGGAGGGAAATTTGAGAAGAGGCTGATCGAAGAGAACAACTGGAAATCGATGGGTTGAAGAGGGTGATCGCTAACTCTATCTTCATGTGAAAATCAGTCTGGCTGATAACCCATGTTCCCCTTTCATTAGGAATAAAAGAACAATATTAAGGATCAAACTCACTCTTTCATTCTGTCTACGATAGGCTCGCATAGTATGTTTCAGGAAGATGGTCTCAGACGTGAAATGAACTAGACGAGAAAGTGTTTCGGAGGGGTCAGGACTACTCACAGAAGGTTCAATTACGCTCATAGAGTTCAATAGCGACGGCACAAGAGTCGTGAGGAGATTTAAGAAGGCCTGAGTGATTGGATATTCTTCTTGTCGAGCCTCCGCTTTGTCCATCTCCGTCTAAAAAAGTCGTATTTGGAATGGTTAAAAATAGTAAGCACTCACGTGAAGCCCAATAATTCCTTTAGCAGCATATTGTAAAGTAGCACTTCCACCTCCGTTAAGAGCAACAGTTGTCGATGGGTCGATGAAAGCCAGAAGACGACTCTCTAAAAGAGCATACCATATTTCAGTAGCGATTGAGGGGGTTCGAGCTAGAGCCGCTAGAAGGTGGAGCAAATCTGCCTTCACTGACATAGGCAGGGGACATGTGATTAGACCGATCGCTGTGGAAACCATAGACCATTTGGTATTGGAGGAAAAAGCCGAACGAGCCAAAGGATCCTGTAATGGTAATGGAGTAATATTTGACGTATACGTTGGGGGGGGGGGGGGGGGGGTGATTACTAAAGAGCGATTTACCATGAAGCAAACACGAGTGATAAGCGCAACAACTACTCTCAAGGCCTCCAACTCCTCTGGCTGGATTTCAGGGGTCACTGGGGCGGCTGATTGCTGCATATCCAATGATTGCTGCTGCTGTGTAAAAGAGGCATCGCCGGCGGAAATGTCAGTTGAAGAAGCGTAGAGGTGGCGGTATTGAAGGTGAAGAGGAGGTTGCCCACTAGCCACGGTGGATGATGAGTTGGCAGCTGCGGCTGCGGCAGCAGCAACAGCAGCACGTTTTAAATGATCGAGGTATTGGTGCAGACTAGAAACGAAGTGGTCCCATGTTAGAAGAGAGGCCAAACGACCTGCAATAAAAGAAATACAATAACATTTCAGGAAACTACTCGCTGCAGTTAAAATTTAACTCAATAATTTATTAGTGTTATTATTAACAAGACTAGCGCTAAACTAGGTTTAATATTGAGAGGAAAGTGTTTGAAGAAGAAAGCCCTGGGAAAAAAAAGCAGACTAAAAAAGGAAATCAGTCTTTGAAAAACAACGGTTTCATTCGATGTACTGCTTCACAGCGTTCCAGACCTATTCTCATCAGATATTTGCTACTCACTTTCTCATTTTCTCATCGGTGAAATTCCTTGGGATCTCTCAAAGAGTCCAAATTTGGCTAACTTTTAGTAGACTATTGTTGAATAGTGTAGGTGATCATTTAGACTACCGGATGCGTGTTGACAGACTTAGGCTCAAAAACAATTTCAGAATCAAACGGTGGTACTTTATTCTCAGGAAGCGTAAGAGACTGCAATGGATAGCCGATAGATGTTTTGTCCGGTTTAATGATATACACACACAGATATAAGGGCATGAATTGAGCAGCTTAAAATTGGGCCAAAAGAGGACTTGAAATGGCCTGGAACCCGATGAAAGGTAAGTTTTGGACTGTTCTAGATTGGTAAGCAACTCATGAAGGCCTCCTAGGTTTTCTGACATCTACTCTAATTTATTTTGAGGCAGACTTGCCCCACCAATAAAGTGAAACTGCTATACAGAGAATTAATAAAAAAGAAACCAAGAACGAATGCCTGATTCTGAGAGGCCTCAAACCAAGAGCAATGCATAAAAAGAATAAAATGCAAACGAACCTCCTGATGTTGCAGTTGCCTTGAGTAAATTGAAACAGAGGTTTGCGGAGGTCTGACAACCCACCAGAGAGCGCAGTAGCCGTACATAGGGCACAAAGATTAAAGGTGATGAGGCGAACTCGCTGGTGGAGTAAACGAACCGAAATAGGATCGCCTATTAACATAGGGAAAACATAGCAGGATGACTGGCAGATCGCATGTGAAGGCTGAAAACTAGTTTCCAAGCTCAAATCAGTGAGATTTTGACATCAAGTCGAAAGTAATGTAAAACAAAAACCTGAAGCAAACGCTTATTTAAATTTGTGAAGGGAATGAATTGATATAAAAAAAACAGCATCCCATTTAGAAATGTACAATGGGTAAAATAATTAGACATTACCATAAGCGAATTCGCGAGAAAATTACACCAATTTTCGGCTGGTCAAGATTTTAATAGGCAGGCACCGAAGATACAGAAGACAATTTAATTCAGTATATACTTCGGTTTAGCTATAGTTAATGAGGACTTAGCAATCTTTCGACAGCACGAATGAAGATGCTTAAACTCCTTTGATGAAAAAGCTGCTAGTATCAGCATTGGACATCACTCCACATGATGTTTTATCGATAATCTGTTTTCAAGTCCTGAAAGGTGCAAGTGAGTAATAGGTGGATATCCATTACTTTCATATTAATTAAAACTACAGTACGAGCTGTCGATTTAAGACGCAGCGATTCTAAGTCATGTGTATTCAATGCCAAGGAGATCCGCGTTCGTGAACTTAGATCACTGCTGAACCAATTCATTCTAGTAACGAATTGCTCTTTTTTAAAAGTTACATTGGCCAACAAATAAGTAAGCATCTGGCCACGAAACGAAAATGCTGCGAGTAGAAATAAGTAAACGTTGCGATGTCTGAGACGATAGATCCTTACATTCGTCTTGCGAACACCTGAAGGAATGAAATGCAAGATGGAAACGGAAACAACAACAATGCATCTGATTAAAAATGACTATAATATCCAAGAGCACACTGCAGGAGAAAGAAAATAGTCACGACTATTACAGTGAAGGCCAGTATCGTGATGAATTCAGGTCTATTACTGAGAAAGCCAAAACACTCAAGGAGTTAAACTGGCGCGTAAAGTAGACTTCGAATAGTTACAGCTAAGGGATAAGCTCAATGATGTGTGGGCAGATGTTGAGCAGATTGTTCGAAATTCTGAACAAGCTTCAAAACTGAACTCCCCAACTGTTACAAAGACTTTCGTTCGCAAGATATACAAATGCTAATATTGATTGCCTGAAAGTAAGTTGTGTTGATAGGAACGAATGCCTTCTCAAATTTTGTCATCATTAGAGAAACACTAAACACTACAGAATTAGATACTAATGTTCGACTGAATAATAATTTATGTGAATAAAAAAACCGAAGATGCCATCTACTGAAAATGTGAACTGAGCATAAATTTGAGACAATCAGCTACTCAAAGCAAAACTTTGCATTGAACGAACCAATCTAGATTGAAACTACTGACACGAGTCTTAGCAAGAATGATCAAAGGCTCAACATCTGCTCACCGAATCAGAATGAACTCATTTTTGATTATCGAATTTAAACATCTCGTGCACGGAAGTCGCAAACTAATACGTATAAGACACTCACTTGTCTAGAATTCTCAACCTGCCCAGCTCTGAAGGAGGCATTGAGAGCTGCCGCAGCGGCACCACTGTTTTCAGAGCCCTGTAGTGCAGTAGCAACATTGATGGCAGTGGTGGTAGCAGCGGCCGTTAGTCGAGATTCACCAGCTGGCCACCAGAAATCCAGAGAGAGACGGGCATGAAGGGGAGAGCCTGGCACATCGTAGAGGCGACCAAGAGCATCAAGGAGAACCGCGAAGCCGCCTGGATCGACACCCATTCGGCGCACAACTGATTCGTCCCATAGGCGTAACTCTCGCACGTTTTGGGGGAAATTGATGAGGAGTTCAGTAAGGAAGCTGTGCACTCGACAGACCCACATTGGCTTTAAAAAGAGAATAAATGCAGCCCTGTAATGAGAAGTGTACACTTGCGGTAAAAACACTCCTCAGAAAAAGAATATGCTGCAAAAAAAGCAGGAAGAGACACGAAATCTGTGCTCGACATTAGATTGTCGAATCAGACAGTCGAAAGTTGGTACAAAAGAACTTAGAAGACTGAGGAAGTTCGTCTATGAGTGGGGAGCTCTGAGAAGGTCTTATATTAGCCAAAGCTGAAAGTTCAACATAAAGCTGTTATTTGGCAAGGCTAAAACTGGTGCAAGACTCTTTGCTACAGACACTGGCGAAATAGTTATCGGAGGGAAGGGTGATTTGCTCCAAGATATGAAATAGGCCGCTGATTAAATTACTATAAAGAGCGAATTCACTCCGTTTGAAAATTTTCAGCGAACTGCTCAAATAGCCAAGCCCAAAACGAATAGCAAAGAACGAAATAGATAAGTCTGAAACAAGCCAAACAAATTGCTTAAAAACAAATGCTCTCTTGTTGAGATCTCGAGAACTTGTTTAACCAGGACATTTGGAACATGAGGAAAATACATTATTGGATGATAACGAAATGGCTTAAAGTAAAATAGATTTACATGAAGTCATTAATCTTTTCATCATTTTCCAAAAATTTTTATCTGTCCTAAAGACAGAAACCAACAATAAAGGGTACAAAACTGACATTGTTTAGTCGAAAAACATGATGATCCTTTATTGTTTGGATCCAAAAAGATGGTTACGCGAGAGGGTCATTAGCTCAGAAGTTCCGAAAGGACAAATTTCATGAAAAATTAGTGAATTCAACAAGCCTTTTAGTGAATTGTGTCGGTAATCTTTAAAGTAAAACACTAAACAGGAAGTGAAAACAGACCTCCTGCTGAAAATGTGTTTCGCTGATCACTCCAACAGAAAGTAGAACCAAAGCGCGCGACCTCAGAGCATTGGTGACGAGTTCATCATCATCAACAGGGTCTCCAGAGTCAAAAATAATGCTAACTTCTTCAGCACCACATCTTCGTCTCAGATCCGTTCTCAAAAGCGACGTTCGTCGCAGTGCAATGGCCCAAGCAATCTGTAGAAGACCATAAATACCCTCAACTGAAAGAGAGTAATTCTGCTGATAAATCCCACCAGGAAGAGTCAGGAATTCTGTCACAGTGGAGATGTAGCCCTTTTCGGAAAAAAGGGGATGTCTGAGGTCTACAGGAGAGAAACTAGAGGCTTTATTTATCCCGAAATCAATTGAATTTAAAGAAAAGAAATGGCCCAAACCACAATTACACTCAAATTAAAATTGTATCTTACAAACTGGACTTCATAAGAGCTGCATTTAGTTTCTTAAAAGAAGCAGATCAATGTGAGGAATGTGTACACTGAGTCTAGAAAGAGCAGCTGCCGATGAACGACTCGGTCCGCTGGGTTCTGACCATTTGTAATAAACTGAATCACAAGACTCAATTGAAAGCTAGCGCTTGAATTTACTATCAACTTAAAATATTCAAGTTATAACATGTTGAAGAAATGCGCTAGATGCGGTAATGACCATGAAACAAGTTTCATTGATTTACATTTAATTCGCGTTTATCAACGTCAATTTCATTCAAAAAAAAGCGAAACAACCTCGCTAACAGATAACACATTAACTGATACAGCGTAGATTAGAACCCAGGTTTACAGTGATACTAATTGACGAACCTTGCTCCTCAACATCGGAATACTGATCTACTGTGATGCCAGGAGTCCCAAAGGGTTCCAATGAAAAAAGCAGAGCCATGAGAAGATGAATGTTTCCATGATCTAATGGAAAAGAAACCTCCTTATCGATATTCGCGCTTCCGTTGATGATGCTTGACCTGGATCCTACAAGGTGAGTGAGCACTTGATTCATTTCGGAAGAAGAAAGTGGCATCTGAGCTCCCCAGAACATAACAGCTTCAGCGAATCGATTTCGAATTTCTGAGAGGTGACGAAAAAGATCGCGACGATGACGGCGACCTTCAATTATTCGAGCTGTTTCCAAACGTTTGAGCTCTTTTTCGACATCAAAATTTTTCAAAAAAGCTGAAAAAAAGTAGATTAAAAGATGCAAAAGGGCAATGGCTAGCATTAAAGACTCCTTTACATAGGAGGTTCTTTAAGAGACCGCTATGACATAGGTCATCGACAAACGTTGAGACGATTTCTTCAATATCATGAGAAAGAGGAGAAGAGGAGGAAACGCGCCCAGCTCGACGTCGAATCATAGTAGAAAGAGTTTCTGCGAGAAGTCTATGGGCATCATAATACAGGGAGATGGCCAGAGAGAGGCGGCTGAGACCACTTGATTGGGAAGTTAAATGGCCCTCAGCAGTCAATAAAAGTTCCAAAGCAGTAATCTCATTAATATCGAAAAGATCACTCAGGCTACAAGCATCTTCGATAAGATCGCGTGTAAGAACAATCTTCTGGGAAAGGCTAGAAATCGCAATAGCGTCAACATCCGCCCTCCTAACTGACTGTCGATCTTCAATAGATTTAGACTAAAATTAAACAAAAATATCATGAAGATAAACGAACAGTAACAACATATTCCTTTCAAAACAAACGATGTACCAATTTGTGCATGGGCATAAGCAAGGCTAACCTATGCTTTCTAATTAGCGTTTCAAATTCCATCAGTTGATCAAATCTATTGTTCACAAGGACGTCTGTAACAATGTTGTTAAGCGCTTTATATGATGACCACATTATTTGGAAACGTCGAAAAGGAGACGGCACAAGCACTCAACAAGGCTAATTCTGAGCATGCGCGAAAATTTGAAAGGCTCTTGAAGGTCATGATGAATATTTAGAAATACCAGAAAGCAATTTCAAAAAAACTAATAATTTACTTTCTTATTCTTTTAAAGTTCTCTTTATCACTTTCTTATACCTACGGATCAGTTACTTCCTGCAATCACTGTTATTCAATTTGTCAATCTATCTACGCTTTAAAACTGACAATTAATTCCTCTAAGCATAAAATAATACGCAATCTCCACTGAGTTTCAGAGACAGCTTGTCAGCCAGCTTCGCCGGAAGGACGACAGCAAATCTCATGGGTATACTCAAGTACCTGAGGAATCAGGACATTAGCCTTCGAGCCCTCTTAAGGCCTCATCGGCTCAGGCCGAACACCCGCCTAGGTGGCAGTCTCCATACCAAAACACGAGTGAAACCTCAGACGCCCCCGCGCAGAGGGATGAAAGCCTACCACGACTTAAATGCCGCTGCCACCCAACCTCTCCAACTCCCAGTTTTCTGAATTACAATTCGCACTAGTTCACATCCAAACTTAGAGGCACCATTGTGTGCCGGATGAACTCCAGGGCTAACAATGTTAACGCACGCCTATTACTACAGCTTCCATTCAAAAAGCATTAAGATACTTTAGTAAGCAGCCACATGTAGATGATCAAATTACTTGCAAATATTATACTATAAAATTATTCGCATACCCTTTACATAATATCCCAAATAAAAACTAATGACAGAATATTTTTTCGATTGGAAGAACCGATGGGTACGGACATACTAGCAATTGGAGCAGCTACAAGCGTCCCTTCACTGCTCCACTATAATCCTAGAAATTTGAATTTTCCACAGGAACATGATTCCTGAAGGCCTTCACGCAGCGCGACATCGTTTGTGAGGCCCGGCTGATAGCATCAGTCATAAAATACTGATGCAACTCCTTCATCGAGACTGTCAAGGACGTCTTCACATCTAGATTGCTTGACTCCTTTGAGTATTGAATCTGAAGAAGTAGATTAAACGAGCGAATTCTGGGTCTCATGGCCTTTGATACTAGTCGAATTGACGAAAGGTAGCACTGGACTCACTTTGGTATCTTCGGCAGCAATCCTGAGACAGGCTGGATCAAGAGCCTGGACGGTGTCCATTTCGAGGAGATTTGGAGCGACACGACGGATGCGGTTATGCACACCTTCAAGGTCATCATAAGGGAGAGAACATCCAGCGACCTCAGAAATGGCACGGAGGATGGCCCAGTCTAGACGACTCTCACCAGGAGGCGCTACTGCAGGCTGCGTGCGTTGAGCCCGACCTTCCATGTTGGCGTAAATTGCAAGCTTCTCAGTGTAAGCGGCGCCAGGCAAAACAATGTCGGACATTAGGGCGCCATAGTCACCATTATGGCCTGCGTGAAGAAATAAAGTAGCCTTGCATTTTTACACTACCACATTTAAACCACTCTCAACAATTCATCTGGGAGACCCTTCTAAAAAATTAACCAGGGCATTTTTCCAATCAATAAGATAAACAAGATTCAGTCCCAATACTAAAACAAGACATTCGAGCATGCTAAACCTCTTAGCTTATGTGTGTATAAAAAATCCACCTGGTTATTCTTGTTTCTTTGAATAAGTAGGAGGCAAGCCCAACAACAACTAGTTTACGAAACCCTGGAAAAATAATTGACATCATTTTCCTCCTTCCTTGGTTCTTGGATTTTGATACAACGTCTCAAGCTCACCCAAAAGTTCCAAATGTTAATAGAAATGTCAATGTAAAATGTCATGGGCAAAGATAATTGATTAAAGTCGTGAGGATGGAAATTTACTTTAGTCACTTATATCAGCCTTTGTTTGCATAGGACACAGAATATACCATCTCAGACGACTATAAAATAGTATAACACTATCTATGCACCTTTAATGTACCAAATAAAACAGAATACATATAAAATATTTCAAGGTGAACATACCGATGTAAATGACCATACAATCCTCAGGTAAATCAGCACGGCCAAGCTTGCCCTGGTCAGCACCCAGGAGGATAGCAATTTTGGGTTTAGCAGCAAGGAGGCCTTCCAGACCGGCGGTGTAGCCTAAGTCAAGGGCAGCTACTTGAGAGGAGTAGCGATGTAGCACATTGAAACGTCGAACACCTTCCTCTGGCGTTGGGGCCAATTTCAAGGCTAGCTGCAGAGCCGCGGAATGGAGAGCTGCTCCATCAGAACGTTGCAGTGCTTCTGACCCCAGGATGATGAGAGGGTTCTTGGCTGCCGCTAGGCGCTAAAGGATACATCGAACTTTAGTTCAATTATTCTGCACGAAATTAAATTAAAATGAAAATATGACTATTCATTCAAATAGACTAAAGTGGACTCGTGCACACTTTGGGCCAGTGACTGCATGTATGGTTAACTGGAATTAGTTCTGGGCCTACCACTGAGAAAGGATGTTCTCCGACAATCAGTTCATTAATGACCGAAGCCGATGTCCCAAGATGCTGAAAATAGAAAATACTGAGTGGTAATAAAAATCTGTCAACTCGTCGAAATACTTCCTCGTATACATACATAAATAGATAATCAGCCTGAACTGACAAGAGTAATGAGAGCTTCGATCAAGTGTCAAACCAACCTTGTAATCATAGGTCAGATCAACTTGCTCTCCAATGAGAGCAACATCAAGCTCATTGTTGAGCCAGTTCTTACGAACACGTGCATTAATCAACGGGGCTTCAAATCTGGGATTTGTTCCAATGAAAAGAACAAAGTCGGCGTCATCGATACCCACAATCTTTGAATTGAAGAGATAGTTCGACCGGATATCCGTTCTAAAGCCAAGAGATATAATTAAAACAGCATTGGAGCAACTAAAGTGGATATAACCTGCGGCACCGACCTTTTCGTAGGGAAGTATTCTTCAGTGAAAACTAACTCTGAATTCATGGCGTTGGCCAAATCTTTAGCAGTTATAAGTGTTTCCGCATCAGTGAAGGGGCCGGCAATGATAGCAACCTGGTTGGGCGGACATTTAGCTGGCTCAACTGAGCCCAGGGACACAAATTTTTCACCGATTGTGATAAGAGCTTCTTCCCAGGACGATCTATCATGTAGCTCACCGTTTTTACGGCGCTTCAGTGGCACTACCAGACGTTGGCGTTTGAGACCATCGCACGCATAACGAGACTTATCCGCTATCCATTCTTCGTTCACGTCTTCATTCAATCGAGGTAGAATGCGCAGCACTTCGTTAGTTCGCATGGAAATCACAATATTAGATCCAACGGCGTCCATAACGTCGATGGACTCGGTACGGCGAGTCTCCCAAGGTCGAGCAACGAAGGAGTAGGGCTTTGAAAGAAGTGCGCCAACAGGACAGAGATCAACTACATTTCCTGAGAGCTCGCTCTCAATCATTCGGTTCACATAGGTGCTAATTTGCATATTATTGCTGCGACCGGTGGTACCCAGATCTGCAACGCCGCAAATTTCATTGACGAAACGGACACAGCGAGTGCAATGAATACAACGAGTCATGCACGTCTTGATGAGGGGGCCCATATTAAAGTCCTCGACAGCACGCTTCCCCGAGAAAGAGATATCCGTAAAGCGGGATCGATCGGAACCAAATACCATGGACTGATCCTGGAGGTCGCATTCACCACCTTGGTCGCAGATTGGACAGTCAAGTGGATGGTTAACCAACAAAAACTCCATAACGCCTTCCCGTGCCTTTTGGGTCATCTCGGAGTCCGTTTTTATTTTCATACCCTTCCAAATCGGCATCGCACAACTAGCGACCGGTTTGACAGAATTTTCGACCTCAACTAAGCACATTCGACAATTTCCAGCGATGGAGAGACGTTCATGGTAGCAGAACCTGTAGTGAATATGATCACAAGCTCGAAAGGCATATATCGGCATGAAATTCAAAGCAACTGCACTCAGCCTACCGTGGAATCTCAACCCCAACCAAACTGCAGGCTTGCAGAACGGTCATGCCAGGGTCACAAAGTACGGATTTTCCATCTACGAAAACTTCAATTTTATTAACATTGATTCTAGCAGGCGGAGCCGATTCAGCTTCAGGAGTAGCGCTTGCTGCTAGAGCTGCAGAGCGCAAATTCGGGGTGGCATGAAGTGACTTCCATCTTGCGGCATCTATCACACAAAAATGCGAAATGAAAGACAAAAAGGCACCCGAATTGAACAATTTAGTTTTTTAGTTGAAGAATATTGGATATTAATGCCCTTTTTCAGAATGGCCAGTTGCCACAGGTACCATCATATTTAACAGACTGTATTGTCCAAGATATATACGTCTAACTCTAGCCAAAGCGGGTAACAACAAAGAAAAGTTATTAAATACAATGTTAATTTACTCCTTGAACCTACTTTTAAGAACATATTTAAGGGGCCAAGCCTTGTAAACAGAAAAGCCCAACATTTCACGGGGTACACAAGCGCTTAGGCAAGGCGCTTCTAAAAAATAGCCTAGACATTCAGAGATAATTATTTAAGCCCAGTAACACGTGGTGACATTGCTCGAGAAATCGAACTCTGCCTGCAAAAAAACGTAACAAATTTTTTTATTTTTCGAGTAAACTTTGATACCAGAACTAGGTTCTAGAAGTATCTTTGGCAGATTATAAAAGAGGGACCCGGTTTATACTACTGCTTTCATTAGTTTGTGACAGCGAAATCTTCTCGTCACCACTTTCGTTTGTGTCTAAGTTTTGTGGATATTGCTGTTGAAAACTAAGTTACAAATTTTTTTCGTGTTATGAATGCAAATGTATTCCAAGTTACACTACTTTGAGAGCATTCCCACTAGAGTGGTTTTCTTCTGGCTTATAAACAACCGGTGAAATTTGCAAACAAGGCTACTTGGGCTCTGTGGCTGATTGATTCAGTTCTCACTCAGTTTTTTTTTAAAAACAAATACGAAGAAAATGAAATAACTCGTTTGGTATCTCTTTTACGCAGTCCTTTAAGTGATCAAAGCAGTTAAAAGATGCGAATTTTGGTGGATAAGTGCTTGCTGGTTAGGACCCAACCAGTGATTGCGCTTGATTTTAAGTTAATGTGCCCTATCAATATTCACAGTGAGGTAGTTCGTATAATGAAACGTTCCTAAATAATATGCGCGGACCGAATCCCATTACTGAAGCTTAGCAAACGAAAGGAACTAAAGGTTAAATTTATGTGGAAAAAATAGTTCGTCTGGCACTGCATTTATTAAATATATCTGATTAAAAATATTTGATTGTGCATCAAATTTTTACTTATTTATGCTACAGCCAATATGAAGTGTTTATGCATCAGAAACTAAGACGTAAATTTAGCAGTGCCCCTTTACCTATTTGGAGGCTCCACGCTCTCCCACTATAACAGGTTTGCGTTTGGATGCAAACATCTCAATTTAACTAGATTATTTGCATTATATCTAAGTTCTAGACCAGCACTTTATTAAGTCGTGAATTTCAATCCGTCTTCGATTCCCACCGAGAGACAAAATCTCTGCTTATCTTCGTAGCATAAATTGAACTGAAGTCAACCCTCGAAGCCAATTAGTTTTTTTAAATAAAATTTAAGAGTGCTTCGATTGTTAGGCGGCTAAGTTTTTAAGAAGAGATTTTGAAGTAGAGAACAGATGATATTCTCTGGAGGCGCTAACGAGACGAGCAAACCCCCATGTCACAAATGTATTGCTTCGGATCAAAAAACTTTGAATTCACATAACCATTTGAATTCAACATGATAACAATCATCCATTAACACAATCACAAAATACAGGCCAGAAAACACAGAGGAAAAGAACGAACAAATGAACTTAAGCTTATGACGTTTTTCCCATCCTTTGAATTCTCTTGATATAAAAGCACCATTTGTCAATGAAATTGGGGAAAGAACTGACAATTATTTAGTTTTTAGGTTGTAACGCACGCTTACCTGCAAAGTCCGCAGTCACAATGAATTCTGGAAATTTCATTTTAGATGCCAGGTGCCATGAACTCGATGAGCAAAACTGTATTCACTTAGGATATTACGCTGATTCTGCCACATAAACTAATATAAAAAATATGGAGAAAAAAATCAAAGTTGGTTTTTTTCTTGCACAAATATGTGATCCTCCTCCTAACAAGGGAACGAGGACTAAAGCTGGAAAACTACCTTCAGAACACTGTCAAGTATAATTTGTGTAATTCAGCCTGTGCTGCCAGATGACAATATTGGCGATTGACCCTTAAAAACTGCCATTTCTCGTATTCTTATCTTTAGTTGCCCTTTTCGACGAAATACAATTGAAGTCATCTCTCAGGACGCACGGCTGGTGAAGTCCGAAAAGTTGCTTTCCTTCATATCTGCAAATTATCTTGAACTATTTAAATATACGTCAAATTGATATCAAATATGTTGTTAAATTAAAAACATTAACACAGCAAACAAAGTTTCTAAATGAATGAAATTCACTGCCTATTTATATACCGCTACCTGCGGCCTTGAGAGACCCTTATTATCTATTGGTATCAACGCCCAGGTTTTTTCCCCGCAAAGTTATGCAGGGGTCGGCTGGCATGTCTACCCCAGTTTCGGGAAGTAGCTCTCCGCAACATCTTAGTGTAGATGAGACTGATCATTTTTTCCGGAAAAAAACGACTATACCACTTACACGAAAGATTAAAGTGGTCGTTATGGAGGAGCACAGTTTGGTAATCAAATAAACTAATATTTATTGATATAGGCTCTCCATCATATTTATCGAACTATACGAGGAAAGGGGCTTCCGCCAAAAAAAATCAAACTACTCCATATTGATGCACATCCCGATTTATGCATTCCAAACATTTCCCCATCTGTGATAAGTGGTGATCCCTGTGGGATATTAAAGTTCGGCCGTCTTTTTTGATTGACTGACTTAGTGACCTTTCTATAGAGAATTGGATATTTCCTGGAGTTTATTCAAAGCATATCGATCACATATTTTGGCTTCATCCACCTTGGGCTAATCAACTGGCAAATCGGCGCCCATCCAACTACTACATTGGTCGCCGCAAATTGACTGAAGAATTAGCGTAAGAACCTAATTTTAAATAATGTATTTTCGTCCCCATAGTGTCAATATTCCGGAAGCCTACTTCTATAACGAGGGCATTTACGCTCACTTGCGCGACATGGATTCCGAAATCCCGTTTTCCCTCACTGTTGGTACTATCCATGAAGCCAATACCATGTGCAACGTCTGTTCTGACATCACTGTTGATCTTCTCAATGAAGCCTTCGTTTTGGATATCGATCTCGATGCCTTTTCCACTATCGACCCATTTCGTTTTGCGTACACTGCCGATCAAGTAATTTCAATGGCCTTATTTGCGGTTTACTTTATACATACATTCGAACTGAGGATTTAATTTTGCCCCTATTAATTGCAAGCACCAGAGATTTCAGTGAGGATAGTTTTCGGCCGTTGAGATCACCTGAAATATCATAAAACTTATACGAAGTGAGCGGCTTAATCCGTGCTCTACAAAGTTCCCTGGAGGATCCTTTTCATAATCTTTTTGTCTCATACTTTCTCTGCTCTGGAAGCTTAACATTATTTGCCGAGTAACCGTCCAAATGGGCCGCACTCTACTGTCATGGTAGATTGCAGTAGATATACTGCATTGAAAGACCGTTTCAATGAAATCGGCACCATTCTTACCAGCTTCTTTGCAGCTTCATTTTCAAGTTAGGGGAGTTTACTTCATCTAAAAGAGCAACGAATGCCAACGTTATGCACTATTTCTATAGTACGTTCCACTTGCACACCTTTAAGCGTTATTTAATTGCTCTTCAATCAGCCTTATTGACTGAGTACCAATGGATAGGTTGTCAATTTAGTTAATGCGGTATTCAAACACCATCTATATTAAAAGCAATGACCCCTTATTTGATATCTTTCGGACGATTAATTTGAGGGTGTTCCTTCGGAGCATCAACTAATTAGTGAATATAATACTTATATCACAGACCTTGGATAAGTTCCACTTTTCATTCTCCGTTCCTTAATAGTTCGCATTGATCGACAAACTATTTACTGCACCACGTTTTCCGTCATTACGTCTCCCTGAAAGGAGATCTCAGCCCCCGTCTCTCGAAGAGAGCTGTCCCACTTTGGAAATATTTGAAAGTGTCAGTCTTGCTGCTAAGGTAGTATGCGATGCACATCGAAAGCGTCTCTCCAGTTTGATGCATTGCATGGAGATGCTGACTACCGGTGCGGCAGTTCAGTTTTCGACCACACCTTCACCAGATTCTTTGGATGCTCATGACGTTATTGCCCTTAGCACGCTTCTTCTGTCTCTTCCATCCGAAACCTTCTCACCATCTACGTACAGTAATATTCAGGCGGCCTGTGCATCAGCTGTTTCATCACTTCAGCGGATAAGTGGTGGGTTCTTTTGATAAAGATTGCGTTTAACCGCTGAGTGTGCCTAGATTTGTCGGAAATGGTCGGATCTGCGCATTTACAGATTTCACAAGGCAATATGTCACCTCAGAGTGGGAGCAGTCCAGAACCTCCGAAAGAAAAGCAGCAACGGGTTGATGAGTGTCATGATTACATTGAGTGGGCGTCAGAACTTGCTGAAAATGATCTTGATTTGATGAAACATTATCATGATTTGTGGAAAAGTCTAGCAGATAGAGAAAACTATCCATTGCCTCATCATGCAAGTTCTGTATCCGTTTGTAATCATGTCCTTTAAGATTTCCACACTAGAAGAACAGACCGAACTCATGGGAGGGTTAGAGAGCCTCCTGAATCGCTTGCACAACCCCCACCTCATTACGATAGCCCGTTCCTCGTTGGATGGCTACACTCCGCCTGATCAAGTTTCTCAGGTACAGATTCAGTTATTTGAGGCTCTACGACGCATATATGGAGTTGACTTACTCTATGTGGTACTCGATTACGATGGGTAATTTGTTCGAGGTTATTGCTCACTTAACTTGTGCTTTTATATTTATATTTCGATCAACTTTGTTTCTAGGGCGGCGAAAGATGCACAAGCTCTTCGGTCAATGGGATTTGAAATCTCAGAAATCCGCGGCGACGTTTCACTTTTTAATTCTTCTTCGTCGGGTGTTGATGGACATCATATGCTTCTAAGTCATTGTGAGCCCTCGGGCGATTATCGGCCTGAATCAGATACGCGCGATATATCTTAGCAAGAGGACATTTATTTTTATCATTTTAATCGAATGTAGTTTTAAAATTAATAAATTCTCGTATCGTGTGATGCTGTGCCTGCGCTTGGGAGCTTTTATTTCATTCCTTGGGTTTGTCATCAGTGAGTCCTTTTACTAAATATAGTTTTGTTTAAGTTGTCTGATTTAGTTGGATCGACTGTAACCGCGTGCTTTGCACTCAGCTACTGCCAAACCTTGGGGTTGTAGTTTTTTTGCCGAGGGAAGCATGGAAGTCAAATCTATCAAAACCGTGAGGGTCATGGTATACTCTGACTTCGTAAATTATGTGAAAGAGCATTTGGCAGAGTTTGAAAAACTGCGAGTTTCACTCCCAACTGCATCGGTTAAGAAACGCGCAACTTTGTCTCCAAATAAACGTCCGTCTAATGATCTCTTGGGGAAACCCAAGCGGCCAAAGAGCCATGGAGAAGGCAAAAATGCAACACTGGATGAGTTTGTTATCAAGCTACCATCTCCTGTCTCGGAGTGCGCTCCCATCGAAAATGCAAAAGGCATCGTCGACGTTGCCCTGAAGAGCAAAGATGCCGAACCGGAGATCAGCAATGCACCTAGGGATGACACTCCGGCTGAGCATGCTCAGTTCGATTCTGAGGACAAGGATCAGGAACGAATTGAGATCGATCTTACCTCTGATGTGGAGTCTAGTCATTGAGATCTACCATTTTGTATATGACCATGTTTCCATGATATTGTAATCGTATTTTTTAATGCATTTTGTGATAAATTTTTGGTGAGTTACTTGTATATATGTTAAGTCGACGTTTATGACTGCGGACTCGTGTAGATTTCATATTTTTATTAAATACACGCTTTATCGTGTGCTTCTAATTGAGTCGTTCTCTACTTGGGTGGTCTAGAGTTTCTATAATGGTTTAGTTTCTTATGGACTTAGTGCATTTTCAGCTGCTTTGATATCAAACTCTCTCAGAGACGTCCATTATCTCAATTTCCTTCTAACCTCGCCAAATGAGTGACGAAATCTCGTTCTCCTATTGGTTGGTTCTAATCACATACACATTATAAGAAACATGTAGATGTCCTTTAGCATATAATTAATGGCGTGATTTCTGTTTGCTTTGAAATTTTATTTACCATTATGACTGCTTCAGTCCCTATTTGAAAACTATTCCTTCAATTCGTTTTTAATCGTCTCACTTTGGTTCCTTCGAAGAGTGATAGTACGTTCTCTTTGTCGATGAGGTGAATTAGTTTAGCAAATTTCTTCTACGAATTAGCTTCTTCATTTGTGAAGGCTGCATCGGGGTATTTCGTTTTTCATTCAAATACTTTCAGGTTTGATTTATTTTTTACTACAGTATTGGGGAATGTTTGTTTAGCATTCTCTTATTTGTGTATGTCTATTCCTCCATGTCGTGCCATTGCATTACAATCCTTTAAGCATCGCAAATGATTTTTTCCACACCACGAAGAAAAAAATTTCACTAACTCACCAAAGCGAAGTCGGAAAGTGGGCGATTTACAGCTTACGCTTCGTAAGTTTTCAAATGCTAAAGCTACGTAATGCCTTAAGCGTGGTTAATTTCAGACAGTAACCCACCTTTTAAACAAGCATACAAGTCTATCTTTTATTAACGGTAATATGGTTGAAACTGAGTCAAGTCCTTGCTGGGTTTGCCTAACCTATGTACCTTGAGGGTGTTCAACGAATATGGTGGTAATTCCGGTTACCTCCATGTTTGGCTTCTGAATGTTTACGAGAGGCTAAGCCGTAAAGGATGGCATATTTTTCAATACTCCAGTAGTTCAAATCGGCTGATTCACTGGTGCCGTCCTCGGTGCCTGGTCAAACTAAGTGTGTATATTAATTTACAGATCAGGGACCGGCTTGAAGGTCGAGTATTTTTGTTAGAACCTGAGAAAGTTTATTGATGGAGCACATTCATCAATCGCAGGTTAAATGATACAGCAGTCGGTGCTGTTAGTAAAGGGATAACCAAACTTTGAAGGCAACTTTGCGCCAAGGTATCCGGTACTAGAGCTTTTATTTCTTGGGAAATTGTTTCAGACAAGGATTTTTGTTCAATGGCCTTCTATCAACCTCGCTTATCTTTCTGGACCTTACTGGAGTCAGAGACAAATGTCCTTCAATGTTACTAACCAGTAAAATTAGTGAAAAATCGGAAGTACATGCCGACGAAAAGGATAAATAAACATCCCGTGGATACGGCATGTGTACTGTTTACGATATCCAATATGCAGGTGACATCTAGAGGTTTAGTGTGGTGATTGAATGTAGGAGAATCGTGTAGTGTGAGATACCAAATACTCATAGATGCGTATGTACTCTCTTGCTCAATAGGAGTGCATGAGCAGGGACAGTTTGGATTGAGCTTCTCAATTTTGATCAGAATCTCCAGTAAAAGTGAAAAATAGAATATTGCCAGTGCTGCGCTGTACTTTGGGACGATTACCTTCAGATAAAAAGGAAGCAGAACTTATGGCTTGCTTAGGCCGCTAATGTCTGTCGGCGTAGCCAAGTTCCAAACACAAAACATATTCTCACAGTGAAATGCTCTGGAGTTGTTTTAAAAGATGGCGTTTTTAAGGAAGTGCTAGTGTTTCAACTCTAACTAAAACCAGCTCAGTCAAATTTTACGTCCGAATCATAATGCTACAAAACGCTGCAGAGGACATTTGTGAAATTTGTTTACGGATGAGAGTCCGGTCAGCCTAGCGCTATTTATGATCCAGTATTGGTATGAAACGAATCGAACCCGATGAGCAGCATCCACATCCCAGACTAATGTACCTACAAGAGAAGGAATCACTTGATTATGAACCAAACGTGTACTCTTGGCGCCATCTACCAGAGAAAATTTTTATATTAGCGAAAGAGGCTTCGAGATTTACTTTACACACAGTCTTTACGGTCTCCATTGCCGAAATTGGGGTCGCTATGTATAAGGGGAGCCCTACTATAACTAAGCGAATTAGAAATTCATCTCGCTGAGTAACATTAAAATTAATGGCCTGTTGGAGTTGCAGTGGGGCTGGAACATTGAGGAGCCAAGATGGAGCAATCAATCTTGCAACTTGATCATTATGTGATGACAATTAGATTAACTTTCAATTCTAAAGGGTCTGGCCAGTCAGGGTCTCCGAAGGCCGCTGAATGAGTCAACGAGAGAGGACTTAACTGGTCTAACCAACACATTTTGGGGCAATAAAGCAGATTTTGTGTTTTGAAGTTTAATACCTTCTACGTGGGAATGTTGCTTGTATTGTTATATTTTCTGAATCCGCTTGGCCGTTCAAATTAATGGCGTGGGAGAGCACAAAAACAGCAAGTAAATCACTAGTGATAAATCTGAAGAGGCACTGGCCACCCAGAACTCTCGCAAGTTTCAATAGCACAATGTCTTCCAACTTTTTAGCTTTAGATGCCTCTAGCAAGGCTTAACCAGAGACCATATATTAATAAGTCAATCAAACGGGCAAGTATTTGATTGAGAACCTGAGTCAATATATCTTCAATTTCTAAAAAATTAAACGGGTACTCCTATGACTGGCTTTGCGTTGAATAAGCCATAAGAGCCACCAGATTTCACTTTCGTTTAATGGATTCTAGTCAATTCTCATGAATTTTTTTATTCGTCCCCACCCTGTTGGGCAAGTCCCGAGGACTTATTGGCGGTACAACAGAAATAAAAGAACTTTTATAGCAGCTAAACACTTTTACATAGCATAGAAACAGTTAATTGACGTTTTCGGCTCATTGGTCATTTCTCGGCATGGTTTCGTGGTGCAGCAACAGTTCCTTCTTCCACTACACTTCCTGCAGCACTTCGGTCAGAGTTATTCACAGCTGTGATGGAGCAGATGTGTTTTTCATCCTGCCAGTTGGACTTTTCTTCGCAGTCTTTGTTCCTACCTCCCACTCTGTCGTTTTCCTCCATCGTTTCAGTTCCTATACTTTCTCTAATGCAGTCTGATTCTTTCCTCTTCTCTGTTGGCTTCGCTCTTTTTATGATTTTGACCGAAGGGTGACAGTCCCTAATATGTCTTTTTAGCCACTCCTGAATCTTGTATCTTTTAAGGCAGTCTGTAAGTGGGTACTTTAGTCTACGGTCCAGTATCTCTTCCTGTCTTCGCATATCCCTTGTTGTGGCGAAACATCTTCGGCAGTTTGCGTCGGTACAGACTGTATCACGTCGCCATTCTCCTACCAGTCTAGGTGCATAATTTTCGTCTCGAACTTTAAGGGTTTTCTTTGGATCAAGTAGCCATGAATCGGAATGCTCTTGTCATGTTTCTTTCGCATCCTTAATTAATTGAAGCATCCGATTCCTTGTATGTGAAGCTGTCTTAGTTTCGCCTTTTTCAAAGTTACTTTCAAGTATAGAGAGTATCAGGCTATCTTTGTCCATTTTCAAGCTCTTCCGTAGGTTCAACCTCTTTGCCTATATAAGACTTGCCAAGTTACGCATCCGCAATTCCTTTCGGAGTTTCTCGACAGTTTTGGCTCTTCGCGAATACAATCCAAGTATCATACGTCGAGCCGTTTTCTGTATCGCTTTTAGTCGATTGTTATCCTTTACTCTCAAGACAATAGTTGATAATCCATAAGTGATTGCAGGATCGAAAAAAATACCCACCAGAGTTGCTTTCTGGGTGGTGTTGAGACTTATTGAGCGCAGAAATGGTCGTAGTCGTATTAGGTGCCTTTTTGCCCTGACTAGGTTTGCTTTAATTGCTCCGTCTGGCTCACCGGTGTCTTGTATTTTGGGGCCAAGCTATTCGAAGTATGAGGTACGTCGGATTGACATTCCTGCACTTTCGAGAGGCGTTTGATCCTCAGCGGCACCAATTTGACACCAGAGGGTTTTGTTCGCTGCAATTTGCATTCCGTATTTATGCAGCGTTTTCGCCAGATGCTATATTAATCTTACAGCTGCGGCCTTATTTGGCGCAATAAGACATAGGTCATCTGCGTATTCTAGATGATTTAGCGGCCATCTTTTGCCCGAGTGATCAATCATCTGAACTTTACTGTAGTTGAGTAAAGAGGGCTTCATCCATTGTTCGGTTGAAGAGAAGTGGTCCTCATTTTAGCCTTGTCTCACACCACGACGTTCCATCACAAAGTAGTCCTTTGTTTCCCTCAATTTCCCCATCGGTGAGCCCTTCAAGGACTCTACCAAATGGATCATTTGCCCAAGAGCAATCCGGTTGATTATTGCAGCTTTAGGCAGCGATTCAAAGGCCTTTGTCAGGTCAACAAACACTAGCATTATATTCTGCTTCTGGTCCACTGCTTTCCGCATAATGTTTCTTACTCCAAGCATAGCCTGTCCAGTGGGTCTTCCTTCGCAGATTCCGGATTGAGTTTTTGAGTGCATTTGGACAAGGTGATGCTTCAAACGTTGGTACAGAATAGACGCATATAACTAGCCTAATGTATCTAGAAGGAAGATTGATTTATAGTTTGCAGTATCTGTCTGCGAACCTTTGCGCTTGTAGATACGACTTAAGTATCGATCCAGGCTCGAGGTAAAGGAGTTGTCGCATTGTAAAAGTCATTGAAAACTTTTAGAAGGAAGACATGTAGATACTGAACGTCCCATTGGAGGGACTCGGATCTATTTCCATTTTCGCCGGGACTTTTGTATAGGTTAAATCTACTTTTAGTCATCCCAATCTCCTCTATTGAAACAGGAGAGTCTCTTGGTAAAAGATCATAATTTTTGATTTTTTCGATGGCTCTGTCCTTAAACAGTTCCTGGCAGTGTGCAACCAGATCTTTCGGTTTGACTAGTGTCCGTGCAGTTTGTGTTTTCTTTGAGGAGTTTTCCTCCTCTTTTAAAAGCATAGAGGCTTTTCGAGGTTCTCCCTCTGCGAGGTATACTAGAAAGTTGGCTATTCTCTCTTCTTGATATGCTATCTTTTCCAGTTTCATATCAGGTTGTTCACCCTGTTTCTTTGCTCTTTGTATCTCATGAGCAATTCTTGAGATGGATTTGAGAGCCAGTTTGTTCTTAACTGCTTTTGTAACAGTAGTTCTCTGTCTCTCTTCTCGCGGATAGCTGTATACCAGCCGCTTTTCTTTCGTTCAGTTTTTCGCCTTGTTAATTGGCTGCAGCCTTTTCTATAGATTTCACAATATCTTCGTATGCAGTTGTCAAAGGATCCTGAGGTAAATCCCTTTTGAGGTGTTCCTGGTAAGTTTTCTTCGATTTTCTTATTAGTTCTATGCCTTTAGGCAGTTGCCATCGTTGCTTTTGACTTTTTACGGCCTCCTTCAGAGTCCTGTTCTCACTTTTTCCTGAGCGTTTTCTGAGATATGATTTGAGCTTAGGGATTACTGTTAGTAAGCAGTGATCAGAGTTTGCGTCTGCCTTTTTAGAAGATCTTATGTCACTTAATATGAATGGATTTGATCTTTTCATCAGAAAAAAAGTCAAGAATAGCACCTTTCCCTGTGGGGTGGTACCAAGTAAATCTTCGAGAAGTTGGTTTTCGAAAGAAAGTAATTGTCACGTTTAAATTATATTCTTAGCATAGTCTCAGCTGCCTTGGTTCGTTCTCTGTAGTGTCTGCTCGATTAGTAAAGGCAACGATTAGTTTGGCGCCAACGTTATAGGCATCAGAGTCCAATCTGCAATTGAAATCGCAGTTAGAGAGGAGTAGTTTGTAGGTTTTGGCCACAAGTTTGTAGAAGGATTCTTTAACCATGGCATTCTCCCAGGACTCGGTCGGAGCATAGCATTCCATCTGTCCGACTTTTACTCCTCCAATTTGGAGTGTTAGCGTGGGAAGTCTGTTTGGTTAAATTCAGCTCCTGTTCTTTTTGACCAAAAGGGCCACACCTCCATTCGGTCTAGAGCTTTCACTGTGTCCAGAGTTGAAGAAAACATAGCTATCGATAGTTAAGGAGCAGGATTTCATTAAAGTTTCTGTTAAGGCAACAAGCTCCATGCCTCTACCAGAAGTCTCTTCAACTATCTAGCGCGCACGTTACATAATCCAAGTTTCAAACCATGAATCCAGGTATTACGTCGTACCTTTTTTAAGAGGCTGTTGGTGGACTCAGGCTGTATTTCCGCTGGCATAATAATATATTCATACGTCCGGTGGGTGATTAGTCCTATCCAGCCGCCCCTCTCTTTGGCCCTCAGGGTTACCCCTGAGGTTTCCGCTCGTCACCACGTGGAGGTAGAGAATAGGATTAACCACCTTATTATAACCGCCTCTACACACCTACGACGCTCTTATTGGAATGCTGGAGCACTGAGACTTAATCTTTCATAGCTATTTATTATTTTTTATTTTCTCTCACCCATTAGGGCAAGTCCCAAGGATATATTGGGGGTACAACAAAAGTACAAATAGCTTTTACAACAAGTGGCGCACAAGAGTTAACACAGAACAGAGTAAAATTTTTGTTGACGTATTCGGCTGCTTGGTCTCTTCTCTGGCATGGTTTCGTCGTATAGGTAGCAATTCAGCTTCATAGTTTCACCTCGTCCGTCTTCATATATCCTCCAGAGATCACATCTTCAACATTCTGGCGGAGATTCCGTTCATTGCTAAATGCACGTGCATTCCATAGTCCAGATTGAGACCAGGAATCCAGTTATTTGCGTCGTGCCTCCTTTACCAAGCTGTAAGAAGTTGTACTTCTGCTGAAATAATCTAATTTTATGCGTCCGGCGGGTGATAAGTCCCAACCGGCCGCCCCTCTCATTGGCCTCCAGAGTTGCCCCTGAGGTTACCGGTGGTCACCACGAGGAGGTTGAGAGTAGGTTTGACCACCAGTCATTGTTATACACATTCTGTTGAGTGATTATAATGAGACAAAATTATGCTTCAAAGGACAATTCTGGAAAGGCTTGTGGTCTCATTTGGCATCCTCTTTCGAATAACTCACGGAAGCTTAGCATTCATCCCATCTCATCGTTTCTTCCTTCTTCCACCGAATGAAGAACCGCTCTCACTGCTTCTTCTAGTCACGAGACAGTTATGGATTCATCACCGTAGTAATCGGAGTCAGCAAAATCAACTTCGAAATTCACTGAAGGAATTTTGTGGTGCATGAGCCACTCTGGATGCTGTTACAGCCAGTGTAATTCTTGCTCGATCATCATGTCATCTTCTTCATGGTCTGGATATCAACTGTTGTCAGGATATTGGTATTGATATTGCTACTATTTCGAAGGGTCAAGAGCAGAAACGGTTTCTAGTTTCCTACTTGATAGCCAGTGAACATTTGCCGATGGGCGTTAAAGTAGCTCAGAAACTGATTCTGTCTTGATTTTCAAAACGAAATAAGGCAAGCATTTGAGATTGACGCGCTTGCTCATTTGACTATTGGATAAAAGAAGGTGAAAATAAACGCGGCTAAGAAGAGAACTGAAAATAGTTTTATGGTTCATTTCATTTTTGCACAGGGCCAACTGAAAGCCACTCTGTTTCGCTTCGCCACAAAGGCCTTGCGATTTCCCGTAAAGGGAGGAAATATAATTTTATGTCTCTGATTGAGAAGGCCCACTTCGACCACTCTTGTAGACCATCATTGAAAAGACCTGCTAGGCTGCCAGCTAAGGACTTCTTTAGGTGGTTATAATGCGCCGGCTCTAATCTCTTAAAATCAGAGAAATTTTCCCTAGGCAAACATGAAAAAAAATTTTTTGCGAAGACCTACAACGCCAGTTACATATGAGAAATGAAAACTGAATCTCATTGTTTTCTGAAACAAAACGAGACTGTGCAACAAACACTTCGAGAGAGCTGCTGCTATGCCACCAGTGCCTGTTTGACATACCCAGAGAAGAGAAGCTCCTTGCAGCTGCATTTATTTTACGGAATTAAGGCATGTTAACTAGGTATATAAAGACTAGGTTGAGAACGAAAGAAAGTCCAACGCGAATATTAAAAAAGCATACAGGACGACTTCAGAGGATGGAGAGTTAATAGGGTAGCCACTTACGGACTTCTCCGTGGATTTCCTGAGCAAACATCCAGGATGCTAAGGGATGCCTCGGGGAAACTGGATCAGGTGTGATTGTCTGTAGGATCTCTGATTCTCTTAAAAATCACCTGCAGTAGTTAATGAAACTAGATCTGTCAAGACTATTGCAGTTTATGCACAGCGAAGAATCAATGTATTAAATTGACTTAAATCCAAAGGATTGGATTGCTTTAATTTAGTATCCTTTTAATACCATGAACACAAATACCGCGGTTCAGTAAAGTGATCAGATCCGTTTTCAACACAATGTTAACATTTTCTTATCAGTCATACCTCGATTTCGGTCACAAGTATTTTAGTAATATTTTATCAATGCCGAGGCAAGGTTTCTTTGAGGCCGAGAAGAGAGAACTCAATGAAAATAAATCGAGCGCAGCCAAGACGAATATACGAATATTCTCTATGAAAACAAGCTCGGCTTTTAAAATAGAAGTACGGTTAGTTAGAGCACGTTTTGATAGCCGACTATGGATGAAAATTCATGGCTTCAATTATATATTTCTGACACGTACCTCCTTGCCTGATTCTCCCATCAAGACAGTCACAATTTTTCACAATCTAGTTTCATCGCCAACGGATACATTTGAGCTCCATCATGTTATTCGGGTAAAGTGTAGGTGAAATGTGCGGTAGAAGTTTCACACTGGCCAGAATTTTCGCTAAAGTAAGGGGAGTGTGGTTACGGTGATTTATGCAAGGATCGTATGGCAAATGCTAGTTTTATAACCATCAAAGGTAGTTGGAGTGTTCCCTGCGTGAAAAATGGCGTAAGGCATTTATGGTGGCAGACTACCTCAGTTTGCATAGCAGAAAGATATTTCTTTGCCTGGAACGGGTCAACATATCTACTTTATCAGTTTAACTTCTTATAAGCCAAGACACCGAAAATGCCCCGAAACATGGAATGAGAGCATATGCGATTGCCGAGATAAACTTATGCTGAAAATTTAGAGAACCGACATATCCATTTTGAAACATTTAAACTTCGGAATGCGATGTCTCAAAGCCTTTAATCTGTTAGGGAGGTAGCTTTATGCGTTAATGTATTAAAAATCGAATGTAAAAGTAGTGGTTGTGCAGTAGTAGACAAAATATTTGGCTTGGCATCAAAAGTGAATTTTTGAGTTAAATGGGGATAATGTTTATGCATGGGGGTGTCAATTGCCATGAAGACCAGAAACCTGTCTAAGAAAGACACAATCAAAAAAATTACAAATCTTTTAAAATTTAAAACTCAGGAAGGTATATATTTTCAGAAAATAAAAAATTATCCAAGAAACAAGTATTTTGTTTTACTTGTCTAGAAAGGTTATTTATGTCCTTAGCTCGACTCTTGTCATTTAGCTACACTGCTTTTGGTGCTTGGGTTCGCTCTCGCTTCCGTTGATATCCTATACTGTTGGTAAAGATGAAAGTTGAAAACTGCCCTCCTGGTAGTTCTTTGAAGCATATGATGCAAAACCCAAAACTCGGGTGTTCTTCGAAGGACGGAAAAGCACCAGCAACAAGATCACGAAATTCAGTTAGACGTAAATCCGGCACTGGAGAAGGAAATCATACTTTGGATGTATTCAATTTTATGATCGGAAGTTCGAAGACGGAGAACATAGATGCTGTGCCCTATAACACTGAATCGGAGGATCATTGTTCGAAATCACTCTTCAAAATCAGCAGACCTCGACTTGCATCTGGGTCGCGCGGCTCATCTGTCCGGCTCAGGGATACGGAACTGACAAAACCAGCAGATCAAGACCGAGTAGAGGATCTCAATGGGGTAAATTTGACAAATACATGGTCAGAGACTAATTCGGTCTTTAAAGAAAGGAAGCGATCCCATCCTGGTAATAATAGGGATTCTAAAAACCTTCAACATCGCCAATCAAAAAAGCGAAAAAGTGCTTTTAAAATGGAAAATTCTAAAGCTGCAACACTGAAGGCGTGTGATCCATCAGGAGCTCCGTGCAGACATTCCAACGCGACCAAGTCGAAAAATTCAAGACTATCTGCTATGGTTCGTTCACAGAGGAAAGGAATGAGAAGAATTCGAAATCCTTCTGACCCTCAAGTGATTGACAAAAACAGCGAAGTCGATTTATCACAGACCAACCCCACAACCTTCTTTGGACATCAACTATGGACAGATCAATATTCACCTTCCGTCTTGTCGGATATGGTTCTGAATTCCAGCGATGTCTCCTCCATGGTTTCCTGGATGAAGTCGTGGAGTTCGAGGTCAGATTCTTCTCTTAGAAAGGCGTCAAAAATTGCTAGGAGATATAGTCTCGACGATTTTTCCTGCAGCGAAGACAGTTATGATTCCTCTGCCTCGGATTCTCTCTCCTGGCGTCGTTCAGCTTACCTTATTCTGGGTCCCACAGGCTGTGGAAAGACTTGCTTGGTCTATACTATGGCTATGCAGTTTGGATTCAAGGTATAGTGGATCGTTATACAGTTTGACAGGTGGGTATTGGGATTCCTGAACCCTGAATCTATTTGCAGGTGTTTGAGTTAAATCCTTCAGCTTGTCGATCAGGAAAGGAAGTGACGTCCCAGTGCTCCCAGGTTATGTTTTCTCAACACGTCTCTACGGAAGGTCTACCGGTTTCGTCTAGCATGTTTAATTCATCCAAACGTGAGTTCTATTTTCGAAAAAACCGAGTAATTTCGATGAAAGATAAAAAAATGCTTTGATCACTTAAAATGGAAAACCGTTTCTACTGGTTGCATTCTCAAAAAAATATTTTGGACTCCCTTACGATCAAATCTATTGCGATTCAGTGTGACCTCTTTTTCCAATAGCTGACATTGGCGCCTAATATATTGTGTGGCGCTGAAACCGAAATCGGAACCATAATAAGACGAAATGCTTGATTTACTCGGCTACTAATTATTTAAAGATGCTACTAATCTTAAGGTCTTGAACTCAATGTTTTTAGTACGTCTATGTGGTCCGTGTTTATTTCTGCTCATGGCGTATTTTGCTTTTTAAAGCGAATGTGAGTAAATCTCGCGATTCAAAACGGCAAAATTTGGCTTCATTCTTCCAACCCGAAAAACAGCCGTTATCAAAGTCTACTCGACTACCAAAACCGATTGACAGCGGAAATTCAATAATGATTGAAGATGGACTCAAACTGAATAACAAATCACTGATTCTATTCGACGAAGTAGATGTGCTATATGAATCGGATCGGGGCTTCTGGGTGGCTGTTGGAAAACTCCTCCAATTAGGTCGTAGACCAATAATCCTTACAGCTTCTGATTCCACTGTTGTCCATCGAATTCCCGTTCCCATTCTTATTTGCCGATTAAAGCCTCTTACATCACCTGTAAGTTACATTAAGTTACATTTTTTAAGTTACATTTGTTTTCTGCGTAATAATAAGGATCTTTGTCATTTTTTCTGTAGACTTTGGTGAAACCAGTTCTACAGAGGATATGTGAATCACAAGGGATTCCTTTAGCTGATTGGCTAATACACAGCTTGACCAGTTCGGGTATTGTAGATCATGACTGCGATATACCCAATAGAATCTCCTCCACAGCCAGGAGGCTTGTCTCAAGTCGAGAATTTTCCAACATCCGTCAGTCGATAGTCAAGTTGCAGTGGCTTTTAGGATCGAAATGTCGTGGAACATATCTTCCAGTAACTTAATCTCATGTTAGCATATTTTTTGCTTAGTTGCCTGTAATGCAGCATTCCTACGTGTTTGTAGATTGAAAATACTGGTGCTGTTGAAGATGATCTCCTCACTTATTGTGTCACTGCGTTTCCTTCTCTCTTCAGTCTTTCTTGGGGCTTTTCATTTTCACAAAAAACTTCTCAGGCTGTCGCAAAGCCAAAGGCTGACGATTTCGGGGACATTTTTGATTCTGAAAACGAGAAAGAAGCCGACCGCACTCTGGTTGAATCGAAAATCGACACAGTAAGTTTCATTCTTCCGTTCAGGATAGCGTCATCCAAATGTGTTCTCGTTCAACGATTTATCTGCTAATTTAAGCAACAGTTGAATGATGTTTCACTTTTATTCTGGTTTCTTGATTCTTGCTTTAATGATCGACCTGATAATTTCACAGTACAAATTTTCATTGTAAGTACTCGTTTTACTATTCCAACAAATAGCAATGTCAAATCGGTATTCCGTTGGCTCAGAGCAAGAAGCTTTCGTCCGATCTCCTGTCGGCTCTTTCTCGATACTCCGAAATTCAAGGACTTTTGGATGTTTGTTCAACCCAAAACAGTCGTAAAGAGATCTCGCGAGGCATCAGCGCACTACCTACCAATCTTGTTGCTTCCTCGTCAACAACCAATCTTCTCGCCATTTTTGAAGAGGTCTATTCAGCACCGTTTTCGGGTATTGATCCAGAAGGCACTATTGGTGGATTTGCCGTTAAAGAGGATTGGAAACAGCATCTTTATTCCGTCACCTCAAACCGGCTGCAGAGTATTGAGCAGGAGCTGACTTCAACTCCTCCACTTTCGCAAGTCGAGTCTGGAAAACGCGTTGGATGTTACGTTAACCAACCTTTTTATGGAAAAGATTTGTTGTAAGTTTTTGGAAGGAATTTTATGATCTAGTAAATTACCAGTTTAGCGTCACTTACTTTTTTTTCTTAACAGATCCTCGGCCTTCAATAAGGCTGTCCGGACGCTGTCAATTTTGAAGGCGCTTAGTGGAGAAAGGAATTCAGGCGAAAGCTTGTTCCAGCCTGAATCTGCACTGGATTACCTTCCCGCTTTGAGGGACATCAGCAAAGCAGAGATTGACCGCCGGGGCTCATCTACCAGACGGCGGTAAGTGAGGTAATATTGAATCTTTATTCGTCTCCTGTTTTCATATCACTTTATTTCCATTTTCATGCTTCGTTCATAGATTTCTTCATTACTTTGATCAAATTGGTCTGCTCCTATCGGATGGTACTCGTGGATTCTTATCTCAATGATTATTTTGATGTAATATTTATTATGTACAGATACTTATGTAATCAATATTATGTAAATCGTATCGATAATTTACATCCATTTTAAATGGTCTTGGAAGTGGTAAATATTTACTTCGCCGGACCTTTGCTTTAAGGTTGCTCAATAGCGCTCGTTCTCAAAAATGTTGGTATTGTCCTGTTATAACTACGCTACTTAAGCATAAATAGTAGAGTCCGTGTTGCAGTTGCTGCAATGGTGAATCGCAGTTGGAACAGGTCGGATATTACTATGAAACCGTACGCTGGCGCATTCTAACCTCGGATTGAAAATGAGCCCGGGTAATGCCCTCTGGGGCTCATCACCCACCTGCGCCTTGGACACCCTGTGGCCAGTATGGATGGGGTTTTTCCATTTGGGTCCCAGAGCCTCAGCATCTTGCCAAAATGAGGTCCCTAATCAGATGTCTTCTTTCAGTCGTTATTGAATATATCAAAAATAGTCCAATGGTTGGAGTTCTGAGACGTTTGCAGTTTTCATGGATCTCATTATGGGTCCCATTAGTACTGAACTATTGGATGACTCGGGTCCAAGAGCAACAAAAATACTCGGCCATAGAATATCTTTTATCCCAAAACGTCAGTTAATTTAATCCTCCGAATTTCAAAAGAGCACTTGCAGGTTGGCTGTCTCCAATTTTAAGGCCATTGGTCGCAGATATTGACGGTTCTAACTTTACAGAAGTAGATGCGTCGGAAGGCCTCTCTAGTCTGTGCGATTCCTGTATCAAGTTGCGTCTTCTCAATGCAGTTTGGAGTATGAAAAGTCCGAAAAAGGTATTCAGTTCTTCAACTTAATCTTCCAATTCGAGCTTGAGGAAGTTCACTATGTGGTGGATCATCAAAAATTGAAGCTGAGAAACTTGAAACAGAGGAGTAGACTCCGAAACAAATAAAATACGAGGATGATCTGTACCAGTTTAGCATTGGTAAGGAGTTTCAGCTGCCAAATAAAAGCATGATGTATGGATGGCGATCAGTAAAATCGTTTGGCAGCCGGAAAAGTGGATCGGCTTACCTACGAAACCTTGGCCTCAAGTCACATTTGTTAGCCCGAAAATTCAAGATATTCAAGCACTAATCAGTACGATTAACAATTTCCTCTCAGTTGCCACGAAGAGAAATCATATTTAAAAGCTGGATTTTCGAGAATTTTTAAGTTATGAGGAGCTAGACTAACAAATCCCCCTGGGAAAAAAAAAGCAGAGCGCTTTACTTTTAGGCGATTGTGATCTCCAATGCTAGCACCCCATTCGGGCTACTGGATTTCGCTAAGGATTAAGAAGAGAAAACGTACCGAATCTTGTTTTATGCAGACCACAGAGAACGAGAAGGGGAATTTCGACAAGTTTAGCCAACCTTGTATTTGAAACCTGGTCAAGACTACGGTAGTTTCGCTGGTCATAAGGCCGAATATCAGAGATATTTACCTAGGAGCAGTAAAATGAAACAAGGCTGACTGCAATCTAATGCATACTGAGAATTTCTCAGCCCTTTTTAAACGTTCAAACACCTGAGCACATAACGGTTCAAACCTTGCAAAATAGTAAGAATTTGTGTATTATTCTAAATTTGAGCTGAAGGAAAACGAAGACACAACTTTTGACTATTTTTTAATATTTGTGATGACTTCAAAAAGTACATTGTAACAGCAAAGCAAGTTCACAGATATCTCAACGAAGACTATGAGGATATAGATTTCGTGAAGAATATAGTCGGAAAATATTAATTTCGCTCTATGTTTATCGTCTACATGAACAAACCAATCATGGTCTTTCAAACTTCTTTCTGCATCCAGCCCATGCTTGGTTCGCTGTCTAGCTCTGGGGTTCGATGTTCCTGCAAACCGAAGTACGATTCCCGTTATCTAGTACCTCCAACGAATAGACAGCAAATCCGGCATAGTTAATTCGACTGTGCATAACAAATATATCTGGCATTACTATACAATGGTCATTTCATTATTTACCACCTCCAACCAAAATCCTCCAATAGGCATACCTCTCGATCAAGTGATCAACTCAGATGGAAAAATAATTTCGATTTATCACCTTGACTAAGTGTATGATTTCAGAGTACCGCATTTATTTTGTATGCCCTAGATTATCGACTGTTCGTAAAAGTGGTCCAATTAAGATCTCGTCCAATACAATGAACTCTTGTTTCCCATTTGATGTTTACTTTGTGGTCTCGCAATAGATGTCAGAAAAGTCGTACATAAGCAGTTCCAGCAATCTTGATTTAGTATAAACTGTGCTTTAAAATACAGAAACACTTATAAATGAAACTGATACTGGCAAACGCACTGGATACAGTGATCTTTAAGCATTAAGCAAATACGTCAATTTGCGGTAACTGTTCAAAGTGCGACATGTAGTACCCACAGCTGATTCGGTAAAGGACTTGCTAAAGTTTATCTCTTGAAAAAAAGTATCACGCTCAGTTCATCAAATTTCAAGGCAAATAAGTGATGCTTAATACATTTTCATCACCAAATTTTTTAACAAATTGTCCTTGGACCTATTCTATTGGAAGGAAGAACCCAAGCTTTAACTGCTGGGTGGCATTTGATCACATTAACGACACTCGAAGAAACGTTTAGGATGAGCCCACTTCGAAAGAATAAAAGTACTTTTGTTTTGTTGATTACCGGACGTGCAGTGCTGGATTAATGGCAACTATATCAAGTGCCTAAGATGTCATCTAACTTTTTATTTACCCAGTCTCTGACCCCTTTGCAACTGAAGTCTAGCAATCATGGAATGGTCAAAATCTGGATTCGCTATAAGCATACATTTCCGAGTGACCTCAGGTTTAGAAATCCACGGGAGGTGGAGGTCGATGGTGTCGACCTTGGTACCACCAACTGCTACTCTCCAGATTAATGACTCCTTACTCCAGGTAATGCATTTAAGGAGTCTTAAGAAATGTCGGAATATATACCAAGGCTCCCAATCTTTTGCCATTAAAATAGTTATAATGCTATGACTTCTTACCCTGATAATAAGAAGAATTGAAATTTGAAATGGAATGACACAGGTTGAACGTTTACTTTCTTTTGACACGTGCTCCCAGTCCGGGCCTGGCCGAAACTGTCCAATAAGTAGATCCTAGCATTCTTTAGATGAAGTAATCCCAGAAAAAGAAGAAAGCCCGGTCAAGTTGCAATTGAAGTTCTTGGTAAATTAGCTCAGAATAGATCAGTCAAAAGAAAACGGTTCTTAGTGTCGAGCTAGAAATAAAAGATTGCTCACTTCCTGACCATATGAAAACGGTACACTTCCAAACCTACTGGAATCCAAGGTAACTTTCGAGGTGTACCACTCAAGGCGCGGTGATTCTGTTTAGTTGAGAACTCCCACTTACAATGTTTTATTCCTTTAATGCATGGCATTTTCTATACAATAAGCATCGTAAGAGACAAGATATGCATCAAAAATATTTTAAAAATTCCATGCGGACTGCTAGAAGTAGGAAATGTTTTGCTGCACGTATAATATGAAAATACATCATTTGTCAGGAAATCATCCTAGACTATCACGGTCTCATCAGCCATACACCCAAATCGCAAATCAAGTATTGCAACATGGCTTCATGATAAGAATCGCTGAGGGCGAAGAACAACCCGGGCATTTGTCTTGAGGTGGCCATAACGCATAGGCACTACTTGAATGAATTTTAATGCCCAGCATTTGGAGGTTATAAAAAAATCGAAGTAGATGGGTTGTTAAGGTGTCAAATCTCACTCATTTTTTGGATAATTGGACTCAATGAAATTCATCTTACAAAAGGTTCCTGGACAAGCTCAAGGGATGGCACGGAGATCTTAAGACGCACTGAAGACGAAGAGAGGTAAGGCCAAGCACATTATTTACTTCGAAACTCGAAAAGAAGCAAAACTGTTATAAAAATAGAGAAAGGAAATCGCCAAATATCATGGCATAGGCTAGCATTATTCTCAATGTACAAACAGATGAGCAACAGAGGTAAACCGTTTGAATAAGAGAAAAAATGGTGCCATGACATGGTGATATAATCTGAAGATAGAAAATGGTATGATGGAGCACATCTAAATCGGAATGCTTACAATGTGTAAGATAGATTGATATGTACTGTAACTGAACATCAAGCTAACGGGTTTGTTTGTTAGTTAGAGGTTTATTTTTACGGGATTTATCGCGAGATTCGGTAAGTAAAGTGATACAATTGAAAGGAGTTGTTAAAACACTTTTTGCGCAAAATATTAAGTGCATGACAAGGTTTGATTGAGGCATTTATCACTCACTGAACGCGACCAAATATGAGAATGCTATTTAGCGAATATTTAAAAAAAAATTAATGCCAGTTATTGCCTTGTACTTTGCCGAGTTGAAGCAGTTTTAAAGTATTCGATGAAGAAAAGCTGCCAAATCTGAGTTTTATTGAGAGCCGAATACTTGCTGTTAAATAATTCTTAACCATCATTGCAGATTAGATCAACTTCCGCAGGTATGCTTTAGTTGATTAATCAACTACTTTGTCCATCCGTTTATTTATTTTAAAAAACCAAGTTGACGCATGTCGTTGAAAATGTAGTTACGCGGTATTAATGTGATTTCGTTTGACCCAAGATGGCGAGGATAGTAAGCCACTCTTGAATGTCACCTTTAGACAAATCAAGGATTTAACTGCGGATTTGTCATGAGGTAGCCCATTATCAAAAGCGGTCTGTTGACGAATGATGCTTGTGTCATCAATGCATTCATCTCAAACTGTTACAGACGAATTGGTGCATTGGTATCTCCATGTTCTAAGTACACATGAGAGTTCAACGCCACGGCGAAATGTGCAAAAAAATGTTAATGATCCCGTATGTCATATGGTGTTAGCTTGATGTTTTCTGTCTATCAACGCAATTGATGGCTGAAAGTGTTGAAATATTTGGATCAGCTCAGCCACAGTATGCAAACGCTGCGCAACTTATTATGGAATCACAAATTCTGGAAATAATAAAACAGATGACTTTTGGAAAAATGCCATTCGTTTGGCACTTGAAACAACAGATGACCAAGTTTCAAAAAGTTAGATGTTGCACCGGTACTCTGTTCTAATTTACAAAGGCAAAAATCCGAAAAAAGACTTGTATTTACGGAGCAGCAGACTCTGATTTGAAAATTTAATCAAAGCAGAATGTGTATTTGCCTTCAATTGCCTTGTCTTGATTCACGTGGGCAATTTCCATATTCTGCGATAACAGTTTAGGTTCTTTTGAGTTTGTCTGAAAGCCTCTTAGGATTGAGAGATGGATCGCGCTAAATCCTGGCCAAGAAAGTTAGAGATGTGAAATCTCAACTAAATTTTTCATCGAAACATCAAGAAATGGTACAATTGTATTTGTTGAAATTCGAAATGCGATGTTCTTGTCTATAATGTCGCAGCATTTTTTTATTTTAGCGAGAATCTACGAGCAGTTGACAGTATCATATCTCAATACTCTAGCACATATTCCCTTCATGGTTAGAGTTTGTAGCTAATGGAACTGCAACGATTTTATTTCGGCTTGCAATTTAAAGTGACAAACCTTCGAAAATCTACGTTAAAATTATACTTGATTTATTCATACTCTAACCAAATAGGTGCCTTCATTTTGCAACTGCTTGGGATCTGATGTCCCAGTGGAAATATTTACACTAGGGGACTAACTAGGAAAGTAGGAAAAATGTTTCCTCACTGAAATTTTTTCAGATAGGTTACTTACTGCTACCGGTTACACCTTAATAAGTTGATGAGAATCCGGCTCGAAAACAAACCATCCGTGAGAATGAAAGATAGTCCTGAGTAAGGTGCTTTCAGGCACCCAAAATATAAATTTGAAAAAATCGTAATTATTAAATGGGTTTTAACTTCAAGCGATAACTGGAATTTCCCAAATATAACCAGAGGTCGTACCAGTTGTAGCTTAACTTTTACCGTGACGTTGTCTCATCAGTGTTGAGTGGTGACGATGAACGCGTTTGAAAGTTGACCATTTTGTCTCGTGCTTTTCAAGTGCCCTTCCTATCCAGTCAAAGGCTCGCATGTTGCATTAGTTCAGGCGATTTCCTAAGTGGTCTGACGAACGTTCAGCAGCGCTGAAATTTGTGAACATGCGATACGTACCAGAATATATTCTTCTGTGAATCAATCAACAGTAAATCTCCCAAGTCGTCTATAGGGTGATGAAATTGAGGAACTAAGGATCTTCTTCCCAGCTGCATAGCACTTCACCATGAACTGAGGTATTAATGAATGGCGATTTGGGCTCTTTGGATTTGGGAGGTGGCTTCTGATGCTATGTATTCTGTTCCAGGTGCAGTATCGACCTGTTGAGTGCTGCATCATTGTGCATAATGAAATGCGTCAACTGTCTCTTTACCTCAAAATAAAGGACTTTGCCTAGCCAAGCATTGCTATGACAACTCAAGCTATCTAGCAATGGGCAGATAGCCTGAAATTGACAAGAAGTACACGATTTTAGCCAGTTGCACCTACTAGGAAAATTCCTTGAAAGCTAATGGGGTGATTTAACCTGCTGTTCTTTTAAGGAATGAAAAACTTGGCATCTACAACGTACCGGTGGAGCTGTGTTGGATCGCAAATATTTATCAGGCTAACTACGCAGTTGTGGTGCTAATCTATAAGGTTTCCATGCCATGGAAAGGTGAGCATTGGGTAAGGAGCATGACAACGAAATCGCCTTCTCCGTCATCGTGCTGATTATTTCAATCCTTCAGCCTCGTCTAAATGCTGGGTAATGTACTCTTAACTTAGTGAAGTCTAAGACAATCCAAACTTTTAATTCATTGACGATCTCTGTGTTGATATGCAGTTACTATTTATTAGCAGCGTTTTGGATCCACACATTTTAGTCCTTGGTTTCTTATCTGTTATCTGTACTAGAAAATCACTTATATGAATTGGCGGCCACTTCACAATCTCTAAGTTGACCTGCACCTACTATGCTCATTGTCGACTAACTTTTCGTCATGATCGAGCAATAGGTATGAATGTTTAAATCGGGTTTGATCACTTATGCTAGACAAATTAACAGAAACTGCTGGTCAGATCGAATTCCACCGGACCCCAATGAACGAGAGTCTGTAAATAACCTTCTGACGCATAAAAAAGTATCTGAACCTATCTGGCGAAACATAAAGCAAACATTTTTAACTTGTAGATCTTCTCATACAAAACTGAAATTTGTGTATTACTCTTTGTTGTCGATGCTTTTGAAATTCCTTTTTATTGCTATGGTCAAAAACTGCTCAAACGGCTTACTTTTTCAGCTGGAATACTCCAAAACGCGTTGTTGAATTTTATTTGTAATCAGAAAGAACCATGTGAAATGTGCATTCAGGCGTCGAAGTACACTAAACTCTAAAGGAAAAGGTATTACTATTACTATCAGTTACTTGATAAATAACTCTCCTGAGATAGACAGAGCACTAAATATTTTCCGATTCTTTAGCATCCTTTCTTCGAGTCAAAAGGGCTATTTTCAATGAAATAGACATCTTACTAAGTTTCGATTCCCTTCCGTTATCCGATTATGTCGTTACTGAAAAAGATAATGGTCAAAAGAGCCAATATTCGATTTTAATTTTTCGTAAAATAATACTTTAGTTCAATTTTCAGAATATTTTCCAAAATAATAAGTGCATATGTAATAAAAGATGTTAGTCAATTATGTCGATGTTGGGTTGATTGAAGAGACCAAATTTCAGTTTCGGTTAGTCATAGGTATGAGCAAAAGTTAAAGACGTTGTATTTGTCTTGGTTACGCAGCCTGATAACATGAGATATTTGCGTCAATACAGAATTGTCTTAGTCTAAAGAAACGAGTTCAATAACCACCAAGTACGTATTCTAGGGCTGGCCACGATGCGGTTACATCACTAGTTGGACATAAGTGAGTGCGTTTGGTGAAGGACTTCCTCATTATTAAACGTATGGCTTAGCATCCTCAAGGCCACTTCATTGCGTTCAGGCTGCGCAGAAGGCTTCTAATTCCTCCATACGGTTGCGGTCTGCTTCAAATACCAGTCAATAATAGGCTAAATTTTTAATAGTAATTGCAAGGTGCATTAAAGTTTTTTTATGAATAATTTAATTTCATTCAATTACACATAACAGAGCAACGAATGGAGATAGGATATAAAATAGATTTAACTATTTAAAAATGGTGCAGTCAAACATTCCCATGTCATAAGAACCAAAGAGGTTCCTTTCATATTTTCGTCATTTGTTGAGCAGTTGCAGCCAGTTAAAGGCTTTGACCCATTTGAGAAGCTGAAACATTAGTGCTGTTTAGGCAAATGTCTTAATGGGATAACTTTTAGTGATATAAGGGTTCCTTTTTTTAAAATATTAAGGTAGATTATTCCGGTTCAAGATCAAAATGTTCATCCGCAAAATATTCGCTATGTAAGCTAAAAGGTGCATTAATAGCCTATCTTGGGGTAATACTTCTAAGTATTTGTTGCTTTTGATTCAATCGCCGTAATTCTGTAATTGTTTAATTTCAGATGCGCTCTAATTTTACTTAAAAATCAGGCATTACTGACCTTTTTTACAATTGTATTAGTCAGGGTTATTGAATTTAAAGCCGAATTCAGCCTCTCCAACTACCATTTCGTTAAAGCTCTTTTGTTAAAATAAATAAATTTGAAGTAGGCTCTTAACTTTTTTGGTTCATATCAAACTGTGTATCATAATTTAAGTGCCGAACTGAGATGTGCATGTTACATAAAAATAAATAATAATGAAATGCTTATAGCTTCGGATTTGATGGAGAGCATAGAGTTGGTCCTCAATCTGATGGGTACTTTGATGCGATAAGCGAATCATTACGTTGATGCCGAAGTGAAACTTGGTAAATGGGTCTAAGAAAGTGATATTCGATGGCTATTAATCACTAGAATCTGCTTTGAACGAGCGTAAACAAAAACAAATTATTAAACAGGATGATTATTTTACCACCAACAAATCATTCATACTTAGGGCTGCAAGAATCACTGATTACTTTGTTTATAGTGATTGCGTTGTTGCAGATCATAAGGTTCAAACTTAGCTGAAGCAGATAAGGTTTATTTGATAAAAATCACAGCTCCTCATCTTCAAATAATCGACTACAATCGTGTGCATTTAGTTCAATATGAAAATAGATCATACCACTTTCGCTCCGTTTGAACGTCACTCGATTAATAGATTTGAAGTAATACCTTTTACTGCATTTTAAACTTACTGCTGGTAACGATCTAACAGAAGCGAAATAATTCAGTTTCTATTGGTTGTTAAAATTTTAATTTATTCTATTTTTTGACAAATGTCAAAACGATTAATAGCCAATCCAATGAAGTATTTGCGAGTCCTTAAGGTGAATTCGTGACTTTATTTGAGTAATGTAGTAGGTTCTTTGTGGTCCCTCAAAACTCACATAAATTATCAATCGTTGATTGTTTAAAGCTCTTCAGACATTGTTTTACCTCTCTGCGATTCCCGTCAGACATGGCTTTTCAGTAATATAGCTAATGCATTTACTTCAGTTTATTAGTAGAACAATCTTTGCATGATTGGTTTCAACCGCATTAAAAATGCACTACATGCATTTATTTACCGAAATTTCCCTTTTATTACTGTCGTTTTCACTCCACTGTAAGGTTGAGATCATGCGGTGGCCCTACAGTTGAATTAACCGTTGACGATGAATCGAGCGCTTCGATAAACAATTTCCAATCGCACTTCCCTGAAGTGCTTTTGACTGACAAAGTCGAAGTGTCTCTCTTACTTTGATATACAATTAAAAAGTGGCAATTTTTTTACGCTAAGTGTTCTCAGGCACAGATTAATTAGATTTGATATTAATTAAAATAAATTCCACTGAATATATTAATTAATTAACAATTTCGAACCTGTTTCAACATCTGATATTAGAGTTGGCAGCACCCGAAAGTGAAATTTGTTAAAATGATGTGATAGCAATTATTTTTTCATTGTACTCGAGCCATAAAAGAAGTTAAAATTATTAAAGTCATGGAAATAAATTTTATGGTGGAAGATTTGGCCTCGGATGCATTTAAATAAATAGTCGGTTCAACTATAAGAAAATGATTGAACAAGACTAATGCTGAAATTGGTAACTCACTACAATTTATTGCATTTCGTACCCCTTGATAAGTCAAAAGGATCTCCTAATCAAATTCCAAAAGTGAATTTTCAATGATGGTTCTGGTTTTCTAATGAAAGTCTGCTTCACCAATTATTTGATGGAAAAATGGCCAAATCAAGAATGAAAAGGGGCAGTTAACCATCGAAACGCCCCATGAGTCTCCCTTACTAAGGCAAATGATTACGTCCAAATTGAAGATAAGTCAAGACTTCTACTACTTCTCTATTTTTTTGGTTGCATGAAGTCCCAGAGAGACCTAGCACTTTGTCTGACTTTCTAATCAACTTGACATTACACTCATTAGACGAACAAGAGTGTTCATTTTTGTAGATCACCATTTTAACCGATTAGCCAAGAGAAGTCAAATGCGTGAAAAGCATTCCTTATGCGGCAGAAAAAATTGAAATGATTCACTGAAAATCAATCTTGAGAGTGAAATCAACTGCTTCCAGGGGAGAGAAACCAAGCGTCAAATGCCAAAAAAAACTGCAAGCTTGCTATGTCGTCTATGAAGAAAGGTTTTGTCAATTTTTTTGGCTCCTGTCAAGAGAGATCAGCGTTGATGCACATAGTATGTTTACGCCCTCACAGACAGATCGGTTGTGCGATAATCATGCGAAAAACTCAAGTTTGTATTATCCACTCAGACTCTAAGAATAGTTTCTGATCATTGAGCTAGCACATGGGTTTGAAGAATAAAGCGATGTACTTTTTCCGTTATCCAGGATCAAAACTCAGATAACTTTACTTATTTGCATTGAATCGCAATGTGAATGTGAACTTCGACTACATGAATGAGGTTCAATGACTTCCCTGCTGTGTATAATTTCCTGATATTTCGAATGAGAGTCAGAATGGAACATTTCTTATGAAGATTAGCTAAATATACGATGGCGGAAAGTCAGCCTTATCGGCACCCATAGGGTTAATCCGAAGGTTTGTCAGAGTGTGTAGCCGATTTATTCATTGCGTTTGCAATCCATACAACGTGACTGTTTTGTCGGTATGATTCTGTTGCTATAATAGGCCCCTTTCAGGTGTACTATCGTGAGAAGGGCACGCCTTGCACAACAGTTCGTCTTTGTGCTCTTAGCCAATTGATTCCATTCCTTTCAATTTACTCCTTTTATAACTATTGCAAATCTTGCTAGAGACTGACTTTTCACAATTTTGGAGGAAAAATATTTCACTGGACATGTATAAAATGCAACTGTCACACATACTAAGGGAAAAACTTATGAGATAGCAGTGCAAAGAAGATGTTCTTCAAATTTATTGATAGCTTAACCTATTAAAAAATAAAAATCATCGTCATACCATTTATTTCAAATTTTGTTACTACTTAACCAGTAAATGACCAGGTGACTGTTTCGAAATAATTTGGTCCCAGAATTTTATCAAACTGACGCACAATCGGAAACTTGCACAGGTCTCGATAGATGTCTCAGTTGATTTGGGTGTTTATGAATGTAGGGCTTTGACAGAATCGCTTCTGACTCCAGATTAGTCTATTTCTATGCAATCCATAGGCAAAAGTGTTTTATTCACCCTTCCAAACTAACTGAATGTGATTTATGATGTAACTTGGTGAATGATATAACCATGATTCATTGAAATATGGTGACTATTAATTGCATATCAAAATTGTTTTACTTCATTGCTCTTAGATCAATGCGTGATTCGCTATTTCACGTCATTTAAAATAATGAAATTTATGAAGGACTGACGGTTGAGATGCATGGGTGTAGTTAACATACGGCAACGCGGACCGTACATTTGAAATTTCGACTTCGATTCAATTGTAAAGTGTAGGCTAGCGCCTATTTTCACATTCTTTAACTTAAGCAACTACCTGACTTTTGACTGGTGCAGAATATTCACCCATTAGAGTGAGTTTCCCATCTACAAACTATTTGATTAAAATTTTATACCAAAGTTATTAACTTGGAACCATCTTTCACCACATATCCTAGATTTACAAGGTTAGCTTATTTTGTAATAAAAACGAGTCCACCTTCCGTTGAATAGCAGGATCCAAGTAAGTATGTTGTTAGGTTGATATCGTCGGGTGAAATATTTCATGGCGAATTGTACCCCTCGTTTAATTTTCTAAGAAAGTGCCAATTTCCACAACGCCACTTTTAACTCATCTGCATTTCAATCGCATGAATTAATGAAAACGCACGTTTAAAAAAGATTAAAATCTGCTTAGCGCACTTTTTGAATAAATTTTAACCTTTAAGTTAGACCTCCACGCTAAGCAGCTTAGTTCCTCATGCACTACAGGCTTTTATACCTCACCTATAATCACAATCTAATTGGCTGTTTTAGTTGCCCAATCAACAACATCTGCTGTTAGTGGATTACTTAAAACAAACTGGAATCACGCATTTACCTTTATTCATTTATTCACTATTTATGTCGCCATGTTTGCCGTTACAATTCAGGTTCTTAGCTTTTTGCTTACTACTGCTCATGCTCAAATGCAGCTTTCGTTAACTGAGGTAAAACGCGTCAGCGTCACACTTTCTCATGGAGGTTCCCTTGAGGGCATTGAGTGGAAGGTAAACGATATAGGCAATGTTGATGCGTTCCTCAGCATTCCCTTTGCAAAGCCACCTCTAGGAGATCTTCGCTTTGCACCACCTGTGCCTGCTGATTCGTGGAAAGGTAAACGGGATGCAACACAAATGCCCAAAACATGTATGCAGTACATTTTTGGAGCGTTTGACAAAGCCAATCCAGCGGCTCAAATCTGGGTTAATAATACGGTGATGGATGAGGATTGTCTTTATTTGAATGTCTGGGTACCAAGTAAATACCTTGGAACCAGAACATTTTTACCTGTAATGGTTTGGATTTTCGGGGGTGGCTTTTACAGCGGGTCAGCAACACTTGATGTCTATGATGGGCGATTTTTATCTGCAATGGAGGAGGTTATCGTCGTCTCGATGCAGTATCGACTCGGTCCGTTTGGTTTTCTATTTGTCAAACCAGAAGTTAGTGGAAACATGGGTCTCAAGGACCAACAACTTGCACTCAAGTGGGTGCAAGAAAACATCAAGACCTTCAATGGCGATCCGGCTCAGGTTACCATCTTCGGTGAATCTGCCGGATCTGTCAGTGTGGGGCTTCACTATCTTGCTCCTACATCTCGGCCTCTGTTTAAAAGAATGATAATGGAAAGTTCGAGTCCCCTGAACCGTTGGGCGCTCTCAACTGCTGATGACGCTCATGAGACTGGAATTTCGGTGAGTATTTATGGACCCAAAAAAGTTACGTTTTCGTCTTATGACCCTGTGCGTAAAAAGCTGTAACTAAAGTACTTTCGAACAGATATGTAATTTGAGGATGCTTTAGGATTGTAAAAGCTGTGGTTTGTTATTTTTTTGTCCTGAATTATGCTGTACTTGGTTTGATAGGGCGAAATGCCTCAGTTTCATTATTTCTAAAAGCAGTTTATAAGCGTTTATTGGGATTTTTTGATTTTAAATCTTTAAGAATACTGGAATAGTTGCAAAGATCCCATTTATTTCAAATTGGTACAACTAAACCGAGTTTAAAAACAACTGCTGTAAATATGAATATTGTTTTGGCAAAAGGCAATCCTTCGATTTAACAAAGATATTCTTGTGGATAGAATACTACGAATGGGCAAATGTAGAAGCAATAAAGCAGATAAGTATTATTTCAGTAGGTTAGTACTTAACCATCGATTTGAAGAGAACTGTATAAACCCATATACAGTTACAGTGTATTCAGTAATGTCCAGTTCTTTTAGGGGAACATCCAACTCCTCATCCAAGTAGCTCAGTCAGTAGTACCAAACGTGTAGTTCCCACTCCAGGAAAAATTAAGGACTAGAGTTTTTGTTTCATTGGCTATGGTTATTTTGATAGCATGACAGTTTCGGCAATAAATGGAATCAGTGCAGATCTTCTCCTAGACGTTTGGCAATATTTTATGCAAGAACACTTCTTCTCCTATTGCATTTGACTGTGCGATTGTCAGCTGTTTTGCTTACGTCTCTCATCTTGGGTTCATTTCATTTCAGTGCATCTGATTAAAAATTAGATTGACATTTATAGCAAGTAAAAGAGTATGATAGCACTTAAACACTCCATCCACATTAGATTTACTTTTTGATCAGCTCATAATGCCAGATTAAATTTGCTGAAGGTATTAACATTGTCATTAAAGTTAATCCTTTAGAAGTGCCCATCAAGATAAGCTTAGTTTACTTCATTTCTTTTGACTATCTGCAAATGTTGAATTCCGGCCTCTGTGGTTTTATTGCATAGTCAATATTTTCACTGAAGTGTCTATTTCTCCCTATGTTAAAGGACCTGCAGTTTGTTACTTCCGTCCCAAAACTATTACCGTTAGGCTAGCGCTTAATCAAACAAATATTATAAAATTGAACCAGAATACCAGGTTAAGGTGAGAGAAAGAATTCGCGACTCTGCATTTTTTGAACCGCATTAAAAAATAAATTGATAACAAGAATATATCATAACGATTCAACACAACAAGCAATTTTTGTATTGAAATCAAAAAAGCAGTCACATGCTGCAGCAGTATATTCTGCATGTTTTTTCATGGGTGGCATCAAAGCTTTAAGAAATATTTACTGCGACAGTTTTAAATCAGGGCAAATTTTGCACAAATTTAGAGAATGGTCAGGAATCATCGTTATCGCACTTTAAATCTGTCCGGAAAATATTGGCATGAAGTTTCAAAAGTAAACTGTGGCAGTATCGAGCGCCTCCAGGATCGCAACTAATAGCACTGATAATAAACAGCTGAATTGAAATTATAGTGCTGCAGCTTAGAGTGTTCCAACCCTCCATTGAGGCTTGAAGCAACCTTAAAAAATTTTTTCAATGAGTTGCTGAGATAGAATAGCACAAACTTGTTACGAAATTACTATTTAGCCAGTTAGTCGAAATGAGCAGTATGAGTTCGTTTCAACATGTCGACAATCACAACTAAACTTTGATGATAACGATCTCAATAGCATTTAACACTAGCTTAGCCTTTTAAGATCAACTTTCTTATAAGAATATATTGATGTCAGCATTTCTGATTGGCAATTCTGGCATATGACTCAAATATCGGTACTTGTAAAACTCAAGGTCAATAAAATAGCTGCTTTTGCTCAACATCAATACTTTTTTTGTATTTTAATTGAATTTTTGATGACTTCGATGCTTTGAATAAACATATATTGATGATTGTATGAGGCCGATTCTAGCCAGTAGCTTTAGAGAATAGCCAATGTCCTTATCTCGTACATGAATGGATTTTCCAGCAAAAAATTTTCAAAGCTGCCTGTTTCTGCAAACAAACAAACATTAAGAGAAACTATTAAAAACTTTGTAGAACTACTGTTTATATACAACAATTTTTGTGCTATCACGGGCAATGACAAAGAAACGCAATTTCTAGACGTGAATGACTGAGCAGGGCAGTTAGATGAAACCCGTGAAATATGTCATACCACCATTTTTAAATCATAATCATTACTATAGTTACTTAACAAAATGAATACTCATTGTGAAATTTTTTATAGTTTATTAAAGCCAGCAAGTGCTCAGACAAATATGGAGATTTAACAAAAGAGGTCGCGTGCTTACGAAAGCTTCCAGCAGATAGCCTATTCGATCGACTCAATGACCTTCTGATTGCATCAACCAAGCGTAGAGAAGCTCGCCTAGCTGAAATTTATTCTGTGCCACAATGGCCCGTTTCATTCCTTGAAGACGGTTCACAATACTTCGATTCTTACATGCGCCCAGTTCTTGATGGTGATTTTCTTCCAGATTGTCCCACAGCCATGCTTAAATCGATCCCATCCGATAAAGCTCCAGAAGTACTTATTGGAAGTGTGAGCAGGGAAGGAATTTTTTGGCTTTTTTATGGCCTCAAACTCCAAGGGATAAAGATCCTCCAGGATGACGGCAACGTTACCCTTCCTACTTTGAAGCAGCTACAAAACCTGAAAATTGACTACCTCAAACTAATTCAAACTCGGTTCATCAGCATCGGCCATTTGCAAGAACCTTTTCCTGCCATCGCTACAGTAGAATATGGACTAAATAGCCCAATCGTTCCCGATTTGAACTATCATGATACTGAAAGAACAAAGAACGAAATAACTTCTAGCTTAGATTTTCTTCTAAAATTGGACGACCTCAGTGGAGAACTGGATTTCATCTGCGGTACTCTATTATTTGCCAGACTTTTGTCGAATATCCCAAACTCAAAAGTTCAATACTTCAACTTCATACACAAGACAATGAAAAGCCAGTTTCCCAGTTGGACTGGGGCCATGCATGGTTATGAAATAGAATATATCTTTGGAATGCCATTTTCAGAACCATTCACCAGTAAATATTACTCGTTCTCGGCCGGTGAACAGGAGCTCAGCATAAGAATGATGAGATATTGGGCCAACTTTGCTAGGACTGGGTAAGCTTCCCAAGTACTGACTCGCAAACTGATTTCATCTATGCCCCTGTAAGCCTTGCAACTTAAGTTATGGTCACCTCTATGAGTCAAACTAACATTTTGAGAATTTCTGGTTCAGCAGACCAGAATGCTGTCAAAAATAATTTTCAAAGAATATTTATAGCTCACGTAGCAGCTTGGTAATCAGAACAACACATCGGATTTAATAGTGGAATTCCGTTAGCAACAACTAACGTTGGTTAATCGCTAATACAAAGTGGGACTTGGGATTCATCCATATACATTAATGATCTTAACCTAACTTCAATGGTTATTTAAAAAAAATATTTCAAGCAGAGATTTTATTTTTGGAACACTTTTCATGCGTATCTCAATACGTCAGCTCTATCTCCTTGAGATATTGAGTCCATTAATATAAAATTTGAAATAGGCGCCCGTTTAAATGGGATTTTATCGAATTATAAATGTTCAAACAATTTTGTCCGCTTTAAAATAACAAAAAAATAAACAAACAAATGACTAAATAAGTATGTTACAAATAAACAATTTTGAAATTGTGTTTTTAATGGTCAAATGGAAATAAATGGTGTCAAAGAAACTGTTGAGGGTTAAGGTGGAGCATCGAGAAAATTTTCCCAACAATTTGTACCTCACAAAACTATGTAGTGTATCTTAGAACAAATTTTTTTAATACGGTGCTTTTCCCGAACTTTAGGAATGCATCCACAAATTCGACAGGTCATTCCGTTGGTCCATACTGGCCTCTATTTAATTCCACCGGCGAAGCTTACATTGAAATTGGTCTTGACGAAGACATTCTGAAGAGCCACCTTCGTGACAAGGGGTGCACCTTTTGGAACGACGTTTTTCCCGGCTTTGTTCGGACGCATCTTCGTCGCAGAGGCACAGCGAGCCACTCCAAGCACAGCCCCATTGGAAACTGCCCTCACATGGAGACCAATCTATACGAAGTTCGACGTCTCCGTGACTTTGTTCCTGGTGGTAGGTTACTCTAACTAAAAAAAATAGTTAAGCATTCGAAAATAAGATTCGCCCTTTGTCTTTCAAATCCACAGCGAATACCTCTAATAATTTCTTACATTCGAAAGTAGTAAAAATCGCAATCTTTGGACCTCTTGAATTTCACTTTTAGTATAAAAACTCACACTTTTGAGTCAAGAACTCAGAGAACAATAGTTTTCGACAGATTTTGACTTGCATATTAGAAGGCCTTATTTTCCACCTTTTTTTGGGATAATCCTGAAAACGTTGTAAGTCTCTGTGGTTGTACACTTATGGTTTTGTCTTCGCCGATACATGTTGCTATTACGTATTCGAGCTTGGTGCATTTGATCGTTGGTATTAAGTTAAGCAGCCGGTAATTCATCCCTGGTTTTAATATAAAATACGTAACCCCAAGGGTTTCTCCATATATCCACATTCTTTTCAAGTTTATTGCTTGAGGTTTGTTTTCAACCAACTGACTCCTTTCTTACTACGGCCTAATTCGCTTTCAAAGGTATCAACCACTTTGATTATAAATTCTGCACAATTCCTCTCAGGTTAACGTAGAGAGAAAGATTGCTTTAACTAATAAAAAGTATTTTTCTTGACTAATTTATTATTTCACATGCCTACAGTTATTCGCTCACTTTATACTATATCATGAGCCTAGATAATGCTCAACCGAAGTCCAGACTTCCGAAGGTTGAAGACAAAGTAATAGAGGCAGTCCTGAATTGCTTATTTCAGAATTTTTATGGATTTTTGTAGGACAATCATGTTGCACACTAACCATGGGCTAGGAGTAGAGTAGAAAGTTTTGAGAAAGTCAAAAATTGACTGATAGTGGACCATTGATGATCACTGATTCCTTTAATTTTATGCCGAAATTGATAGTAAATGAAATAAGTCAACTTTTTTTACCTTGGAATTTAAATTCATATTGATGCCAGAATCATAGCTTTTGGTTGTTGAAAATTTGCAATCAACAACATAAAATCACCAAGAGTGCTGATTTCAGATGGCTCTAGGTTAAAAATACCTTTTGTGCAATCCTAGGGAATAAACACTATCAATGTAGGAGCTGCCAATAATATATGAAGTTCAAAGAGAAAATAATTGTTTCAAAAAGTTCTCTAAGGCTAAAAATTTGAATTTTGGCGATGCTACTATGTAAACTACGAATTTATGAAAATGAGGTTTGATCCATTTTTGTGGAGTTTTCAAGTTTTTTATCTTTTTTTATGAAACAGCGGATTTCATTTAGGTCATTTAGTTTTTCTATAAGTCTAGAAACTCCACCAACGGGTCTTAAAATTTAAGCAATTTCATATTGAATTATGAACGCATAGTGCCAATTGTCAAAGTTATTCTAAAATTGGATTCGTCCAGAAGGCGGTTAGACTTTTGCCTTTTTCGTAAAGGTCTGTCCTCCCAGTCACAAAAGTACACCATTAAGAGACGTTACATTGTCTAAATAATGCCACATTCGTCTTAACGGTACTGTAACTAAAAGTGAAGCAGTATTTCCTTTGGCTCAACTGTTGTCGATGAAATCATATGCATAATCCGTCTGTCCCCGGAAACAGTAGGTGTTATTTGCCTAATACAAAATTAAGATATTCTTTACGATTTGGGTAACTGTGTAAGTAAATATTTTCAGTTCTTTAAGGCCAAAGCTACGCACCCACTAATGTGTAATGTTTTGAATTAACCTAAACCAATTCAAAAGCTTTAAGCAAAATTCATCAAATAACTTCCACATCAAAAGTAGTGATTTAAAAAGGTAAAGACTTTACCCAGAATTTGAAACTTTATAACGAAATCTGGTGTAACAGATTCTCCTTGAAAGGATCGCGTTGGTTATTGTCATATCGGTCGAAGTTTTGTTTGACACTCTAGTAGTTGTTAAGACAAATTTCAGCATGTATGCTTTGAGCCAATCTTAAATTCATCTGATACTTATGCTTATATTTGATCTGGTGGCTGGCTAATGCCTGCTGCCTTCCTTGGTAAAAATTAAGCAACGATTTTAAATGCACTTGACCCTTTGCCCAAGCTCCCACTTTCTTCCACCTTCTTGAAGGCTCTTCGCTCATAGGTTTGGCCTAAGTGAGGTGTTAGATTTTTCAAAAGTTAGATGGTTTCCGATGTTCCTAACTAGATGTGCCCAATTTTTTAAGCTTTTGCCCAAATTTATTCAAAAATTTTGTTCAAAGCTATCCCACCAATCTTGCAAGTGATTGTTATACAGCTTATTATTAAATTCCAGTGACTTGATCTTTACTATCTTCCTGTTTTTTTTTTAGAATACTATGACAAGGGTGGACGGCTGCTCCTTCCTAGGATTTTATTGATAAGTCTGATGTGGATGCTGGTTTAGGAAATTTACCTACAGACTGCTTTATCACTTTATTCAATAAAGTCAAATGGGTCAACTCTTTGACCCTGACTGCCCGATTCTTGTCCCTTATCACCATCCTTTCAGCTACATTTAGTTCTCTCGAGAAAAGATCTAAAGTTAAGCTTACATGGAAAAATTCTTCTTGCTTGTTCTTTTGAAAATAATTGACTTTTCACCAGAAATTCTGGACTTCAGAGTCTAGATACTTGATGCTTGCTCAAAAAATGCATGATGAATTATTAAATGGATACTAAAATTCACCCATGTTAGTTGTCTTCATTGGGAAAACTGGCATTTATGTTGGCTTCCAGAAAGCTTCTGGGATGTATAAAATCATCTGAATCAAATTATAAGGGTAAATTATTTTTCCTGCCCCAAAAGTTTCCTTGCTTCCAAGATTTATAAAATCCAAAACACCATGACGATATAAAGATTGTACCGAAATTTCATTTCCTTTCGGTCTTATCAATCAAACTATGGTACCAGACTTTCTCAACTTCAATTCTCATAAGCAATTTTTAGTTTTGATTTGACTGTTCATTAGATACTTTCATCAGCACTTTAATATCTTTAGTTTATCATAGAAGTGGTAAGTAGAATTTTCATTGTTCTGACCTTTAGTGCTATAGTGGTGATAGGAATTTTCATATAACAATGAATTGATCACATCAGCCTATATAATACAATACTAGCATGTTAAATCTTATTTGATCCACATTGGTAAATTTTGCTTGGTCAGTACTTCCCTCCGTACCACCGACGATCGATGCTGGAAGAACTACATACAGGCTCAGAAATCTGTGGTCCCTTCACTCAATGATAAGTTAAAGAACTCAATAAGCTATACTTTCGCCTCAAAATATCACGAACTCCTTGCGAGCATCGAATATATGTAGGTTGCAGACCTTTCCAAATAAGCGTTTTTAAATTGCAGGCAGAGTTTATAAAGACAACTTTGTATAAGGGGCAAGAGCGGAATTAGGGCATCCAATGTGCTACCAGTCTGACAACTGAAAGTGCATGCTAATTTCCAAAATGATTCTTTGATTGTGACTGCTAGTTGATACGAACGTGAGTACATTAGTGGCCATTTACTCCTTGTTTTATTTCGTTATTTTTCTTTATTTATTGCATTGACGGCTAACAGCCACTATGTCAAATTGCCTTTATTGCAGTTATTTAAGCTACTTAATAAAATCGAGAGCATGAGTTGCCTGATTTCTCTTCTTTTCAGTATGACTATAAACAAGAATCACTATTATCTTAGATTTACTTAGATGAAACAAACACGCTTTCAGTTTACAGCTATTTTCAACATTCATGAACTCATGAAAATCGCGGTATTAAAGTAATTGCTTGCTATAGAAAGTCTCAAACCTTTTGCCGGGTGTCAGGTAATTTTTACAATGAGATAATGGCAGCAAAATGTGATATCAATTTTAGGGAATCGTAACACTTGCGGCTCCTTTGTTTAAGATTAAGGACAGTATCAGGTTGTTATACCAATGACCTTTCGCTGATCAAGTCTAGTCATTAATTAACTGAAAAATAAAAAAAGATGGCTGTTAGTATACAGACCAGGTTTTCAATTTCAATCCGTCAATCAGACACTTATTACATTCATTCTCCCTGGATGCCTAAATGGCCTTATTTGTAATGTCACAGAAATGCAGAATTTAATATGTGAATACTCCTGATAGGGGTTTGAAAATCATTGGCTATACAGCTTGTGAGCGCTGACTCTAACCACCTATCACTAAAGCCATCTGCTCATAACCTTATTCCACTGGACCGACTGTACCCACTGCCACCTATACTTATGAGTGAGTGAAATAGATAGAAGGAAAGCTTTTATCCGTATCATCCCAGTACAAAGGCACGACATAGTTGATCCAAGACATTCATTTTGAAGCAAAAGTTGTATTCTCATTTTGAGTGATAATTATAAAAAACATAGGCTAGTCAGTAACTAGACCTGTACTCAACATCCGGCTATTTTTTAGACGATCAAATTGATATAATATATCCTTTTCCTGCATTTAAAAATGACCCTTTTTTAATCCATCTCATAATTTTATAAATCAAAGCTGGTGAAAGGCTTATTTATGCATTCATTACTGTCATTAATAAGTTAATATGTTGCAAGTACCTAAGATACTAAAATTTATAGCACAAAAGTGTAGGATGGCGGTTTACTTGCTAAATGAATGCTCGATAGTATGAGTACGAATGGTCGAGGGTTACCTGGACAGGATTCAGATTTAGTGTCTTCATGTCTTCTTGCAGGCTAATGATCTTTAGAAAAGCTAAAAATATAACATAATAAAGAATGAAGTTGTGCTACTCAACGCATAGAAAGTATAGCAGATTAATGAGTAATAAAAATGAGTTTTTAAAACACCCTACTTAATGAGATTGCAGTGCTTCCGCGATAGGGTGCCTCCAAAGTTGTGTAGTTTCCTGCTCTAATTATAAGCACATTTCAAAAATAAACTTTAAAATATTGGGCTCTTTGTCATCAAGCTGCTCCCATACTGCGCAATAGATACGATTTTTCGTGTTGAAGTGATGGGGAAAAGCTTTTTTCAAAAAATGCAAAGATACATTTTAATTCATCCCAATACCGCTATGCGGTCAAAAAGATCACAGAGTGTGTTAGGTGGTAGTAGAAATTTGTAAAAATTACTTAAAAGTTTTTTTAAAGGAAATACTGTCTTTAATCCATGTAGAAACTTAACATATTTGGCATAAGAAGCCCCTGTTCAATCTAACCTTAGATTAGCTACATTGCATGGATCCAAATTCGGACTTAAAGTTAAGATTTGTAAGAAATACGTATATGAATATCCAGAAATCGGTAGAGCGCTAAGTTTTTGGCAAAAGGGCGTTATCGTGGGCATGTGTGTAGGAGTGCAACTACACTGATTGAATTCCCTATGATGGCACGTCATTCATTTAGGTATGATGAAAATTGCTCTGAGTCTCTTGCATTATGTCAGAAAAGTGTTTGTCGAGCCAAGAGTCTCGTTTAGTGGTTAGTCCTCTGATCCACGCAAACACCTGATCTTCTTGTGTCCCACGTGATGCACATCTTTACGCCTTGAAGCTGGTGGTTAGTATAACTGTGTTATCATCAAGAAATCTATCGCAAATATTCCGTCAAAAATTTCCGCAAGCAGAGTAATTGAGCGAAAAACGTATATAGGTTCAAAATTTATGGTGAATTCACAATAAATGACTGAAATAAATTCTTTTTATTTCAGCCAATATTCTAGCAATTAATTCAGTAGGAGCTAAAGCGATGGTCGTATTTCAAGCGTTATTACGCTTTTTATCCAAATGCAGGCCTTATACTTTGCATGAAATGCTTCAACTAAACGAATTCTTCGCTATTAAAACTGCAATGCAATACTTACAACCTCCGCAATAACTCTGGTCGAATTTACCTCTTTACCTCTTGGGGGGTTTTGTTTGAGTTCAATATAATAAGCGTTGGAATCAGTACCAATGGATGATCGTCTTGCCGATTATGAAAACCAGAAGAGGGTGATTCTGATCTTGGGACAGCTAGTTGGGAAGAGCCATTCTTCGGAGTGTTTCCGATGTGTTATGAAAATCCAAATCCGAAGAGTTTAAGTACAACTTTGAAAACTATGAGAATCCTCTTGTTTTATATATTGATGTCTTTCATTACCTGGGGTTACCATTTGATCCAGATAGATAGAGTTGTGCTTTTCTCAACATTTGACAGAAATTTAAGAGTCAACATTTTTAAAATGACTATTTGGAAGACAGGTGATACATGGTATAAGGACGTCCAGTCTTAACATATTTATTTAGGAATGGAGTGGGATAGAAATAGAGAATGAATAATAATGCTCTTGGGACATTTTTCGCACGGAAGCAACCAAATGGATGCTTTACACCAGCATTTATGTTTCCAAGCTTCCCTAGTAACATTAAGCGCATAAGGTTAGCTAAACACTCTAGACGCAAATTAACAAACAGCCTCAGGCAGTTCAAAGCAGGCATGTACAATAGAATCCGAGAAAATATTTAGATTTGTTTTGAATTGGGTGTTTGGATAGTCCTGCTCCCACCTACTTCGATTATCATTTGACTCAGAATTGCGGTAGATGTCAATGGATCGGAATTATGTTCACATACCTTGTACGTCGTACTTTCCGAATAACTAATCCATGTCGCGGGTTCCTTCGCCCAGTTTTTGTAAATTCATTCAATCCAATGCCTTGCGGACATAGTTAGGCGAAATTAAGGCAATGGTTCGTCGGTACCTCACTCTGTCTCCACCTACTCTCTAGCGCATAAAACTAGAGTGAGAATGAACGACTTCACAGACCTAATTCATGAGCGCGTAGAGAGGAATGGAAGTATTCGATGATTAGAATACAAGGTGTCTGCCTACTACCAAGCTCAGCACGATATGTTCGTATTCGGCACGATTCCCTTCTATCATGTCCCAACTGCTAACACCCCACCCACCCACCCATATTCTAGACCCATCGCGCTTCATCGAGGGTGGTGTAAATGCAAATGAGTATTAAACTTTCAAACTCTAAGAAATCACCACGCAATATCTCTTGCTAAATGTACACCTTACTACTGACTCTTCATTGCTAATAAAAATTAATTCAAAGGTCTGTGCTAAACAGAACAAACCCATTTACAAAATGACCACCAAGTCCGTCGAATCAGCTTCTGACGACCTTTTAGCCTTTTACGCGCATGCAATTAATTGTCCAACTTTCAGATCGGGAGACTGTTATATGTTCCGTCTCGTCTGTTGCGTCTGAATGCTTGTTCAGGTTTATTATTATTTAATGATGCTAGTTTGCAGAGAACCCCAGGCACTCAATCATGGCCGATGATACCTCACAATGTTTCCCGCTAGTGCGGACGGAATTCCTGCGATCGAAATCGCGCATGTTTGCTCACTTTTTCTTCTTTGTTGTGGCATAATGAACCAGACACTAAAGAAGGTAGGAATTGAGAAGACAAGTCATTTTGTTTAACAAAGTATTTTATGTAAATAATTGGTGGTTCCCTGGCCTCTGACTGCCTCTAAATGTCGGCATCTTGGAGAGAACCCAAACCAGCCCAGTTTTTATAGGCGTGTAGAACTCGCTCTATTTTTATTTAAATGAACACGAGTGCTGTGGAAAACAGGCTAGTGCATAACAAAAGATCAAAATTGGTCATTAGTAAAATAATTTAAAACATTACAATGTTTCTAAGGCTTTTTCTTTCAAGGATGGTTGGAGTTCATTGTTGGTAACTGATCATACTTAGTAAATTAGCAATATCCTTGATATGATTTTATGCAAGATTTCAACATTTTTAAGAGTTTTGGTTTTTTTGTAAATATTTTATTAAGGTTTCGATCCTCCTCTCACATCATATCCTTAATCAGCATCTATTTTTATCAGAAGGCTCGTTTTTACAATAAATTTTTATATAGCAGTAGAAGATTTTTCCATATTTAGGACTTACGTTGTGGAAGAGATTTCGTAAATAAATCTCTGGCATAATTTATTAACCCACATGTGAAAAAGCTCGAAAATTTATAGTCAATTTGACCGAATTATCTTCTTAACTTGATAAGTGAGTTTACCGGATATTTCATTCTCTTCGATAGCTACAGGAGCATTTCAGCGTAGAAATATATACAAGAACTTGGGCGAAAATATTGGCAAGCCCTAGTGTCGTTCACCTTCAGCTCTAAAACACGAGCTGTGGACAATTTTCGCTTGTTTTCCTTTGACCGATAGCTTGCATGCTCAAAAATTAAGTATTCATGAAAACTCATGCAACTTAGGTTAAAGCAGCTCATTACAGAAAGCAAACTTTTGCCAGAATTTGCAGCTTTGCTAGACCGTTACATTTGCTTTGCTGCCTCACTGATTTCAGGAAGGAGCAGCATAAAGCCATGCAATAATCTTTCAGTGGTAATATTTGAGCAAATCTTTCAAAGCACAAGAGAAATTGTAGGCGACAGATAGCTGAAATCACAAACTTTATCTCTACAGATATTAATTCATGAATAATAAACATTCAAACATGAATCGGATGTTTTAGAATGAAAACATGAGGAAAAGGAGGTACAAAAATGGGCAAAATAAAGGAAAGTTATAGAATGGCGATATTTTATAGCAAACAAAAAGCGAAAATGAAGTTCCTGCGATCTACCTGAGGTGAGGTTGTATTGATCCTAAGAGAGCAAATGTTTGGCCATTTTGTTGAGTGCCTTCATTCTGATCTAATCAAATAGCAAACTGACGAAGAAGCAACTTAAGCAAAGGGACTCCTAAAGGCAATTTGATCCCGTTGGTTTGGCTTCATACCTTCGGTAGTTCATATATATATTTGGACATGCTAGTTACCTAGTCATGAAATGATCTAATTGTGTGAAGTTCTCATACGACTATTTATCCGGATTGTGCGAGATAATGAGACTTAAAATCTCTACACTGGAAATATAAACCAATTCATTAAAATCAGTTTCATGGCTCTAAAGTTCATGAAAAGATTCATCATTTTTTAAAAGAAAACATGTAAGCTTGCTGAATCGTCATGTCTTTTAGTTGATATAAAAAGCATGATCGAAGAAACAGTGGTCCCATCCAACCACAACGTTTATTTGGCCGCTAAGTGGCAGGATACGGCTGCGTTCCGAAAGTTAGTGAGCCATATCGAAATGAATATTCACGTCGGCCAGCTTCTTAACACCCGCCAAATGAAATTCTTCGAATAGGTTTCATAATAAGTTTAAGCTATTCGAGAAGAATTGCTGCCCATCACTGGCCCTGCTTAGGCAAATAAGAACATCATTTGACTTTAGACAAACAATTTAGCTTCTCTACCTAGTTTATCCCCTCCAAGAAACTCGCTAAACAACTCCTATTTGTTAAAGTATTAATCGAAGTTGTTCGAACACCATATGCGCCAAAAATTTCATTATATGAGACAATTTTATCGTTCCTTTTATAGGAGACGCTGGAGATTACTAAGCTGCTGGCATTCTACACAAACGCCGGCTAAAGTTTAAGTTTTTCGACTGAATTTAAACAGAAAAGACTCGTTTTCTATAGCATATAAAATGAACATGAAATTAATATAGCAAGGAACTTTAATTCCAGGAAGGCAACGCATTTGAAATGTTTAAAATGCGTTTTTAGTTCCTACGGTATTATATGCCACTTAATTATAACCAAATGAAGATTGGTTAAAAAGCATTCTTTGAAAATGATTTGAACCTAACTGCATTCAAGTAGGTTAAAGTAAATTGGTAGGGCTACTTTTCCCATCTTTCATTTGTGAAAGTTTGTTTCTACTTGATTGATGACCATCCTCGGAAAGTGAGGGACTGAATGGATTCACTTCGCAACGGCTTTTATTAAATTATTTTTCGGCTCTAGAATAAATACTGATTAAATTCAATTTAAAACGACACTATTTGATACTATTCTGTATGAGTTACTTCTGAATCGCTCTGTCTATCTCTGGCATCATGTTGGTTGAACGAGAAAAAGCATACCATTTTTCATTCTATTTAGTCACTAATGGAAACAGGTTATCCGTATTCAAATAATAATGAGGCTATTTAAGATTGGAAAGGAAAGCCCAAATGCAAGTGAAGGAGTTATGAAAACTTATCCATCTATTTTAAACACTTTGAAGGGGTACGTTGTGGAATTTTTCGTCGAAGGTGGGTTGCAGTACAATCGCTATCAGAACTGAGACATGCTTTCACCCACCAATCGATTCGCAGTCATGACATGATCACACGTCAGAAAAGGAGCAAAGGACTCAGAGATCCAGTATGACAGATCTTTCAATTTCCGCTGAACGTTTTTACTGAGATTTAAAATTTGACAAAGGTACCTGCTCATCATGAACCATCATTTTACTGTTTTATTAACAATTCTCTCCAATTATATTCTCGAAAGTTCCGGTAGATAATTAGAAATTACAATAGATCTTGTTGAAGGTATTTGAAAAAATAGTCTAAGATGTCCTTGAATTTTCCAAGTCTTGCTACTACCATCTGCTTGATGGGCAAAATGACCACCATGTTGAGAATGCTCATCTAATGTTCCGTTAGTCAGAGGCTGTTTATTTATCCACGACAGTAAAAAGTTTCATTTATTCCTACCTTTTTGCAGTATTTACTACATACACCCTCATTTGCTAGACATAACTTGATAATGATCCACATAATTCAAAGGCAAATTGATATGAAGATAGCTGGTCAAACTATTCTGGGATGTTGATTAAAAGTAAACCAGATCCAGGGATTGCAAATCGAATTTCGGAAGTGATTAAAGGAAACTTTAAACTTATGTATCATACAATACTAGTAGTTATAAATTAACTTTCATTTAAAAGCATTATTGGACACCAAAATGTCGGAGCTCGTGAGCCTTACCAGCTTGGCCCTGTTTTTGCCTTAAAGAGCATCCAAAATAGTCTTGTCTATGGGCTTAAGCATGCAAAAATTGATAGGCATAACCACTCTAGGGTAACCAAGAGTTGTTTCGATACAGTGGTGGTCGAACCTGCGCTCACCCTCCTCGTGATGACCACCGGTAACCCTAGGGGCAACTCTGGGAGCTAGTGAGAGGGGCGGCCCAATAGGACTAATGACACTCAGGATGTATAAAATTAGATTACGCCAGCAGAAGTACAACTTCGTACAGCCTAGCAAATGAGGCACGACGTAAATACCTGGATTCATGGTCTCAAACTGGACTGGAAGAAATACGAAGATTGTCCGCCTGAACAGTGTCGAGGACGGGCAAGGTGCCATTACGAAGTGGAACTGCCACCTGTATTATGAAACCATGCCAGAGAACGGAAGACGTCGATAAGCGCTTTTACTGCCTTATGTGCTAACTGCTGTGTGCTACTTGTGGGAAATACTATTTGTACTTCGGTTGTACCACCAATAAGTCTGTGGGACTTGCCTTAATGGGTGGGAAGAAAATAAATAAAAAAAATAATATCGACCCAGTATCAGCATATCAAGGCCAGGTATTTTCCGAATTCCTGTTGTAAATTAACTGCTTCGTATAGCTTATTTCAGCAGCTTACAGTCCAAATCCTTAGATTGTGGTGCCTTCATAGCTAGTAGATAAACTGTTATTGAATTGGATAGAAGAGGGCAGTAGCAGACATTGTTAAGGCTGCATTCGTTTTTTTATTTCTGAATTGAGATCCAAAGGCATGACCAGGTATCTCAAAGTGAACAGCCAGATGGAAAACTAACGTACGAATGGAGAACGCATACTTAAAGGCAACCTCAATAGGGATGGTTGCAGCAAAATTGTGCGATGAAAACTTGCCCTTTTCATTGAAGCTAATCAGTCTTGTACGTACGTAGCTCATATTAAATGTGTGAAAATATTTCGTACCACTCACAGAATTTCAGTTGCATTTTATCTCCTGTGCGTTTGTCACTTCTCACCTCAACTCAGGCGGAACATTAAAAACGCCCATCATTGGAGCGAACTTTACATTTTCGCCCAAACTTGACACTCAAAGCTCTCATTCGCAGGTAACTTAGTAATTGCAGCCTGAAAGCGATTTCGCTCTCCGTTTGATGCTTAAAATTTGCACGACTGGATCTGGCGCCTTGCCGAAAATTTGTATTTCATAATGCAGACCAATTACTCAGTTTTAAATTAAGGATGATTAAAAAATGTGTGAATTTTCAATACATTTAGATTTTCTATTTATTTTTGACAGTGAAATGTTCTGGGGAAACAAACAAAAGAACGCGAAAAATTAAGCTTGAATCATTTCAATAAATAGAATAATAAATTTCAGAATCATAATATTTTTGATAGTCGCAGCTTATAAATAATGACATACTACCCACGCTTTTAGGCACATAAATTTCTTGTGAGCAATCCAGTTATTAGCAGGTTGTCGAATAAATTACCAGCGCAGATCATAAAATTAGTATCCAAATACTTATGTAGACTTTGTATCAGCTCGTGGACATCTCTAAGTTTATAGTGAAAGGAAGTGAGCTCTCTGGTTGAGAACATTGTGCGCCGACGGATTCCAAGTTTATATTGAACAGTTGCACTTCAAGTAGCATAACATAACATGCTGCTTAGTCCTGGTCATCTCTTCTGACATTCCTAACAATGCACTGAATTATAAAATCCAACATTCCAGTTGGTGGGCATATTTTTAGAGTTCAGCCTAGAATTTCTACATCAGGATTCCTTGTTGAACCCTTCATTTGACATGATTGATTTGTACTTGAGTATGGCTTTAGTCTTCCCAGTTTGAATCCTAACAAAGCAGTACATCAGTAGTGACTTCTGTGTATTAAAATTCACAGCAGTATGCATGACCCTTACCTCTAACAAATGCAGGACATATGAGAAATGTAAACTAAAATTTCGAGTTGGAATGCGACCACGTTCCTCCACATTTAATAAAACACTGACCAATTTCTGAGTGTAGAAAGAAAAGACACAAGTAGGATTGAAAGTGAATCAGTTAGTCTAAGGTATTGTTTAAAAAGCCTATTTGGGCCAAATACTGTCATCCAAAAAATTTTCCACGGGCAAATACAAGTTTAAAAGACATAAGACTGTTTTAAACCATCAACTGCTATCTCTTCTGTCAAAATCAAATCAATCATTAAGAAGATGGTGCCAAAGTGCCTGACACCTATGTGATTGCTACTTTTGATTCCTCTACCTCTTGATCTATCATGAGTGTCGTCATTGCGCTGTCTACAAGAATCACCCAATGACGTCTAAAGAAGTGACAGTTATTTGATTTGCTTGAATTTTTCTCATTGAACTATTTTGCTTTAGATCCATAATGAATTGAAGTGTCGTCTATATTGTGCCTTGAGGAGAGGTAAGGCTTGAAATTAACTAGATTGATCTGAAACTTCAATCAAAGCTTTGATGTTGCAATGTTTAATTTCGGATCACTATCCGTATCTACCAGTCTTGTCATCGTTCAATGGCCATTTTCATTTTCTTCGTTCACTTTTGTTCCTTTTTGACGATGACACCCATTCGGCTTGCGTACTATGATGTCTCTTTTACTGAGAACAACCCTAACCTTCAGCCACTGTGGATGATTAATCTGATTGTCACCTTTAATTAATCAACTAGGCCGCAATGAAAATGTATAATACACTTTCGAGACCATTTAATGAATTTGCAGAGTACCAGTTTATTTATTCCGCTCAACTGTGGGCGTTTTTGTGTTTGTCTCTGTTCCCAAATCCTACTTCTCATTAAGACTTGGCTGAATATAGGACTTTATACCTTATAGAATAAGATCCTGGAGTTAGCCACAAGAACCAATAGCTGCGAGGGTGGGGTTCGTGAGTTGTGTGTTAGCAGCTAATTATCGAATGAGTAAATGGTGATTTCTAAGCTGAAGTTGAATGAATGCATTAAAGGCTTCAGAAACAACGACCCTCACTTCAATGATGGCCTTATATTGAGAATGAGCGTCCTCTGCAATTAATGATCTAATCACTTTTTCCCAACAGTTCAAGTTGAACGCCCCGTATGTATGAAACCAGTGTCTGTATTCACGTTCTTCACTTTTCGAGTGATATTGACACTTGAGGGATAGCCATCCTTTTTTTTCGAATACGATTTTGAAATCTGACTGCCGGTCAACGTCCAGAAATTATTATTTGAGTTCTTTAATTGCCTTCCGACCGCATTTTGAGTTCCACATAGCCCACTTGGCTACCACGAGAAGTTTGCTTACTCAGATTTTCATGAATTCTAGATTGACTAAATGGGCGTACGATTGGACTATTGGGAACAGTATAGCCCTGAGGTGAGATTCAATTACTGAATCTTTTGATGAACTGAGGAAAACTGACACTTCCAAATACCATACCGTTAAATCGAATCGAATAATCTCATACAAATCATTAGCGAAATTACCCTACCGGAATCATACACGAAGTTTAAGTAGCCCTAAAACTAATCTACTAAGTCCAACTTTTAAATTTTACACAATCGTTTTCTTTTATGAAGTAAGCGGAAAACGATCAAACCTATTCCTTCATTTCAGTAAAATAAATTTTGTAATTTTACAAAAAAATTAAAAGTTTACTTTTATTTATCAATCTGAAAATTAATTTGCGCAGAGGATAAAAGGAGCTTAACGGCGTCGTTCAGTGCTTCAGTCACTTGTTTACTGTAGCTGCTTGTACAAAGCACTTGAAACTAAAAAGGGTGCTCAAAAAGTGTAAATTCAAAACATTTGACTTATTTGGAAATCACTAAAGGAAGGTTAATGGTCATTGAGAGTCTGAAACACCCAGGAGGCTATATGGGCACCACAGCTGCAGGACCAGGTGAAGAGCCCTCTTTGAGTGAGTTTGCTCGATGAGCACACCAGTTACGCAAATTTTAGGTGGTTTTTTTCTAAAATGAGCGCATTGCATTGTTTAAAGACCGATTTCTTGTAAGTGCCTTCAATTGGGGTAAAAATGGGAGTTAAGAACATTTGATCGAATAAATCATATCTACCTCCATCAGTGCAATCAATCATGCGCTAGAGTGACACAAACCAGCAATCTTCACACAAAAACACCTACAGCATTGTAGACGAATAGGCTAGTTGAAAATTCCTCTAGTCAAGAAGCTCTAACTTGACACAAGCACACCATAAAATTTCAACTTTTAAGGGTAATATTCTGCGCTCACATTGTCAATTAATCTTGGGTTGATTTGTGCTGCCTTTTGAGAATCGCATTCACAAACAATGTCAACTTAATGGCTACCAACTGAGCACTGTTAATACTAGTTAGCTTATTCCTTTTATCTGAACCCTGGACACCAGGTTAGATTTTGGAGTATCTGGCCCATTCCCATGCGTGTTCGAAAGACTTGGCTGAAAAATGTGATTCAGTCCTTCAGGGTCGGTTGATTCCCAAGTTCTCTGCATTGAAATGAAGGACTTGTTACGCCATTTATCTCAAAGGAGAATGTATGAAATTTAATTGAGAGTGATTTGCAAGGTCTCCTTCCTTATAATATTTAAGAAATTTAGTGAAGATAAGAGGTGGTTAATAAGGAACATTCCACTACCACTTGTAATACTCACTTCAGAGGTTTGAATGTAGATATTGCTTTCTGGCCTCCCCAGCCTATTTGGTAGCTAAAAGTGCAAAATCTCCCAACTTTAAACGTAACTTTTATTTCGTGCGCATGTATAAAATATCATTGGAATACGAAAAGCTGCGAATTGCTTAGCGAATCATATTTTAACTTTGGCATTGTGGGTCAAAATTTAGGTTTAATCCCTGGCCACAGATAAATGTCATTTAACCGTTAATAGATATACCCATAGTTGCCGCTTGTTAAAATCGTCGTAATGCATTCGCTTTTGTTGGCATTTCATCATCTTTAGGTTGCTCTTCAAGATATAAGCTTTGCACCCGTTGTCATGAACGATATATGAAAGTCAAATTCAACACTTACAATACACTTCAGTCTGGTTTATTCGATTTATTGTTTTTAAGTTTTCAGTTAAAATACCTTGCAATAGAATTTAAAGAACTAAACGATGAGAATTTATACTTTGTAAAAAAATCCAAAGAAAATGGAACCTCTTTTTTTAAACAAGCCAGTATATCGGCATCTCAGTAGCGATTTTTAACCTTTTCACACATGATAAAGCGATTTCCCCTATTGACGCCATGCGTATTCCTCTTCAAGGCCTTTTAGTGTTTTGATGATTTAAGGCTTAGTTGGCTTAAATGTTCCTGAAAAAGGGTGAAATTAATACCCGAGTTTGTGGAAGTGAAGTGAAGGAGGTGAACGACGAAGTGATAAGAGGGATATGCATTTTCTCCTTTAATTTGCACTTATTGAGAAAATTATAAATCACTACAAATCCAACTCTTTCACATTTTCGGCGGTTATTAGAGTATGATCAAACATCCTCGCTGAATTGGTCGGCACTAAGAGTCGCTGAAAAGATTGAAAATACCAATCATTCTGTTCTCTGACGGACGACTAGTTGGAGACATCCTCTGTTTCAAAGTGGGCTGAGTTTTCGGATCTAATTAGGATAGTAATTTAAACGATTTCATTTTATTAATTGCAAGGAAGAAGATCCAGGTCTCCTCAATTTATTTTAGAAACCGAAATATTTCTATTCACGGTGAATCAGTCGCTTCTTTGCTCCTGCTCTAGCCCGAATCATATTATTCCAAATCCTTTCGAAATCTAGCCAACACCGATGAATGACCAAGCCTTCGCCCCAGAAAATCATAAACACCTATCGAATAGACAAGTTTATTACCTTATCCAGTTAGGTCGGCAATATCGAATTCTGATCTAACATATGGAGGGGAATTCGTTTCGCTACATCCTGCTTTTTCCTGAAAAAGGTAAAAATGTATTAATTTTATTATCTGAAGTCGGTTTTCATTAACTCTTCTTAATTATGAGTTCCACAAAATGGGGCTACAAAAACCAAATCAAGTTGCGAATGAGTTAGGGGACTCGGTTGTCTGTGCCTCAAAGACTGGCTTGTTGAAAGAACTGGAAAACTAGTTATTAACAATGTCAAGAGCAGAAGTGCAGAGAGTAGAGTTAGCGGAGAGTGTTATCTTATTTCAAATCAAGAGAACTAAAGAATAAACGTTTGGGGATTAGCCTTATGATTTTAAGCCACTCTTATTACGATCACTTCAGCTGAGCATCAAAATTTTCAAGTTAAATCATAAAAACTTCCTGCAGCTGCTGGCCCAAAACGTGGCGGTTAAACTGACATTCAGTGGCTCTTTACCGCGCGAGTGCCACTTTTGCATTAAACGGCTGTGCCTAATCATAAACGCAAATTATAACTAGTCAGCCAAACGTCCTGAGTATTTGTTTCTATGGCATCTTGTCCATCACTTAATGGTCGAGTTTCTGTTAATGCTGCATCACTATCGCCCTTATTAACACCTAAAAGTGTTCAGTCATAAGTGCTAACCGAAATACACTTTGTAAATCAGAATGATATCGCCTTTCACACTTCTAGTGAAATAAGAATGGTGACCTACTTGTAATTTCGACTATTTAGCCCAAAAGATGCATATTTATTGAAGAATACTGAACAAGGGCACCTGTTTAATGAAATGATTTAGTACTAAGGAAGTAAAACGGTTGAAAAGGGTTTGGAAAAAATGTCATTTATGTTATGGGTTGAACCTTGAGTTGCATAAAAGCAAGCTGAGTGGCACCAAAGCATGTGAAGAAGGCCAATCATAAAGGTGTTTGGGAGATCGATATTTTGGGGGGGGGATGAAACCAGGGGGCCTGCAAGTTTTCAGCTCTGAATAAGTAAGTCAGTCCTTTCAAGGTTACAAGAACCCTTCTTGAGTACGTTATAAACCATGACAATGCAATTTGGTAGTTGAGTTTCGCCTTTCAATCAACTTCTCCCATAAGACAGTACTTGATTATCTTCCAAGCACTAAGCTTACATTCATATATGAACTGCACGGGAGAAACACTAAGGATTCCGCCCTCAGGTATTTTGGAAACACTGTCCCACAAATGTGAGTTTCTTGGCTACCCTGACATTCTGCTTTAATTGCACTTTTAAAAGTTTTATACCACATCCAATCCTTTGGAGGAGGTATTTTGCTTCTAATAATCCCTTTTCACTTTTCTAGCATTTCACTACCTCCTCAAAAACTTTATAGTTATTGTAGAGCCTGGTCAGATAGTTGAACAACACCCCTAATTACTAATTACGAATTTATCCCAAGTTTTGATAATAGCAAGGTAGCTTATAGTCAGCTATATTTAGAATTGTGCACTGTTATAATTGTAGCGCCCTAATAAGTATAATTTCTGAGACTTGGAGATAATAAAAATTAGAATATTGTTATTTGAACTTTATTTTAGACTAGCTAACTAGTTCAAATGATCGATTCCAGCAAGTTTTTCTCCATGCTATGATTCAAAGGATTCCCTTTGCAGCATAATATATAGAGAAGGATGTAATAATAGGTTTGGACCTCTTTTCGAACCCCAACAACTTATCCTAACAAATCAATCGTCTTCTTTTCGCTCCATCAGCGTTGACAATTTGGCTAAAATGAGCCGATTCGATGCCCCTTATACCTGATATTCTTATCTGATTCTTGGATATCTTGTATTTTCCCGTATGCTCAGACAGTACGTGCCAAAATGCAACTTAACTCATAGAGCTTGAAATAAATCATCGGCAAAGGATCCCAGTTTATGACAGCAGCTGTACAATCGTTTAAATCCAATGGGTTGAAACAAAAGACTTGGGCCTTAAATGAAGCGTTCCAGATAGACGCGATTGCCCCGATTTTTCCACACTCAAGTGATCTAGTACGTGTTATTTTACCCACGAAACTCAGAGTCCCACTGGAAAATTTTGCAAACTGAATATTTTAGTACTCCTTCTCTTAGGAAAAAGTGAAAAGGTAAAAAAAATCGCATTTATTTTCTTAACTAGTGATTACTTTGTCCTTTCTCTTTCACTGTCTTCTTGTTCTTTGCTTGTTTATATGTCTGCGGTTCTCTTCATTTAAGAGGAAGTCGAATTTCTGGAAATGATAAATCCGCATCACTATCTATATAGCTGCGATGGTGCATTTGCAACAGTCCATACAAAGTGCAATTACTTTGTACCGTCATTAAAGGTCAAAATTAAAATATTTGACTTCTGTCATTATATTGTTGCACGTAGAAATAGACTTCCAGCTATTTCGTAGGACTAAATGTCAAAACAGCACCTGGGCAAATGAGAAATTAGCAGCAATGCTGTCATTTATTAGTATTAATAAAAACGATTATGAACAAAGATATGCGTTCCAATTCATTAACATGCAGTTGTCTTCTTGTGTAATGTGGAAAAGTCAGTTAGTTAGTTTATTTTTGTTCTTTGTTAGTTTTTTAGAGAAAGACAGGACTGGTGAATCAACAATTGCGCTGTGTTCAATAAACTCCACGCTCAATTAAGTGGCTCTAGCTATATGAAAATATCTGAGCTGTGTGTTGTTCATGAAGAAGTAGGGCTAAGGTGGCTGTATGAACTCTGAATATCACGATTTTCGCTCATGCAAACAGATTCAAGCAGAATTAAATCAACTCAAACATAATTGAAATGTTGAAATTAACAAGTAGCTTAGTAGTTCATCCGGCCAATGAAAATCCCCCTGAATGCCATTAAGCCCAAGATTCAAGTTTTTTTCACGGCGTATTTTCGCCTACTGTTATTCGCTATGCAGCTTTACCCGCATATTGCATTCGTTCACTGCATTTGTGCCGATCTCCAAATTTTATAATTCTTACCACGACTATGAGGATTTGGGTGGTCTATCTTATTTCTCGCTCTCCCCCTCTGATATAATTCATTTGAAGAATGGCCAGGTTATCTTTAATATGAAACATTGGGAAGATGCCGCTTGAGTTTAGACGCGAAGACGACTTCAGAGAAAATATTTATTTATCAAATGTTTCTAGGCAAGCATTAGCGACGGTTAGGGAAAGGACCAGTCAATCCTGACTGGAAATAGTGACTTTGAGCGAACAATTACCGAAATCAAGGAAGTGTATGCTATTTTAGACAATATTACTAGACTCCAAAACGCATCGAATTCCAATAAATAAGAAATTCTCTAGCTACTTGCTTTAGAAGTTGTAAAGGAAATGATTAAATGCCGTACAATACTTCGTACTATCGTCCTCACTTCTCATTTGAAACAAATTGAAAAATGGAGAGCAGTTGCACAATTCGAAACTCGAGCTAGGTAAAAATTCAAATTGGACAAGAGCCCAGCCTTTCCGAAATCCCAGCATCGGAAACTTTGAATCCCTATCCACTAACAATTAGAAAGTTAGATCAATAACAGTAAAAAGAAATAAATAAAATGAAGGCTCTGTGTCGGAGAGTTTAATAGGCATTCTGATGGTGGCAAAGCTTGCAACTTGATTGAACTGTCAAGATAACTTTTAAGAAGGCACAAAGAATCAATTTTAATAAGCATTTTCCCATCATAGTTTGGCAAAGAACATTGTATGTCGCGGTGGGGCTACTTCTAAGTGTGCCAGGCATTAGCATTGACAAACTGCATATGAAAAAATATTATATTGTCAGTTCTTATTAACAGGAGGCGAAACAGACCATGAAATTACTTCTAGAGTCTGCTTTAATTAGATAAACTCCTTCGCTAAAAGCGTTATAAACGAAAAAGCAGCAATTTTCATTCTTGCAATATAGAGCAGTAATTAATATAGTTCTGGAAAGTAATTTAATAGATCCTTTTTAATTTGACAAACTTTGCCTTAATATTTTGTTTGCATAAAGCTTTTAATAAGTTGTTTCGAGCGCGCAGCTTCCAGCCTGGTGAGTGGCGGTTATCGTGCTTTATTGTACGTTTTTCCCTAATAGTCGACTTTTGTACTTGTACTGTTTCGAGCATAGTTCTAGAGCATTATAGATCTTATTATTCCGTTAGTATATGCACTATCGTAATCCCTTTGGAAATTGATTTTGTTTAGACAACGGCATCTCATAGCGCCCCTTCATGGGGGTATTATTGTCACGGATTTGGCGGTTTTTTCGACCCGAGGGCACCAAGATAGTTTTGGTGGGCCTAGACAACGCAGGCAAATCAACCATCCTCTACCAGTTTGTTTTGAACGAGACAGTGCAGACATCGCCTACCATCGGCAGCAACGTAGAGGAATTCAGGTGGCGCAATCTTCATCTTATCATGTGGGATCTTGGTGGTCAGGAGTCTCTCCGACCTACCTGGTCTACTTATTATGCTGGTGCTGAGTTCGTTATTCTTGTCATCGATTCTACCGACAGAGACCGACTGCCACTTTCCAAAACAGAGCTTTACAACATTCTCGCAGCAGAAGATCTACGGAAAGCGAAGATTCTTATCTTCGCCAACAAGCAAGATGTCGGTGGCTGTATGTCAGTTGCTGAGGTTGGACACAAATTAAACCTAACATCAATCAAAAACCACCCCTGGCATATTCAGGCCTGTTGCGCACTTACTGGTGAAGGGTAAGTTCTTCATTTTTTAGTTTCCTGATCGCCTGTAAGTGTTTGCTTTACAAATTATGCTTGCCTCGTGAATCTGGTCCTAACCCGCGAAATTCAGATGTTTTCTATCAAAAAGCAATTACGCTCAGTGATTGTTGATTTGTCGTCATTGTGTCAATTTTCAACGAGTTACTTGATTCGCCTCTTTGCTACGGTATGGACATAGATCTTTCTATTTTGTTCTGCTGGAAATATGCAGCTCTGATTTTTAAGCTGCATCCGTCTCAACTGAGGATGCAAATACCAAGGCTCATTGTTTGATATTCTATTTATCAACCACTTTCTATGGATTTTCAGGAATTTCATGTCCTTGAGCCCCTTTTATAGAAAATATTTAGGCGCTAAGCAGTGGATATCATTGCCCATGCTCTACTAACAAGTAATAGAAGTATATTTCGTTTTATCGCTTACCATCACCTATTCAGACTATTGCTACCTCTTATTTAAGCAAATTTTATGCTCGTACACTATGGATATTAGTAAAGAAATCCTGTCTTTCCAAACGATTTCTATTTCAATCTGAACTGGTCCATTTACGCTGCTTGGCAAAGGTTACCATTCCTTGAATTTCCTGGATATTTAATCTGTTGCTGCAGTCACGATACACCAGCATTAGAAAACGATGTGAGAATGCGCTTTGCTTGTTTTGTCAATGGTGGTGACGTTGTAGGATCATTGAATTCAACCCCGGCTTATTTGCTCTATTTAATTATTAATGCCACGTATGCATAAATCCATGTGAGTTTACATAACATGACTCTAAATATGGGTAGGCAAGCACTAGTTTTTAATAGATAGATAGCTATGACTTTCAGTTAGGCATTTGGTGGCGGCCCTTAATTTGAGTAATCGAATCGAAAGTACATCGTCAATATCATTTGCTGTTGCTCATTATAATTTCTGTTTGTGTAGTGTTTTAACGCAAGATTTCTGCCCAGTTTGAGCAGTTTTTTCGTACTATTCCAATTCCTTTAGTACTTAAGAGTAGTTGATTTGTAATAGTCTAATCATATTGTCGCTGCCTTAATTTGCCTCTCTACCGATGTTGATAATTATTATTGCTTATGAATTTCTACAAATCTGCTTCTTTTAATTCGATAGCGTAAGCTAACAGCAACAGCGTCGAAATTGGTCCAGTTATTTATTGATTGTATTTCGTTAATTTCTAATTCGAATGGGCAAATGTGCTTGTAAATACTCGTTGTTCTTCGCTGCGGTTTGCAACAGTGTTTTGGCTGTCGCCGATGCTCGTTTGATATTGTCAATAGTTAGCCTCTGTGCAGCCAAGAATCGCATCGAAAGTAAACAGCAAGTTCTTTTGGAAAGGTCCTTGTTGTATTCCTGTAGTTAATATGATGTAGAGAGAATAAATTAATGTACTAATCCATCTTTACACGGTATATTTTTTCTGAGATGTTTCTTTCACAGAGATCGCAGAGATTGCTACTCATTTTCACTTTCAATAGGAGATGGAAAGGTTTAACCTCTGGCACGAAATTCGCAAGTTTGAAGCGCTTTGTTAAGCCTCTATAACTATTCTTGGAAGGCACATAAAAGCGAAGATACTGGCCTATTAAAGTCTGATTGTGAACCACTTCTTTGGCACTTACAAGCTTTAGTAACTTCATCAACCTTGTTTATGTGAGACCATGGTTTAGGAAATAAGAGCTTGCAATAACGCATCTTTCTACAAGTTAAAAATTTTTCTGAACACCTACTGAAGAATTTAAAAGCTATGTGCAGACTGGGACCTTCACTGTGGACTTCTTTCTGATGCTTGGAAGCTGTGTTGGTGCAAGTCAATTGGTCTGCACAATATTTATCTCATTCCTCGCTGTAATGCGACTGGAATGTCTTTCGCGGGTATCTTCTTATGCTTCTGTATTATTTCCCTCCTGATCACTTGACGATTATTAGTTTAAGCGTGTGCATACTTCCTCCATTGAGGGTTGGGACAAACCTATGAAATCAGTTCTTTAAATTATAAATTCACCATTTTGCTTCAGAAGTTGTCAGCAGTTAATGTCCTCTAGTGCCCAAATTTTGTGAATACATTAAACCTGCATTCATTCAATCGTAATTTATGTTTTGCCCATTTAATTAGTCACAAGACCGTGGTCCTATATACAAGAACTTGCACGCCAATTATCGTGAGTGGCCCATTGTGGGTGATCGGTTCGCTCAAGTTTGGAAAATCGTGATTTTAATTGTCATTCACATTTGTTGATCTTAATGGTTCATTAGTGCCCATCATCAGTGTCACGCAGTCACCAACAGGTGCTCTGTAGATTTTTTACGCCCCATTGTAATAGACGCGTAAATTTTCCACTGAAGTTGTATAATTATGCCCAAACTAATAGTTAGTCTAAGTGCATAATTGCCGTTTAATCGCCGCTTTCATGAATTTGAATGAATTTGATTTTAGTTCAACACTTCATAAAAGGGTGTAGGTCAATATAGCAAGGGTTCAATTCCCTTTCAAAACTAAATTCTAGATCTAACCATTATTGTTTTGAAAAGATTTTCCTAGTCTATACACAGTAGAGCTCAAAATCAAGTTATACTCAGCGGAGGTTGATAATGATTTAGAGTTAAAAACTGTTCTTGTTTGTTTATTATAGCCCGATGAATTTCAATACACAAGATTAAATGAGGGTTTTATTCGCTAGAAATGAACTATTTCGATACTTTCTAATCTCTCAATAAAATAGTACACCTGTTGCTAGTCCAAAAGTGTCACGCTTTCATAATTTGCATAAATACGCAGGTGTTCGTTTGTTTTCTTGGCACTACATCCCCTGAGGCTGCACTAAACTCCTTGCTGCCGCTACACATTCATAACTAATAGCAACACCCCTTAAGCTGCTTTCGTCAATAATACTTTGTGTCTGTCAACAGTGATTAGATTCCACTGCTAGACCGTTTGTCCTTAAGATGATATGGCTTGTGTCGTTGTTGAAGAGTAAATTGGAATAAAGACCATTGAATCCATCTAGTTCAGATCCCAAATAGGCAATATAAGTCGTAAACCGACTCAGACGTTTTCATTCCACCATATTTGGAAGTAAGACACTGCATGTGCAACATGTTTCATAGTTTAGTTTGCTATTCTTTTGAAGTTGGTCTCTACGTTCCATCTCCATACGATATTTGTGCTAATGTTAGCATTGCTTATGCTTGATCAGGCTTACTTTACTGGACACAGGATTATCAACCCGATTCTCTGTGATAGTTCAATGGAGTCGTTTCTGGACGCTTTTCTTGTTTTTTTTTCAGCTTTCTGAAATTTTCTTTTTTATGAAATTTGGTTTGTCGTTTCCTTTTGTGCAAAAGCGGTAGATATTTACGACTTTTGAGTATAAAAACAATGAAGGAGAACGGGGCTGGCAGGTCCTCGAAATCATATTGTTTGCTTCGAATATCTTGCTTGGCTTCTTGTCGTGATCTCCCTCATTTACGCTGTACCCATGATTGTCTTTATCCATTTTCACTTTCATCATTTTTTTCGTGATCTATCGCATCTCTTTATTTGATGATCTCCTATGAACTTCCACATAGTTAGACCTAGTTACCATGTGTAGCTGTTTCATCTCGCTGTCATGCAGAGCCCTAGCCACCAGGTCACTTGTTTCCGGAATATATCAAAATTGGTGTACTAGTACAAGAAGCCCCCATTTAGTAAACTGAGCTAAATTATCCTCATTACAGAAGCACGAATGGGAGGGCATAGGATGCATTTTATTTGCTTACAGCGAGAGAAACATTTATTTTCCTCTTCAAGGGCGATAGATTCACAAACAACTTACAGCTGCCTCGCAGCTCCACCGAAGATCCGGCTTATCTCAGCTGTGGCGATGCCTCGAATCGTAATGTCCAAAATACGACTTGATTGCAGACTACTTATGCTCTTGTAATCGATGGTTTTTTTTATTACAATAATGTTTATCGTTGTGTTCGTCACCTACAGTGGGCCACCGTATTCTAGAAGCTGGTCACGGACATTCCTTTCTTTTGCCTAGTTTAGATACCTAATCATGGAAGACAGCAGAAAGGTTAAGCTAATGAGTCGAGAGAACAAAACGAACCCCTAATCACTTGCCTTATCAGCCCGTTCCACCTCCCCTCTTTGCCCACCTTCGTTACGCATCGTTGGCCTCTGCTGCATTCGGATCCTAAGGATTTATCCGTGGGTCTCAATACAGTCATTTGTCGTTTAACAATGCAGAAATTGGGTGGCTTCCATTATTACAGATAAAATACGCAAGTGAAGCCCTCTTAAACTACTCCAAAGCAGTGAAGGTTCTGACATAACCATCCGCTAATGCAAATGCTTAATAATCCACTTAAAATGTCTAGGTTCTGGTCAAATCTAGAGTTAATTTTTAATACTGAAGTGCTGTGTATTTAAGACTGGTTGCATATCAATGTGGACACCTATATTCTACATCGTATAAGTGGTGCAGCAAACGCTCTTTTTTTCTTTTTAGCAGTTGATCCTAAGTTGTATATATGAACCTTCGTTATTAAAACTACAGATTTTCGCTGAGATCAGCGCAGAGTAGCGTGTTTGAAATCTCGGTTTCGGCACTCTTATTACTAGTCTATACCCACTTTAGCATTTTTGGTTCTGTATCCATAGTTCCCTCAAAAAATGGGTCTTTATGCTACTACTCCGCACCACCTTTTCTCCAGTTGTCTCCTGCTTATCACACTTGAACTTATTTTTCTCCTAGTTTAAAATCAAACGTTGGTAAATATCCCGTATCTAGATGTTTTGAAGCTTTCAGTAGAGAGGGTTGGTCTAAATGTCTCGGTTTTGACCCACTTTTGGATAATCAAGGTCTGCATAATCTCAGCATTGGGAAGTAAGAGCGTTACTAGCCACAGCTTCATCTTAACCGATACCTATATATATATATATATATATATATACATTGGGAGAAAGCGGAAACGTGTATTAAAACTCCAGCTGAATAAAAACAAAATTATATGATATATGCCATAAGTTGAAATCCACAAATGCTGCAATCCGCCGCCACCGTTAGAATCCTGCAATATTGAAGGATATATCCCCTACTCAGTTAGTATTCATGGATTAATGTTCGAATAGATGGGCTTCTAGCTATTTAACGAAAGCAATTTTCGCTGCCTACCTATCTGACTCTGGCGTTTATCTTATTTCCTCACAGGCTAACACAAGGTCTAGAGTGGATCGCGTCACAAGCGGGCAAGTAAGTTTGCTCAGAAATAGACAGTGTGGGAAATCACATCCTTCCGCTGTCATCGCTTCAACGCCGATGTCATCTTCCGTGTACAGTCTATCCCCCTTCCATCTCCCGGTTTTTATTCCCCACCCCAACCCACTCTTCTGTTTTTGTACTAATGTCCCCTACCTTCTGGCTTTTCTTTGTCGTATTGTTAATTTAAACGGGTGGCTTTTACACATCCCTTCCCCTCTTTCTATGTTCTTCCCCGAGTAATTGTCTCCGCTGCTGAAATACTTATGACTGTAAGTATCAAATCAAATGTTTTGCTTGTATGATCACCGTGTTGACAAAGAACGTTTTGTTCCTTCACCTTTTGCACTGGTTCCGAGCGGATTTATAATTGGAAGAATCATTGTCGAGGTTTTTTTGAACATAGTTATTACCTACCTAGCGGCGTTTCATTCTCTAGTCTCAGTTAGTATTTAGGGGCGTTTGTGGTCTGCAAAAATTAGTGTGTGCGATTTGCATTGAGTCTCATTTGCACGAGGAGCCGTGGCTATTGGATTGGAAGTGGAAGAGCGACAAGAACAATTATCTCAATATCCATTAAGTGTCAACAGAGCAACAGTGTTGAGGCTCTTGATTGATATTGGGAGCAATTCGAAGTGGACTGGCGAGCCTGGCTTTCAGGTGGGCTCGGGGCTTTCTTTCACGTAGACCTCGGTCTGGTAACAGCGTTAGGAGCTCCTTTAGATGATTGTTAGTAAGGCACAGCTCCACATGTATTCTTTTAATGGCAAGTGTGCATGATTTTAAAAATTTGTCAAGTGCACAATGGTAAAACATTGGTAAGGATGTATACAGTATAGCGGAAACGGCATAACCATAATGTATATTACTGATGTTCATTCGAAAAAAATTGGCCGTTTTAGCAAGCTTACCAAATAACATCCTTTTTAGCGGTATTCAGAATAGCCGAGAGCGTCACCATTTTCGCCTCAGGGAGATCGATTACGCAGTGATGAGACCAATATTTAAAATGCTCGATCACAACGAAAAATATGAAGCGAACACCAAGGCATACTTACGAACGAGTGTAACAGAGACCATAAGGAAGCAAAGAATCTTCGTTCCCAACACGGCACATGGGCGAATAATTCGGTTCGCCATTCATCATCATCATCGTCGTCGTCGTCGTCGTCGTCGTCGTCGTCGCCACCTCTTCGGCGAAAGCTGAGAAGCCTGAGATTCATCATCCTACGGCAGGAGATCAAGGTGGAGACAATGAAGAAAAATTCAAAATTCTTACCCAAGCTGATATTCTTTTATGATTAGGCCTCGCGCTTATAAGGAAATATGGCTGATGAAGCCTTATTTCAACGTTCAATATTACATGAGAAATAGAACTTTTTCACACTATTGTAGAAGTCCAGCATGCTGTTTGGATCAATAATTCTGATGTTTGGTCTTAGCGTTTCGAATACTAGGCCTCATTAATTCGAGTCGCTTAGCCCCCTTCCTTGGACGAGTGAACGGCCAAAGCTACTTTTTCTGTTAGCTCGAAGTTAAGTTTGTCGACTGATTAAAATCAATTCAGAATGCTCTTTCTGTAATATGAACCGAGCAGCTATATATGTATAAGTCGTGATACAGAACATGTTCATTAATCGAGTATTTATTTTAGATATATGTTGTTAAAAGCATTGTTGCAACAGAATGCGCAGATACCAAGATGGTCTTGCAGGGAGAAGCTGAAGATCAAGAGAAAAACCAACGCAAATCGAAAATAAGATTAACTCCAACAAAAAATGTTTTTTTTGCAAAATAGCATTAGCAGAAGAATTCTTATAACTTTATGACCTTGAAGACTTCTAATAGTTCGGATTAACATTAAAAAGCTAGCCCGGGCGTGGTGTAAAAGCGCATGTGTGAAAAAATTCATTTAGCTTCATCCTTGTGAAGAACTAGATTTAGCTAGATAATATTTAATTTGATCAAAAGAAACAGATATAGCATTAATCCCGTGGTAGTTAATCCTATTGCCAATATTCGCTTGGTGATCACCGGTAACCCCAGGGGCAGCTCTGAGGGCTAATGAGAGGGACGACCGAGTAAGATCGATTGCTCACCGGACGTACAAATTCAGATTGTGCCAGCAGAAGTCCAACCTGGTACAGCCTGTATACAAGGTACGGCGTAAGCACCTGGACTCATGGTCTTCAACTAGGCTGTGAGAAGTGCGTGCATGTGGTTAAAGACTTCTGAAAAAGTATGGTGATTGTCTGCCCTTAACAGAATCGAGGACATACAAGGTCGCTGCTACGGAGGGGAATGGAAGTGAAATCACCACCCTTACTTCGAAACCACGTTAGAGAAAGGGCCAGAGAATTGAAGACGTCGATAAATGCTTTTACTTTTTTTCCATGTTAATTGTTATGTGCTATCTATTGTAAAAGCTATTTGTGCTTCTTTTGCACCCCCAATAGGTATTTGAAACTTGCTCAAATGAGTGGGATGAAAGAAATTAATCCCGTACCAAGAACACTTGAAAATGCCCAGTATTAATTTGAAAATAGAAAATACGTAAAAAGATCATTATATAGAACGGCTTCTCTTTTTGGTGGCGCACAATTGGTTCCACTGCGAAAAACAGTCCTGGCATGACAAATGCGGTATTTTCGATGGGTGTCCCATGATCTCTACCACAAAAATCTAGAGCGCAATATACTGGGACTCTGGGATCCCCTGATTGATGAGTTGTCAATAAATTCCCTCATGGCATGCAAGCTGTCACTTGCTTTTGGTTAGTCCCCACTAACTGTGCGTGTAGCGCCCTCAATTGATCGATAAAGGAGCCGGTTTTATTGATCTAGTAAATGAACTACTAATTTATGCGAGTTCCTCAAAAATTTGCTCCCTTTCGTCAGTAACCAGACCGGCTAAGATGGGCCCTGCAAAAGTGGGCTTATTCAGACTGAACAATCGTCGTTAAATAAAAAAATTTTATGCGGCACGTCTCTATTGGTCTGTTGTCGATGAAGAAGCTCGACTAACCGTACAGAATGCATAATCACGCTACGATGGCCACGCCGTCTTTTTAGCCGTACTTAGACTGCTTGAACTCTGCGTAATAAAGTTACAAAGTATTCGTTCCAGGTATTCCGCAGCGATTTTACTTTAAGTAGCCCTCAAAAATCAAGAAGCTAGGCGCCTACTTGACGCTTATAGGGTACGACCAACGATACGGGCTAGAGGACAAGGTCATACCAAACAAGAGATTCTTGCGCTTGAAACGTCACTGTAAATGGCAATTGCAAACGATGACCATATTTGCCGATCAGTTTGAAATGATAGCTATCTTAGAGTCTCTCAAGTTCGATTTCCGTCCATGTACCTGAACGAAATCAGCCAAATGCGTTAGCTCAAACCTTGAACCTCGAGCATATATGGACGCAAACTAATCATAGCAATTTGAAATCTACCAGCGCTTTGGCATTGGCGCAATCAAATAAATCCGAAACTCCAATACCGTCACAATTAAACTGAGGACTTCAAGATTACTTTTGCAGGAAAACTACACGCGATTTCCCCAGTCAGGTCATTGACTAGGATGAAATGATTTGAAAAAACGGACCACCAGGAAAAATAAACGCCAGGCCGGCTGACAGGAAATTAGGCTATTATAAATGCGAAGGAAATCGCGATCAACTAACAAAGCCAGGATATTTCAAAGTCACAGTACTTCGGAGCCTTATGCCCGGGTCGCATTTACAAACCTCACCGCTCTAACTGTGGGCACGACCAAAGTATACCTTCGGAGCCATCAAGCTATTATTCAAACTGTTTAAATAAATAATTTAAAAATTAAAAGTCGGTCCAGAGAACGAATAAGCATCGGCTACGAGTGCCTTTCGTTCGAAACGACAAACTTTATTACAAACAAAGAGAAATCAACCGGGGTCTAGCACCAAAACATCAGAGAAATGCAGCAGGCACTCAACCCGATAATTATAATTTAAAGACATAAACGAAGCCTAAGTATACCAGAATTAGTTATGAAGATTCCGGATTAATTAGAAAAGTTACGTACATAATTACGTATCACCTCATACTTCTGACTATGCAAAAATTTAAAATTTATTCAAGAATAATTTGCACAGGATATCGAATAATTAATGCTTATATCAGAAGCCTCTCGATCTTCATTTGAATAGCGTTGATGAGAGTCTTCAACTGCGAGCCTTCGCTGTCTGTAACGACTGCAGCTATTGCGGGCCTAGATACGCCACATGCACGTCCCAAAGCTGGAATTCAGGAAATAATTAGTCAGGTACACCATACGAAAAGCAAATTCAGCAACAAAAATTTACCTGTTTGGGATTTAATGAATATATAGGGAACATTCTTGTCTTCACACAAAAGTGGAATATGAAGAACGATCTCGATAGGCTCTGTATCTCCAGCCAGAACAACGAACTCAGCCAGACCTCGGTTAAGAGCTTTGGTGACCTCATTTGCTCCTTTTTTGAGCTGGCCGTAGCTGTGAGCTTGTTTAACTAACTCAATTATCTCGTTAGTCAAATTATCCGAGGCCATAGGAAAGGCCTTAGGGTGCGCGTCGTCAACCTACAATTAAACAAAGATCTGAACGCCAAAGAAAAATAAAATAACCGAACGTTAAGAACGAAAAAATAATAACGCAAGGTTCTAAACCGTACTTGGGGTTAAGAGGCCGAATTTGAAAGTCAGAAAATTAGATCGCACAAAGTGACCGATGCACGCAGACTTTATTAAGAAGTGAATAAGTCGAAAGATTAGAAAATCACACATCAAATCAAAATCCTCCGTGATTTTGCGCGAAGCACTCGCAGCCACGGCCAAGAAGACATACTTACCATCTCCACACGAGGTTTAAAATGCGGCGGCTCAAGTTCTACTCCACTTAAATTCAAAAGAAAAGCATCTAAACAAGCATAATTTCAAAATTTGATAATAGATAAATCAATATAAAAAACGAAGATGCAATAAATATTTTTTGGTTAACTGGAAGTCAAATTTTCTTAACTAGTGCAATTGCTTACCTAACAATAGGGCAGAATATTACACCGAAAATAATTAATTGCAAATGGAATTAGTCTTGGTGGTGCTAGTAAGGATCACTGCTTACTATAGCACGCGTTTTGTACTATGACTAACTAACTAACTAACTAACTAACTAACTAACTAACTAACTAACTAACTAACTAACTAACTAACTAACTAACTAACTAACTAACTAACTAACTAACTAACTAACTAACTAACTAACTAACTAACTAACTAACTAACTAACTAACTAAATAACTAACTAACTAACTAACTAACTAACTAACTAACTAACTAACTAACATATTTCGAAAGACCACCGTATGTTAAGAAATTTTCAAATTTATTTCTTGTACTAATTTGAACAATTAACTTGTATTCTTAGCCCTGGCTTATTAAAAGGAAAACAAACACTAATAATAACGAGAAAGTGACAAAAAAGCAACTGATGACTTCCATAAAAGTCGAATAGCACAGAGAGGGCTCAAATCTTTTGATGTGCCACGCACGCATATTATAAAGTGTGACAGAAGACCTCCAATGTATATATATATTGTGTCAAGAAATAGGATGACTGATGGAGATTATTCATTTTACTTATTGGCTAACACATCGCAGTACCGGAGAGTTATAAAATTCCACGATGGAAAACTTCTTTGATTATTCAAGTCCATTTTGAAATCCCCATTTCAGCTGACTTCCGGTTGTTCTACAACATTTCCTGCTTGTATACTCCACAGAGCTTGGACCTTCAGAGCCATTTTATCTGCCTGTAAATGCCTACATTGACAGAAATAAGTATGATTAAAAAGTTTGTCGGTGCATCACTGAGTTAACCTTAAACATGTGATGTAGATTTGTAATATGGAAAAGCTCTATAGTTGCGTTTAAATGACTCCCACCTTCTAAAATATGAAAATTTTCAGTTAAACTCAAGAGCATGAGCAGTTTTTATTATAAAATATCGCTAAATTTATTTACTATAAAATGGCCCCGATTAACTAAATTGCTGATTTAACCACGAACAACAAAGACCGTTTTCTGTCTCTCTTTGCCACCCTGTATTTTCTATCCTCTCGGGAGGACGCATTTTAGTCCGTTTGGCAGAGCTGGAATAGTCGTTGTTAGACGCAGTATGGTACAGATGACGGCAACTTCAAAGTGATTGGGCCTTTACATTTTTCTTAGTAATGGAGAAAGGTTTTTGGACCATTCAAACCAGAAAGACAACTTTGGCTACAAGTCGAATACATTCTAGTGAGAATGGCATAAATAACGGAACAGAAACAAATCTTTGCCATGTATTTGACTTAACTCTTCATTTCTCAATAGCGTCGTACAACCAACGAATAAATACAAATGAGAAGATGGAAAGAATGATCCATTGAATACAAGAAAAAGTTCTAGAGGTATTTCCAATAACTTTGGCTTAAGTGGAATCATAAACATCATCAGCACCTCCTTAAATAGTGAATAGGAGAAGTAGAAGCTAAATATGAACTTTAATTTTGTGATTTAAAAAAAAGGCTCAATCACAGTCGATGAAATCATCGGATAGTTTTCACTGATGGGTGATTTCGATTTCTGAATTCAGTCAGAGATTGAGGAAGTGTTGCATAGCGGAACACTCTCGACAAACAACTTAATCCGCTGAAAATTTTCAAATTCTGCTGCCAACTAATGAAATCGAAACTGTAACGATTGATAATGGTGGTCAAACCTACTCTCAACATCATCGTGATGACCACCGGTAACCTCCATGGTAACTGTGGGGGCCAATAGAACTAATGACCCGGCAGAAGTACAACCTTTTACAGCCTGGTAAACAAGGTACGACGTAAATACCTGGATTCAAAGTCTCAAACTGGACTATGGAAAGTGCGGGCATGTAACAATGAATGGAATCTCCTCCAGAAAGTTAAAAAAGACTTCTGGAAGAAGTATGACAATTGTCTGCCTTAATAATGTCGAGGACGGACGAGGTGCCACTATGAAGTTGAGCTGTTACCTGTGCGATGAAACCATGGCAGAGAATTGGCCAGAGGACCGAAGACGTCGGTAAACGCTTTTACTTTCTTCTGCGTTAACTGTTGTGTGCCACGCATAGTAAGAACCATTTGTACTTCTGTTGTACCCCTAAATAAGTCCTTGAGATTTGCCCTGATGGGTGGGGAGTAAATAAAAAAAACTGAATACTAATGCTGAGCTCCGACTGTGGCAGAAAGATGATTTTTCATTGCGCAAGTTCATTCTTTCATGAAAATAGAGCCTGACCCTTAATTTTAATTAAAATTGTAAAGCGTAATAGGGTTTTAGCAACGATTAGATTATTTTCATGGTATTTATATCTTATTTGACCATTTTTATTTGACGTAGGTGGTGCAAAAGCCTTTCTGAACAAATTATCCGCAGAGGTTTCGCTGACACTGAATGCAGTCATTGAGACATTCTGGGGTGAGTGAGGCCACAGCCAAATGAATTTCGGCTAGCATTGCCAAGCCAAAGATCCATAATATCAACAGGTACTTTGAAGAACATTTCTATTTCTCAAAATGGTGCCCAACAGCTTGACTGGCTAAAAATACTGGTAAGTCATGGTTTATAACTAGAAGGGCCACAGTCAGAGGGTATTAAAGAGCAAAAAAAGGCTCTAGAAGAATGAATAGGGGAGAAGAAATACAGGTAGAGAAAGACTATAAATAGTTGTTGAAGCGTGGTCGAGATCAGTGTTTGTTCTAAAAAATTACCATGTTAATCACAAAAAAACTCAATTTATTTTGTTTACACAAGTCTTTGGCGTCACTAACTTTATTGACTGTATTATAAATAAGTTAGTAGTTTAAATAGCTATTTTCCACTCCTAAGCCATACAACAGCAACTATAATGAGCAGAACCATTATAGATCAAGTGTTTATCAGTTTATTGGCACAACTAAATTTTTTGCAGTGCAGACGCATCAATGTATGTTTGGCTCGTACGTTCGGTGCCGGTTCGTACCACAACCTCTCTGGCTATTATTACAAAATATGAACCACACTGTCTTATTAATCCTTAATTTATATCAAGTGGTGTAAAGAATTATTGTCGACAGTTGCAGCTATGGGTACTCACTCTAATCACAGAGCTTGGATTATTGCTGTTTGGCAATTTAATATGCACGCGTTTACCGCTTCATGAATACGGTTCAACATGAATTTGTTGAAAGTGAGCAGTTTCTAAGTTTTCTGATTGGGATTTTTTCGGGTTAATTTTGGTCAACCTTGACATCATCTTCGTTTTCCAGCCCAAGCTTGAGATACTGACCCACCATATTTTTGACAAAGAATATTAACAGGCTCCAAACAGGGTACCATTTATAACTATTATTGAAAAGAATCAACAGCGTTTGCGCCCAAAGTGCATAGTTCAAGTACGAATAACTAAGAAATGATATTTTAAATTCAGATTGCATTCACTCATTCCACTTGTACTGCCAGGATTCCAAAACTAAAAGCATGTATCAAGACGGGGAAATTATCATCGATAGAACATATACCTGATTGGCTGATAGCAGTGGCGCTATTTTCGCGTGGCTCGAAATATTCGAACCGTAAGATCTTTGTACCTAAGATAATGATATCCACAAGGTTTTTAAAAAAGAGCAAACCTACAAGGCAGGAACTTCTTCAAATACAGGATAGCCATAAGAGGCAGCGGTAATTCAACTAGGCAAGGCAATCTTCGGGGAAAAAATAAGCCACCGCTAATGTAACATCCTTTCGAGTGGTTGTCGGCACATTGATACTTTGGGATATTTGCAGTAAACAGAAAAGTTTTGCCTTTAGAAGATTGAAAGTGCCCTCTTAGAAGAGGAAAGTTTACATTTATTAAGCAAATATAGATTTATTAGCTCATTAACAAATGAAAATTCTGAAATTGATCAGTAACAAATGTGAGATCAGTGATAGCAAATAAACGGAAGCTAATTTCTTTCTGAAACTTTTCCGTTAGTGGACGAAACAATGGAACAAATTAAATCATGGAGGTTGTTTCCAGTGGAACTTTTGTTTGGAGGTTATATTTTTTAGTTATGAGAACAATAAATGAAACAATTTTCTGAAAAATCCGCAACTTACAGGGAAAACATTTGGGCTTGGTCAAGCAGCTAAGCAGAATGATTCAATATTCGTTGCATTAGTGAATATGCTAGGTTTTGAAAAGCTTATGTTATGAAACTGTACGAGTTCGGTTCATCAGATGGTGCTCCTTAACAGCCAGGGTACTGGATGCTAGACGGGTATTTCTAGTGAGAGAGATAGCGGAGTATACCGGTTGGGTCGGCATTACTGTTGATTAGGTAAGAAGGGCTTTCATTAGAACAAGTCGTGAATTTTGTCCGATGTGGTGAAAAGCCAATTTCATACCCCAATCAAATTCAGTTCGAATCAAATGTAAACTAGACTCGGAGGTATGAAATTCAAAATGATTGTGTTGAAAGATATTGCAATGATTACTTAGTTAATGTTGACTCAACACTGTTAGTTGAACGTTACAGTTTGATCACCGTGCGTGAGATTCCAAATCGGACTGACATAGCGATCAGTTCAAAACCAAACTGCTTGCGTCCAATTAGGATGCTAGTCGGTTTGCTACTGGGAACTGATGGTCTTCGATTTTTAGTGAAGACTTCTGCTTCAGAGCCCATGTTAGATATTCCAGAATAAATAAGACCTCATTTTAATGTAAGTGAATTATGTAAATGGAAAAGGGCGTGAGAATTCTTCATTTCATTTGGTCAAAAAAACGAATCTCTTAAGGGAAATTGAGAAAAGTAGCGACTAGAAGGTTGTAAAGGCCAGTTACCATTTCGGAGAAAACAGCATTCGTGCCAAGAGAAATTTTAATAACAAAAATTTGAACTTTTTGAGAGGTCAAGTTTGTAGTACCGCAAACTCGAAGTCAACAAGTTGAACCATAATTTAAAGTTATCCATTAACAGAACACAATGAAACAAAACTTCTCTGGTGCCTGAAACTACATCTAAGAAATTTAATCAGAAGGTAAAATAAATTCCAAGGAAAGCTTTATTTTATTAATCTGTCATACTTTGTGATTGCAAATAAAAATGGATACTAACCCAAGAATTATCTACGCAGACGTACCAGATAAAATATAATGAACGCAGGCATTCTACGTTACCTAATAAAATCGTCTGATTTTACAGACAAAGCAGCATTTTCCAAACTGACCTGTATCTTTTGGTGTCGGATACTTACCTGACTGTAATAATTATAAGTCATCACTATATCTCAAACAAAGTAAAGCAAACTTGATTTCGGATTTCATTAATTTTTATTGGTTCTTTTAGAAAGGAAAAAAAGAACATGAAAACGGAAGAGTGGTTTTGAAAATGACTCCATGAGAAGAATCTCAACTTATCCAGTCTGAATCAGGTATTTTCTAACATCCACTTCTTTGCATTAGTTAGTATCTCCACTTATCATCTAATCATTTCTTTATCTCTGGCCTTCGGATCCCTTTCATTTAGCTAATGCCTGGTTTCTACAGATCTGTCAATCTGTAACGCAACAAACAAATTGCTCGGTCCCATTTCACATGCTTGCGCATGTACAAGTATTCTGCTAGAATTAGTGACTACCATATTGAATTTTGGGTATATTTATGATTAAACTATGTCTAACTAAGGACATAAAGGGATTCAGAAAAGATACTAGGATGAAAAAAATGGAGAAGGAGTTTAGAGAGGGACAAAATAAGTGGGTTAACACAAGAAATGGCGGCTAATTAGAGCAAAAAATCATGCTGTTCAACACACTAGCTTCCGTCAGGCGGCGGTGATTTGTGTCTTTCGCAAACGGCGAGATAATGGAGAGGATCTAAATCAGAGAGGCATTAGGATTGTTAGCTGGGCCATTGCTTGCTGCAGCAGAGCTTGAAGGGATCAGCACATAATGAATACAAAATTACCGACAAAATTTTCATGCAAACATAAAAGTTTTGTGTGGTCAATGGGTAATAGCAGATGAAAACATGAATGCAAAAGGAATGTGCAGGAAGCAAGGTCTGCTGAAAAGGAGTACCGGTAAAGACTTTGTGCTTGAATAACTTTCTTTCTTCTAAACTTTTGCCTCTAAAAAGGTTGAGTTGGTCCTTGAATAATCATCTTCTTCAATATTTGTAGATGTGGGCTTGATCAGTGCAGACAAAATTGAAAACTCTGAACGAGCGTCTCGTTTTCAACTGAAGCTTTAATCGGCGTAAATATCCGCCAGTCTAATGAACCAGGTACCTTTTAATGAGCTATTTTAGAATCCAGCTAAAAGTAGCAGCATTTTTCTTTCAGAATTCTGCTCATTCCTCATTTGATCTTCATTGAAACTTCCTCTCATAAGCTCCACAAACCAATGAGCTAATTTGGGCATTCGACATTTTCTGATTCAATAGTCGATGGCTTGTGCAAGTATCTTTTGGAGGGAACTCTAATGCGCTAATAAAAAAATTTCTTGATTGGCTTAGTGACTAACCTAACTTAAGAACACAAGAATTACAATAGACTCATGGCGATATCTATAATCTCAAAGGCCGCCATGTTTAGTCAACTCAATGGACTTGATACCCAAGATTTTTAATGTGTTTTAACTTTTTCTTCCCCTTACAAGAGTAACTACTGAGTTATTAAGAGAGGTGGTGTAGAATACGTCCCTTAATTATTTCCAACCGATGCTCTTTAATCTCAGAAAGAAAAAGTTTGGAGCAAATCCACCCATCGGTTTAAACACCGAACTATTTAGGCAATCTAATGGCCTAAATAAATCGCTGAATTCATTAGAGGAAGTGCGCACAGTGTCAAGAATTTTAAATTTTGAATAAACCGATTGATTTCAACGTCTAAAAGTTTGTATTGAAGCAACCATTTAAAAATTCTGGGGCTATGGGTAAACTGGCAGCATTAGTAAAATAACATACTAAAAATAATGTTGCATGAAAGAATAATCACATTTTGAAATCAGCAAGTTCAATTTCAATTCCTACCAGTTTTAAGTATAAATGAAGAGCCACGAAAATGACGACTTTGTAGGTGGTTTAATTAACTGCTTTTGCTAAATTAGCTTTTTGGACAAAGTTTACTTCACCAGCTACATCGTTTCCCCTTTCGGTCACTCGAAGGAAAGTGCTAGTTAAAATGCTTCAATAGATGCAGAGTTTGATAATCCTGCCTATACAAGTTTTAGCATAACCACCTGCTTTTCAACTTCAAACTCACATCCCGTTCAAATAATTCACTTTTTGCTGCTCAACTGCTTACGGTTGTCAAACGTTCTGATCCAACCCCTTATCGAGGCTCGGAATGTCTAAGTCATGGTGGTCGCAGAAAAGTAAGACCTGAAAGGACGTAATACAGAATCAAATAAATAGCACAAATCTTACCTGATGTTCTACTTCGACCAGTCCCGGTTGGCTACCCCTCTATTGGTTCGTAAGATTTCAGAATGATTTAACACTCACAGCTCTCCTCGATATTGCGTACGCACTGCTAACCGGGTGCATTTTCACGAGCAAAATAGGAAGAGTACTCGATAATGCACACCTAAATCTGCTTGGCTTCCGTTCGGCTACTGACACCAAATATACTTTCAAGGAAGGATCAGAATGTGGGATCATCAGTGACTAAAAGCTAAAATAACTTGGTGCTCATGCTGCGCTACTTCTTAAAGTCCCGAAAACCGAAAATATTAGTAAGCATCCTTCAAATGCTACAGCAGAAGGACTGAGTGCAAGACTTGTTATAATCACTCGTTTTACGTAGTACACGCAGTCAAGTATGTGAATAGAGGGCCAAATAAAAATAGTAGAGTGAGTACCAGAAAAATATAGAGAGGGAAACAACTTCAGAAGGGGAATACCATTCAAATGAAAGCCCTCTCCAATTTACTGTAACTATGATAACTGAATTTGAAACCGAATTTTTCAAATGTTCCATTAAATGTGAATCGGCTGATGAGTTGAGGTGAAGTATCATTATTCGCCTAGATGTGCAAGCCCTAACTTATTAAAGAAACCCTTTCTAGTATTCTGATGAAGCTGAAACGGGAATAGTCATCTCAGCTTAACGCCTACAGTACACCAAAACTAATTGGATTTCTTGTATTAACAATGCTAGTATTTTGGCTTGATTCAGCCAAGCAGACAAATCTCCATATTTTAAAGTAAAATGCATCACAAAACGCTAAGAAATTTTGTTTGTTCTAGCTGATTCTGCTAGCTTTATCATTACTTTATCAAACTGGCAATATGGGGGATTCACAGGTGAAATTCAAGAGGAACATTAGGGAATTCACCACATACAACATTACTTATCAACGGAAATACCGTTGTAGTAAGCCCTCACAAAAACAGACGAGTTTCGACTCCTCAAGCAGTTCTTTCCAGTCAAGGCCGAGACTGCAAAACCATGTTTAAAATTCCAATTTGAATAAACTTACTTAAAATTTCTAAGTAATATAGAAAAGTATGGAATGAAATGAGTAAGCACTACTCTACCCTTTAAACGTTACATGAGTATCCAAGAACTATCAAAAACATATGACTCTGAAAAGTGAATGTTTGTTGCTTCATGGTGACTGCATGGCCAGTCGAATTAAATGCGTACCTCGGTTTTCAATAAAATAGGTTCAAAATTCACTCCCACAGAGATTTCCGTTCGTTTCTGCTAGTTCCCTAACTGCTCAGACTCCACTGATGAGTCACGAGATTCAAGTCATTGTTAGTCCAGCACATGCACTATTGTTAGAAAAAACAACTGTTAGAAGCAATTGGAAGAATAAAATTAAATACAATTTTATGTATATTTTAGCACACTGTACTTTAGCTAAAAATTTAAATATAAATTGAGCATGAAAGTATTTGGTTGTTACTTTTCAGTTTCCTACCCAGATTTGCACCGTTGATGACGTCTCAGAGTCTTGAATTTATGAATGTGGGATAATACATTTTCGCAAAATCTCATAAGTTTTACCGGTTCAAACAAGAGGAACATATCCATCGATCTTCATCGCAATGGCACTATAGCGATAACATCAAACTATCCCAGAAATGGGGCTTAAAAGGAATCGGTTCACTTGATCAGTTCAACCTTCCTTGATCTGGTCTGCAAACAGCGGCTACTAGGGTGATCGACTAACTCACTACTGCAATGGGAAATAAACTCATCTAACTACCTCTTTATGGAATATGCACGATAATACAAATTCTGAACTACAAAGCAAGGTCCTACCGATGATCACGTGTGGGAAACACTTTGAAGGCCTTCGCATATTCAGATAAATGAGCTTTTTTATTGCTCAAACTAAAACCAATAACCAGAAATTGTAGCAGATCGATGAAAAATTCGAAGACGATAAAAAAAGAAAATATTCTTTGCATTAAAAATACATTTTTAAGAACTACTAGTTCCTTTTATTCAACTCTCCTCTCCGTCTAGTTTAAAAAGATTTGAATCGAATTTGTATCCGTCGCCGCAGTCTAAAATAAGGGATTTTCAAAACTCCTTGTACTTTTATATGCGCTAAAAACATTATGAGCCATTCGAGCAACCCATTTTTTTAAAATTTAAGTGAAAACGTGTTTAGTAGCATTACTAGCTGAAATGGAATATCTAAAAGTTAATTTCATTTCGATTGCTTTCAGGCCTAAGTTCATGACTTTCGAGATAGATGCAATCACTGGGCTTCCAAATGTGTTAGGTGGCCTAAATAAATGGGTCTGCATTTTTTCGTCGGGTTTTCCCTGACTTTGATCCCGCCAAGACAAGACTTATTCACTCCACCTAGCATTGATGCATTGTAAAGCTCCATTTGAACAGGTCAGGCATAGCAAAAATACTGATTGGAGCAGAAAACAGCACTTTCTTAAAATATTGCTCTTGAAATCAATTAAGACGGTTTTCACCCTCTTTTTAGTAGGAATCCGGAATTCAGTAGATCACTTGTTTCTCACTGTTTTTAGTATATTTTAGAGGAATAATTGTTGGGATGTCTATCGTTCCCAAAAGATAACTGCATTTCACCAGGTTCTGGTGGCAAAGGTGCTTACTAATTCTTGACTTTTAGTTGAATCAAAATACGCGGCGTCGGTAATGCAGAATAAAAGAAAACATAATAAGGCAATCAGTCAATATAGATGAAAAAAAGTAAATTAAATGATATTTTCTTCATTCTCACGTTTTTACAAAAAATTTGCAACTCAGCAAACTTATTCTATCAAATAACTAGTATGAACTAATTTGTTTATTGAAGAAATAAATTGTTACGCCTTTTCATTGGTTATCTGCATTTATTTACATGATTTCATAGCGAAAATGATTACATGTGGCATATTCAAAGGTTTACGAAAAACCTAAATGCTTTAAGAAAAGCAATTAGAAACCTATTTAAAGGTTCGAATAAGAATATACACCAAGCGGCAACCCATTCTATACATTTTGAGAGGTTTAAGTTTACAGCAGGTGAAAGCTACTCAAAAAAACATTTAGTCAACAACTGACATCGAAGCAAGAAGCATTATTTAATGTGCATGTCAGAAAATTTTGAGCCGAATCGTTTAGTCCGCATTAAGATTCAATGCCAGGGTATTCTTGTTTTGATAGGCGGTGATCTACAACAGTGCAAAAGGGTTATTGACAACTTGAAGTGGCAGACTACCGGAGGTTATCATGCTCTTTAATATTCTAATGTTAAATTGGTAAAAGATGACCATTTCATTCACTATGAGTCAATTTATAACTTTAGCTATCGAATAAAACGCCTGTTTCAGTAATTCAGAATCATGAAGACAGAACATCCAGACCGTAAAATTTAACGGTACATCAATTTGCAATCAGAGAAGTAGAAAATCTTTGTTTGTCACTCCGAATAGATCAACGAAAGAATAAACGTCTTGCAGTTCAGTCTGATATGCGCTTCAAAATGCGTTTATTTACAGATACACACAGATACACACATTAACGGACCATATACAAGGCTATTTTTCAGTGAAATATGTAGGTGGAACCGACTTACAATTCATAAACAAGCGAATTTCAGAACAAATCGGTATAACAACCGAAAAACGAGAAAAAAATTCCTCAAAGTAGAAAAATTTTAGAATATTTTTGCAATCAGCCTCAGCTATAATTTAGTAGAAATAAATAAAGGTTCAATGAAGGTGGCGCTATCTTAAATGTTCAACCTCGCAAGTGAATGGACTAGGTGTTCCAAGACCTACAAATCGTCGTTCTGCACTTGCACTATACGTTAGCGAGATTTGAGTTCCGCTGTTTATATGAAATAGGAAAAGGTGAAGTAAATCGGACTTTAGAGGCTATTTCGAGGCAGCTGATTTTAATAGCAAAAAAAGGACACTTTTTCACAAGTATTTAATCGTGCACTGTAGGTTCTGTCTGCCATTGTGTGACACTTCGCTAACTACACCACTATAGGTCTTCAATGCTGGAGGTTTTGGTGCTGCCAGGGTTTGCAATCAAGCTAGAAGGGTCGTTATCGGTCTGAATTGGCAAATCATGGTTAATAGAAGCGCATTATATCAGCTGATTCCATAAACAAGTCTGATTAATTTCTGAGAGCGATGGCAGTCGATGTCAAAGCAACGCAACCTTTCAGACTCATCTAATTTGTTTTTTTTATTCGTCCCCACCCTGTAGGGCAAATCCAAAGGACTTATTAAGCGTAAAAGAGAAATACAATAAAGTTACATATTATAGCATAGAAACAGTCATTTGACGTTTTTCGGCTTGCTGGACTTTTCTCGGCATGGTTCCGTGGTGCATAAGTCATTCTTATGCTGCATCTCATGGAGTACCTCGCTCAGAGTTTTCCACAGCCGTGATGGAGCAGAGGTGTATTTCATCCTGCCTGATGGCAGTCCTTTTTCCTGTATCCCACTCTATCATTTTTCTCATTCATGTTCAGTTTTTTATCTACTTTTTCTTTTTAAGTTTGATTCTTTCCTCGCCTCTGTTGGTTTCTCCCTTTCTCTGATTTCGACCGAAGGGTGACAGCCCCTAACATGTCTTTCTAGCCAACCTTGAATCTTGTATCTTTTAAGGCAGTCTGTAAGTGGGTACTTTAGTCTACGGTCCAGTGTCTCTTCAGTTTTATGCTCTCCTTCTCCATGATCTTGTCTTACCTGTCTTCGCATATCCCTTGTTTTGGCGAAACATCTTCGAGATTTTGCGTTGGTACAGACAATATCACGTTGGCTTTCTCTTACTAGTCTAGGTGTGTAATTTTCATCTCAAATTTTAGGGCCTTCCCATGGATATATTAGCCATGAATCTGAATGCTCCTTAATTAATTGAAGCATCCAATTCCTTGTATGTGAAGCTTTCTTGGTTTCGCCTTTTTCAAAGTTACTGTCAAGCATAGAGAGTATCAGACAATTTTTGTCTTCCATTGGATCAGCCTCTTTGCCCATGTAAGACTTACCAAGTTACGCATCCGCAATTCCTTTCGGAGTTTCTCGACAGTTTTGGCTCTTCGCGAATACAATCCAAGTATCATACGTCGAGCCGTATTCTGTATTGCTTTAGGTCGATTGTTATCTTTTACTCTCAAGACAATAGTAGATAATCCGTAAGTGATTTCAGGATCGACAAAAATTCCCATCAGATATGGTTTTGGGGTGTTTTTGAGATTATTTAAGTGCAGAAATGGACGTAGTCGTATAAAGGTGCCTTTTGCCCTGGCTTAGTTTGCTTTAATTGCTCCGTCTGGCTCTCCGGTGTCTTGAATTATGGAACCAAGGTATTTGAAGTGTGAGGCACGTCAGAATGACATTCCTGCTGCCGTTGGTAACAATGCATCAAGTGAGCGAATCGCAAGGTGAGTTCACTTAAAAGGATGATCAATTGCTTGAAAAATTGTTCTCAACCAAGCTACAGACAATATTTAGTTCTTCAAGAAAATACACCATTAGTTTTGCACATTTCATGCTTCAGACACAGTTTAATGGAACCAGCTGCAGTTGCATCCAGGCTAAAATACTATTTGAGGGAAGCTTATTTGTCCTATACCTCATACACGGAAATCAGGTAACCGATTATACAGCAAGCGAACAAACTCTCCAGATACGAAAATGAATTATTAACTCAATCCTAGAAATCATTTGCGAATATGCCTTCAGGGGACTTTTAGCTGAATTCTCTAGTTAAAGCAAAAAGTGCACAACGCAGCAGCGCCGACAGTCAAATAATTTGATAACAGCGAAAAGACCGCTATTCGAATACTTGGTCTTGGATTCAAATCGGATTGTTTATTCAAGTCTATTAAGACATTAGATGAATCTTGAATTTTATAAAAAATAGTACCATGAATGAACAGAATATTTTTGCAAAAAGTCACTTTTGATTTTAGCCTAAGCAACGTTATGAGACTCAAACTGTTCTTATTGAGTAGATAGGTTATTAATATTTTCTGTTGCTGTCTGTTGGAACATTAAATCTCTTAAGAATCTAAAAACACTGCATGAAACTCGTTAGGTTGCGATTCTACAGCACTTTCCGCTGATAAATTTTTCACCACATTTGAAACGACACTTTGCTTACCGCATGCCAATTATAAGTAAATAGTCCCCTTAGGCCATTTCACTGGCACAATATACACAGAACCTAATTTCGTAAGTAGATTTAAAGTAAACAAATGTTGAAATAGATGACAAATGCAATCTACTCAGTACATTTCAATATGTTTAAAAGGAGGAAAAGGTTTTTGATTCGAAGAGAAACGGGCTGAAATCAGAATGCCGAGCCGCTCAAACGAAAGATGTCGGACTACAATTTGGCAGTGTTTGACGGAACAATGGGAAAGCCAGGGAAAGAAAAACGACGTCGTGGGCACGACGAAGGGAAGGAAACCAAAGAGTGCTTGATAATTATAGAGATTCATTACTTCCAGTGCCATGCAGTCCCTTTGACTCTTGTGAATCCTCTGCAAAATTGAAAAGTTGAAAATTTTCATTGGCTTCTGTGCCTAAATCAGTCATTTCGCAGATCAAACAAGCAGTTTGATTTGAATAGATCGTTTGACGTCGGATATTGGCTTTTTGGACTTCAAACAATCAAAATACTTAGCAGAATTTAACAGTCTTATTTTTTCAGATCCCGAAAGTGCTAATATCTATTTTAGAAACTAAGTGCTTTTGCGCACCAAAAATGAATCTCAAGCCTTTGTAATGTATTGTTCACAAAACGGACGTGTCTATTTGAAAGGAAATCTTTTTGAAAATTTCGATGCCAGGTTTACACCCAACTTTGAACCGCTGATGGAACACAGTTAACCGAATAATTGACACTGTGACTGAAAGACCATACTTGAGCTACTAATTTATAATAGCGACATTTTAAGCAAATATTAATATCTAGTTTTGATTCAAATATTATTTTCCTCAAAGACTTCTAAGATGTCAAAAATGTGAATCTTTGAACACGTGCGTTTGCACTTGGAAGCAAACAGTTTCGCTGACCTTTTCCCACCTTTTGTATTGAGAAACAAAGTTTAAATCACCAAAATTGGTTTGACTTAGAGGCAAAATACAGTTTCTTGTTTACAAAACACATTCTTGCTTAAAAGTGCAAGTGTCTGTTACAGTGCATGCTGGTTTAAAAAAAATAGAATAACTCTCACTTCAGAGCCGAAAGTCCTCGTCAACAATTTGAACTCAAAAAGGCTAAATTCACAGCATTCAACAGCTCGTTAAGACCAAAATCGGAGTAGACCAAGCATTCCGTTTCGTCGGCATTGGTCGCAAAACAATTTGTAGTGAATGATAGTGCCAGAGAAATCGACATTTATCCAGAGGTATCGAAGAGCAACTTATTTTGATTTATCTAATGAATTCTGCATGAAATTCGATAAGTTTATCACGTACATAATAAAATGCAGCTTTAATGTAGATGAGAACACACTATGCAGATTTGCCTCGAATTTCAGGTTATGCGCTAAAAATTCTTACCTGATGAGCGCTGATTGGGCGATAACAAAGAAACCAGAAAACAATACAGAAAGGGTTTCGGATCATTCGTCTAAAACTTAGTTTAAAATTGAAAGCTGAAAGTCCCTGAAATCTTGTGTTTGATATTCAAAATGAGCAATGCCTTATTACTTTCTACGATCAATATTAGCGCATTTTATTGGTCTTGAAGTGCACAATGAAGAATAAATCAAGGTGTGTAAAGCATAGTATTACAAATGTCACGTCAATTGCTGTAATTGCTTCTTTGGGGTTTATCAGAATTTAGATTTCTCTGGGCAAAGAAAATTGCGATTTACTTTGAAACACTTGAAGTTGGACGTGAATTGGTTCCTCAAAATCGACTCGTTAGTATGCGAAACGAAAGCATTTTATTTACAAAAGTATAGAGCTCAAATGTTTTAAACTTCAATCAGGCGCAGATCGTTAAGTCGGAAAAATACAAAATTAACCTTTAACTCCTATTGTGATCGTCATTCCATGCATTGAGTTCTTCGGTTTCTTAAAAAATGATTCGAATTTGTAAGAAACTTAACTAATGTGTTTAACCTTTTCATTTTAAAGTCTGAAATATGCTTGTGTATTTTACTGATTTAGGCATACTTCTATAGATATCATAATTCAATAAATTAGAACATATTTAAAAATATGCGATTAACTCTGGATATCGTTACATTTAGCACAATTTAAAACAATGGAGCAAAACTCTACGCTCATAAAATATTTCCTTTGATCCAAAAATTAGAGGGAAACAAGAGTTTGGAAACTGGATGAATCATTGTTGATACAGACGTTATCTAACAGATCAGAATTAGCAGAACAAGCTTAAAACACTTTTATTAGATTTCATTGGTTATCTGCTTCTAAATCTAAGAAGCGTTGTCCAAAGTCAAGCAGCACGAAAATCCTAGTTGTTGAACACAAATGCAGTTATAAAAACTAAAGCATGAATCGTAAGTTTATTCAATGCTTAGGAAACTCAAGTTTGAAAATGTGTGTTGAATACCAGAATAATCATTCATCGTTTGGTTGCAATATAGGGGTCCTACCCGATTCTCCAGTGCTTGTTCGTTTGCGTGGCGAAATTTCATGCACTAACAGGAAGGTTCTTACCAGTCATGGTGCAACGAGCAAAAATACTTTAGGAAGTAAGGCAATGTTTGTTAGACAACCGCGAATGAAAGTGGGCAAGAGCTGAAATGTAACTTCAATACGAGGCATATGCTAAGGCTTACTGAAAGCAAGAAAATTCTCCAAGATTTAGACGTGCTGACCATAAACGAATGAAACATTTTCGAATGTCTTCGATACTAACTAGTGCAGGATGGTTAGGACGTCGCATAATAGTAATAAGGGTGAGTAGATGTTTTGAGTCATGCGTCGAAAAGATTTTCGAACGCTGAGGACCTTCATTCAACGAAATGCATCGAGACAGTACATAAAGACAGCGTCTTGACAAGTTTTCAGTGCATTATACTGCGTTTGTAATTAAAGTTCAAATGTGTGGGCTGAAGACGATCGCAAGCGTGCATGGAGCACACGTGTGAACCGTCTTTTAGGTTATGCTACATGGCCATAGGGCGAATGGCTTGATCAATGTTGGAAGTCTCAAATATCTAAAACTCGATTTAAGAGGGTAATTTGTCTGATATTCTAGCCGCTAGGTGATAAGAGGTAATCACATAGAACTCATTTGAATGCATCGAAGAAGTGTAAGATGCGGAACCATTTCTACAGAAAAACGCAGATTGAAATCTGTTCTTTTAGTACAATTTAAAAAAAAGAAAAGAAAGAGCGATTTTTCAACTTCAAATTTAAATCACTTCAAGGAATGGGGCCTCTATATTCGTGAAAAGAAAGATTGTATTTCCGGTAGTTCATAGATTACTGACGTGGCTTTCTTTCTGGAATTTCGGGTAGTTCAAATTCATTTTTGCAATGATCTGTGGGTAGCTACGAGTGTCCAACACTTAGTGCCATGCCAATCAAACTCATGACTTTTGATTGAAGTGAGGAACTGTGCGTTGAAAAAAGTTACTCTACTCAAATTCATACATGTGTGCACCTGCAGTGAAATACCTTGGCTACAAAAATTACGAGATGCTAAAAACGAATCTAAATGGAAGTCAAATAAACATAAATAATACCTGGCTATCATGTTGGAAATTTGGCAGTTTCAAGGAATACGTTAATTCACAGCAGCACTAAATTAGAATAATTCGTTACTTCTCCCTGTGGCATTTGTAGTATAAAGAATAAGCTTAAAGAAAACTCAAAATCAACACCCAGATGATGATTTTGAATGAGAGAGTTCTTTATTGATGTGTGAAAATCGCATGACGCTCCAAATCAAATAGCTAGTAGAAGAACATGTACTTCAATCTCCTTTGGCGTTTGATTTAAATCTGTTTTCACAAAGATCACTTCTAGGCCATCAAACAGTTTTTTCCTATTAATTTTAATTTGTATATTCATTAATTGATCAGCGGTGCCTTTTTGCACACATGCAAAATGAAGAATATTTGGCGACACGATGTATAAATGTCACCTAAACAGAGCCATAATTTTTTTCACCAAAGGATCTTCAGTTAATCAGTTGACAAGTTTTTAAAGTGTTCAAGTTTGTTTTCAAGACAAAGCCTATTTCATTTGCCAAAAATATAGATGCTGAATGACTAGAAGAAGTAAGGTGGAACAAGGTTTGGGTCCAGATTTTGCATTTTGATTATCGAGTTTCTAAAGTTCAACTCTCTTCCGTTGTGATAGTTTAAAGCTTTTGCATTGCAAACTTTGGTGCTCACATTCCAATGCTCGTCTCTACTCTACTTCCAAGAATAGAGAAATTGGAATCGCTGTAAGTCAATTACAACACAAAGTAGGAAATAAGAATACTCAGACTGTCTAATGAACTTGAATTGCTAGCCAAACTGTGGTGCTCAAGGCCACCGGTTGCTATGGGATGCAAATAAGAATTAGGATTAGGTCTTCTATGTAAGAATTAGAAAGGCCTTTCAAACTGAGGCCAGTTGAAAATAAAATCACTCATTGAATACTTGTACTATACACTGACGAGAAACGTGGATACTTTTTAGTTTTATTACCGAAAGGTAGTATTAAAATATTAGGCCACTTCAAATGTCATCAAATTGAAGCATAGTTTATACTTTTAATCCTGTTTGCTTTTTAATATTAAGTTATTGATGCCAACTGTTGAGTTTATAACTTTAAATGCGTTGTTTCTGGGTTGAAACGCATCGAGAGATGACTATTTCTTTTCTGGTGCTTGGAAATAATTAAAAGTTTTAGCTGATGATAAGTAACAGTTGAAGAATACATATGTGAAGACAGTTTCAGGAAAAAATGATTAAATTAGCACCTTCAAATCATCTCACTCATTGGTCTGATATCTCTTGAGAAAGTGGAAAAGCATTTAATGGATGTGCAAGTTAATGCAACACAATTAGTCAGAAGAATAATGAGATAGTGCAATCTCTTTTGGTGATCATAGAATGTTTTTGAGCCTTGAATACTTGCATTAAGCCCCCCCCCCCTTGAAAGCGCATTTTTAAATGGAAATATTTAGTTATCTGAGTATAACAGTTTGACAATCCTGTCAAATCCGATTTCTTCTTTTGTTCGAGAACTATAATAACCAGAAACTTCCTGGGGAAGGGGATTTTAATTTGTTCTGTTTTAAGACTAGACATTCACAAAACCATGCTGTAGAACTTATTTGGAAAAATCAAAACAATACAGTTTGGCTTATCGGGCTTGTTATGCAAACATTTTTGACAATTAAAGCAAGTGTAGGATGGAATAAATATCTTTTTACGTTAGAGTTAGGAAAACAAATATCGTGAGTTTACCATGGCTTGCGCTTAGATTTCCATGCCTGTGTCCCCGCATTATTTTGAAGTTTTGCTCAAGGTGAGTAAATCATGCCTTGCAAAAGTAGTTGGCTATGCCGTTCGCCGACCTCAGAGCCTTTCTAAGATCAGCTCGTGCTGGAATATTTACATTTGTTATACCTCGTTGGAATCAGGTTGCAGTGAAATCGTCCATCATTTATAAGCAGAGCCCTGATTAGAATGAGATAATGTTGGTTAGAAATATACCTCTGGGAATATAACATTTTCGTCATGCACTCTGTGGTGTGCAAAAACAAATAGGTTCGCTTTTGGCTTGAAAATAGCTATTTTGGGTTTCGTATCTGCGAGGTCTCAAAAAACATGAATTTACCACGCAATATTTGTGTCAGGCATCCATCTAATGTAATAGGTCTCCCTTCTATTCTCACCTTCAATGCGGCAGGTCCTTGACATTACCACTAAAAGAGCCATCTTAGTCACTGTCAAAAGGGAATACGAGAAATGCTTTGGCTTAACGTAGGTTCTTAAATATTTTGGTTGCTGCGTAAAAGAGTAAGCGTTCTATTCAATCTTTCATTTCGAGCGATGAGTGACGAAACCTTGGTAACGGAATAATTGAACGCATGCGCGATCCCGTAAAACTGGCACGCATGCTCTCCTTGTACATTTGAGCTTGTACTGTCGCTCGTTTCCCACCATTTTCAAGATAGTTTAAAAAATTACAAAGTCCTTGACAAAATTTCGCTTATTGTTCTTTACTTGGAGCAGACAATGAGGATGAGACTGCACACTTAAATGCTGACGTAGTTGCAAAGTTGGTCTCAGAAGCGTTATGGTTATGCAATTCAATAACAAATGAACCTCATCAGCTACAGAAATCTATATCATACAACTAATTTACGTGATCATGAACTGTATCTTGTTTCGATTTCGGTATTAAGAGCTCGTCTGTTCTTTTTTATCTCGGATTCTTAGCTAACTGGATCGCGGTTATGAATGTTTAGCACTTGTTCAGAATCACAGACGACTTTCATGTAGAAATTTAGAAGTACACGAAATTTCAGAAGAGTTAAAATGGGATTACCTGCTTTATGGTTGACACCTCTATCAAATTCCAGTGATATGGAAGCAATTTCATCCATTTGAAAGAGTCGGCCAAAGACAATAATTCCGGCTTTGACCTTCCGACCATTCGGAAATCGCATCTCAATCAGTTCGACCTCTTTTGCTTTGATTTTGCATGTATCGCTATTGCGGAAGTTTTATTAGGAAAAGATTTTTCTGCGATGTCTTCCATAGAAATATCGCTTTCTATTAAAAACACATTTTTAAAGATTTGGACGTGTTGTACCCAACGTTTGGGGACGGATTGTAAAAAGTTTATGTGCCATACTATTTAACAATGCTCTTTTTAAAAGCACCATAAGATACGAGTCCTTTTCATATCTTTAGCTTTTTTGTATAGCCTTTTCTCTTTTATTTCTCCATCATACACTCTGCTCACTATGTACTGCCAACCTATAGGTTGATAAATCTGACTTTTCCTTTGTAAGCATTTTTTCCACTGTTGAGTTGAAGACCAATTACTTTCATCAGAATCGGAAATAAATAGAAATCAGCAAATCTTATAGACTTAAATATCAGTACCTGTAATGAGCTTGCTTGCGCCTCTTCAGTTACACTAAGCCATGAATCATGTCTGGTGTGTCTTTAGTTGAAAACATTATCTTCTGTGTGATTTAAGTACTTTTCACCGAAACTGTGATAAACAACAACTCAATTACGACTTCATAACAGTTATGAATGAGTTTTTAAAATCCACTGACCCCAAAGGAAAACTAATTAACAAAAGCTATCATTAAATATTCTATTAACTTATTGAACTTGGTTTGAGAAAAAGAGAGCAAATTTGTATCCTGTGAGCATCTTTGAAAGCATAAACGAAGCGCCACTTATTCTGGTCTGTTTGGCTCTCTACCATCTCGTAGTGACCACCCGGCAACTCTGGGAGCTAAATAGAAGGGTGGTCGAATAGAACCAATCACTCATTCGACGTTCAAATGCATGTTTATGCCAGAAGTACAGCCTGGGTCCATCAAGAGCCTCTTACTCAAGGTACGACGTGATAGTTGGATTCATGGCCCTACACTTGGGTTGTGTAACGTGCGTGCATGAAGCAATGAATAGAGATTCCGCCAGATAGTTGAACCAACTTCTAGTAGGGATACAAAGATTGTTGCCCACGAGGAAACCCGATTGAAGTCCTGCTCCTTACATATAGAAAACTATTCTTCCTTTAATTCTGGACCCAGCGAAAGCTCTAGACTGAATGGTGGGGTCGTCTTTCTGGTCAAAAAGGCCATTGAAGCTGCATTTAACCCTTCAAACCAGAGGAGTAAAAGTTGGACTGATGGGACGCTATGCTCCGATCGAGTCTATGGAGCATACAATGGTTAAAAAATCCTTTTACAAACTATTGGTAAAAACCTTTTGGATTACTTCTCTCTCAATGTGCACAAATTATTATCCTTGGCGATTTCGATTGCCAGTTGGGCTCTGATGCTCGTAACATTGGCGCCAAACTTGTCGGTCCATCCACCGATCTAGATGACACTATAGAGAACGTTCTAAGGCTACTAGGCCTATGTCAAGAGTATAATTTAAAAGTGGTGAATGCTTTCTTCCGGTAACCAACTTCTCGAAGATTGACTTGGTACCACCCTGCAGGGAAAGGTGCTGTTCTTGACTTTTTTCTGATGAAAAGGTCAAATCTACTCCTAAAGCTCAAATTGCACATTAGAAAGCGCGTGAGAAAATAAGAGAATGGAACTTTGATAGAGGGCATAAACAGTCAAAATCAAATGCAGTGAAATCGAAGGAAACATACCACCTCAAAAGGGAGCTACCCCAGGACCCTTTCACAACCACATATGAGGATATTCTCAAAGCTATAGAAAAAACTGCTACCAAAACTGCAGAAAAATAAATGGTATGCAGCTATAAACGAGAAGGGAAACAGAGAGCTTCTGCTGCAAAAGCAATTGAGAAGAAATTGGCTCTCAAACTCATCCTAAGAAAGGTTCTTGAAGTACAAAGAGCAAAGAAGCAGGGCAAACAATCTGAATCGGAATATGAAACCAACTTACCAGGAAAGAGTAACCTGCTTTTCAGTATACTTCGTAGAGAGAGAACTTCGAAAACCTTAAAGGATGTGATGAGAGAAAGATGCTCATGGGAAGCAAAAGTGCAAGAACACTAGTGAAATCAAAAGAAATGGTCGTTCACTAACAGGAACTGTTTAAGGCCAGAATCACTGAAGAAATTAAAAACTATGAGTTTCTACCAAGAGACTTCCCTATTTCAATGGAGAAGATAGAGGCAGCTAGAAGCAGATTAAAGCTATACAAAAGTGCCGGAGAAAATTTAATTAGATATGAATTACTGAAATGGAACACTCAGTATCGAAATGCCTGCCTTCTAAAAGTTTCCAATAACTTTTACAATGAGACCAGCCCTTCATCCAGAGTCTGGATTGATGCTGAAGTTGTAAGTACCTACAGGCGTATGGGTTTGCAGACTGATAATGCTTATTGTAGATCAATCTTGCCTCTAGATACATTAAGCAAGTTAAATGCATCTAGTCCGTGCCAACGTTTGAAGCACCACCTCGCCGAATTGCACACAAGAACATAATTTGGATTCTGTGATGGAAGATCCACTGGAAAGGCTGTACGTGGAGCAAGAACCATTATACAGAAGTAAAAATAGTGCAAATGTTTACTCACCTGGAAGATACCTTAAAATTGCTGCTTAAAGCTGCAATAACCAACCGATGGATCGTTCTGGATCACTGTTGGCAAAATTTTCATTCGGTAAAGTCCTTGATGGACTTACCGGTGAGTTGATTGAGGGGAACAAAGAACTACTTTTTCAAGGCTCAAAAGAAGGACCACTTCTCTTCAACCAATTCATGGATTAAGCCTTCGCCTAACTCAGTGGCAATGTGGGTCAGATGATTAGTCACTCAGGCAAAAGATGATTGCTAAATCATCTGGAATATGCAGATGATCAATAGAGCCTCTGGCAGTAACGTTGGCTCTATAATGTAAGACAACGGTGAACCAGATGGAGCACTAAAAGCAAACTCGATCAGGGCAAAAAGACAACCAACATGACTACGACCATTCCACCGCTCGAGAAGCCTAAATAATATCCTGAAACCAACCCTAGTAAAGTAACTTATAAATAATACACTATAATCTTGAGAGTCAAAGATTATAATTGACTACAAAAAATTAAGAATACGGCTCGACGTAGGGTTCTTGCATTGTACTCTCGAAGAGCCAAAATTGTAGAGGAACTCCGATGTGTAATTTAGCGAGTCTTACATAGGCAAAGAGGATGAACCTATGGAAGTGTTTGAAAATGGACAAAGATAGCCTGATACTCTCCATACTTACGAGTAACTTTGAAAACGGGAAAATAAGAAAGCCTCACATACAAGAGATTGGGTGCTTTAATCCATTAAGGATGGGAAAGAAATATGGCACGAGAGCTTCGAATCATGGCTACTTGATCCAGTGAAAGGCCTAAAGGTTGGGATGATAATTATACACCTAGACTGATAGGAGAAAGGCAACGCAAACTGCCGCAGATATTTAGCCACAACGAAGGAGATGCGAAGACACGCAAGATAAGAACATGGAGAAGAAGAACAAAAAACTGAAGAGATACTGAACCTTGAGCTAAATTGCCCTCTGAAAGACTGCCTTAAGAGATACAAGACTAACGGGAGGCTAAAGAGACATATTTGCTCGCAGAAATTGAAAGGACAACAGAGAGGAGAAAAGGGCCAAACAATGCAGTAAAGAAAATGGAAGAGTTGTAGATGAAGAAGAAAAAGATAGAGTGAAAGGCAGGAAAAACGAAATACGAAAAAGAGAATATCCAGCAGAAGGAAATACACGACTGCTCTCTCTGATCTAACACAGCCTTTCTTGGAATTCCCTTAAAATCTTCGAATGTTTTGAAATTTGGTGTTTTTCGAGATACTAATGACCCCTGTTATGCAGCCATTTTTATGTCACTTATATGTCATTTGTTTCAAAAATACTTAATTTGAACCAAAAATGAGATTTCATAGCCACTCATCTAGCAGGCCTAAGGGTTTATACACATTTGCAAACTCTAGAAATAACCCAATAACAGGACCCACCACTTTTGCCTCCATAGCTATGTTGTTTTATCTTAACTAAATCGACACAAGTATATCTGTGATGTCAACTGTTATTATTCAGTCCTCTTATTTCGAGTTCTTTTAGAAGTATCACTTCTATCATTGCGATTACCCTTAAAGTGATATTGGATGTTTGAACACTAACGTTTGCGCTCATTCAGTCACACTAATATAACCGGATCAAACGAATGATAAACTACGAACGTCCGTATTTAGAGGTGGAAAGAAGTGCCATCAAGATCAACGTCAAAAGAACACAAGAAAAGTGATGGATCCCTTCTGAGGAGGAAAATTCTAATTAACAGAGAGAATGGCTTTCTCTAATTCAGATCTCAGGTCATGATTGGAAGTTGTAAAGTAACTAATGAACCTACTATTTATAGTCACTTTCATTAATGCAGTCTATATGCACATGGATGTCCAGCATAGTACTTTCCATAATACAATCGTTTTTAAATCAACCAAGCTATGACCCATTTCAGGTTAAGCGTCTATACGCTGGAATATCCCGCTGTTAGAAATTTAATGCTCATAGCAAATAAAAAAAGGAAGTAGTATTTATTTCAAGTAAAAAATTCATATTATTTAATAAAACGGAGCTTAATAAGAGCTTTTATATTGGTGAATTCAGAAGAAGCGCACAAGTAACCATCTGGAACGAACTGGGCAGTTGAATCGCGTGGACAAATCGATGGTAGACACATGTATTCAGCATGTTTTGTGAACATTTAAGCACACAGGAACATTTTGATATTTTTATACACAATGTTACCTTGCATTCGGCCTCTCTCACTTTTCTGGATTTATTCAGCCTAACATTAAAAGGCGTTAATCGAAAAATCTTCATTTTTGTCTCTGTGCTTCTTATCATCACAGGCACATGCGCCAATCTATGCATTATCACTGCTAATATCCTATATCGCTTGCGGTTTTATCGAGAGAGTGATTTCTACACCCATAGAGACCGGACTAGATCTCGTTTACCGAGAGACAGTCTTAATCCCTTCAAAGTCAGCATAACTCCGGAAAATCACTTCACGTATTTCAATGCCCTTTCCAATCAAGCCAGGTTTCGTTATAGCCACGTAAATTTTGCAGTAGCTATATTCAATTTTCTCTCAAGCATTGTCTTTATTCCTCTTGTTTCGGTCAATTTTTGCGGTTGGTCACCCAATTTATGGATGGAAAATTGGATCCTGATCATCTGTGTTGCTTGGACAGTCTTCCAAATCCTATTTATGTGTGTCTTCTTTTTTGTAAACACGACGATTCAGTTTCAGAGTATTGTGTTCCCGCTTACATTTCAACTTCGAAGATCGCCATTGTGGGGTGCATTCATAGCTATCGTGATCGTTTGTGGAATTCAGTCCTTCCTTACAGTTTTCGTGATATTCAAGCAACTGATGAGCATGGTTTATTTTGTGCAGATAGGGAAAGAAGACAAGGAAGCAGAAACTAGCATTGTTTCAATCCAAATTGTTCTAGCACTTCCATTAACCGTTTACGGACTAACATGGATGAGCACAATTGTTATGTACGCCAGCATTATTAAACACGTCCAGGCTGCATTTGTGAATGCACACAGCAGCCCCTTGGATTTTTTGGATACACGGCCAGTTTCCTATGGACTTCGGCTCCAGCAGATTCAGTGGCAACACGTTGTCAAGCTTAATCTTGAAAAGTGCATGGTCCTTGGAGCTGGAACATCTGTTTTCTATATTCTGGAACTGCCTACTTTTCTTGCTGTATATCACGCAATTGAACCGGGCATGTGGGTAGTAATATCTCACTTGACTATTCATGCTGTAACTCCACTGATGCACATTACGTTGAGCAAAAATTTCAGAACCACGCTGTATGAAATGATTCGAGGTCTAAGGAGGACTGAGCCTCGAACGTCTGCCGAGCCAGGAGAATCTCAAACTAACTGAATTTCACCGCCAAGGCTTCATCGTTGGCACGTGAAAAAAAGCCATTGAAGACAGTGAAAACTGTGAAAACATACTATAGCAGCGGAATATCAAAAGGAATCTATCGGAAATCAGAATTTTTGAGCTTTTAAAAAGTTCAAAGTTAAAATTGTTCCATCTGTCGATAAATTATGAGGTACCGAAATAGCTATCAATTGGCAGGATCAGTTCATGTCGTCAATGCGCAAAAAAATATGCTAAAAATTCAAAGAAACGGCGATTTATTCAGATTTAATTTCAGGTGCAATATGGTTGAAGCTCACCAATGAAACCTTAGTCTTTGCTTTCGATTCTTAAACCAATAAGTTAAAATTTCAGAAAAATGCCCAAATGGACTTCATTGTTTGAGAATGGCCTAAAGTAGGTGCTTCAGCACTGGTTTACCTATTTTTCGCAGCTTTGAACCACTTGAATGCTCATGAATTCTTATAACGTTTAAAAAGTGGCAGCTGAAAAAGGTACTTAATCACGATTCACTGCACATCTGAAGGTGTCACAGGCCTAAAGTAGACAAGACCAGCACTTTCTATATTTGAAACCCCATTTCATCTGTGACAGCTTGCTAATGTTTGAGAGTAATTTGATTTTCATTTAGCCTTAAAAAAATAAACTATACTTTATGATTGTAATAATATACATAATATGATTGTGTTGATTGTAAGCACCTAAATGTCCAGAACCATGAAATTTGTCTTTTTTCAAATATTCATAGATTCTCAATGAAGTTTTTTAATATAATGCTTAATAATTGTATCTCAGCATTCGGAAAAAAATTAAAATCATGGTGGGGCCTTGAAATAAAATTCAGCAACTGACTACTTTTTGCAGAAAATTATACCTGTGACAGAACAGGTGACACTTGGGAGGCAGCTGTTCAGATCTTACATTTTCTGTCTTTTTTTTCGTGGTTGTCATCACGACTTATCGCCCAATCTTCCGATAATGGCTATTAGGGAGCACTATGTCGAGAGGCTATTTCTGGAGGCAATGTGTATCTTGAAATTCCTAAGGCCGCCTACCATGGCACAATAAACTGTTTGCCATGAGTTGTAAAAATTAAGAAATGAGTAAAGCCAACTTCAATCTGGCAATAGTGATCAGTGAATGGGAGCTGTTGGATAATAATACCCCAAGAAATCATTGAGAATGACCAAACAATTTTTGTTGACAGTTACTTTATTGTCTAGCTGGTTTTGACTAAGCCTTGAATCACTGGCCAACAATAATTTGGGTTTATTTTTGAGTAACATCTGACTGCAGAAGCATGTTGCTGATAAACTGCGTGTGAGTAGCCGTTGGCCAGGGGATATTTTACCGGCAAATTGTGAGATCTCTCTCAGGTATATGCATTCAATCAGAGGATTTTGACCAGCGTGAGTCGGTAGGAACTCAATCTGAAATAAGTTCTTTGATTTTAAGAACCGATCCTTGCCCTTAGGTCCATGTATTTTGCCTTTTGATTTATTTATTTCTACGCTACTGGTTAATAATAGACAAAATCTTATCACTTAAAAAATAATTCACCGGTAGCTGAGAGTGCAATGAACATTTTCTGGCAAAAATGGAAGTATGTTGTCAATTATAAACATTGGTTTGTTTAAATATGGATAGTTCCATTGCTTCTGTAAAATAGCTCGCTATATTCAGTGATATGGAATAAATTCTTGGTTAAAGATGTATTCTCAATTAGTTAGAAGCGTTGACAACATAACTAACATAATAAATAAAACCTCATTTTTAATCTCAGTCTTCATTAGAAACTAGATGTATTTGCTCGAAATCCTTTCAGAGCTTACAAGGGACTTCAAACGGTTGCGTTTGAAATATGGCTTATAAAATGAAAAAGCTCACTGTGAGAGGGATTTTTTGTAATATTTCACCGAGAGCCAAAATCGCCATCTTCTGATGGCCAAATATCATGCTCATTTATGTAAATTTTGAACACCACAGTGAAAACGCACGGCTGAACTAGTTTGAATATCGTTACTAAGTTCCTCCGCAAGGGTGTTGCTTCAGTTTAAAGTCACTACAGAGTGAAGTGATGAATTATTTAAATTCACACTTTTTTTCTATTAAGAGCACCTACCTTAATCAAAGTTACCACTTTAGGTCACGTTTGAGAAAATAAGAACTCAAAGATAGAATTTGAAACCTAGTTTTCCGTCTGGTTTTGAGTATTGCTTAGATTATTGTTAAAAATAAAAAAATAAAGAAAGTTCCAATTTAGATAATTAGAATTGTTTAAAAATATTCATGGTCACATGTTTTTATAACCAGTATTTCATATGAAATGACAATTTTTTGTTTAATATCAAAATCACTGTTAACCTGAAGTTATTTAAACGCCTGATGCCTAGTAATATACTGGGTGGAAATAGTTAGAAATGCATGAGGTATTTAATAAATCGGTTGAACAAACTTAGCATGGCCAACTGCTTGTCAGTCGGTTAGCCTGATATTGACCTTGATTGTATAACTTGTCGTAATTTAGTTGTAGACAACCACGTTCATTTTCAATTTTGAAGGCCAATAGTCGTCACATTAAACGTAAAAACACTATTTTATGCCTAAAGGTAATAACATCAAGCAATTGCGCTTATAATTTTTAAGTGATTTGTATCAAAAATATCAGTCTGTTAAAAAAGAAAAGAGTTACGTTAAGCTCGTATTTTTAATATAAACTGGTGCATTTATTTGCAGATTAATCGGCCTTGAAGAATTATTCAGTTAATAGTGCAAGCCATTGAGTGGACAACATTGCTGGTTAAACCAAGAAGGCCTATAAGCTAACCCTACAGTAAATGTTGTGAGGAAAGCTAAACTAAATTTCGGACGTACGAAACTCAACAGATTGAGGCCAAATACGTCCCCAGGAAGAAGTGAACCAAGCTGGCTCGGAAAAAGCATTTAAAATTAAAGTTATCGATAAAAGTAACAGACTCGAAAAATGGTGCAAAAAAGGTCGATTGGGAAAAATTCAGCAGGAGTACGAAAAAAATTAGAGTACAATGTTAAATAAAAGGGGAACCGAAGCTAAAAAAAAGAGTATATACATGCAAAATAAAAAGGACATCAAACTAGAAATGAAATTTTGAAAAAAAGATTTCCTCCAAGTCGAGTAAAATAAGAAGCGTCGGCCTTTATGAATGAATCACAATTAAAAGTCCCCAAAATCAAGAAGCGTGAGAATGGCAGGTGCTTTGAGTTCAGAGAGACTGTTTCGGGAACCAACTCAAGAAAAACGATTAATAAGACATCAAAAGTGAATATTTTGAATGCATCACGTTCTCAATCGATTTCAGTACACATTATTTGCAAACAATGGATGGAGCGGGTATTCGGTACAGAGTTGAGTCTAGTAGACATGGAAGGGTGATAGGACATAAGAGAAGTGAAGAATGAGAGGAGAGAAGATGAGTGGGATATTCAAGTTAGAACCAGTAAAGTTTAACGAGAGAAGATTAGAATCTTGCGCAGAACATTGTCATCTCGATCATCAGCCATGATGCCCACGAGTCGGCCCACAGTGAGGTCATCCAACTGATGGGCAATCTCGGTGACACTGTCATTGAGGAGGTCCAAATCGTCGGACTTCAACTTCAGTATGGCAGTGCCGATGTGTGGATAGAGCATTCGCAATGCTTCCTGCTTCTCCTTTGACAGTACGGAGAGCAACTCATCTACCCTGGGGAACTTGGCACGGATTTGGCGTAGCTCTTTCGCCGTGAAGAGACTACTAGTCTGTTGCTCCTTATAAACTGCACGCTCAGGCTTCGGAGCCAATGCACGCAATGCAGGCACCTTGAAGAGGATCAGCTCCAGCGCACTGGAGTCCACTTTCCTAAGGAACGCCCTAATGTCGGCAAGTTGGCTGATCACGATTCGCAGCTCTTCAGCATTCAGTTGAGCCAGTTCTTTGCCAATCGATGGAACGTGTTGGAAGACATACTCCAGAGTGTTGGCCTGCATGTGGACGAGGAGACGTGCGAGATCCTTGTGCTGAGAAATGATGTACTTAATGAAGCCGGGGTCCTGCTGGTGGAGGCTGTTAGCGAGCTCTGGACGAATTTGTGGCATAGTGTAGAAGATTTCTTGGATCACCTGTGGATCGACGTGGGGTCGATTTGATTGCGATGATCTGTGGACAGGCGGAGGCGATTGCTGACAAGAGCACCGTGGTTGGGAATATGAGTAGGCGTAGTGTGAGCAGTATGGTGAATGACATCGTTGACAATTGTGACACTGCTGACACCAGGACCACTGGGTTTGTTGTGACACTGGTTGCGACTGCTGTTGTGACACTGGCTCCGACTGTTGCTCCTGCTCGCCCACTATTGATCGAATGAAATCCCCATCGAGATTAGCGATGAAGTTTTCTAGGTTGGGCAGACTGACAAAGATGGATTTCAGTTGCTCTGCATCAATCCCCTTCAACATGACTTTGATATCCTTCAGGTCGCGAATGGCGGAATGGATTTCCTCCGCACTCAAATTACTGATCATGTTGCCAACACCGGGAATTTCTGCCAGTGTGCTTTTCAGCATGTTGGCATCAAGTTGCAAGAGAAGATCCTTGAGATTGGGAATGCTGAGAATGATGGACTTGAATTTCTCAGGCTCCATGTTCACGAGGGTGTTGTATACATGCTCAGAGTTGTAGGATTGTTGGCGCTGGGGTGATGACTGGTGTTGAGGTGGGTAATAGTAATAATAGCCATATCCGTTCCAATAATAGGGTGTGCCGTGGGCAAGCAGAGCAGCGCCAAGCACTAGAAGGACAATTGTCGCGTGCATATTGTTGCGATGATGGAGCATCAGTCCGGCGCCCCTTTATACCTTGCGAGTTCTGCAGTAGCAAGCGACCTCATCAGTTCCTTGTCTTGCATCTCGTTAATTCACAGGCTTTTTACCATATCCACTGCAAATGCGCCTTATTGCGAGCCATGCAAACAACTCTGCTTGTGCTTTTGTAGCTGTGTTGTTTGCTGCACTTCACCAACCACATATTCCACATCAACTGCAATCGCTTCTACTTGTTCGCACCTTTGTCCTCAAGGCCGCGAGCATGGAAATTTGATGGCACCATTCACGAGCGCTTGCATCATCTTCTCTACTCCGAAACCAATCTGTTCATTGATTCCTTCATGCTGCTCTAAACTACGTTTAGTACTCTTGTGTTGCCAATTGACTAAGCAGTTGCGCTGCTGGTCTCGTTGCAGCAATGGTGTTTCGTGCGGTAGGAAATCGAGTAGTGAATATGAGCGATTCGATTGTTCGTTTATATTCGCAGCATTTATTAAGTCACTCACAAAGGATTTCTGTCCGAACCTTACATTTCATGGACCACGCAATGTGCCTGGGCAGAGAGGAATTTATTTGACTGACGGCAATTTCCCACTTTTCGTTAGAATCCTTTGTCCTTTTCCAATCGCTATCTTGGGTGATTGATCTGCTTGTGCGTTGTATCGCCATGATCCCACGAGCACTTCAATGGTGTGCATTATATACCATCGAATATGATCTTGGTCGAGTTTCGGCTATCACGCATTAGGTGTTACAAACTCATGTACGTACAATTAGTCTTAGCACTCATAGTTCAAATCAACGCCATCACACCATCATTACCTCCATCCTAGCCATCGATGCCAATTGCGATTATGCAATTTCAAGATCTGAACCAAGACTTCGACAAGACTTCGAATAGATTCAGCGAATTGATTCAATGAATGAACGCAATGGCATCGCGTCTCGATATCATGGAACAGAGGTTAAGATATGACTGTGGGATACATGTGGTTTAGTTCAATTCTAGGCAGGATTGGGAGTGATCGAAACTCCTCCTCCTCCTTCTTCTCCTCCTAGCCAATTGGCCATCAGTCAGCGAGGTTGGTTCTTGTTGGTGGGATATTGAGGGTAAAATGACCTCAGTTGTGTGGCATCGTGTCTGGCCGTATGTGAGCAAGAGTGTAAATGGGAGTTAAAGTGGGTCATAGTGAGTCAGTGGGCAATCACTTGCATCTAATGTTGAGCACTAGAATTTGTAGACTGCAGAGAAGGCAATGAAAAGCTAGGCAGCACTGCTCGGTTTAAATCGAAGGAGCCACCCTACGAGACACGTCGTGGTAATCAAATGATCCCCTTCCTGATTGCTCTCCTGTTTAGAAACTACCCTCTTGTTATCTCATTTCCTCTTCATAGACCACAAGACGATTAACGAATTGGCACAAATTAACAGCAAAATTCAATCAAGGCATCGTTTCGAATTAACTATTCGAAACCGAATCAATAGCGTGGAACTACACAACATGGACAACATTATTGGCCATGAAGTAGTCAGCTCGATTGATATCTAACGATCAAGTTCAGTTCTTGGCTAACCAGAAAACTAGGAGATTCGGAAAGGCAGATTAATGGTTTCTCCGGTGCCCGAATCCAATTTGATTTAGCACGAATCCCTGATCAAAAGAGGTTCACAAGTGAAATCTCCAATCCAGAAAGCCTTGGTGCATGTAAAAACGGCATTAATCACACAAAATCTCCAAGGTTTGTGCGTAATTTCACTTGTGGGGATAGCTTTGGAAGGGCAAGAAAAAAGTAGGTTTTCTGTCTACAGCTTCCATGCTGTAATACATAAGTGACGCTTACAAATCTTACATTTCTGCATCGAATAACCGCTTCCATTAAGTCTCTCAATTGAGCGCGAGGAGTGCAGAGAGAAGAATAGATTTGGATTGTCACCCTCACCACGAGAATATGAGCATAGTATAAATAATCCTGGTGTCTCACAGCTACATTTCATAAGGAACTCCTAGGTTGAAAAATGGCTTAATACTGATCGGAGTCTCAACGCAATCAACAGACTGCAGTGAATTTTCCCTCCAAGTGGAGTGCAGGACAATGAGAGGTAGTGAGGGGAATGAAGAGGGAGAAGAAGGAAGAGAAGTGAAGGGGTCAAATTCGAGGTTCTCCATCTGACTGTCTACGTTTTGACATGGAGCTGAATGAGTCATTCGAGATCAAGCCTGCACACTGAGGCTACATTGGCGGTCCCACCACAAAAACATGAGCAATGAGAATGAGTACATCTTCTGACAAAGACTGCGGTCGCCTACACATTGAATGAAAAAACCTAGGAACCAAATAGAAAATGCTTAATTAAGCGTTAATAAAATTCAGCACTTTGGTAGCAAAGGTAATGTTAGAGCAAGGTGAGAGAGAGAAGACAAAGAACAGGGGTTTTGAAAGAGGACTAGGAAATCAAGAGAGATTAATAGCATACGAGTAGAAATGGAGAGCATTAGGGATTCCATTGAAGGGTTGCACTGGCAGTCCATATCCAGCAGCATGAAGGAATCAATGAACAGATTGGTTTCGGAGTAGAGAAGATGATGCAAGCGCTCGTGAATGGTGCCATCAAATTTCCATGCTCGCGGCCTTGAGGACAAAGGTGCGAACAAGTAGAAGCGATTGCAGTTGATGTGGAATATGTGGTTGGTGAAGTGCAGCAAACAACACAGCTACAAAAGCACAAGCAGAGTTGTTTGCATGGCTCGCAATAAGGCGCATTTGCAGTGGATATGGTAAAAAGCCTGTGAATTAACGAGATGCAAGACAAGGAACTGATGAGGTCGCTTGCTACTGCAGAACTCGCAAGGTATAAAGGGGCGCCGGACTGATGCTCCATCATCGCAACAATATGCACGCGACAATTGTCCTTCTAGTGCTTGGCGCTGCTCTGCTTGCCCACGGCACACCCTATTATTGGAACGGATATGGCTATTATTACTATTACCCACCTCAACACCAGTCATCACCCCAGCGCCAACAATCCTACAACTCTGAGCATGTATACAACACCCTCGTGAACATGGAGCCTGAGAAATTCAAGTCCATCATTCTCAGCATTCCCAATCTCAAGGATCTTCTCTTGCAACTTGATGCCAACATGCTGAAAAGCACACTGGCAGAAATTCCCGGTGTTGGCAACATGATCAGTAATTTGAGTGCGGAGGAAATCCATTCCGCCATTCGCGACCTGAAGGATATCAAAGTCATGTTGAAGGGGATTGATGCAGAGCAACTGAAATCCATCTTTGTCAGTCTGCCCAACCTAGAAAACTTCATCGCTAATCTCGATGGGGATTTCATTCGATCAATAGTGGGCGAGCAGGAGCAACAGTCGGAGCCAGTGTCACAACAGCAGTCGCAACCAGTGTCACAACAAACCCAGTGGTCCTGGTGTCAGCAGTGTCACAATTGTCAACGATGTCATTCACCATACTGCTCACACTACGCCTACTCATATTCCCAACCACGGTGCTCTTGTCAGCAATCGCCTCCGCCTGTCCACAGATCATCGCAATCAAATCGACCCCACGTCGATCCACAGGTGATCCAAGAAATCTTCTACACTATGCCACAAATTCGTCCAGAGCTCGCTAACAGCCTCCACCAGCAGGACCCCGGCTTCATTAAGTACATCATTTCTCAGCACAAGGATCTCGCACGTCTCCTCGTCCACATGCAGGCCAACACTCTGGAGTATGTCTTCCAACACGTTCCATCGATTGGCAAAGAACTGGCTCAACTGAATGCTGAAGAGCTGCGAATCGTGATCAGCCAACTTGCCGACATTAGGGCGTTCCTTAGGAAAGTGGACTCCAGTGCGCTGGAGCTGATCCTCTTCAAGGTGCCTGCATTGCGTGCATTGGCTCCGAAGCCTGAGCGTGCAGTTTATAAGGAGCAACAGACTAGTAGTCTCTTCACGGCGAAAGAGCTACGCCAAATCCGTGCCAAGTTCCCCAGGGTAGATGAGTTGCTCTCCGTACTGTCAAAGGAGAAGCAGGAAGCATTGCGAATGCTCTATCCACACATCGGCACTGCCATACTGAAGTTGAAGTCCGACGATTTGGACCTCCTCAATGACAGTGTCACCGAGATTGCCCATCAGTTGGATGACCTCACTGTGGGCCGACTCGTGGGCATCATGGCTGATGATCGAGATGACAATGTTCTGCGCAAGATTCTAATCTTCTCTCGTTAAACTTTACTGGTTCTAACTTGAATATCCCACTCATCTTCTCTACTCTCCTTCTTCACTCCTCGTATGTCCTATCACCCTTCCGTACCCGCTCCATCGATTGTTTCTAAATAATGTGTACTGAAATCTTTTGCAAACTTTTTAACAAGGGATTGGCTTGAGTTGGTTCCCAAAACAGTCTCTCTGAACTCAAAGCACCTGCCATTCTCACGCTTCTCGTTTTTGGGGACTTTTGATTTTGATTCATTTATAAAGGCCTATGCATTCCATTTTACTAGACTTCTAAGGAAATCGTTTTACCGATTTTATATTGAGAACTTATTGTTTGAATATTTGATGTGTAGGTTTCGAATTAAACTCTTGATTCTTTAATTTTCAAATTTTCTCTTTATATTTCTTTTTATTTTAAATTCTCTTATCTTTTTTCTTGTTAGTTTCCATTTAGTCGGCTTTCTTTCATTTTGTTCCTCTCTTTTCCTAAGGCCTCCGCTTGATTTAGTTTATAATATTTGACTGCGTTAAACATCCAGATGACAGTTTTATTAAGGCCTATTCTGTGATTTTGCTCCTTGTCCAAATGCTGTCTATCAGCTTTAACAGGGTTTCATGTCCTTGAATTCTCTTGCTCTGACAAAGCACATTCGGCTTTGCGAACCTTCTTAAACTCAAAATTCTATGCGGTTTGCACGGCTTTTAAGGATCTCTCCACCAGCCTCTAGAATTAAAGAGTCCTCGTTGCCTCGAAAATCGTTACTAGTAGGAAACCATGGACGTGTCATTTTAAGGCGGCAAATATTTCTTCACTGAAATTGTGCCACCACGACCATTTGCACTTTGGCTTGACCAACCCATGTTCAATTTCTAGTTTAATTGACTACTTAATTCCGAGAAACTTAATAGTTGCCAGGCCTAGCAGTGATGTTTTATTTCACTAAAGGATGTAGCTATTATATGTTAAGGTTACTTCTTTAAACATAACCGTTTCTGAATTAATGCTGATTGTCAGCCCCTCTATCTGCCTCGAAGTTTTCACTCTTTCGAGAAAAAGCCGCCGTTACACTTCTCAACTAGTCCTTTTATAGTGCTGTGCCGAGCACGCACCTGCCGATTACCCACTGAAAGTCAAATTTCAACCTGCCTTTCCTTTTCCTTAACCGCCATCAAACCATTCACCGCTTATCAATCCCTATCATTTGCCTTATATCTCTGTTAGTTTTGCAATCTCTGCCATTGCGACACTTGTAGGCTAGAATTTGAGTCTTCAGTAAAGAATTTATTTTGTTGAGAGGAGGTGACCCTAATGAATAAGGCAATCTAATAAGGAAAAACTACTTTTGCATACGTAAACATGGAGGTCAATTGAAATCCCAAGTAGACTCATGATGAATTGATTTGCGTGCATAAAAAGGTACTGCCTCTATCCTCTTGTTACTCAAGAAAAGCTTCATTGTCTACCCCACATGCTTCGAGTTTGGCAACATACCGAAGACGAAATCTAAAGGGATTATTTACCCGATTCGCTCTTCTTAATATTCCTAAAATTTGACACTATCGAACCTCTCAAAAGTGGATGGTATGTCAGGTTTTCTACAAGTATATTCGAAGTTGAAACTGGAGCAGTGGAGACCAAATAATCATGCGTGTCACCGATTAAATCATAACTGCTATGACTGGCCTATATTTATGATGCAGTAGACTATGGTGTGTCCAGTATGTTGTGTATGGTATGGTATGGTAAAAATGCCTTAATGAAAAACAAAACGATGTGTTTACGGTTTAAAAGTTAGAGTCTTTTGCCTTAGAATACGCCATAAGGCAAAACTATCGGGCAAGAGCTCCGATTAGACCAATAAAATGGAAAAGTGAATCACATTCAAGATCAGCCTAATTCAAAGTTAAATTCAAAAGAAAACAATGGAATCGAAATGAATCAAACAGTGGATTGAATGGAAATGTAAAAAAAAATGTGCAGGAAAAATCCAAGTAATGAAAACAGGTCACTAAAAAAGGACATGACAAACAAGAAAAAAATTAATACAAAAACATGGAAAAGAAATCAAGGAGTAACAGGCTAGGACTGAGGTTTAAAGTGGAGAATCTTGTCCAACAAGTCCCTGATTTCATAATTAAATACCAAGTCAGGATGATTTTCAGGTTTGAGTGACTTCAAAATATTGGCGACCTCGATGGCACTTTCATTGAGGAGGTCCAAATCATCGGACTTCAACTTCAGTATGGCAGTGCCGATGTGTGGGTAGAGGATTCGCAATGCTTCCTGCTTCTCCTTTGACAGTACGGAGAGCAACTCATCTACCCTGGGGAACTTGGCACGGATTTGGCGTAGCTCCTTCGCCGTGAAGAGACTACTAGTCTGTTGCTCCTTATAAACTGCACGCTCAGGCTTCGGAGCCAATGCACGCAATGCAGGCACCTTGAAGAGGATCAGCTCCAGCGCACTGGAGTCCACTTTCCTAAGGAACGCCCTAATGTCGGCAAGTTGGCTGATCACGATTCGCAGCTCTTCAGCATTCAGTTGAGCCAGTTCTTTGCCAATCGATGGAACGTGTTGGAAGACATACTCCAGAGTGTTGGCCTGCATGTGGACGAGGAGACGTGCGAGATCCTTGTGCTGAGAAATGATGTACTTAATGAAGCCGGGGTCCTGCTGGTGGAGGCTGTTAGCGAGCTCTGGACGAATTTGTGGCATAGTGTAGAAGATTTCTTGGATCACCTGTGGATCGACGTGGGGTCGATTTGATTGCGATGATCTGTGGACAGGCGGAGGCGATTGCTGACAAGAGCACCGTGGTTGGGAATATGAGTAGGATTGTTGTTGACAGCGCGACCATTGGCGCTTTTGAACACTGTAATGCTGCTGAGTGCTAGATTCTTCTGGATAATATCTCATTATTGATTTAATTATCCTCTCATCGAGATTATTTATTATTTCATAAATGTTTGGCAAATTAAGGAAAAAAGATTTGACCTTGGATGCATCAACATCTTTCAATACGTCGTTGAAATTCAACAATCCCGTAACAGGAGGTTGTATCTCAACTGAAAACAGATCACGGAAAATATTACCAAGGCCTTGAGTAGCTGCAAGTGCATTTTCTATCACCTTGGAATCAAGTTGTAATAGAATTTCCTTAAGATCCGGAATGCTAAGAATAACGGATTTGAATAGCTCAGGCTTCATATCTATTAGTTCTTTCCGTATGTACTCAAGCTTAGGCATGCATTGACGCTTGTAATTCTGGTATTTAGGTGGATAATTGTAATAATAGCCATATCCGTTCCAATAATAGGGTGTGCCGTGGGCAAGCAGAGCAGCGCCAAGCACTAGAAGGACAATTGTCGCGTGCATATTGTTGCGATGATGGAGCATCAGTCCGGCGCCCCTTTATACCTTGCGAGTTCTGCAGTAGCAAGCGACCTCATCAGTTCCTTGTCTTGCATCTCGTTAATTCACAGGCTTTTTACCATATCCACTGCAAATGCGCCTTATTGCGAGCCATGCAAACAACTCTGCTTGTGCTTTTGTAGCTGTGTTGTTTGCTGCACTTCACCAACCACATATTCCACATCAACTGCAATCGCTTCTACTTGTTCGCACCTTTGTCCTCAAGGCCGCGAGCATGGAAATTTGATGGCACCATTCACGAGCGCTTGCATCATCTTCTCTACTCCGAAACCAATCTGTTCATTGATTCCTTCATGCTGCTGGATATGGACTGCCAGTGCAACCCTTCAATGGAATCCCTAATGCTCTCCATTTCTACTCGTATGCTATTAATCTCTCTTGATTTCCTAGTCCTCTTTCAAAACCCCTGTTCTTTGTCTTCTCTCTCTCACCTTGCTCTAACATTACCTTTGCTACCAAAGTGCTGAATTTTATTAACGCTTAATTAAGCATTTTCTATTTGGTTCCTAGGTTTTTTCATTCAATGTGTAGGCGACCGCAGTCTTTGTCAGAAGATGTACTCATTCTCATTGCTCATGTTTTTGTGGTGGGACCGCCAATGTAGCCTCAGTGTGCAGGCTTGATCTCGAATGACTCATTCAGCTCCATGTCAAAACGTAGACAGTCAGATGGAGAACCTCGAATTTGACCCCTTCACTTCTCTTCCTTCTTCTCCCTCTTCATTCCCCTCACTACCTCTCATTGTCCTGCACTCCACTTGGAGGGAAAATTCACTGCAGTCTGTTGATTGCGTTGAGACTCCGATCAGTATTAAGCCATTTTTCAACCTAGGAGTTCCTTATGAAATGTAGCTGTGAGACACCAGGATTATTTATACTATGCTCATATTCTCGTGGTGAGGGTGACAATCCAAATCTATTCTTCTCTCTGCACTCCTCGCGCTCAATTGAGAGACTTAATGGAAGCGGTTATTCGATGCAGAAATGTAAGATTTGTAAGCGTCACTTATGTATTACAGCATGGAAGCTGTAGACAGAAAACCTACTTTTTTCTTGCCCTTCCAAAGCTATCCCCACAAGTGAAATTACGCACAAACCTTGGAGATTTTGTGTGATTAATGCCGTTTTTACATGCACCAAGGCTTTCTGGATTGGAGATTTCACTTGTGAACCTCTTTTGATCAGGGATTCGTGCTAAATCAAATTGGATTCGGGCACCGGAGAAACCATTAATCTGCCTTTCCGAATCTCCTAGTTTTCTGGTTAGCCAAGAACTGAACTTGATCGTTAGATATCAATCGAGCTGACTACTTCATGGCCAATAATGTTGTCCATGTTGTGTAGTTCCACGCTATTGATTCGGTTTCGAATAGTTAATTCGAAACGATGCCTTGATTGAATTTTGCTGTTAATTTGTGCCAATTCGTTAATCGTCTTGTGGTCTATGAAGAGGAAATGAGATAACAAGAGGGTAGTTTCTAAACAGGAGAGCAATCAGGAAGGGGATCATTTGATTACCACGACGTGTCTCGTAGGGTGGCTCCTTCGATTTAAACCGAGCAGTGCTGCCTAGCTTTTCATTGCCTTCTCTGCAGTCTACAAATTCTAGTGCTCAACATTAGATGCAAGTGATTGCCCACTGACTCACTATGACCCACTTTAACTCCCATTTACACTCTTGCTCACATACGGCCAGACACGATGCCACACAACTGAGGTCATTTTACCCTCAATATCCCACCAACAAGAACCAACCTCGCTGACTGATGGCCAATTGGCTAGGAGGAGAAGAAGGAGGAGGAGGAGTTTCGATCACTCCCAATCCTGCCTAGAATTGAACTAAACCACATGTATCCCACAGTCATATCTTAACCTCTGTTCCATGATATCGAGACGCGATGCCATTGCGTTCATTCATTGAATCAATTCGCTGAATCTATTCGAAGTCTTGTCGAAGTCTTGGTTCAGATCTTGAAATTGCATAATCGCAATTGGCATCGATGGCTAGGATGGAGGTAATGATGGTGTGATGGCGTTGATTTGAACTATGAGTGCTAAGACTAATTGTACGTACATGAGTTTGTAACACCTAATGCGTGATAGCCGAAACTCGACCAAGATCATATTCGATGGTATATAATGCACACCATTGAAGTGCTCGTGGGATCATGGCGATACAACGCACAAGCAGATCAATCACCCAAGATAGCGATTGGAAAAGGACAAAGGATTCTAACGAAAAGTGGGAAATTGCCGTCAGTCAAATAAATTCCTCTCTGCCCAGGCACATTGCGTGGTCCATGAAATGTAAGGTTCGGACAGAAATCCTTTGTGAGTGACTTAATAAATGCTGCGAATATAAACGAACAATCGAATCGCTCATATTCACTACTCGATTTCCTACCGCACGAAACACCATTGCTGCAACGAGACCAGCAGCGCAACTGCTTAGTCAATTGGCAACACAAGAGTACTAAACGTAGTTTAGAGCAGCATGAAGGAATCAATGAACAGATTGGTTTCGGAGTAGAGAAGATGATGCAAGCGCTCGTGAATGGTGCCATCAAATTTCCATGCTCGCGGCCTTGAGGACAAAGGTGCGAACAAGTAGAAGCGATTGCAGTTGATGTGGAATATGTGGTTGGTGAAGTGCAGCAAACAACACAGCTACAAAAGCACAAGCAGAGTTGTTTGCATGGCTCGCAATAAGGCGCATTTGCAGTGGATATGGTAAAAAGCCTGTGAATTAACGAGATGCAAGACAAGGAACTGATGAGGTCGCTTGCTACTGCAGAACTCGCAAGGTATAAAGGGGCGCCGGACTGATGCTCCATCATCGCAACAATATGCACGCGACAATTGTCCTTCTAGTGCTTGGCGCTGCTCTGCTTGCCCACGGCACACCCTATTATTGGAACGGATATGGCTATTATTACTATTACCCACCTCAACACCAGTCATCACCCCAGCGCCAACAATCCTACAACTCTGAGCATGTATACAACACCCTCGTGAACATGGAGCCTGAGAAATTCAAGTCCATCATTCTCAGCATTCCCAATCTCAAGGATCTTCTCTTGCAACTTGATGCCAACATGCTGAAAAGCACACTGGCAGAAATTCCCGGTGTTGGCAACATGATCAGTAATTTGAGTGCGGAGGAAATCCATTCCGCCATTCGCGACCTGAAGGATATCAAAGTCATGTTGAAGGGGATTGATGCAGAGCAACTGAAATCCATCTTTGTCAGTCTGCCCAACCTAGAAAACTTCATCGCTAATCTCGATGGGGATTTCATTCGATCAATAGTGGGCGAGCAGGAGCAACAGTCGGAGCCAGTGTCACAACAGCAGTCGCAACCAGTGTCACAACAAACCCAGTGGTCCTGGTGTCAGCAGTGTCACAATTGTCAACGATGTCATTCACCATACTGCTCACACTACGCCTACTCATATTCCCAACCACGGTGCTCTTGTCAGCAATCGCCTCCGCCTGTCCACAGATCATCGCAATCAAATCGACCCCACGTCGATCCACAGGTGATCCAAGAAATCTTCTACACTATGCCACAAATTCGTCCAGAGCTCGCTAACAGCCTCCACCAGCAGGACCCCGGCTTCATTAAGTACATCATTTCTCAGCACAAGGATCTCGCACGTCTCCTCGTCCACATGCAGGCCAACACTCTGGAGTATGTCTTCCAACACGTTCCATCGATTGGCAAAGAACTGGCTCAACTGAATGCTGAAGAGCTGCGAATCGTGATCAGCCAACTTGCCGACATTAGGGCGTTCCTTAGGAAAGTGGACTCCAGTGCGCTGGAGCTGATCCTCTTCAAGGTGCCTGCATTGCGTGCATTGGCTCCGAAGCCTGAGCGTGCAGTTTATAAGGAGCAACAGACTAGTAGTCTCTTCACGGCGAAAGAGCTACGCCAAATCCGTGCCAAGTTCCCCAGGGTAGATGAGTTGCTCTCCGTACTGTCAAAGGAGAAGCAGGAAGCATTGCGAATGCTCTATCCACACATCGGCACTGCCATACTGAAGTTGAAGTCCGACGATTTGGACCTCCTCAATGACAGTGTCACCGAGATTGCCCATCAGTTGGATGACCTCACTGTGGGCCGACTCGTGGGCATCATGGCTGATGATCGAGATGACAATGTTCTGCGCAAGATTCTAATCTTCTCTCGTTAAACTTCATTAGTTTTTGTTTGATCATTTCTTTGGTCTTTATTAAATATTTTTTTCATGGCCAATCCTTTTTTTATCGCAGTTCTTTTAGGTCTTTCTTTTTAAAGTGATGTTTCTGGTTCTTGAACTTTATTGGCAAATACTTCAATGTCATTCGCTTATTTTTTTGGAGTTCTATGGTTGGCGCGGATTTGCCCCTCTGTTTTTAGTATTATTCATATTTTAGTCGTTTAAATCATGTTATTTTTACGCAATAGCATAAATTTATTTAACCATATAAGCCTGAGGTACATTTTTTTCCTATGATTTTCCTTTTTTTCGTTTGAAACTGGATCTGGAGACCTTTTTTGAACTTATTGTCACTGCCCTTAAATTTAGTCGGATATTTTAACTTCCTGCATTCTCAATACGGTGGTGTCCCACCTATTCACGTTATGAGCAACCTACTTCATTAATGAATGTTAACTACAGCCTCCAAGATCACTTTGCACAATATGAAAATCTTAGTGTGGCCAAAATCAAAATAATGTCTAAGGATATGAAGTGTCTTCTTGTCAGTCAACTTTTTTGTGACGATGCACAATTCCCACAGCATTTAGTACGAATTTATTTTAATACATCTGAGATCTAAAGAATTTTCGTCACTTTTTTGGGAAAAATACAAGTCAAAGCCAGTAATTTCCAGCAAGTACGGATGAACAATTATCTCATAACGTTCTCTAAATGTTTAGTTATTTCTTTAAAAATAGTAATTGCAGGAGATCATAAACTGATTTAATAGAGCAATAATAGTGAAGTATTTTTCAAGAGTCTGTTTCGCAAAAGTTAACTTGGTAAGTAAAACCACTAGTACTTAGCTCTTCTCTCGTGTTTTCTATAGCGGATTTTGTCAAAATGACAAAGTTTTGAAAATTAACTGAATCAGTCGACTTCAATCTATTAGAAGACAGTAGCCTTTGAACTACCCAAGGTTTACTAATAATCAATGCCAGCTGCAAACGAGGAACTTCTAAAAAGACCTCAAAACGCCGGACTTGGCAGTAATTACCAGCGAAGATCTTGAGTGGTGGACTTGAATTGAATTTGTTGGGAGGCCCGGTGTAGTCAAGAAGAGGTATTATACTATTGTTTAAAGAACGCTAAAAAACGCTTAAGCATGGATCATTCAGTTATTTTATCTAAATAATACTCCTCATCAGAAATTTTCGACTTATCTCAATTGAAGGTTCTAGAAAGGGGCGGAGGAGAGTTCATATGTTTAAATAACGTGACGAGGAGCGAAACAGAGAGAGGCTTTCAAGATTATTAAGAAGCGGGGGGATTCATGCAGTATGATAAACCGAAATGGCACTTTCACGTTGATAACAAAACTGAAATTCTCCATGAATCGGCAATTGACGCAATAAATCTTGACTGGTTAAAGTATCGTTTGTGTAGAAAATACTACATTGACCATTAAAAACCGATTTAGGTTCAAACCATTATGGAAATCTTTTAAGAGTTCAGGTAAATCAAATCTTCCTTAGAAGCTATTAAAGTTGGTTGTCTAAATAAATTATTAATACGGATTTTATTGAACCTACTGCAGGAACAGATATTGGAAAGACCAACAAACTTTGACCCATTTTAAACTTAAAAATACTGTTTTGATTGTTTATTGCAAAAACTTAATTCGTATAACATTGAGATCGTTGAGGATTCGAATAAACGCAAATGAAACAGAAACAGAAAGTGAATGAATTTCGATCAACAGGGAGAAGCAAAATATAGCCTTCTTAGATGTGATCAAGCTTATGTTCCTTTTTAGGCGTAGGATGTACTGAGGCGTTATCGGCCAGATGACGGTAATACGTACTGACCTTTCTGTATTCTCCACTTTTTTGGTCCATACCAACAAGATTTACTACAGTGGAGGTCGGTTACGAGACAGTAATCAGTACACCTTGGTTGTTTTTTGCCCCTTTGGATGAGAACGAGATATCTTTCATGGAAGAAATGAAAATAAAACACTAGACAGGTAAGGAATCGAATTCAAGGGAAATAAATCTTGCGTCATATCATTTGTAAGTATTTCCATTCTTAAAGAAATCCCCGAAAATCCATAGCAAATAATAATATTTGCCTTTGAATGATGTTTTATTCCAACTAGTTAGCAATAAATGGAATTTATAATGCTGAGTTCACATGGTCCGAAGGAGGAACAATTAGGACATCAGCCCTCTCCAAAAGATATGAGTTGAAAATATTTTACTGATTTTTCATGACACTTCAATTTCATACAAGTTCAGACCTGTATTATAGCATTTATAAAATCCCACCAGCAAGAAAAATGCAAAATGCTCAGGATATTTCACGTGGATTCTTAGCTTAACTAATTTTAATCACACGTGTTTTTTGATAATTTGATGAGTTTCAGAAGCACAACAAAATCCAAAAATAGAAAGATGCTGCTTTTCTAAGAACAGAGGCAAAAAAAAAATAGTTGCGTCTGGAGCAAGATGGCCCTAATACTTCAAAGAAGCATTAGAGGTAGTGAATTACAATCAACCAATTTTTTTAGTCAGATGGAGATCTCTAGGGTAAAAATGTGTACTTAATCCTAAATTTAAAAAATCATGTGTGGCAGTTGGATTTGCAAAATTTTAACTGCCCTCCCTTTTATAAGACTGAAAGGTTAGAAATGGGATGTTTGCACTCATTTGAAGTCGGTATAAAATGCTCCTGTCTAAAATACTGAGTGCTTCTACGTTTTCATTTCCACTTTGCACTCACTGAACATTTCAACTATATTGAAAGCATTCCATCAAAGCTCAGGTTTGTAAATAATGAGATTTGGACGGTCTGTCAAGAACTTCCCTTAGGACTCTTTTGGCTTTTTCATGCCATAACTTCCTATGTACCCTCTTTCTGGTTAGTTTTGAAAACCATATTGAAGTTCCACAGCATCACAGAGACAACATATTTCCTGCTAAGGCTTGCTTAAGCAACTTTTTAGGGAAATTCTTTGCATAGGTTTCTTGAAAGCCATTGATTGGCAAGAAAATAACCCTTTTACTAGTTTTTGTCATGTTTGAGTTGGTCTCGGCCCCTACGCTCTCCGACATATACCTAAATATTCCCCATGATAACAATTACAACGATTTTAGTAGCATTATTGTAAGACAAGTTCTCCTTTATAGAGTTACTCTTTGGCTTTTACCTATCCATATAGCATGTTCATTCCCTAGAAAAAACGTGCATGTGAATTCATAAATTTGCGTTGGTTGCGCCGATGACCAGGTATTTATCTTATAAATATCCTCTTTTAACCATTAATTCCACAAAATCAAACTTTATTTTGAGATTTAGGATAATCAAAGAGTTGCACGTAACTAAGTAATTGCTCTTAAATCTTGTGCATGATTGGTTCCAAGCATAATAAATAAAGCCACATTAAAGTATCCAAAAAGGTCAATTTTTCTATTCTTAGGTAGATTTTGCCCTGTTAAATGTAGTAGCTCATGCGCATTCTCAGGAATATGCAAGGACGTTTGAATTTCTACTAAAACATGTATATTGAAATCTACGAAATTGCAAATGTCTTCCTGAATAGTCAGATAGCATAAAAGTAGGCCTTTAAGCAGAACTCCTTTGTTTATTGTGGTAAGAATTTAAATAAATTTTTCTTGAGGGAACCAATACTATTTTCATTGGGTAATGTTTCAATTTCAAGACTATAAATAGGATTAAACTCGCTTTTCACTTTTTGCAGTATACTTAAACGTTAAGACATGGAGGTGGAAAAGTTGAATAGGTTTGAATTATGAATGTAAATTTACTTTGGGACAAATGCTACTGCTTAAATAAAATTTTTTTCAGGCTGGTTTTACCCAAAACTCGTCTTCATTTTGATAGGCTGTTCGGCTTTGCAAACTTCAATCCTACCTCTTTTGGATAATTATTCTTTAATAAATAAAGTTCAACATTTTTTATTTTTGGCATAATGGCAAAATTTAAGATTGGCCTGCATTTATGCATAATTTATAATGTTTTAACGAATATCATTTATTATTTAACATAATAATATTTAAGAAGTTCAAGTATTAGCAAACAGCAATTGATAAAAGCTTATTTAATTCAAAATATAATTGCAGGTACAAACAACACAGCGGTTTTTCCAAAGTGACGTTTGCTTATATTTTGCTTAATAGCTTGTATCTGGCTTAATGGTGGTCAAACCTACTCTCAACCTCCTCGTGGTGACCACCGGTAACCCCAGGGGCAACTCTGGGGGCTAATAAGAGGGATGGGACTAATCACCCTCCGGACGTATAAAAATAGATTATGCCAGCAGAAGTACTTCTTACAGCTTGCTAAAGGAGGCACGACGTAAGTAACCGGATATGTGGCTTCAAACTGGAGTGCGGAATGTACGTGCAAGTAGCTATGAATGGAATCTCCGCCAAAATGTTGATTTCATGAGGAGAAATGAAGACGGAAGAATTCGGACGAGGTGGCTCGACGAAGCTGAACTGCTACCTGTACGACGAAGCCATGCCAGAGAAGAGACCAGACAAACGAAGACGTCAGCAAACGTTTTTACTGTTCTCTGTTAGTTGTTGTGCTTAATTGCTATGAAAGCTATTTTTACTTCTGTTGTACCCCCAATAAGTCCCTGGGACTTGCCCTAATATGTGGAGAGAAAAAAAATAAAATAAAGAAAATCTGGTTTAAGAAATCGTCATTATGATTTGGAAATAGGTGATTTACGGTTATCGTTTGTTTAAATTGCCCAGGCCTGCCTGTAACACGTTATTACCTTGTTTTTCCATTTGTTTCAATAGAAACTCAGATCTGAATTAGCTATCACACTCTTGCGTCTGCACAGTTTGTTTGGATGTCAAAGATGTCTCATACATTACTTAGGAAAAAAAACCCTACTAACATTACATGTTTGACAGAATTTAAAAGGATAACATGATATTCCTTAATGATAATTTAATGACTAAGCGTGCATAATAGTACTCCGGTTGCTTAGCTGGAAAAAATAACAATAGAATCATAATTATTGTAAAACAAGCAAAGAAAAAACTACAAATTTCGATTTAGGCAGTTCATAACTAACTTTACGTTAAGAACTAATTTGATAGGCTATTCCATTGAACGAGATCTAATTTGTGCCTACGATTTCAATCAATGTGGGCATCATACTGTAATTCACACCACGCAGATCTATATAGCCACCGATAAAAGCATCCTGCATTTGAGGGATCAAACCCAAGTCCACTACCACCTTTTATCCTTCAGAACATTATTAGGCAAAACAAACAAGAAACAGAAGTGCAAATGGAAAATGGTAGTAGAAGATGTCACAATAAAAGTAAGGCAATTTATCAGTGACTAATAAGTTAGTAGTTAACTTCAATTAATTAACTTGTTACTACCTGCCTAAATGAAGTGACGAACACTAGGTACCCTATTCAAATCAATGCACCAACAATTTAATAATATGGGTCAAGAGGATTCAGGACTAGCCTAGATATTACTTAAAAGAATCAAGCCACTAGGCAATAATATCAAACCAGATAAATACCAACATATAATGGGTGAGATAATGGGAGAAGCATCTTTTACAATGCCCAATCTCTTGACCACGCTCATCAGCTACTAAACCATTTCATTTACTAAACTAAGACGGATAACAATAACAAACAAACTGAGTATCTAATATCTGCCAATAAAATTGTTTACCGAGAATCAATTGCTTAACAAACAATAAGTAAATTTCATTGATTTCATACTTGAAAACAAAGCCCGTTGGAAAGTAAATAAACAGACCATAACCAATTATGATGTTCTTAGGGAGAGCCATTCTAATAAAACTAACTGCTACTTAAGTAAAGTTAGAAAACGTTCTTAATTAATAAATAAAAACATTTTAGTCATCTTGGCCAAAAGACCTTTTTATCGCTATGGTTATAAAATTAAAGCAAGAGATGCACCCCTTATCAACTTTTGAAAAGCTGAGATTCTTATTTAGGTACCCATCAAAAAGGCTTACGATCCTTTTGTATTAGCAAGAACCTCCAATAGATTTGAATTGACCTGGCAGTGATGTCAATGCCTAATAACAGAAATTTTCCAACAGTCAGCATAAATCGAGCAATAGAAGATTTATAAACAAACCAGTGACAAAACATTGTTCAAGGGTATATAACGAAATTTCTATATAAAATGTTGTAGACTTGAAAACAAATTACAACTCCCCTACATCCAAAATTATAAAAAGGCCATAAAAAATACAAAGTATAAAACAGTGGTGAGAAAAAGGCATAACCAACATTAAAAAACAAAACATGCAAAGTTCTCAAAAGAGTTTTTTTCCCTGGAGCCAGAAAAGTAAACACAATTCTGAAAACTGGGCGGACAAGTTGATAAAAAGCATACGTCAACAGAAAGCTGTATGAATTAAGGGGTGAAGAAACAGAACGTCAAACGTAATCCAAACCTTACTCGAAAAAAAATTAAGAAAGGAGCATTTCAATGAATTATAAAGGCAGTTCTCACAAACCAAACTGAGGCCATGAGCTTGGCAGGAAAAGTTCAGAAACATGGTGAGCAGCTTTAGAACTTTGCTCAAAATGACTGGGAAGAAAACGATTCACTCAGTCCAAACAAACAATAAAACCACTTATGAAAATTCCTGATAAACCTAGAATAAACAAAGTACCTTAAAAACTAGCGATGACATTATGACGTCTATATAGGCTGTTGCGCTCTCTGCAACAGAGACAAGGGAAAATAAAGGACCCACACCATCCAAAAATACCCAAAGCTTAGCAAGCCTATCTGATACATCGCATATAAATCAGAATATAACCAGTCAGTATTTAATGGATAGAAATAGAACGCCAGCCAGTAAACATCTATGGGATACTGCTATAGATACCTTATGCTACAATCAAATATGAAACACAACAAACCATACTCGGCACTAAAGGGCATGACCTGCATGACAATTCTGGCAAGAAACCTCAAGCAGATTTTTATAAACGACAGGAAAGTCAAAAAAACCGGACGCAGAGCACACCTCACTCTAGACCATACACAGTGGAAACGATATAAATGGGACACATCAGGACACAGGCCCTCAAAAAATTTTTATCTCGGTAAGCGAGAGAAACAGGAAGAATGCAGAATCAACTGCCTTTCAATAGGGGTAGTTTTGAATGAGAATCGACGTATAGCACAGCAAGGCATCGACACATAATAAGCTCGGGCTTAATACTAAAAGATAAAGAGCGACCACTCCTCCCCTTACTCACCAAAATGTGGATGCTATGCTAGTCGTTAATCAAGAAGAAAGCGGAGTTAACAGAACATTAGTAAACAAGATGAATGATAGAATGGTATTCGTTTAAATGCTTGTGCATTCATTGCATCAACAAATGACATAAGCAATGGTAGACCAGTGATAAACAATTAACAACACAGTTCGAGTAGCCGAAATTCCCTCAGAGTATGTAAAACACCAAATTGAAATGGAGAATGATCGGAATATTAATGGCCGATCTACATAAATACATTGAAAGCTGAAGGATAGGCTCAAAAATAAAAAGCATCAAACATTCAAGAGTAAATGACGGAAAGGGAGCAATTATCTGCACTCACCAGGAAGGACCAGCAAAGACGTCAGATAAAATTGAATGAAGTCGACAATTGATAGTTAAAAAAAAAGCATGGGAATAGGAATGAAAAATTGACACCAAACCCTTTAGCAATAAATGGAACAAAATTCAAACCAGAAAATATCAATTCTAAAATATCTAAACCTTTTTCCATGCGGATCAAAATGACCAGAGAAACAATTACTTCAACTGTTGTGGTGACATTTTTAAGCTCAAGACCTACATGCCTGCCTCCGAGGCCAATCACTGAGCAATTAAAGTACGTTAAAGTTAACAGGAATTATTCAACTTTTAAAAAACGGTTTCGAAAGCAACAGACTTTGGATTAACCGACAAAAATGGAATTAGTTAAATAATATTTATGTACACTAGCATGAAAATTGAGCTAAACCAAAAAGCCTCAACAAAATAGAAAATTTGAACTGATAACGTCTCAAATAAGTTAAAGGTTAAAAATAAGCTCACTTCACCCAAAAAACCAATCGGTGAGAAACGGACACATGCACTCCGATCATTGAAATTTGCATCTGTAAAATAGCTGAGAAGACACGATCCGATTCACTTATTTTGGATTATAAACTCTAAATAATGGAAGTAAAATAATATATTATATCACAACGTTTTAGTCCTTGCAGGTTGGCTATAAGATTATTGACCACATCGGCTAAGAGAGGGATTGTGAAACAGCTTAGAGGGTGGAATATATAAACTCATTTACAGTGTAAAAGAATAAAAATCCACCAAATTGCTAGAATAAGAGGGTAAAAATTCCCCTCTCTAGATTTATTCAAATAGAATCAATGAAATATCATGAAATACAACACAGCACCTACGGCAGAAAAGCCAAACATAACGAATTTCTACAAGGCAGGACTAAGGACAGATAATTTTTCAAACACAGAAGTAAAAAAAAGTGGATCCAAAAAGGCATTTAACGCTATGGCAAAAGCAAATTTTCAAAACCATTCTTGCAATAGTTGGGGCTATAAAAAGCTTGGGCCATATGCGTAGAAAATAAGAGCAACATCATATTTAGGCTCTACATGTGGCACTAACGCACACATTAAGTTGGAAAAATTCCTCGAAAAACTCCATAACCGCAGAATATCGGTGTTTTGGTTCGGCAACATACAAGCCGACATAAAAGCACAGATGACAGACCAACTACATCATTGCTAACGCAAAGAGCTATTTGTGCATGAATCCATCTAATTGCGTCAAATGATCCCATCCATAAATTTGCGAGTACAAGTTCTACAAATCCATAGCTTGGCAGTTTGTACATTCTTCTGGCAATAGTACGTATGTAAAAAAGCAATTTTAAAGTGGCTTATATAAATTTTCAGTCCCTTCAATTTCGCAAATAGTAAAAGTTAAATTTTTTGAATTTTTCATTTAACCGAAATTTTTTGCTAAATGTTATATGTCAAGAGTTGAAAGATTCATGAGCAGAGCTTAATTCCACAACTTTACTTGAAACTATTAGGCCAGAAAACACTAAATTATTTCGGGTACGGTCTCATTAGAACTTGTGATATTTACACTAATGCTAGGACTGATTCAACTTCTCACGGAGAGTCAATATACGCATCTAAACAGTATCACGCACGCTTCGGCGAATCGACTGAGTTCGGTGTGCCTAAAGGCAGTTATAAAACCCACCGCAGGGACATGCAGAGCAAAGTGAGAGAATTCAGAAACTCCAATGACTAAGTAATCTGGGTTGCAAATTTTGCAGTTCTAGTGAGTTGCCGAACGCTACAACTTTAACGGCATTTTAATAAGAGACTCTGGACCTTAATTTAGCCAAAATGTTAGTATATTTTTTGGAGTAATAGCTTTTTTAAAAACAATTATGTGTATTGATGCCTACATACCAGCCCTGTCGAAATAGGCTTGGCAATCTCATGAATTTCAAAAATAATAGAAGCATCATTTGCAATGGAACTGTTGTGACCTTTAAGAATCACTGTATAGTTATATAAAGCACCTGTTGCACAATGTGCAATTCACAAATAGAGGTAAAATACTTATTTTTTTGAAGCATATATTTGTAACTTTTCTACTCTTCCAATTGAAAGTATTCATGGGTTACCATCATGTCCTACTTAGACTCTGCAAAAGGATCATAGAGTTCTGATTAATTTTTAAAAAAAGCCTCTTGGTTATTTCAAAACTTTTTGCGTAACTTGTTAAATCTAAAATTCGGTTTCGAAACAAACTGATGGCTGAAGATTCATATAATTTATTTATTTATTTTATAATAGCATTATTCGTAGACAGTACGATTTTTAGGTAAAAATTCCAAATATGAGAGAATTTAAGGCTTTAGTATTCAGTTAGAGTCAAAAGTATATAACTGTAACCTAGATACAAATCTATCGTTCTTAAGTGGGAACTTGACCGTACTCATAGGAAGAAGACGTCTCTTAGGGATTCAGAAAGAAAACAAAGTTGAATAAAAGACTATATATGCCAGCATTAGATCTACTTCTGTTAACATGAACTTGTCAAACTCACATGAGACGCTCCGACTAGCTGATCATAGCTTTGCGCCTCGTTTGCACTAACCATTCTACTATTATCAAGCAGCCTACGCTGAGGATTCTTCAGTCATTATGTCCTCTCCACTTCCTTTTTTTGATCCTTAACCGATTAAGGCTAAACTTCAACCTTGTTAATTCCTTTCAAACGTTTGTAAACTGCGTTGAAACAGTCGGTCAGTCCAATGGCGATTAGATAACTGGATTAGTGAAAGATGTTCCAAGCAGGACCTATCTGGCTAATGGTTCCAGCATAATTTGTACAACGATGCTGTACTAAAAAATCAGAAATTTTTGGGTTAAAACTTGTTGCAATTCTGTCTTTTTTAAAAAAAAATAAACTATAATGATTTTCCTGAAATAAAAGAGACTTGCTAAAATAACTTCGAGGAAATACTTTGCCATTTTGAATCGAGTGTCTACTCTTCGTGCTCAGCATAGTTGATTGGACCAGAAACACAATTTTTTTCACCGCTGTGTTTGAAAATGATAAATCTACAAGCGTCTCAAGCTGCTAACTGCATTCCTAGAGTTTCTGGAAAAGAAATCCCAAAATCAATTAATTTGTGTTAGAATAAATGGTGGCAGTCTCCAGCGCTTTTGTTATATTCAAAACCTGTCTATTTCAGTAGCTGTTTCATTCCACCAGTTGGACAGGTATTAAATAGAGGTCAGATATGACGATACAAGATCAAAGAAAGGAAAACGCAAGATACCTTACTGCCTTTCTAATAGTGTGTTAGTTGCATAGAATGGCAAGTAATAAAATGCGAGTAAAAGTAAGGACAGTTAAATGATTTATTATCTTTTTCTATCTTAAAAATTCAATTCATAATACTTCAACTGCAATGCCAATATATGTCCAAGATGTTTGAAAAATATTCATTTCCGTTTTAAATGGATTGTTAGCATTTATTTGTATCAATTTTAAGGATAATAATCTCTCTTTAAAGGTCCTAATTAAACATTTAAGACACTCGTATATGCTAATAAAACGGCAGATGGTCGGTGATTTCCATTTGTCCAACCATAAACGTTGCCTCGAATCATCTTAAGGGCAGATAATCATTTGAAATGGGAATGAATTAGGTTACAGTATAAGAGTGCGGTTTTATATAATTGGTTGTTTATATATTTATTTACTCCTTATCCATTCAGGCAAGTCCCCAAAACTTATAAGCGGCACAACAGAAGGACAGAAAGTTTTTTAAAACAGATAGCGCTCAACAGTTAACACAAAAACAGTAAGAACGTTTATCGATGTCTTCGGTTGTCTGGTCTCTACTCTGGCATGGCTTTGTCGTACAGGTGGCAGTTCCATTTCATAGTTGCACCTTTTCCATCGTCGACACTATTAAGGGCAGGTGGTCTTCGTACTTCTTCCAGAAGTCTTTTCAACTTCCTAATACAGATTCCATTCACTGCTGGTTTGCGACCACTAATCCAATTATTCACATTTTACCCTGTTTATCAAGCTTTACGAGGTTTCACTTCTGCTGGCAAAGTCCGATTTATGCCTCCGGTGGGGCCGCGTCAGAGTTGCTCCTGAGGTTACACGAGGAGGTTGAGAGTTAGTTTGACCACCATAAGTGCGCGATAGGGTTTTTTTGCACGCCTAGATTGCAGCGATTTCCTTTGCTCCATTTCAGATTTTAAATTATTTCCTCCCAACTAGGCGACGCTTTCCTAACGAGTTGATAAAACTCAAACAATGCTTAGAGCTTTTCAGAATCAAATAATGCTTTCATGAGTTTTTTTAGCGAAAAGTGAAAGGACTGCCGTCGGTTGTAATGAAACAATTGTAGTCTGTAGATATAAAGCAATTTTAATTTATTTTATCAAGCGACTGAAAAGTCGTAGTATCTTTGAAGCATTAAATCTTATGTATTTAGTTAAAATCTCCAAGTTTTTTAAAGTTAAATCTCTTTCTTTGCCCGTTGTTTGCAAACTGCGGTCAGAATGGTGAAACAGTTGTCTTAAAACGCCCAGTTCAACAAATTCGGCATGGTAGTCATTACCTCTACCTCTACGTATGATTGTACATTATTTTCATTTATCCTCAACTTTGAAATCTTTCATGAAATAAAACAAAGATGATCAGGAATGTAAAGCATTACCGCTGGAATGTAACTCATTAATTTCATATTATATCAAAGCAACTATCGCACTCAAATTTGAAAGCGGTAAATTTGCATTTCCTCTGGCCCATTTTCTGGTACTCATTTATTAATCTAGGCTTGTTTTGATGTAAAAATTCCAATCCCGACAAAGGTTTCATGTATAATTTATGCAAAATTGAAGGAGTCAGAAATCTCCTCCTAACTTGCAGTTCAAACGAGTGAGACCTGGATAGTCTATTTCCTTTTAATTCAACATCGGAATTAATTTTTTTTATCCACCAGATAATTAATTCTTTGCTTTAACTTTTCCGAGTTCGGTTATGAAACCTTGCCATTTGTACTAAAAGTCAAATCTTTTCTCAAAATTATTCTTTTCAATGAAAAGAAGGAAAGCCTTTATCAGGCATCGTCGTCTGAAATTAACCTCACTTGTAAGTTTTTACCCTTTGGATTAAGAATAGGTCTCGCTGATGCCGATAGGACCTTAATAAGATGGCTAACAAAGAATGTTGAATGACTGACGAAGTTTCCAGGTAAAAATGGTTCTATTCAGAGTTTTCGGCCCTAGTGGGGGAAACGCGAAGGCCGGATCAGCTTCCACATTTAACGACGCGCATGGAAAGCATGCTACTTTGGCTATGCATTTACGTGCTTAACCAACAGAGACATTATTGTTAGTTGTCCAGTTTCATACGATAACATCGAGCCTTCTATTATGCCATTTCAAACCCAGCATATCTCACTCATTTTGATCGCTAAGGTACATTTATCAGTACACAAAAGAACGTAAAAATCAGCCAAAAGTCTGGCACTATTGAAGTCAAATGTATTTCTAAGCGCACTGAAATCTCTTGATATAAATGTGAATACTCTGAGATGCTATTCCTCAAGTTGAAATATTGGTAAGTCATGAAAGTATTAACTTCTTAAAGAAATCTATTTCAAGGCATAATAAATCCATGTATGAATGTAAATTTAAAAAAAAATACTTCAGGGTTTTTTCAAAAGTGATTTGGAACAAATCTTGCTATAACTGCTTTTATAAGTAGAACATTTGTAGGAATTGTAAAAGGAATGAGGTTTCGCACACTATTTCGCTGCCTCCTGACCTTTGTTTTCAGCACAATCTATGCAGAATATCAAAGGAATGCATAGCGTACCTAAACTGAAACAGATCTTATCCTGATCTAAGTTTAGGAACTTGTTTATTGGTAACTACCGAAATTGGAATATCTTCGCACATTAATAATAGCTCTTGAAGAAAGACACTTTCTAACCCGGACCCAACCTTCAAACGAAGATACATCTCGTGTGTCTCCATTTTGCATTCCAAAAGAGGACTAATAGGTTGGCTTTCTTCAAGTTCAAATTCAAGATTTTTACTCTTGGCGTCACCTGTCTACTGCCTTTCTATCAATCCCTTAGGCTCACTAAAAGCTCGGAGCACCACCTTCCTTAATCTGACTGAAAAATCACGAATTTCGCTAAAACACTTCAAAGATAAGCCAAAGAGGTAAAGATCATGCAATTTCTTCACAAAAGACTTGAAAGATAATAGCCAACTGGTAAAGAGACTATAGTAAACTTGTTCGCTCAAGATACTCCACACCACTCTACATCCAGAGTGGACCTTGAAATTTCTGACCTTTATTCCATAGATTAGGAAACTTAAAGTGCAAGTGTAAGGAACGTTGTCTTCCCGGTCAGATCAGCCTTGACATGGCCCACAACTATGCCCTGAGGCAGTGATTAAGTCCATCTTAATTCTTACTCCAAACCACAGGCCTAGGAGGAACTAAAAAGAAGTGCATATTAAGTCATGACTTGGGCGAAACGCTCAAATATCAAAGAAAGTCTTTGGTAAAACTGGTCAATAGTAGCTGGAAAACAGCCAAAAACGTCCATACCTCATTAGCTGAATCTAAAAAGAATAGCAAAATTTAGGTGATTGGGAAGTCACATTTCATAGAAGGCGGGCATATAATCTGAAACTAAAATCAGATACATGTCCACAACGATCCGAAAAGTATACTTACAAGGAGATTCTCTTCATAAACACCGAGATTGGAGGCTTTATGCTGCCTTTGCATCTCGCTGTGATTCAGTAAATATGCTACTGTTTAAAATAACTTATAATAATTGATATTTGTATATTATTCGAGGAATTAATTAACTAATAAGGAATCTTTCAATTACACATTTATAATTTATCATCGAGAATCGGAAAATTTTTTAGTTGTAGATCGCGATCATATTTAAGTTAGTAATAACTCATTTGATCATCTGATGAGCTGTCAACTTGAATGTTCAGCCCGGGAACGTACCACGTCGAGTTCAAACCTGAGCACATTTCACCAGATCTGCTACTTAGTTTTTATATTTGCAAGAACCAATTTCGACTTAACTTAAAAAATTGTCTCACACCAAACTGGAAAAAGTGTTAGAGGCTGCAAATAACTACTGCCGCATATAAATGCAAATCTGACATATTTTGGCGTTTATATTTATGCCCTGCGATAAATTTATTTTAAAAAACAAATAAATTAATTAAATTGGTTTGCTCTAGTCCCAGAGATGAATTATTTTCAGAACGAATGCAGAGGAACTCTTCAGTCGATAAATTGAAATGGCAGATAAAGTGGATTTCCTCACAAAAACTCACAATGAATTTTCGGTTTTTTTAACTGTCCAAACGCTTACGGAATACCAAGTCGACAATTCCATATACTTTGAAACTTGAAGATTTTAGAAAACTGAAAATGTGACTTTTGATATACTTAGAACGACTAAGACCAGTAGATGTACATTTTAGGGTTCCTGCGCATTGCACCAAGTACTCTTCTCAAATTAGGTATGTTTGGCTACTCAAACTCAAATTTAAACCATGGAAGCCAAACTTTCAAAAGATCACAAAAAAACATAATGTGGGACGCACCAAACAGGGCTTTGAGTTCTATTGACAATTCGTCTCCGTCGAGATGAATTCTCCATATTCCTTAGTTAAATTACCTGGCCTTGCTTTCCTCTTTGATACGAAAAATCTAAAGTGATTTTGTGATCATACCGTGAGTAGAAGATTGGACAGCAATTCTGAGCTTCGCGATTTTTAAAAAATACGCAAATGTATAAGACACTAGTGAAGTTGGATTAACTTCAGAAATCGTCGCAGTCAAATGCTACTAAAGCCAACCCACTTCATGAAATCGCTTTTCAGCTATCTAATACACCACCACTTCAAATAAATTCAAATTTTTAATATTTCTCCTTTAAACATCCCTTGCTCATAGTCAAACATTATTTTTTACTCAAATTTTAATACATTTACGAAAATATAATATACACGAATATACCTTCACATATCAGAAGCAAAGACGACAGTAAAATATGAATAAGAGGAGTAGTCATATTGAGCAGCGAGACTTCTCCCATTTGTCAAAGTGGAAAATGGTTGAAAATTAGTGCCAGACATGGAAGAAGGAAGCCAAATACAATGAAAGGCAAGGTATGTACTCGAGTTGTTGAATTGCATTTGGGCCTATCGCAGAAGCAGAGGCGCCGACTGATTGAATGTGATTCATGGAGACATGCTAAGGAGATCTGAAAGCGTATGTTCAGGTTACTTGAACATGTTCGTATGTAAAGATTGTCTTGATTAGAATCTGGAATTCAAATATCGCCTTTATTATACACATACTCGTTGTAAGATTCGTTATACCCACATAAGGTCTTACCTTCATCCAATGGACCCCGAATCCACTTAACGCAGTAACCGTTGCACAATTTGTAGGGAATGTCATTAAAGTTGAGAAGTGTCTTATTGAATGGATCTCGGCAATATGGGTGTCTGTCTGATCGACATTCGACGCAAAGAATACTCTGAACTGCAATAATGCATATCAAATTCACTGATATTGTTTGAATTTTTCGAATCATTAAAAACATAGTAGATAATGCAGTGAATTGTTTCTAGTCGAATAAGTTAAATGCTGCATTGGGAGTATTTAGAATGGTAGACTGATTGTTTGGGATAAATATTTTCTTTAAGTAATGAACAAATTCTTTTGTTCAAACAAGGCGTAAAGATATTGGAATTTGCAAGAGAATAGAAGGCTGCACACCCATGTGCTCATTTTAATATAAGTGTTGTATATCAATTAATGGGATTAATTCAATGTCCTGACACTTTTAGTTTTATATATCTCATCGCTCAAATTAGTATAAAAGAGTTTAGTTGAACAGAATAGCTTCCAAGATCTCTAGAAATTTTGGCGTATCCTTGCTTCAAAGTAATCTAAAGTGCATTACGTGTTGTAATTTCATTATTTATGGCACTTATTCCAAGAAATTACATTTTGCTCATTGCAAAATTTGCAATTAATACTGTAAGATTTGGCAGCAATAAGTGTAGTATATGAAGGTTTTGGGGGAAAATCAGATAATCAGTTTGTATTGGCACTCATAAAAAAATACAGGTTTTATAAACACGATTAATGCATGCTTATTATAAATGACTGTGGGTTTCACCTTAATGCAAATTTTAGATTGATTCAATAACCTTTTGATTAAATAACCGTGCTTCATTTTCCGAGAACGATAAATTACGATGACGTCCTTAAACAAAATTTTTGTCTAAAGAAAATTACTAATTTTATCAAATAAACTTTTTGAAATCCTAATATGATTTTTGAATAGATATTTACACAGTATTAAATGAGCACTTTTGCAGAAACTCCTCTATTTTTTATCTCGGTATGCTGCAAATAGCGCGTAACCTTGACACCATTAATTTTAAGGCCTTTTAGATTTAAATTGCACTTAACGACCAACTAGAAGCTTTATGCAAGCGCTGGAATCGTAACAGCACAAGTATTAATGATCGGCTTATTGTTTTCGATTCAATATTGCATAGCGAAATTTTAATATATTATGCTGAATGTATTTTACAAAGATTGCGAAAAAATTTAGCATTCTGAAAATATTTGGATGTTTTTTAATCTAATTCGCGAATTTTTTCATACATTTACATTTCAAATTCGATAAATTAACTTATTTGTCAACATTTTAAAATGCTTTCTTCAGCGCCTTATCAAAGCATACAGATCATTTTTTGCAAACATTAAATGATTTAGCTACATGACAATATCATTTGCTTGACATTTTATTCAATTGCTTATTCATTATAAGCCAATGTCTTTGAAAAAGTACTGGGGTGCTCAACAAAGTTATTTTTCATTCAAGAGATGAAAAACGATGCCTTATATGAACGTGGAATCTTTTATTATGGACGGCTTTCTAATATTGCTAAAACTAAATGAAAATTGTTTTGACTGAATTGATGAATAGGTTCTTACTCAGATATATTTTTTCAAGGTTTATAGAAAAGAACGATAGATGCTTAAATGATGAGACATATAACTCGAATTTTGACAAAATTACCTGCTTACCTGGACAAATCAAGTCCGGATCTGTAGCCTGCACACTAGAAAAGAGATTTGTGTTAAATTTAAATGATCTTTGAAAATAAAATGTCTTTCTCAGGTCAGAGCCATTCGACATTGTCTCGAATGTGGAATCATCAAGTAGGATAGCAACCTTGCCAGATCTTTGTCTGGTAATATCCACAAGCGGTAAATTCAGGAGAGTGTTTAAAATTCCGATTGTGATCCAAAACCTTAGCCACCGCATCGGAATTTAAATACTTCTAAAATTAGTTGAATAAATTTTCAGAAAACGTTTTAACGAAAGATAAGTAACGATTATAGTCTTAAAACTAGCTTTCCATGTGGAAATTGTTTTCAAGAATCAGTACCGCAGCTTTATTAAGCCTTACAAACTTCTTTTTTTTGTAGAATCAAGTTTGTTTGAGCAACCATTTAACCTTTGATTTATGGTTAGCAAATTTTTTCAAAAAAATTGTTTAAGTGTAACAAATCCGTGTTCTTAATATGTTTTGCAAATTTCATGATCCGAGATTCCTATATAATGAAAGACAAAATCAAAGCAATAGCTTTCGCTTGCAAACTTATAACTTTCGTTGAAGTATAAAGAAAAATTTAATAAAAGTACTATGGATCGGACATCTTACCCTAAATCCACGACGCCATGATGAGCACATCAGACGGAAGTGATCTGCAAAATAGTATTGAATAAAAATAGTAGTAGTGCTCAAATAGCTTACTTAAATTTGGTTGCTTGGACCCAGGTCCACTAACAACGACGATAATTTCTTGCAGTGCTGCAAATGAGCAATTTCTATGGCATCTTTTGTGAAGCACCTCAATTACATTTGTTTAATCAAAAGGTTGGCTTGTTGAAGGCATAGCTGAGCAAGATAACCACGCAAGTTGATACGAAAATAATGCATTTATTTTTTTTTGCAATTAAGTTATGATATTCATCAAGTCATAATAAAAAAATCCTCTTTTGGCCGTTAGACTTACGTCCTTATTCGGTATTTTGAAAACTTTACGCTTTCCAGTAACTACTATTTGACTGCATGGGCCTAAAAATAACTTTCTATACCGACAAAATAACCCTTTGATTTATCAAAATTATGAAAAAACATAAGGATCTTGCAGTTTTGAGCTGATAATGGTGTAATTTAGGCCCCTCAGTAATCACTCGTTAAGCACACTAAGAGATATTTCATAGAGATGAACTCTCGGAAACATTGACTGTGTCATTCCCTCCCAGGGCGTAAACAAAGCCTGCTTATAATTTTCTGAAATCATTTTCTTTGCATAGGTATTACTAACTATTTTTATTGAAATAAGTATCAAATAAAAAATTGCTGCTTTTTTCCAATAATTTTAAGCCATTAATAGGTGAATCTTTAAAAAAAACCATTCAAATTGATATGATGAGCATTTACATTTTACAATGTTTTTGATACCCATTTCAGAACATTAGCAAAAATGGTCATGGATTGAAAAATCTCGATTTAAATCATGTCAGTAGTTCTCTCAATAGAAGCAAAGTTTTAAAGTTATGCTAATAAATGCGAATAACTTTTTATTTACTGCGCATACCCTTTAATCCAAAATTTTATACTGGCATATACAGCACTGCCTTTCACAATAAAATTAGGCACCCGCAAATGAATGAAAATCTTCAACTTTATAACCTGGAAATTACCTTTGAGGTTTATTAAAAGAAGTATGCAGTCACAGTATGGTGGTTTTCATTGGAAGAAGTAGAGTGTTTCGGGAGAAATAGCAAATAAATCTGGGAAATTAGCAATTCCGTCAAGAAATAGTTAAGCGAGTTCCACTTTTTAGCCCAAGTGGTCTGACTGAGGTAATGAGCGTGCGTGATTCCCTGAGGAAAATCCATCAACCAATGGAAACGCTTTGGTTTTAACCAATCAAACTGTCCTGCCCCAGCGAGCTCGTATTAGCGATTTACCAACCGACAGAGTGCTAATCTAGATGAGATTTATAAATAATTAAAAGATTAAAGTAAATTTTGTTAACCAAAGATCAGCGAAACATGAAAAATCAGACACATTTTGTGTTGTGCGAAATAATCAGACTATTTTTTAGGAAAGAAATAAGCTTAATTGGGAATCGGTAAAAAAAAGCATATAAAGCACAACTCGTTTTAATTGAAAAATACAGTAATAGAGGCAAGGAGCCAAATTACTTCTGCGATGGAAATCAAAAAACTCTTCAGCTATTTGTAAGTGCTGCAGCCGCTTTTGCTATCCTGACAATAAAAAGCCGCTGGAGAGAACGATCACAAATTTCGAGCTCACTGCTTGGTCACCTGAGGGCAAGAGACGGTACAGATGACCATAATTTCATGAAGTGGGCTGAGAACATCGGACAGGATCCAGCATAAATTTTGGTCTAATTTACTTGCAAAAAGGGGGTTAAAAACAGAAAAAATATTTTTTTTAATTTAAAAAAATCAAAACCTTATCTTACATTTGATTGAAACATGCGTTTTTGTGGATTAAAATTATTTGAATGTCAATAGTAACTTAATCTTCGGATGCACATTAAATTGCTTAAATGAATACAAATATTTATATTTTCTGCACTGTTTTCGAAGATTTGAAATCTTATTCGCGCAATGAAGAAAAAACAAAAGCAAAAACGAATTATCGTAAAGTTTATGCAGAATATTCAGTTCAGTACCTGTCAATTACACATTTCGCTGGAAAACTTTAACTTATCAACCACTATCAAGGTATGGTTTTGATTATAATGTCGTTCAATTATTACTCAACCTTAATGGGTACAAATGAAGGCACAGTATTGAATAAACTATTGTTAGAACGTAGAATTGTGTTGTCATCATATTGCAGTTTATATTAGTCGAAGAATGATACCATTCATTGATACAAGCTATAGTTCTGCACTGACATCAAAGCAAATTTAACCAGAGATACTTAAGAAGATAAATGATGAACTTCTTTTGTTCGTAGATGCTGCTGTTTTAGAAATGCATGACATGACACCTGTTCCTTTAGTCTTGAATAGGACCTTCCCCTTGCAATTTTTACGGGCGAAAATCAAAAATACATAAGGAAAAAGTTCCAAGCCTATTACATTATCAAAAATGTGATCTTATGCTAGAAGAAGGTAATTTGCTCAAAAAATTACGCAAGCCTTATTAAATTAAATTTAAAAAGGTTAAAATGGCAGCAATTTGTAAGTTCATTTTGAGTTTGTAATTTTTTTATAATTTTAAAAACAATGATTCGCTGGCCTAAAACTTGCGATTCAATTTAAACCAGCCTCCGATTTGAGCTGTTAATGTTTCTTTCCTTATTTCAATATTGCTTAAGGCAATGCAAAAACTTACCATTCAATCACACGCTGTAAACTATTATAGGTAAAAAAACTTCTAGAAAAATATAAGAATACAAACAAAGCATATTTTTTTCCCAAAAATCCTTTATTTCCTGGCGTTTACGTTTCTTGTGTGCAAAGTTGAATGAGGAATAATGGTTTCAAGAACATGCTTAGTAAATAAAAAGCTGGGATGTTTTTTAAACTGTCCAAATGATCCCATTCAATAAACGAAATGGTTTAATTTTTGCTACAATCATTAGTTGGAATTTTAACATTCATGCACTAAAATATAAATTCTCTCTTCGTACCAGAAAGATAATTCGTACTGAGGCGAAATTGAACTCGCATTATTTTAAAGTCTAGTGATTCAGAGCATATTTATGGGACCACCGATCCGTACCACCCTGTTTTTCACTATGCTGGAAGTGTGATCCCACAGAAAATAATTGTCAGACTGTCGAGAACACAGTTTGATGTCCTGTTCTGTAAGTGTCTATGAATAATGTTCCTACATACAACGTTCAAAATCTAAATCAAACCATCAGCAGTATAATGAGAGATCTGAATACTTACTTCATTCCTTCAAGATCCAAACGGTGGTATATGAATCGAGCGATAGGCCAGCGTAACCTTTACTTGCATTTCCTATTTCTTGCAGCTTGCTAATAAAACTTCCTGTGTAAAATATTTTATATGGAATTTATGGAAGCTGTAGTGCAGAATAAAATCATTAGCACCCAGTTTGTGAGAAAATGGAGCTGATTTAATCGAAATAAACTATTGAATGTTATCTAACTTTTGGGCCAAAACTCCGGCGATTCCAAACAAGTAACCTAGTAATGAGCATTGTTGCGAAAACTCATCTTGACGATAGGGCAGTAGCCTAGATTAATAGAACAGACAATGAACAATTTATTTATTCAATGACTGATTCATTCCAAGTTTGGCGCTTTTTTTAAATGTTCATATTCCTCCCAGTGTGTTTGTGCTGGTACATAAAATTCCAACACTGTTCTGTAACCTTAGGTTTTCTAAAAACAATAACTCTTTAAAATAAGTGAGATTTTAAGAGAAGATTCACTTGCATGTGTCAATTAAGATGATTATTATTTGGACACACTGTCAAAATAATTCCTTTAGAAATAAAGTCACCTTCACCGTATTCTTTCTGCATTGTTCCTGTTCGAGCAAGATAAAAAATGTAAAATCCGTAAACCATGACTGCGTTAGTCCATCTGTAATTAACTGTCAGGGTAAAAATAAAGTCAGTGAATCAAACTTCTATACTATTATATTGGGTGTGTGCTCAAGGATGGCGTTAGGGATGGTATTCGTTTTCAGTAAAATTTCACTCTTTGAATGCCGAAATTATTCTTAGTGCAGACTTAATGGTCAGCAATCAAATCAGAATGCACGTGACTGGTCTAATTGAGTCACTTGACCACTTTTGGCTTCATTTTGTCTTTTCAATTTTATGATGCAACAGTTTGTGTGGAACTTTTGGTCATTGAATACTTTTATTATACGAAAGTTGTTGTTGACCAAAACTAAATATTTGCATCAATTCTTTTGTAGCTAGAATAGTGAACTCAAAATGAAGTAAGAAAATTCTAGGTTCCTCAATGTCAGGAACCTTGCAGCAAATAATAGCTCTGGACAGGAGTATTAAAGAATTTCAATGATCCGCAAGACTTGATTTATCTTCGTGAAGAGATTAAATGAAGATTTTTTTATTAGAAAGCATTGAATAAACAGACTAAGTAGTATTTAACATATGGACATGGTAGCTGAGGAAATGGTCTTTAATTGCGATAGATTTGGAAATGAATACTTATTAACTTTATTACGTAACTTCTTTAATTTTTTTTCCTTTAATTCACCTTTTAATAATTCTTCATGCATTTAATAATAATCATCATTTAATTAATAATGCATCAGTTGACTGCTCATGAAAAGGATCCACTAGCAACAAACTAATTGACGTTTGTCTTGGTTTCAGAATTACATGATGCAGTGGGGTACTTTTCTGAGTAGCCTTTGACGCTAGTGAGGTAATCATGATCATCGAAGACGTCCAATTTTTCTGTAGACTTTGAAGACATTAATAGAACAGCTGTTTTCTTGCTGCTTTTTGGACTAATCTGTTTTCATCATCGGATCCATTGACGCCAACTGCGGTGTTTGAGAAGATTCTTTGCAGTCTTAATCGAGTAGGCTATCCTGCAGACGGGTCTATCTACCACTGGTACAAGGGATGTACATTCAATATGAGGTAATATTATCTTTGGTTGTATCATGTTAGCGTTTAATTAAAAGCATTGTCAACTATTTTTAACGACCTTGCTTAGTTACCTGCTAGCAGGCAAGAATTTAAACAAACGTTTGAGTTGGAACGACTTTTGGTATGCACTTTAGTTAGATTTTGTATTATTCTTCTCAGAGCACTGCTTCCTCGCATAAAGTTTGCTAGATTAATCTTCAAATGATATTAAGAGACGGCTACTTTATTAATAACTTACTAATTTTTCACTTTCCTTGTTGCAAATACGATATTTACAGCAGTTTAACCAGTAATTAAAAATTAAGCTATGAAAATAGCTCACTTGACTTTGCTGATTTCGGAATCTATTATAGCTAAATTTGACTCTATAAATTCTCTAAATAGTTCTACTATTTGTCGTGGTGTTAATATGAAGGATTCGCTGCTCAAACACCAATGCCTCAGTGCAGTGAAACTCAACATTTTTCTTCTTTATGCCGTCAACTACTTTTGTGCTTATACTATAATATATTAAATGAAAAACTGACATTAGTTATGTCAAAATATAGACTAGTTCGCTTTGGCTGTGCACCAAATATCACTGCCAGTAGTCTATTTTACCCATTTATGGTAGTTCGCCATCTCAAGGGTCCTAGTTCTATTTTTGAGGACATCGAAATCTAAATTAAGGCTCAATTGATAAGTTTTAGACGTGCAAACACACTTTGTACGTGAAAGAAAAGACAGTCCATCAAAAAGTGAGAAAGGGACGAATTTCATGCCAAAACTGAAGCGCAAATGTTGAAACTCGCCTATTTGCGGGTTTGTGCTGATTTCAAATATTATACATAACACAAAAGCGTATGCGATTTGCGGGTTTACAGATGCTTAGATTCATATTATTCTGTTGCTTGTTTGAATTTGAAGTCCAAATCAGCAGTATGCGATTTCATCCACCCTCGCTTATGTATTTCACTTTTCTGGACACCAATCTATAAAAAAAGGTAATTTTCTGAAAAATCTCAGAACTAGATAGTCTTTTTTTCAGGTCGCTTTCTTAAATATTGGCTTTGTTTTCTGGAAAAGTGCCTCCAGCAATTTAATTGGTATTAGTTTCAAGCTAAAGCCAACAAGAGGATCCAATCAACCAAAATGTCCATAGTTCTAAAACGGCTCTACATAAAGGCAGGTTTTCATACGATTTTATACCGGGTCTGATCTGCCTCCTTCAAATAATGTCTTCAATTATTTTTCTAATGAAATGAAAAGTTAAAACACCTGTTTGAAAATGATTCCATGAAAAAATAATACCATTTTTCAAGTCAGTTCATTTTATTCTTTGAAACTGAATGACTGAGGGATTTTAAGCAAATTTAAAATAGCTCGGAGTAGGTACTGGTTTGTTATTATAAAGCTGGTATTGTTTTATTTTTGGCTGATACTGATCATCTATAATGAAATTTGTGAAACCATTCCATATCAATTTATTCTGATAATTAAAATAATTTCTTAAATTTATATCCTAGAATTATTTGCAAAAAATATTTTTTTTAATTTCCCATAAATCAACTGCCTATTCTTTGAAAGTTTCATTAGGATAATCGAAAATTAAATATGGCACTATTTCTTAACTAACATTTCAACTATCCAAAGATGATTAAAGAATGAAAATTCTAATGAAAACTTGTGCTTTAGCATACAGAAAAATTTTGAGTAATACTGTAAATACGAATTTGTACTACTCCGCGCTGATGCAGGCTATAAAAAATCCAGAAATTGAGCATTTGTGTGAATTAAGATTTATTTTGCTGCATATCTCATTTGATAGTTCGGTGTTACGATACGTAAATCATGTCGGTTTCGCCAAGTATTTCGGTCAAAGTTGGTCGACCCTGTAAACCGTTTTCTTAAGTCCCATTGAGTTATTCATGACAGACCTGATTGCACAATTCATGAAGAAGAATTAATACTGCGGAACCAAATAGATTCTACACAGCAATTCAGAGGCAGAATCTTTTGTGCCGATCTTGCCAGAATTGATACTTTGAGCCAGCGTCCAGCATCCCATAGTTTTCAGTGCACCTTTTCATTCAATCTCGAATGAATGCTTAGCTTTGTTGTATGAAGGTCCTAGTAGAAGACTCTCTACTGATTAACTGATCGTTCCTTAAATTAAAATGATCGCTTTGGATTACTATAAATTTGTATTTGCACTAGCAGATGCTTTATGTGGATTAAAACATGACTTAAAACACTGATTACAATCCTTGTTGCATTAGGCAAAGAGTTTAGAGGCTCAAAATGTTTGACTTTGAACTGTGATTTTTCTCGCATTTGGTCACGCAGGGCATTTTCTCTCGCAATGCATTCCTAATGCCTCTTTCATGTCTAATTTATTCTAAAGGTTAATCATTCACCCTGAAAATTCACACTAAGGGCAATAATTACTAAAAATCATAGGCGAATTATCTGCTCTTTTTTAGTCTAACTCATTTTCTTTCTGTCCCCAAACTTTCAAATAGAACTTAAATTAACCTATTAGAGAACCGCATGCGGATGCAAAAAACCAGTCCTTCATCCAAAGCTCAGAGTACCAGCTGTTGCTCCATTGGAATGTTCAAAAAGGCGCATATTTAATTAGTTGAGGGGGTATTTCTAATGTTCCGGGCAGGGATTATAAAACACACCCATAATGTGAATACGAATTGTTTTACCGATTTTGAAAAGACTAAATTTATCTGCTTATTCTAATCTAATGAAACTTGATGAGGGGTTCAAATCCGGTAAACAAACCTTTGCTAAAGCTTTGTTGAGATCATAAAAACGAACCTGGCTTTAAGAAAGTACCCATGAAATAAATTTATTTGAATATATTTATGACGATCATTTTACCAACTTCCATCTTACAAAGGTTTTCCTCATAATTTTTTGATCTCGGATTTTTCTCTCTAGATGGAAATGAAATTATTGCAGAAATAGCGTTGCAAAATTTATGGCAATGCAGATAATTCCTAGATTTCATACACGATGCAATAATGGCCGTAACTTCTTCTTTTATTGCTTGATCTTGATTTTCATAGCGAAAAATTTATAATAAACGTATCAGAAACAAAAGTAACTCGTTTCAGCGGGGACAGCAGAGTATACCTGTCTGTTCTTTTACTGCCTGGTCGTGAAGACTAACATCGCAAATTACTATTATTTAAACCGCTGATGGTCAGCAAAGGCTAAAGGCTCATCCTTTCATGAATGACACCTAGTGGAATAACTTACGAACAAATGAAAATGTGGTTCAAAATTAAGCAAATTAAGAACAATTGGGTCAAATCTGTTCGTTTAACAAGACTTTGATTATGTTTTTTGTAACTATTTTACTGCCATTACTTCAGTAATAAGGATGCTAGTAAAAACACCATGCTTATTAAAGCGCTTTTTAATTAGAGAATTGAGTCTGCTTTAATAAAACTTTAATTTTGTTTTTTTGATTGCGAATGTCTTCTAAAGCTACTGCTTTACGATATTTTAATGCAGGTGTTTAGTTTAGCCTTTCGTTTTACCACACTGTTCAATTTCAAAAAGTGATTTATATGCAATACTCTGAGTGATATTAATGATATTGTATAGAAATGCCTGAGATATTCTTTTGTTTGATGTACTACTTAAATTCTAGATATGATCAAAAGTTACTAATTTTATAAAAGAAAGTAGCAAAGTGATTTACCGCTCGATTCATAATCAAAAATGCCTTTAAGAGACTCAGCATCTTTCAGGGCACTGGAAGAATAACAAACCCGAGCTTCAAATGTAGAAACCTCTACCTTAGATTCCTAGAGCAGAAAGAAAAATTCTGGTATATTTTATTTTAGTTTATTACTCGTTTTTTATACCATTGTGATCATATCATGTGATCATGATATACATACAGCAGTTATGCTTTTGCCTCGTACTTTTAATTGTAAATTTAAGAAGGAGGGAAGTCTGTGGTACCTGCAGCTAGTGAATAATTGTGAACTACTTTTCACATCGACTCTAAAATATGCTCTAGAACCCTCTTGCTACTGCTGAGGCGCTAAGACAGTGACCTTAAAAACATCATTTCTTTTTGGTAGTTTTGAAATATCCAGGTTCATTTTATTTGCAGGCAATGGAATTAAGTGCATTTGAGGCGCCACGATCTTATTTAAATTGTAGGGACAGTTCATTACTACCAGTCATCAATCACATGAACTGAACATTTTTGACTTACACTTTCCTTAAATATGCATTATTTAAGCTTCTTCTTCGTGCCAGATAAAAGTACAGTAGTCTTGGACAGAGGTTTCAGCCAAAATTGACCAGTTTTGCCAAAGATATGCTTCATATCCTGTCAGATTTGCCTGTGCTACGAATTTTTTTGTGCTCTTTAATTGCTTCGTCATGTAATCTGTGGTTTGAAGAAATAATTAAACTCGGAGAAGTTTTCGATGGAGCTAACTTCAAAATTTTTACAAAGACGACCTTTATGTTGCACTTAAAGGGAGTCTTAGCCTTTTTTCGCTGGAAACAATCATTATTAATGCGACAAGTTCGTAAAATAGATCGGCTCTACAAAGTGCTCATCAACATATATGGTCGTTGGATTAGCTGCGGCTTGTCCCCACTGACTTGACGAGCAACCTCAATGAGTTCCCTATGCCGATGTCGATTTCGGACTCGAAACAACTGAACAATGTTTTACTTTGCCTTTACTAGCACGCACCTATTATGGAGTCATCTTTCTTTCAATGTGAATCCAGAATGCTCTATCGATGACCATTTGCAGTCCAACAATGCGGCCTTGATGTGCTGCAGGGTATATTCTTGTAACCCTGACAGTTCACATCAGCATAAGCTTCATGTAACTGTTGGAAGACGAGTTTAAGAGATCTCTTTCGTCTTAGTCACATTTGATTCTACAACGAGAAAGATATCCCTTGAAAAATAAATCAAAACTTATTTCATTTAATGGGAGCCTGCGATAGACTGCTGAAATTGCCATCACTAGATTATAATCACTTCTACCAGTAGCGATCAAATTGATACTTCAGCGCTGTATGCATCGGAATGGAATCAACTGTCTTCCGTTATGCCTCTACCGAACTGTGAAAGAGTCAATATTTTCACACAGAATAGTTAGAGAGCAAGCCGCGGTAATGAGTTGACAGCTAAGTCTTTCCTCAGGCGTTCGACTCTTGCCGAGGCTTTGATTCTATTGAATAAGAGGTTTCTGTACCCTTCTTCTGCCAATATTTCAGCCTAGTCTATTTTGAAATGAAGTTTAAATGGTTACACTCTCTCCTGTAAGCAGAAAACTTTCAGAGATTTTGAGTGCCGTTAAGCTTTATATGAATCTTCTTCGTTTTCACAGCTAGTTTGCTCATCGTTTTCGTTAAGTTAGACCCATTCTTAGTCTTTCGCCTCAAAAAGTTGAACTTGTATGATATTTACGCCGCCAGAGGCTGGTTCAACAGTGAATGATGTATTCCTTATCAGCTCTGCCTTTTACCTATGTTGCCGAAATTTTGAACTGCTTATAGACTGAATGATCTTTCGCATCTATGGACTCTTGATCCGGATTCTAGTAACCAGGTACCGGTTATAAATAGCCAAACCAAGTTTAGGACTGCAAATGTAGGCAAAGAGGACGTTTTCTGGGTAGGAAGGTATAATTAGGTCCATTAGTGAAACTATTTAGTTATTTTTTGAATTCTGGTTGTAGCAAAGTGCAAATCCAATATTTTTCAACTGTTTAAAGGGAGGAATCTCTAGAGCTGCTTATAATTTTCTGTAATTTTTTTATTGATGGTGAAGTGCTGCGGCTTTATACAAGTTGGGCTCTAACTGCAGTAGAGGTCACTGAAATAGCTTCTGGGTGTATGCACCTGAGGTTTTCTTAAAGCTCTATGAGTTTCACATAAAACAATTCTTTCTCATAGAATTTAAGCAATCGGTAAGTGATGCTAAAGCGATTTATGAGGAAGACTGCACAGAGTTGAGCTCTTCTGTGGTAATTGGGCATGAGCTGCAAGAGGATTTTACCTAACCGGATCCGAAACCAATGAAGACATCCATCAGCCCTAGGATCGGATCTCTTGGAAATTTAATCTGCTAATTATTTCCAGGATTTTGCAAGATAGGTTCGAGAGTAATTGAAAGCAACCATATGAAGTCATTAAACATTGAGAGAGTAATTGGTGGTCCATATTTTTCCTTCGTCTTAAATGTCGGCCATTTGATTTGTAAGAACTTTTTTCCCACATTTAGCATGTAAAAGTCAGCTTATTTTATTAGTAATGAATAAGAAATACTTTATTGCTGGGCATTGGGATGAATTTTTTCTAAATAAGTCTTTGAACAAAATGGCTTTTGCATGAGATCTAAGTGGTTCTGCTTGACGTCAATTTTTTAAAATCTTCACATTTCGCTTTGTTGTTTGTTTGTCTTAGATGGGTAAATTATCCAAGAGTCTTTTTGCTCAAAACCACTTAGCGGCACATATGGAAATAATTCGGATTCATTACCGTTAATAAAGTCATATCTGTAGACAAGAACTCGGAACAATAGAAGCTATTTCAAGGCTAAAAGGATGTTTGTTTTCTCAGTTCATAAGGCTTCTAAGTCGACTCAGCTATCAACGGTTAGTAATTGTTTTTCTGGTTAAAAATAAACCAATAACAAATGTAGATTTAAGTTGACAAACCCTTGTTTCTGTATTGTGTTTCTGGCACATATAGCACAGATCCTTTGTTTTCGAAAACCTTTTTTGTCGATTAATCTTAATCTTACATTAGCCTGCATTGACTGCCTAATGTTTTTAAAAATAATCGGTTGCTATATAACACCAAATCGTTGAAGCAAATCTGTACACATTAATTTAACTTTACCATGATAGTAATAGTGGATTGAAAGAAGAATATATAGGGCCTGCTGTCGTTGTCAATGTTTGCTGAGGTCTTTACTGAATCTGCTTGTCTTAGTTTATGCGGTAGTTGAAGCCACTCATGCTTAAAGCACTAAAACAGGCACTTTATCATGTATAAGTACCACTTACTTAATTTTATCTGAACAAAATTTATATATATTAAATTAAAAAGCTTTTCTTATCCATAGTTTATTTTAGTAGTGAAATAAAAAATCTTTTACTGTGATCTTGATCGTGAATGCAGTGTTACCAACGGTTTTTTTTTTAATTAGGAAAAGTATATGTTTAAATTTAGGTTTTTTCATGCATAGTTTGCATTATTCAAATGAATATTTCGTTACAATCGTCGAATATCATAACTCAGTATGTCAGTTTATCCAAACTTAAGATTTTATGCATGTGGATAGGATTAATTTACTAAAGTTGTTCAAGCTCAGGCAACAGTCGAACAGACTTGGTTCACTGAAGTTTGCAATTTCCTTCTACCATGTTTGCTGCATGTTATTTGCGAATTAAATAGAAAAATGTTACTATTTTATGCATTTTTTACTTCAGGCATTGTCATTTGACAGAGGATATAGTACCTCACTACTCAAAGGAGTCTAAATTAGTTAGTGACAAAAGCGATTTGTGAATAGGCAATCTAAATTATCCCGCTTCTTTAGTTTATGCATTTTCGATTCTATTCTGTAATTGCAAGTGATTATGTGGGTAATGCAGATAATTTAGGCTCTTGATAGGGAATCAAACTAATCACCAGTCCCATTCTTCTTTTTCCTAATGGCGCTAAGTGGGGCCAGTGAGGACTCAAACGCCATCACTTTTTATTATTAACAGGGATAGCCACTAGTGCTAGCTGACTGTTTATTTATAAAGAGAATACCAAAAGGAGGCCTTACTTTGATAGAGGAGTAGATTCTATAAGCCGTTTTTAAGCTACCTTTGAAAAGAATTTCAGAGGTTTGATCTCATCGAATCACAATTAAAAATTGTGTGAAAATAAAGAAGGGTTATCAAACTCAATCAACCATATTACAATCAAAAAATGTTTCTGAAAGTTTAAACAAAAACAATATGTGATTGACTATTGACAATGAAGCTTTTCGCTACATTATAAGTGTTTGTTTGTTGATTGGTGTCGTAGGTTTACCTATAATCTTAGCCATCTATAGATCAACATGCTAGGCAACATCCGCATAAAAAGGCCCTTAAAACGTCGATAAAGTAATCTGCTCAATTAATGGTAGAATGGGTTTTTAAAATTTTGATCAGAATGCGTGGGGTCCGAAATTTTTAAACCAGTTATACTATTTGTTCCTAAGTATGCATCAACCTTAGAAATTAAATGACGCTACTCTCGTTTGCTGCGCTATTTTCCTAGCAATATTCTCCTCAAACTAAAATTTCATCAACTCCTTTAAGAAAATCATCTAAAGTTCCTTTCTCCGACTTTTAGCTCTTGCTTGATTTTTATCATTCAATGTATGCAAGTTCTAACAGACTCATTTTTGTCAAGTTCTGATTTTATTTCTTAATATGCGTTGAGAAGTTAAATCAACAGAAGAATAACCCAAGTCCAATTCATCTATAAAATATAAATGCATTTATTCATCATAAATTTATCGCATATGTTTGGCTTGATTTTCATCGCCGCTCCTGATTCAAACCTTTTGCAGTGCCATTGGACGAAATTTAATGAAAATAGCAACTAAGGCATTTCAGAAATAAGTTTTATATTAATATATTTCAAAACGCTCATGCTTGTATCCATCGTAGAGGGGTAAATAAGAATATTTTTCTGAATAATCATGATTTTTTTCATGATCTTATCATTTAATTTACTTAATATGCAAATGTGGTAATAATCCATCAAGAAATTCAACTTTACACTTAAAATGCTAGATCTCTCGACAGGCTTCGAACTCAAAGCTCCAAAGTACCAAGTGTAAGGTTTTTCCCTAAGGAAATTTTGTAACAATAATGATTTTTTTATTTATCCCTCCCCCATTAGGGCAAGTTGCAAGGACTCATTGGAGTTACAACAGAAGTAAAGACATTTTTTACAACAAGCAGCACATAATAGTTAACACAGAAGACAGTAAAAGCGTTTATCGACGTCTTCGTTTCTCTGGTCACTTCTCTGGCATAAGTTCATCGTACAGTATAGTAGCAGTCCATTCTCGACATTGTCAAGGGCGGATAATCTTCATGCTTCTTTCAGAAGTCTTTTCAATTTCCTGTCGGAGAGTTAATTCATTGCTACATGCATCCGCTTTTCACAGTCAAGTTTGAGACCAGGAATCCAAGTGTTTACGTCGTGTCTCGTTTATCATGCGATATAAAATTTTATTTCTGCTGGCACAATCTAACAATAATGAGTTGTTTTATTTACTTACCACCCATTGGGGTAAGTTTAAAGGATTTAATGATAACATTGTTCGGTTGCATTAAATTTAAATTTGTCTTTTAATAACTTAACTCTATAAATCGCAAATATGAACATCACAAGACTTCTTAACTCAACTTTGTCTTTTTTATTAGAAAAATTCACTTATCTGTTTAGCCGCCTGAATATCTAGTTTGATTAGAATTTGATGCACCCTCACGGTAAATTTACTATCAGTGAATTTGAGCCTTGGGATGAACGTCGCCATTTTCGATACAAGAAAGCAAGTAAAAGTAGTGACCGAAGAAGGGAAAAAAACCTCGAATATAGCAGTTGATCTCTCCTACCATAGCTTCCAAGCCTCCTGCTGCACAAATAGCAGTTTTGTTATACTCACTCCCATTACGCGTTTCTAAGCAACCTTCAACATTGCAATAGGAGTCAGATAACACTTATTTTTTCAGAGCTCTTCATTGCTGCTAGACTTATAAACATCCCATCCCTGCTGGCCGGACAGTGCAGCTTTTTGTCGGGTCTGACCAACATTGTGATTATCTACTCCATAACGCTTGTTCTTTCTCTTGTGAAAAGATGAAGACGTACCATTCTCATTTAAAGGGCTCTGCGCTCTCAAGCTTTTTGCTCAAATAAAATGAATTTCAAGTATTTTTCCGAATGTTGGCTCAGCAGTTAAAAAACTGTGATAAAATTGTTGATCAGCTCCTTCTAATCGAGAGGTATACCGTAAGAATATCCGTCACAGTTAATAACGCCTTTTAAATCACCCTATCAGCACCTCTTACATTAGTTTGAAATCACTCAAAAGAGTTGTTTTTAAAATACTCATAAGAGAATTTAGCAAATCTAATTTTCTATCCCATCACTTTTAACATGAAAGTCAAGCACTATCGAAGACAAACGGTAATGATAAGTCTGGCTAGTGGAAATTTTTAAGCAAAAGGATTCTGGGAGGTGTCAGACATTGGTGCAGCAGGCAATCGTTTCTTGTGCATAAGCGACAGTTACTGCAGTTGCAAATGTTGGGCACAAACGTTGGATACCAACGTGGTGGACTAAAGGGAGGAGGGTGTTCAAAGAGAGAATAAGTAATTGGATGCGAAGGCTTTTTCTGTGTGCTTCACTCTCAATCCTTCCCGATTCATGCCATGTTTACCAATTTTAGCTTCTGCAACTGTCAAGCTTAGATTTCTAAAAAAATTTTTTCCCAGTAATTTTTTCGTTGTCGCAACTAAATTCGGTGTTTTTTTTAAATTTTTACTCAAATGCAGATCATCTTACATCTTGTAATCATATTGTTTGCTAATTACGGATGCTGTCTATTTGTTTCTCTTTTCAAACGTGAATAAGTGAATGCTAACATCAGTTGGACCACCCACAAATCGCCGCTACCAAAGAAGGCGCAGTAGCTTGGATACAACCATTTTGCCAAGATTCCACAATACGCGAATAGGCGAGAACTGATTTATGCCCTGGATTCCAAAAATGTATGTTAATAGTTGTCAAATGTTACATATACCCTGATTTTCTCAGTTTATTCTGCACTTAGTGGCCAAAGATTAACTAAAAGGGTCACTGATAGGCGCAGGTTTTAGCATCTTAGTTCAATTTCGATACTGCATTTACAAAACCTGTTGCTTAGCTGCTGTTGCTGCTCATACATGGTAGTTCAACCTAATTAGAAAAATAAATGTCTAAATGTTCTTAAGTTTATTTTAGCTGTAGGATTGGGATCTTTGTGGAAAGCATACTAAATTAAGTGAAAAAGTGGACTGAGTAGCTAAAAATGCGATCGTGGTTAGAACTTGTATGCAAGTCTAACTTTATTCTGAAATGTCAATTTCTTAAGGTGGATCAATCTCGATATTAATTTGTAAACAGAAAAAATATAAACACATTTAATAAATCAGATTGCGATTTGTTTTTCACACATAGGAAATTAATTTTCGAAAGGCGTTACTTTTAGAGGGAGAAAGAACAAACTATTTTCTCGTATACTTAATAAATATGGTGATGGAAGCTGTTAGCGAAGGGGAATTTTTCTAGCAACTTCTCAGTAGGTCCGTGTCGAAAGATGAATGGTCAGGCTAAATGACTTCTAATTTACTTGGCCAAATAATTTAAGTTGTCTGGGAGATCAGCGGCATTAAAGTACTTTTAGTCTCCAAGAATGGTTAAATAAGCAAAAATAAATATTCCCACCAAATCATACTGATAAAGGCAATCATCAATGTGTGGATTAAAATAATAAATACTTTAGTAGTGATAAAAAATGAAAGGCTTGAACGCGTTTAAAGTGCACTTTGAGCTCAATAAGTGAAAGCTGCTCTTTAATTAGATTATTTGTTTCAAGGTACCGTCAGTTAGGAACGCTTATGAATCCTCAATCATTAAGTGGTCATGATTATACCGCTTAGCGGTAATGGGAGGGTTTCGCATTTTCAACAAAGAACCGAAAACACTATATCCAGTCGAAAGAATTCGAACGTGTAGCAAAATCAGGTGATTTCAGTAAATGTAGTTCGGCAAAACTCGTCATCTGTTCTGTATTCGGTCGATCAGAGTGCCTTAAAAGCCACTGAAATAAAGAAAATTTTCCTAGATGGGATGAATTTGTGCATTTTATGCTGCGAAAATAGTGCTGAAGTCCAGAACCAAAGTTGATGTTCGGGTGTCTAGCAAAGTACAGTGCAAAATACCTAGGTGCGTACTTTGAAAAACGGGACCTTAGAGTGTAAAATATTTGTTTCATAAAACCGCCAATCAGTATTTTTGGTGTGGCCCTTACAAAGCGAGTCTTGCAGGCTTTAATTTCCGATCAGTTGAATTGTTCATATTGAAGTCTTAAGAATGTTCTTCGACTAATTTATTAGTGGGTCTGAAAAGATTCAAAGCATGGTTGGCCATTAATGTCGCTGTCATCATTGCATTACAAGAGTTTTATTTTAACAATAATGAAAAAAACTCGACCATTCATTGCGTTTGAATGTATTCACAGCGATTTAAATTTATTTTGAGCACTAAATATGCCTTAGCTCAGACAAATAAAGATTGAAGAATCTTTCAAATTATTCGTATATGTGAAAATTATATCCCAATTTAACAGATATTTGCGTCAAGACCGACCATTTATACCTGTGTGGAACACAAAATTGAAGCCACTCTCTGGACCGCATGATTTCCGTAAATTATTAAAGATTAAACAATCATTTAGAATGGAATAGATCTTCCGATAAGGCAATGAACTCTAAATAAAATTGCTAACCCTCCCGTAAAATCAGTGGTTTGTAGGAATCCACGACAACGACCGGCACTTTTTTTGGCTTAAAGTCCAAATTAAAACTTAATTTATTAGAGTAATAATGTTTTTAAATATGGTTATTCTAAGGCAGCGGTGCCACTTATTTTATTTGATATTGAATTAATGGGGAAAAGTTAGCCATATAAATTGATAAGGACAATTCCAATTGCAGAATAAATAATGACAAAGAAGCATTAGTTTTAGAATAACGTAGTTTATTGAATTCCATGAAAAATCTGATTGCTTATTAGAAAAATCATGCATGTTTTTTTTCTATTGAATAAGGGAATGTATGAATGCATAAAAATCCGTTGTCTTGAATCGGCTCTGATCGATACTGCGAAACATTTAGGGTATATAAGTAGGATAATAGCGCATAGCACTTCAGAGTGATTCTTTCAAGGACATTAATATTTATAGTCAGGCATGTGTACAAAATAAAAACAAATATTTTATATGCCTTAGTGCTTCAGTTATCGCCTCTGAATCTGATCGGTGAGATAGTTTTGAAGGACTCCGAGAAAGCTCTCCACCCTATGAAAAGTAGTGGAAGGCATTTTTTACAATTCAGCTTGAATTTATTGTGCTTCAAAGAAAAAAAGAAGGAAGTGTTGTACATATTAAATTTTAGTTTTTTCGCTGATGATCTAAGCCTTTAGCCTGCTGTACCGGTATAGAACCTTTAATTCTACTTGGTTAGATATATTTTAGCAGATATAATCTTTCCATCTTTTTTAACATATTTCGCAGTACACTCTCTAGTTAGAGCTAAAAATTTCACCACTTACAAGCCCTGTTGGAAAGGTCCTTCCAAAGCTTTGTTTGTTCAAAGCCAAAAAAGCCAAAGTGAGTTTTATCAAATTCTTATAAATACAGCAAAAGTTACTTTTACCTAATTTATATTTTTGATCAAATCTCAAGCTAACCAGGGAAACGAGCACTAATTTGAACTTTTGTGTGTTTTACTTCACTTAGTTGAAAACATATGCGTAAACCAGTACCTGTTTTGCTTCTCGTCCATATGTTTATGAAAAACCCTGTTTTTTGACTTTCAAGCCCGGCATTTCGTTGATGGAAAAACTGCTTCATAATCGGATGGCTGCCTTTATAATGCGTGACAAATATTCGGAGTTAAGAAATAAAATTAAGGATTGCTTTGTTAGTTAATTGCTGTAACGTAATTGATGTTCAAATGGCGATGTTTACAATTTTTCGGGCTTTTCACCAGTGGAAAGGAGGTAAATTGATTGAATGTGCATACTTATACTGCCTTGTTACTGTATTTATATAATGGTGTTTCAAAATCTACTAATGGGCTGAAAATGATCTTGGAGGTTTATGTTCGGCAACTGCTCTGTCAACTGTCGAGCTTAATAAAGAATCAAAAAGATTATTTTCCATTGGGTCGTGCCACATAATCAAGACCCAATCGTTTCTTGTGATTTCTGGCTTCTCACTTTTTTATAATGTATCATGACACTATTTCCATTTATCCAACCCAGAGATATTGTTCAAAGCTTCTATTCGTCGTTTTTAATCTAGAGGGGCCGTTCATTCATATTTGTGATTAAAATACAATTAAAGTGAAATGAGTCTACAAGGCTAATCATTTTCCTTGTTCTCCAGTACCTGCACCAGATCTCAACTATCTTACAAAGAAAATATCGCATTCGAGACTTTGATCCCCGGCTTACTAAACTAGAAAACTGATATATCAATTATGGATAGGCAATATTGTCAGAATTCATAGTCAATCTAACCATTGTCATATCTTTAGGTAAACTTGGATGAAAGAAGACATACCACAGTGTACAACTGGGAAGGCGTTTGATTCGCTAAGATGACAAAATGCAAACTTTATTATTGCCTGTAAATATTTTGCTTTGAATTTTTACCTAAAGAAAGCGGTCATTTCCATAAATGTATCTCCAAGCCGGATTTATCTTGGAATGAGAGCTATAAATTAGATGCACTGGACCTTGATGTGTTTGAAGTTTTGAAATCCAGATTGGTCTTCTGAGAAGCTGATGAAGTATTGAGTTAAAATTTAGTTGTTTAATAACTAAAATCAAACTGCAGTCTGTCAAATTTGAATCGCAATTCGACTGTGAAGTGTTTATGGTCTGTAATTTAAATGAAGTGTGTGGCATTTATGGATTTTGGGTAAACATTATGGTTTCAAATTCTCGATATTATTAAATTTCTTGATTTCATAATTTATCAGAAATTCTTTAAAATAAAATCATAATAAAATTTTTAAAAATTTTCCCTATATGTCCAGTCATAATAGTTTTACTGTTCACAAGTACCTTGAAGGTTAAGCGGTCTCATTACGGGTCTCTTAATACGGGACATTAACCATTTTTTTATGTTATTAAAACTTCCAGCAGATTGCATAACGCGTTAAATTAATGAAAATTGTAGCTTGGCATGGTGTAATGAAATCAGTTTTCATAAGTATCCTTTCACTTCTGCTCTTTATTTCCTTAAAAGTCTAGTTCTATGGAGCTAAAGATTTAATAATATAAACAAAATAAAATTTTGTTGAAAATTATTGCGGTTAGTGGCTAATAATAAATTGTTCGTAAAAATGCGTGAAGTATAGGTAATTGTTTAAGCTAATCCGAATTTCAAGATCAAAGCATTTCGGCTGGAAAATATCCGATAAACTTATGTTTCTCGTCCGTAGTTGTAGTTTATCGTTGGTGTAGAATTTGTTTATAGCATTATCAGAAATAATAATAGTGGCAGTCATGGCATTACAAAGGACGAATTCAGTAGCTCTTATTTATATAGAGAGGGGTGGCTAATTTGGGAGATCCCACATAAAGCCACATAATATTCCACTTTGCCCTCCTTCCTTCCTATTAAATGCTCACTGCTACCATAAAACGCACCTAAATTACCGACGGTAGCACTGACACCTTAGCGTTCAGTAATGAAAGCACCATAAAGCACGAGCCAGATGTAAACATCATAAAGTATCTGTTTCGACTTTACGTGTGAAGACACGGTTAAAACAAATTTAAAAATGCATTGGTAATTCTGTTAAGGACAAGCTAGCTACTCAACATGCGTCTTCTTTTCATGTCTTTAGATAAAAATGAAAAAACTGCATGTTTTGTGTTAGTTTAGACAATTTGGGTCGCTTTAGTGCCTTGAACAGTTTGAATAACCTGTTATTAAAGATGTGTAGATGCAATCTTCCCGCGGCATTGTGTAAATAAATTTCAAATGGTATTATTTAACGGATGATTGATTTCGCTATTTTAATACAGGCATGTAAAACAACCCTAGCACATTCTTTGAATTTTATTTTCCAGGAATGTCAAAAGATGCTGTTCTTTCTATCCATCTGCGCTTCGGCAACTGACGATTGAGAGGAGATCAGTTACTGATAGTATAATCAGATCTAAAATCAGTCAACGATGAAAATGGTAACAAGAAAGGCCCTAGTTTCAAAAGAAGGCAATAGGCGAAATGCTTTTGAGTTCAGCCTTGAAATAGCCTCAAAGACTTTATCGAACGAGATCTGGGGTGAGAAGGAACGTTGTGAAAATGAAATGAATAGCTATCTATCACAAATAGAAAGAGTATATCTGGATAGGGTTAAAACATTTTGAAGTTGACTGCTTTTGAAGTTCTATTTCGATATGCTTTTCAGTCTCCCTGCTTTGGCAGCGGACGCGCCGTGCTTTGACAATATTTTTTGTCAGCAAATGAGTGTGAAAATTCGCAAGTATCATAAAATTCAGTATTTGTGGAACAATATTTTTCAAATTACAACGATTAATAATCGCAGATACTTCCTTCCAAATGCCATTTTCTGCCTTAAATTCTCTAAAATGCTTTTTCAAACCTTCTTGATGATCTGAGCTCACTTGACCCCATCAGCTGGTCGACCAGTGTTAACAGTCTTAATAGTTGATTCATATTATAAAGTTTGGAAAAACAGATGCTTGCTATCTCGCAACGTTGCGAAGATGTTAAGATGGAGTAGTCGTTTTTCCTTTTTTGAATGCTGATCCCACTGAACTAACAGCATCGCTTTCTGCCAATTGTCACCCTGTCATTACATTTATTGATCAAATCAATGTCGTGGTAATCTAGAAAATAATTTTTTTGAAGCACTTTGACCGATCAGTCGATCATTCCTCGAGGAGTGATTTCAAATATGCCCCAAATATAGTAGATAGTGTTGAAAACGATTTAGAAATCCCGATCTGATAGTAAATTATTTAATGCTCAGTGCTTTCATTTACTGTGTTTCAAACAAATACGAGAGACGAAATTGAAGCTCTTGATATTTTAAAATACGAGCAGAACTTATTTTGCCTTGGGGCAACCTGAAGCGGTGCAATGAAATACTTTTTTCTAGTGCACTTCCATCTGGTCGGCAACATTTACTGGGTAATTGAATAGCAGTAAACATTAAATTGGTAAGACATTCTGCTGGGATCCAACATATAAAAATGTGATATAAAATACTCAAGAATTTTTGCAAACAAATAGCTAGTTTTTCAATTGAATACGAATTTTAATCAGATGCTTAATAAATGGACCCCGTACTTTGGCTGTGCAAATGATCTCAAGCTTTCTTTTTGCGAATTCGAGACCTGTTATTACAGTCGAATTCGAAAATAATTGAAACCCTCTATAGAATCAAAAATTTTAAAGACCGAGGGTTTGAATTGGCCCGATTTTCGAAAGTCAAAATTCAAATGTGTTTTACGAATAAAATTTTTGGAAAAAATTTACCACTTACTGTACCTTGGAAACATTTTAATAATCTATTGTTTCAAGATATTAACTCACTGCTTATACCTTATGTAATAAAGTATTGAATTTCATTCCACTTAGGCTTCACTCCTAAGGTTGGCAGAAAATTCGAACTCGTAACTTATGTTGTTTTAAAATATTGTACTATCCTGACCATGCGAGCGTTCGGTGAATTTCCTTGGTGGACTCTGTAGCAAGAGTGAAAGCACAAGCTACATTTTCAATAGTGTATTTAAGTTTCAAACATTTTTTAAACTAAGAAATATAAATTGATCTAAAAATCTATCGGAAATGATTAGGACAAATCTAGCACTTTTGTGTCAAGTTCATTTTATTTTATTTGGGTAATAGATCGACGGACAAAAGTTTTGGGCCGGTCAATATTCTTTGAATGACCTGCACTACGTAGCAGGTACTTGTTTTGTGCCTGAGTCGGCCTATGAATGGCAAAAGCTACTTGAACAAAATCACTGAACTCGTCAAATTCATCTTCTACTTCTGCACCAATTAACTTACCTTCTAAGTTGCCAGTCAGATTCTGCGCATTGACACGAGTAGTATATTAAACGCACATTGTTAATTGTAATTTGCGCGTTATAAAATGTTTGTATTCAGCTGAATTTTTCATGATCCGGCAAGTTCAAAAGCAAATTTGCATACTATGTGATTTCGAAAGTAATTTTCAAATAGAACTGCTTTCGTCTATGTTAAAAATTACTTGCGGCCAATGTCCGTAATTTTTTAGAAAAGGGTGCCTTAAGGGGCTTGTTAATACATTTGAGCTGATCAACTCTTCAATTTACTCACCATAGATCAAAATTCGTTTGAGTTTTTTGATAGGTGTGTTTTCTCATTACCAATAAATAATATCACCTGTACGACATTAAATACAAAGTATTTGTTTCGAAAAATTCTACTGTTCAATTCACTCTGAATAGAGCCCAAGTTCGGGGAAACATTTGCCTGTTTGCCCTTTAATTTTGGGTGGCTGAACTATGTAGGGAAAATCAAACAGGAATAATTTGTGGGAAAATCATTTCAAATAGATAAATGTAACTGTGAATAAAAGAGTTGACTCGGATTAGAACTGACTCCATCACTATTTTGGAAATAAATCAGAGAAATGCTGGTTTCGAGCTCTAAAAATAAAGGGTTACTCAACATCATAACTGAAACAGAACTATCAATTCGAGGGAATGCAAGCCGACTGATGCAAATCAACCATCGACAGATGGAATTGACAGATAAATAAGACATTCTTGGATTTCATCATCGCCATTGTTGAGTTTCCGAGTTGAATTTTTCATCCTTTTTTCCTGTAAGGTCAAATCTATGTTATAATTTTTTTAAAAATTGAACTTCGGTACTGGTAAGTCTAGATAATTATTCGCATTTACAAAAGATAGCGCAAATATGCAATGATGGCTGCGCATGTACTAATTGGCTTGTAATTGTGAGATTGAAGTTGTTCTGATCACCTCCTGGACATAAGCTTTGGGGACGTTAACTAAAGCTTGCTGCTGCGCGCCTAAGCGCCTCATCTTTACTTGGTAGAACAAAATCCCTTATAACTGACAAATCCATTTATGTCACATCTCCTTTAACTGATTTCTTTGCGCAAGGACTACTTTTGAACCTATTTAAAACTCTAGTTTCAGCTGACGTCTTCAGAAAGGAAACAAACCTTAACTACGTGCTTTTTAGGGACGAATTGCCAACGCTTTCTTACAGTGTACTTTCATCAATTCAGCAGCGAAATTTGCTGCTGAATAAACAATAAAACCAATGGTAAAAAGTAATTCTAACCCTATGGCCAATGGAAAATTTCAGGTTTGGCATGCAATACCTTTTAAAAACTTTTTTTATTTTTGAAAGTAAATATCTATCCAAAAGGAGGTCTACTGGTAATAAAGTGTTAATATTTTGAAAAAAAGTTTCATGCAAATTTGACATTTAAATGAAGAAATAAATTAGATAAATCAAGGTTTTTACGTTTCAAGTCTTTCAGGACTCGTTAAAACCACCTGAGCGATGTTTAAGAATGATTGGGTAGCCAGCATTTACGTTTCTAAACCTTTGCCATTCAAATTGAAATCACTTTTCGAAAAATATCGATCATACACTTAGATTCATTATTTGGTCAAATGATATGCTTCCAGAGTGGAAGGATTGGCTTTAAATAGTGAAATGCTTAAGAGTTTTGAGAAAAAAATTGAAGCAGGAGTTTAAGTTAGACCGGTGTTGAGGAGTAGCTAAAGTTGATTTAGCAATTAATAGAGAAACCGGATGGAGTCAACCAGAAATGTCCAAATTACTGGCCAAGAATAAAGTTACAATCAGCAAAACTCCTAATCTTTATGGATCGGAACACGGAGCTAATTTTGTTTTAAGAATGTTGGACAGAAAAAAATTCGCCTTTGGGCCTCAAGACAACAAGGTTAGGGGAATCAAATAAAAGGGCAGACAAGTGCTGATTGAAATTAAAAGATATAAGACCGCTATAAATGTCGACAAGCTTTGGAGTGTTATACGAAATTAAAATCAACCTTTGAGAGCAGCTTTGAAGGACAATGGTATGTCGAGTATGCACTTTTCGATTTCAAAATAGCATCCAATCTTAACTGCATTGCTGACTTGGCAATGTAGAAACTTAGCGATAAACGTCTTGAAAAGCTGATTCATAGTTTGAGCAAACTGAGGAATGGACAAGGGTGAATAACTAGCATGCTGTCACTAGTTAAGCGTGTTGTTTGTCTATGATAGTAATTAAGGTAATTTATGGATACTTTGTTGAATTTAGTTAGGCATATTGGCTAGTTAGAATGTGTACTTATGGCTGGTTTAAACAGATTGTATAAGTGCAGATAAAAATGCAATCTGAAAATCTAATATTTTCAGTTGGTAAAACAAGAGCTGTCCTGAATCGTTGAACAACGAGTCCCTATATCGTTTATTTATCCAACAAGCATACACAGGGTAACAGAAAACATTGATACCCAAGAACTTAGCCTAATATTATTTTTTAGGTTCTGACTATTCGGTTGGATTTTGACAGCTTAATTTTAAATTAAAATTCAATTTTTTGCATTAAAATCATTAAGCTTTGCATTTTCGATTGCAATTTTGGTAATGTTTTTCTATTGTTTGAAAATTTTGTTTAAGCTAATAGACAATTGCCTCGGTTTTCCATTCAGTTCTTCGTCACCTGCAGTAGCGCGTGCACCCGTGATGTCCAATCAAGAGCTTCATTGCGGTTATGGAAAGCTGGTGCGTCTGTTCGCCCCTAATTTATTTATTTTGCATGCGCTTTTGTTTTTTCATTTTTATCTTAATTCTTTGCAGAAATAATTATATTGCGTTCTTACAGGTTCTTTCTGGAGATGTGATTATTGTTCGCGATCGTGCAGTAGACGGTCCTCCTCAATCAACTACCATAGTGCTTTCTAATATTTCTTGTCCCAAAGTTGCTAGGCGTTTTAACGGCGCAGAGTATACTCCTGATGAGTACTATGCCTGGGCTGCTCGGGAATTCGTTCGCCCGAAGGTTATCGGGAAAGAATTATTCTATACGATAGATAATGGAAAACCTTCCGATCGAGTTTTTGGCTGTGTTTTTATTAAACAAAATGGCGTAATGGTGAACCTCTCACATTTGCTTGTTAGCGAAGGTTTGGCTCGTGTGAGGCGTAACATGAGTCCAGCCATGTTGGAGAAAGGAAAAATGAAGGCCCTAATAAGTATTGAAGAAACCGCTCAAGCCAGTGCTAAAGGTGTTTGGTCCGATTCCCCAGAGGGTGCACCTCGCAAAATTTGTTGGACTCTCCCTGATCCCGTCGCCTTTTTTCAAACTCACGGCAAGAAGTGCCTGCGAGGAATCGTCGAATATGTTCGCGATGGCAGTTCATTGCAGGTAATGCTGTTGCCGATTCCCGGTGATCCTGAAAGTATATACTACAATATCATGCTACTTTTATCGGGCGTCAAGGCGCCTGATTTGCGAACCTATGAGGATGGACGTGTCCCAGAACCATTTTCATTGGATGCGCAGTTTTACGTTGAGTCGCGTCTGCTCCAGCGTGACGTGACAGTCATACTGGAATCTGTCAGTAATAATAACTTTGTAGGCAGTATATTGCATCCAAATGGCAATATTGCCGTTTTTCTACTGCAAGAAGGCCTAGCTAAATGTTTAAAATGGAACTTATCAGTAATTAGTAAAGAGGCCGGTGGCGCAGAAGCCTACCGGAATGCTGAAAAGCAGGCCAAACAACGTCGCCTTCGATTGTGGAAAGAGTATGCTCCTCCAGCCAACGAAGAGGCTCATGCTGTTAGGGAAGAAAAGATCGCGAACAATGGTTTTGGATCGAATGAAGCAATTGAGCATTCAGGAACTGTCGTCGAAGTCGGAAACGGTGACAACGTCCTGGTTCGTTGCCGGGATGGTGTTATTAGGAAATTTTTCTTCTCCAGTCTCCGGCCACCTCGTTACGTTGTTGAGGAGAAAGAGAGAGAATCTCAACGTCAACAAATGCCCTTTAGGCCGCTTTATCAGGTTCCCTGGATGTACGAAGCCCGGGAATTTCTTCGTAAACGCCTCATTGGCAAGAACGTAAAGGTTTTGGTTGACTACGTCCAGCCTAAACCCGAGGGTTCCAACTATGACGATCGAGTATGTGCAACGATTATGGAGGGTACAAATGTAGGAGAAGCCCTGGTGCTTCGTGGATTGGCGACTGTGGTGCGTTATCGAAACCCCATGGATTCGCGCGCCCGTGACTATGACGCGCTTTTGAAAGCTGAAGGTGTAGCTGAAAAACGGCAAGTGGGTGTGTTTGAAAAAAAGGGGAAGGAGCCCAGAGTCCATAAAATCATCGAAATCGGTGGAACTGTAAAGCCTCAATCCTACTTGCACACACTCCAACGCAGAGAAAAGGTCGATGCTCTGGTTGAGTTCGTTGTTTCTGCTTCCAGATTTAGGGTGGAAATCACGGCTGAAAGCCTTCTCTGCACGATTTCGGCCTTTGGTATCGACGTCCCCCGCGCTTCCCGGTAAGATGGTTTAAGCATTTTGACTCCATCGATGATTACCTTCTCTCAATTTTTATAACCGTATTTTTCAGGCAGCAATTGCCCCTAATGGTAGTGTTCTGTTCATTCGCTTTACGTTAAGCTACTCTTAAGACATTTATTGCGGTATTTCCTAACCGTTATCGCGATTCGCTTTATAGAAAACTACCGAATCAGTCTGAGGAGCCAGGAGAACCATTTGGTGATGAGGCCAAAGAATTCGCTCGTGATCTGCTTATGCAGCGCGATATCACTTTTGAGCTAACATCGGTTAGTAGTCAGGGCGCTTTCATCGGCTTAATCGGAGTGCCTTCGGTTGTTAAAGTCAGTTCTTCTGGCGGGAGACGAGCTAAAAAAGGCACTAAGTTTATCTCTAGCAGTGATTTGAGTGAAATCCTCGTCGCGCGAGGCTACGCTACTGTCAGCCGAAACTCGACCACCCAACGTTCAAGTCATTATCACAGGCTCATGGTTGCCGAACAATTTGCTCAGACAAACAGTCTTGGTTTATGGTCTTCTGAACAGTTTTGCACTCAATGGAATGGGAATACGAATGCTGACCCTGCTGAAGTGCAAGAGACAAAAAAGTTTGATGGTTTGATGCTAATCCGAGACCTTAACAGTGCGCCCCCTGATGCTGAGACTTGTCAAAAGGCCGCTTCAGATCGACTTGTAAGCTAATGCTTTCGCATGCTCAGGAATGGCTTAGTGACTGCTTAAACGTATCGTTTTTTTCGCAGAAAACAGGATTCATGGGCAGGACCGTTTGGAGGGATTCCGAGTCTATGAGTAAGTCACCGACAGGAAAGAATGGTGGAGTTCGGTTCGTCGTGTATAAGAACGGTTCAATAGCAAAGCTGAACAGCCTTAGCGCGTCTATCAATACGCCGGAGTTCCCGCCTGCTGATGCTGTTTCCAGTTTCAAGCCCCGAAATGGCCTGATTTGTGCTGTGAGATCATCCATTCAAAACTGCTGGTGCCGGGCTCGTATACTTCGGGTGCTTCAAAAGGTTGTCATTGTTTGTCTAATCGATTATGGCTGGGAAGAGTCGATACGCACTGGCGCCGGTGATGCTGCTCAATTTGCTGCTTTACCAAAGCACCTGGCAGGTCAAGAACCCTTAGCCATTGAGTACCGCCTGGCTTACGTTCAGCTACCTATTGATTCAGCTGATAGAAGCGAAACTATGTACCATCTGCAGTCGAGAACTCAGAATACAGATGTAAGTTGTCTCCTTTTGATGAATCGATTTGGGTTGAAATTCAACTTATAAATCTGGTTTTATGTACAGATTCGTGTGTTTCCAGTCCAAGGTCCACCAATTCCGTGTGGAGTGGACGATAAGCATCCAGTTCCGAGTGCAGTAGTTCATTTGTACCAGAGCCATGTTCCAGGTTCCAGCCAGTCACAGGGGCAGCCGATTGACGTTGCTGAATCATTGTTAGAAGATGGACTAGTCTTTGTTGAGAATGTTCCTATGCCTCCGGATATTTGCGTTCGTTACTCCAAAATTCAGGATGCAGCCATGAAAGCTCGCAGGGGAATCTGGTGTTACGGGGATTTCCGCGACGACGACATGGAGTAGTGCGGATGCGCGCCCGTTAATCATCGGTCGAGTTGTTTCATCAATTTTCTTGACTCAGCGTTCTCTACGCCCCTTGTTCCGGCTGTATACGATGACTGTACTATAATCTCCCCTGTAATCAACTCGACGAATATTGTGCCTTTACTTTAGTAATTTCCACGTTGATTTCTAAAACAATGCTTTGTTCACCCTTGGAGTGGTGGTCTTCGTTTGTTCTTTTCAAAGAATCGTAGTTTTGTATTTTATGCGTAGCCGTAAATCCTAGGAATCGGTCTTAATATTAAGATTCCAGTGCGATTAGATTACCATGGTTGACGTATTTACCTCCGCTGGCTTTTGCAAATCAGCTCTATGGTTAACGTAAGGGATGAGTTTGGTCAAGCTTGCTGTACCTTTTTGGGATCTGGTAGCTTAGAAAATACCATAGTTATGGCCCTCACAGGTGTCAGGCGGTTTTCTTTGGATCTCATTTTGATTTACCCAGTAAGGCCGTTTCCATATTCATCTATTAAAGCAGGATTAGTCGAAAGCTTCGCCGCTAGCCATTGAATAGATGGGAATCCGCTTTTCTTCCACCCACTTAATAAGTTCGGAAATTATTTCTTCGAATATGCTAAAATCTCGTTTATCCGGTTCTTTGAAGGCATTTCTTAACGAAAGGGACACACGCTATCTGTGCTTTTCAAATGATTGAATCTGTTGTAGCTGTTTTGTAGCAAATAAATAATGTTTTTGTAAAGGGCTTTAACGACTTCAGCAAGTATGTAAGCTGTGACGAAGAATTCGACAGGGGGAATCGCAGCGACTTATTGAAATGGAAGCTATGGTATAAAGGGAGAGATGGCTGATCTTACCTCCGCGGGTAGTTAATACGGAGAAGACCATAGTCTTGGACTGAAAGCCAAGTGAGCTGTGAATTGAGATAGCTCGAAGAAGATCACAAAAATGACATAGTATTCGTGCGAGTCTAATAAAAATTGCTTTGAAAAGAGGGAAATGAGACTTCAAAACAATCTAGAGCAATATTACCGATTACCCTAGATGTCAATTAACAATAGGGGAGTTTTTTCAATCCTGGTTTCGGAACAGTTTCAGGAAAGCACTTGATAATTTGCTGGTGGATGGTTGATCTTGATAACTTATATAGAAAAATAGAGGAGTTAGACGGCACACTGAAGACTAATCTAGTTTAGCCGCCCGTGATGGTGCATGAATAAAGAAAACATAAAGCAATTTGATATCTCATACCTTATAAACTTATGATCTCGAAAGCAAAGAAATCAATACTAGAGCAACCACCACTAAATTGATGCAAGTAGCAACAAATTAAGTGTCTCAAAGGCATTTAATATTGGCCAAAGGACGCAACAAAGTTTCTTTCTGTGGCAATTTAAAATTGCATGGTATACATCGTGCTATTTAGAGGTATTGCGATATACTAGTTTTGAAATTCTAAATGGCAGACATATTATTCAGATTTATAAACTCCTCACTGGAATTAGTAATATTGGCCTAGAGATCGAATTCGAACTCAGCCTTATGGTTTTTCGGATAGAGAAACATACTAAGTTCTCGTGATACTGGTCTGTCTTCGCCTCCTCGTGATCCTATTATGGTAAGGCCACTTTCCTAACTAAATGGGAGCGGGCTGCTAAATTATGCCTATGAAGGGTTTGAAATGACAAACTATTCCTCCCAACCATTCACATGACCAGCCAAGTTATAAATTCCTGATTTGTTCCAATGAAAAGATTACGTTGAGCGGTCCACTGCTAAAGGCTGAGGATCCTGGAGCCTGATGACAATCACAAGCAGGCAGGCGGCGAACAGAAAGCTGGCGTTTAAAGAGAAAGCATTCAGTGAATCTCTGGACAGTCACTAAGAAGCCATATAATGCGTCCCTTGAACATCTCCATGCTCTAATATCGTAATGATTGCATTATTTAATGACCGATAAGACAGATATATTACTACTGCTACTAAAATTTTGGAGTCTTTTCGATTAAAGATCCCTCAAATACCCACCATTTTTGGGGCCAATGTGTAACTACTGGAAACATTGGGTGAGTTCTGAACTTTCATCACCTGATGAGTCAACCACTGCACCACCAGGGCACATTTTTGGCAATTATAATTGCAAATTTCTTTGATCAAATCAGACTTTTTGGGCATAATCTTTAATTATGAACAGAACTATTTATTTGACTTGTGAAATCTGCATCGCACCGACCACTGCCAAGCATCTAGAAACTTAGACTTCTTCTAAGCAGAATTTTGCGCCAAGAGGTGCTTTATAAGTGATTCAACTATTTACATATGATAGGGGAGTTTACAGTGGTTATAAATCACGCGCATGAGCATATATGAAGTGCTCGTAGCGTTCAAAATCAATGTAGTCCTCTTGCGTCATTCCTTTGGGAAATTGTCTGTCCGCCACCGTACTCGTAGTGGTCGTTGATGTTCTTTCGACTGGAGATGGAGTCGTTATCGCGACCATTGAGCTATTTCCCCTTAAACTATCCGACTCCTCTGCCTCCTCGACGTGCAGGTGTGTCTGCTTGCGGTAGGCACGTCTGATAGTCTCACGTAGAATATCGACAAGGAATAACAAGTGTATCAATATTACAATAAGAATACCGGTCATAAGAAGAATATCATAGATTCGTTTGCATCTTTGCCAGTTGCGCTCTTGAATTCCTAGGTGCACCGGACTTTGAGCCTAAAAATATTAAGGTGTGATAATGGAGTGGTGAGCATAAAAAATGCTCATTCAGAACTTATATCTTCAGTTCGTCTCTCCATAGAAGATTAATGCCAAGCCGGCACTGACCATCTAAGTATAAATCATGCAAAAAGAATTGACGTGAAGCTCGATCTGATTCGCATAATTCATATGGTACTGACAACTAGTGCCAGTTTTACTAATTTGTTATGTAGCTCAAAGCTACAGATCTTTGGAATGCACGACCATTTTTTGGTCTGTCAGCGACCAGACCTGATTATCCTTGTGCGAAAAAGATGTGCATTGACATTGAATGCTCTCCCATGTGCTAACGAACGACCGACGTTGGTAATCATTCCAGTAAATTGATTTTCGAAATGTTGAATCAAGGAGCGTGAATCGCTAACTGTACAAATCGGGATAGTCTTCGATCTCAAAAGCTCGGTGTCAAATATTCATTAAATATATCATCATACTGCTGCAAATCTATTCGACTAGTTTTTATTAATCGGGTACATATTATGGACGCTTGTATTTCAGCATCTTGGTCATGAACACCAAATAGGTTTCACCTGAGCAGACTTGGCTCAATTCCAAACCGTCAATCGCATCAAGGATGTTGAGACGATTGGCTTTATGTAGGGCACACCGAAGACTATTGAAATTGGGAGACTTGTTAGATAAGCGAAAGACATTAATAAGGAATTATCATTTAGCTCTACTATTTGCGCTACATAATGAGAAACTATGTAAAGAGAAATATCAGTTTCGGTGGAGTGAACTGGCTCATTAGCCAATGGAAATCGTTCACATTTTACTGTCTTAAACATAATTACCAACTTTGGCGCCCCGAGACAAGGCGATCAATAAGTATTCCAGAGTAATTCTGGAGGTTCAGACTTCAGTGCCCGTTTTGAATGTGAAAAAAATATGACACCCTGCTGAGGAACTGCATCAAAGCCCTGTATTTCCACTTAATCGGAACAACCCTATTGGGAAACTCCCTGTGCCCCTGAGCTTGACAATGGGACTTCACAATCAGATCTCAACACTAATTAATCTCTACGCTCTTAAGATGCTGTAGTTAAGTGGGCTTAATTAAGGAAGGTCAGTTAATGTCTGCTAAAGACTCCTGTACAATTGCGCCTTACCCATGTTAGTACGTAAATATATCCAATCGTTGAAAAAAGGAAATACTTTCCTTACATTTGGGTGGTATCCGCATACCAGAAATTGACTTTCGTTACCCGCTTCCACGAACCTCATTTCGTCTTCAAAGGAATCCCTTTCGTAGGCTGCAACCGCTGGGATTTCAGCTTTATCAACGCATTGCATTTTTGTCACTCATATGCAGTTTGATTGATTTATTAATTACTTTGCTTTAAAGAACAAGTAGCCTGGCCAATAAACGCACGTGACGCCACTCCGACTGTTTTGCACACCTTTAAAGCCAAAAAAGGTCGCTCTGCTAGTGCCAAAGGTTTTGGACAAGCGCTTGTACTCAAATGAGGTGCGAAAGGTGATTACCGAATGCCCAAGCCGCAATAGTTCTATGAAAACGTTTAAGCAATACGTTTGCAAAAGCTTGAAATAAAGTGAAAACGATGGAGACTCCACTTTTTTATATCTTGCAGATCAAATACTAATATAGTGAAAGAAGACACCCTATATGGCAGTCAAATAATATTAAAATGAGAACTTCAGCTGATATGTTCAGTGGTATTATCACAGTGTAGAACTAAACCAACTTCTCAATTTGCCCTCCTTCGAGCCTTTTGTTTGTCGAATCTGGCTTCCATTTCGTCTAGAACTTTTGGTGTGTAGCGAACAACCAACCTCACAGTGCCTTGAAAGGAAAAAAACATAAATATGCACTCATTGCAGGCCAATCCAGGGAAAAAAACAATTATGACACCTTGGGCCGATTTGAGCAGCTCAACTGCTTTTTCGTGATTTTCATTTTCTACGGAAATTCCATTCACGGAGAGAAGTTGGTCGCCGCGTTTGAGTTTACCTTGACGGTGAGCCACACCACCAGGAATAATCCGACTAATATAAATGGGGGAATTTTGTTCTTTGCCTCCCATTACGTTGAAACCAAGACCTTCTTCACTTTTGGGGAGTTCAACTATCCTAGGATGTGCGTGACCCTCACTGGCTGCAAAAGCAGCAACAGTGGCCTTTGCCGTGGCACTAGCTCGCACCTAAATGCAGCAATAAGAGTGAAGCAAAAGCCAATAATATACTTCAACGGATCCACCAACGTCTACAGTGTCATAGATATGTTCATAAACCTCTCGGACCATATTGAAGAAATCCGACTGTAGGATTCTCTGAAGGGAAGCCAATTTAGCCGGCTGCAAATCGGGACACTTAAGTAAGTTATCTAGTAGTTCAATAGCTCTTGCAACATCTGAAAATAAAATCGGATAAGTACAAACTTACCCGCTTGTAGGCTAAGTGAATTGCTCATATCTATCCGAAGTAGCGAATAAACAGTTCAAGGACGAAAATGGCCTGGTTAAGACTTAGGCGCAAGCTGCCCAGACCAATTAAACAATCATTTTCAATGATTATTGAGGTCTCATTTAGTTAGACCTCCAGACTTCACTTATCATAATGTAAATTGTTAGTCCCAATTTCAAAAAGTTTAATGAAGGAAAACTGACACGCGACTGTAGAATATCTGTAAGTTAGTGCTTAAGTAATGGGACATTTTTAAGGTAATTTCAACCAGCTGAATTATTGGAGGAAATGCAATAAGCACTGATACACGCTGGTAAAAGGTGTGAAATCGGAAGTCAGTAAGCGGTGTGAACGACTTGTAGAATGACACAATTTCCAATATCGTGCATGAAGCTTGGATAGGGCCGCGCTGTTTCAAGTTAGATATAGAAGGAAAGATTCTTTTTCTAAGTCCCTCCGGGGGGATCGTAACCTTTTCTGATATTAAATTGACAAAGTCATAAATGAAAAATCAACTATTTGTGGGACACTGCACTTAAACAGATCACTGTCATCTGTATTGAAAATATTAAAGGGTAAGTTGCCCTTTTAGAATGCGGATATGAAAGTTATATTGCGAGTATTACAAAATGGTTCTTTAATAATAATATTATGTAGGTTGTTCGATCATCGGGCCGAAAAAGAATACAGCAAGACATGATAAACGCTTCAAACATCCTAACTCTGCAATTAAATTTTAAATTTTCCTTCATTTAAGTCTTATATGAAACTGTTTGAGTGAAATGTGCTATTTTACAGGATTTGAGAATCTTTATTTAAATTGTCTAAGTGGGGAACATTTGCCTCCCTGTTTGATACACGGGTTTAAGTTTATGTGATGGAATACGTCGATAGCGTCCGCGATCAGTTGAATAAGAAGTTAAAGGAGAAAAATGCATTTACTGACTGCCTCAATAAGGTTGAGAAAAAAACTGGAGTCAAGTCAGAGTACATTGTTTATGGTAAGCATGGTTTCGTCATTGTCGACAAAGTTAGGCATTTGCGCATTGATTGTACTCTATCTGATGGTCGGATGGGGAGCTACCTTGCTTGCCAACTTCATCGGTTTTGTCTATCCCGCATATGCTTCGTAGGTGAAAATGTTCATTCTAATGTATTCAGGATCAAAGCTATCGAATCGACAAATAAGGATGATGATACGAAGTGGCTCACCTACTGGGTTGTTTACGCTGCTTTTAGCCTAGTTGAAACGTTTACGGACATTTTTCTCTACTGGATTCCTTTCTATGCCCTCCTAAAGGTATGTTTTATCTTTTAATTAATGTTCGTTTTTAAAATGTCACTTAAGAAATGTTTGGGCCCATGGGCTTTTGTGAAATTCTTATATTGATAAATTACTTGCTGTGCATATGCAAACATGTTAGTTATTTAACTTTTAGTGTGTTTTGTTGATCTGCCTTATGATGTCTGGCAAATACAACGGATCCATCCTTCTTTATAACAAATTCATCCGCCCGTATATCTTGAGGTACGAGAATCAAATCGATAAGGCCGCTGATGAGGTGGGAAAATTCGTTGACAAGGGTACATTTATTTTCAAAAAATTGTATTTTAATTATCTAAAGGTTTGAAGTGATAACCAGTCACTGCTACGCGCACTAAACGTTGAAATTGTTTTCTGTTCACTAAGTTGTTAAATCGGCACTTAATTTTGCCGAAACTCGTAAGTTTTGTGTCTGATTTAACCGCTGCTGGCAATAAGGGTAATAACTTTGCGTAGAATTTGCTTCCTAATCTTTTGTTATTGAAGTGATCGCATGGTGAGCTTTTGTATGGTGCTTAATGTTTCCTCTTTTTGTCCAGCAAAATCTGATGCTGCCGTGGCCTTTGCTCGAAATGTGGTACCCGAGCATCAAGAGTAGACATTTGTCCTCTTACCCTTAACGTTTCAATTATTCAGTCTCCAAGTTTACGTGTTCGCCTGTGCTACTTCTTCATCTCAGTTCAGCTTTTTTCACTTTGACGCGATGTGCGCCTTTGTTAAATGTGGACTTGTGTCGGCGCTATCGATCTTACATCGACTCGATTTGCACACTGCTTCCCATTTTTTGTAACTTATTTCTTTTCCTATCACTGTTGTACTCTGACAATACTATACTCTAAGCAATTTTGCATTATTCGTGGAAATATCTAACTCTTTGGTACCACTCGGCGGTTGTTAATTTTTCAAGCTGTTTGTTGGCGGTATTTGGTTGCCGTTGCACTATTCTCATGTAAGCACCGCCCATTTGTTCTCCACGCAAGCAGGTCGACTGTAGATGTGCGATGTCAGACTGGGTCAGCGATAAGTCGAGGTATATATTCCGAAACAAATTTTGGAATGCGCTTCTAAATTATTGCTTACCTAATTACATGCGTAATTATTACGCCAGCCCTTGGCGTACTTTTAGTGCATTTGTGAATAATAGGAGCCTCAGTCTCGACTAACTTTTCTTAGAAAAGTAGTACAGAAGAACAAAATGAGAGCTTTGGGGCGTATTTCAGTGAGGGCTGATATAGTGTACTGGCCATATCGTACATTTTTTTACAATTTTTAGTTTTTTTGGGATCCGCTTTACCAAATTAGGGTATCCATCTCCAACAAATTTAGGACTGAGTCACCAGGGCTTTCCCTATTACAAATAGTTAGCTTTAATTTAAAATACCCGGCAATAGGACTCTGAAAAACTAGTCGCCTTTGCTTAAAGCTCGCAAAATCTATTTTGTTTCTTACTAGGATTGAGTACTTATATAATCGGTTACAGAAATAAGAATTATTTTTCGCACTTTTTCTGGAAGGCCTGTTTCACCTAAAGACAGCCACACTTGGGCTTATTTTAAACTGGGTGCTTTAAGGTTAGATTGCCAGCTCGTATTTGAGACGCTGCTCTGGCAAGATGTGATTCCAAAACTCAAAGCAGCGGCCTCGCATTTTGATGCTAGCATGCGCAATTTTGTGCACTTCGGAGAGTTGTCGGTGTTAACTTCAGAATTTACAGCAATTGGTTTACACGCTGTTGATGTTTGTTCCTGTTAGAGCTTGTCATTTATTAAAATGTGTGTCCGTGGAGACGTTTGAGCTAGGATGTGTGAGGCAATGTGGAGTAACGAAATTTTAAAATGATTTAAAAATGCTGGTTGCACAATGACCCGTAAACTTAGTGGGGAGTTGAAATACCTAATGATTTGATAAAAAGTTACTAGACAGTGTACGAAACATGTGGTCTGCCAGATTCTGTACTCCTATACTCCTCAGTGGGGTTAGTTGACCTCTAACGTGTGAGTTACGTCTACATCAGTAACTTATGATGGGTTCACTGGAGTTCGTGCAAGGGCCTAAACGTTCGACTTTATCTCCATGTGTAGATAACTACATTGACTAGCAATAAAGCCTGAAAACCGAAGTTCAGAAGGACAACTTATATTAATGCAATGTCTGAGAACTAATTGGGTACATTTATTGATATGACTGATAATGGTTGAATATCGGTCTACAAAAGGATAATCAAGTGTGATTTACTAAATCAGAAGCCTCTCCTACCATCTGAGCCAGAAGTCACTTTTCTTCAATGCAGGATTCTAGTCTATATTATATATACGGAAATGATCACATTTTCTGTCCCCTCCCCTCCATCTAGCATTGTTTCTAAAACCAAATAGGCCTGAACCTGACAAAAATGTATAATTACGATAGAAACACTTATTTGCAGCGAGCAAAACGTGTTATGTGGCTTCAACGTAGACCAAGAGCTCTTGACCTCATAAACCTGTAATGTTGCAGTTGGATTTGTTGCCACATGACAGGTTCTTCAAACGCATGTGGGTATTTGCTAACTTCATGCAATGATCAGAACGCATTTTATTAATCTGTGCGTAGGAAAATTTTCTTATTTCGGAAGCTAACCGATGAAAATGGAAAACAACTTAATGAGCTTTTTCTTGTGCCAATAACCTTGTTATTAATCTGAAACGCGTGCTGTATGCGTTTGCGTTTTTACCAACACACGCCACATCTAGCTAAATAATTTGCGTGCAAATCTCAGAAGAACAATTTGGTCGTTTTGGTTTAGTCTAGTCTGATTTCAAAAATGAAAATAGAACAGATTTTAACAAAGACATTCTCAAGCCTCTTATCTGAAGGACCTAAGCTGACGCCACGAAACCCTCAGGAAAGGCGTCTCTATTTGGAAAATTATGGGTCTCCTTCACAACGCCTGAAGCAGCGATTCGCATAAGCCAACCCCGAATCATTAATACATAAGAGATAACATCGGCCACGGCAAAAACTGCTCAAAGCTCTTTTTACAGTGGGGTTAATGAAATCTTTTGTGTGTCAACCAGAAAGGTGCCCCAAGACCTACTAATTCAGAAAATCGCAAAAAATTATTTGAAAAATTATTACCCATCTGTTTTGTCTGCAGAAACAGAATTGAATGCCACTCAATAGGCCCCTCGCTCGTGTTAATCCGACAGAAATCTAATGGAAAAGTTAAGACTGATTCTTAATTCCCCTTTGCTATCCGTTTTCTGTGAGAAATTCATCAATACACCCTCGAGAATCATATGAGTATACGAGAAGAACTGTGAACAACGATCTGTTGGATCGTTTAGCTTTAATTTTTGAACCTGGTTTACGCCAACTCACATCTTTGATAATTGTTAAACACCAGTTTCAGGTTATAGTCTCATCTACAACTGCCGCTTTACCTTGTGGTATTTAACACTGTACTTTTAGAAGGTACTAACTAACTAACTAACTAGGGCACAGACGCCTCTTAGTACACTATCGAAGTGCGCTTCACCTTGACCTTCGAACCGGCATTCCAAATTCGGCGATCGTACATAGAGTGATTCAACTGTACTATATTGTTGAAATTTTAATTTGATTCTGCAGTCGACTAAGGTAAGCCGTGGAGTTCGCAGTTATAAATGTGTAACATCTATTTCAGGCCACAATGGATCAATTTAATAACTTATTTTCATCAGGCAAACATAGATAATTGAAATGAAAATGAGTTTAAAATATTTTCTTCATTGATCCCTATGGTAGTTCAACCGTCGATCCCCCACCCCTACCACTGCGTATCCCATACAGTTCGGTAAAGTGCTGACGCGTTTGCTTGTACCATGATAATTCTGAATTACGTGATAGAACAAAACCAATCAGAATAGAGAATACTATGTGGACTTGTGTGCAACGTGACTGGGACCGGTGACAGATCCACATTAACAACAATCATTGAGGAACGAATCGATCATTTTCGCCTCCTAAAAGACTAAAATTGGTCGGTTTATTCAGACAAATAAGAGCGGAATGGAACATCGACAGCATCGAATTTATAGTTGTCTGAATCCCATTGCTTTTGATTGGATAAATCGGCTTTATAAATGCAGAATGAATTTGAACTCCTAATTGTCCATTTTTTTGCAAAAAGGAAAACTACTGGGCTTCTAAATAAAGTACTCTAACTAATTAAATAATATGTTATATTGGCATCGGGATGAAATTCGATGACTTATGAGTTCCAATCTCAAAGCATTTTTACACCCTGATTACCTACGCAGTGAACCAGAATTTATATTTGGATTCTCCTGTTCTACTCTAACTTTTAACGTTCTAGTTGGCCTATGTCGTTACGTATTGATTCTACGCTAAAGCAGTGCTGTGCTTCTTACTCTTTTCTGTCAACAAGCAAAGCGCACTAATGCTCTGATTGGTTGAATTCATAGGAAGCCAATTCGTTGGACTGTTCCTATGTTAATGTTAAATCCGGCAGCCGATTTTTGAAGAATTACGTTGCTCCTATCTATTTCTGTTTTGCAAAGTTTCTCCGCTTTGGCATCAAGTAAAATATCTAGGCCATCGAAAGAGGATGAAATATATGAAAAAATGGAGTATTTGCCATTCGTAGGGAATTCCTTCAGTTGCCATTCGATTTATTACAAGTTGATACAAATGCCTTGGAAATGGATTCGCCTCGGTTCGGATTTCAAATCCTAGTTACAAAATATCGCCCATCTAGACCGAAGGATAAAGAAGATTAGATTTAAAGAAGTGATACTCTACTTAAAACGAGTCTCCCTCTGTTTCTGTAAAGTTCATAGAGCCATGGAATAGTTCCACAAGCCGCATTGATCTGAATTATCATCTTGACATTTGCTATGTGACCTATCTTCATCAATAAAGCCCTATGATAATCATATGCTTATTCATAACACAGTTAGCCAAAGTAGACCACAGATAAGTGAACTGTAAGGAAGTTCAGCTTATTTTCTGCAATTTAACCAAATTTCGGACGCAGTGTCATTTGAAAGAGAAAAAAAGTATTTATCCGATGGCATGCGATTCCTTTAAAATATAAATTCCTAATTTCGGGAGATTTTTTATCGTTTTCTGCCTCCACCTATGATCGATTCCAGGTGATTATTGGCAGTATCCTTTTTTTTCGGAAAAATGAGTTAACGTAATTCTAATGATATAGTCATCTGATTGGTGGATTCCAAGGACCAATTAGATCTCAACTTTGTTAAGATTGATTCAGTCAAACTTATTATTGATGTTCGCACATTGCAGGAAGTAAGCGGAGATTTTCGGCATTAGTCTTAACTATTTGCTATCCAACAATTTGTAAACTAACTGATGAATCTCGAAACGGAAGTCGTTAGTCGTTACTGTGAAAATAATGAAATTTCTCCGCTAAGCTTAACTTACTTGGACCATTCATTTTAAATTCAGTGCTGATTTTGCTGAATTTTAGATCACTTTTAAATTTGAAATGGTTCAAATTCAAAGTCCATTGGTGTTTGTATTTGTAGCTTGTTTTAGTTGTAGCCTTCACAGGCTTAAAAAGCTTTAACTTTCACGCTTTCCAGACCTTGGAAAAACGTTTTTAGCTGCGCTTTTGAGATTTGCTGCCTTTTACTTCTTTGAAAATTTTATAGATTGCATAGAAGTGCAACGATGTATTAGAGTCGGTATCCTCCTGAAAAATCAACACGAGCCTTCCTGTTGCCCAGTGTCATCCTTTCAGTTCACCTGTAATCTATTATTCTGCATCTGGAAACTAATGCGGGCTCTGGCAAGCGTTGCAAAACATTCCAACAATCGGGCATTATATCAGATTCCCATTCTCATCGGCACCGCTGGTTAGATGCCAGAGGGAGAACCAAATGTGGAAAGTTTCGGCATCGCGATCATGAATTGCGAAACGACAACGAAGACGACGGCTATGTACAACCGTGGGAGGTTATTCACAGAGGAGTAATGTCGTAAAAATATTCAGGAGATCATAGTACTAATATCAGTTCTCTCACTTTGAACTCTTATTCTCAGCATTCTCTTCCCAGTCCCCAAGTGCTCCTTTTCTTTATTTAAAGGAGAAACTCCAAGATATAGTCCAATTCTCGTTTTAGGGACAATGTTGGGTATAAAAAATGCAGCAATTCATTATTGTCAAATCGTTAACCTCTGGGAGTCGGTGTATCTTCGGCCATCTACTCCCTTAGCGTCCTAAATTAACGAGGACCGTCGAATGGTCATAACTCCAATTGCATTTAGCGGCGAATTCCAATAGCATTTCCTTAAATGTTTCTAAGGCTGTTTTCCATCCTGCGTGTGCAGTAAGAAGCAGTCTGTACCAGTGAATTTCCAATGGAATCGCAGTTATTGGAAATTATTGAGGCGTTGGATAAGATATACATTCTGGATTAGCATGGCAATGAATTATTGTACCTGCACTAGTTTTTCAAGTTTAAAGCTCACTGCTCTCTTCTCATTTGTTTATTTCCCAACACTGAAATCCAGCCCTTAATTAAACTCCGCTACAGTTATGAATTTACGACATGACACATGGACTTACTGGAAAATCCGCTAACTCGATCCCTGCATTAATTATGCTATTGTCAATTTTTGGAGGAGCTTCTATGGAGAATCACTGATCAGATAGCTCTTTTTTTTCAAAAATCCTTTGACTTGTGATATTTAATTTGGGTATTTGGGGAAGGAGACTCTTAGTCGGTGAGTTTCGAAAAAATAGCTCAAAACCTGGCCTTAAATAGTGCACGAAGAACAATAAATTCAACCCAAAACTTCTCCTTTTGTTTCGGGGGTTCGAGAGATCGTTTGAATATAATTTATTAATCACAATTTGTCTATGGTATTCCTTTGGGTCTTCTTTTAGTCTGGAAAATCTCGGACAGGTCGAAATTATTGCCTTTTTTTACAATAAATATCGGCTGCAACATAAATTAACATGCTTCTATCGGCGAGAAATGTAACCCCTTACAGATTAGTGACCATTATTTTGGGACAAAATCATAAGAAGGTTTGGTACGGAAGAGACAGTGCCTAACACATCCGGAGTCACTTGCTAGCTAGGCGCTACCTGTCATCAGCCTCTTCAAAAGACAATTTTGGGTACCCTATACAGTGTTTAATTCGAAGATCATCGCAAACACCGTAAATAGAAGTAGGCAATCATAGAAAACAACAGTTGACAGCTACCACCCCAGGCCCTGAGCTCTTGTGTTGAAGTCACAAAAACCTCACGGAGAATAAAAGAGGACGCACCTATTCATTGCAAATAATTATTTAACAGTTTCAGGGGTTTTGGTTCTGCGATGAACAACTTAGGAATTATAATCAAATTCTTTGCAGCCACCCACTAGCAATGATGTGATGTACGGACGTAAAACTAAATCCTTTAAGTGCTGAATCACAACCACTGAACAAGAGAGTATAACGATTCCCTAAGATTGACCTCAGTATCTGAAATTCATCCGCAAAAATGGCAGTGGCAGCTGCAATCTACAGAATACGCATATGCTCTCAGATTTGATCTCCTTCGACACCAGACGAATTCGAGTTGTTTTAACATTCTACATGGGTGAAGTCACTTAGGATGAATCTATCCACATTTGACAGGTGAATGCCCCGGAAATGGACTAGCTTAATTTATTTATAGAACAATTGTTTATTGAGTTTGGCGTTGGCACAACTCTGATCAGGAAGTAGCGCAGCTAGAAATGAACTGCAATGTAGCAGGATTTATAGTTTTTTTACTATTGACCAAAAGGACTCCATACCAAGAATGCTAATAAATATAATCTTTTCAACCTCGTCTGATGCCTCTTCGCCAAAAAACGCGAACTGATTGGCTAGAAGAATAATTAGATTTACGCGGAACAGTCGATGAACGTTAGGTCAAAAGTGTGTTCATGTCCTCTCTGCCCTCTGGATTGCCTGGTTATTAGACAGCCGTATATGGAAGATTTGATGATACCTCGCCCTCCTGGAATTACTACGAGGAGCGAGATGTTCAATTAGTCTGAATTTAGATGCTTTTGTCCAGTTCTGGCACCCTAAATGCCACATTTAAGATGGGCCTAACGTACATCAAGTGGTTTTACAAGGTACATACTTACCTCATGCTCTCAAACGGGACGGAATAGGAGGTCAGTGGTGCTTGCAGGTGCTTAAATTTTATAGATGCTTCTCCAGCCAACAATCCTCTTAACTTGGATATTTCCTAGAAAGCTTTTTGTTTTACGTGACAATGCAGACACCAAGATAGTTCATATCAGAAATAGCCCATGATTATGACGGGGGATTCCAGAAGATTCTCATAGGCATAAAAACAAAATGGCGTTACACGCATACTTATTATCTTTGATACAGATTTCAGGTTCGCACCTACCTGACAGGTGCTAACATTTCATGATCTCATAATTTTCAGAGACCTGGGTGACATATTCTGCACAATTCACCCAAAATTAAAAGTACAGAATTAGTAGAAATAGAGAAAATGATTTATCGTATAATACTGGCATTTATAAGAATAAAAAGGCGCAGAAGCAAATAAAATTTTGGGGCATTTAGCCAGCCTTATGATGTAACTGGCTCTATCTTCAATGAATAGGTCCCAATTGGCACCGTTCATCATGCGTTGTAAAACAGGATGTTCATGACTTGGTTTTGCGCTTTGATAGTGGTTAATGTGCAGCTGTTATTGTGCTGCTTCTCTTTTCTAGAAAGGGTCAACATCGACGCGAGTCGAAAGGGATAATAGTTGAATTAAAGTGTGGAAAAGCTTAAGAAAGAACATGAACCTCATCAAAAACTAGTCTCCACTTGTGCAGTCAGTTCTGGTCTCGTCTATGGCATTCTTAGCAATCTCCCAGAACTTTTATTAGAGCTTTCTGCTTCGATGAAAGAACTAGCTCTTGAAAAGACTGATGCTGCCCCAAAGTTTGATACGAGGGAACATTGGATAATGACGTCTTAGTCAAGTCAATATCAAGTGATTCTCATGGTAGACAGGTAACTCTTATTTTACGAAACATTTCAATTCTATCTATAAAAAAATTTGGTGCCTTCTGTGGTCACATGGTTCAAAGCAAGTTTATTTGAGTGGCTCTAATCTCAAGACCATTTATTCAGGAACCATTCATGAACACTGAACATTATTTTAATTGGAGATACAACCGAGATTATTAAGAGTCTTCTTTTCTTTTTCGAGTAACTATTAGAGAAGTTTATCAAATTCTTGATTTACGATCGTGGTCTGTTCATTCAATATACTCAATAATATTAAAGGTGTTTACAAACGTAAATAATATATTACCAGGCAGCAGAAGGCTTATATCTGTGTCTACTTCAGAGATATAGGTTCTCGGGTGTTTTGGCCTTGGCAGTTTTCTTTTAATTTTGCTCCTGTATTCTTTGTTGTTGAGTTTTTACTCGATGTAATTTAACCGGAAAATGTTTCAATGGAACTAATTAAAAAATTACAAAAAATTGCACTTTGGATGTGACTTAAACTATCAGCTGGGCTCTAGAATACGGACAAATAAAAGAAATTCTTTTTCGGTAATCGTTCACCGATAATTTTTCTCATCACACTTCATTTTGTTTCCGTCAGACTCTAAATTTTTTAGAAATCTCAGGTCGTACCTTTCTAGGTGGCTATTTCTTGTGTCGGCGATAGAGATAATATTGAGATGCCTTCATCCAAAGCATCACCGATTCCACACGCTGAGGGACCATCTACGTCAAGGATGGACCCATGGAGGATACCGAACAAGAAAGAAACGTTGGTAGAGCCTCCAGGTAACCGCTAAGGGGGCTATAGTCTATGGGTGGACTTCAAGTTTTAGGAACTGATTATTTTTCTGAATTTTTTCCTTAAGTGCACTCTATTACCCTATCAGTCTGCTATTTACATGAATTGATACGCACACAAATGATTTTTCCCGGGTCAAATCTTTACATATCATTTTTCTGTACTTTTTCATTTGATACAATACGATTAGGCTCCAATATTATCTTGTGCTTGACAAATTTCATTTAGAAAATTTGACATTTACGCTAATCAACAGCTTGAAAATAAACAAGACAGTTGGTTAAAATGGTAGGTGATTAAAGTGCTAAAATTATAGCGAAATCTAAATGATACTTCCATGACTCTTGGCACTGTTGTTCAAAATCGAAAGACATCTACCTTAGTTGTAGATACGTTCCTTTTAAAGGCCATATAAGACCAAAAATAGTTTTAAAAACAAAATTATTCAACTCTTCTGTTTTTTTTTGTTTTTATCGCCAACTAACCTATCATCCGCCGAAAATGTAAATTTCTTTCTGACGGATACCTCTGCCTCTCATTTGTTTTTGGTAAATGTAAAATTGTAGTTCAAAGACATTTTCAAACGCTTTGTACCTGCGAAATAAAGTTCGGAATAACGGCTTTTCAAATTATATCATTTCAAAAAAGTAGCTATATGAATGCAATTATAATATTCAAACATAATTCGATCTTTAGAACAAATTTGTCCCGATAAATATCGCTTTTTGAATATTTGCAGCGCGGGATTGAACATTTCATAACTTTGCATTTTTTTCTTAAAAATGGTTGCCATTTTATTGGATTCTATGAACCAGTTCAAGGACTGATGTTCTTAAAAGGGTTTATGTAATAGGCCCCTAACTAGGGTTTATATTCCATGAAATTTCCTCCAATATTTGTGTTGCATTTCAGCCTTGCGACGCGCTTTTCTAAACGCGATGTTAGGCAGAACGTTGAATAAAAAACTATGACACCCAGAGCGCACTTTGTGACAGGATCGTCTCCAGAGTAAAAGCATTCCTGCTGTATGTTGCTTACACACCATAACAACTAGAGACCCTTGATATCTCCACAGTCAGCTACATATATGGTGAAAAGTATCATGCACCAATGATTCTTATTAAAACATGAATGAACAAGTTCACGGGAACAGTTGAAATGAACGTACGCTAAAGCAATGCAAGCTGCGAAGGCGTTGAACAAATGAATATTTGACGATCCTGTCGCTGTTGCACTCTCCTTTACAGAAAAAAAGTATTGATAAAATGATTGTTGTAGGACACGGCTACAGACAACGTAAGGGGAGTTAGAAAGGAATGCATTTTGGCCGTGTATTAGTTATTAGAAGCATCGATGCCTTCGCAATGTTTTTGCGGTTTATGGCGGTTTAGACCTTTTTTTACTGGTATAGCTACAGCCTAAATGCCTTCTCCGCTGTCCTTCTCAAAGTCCTATTCACACTCAAATTGACAACTTAATAATTAACTCCCAGTTTGCTCTCAATAACCAAGCAACGTCGATTTAGTGGATCTGATTGATTGTCGTGGTGCATGGCCAGGACAGTATAATAGCTGGCTCAGCCATGTTTCTAACTCATAGCTCTTTGAGTAATCAGCTGCCAATATACTTCCAAGATCGACAGCTTCTAGCTTCACGAGAAAGCAAGGTTCATTTCGTTATCATTGAACGCATTTGGCTGATTCAGTATAGATTAACCATCTCAGTTTTGAAAAAGTGTAGAGATATTTTAAGCACTCAAATCATGCCTTTGACTCGGCAATATGAGGCGTTTTTTTCGGGTAATTAAAAAAACGGATATTGAAACAGATCTCAAAGATTGCATTGTTAGATGACTACGCAAAACGTCATTCCGGAGTGTTTTGTAACCACCGGATAGCACTTATCATTTAGAAGGCCTTACTTTTATATATCTTGGAACCTTAGTAGTGTGTATGCCATCATTAGTTTTAAATCGAGTCCTACGAGTGCGTAAAATATTTCAATTTAAAATTAACACAACGATTGCTTATTTGTAAATGCTTTAAGTTGATTTTTAAAAATACGCCTTCAGTCACTGAAGATCGCGTGCCAAAGCTATTAGACGATATCCGTTAGCGACAGTCAAATACCTTTAAGTTAACGACTAATGGGGACAATGTGTGTGTCTCCAAGGCATTTTTGTGGAATGCTGCCCCTGAAAGGTGAGGTAAATAACGAGTTCCATTGTTTGTTGAACTTTTCGCAAGGTTGATGTTTGATCGATGACATATGTAGTCAGGGGAACTTTAGGAATTAAAAAAATTTTGATCGATTTCAGTATTAAAGAAGGCAATTTTAAAAATTTGTCTCGTTACTCAAAGAAAAACTTGAGCTAACACTTCCTAATAAATATTCCCCCACTAAACAAGTCCCAGCTGAGTGTTCTCAGCGGTTAGAGAAAAAAAGGACCTTAGCCCGTTCAAGGTTACGCTCGTTTTCCCATCGGTTAGCGCAGATAAATCAAATGTTCTCCCCCTCGAGACCTTTTAGAAGCGGCCATCCGAATGGAGCAGGAGATGCAGGTACTTGGATTTTGAAATTTGCACTGAATTCATTGAAGCACGCATTGACTGAGTGTATTGTAAGGACACATTCTAGGCTTCTATTGCTAGGGTACCAAGTACAGCATAATGATGAGCTATATTTTAAAAATTGACACTTTTGCATTAACGAAAATTCAATAATAAAATGTGGTGCTTATTCAGGTATCAACGAAACGTTCTATTTAAAACTAACTCAAGCATTCAAATAAGTATGCAAGAAATCGTCAATTAAAACCAGTACGATGATTTCAAACTACCATACTAGATGTTTGCCCTCTTTTAAGTTCTTAGGTAGATTCAGCTTCTCTTTTTTGTCCTTTGGTGCCATATATTTTCTGACCGTTCGAAGGCTAAAGATCAGTTGTCAAGCATTGACCTGATATTAAGTTGGGTATGCACGCTTTTTGTCTAATAAAAACTGCGCAGAATGTGAACCATTAAAAAAATTAAAATTAACTAACTTCTGTTATTACTACAACCAATCACGATATTACTAGGTATGGTCAGTTATATCGATCCCGGGCATAATATATGGAGAAGAGTTAGGGGGAGGGGCTTTTTGTGTTAACAGGCGTTGAATTCGAAAGTTAAGTGAGTCGCTGAGAGAGAGAAATGTTGAGGGAACTCCGAGTGAGGACTATTGTTAGTGCTATTAAATGCTGGAATAATTCAAGCTCGGGAAGAGTCAACCAACTTCTTCAATGAAACTGCATTATCTCATTCCCGGCTTGCTTGTTCTGTAAAAGTTGCAGACCAAAAATTATGCATGATTCTAAATGGACAGCAGTTTGCATTACATTTCGGTTTACTATGGTTTCGCTGACATCAATAGTTTTGAGATATTGGAAAAAAACATTGAAAACTTGAAAAACTACGATAACACTTTTGGTTGTTACTTGCAGGGAAGTATCAATAGCGGTGAGCCAGGCTATACGAATTCAACTATAAAGTGGCTGGAATGAGATTTCCGTTCATATATTCGCTAAAAAAAAACTGGTTCAAAAAATAAACCTTTGCAAGGCATGGGGACTTTTCAGATTGATTAACATTTCGGACTGGTCTCTTCCTCGATAGAAGCACTTCAAATGCAACCATCAATACTTTTATTTATTTAATATCAGTTGAAATTACTATTTCACCGCAGGAAATTCTTGACCTCAAACGGACTTGCGTAAAAAAAATTGCGAAATAAAACATTTTAAAATTTTAACAGTTTTGACCTTCTAGAAGATTCTAAACTTAGTTAGTTCACTGTTTTTAAATTAAGTAAGGTCTGCACAGGAGTGAGCGTTCATGCTTCAGCTCCATCTCAAGGTGATGGCATAATGTTTAACATGAGTTACTTCGAACACAGATGCGAGCAAACATCCTTGGCAGGGCTGTGTAGTTGACATGGCACTAAAACCTGCAAAATGTTATTTAAATCATCACTTATTTCCAATTATCCCCTCGCATAACTTTCTTTATTGCCTGTTCAGAAACGCCATAAATGGAGATTTAATTCACCAAAATCTGAGAACTCAAAGTAATCCCTTGTAGCAATAATCTACTGGGAGTGAAAATTACCCAATCTTAATGGAAAAGAATTGTAAAGAATAATGCTGTGTACAAGCTCGTGTCAGAGTTAGAAGAAATCTTACATCAAAGCCAGGCAGGCGTGCCATTACTGACTGACTAAGGGACTCCGGGCCAGGGTCACTGATTGACGTAAGTCCCAGGGCCAAAGTTCCACAACCACTGGAAAGTGACATTTGGGTTTTCAGTTCATCCCATAGATAAAAGACATGCTTTCCAATCAACTGGAGTCACAATTATCATTCTTGCCTAGATACAAGATGTCTCTTTAAGTAAGCGGTCCTTTCGAAATTCCATTTTCGATGGCAGATTCCAGATTTTTAATTTCCACTATTGTGTGTTATATTTGTTTTTGGCTTTTCATATCTATCCAATGTCCCAGCTTAACATTTCTTTCCAGAATTCAATCTCCTCTACAATTCGATAAGGATTTCCCTATTCCCTATCGATAAACAAAGGGAAAACAGTTGAGTCATTCTTACCATTTACATAGGCATACATCCGAAGATTATACTGAAAATTCTTGCTGGTCCACATCGTCCCGAACCCGACAGCCTCACAAGGGCAGTGGAACTCCGATTTATAGTTTTATAAAAAAACGTTGCCCACCTTTTACCTACTTCAACAGGTCTTGATTAACCAGATTTCTTAATGGAACAAGTAGCTACATTAGCTAATCATTCGTAGAAGACTTGATAGGGTTTTATGAAGGCAAAAATTTTTAGAAAGAATTGACCTTTGGAACATAATAATTCGTTCATATAAGTGGAGCAATACTTAGCCTCATCATTGTCATTGTTAAACTCTGATAATATGTTCGTCAAAGTGAATCAACGTTTCTGGCATGCGACAGCTGCCGGCCTCATACACCATTCAAATCGATCATGACAAATCTATAAAAACTGCCTAGCTGTATAGATCTTTAAAATGGAGCAGACTAGATCATGTGAACACGAGAAGTTTAGAGCTCTTGTTGTCAGAACTTTTTATTAATTGAGAAGAATGGTAGCCGAGCCTTCACCCTCGTAACTCAACGCCCTTATTTGACACTGATTAATATCCTAATGTCCTTTTGATTGTTTGAAAACTGATGCACTCACAATTTATTTGGCATGAAGAGAATCATGCATGGGTTCTCGATTAAATACTCATGCTATCTCGATGCCGAATCCCAGCATCTTTGCCTTCCATTCAACCCAATCATAATTGAGCGCTTACGAATACTTACATTTTTAGATCGTTTTGAATTGTTATCGTGACTATATATAAAAAACCGAATTCAGCTACAACAGCGATAGCCAGCCAACCAATCAGGAACTAACCAATCAACGATGAATGCAGTCTGGCTGCTTCAGCTTCATGCTTGCACGTGAGCTGCACTTTGGATTGAGGATGAAAAATCGATTCCGAAGCTAACCTTTGGAATAAATCCTGGTTCAGCCCCGAAACCAGGGCCGTTTTTTGATAGGAAACAGTTAATAATGAGCACACTGAGCCGCCCACGATTAGTAGAAATTAAGGGAGAAAGAATGAACTAACTGAATAATAAACCTTGGAAAGAGACGAATTAGAAGAAATGGCAACTTATAACCAAAAGGTTTTCACACCGTTCATTGGACAGGAACTGTGGTGTTTAGCCAAAAATTTGAGAACATACACCCCCTTAAAATCCAGGTAGTCCTGGGACCACCTACGAAGTTTCTTGACGGAAAATTTAGTTGAACTTTTTTCTCCCTGGGCCCATTTTAACTGTTCTGGTCGCTATCTACTAGCAACGCAAATATTTTATTATAGTAATAACTACGTTCGTGACCATTAGCCCTCATTAATTTACTATTAGCTAATACGATAAATAAGTGGAGACTAAGATTGGGGATTAGCATGGAGATAACAGTCGGAGAGACAATCGGTCATTAGAACACAGGGTTTCAAGATATGAACCATTCAGCCCCATCACCGTTTGTCCAAATTCTTTACTTAGGTTGCCTCTTCGAATTAGCACTTCATTAGTCACCTTTTCATCGGTCGGCATCGCCTTAAGCTCTTTTCAGCAGAGATGTCCTTCCAGCTAGTGCATCTGGTGACGTTTTAACGAGTCACTAATTCTAACATTAGCCAGATCTATTAAACCACACCCTTATCCGTGGTGTGTGGTTGCTACCACGGAACTCATAATATCAATAGCCCTGCTTTACTGCGAACAAGTAAATTTTCCTCCCAACTCAACCCAACCGGGGTTCGCTCCTCATAGCGAAATTAATTATTGCTCTTACGCCTTCTTAAGATGCCATGAGAATTATTTTTTACCAATTCGACTTGTAGAAAAATCACCGATCCAAACACTTCAAAATTCGCAGTCATTTTGTTTCTTTCCTCTTCATTTGGAACTGACTTACGTCTTGAAAAGCGCATTTCGGGAGGGAAAGTGGCCTTTGATATACAAACTTATATTGATAAACTTGGCTATGTATTAGCCAACAAACTGTGACGCCTGGTCTAGAGATTCGTTGCTAATGTAAACAAAGTAGCAGGAGAGTTCAAGAAACTCCCTCGTAGGAAACAAAATAGGAACAGAATATCTGAAAGTGGGAAGTGCAATGGTTCAAGTCCTAGATTAGTAAAATGGTACAATTCTTGAGTCGCCTGACTACTTGTATAAATCAGGAAAAAAGTAACATTTGTTGAAAGTTTCATGGGACAAGTGTCACATTTTTGTGTAAATTACGCTTATAAAGTAATCTTATCAAGATGTCACTTTGTGCGATGGAGTTCGCTGTCCACTATTTAACTCCTTTTCATTTACCAAAGTAGTAAAGACTTGCACTGATCCACAAAACTAAATGCAGAAGTGCCCTAGAACTTGTTGAAGGGAATTGAATTTGGAAAAGGCATGAGTCCTCATTTACGTCGAATCCCGTTAGAAATTCTCCTTTGAACTATCTAAAAACGTTTGTTTCTCAGTGATTTTCAAGGAGTCTGCCTGAACTTCCGTCTAAAATTCAACCGTCCATTTTTCCCTGTCTGTCCCCAGTCCACCAGTCAGAATTAAAAGAATGAAGGACTGAGTGAATGAATGGCTGAAAGAATGGCTTTGCTGGTCACTAAATCCTTTTAGCACAAGATTTTATTTGAATTTGTACATTTGGTAATGGAATGAATGAATTTATGGCAGTAACAGCTAGTGTGGGTGTAAGTAAAATAGCCGAATGATTCATTTGAGTACCTACGTAGAATAAAGTCATGAAATATGAATTTTAGCACTTTGTTGGACTGTTCATTAGTCAATAGTTTCAGAAAACTTTGAATACAATATCTTGTGGAACTCCCTGGCTATTCTGGGGGAACGGATCTTATCTCAATCGAACTTGGATCTTTATCGAGTATGTCATTAAGAATTTACAAAGCCAAGGGTAAGCCCTTTTCGTTTAATAAATTTTTTTTTGAGAAACTGTTGCCACAACTTCTTAGAGAGCTTGAATTCCAATCCAATCTAATGAATGAGAATGTGAGTATTCTGCTTAATAGCCTGAAATAGTCATATGAATGTTCCACGAAGGTATCCATGAAATGTGTTTAATTTTGAAGTCTGTGATGTAATGGATGTCAATTCATTTCTTCCTTGCTAAATGGTGCTATCTGAATGTGTCCAGATTGTCCCATTTCCGATTTATAATGCTCCCTCCTAAATTAAACAAAGTAGAGAAAATAAAGTGTCAAAATGGAGTAATTTTTGGCCTAAAGAGGGATTTTCAATGTTGACTCCTTAGTGAGGATTTGGTCATCATAAGTTCGGTTTCTTTCGATGCCCTCTACCAGCAAATATTTTTCAGTTAGTGGTCCCACCGTAGTAAATGGTCTCTTTCGCAATCATCCAGAAATTCCACTGAGGCTTTGGATTACTGCTATATTGTCACCTTTTCTCCTAAACATAAAGCAAATCCGTTGTCTCTTAAAAAAGGAAGTCAAGTCTCTGCCAATCACATGTTCAATTTGAGCAATCGTCAACGTAGCCGTACCACGCAAGACCATAACTGCTGAAAGCAATGGAAATTGCTAGCACATACTACAGTCTAAACAGATGTTTTGCTAGCCACCATCTCCGTGTAAATCGACTTCACACCGTAATACCATGGGAAATGTGAACTAAGTTTTTCAGCGAATACAAATGTGCATTAGTTACTACATTTCTCAATTTAAAAAAGCAAATACCCACAGCTTCTTGATGAGTGGTGGAGAGCAGACTCAGTTAAAGATTTCCCTTCTTTTATTCAATAAAGGCTGCAGAAAAAGGTTTACTCCCTTAATTCGAATGAGTAACAATAGTCCATGGTGGTTATTGCGCTAGCGGCAAAAGTAATCTTTTATCGGGATATTTTTGCTACTTGACGCCTCGAAGAGTACTGCTTATTTCTTCAAACAACAGAAAGGACAGATAGCAATATCCCCACAAGAGACAGAAAGTGGAAGACAAGAAAGAAACCTGCAAATGGCGTTTTGCTCATTCTCCTTCTAAATGCTTTTGCTTTCATCGGGCAGGTTTTCAGCACTCGTGTTGATCATAAATAAACCATGTTTTTTTTTTATTTTTTTATTTTCTCACCACTTATTAGGGTAAGTCCCAGGGACCATTTGGGGGTACAACAGGAGTACAAATAGCTTTTACAATGTGTAGCACACAACAGTTAACACAGAAGACAGTAAAAGCGTTTATCGGCGCCTTCGGTTCTCTGGTCACTTCTCTGACATGGTTTCGTCCGTCCTCGTGCGTCCTCGACATTGTTAAGGCGGACAATCTTCTTACTTCTTCCAGAAGTCTTTTAAGCTTTCTGGTAGAGATTCCATTCATTGCTACATGCACGCACTTTCCACAGTCCACATTCTATGTGTGCTCATTTCCTCACAGACAAACTAACGAAAGTGAGTGAAACGAAAATCGGTGCCTTTGACGGTGCAGCTCTTACCTGCACCAATCAATAAAAAGAGAACTAGATACTAAAGTTTTGTGCCCCATAGTTATCTCTAGTTTTTCCCTGGCAGCGGCTATATGTTAACTTAGGTGGTCTACTTCCTATCATCTTTCATCTTTAAATCTTTCATCTTGTTAATCAGAACATTTTAGGCAGCCTTGCTTTCAAATAATATCCAAGAACCTATCTAACATCGCATTATGAATATGCTTGCCTTGCTAATAGAGTGTAGCAAAAAAGATCAGTGAGATTTCATTTTGACAAAGAGTGCTAAAGGTAAGAAACTTGGCATTAGGATGTGTAGATCTCAACTTAGTTCACACAGATTTAACATACTGTGATCAATTCATATAGATGCCTTAAAGGTTCAAACGAACATTTAGCTCATTCTCTGTGACAGTCAATTTAAATTCAGCAGCATCCGGTGCTAAATAATACCTACGCTCTTAAAATTGTTTAAATGGGTTGTTTAGAATTAGTCCATTAAAATTTTTTAGTGAAGGTTGAATGATCTTCGTTTTATTTATTTACTCCTCGTCCATTAGGGCAAGTCCCAACAACAACAACAACAACAACAACAACAACAAGTAGCACACAACAGTTAACACAGAAGACAGTAAAAGAGTTTCTCGACGTTTTTGGCTCTCTAGCCACTTCTCTGGCATGGTTTCATCGTACAGGTAGCAGTTCAACTTCGTAGTAGCACCTCGTCCGTCCGCAACACTGTTAAGGGCAGACAATCTTCATACCTCTTCCAGAAGTCTTTTAAGCTTTCTGGCGGAGATTCCATTCCTTGCTACATACACGTGCTTTCCACAGTCCAGTTTGAGACCATGAATCCGGTTATTTACGTCGTGGGTGATTAGTCCTACCCGGCCGCCCCTCTCATTAGTCCCCAGAGTTGCCCCTGAGGTTACCGGTGATCACCGGGTTTGACCACAAATGACCTTCGTAATTTAATTGGCAATCTAATAAATAGGCCATAATACAATCGCTTCATTATATAAATCAACCGAGTGCAGACATTTTTAAGTTAAGGAGATCCCAAGAAGACGACCTGATAAATATGGTGGAGGATGAGGGAAGTGGCTAACCGAATGAGTCGTTCAGAGATATGGTTTTCAGGCGAAGACTGGTCTGACGAGACGTGGCATAGCGCACAATGTGTGATCATTTGCACGCCTTCCGTCGCCAGCATCGATACTTTTATCAGTTATGCATCAAATGTCTTTAATTGAAAATAGTGGGATACCACAGATGGCCTCATAGTTGATAGGTATTGGGACCGCAGGAATAGAAGTCCATTTTAAAATACGAACCCCAATTAAAGTGCCTTGAATTAATCTTTATTTATTTCACCTCACTTTAATGCGTCAAGACCTCACTAAGTTAGACAATGAATTAACGGACAATTTATTCCTAATTTGGGGATGATCATCGACACTGTACTTGTGGTTTCTATGACTGTATCAGCTTAGCTTAGACCGTTTTATGGAAACGCAAATAATCAGTTCAATATTTATCACACTTCAGGTTCCAGGGAGGATTTATTTCCTTTTGCTGCGGCTAAACTGAGCTGGCCATATATCATGAGGTGCTATCTTCAGTGTACGCAAGGTCATATGAGGGCAGTCGGCAAGCCAGTGGGCCAAATTCATAAAACTAGGATTGGTTATTTGCGAACTTAATTGACGAAAGTGCGATCCTTGTTCTAACGGTTTGGTGACTTCCTCGCAAACGTATTTAGCCTATCAGAGGGCACGGACTCGAAGCTCATCGTAGCGTAGTAGTTGAGCTGATTGTATGAAGTAGTTTCCGAATACAAGATACTCGTTCAAAGCAGCACCAAGGTATTATTTCATAGTGGCTTCTCTCTTCAAGAGCAAATACTTACAAATGAAAAATGATTCGTCAGAAGAATAGCGGAGTACGTGGAAAAATCTAATCTATTTCTTGCCGATCGATTGTTTAAGAGAGCACTATTTAAAATAAGTTTGAGTATAACTATTTCAGATACAGAATTTCAGAATTAGAAACATTCATGGTGCTAAAGACTTTACCATCATAATATTTAGTCCCATAAAAGGCACCTATGTGGTTATATCTGTAGAGTATAATTAAGTAAAGTTGTTTGCGTTCAAAGTAATTACCAGCCCTTTAACCTGACAGAACTTTCAAGAATCATAACAAAGTTAACATTTGCGTACTCCTTAACCAATCATAATGAAAGAATTGGCAAGTTATTCTATTTAACTTCTTCTGCCAAGCTCATTATTTTGTACTGAATTATAACATATACTCAGAGGAAACTGATCTGCTTTTGTTTATATTTTCTTACCTTACATAATCAGATTGTCTACTTTACAGCATCCAACTATTCACACTCAAGAATTGAGAGCACAGAAAATGTGTGGCTAGTGACAGGTTAGAGCGCTGTGTTTGTTTTAGAAGTTATAGCGTGTAATTGTAAGCAAGAGGCCAAAATACTCTAATGGCATTGAGGAGCCCATGCCAATAGGAGAAATTGCTGTTTACAGATTCGATACTTGTCAATCAGATGAGGGTTCTATAGATTACCCGAAGACTACTGTTGGAATGCCAGCATCCAATGTTGCAAAATTAGGTCCACCCAAGCGGTACGAAAAGCAGTAAATAAACTTCTTTACACAAACTAATTGCGAGTGAAATTCGAGTCTTCTGATTAGTCTTCTGATTTCTTCCCACAACGCATTGTCAGCCAAAAGGGTAGCAACTTATTAAAAGTCATTCGAAATCCAAATATGCGGGTGCTTCTCTCCTCGAACGTTCGTGCAGGTTTACACCTCGAATTATTTCTGAAAATGTTTAAATCCTGTCACCTTTACTGGCAATGTGGATTGATAGAGATCTTCTATTGTTCTTATGAGAAAGAACAAGGTAGTAGTATTAGCAGCAAAGGTCAGCTTGCAATCAGGTGGAAGGGTGTGATCCTTGAGCCATTTCTAATCACAAACACATTCATGACAACGCATGTGGATAAAGACGGCGGATTTGATTTACAAATGCTAATAAAGTAGAAAAATGCAGTATTATCACACCACATATAAATTTAGGAGAACTCTGAGAGGCAAAAGGGAAATGATTCTCTTGTTCAGTGAATTCTTTTCTGAATTATTTTACCGCATGTAGCCCTCATTCGACTCAGCACTCGGTACCCCTTTATTGAGGACTATCTAGTGGCCACCCCTAATCACCGTCCGCAGTTGTTTGATATTACTACATCAACTTCACTTGTGTACAATTGTTTATGACCCAACTACAGATTCGAACGCTCAGTACTTAAATTTCAATGGTTACATAAGCTTTCTTTTAATAATCAGTTTTGCACTTATGCTTACGTCCCTGGTCTTGACGAAATCATTATATCATTAGGTAACACTCAACTCTAAAATCCGACCTCTGAAAATACCCGTTCATAACCTTCTGTTATCCCTCTGGATTTCGTTGGTAAAGGCTGACTTGATGCATAAATTAAAACAACCCAGTCTCCACTTTTGAATCATTTTATAACTTTAATAGGGTTGGCCTGACAAATGGCCTCAATATGTCTAATATCTAGTGGGCATTGAATGAATTTACTGGTTTCGTGCCTTTATTTGCAAATATGTGCATCACTATTAACTGTCGTTTGAAATTCCCCTAATAAGATACCTCTATTTTGATATTTACTAAGGCATAGATTAATGACTTTCATATATTAGTTGAGTGTTGAAGGCAAAATTAATTGCCGGATAATAATCTTACCGGGACCCTGTTGAAAATCTATGCATGTGTAAGTTTTGTAAGTGTTATTCCTATTTTACTAGCGAGCCACTTTGGTAGCACTGAATTAAGCTAAAAGTGTTTCCGGAAGACCACTAAATTCCTCATGGCTTAGGGTACTAGCCACTAACTACCGTGCAATGGTTGTAAGTTCAAAACAGTTAGGTTACCATACTTTTTCAACACGTGGGGTAAAGTTTCATAAAAACCGACGTAGTTTTCAAACTACGCTGCTGAAAATGCAACCTTCATCTTGCCCAGCGATATTTGGCGTGTTCGAGTTTAATCAAAAGAAACGTGGAATTCGCCCAAACTAGTGGTTCTGATCTCAAGCCTGCTGAGCCTACTGATTGCTGACTTAAATGCGTGTATGGCACGAAGAGTGGCATATTTGCACCTTTAAAATTCAACGTTTCAAAAAAGAGTTTAGCAATTGTTTAGTTGGATATTCAGTGGTACCCTCAGCTACCATGGACAATTGTTGTTTTATGCAATGTCCACTCCGAAGATCTGCTTTTCATCTTAGCTCATTGCACCATGCTAATCATCGATTGGAGAAATCTTCCAACTTGCTCCTTCGAAATCAAACAGTAGATCTGCTAGACTGATAAACTCTAATCACAGTCACATGCTGACCATTTAAGTAGGTGTGGGTGATCATAGTCAGGTCGATGCTGCTTCAACGAACTGTCCTTACAGGGTCAAGTTAGGAGGGCCTTGATTTCGGTAAGCAAAACTTGAGAGTATTTTCAAAAACGAGTTCTTGAAATGATCGTATGCGATTCATTGCAGCTATAACTGAGATGATTGCATAATATTCAAGTCTGAATCGAAGCAAAAAGTAAGCATTTCCTCTATATGCAAACATCGATAACAGAAAAGCCCTCCCATTTCCCGAGTGATCCTCTCTTGTTTGTTTGGATCAATAAGGTCTTGTCCCAATTGGAACTTTATTTCCTTGGTGCTCGTATAGATATGACCAGTTTTATAGTTACCTTCGACCTTTTTCCACCATGTTTGGTATAACTTCTGTTAGAAGGTATCGTAGAATTAGTAAATATGCCACATCTACCTCAATCAATAGTTTTTTTAAAGGTGACACGACTGATGATGGCAAAAGTCAGGTGGCCCTACGACAGTCCCTGAGCCATTCAAGCTACGAGAGGCAGTCTGTGTTTGTGAAATACTGTTAAAGACAATCTTTATCGCGTTCTTATATCTTTATGATATTCATGGTGTTAACATTTGTTTTTTTTATGAGCACTAGAACCTATCATCGAAGTATAAAAAGAAATTGCTTTCAGTCTAGACAATGGACGTGGTTCTCAACTGTCAGAAAATGAAAACCTAAATAGATCAAAGGTAGGATATTCATTGTATTGTTCTCCTCTTGACGATCTTTGGTCTTATTGCTGTTTTTCATTTCCTGCTGCCTGTCCGATCTTATTCATTTTTTACAAGCATTTTCATTTCCGCAAGATCCTCCGTCCATTTCAATCATGAAGAATTTAAATAGTGGTATTTTTCTTCCCATTTTGCACTCATAAAAATGTATGTGTGCGGTTGCATCTCATGGAACTTTGGTGCCTGTGAGCATCTGAATTTAAGTCTTGATCTATTCGTGTCCATCGGATTAATGAACCAATCCACATTCACACATTATGCACACAGTGTGCATAAAATGCATTTTGAAGAAGGATCAAAGCCTTAACCTGCCAAATCGATATGTATTCAAAAGATTCCCATCTTCCTGTTTGGCGGTAGTTGTCAATTCTCCCTTGTTCTTTTAACCCCTAGCCATGGGACTATTAATCGGGATATACTTGAACAAATATAAATGACATCGAGTCTTCTCTTCTATGCATTGCCTTAACTTTTTTACTAAATTTCCTAAGTTGGAAATCTGTTTTATGGGTGTAAATCGGCCAATTTTGTTAAAAAAGAGATTCAACGTATCTGTTTAAATTCCATATTTCGTATGCTATGTCACAATTCCCGTTTGATTGTTTGTCCAAATGTCTACTTAGATTACTTTTGCTTTCAGATCAACAACAAGTGTCCTGCTGTGTCCTGTCACTCAGACCTCAAACGAAATGCCCTGTCCTGCACGAAATTCCCCTTTTTAGCTTTTCTTTATCAGTTGAGCAAAACTTATGAGGACTGGAGTTAGAATCTTGTAATCTGAATGTCATCTCTTTTAGTCTTTACGCATTTATTTAAGTTCGAAATGTGTTATAAGCCATCTCAAGCGCCATAATCAAACAAGTTTACATCGAACTATCTGTTTTTATGATCATCGATGTGTGAACTCAAAGTTAAATTGAATCTAGCTTGCGCATGAACGTGCACTTTGTCACGACGCAGCATGCAAGCGACCTTTTCAATAACGAATCTTGTTTGTGGTTTTGATCTTGAATATAAGGCTATAAATGAGTCCAATGGAAACGGTTTTGCAAATAAAACCGATTCAAATCATTTTTATGGATATTTCCAGAGTTGATCCAACGCAAAAGATTTCTCGTTCATGTTTCATATTTACATTTAATAGTAATAATACTGACATTATTAGGCAATGCAGCCTTTCCAGAAGAAACTTGTACAATATTTAATTCCATATCAGATCCAAAAAAACTATTTGAGGTACTGTGACCGCCCTTTTTAACCGGTCCCACCAAGGCAGGATTGAGAAAAAAAGCACATTTCTAAAACAGGAAAACATTTGGCCTTCGTCCGTAAACCCAAAATAGGAAAATTTAATACCGAAAAAAATCAAATAACTGGAAAATTGCAGTAAAATGATCGGTCGTCAAGCTTATAGTTTTGCTGGAAAGTGCACGCTTATTGATCCAGTACTGCGAGTTTAAGAGGTTCGATGAGGACTTTCAGCTGCGCAATACAAGGGAATATTATGATTATGTATGTCTGGACCTAACCTTATATTGTTCGAAAGCACATGTACGATAGGTAACTGCACAACTTTCATTGTATCTTAATCATGTTAACTACCATTGAATTAAAGCAAGTTCATGGTTATAATACATATAAATTAAGAATTGCAACCAAACCTGATCCGCAGTGGTGCTCTTACAGGCATGCAAATCAGGCTATAACCAATTTCAGAGGCTGTTTGACTACCCTTGGCGATCACAAGGTCGGAATATTTGCTACCACTGTTGCTCAGCTACTTGAGTGAGGACTAAGGCTATGCATTTGTGTCCTTAGTCTGGGTTCGTGGTAGAAATGGACATTGTTTGCTTGTCACATTTTTTTGCTTTTGTTTTCTGCAGTGCAAACCGACTGTTTTATATTTAAATACTGCAGAAACATATGTGTGTTTCTTTTCGCGAAATAAATGCTTACGTAGTTTCTAATTTTTTCGTTCTAATCAATCACAGCTTAACACGAAAAGTTAATACTGAAATAAGTTTTAGATAATGACTGAATGAGTTGGATTTTGCACTCAGAGGCTTCGCTTCCAGATTGTTTCAAAGAGTTTATTCGTAGTTCATCTGCGATCTCAGTGTGTGTCTTTGGCGTGAAGGATCATACTGAAATAAGGAGAATTGGCAATTCATTAATTGGCTTTCGTTGAAGGTATATTTACTAAATGTGGCAGCAGTATATTAATAGCCTTTTATGAATTTTTATATCAATAATTTATTAAGATGCAACCCAGGTTTTGATCTCTCGGCTATGAAAAGTTCTGACACAATGACAGATTTTTCGCTTGAAGCGTTCGATTCCGAGGAATGATGGTTTAGGGGTAGGACTTGGAGCCCGACTTTGTGTTTGATTGCCTAATATTAATGGCGATGGGCGGCCTGACGTTTTATTAAGAATGAGAAACCTATCACCTACAAAGGGCGAATAACTTCATTATCAATTTAATTCCTGCGCGATACAAACTGGGTCAGATTCATTCTGGACTGTAATACATTGTCGCCTCACACATTAGATATTTAACTTAAACAAGTAAGAACACTTTTATACTTAGTCCAGCCCATGTTACCTGCCCGACCTCATTGTCAATGGAATCCATAAAACGTAATAAAAAAGCCTATTCATTTCAAATTAGACTTGTACTCAATCACGGAAATCGGTGGATTCATATACGGATCCAGCGCACCGGGTTTCTGACCAATGGTTAATTCAGTGAACTTTCCCATGCTCCATCTAATTGGCTATCGGTAGATAAGCGAAGGGTACTGTTTTTTATTCATTCTATCCAAGATATTTAGCAGAAGATACGATGATGCTTTGATTTTGCAATCTTGGAAACCTCCGATCAAATTCCTGGCATTATTGATAGTGCAATTCCACCAGTCTGTCTGAGAACAGATTCTCTTTCATCTTGTGGAGTTGGCGCACTTCTTGATGAAGACCATTGGCCGTTGTCTTTACCCTAGTGAAAATTAAGCGTTGTAAACCGACGATTTCACGGGTAAACATTTCTGCTAAAAATCGAATTCACTGATCGGGAAAACATGGCAAGGTGTGTGAATTATATAGATGAAATACTCAGAACAACTGCCAAGTTACCAAAACAAGCAGATTGACTAAACCTATGGGAATGAAATGGACCATTACTCGAGTTTTGACAGCAAAAGTTGGTTAATGAGGCGATGCTGAAGAGGATAAAAGTTTAAAGATCGAAGCTGGTGGATTTTATCTCCACTAATGGATCAGTAAAAAAATTATAAAATTGAATGCAGATATGGTCATAAACTACTGAAAAGTATTACTTTACATTTTATTCAAACCAGATGAATGCAAATAGAGCGACTGTGGACTTAATTAATTTTACTTTGAAGTGAGTTGGTGGCTAATTTGTCTTCATCGAACAAAATCACAGTGAAAATGAAGGTAGAAAATGCAAATTTGGATATTCAGAAAATTTAGGGAATAGTTTTGACGCGGATTTCTGCCGCTGAAGTGTCGTGTAGGTATTAAGTCTGGCCCAGGTTCAACGGATTTCACCGCAATCCAAGGCGCTAGAAGACAAAGAGTAACTTAATTTCCATAGAAATGTTTGTTTTGAGTTCATGCAGTCGTTTATGCTCAATGTAGATCTAAATAAGCTTATAACGTTTAATGAGAACAAAAAAAACTCTTACAGTGACATGCACATAGCAGATAAACATACGATTGAATGCGAGCAGGACAATGAGGGAACGAGTCATGAAAGTGTAGAAAACAGAGAGAGCCACTAGATAGATGCATGTTCATTAAAAAATTTTGATGATGGGTGGAATGCCCACATGTATATCGGAATTTAACATTTAGTCGCTTTAGTCGGTAATACGGCTATGACCTAACTGTAAGTTGCTCAAAACATCTCCTAAGCCGAGTAAGCCATAGATTTCTTCCAGTAGACTAGGCAAATGATGGTGAGTCGGTTGCAAACACGTCCCATGCGGCACCAGAACAGAAAAAGTGTTCGGCCATGTTGTTCTCCTGGAAATCCAAGTACAGACCGATGTTACCAAGCATCACACAAATATCAATATCAATTTTGACTAGTAAATGGAAAGCATCGGATAAACCTTACTACGAAACCATCCATTTATTGTCATAGCACACTGGGTTTATCTGTTGTATTACTATTATAATTGACCCTTATAAAAATTCAGCACATCTATCAATAATATGTCCTAACTTCAGGTAGTGTTATTCGAATACGCAATCATCATAACTTTCGATTCATTTTTAAATTTGAAAGTGCTTTTCGAATCCCATTTGCGCTGAATAGCAATTTTCTTTACTGTTGTCTAATGTGTTCGGTGCATGAAAATCTCTCGGCAGATGAAGTCGCCACGAATTATGAAACATTTGCTTTTTACTAAAATATTCGATTGCTTTGCAAAATCATTGATTTATCAAAATGAACGTCAAATATAAGACTAACGACTCTTAGCCGAACTGAAATAGGTTCAAGTTGACTTAGGTCAGCTGCGCGCTCCTCAATTTTTCCGCTCTGAAAATTTTCTCGGGACTATGTCTGGGACCCCTGGATCTGGTTCCGTTGGCTCTTTGAATCCACAGAGTGCTGCCGCTGCTATACCACCGGTTTCGAACCCTAAAAATAAAGAGATTTACAAGTATGAGGCTCCCTGGAATATCTTTTCGCTTAATTGGTCTATGCGGCAGGACAAGCGCTTTCGACTTGCAATAGGAAGTTTTATTGAAGAATACAATAACAAAATACAGATCATAACTCTTGACGAAGAGCAGGGCGAATTCGTTGCCCAACAGGCTTTCAATCATTACTACCCAGCAACAAAGGTAATGTGGATGCCAGATATGAAACCTAATTCTCCTGACCTACTGGCAACTAGTGGTGACTATCTTCGCATTTGGAAAGTGTCCGACTGTCCTCCTAAGTTAGAATGTACTCTAAATAATAATCAGTCAACCGGGTTTTGTGCTCCACTTACGTCATTTGATTGGAACGAAGCTGATCCTACTATTATTGGAGCTTCAAGCGTAGATACTACCTGCACAATCTGGGGATTAGAGGTATTCGACGTACATTTTCTTTACTTACCTCTTTTTAGACTCAGCAGGTGGTTGGAAGAACGAGAAGTGTTAGTGGCCATGTTAAAACACAGGTGATTGCTCATGATAAAGAAGTGTATGACATCGCATTTAGTCGTGCAGCTGGCAACCGCGACATCTTTGCTAGTGTTGGTATGCTGTATTGTGCGGAAATCCCTTACCACATTTTGAAGTCGGCATCTAATCGCGTGCTGCCTTATTTCAGGTGCTGATGGGTCAGTCCGCTTATTTGATCTCAGGAATTTATTAACCTCAACGATCATCTACGAAAACCGTAATCGAACTCCGCTTTTGCGCTTGGCGTGGAATCGACAAGATCCTAATTATATTGCCACTTTTGCAATGGATTCAAAGGAGGTAATTTTGCCTCTAATTACTTCTATTTTGCAAGCTGCTGCCTGTCTATCATTCAGGAAGTAAGAAAAGTGTTAGACATTTAATTAGCGAATGCGCAACATCATTTATTGAATTTAGTTTGCGCCAAGGCTTTCAAAGTCTATGCTATTTTTTTTTGGTGAGATAGATTTGGCTTTTTATTCGTACAAGTGCCAGTCTAGTAATATCGACCATTTTGTCTTAGTAATATTCTCGGGGTTTCTTATATTATTTGCAATTGAGAGCGAGCTCGATCAGCGAGTGAACTGCTCTTTTGATAGCAGTGACTTCGTTAGTTCCCATTTTCGAATGGATCAACTCTTTATTAATTCAATTACATAGCATTCGAGTGGACAGGATGTCTTATGATGCCTTTCTTGTGTTTGGGAGTTTTAGTGCTAAAAGGTCGATTAATCTCATGTTTCGCTCAAGAACGAGCCCAGGTTGCTTTGTCCGGTTTATGAATGCTTAACTTGAATCGTTTGGGAGCAGATTTACCGTTAAATAATTTCATTTCGTTGAAGTTATCTAAAGCATGTCATAAGACTATAGCGCTGCGAATGGCTAATTTATCTATTCAGGCTATTATTACACGATAGAAATCAGATTATGCCCCAGCATACGTCTGTTTAGTGAGGGGATATGTTTTTTACCGTGACATATTTGTAGCTCCCCTGATTGTCTTGACTTTTTCATTCCGTCATCTCTATCCATATTTATTCTCTATTCGTGTTGATCTTCTGATTCTGTAAGTCTCTATGACATTTTATTGGAACTTTTTAATTGAAATGCCTTCTCTTTTTTTCCCAATATTATTTGAAGTCAGCAAATTAGATTTTTATTGAAGAATATCACAAGGGAATCTCTTTTCATTATAATTTTATTTAAAATTCATCATCTTCTACGCCTCAACTATCTACCAGACGAAAACATAGCGATTCTTCACGAAACAAACGTTAAAGGGCACTTAGCTCACTTCAGTGGGATATAATTAATTAAACAGAGCCTTTACTTCGAAAAGACGATTCTTTCAATTACAATAAGAAGTAGGGATAGCAGAGTACATAAAATATTTAAGTTTGCACCTATACTATCCGGAAACCTCTTGAGTTCTGGCGTTGTTTAATTATGTTCTCATCATGCTATCGAATTCGCGGTAGTTAGTCATACCACCAGTTAATAGCAGGATTTTCTTATTTCCTTTTAAAGTTCGTGTACCCTTCCCTTGCCGGATCCATTGCTTGATAAAAGTTCCATCAAATGATAGGTTACAATTCTGGATCTTCGCGTTCTCTCCACACCAATGGCGACTCTTGACAACCATCGCGGCTATCTGAACGGTCTAGCCTGGGCGCCGCACTCAAGTTGTCACATTTGTACGGCAGGTGAAGATTGTATGGCTCTGATTTGGGACATCCAATCAATGCCCCGCGCCATCGAGGATCCGATTCTGGCGTACACGGCAGCCGCAGAGATCAATCAGATCCAGTGGAGTGCTCTCCAACCTGACTGGATTGCCATCTGCTACCAGAACTGCCTGGAGATATTGCGTATATAAGCGGAAATACTATTACTGATGCCAGCACAGATTCACCTGCTTTCTCCCTCGAGACGCTAGTTTACATTTATCCTCTCCATTTTTATCTTGAACGTGTTATGAATTTGTAAATCGTAATATAAACTGAAATAATATGAACTGTAAATAAAAGTTGTGCTTTGCCTTATTTAGTATGATTGTTCCTTGTTTTCCATTTGCATGTCATTATCACTGTTATTTCCTTTATTGGGAAGTGATGATGTTGAGTGTTAACGCTATGGAAATTAGGGAGTTGAGTTTCTTCTTCGCGTGTTAAATGATCCGTGCAGGTACTACTTGCCAAATTCGTGTTCGAGTAAGAGCTATATACATCGGTTGAATATCTGTTCAGCTGAGATTATCACGAGAAAATCGAAATGGTATAGCGAGTTATGTACAGTAAATAAGGTAGGCCGATCCTATGAAAATTGCTTATGTGATCATTGAAAGGTTGCTTCGAATCGCGTCGAGTTTCTGAAAGCTTTCTATGCATAGTTACTTCGTTGCAGAAGTGTAAAAATTAGTCATTTCAAGCACACGAAATTCACTTTGCACCTTGCTAAACAATGCTACATAAAGTCTTGCAGCTGTAAATGCATATGGCTAATAGGGTACTTCAGGTCTCACTGTTACATCTTTTTGCCTTTCAGGAAAAGATCGACAAATCTCAGGAGATGCTGTACCAATTGTAAGCTCCAAAACAGCTTTATTTCCGATAACTTTCGAATCTACCATTTTTATTTCCAGCAACAAAAATGATTACGAAATTTTTGCATAAACTGCTAGCTAAAGGAAATACATTTGAACGCGCCATGAATCGATGACCTCGAAACCTCGTGAATTTCTCGACCCCGCTCTATTTGAGCTGTCTAGACTGGTAACTGGGATGTCCAGGCATTACGAGAATCCCTATATAGAAAATCCAAACAAACTTCCTTCACTCGATGATGTATCTAATAATTTTAGATTGTTAATCCTAATTCCAGGTAAATACGACAGTCAAGCGAAGATGCGCTGAAGCTATAAGTGAACTATGCAAATATTTGAATAGAAATGCCGATTCACTTGATTCGCAAGATCTTTCGATCTATACTGGACTATCTGGTAAATCTATTAATTTTTCTTACTTTGGTTTTTTTCTTTCTCGGAATGAAGGAATTCTTTATATGGGTATAAAGTTACAGAAGAACCCCGAATTGTTGGAAGATGTCAATGTGCGGGCCACTAGCGACCTTGTTAATGACCTTGTTGTTGAGGCTTTCAAACAACGAGGCAAAACCAAACTATCGGGAAGGATTAGTGTATTAACGAGCAACTATACCGCCCCTTGTCTGGTAGCTGCACTTGCAGATCTGTCTGGCACATCGGTAGCCCTCAGTAACTTCATTGAATCGGGCCGTCTTGCAAAAAATGAAATGCCCGATGAAATCCTCTACGGTCGAGCTGGCTATCTGGCTGGCCTCATGACTCTTCTTGACAATGGATATGAAGTCGATCGGCAATCGGTTTCTCAAGTTAGCGATTCTGCTAAGTCACATAAGTAACATGACTGTCACGATTATTGTTCGATCGGCTTACTCTTCAGGTAGTAAAGTACATTCTCAAATCTGGTCGTGAGCTCTCTGAGAAAGTTGCACGGCGATCTGGAGCATACGAGGATTTAATGAGGCTCATGTCCAATCCGCCTGCACGTCCGCCGTTAATGTTCATGTGGCACGATAAATTCTACCTTGGGGCTGCGCACGGCTATGCTGGCATTCTATACATTCTTCTAAAGGTAAGTTTTTTTCATTTTGGGACTTTGTTCTGCCCTTCGGCTAATTACTAAATATTAGTATTTTGTTTGCTCTGATTACGTTGGTTATTCAACTCTACTTGATTCGGTGACATTCTCGCCTTCATTAGCTTTTGAATTCGGTTGAATATCTAAAGATTTCGATTTCATAGATGTATAAGCTAAATTTAAACACTATTAATCCAGCACCGTGAAATCCTCATAGAAAGCAGTTACAATGCTCCGACCATCTTTTAAATGCTTGTCTATCAGAAGGGTGGAATTAGTTGCGTTCAATTTCAAATAAATATTTTATAATATAAATGATGTAGGTGTACATCCACGCCTCTGCTAATGGAGAATACCTTACAGTTAGTAAATTAAGCAGTGTACATTGGCGTGTTTGACTGAGAACTTCCATTACACCACCCCTTTGTGAAACAGTACTTTACCGGTGTAGGTGTTCATTTAAACTACTTTATCCAGTTTACATTGATTCTTATCTAGTTTAGAGTAAATTGCCCATGCATTTTCTCGCTTTGTTTTTCAGGTTCAGAAAAAGTTGCCTCAGTGCTTGCCAGAGGGAACTCTGGAAGCGGATATTTTACCGACGATTAAGTGGCTATCGAAACTGCAATTGCAATCGGGTAATTGGCCTTCAAGTTTGGGTTCGAGTCTTAATAATGACCGTCTTGTCCAATGGTGTCATGGTGCTACTGGTGTGTTGCCGCTTATACTCGCTGCCTACGAAGTAATGTGCACATTTTTTTATTTTTTAAGCATCTTTTGAGGAAAAACGGGTTATAACTCACTTGCATAATATAGGAATTTCGGTAATACTTAAATTAGAAATAAGTATGGTGATTTCAAAATTATCCAAGTGGATCAAGCGTCATGTAAGAATTGTCTGGTTTCTTTCACTTAATTCACTTAGGGAACACTCTAGAGAGGACCCGGTTTTCGCTTTCTCATCTCTTTTTAGTCCTTTATCAGGTAAAACTTGCTCCTTTAAACGTTATTTTGTAAGAGGATACAGCTTGTCTCGTTTAGGCCGAAGTTAAAGTCTCAGGAAGTCGCATGTCTTCGCATTCGGTCTGCTCTTCTATAAATTCATTTGCAGTCTAGTATAACCTTACCATGGTCAGTTGATTTAATGTAAGCTCGACCTGGAAGTCCAAGAGTTGAACCTCGCGTGCTTTGAGACAGTTTGTGGATAGTCTTCATACGATCTGAACTTCAACAACACGAGCTAATTAAATATTGTGTTTTTCATCCGATCGATGTTGTCTTCACCGTGTTTTTACGTTGCTGTCCATATCACCACATCTGCACCTTCGGGATTGGACGCTATGTCAGAGCGTTCCAGATTGGTTCCATAACTCAATTTTACGATGGCCAGGCTAAGATGCTTAGGGAAGGTTACCTTTACTTGTCGGCTATCACTTAAGGGGATCCTTTTTTTCTCTTGGAAAGAGAAATCTGTCATTCCACCTTTTCTGAAAGCCTGCTTTATATTTAGAGACGAATGGTATAATCTAGCTTTATGCGTACTCTTGATTGGTTTTATTTTCCGGTGAATTTTCGTCGGGGATCCTCTATGGAAGTATGCCCATGCGTATTTTCTCCCTCTATATTCCCATTTTCACCTTTCGAACAGTGTTTTGTACAGCTGTTAGATTTTTCTTTTTCATCAGAGGCTAGCGAGAGTATTGTATTTCGAAAGTAATTGTTGAGATTTTCCTTGCGGATGCAACAACCTCACTAGATTAACCTTTTGGAGCATTAAATAATCCTTTCGTAATAAAACGAGTCCATTTTTATAATCTGTACCCTGTTTTCAGCTGACCGGCGACAAAGATTACCTTCAACGGGCTGAAAAAGGAGGCGAGATCATTTGGGAACGTGGTCTACTGACTAAGGGATGTGGGCTGTGTCATGGTTCTGCAGGATCCGGTTATGCTCTTCTGGATCTTTATAGATACACCGGGGATAAAAAATACCTGCAAAGAGCTGCTGCTGTAAGCATGAGCCAATTTCAAGGTGTCGGTTCAATAAACTTAGGTAGTAAACAACTCAACTGAATTATGTTCTTCCATCGTAGATTGCCCTGTGGTGTACAGACTATTTTAACCATGCTGTAAGGGAGCCGGATCACCCGCTGTCACTATTCGAAGGCAAGTTGGTAGCTTGCAATAGCAGTATGCTTTGGCAATACTTGAACTTGTTCTCTGAGTGCATTTTCGTTTTAGGATTATCAGGAGCGATTACGTTTTTGGCAGACATGCTCTGTCCAACAAATGCAGGATTTCCTTTGATCAATTAAAGTATTTGTTGGAAAACACGACCGTGATCGACTAATGTAGTCCATCCTGCCCTGAATTTTTAATTTCTTTTGTTTATCACTTTGTTACACGAGTACATTGTTTTCAAGACTTCTTGTCGTTCTGAGGTTTGGTTTTGAAGTTAAGCATTTTGGACGAATACCAAGGAAAAAGTTATTTATCCTGGAGGTTACCTGACAAGACTAAATCTCCTACTCCTCCCGATTCATACCATATTTATAGAATAGTTGGATTTATTATTAGCCAATGAATAGAATAAGTTTTGTATCAGGGATGCTATGGTTGGTGACTCCACTTTGAATAGATGAGACCCTAAAGCGCAACATGTCAGAAATGCGAAGTCAGTCGGTTCTATGGGTTATAATATCGGAATGATGACGTGTTAGACGGCGAGTCAACAGTTTTCAGGTTTTAAAAAATTTTATGAGCAGGGAAAGGCTGCGAGCAGTTAAGGTGCAGAGATATCACTTAGTGGTCGACCTAACGCATCCAGGAGGTGAAAACAGCTGCTGGATCATAATAATCTCTGAGCGGTCAGCTGAATTTCCAATACGAGACTAGAACGCTGGCTTATTAAATAAAATCTTTTCAACTTGTATTGCATTGACAACACTTTTCCATCAGATTGATATTTGGGAATTCATGGAATAATCTATTCATTTAAAAAGATTCAAAATGAAAAAAAAACTATAAATATTTAAAATGATAATATTACTAGTCAGAGTTTACATCCATTCGTATCATATTCAGACGTGAAGCGTGGTTAAATTGAATAGATTCTCATTCATTGTTTTCGGAGGTTAGTTCTTGGATAGTTCATTTCCAAAGGTTGGTTTTTATGTTTGCCTTGATTATTTATAGATTACATATAAGCAGCAGTAAAATCGCCTTCCAATATTTATTTCGCTTGAAACGTTGCCTATAATCTCTAACCTCTATGCTTTCCATTCCAAATCCTTCTTAACAGCTTACAAGCATGACAGATCAGGAGATCAAACAGTGCTTAACTATGCTGCAACAGGCCTTTTCATGTCCGATATGGTAAGAAAGTAATCTTAATTTCAAATCTTCAATGAAGCTTGGATTATATTCAAAATCCTCGTATTTCCCCCTGTTCGCATATTTTCTGCAACCACTGCATTGAGAAAAGCTACAGTGGTAAAACGTCTACGAAATGCCCGATTTGTAAACATGAATTCTCAACAAGAGCCTTTACATCTTCACACAAATTTAATCAAGTATCTAAAACTATCAGAGAGACAGTTGAGCATTTTGCAGAGGAGAGTCAGACTGAATGTAGGTTTCGCATTCATTTTTTGTTCTATTTGGTTCTTCAGTCATTCCAGTGACCCGATTCCATCCTCTACATCTAAGTCAGGAATTTAGTCAAGCTGTGGTATGCTTGCTTTTTTATTTTATAAATGTGATTAAATTTTAAGCCGCAATCCATGGAAATACCTCAAAAACGAAACAGGCCACGCTTTTCCAAACGCACTCCTCGCTTTGAACAGTTTGCCAAAGCTACCAGACGCGCACCCGCTGCACTTGTCAATCGTATTCGCGCCAGAAGTCGCAAACCTTCCATCTGCAACGACGATTCCAAACTGTCCTTATTAGCTGATCGAGCTGACGAAATTGAATCAGACAAAGAACTCTTTGCTATGACCCAAACTCCTCTTCAGGTCGAACACAGTGTCGTAGACCTATCTGATTTTTCAGATCTTTCCATCCAGGATTCCAGAAATAGTAACGACGAACAAAAGTTTCGAGGTTTCTTTTCAAGGCAACGTAGACCAAGGCTCTTCTCCGCTGTCCGAAAGCGTGTATTCCGGAGTCTCTCTAGAGAGCGGAAGCATCATCTCGGACCCTCCCCTACCAAATCTCAAGATTCCATGGTTAGTATAAGCTCTGTCTTTCCTCCGCCGTGTGAGCGGTTGTCGCTCCTCTCCGCACCGGTTGAGTCCGGAACTTCCTTAAGATTGCGGGGAAGGAAGCGTAGGCGGCTATCTAATGGGCTCTATTCCCCATGGCTTCGTAACTCTCGTATGCACTTTCTAAAGAAGTACCGAATACCTCCACAGCCTCCAATGTCTCGCTCTGCTTCGTCTGAATTCGCTAGTGGACAGTCACCGTCATGGTTGGACCTAAAAAATATTGGTGAAGGTATGATTCGCAGTTCCAGGCGGCAGCTTCCCTTACGGATCTCGAGTAAGAAGAAGACCAAGAGTACTGCGGATAATTTTACTGATTATGTAAAGACGTCTGTGCCTGAATCTCGAAAAGATCCTGTCTGTAGATTTTCCCTGCCCGCTACGTCTCGATTGTTCAAGGAAACTGTAAGTGCTCAAAGCCTGGAGGAGATAAAGCAGCTTTTTTGTACTTGTGGCTCCGAAATGCTGCTCTTCTTAAAGCCAGCTTCTTGTGCTCCTACTTTTACTTCTCCCTGTCCTCAGATTCATGCCGAAACTTCTTACTTCCCCGATTCGTTCATATGTCGGCCACATTCGAATAGCGGAGAAAAGTCTGTGACTCCTGCAGAAGGGCAGGTGGAAGTGTCACCACCCGCGACGTCTGTTGTAACCATTCAGTCATCGTGCTTTCCTCAAACCTTTCTAGCTAGCAAGGTGATTTTGGTTTGAGCTTTTATTCAGCTTTATTGGAGACTTGTTACTGGTTTTCTTTTTTTAACTTCCCACCTAGCCGCATACGGCGTCTTGTAGAAGCTCTCCATCTACAATCAACATCCAACCCTCAGTCGTTCCGCAATCATTCAGTTTTGCTACACCAGTAAGCTGCTAAACTTTTAAACAATCGATTTAATGTTTTCTCCTGGTTCTGAAAGGCACTATTGTGCTGACCAATTTCATTACTGATCAAATTTGGGTTACCTAACTTGACGGTATAGCGGTCGTTTATGTATGTAGATCATCAGCTGACGTGAGTCCGATCATTTGCACCGGTAAAATTGGTTCACAAAAAGGTGGACATATTAGAGATCCTTAGTCAGAGATCTACTTACGATTTTTCTCTTTGAGACAAGTTTTGGGATTATGAGGTGACTTGAGTGTGAACTTAATAATCCTACTTATTGCACTGCCCGTCGATCAATGAATGAGAGGTGACTACCACTATGGCGCCTTAAGGTTCTACAAGATGGTCTAGTTGTTTAAAATGCCCTAGCAGTGAAACTGCTGGAATTTGATCTTTGCTCTTTAAAAAGTTATTATCGGTTGAGCGGATATGTGATCTCTGCTCAATGGGAATTAAATGTCTATAAGTATCACTAGTCAAAGTTAATGGTTTGCGAATCAGGTTAAGCGTTTGTCAAATCGTACAAGATACGTTGTTTTTTTAATTTCTGCAGCGTCCGGTTGGAGGCTTCTACGTCGTCGTATTCAAATGACTATGATGACAGCGCTTCATGTCGGATGTATTTGTGTCCAATCAATACGCCAAAACGCTACCTAAAAATGTCTTCTGAAATCTTTATTACCCAACACCCATATTGGGAGAAAAGGTGGGCTCTAAAAACTAGGGGCTCTGTTGGCCACCGGTCTAATAATAGACTACTGTTACCCAATGGCGGTCTTCATGAATGATCTCAAAGATATTTTCCTGGGTGGATTTCGCGTCATAATAGTTATAATAGTAAAGCTCCATACTCGAGAGATTCATGACGCTGGCTGGGGAACTCTTTTGCACCTCTTGAGAATCATCTATTTCAAATTTAGGCGGAAGTTGAGATTGAGGAGCCTATCAGTGATGAGCGTCTAAATCTAACAATCGCTCTGGTAGAGGCAACAGATACTCATCCAACTCCTCCTCTCCCCTCCGATACCACTCCACTCGTTCCCGAAACGCCGCAAACGGAGACACCATTATCGGTTGCCTCTGTCAGCACTGTCACCAAGGCCGGGGATGCACGTGTGAGCCTGGTGAAGAATAATATCGTCAGTGTAGCCGTTAAACACCGAACATTCTGCCTCACTGTTAGATAAGTCCTATTCGTTAGCTTCGTTAACTTTTCTACTTCTGTCGGCTTCATTACCGTGAATTTCTTTCAGAGAGTCCGATCAGACAGATTTTTCTTTTTTTTTTGGGGGGGAGTCGATTCTCATTTCGTTCCCACCAGTAGCGCGCACTTTCTTCGTTTTTTCTCGTTTAAAGAGCCGAAAGAAGGTACCTCAACGAAACTTCCAGTCGAGCCTCCCGACTCTGTAAGTTTTCCAAATAGGTGCTGGTTTGTAATAAGTTCAGTCTACCAATTCATCTTCTGTAGATATCTGTGGATGGTATTGATGTCAACGCAGAGATGAGGAAAGAGGCCATTCGTCTTCAAAAGGAGTTAGACACAGAGGCAACACTGTTGGGTGCCAAAGAAATGGAGGCTTTATTTGCTGAAGTTGGTACTGAGGGCATGGATGTCGACGGGGTACCCGATGACGATCAGGAGGTCATTTCAGCTTCGCCCACATCTTCAACTCGCTCTACTGGGAGTTCTCCAATTCGTTCAGAGGTTCTGGGCCACAATCATGATGTTATCAAATGTGACGAAGTAAAAATGCCTCATATCAGTGAGATTGATGAGGACGTAGACATAATTCCCTCATCCCAGAACGAAGAGCAGACAACTGTTGAGGCAATGAACATGACTCTTGTCTCTCGAGTGGAGAGTAGTCAGGCTGATGCAGCGGCTGCGGCAATTTCCCTCGGCCCATTGCCAATCACGGAGGCCACTGATACGATGCCCTTCACACAAATCTCTCATGTTCTTCAAACCAGCATCATACCAGACACAGAGAACATCTTCCAGCAGAGGGATGAGGAACCCACTCAACCGACCATTTATATAACAGGATCGAATTTGACTGCTGAGCAGGCTGTAACTTCACCATTGTTTGTTTATTTGCTCCACTGGAATGGCTTAAAGTAGTGCTAATTTCCCCTCAACAGAACGCACTCCGTCGATTCTGCTCCAGGTTTCACGCCAAGGAGACAGCTATATTTGATCCGGCGCACACTACCCACGTGGTGATCACAACCTCAGATAGTAACCCGCGCGTTTCGACCCGCACCTTGAAGTACTTTATGGCGGTGCTCTACGGCACATGGCTAGTCAATCCCCAATGGATTAGAGATTGTCTTCGTGAAAGTAAACTTCTCTCTGAGGTAAGCCATTCCTTCCCTCGATTTTTATTAGAATTCTGGGGAATCTCAAAGGGGGTCTGAGTGAGCAGTATGCCCTAAAGTCCAAACGCCTTGGCAATTTTTATATCGTTCAGTGTGGCCACTATTTTAGCGCGAGTAGTTTTGAACGCTAAAGTCAGACTTTTCAACTAGGGGTTTTCATTCGCCGCAGTGATGCTCTGGGGGACTGGAAGGATATTTTTGATGTCGTCTTTTTTATTTTCCATCAAGGTTTTTGGATCTAGAAATGTTAATTTGCTGTTAGATTCCATACTTCTGGCTTAAAGAATGGACAATTTTTTACGAACCAGAGATTTTGCAGATCTTTTCTACCCGGCATGCGAGTGTCATTTCTTGAGTTCTTGCCTCAGCGCTTCTCCAACGTCGATTCATTCCTCCCAATCAGTTTGGACTTATCTGATTCAGATAGGTGTTGAAGCCTCAAGTTATTTCTCATCTAGGTGTCCAACCTAAACTCGTTTCTAGGCATCGTTCTTAGTAGCTGAGGATGTTGGATGTCTGAAGATTGGAGTGATAACTACCATAGTAGCATAGCGGAAGGCGATTTCGCGAACATATAGGTATGGTCGTTATATGGCCACCAAAAGCTGTAATCCCTGACACGTTATATCGTGTTAGATAGGGTCACGATGTTCTATAATTCTGTTGCTCCATCTTTACTAGGAACCCTATGAGATCCGCGGTGATTTCCAATGCGAGAGTCTCCACGACGGCCCTCGAAGAGGTCGACTTCGCGTGTCCAGTATTCCCACTTCTCTCTTATCTAACTCAAGTAACATTATTGAACCTGGTCACGGGGATCGTCGACCATTCATTGAGTTAGTTATTTGTCCTTTCATGAACATCAGTCCGCTTTCAATGAACGATTTGAAGGCCATTGTTGTCGCGGGTGGCGGTACTTTCTTTCAGGATATTGCCGATGTCGACGCTGATGTAATACAGACCACTAGAGAGTCTCTTACCAATTCGGATAGTTCCACGGGAAATTCAGCCATTCGAGTTGATGGTAGAACGAAGTGTTTAATCGTCACTCAGCCTCGGGCGAAGGGATTTAAGAAGGCTGACTGTATTGGTATGTCGCCTAGTTAGTTTGGGTGATTTTTGACTAATTGTTTGTTTCTTTCAGCATTGTTCGCACAATACAGCGTACCGATTGTTGGCGTTAGTTGGTTGCTGAACTGTGCTGCATCATACACTCGACTGCCTCTCTCAAATTTCTACTGCGTTTGTGCAAAACAGTGATAATCTTAATTGCTAGATTAATCATCTCCAACGACGGACTGCCACGAAGGTTTACTTATTTTCTAATTTTAAACTCCGCATGTGGATGTGTGATTTTTATCCCTTGATGTGCATGTTGTGCTTTACAATAACGACTTGATTAAAAGAATTTTAAATGTCCCATGCAAGATTTACAGGTTTGACCGATTGGACCATGATTTAGAGACAGTCCTATCTATAAAATTGCTCAAATTCCCTCACGATGTAGCTCTTCGTCTCATCTCCGAGAGGAGATCGATCTTTGTGAACACTAATCTCCTTCAACCGTTCCTCTTGTATTTACTAGTGGGTGTCTAAAGAAACTATCTTATTCGCATGTAATTCCTCGCCCAATGTTTCGATTTGGTATCTTTAAAATCTTGCAGTTTATCCCCCTCAGACGGCCTGGCGATGACATTAGTGTGGGTGTTCAACCGATTTAGCATTTATATGTGTGCCTTGATAACTTTTGCGGAGCTCTGAATTAAAATGACGGGGCAGCATGGGTCACAGGATGTATCTGCTCGGGCATTCCTTAGTGAACTGCGCTTATTGACGGTCCTACTTGCAAATGGGTATAAAATTGCGTTTTAACTCGGCCTAAGCTCCGAGTTGAGCTTTAAGATTGACGAACGTCTTTGGCCCTTGCTTACCGCTCAGGCAGGGGTGAATTTTCTTCCCTTTCTGTTTGGTTTTCCTTTATTGATCGGGAATGTCTTCAGTCTTGTTCTGTTCACGCGATTCACCCAGCTATGTTTCATGAATACAAGCATTTACCTTGATTAGTTCATTGCCTTGTCCATTCTCGAATGTGGTGAGGGTGTTTATAATCGGGAGGAAGCACGTCACACATCCTACAGTACCCTCGTTGATAAGCATTAGCAGACGTGGGCAGTCATTTCAAACACTGGGTGCGCGTCAGTGAGTTTAGGATATTATTTACTGAGTCAAGTGCATTCGTGAAGGTTGCACAAATTATCTTTTTCTATATGTGCTATTGGGTTCATAACACGAATTACTTAGCTCCGGGTACCGCAAATAGACACCACGAAGGCTGGTTCTGAGTTTAACCTGTAGGAGGTCATGGACGAAAAGAGAATCCAATACTCCAGCTTTTATTTAGCAACTAAATATCTTTTCTATGAAAAAATTTAACTGCTCCATTTCCATAAGCCGTTCTTATTCTAGGCTCAACGAAGTTGCCTATGGATACTTCAGCAGTTGTATTTAGTGCAACAAACATCCAACATAGGTTAGGCTCTTTTTATCAGACATCTACCCAAGACAAAAATATGTTAGTACGATGCAGAAGCCCCCACTGGGAGTCAATGGAGTGAGAGCATTGATTGAAATTCAGAGTTGAATCGGCAGCACTGATAAATACGGTTCCATTGGATCCGAAGGAAGTCGTACAGTATTGGGAATGGAAGGGTTTTGAGGTACTAACGAATTAAAGCTAGTTGTTAAAGTTTTGGCGAGACTAGTCTTTGAGGTCCTGTTTTCATCGGCTACCTGATTCTTGAATCTGTGCTCCTGATTATTCCTTTGGAATTTGGATTAAAATTCTGCTTAGGAGATGTTGAGATTTTCTTCGTGTGAGTGTGCACAGTTTTTCTAAACTCAAAGTCACTTTCAAATTTTTGCAAGATTTCATCATAATCCATCTTGAGATTATCCTTTGAGAGCCTCCATCAACTAGTTTCTGCATTTCAGCAACAATTTACCTGATGAAGAGATTATAAATACTTGAATAGAAGCCACGGACAAAAAGGCAAATTCAATACTTACTCCAGCATTTATCTAGCGATTAAATTTCATGTCTACAAAGTTTGGAAATGGAAATTTTAGTAAACTGCAACATCAATGGTGATTCATCTAAGGAAATTATCGAAAATAATTTAATTTGATAATTGGTATTAAGTCGTAGTTATTCTTCCGATCAACCAAGTTTAAGCCGACTGATTTCTGTAAACATTTCATTCCCACTTAGAATTAAATGATTATAAGAATAAACCAACATTCCTAATGCGTCTTGCGTGAGCTATCTATACCAAATGTCTATAACGGTATTTGAATGACAAAAATCGGTGGTTGAATAATCGTAGAACAGATATAACTTTGAAATATTTTGCGGCTGAATGGTTTCCGCAAATATTTGAATGGTTCTACCCTATCTTTGAATAAGCGCTTTCTAAGACAAAATGAATACAGTTATTATTTATCACATTTGTCATTTACATGAAAGCCGAGATGGCTTTAAATACGCTGTGTGAAAGTCGTCGGACTTAAAATATTTGGGCAATTATTTCGATATTTTATTAGTTCCTTCACAAGTCAAAAAGTTTATTATGGATATTTATGAGTCAGTTCGCGCATATTTTTCTAAAATGCTCGCTATCCCCCTCGGGATGAAAATTCTTGTTGTCGATGAGGAAACATTAGCAGTTATTAGCGTAGTGATGGCCTTTTCAGAGATAATGGAAAAAGATATTTTCCTTGTCGAGCGCATCAAGAGCTCCCGAGAACCCCTCAATCATCTTACTGGGGTTTATTTTGTTCGTCCAACCAGTGAAAATGTCACACTTATATCACAAGACCTTAAATCTCCGAAGTACGCCTCTTATTATTTATTCTTCAGCCATGCGTTATCAAAGCAGTTATTGAAGCAACTTGCAGAAGCAGACACGCAGGAGATTGTTGTAGAAGTTCAAGAATACTTTGCTGATTTTCTTGCTCTTTCCCCGCATCTTTTTGTAATCGAGAGACCTTTGTGCTTCGCACCTAATCTTGATGTTATCCCTGAGGTGCTTGCGCGTTCAACAAACGCCGTCACTGCATTACTTCTTACACTTCAGTGGCTCCCTCGGATTCGTTACCAGCAGACTTCGGAACCCTGTCGTATTCTTGCCGAATCTATTCGATCATTTTGCTCTCGTGAAACTGAGCTCTTTGACTTTCGCAAACCCGACCGTCCCCCCGTTCTTCTCATCCTTGATCGACGCCAAGATCAAATCACTCCTCTTCTCACCCAATGGACTTATGAAGCAATGATTCATGAACTTATTGGCATAAGAAATAATCGTATTGTCCTTCCTTCTTCATCCAATACACTCGACAAGGTTTCTGAATTGACCTTGTCCCGTGAATTTGATGATTTCTTCAAGAAAAATCAATATCTTAATTTCGGTGAAATCGGGCAGGCGATCAAGGAGCTTGTAGCGAATTTCCAGAAAGTAACTAAGAAAGTGGACGCTGAGAATGCAAAATCGATATCCGATCTCAAGGGTCTTCTAGAAAACTATCCAGCCTTTCGAAAAGCATCTGGAACAGTAGATATGCATGTCACCATTGTGTCAGAGCTCTCTCGAATTGTGAAGGAACGCTCTTTGTTAGAAGTAAGCGAAGTAGAGCAGGAACTCGTGTGTCAAAACAACCATTCCACCAGTTTCTCTCGGATCCGTTCTCTAGTGTCCGACTCTCGGATTAAGGATGGTGATGCTCTACGCCTGGTGTTTTTGTATGCCCTTCGTCATGAGTTAAATCACAAAGAGATTTCTCTCTTATCCACAACGTTGGCTGAACGAGGTATTTCTAGAGACGATATTCGCCTCATCGAGCACCTAAGTGATCATCCAAGCAGTCAACGACGTATTGAAAACTCGGACCTTCTCTCTGCAATGAGAGACGTTGGATCCAACCCCTCCGTATCTAATGCTACAAGTGCAGTTTCTTCAATAACAAAACGCCTCGTTAAGGGACGCAAGAATGTTGAAAACGTCTATACTCAGCATGAGCCTGTGCTCACTGAGCTCATTCGCTTGTTGATTCAGGGACAACTACAGGAATCAGCCTTCCCGACTCTGGATTGTGGTCCTGATGGGTCTCCAATTTCTCTTCCTACGAAACAGATAGTTGTGTACATCCTGGGTGGAGCAACCTATGAGGAATCTCTAGCCGTTCACAAATTAATGTCCTCCATTTCTGGACTGATTGTCATGTTAGGTGGAACCACAATTCACAATTCTGAGTCCTTTCTCAACCAACTGCGTTCGTTTTCGCGTGCGGAGTCGCAGACTGAAGATGTGAAGACTGTTGCTGGTGCTAAATCAACTCCGAATCGTTTGACGAATTCTCTTGGATTTGGGCTTTTGAATAAGGCGCCCACAAGCAAGAATACACGGTACACTCTGCTTCGTTGAATTGAAATCCTATTCTCTTCAGTTCTTTCACCTTTCTTTCATCGACTGTGATGTCTCACTAGTTTTTTGTCTTTGTCTCTTTATCTGATCTTTCGGCATTGTTTGTCCGTTGTCTGTAATGTATAAAGCTTGTTTTGATTTGTGGACTCGTCTCTTATTGATTGAAAAACCGTAACTGGTTAGAGTTACTGAATTATCCGTCTTTTAGACATAATGGTTACTCTTATTACATGGTGTTATCGTATTCCGGCTTCATTTGTACCACTCCAACAACCTCGAAGGTTTCGGTATATTCCATCCCCGGGAACTTTGGATCAACGACTATTTCGCGAGGTTACAAAACCCATCTTTCGGAAACCGACCCTCAGCAGACAGGAAAAATACGTCCTTCTGAAAGAGGAATATGAGAAGAGTGTATGTGGTACTCCGAAATGTTAGCCTTGACTTGATTTGAGTATGCGTTTGTTACTGTTCCTTCAGATTCAGCAAAACCCCTATCGGCATTTTCTGGTTCGCAAGGCCAAGACGGACTTCTACGACCAAGCGGAGGGTCGAATGCTGCTTGTTTTCCATCAACTCTACGCCTATCCATGGGAGAAGCAACCGGTAATAAACAAGCTCTTTGAGAGTGGTCTCAAATTTCGCAGTTTTCCCATGGCTATCTTGAAGTGCGTACATGACCCTGTGGTTATCCTTGGTTCATTGTTATTGTTCGATTGACTTTATTTCTCTAGAGAAGCTGCTAAGAATACAAAGTGGCAACGATTTGCGGATATTGTGCTCAAGGAACCTATTCCAAATCTCTACCTCTTCGGCGATGCCAGCCCTAGGCTTTGTGAGACGGCGTTGTCCATCACTAATCGCACTAAGTTCTTCATTCTACTCGGTGAGTCTTTCAGATCCTTTCTTTACTCTAGTCATATTTTATCTTGCTTTGTGGATCGAAAATAAACAAAATCTACGAGTGGTTTGAAACGCACTAGTTCCGAGAAAGTCAAGTCTTTCGGAAGCAATCGAAAGATCACCCTATCTTATTTTCAAAGTAATAGAGTATTTGTACGTTAGTCTGTCCAATTGGAATATGTTGGTATTATGGTTGGCTTCAGAAAATCGGCTCGGAGGAAGTGTACAGCCTGCAATCCCCAATTCAAAACGGGAAAGTTTGGTCATGAGGTACTAAAATCGCTTGTACAAAGCAAGTCAGTAGAATGTTTATCACCGGAGGGGAATCAGAAAGCAAAAGCACTTATGAGTCGCTGGTTTAAAAAAGCTAATAAACTACCCTATTCAGACTTGTAGTGTCTCCTCAGTTATTGTTTTATTTCACTTGAGGTAACAAAGTCACAACGTCAAGGATCCCCAACCAGTCTTTCTGGTTTTTCTCAGTTGAATACCAGCTTTTTCAGTGGTTGAATTAAAGAGTATTGTAAAGATTAAGGGAAATTGGCCACCCATCAGCAGCGCAGTGGCCGTATGTATTTGACCCACCAGATGACATTTATTCGAAGTCTGTTGACATGCACTCAGTGGTCGGAATGATCGCCTACGGTAGGTCCTCGGTTAGAAAAGCCCAGAAATAATCTCCCTCTCCCGAAAAAAAGGTCTGGAAGATACTTTTCTGCAACGGAGGCTTGAGAATTTCTACTAAAATCATCTTTATTAAAGGGATGAATAATATAGTGTGCGAACTAATAACCAAACAATCTTTCGTATATGAAACACCAAACAAAAACCATTAAAATATGCGTTTCTTCTATCCTTAGGAGGAGTCATAGAGCATCGCATAATGACACGAGACGAGGTGAAGTATTATGCAAGTCTTGGAGAACTGTCAACACTCCATGCTGAACTACTTGGCACATTGCAACAACCCATAATAGAAACTGTTCAACTTCTCAATCACCATGGAAAAGAGCTGGCTAACCTTTTACAATGGCATGCAAAGTCTTCAACAGAGAGTGCCCATTTTGGAGAAGGCAACAGTGTCGAAAGGGGAATGAGTAGCGAAGTTAATGAATCGCTACTGATCAACAGCAGTAGCGATCCTAATTCATCCGACAGCGAATCTGACTCGGATCCCAAGTATACGTAAATTTGGGGTCTTCAGACCTCAATTTGTACATAAGGATTTGGTAATAAATTGTGACGAAGATCCTTCATATTCTCGAAATATTCCAAATGAGGAATGAAGCTGAGAGAGAATTAGAGATATTATGTTGCTTCAAAACATACCAAAATACTGAAAAAAGTGAGACGATATCAATATATAAATTATGATTCCAAGCCTAAATGTGCATGGAAGTAGCGAAAATCACAAAAAATCTTTCAGGATGTGGTGTGAAATTTAGTGTCGAGAAATGCGTTCATGGTTCGTCTCGCTCTGTTACAGCGGCGTTTGCTCGCATTTTGTCTTGCAAGCCCACATTGTATGAAGTGTGTGCGTCCAGGCGTTCGATTTTGCGTTCAAGGACTTTGAGTCTGTTATCCATTTCAGCTAATCTTAGGCGACATGAAGAGTGGAAGCGATTTAAGAATTCTACGACGGTTTTCAAACTCGTACATATCGTTTCGCTGTTTTCCCTGTTCGTCCAGTCTTCAGCGATCTCACTACAGCAAACAGAGGGATCCATTGTGACTAAACGGGTTAAACGGGAGCAGCAGGCTTCGGGGGTGAGTAGATTTCTCTAGGAGCTCTTGTAATGTACTTAATATTAAAATAAATTTCTGAGTAATCAGCCTGATTTTTTACTCCAAACCATTGTAGCTCTCTCTCGTAGAATTTATACTTACAGGAGAACGAAGGAAATTACGAAAATCATTTATCCACACATCATGTGTCTTGGAACTCAATTAACACTCCACAGCGCCTGGATTTCAAAGATGCCTACGAATGAATCCCAAAAGTGTAATACGAAAATAATGGAAATGATTCCGATCACTATCGAACCTAAATAGGCACTACCCGAATTCCTCTTTGCCATTCTGCTAACATGACCGCATTTTATCCCTCTCACATGTTCTAAGATAATCAAAAGTGTGGATTATTTGTTTCTCTAAGCCCTACCATTCTACTAAATCGTGAAGAACAGGATGCTCCAACGTTAAATTGGAATAAATAATATTAGTTCTTCATGATAATTGAAATCGATTACGAGACCGATTTTCACTTTAGGCTGCTGATCTCACTTATCTCGTTAGTAATGCAAAGTCTGAGATTTCGGGAGGAAATGTTAGGTTGGTGTTCTATCAAGGATGCTCCTGAGACCGTTCCGCCTCTAAATTTTCACATACATGTAATCGAATTCAAGAATATCGGAAGCTCTGCAGTAGAAGCGATCATACTCGTTTCCGTGAGGCTTCTATGCAGAAAATCCTGTTTCTTTTAAATGACTTGTCTTGACTAATCGGAGGACATAGTCCGTTATGACTGAGTTCTAAACCTCTACAAATGGACACTTTTGAAATAAGGTTTACTTTTGAGAGATTGGCACAAGTCGTAAATTAGTCACCACTTTAGATATCAAAAACCCCTTTTAGGTGCCAACAAACTGAGCTTGGTATGAAACTTGCAAAAATGAGCTTAAATATCAATTTTTCGTTGAAAGAAACCACTTGATTTATTTTGACCAACTTAGCAACTTTCTATCTGTTCACCATTATCATATGCAATGGCCAATGGGTTCAGAAACTAGACGGCCCCTGCTCTGAGGAGGCACTTAAATTAGTCACTCGCTCTTTCGATTGAACCATGGGTTAACTAAGGTTACTGCCAGAAATATCCAGGTCAAGATTCCATCCGAAGTTTGATCGTTGTACAAACCCGACACTCGTGGTGAAGCTTTGGCCATTTGTGTCTTCGACCGGTAAATCTGATCCCGCGATTGAGAAAGCTAGAATTATTGGATCACAAAACCACAAATAATAAAGTGACCTGTGAATGCGTTTGCCTACATATTGCAATGAAAAAATGATTAAAAGGTATAAAATAACTTCTGACTGAAAGTATATTAATAAATTCGAACTGATTTTAAAAGGTTTTGACTTTCAGCTCTTATCTTTGAAGAAAGCAAGTACCTTTACGCCTACCCAATCGAGGATTTTCTATCTGGCCTTCCCTTTTGAGCAGCATTCAACTAGCGAAGGTAGTCATTCCAAACACTATAGGCGATTTTTTAGCAATTTTTGTACGGTAATCTCAAGTCTAGGTTCTCCGATAAACTTTTGTAATTAAGCCGATCCGACAAAGACAGACTTTGGACATTCAAAAGGCCTGGTTCCAACCTACGATGCCGTGCCAACCATGTTTGCATACACTCTCTTGGTGAAACACAAATAAAACATAATCCGTACTATGACTATTATCGATAATAGCAACGTAAGTATTCACGCTAGTGTATGTAGAGACTAGAAATAGGGTTATATGTGGAAAGCCGACGTTTTATAACTCTGGAGTTTTAATGAAAGAAAGCCCCCACATCGTCTGAATAATGTGGACCGGTGATTCAATTTAAGTTGCCACCACTGCATGGTTGAGAATAAAAAGCTCCCTTCAGTATTAAATACTGATCTGCTGCAAAAGTGGAAACCTAATAGGTCTTTTATCGATAAAAGATTCTCGTTTATCGATGGTCAGTGTAACTTTAGTTGGTCACTTTCTATCAACAATTAGGTGTGAAAGTCCATATCCTAGGTCTTTGACACGTAAATCCTGTCTATGGTGCTCTTGAACTGTTGAGAAATTGCAAGTGATCATTCTCTTTATGTTGAAATTTCACTTGATATGTTTGCAAAGATTTCAGCAACTTATGGAACTAAGGCTATAGTTACAGAGTTATCTTTGATGCCCATAATCAGAGGCTCACCTGTCACTTCTGAAAACGGCTACTGTTCACCGAATTTCTTTAGTTCATTTAACCTTCATGTTTTCGATAGCTTAGATAGGAGGTACATCTGCAATCATGCAATTGGCAACGGTAAGATGACGGGAAATGTCAAAGGCCTCAATCAACCCCTTTAACGTTAGAAATCTTACTCCGCTGGTCCCAACATACATTCCTTCAATTTGAATCAATACCAGCGTGACTATTTATTGCTACCAAAAATCAGTTTGATAACAGTATTGACTGGATTAACTTCATTGTGATTACTAATAAAACGGCATTATAAGCCAACAAACAGCCCCAAAAGACCTCCATCTAACGAAAAAGTTAATAGCAAGACAAATGCAATCATTTTAAAGGGTGGTTCGATAAAATAGTTAATCCGAGGTGGGCATATACATCAGAGGTGGAGACGAGGGACCTGGAGGAGGAAGTGTGGAAATGACCAAGTTTTGTGGATATTCAAGTGTTTTGAAATGGGATCCTTTGAACAGGAACATTGAATTTCTTGAAGATATCCTTTAAAGCTTCATCCCATGCCAGATCAGTCAAGTTACAGATAACCGCAATCTGCCGATTGCCACATTCTGAATTGAAATTTTGGCGAGAAGCTTGGAAAGGTGCTACCAACTTGGTTGTTATTCGGGACATGTACCGATGCACTAAGTGGGAAAAAAATAGGCATTTGAGCAACTAACTTTAGGCAGGAATGACCAAGTTGGTCATAAAATTATGCCCATACATATCCGGCAACCTCATATTGTTGCTCTACATTGCTAAATTTAACCCAAAAGGGTATGCGCAGCATCTAGAAAATTGAACTCAACATAAAAATTCACCAACTGGAAGTCAGTGCATTAACCAGTGACGCCGATATGGAGATCAACAGAATAGTTGTTTACAATCGGGAAAGACTGAGCAAATTTCCTGAATCGGAGGGGGGAGATAGCAATCTCTGACAGTCCCAAATTCTATCTCTAAAGCATAGAGCATCATCAAGGAATCAAAAACGATCCTGAATTCAAAGCTCGATATCATGACTATGTTATCCATTAACAGAAAAAAAAAAACTTACGTTCAATGTCCGGAATTTCGCTTCTGACCAGTCTTCTCGTCAACTCTCGAGCAACTAACTTGAAGGTATCCTAGAAAAAAAACCAAAATGCAAATAAAAGTAATGGCTCTGGCAGGAGGTGCGCTGTTCAGACACTATGCTACAATTTCTTCTTTTAAACTTCAAACAAACAGCACTCCGGAAAACAAATAAAGACTGATAAAATCGGCAATTTTGTGAATAACCTTTTCGGAAAAACTCCAATACTTGTTCTGTTTATATCATTTATTACACCGATAGAAGGATAATCTTTGGAAAATAATTCCCTTCGCATGTCAAGTCTACAGCCCTCCCGATAGACTGCTTAACTATTGCCGAAGTGACTCACTTTGTCTTTGAAGATACCCATTGTGTAATGACGTGAGAGCGAACGCACAACCGAATCGGCGACAGCAGACGTTCTACTGCGAGCATCGTGAGCCTAGAAAAGGATAAGGACGACGGCAATATGAAATACGTACTAGCTTCAATAATCAAAACCCTAAAAAACGAGTTGTTCTTTATAAATTGTCTACTCTCACCTTGACGTCCGGGTGTGCTTCATTCAGGTGCTGAAATAAAGGCGAAATGCGTAAATATTATTGACGTGATGTTCGATAATGATGCAAGCTGATCTGCAGCCACTTGTGATCAGTGAAAAGTAGAGACCAAAAAAGAACTGGAAGGCATATAAACTGACTGAGAGTCACAAAGCTGAACCCATGGAGGAAGGAAAATCACGAACAGCACTTGACTAAGAATGAAGTCAGCGATTCAATAGAATTGATGTCAGAACATTCATAGATGCGAAACTATTTCTAGCCTAGGTCCTCAGTTAAAACTTAACAACTCCAAGTCGGAATCGCGTTCGATAAAAAACACGGGGCTCTTTACCGAAATGTATTCAATGAGAACTTTAGCATGTATTCTAGAAACGACAAGGACACCGAAGAAACTGTTCTCAACATTTCAGAAGTTGAGCATTACAAACAAATAAAAAAACTGAAATAAAACTGAACTCAACGAGAAACAATAACCACACAATCAATGGCTTCTAGATGAAATGGATTACGGACTGCCCAGTGAAAATGCTGAAACTATGATGTAACGTAGCAGAATTAAATCACTCACTCCGGACTTGAATATACCTGATTTAAGGATTTAAGAGCCTTCATTCAAATGCATGGCTCTTATAGTGTGACTATTCCAAGAACTCTACGATTAGCTAAGAAGGTGATAAAACCCTGACGAAATGCTCATTAGACCCATGATATGATGGAGTCTGTAGTATTTCCTCCCGGACACATTTGTAAGCTCAAATCATCCCTTCATCGAAATTCTTAGATAAGTTCAAATTAAATATGCGCAGTTAGATGAAGACGGAAGACCGGTTATTTCAAAACAAAATAAGGTCTCGTTCAAGGACAAGCCTAATAACAACTGCGGAACAAAGACGTACATCGAAAAAAATATCTGAGGTAGACCTGAAAAATACGGAATGATGTCTAAAATGTCCAAGTTCTCTCGGAAAAAACCAGCAGCCCTATTTACCAAAAAGCTTTGCGTTTAAAATAGAGCATCAAAGACAAGCAAATAAGTTTAAATGCGTAAAGAATTTAGTCTAAAAAATAACTGCAAAAAAACATATTCATTTTCAGCAGCAGTATAAAACTATGATCAAATACCGTGTTGCTAAGTTTTGAGTAGCCATGGAGGCCAATACAGGAGTATTCCAACGGCTTATGCAGATATTTCGATGCTGAATGCTTGGGTTTAGCATCACCGGATTCGTAGATAATCTCCTGTTCACTCGAGGATAGATGGGGTCTCTTCTGTGGGCGTTGGAACTGGCCATCATTAGACTTCTCCCAGAAGTAGGTTATTTTTGATTCATGATCGCCTGAGAATGGAACTTGTGAGGTGGTTGAGTGTTTCGTATCCACATCCTTGCCACCACTTAAATCATCTAGGAGGCTTCTCTTCAACGAAGGAGGAAGACAACTGGACTGAAGGATATCTTCAGCGCTTACTCCAGAGCATTCAGGAATCGCCACGGCAATAGATGGTTTTGGAAGGTTAACGGGTAATAATAAGGGCGCAGGGGTTGTCGACGGAGGCAGTGATGGAGCCGACTGCTCCTTGTCACTTTCCATCTTTGTCGCTGGTTCGACACCTTCTTCAGGGCGAAGGGTATCTACAGAGACACCGAGCCATTCGGCGAATCCATTGTAGATTGCATCTGGTGAGTCAAACTTCCGAGTCTGGCTGATACGACGTGTCATGTGGCCTCGGTAAACACCTGCTACCTGGAAGAATTGAGATTTAAAAATTCCTCTGATTGATAAATGATAAGCAGTGTTATTTATTTGAAGGAGAAAATACCTTGGAAGTTTTGAAAATGTGATGCTCCAGTCGAGCGGCTAATTTGCTGAGATATGCCTTTTCTGATTCATGAGCAGGCGGTGAATCACTGCTCAGATGAAAGCACACTGCATCAATAAGGAGTTTTAGGGTCTGTTCCCGAAATCTCCCTGTCACTCCAACGATCAGCCTACTGTCAGGTTCGATGAGAAGCGAATCACGGTTTGCAGAGACCCATAGCGCCTAAACAAATAAAACTGATGTAGAGGCATTATAAATTTTAACTACACCATTTTGTTGGGGTCCTAACATTCAAAATCAATAGATTTCACAAGAATATACCACCTTGGCGACCCGTAAAACTTGGATATGTCCATGAAAAAACATGTTTAGCGATGATATCATGTTAATGATAGTGTGCGTGGTGGTGGAAATAAAAACAATTTCCAAATAAAGCATGCGTTACTCGCAAAATAAATTCATAATGCGCAAAGATAAAGCTGTAACACTTTGCTAAGTATCAGGATAGGTTCCTCTGAGGAATTCTGCGACACGAATGCAGAAGGGAAATGCGAGCTGACATCAGCAACGCTCATAGTAGACTCCAACTAGGAGATCCAAGACTACGAACAAAAAATTGGTTGAAGCAAGTACAAGTAGACAAGATAGGTGTTTAGGGATGAAGAAAGACAAGCGTGGACATCTGTTCCGAATATAAAGATTCTGTGCACCGTCGAACACCAATCCCAATCGAAAGTGCTAACCACTCTCCACAAATGAAAGTTGGACGAAGTGACAATAGTAGAACGATCATTATAAACCCACGGGAGCCCAAAATCAAAAAGACTCAGATGTCTGATAGTTAGATGCTATCAAACTTTTACGAAGAAATGGTGGATAAGAAGCGTTTTGAAATAAAACCATCCAAGAGTGAAAACTAGTACGAAAAAAAATCCCACCTACTTAAAGGGACCAAAAATGAGACACCTGTTTTCCCCGATTGCATGATGATGAATGTCTAAAAAACGTCAGAAACCGCAGTCTCAAAGTTCACTGAAGAATTGATCGTTAATGGATGAAGGGCAGAATGTAGGGCTACGGGCGCAACTAACGATGACACTCTTAATACCCCTATCCTTAAATGTTTCCATGGGTAAAAATCATAAGATCCTTTAACAAAATCGCAGTTATGGGTAATATTAACAAATGCTAGTGATCAGCACTTTTATTTAAAGATAATGGTAGTGTTTAATCTATTACATTTAAAACGATAATTTGAACGAACCTTGGGACCAGTAAGCTCGGAGGACTTTCTACGACGGGCCAGTTCATCACGAACGATATCGGACCGCATTCGGCGGGCCTCTTCGTCAAAGTCCTTGAATGAAGATCCAAGGGATTCACCTCCGTCTTCATAGTCATCCCAGCCCTGGCCTTTTCTACGAGGATATGATCTGTATAGATCGGTATCCAGTGCTTCGTGATTGCTGCTTCCTTCACCAGTTATGTTTCCTGCCATTCAAAAAGAGCTTGAAGTAGGAGAAAAGGTCAGTCATACTAGGAGCTCTTTTAGCTGAATGATCAACATCGTGAATTTTTTCGAGTCAACGATACCAAAATAAAGCCTACTATCTATGGTTGAAACTGACGTTTTGTAAGTTCTAAAAAGTATCGAAGAGGAAGAGTAGACGAATTGGCACCATATAACCAAATCTAAAGAACTAATAACTTCCTAAAAAAATTAAGAGTGAGCTTAGTAGATGTTGATTCTCAAAGAAATACCCGTCAGAACATGGAAATGCAACATTGCCGACTGCATTTTAGGCAAAATTACTGCACTAGGAAGACGGTCGATTGAAATGATCTTCTGGCGTTTCAAATTTTATGAAAGAGGAGAACGACTAAAGCGTCACAATTTCGACTGCCATTCTTAATTTTTGGGTAACCGCAAGCCAGTGTAGTCCTTCTCCTAAGAGGCTCTCAGCTCAGATACAACGAAGATCATCCACTACCCTATCTGGAGAGGTAGAAAGACATTAAGTAAGAGGAAACATAAAACCGACAACTAATTCAAAAACACGGTTTATCCGCCTGACTCGGAACCTTAAATAGCAAGGGAAATGCGGGCACATGTTTGAAGACTCAAGCTGAAAAAAAAGAAGTCCCACTATGCAAACTTTTTCTGGGGTCATTTTCTTTTTGCAATCAATTAAGAGCTACTATTAAAATTACAAAATATTCTACATTAAACCTTATTGTAATATCGTTCTCGTTCAAGCTTTCGACTAAGAGGTCTGTTAGAATGCTAGTTTGATTGGAAATTTTTGTACCTTAATCATTAAGGTAATGCTTCTAAGTTTATGAAGTTGGAAAACGTTCGGACAAATGCTAACGAGTTAGTTAAGGCAAGCACATACTATTCTAAGTCTATGAATCTCTTGAAGGCTCTGCCGCTGTAAGAAATGCAAGAGGAAGCATTGTTCCATTAGAGATAAAGTGCTACTTAAAAATAAGTACACCCCACACTATACAATTCATTGGCTTTATTACAAAAGAAGAGCAACCGAAAAGTAATCAGCTGATTGACCTTTTAGATAGAAGTGCAAGAGGCAAAGCGAATTTTCCCTAAACTAGCAATATTTTCTCAATTATTCAGATAAAGCCCAATGCCAACCCATGCATGGTACTGTAGACAGCTAAGGCTATCCCTGACGTTATGATGATATCAAATCAGTTTGAAAAGACGCACCATAAATTAAACGCTTGTAACCTGAGAGCTGCTGTGCGACCTTGGTGGGAGTGGCGCAGACATCACAATGATCAATACAAGATGGAGGACTGTCACCGAAATACGCCGCGAATTGGGAATGCCGGCATCTAAGAGTTAGATTACCGAGCTTGACTATCATAGGAAAAGGAATAGAACCGGTTAGACAACAAGATCAAGAGTACTCACTTCAACGACTCAACGTAATTTATCATGAGAGCCAGGTCTTGTACTCCTTTCTCACGATGTTCCTTATTCTTCTGGGTCAGAGCTCTTTCTGACATCTGTCCAACAAGGAAAGCCACCGTATCGCGTTCTTGTTTCGAATAGTAAATTCGACAACGAGAAGGAACACCATCTCGTCCGGCTCTACCGGATTCCTGGTAATAGGCAGCCAGACTCTTCGGAATTGTCCAATGCACAACACAACTGGAATAGATCAATGTTTACAACAAAAAATGACCGCTTACAGAAGATCCTGAGAACTATGCAAAAGCTACTATTAAACGCGCTTGCCATAGATAAAGAATTCTAGATTCTGTATAACGAAAATTGTGTGCATATTGGCAGAGATAAAGAAAATCACTTTTATTAAAAGTGATCGCCATTTAATCGGGGATTTTCAAACGATGCGAATACTGTTAATGAGACAAACTATCTAAGCGTTTCCAAGAAGCCCAGCATTTATTTGAATTCAGATGATCTATTGGCATCCAAAATACAAAAAAAAAATAAATACAGGAGCTCCGAAGATCTTTCAAAAATTAAAGATTCATTGAATGAGACTTGAGACCTGGACGTCTCCACAGAGGTTTTGGAAGAAAAATAGTGAGAAGCAGGCTAAAGCCTGGACGCTCGACAAACTGTTACCCTTATAGGAAACGCTAGTTGAAGAAAGTCACCTCCGTGGTAAAGGCCTTGAAAGCAGCAGAATTCCAAGGACTTACTTGTACCGAGTGAACTTGGGGAAAAATTAACGTATGAAACCTTCTTACGCCAAGTAAGAGGTAGCTCAAGATTCGCAAAGTTCAGGGAGAGCTAAAAAGGCATCTAAACGAATATCGCCTATTTCTTGAACCGGAAAAATAGAAATTGACTGTCGATCAAACAGGACTGGATGGCAATGGTGAACGAATAGAAGAGCAGATAGGTCAAATATTTATATCGATGTTTCAGCCTTTGGGGATTTATTCTATCTTTAGCTAAACTATTGCAGGAACAAACATTTTTTACCCTATGAATGAATGAATGAAAAGGAAGCTAAAATACCACGTTCCAAAAGCCTACCGGACGTGGGAGTGATCAACTCCCATCCCAAAGCTGATTGTAGCTGAGACAATGGGAAAGATTCCGCTGAACCAGTCTTCCTGAACTTTGGTCCGATCACCACTAGCCAGACCGGCGTGATAGGCACGAGTCGGAATACCTCGAATTGACAATTGGTGAGCAACCGTCTCACAATCTTCGCGGGTCCGACAGTAGACAATGCCACTAACATTTTTCTGGGAAAGAATTTACAGATCAATGAAAAGTTCGAAACTCACTGGTATTAGCTCATTAGATTCATCACCACATAAGCATTCATGAATAAACCTGGCGAGATCTTCATAGGGGGCCTTTACTAAATCGCTGAAAACCACATCATAATATAAATTTGATCGGAAGACACTGGTTACGAATTCCTTGAATTTTGTTACTGAAAGTCCAGCTGCGCGGGATGTTTCGGGGTCCAGTTTGAGGGAAGAGATGATATCAGCCTTAACTCGAGAATTGGCAGTTGCGGTTAGAGCAACACAAGGCACACTTGGAAATAAGGAGGCACGCAGTTTGCCAAGTTTGAGATAGGCTGGTCGGAAATCGTGACCCCATTCAGAGACGCAGTGAGCTTCATCGATGAAAAAGTAGCGGATTGAGTTCGAATCAATTAATTTTTTAGCGACTGTACGGAATCCCTCTGTTTCAAATTGCTCTGGAGTGATATAAAGCAATTTGATCTTTGAAAGGGCAAAATCTTCTATGGAACCTGGGGGCCTTAACAGTCTTTTGATGATGTCGTTTCGATCTTTCTGGGATTGCTTGGAATTTAGCGTAGCAGCAGATATCTTTAATTTCCCCAATTGGGATATTTGATCTGATATCAGGGCGATGAGGGGAGAAATTACGATCGAAAGGCCGTCCTGCATGACTGCGGGTAGCTGGTAGCACAAACTTTTACCAGAACCCGTAGGCATGGAAATAAACGCATTGTGAGAGCCCGTAGCAATACAGCGTATTGCATCCTCTTGCAACTTACTTTTAAACTGTTCATGATGGAAAGTTTTGAGTAACACATCGAATACTGGATCAGACACCTCCATTGAGCCAGCGGACACGCTCCGCCCCGAAGCGTAATTGTGATAAAAGAAATTACGACTTTGGCGCCCCCAGAAGCGACTTTATTAAAGACATAAACTAATTTTTGTAATTTGAAACAATATTTGTTCATTAATAAATCTGCCAATTCGCATTTTGAAGCTGAATTAAAAGTTAATTCGTTGTGCATATGGGGGATGAAATGATAGTCACGCTGGTTTCAGGCAAAGAATAAAATAGTTATTCTGCGTTATTAATTAGGAAAAAAACGTCATCGAGGTACCGAAAGGAAAGATGAGCTTATAACTTCTCTGCGTTTTTACTCATTAATCGCAACTAATATAGTTTCCGATTCCATCCACAACTGCATTTGATCTTTTAGGCCGATATAGCTTATGCATGACGTTAAATGATCGGCATGGTTATAATGCTTCCACATGTAGGTTCTTCGAATCGACTTAATTAAGCAAGCTTATGTGGGAGGATATGATTCCTATTTCGACCTTAAAGCTCGGTCGCATTCATCGAGTTTTTGATTTAAGACGGAAGGAAACATATTAAACCATTAGTTTAATTAATTGCTGCAAATTCGTTATAACGAACTGCTAAAAGATCATCCCTCTTTAATGAAGAAGCTGGCCCTTACCAAGATCAACTTTTCCAACACCTAGAATGGCTAAAAATGAAATTGGCCCTGAACTTTGTCTATTTCAAGAGGCCATACTTACATCCGTTATGAGCCCACCAAAATCGAGCAGCTAACCAGGATTGTTAAGAAGTAATGAGTTACTTGAATAAATAAAGTAGTCAGGCTATTCGATGGTCACTGACCAAAAAGACCTCAATTTGCGTCATCATTCTGAGATTTGATAATGGATTGCACCCAACCCTAACAATAACTGAAGCAGTTCTTTGTTTACACCCGTTGTCTCTGCGACAATACGGGTCTTTAAACTTTCGACGCAACGGTTCCAAATCCCACGTAATAGCGTCATAGCTCTTCATTTTGATATAACCACTCAATTACTAGATGCTAACCGGTGACTTTTGTTGATTGTACGATCCATTGAATATATCTAGTTGAACATGGGTAATCTCCCGATTTCACCGAGCCATATTGGCTCAGTGGCTGCGATTTATTTGTTATTTGCTTAGCCTAGGAAAAATGGTCTTCGATAATTCGCTCAGAGGAAAATCTCATAAAGATACAAGAATATGTCAATCTTTTCAGACTCACAGCTGCTCACTGGACCTTTGCGCAAAACGTAATTGCTTGACGGACTACATAATATAAGTCTCCAAGAAGATTCGTAGTAGAATTTCTTTAGTTCGACCTAGGACATGAGTTTCACGCTTTTTGCAGCACTTCTTATTAATTTACATAGTAAAAGGCTAAAATGCGTTGTTGCCTTGGTCGAGTGTATCAATTGCCGATTAATGAACAGAGCGAAAACACGTAATGGGATTGCTATTTCAAAAACCAGGCAAACTTCAAATATTTTTTGTCTTTACAAGAATATGTAATTTCTAAACTCGAGGGTATACTTTCATTGTCTGATCTGAAGGAAAGAAGAGCCATGGTTAGTAAATTAAATGTACTTTCTTGAGCCTTGAGTAATTTACTCCCTTGATTTTCTGTACAACGAATTCTAAAAGCAAACATCAAGACATCCTCACTTCCTTTTTCTGGGGAAGTGATAAGATTAGCATGCTCTGCAGATGCTAGAAATACGACTTTCCAAATATTCGTTTAATTCTCGCCTATCCATCACTTTAAGTATTGCGTCAGAGAAAATTGTTATTTTTAATAGGGACTGCGGAGAGTCCACAGATACATGCAAAACCCACGTGCTCTCGTTTGTTTTTGGAAAAACTCAGATCAAATAATGAGGAATCGACAAACGTCGTCTATTGAAGGTGAATCGCATTTAACTAAAATAGTTTCCTTCTAGGAAATATGCTGTTGCGGTGTAGTGATGCGACCTCGCATTTTTATAAAACAGTATCTTAAGCATCAATCAAATAATCCGTGCTATAAAGATATTCATTTTGTTCCGTTTAGCATTCTAGCTCTTTTGATCACCTCAAATTATGGAACCTGGAAGAAAGTTTGCAACTGAAGTAAAGATAATTTTATGCTCTAAAAAATCTCTGGTTGGCCAAAGAGGTATTAACAATTTTTCGCCAATCCTCTCAACTGGAAGTAAATGCTAGTTAACTAGTAATCGACGGGACTAGATGGCAAAGGTGATTAGAGCCTATAGACCTGGTCTACAACTTCAGTGACTGCACATAATCATTTTTCAATAAAGCCGGGTTTGAATGGTTTATGAGAACGGCTTAAGACCTATTTATGTCAAACGGCTTTTGAAATAATGTAAACTTGATGCAATTTCAACTGCATTTTTCAAATGTTTCGGAAATTTCCACCAGTATATTAACACTTGGCGTGCATACTAGCTCAATGAATTGGGGTACTTACGTCGGAACTTGTAATTCCGGTGAAGCTTAGTAGCAATTGCTATTCCGATTTCCCCAAAATTGATATCGAAATAATTCATTCCTTTATGGAGCTGATCCCCTGCTACGGTTTTTCGAAAATAGTTTCAAACGTACTTGACGACAAGTTCGTCTTGGGGCCATACATTAGAAAAACATGACTTGGGAAGAGTGTTCACCTATAATGCTTTTGGGAAACCCCATGGAAGCTGAAGCTTCAGCACAGAAAACTTCGCTCTTGGGTGAATTTGAAGGCCCTACGTAGCTTCTTAGTGTGAATGTTTATTTTGATGGTTTGGTAGATTATTTGGATTTATCTGGCAGTGTCCGTCGAACCTGTCTGAGTTTCCCTGAAATACTAATAAACTATTCTTAAAAACGTTACATTGCATGGGGTGGATTGTACTACTATTATGCCCTGGATCTTCGTAAAAGCTGGATTACCACCTACATTGCCTAGGTACTGGTCTGCAATGTATGACCACATGGTTGGGTAGATGGACTATGTCAGGGAGATATTCTGGTCCACTTGCTGATATGATATTCTCTTCAATTATTAAATGGCAATTGTAATATTAATATTACATCAGGCCGACAGAATGTACTTCTAGTAGATTACATAAATTAATAGCCCTCGAGTGTGGTCTCTGCACATAATTCGTAATCTTAATGGATGAAGCACTTAGCTGTTCAATAATAGACAGATACGGTTGGAGTAAAGATTTGTACCTCTTTCACAGCCCAGTAGCCCTGAAGTGAGAGACAACAATAACCGCTAGAGAGAAAGGATCGATCACGGTTTTAATTCGCAATTGCCTCGTTCAATTTCAGTTACATCATCCCAAGATACGCTGTGCCTTATATAAAAGTAAAATCGTACATTGGAAAGGGTGGAAACGATACAAACAAGTTTGTAGTCACCTTTGAAGTGACGGTGAAGAGGTATATATTCAGCCGATTTCACCATAAGGGTTATAGTGATTAAGACTTCTTAACTGATAGTTCTACCTGTAAATAATTAACGCTAGTGTATGTAGATACGAATCGGGCTTGGTTGTGTGGTTGTCGAGGCTGATATTTAGAAAAGGAGGTATGTGGCATTTCGGAACTTAAATGACCTGCATTTATTATGACATTTAGTTTTGTATAGACTTCAATTTCGAAGTATATTCTTGCTTTGTCGGTTAAGATGGGCAAATGGTTATTTCTCTTAATTTCGCTGCTTTCCCACATTATTTGGAGCCTTGCGGTGGAGGTATTGTAGTAGATTCTGGGTGTTTAATGTTTGAGAACCCTGAGTTGAGGGTTGTCGCATGTTCTAGATGCCCTTAAGCTTATTTTGCCAGACATAAATTGCAGAAGATTGGCTCCACAAAAAGCTCAATTAGTCTGGTTTCGATTAGGCTACACACAAATTGCGCCAAACAGGGCGTCAAAAGAGCGCTATTAGAACGTAAATTCAAATTGCTTTTCATTAATTAGCATCATACGGCTATCTAAAACCATTATATGAAACTTTCTTCATCGGGCAAATTCATGCAAATGATGGTTTAGAACGGAAACACGAAGGATTCTCTATTACCCTATGCGAATGAATGGTGAATTCAGCCCCACTTTTGATTGGTTATTCTCTTACGCTTAATAGCTACTGACTGCCGCGAAGGTGTTCACCATACTCGTTTTACTTGCAGTGGTGGTATTTGTCGCCTAACTTTGTTATGTATCGGCGCACTCCTGGTTTACTGCGACGTCAGCTTGCGCATTTCTGCCCGCGTTCTCCTTCTTACGCATCCTATTTTGGTGGCTCTAACGGTTCTAGTAACAACAGTAAGAAATGCTTCTCGTCTGCAGGTCATACAGATGTAAGCCGACATCCATCTGAAATCGAAAAAGTTCTCAAACTTCAGCCAAAGGTCCCCACTTTCGCTTCTGTTAGGCCTACTCTTGAAACTCGCAAGGTAATCACAGTACTCATTGATATTATTAGATTCTTAACAGAAAATGATTAATTTACTGTCAAAGCTAAAGTACACAGTCATCAGCTCCCGTTTTTTGACCACTATAGGACAAAAAAGCGTGGAAACGGAATGCGGACAAAGATGACCATAGGGTTCCTTCACTAGCTTACGACTTTTCTGATGCCAATACGACGAGTCTTGGAGAGAGAGGAGCCCTCCGAGAAGCAGCCCGTTGTCTACGATGTGCGGACGCTCCTTGCCAGCACAGCTGTCCTACACAACTTGACATTAAGTCCTTCATTGGCTGCATTAGCAAGAAAAACTACTACGGAGCAGCTAAGGCCATTCTATCAGACAACCCGAATGGTCTTACCTGCGGCATGGTCTGTCCCACTTCTGACCTCTGCGTTGGTGCCTGCAATCTCACCGCTACCGAAGAAGGCCCCATTAACATCGGTGGCCTTCAACAATTTGCTGTCGAAGCCTTTGCCAACATGAATGTTCCTCAGGTAGGTCCCTCACTGTTTCTGCCTAACCTTTACAGACGTTTCCAATAATAAAGCTAAAGGCATCATTTTTTTTTCAAGAGTTCTTTGCATTAGTGTGAAATTTTGTTGATATGATGTGCTTTTAATCGACAAATCAATCTTTATGTCTAAAATCAGTCTAAAACTCCTTTTTGCAACCAATTGTACACAACAAAGTACGTTCACTGTACTTAATTTTATTTTTTAAATAGAATAAGGTACGTCTAATCCGACCTTTCGGCACTTTTAGTGTCGATGGTGTGATTTAATACTGCTAGGAATTGGCCGAACATTCGCTGATCAGTCTGGTCATTGTGCCACACCCAGTCACGTGACGTCAGTATGGTGAACGGAAATCGCACACCCTCCGCTGACTCCTAAATTATGTCTTTCTTTGCTAGTAATATGTTCCTGAAGTAGAGTCTTCCACTTGTTCGCAAATAGTAGCAAATTTTTACTTATTTAAAAATTGTAAGCATGGAAACACGCTGTCTTTCCAATTTTGAAGCTCACAATGGCCACTTACTTTTAGATAGTCGATCCGAAAATAGCCGAACGCACAGCACGTGATCCACACTACGATACAAAAATCGCATTAATCGGCTGTGGACCAGCAAGTATCTCCTGCGCCACCTTCCTTGCCCGTCTTGGCTATCGCCAAGTGCACATTTTCGAAAGCTCTGAACGTCTAGGAGGTCTCAGCACTACAGAGATTCCTCAGTTCCGTCTTCCTGGAGCAGCAGTAGCATTTGAATTGCAGCTGCTGCGTGATCTTGGGGTTCAAATCAACACTGGACGACCCTTCTCTGCATCAGTGACAAATTCTAAAAGCACTGCTACTCGAGAGATATCCCTTGCCAGTCTGCGAGCTGATGGGTACAAAGCAATTTTCTTGGGCTTTGGATTGCCTAATCCACATTCCATGAGCGTGTTTGAGGGACTGACTACCGAACAGGGCTACTTCACTTCAAAGGACTTTCTTCCGTTGGTGAGCACTGCTTCCAAAGGATGCCTGGGATGTAGGCATTCGAAATTGCCTGATCTGAAAGGTAAGAGAGTAGTCGTTCTAGGCGCTGGTGATACGGCTTTCGATTGCGCTACTTCGGCACTGCGTTGCGGTGCCAGCCGCGTAACAGTTGCTTTCCGCAAGAGTACCTCTACTATAAATCCTGTACCAGAGGAAATGGAAGCTGCTGTAAGGGAGAAATGTGATTTTTTACCGAATCTTGCCCCACATCGTGTTCACCTCAAAGCAAATGGGCAAATCTCAGTCCTCACTTTCTTGAGAAGAGAACGTGACGATGCAGGAGAATGGTTTACTGACCCCGAACAGTCGGTTAAAATCAAAACTGATGTGATAATAACAGCATATGGCTCTGAACTGAGCGACCCTAACATACTTAAAGCGATGGAGGGAGTAGAGCTAGCTGCTAGCGGCTTCTCTAAAGGTCTGCCCGTGGTAGATCCCAAGACCATGCAAACTAATCTTCCTGATGTGTGGTGTGGTGGGGATCTTACAGGATTCGCTCACACCTCTGTTGAAGCTACCAATGATGGAAAAACTGCAGCCTGGAGCATTCACAGCACTCTTCTTAAAGAACCAAATCTTCCGATGGTTCTTCCGCGATTTATGTCTCCAATTGATGAAGTCGATATATCTGTAGAGCTCTGTGGAATAAAGTTTGAGAACCCGTTTGGTCTTGCCTCAGCGCCACCAACCACTTCATGTCCGATGATTCGCCGGGCGTTTGAAGCTGGTTGGGGTTTTGCAGTCACGAAAACTTTCGGTTTGGACAAGGACCTTGTCACCAACGTCTCACCTAGGATAGTCCGAGGCCCAACTGGTGGTCACATGTACGGTCCAGATCAATCGGGCTTTTGTAATATTGAGCTAATTAGCGAAAAAACGGCTGCGTACTGGGTTCAAGGCATAAAAGAGTTGAAACGGGACTTTCCAGAGAAGCGAGTAATTGCAAGCATAATGGCGAAATTTGATGAGGCCGATTGGAAGGAAATAACGGGCATTGCCTTAGAGGGAGGTCCAGATGCCTTGGAATTGAATTTATCATGTCCTCATGGAATGGGTGAACGAGGCATGGGCATGGCTTGTGGCCAGAATCCAGATCTTGTGCGAGAAATATGCAAGTGGGTCAAGAGTGCTGTAGGAAGTATAAGCACTCCAGTATTCGCCAAGCTGACTCCGAACGTCGCAGATATCGGCTCAATCGCTACAGCAGCGCAAGAGGGTGGAGCTGATGGTGTGACGGTCATCAACACGGTCTCTGGAATCATGCACTTTGATAGCGACTCTACACCTTGGCCAGCTGTTGGAAAGGATCATCGCACCACCTACGGAGGTCTCTCAGGTAACCTGATCAGACCACTCGCTTTGCGAGCTGTTAGCTATGTAGCCAAATTACTTCCTGGTTTTCCGATTCTCGCTACTGGCGGTATTGACTCTGCAGAGTCCGGAATGCAATTTCTGCAAACGGGTGCATCCGTTCTGCAGGTGAGTAGCATTTATGGATTTAGCTGAGTCGATGAATGGCCATTCGCTTCATCTGATCCATTTTAGGTATCTAGTGCTATTCAAAATCAGGACTTCTCCATCATTGACGATTTCGTGACTGGGCTTAAGGCTGGGCTCTACCTCGATGGTCGGGAAGGTAATTTGCGCTTGTTCTTAATCTTTTTATAACCATGGAGCTTCAGTTACATTAATGTTGTGCCAGCAATTGCTAAGCTCTCTGAATTAAAAAGATGGTACTTTGTTTCCGTTACAACGATGCCTCAAGTTGTCTTACAGGGAGTACGTAAATATAACTTCACCACGTCTGGTCAACATTGCTTCAGTTGAATCACGTCCATACGTATATTACCGATATATATTCCTCTTTGGTTTATGCAGTCTTTTCGGCGTAGCCCTAAAGCTTTACAGGACCACTTGGAGTACTAGGTACCTTCACAAATTCTCAACGAATCCCAAAATATGGGTGCTTGCACTGGAATTCATCTAATTTAGACAGGAGTTAAATTAGACAAAGCCCAAGAAGGCCTTAGTAGTGATTGCAAAAGGCAATAAAAATAACGCGAGTTCATAATAGCTTGAGCGTTTTTTGAATTCGCTTTTCCAGAAGGAGTAAGTGTATGCCCCTCTGCGGATCCATTGTAATCTTCCATTAGCTGCAGGAAAGAATTTATTTCCTGAAGAATTTTCCTGTGATGATGATGGCGGTGGTGGTGGTGGTGGTGATTATCTAGTTAATGTCCCAATTTTCGCTATCGCGGTAAGATTCATTTTCACTTCTTATGCGTTTGGCTATCATGTTTGAAAAACGGCGAAGTGATCTCGAATTTTCTGCTCAAGTCCAGCTTCTTCCACCAAGAAGCAATTTTCTCTAGTTCACGTCTGCCTAGTCCAGCATTTGATATGGATGTATCCAGCATCAGGTCCCTTCCAAAATCTGTTCTCAGCAGAAAATTCTCTGAATTTCTGCCAGAACCCCGAAGTTCAAACCATCTTCGTTTTATCTGAGGGGACAATCTTCCAGAGGAAATTCTTTGACTTCAAGAAAAGCCACTTCTTAGTGCCTGAATTTTATTTCTTTGATCGCATTCAGAACTTAGAAGAATCCGAAGTATATTTATAGTTGGGGTTCTGTCAAATGAACCAGGAAGGGAATTAAAAGGACGAATAAGTTCCTTTGAGATAAGGGTAATGTATGGCCGCAGCAGACGGGAGATGTGCGAAGGATGGCAGAAATTGCTTTCTCGAAGCATTGTACCCTAGTTACGTTGTTGTTCAAAATTTTGAGCCTCTGATTGGAGGTGCACGTTGAAATGGGGATTGCACGCAGAGTGTGACTGAAATTAATGCTTTGAGCTGACCTGAACAGCACAGGATTGCTTTTAGGAGTTTCAATTGTGCTTAAATAATCAAAACATTCTTGTCAAAGGAGCATATATTTTCACTAAACTTCGCTTACGGTTTTCCTCAACGTGATAGAAACGATTAGTGTTGGATGATAGCTCGTTTCGCCAGGGTAATCACGTGATTAGAATAAAAGACTTAATAGTTGCGATCGCAGGAAACGTAGCTGTACAAATGAATACGCCTTTACATCAAAGAAACAGGCTCGATAAAGCAGAAGTATTATGGTAGACAAGTTGCTTGGATCGTTGTTATATTGCATCACGTAATTGGAAATGGTGAAATTGCTTATTATTCTAGTTTGCCATGCATTCTTTCCCCCAAATCTGGTTCTGTTTGTCTCGGTAACTTCTAGGAAGTGTTCAGCTTTTCTAACGGAGAAGGTTTTGATTAAGATGATATGCCTTCTTGCACTTCCAGAGCACTGGAACTTCCAGACCCCTAATTTTAATGAGCATCTACAACATGGCAAGCCTGTGCCCCTCTCAGCACCCATCGGAACGAAGAATGAAGGTACATACGTGCCCAACTTTGGATTTGGTCGAGCAAAACGAGAAGCCGAATGGGCAAAGGAATGCTTTGAGTCTGCCGGCGAGGCATCGATTGCCTTAGCAGAGCGACACCTCGAACGTCGCCTACGGCGTCCGTCACCACCGTCCATGACGCCTTCTGTTGGCAGCATCATTGGACGTGCTCTAGACAAAGTTGGAACATACTCGCAGCTGAACAATAAGGAACATGTAGGTTTATAAATGAATTTATTTATGTTAACTTGTTGATAAGATTTCAGCATATTGTCTAAAACTTTTGTTCACATCCTGTATTTTTAAATGTAATCGGCTATGCCTAAATTTTACAGATTTACGTTTATAATGTAACCTAAATTTTGCTGACATAGTAATGTCAGATCTTATTTTGGAAACAGAGCACTAAAATTCGAGGTGCAAATAAAGCTTTGTTTTGGTGGCACATTCTATCCTCAGTTGAAAATGATATCCACTGAGGGCCGGTTCTATCTCAGAATTGCATTTTTCGTGTACTTCTTGACTTAAACGCTGACGCACTCCAAATATTTTGGCATCGTTTTGATTTTGTGCAGATTAGATCATTGGAATAATTTGCTTTGCAAATTGTGCACCATCCTCATTTGCTGATTAATGTAGAAAGTACAAACCTATTTTTTTATGGCACTTCAAGGGAAGCGAGTAGTCACTTCTTTTAATTTGTGCTTTCCGGTGGTTTCAAGAAACCATGACCTTTAAGAGTTTCCCTGTGAAGAAATACGGTCACTTCTGCTAAAGGGAACTCAGAGATGCTTCGAAGTAAGTCTGTGATTTTTGTTCATGAATTTCAACTATGAGAAATTGTTTGTGCTCTCTTGTTTGACACCAGACTACTGAAGAAGTGCCAAATTAACAAGATTTGAGTGGGAGCTTGTTAAAAAATCTTAGGTACCGATATTTTTTGTTAATAGACTGTGTCTAAGTTGTCGGTTCTGTTTCTATATATATATATAAATGCACCAGATTTGAAAAGAGAGAAGACAGACCAGTCGGAGACCATCTCAAGGACACATTCTAGTAAAAAATACCGGGGCATATATATATATATATAGGTGTGTGTAAACAGCCCTCTTACAGAAGTTCGATTCATTCTCTAACCGTGACTGGCCATGGAAGAAATATAACTCTATCTCTGAAGACGGGTCCCACGATGTAGTCTGAGTTTGTGAATTACTCCAGTTCGATCCTTATCGCTCATTAATGATAATGGTTGACTGCCCCATACTTGGCTCCAGTGGGTCCATCTACATACGTTTTACCTGATTCCAACCACCCTGTGTCCCATTTTACTGAGCCGCATACATTGTTTTTATTAAAAGGTGGTGGCCGAGATTCAGTCAGAGTCTTGTATCAACTGTGGAAAGTGCTACATGACCTGCAACGATACTGGCTACCAAGCCATCGATTTCGATCCTGTGACGCATCTTCCAACCGTCCGGGAGGCTGATTGTACTGGCTGTACTCTATGCTTCTCCATCTGTCCAGTTCCTGATGCCATTCGCATGGTCGATCGTACCACTCCATATGTGCCTAAACGTGGAATTCCCCCTAAAGCGACTGCTTCATAATTGTTGATTACATCTGCTCTCCTTCTCTCAGTTCTCAATCGTCATATCTAATTGATGTTCTAGTATGAAGCGTTTGCATACCTTTGTTGATTATGCGTATCCTTCGAGGTGTTTCTCTGCGCTATTTCCGAAATGAAATAATGCTTTACTCCAGTCTTTTGCATTATTTTGGGGTTGGTTGAGCCTAAGTGGTGCATACTATAAAAAAATTAAATGCAAATAAACGAATCGATTTGTACTTATTTCCCGTCAATATGGCAGGGTTTATATGCTGACGGAGAGCTGTCTTTTGATAATGAATCACTAGAAAAATATGAATTTATCGTTTCAAGTTTCTAAATATATATATATACATATATGTGTGTGTGTGTTGCCATGGTAATTTTCAGGAAACAGATTTCAGATAATTGTAAAACCGGGAAATAGAGTGAATATATTAACCAGTGTCCAATTCCTGAGAGTATTGTGGGCTTAAAATAAGGTTGGGACTGTGATGCCCTAGGGGGAACTGAAAAGGTATAAAGAAATCCCATGAGCCCCTGGTACTGTAAGTTCCCTGATTACCCTGAACTTTTCAAAGTTAGTGTGGTGAGTAAACAGACGGTTACCATGTTTTGCTTTTAACGGAAGAATGTGTATTTTAAATCGTCGTAAAACTATGACACCCACCTCGAAGTGAACGAAGTTTGAAATTGATGCTTTTTTATATTCAATTCAGCCTTAAAGAAAGATTATTTAGACATATTTCTTCGGCCAAATCGACACCTTGGAGCGTAATATGAGATGGATGTTATAACGGCTGGATCGCCAGGCCTCAATTGTCCACAAGAGACTCAGGTAAAATCGATGCTGCTTCAGAGTATTTCGAGGAGGTAATTCTGGTCTTTGGCGCAACTGGAGTTCGATGTGTCCATTTGCCGTTAATAATAGTTCGACTTCATCGAAGTCGCATGTAGGAATAGCTAAACTGACAAATCTAGATGCTAGTAAGCGTATGAAATAAATTTCGGCAATATCTACAGGCTTCGCGCCTTCATTTTTTTGAAAAGCAGGGCAAAGTTCTATTTTAAAAATGTTTACAGCAAAATTTTGCTGAGTAATGCCAGTTGAGTAATAAAAATTGATATGAGGTGTCTAGAATAACCAAAGACACCCACGGGACCACGATAGGTGGCTGATACAGATGGAGGGGATAATATGGGAAATGATCGTTTTGAGGGGGATGTTGGTCAACTACATCAGGGGCAGACGCGGTTATATTTTTGGCAGTTAATCAAAAAGTCTTTCTTTTCTCGCTAACAAAGTTACCAAAACCTTCCCTTTATGACACCGGCTGTTCGCTTTTTCCTTCAAGGAATATCTGATAAAAAGTTAGAGAGCAGGGGAGTTTTTAATTTCGGATTTTGTGATCGCTATCAAAAGTTGTAAGTAGGCGTTATTTACTCCCTCTGCTTCAATTAGTTCACAATTTCCGGAATTAGGACAGTCTTGATCAAACTAAGCTCTTGGATTGATGCATATAATAAAGTATCAAGTTATATTTTGTAAATCATGGTCGAATTGGACTTGCCAAGGCCATAAGTTATTTATGCTCTAGACAGTAAACATAATCAACTTTTTAATTACACCTATTCTAAATTAGGTCACGATGGCAGGACTGTCAGTGCAGACAGTTTCGAGCGAAAATGAAACCAAATATTTTAAAGCGACCTTATTTTGAAGTATTGTTTCAGTTTTACTGAATTAGAGAACCGAAGTCAGAACATGATTATAAACTAAGAATATTTATTTTGTCTGACGTCTAATAAACTCCATGTGAAACTGTTGCTATCCTAGGTAGCTTGCTATGCATACGATTAAAATCAGTTCCTAGGCGGAAAATCGTACACTCTTGCTTTAGTTATAGTCGCTGGTTTATAAGTGTAAACTTTATCATTTGAGGACCACTTATGCGGTTGTGGTCTAAGAGGCGTATTTGACAAGAGATCTTTTTCGACTGGAAAAATCCAGTTCTATGTATAAAATTATTCCATGATATTAAGACTTGAATGGAAGTCGAAATTGCCAAAAATAAATATTCAAGCGAAAAACCATATGAATTTCCTGGATACTGTGTATTTTAGGGGTTGAGATCCAGCAAGACGTGGTGAATTACGACTTCGGAAAAGCGGATTGGCTATTTCATGTTTGTGGGTCTTTCGTGTGTTATATCGCACGGGGCGGTTGCGTAGCATGCGGATCTACCGCTGTTGGTTTTGTTCAAGCCCAATCTACCCTGGTCATGGTATGACTTTTGTTCGTAACGACTGCAAGGTTTGGTAAAATTGTTTACACGCATCCTCTAGGAATTTCGCTTTTGTCGTGCAAAGTGTCGCAGAGCCTTCACTAAAAAGAAGGCCCCCAGAAAAACTAAGTGGACCAAAACCTACAGGAAATCCTTGCAAAAAGATCTCAGTGATGATTTCGCACAAACATTTGAAAGAAAAAGGAATGCCATTGAGAAGTACAGCCGTGACAATCTTATCACTACACGTGCGTTACTTCTGCTCCACTTATTTTTTATAGTGCATGCTATTGACAAGATAAATAAAATCAAGGAGAGGAGGGAAAAGGTATTTATATTGAAAAGACTAAGGAAAGGAGTCGAATTGCGTAAGAAAGAAGACATCAAATTGGTTGAAAATCAAATGCATCTCATTAAAGCACCAAACGGTAAGTTGCCATTTGTTAGTACTTATTTGCAATTAGCAAGAGATGTCGAGTCAAATGAGGAGGTACAAAGGACTACTGTTGAGGACATGGACATCGAGATAGAAAATTTAGAGACCACCATGGAGAAGAAGACGAAGCCTTCTACTTCGAAAAAGGCTATCAGGGGACAGAAAATTTTGGCTAAAAGGTGACAATGCCCACTCCTTGTATAAATACCCTAAGACCCCTACATGATTCTCTTGGTGCATAAAAGATTCTTTATTGCCTTAGCGTCCTTTACGACCCACTCGAACTCAGATCGGGTAATATCTTTGTTTGTGCCTCTCTTTCGACATGCGATCTCGAAGTTTGGTTTTATTCTGCAAAGATAATTGCAAGTCTAAACTGTCGAATGTGTTTGAGTTCCGGTTTGTCGGAGGTGCTTGATTACGTCCACCCAATTCCAGCCTCTCGGGGGGTTTCTATTTGCGTCCAAACGATTTAGCTGTTTCTTCTTTTGCGCTTTCGTCAAAGTAGTATCCCTTCGAAATTTATCACTTCCAACCTTTATAAATCGGTGAAGAACACAACGTTTGCTCATACCTTGGCCTCTTTAGTCATCACCGGTACAGAAACTTGTTCTTTCAGGCATTTTTTTGCGTCTTTTATCTGCTGCGCGTACCTTTCAAAGTTGTCCCGGAGATGTTCAATCAAGGTAAACGTCAAAGGCTCGCCCATGTTTTGAGAAGCTATCTCACTAAGTTCAGTTACCAAAGATCTTTGCAAGGATTGAGGCATGTTTCGGTTACAGAATTCATTAAAATCGATTATGGGCGGTGTAAATGGGTAACCCTTGGGCCAAGTGATATTGACAACAAAATATTCCAATGTGCCTGGAGTCCCCAACTGGTTAATGTCGCCAATAAGATGCAAAGAAAGTTAATTTACTCGAAACTGCACTTTGTAGTCGGTCGTAATAGTTATCTCTTCCGGTGTATAGATTGACTCCAGTACGGTCCTTTCCTCCTGCAAAGGATTATTTTAGAATGCAGAACTAGGGGAATATCAGGATATTTCAGAATGAATAAGGACAAATTAATATGGAATGGAGGTCAAAGTACCAAAGACTTCGTGAAAAGTAGTCTTACAGCTCTGGGACTAGAAATTTCCATAGCATTGGATGATTCTATATCGGCAGTTATTAAGTAGCGCCTAGGTTAACTGAAGGTCGTAGCCTTTAGGGGTGCCCTATTGTTATTCCCTTTGATATAATAAATTTATCAGCACAAATGAAACGTTTCACAGGCTTAGCGAATTCTTCACTAATTATAAGATACTAGATTCATCGAATCGAAATTGTAAAGTTGATGGCTACGACTCAAAGCATTCCTAATAAAATTTTATCACTTTCTGATTATATATATATATAACGATATGTATATTCAGAAAAAAGCGCTTGTGAGCTGCACCATAGAGTAAGAATTTCAGGTTTACGTTATACGGCCCTGAATGGTGAAAAACAAAGTCAACTTTCCAAATGTATGTTTTACAAGTTTCGGCGGATAACGAAGCGAGTTTCAGCCAGACTGGCAACTAACGAAAATAGTGAACTGGCGTAGGAATATTCGATCACATTAGGTTCTGTTTCGAAACTTACTACTAGGAGTTTACACTTTAGTAACTCGAAAAAAATATTAAAGCGGAAATCCTCGAGGAGAGTAGAGCAAGAAAAACCGTGTGGGTACAATCTTACAATTTGCTGTGTTTTAACGCAGCCCACGCTGTGATTGCCTGCATAAGGTTTTGCATAATACAATTATTTTATTCCCATGTTGCCTCTGCACTGAATGTTACCAATGTTACTATACCCTTTCCTCCAATGACTGCTTTTTGCAGCAAAAACAAATCTACTCTGATTGAGCATGAACTTGAATTCAACAAAGATTTGAAAATTCTGCTGATTTTAGGCACGCATTTATCAAATGTTTGGTAAATATGGACAAAATAATACCCAGAGTATTTTTGATGACCAGTTACTTTTAAGCGGCGCTTGTTTCCTGCATGAGAGAGAATGAGGAGGTGCATTGAAAAAATGTAGCCAGCCAGATTAGTCTCCTAGCGGAATAAAGATTCTTTTTAAGGTTATATATTGAAAATTTTACCCTTACTTGGTTCAGCAGAGTCAATATCCATATTTCGCATTGACTTATTTCGAAATAGAATATAATGGTAAAAATAAAATTGCTCTGATTTCCTCTCTATTAATAATTGAACTTTTATGTTTTCGCTACCATTATATCTTAACGATGCTTCTCACAATGTTTAATTTCACAAAATGCTTGGCTTTCAGCCCAGATCGATCACGTGATTTGTTTGTGCTGCTAGTGTCGCCGAGGTTGCGTAACCTTCCGTTGCTCGTGTCTTCACAGTCATTTGCTCTGTGTGTTGTGAGCTCTTATCCTTACGCTTGATTTTTCAGTCATAATTGTAATTTTTCTAAAAATACTTTTGTTACCTATAACTTAGGGTATGCAAAATGAATGCAAATGAATCGAAATGGCCATGTCCACTCTGTACCTTTTTGAACTGGCCCCGATCCCGAGTTTGTACTTACTGCCTATCGGCAAATCCAAATCCCGTTTGTGAAATATCTGATCCTATCGACATTTCCGGCCCGGCGCCTGATCAATGGGCTTGTCCAGAATGTACATTTTATAACCCCGTAGACAGTGTAGTTTGCTCAGTCTGCAGTACGAAAAAACCTTTGTCCAATTTATCTGTTCTGAACGCTACTGAATCGATCGGTCTAACCAATTCGCCGGAAATACCGGGTAAGCCAACAGGTTCAATGGTGTGCTTTATAATGAAAATCGAACATCCCAGTTTCGTGACGCCTGTATTTTCATAATTCTATGTTCACTCCAAGTACTTAGCTTTCCACTGGATGGCTTTTTTAGTGTCAGGGTTCTTTATGGTGTTCTATTGCAGATGTAACCAAGTGGACTTGCTCTGAACGTACGTGCGAAAATTGCAGCAGTACTATGGACTGCACAACGTGGAGTGGTACAACTTCAAGTTATTCCACTGCCGAAACACCTAACTCAGGCGGACCCACTTCAACTTTCTCTACCAGCGACGACTGGTTCGTTGCTTTTCAAGGCTTAGTCCTAGGACATCCTTTCAAACAATACGCCTCTGTCTTTGCTTCTAAGCCTTCATCCTTCATTTGTTCTCGTAAATTAACAAACGTCGAATACCAACGTCTAAGGCTTGCGGTTGATGTAAATATCCGAGAAAATCAATCGCTTCTCGATCTGGCCAGAGATCTAAATCGAGACGATTGGATCAAAGGTTTGTCAAATCGAATATCAAACTGTATTATTCCTACACTCACAAATCAAAGCCGTCCGCGTCTAAAGCGATCGTTGTGTCAGGTAAATCCCTCTACATCGAAGGAAATCAGAGCTGCAGTGGAAACGTTTGTGAGGAAAAGGAATGGTGCTTTCCCCAGCCACTACATTATTGAAACTGGGAATTTCTTCATTCCTGCGGAAGTGAGACTGCTGCCGAAGCCAATACAGGTGGAATTGCTCCAGGATGTTTGCGATATCGAAGCACAGAAAGGTTAACTAATCTATTTTTTTCCGTGATGGGCAGCCCTCTTTTTTGCTTTCTATTCTGTTCTTGATTTTTAGAACTAGAGGTTGGTAGCATGGCCATCAACTGGTGGATAAAGGACGGCAAGTCAATGTGGCCAACTAGTCGTTTAATAGCTCTCTGGAATCGGATGAATGGAGACTGCCTACTAGACAGCCTAATGCAGGTGAATTTGTTCTATCATCATAAGTCGCTTACAAACTTCGGTCACTTCAAGTCAGCTATTGGTGTAGAGTCTGTCAGAGCGACAGCAAGGAACCTTCACTCTTAGTTTTTTCTTAGCAACAAAATAACTTTATTGTCTGAAAAGTAGGCCTCTTTTCAAATGAACTTCATTTTGTTTTCACGAGGCGGAACGCGATTGTTACCATTGGATTCTCAGCAAAGCAGCACCATCTACTCTGGATTTCGCTGTTTTAAGTAGAGTAGCCTCTATCAGTGTTTGACTGATGGGGATTTTAAATCGACTAAACCATAAATAAATATTCTGAGTTTGTTGATCTTTTGTTGGTTTGGCTAAGATCTTTACAGAGTTCATTTTTGGTCTAAATGAAGCTGTTGACTGAAAGAAGTCATTTAGCATGCCCCTCACTTTCAAATAATCCAATCTCCGTTATGCTTAGTCTAATTTGCTATTAGAGAACTCACAATGAACGGTATTAGATAGTTATCAAGGTTTTTTAGACATAAGTTGCTCGTGAAAACTAAACAGAAACAAATTTTTCTACCAATTCAGACTGCAAATTTTCGGTGATTTGAATCATAGATCCCACCTTCTGTATGGGATATCTGATCTCAACAGTCTTCGTGTTGTGATATGATGCGAATCAGACTGGGACGTTGAAATATAAGGGAGCTTATGCATTTAGACAGTTAAAAAGTGGTCTCAAGAAAATCTCAACTTTATCAGTGAAATAAAGGTGTATTTGAACCCAAGTTTTTAACCCTTGATACTCGCGTCAAATTTACGTGTTATTACTTGCGTCTTCGTATTTATACCTCCTGCACTGGATGATATGGAGTTGTTAGAGTTCACGAGTCACGCTACTTGAAATCTTAGTGTTACGGGTTGAAACTTCGTCATTGGCGTGTCCTTTATGCTGACCAAGCTCCACTGCCCTTGATGTAAAACTAGTTCACTGCTTACCTCCTTCGCAAGGTTTGACATCGGTGCGTTCGAATATTTTCTTCAAGATAATACTAATGTTAGCTTTGATGTTATTGCCGTCAATACGACTATATGGCACGAAAAATATGTTACATTGTCATTCTGTGATGCCTCTATGCCAGGGCGGTTCTTTCCCTGGCTACACGTGATTCATCTGTCAAGTAAATGTAAGAAACAGCACCCTTGCTTCGTTCTTTTTGGCAAATACTACCACTTAGTTACTGTTTTATTGGCAGGATTTAGATGTCATCTCAGTTTGATTTGTTATTTTGTTCTTCAGGCTTGTTGGGGAGTGTTCGATCAAGAAGGCATTCTGCGCCGAACTCTCGCTGACAGCATGTTTGCTTGTGAGGAGTGTCTTTTCGAACTGTGGCATGAGTATGAAGTGCAGGAAGCGTCCAAACACTATGAGGTAAGCGAAGCTCAACTCCGGCAGGATTGGCGCTCCTCTATGATGGCTGCCAGTTCTACACGTGAGCGAAATTCCAACATTGCCCCCATAATTTTAATCATTTATGATAATCTGTGGTTGAGCGCTCTTTTCTGCTTGTAGGTACGCCGCTGGAACAGATTCATATCTTTGTGCTTGCTCATATCTTGAGGTGTCCAATCATCGTGTACAGCGTAAAGTTCATTCGCAATTACCGCGATGAGCCGATAGGAGAGTCCAACTTCCAAGGTCAGTGCGGTCTAGGCGACCTAGGTCTTACACATTTTATCAACTAACCTGGCTAGTAATCGAGTTTCTTTTTTGATTATTGGTAAAAATACAATAAATGCGGTTGGAGGAGGATGTTCGTTAGGGAATCAGTTGTTAGGGCATGTGCTCTCTTTCGAAACATTCCCAATTCGACCCTCCTATCAACGCTTCTATAGTATAGAGCCTTCTCAACGACTCCTCTGATGGATCGCCTCTTCCATCGCCCTCTTCGGCTCCTGTTCGCTTGTAGATTACTATCGATCTTGTGTACATTCTCCCTTTAATTGAAGAACTCCTTCTTCTATCATTTCTTTGAAGACAAATTGAGCTGATCTGAGTTATTGAACCAATGCAGTGAACGCCTTGTAGAGAGTAATTGATCATTTCCAATATTGCATCCAGCGGTTTCACTGATCTCACCATAGCGTTGGAATTGTCGCGTGTTTTCAACGAATATTCTTGTACAGTCTACATTCTGCATTTTCACTGTCCCTGCGCGTACTTTAAGGTTGAGTTATACGGACTGTGAGGCTTTTACATTTGCGTTTAGAAGCCAATTAGATTTGTCTAAGCCATCCCAGACATTAATATTTAGCACTTAACTGTTTGAGACGAATGTCTAACAGTCGCTCTATTTAATGCTCAATTTTAATTTGTCTCACAGGTATTTACCTGCCCCTCCTTTGGGAGCGCAGTTTCTGCTCTAAAGTGCCCATCATTCTGGGTTACACGAAAGGTCACTTCTCGGCTCTTGTGCCAATCAAACCTCTGTGGGCAGGTGCAGCGACTTCGGCCGACGCCTCCTCCGAGGATCTCATCAAATCGTCCACTTCTGGACGACAGGAGCGAGAAGACGATTCGATGGCATCAGATGATGCTGATGGCTCGCAGAAAGATAAATGCATCTACTTACCACTGTTTGATGTGCACGGCAACCCCATGTCCGTCCCTTTCGCTCTGAGGAATACCTCAGTAAGTTGAGCGAATTCTACTCGTTACCAATTATGAGAAGAATGGACGCCTGCATTTAGATTAACATTTCTAGACCTCAAACGACACCGTGAAAGAACTAATTCGTGAGAGGTTAAGCGTGAGAACGACTCGTAAAGGTCAACTACTTGTTAAAATTCCTTCCACGTCTCGTCAGTATTTCAAAGTGGATGAACTTGTGAGTGAGTGGATAAAATCCTACCGGAGGATGAACGTTTCCAGGACATCTGAAGAGACGGGTTTCAAAGGTATTGATGTTCCATTTTCCGCTGATGAAGCGATGTGGAATCGCACTTAGAGTAGATCATATCTGTGATAATCTTCTGAACCACATCTCAACTCCATTCTTGTGCTTCTGTTAGAAAATCTAACTGATTCTCACTTTATACGACCTACATTTATACTTTAGCGTAGATGCGGGCCATCTAAACTGTGACTATCGCGAATTTCTATTTTTATAAACACCTTACACCTCATTAACTCCTCAAAACCTTGACTTCTCTTTCTGGGTATCTTTAGTTTTTCGTACGATACATGATTTATCTGTGAGGCATAGTTGAGCGATCCAAACAGCGGTACTGCGATGGTGGAGTTTCAAGGGCTCTAGCCGTGCTGATCAACCACAAACATTCGCTTTGCTTCAGTAGTGAGGACCATCCAAGAGATTGAACTGAGCCTTCGACTGAAAGGACTTTGCAGCGGGATGATCTTGTAAAGGCAAGCCAAACAGACGCGAAAAAAATTCAATTTCAAAGAGGAATAGGCAGTTTTCGGATAAACCCAACCATTGGACATTTACTCACAAAGCATCTTTCTATCATGCAGCCAGCAAAACATGCCTAAAGGGACTTACCATTAGCACTAGACACACGGTTAAATGCAATAGTAGCGATAAATGGAAAAGAGCAGTGGGTGTCCAGCAGCCATTTTCATGGAGTAAGCCTTTAGTGGAGTAAGCCTTAAAAGCAAAAGGATCTCGATTTTTGCGCCCACTTTACTGATGGTTTCCATAAAATTGACATGTTCTCTCGGTATCGATAGCGCGGTTGAGTTCGTTGTTGCCCCCTTTCCAAGGCTGACCATAATCTGCTTGTTACAATGGAAAGTTCAATAGCGGAGGGATCGTACATTTTTTTGAGATCAGGAACTTCAGTAGCACCCACCAGATGCACGGCAACGTAATTCTTAACCACTTCTGCAGCTTGGAAAAGGGACTCGTGCATAACCATGAATAACCAAGTTCTCAGTCAAATCCGATTCGGGATAAAACTAACCCATCTTCTTCAGATAGGATAATTTGACTAGCCTGCCATCTGTTGTTTAAATGCATTTACATATAACAAGGCAGCAAGATTATGACCTTCGTGGCCCTCCTCCCAATCAGTCAGCTTCTGTCACAGATAAATTCCGTAACAATGAATCTATATAACAAAGCATGAATTTTCAATTTTTCAATGATCATAAACGCCTCTAAAATTGAATAATTGCCCTTTGTTCAAAATAAAAGATCTCAACTAACTGGGTTCTTAAATTGGTAGTTGTTAGTTAACCTTGCAATACTGGCGGTCTCAAAAAAATGACCTTTGCAATGGGCTTTGCAGTCGTTTGTAATCGACAAAAATTGAGCCAATCGTGCAGGCCATGAAGCGAGAACCTTGACGTACGGATATGACGATATTTAATGGAAGTCCATGCATCAAAATTTTATTTCAGTCAGTTGCTTGAAATACCAGCTCATTACTTAATGTGCGGGGCGAAAATGAGAAGATTGACAAGCACAAGATACTTTTTCTAATATAAAAAAATAATACCGTTCATTTCGATTACAGCAATTTTTATTTTATGCGGCGACAATAAGAATAACTTGTCGAAATCCTCCAAGTTTATTAATTTTGAATTTTGTCCTGATATGAAAAAAATTGCTTTATTTTCATCAGGCATTATATACGTAGTAAGAAGGACTTCCTCCGTATCAGTGGTGTCGCAATGATGGTCTGGACGCAAGAGAACAAATCTGGAAACTGCTTAAGGTGTTGTAAACTGGGCAAGCGGTCAGTCTCTATATTACTCGAGACTTAGGCCTGTATTAATTGGAAATAAGTACTGTGAAACAAACCGCTATTTTTTGTTTAGTTTAGCTCCTTCAAGATAAATCCTTTTAGTTCTAATGATCGGCCAATTGTTTTTCAGTCGATTTATATTTATTCGAGGAACTTGGAAATAAATGTTAAATCAAGTGTGCCTACTTAGCTTATAAAAAACAAGATCAATTCTTCATTTATATAAATTGACGTTAGGTTGATTCTGAGAAATTTCAATCTTTGATTCACTGCGAAATGCTCCATTGCGATTGAAAGTTAGTTCAAGTTGAGGCCTAACTTCTTTGTCCTTGAACTGTTTTGTAATAGCGTGGAAGCGAGTTTGTTGTGATTTGACGTTTTTACTTTCTTTTCCTGTGGGGAATTAAGCAGTTCGATCTTGCAGGTATTCAGTTATTCACCTTATAAAGATTGTTGTTAACGGCTTTAAAACCCCGGTTTTTTGTCAACCATAGTTTTACATAAGCAGGTTCTACCGATTAATTTATAAAACTTGTTAACACCCATTTGTTTGTAGTAATAATGGTTGGCATTAACTCACTTCGACTGAAGAATGAGCTGACGAATTTCCTTTTGCGTGAGCTTAATCACGTCTGTGATGAAAATTGGTAGGTTTGAGAATTTTCCTACTTCATCTTCTTTCTAGCTATTATACTGATGATATTAACGAATTTATTACTCATGGACTTTCATTTTGCAAAGATTACTCCAAGCAACTGCAGTTTTTATCCAAAATATGCAGATCTGGTAGCCATATACTTTGCTATGCTGACTCATTTTCGATGCAGATTCGGTGAATGAAGTCATGTCAAAACAAACCTTAAACACTCTTGTGGAATTACTCACATTCATCTCAGAGCAAGATCATATTTATATAATGTGTTTAGGAAACCAAACTATAATGATTCACTTGTGACCCTTTGTCTTCAGACGACGGCTTCATTGATATCAAATTCTAATAAACTAAAGTATACCTGTTCCTCCTCTGATCTCCTCGAACTCGCAAAATTACAGGATGCAATTTTTGAAAGTAGGTCTAAATATTTATTTCATACTTTTTTAGATAAGATTTCTTTCAATTGCTTGCTTGCCAACAGTGTCCTCTTGTCACAATGTCTCTGTTATGTAGCAGCTGGGCCGACCACAGAAGAGGTTTGAATATTAACATGAGTTTCCAATATATTTAGATTTTCGAAGTTGACATGGAGAGTTCTAACCCATTTATGCTGCTGTTCCATAAATTTTTGAGTCGTTCTAATGACGCTACACGACGTCTAGCAATTATTTTTGGTGTCATATCAGTTATTTCTGATTCGGATTTTGTTTCTATCGCTAAACGTTTGTTGAAAGAGGTTTCCTTTCCAAACAGGTCTTTTTCATATTGCTAGGATCCAATAATTTTGGTTATTTTTATACGCTCTTCAATTTATTCCCTATCAGAAATGAAAACCCATTCGTCGATCTTCTTACCAGCTTTTGCTATCGTCAGTGGATGGTTCGTATTGCGTAAGCTTCTTATTCTCTCACATCTCTCTCCCCACGCAGAAAATATCCAAATGAGTCTCTCACATTTGAGGTTATATTCAATGACAGCTTGAAGCCGATTTTTGAGTTTGTTTTTCACAAGCAGGGTGACCCCGTCGACGTAATATCAGTCCCTTTTTTTCAGTTAATTTCGGTATTTCCACAGGCTCTTCGAGAGGCTGTAATGGACACTTATGAACTGCTGATCGGTCTTCATCTAAGCTCTTCCGATGTCACCGAAATCGGCTGTCCACCACCCTTGTTGGGCAATCTTCTAACTGCATTGGTTCAGCAGCCTCTATGGATGAGAAACACCCTTCTTCTCATTCAGAGATTCTTTACAGTTGTGTTTAAGGGTATCAAGACCTTTACAAGCACAATGGCTATCGATTGGCTTTTATTTGCTGGGTTTTCTCTTTCCCCCGCGTTGGTTGGTGCCCCGAAGATCCAAGAATTGGGAAGACAATCTTTCGAGCTAGCATATACGCTCATACGTGCTTCTGAGGATGTTGCTCTTGCTCAGTCTGTAAGTGAAATTCTTGCTCCCTAAATTCCTTTTTTACCAATTTTTACATTTTATACGGTGTTAATTTATCATTAGGCCATATTCATTAGATGCGCGGACTGATTTATTGCCTTATCGTAGACTGAAATTAAGTAAACGATTTGGTTGATTGGCCGTGCAAATAAGTTCACTGAGGCTAAACGATGACCTGACCAGATTTGTAAATGCTAACATGTCATACCACTGATTGAATTCCCTTGATATTTCGGGAATATTTACTTTTGTTTTACTAGTCAGCAACACCATGTGCCAAATTTTTTGACGGTTTCGTTTGGTAATGCTCTATCTTGAATGATGAAAATATTCTAAGACAATGTAGACTTTTCCTCTATTATTTTCATCAAAATTACACTGTGTTGGTGATAAATTGAGTGCATACTGGATGTATCGCCTTTTTAAGGTCTGTGCGTGCAACATCTAGTTTTTGAAAAAAATGTTGGACCTTTATGCCCCAATAATCGCTGCTTTCAATGCTGATTCCAAAATTTATGAGGATCATAAGGATGCGACAGTTTTAAGGGGATTTTCAGCTCTCATTACAATGCTGTCCCTATTGGAAGTACTTGTTAAGATTAGCCAAGGACTCCCTGAACGAGGCATTGAAACCCAGATATTACCAGATCGATCGATGTATCCCCTTAAAAATGAGGGAACGCTTAGAACTCATCGACTGTAACCCTAAGAGAAATCTCATAACTACTTGGGTCATTAATTTTGTTTTTTAACTTGTACGATGAGACCATTTTCGAATGCATCGATTCTTAGGTGGCCAGTCGGAAACTCAATGGACTTGAAATTGCAGGGTCAAGCAGTGAATGGAAGGCTATTTTGAATATTGGATCAACAAATCTGACGTTTATATAAGCACTTGCACCTCTGGATACTCTGAGTAACAAAGGCTCAAAAACTATTTTTTAATCTAAGGGATAACGTTTTGAATGAATTAATTTTGCCATCCCCACAACTCAGAGCAAAACCGGATTAGTAGTTGAAGTAGAATTATCTTGAATAATGGGGTTTTCATTGAGTTTATTTCTTTCATAGGCAGGGGAAGTATATGCTCTCTTCGCAAATCACTTCCCTCCAGAAGAGAACGACGCCTTTTGTATGTGGCTCTACGCCATCGTATGGATAGCTAATCAACCTCAGGGGGTCTCTCGAGTGAGTGATTTATCCCGAATGCCTTGTTTCTAAATCAGCCAACTTGTTTCTTCTACACTTACAGGCTTTCTTGGATAAAGTGTTCAATCTGTGCCCATTAGTACCTTCCATGCTGATTGAAAAGTTTTCGCTCTGTAAGTTTTATCCAGAAGCGTTGTAAGGTATCCTCTTTATCGATATCCTTTGCCTCTTCGTATGTGGCCCTTTATTTTCAATCCATTTGCACTGCATGTTTTGAAAGCTAACCTGACCTCATTCCATTTGTTTATATTTTGGAGAAATGGAGGACACTCTCCTAGGCGTAACCATCTCCGATTGCGAAATAAAAAAAAATTGGGTCACTTTCATTTAGAAAAATAAGAATCCAGCCGTTACAGCAACCTTGGTAATACGATGTGTCCGGCATCTTAGATGCCGGTGGGATGAGGCAGATAGCAGCAAACAGCAGCAAACACCGCTGATTGGGCGAAAGCCGTAGTGATCTTATTTGCTCCTTTCACAGGAGTTGGAGCGGTCTTAGGGGACCACCTCCGAACTGTTCCCACCCAGGAGTGACTTGAATTTTAAATCCTCGTTCTGATTTTAACCCCACTGACTACTCACGAAGTGAGGTAAGCTCTCTTAGTATCGACTGTCTACTATCTCATTCCATTTCACCTATTGATGGAAATTAAATATATTAATGTATAAACTTTAAACTAAAATAGTGACTCTTCCGCATTATAGTTGGGTCCGAAAGCAGTGCTCTTTGTATGTTGTTATCTTCACTCCATTACCTGCATTTCTGAAAGTCGACGAAGTCCTATTTTCGAGGATTGTAGGTCATTACTTATCGTTTATCGCCATCGTGATTGATATTGCTGTGTCATGTTGGCGGGCTGTAAGTAGGTTTTAAAGCTACCCTCCATTTAGTACACAGGGGGGATCATTTCCCGAGAGTTTTCTTTTCTAATGATTGTTTTTTTAATATCTGCTCATTGACACGTTATATCAATCATGAATTGGTACGAGTTATTTGTCGAAGTTGATTCGGATCTACGATTTTCCATCCAGAAACACCTTTCATCTCCCATAAACTCATTTGAGTCATTTTGGTTTTATTTGATTTTTTCGCTTGTTTCCTATGTCCTACAGCATTCACAGAAGATGGTTTGTCCACTTTCCTTCACGCCTATCGAAATCTGCTTGACAAGGGGGGTCTCAAACGTTCCCCGATCGCTCCACCCAATCTCACGCTCATATTACGTGCTCTCAGAAGTCAGGACTATCAGCTCAATCAACAATCTTTAGGAGTTATCGAACTTATTGTCTGTCAAGCCAGTCTCAGCCAAAGTTACCTGGTCAACCTCTTTATTGAAGCCGTCGATATTGGGATTTGTTGGTTTGATCAAGGTGCTCGTAGTCGAACATGTATCACAATCACTCATGTAAGCTGGTATAGCTCAGAAAACCGAAACTCTCTAGGTTATGAACCACTTCGTTTCACTCCTCGGTCGACAGAGTAAATCTGAAAAACGAGTCGAAATAGCTCTTCAAATTAAAGAGGTGTTCGACCGTATCGCCGAAGTTATTCTAAAACATTTGTACGTTGGCGGTGTACCAATGCGCGTAACGAATGCTCTGGCCTTCCTTGTGGCTCTCATAGAAGTAGTTCGCTCTCAAAGGGTTGACATTGGTGCGTCGAATCGGTACAACGAATAAAATTACATACTTCAATTTGAATACCTTGCCTGAATTTTACATCATCGCCGTATTCATAGTTTTTTTTTTAACATAGTCTAACTCATTCATAATTTAAATGATGCCGTATTGGTATTTTTATTTTATTCCACTTGGAAATATTTTTCTTTCATGTTTAAGATATGCTTGAGCCACTTGAATTCTTGATCAGTGTTGTGAGAGTTGTTTTTGCGGTGGATGACGATGATGAAAATGGCTGTTTTTGTATACTTCTCACCTCTCTTATTTCTGGGCTATGGAGTAGTTTCTCAGAAGATAGGGAGAACGCATACAAACTTATCCAGTGGCTGGATCTGCTGCAATATATGGTGAGTCTACGTTTATTAATGAATCTGAAGCCAGGAACGGTTGTGGGTATGTATAATAACCATAATTTGAACGCCTTTAGTTTTTAAATGACATAATGGCCTTGTTTAAGTCAGCATTTATTATCTCATCACCTAGAGCGGGATCCTTTACCACACCTCTATCAATTCATTTTGGGCATTACGTTCCTCGCATTAGCATCTTTCGTTCCCACTTAGAATTCCTCCGAATTTTCACGCTCTCTCATTGTCACTTCGCGTCTGATGATGACGTTTGTTGAGTGGTCAATCTAATTGCTACGATCCACTGGAAAAAGAAACATTGCAGCACTGTGGACAAGGTCAGTGCAACTCAAACGCAGTGAATGTCATTAAGTGCGAATATCCCATTACCGGATGCTTCAAGTCTTACAAAGAAGGGAATTAAGAGGTCTTCCTAGGAAAAACTAGGATCCATTACAATCTCCTTTTCGAGGGGTTAACAGCTATACTTCAATACACTTTAATCGTTGGTTTATCTTGGGGTGTGTTGGGTGTGAAAAAGTCTAAAAAACCATTGCCTTGAAGAATTTGGTTTGTCTGTCTCAACCAAATCCAAGAGTGGAATTTTTCAAGTTGATAGTCGCACATTCCCCATTTTATTAGTATCCGCGTATGCTAGGTGTAATGACTGGGAAAACGGAATAAATGACTAACCAAATAATGGCAAAACTGATTGCCATGTCTAGGGCCAACAATATTTTCCATATCACTAGGAGGAAGTAAAGCTTGTGTTCATTTGGGAACGATTTCTGTTGAAATTCCACACTTGGCTCATTAAAGATAATTGAATTCTCAGGTGTGTTGCAGTTAATAGCGTTGAGTATTTTCTTTGCAGCATTTATCATCGACTCAATTTTTTCCCACTTGGTAAGGGGTTTTCCACTTTCTCAAGTACAAAGCCACTACAACAGTTCGAAAAACTATAACTGTTTCTATGAGCCATACTCTTTGCTTTGAATTCGACCTTAGGATTCTAGGTATGTGAAATTTTTTTCTCTTACAGAAACCAGAGTGCCTTTTGCGACTCTGGCGACAGGGCCTAACTGAGGTGACACGCAATCCCAGACCCGATATGAACGTTGTGGGAGGCCACCTGGTTCGTTGCCTTTTGACAGCTCCACCCTTACCGAAGTCCCAATCCAAAGCTTCAGCAGTGGACCGCCTACTGTATGTGTCTGATCCATATTACCAAGCAGCAGCAACCGCTCACTACCTCCTAGACACTCTAGACGCTCAGCTCCGTGTCGCTGAAGCTGGCAAAGGCGGTCTTCTAGTCGTTTCAGCTACCGCACCCTTCTATCCACTTCTCGGCATTCTGCGAACACTCCTTGATCCACAATGCTGCTTGCCGTCAGAGTAGGTCATCAACTTAAATCAAGTTTTAGTTTAAATGGTTTTTGTTTCATTTTCCTTCTATTCACCAGGTGGTTTTTCAAAAACCCACCCCTTGAATTTCTTCCTAAGGTCTCGATATACGAACACTTGTTAGCGATTGTCCCCCGTGTCGCTCGCATCTGCTCCTCTGTGATCTTCCACTCTTCCCCTGAGGGTGTTCTAATAATGACTGATGAAGATGGAGAATATACCAAAGTAGGCGGTAATACACTAATGCCCCCTGCGGTCTTCACTATGTCAACGAGTCATTTCTTCCGTTTTAGATTGATAGTTCAAGCGAAGTGGATCGGTGGCGAAACTCCAAAGATTTTGAGGCTCTAGTAGCAGCTTCGAGAGACGCTTTGGGCAGAGATGACAAAGGGGAGACTGAGTTGATGGTCGAGAAAGCTCTTCATCGAGTGATTGAGCATCCAGAACATCTAGTGGTCAATTGCTGGAGATCGGTTCGAGAGGTTGCGCTTCTTTTGGGAGGTAGTCTCACTCGTGAAGCCCTTTTGACCACTCCTAGAGCTCCTATGTTGAACGTAGAGCAGGTGAGCTCTTGAATGCACTTTTATTCATTCTAATCTTCGCTTACGAAGGGCTAAAATACCTAGGACCTCGAATACTCCGAATCTAATTTTTTCCTTCTTTCCAAATCACGCTCTTATCTAACTCTATTTATCAGTAGTTAACTTCCTCCTTTCAGCTGAAGGATCGGTTGACAGGTTTCAAACGTCTTAAACAAGCCATTAGCTAACTTTGCCTTTGAAATACAAGAAACTCCTGTTGTTGATCTCCCCAGTGTCGATCCCTATCTTCATTACAGCGAAGAGCCTTTCATTGTTTGTTCTCGACAAATAACATCCTTCTCGTTTTGTAATAGCTTTTAGCGTTGTCACCCTTTCCCTTTGGGCACTTCGAAGTGGTTAACCAGTTAGCCCATTTATTTGGTTAGTTAATAGCAGGTTTAAGGTAGTGGTCAATGAAATTTCTCAAATTTCGCTCTTGACGTGGATTTCAGGTGTTTGTTTGGATCGACCGTGCTTTTCATAGCGATGGTCGCTTATGGCTCTCCTCTTTCTAGGTGTTTTTTAACAGCACGATATAGAGTCGTCGTTAGTCTTTTGAAACTCAGTTAAAAGCCTCTCAGGAGGGAACTTCAACTGGTTACTGACTGTCCAGGTATAGAGAATGGTATTCTGGACTGTAAAATGTGTAGTTGGTGTACACACGTTAGCCGATTCTAGAACGCTTAAAATATGTAATTTGCTATGGTTTCGCTGTTAACTGAGGGGGTTGGAGGAATATCTTGCCCTCAAGTCACCAAGCGGAGGTTTGACTGTTTAAATAAAAATAATATGTTGAAATACCTGATTAGAAGGACTACTAAGGCTTATTATTGCTGATCGACGAAGAAAATGCCGTGTTCGAGGTCCTCTGTCAGAAGCTCACTATACGAAATGAGCAACGGTCATTTGCTAGAGGGTGATAGCGGGGCTGCACAGAACATGCGGTCCTTATGTTCAAATATAGGAACTTTCAAGTCAATTTACTTACCATACAGGCTTCAGCAATTCAAATTTTGATCAAGTAGTTCGCTGCTGTGAATCGCTTCAATACCATGTTTGAGAGACTACTGTGGCTTTGAGAAAGACTTCATTTTTTTTACCTTTGCAGCTCCAACTAATTGCTGAATTCTTCATCGTTCAGTTGCTTCGTTCCAGACATCCTGGCGCCTTCGAGTTGACGGCCTCTGGCTTCCAGTCCTTCTGTGAAATACTTCTTAAGTGAGTTTTAACTTTCCGCGAATTCGACACGTAAAGGCTTCTTTAGCCATTATTACATTCTTTGGTTGACTTTTAAAGGGTACAGGATTACGAGATTGTGAACCAGTGGCCGCAACAGTGGCTGAGTGTGGTAGTTGCAGGCTTGACCGATTCTATCATCTTACCGGTCATTACAACAACTGGGTATCTTCCGATGAAGTACCTCTGTGCCACCCGACGCTCTGCAGGCCTGCCATTCTTTATTCAGGTGAGAAAGATACGAAAATTGGAAATTCAACGCTTATATTGCACTTCTGGCAAAAAAGTCACGAGTTTTGTCAAGTAAACAAATATGGGACGGACCGACTGAACTTGTGAAAACCATCATTCTGCCCTTTAGCGGTTTCAAATTTCGACAAAATCTTACGGAGGTATTCAAGAACTATACGTCCCATGCGTCCTGTTTCAACTCTCACTGAAATATGATTGAGAATCGTTTTCTCCGAGATCTCTATTCGTTCTTCTTTAGGCCTCACCAACTTTTTGAAGTGCCGAAGTAGATCGTTGAGTCTTGTTCTGTTATTAGTTTATGCATGTACGTCCTTTTTTTAATGAAGTTCGGGATGCAAAAAATACCGTGATTTTGGTTGATTAAAATTTCTCTTTCAATAATCTTTCACAGAAAAGACGTAATCTCAAACGATTTCTATTTGTAAAACTCTTCGGCATCAATTCGATTTCTTTTGATTAAGGATTTGTCCGATTAGGTTTCAAGACTCTTAGAATCTATGCACTTTCCAACTGGGAGCTTTTTCAGCGATGCGAGCAATTATTCGCTGCCCTTTTCGTCAGTCTGCGTCAACACAGTTGTTTGAATTTATTTTCTTTCATGAAAGTTCTACTTTCAAACCTCCTAAAAATTGCGTTTTTGAAATCATCAGAATGAACTTGATAATAAGCAAACCGAATTCTCTCATTTACTTGTGCAATTCGGTACCCAAATCAATATTTATAAACTAGCATTTTTTTAAAATTCGTCTTATGAAGGAGAATGTTGATGAGCATTGACCAATGTGTTTGGATGTGTTCCGATAGACTTCAAACACGTGTCATCTGACGCTTTAGATATGTGCGCGGTCGCTACACGACCGATGCATAAAAGTAATGTCAAGGCTCTCTTTGTATTTGCCCATTTGGCATGTTACTAAACTATGATTTCTACTAGCAGCCTGAAATAAATTCGAGTGCATCAGTCTTTATTAATTGAATAAATCGTAAACAAAATCGAAAAGTAAGCCTTTTAGATAAACTGTCCGAGTTGTTCGCTAACTGGAATTAGCGGGTTACAATTTATTTTTTCTTTTTGGAAGGTAGTCTTTAATTTTTCAACTTGGTTACAAACCAACATTGTATGTACCAATGTTTTTTTGTTTTAACTCATACTGATACGCCAGCAGGAATAACCTTAGATGTTTAGTAGAGACAATTTAAAATAGAAAACTGGTGTTCAGGGGACATCAAGGAGGACCCTTCATCTTGTCTTCACTTGATTTCACAATCATCCTTCAGGTCTCCTCACCACTCTTCATTTACCTTCACGTCTACAAATTCTTGAGATCAACTCCTCGCTTCTCCTTGTCCTTACGGATATTTTCAGTTGGGAATCACCTCTCTTTGTAGTATTTGAATGTTCGGTTCCTCGCTTTGCACGACACGTCCAGATGTAATTACCTTGCCCTCTTTTGGAGCACATTATCATCCCACTTTCTCATTCCAGTAGTCTCGTTGATTGCTCTTCTCATTCGTTCTGCGGCAGCTGATTTTGCGTGTAAAATGAAACGAATTTTGAAGAAAATTTTCCAACAAAAGCTCCGAATTGGAATTATTTTCATTTATTTTTGAAACCCCTTTTGTATAGAAAAGCATCTCTGTTGTATTGGACTGGAGGTTTATTTGGCGAGCTCTTTTCGTAAAAGTCAGTTAAAGAGGAAAATCGGGATACATTCTTTCCTCAGGCTTCTCCATTAATTCTCTTAGTTTCAGGTATTCAACAAATTGCTACTCACGTATGCTCTATGGAAAACGAGTCTCAGTGATCGTTGCTAAGCTATTTACCATTTTAAGCATTTTTCGATTAAAACTAGTTGAGTTTTAGCTGGGGTCGCGTTCTGCAGTTAATTACAACTTATTCTAGGAAGCCTGAAACTTCTACTTGTATGTGCCTCTACCGATACAAACTTAAAACCAATTCTGGTCGTCGCACTTTTGAAAAATAAGCCGTCCGGAATCTCAGCCAATTTGTCTTCTTTGCGCACTGTGTAAACAGGCTTGATAAAATCACAGATATAAAATAAGGGGCCCTTCATTTTATTTATGGATTCGCGCTTGGCGCTCTCTACTCGCATTTGCTTCCCTGAAGACTTAGATGAAGCTTAATTCATGAACGATTTTGGTTTACTTTAGTGTTCTTTTTGTTTTCATGACCTGATGTCCCTTTGAACCAAATATCTCTGTCGGTTACCTCTAGATGATCCATTAATGTTATTATTATATGTGATCACTCTGTTTATTGTTTGGTTTTACAATGCGTATATACTTTTTTTTTGCACAGACACTGCTAGTGGCACTGCATAAAGCAGATCGCATAGGGGATCTACTTAACCAAACTGTTGATGCCTTTATTGCTGAAGCAAACAAGGAGGTAGAAGCTACCACGGTTCCCTCAGCCTGTGCAGGTCAGAGTAGCCTTCCAGTCATTGAGGTACGTATTCTTCAACTCATCTTCTGTTTTCGATCCTGTTGCTTAATTGACTGCCTTCCATTCTTACTCAGCGTCGTCTACATGCGATGAATGTACTGAAAACGTTGGTTCGTGACGCCACTACTGGACCCCTGATGGGTGTCCACCTGGAAGCCATACTCATCTGCGCTCTCCACGGCCTCGACTCATCGTATTGGATGGTGAGTCCTTTTTTCGAGGATCTATTTTTGTGTTGGCGAACATTAGGTAGCCAGCGTTTCAGCGGCTACAGTGGATCGTGTTCTCTATTAATTTTTGAAGTTCCTATCATGAATAGCCAAAAAGTTGGCCAATTTACAACCGTAATGAGATAAGAAGTATTCACGAACGCGATACTAACACTGGCTCTTAATCGTGAGGCCATTGAAGGAGGAATAGGGATAATCAGTCAGACTCGCCCGCAAGTAAAACTAGAGTCAGAAGCTGAAATCGTTAATTGTTCATTTCTTTCCTCCCTTGCCGGCCAACTGCTGTTAGTCTTCTGGATGAGCTCTTACTAAACTCAAAGGGGACTGTCGTTCGAGCTTGTCTACTTTGTCGATCAGATCGCAATATAACCCTTTAAAATTTTTTTAACGCTTCAAGTCCATGTGCACGAGTTGCTCAGAAGCTTGGATGGTTTCTGGCTTCAGGTGCCTGAGTAATTGGCTAGTAGCTGCATGCTACCATATCCTGCCTTGATTGTCATTTATGGCCTCCCCTCAGGGTCAAGCACTTGTTGCCTTTTTCAGTTACGAAATTCGGGATTGATGCTTTACAGTGCCATGATGGAGCGTATTTTCGGAGTCAATCGCACCCGTGACTGCGAAAGCAAGAAAAATCGGTTAGTTGGCAAACACTCCTCTCTATCCTCCTATGAACTGCATTTTTTTGATTCACTAGGATGGCCGCGTCTGTCTTCTTCACCAAGTTCCCCGGACTCCGAGGCTTTCTGCTGAAGGCCCTGAAAGAAGCGGTTGGCGAACTCAGGTAAGTTTACTTATTCGGTCATTAATAGAAACATTTTGAAAGTGCTAGGGTAATCCCAAGTTTTCAAGTCCCTATTTAATGACTTCGAAATATGTTGAAAGTTTGACTCTTTCTACTTACCAAAGTAACTTATTATTCTTATATTTCAACTTGTTACCCGTTTCTTGAGGGACTTGGGATATTAACATGTACGGTAGACTGACTGTGGCTTTTATGTACATTGAAATTCGGGCCAACGGGAAGCCGTTTGATGGTAATACTAACCTTTTGTGAGACTGAATTTATGATCTGGAAAGAATAATATAAAATGCGTTTAAAATTCATCAGCGCGCATCAAATGATTGGAATGGTTACTGAACATAAGCTTGTTGTCGTGTGAACTTATAAAAGTTATACCCCATTTGTCATGCACTTTCCTAGCCTTCAACTGATAGTGCAATTAGTGAAATTTTATCTCAATTGACTCCTTAGCCCTTCCCTCATTTAAGTTTTTTTCTTTAGCTTCAGACCAGTTAAACATTTAGAATAGCCGTGGCGTTGTTTTTGTTAAATTTCGATTGAAACAGTGCAATCGCTTTTCAAACCATAGTTGATTGGGTCATCAAATTGATCACTTATTTCAAATTTACCTTAACTATTCTCTATGGCAGAGCAAGCGTATTTGACAAGTTAATCATGTACGCATTGTCGATTTAGAGCCAAACTGTTTAAATCTCATTGAGAGTTTCCCAACGTCTTTTGCAAGAACACTAGTAATAGGGGAATCTGAAATTTGATTGACTGATTACTCGCTGCATTCAAATCAAGCGCTGGTTAACACTGGTACAATCTTATGCAAGGGTATTAGGGCTGAGACTGAGTGAATTAAACCGTCACCTGAACAAAATTTGCCACCTTCCTCACTTTGAAGTTGGTCACAGACCAGCAGGATCAGATCTCGGAGCCACCTCCCTCCGCTTGTTGTGTTCCGTGTTCGAACCTCAGGGCCTACCCTGCTGGTTCTAATGAAATAGCAAGTTGAAATAAGCCCTCGTATTTCTGTTTTAAAGCGGCTAAAACAATCATGACTTGTATATAATAAAGCGGATTGTTTTTCGCTTCTCGATTTGTCTTTTAGTTCCCCTGATGTGGTTAGGACCAAGCTCTTTTCTATACTCAATGTTCTCAAGCGCCTTCTGCCACCAATTCAACAAGCAACCACTGATGGCAACATAGTCCACGCCTTTGTGCCCCTTGTTTTCAGGTAATGTCTAAATTTTTAGGGAATCTAATGAAATCTCATAATCAAGCCCTTACGCGTGTATTCACTGTCATTCAATAGATGCGCAGGAGCAGCGGACATCAGAATCCGCTTGTTAGGAGCCAAGGCGCTAGTGGCGCTCTTGCAACCAGCAAGTCTACCGCGTGTGGCTTATCGTCTACTCCTTGATGTTTCACCCTCCCTCCTCAGAAGTAACACGGCAATTCAAGAACCTCGCCTGCGAACTAACCTCATTCACGGGATGCTTGTCCAGGTTTGTTCGTATGCTTTTGGATCACTGTGTGGTGGTGGTGAAGAGGTATTGAATGCCGATAGATTCGGCTTTGAAACGCATTGATGCACATTTAGTGATTGGAATGGCCACCCGCACTGGGGTTAAAAGAGAAATTTTTGATCAGAAAGGCTCCAGGGTATCTTCACTCCTCCTGTAGGTAAACGTCGGATGGCACTTTCTTTAATGCAGACTTGGGTTTGAAAACAGTTCAGTATTCCGATATAGTATTTAGCTGATGTAAAACAGCTAACATCACATCCATGTCCATCATTTTTGCGCTTGTTGTTGATTATAACCGGTTGGAAGCAGATTGCAGCATAAAACATGCAATGCAAGGAGCTTATGATTGTATTGTTTTCTATAAGGTATTCATTATTAGCTAAATCTTAATTAAGAGTAGCCTTACCCTGAAAGTGGTAAAAGATCGGTAGTGGGTTGAAGTGAACCCGTTTCCGATTCGGTCAGATATTTATCGTGGTTAGTTCAAATAAATCCGGTCTTTCATTCACTGGAAGCATCCGGTGGGCAGACTCTTGATTTGTGCTATTCACAAATATACTTCTGCATTCTCCATCAATGTAAAGTGAATTTATAAACATAAATTGCTGTGATTTGTTCACACAATGCAATTTTACAGCCTAAAACGTCTATGGCTATAGTCAAACAGGGTGTCTATGGAGCTGACCGATGTGATTTGTTGGGTGTGGGTGTTAGCCACCGCGATGTACCCAAGGGCTGCTTGATTACTTTACGCCGATACACTTCTTCCAGTTTTCCTCTTGAGGTAGCCCTCTAACTAAAAAAAATCTCACTGGAATCGTTGATGAGGCTCGTTAAGGTTATCTTTGCTCTAATAACACAGAGGAAAACATTAATTTAAATTGAATGTTGATTTGTGCTGAGACCTTTTCATCCTCGGGCATCGAAAGAATTCTCTGCGGTGATGGACGGTCACAGTGTCTTATTTTGTGTGAATTGTTAGGTACAAATGCGTTGAAAAAATTCCAATCTTAAGCACACGTAGAGGGGCAAAAGAAACAGACCATCCAATGCCTGCTGGCTTTTTTTAGGTTGCGTATAATTGCGTGCAACATATCCTGAAATTTGATCAGCTGTGGATGAGGAGGCTAAATTAGAGCGGTCGTAGATATTATCGTGCGGTGGGAAGGTAAAAATTTCTCTGAATGAAATGGCTTTTTGTTCCAAAGGCCGATTTTTAACCAAAGTCGCCTTCTCCGCTAGGATGACAACATGATAAAATTTATCCAATAAACGCTTCCATTTCCTAAAAACTGCTGCCACCCATGTTCATCACTTCACTGCTAACTTAGCTTAGGATTTCCTCGGGTAGTTGGCTTTATGGAAGAGGCTAAATTCGAAAACTACCAGAGCATATTTCTGTTGCGAAGTTAGGTGATCACGCTGTTCCCAGCGATTGATATTTAAAAGGTTTATTCCTTATTCTTTTTAGGTGTTGGAGATCATGAAGTCGGAATACTGGCCGTCACATGATGCCTCAGCTTTACAAAATGGGCCTCATTTTGAACAATTGACAAACATTTCTTCCATTCTCTCACGATTGGCTTCCAAATGTTTCAGTTCTTCGTCAAATATCTGTCCTATAGTACGCCAGGCGTGCCTTGCATGCTTCTTAGCCTTCGGACCATCTCCTGCTCGACCAGTTGTCGAGATAAAAGCGTACGATACTCCTAGTTCAAGTACTCTTGACGCAGCGACCTCTGAACTCCTCGTACATTTTCAAGATGCATTAAAAAATATGAATTCTTCTTTAATCTATCTCGTAAAAAATGTGTTGAATGGGTCAAACTTGGAGGTAAGACACGCGTTGTTCTACAATCCATATTCGTTTTTCTAGCTGAAGCGTCTGACTCTTGGTCTTCTTGTCTTATATGTCAATGGACATGACATTGATTTTTCCAAACTTGGACGTCTTTTTTGGTACGAGGATGTTGCCAACCTTCTTTCGGAGCTTTCATCCTCTCCCTACCGATTCAACAATAATGAAAGGCGTCTAGATGTTTCCGCCTGTGTCCCACAATTAGTTGAAGCTGTTATCACTTCTCAAGATCGTCCATATCAGCCCTACTCGTTGATTGGCTTCCACGCATCGCAATTATTGGCTTATCAAACAATCACGGCATCGTCAAATAAGAGTACTTTGGCTGACTGGCTGCCCAATTTGACAAGTCAGGTACCAAAGCACTTGGGACCACTTTTGACAGTCAAGGCGTTAACGTCAGAAGGAAAGGACAAAGTCCTCGACCTGTTAAGCAGCTGTATGGATTTGAAGAATCCTGAAATTCACTGGAGCATTCGAGCGGAAGCTCTCCTAGCTCTTTTTCGACTTTTATCTCAGGAGAGGGACAGTAAGACTGACGATAGCCTTAACAACTAACTATTAGGTGTGGTTCGCAATTTCCCCATTAACCTGGCTACTCTGAAAAGTCTTGTCTCAGAGAGGGACGACGAGGTTCTGTTAATAGCGGCCACGACAGCCTCCAAAATGCTTGCTGAAGCAGATCAATATCCTCGAGAGCCTCTCCCATTTGTCATCCTGCCACAATTTCTGTCAAACTTTATATCCGAATTCGGGGAAGCTGCTATCACCAGTGTCCTGGATTGGCTTCAAGAAGACTTACTGACGGATCAAAGTGGCGGAACTGAAGTAATGCAGCTATTTATTAATGTTATTATCAGGATCGTCTGACATAATTATTTTTGTTCTTTAAATTCTAGGTCGTATCCCGAGTGTTTGTGACAGAAGAATTGACAGTCTCAAATATTGTAGAATTAGCAACATTCTTCTGTCTAGCTGTTAGAAAATGGGTTCAGATCGCATCTTCCTCAGAGCGAGTTACCTTCATTACTAGAGAGTTGCACTGTCGGGGTTTGACTGAGCTTCCTGGTGGATCGTTCTCGGAGATGGACTTCTCTCGAATGGGTAAACTTAAGGCTCTTCGTCGATCGGTGACCCATTTGTTTAAAAACCTAATAAGTGACTTTAAGAAGATGAATACCTGCTAAAATTAGCATGATCTTTTTAAGAACCATTTGTGAACTTTGCGGAGTTGATGCCCAAGTAAGTGAGTATTATTGAAGAGAAGGGGAAGTCAGGAGTGTTTTTTCCTTGAGCTTGGTGGTGTAAGCTATTTTGAGAGCATTTGGGTCTTCTAGAAGTAAATCCAGGAACCTTGTCCGTTACTAGTCTGAACATCAAGCTAGAAGCTCTCTTGTTACGTTGACTTCCTCCTGGAGTCGTAAGAATGACATGTTAGATTTATGTAGTCGATGAGGACTAGTTTATCCTTTGTTGATTCTGGCAGTGGATCCTGAGTTGGTGACCAGAAATATTCATCTTGGCCGATTCAGTAACGAGATTTTTATTGGTTCTTCGAACGGGATGGACTATGTAGAAGTTCATCATTTGAAAAGAGTCGATTTCAAGAGTCAGACATCGAATAGAGTGGTCGATCGAGGGTGAAATGTTGGCCGTCATCTGCAGGCAGAGCCGAGTCGAGGAGAAATGCCGAACGAATTTTCAGTATTTTTAGTAGCTGGCTCCATCATCGTACCTATTTCATTATGTACCTCTTTTTTGATTTTGACAAAAGGCGTTTTTAAAAGCTGAGTAGAGAGGATCCGGCTGAGTTCATCTATGCATTGTAACCACGATATGGATCTTCTAGAGGCCTCTCACATTGAGAGTTTCCGCTTTGTACCTACACGTGACAGCTAATTACCGCTAGGTTTATGCTTCAAAAAGCGCCGCCCATTCATCTGACAATCATCACCGGGCAGCAGCTCAATAGGAGCACGAGTGTAAAATTACGGGGATTCTTGAGCTAAACCGTAACAACTAAAAGCTGGAGGTGGGTACGTTACGGCTGGCGTAATTGGCTTCTCTGGGTGCCATTGTTACTGAAACCAGTTTAGTATTGCAAACTCATAGGTTTGTTCTCCAGCATAGATACAATAGTCAATGTCCCCGATCTGCACCAGTTTCTCACCGTTGGCTGTTTAATAATTGAAACAAACAGTCATTACAGCATGGGCAGTGTTAAAAGTGACATTCGAAATCCACTCAATCACTTTTTCCCTAACTGCGTCTTTTATAAAACGCGTCCTCCGGTCAATTTAAGGAAATGACTAAAAAGACATCGGATCCGAGAGTCGATTGTTGAACTTCAGGCGGGTATGTGATTGAATAGCCTTCAGTGTTTAGGAATTAGATGCGAGAGGACAATTCTACATTTTGTTGGGTATATTGCTTTTTTGCACCTTACTGCCATTCCAATCGCCACTAAACCTTTTATGTAGTGACACGACTTAGCGAAACGGCTTTCATACACCGAATGGCGCCGGTGGGATTTGGACCCATTTTGACCGGCAGCTACCTGGTCGTCGAAAATTCATCAGCAAGTGTCTAAAGTGACCCGAAAGTACAAGTTTTTATTATTGATAGGAACCATTTCTGGATATAGAGTCTGCTGAAGACCGGTCGCCATTACAGCCCATTTCAGTTTGTTCTTTCATGCTATGGTGAAAACATCGATCATGTTGCTAACCCGGAGCAAACAGGACCCAGCCAATATGGCTCACAAGTCCTGACTTAAAGATAGTACTTGATGTTGGTGATAGTGATGTGGCGGTAATGCGGATGCTACCGACGGATTTTTACTAGACTTGTGTATACGTATATATTTTAGTGTTGAAGCCGATTAGTTTCGCGATCACTTCCGGCTTAGCCTGTCTTTTCGATCCCCTGTCGAGTTTTAACCACAAAAAACGGCTAGTCGTGTCACTTTTCATCTATTTTCTTTACAAATGAGATCAGTTGTTTCGCCTTAAATGGTTTGTGATTTCAATTTTCAAGTCCAAGAGTCCAAGTTAGTAGGTACCGTTGGCTGCTTGATTGATGTAATGGCTAGAAGCCACTTTAACTAGATATTGCGGTTCAAAGTGTGCTTAATATTCTCTTAGTTAAAGGCTGTTCTCTGGCAGCTTTGAACGATTCTTCGGCTATTTTCGTTCTTTTGGTGTCTATGCTTTTGTTTCCTGTCACGAAGAGGCAGCTATTATAAACTAGCTTCGTAACTTAATTCTTAACTTCTTTACAGTTGGTTGAATAAGTTAACAATCGTTGCGGACATATAAGCCAATTTAATATACATCCCCAACTACAAACTTTTTTTGTATTTTTCAAGTTTTGAATTCCTGATCGAAGCAGCTCTCCATTTCGACTTTTCACCGAATATTCTACAATTAATCCTAATATCTACTGAAACACGGTCATTTAGAGACTTAACTATCCGCACAAAGTCTGAAATATCTCACTTTAGAGTAATTCAGAAAGCCAACTTGCATCTGCAAAAAAGATTTAACTTAGCGCATTCCTCACCTCCTCGCTCTCTTGGGAAACATATCAATACCTACATCAATTTTCCCTACTGGCACTTTTATAAATGAAATTCATGCGCAAAAAGTAGTTTCTCTTCGCACCTTTTGAAATGCTTCAAATATTTGCATACTTTAAAGGTAAATGCTTGATTAGGTGATGAACGTTCAAAGTTGGAGTTCTAAATGACTAATCTTTCTAAGCTCAAGTCAAATTTTCTACAATGTGGCGTTGAATTGCAGAATTAAAAATTCACCATCTACTCTACCTCCTCGTGGTGACCACCGGTAACCCCAGGGAGGCGGGGGTACGTGCGTGCATATAGCAATGAATGGGAGGGATTTGGAGATTGTTGACTTTAAGAAAACTCGAATGAGGCCCTGCTCCTTGTATATAGGAAACTGCTTTCTTCAACTCTGAACACAGTGAGAGCTTTAGACCGAATGGTGGGCCGCCTTTCTGGACAAAAAGGCCATAGAAGCTGAAGTTAACCCTGTCTCAAATAGACTTGTCACACTAATCCTCCAAACCAGAGGAGTAGAGGTTGGCCTGATGGGATGTTATGCTCTGACCGAGTCCACGGAAGGTACAATGGTTAGGGTCCTTCTACAAACTAATTGCAAAAACCAATGGCTTACTTCTCAATGTGCACAAATAATTATCCTTGGCGATTTCAATTGCCGGTTGGGCTCTGATGCTCGTAACATTGGCGCTAAACTTGTCGGTCCATTCGCCGATCGAGATGACACTATAGAGAATGGTCTAAGGCTATTATGCCTATGCCAAGAGTATGACTTAAACGCGGTGAATGCTTTCTTCCGGAAACCAACTTCTCGACGATTGACTTAGTACAATTTTACAAGGAAAAGTGCTATTCTTGATTTTTTACTGATGAAAAGGTCAAATCTATTACGTTTAAGTGATGTATGAGCTTCCGATCACTGCGCATCCTGAAGCTCAAATCGCATATTAGAAGACGCGTGGGAAAACGAAAGAATACAAAGAGCAAATAAATAGGGTAAATAACCCGATCTGAAGATGGAAATATGCATATCAAGAAGGGAGAATAACCAGATTTACGGTATACCTCGCAGAGAGAACCTCGAAAAGCCTTCATGCCCTTGAAGGACGTAATGAAGGGAAACTCCTCATGGCAAACACAAAATGCAAAGATACTAGTAAAATTGAAAGATCTGGCCACACACTACCAGGAACTGTTTTAGGCCAGAACCATCGAAGAAATTAAAAACTGTGAGCTCCTACCAAGAGACTCACCTTTTTCAATGGAGAAGGTAGAGGCAGCTAAAAGCAAATTAAAATTATATAAAAGTCTGAGTTATGGAAACGGGACGCTCAGTGTCTAAATACCTACCATTTAAAGTTTTCAATGACTTCTAAAATGGGGCCATTCCTATACCTCGAGTCTGAATTGATGCTGAAGTTGTACCTACAAGCGTAAAGGTTTACAGACTGATAATGCTAACCATAGATCAATTCTGTGCCAATGTTTGAAGCACGATCTCGTCGAAATGCACTCAAGAGCCCACTTTGGAGTCTGCGAAGGAAGATTCACCAAACAGGCTATACTTGGAGCAAGAACAATTACATAGAAAACAGTGGACCAGAAGCAAAAAATAGTGCTAGTGTTTGCTGACCTGAAAAGACCTTTGAATCGCTCCCTAAAGCTGCAATAATCAACCGATTGATCGTTCTGGATTGATCTTGGCGAATTGTCCATTCGGTAAATTCCTTGGCGAAATTACCGATGGGGAAATTGTGGATGGAGCGTGGTGTGAGTCAAGGCTCAAAAGAAGGACCACTTCTCTTCAACCAAGCCATGGAATAAGCCTTTGCCTAACTCAGTGACAATGCGGCTCAGATGACTGATTACTCAGGCAAAAGATGGCTGCTAAATCAGCTGGAATGTGCAGATGATCTATGCCTCATTGCGCCGAATAAAGTTGCAGTTGTCAGATCAATAGAGCCTCTGGCGATAACGTTGGCTCTATAATCCAAAACAACAGTGAGCCAGACGAAGCAATAAAAGCAAACTCAGTCGGGGCAAAAACACAACTAACACGACTACGACCATTCCACCGCTCGAGAAGCCTAAATAATATCCTGAAACCAATTCTAGTGAAGTAACTTATGGATTATACACTATTGTCTTGAGAGTAAGAGTTAACAATCGACTACAAATAATTCAGAATACGGCCCGACGCAGGGTTCTAGGATTGTACTCGCGGAGAGCCAAAACTGTAGAGGAACTCCGATGTGTAAATTAGCGGGTCTTATACAGGAAAAGAGGATGAACCTACGGAAGTGTTTGAAAATGGACAAAGATAGCCTGATACTCTCCATACTTCAGAGTAACTTTGGAAACGGGAAACTAAGAAAGCCTCACATACGAGGAAGTGGATGCTTCATGGCTACTTGATCCAAAAAAGCCTTAAAGGTCGAGATGATAATTATACACCTCGACCGATAGGAGAAAGGCAACGTGATATTGTCTGTACTAACGCAAACCGCCACAGATGCTTCGCCACAACAAAAGAGATGCGGAGACACACAAGGCAAGATCATGGAGAAGAAGGACACAAAACGGACGAGATACTGGGCCGTAGGCCAAAGCGCCCTCTTAAAGACTGCCTTAAAGGATACAAGACTCAAGAGCGGCTGAAGAGACATATTAGAGATTGTCAGCCTTCAGTTGCACTCACAGAAAAGAGTAAAGAACCAAACGACGCAGTAGAGAAAATAGAAGAACTGAAGACGATGGAGGAAAAAGACAGAACGGAAGGCATGGAAAACGACTACGAAGAAAATTGCATCCAGCATGATGAACTACACAACTGCCCTATCTCGGCTGCCCACAATGCTTATGCAGTAGGAAAGGAATCATGAATCACTGTTATGTAAAGCACAAATGGTCGCCTATTAGAAAAGAATACCCGAATAGGGACAAACAGACGAGCACCTCAAAGGTCCACCGACCACAGACGACACTAAAATATGTCGAGAACGGACGGGGAGCCGCGAAGAAGTGCAACTGAAGAATGAACTGTTACTGCACGACGAAACCATGCCGAGGAAAGACCAAAGAGGAGCCAAAGATGTCAATTTAACTGTTACATGTGCTTAACTGTTGCACAAGCTCATAGTATTTTTGTTGTACCCCCAATAAGTCTTTGGTACTTGCCCAATGGATGGGGACGAATAAAAAAACCATCTTTAACTGCAATTTTATTTTCTGAATATTTCATCGGCAATTGAGATGTAATATACTTCTTAGCAGGAGGGGTGAGTCTATTGAGACTAAAAAGTAAATGAGCCATTCTGCAATATGCTTTTACCTGTTCCCATCACCTTTTTCGCTTTCAATACTACTACGCTACTCCTAATCTCACACTGTTGTGGCTTGATGGCTTTGAGCCTCGAGACGTCACCACATTGATGGGTTCCATGTAGATCACAGTACGGCAGTTTAGAACCCTTGGTTTTAGCAATGTTCATTTACAAAACTAACTAGGTAATGCGAGCGTTCAGTAATTATAGTAATGCCGATTGCACAAACAGACGTCATATAGTTTTACTGACGCTGGTATCTATTTCAGCTTTTCTCATATCAGAGACATCTCAAACTATTAAGAGTAAAAGAATAGACGAAGCAGATGGTAGCTGAAGTACGGGGCAATTGGAAGGTGTGACGGTGTTTGTGAAGAAGTGAAACAAGACGTAGAAAAGGAGGCTTGTGGTAGAAATCAGAAGCGGGTGGAATTGAGGGTTGTGAGCGCCTTCTACTTATTCAATGTAAAATCGAGTCTTCGAGATGATTTTGCATTTTGACAAGATCCAAAGGAAACCTCGGGACCCAACAGGAGAAACTTTACTGGTACTGCATTTGGAAGGCCTTTGATTGGTGGAAATCGACCGTTCGATACCGATGTGGCCTGAATGGAGTTAGCATTTTCTATTATCTTTGCACGGCGCTTGGGGACAGCCGCAGTATTTAGCGTATTTAACTTAGCAAGAGAGTTAGCCTCTTCGGTGTCTAAAGAGACGAAACATTGAATAATAGTTGAGGTAGTACTGGATTAGCACCAAAATAAAACTTTCAAATGGAATGAACAAATTAGAAAACACTTAACTTACGAAAATAACCTACGCTGTTTAAGATGCTCAAGAAAAATGGTTGAACCTTGCTTATATCATTGTGAGTAATTGATTGTTATTTACCTATCGGTAATGTAAATAAAAATCACATGCTCATAGATGAAAGTGGTGTTTATCAGTGATATACCTCAAATTTACTTCGGTATAACTATTCAAAGTAAAAACTGATCGACTGCAGCTTTTACAAATTCAAAACCAATGATTATGAAAGACCATTTCATTAAAAGCAATTAATCTACCTATAGGGAAAGATAAATCGACGATTATCTGCTTAGTCCGCATTGTGTATTGTCTTTCTTTCATAAAGTTTAAAGTCTGCAAGAGCTCGGGAGTGTTGGGGCTTTAAATCCTCTAGCGGATTGATTCTACCTTAAAATAATAATACCAAATGAGGAGGTTGGTCTCTGGCGTTAACAGACGAATCCTCACCCCCATTCGAGCAGAGTTCATTATCGGATGTTGGGGACCTTCGTCCGTTCACCGCCGCAATGAGCGTCCGCTGACGAGGTGATAGTGCTCCCTCCTGCAGTACAAGGGACTCCCGTCTTGCTTGCTTATTCCACTTAGCAAATGCAGTAGTGTCGGTAGCCGAGCGCGCAACAGTGAATCGAGAAAGAGCGTCAGGACGGATAACACTGCGTCCACGACCTCCTGATGGTGCGTTTTGTCCCGCCGATGTCGTCGAGGCTTCTCGAAAGTGCAATCCCAAAGAGGAGAGCGCCACACCGGGCGGAAGAGCCTCGAGGAGTGTTTTTTCTGAACAATATTCGTGGTTCACCGTCGTTGCTCGATTTCGCATGCAACTTCGACCTAGAATCGGAAGGCTGCGAGGCATGCTGACTGGAACGCTTTGGTGAATGGACTTGCTTGGTATGCTGGAACGAGAATTGTTCGACTGCGCCTAAGATAAAGTTAGAATCATCATATTCTTCAAATTAATAGAATCCTCTGTCTAAAGAAAATCCGGTAACTGACTGCTCTAAAATGAGTTCTAAAAAGTGTTGCATTCACTGCCAAAGCAAGAATTTGTTATCTATTCTCAAAGCCATTTTTAGTCTCCGGTCTTCTAATGAAAGCTCTAAGCCTAACGGATTGCTGGTATCAAACTGCCACTAAGAATACTGCCAAAGAATGAAAAGCCGAAGAGATCTTGCAGTGAAAAATCAAAACACTTAAAGCTCGAGCATCTTCGCGTGAACTGGAGATCGCGCTAGAGAGTGCTCAGCAGCCCGTTGTTCTAATACTGAATCCTGGACTCGACACCTCAAAGTTGATGCAAAAAAAAATTTTAGTCGGGGAAACAAGACGCTTCTGGTTGGGATCCCTTGAAGAAAAATAACTCAAGAAAAATCCGCATCAGCTGAAGGTGAAATTTTAAATTAAAAGAAATGTACGACTTATTTTCCTTAGATACATAAGAAACCCCTCGTACACCAAGCAATGTTTTTTCAAGCTTTCAGGGCCCAGGGTTAGCTAAAACGACGCTTATAAGATCGTCAAGGTGACATCTGTAGGCAAAATGGATGAGAACTACTCACGCAGATATAGCGATCTTCATTGCTATCCCTTTCTAACCGTTCGAAGTCCCCAGAGATAGTTATGACTAGTCCTGTTATTCATCAATGGTTGAAAGGAATGAATGAATAAATTAGCTACGTAATAGATTGAATGAGTTAATGAATCAGAAAATCAATGATTGAATGAATAAATTGACAAAATTATCCTCTTATTGTATTGCTTTGATTGAAATATCGTGTGGATAGATCACTCGAATCCCATAACAAATGCTTCCAAACCTTCTCTGTACGTTTTGGCCGATTAACTGTTCAATATAAGGTTGAAATGTGTGTATTCTAGGTGTTCAATAGCACCACATAGGCTACAAACAATAGAAATTTTTTGAAAGCATCAACAACCAAATGAATTTTATTTAACACCGATTTTTTTCAATTTTACTAGTCCCGAAATTAACCGAAATATAATTCTTGCGTTTTACGAGGGGATCAGTAGCAGCTTTGAGGTACCTTCGAAGAGGAAATTACTTTAATGAAAGATGACAGTGAAAGCGTAATATATATTTGAGGAAACCCAAGTCCCAGTAGGCAGTTAATTTGCCTGAGTTCTATGCGTTCATAAATTGAACTAATCGGAATACAGAAAACTGTGTCTACCTGTTTCTTTGTGAGTCAGGATGCACCGCAAGTACTCGTTAGTTTAGGAAAAAACGCGTGAATTTGACTAACGATAGGGATGAGTACTGCAGACTCCCCTATTTGCAAGTTTTATGTGGCCAGAAATGGGTTAACTGGGTTCACCACGAATAGTATACCTCTATTCCTTATAAATGAAGAGACCGAACCTTGTTTCATATCTTTACTTAGTGCATCAGCTTCATTTGCGAAAGCTTGACCCTTACAAGCAGCGCATATGATTCTCACATTCCAAAGGCTCATATTTTGCACAATCTAATAATGACTCTATATTTGTAAGAAGTAAAATAAACCTACGAGCTTTAACCGCGGACCCATGGGCTTAGACTCTCTGGCCATTTGTGTATCTATTCTCAAATCTAAAAAAAAAACGATAAAAACAAACTTATGGCACGTTCTTTAGATCAAAATTCATTTCATATAGACTTACTATTGGCTGAGGAATCGATCAATTGAGGAAGAACGATTTCGATAGGTTTAGCAACGGACAGCTGCCTGGTTGCCTCTCGGTCACCCAAAGCCATCTTTTTTGGGATTCCGGCGGAAGGGTCAACTCCGGGAGATCCAGCTAGAAGTTTGTAGACAGCGTCCACCACACCGAGGCTTCGAAGTAGAACAGCCCGTTTTTCCATTGCCAGACAGCGCTGCTGCTCTGCTATTTCGTCGATTGGGGAAGCTTCGAGGGAACTGAACGTAGCTGATAAGGATGCTTGAGTCTGTAACGGTTTAAAAGCTTGCTGTTGTGTTTGCTGAGGCCCTCCTTTTCCCGGCTCGAAGCGAGAAGAGGGCCTTTGGGAGTCTCCTTGAGTTCTTCCACCAACACACAGTCGAGTTTTCAAACCCCACCGACGCGCTCCACTCGCTCCTGGTGTTCGACTTGGACTCTCTGGTCTGAGTTTGTTTTGTTTTGGGCGAAATATCGATTCTAAACGCTCTTTGCGCTCTTGCATTTCTTCACGTAGTTGCCTATGATTTAAACTCAAAGCTGATTAGAGACATACTTAGAGTGTTCCACTCGAGCCTTGAAGGTAGCTGTTTCGGTGAAGAACGTGGTGGTACCATTGATGAACTTTTCATATACTCCACTGGTTTTGCAAGGGTAGATTCGGCGAAAGTTGCCCAAGTGCTCATTCTCGTAGTCCAATGCCTTGACAGCACACTTCTCCATCTCCGCATTCAAGTCTTCTCTGAGACACCAACAAGATAGGCTTTTTTATCAATCTACCCTTGATATACACGATGGATTATCGTTTAAGATTATATGAACGAACCTCGAAGTTTTTCCGAAATTTCGTTTCAAAAGTCTTTGACGAATTCGACGTTTGTCCTCTTCGATGCATTTCTTTCGATCCACAGCATCGAAGTTTGCGAGTTTCAGAGTGTCCCAAATGAGGGCTTCTTTGATCTCCTTGTCAAGCTGACTGTCCGTATGGAAACTTGGCGAATGATTGACCTGATTTTGTAATCGATATCGGAGTATTAATCATTTTCTAATCAAATGAGACATGTAAAAAGCCAAGAGTCTTTTTTTCCGAATTCAAACGCATTCGTTAAATTGCCTAGTTTAGTGAGCATCAATAAATTTTGAGTAGTGCATCGATTTGTCCAGTCTACTTTATGCGGCCGCTGTTCATGGCTCATTTTCATTCACTAGCAACATAATCAACTTGGGAAAATTTAGAATATCAAAAAAGTACAACTTGAAACCAAGCCTTAACAAAAGTTAGCACGATCTTAGATTTTAACGTGATTTAATGAAATTTCGAATTCGCAAGAACTAATTATTGAAATGTCTTTCAGATAAGCATGATATTTTTCTTTGATTTGCATAAAAGGAGCATTCATGTCCAAATTTTCCAACATTGGAAAGCAGGCGAAAACCAAATTTATAAACTCAAAGGCAACTGAACTTATTTTAGGCATTGTTACACCCGATCGATGAAGAAAACAAAGCTCGAGATCAAAAGAAACCAAAATTATTAGCACATTTGGTTCTTTGATTACACTAGCGGTTGAGATCGCGTAATATGTTTTCGTACTTAGCCTCAGGATGATTCACTGACTGAATTAAGGGAGAAAGAAGTCGGAAGCGGGCATAATCAAGCAAAATTGTACTCTCCGTTTTAAATCATTGGTAGTAAGCACTGTGATTCGAAAGCCCAATGAGGTAAATATGCGTTCAGGGAAAGATGGAGCTGAAATAAGGGTGATCCAGGAAGAGATCTAGCTAAAGACGGCGATTGAATTTTAATGGTTCAAAAGTGGATGACAAAAGTGGTTCTTCGAAATTGGCATCGTTATTATGAAAAAGCGAGACTGGCTAAAATCCGAAAAGTACCAAAAATAAATACTTTACCTTCCTTTTTCAACCTCTTATCAATAGTAAATGGCTGGTGAAATCTTGGACTTTAGGATTAAAATCGAGTTTACTTTAAGTCCAAAGCATTTATTTTTTTTCCCAGTGTATTTTCAAATAAGAAAGTTTCAAGTGAGAATGCTCATACATACCTCAATGATGTAAGGGCGCATTTTGCGGTCGAGTATGACATCGAAGCCGAGAATTTCGAAGCATGCCGAGGTCTCAATGTGGTTGGGAAAGCATGTCTTATAGTTGTGTCTCAATACTGGCAAACCAGACATCAGAACCTTCAGAATCACATCATCGATGTCATGCCAGATCTAAAAATTTTTTTTAGAAAATGTAATCTACAAGCTTTCAGCAAGACGCGCTACTATGCGATGCCTAAAATAGCTGAATTGATATCTATTTTTTGAGTGTTTCATGCCACAAAATGCCCCATGGCTGCCTTTTAGTAAGGCTTTCAGGATGCATTGCTAAAATTTATAAATTAAGGATAATCAAGCCCATCGATCAAATATTTTCCCGAGGAGAAGGGAGTTATCTTTAAGTTCTGATGCTTCAAGACCTCCCTTTTGTAGACCAAACTTAAACTGTCTTGGGAGTCATTCCAATCACTGGATGCGCACCACTGGGTTTCATACCACTGTCCTCCAGAGACCAAAATGCATAAGCAGAACATAGCTTGGTTTACACCCAGGTGTCGAGTGGTTCATCAGGTTTCAAGTCCTCTGATTAACTAGGAGCTCAAAACAAATCTGTACTTCCGCGGACATCCCTAAATAATTTATTTGACGTCTATTGTATAAAACTCAAAAGTTGCTAATAATATTTTAAGACGCCTTTAGGAAATCCGGCCTTCTCGGTTGTCGATTCGCATCGACGTGCGTCTACATATGACGATTAAATAATAGTATGCATAAAATGTTATGCAGTGATAATTTTCAAGAATATTTCGGTCTGTAAACTTAAGCAAGACAGAGAATGACTAATCGCATCAGTCATCACCCAGTTTACCCAAGAGGGCACAATTCAGCTACACTTACGATCCACAAAGCCCAAAAACGTGCGAATTTCAAACCGAATTATCCATTTCGAAAATGGGGTAAACCATACAAAGTTTATTGACCGAAAAGGGCATTCAATTAATGTGTATATTGGCGTGGGAAGCCGCCATATCAGTAGCCCTCGACTGGCGAAAACCAGTCTGATTCGGATGTTGGTAGGAACTCAAAGCCTAGGGGTATAAAACTTAAAAGAAACTCCACAGCGCATTTTTACCAATACAGAGGAAATGAATCATTTGATCCCAACTTCTCCTTCACTGTAAAGTCGTATGTAAAATCGATAAGACTTCTAAGATAACAGCTCTGAATAACTTGCGATATACCTCTAAACCTGACCGTGTGTAAGTTCAACCTACCATTCATGAGAAAACCCATGTTAATCTTTTTGTGTTTATTTATGTTTGGCTATAATGCCTAGCTTTAGGGGCGAGGAGACAGTAAATATCTCTTGCATTATGCCAGTGGTCTTCCATAGAAGATCAAATTGATACAGAATTACTGGCTACTAGACGGCTAGCGTTTGTATTTAAAATGTTTGTAATGTATATGAAATTAACGCAATAACTTTTATGTGAAATTACTTTCTAAGGTACTCTGAATGCAAGTGTCCTACTTCCCAACGGGCACTTTTGATGATATAATACCTATTAGAATGTTCACTTCGGGGAAGGGTGTTAACAAAATATTACGGATTTCTTCTAAGAGAATTTACAAAAACTCCCAAAAAAGGAATGAGATGAGGAAGTTAGATCACGCTGTTTTTTTTTCACAACTTCAGCAGATCAAAAACCACTGCAGTTATTTTACCGTTCAACTGTGACTAGAATCTAGATGGATAGTTTTCGAATAAATGGTGCACTGAATCAAGCCTGCTTGAAAAGCAGGTTCTTTGATTAAATTTCTTCTTGATTTGAACTGCTGGTCGATTTCAAACGAATTTATCAAATGTTAGATAGTTTACATCAAGAGTAATAGAATCTACCTTATCAACATCATACCCATGCTCGATGAGCCAGCAATTGACTGTTGTGATACGTCTTTTTGTACCGGCTTCTTCATCTTCCCTGACATAGCTTTCCGAATGCTTTTGAATAGCGTAATTGGTGAGATGCATAAAAACGTTCCCCACATTGGTAGCAGTTGGCTCTCGGTAAAGTTGGGTTGTAAAACGTGCCAGTCCGTCCTTGAATACGAACACTCGCAGCGGCACTATCGACGTTACCAACACATAGAGTCGGAGATCGAACTTGAACCCATCGATTAGGAAAGGCTAGACAAGAGTTAGCAAATAAGTGTCTCTAGGGTTTCCACAACTAGGCGATTGCGAAACATTAGAAACACAAGTCTGCAAATATAATATTGGATTGTAGACTGAGCTTACTCTACTGATATACGTTTGACAAATTAGATTTTCGGTGGCCCTGATATCTCGAGGGGTCTTCGTGATCCAGATTCCTTTGCCTTGACAGCCCGTGTCCGGTTTCAAAATATAAGTTCTGTTTTTCTTCTGACGAGCGTACTGTTGCAGGTCACCCCAACTAAAATGACCAACTCCTGCTAAAATCGCATTTAAAACAAAAAACCAAATCTATAGGCTGGGTAGTGCTGTCTCAGCGGTCTATCAAGGGGTTACGAATGAAAAATTCTATCGAAGCCATATATACCGATTTCCCTGCTTAATCATAATAGAATATAAACGAAATGCTATCTTTGATTCTTCCCAAGTAGAGGACAAAAATTCAATTCTATTGATCTATTTCCAATTCAGGCAGTGACGAATATACGAAATTTGTGCTCCTTGAATGACTCGATAAAATATTTTGTATTTTTCTGGCCTTAAGTTAGCCCGTAGAGGAAGCTGAATTTCACCACGGTACGACCCATAGGTGAGCAGACAAAGTTAAAGTTAATAAAAAAGCGAATGTGGTCAGTACGAACATTGTCGTGAAGTTCGAACCTGAATGAGAGCTTGAGCCATTGTCTTGCAACAAGACAATGTCATGGTTGGTAAATATGTAAAGAGTGCTAAAAAACAACACACGAGGAATTCAATCTTAATTCCCCAACGATCTTGTGATAGTGACATCAATTTCCTATGTATTGTTAAGCTGGCTGCTAATTAGAAATAAACATTCTTCGCTAGCCAATAAGTACCGTCAGTCAGTAAAAATGACCAATCTTGGAGCTACAAATCTGCAACATTTTGGTTTTCGCCGAAGATCTGTCGAAGATGAGCCATCCGCAACTAGATAAATATCGGATTTATGAGCTGATTAGCAAAAATAAGGCTTCAGTGATGTTTGCAAGGATGATTAGGCCAAACACTGAGAGGGGATCGCTGATTGATAGACTTTGAATTCTCAGCACATATGCTTGCCACTATTAAATTTCAGCAGTTGTATTAACTATGTCCATTAATATTTAATAAAAATGACACTATGAATACAAATTGTAGTAGCAATCCATATGCTACTTGATTACAAAAAGGCTATTTTTGTTTGAAGTTATTTCAATCCAAAATCGCCGATGGCTTTGTCGAATAACCAGCCTTTAAGTAGATGTGAATGAAATTATTTCTATTGTTAATCATCTGATTCCACAGACTTACTCAGCAGGAAGAATCCATGTTTTGGGAAAAATGCCATAATCCTTCGGGAAAAGCTTAAACATACGATTAAGATTTCGTGCAAGAGCATCTTTTCTGCAGATTTCAGACATTCCTGGAAAATGATTAATTTTCTAAAATCAAAATAGAATCTCTAATCACATGACGCCTATATTACAAGAAAATTCGTTCAAGATAATATCAATGTACAGGTATATTCATAATTTTACTTTTGGATTCTGTTCGACAGCAATCCATGTTTGTTAATTAGGTGACATCGTTCCATTTGAGATATTAACAAAATCTCAGATTATTACGACTGAACTTGTAAACAGTAAGGGCTATCATGCAAAATTTATCGACAAACTGAAAAAAAATATGCCAGAATCAGAAAACAATAACCATAAATACCTGCCATTTTTTCATGGAAACGACACGTTCAATCGTAACTGAGAGGTCGGTCCAGTAAAGGTTCCAATCTTCATCATCTCCAACTTCTCTAAATCCAAATCTCTGTGAAACGCGTCTGACTAGTAAGAACATTCAAATATAAGAATGTAGAACAGCAGTATTCAACATTTAAATTTGTTCAAAGCGCAAATTGACGAACCTGAGTCATATCGGCAGTTGGTTAAGTTGATTTCAAGTCTAGATAGAATATGAATTTTCCGAACAGAAGGCCTACCTTTTTCGTTTTTTATTCTTTTTTGGTGACAACCGGACTGAAAGAATAAGTTCCTCATGAGGGCGATTGGGAGTAGTCTGATTTTCTGTACAAAACAAATTTTTCCCTCGGTTTGTTGTAGCATGAGCATCCAAATCTTGTTCTAAATTTTGTTCGTAATCTTCGTAAGTATCAGTTTCTCCGTCAGTCTCATCTACCAGACGACGAGGCAGCGTCAAAGTGCCCAACTTATCAACGAGAGTAAACGAGGGCCCATAGTTGGCATTAAAATCAACAGTTGAATGCATATCTGTGGTGCTGTCGTCGTCGTTATCCTCACCTGTCCCAAACACGTCATCGTCTTCTTCTTGGTTATCGAGTGGTTCGACTTCGATAGAGTTTAAATCGCTATCTAAAGTAATGTCTCGCTTAGAAACAGCATTAGCACGATAAAATTTCAAAGCGTCATCCTGCTAAAATTGTAAATAAAATCAAAACTGAGATTTGAGGTGATTTTATCAAAATTATATTTAAAATTGGCATGTTAGATACCAGGAATTCGGTATTTAACAATTAACCATTCTACAAATTTACTACCCCAGACCGTAGCAGAGCCAAAATCAATAAATAAGGGCAAAAGTTTATTTTTATTCAAGGATTCGATCTAATTAATGAAGAATTCGACTCTAAGCTGAAACCATACTCGACTTACCATAATTATAAACACCAGTTATCACGCATTTCGCGTGAAATCAGAGAACCCGGCTGACCAGGCTGCCTAGAGCCGTTACATAACAAACTGTATAAAGAATGAAACGTTAATTGTGTGGAGACCCACAAAATAATTAGAGAAAATAAATCGATATTGAATACGTTAAATTCATATTTATCATTCGGTTCGAACGCAGTTTTTCATAGTATATCACCTACTATCTAAAGTTTCACACTAATGGAAATGTAGAAGTAGTAGACGTTCCTGGCAGTTGAATTTCGAAGTGTGCAGTTTGTCAATCATTTCGATTTCTTTGATTGTTTTCTATAGTGAAGTTAATAGCCGATCGGATAATTTGCTCACAAAAGCTGATTTTGGAACTTAAGCGTTTACAACTATTGTAAAATGACTATGCGCATTTTTTACGGCGAACCGCTGCAATAAACACAGTAGTTGGGCAAATTCATAAAACCATGCCGACATTAAAAATTGCAATTAAATGACATCGTGATAGTTGAACGCCGTGGCCTTCCACGCAGTATGTCTGCACGCACAAACTCACTAATCTTAATTTTTTAAAAAATTGTTATTGTGGCAAAAATAAGTCTGAAATCTCACAGGCTTTTAGGGCAGAGGCATATCGAAAATTTTCGTATCAATTTTACGGGCGATTCTTTGGGAGTTCAATAAAAGTGAAATTATCAGCAATTATCTGATCCTGACTACGCGTCCCGGACTTTAACAATTTATTCGCGTCGCTGGGTTGTGTTCCGGTTGAACTAGAGTAGGCAGAGTTACTCACATAGTTCGCCAACAAACGGTAAATAGTTTGGTAAATCTTGAGAATAAGCACAATTTCAGTCGTTGCCGATAATCAAGATTCGCTGTACCCATTAACTCCCGATAAAACATCCATCAAGCTCGTTCAGAATAATGGCTACCAATGTCATTACAGGTGTATTTTTCTAAGGTATCGTTTTCCACCGTCAAGAAATCATCGCAATTTAAACAAGTTAGATCAATCTGGTTTATATTCCTCATTGCGAATTCGGCCAAAGTAGTAAAGTTTTGTAAACTCGGTGGTCGACGCAGCTCCTTACAATGAGTCGATACGCCTGATTTCCAGCTTCTTATTCTAATGCTCCAAATAACCAATTATTGTCTCCCTCATACTTCACATACCTGGGTGGATTAATAGATTCGCAGAACATAACTAGACTCCGCTTTTCCAAATTGCTAACGCAAGTAACCCATCAGTGAGTCCAGAATGAATTTAAAGTCAGCGGCAGCCATAAAATCTATTGATAGTAGACAAAGACGAAAAGAAAGCAATACAAATAAGAGACGAAAGAAACGAAAGGAAACCTAGATGCCCAGCATAGTTCGGGCCTTCTCATAGCAAGCATAAGAGATGCTGACTGCAGGAATAACCTTCAACATATTGGCACCCATTCCACGATACAGACCCATCATACCCTCGCGACTGATTATTCTCTGAACTAGATTCTTCAGAGATATCTATATTGAAAGTGAACCCCAGTTAAACACTGGATGGTTTGATTATGCCAGAAGTCCCTTCTAAAAGCGTGATTGTTTTTGAGCTTACTTTTTCACTTTCTGCTTGAAGTTTTGTTCTAATAAGTGCAAGCGGGTAAGTGGCAACTTGGCCACAGACAGACGAGCAGGCACCGGCAGTAAGTGACACGTAGACAGGAGGCGCAGTTAATTTCTCGCCTGGTTTGGCAGAGTTGTTGAGAGCCTTGATGTAAAAAGTCTTGAAGGTTTCGTAGAGAGCCAAATCTATACCGGCGTATGGTAGAATACCAATAAGATTTGGTATGTAGCCCCGGTAGAAGATCCACAAACCATGTTCCTGATACAGCTTGCGTGTGCAGTCAAACATTGATGAGTATTGGCCTGTTTTGCGAAGGCACATACGTGTTTTCAGAACCTAGAATACACTCAATATTTAGTGACTGCACTTCTGTCCAGACATAGACCGTGTGAGAAATCTTCCTCCAGTTAAATATTTTCCCAATTAATCTTTGGCAACTATTCTAATTAACTTTGATTTCATATCTGGAGTTGGAGAAGCACGAAATTTATCAACTTTCACATTCTTCTGCCTCCTCCTCTGATCCAATAGTAAGCAGAGAGATTAAATGTATGCAACGGTGCCGCTTACATTTGCATCCCAGATACAAGATGAATTTCAAAAAGTTTGCGGTCGCTAATGCTAAGTGGCCTGCCTACAAGAAACAGGGTAATGGTTTATAGAATGAATTTTCAAATGAAAATCGAAAAATTTAGTGAATTGAAAAGTGTCGACGCAATTTTGCGCAGAATACCTGACGCATTCGAATGTCATAATAAGTAAATGAAAAGGCGGTATAAGCTTTAAAAAGGATCAAAAGTACCGTCTATCACAGCACTTCCACCACCTAGTGAAATCAACTGCAAGGTTTAACTTTCCCTTTGTGTAAATGATCAAATTCAACAGCAGTAAAATGTTAGCCGCTTGAACAAGTGTTGCTCATTCAAAGATATAAGTAGTAACAGCTAACCGTAAGGCTAACAGGCTGCCATATGCAACTGAAAAGCAATGGAATCGGCTAAGGTGAGGCGAGCACGCCAGTTTTGGGCATTTAAAGATCTGGACAGTATGGCTCACGGGCTATGAGAATACGCCAATGTGAGTTAGGATATTGGTATACAAATACGTTGTGCCGATCGGGCAAGAGCTAAAGCGTTTTACATACTGACTTGTGCCTAAGTGTTTTGTTATTTTGATAACAGCGTATGACAGAAGTGAAGCCAGCGATCGCAGCGAAAGCTTCTTACAAGGATTTTAAAATATGCGTGGATATTTTAAATGTCGCAACTAAGATTATTCACGAAGATTTCAACATTTTACTTTTAGAAGATGGAAATGTAGACTGATCTTACTTCCATAGGATAGATGAGAGTTTGAGAGGTAGCTCCAGCCAGAGCGCCAGCCGTAAATTTCTCAGGCAAAGAGAGGGATTCCGAGGAACCGCCTTTCTTAAAGAAGATGTTCTTGTAGGTCTCATAGGCCTCAAATCGGAAGGCTTGCTCAGGAGCGATTTTGATGCAGTTCACACCGTTCCCTCGCCACATAGAGAGGACACCGCCCTCCTTCAGCATCCTTTTGAATGACCCGATGAGACCTGTGGACGCCGCCTTGGTGCCTCGTGCCTGGTAAATAGTCTTAATTCGATCCAGAGGTGCAGTGGCTGTTCGTGACAAACATCCAGCAATACCTGCCAAAGTAACAGCAAGAAATATATGATAATCTAAATGAAATAATAAATGCCACGAAGTGGATACTAAAATAGCCCCGATTTCTCCCAAATATTAGGTCAAAAGGGCTATGTACATTTCAAAACTTACCAAGCAAGGATTAGACGAGTCACGCAAGTTCATTCAATATAATTTTAATCAAAGACGGCTGGTTAAGAGGAGTATTCAGTCAAAGGATATTGAAAATGAATAATTATGTCGAGGAAAATATTAAAAGATGTGAGGACAAAGGATAATAGCGAAGGTAAAAGTGATAATGAGGGAGTGTTATTCCCATCACGGATATAACTTTCTAATTATCAAACAAGACGCTCGTATTCTAGATACAGACCTCCCTCCAGGTAACAGCCTTTCCTCCCCTTAGGAACAGGAACCTTAAGATGCGTTCCCTTAACAAAAGGGTTGATTTAACAATGGGAACCACTTAGTAGAACAAATTGACAAAATCCGATCGGCAACGAAAGCAGTGCTCAATAACCCAAACGAGGAAGAAGACGCATATGCCCCGAGAGGGCTCAAAGACAGTGCACTCGAATTACCCAAGTTTTAGGCTATGTAAAATGTATGCAGGCCAAGTGGTAAAATATGCCTCTGGGAGAGAGTTGATCAAATCGGTTGACCGGACGCTAAACCAATAGGAAAAGAGGTAAAGTATGCAACTGCTGGTCACATGACGAGGGAAGTGCATGCATGCAGTACGGCATGCGCATCTTTGAAGGTGATATTCGTAACTAGACATCTCGACGATCTTATGCATTTTTGACAATAAATGCAAAATTTACATTAAAAGCCAGTTGTTTGAAAGATTGGTTGGCTAGATCTTTTGTCCATTAATAGGCAAATTACAGCAATTTACAATAGAAAATTATTTCGAAGTGATCAGCAAGGATGTTAAATTGTGATTTCTAAACTATGATTTTCTCATGACGCACACTCCGGGGACATGCCAATAACAATACACCGATTTCAGAATGGCTCGCTTCAGTGCCTGGTAATTACTTTTTTTACTGTTTAAAGGAATCATTTGGGGGAGCAAGGTATCCTAGTCGTTTGGCATTGTCAGACTAGTTCCAGTCAACCCGAACATGAACGGAGAAGGGTAAATTGGTTAATACTTGTGTATCTAGAGATGTCGAAAAATAGCTTCTTCAACTGAGGAACTACAAGCAAATTATATTAACTGGGAAGTTTCAAAATAGTGAATTTCTAGATAATTAGAATAGTTATTCTAATCTCAGAAAAGTGGTCTAGTTTAGCATTATCAGTTTCATTTTCAACTGGAAGAGGTGAGCATAAAACACCACTTTCAATAATCCGTCGACAGTCACAAACAAGATCCAGAAATATCACCTTGGATCAATCAGACGTTGTTTGAACGATGTGATGATCGGTCAAGCGCATGAGATGTTCCTTCAAATGAGCTCATATTCAAATCACTTTGCACTGAAAGTTGTCGAATTGTGACTAGATATAACTCCCTGCAACATAATACATATTTTCCTTTCAGCTGCCTGAATTGTAGTTTGACGATGAAAATAACTAAGGATGCTGGAATTTCGTAAAGTTTGATGACCCTATTTTCATACCCTGTAGGTCTTCACTTTCTTCTATTAGCATCATCTATTTGTCTGTATAAATAACTAAGGGATAGAACTAGAGTTGCCAGTAAAACATGTCTATGAGACCAGTCTATATTTGTTACAACTCATTGGATAACGAATTGAAGAGGTAGGCATTTCTTCAGCAGATAATAAAGCTCCGAACACAAAGAACCTAGCAGGTCCAGAGAATAAAAGAGACTGACTTTCTTCGTATGAACAGAACCTCGTCTTTTTAAATTCATGAGCAGAGTTGTTATTCAGCGTTCGAGGGAGATAATCCAGTCGAATTTATCTTGAAGAGAAGCATTGTGCTGCGATGATTGTGCGTTTGAAGAACTCCCAGTTGACCAGTGTAAATAGGCCTCTCAGTAATTAGAGACACGCCGATTGGTTTCGAAAAGCACCGTCCAATGAGTCAAGTGCTTTAAGGACCTTTGCATGTACCACTAAATAATATATTTCACACTATTCTCATTCCTGAAAATTGCCCACACAAAATCAATAAAGTTCAACAATAAAACTCCTACCTCTTCTCAATAATCTTGGACATCTAAGATTTCTCCGTTACTATCACTGCAAAGTCTTAAGTGTTTACTGCCGAATCGTAATAGTCTTAACTTTAACTGCATTTTCGAAGTCAGAATAAATCAAATTCCAACGCGATGGCATTTAATTAACCCGAGATATTTAATATGCAATTGGTTGAGCCCTTCATGCCTTAAGAAAAAAGGAACTCAGTGTGTAAAAAAGACGGTACGAGGATCTTCATCGAATAGTTCATTCAAAAAAACACCTCTAAGAACAGAAGAATAATAAACGGCATTTTCATACCCATGTATACTAACCATTTAGGAGTAGGTTGGTTGGTAACAGAATCGTTTCCCAATCTGCTAAATGGACTACCACCAAAAGGAACACTTTAAAATCTTTTTTTACAAAAGGTGAGATTGCTATCCTAAATACCTCGACAGTGTTTAATTTGTCTACGACGGTTCAATAATATCGAAAAAGCGGAAGCATGGCCTTACTGTTTTGATAAAAAATTAAATTGATTAATGAATAGGAGATTTACTGTGGAAAGTAACCTGAGGCTTGGGTGCACAACTGCTTATCGAGTCCAATCCTACTATCTACCACCTCGCGGTGACCACCGTTAACCCCAGGGGCCAACCTGAGAGCTAAAGAGGGGGGCGGCCGTACAGGACTAATCACCCACCGCAGAAGTACAGCCTGAGTCAATCAAGAGGCTCTTACTCAAGGTACGACGTAATACCTGGAGTCATGGTCTTAAACTTGGATTGTGGAGCATGCGTGCATGTAGCAATGAATGGAAATTCTGACGGGAGCAATTCTTCATTTCGACTCTTCACCGAATATTTTGCAATTACTCCTAACATCTACGGTCATTTAGAGACTTAACTATCCGCATAATGTTCGAAGTATCTCATTTTAGAGTAACTCAGAAAGCCGACTTGCATCCGCAAAAAAGAGTTAACTGAGCGCATTTTTCACTTCCTCGCTCTCTCGACAAGCATATCAGCACCTACATCATTTTTCCCTACTGGCACTTTTATAACTGAAATTCATGCGCACCTTTTGAAATGCTTCAAATATTTGCATACTTTGAAGATAAATGCCTGATTAGATGATAAATGTTCAAAAAAGTTAGTGTTTTAAATGGCAAATCTTTCTAAGCACAATTCAAATTTTCTACAATGCGGCGTTGAATTGCGGAATTAAAATTTACCACTTACTCTCAACCTCCTCGTGATGACCACCGGTAATCCCGGGGAGGCGGGATGGACTTACCGATGAGGAAATTGAGGGGAACAGAGTACCGCCTTGTGATGGAACCTGGTGTGATTCAAGGCTCAAAAGAAGGACCACTTCTCTTCAACCAAGCCATGGAATAAGCCTTTGCCTAACTCAGTGACAATGCGGCTCAGATGACTGATTACTCAGGCAAAAGATGGCTGCTAAATCAGCTGGAATATGCAGATGATCTATGCCTCATTGCGCCGAATAAAGTTGCAGTTGTCAGATCAATAGAGCCTCTGGCGATAACGTTGGCTCTATAATCCAAAACAACGGTGGGCCAGACGAAGCAATAAAAGCAAACTCAGTCAGGGCAAAAACACAACTAATACGACTACGACCATTCCACCGCTCGAGAAGCGTAAATAATATCCTGAAACCAATTCTAGTGAAGTAACTTATGGATTATACACTATTGTCTTGAGACTACTATTGTCTACTACTATACACTATTGTCTTGTCTCGACTACAAACAATTCAGAATATGGCCCGACGCAGGGTTCTAGGATTGTACTCGCGGAGAGCCAAAACTGTAGAGGAACTCCGATGTGTAAATTAGCGGGTCTTATACAGGAAAAGAGGATGAACCTACGGAAGTGTTTGAAAATGGACAAAGATAGCCTGATACTCTCCATACTTCAGAGTAACTTTGGAAACGGGAAACTAAGAAAGCCTCACATACGAGGAAGTGGATGCTTCATGGCTACTTGATCCAAAAAAGCCTTAAAGGTCGAGATGATAATTATACACCTCGACCGATAGGAGAAAGGCAACGTGATATTGTCTGTACTAACGCAAACCGCCACAGATGCTTCGCCACAACAAAAGAGATGCGGAGACACACAAGGCAAGATCATGGAGAAGAAGGACACAAAACGGACGAGATACTGGGCCGTAGGCCAAAGCGCCCTCTTAAAGACTGCCTTAAAGGATACAAGACTCAAGGGCGGCTGAAGAGACATATTAGGGATTGTCAGCCTTCAGTTGCAATCACAGAAAAGAGTAAAGAACCAAACGACGCAGTAGAGAAAATAGAAGAACTGAAGACGATGGAGGAAAAAGACAGAACGGAAGGCATGGAAAATGACTACGAAGAAAATGGCATCCAGCATGATGAACTACACAACTGCCCTATCCCGGCTGCCCACAATGCTTATGCAGTAGGAAAGGAATCATGAATCACTGTTATGTAAAGCACAAATGGTCGCCTATTAGAAAAGAATACCCGAATAGGGACAAACAGACGAGCACCTCAAAGGTCCACCGACCACAGACGACACTAAAATACGTCGAGAACGGACGGGGAGCCGCGAAGAAGTGCAACTGAAGAATGAACTGTTACTGCACGACGAAACCAAGCCGAGGAAAGACCAAAGAGGAGCCAAAGATGTCAATTTAACTGTTACATGTGCTTAACTGTTGCACAAGCTCATAGTATTTTTGTTGTAACCCCAATAAGTCTTTGGTACTTGCCCAATGGATGGGGATGAATAAAAAATATCATGCTCCTATTGGATGCTAGATAGGCCGAGATAGAGCTGGGGTAAATGATAGAAAAATTCGTATTTTAGTTGGACAAATATCCGGTTAAAAGAACGCCTTACAGGACGATTCGCTTAAAATTAATTCTCTATGTGTCCATACAGGCTCGATATATGCTTAACCAATTTTAAAAGTAAATATTATCCTAAATGTTTACTACCAAAGCATTATCATTACAAGACCCGCTTCCTATATTAAATAATTCCGAACAAACTCATGATTCATGATCACTCCTGACCAAACACATGAACATACATCCGACTCCATTAGTGAGATATGACATAGAACAGTGATTATTCGTGATGGGACTGGATGAGGACCCATCTATACTCCTCGAGGTGGATCTCAGCTCTCTTTAAAATAAAGACGCATGATGCGTTAGATACTCTTTCTCTTTGATGGCACTAGGTCTTATTGGAAAAAGCGTGTTGTAGCTGCTGTTTACTTCTCGTTAATTCTTCTCCTTACCATGGTAAAATAGTAAAATGCCTGTTCTTGCAACAAATTCCTGCGCTTACTTATGCACACGACTTGCGCAAAAAATCCGAACTTCGTTCACTTGGTTAAGTAGTTGAAAACGTTACACTAAGTCACAAAATGGCACTGAAAATAACAGGTTAATAAGTGCATTGCGCCTGACCAGTCGACGTCGGATTGCTGGGTGAAAAAAGTGTTCCTTAAATTTCTGTCCATTCGATTTGTCAACTTCTCAGCTCAAATTGTGGATACGTTTTCGCCTGAGACACCGAAACTGTTCAATATAGTACAGGTTAACAATGCATACATCAGGTATAGGCTTGCGTGGGTCATTAAAACGGGATTGGGAGCGCGAATAACAGTGCCGAAACCCATGTCTGAATGGGAATCAAACGAAACCAACCGCATCATATAAATGGGCTTCAAGCAAATTTAGCTAGTAAAATTATTCTACTCCTATAGTCAAACCAAATATCAGAACGACTAATTTGACCCCCAAAATTTGTAATGAGAATATTAGCGAATGAACTATTTCTGTGAAATCTAGCAGATTATCAATGTGGAGTAACTGAAAATTCATGCATTATATCTCATCAAAAAAAGAGCATTCCATAGCATGTACGCAAATCATGTATATTTTACGTATATACATATATATATATAATGCATATTTTTTTAATCAAATAAACAAGAAACCAACGGAACCTTCAATCTTGATTTAATATTCTGAGCCTATAAGATTTCTAATGATTGCACAACTCAAATGAGCCTAGATGGAAAAATGCGTCACCTATAGGAAATAGAGCGTATTTACCTAAAAGATCATTCTGATTCATCGAATGCTTTTGACATTTGCTGCACACATTCAACCGTTCAAGTAGAGGCTTATTTTTGAAAGAGTGAAAGATATGAATCAAAAAACTTCACGGCTTTTGGCACTCGATTATTTTGTTATTCAAAGCTTAAAACTTATTACAAAAAAACGTAGCCTATAAATAAATACAGCTTTAACGGACCAGTATTAAAGAGCCATATTTGCGAACATTAAAAATACCTAAATGTGTTGAACAGCACTTTGTACTACGTACGTGCAGTTCTATAGCTCAGACACCGAACTGGCTGAATAGGCTAATTAGAAGGCTAGAGACAAAAGTAAGTACGCAGAGTGGACTTACCGCCAGCCAATAGTGTTCTCCAAGCTTCGCCGGACTTCTTCTCCTCCTCAGTATAGTCATCCGGAATCTGGACAAGTTCGCCGATATCCACAGCAGAAGCTCGCCTCCAGTAATGAAATATATCCTCAAGTTGAGTCTTTCCAGACAGAAGAAGGAAATCTCTCCATTCATTAAAGTCAATACTAGAAGTCCCATCCTTATCTACTTTTCGAAGTAGTTTCTCAGCTTCTTTGAGAGTTATTTCCACACCAAGCTCTCGCATCTGAGCACGAATCTCTGAAGCATCAACCATATTGTCTTGATTCTTATCCATTTGTCGAAATGCTAGCTTGAGTTGGGTTTCGGTATCTGTAATGTAGTCGACAAATTCTTTGAAAGTCATTGTGGTCGCGTTTCCACTTCGACCGATAATTTCAGCTGCGGTGGATTCCTGTTCGGAATTCTTAATCTTTGAGGCCAGTTCAGACACACTGACCCGGCCATCTTTGTTAATATCTAGCTCCTTGAAGAGTTTTGCTATACGTTCCCGATCCTCGGGTTTTAGATCTGCCTTCCCCGACATAGCAGAGTGAAGTTTGGTTTTACGCCTGCGCCTACACCACGAACGCTGAGAAAGATATGTGCGTGTGACTGTTCTGGCCGTCTATTGGCTATTAGCTTCAACTGTTAACTCCTTTGCGTTTATTGGTTTGCCAATTAACCATTTGCATTTTAGGTTGAATTAAATCGGTTTGCCACTGAAATCGGATTGGTATAAAGAGCACTTTTTATAACAGATGATGTTTTTACGCAGGTGTGCGGAGCTGGGCGAGAGCCCTTCTGAAAGCTCTTTGAGATCTCAATTATTTGTCCCAATATATAAAAAAGTCTTGAAGCGAGTTAAATGTTTTGCATCATTTAAATGGTTAGGGTTAAAAGGCAAAGGAGCTGGAATCCAAAGTTGGAAAAACCAAATGCTCCATTCATCACGATTTTTTTCAGTAACTAATCCAGAGTATACGAAAGTATTCTTAAGTTTAAATGACTTCGATCATTTACAAAGTCGGCAAAGGTCAATAAAAAGCCTAACCCCAAATATCCAGGCTTTAAGTTAATTTAATGCATACTGGAGCAGAGTGGATCAAATATGAGGAAACATGACTTAAATCTTATGTCGTCCCTAGGTATTTATTAGAATCGGCTTAAAAGCTGGCCGGTGGGCTTACTTTAAGCAATTAAGTAGCCGATATAAAGTGTATTTCGTGGGAGTAATGCAACGACCTTATTCGAGGTTACTTGTGCACATTTTCACAAATGAACAACAAAAATTATCAGACGCATTGCTCATTGGCGTTTTCTAGTTCCTTGAGAAGTTTCAAAATAATTTAGAAGCCGAGCATCTTCATATGCATTTGCTTTCAGAAAAGCATAAGGAGCTGGCAAATACATAAATCAGTTGAAATATCATCAATTTCTGCAGCATTAAGTGGCTGTTAGTTATAAAACCATTAAAGCTTACATGAGGGGGGAAACCATTGCGGCTCACTATTATTTCACAGCTTGTCTTCCCATATTATTATTTGATATGTTGAACGAAAATATTCAAAAATACAGTGAATTTTTACTGACGGATATGTTTTCTTGAAAAATTTTACTTTACGTTAAATTCTTAAACTAGCCGAAAAAGAATAATTAGTCGGATGCCATATTATCATGGCATTTAATAACTGGCAATACCCTTAAAATACACGATGCGACACATTTCCAAGATTATATTTACAAATTAGGGCTTTTTTGACAGAATTTTTTAAGGTTTTGCTGAAATTTGATCTAATGAATGGTCAATATTAAATCAAAACCACATGCGTTTGAATGTTTAAGCTATTCAGATAATTAATATATACATGACCTCAAAGCGGCAGAGTTTTAAAACCATACATCTCGCTGAGAAGTGGAATAAATCGTTATCAGGTAGCTAAATACTTGCATCTGCTTGCCAGAAGTCAACGTTAGAGCTTTTTATTTATAGCCATATGACCATTTATTTTTCATGCATTTATCATCTAAAATTTATTTATATTTACTGAGGCAAAATCGGAAACCTTAAGTACGTAACACTGCATAAATTTCAAACATAAAATAAGGATCAATTCCCTACAGTTTTTAATGGTTGTACTTAAGTTGGAGTTTCTTTGTTATGGTCATGTTAAAACAGAAGATACGCTATCACCATTAATATTTTATAAACTTGTATTTCAGCGATGGCCATCTTGCTCAAGAACATTTCTCAAATAGTAAATGTCACGAGAAACTCAAAACAAACTTTTATGGTAGATGGGTACGACTTGTTTTGCGTTACAAGCGATCCCGATTCAAAGGGCAAATACGCTATACTTCTCGACAGGTAATTTTTGTGCTGAGAATTCTTGATTTTTATCATGTATATTAAATTTGGTTATGTTCATTTCCAGCTGAGATAGCCATGAGCTCTATGCACTTAAAAATAATGGCGATTTGAAAAGAATTCTAACTGGTTGAATTGGTTTAAGCGTTGGTTTACGAGGTGGAGAATTTGACAGAAAACAGTCGTGCTGCCTCATGCTCTAAAAAACTGCTTTATGGGTAATCTTCTCGTAATAATACTCCAAGGAGACTATTTGCCTAATGCCAACCATATTATAACCCCTGAATTCCGCCACTTAGGCTGAGGAAAGCTCCGTTCTGTTAAATATCCATCCAAATTTCTTTGCTATAACTTGTTCATTAACAGCGCTTATCAAACAATGACTTACATCATAAGGGCTGATGGGTTTTCTCCCATTTCCGACATTTCCGACTCATTGATCCGGAAAGATCCAAACAGAATGGAAAGATTCCATGAAACCTCTCTGGCTGATTCCTATTTGGCTATCCCTTCACGGATAACCAATTTTGGTGATTACTTTGAACACCATACATGCTCCTGATTTAGATCCCGTGACATTTGACGAGCAAATGCGCGAGATTCATTAATTCGACCCTATTTATTATTATTATTATTTGAGGTCAAATGGCGTTCGAATTTTCTACCCAAGAACTCATTTTTGAATCAGTTCCTACTAACTTGATCTATTATTTGGGGTATTTGGCTCTTTTGATATTCACATATTTAATATAACCAAATTATTCTTTCGGATGTTCATGTCCATTTAAAGTGATTAATACCTTTCAGGCTCTTTGCGATTTTCAATAATTCCTTTAAAAACAATTTATCAAACCTCAATTTTTGCCATTATTATTAAATATTCAAACTGAAAAAGATTATAGACTCATGTTTTTAGCCTCAAGGATTCTTTTAGAAGATAACGTCTCCAATATTAAACAACACCACAAAATTGCAAAAAAAATAAGTGGAGTGACATAGTTATGTAAAGAACGATGTTTGATATCCCTGGTGTGGTCAACGGAAGGCAGTCCTAATTTTTTTTGAAGTGAGTAGGTCAAGCTCAGCAATTTTCATGGTTGTTCGACCTTTATTATACACTTGCAAGTACATCTTGGACTTTGAGCGTTATCGTCAGATGGAGCTTTGTTATTGGGGGTTGACAGCTCATGGTTGATGTAAGAGCGTCATATCGAAAGATTCCAAAATTTGTTTAAGAGGATACGTGTATGAAAAACTGCTGTGTAAAGGTTTCCTCTATCAAGGACTCATATGTTAGATTGCGCTTCATACAAGTAATTTCATCATTATCTCTGCCATATAGATTATTGTCTCCTCAGATTGCTGGAGCACAGCAGAGCATTTAACGTAAGAGCTCAAGAGATCATCCTAATTTTTAAGCATTGCTGCAAGAGTTGGAGAGAAGCGATAGTCTAATGTCGGGTACTTATAAAACTTCTATATTTTTAGTCTAAAATGTGAGTCGCCCTGGTTGACATAAGCAACAACGTGGCTGTTGAGACAAAGCGAGTGGGAGATTTGAGAATTAGTGTTGGAAGCTAATTTAACACCACCCATGAGAGGCGTGATTCAGTGCCTAGGGAAAAGGGTCTACAATAAGCATTACAATATTCGCGGTCAATTGATATTCGAGCAAATTTTCTTACGCTAACTGCTCTACTACCGCCGTTTATAGTATTTCATCAAATAGACTTTAGAGGTGATGATTTGTAAATTCGTTGCTTTTTTCGATTCCGAATAGACTTCACGTTTGTAGTGAGACTTTCATATAATTTAACCGACAATGAATAAGATACACCATCAGAACATATTTAGTGAAAGTGTCAACCGATAGCATAACCATCAGCCATGCCAAAATTCAAGGACAAAGCTGATTACGAATTAAAAATAAGTACAAGAAATATCCATTTTTTTAAATTCATGTTCGATTTGTAAAATCATTCATTATTCAATCCCAGAGATATTACTTTAGAGCATCTATTTACGTCAGAGCTAACCAAATTAATACTGCGTATTTCGATGCCACCTAAAACATTGCAGTAATATTTCATTTGAAATTACCCTAATTATGATTTTAGCTTTATAGACCATTGGATAGTTACGTCAAAGCCTTAGTATTTGTTTCACTGACATTTGCGGTCAGTTTCAGCGGCTACTGATAAGCCATCGGACCACAAATGGCCGCTGCTTTCGGAATGATCTAAATTGAAAGCAGATGTTTCCCTTCCATTCGATCCAGCCTTTATGAGGAAAATAAAAAAAGCTTTTGGTTGACTAGAAGTAGAAAGATGAAGAAATAAAAATTAATGAGAAATCAAATAAAATAATGGTTTTAGCTATATCCACTTGGCCTGCAGTTCATGTCCAATCATACTGCTCCGCAACTAGTATCCATTTATCTGGTATTAACTAGGACGAATACCAATTTGAGGCCCAGTTCTAACCGATTCAGAATTTTTTGTAACTTAAAATAACCGAAAATTTCTTGCGAACGGGTTTTCATGCTCAACCCTTCTGACTTGTTAGTTTTTTTCACCGAATGAAAGAGTTTGGCAATGCTTGAATCTTGGTAGATAGCATTTCCTATTTTTGTTTGGTTTTCAGACGTAAAGGGCGCTGAATTTCTCTCGGCTAGAGGACATCCCAAGTTCATCCACCATTATTCATTCTCTGGGACTTCATTTATATCACTACTATCCTGTCTGATTCAGCATATGGCTCGGGGAGGACTACATTTTGCTCTAAAAAAATCTAGCATTTTACAAAGTGGTGCAAAATTGAAGTTGGCTGGTTGGTAGTTGATATTATAGTGGTCCATTTGACCTCAACTTCGTCTGTGGCTGCTCGCAAATTATAGCTGATCTAACTTCCAAACCAGACCTGTAGGTTAAAAGGCCAGGTTATCAGCGCATTGGAATAGTTCAGAAGTAACCCCAAAAGCCCCCTTTTACATTCTTATCAAAACAACGATGAATTCATAACCAAGCCCAGCGACCTTTCAACATTGCACTCCTCGCCATCGTACCAGTGTTACTGAGTCGGATGTTAGAGCACTGATGGGGCCTGCGGTTCATATGGGCTGCCAACATCTGAGCCAAACGGCCAGCAGCACAAAATAAATTTGAGAGCTTTGAGCTTCTTAAATGAACCGTGAACACCATATCCCGCAAATGGCATCAACCAACTTTCAATGTATTTTTAAACTGTAAATGCAATGATATTTGCCCCACTAAAATAATGTTCCGCGATCTGCCCTAAAACGATATCGTGACCAACCCGATAAGCATGAGATTGTTTGAGAAATTGGCGTAGACAGCACGGATCGAGAATTTTCAGTCAAAACAACCAGTAGCTGTTTAGCATACAAGTTCCAGATTTTTGATGAGTAGCTTGCATCTTTCTAGAATATGAGGGCTTGGAAATCAGATGCGATCATCGTTTGTAAATTTGGGTTACTTTTTCACCGACTATCCCATTCAAGATTCTTGATCGCCAGAAGAAAAATGCAGCAGTTAAGGTGAAGTCATGTTCTGAGTTCGGCAAGGATGACAGGAAAGTCTTGTTCGGAACATTCACACACCGCACCTAGGCCGGTGAAACTTCTTCCTTCATTTACAATCAAATGACCGATTAGGTTTATTTTTCGATGTAAACTATGTCTATTGCCTCTTTTGAGGTCTACACATACCACTCTCGAATATGCTCCTAAGACGAGCGTTACCCAATCATATTTCATGGAGTTGAGGATCGAATATGCCAGTGAAGGTAAACGCAAAATTCAAATACCTGAAATATTGAACAAAGTTTAATGACCTAGTATTCCTAAAGGGCTTCTCTTAAATAGGATTTAAGTTGCATTCAAACCTACAACAATTTCTCAACATCCCCAATAATAAAACCAAGAATATCTACTTAGTGCCAGCAACTTTTCGATTTCGACTGTTTTGGTTCATACCGACAGTTCAGAGGTTCTGAAAGTCTTCAAGGCTATTACAAATGTCTCTGAAATGCTGGCTCCTTATTGGTTCCTATAAAACAGTCCCTAGGGGAAAAGGGGGGGGGGTGGGGAAGGGCAGTTTCATTTTGGCAGATCACCTTTCAGCAATTCGAGAGCCTGTTAAGTTAGCCTCGGCAACTCGCCTTGTCGACTTTCTTTTAGATGCACTTATTCATCACCAACCGCACTTGCCTACCAACGACGTGGAAAAAGCCATTCAGAAATTGCGGTTTTTCTGCTCTGCCTGGACCTTTTTATCTGGATTTATTTTTCTGCGAAAAAATAGAAACCCTTATTAATTGTGCGAACTAAAATAAGTGGAATTAATGAACCGGTTTTTGTCAGATTGTTTAAAATAAACAAATTATGGTTCTGAAACTATGTCAACTGATATCAAAGGTGGACAATTTTGAAATAATTTAATTTATGCGCATTAATTATTAGTGGACAACTGCTCTAGAGCTGGAAGTACATTGAAAACAAAAGAACAAATCTATAAACCCGTCTTTCTGACTTGCTCGGGGCTACAAAATGGCCATTAAAACTCTGTATTCTTGCATGGGTCGAGCGGCCAATTACTCTCTTGACCTTAGTACCAATCTGACTGGCAGTCAATAAGGTGTTCTTATATGGGCACCCCCCCCCCCTCCCAATTTAAAATGGCGTTTTTTCTTATAGATAATAAAAGCTTATCATTCGGATAGAAAGGGATAAATCACGTTGATTTATATGTGAATTAGATATATATTGGTTAAACTGTAAATTATTTGAACAACTTCAGTTAGAGTCTATTTGGAGTGATACTTGAAATTTGTCTTGAAAAATTAAAACAAGGAGTTTTAACGTCATTATTCCACCTTCAAATGCTAACGAATTTCCAAAATTTGATTGGGCTTTCAATGATATACTTTACAACTCATTTACTATTTCATAATTTCGTGCAAAAATACATTGCATACTAAATACAATGAGCATGTTTGTTTCAATGCTTTTTAACGAAAGATGAAATCGATGTAGAGAGGCCCCACTAAGAGATTTCAAGCGGTGACTGCCAAGCTCCGGGGCTTGGAACAGAGCATTTCAGTCAAGGAAGTTGGCGTTATTTGTTGCGAATACCATTTCACTGGAACAGAGACTGTCTCATAGGACTAACTCGGCAGTTTCTTAATTGCTACACTATACAACTCGAATCAGCATTTATTTTAATAGCAAAACTCATTCTAAAGTGTGATATGCAATGATTTGAAGTAAAATGAATATGCAAGAGTGTTGCACTTAGTTATGGTAGCCCGTTGAACCCGAGAATAAGCCTGTACGTTGTAAAGAAGCTGATAACTTGGCAATTGAATCTGTGCTTTCCACTGCCATTTGTAACCACTGATGATAGATATTCTTTTCTGCATTTAGAGTTAACTTAAAATCTTTAAGCGAATGGTTGAAACACTCATTTGTTCAACCGATACTATAAAGTCTAGCATGACAACTGTGCACCGACTCGATCTATCGCATGGTAGGGTTAGAATTTCAATGTTAAGATAGATTGCTGAAACTGGTTGGTGCTGGTCCACAAAGAGATTGTAAAATTAGTGTTCCTCAATCAGAGAGGTACCAAGGTAAATCCCCACTTCCCATAATAAGAGTTGAAATTTAAGTTATTATTAGCAACTAACCCAAATTTTGATTGTGGCCCAAGCCATCTCGGTTTCAGCCATTAGTGGTACTCATGTTTGAAAGAGCAATTTGAGACGGCGATATTATGCATTTATGGCAACCTGCAAGAGGTGCCAAGGGGATCAATGCATTAGCTGGGGTTGTTAGCAGTTGGTGTGAATACAACTGTCTAGAGCTTAAGAAAGCTCGAGCCCCAACAAATTCCCTTAATACGTGGTTAAGTGCTGAAGTTAGGTTCACCTAGGAACCAATCAAATTTTTGGAACTTTTCAAGATTATATTAAGGTAAGGTAAAGGTAGTAGAAAACTTTTGAAATCATCTGACTGTTATTTTTGGCTCCTCTCTTGACGCCACAGACTCAACTGAGCTGATTGGTAGCCGACTTTTAAGCAAGGTTTCTGAGTTCTCTAAAATCTTCGCACTTTGCATGAATTTAATCACTGGAATGTCTCCGAGTGAATTCCCGACCGGTATTGTAACCAAGAACTCAGTATAATTAAGACCTCTTGTGCATTCAGCCTTAAGGTGTGATTTCGGAAATTCATGTCGTGGAAGAGAGTTCCTCAGCTTTCTAGCCAGAAGCCGTCTTCTTCGTTATCGGTTTGTGCATTGGCTTGTTCTTTCTCAGCCATGTGAAAAAATTACAATTTCACTGCAGTCAAACCACGTATTTTTTCACTTTTCAATATTTTCGGTTATACATTCTTTCTATTTCCTGTATTATATTGATAGATTTGCTTTTATACTTTATACACGGAAGTAATTGCTGTTGATTTCAGTGACGGTAACATACAGTCCTACGGATCCGAGGACCTTGTAATATCCCCGAACCATGAATACGATACTGTGATTGATTGCAATGGAGGAACGATTCTGCCAGGTAAAAGCATTCATTATTTAATGCTCTCTAATTCGAACTATTCATTAACTAATTAATAAATTAAGCCATTAGTCCCACCTCCAGACTCGCAGTTTCGCTAACTACACTAGCCATTTCAAAGGCACTTTAGTCAACTTGTCAAGCCAAAAACCACTCGAGGAGTTCATAAATTAATTTTTTCCAAAATATTAAGGAAGAGTTGAGAGGTTTTGCCACTTTTAAAAAGTTGCCTTTGTTCATTTTGAACAGTTTAATAAATATGTCTGCAAGTCATTAATTATTCAGAAGGCTGATTTCAATTACATTAGAAATACATACTTCCCCTCTTGAAATTCGACAGAACAGTACCTCTATAAGCCGACTGACTCGAATAACGTAACTTAGAGGAATTGTTCTCAAAATCCGACTTTGTTGGATTCAGCCAAACATGATAAGGAGGAGGGGGGGGGTGAGGGGGAGAGGGGGGAAGTGCTATTCCAAGGCCATCTTAGAGGATAGATAATTTCTGTTACACTTCGACTTTGTAATTACTTCTCGAAATTCCACAGGAAATCATCTAGCAGTATAAATTATTACACCTTTCTTACGAGTAGTAAATGGAGATTTGGAGAATATTTCAGTTTTCTACGTAGGGAGACATTGAATTTATAAATAGAGTTATAGTGCTAATGCGTTGAGGGACTAGTAACCTATCTTTTGAACAACGAATTCTTCATTCGCCGTCCACATTGGTAGTTTCTGATCGCTTTCCATTAATCGCTAATGCAAATGTTCTTCATGTCACCACAGCGATTCAAGTTGTTTTCACCACCTTAGAATGTCATAAAGGTTTCTTTAGATCCGTACAAAGCAATGACTGATAAAATTTGTCCATTTATATAAATAGAATTCGATGTTTGATTCTTAAATTATTTATTTAACTAATTGAAGGGTCTATACATCATTAACCACCACTGAAATGAGTAACATTAAATTTTCTCCTTCCAGACTAGATTGAAAGTTACTTCCGCAATCTCTCATCCACGGTTGTGCGCTTCGAAATAGCATTAACGTAGTTTTCTTTTAGTTAAATACATTGGCCTTTTGTCAGATTCCTCGGTCCTTGTTTTGCATGATCGTTGACAGCTGAATCGACTTGGGTCTTGCACCTCGTTAGGTGTGCCTCTAGCCAGAAAATTTCCAAACTATCTTCCTTTTATAGACTGAAATAAACTCAAGAGTTTCGTTGTTTTCATTAAATGATATCGCCTCGCTTAGATAATCGCTTCTGTATTATGTTAATTTTGCTGTCCATAAAAACCGATAGGAAAACTGCTTGGTCATTAAGATCAACGCAAGCACAACACTGAGGTTGAATATCGCAATTACGTGTATTATACCATAAACGACCAAAGATTGGAACGACCTCTTTCCCAAAGAAAAGGCTAAATCAGAAATACGCACAGCTCAAAATCATTATTCCGCCTATGTATCACGCAGATCGAGTTGATCTACGAATTCTTTATCAGCGGGTGACCAAGCTGCAGTATTATAGCTTACTTATTGACCTGAAACCAGGCTAACTACAAGATCATAGGTCACAGAGGGCTAATACGAAGAGAGAATATAAATAATTCAGAAAAAACTATTTCCTCTTAGGTATTCTTTTTCAAATTGTTTCGAATAGGTGATTCCCCTTCTTTAAATCTCATCGGTTTTGTTCAAAAATTTTAATAAAACCTGGCTCTCATCTTTGGGCAACCAGTAATGTTGTTCATACAAAGTCTGACTGCAACTCTTCTGAAGCTGGGCCTTTTAGGCGCCAAAAACTCACTTCCCTTGCATTAAAAATACTTGGAGGGTGCAAAAAACTTAGTTTGCAAACTGCTTCAATCTTAACCTTCTTCAACATCTAGCCTCTGTTCGAGCGCTTTGAGCATCCCAAAGGTGATATTAAAAGAGGTTGAATAGTAATGTGTGCCGTTGGCTCCGAGAACACTGCAAGAACAACAGCTAAGTGAGTTCGAGCACCACGTAATAGTGCAAATAAAGGCATTGAATCTCCCTAATGAGTGAAGGTGGCAGGATAATCAAGGTTGGATAATCAACTCACGAGTCTTAAAGCGCCCAACTGGGGGTGAGTGTTTAAGTGTGTTTTAGCCCGAAGAGTACATTTTTCCCCAAAATTACCAAAAATGCAAGCAAGTAAAAAGCGTTAAATTTCTTCCCGCTACACTTGATTAGGGCGCTTCTAAACGTCGTTTTATTAACTTTCACAGCTAATCAGCGGTAACTGCTGCATTCGAAAAACCATTCTTTTAGGTCAACGAGGTCGTGTTAAGTTGAATTTCTGATCCTACTAAAGTGTTATAAGTTTGGTCGAGTTTGTTTTATTTAATAAGAAGGTTGCCTTTGAAAGGCGACTGACGCTTAATAGATGGATTTGAATTTTTTATAAAGCACTGTGGTACTCATGGTGATATCGAAAGTGCTACACAAATTTTAGTCATGGCAAATGGAGAAGGCAGCTGCGAATTCCACTAAAATTGTATTCACATGACCACTAAGGACTACTAATATCACAGCCAAATGGCCCATGAAACGATCTCTTCCCAAATCTTTTTCCTTTCAAAGCTCGTCTCAATAGCAGAATTCATCTTGTATCTCTAACAGAAAATTTCCGATTCGACCATATAAACGTTTTGGGCAGCTTCCAATCAGCGAGTGTTTACAATAAATTTTCGATACCTCAGTATGACCTCAAAAGTGATTGTCTACATTTTGGGATTAGAATGGCATCAGTTCCCTGTCAGGTTTAACCTCTCACTTTCGGGCTTTCGTCAGTTGGCTTCCCATTCAAGCATCTTTTCAATCCATTCTCCACATGATCATTGTCCTTACAGCCATCTTCAGAAAGCGAATAACTGCCTATTATGAATCTCTGGAGGCAGAAGACAAACTTTCATTACTGAAGAAGAAAGTTCTATTCAATAAACGTAATCTTCTTGCACCAAACTACAACTGCGGTGGTGAATGCAGGATATGTGGCGCTTCTGGGTTGATGACCACTTATTCAAATTCCCATACTACAAAATTATTGGTTCTTTACGGATAATTGAGCTGCTCCATTGAAGAGAGTAACGTTAAAACTATTCCGATTTGAAATATACTAGGTTAAGATATGTTAGGCACACAGTACTTAGTCCATCCATTTTGATGTACCATTTATTCATCATCCATCCTCAACCTTAGACAGTCTTGCTTATTAACGATCAATATTCGTGCATTTAGCATTTTAACATTTTTGTCCTTGAGATATTTCCACCTTGAGTTCCCTAATTTGCTTTGAAGGCATAGTTACTGTCGTGATAGAGTGACAAATTTTTCAGGCTCCGAGGTTCCTAAAGTGATAAAATCAACATTGGGCAATATATCTACTCTTTCTTCCAATCTGTGATTAAATGTTAAAAACTGCTATAAAGAGACGTCTTTTCCCAAATGTGATGGCTAAATTTATCCTGCAATTAGCAAAGTGATTAAGTGAATAGGGGTGTTAATTTGAAGTGACTTTTTGGAACAATTAAAATAACCATCATTGATGCCGGAAGTTCATGTGAGTGTTATAAAGAAGGCTATTTTAATTCCCACGAAAATGAAAATGCTATAAATAGGCCCAAATTACTGCCGTATTGTCATGTTTAATACCTCTCATTTCAACTAATACTTGCATGGCCATTTCAGATAATTTGCGTTTGAAAAGGTTTGCACAAAACATACCAATTCTCTGAGCAGTGCCCTTTTGACCCATTGAATTTTTTTGTCTTCAACGAAACATTCAATCGATAAGTTTAAAAATAGAGCGTACAACACTACCACGAATGAAAATTAAACAAAAATTTTAAGTTTTACACCGACCAAAAAGTGACTATCCTTTAAATACCACTTTCTATCAAGGATTTCGTTCGAACCGTGTCCTGCTGCTGCAATGAATCATGCATGATCGAATTCTGAATCCTACTTAGTTGTCTCACCTTGATCTACTTGGGTTGGAAATGACCCTTTCTCAATATTTGTTAGGCAGAGATGACAGATGAGCTCTTTACATTAATTTTATTGCAAAGAGCCTTCAAAATAACGAAATGACGCCCAAAGTTGAGGCTTTCTGCATTCAATCTGGGAATCGTTTTTCTCTGAACAACTATCTCCATTAAACTTTCAGATTTTAGACCTCTTTAGTTTCATAACTTGACTTTCACTGCAATGCAGAAATCAGTTTGGAGTCTAGGCAGTGGCCTTCGTTCTACGCAGCGCAAATCTTCTGAGCCTTGTCCTTTGTCAACTGGATTCATGAATTATAAGCGCTTCTTTGATTTAAGCACTAGAGGATCTAAGAGTGCACTTCGGTCAAAATCGGGCTTCGGTACTCAGCTCAAAATTATTAGTTCATAGGTCAAAATTTATTCGCAATAACTGAAATATCACCCAAAAGGCGCTTGGAACCTTCAACTTCCAATAAATATAATCTTCACTTTTTCAATCTAAAGATCTCCGTTCAAATTTAGCGATTTGTTTCCATGCGGGTTATAATGGCCGGTGTTATTCCAGTTGGATCTAAATCTCCATCTTCATGTCAATCAACAAGTATCTAAACTACCATTAGTTCTCATTAACGATAAAGTTCATGTTCAGAAGTCACGAAAATTTCAATATGGTTTCTACATCCCTGAAAGTTTTGGGAAACGCGGTTATAAACAGTCGAAAATCGTCGATTCATAGAAACTTGGTATATTTATTTAGGCCCATCCTTTCAAAAGCAGTACGACGTATTTTAAGGACTGCAAAAATAAATAATGGGCAAAATCCATTTAGTTATTTCTCCCTACTGGTAGAATATCGTAGAAGTAATATTTTACTAAATAAAAGTCTAAAATAGAACATAATCCCTTTTTGAAATAGGATTTACGGATGCTCACACTTACCCTGTGTGGGGCGGTGATCGAGTGGATAATTTCTTTCAAAAAGTCGCCGGAGCCTCCTATATGGAGTTAACCGATTCTGACTCGGACTACACTGTTGAGCGGACGGCTAGTGACAGCGAAGAGGCCCTTTACAACGCTACTCTCGAAAGATTCAGGGTATGTACACCACGTTAATGTGATAAACAGCAAATGGACCTGAGAATGTACCATTTGAGTTGGATGGAAGCCACGCAATAGAGGGACCGTAATATACATTACCACTTTTTTAGATGACTGCTTTTGCATAACTGCGTGACCTTTTCTGAACAATGAAATTAGTAGTCGCTTGTTGATTTATCAGTAAATACTGGACGGACCTTGCTTGATAAAAAAGGCTCCTAAATTATAATAAATAAATGAGAATATTATTCAAATCCCGGAACCTCCTTCTTTCATGTAAATGACTTGCATTGGTTACTGTAGAAAAAAGGGTATTTGTCGAGATTTCAATTTCTCAAAGTTCTTTCCTGTAGTGAAAAAGTACAGAGCTGCTGCAGAAACTACTGTTAGTGGAGATTTGGCCAATTGTGTAGCGATTTTGTGTGCGATGGTCAATGCTGCTCTTTGGAGCACCTTGGTTTGTCCCGAGACAATTGTATTAATCACTTTCCTGCATAGAAATGCGGATATTGTCGAAGTTCTTATGTCGTCAGAAGATCCTTAAATAGCGATCTTTTCAGTCATCAAAAGGCCCAATCGAACGTTATTAAACATAGGAGTTAGCCCAAAATTTATAAAGAGAGTATTCAGCTTCAGAAAAGGGCGAATCTTTGAGAAACTTCTCTTTAAAAGACCAATCGATGACTTTGACTTCATCTAACTGACTGAGGTGAAACCTTCTGCCCTGAGTCTTATTGGTGACTAGCTACTTATATCTCACCGACGCTGACATTACTGGAGTGGATTCTAATGTCCTAGAATCCAAGTACGACTTAGTTTCTATTATCTGCACCGAAAGTTCTATTGTATGGCTCAGGTGATTATGAAAATAGTTACCATGACATAATTACATCGATTGAACTTGAGTATTTTTGGCAAGTCTCTCAATTCTACCTAACAAAAATGAGACTAGATGATTCCAGAAATTGTCAGAATTTACTTTGTGTCATTTTCTTTCAGTTTTCTGCGGATTCAACGGAACCGTAGGTCTGCAGAATTAGCTTTATACCTTTTTACAAATATATTAGACCCATCACTTTTATTTATTTCCATTTCGCAGTCCATGGCGAGCAAGGGAACAACCACAATTGAATGCAAGACAGGGTACTGCTCAACTTGGGCCACAGAAAAGAAAATTTTGAGAGTTCTCACCCGCATCAAGAGGAAAATCCCACTGGACATTGCCATAACCTACTTTGCAGCCAGCATACCTCCAAAGTAAGTCTTCCGCATGTTTTGTGGTTCCAGCATAGAGGGCTTAACACTTCTTTAATTTAAGATCGAAACAAAGCAGTGAAGAAATTTTGGTAGTATTTAGGTCAAGGCCAGTCTCTCCAGCCACATGTCCTCCCCTCCAGGGACTCATCTTTCTCCCGTTGCAGTCGTCTTCTGAGGCTCAGCATTTAGTGCCCCGATTTTTATGACACCAGGAGGGCATTTCAAGTTAACTCTTTAGTGTAGAAATTACCGCAGTCACTAGCTTTGTAGAACAGATCGGCAGGACCAAGTTACAATTTCTTAACTTTATAATTGTCACACAAGTCCTTTTTCGTTTCCATCTTGATGTTGAAGAGCTAACACAATTTTGGGAATCAAAGAATGCTTTCCACTAAAAGCGTGCATAATTAGATGCAATATTTATTTGAAAGCTTAAAATAGCAGTAAGATAAATTTCGATGACCATTTTAACTACTTCAAAGGACTAGAAGGGAAATGGCAGAGAAGAATGGGGAGAAATTTCTAGCAAAGGTGAATTTCAATTGATGTGCGCCGCCTTGATGGTCGGTTTTATATACTTTCCACACATCACAAAGCGAAAATGTAGTTGGAATGTAGTTGTAGTTGTAGTTGAGGGGCAGAGTTGTTTAAACCTCCGGTTTTCTAAGTCTGCGTATTCGCTCAACGGAGACTGAGACAGAATTTCTAAAGCTTGAAATTGTAATCAAAAGGATTTATTTTAATTTTATTTTCATTCACTCCCCGCCCATTAGGGCGAATCCCAAGAACTTATTGGAGGAACAACAGAAGTACAAATAGCTTTTACAACATATAGCATATCACAGTTAACACAGAAGACAGTAAAAGCGGTTCTCTGGCCACGTCTCTGGCATGGCAGTGGTACCTCTTCCATCCTCGACATTGTCAAGGGCAGACAATCTTTATACTTATTCCAGAAATCTTTTCAAATTTCTGGTGGAGATTCCATTCATTGCCACCTGCACTCACGTTCCACAGTCCAGTTTGAGACCATGAATTCAGGCCCTTACGTCGTCCCCCTTTTCCCAGACTGTACGTAGTTGTACTTCTACTGGCATAATATAATTTCATGCGTCCAGTAGGTGATTAGTCCTACCCGGCCGTCGCTCTCATTAGCCCCCAGAGTTGCCCCTGGGGTTACCGGTGGTCACCACCGGTTGAAAGTAGGTTTGGCCACCAAAATTATAATCTGCTGAATGTGGTCTTACGCTTGATCAATCATTTTGAAAAATCGAGACACTAAAAATTATTTCAAATCTGTTTGAACTTCTTGTATTATTGTAAAATGGGCATCGTTTTTAAACAGTTTACTAAGACTCTCACAGATTTGAGTAGAATCTAGCGCGTACGGCTGGCTAATCAGCTGCCTTCAATAGATTAGCTGGTAGAATCAAACTGATGGTGTCAAAAAAATCCTTTTTTATTAAATAGTGAAAAAAAGAAATTCAGAATTTTTTCCCATATTCGGTAAATATGATTTGTGATACAATATGCTCTAATGGATCAAGTCTCTGAGGATTACTCTGCAAAAATGGGAAAGTAATTCCAATACCATTTTAGAAATCAGAATAAAGTTGCAACTCTAACCATTTTTTCCGTACTTTCGTAATTTAACCTACGGTCCAGTCGTGGGATCGGTTACGCTCTTTTGGGCGTAAATTTCCGGTTCACGAACCCGGCCGTTGTACTGGATGGTAATTTCAACGCTTTCTGCTTATTTCATTTTCGATAATACGAGGATTTGAATAGGCTGGATCTCGACGGATCATTTACCTCCATACTTTTATTATTCAATCAACAGCAAAGCTCTCCCAAGTAAAGTGTTGCGTAGATACTACGCATTTCTTGAATCAGCGCATGCATTTATAATCTTCACTAAACTGGTTGCAACATATTCATATTGCTCATTTCAGAGATTAGGGATCCAAAGCATCCAATAGGTGTGTCTTCGGTACATAATTTCTGTGATTTCCAAACTGAGATATCGAGGATCCATAAAAAATTTGCATTTTTATAAGTTTGCATTCTTCCTTAGTCCTATTCCCTAGCAAAGAGCAACAGCTCTCAAGTCCATTTACATGCCGAGAATTCTGTGCCGCCAGCTGTAGGAGCTGATCTCGGTATTTAATTTGTTGCACCAAATTCATTCTGACCAGTATAAAGGCGTATGCGTAAATTCAAAGTCGATTCTCTACTTTGCCTTAGGAATTCAACATTTGACGCGCTTGCCGAGGAGGTTGTGAATATCCGCTTGCCAGAGTTACAGATCTTAATGGAAAATGGAGAAATCATGGTCGACAACATCGATGTAAAATGTGCCGAAGGTGAGCAAAGCAGCCAAATCAATTTGTTTTTTGCATTATGCCAAACGAATTGATTCCTTATACTTCAAATGCTGCCCAAACATAAAAACGATGGAAGACCACCACTCAACCATAAGGCCGAATGAATCGCAAACCGTCCTGAAACCGTCAAGACTTATGCCCCACGTTATAGGATATTAACGCACAAACCTCTGGCCATTTGGCAAGATGTCTGCATCGTGGTTTGCTCCAAATGAAGTGTGTTGCAGTAACACATAGCTAGAATCCAGGAGACGTTTTCTACCAGGAATAAAAATTTCGATACAATAGACGGATTATTATCGCTTAATCACGAAGAACTGGTTAGTTGACGAAACCCTCGTCTGTGTTCCATAGGGAAGAATTTGCATATCAACAAAAATTGTCCAATAGTGGGATCAAGACGCAAAAATCCTATGAGGCTTGCTACAAATTCTCTGTCTTCCTGTTATTCTTTATTGCTAGACTATATTAAACAGCCGAAATAGTCCATTTTTTAAGGAATCTAAAAGTTATAAATACTTTTGGATAATGTCTTGTTCTGGGCTTTTTCCATGTTTTTCTCCCATTTTTTTGTAGTAGGTCAAACTCTTCACGAAATTCTACAGAAAAACACTTCATAACAATGATCAAATTTGGCCATTTTGGGGATTTTCATTATCAAACTGATCTGTTTTTAGCTGAAAATTAGCAGTTAAAAGCAGGTTCTTATGGGTAAGATAACTGATATTAAAATAATCATCAAGAAATGGGTAATTCAAAGGTATAAAAGTACAAAAGTGGCTTTAATTTCATAAATTATCAGCTGTTGTAGCCTTGATCACAATTTCAGTAGAGGTAGGTATAGACTTTTGAATTTCTAAAACAAAGGTTTGGCTTCAAATCCGTTAAGCCTCGGTTTCATTTGAGCTTTCTTTATTGGTAACTTTATCAAAGCAGAGCAAGAGAAATTGTTATATAACAAGATCATTCATTCGGAACTTAAAGTCAAATATTGTGCTTCTGCTCAATTCGCTCCTTTTACAGTAACTTATTATGTTCGTAAAGTTATTTCTTCGAAGCTCTGTCCTAAAAACATCAGTTTCCTTTACCACATCTGCTTCGAGCGCCTTGACTGCAGGACAATCGCGACTCGGCTACCGAATCAAATAATCGTTTGATAGATGAGCAAACCATCATGTCAGTAGGACCAATCACAATGATTCTCGCCTCAGTGAGTAGTCGAGTGCCAAGGGCTAGTCATTTTACACCTGCCAAATTTTTGACATCTTAACGAAACCGGCATCACCTAAGAAGCCGCGGGGAGGTGAGAGTTGTAATTGTATCAATTGAGTTTATTCATTATTCTTAACCCTGTGTCATAGATGTAGAATGCTATATGATAGTGTCCTTCAGGCTTTTAGGGTTACCGATCGTCATAATCTTCTTGATTACTAACAACCTGTAAATTAGAAAATTTGAGATAAACGCTAACTGAAGACTTATTCAACTTTAGGCGAAATCTCGAACTATATTGTAAACATATTCTGAAATCATTTAGAAACTCGATTTTTAAAATGACAGCTTGTTAGTTATAAGGTGCGGCTATATCACTAAAACTCTTGCCAGAGAAGAAATTCATTGAGAACTGAATACTTAGATACACCTACCTACCCATTACAGTAGTAGAACCCTTTAGAATGCCCTGAGAGCTGTGTAGTAACAGCCATAATCATTGCTGGTAAGATGGAATAAAAGGTAAAAGGTCTCGGAGAGAGATCGTTCATAAGTGCACCGAGCCTACTTTGTCGCATTTCTCTCTCCTTGGTGAATGCTCACAGACTGAACCGAAGTTAAATACCACCCTCATTCAAAAGCTTCTTCAACATTCATCCACGCGCAGATTGCTGCCATGCTCGAAGACTCAATATCTCTTATTCATGTCCCTCTTTCCAAGAAAATGCTACTGCAGGTTAACTGCCTCAAGGCCGTTAAGCACACTGAATTGTCACATTGGCTAGCCAGCAAAATTGATTCAGTAGGCAGTTTTCACTCACGAGCCCATGAAGAGTGGAGGATTGGACACTCTAAAGGGGTATATAGGCCCAGAAGCACCTAATAGTATGACAAGAAACAGCTTCCATGCTTGGTGCTTCGGAATCGTTGCACCTTTGTAACCTATATGATGCGCTGATAAGATTCATATTTGGATTTTGGCCCATAGGGTAAAAATGGGGTTCCAAAATAACATTTCTTCAAACAGAAGTGTCCACCAGTCTCTGCTTTTCTACCAAAGTTACATGTTCCTCCACCCTTTAGGTTTCTTCAACATTGAGCAGTCGAGGCAAATACTGAGCAAGGCTCAATCAATGGGTTTGAAGCTCAATTTCCACGCAGAGGCCATCTCTAACGGCTCTTCCGCCGCTGAAGTGAGTTTATAAGCATTTTTCATTTAAAACCTGACCCCAATCATAAATGATTTTAACACCTCAACAGTATAACTTGCAAGTTTTTAGAGAAGAATCAAAATATAATTTCGGGCTTTTCCATTGAAATGACAAAATGTACTTCACGGGCTTTGATTCAGTCTTTCATGCACTTATTTTCAATAACTGAATGTTCGACTACTTAAAATTTCTTAATAACAAAACTATAACTCCAATATTACTGAACAGCTGTATCATCAGATCAGTTCAAAAATGTGCTTTTCCTATTGAATGACTTACACATTCTCTACTATATCCATTGAAATGTTCAGTGATTCTAAGTTGATATTTGGCCACTTAATAAACCGATTAATTACGAAATTACTGCCCTTTGACTTCAAAGTCTAGGATTTAATAGCGAAAGAATAAATGGTTAATCTTTGCTGCCTCAATTGGTTGGCATAAGACACATTTAAATGCTGCGTAGTATAATACTCGGGAGGTTGGAGGGATCGCGCATAACAGATCCTCACTGCTTCCAAAAATTTGATTTCTCAGCCAACCTAAAAAGTCTTTATTAGAAAATGAATGTACAAATTTAATATAATGTTAGAGTGAATAGATAGGAATTCATTTAGCTATTAACAGAGTCTTGAAGTGCAGGAACATTCCAATAACATGGAACTTGGAATCAGCTGGTAAAGGCAACTTCATTTCATCTATATGGCAAGGCGTCTTGAACAGGAAGTCCCCCATTCAGTAAAAATTGACGTTCACAGCTCGAGTCTTCACTTTAGGGGAATTCCACCTCCAGAAGGTAACATCTAATGCCGCATGGTCCTCAAAAGCCAAGGATGAATCCTCCAACAGTTGTTTAAACGGCAACGCGAAAGCCAAAATCCACTATGATCGAATTTTTAGCAGCAAAAACCGTTTCCATTCGGTAATTCTTTCGCGTCGCTTCTGGTTATTTAAATTATTTGTAATTTAGAATTTTTTATCAAAACTGCGGCAGCTAAGGCGATTCAGCTTCATTTTATCACAATAGGTGACCGAGCCATGGCAACCTTTGTTTAGATAGTGGTTAGTTAACCCCTTGCCCGCAGTCAGATATGCTGCACACAATTCAGTACTTAAATACCTCTGTACAATTGGAAATTGAGTGTCCTCGTTAGCACTTCCTAGGACCGTTATTGCCTTAAATGGTTTGACAGTAGGACGACCATCAAGCCGAGATTTCAGAATGACTGGCCCTTCTATTTCACTAAAATTAAGTTGTTAGAAACACCTTGAAAGGTGTCAGAAGTTTTATATTTTAACTTTCATTTCCCGATATGCTTGACCAGTTAATGTTATCAAAACTGACTCTCCAACTATTCGAACCAACGAATCTGGATGTATTTAAAGCACCATTGAGCCGCTAGGCCCAATTTTATACTTTTCTGAGAGGAGATATCTAAGAAATTTAATATTCCACTGCATTTATCTGAATGCTGTTTTGAAAAGGTGTGAAACGAATTTAAACTCATTGCAGAGAAAAAGACTGCTAATGTACCCGAACTCATATTGTTATGTGCATATAAAATCATTCATGCACATGAATTTGTGCTTATCAATGTGATGAGATCATTGACATGGTAACCGCGCTGTATTATAATGACTCTGAAATATGAATCTCGTTAACCAGCTGATAGTTAAATCAAGTAAAATTAATGAAATCTGTCAACCATGTTTTGAGCCAGCATTGCATACACCATCTTCCATTAACTGAACGAAAATGGAAAAAAGCTAAAATGGTCAAAGCAATGTGACAGGGATTGTGCCACTGAGGACATTGGGTCTGAATGTGTTCCATCTAGACCGTTCCTTCTGGATTGAGGAACTATCAAAAACTTCGCCTTCAAACACCTTTTCGTACCCTGCGTTATCCTTTGGCTCCATTCTGTTCGAATAAATTCGTCCAATTCAATGCATGGTACGCCAGTTATTAATACAGGCCATTTTGTGGAACGAAGGTATTCGATTAACATTAAAGTTCTATTTTGGGTTCCTATACTTCTCCATCTTGAAGATTATGACGGAAGCCAACCTGGAATAAGGCAGTTGTAGAATAAAAGCTATAGTTATTTTTTTCAATGATCACTTCAATTATTTAATATTTATTAATGGGATACCTGACTTTGAGGCGAATTTTTGAAAGGTACGGAATTTATATTTGGCACATAAAACCCGACCTGCCCAGTAAAATTTCACGGGTACTTTAGATAAATGGTTGTTTATATTTTAATGAGATAGAAAGTATAGAATAAGCAACAAAACGCTTTAGGTGTACCCAGCAGTAGTACCTGTTAAACGATATCCGAAACTAAATTTTAGGCATGTGGTGTACAAAGTGCTCATCACCCCTGTATTTTTTACCAGCAGAAGCATATACGATTATAATTGTAAAGCAAGGAGAAATATCATAACTGTCGGTTCTCCTAGGCAGAAACTTTAGTTATATGATAGAGATTCTTTTACTGATTTGTTTCATCTAGGTGACATCTTCGCACCCTGTTGCTATTCCTGGCCACCTCCCTCTAGGGGATAAATTTGTTGCCAGTTGTTTACTTTTCTGACATTTCCAATTGTCTCTTACTTATTTGTATCAGGTTTAATTTATGATGGTGGCGCAACAGGAACTTGAAATTTACTGACCAATGACGTCTCCCTTTTTTTGAATAATTTCACCGGTACCTGAGTGAAGCAACTGCACAATCGCTTCTGATGCTCATTAGACCTCCGCTGTTGATGGTGAAATGTGATTCGCTTACTTTAGGCTACGCTAACCAGAATTTAACCCCGACTGCAAGTTCTTTCCGAGTTTAGACATTGATGTCGTAATACCTGAGCTTCTCTTTGAGATGAAACAAAAGCAATCGATTATACCCATGAATGACTGTTTAACAGGTTTAGGCCCATCTCACTTGCTCCTAGCACCAATTGATTGAAGGGACCATCCATATTTGTAAAGCCGGTCCACAAATAGATAATCAAAACAGAGGTTTTCAAACGTTCTCTAAATTGAGCCAAAAGACGCTTTCTTATATAAGGCGTTTGATTTCAAAAATAGCCATAACTCATTCGTATTAATGTGAACATTCTGTTCAGAATAATCAACCGGAATTCCATTCTTGTGTGATCTGCGGCCACACTTACTATCGGTAATGTGATAAGCAATTAAACAATCACGAAAGCAAGGCTCGAGGACATTTTGTAGTTGTGCAGAATCAGTAATCTGCGCTAGGATCAGGTGCTAACAAAGTGGAAATTAACCGAGTCCCGACCAACTTGACCATCATTGTCTTCATCTAGAGATATGGCTAACATGTAATTAGTCATTGTGGGGAGGTAGGAGGCAAATTTATGGCTTCAAAAGTTGGGATTCAGATGATAAAGGTCTGTTGAATTTGAGAGATTTGTACTTCACTTTGGAAGGATTCCAGACTAGATCAAAGGGACTCCAACGGATTGTTGAAAAATATCGAAGAGCATGACCTGTTCATCCATAATCTATACACAGTAAGAGAAAGCTCGCAAAAAATTTAAGTTTTCATGTTTTCTTTGTACTCTACTTTTCACTCCATTTTGTCCCTTTTCAATGCACTCAAAGCTAGAAGTACAGTTATTAAGGCAGCTCTCCATTTACTTGTCCATTTATTTCCTCAGAGCGAGGAGCTTTTCACACTCACTCAGCTTTGGTTGTCGCAAGTTTAGTTCTCTAAATAAACTCATCTCCATCTGGGATCTTTTGAAACATTTAAATTTCCTGTGAGTGTACTATTTGCTGATGATATAACAACTTGAAGAGTGGTCAAATTTCGTGTTGTGCTACCGTTAGCGAAGTTTTTATTGCCGGATTACAAGAACTTTTACAAAAGAGGCCATTAAAAAGACCTACTCTGATATTTATTACTGTCCTCTGGAATAGAATCCCCAGTGAAAACAGTGGCCAATTTTTTTAAGTGAAGTCCCGTTTTAGGATTTAATTCATCCCAAAAGGTGTATTTTTAAATAAAATTTTTTTCGCCAGCAAGCACTCCAGAAGTTACGTTTTTCATGTTGTACAGTACCGCAAAGTTCAATTAGATAAATCGGTATTTCATTGAAGCTTGCGCATCGCTATATGGCATACTTAAGCAGAAATTAGATTTTGTTATTGGTTTCGAAATTAAAAAAATGCCCGTGATACTTTGTTTGACATGTCATATTATGCATATATACGGGGCTTAAGGTCTACCAAAAACCTTACCGAAATCATTGCATTAGGAAACTAACTTAGAAGCGATGCTAATAAACCGGAGGCAAAAAAAGTGGAACCACTGGTATAATCAGAACTTTTGCTTTTTGCAGTTACATATATGCCTTTAACCAAATACTATCGTTTGTCATCGCAGTTGAGTCCAGATGTGCTCTGTGGTTCGGCAGTGCCGTCTTAGAGTTTGGACAATATGGAAATTGTGAGCTTGTAATTCATGATAATCGGACCTATATTGTCCTAGTTTGATAACTACCGATTTCGAGTAGCGACTTACGTTAAGTGCATTTGAAAGCCTATGCAAATGAGGTGCAATAAATCGAGAATCTTCATCTCTGAATGAAAATTTAGGGTCAACGGAATACAATCGGGTATGTCTTTGAAATCTTGTAATGGTTTGAAAGGTTCTCAAACGAGCGTCATTATCTTTTCTAACCTAGAAAAAAGTAAAGCTTTATCAGCCAATGCTTCTAAGATTTGATAATGTCGAATTCTACAAGCTAGCCGTTTTGAACCAGGCATGATAGTTTTCGGTTGATTTCATTCGTAAGTTCCGTGCTTTTGGGGCTAATTTGTTGATGCATATCTTAGTAAGTAATGCCACAGGAAGAAAATTACCTAAATTTTCTCAAAACATCTTGTCTTATTTATTGCAAAAAAATTAGATTCGATGTGACTGCACACGGATTTGCAGTCTAATTTTATTTCATTCACATACATGTTCACTCTTAATAGGAAATCAGCATATCCTTTGGGGACCCATTTTTCACCTTTTCAGTTGAAGTTGCCATTCAAATTTTGATCTGTAATGCTCAATAAGCGTGTTTTAAGAAGTGGGTGGCAATTCTAGTAGCATTCCTAGTTTTTTGGTCCCTCCGTGTCTTACCTAGAGTATTCGGAGACCCCTCATTTCCATGAACACCCTTCCAATAATTTCATTTCTCCCATCTTGGCAAAACGTCTTAAAACATTTTATTCTTTTCACATCGTAATGTCATATTTGCTTAGTGTGAATTTCTCCCTAAAATAGTTTTTTTCTAGGACTGTCAAGTCGGGGATGTTCTTCCTCATCGCGTAATTCTTTTGCACCGGCTAGGACCTCCTGAATCTAACGTGTGTCTGGAAGTAACAGTCTGTCAGGCACTTCGGTTATATTTCACCTTTCTAATTGCGATGCGATTTTCGCTCTATAAGGTGACACTAAAGGTTAACGGCGGCTGGAATTATCTATTCGAGTTATAGAAAGCTGGGCGTTCCGAAACCGCAATTGGTAGTGCATTTTAAATTTGTGGGTTATGTTTCCCATTGCAAGCATTAAAAGCAGCTTATCAGTATAAAATAATTGGCCAAATTTATAACTGAGTACTACCTAAGATTTCCGATTAAGGAATAAATAAATAAATAAATAAATGAATGAATAAAAGAATGAGCAGCTTCAACTGGGTGATTTATGATGCTCTTTCGTTACTTTTTAACCCTAACGAGACGATATCAACCTGATTAGTATAAACGATTCCGCCGAAGATTCGTTATGCCCCTTGAGTTGGATCTCTTTTTTCGTGGTAAATAATGTCATTTTTCTACGTTATAAATGACATGAAACATATTAAAATCACTTGTATGAAAAAAATATAATCCATCGTTTGATTCAAATTTTCGAAGAGACAAAAAAGACACTGCTAACCTGAAAATTCATTTTGCATTAAGCATTTCTGACCTAGAACTTAAAAGACAATAGCATTTCCAAGTAAAAAAGAAGTATATAGATTACTTTAGTTGATTGCCGGCATCACTGGCTCAGAAACGTTCTACCCCATTGTCTTGTCTGACCTTCAATCATCTGGAAATGATATAAATATCCTAGAAAAACTGTTACACAAGTGTCGAAAGAACTGATGAATTTCGCATATGATATTTAGAGGCATGGGATATATAATGTGTATGCAATCTTCTATCTGGAATCCCCATTCCTCGACAACGTTTACTCGTATGAGTTAATACTTCGTTGTTCAGTCTTGGTTTTAAACTAGTGGGATTGTTGTTACCTCATGTTTAGAGCTATTTTGAGACGCGTCGACGAAACGTTGTTTAAGTTGCCGTGTCGCCCAGGCACCACCAGCCTTCGGCCCAGAGTAAATATGACGTTGTGAAACCCCCTGAAAATTATTTGGTGGAGATGAACACGACATAGACCATCTGTTTGAATAGTTTAGTTGTTCCGGCTAAATCTAACATTTCACCCACACAGAGTATACTTATCCAATCTTCTCAAGAGATGGGAAGTGGTTTCAGCATATTTTCGCAAGGCTTTTCTCTAGGTCAAAATATACGGCTACAGATGCGTCAGGTTACGACCTAGTTTGATAGTCCGTTATCAAGACTAGTCTTAAAGAGTGCATGGTCAGCTAAATCCCCCCCTCTCCTAGAACTCAGTCAAAACGGGTACCAAGACTTGGATTTAACCACAGTTTAGCTAAAACTGAAGTACCTAATCACTCCCTACACCATTTGTTCTTCTCTCTACCTTGATGGAATGTTAGTTCTGTCAGCGCTAAAAGGGTATTTGCTCATGTGACATATAAGCATACTATTTCATTTCTACACAGGTAAAGGTCAAATTATAATGTCCTTATTTAAGTTGATTTTATCTCTAAAGTAAAGTAGTTAAAAGGCTGAATTTGTATCCAACCAGACAAGTGAATCTACATTAATGGTGTGCCAACGTAAAGGCATCTGAGCAGTAGAAGAGGAAAAGTTGCCATACTTAAATGAAATCTTCGTTTCATGGCTGCTTAGAACCCAAAGACCTTTCTATAATTTGACTTGCAGAAGAGATATGTCATCGTGAAATTCTTAAGGGGAACTTGCGCACCTACTTGTCAATCGCCTTCTTTAAACTCTACCCTCAGTCATATTAAGTTTCCTTAATGGTCTGTTTCTTTTTAATATATTAATAAGGTTTTTGCTTGCATTTTAATATGAAGATCAAGTAAGGTTTACAAGTATCAGGACATGACGTGATTTACTCGGGGCCGTGCAAAAGCTTTATCCTCAACCGAATACCTCGTTTGTTGTACCCTTCGAAGTCGTGCATGCTTGTCACTTAGTTCTGGAATCTGGTATTCTCATGGTACTAATGAGCTCTTACTTTCTGTCAACAGTTAAACTGTAAAACCTTGTTCCCTATTCAGAGCCACTTTAGTTGCTGCCTCCTGACAACATTATATTTTATAAGGATTAAAGTAGTGCTTCAATGCACTGAAAGCACATCTGATTCCCTCAATGAAAATCTGCATAATGGTACTGTTAATCCTACTTCAAATGTAAATGTACTTAGATGGTTCATACTTACGCATTGTTAAAGTGAATGACTAGACTACTGGACAACGTCAGTGTAAAGGCCAACGAAAATTTCATCAAATTGGACCACCCGATTTGACTTTAACCCCGAAGCTAAGTCTTGCAACCAAATTGGCGATTTTTAGAGAATAGCAAGATATAAACTGCAATATCTAGTTTATCTAGTCCTGTATTGTCTTAGTTGAAAGTATTTATAACTTTCTTCTAAGTGTTGCTACTTTTTGTTGATATTATTGCCTTTCATCGCAATACATAAGATTACTTTATTCATAATATCTCAGACGTTTCTAGTATTTAACTTCGAGTGATCGAGTTTATTCTAAATTGCCAAATAAACATCTTACAAACTTCAAAGTCAAGCAAGGTGTTTGTCGGTAGTAGCAGTCTTGCCTTTACTTCGGGTAACTTTTAACCTCTTCTTCATGGTGCACTATTTTACAGTATAAAAAAAAAGTTAAGATAACCTTGTTTTCACCCCTCTAACCATTTGCTGAGGCACATAGCATGTGGCATTTAATGGTATGCTGGGGAGTAAATAGAAGGCTGGCATGATGCGAATGTTAAGGCCTGACGACTGAATACTTCGACAAATGACCTTGGCGCCTGTTTGTACCATGAATCACCTCCCTGGGAGGGTGTCTGACAGCCTCTTCTTGCCAGATTTGCCGTACAGTTCAGACCTCGGTTCGGTTATTTGGGAAGCGGGAAGCTGGCAATTCACTCCAGCTAGCTACCAGAGCACTCTGTGATAGAGGTTTACCGTATCATTAATATACTTATAAATGAGCAGCATGTCATGTCATGTGAATAAACAGAGGGGGCCATTTCTGCAAAATATATTAACAAATGAATCCATGATAAGGTTATTGATAAGATAGCATGACAAATGATGGGCGGTTGAAGAATTTACATGCTCTCTTACTATCTGATGAATGTTTTTGGTTAGTCTGAGTGTCACGAAGGAATGTAAATTAGGCACTATGTTGTTATTTGAATGAACTGCGCAATTTAAAATGGATTCTTTGGTTCGACGAGGAATACTTAGGGTTACGTCTCTACTAATCCAGAGGATCTTATTGCAATTGAGTGGAGTAAAACAGGCTAAATTACAGTTTGTCATCAGCCGTCGCTCTCACAGCAAGCCTAAATCATTGAACAACATGGTCATCGGGTGAAAAATCTTGTGCCTACATTTCGAGAATGGCGTTGTTTCAGTAACATGAAACTTAAAGCAAGCTGTTTATCGAGATCTAAACTGTTTAGTTGGTAAAATGAACCACTACGAGAATCAGGGCTCATGTATATCAATAGAGTCAGGTGTGAGCATCATACTAGAAGGAAAAAACCATCCATTATATTTGCCATTTGCCTTGGATCCATCTCCTTATTTTCTTAAAATGAAAACTGCCTTGTAAAATAATAACGACGAAAATCACACCACAATATTTGATCAATTAGCTGGTTGAACTGACACTGATACACTGATACAACTTCACCAACAGAATCCAGTTGGCATGTCACAAAATGAAGGAGCTGGTCGTTCAGTACTTTAACTCGAAGCCTCATCATGAAGATCTAGAGATATCGGTTGAAAAAACTTGAATTGCCGGAGGCACCAACATGTTCTCTAGGAAAGGTGCCTACTTCAGAGTTCCCTTTAAAAATTTTTGAGAAGTCAGTTGTTATTTTTGATGTTATTGGGATCAAAAGATGATTCTGAATGTAAAGCCGTCTTGGATTAGCTTAGCAGTGGAATGTATTCGAACATTTTCTGGTACACACAAGTATAATTGCTGCGAGTTCTGGGAGGTTGAAGTTTTAATATTCTCATGCTTTTGCTAGTAAAAGCTCATGATTTCTGAGCTTGGAATGGCGGCCTGTTTAACTGTAATACTACAGGCTTCATTGTTTCGCATAGAGTTTCTTTCACTGTTTTAATTCTACTCACCCTCAGTGTTTGCCTTCATTTATGAATGGTTTCAAAGAACACCTTTTTTCTTTTAATCTGTTTTGTCAGCATGATTTAGGTTTTCTGTCAAACCACTTAGCTCTTGGCTTCAAGAAGCCAGGATTTCATGGCTCAAGAAGGTCAGCCTATCTTCTTACCGGAACATTGTGGGACATCAGAAAGATTTTCCCTTAGTGTCGATTTTACTAAGAGCCGGTTATTTAAAGACAATGGTCATTCTTGTTTTGGAGCGGATGTGCACTAAAAAATTTTCTATTAAGTGAATTGTAGTAGTGCTGTAACTGAATCATTTGCAAAGAATTATTTAAAATGACATGTCTCAGCAAAACTTAGACGTCATCTGATCGGGAATATCAGCTTTGTCTCCAGTATTTTTCGGGTCGAAACTTGTCCCACTGCGAGCACATATGGGATACTTCAGAATGGTGTGATCGAGAAGGAAAATCCCGAAACCTTATTGGCAATGCACTCTCCACTCCATCAGCACTAATTCTTGTTGGATTTTAATCGCCCGACAATTTGTAACAAACTCTGTTCTAAGAAATATCATTTTGATTGCGAAATACAAAATTATATTCGAATTGCTTTCGTATAACTGTATGAACGTGCAGACCACGGATATGTTAAATTTTATGTAACTCCACACTTTTATAGCGCTTTTGGGACAGAACCATGCTTATCCTTTTGGAATGGGAAAGTGCCAAATAATATGATGACCATTTTTTATTAGTCCGTGTAGCCGCTCTAAACAATGTAGCTTCAAATATAAACACGGACAGTGCAGTTGAAGAGGTGATTAAAAAGCAGCTTTCAATCAAAGTCTTCAAGTTCTGTGGATGTTGAGCATATTCCAACGGAATATCTTCCTAAATATAACTGGAAAGGATTTAAGTCAATCATTGCGGTGCTCAAGTACGTGTCTTATTTATTAGACAACGGTGAAATTAGAATCTATTTGGCCTGCTAGTAAATATTGGGTTTAAAAGAGATGGCAATATATGAGCTCCTCAGTCTGAGACCCCAAACTACCTATCCCTTCCTCAAGAAAAGACGTGGCAGATACTTTTTCTTAGTAAAAGCTTGGAATTTTTGAATGCTAACGGATATCCCTTTAAACATTTCTTGACAGCTGGCAGCGTCATTGAATGCACGAGCTGTAAGTCACCTCGATGAAGTGTCTCCAGCCGGTGTGGCAGCCCTGACAGGTTCCCGTACAGCCGCTGTCCTTCTACCCACCGCGACATTGCTTCTGCGTCACCTGCCTCCACCAGCAATAGCTATTGCACAGGCCGGTGTACCCATTGCCCTCGGGACCGGATTTCGTGCAAACCTTTTCTGCACCTCCATGGTAGGTACCTTTTCTACCTAGAAAGTGGACTAGTTCTCACGATGAGTTGATTTCATTGCTGACTCCGCCGGATTCGGGTATAGAAAAGGCAAGCAATACGTGCAGCGAAAAAGATCTGGAGACAGTCTTAATATAATCTTTTTTGTTGTCCAAATAAAAATACACTTATGCGCGAAATTCAAATCAGACAAGGTCACTGTTGTCATGAAAAATCGCAGCTCGGTTGGTTCTAGTAAATGTGGTCTTTAATTCAATACTACAACCCCACCCCAACACCTGGATAGTCGAGGTTGGACAATAGAGTCCTCTGGTTTTCCAGGTTATAGAAACTGGATCTTTATCAAGATTTATTTGTTTTTCTAATGTCTGTTAACTCATGAAAGAATCATTTTTCACCCCCTAGCTCAGTCAATAGTATAGCTCTTCCAAATCTATCAATTTCTAGCTGCTATGCTTTAAAATGACATTTGGGGTAAGGAACCTCTGATTTTCGTTCAGTCAAGCACAATTTTACTTCCGGTAGACCAAATTCCTCTTGCATTTGGTATATTAGGTTTGATTACTGGAGATCATTTCATGGAAATGAAGTATCTCACCTCTTTGTCTCAGGGCTGCTACATGCTTGCGCCCAGTGAGTTGACATTAGGTCGAGCTTTGCACTGCTTCTTAACAAAGATGTTCTCTAATTCATAAAGTGACACAGTCAAACTAGGCAGGCTGGATTACACAGGAGGCCAATATTTCGATAGCCAAAAGTCATACTTGCGAAGAGCTGTCGAATGAAAAGCTGCGAACTGGCCCGGTTCAAAATAGCTTGTAATCAACATTATCAATGCATGAAAATCGTAAATCCTATTTACTATGCCATCAAAGGCTCGGATGTATACCGTTTTATGATTATGATGCTACTTCAAGCGATTTCAAAATAAAAATAAGCAAATAAGGACAGGCACATTCCATGGTGTATCCAAACTTTCGTTTAGAGGCTAGCTATTCCAAATTTTTTAATCCTCTGGATAAGTGAATGAAACTGATTAAATAAATATGTTTGCTGAGAACGTCGAAATGGTTTCTTAGTCCGTTTTCTTATGACACTCGCCATTGCCCTTTTTTATCAACCCCAAAATAGTCTTGGTTCAGTAAACTTTTCTTTCAACTAATCTGAGGCACAAAAACAGAAGAATCGAGTACTCAGGTAGCATGGGCAGGACAGTACTTTTAGTGACTCCTAGGCCTCTGTTGAGCGAGTTTTATATTTTATATCTTGGCAAAATTAACAGAAACTCCTGCAGTCTTATTGAAGTGAAAGAGAAGTGAAGATGAGGGTCAACTGTTTGTGGCATCAAGTCTTTATCAATCTCTTTTGATTCATCCAGGCCAATTCATTTTCCTCCTAATGGTGGTCCTGGTATTTATTTGGACATTTTCCCCCAGTGCAGTTCACAATTCGGGTCCTTAATAAAATGGCCGTTCGAATTAAAGACCCCTCTCCTTACCATTTCAATTTAGATGATCCTACAAGTGAGTGATCACCCAATCACTTTAATACTCCCTAAGCAATGATCGACACGATCACACATAAGAATCCTCCTATTTTACGAGGTCCTTAACGAGTTATTTGCGCACAGTCAACAAGATAGATAACTGCTACTTATTATGTTTTTACTGGACGCTTAATTGTGAAAAAGCAGGTCACATTTCTGGGGTTCAAGTGAGCTCGTTGATGCTGTGGGTTCCCCTTGTTCACTCAAATGGTTATCTGGCTGGCTTGCTCTATCATCCTGAGACATTTATTGATTGTTTGAATAACCACTAACGATAGAATTCCTTTCAGGTTATATTTTCTGCTCCTTCCAAGTCGCTGAATAGCCCTTTAAAACGTAGCTTATTGTGACAGAATGACGCAGGTTATTAAGATCAGAAGAGCGTTCAGAATGGCCGAAAAGGCGCGTAAAGGGAAAATGGCACGACAGCATGATAAGAATAAGCCAATGGGGCAACGATAAGGACTCTAGCAATCAATAACCCTCATGATACACACGTTGAAGGACGGTGAGTCATCACAAGGAGACGCGGCTTGATGATGGAAATTGGGATTGGCGGAGAGAGAGGAACCCCAATGACACATGCGACTATTGGCAGATTCCTTTATCTCCCATACTTAATCCGGATTGGATTCTACATTGCTGATACTTATCTTTGAGATGGGAGTTTGTGCCAAGATTCACTGTCTTTTTGTTTTGAAAGAATGAAGGAAGTTATCTCTAAATCGCTACGCTTCTTCTTAAGTCACCTTAACCACCTGAACAGTATTTGATTGGTACAACTGTTAAGTCCGTAATTTAAATCGGAGTTATTACTTAATTTTATCAAAAATGGTTTTTTTTTTCGTCAATGTCTGCTAGTTGTTGTGCCGATCCTTCAATTTGGACGAATCATTAAAATTAGAATATTTTTTTGTTTCGCATCATTAATTATGCAAAGATGTTGAATTTTCGAGCACCATACGTCATTCAAAGTAGTTCTGCTCAACTGATTTCCAGGCAATCTTCATTCTTGAATTAATCTTTTCATTTCCTTTCCCTATCAATTTCAATGGGGCTCTTGTGAACGAAGCGTTCTGAAATATCGCGTGTCGGGTTTGATAATGTAGCAAATATGTACCGCGATTTGCCATTCAGGATGGCATAATGTTGAATGGGTACGGGCGAGTTCGAACTTGTTGCTTTGAAAGTAACCCAAAAGTTAACTTCGTAACTTGATTCATCAGAAGAGAGTGTTGACTTGGTGGAAAATCTAGAAAATAAAGGTGTGGACTTGCCATTTTTTAAAAAGAAGCCCTGAAAATATCTTTGAGTCTTTCTTCTGTCACTTAATTTATTCAAATATCATTGACCCTGGCAGTTAGAGTTATTATCATCCTCTGTCCATTGAAATTCCCAAATGACTTTAAAACCTGTATTGATACATGAAATAGTTTTTAAATACGCGAAAAACGTTGAGCAGTGAGCTTTGATCTCTACACCGCCATAGCACTCTACCCCTCTAATGTTCGCTCTTTAAGTCCATCAAACTCTAACAGCTCAAATCAGGATATTGGAAGACAGAATTGAAGTTATTCTCTTTGATGTCTGATGTATGCGCATGCTGGTTACTAGTGTTTTTGAAGACCTATCTAGATTGAAGAACAGCCCAACGATCATCTGTCAAAATGCAGTATCCAGAATTGGGGTCTGTTAACTACCCCTTATGTATTACGCTTCTCTGACAGTAGATAGCCAAACTTTCAAGTTCCCTTCATCTTGATCCAGTTCCAAATAGCTGGGCAGTCATTTCAAGTGTTCAGCCACGCTCCTAAGAGAGAGTTACTGAGCACATCAAGCCAAACTTTTGAAGGTGTTCAAAATAAGAATAATGGTCCAGCTGTAGCAACGATTAGCCTGTAAATGTTCGAATTCTAAATTCGGAGTCATTTGTAGCCACCAATTTCTTATTCCGAGACCGATATTATCTCACGGTACCAAAAAGAAGTGATGGTTGGCCTGAGTGCCGTACAGGGTCTGAATTATTTACCTAGCTTTCTCGGGATCAATCTAGGTTTACAATAAGCGTTTAGTTGCCTAATTTTCAGAACCATTAACTCTAAACCGCCATACCTGCTTTCATACTAACTGCGAATGATCATGCGCAATTACTTAGCGATTAACTGGCATCCTCAGGTTCTTTTCACTAGTTCGTTCAATCTATTTATAAAACCATGTAATCCTTAGATAATAACGAGAGCAACTGGAACTTCATCATCCAATGCTTTGGATAGGAATAGGATGGAATGGTAGGTATTTTGTATGGTATTCAAGTTTAGTGTTTTATTGATGAATCCTTCTTTCTACTTTTCGACGCATGCTTCCTTGTGCAAATAGCCTTATAGCCTACTCTAAAGCCTTCCGCTTTTATGATAACCTGTCAGGAAACATCTTTAACATGGTATATTGCCACCTTGCGATCTCTCGAACTTCATTAAACCTTTTCACTGGGCAGATATTACAAGTTCTCATTAAGTTAGTTATTTTGTAAAGGTCATGAAGAATCTGTGACATCGAAAATCTTTTTAGTAAACGTATTATGACCTGTTAATATACAAATCCACTACGTAAAGGTGGTCAGAGACTTTCGCTTTGTAACGATTAAGAAGCGGTCCCATGACCACCTTCGCGACTAAATGAAACCAAAAAGTACGCATGCACGACTCTGGTCAAGCTCAGTTCCTCCTGCTGAATGGGCAGTGTCCAAAGTATACTTGTTGGTTGTCTTCTACAAACTTTATCTGCTTTTTCCAAATTAAATAATATGGAATTATCGCAATTTGTGGGTCGCGCTGATTGAGCCCTGGTTGCCCAGGTTCGGAGAATCTATGATTGGATACCTGCGTACGTTGGCCGGCCCCAAAGTAATGCTTAAATTGTGGTAAAAAAATTCGAACGCAGAATACTGGTATGCATCAACTTCTTCATGATTTATACAAAAATTGTAGAAAGACCTAGTCTTTCGAGCAATCGTCTCTTATCTCTCTACTCTCAGACCACCATTTGTTTGTTTAAGTCCTATTTGCTCAATCTATTCAAATGAACTACAGTTAAGAAACACCTTTAGTTATCCATAGCACCGGCATGGACCTCTCGGAGACGTCAAAAATTTCTGACAGATTTTTCGAAAACATCGATATAGTAATGGCGTTCCGTAAATTTGGCATTAAAAATTATTTCAGAACATCTTGGGATAACCGAATTTTATAGGCGATCGTAAAGCAGTTTATTGCCTCTATTTTCGTCAAGAACTATTTCTCAAACTTAGGAAAGTTTTCCATTCTCGGCCTCTATTTTTGGTTACTCGCTATTTGGTTTTGATTTTGAATTTTCGCCTTTGTGAAATGATTTGCTGAAATAAAATCATTTTTTCTTGTGTTGCATAGAAAACTGATCCGTTTTATCATTCAAAATGTATTCTTATTTTGATAAGAACTCATTTTGAAAACCTTAGCATCTTGGAAGGTTTAATTGACCAGTTTATTTTTAAGCAGTGGTTATTCAGGTCTGCATTAGGAATTTAATCTTGCAGCATTCGCACTTCAGAAGCACCTCAGAGTTTGGAATTAACGATCTAATCAAGTGTGTGGATGTGAGCTCCCTTCTAGCCATTGAGTAACTTATACACTAATCGAGCAGAACAGACCTGAATTTATTAAAACTTCTCTTTAAATCGATGTCACACTTTTTCCATGAGATGCGGTGATAATTTAAAAAGGCCCAACATGCGCTTCTCGATCTATGGAATGCTACGTCAGCTTGGAGTGTTACAAATCATCAAGCTTGAAATTTTTACACTCGCTATAAACTCGACCAGAGTCCCACTAACATGACCATTTTTAACTACATTTCCATATAAGTCAAGCTGGACTTCACAGCGAGTTAAAAGACGTCACTCGTGAGATGCGACGTCACAGATTGGTGATTCAGAGGTAAGGCCCAACCAGTCTTATATTTTATCACCTCAATTAAGAAACTGGCCGACAGATTTTACCAGAGCAACCAAGCCCAACTCCGACTCAGTTTTTTCATTAGCAAAACTGACCCTTGCTACGGTATTCTTCCAGACCTACATATCTGCATCAGGAAAGAAGACGCCTGCATTATTTGCCAAGCATATACTCAAGAGCATTGATTTGCGCCGACTAGCTTCACAAAAATTCGGTGCTAAGCTTCTAATCAAATGGTTTGAACAAGGTATTTATATCACCCATTTACAAATAATACAAGTTATGATACACGTTTTAATTCATAGTACAGATGATTTTCTCATTTTCACTCTCCTTCGCCAATCTCAGATGTTTGACTTCTAACGTCTAACACTATAGTCAGTCGTCTTCTCACTTCGTAGAACTGCCATTTATGGCACTTTTTTGCCACACTTGTAAAGCAGCTGCTTTTACTCATTTGTCGTTCACACCTGAAAAAAAGTAAATTGTTCATTTAACACGCTACAAATAAAAGAACACAGGCTTATTCAATCAACACCTTCCCAACCTTAACTCTTTCTTAGAGCAGCCTCTATTTGGAGGCATTTTGTGTAAAATTCAGTCTGTTTAAGGCGTTGAGCTATGTAACTCTAGGTAAGTCTTTAAATAACCGTACAAATATCTCCATTCAATAGGGAATTCAGAGAGTTTTTGCTGATCTGGGTGAGTTTTGAGCAAAGCGGTAGATTAACTGATGAAGGCTGCACTGAACTTTAAACTAAGTACTGAAAGGAATCTAAAGCTGAAATTGATGTGGTTTTTACTTTTATAAACGCTTTCGATTAAAATTCGTACCACATTTGTCATTCCTTAAAGCGTATCTGTCTCATACACATATTATTTTCTCAATTGTTCGTTTTTGCCAGCTTCGAATCAACTTACGCCGTTTTAAGTGTTTGAAAGGGTGTTTCAGGAGAAGTGATTGATTTTAAAACTACTGGAGTGTGTGTTATTTCTATTTGCTTTTAAATTTCAAATGAATTTGCTTCACATCTTCAATTGACGTTCCAATCTTCTGCTAAACGTTATGAACAACACTACGTTAAACTATATCTTGGCCAAACATTGGTTTTATAGGTCTGGGAACATTCTGTCACAGCACAGGTTAATGGACTCATATCAAAAGAATTTTTCTTCTGACATTTGCTTCTAGACTCTCATTTGAAGTTCATTCTTCAAAGTGAGGTAATTCTGTGATTTTTCACCTAGAAACTTCCTGCTTCATCACTCTAGCTGCACCAGTCTGGTTCATTACTTTATATTAACGCCAAAAAAGCAATCAACTGCTTCTTTGTTTCATAGTTTCAACCAAAGATTGTCCTAGAGTAATTGATCCTGAAGCATGTAGGTATAATCAAAAGTACCGCTGAAAGACGTGCATCAAATGTATTAGGAGATTTAAGTCGATTCTTCCTGTTTATTTCCGGTTGCGTTTCCTGGCTGATCTACCCTTTCGTGCCATGAAATATGCACTAATATCCCCGTATTTTGAGAGGGAATCTTTTAGTATGCGTTCTTTGTCTAGTGATTGTTTCGTCGATGTCTTTCCATTAAATCTGGTCAAGAATCTAATATAATTTGGATAATTTTTCAACAATAAATACGTTCGAATATCGTGACTTATGCACCGGTGCTGCAGCAATTGCCTATGTATCTGAACTATTGAATTGCTAGGGCCTAGAACCCATTATGACATCTAGTGGTTAAAGTAACCACTCTAAATGGTTAAATCTTGATCGAAATCGGTCAAAATTTTGCTCATGGAAACTCCAATTCACTATCCCTCTTTCCAAGACGGATCCGAATGTCTACGCACTTTTTGGCAATCTGAGATGTCAAATTTATTTATTCGAAAATTTGACTGCGTTGGCGCGAACTTGATTATATTTCATGCTAGAAGTAAATTTTAAGGTTACTTGACCTGAAAGAGTGTGAGGGAAGTATTCGGTTTCACCATGCCGATTGACCGCCCGCAATTCCTTGAAGAAGTCGTGAATTTCCCGAATAGCCAACACTTATTTCCGTTGAGGATAAAATAAGTTAATTGAACTACTTTCAGTTTCAATCTTAGTAACTTTCCTTATAAAATCTTAAATTCGCTGCCATTAGTCTGTGTCTTTGACTGAACTAAGAGCGTGAATTCTAAAAGTAGTAGTTAAAAATCCAAATGCATCCCGAAACTTTTCCTTCATTTTTAATGATTTTTTACCTTTTTTTAAAAAAGATGCCATTGTTAGTAAAATGTACTTTTAAAATAAATAGAAATTCTCCAGATGAGAACGTTAAAAATATGTACGTCTCCATCGGCAATTCCTTCTACTTACGACCATTTAAGTGAATGTGATACAGAATTTTGTATGTACCTTGAGTAAAACGTCTACCATTCTATCTCCTAGCCAATTGTGATGTACCTGGCCTGCACGACGCTAGGATTGACACTGGAACAGGCCATCACTGCGGCGACTATCAATGCAGCCTACAGTATCAATCTCTCTCACCGCCTTGGCGCCATTACCGAAGGTCGGCAAGGTGACTTCGTCGTAATCAACACAAAGAGGTTTGTTAACTGAGCAATTTGGTTTAATGATTTGGACTTTTTTATTGAAGGGTCCTTAACGGGCTATTACTTTTGAAGGGATCTTTAGTTTTCGGAGCTATTTATTTAATATTGTTTCCTGTAGCGATTCTAGAGGTTCTCTTACTTTAGAGTTTCACGCACTCCTTATAAGTTAATATCACCTTGATCGATTTACGATGCTTGTGATGTACTAAATATATTGAAATAAGCTGCAAAAGTTCAAACTAAAGGTCGTGATTCACAGTGGAGGAAGGTGTGATCAGTTAGATGATTATAATCCTATGATTTTGATCTTTTCAGTTTATTTGACAATTTGTCGTTTTGTGTTGATTTCTCTTAAGTGGGTAACAGTTGAAATTTATACCGATGGATGAAGTAAAGCATGAGCCTTAACAATAATGATACCTTCGAAGCAAAAAAACCTGGACCACTTTTAAGGTCAATCAGTATTTTGAATACAACTTCGAAGGTGTTACTTCTTGAAGAACACTTTTAGATCTAATTTTACTCTAGTCTTCCCAGACTTTTATCGGGGAGCAGATTGGCATATTTATTCTTATTCTAGTATGGGCACGGTCAGAAATGAACAAAATCGTGCACGTCGTGGTGATCAGCATGGTGACGAATCTTTGCTAGATTTTCCAGCAGCTGTATCTTCCCGGCTGGTTGTCAATTACCTTTTGCTGTCGTTTGCCGTTACAAGAAACTTCCCTCCATCATCGAGTTAAAGCAAACTCGGAGCCTGCCTTTCATTTTTCTATTCATTCCTTTAACTATAGAAGATAAAACGTCAGATGACAGCTTTTTACCAGCCACCACTTTTTTGAAGCAGCAAATAACAAACGGTAGTATTGGATATCGCAGATGACTTTCTACGTAGTTTAACTTAGTAAGACCGTTTTTTAGTCTTCTTTTCACTAAAAAAATGCATAGTTTTCGATTAACGGCGACTCCAACTTTTCGACGTAATGCTAACTCATGAGTCTGGATGGTTAGCCTTTAAATTGTCTAGAAGTCGGAAACCAATAGGTGCCAATCAACTTAGAGAAATATACGTCTTTTTTACTCGGATTCTTGAATGGTTGTGCTCGTAGTCATGATGGAAGTTCGTTCTTCTGTAGTATGGATGAGACCATACTTGGGCAGTTGCTAAGATAACCAATTAAAATTTTAGTTGTTGGATGTTCCGTAGCTTCCACTGTTTGAATCAGAACTGCAGTATAAGTAGATTATATTTATTCTTCATCCTCAAGAAAATCGTTCAATTTGACAGATTTTGTGTTTGCCTTTTTTTAATTCTGGGGCCTTCAGAACCGGCTTTTGCAATTATATTTTTAAATAAGTAAACGGGAAGGATCTTCCTAAGAGGGCTAAAACCTGTTTCCATAATAAATGAATTCCACTTTTTGGTTCTAATTCGTTCAGTGCAGTCCAATTTATTGGTCGTAAATAGAACGGCAGTATTTAAATCATGGCGAATCCATGAAAGAATTGTGAGGATTTAAATGGAACCCAATTTGTGATGACATTGTCAGTGAAAACTTGAAATCCAGTTCATATTTCTTACATTCTTATTCTCTTATCCTGTTGGGAACACCACTGGAGCTTCGCCCTCGAACCATTGTTTCTACCATTGTTCTCTATTTTTACAGTCATGACTTATGACCCAGCTTTCGAATTCGATGCTTCTTCAAGCCGAGAACTTTGCTCCATGACGCGTTGGTTACAAATCAGTTTCGCTTTATAGATCTCCAAGTCAGTAAAAACAAAAAGCACTAATTAGGTACTGTTTTAGTGCATTTATTGCGCAGAAGATATGAGGGTCACGTCTATTTAAGATAAGATAATGAGTGAATGGACCTAATCCCGCATAACAAATTGCAGATTTGCAATCGCCTTGTTGCTCCTTCATCGGTGAGTGGAGAATTTCGACAATCTGCACACCGGGGTGTGGGACATATTGAAAGTAGATGGGTGGCCAAGTAAGAGCTTTAACGATGATTTGAACATAATGACGCTATTCTCAAAACAACCACCAAACGAAAGGATCACAATACAAGCTGGGCATAAATTTTCTTCCATATAAGTGGATGCTTAAAATAAGTCATCAAAATGCATAAGATAGTATAGAAGAGTTTTTAGAAAAAGATGGAGGACGTCTCTGGGCGAACAGTCTTAATATCATTTTACTTCCAAAGGATGGGTAGCTCCAACAAGAGAAATGTGATCCACCAAGATTCAAGCTGTACGAGTCTCCTCTTCCAAATGAGGAAATACAAAAGATTATTATTATACTAAAAACAAATTGGTGAGGAAAGGAGAAGACAAGAAAGGTCTTATTGAACAAAACAGATCGTGTACCCACAGGAGCTTGTGTCGATAAGCCAAATTAGATGGAAGTAGGACCAGCTCCGATTGCAGGTCTTTGTGTGCAGCTGTACCGAGCAAAAATCAACACACAATCGAGTTCTAGAATCGGCTGATATACTCGTATGGAACAAAAAGGCCACGCCATGAGTATTAGCATAATAACAAAATTGTATTGATGTCCTAACATCCACAATTGGGAAAAAACTCTTAGGTGAAAAAATACCTTAAACTTTACAAAAAAATCTGACTTATTTGTAAAGATACCGAAGTAAAGGCTATTCATTCCTTTCAGCAGAATACTGAAGCTGGCTTCAGTGTATTATGTAACTCTAAAACCAAAAGACAATGTATTTTCTCAGTTGGAATTTCCTTGCCATTTTCGGTTAGTTATTTATTTACTCCCCACCCACTGTGCCAAGTCTCAAGGACCTATAGGGGGTACAACAATAGCTTTTACGACAGGTAGCGTATAACAGTTCACACAGAAGACATTTTTTTCCCAGGTCAGCTTCTCAGTACTCGGCATAATATTTGACTAAGACTGAACGAGTAAAAGGGATGCTCAACAGTACTGGCCTACTGAGTTAAAATATACATATAATGAACTTAGGTTATTAGTACGAACATTAATACGTATATTTCGACGCTTCCCTTTTTAGGTGGGAAAACATTATATTTCGATTGGGAGAGTCGCAAGATCTGATAGAATATGTCTTCAAGAAGGGCCAAATAATCTACTCCAAGGAGACGGGACGCGTAACCTTTTGATGCTCGACACTTCGATGTTTTTTGTCTAGGCTTTGTGTTTCCGGCCTTTTCATAAATATTACTTTCAGCCTTCTGGCTTTATTCATTGAACTGTATGACGAAGGTAGCTCAGTGAAGCGAACAGTTGTTGCAGACGATTAAAACTTTAATTATGTACAAGGAATTGACTAACGAATAAGGGTTCCAATTTCTTCCAGTTATCATACTTATTGCATACATGTAGAGAATGGTTTATTGAATGGTGTATATAAAATAAAATATATTTTACTGAAGTGAAATCAGTAGACAGAATATGGGATCATGAATCCATAAGTGGCCGAATACGAATGTGGCCGAGTTGACCACTTTGTCAATAAAATTAACTATTACACAGGATGTTCCTTTGACTTACGAAAGCTGAGTAGTCCCTAATATATTCTAATCCATTAAGTCCGACTTTTAGTCGGTCTGCCGTGTCTAATCTTTCCTTCTGATCTTTTCATCAGGGCTCGAGGAACTTCGTGTTGAAACTTCAATAGGTTAAAATAATGGCATGAACTAGTTCCATTAAATTAGTAAAAGTAACCCAATATATTCAATGGGAATTGGAAATTGATCAAACTTTAAGAAGGATGAATTAGAGTAGACTGGAAGCTAAATTTTACAAAACTAAACTTTCCAAGGATTTAAATTCAATAATTTATGCGCATTAAGAGGTTGGATTAAGTTTCGTTAAATCCTTGAGTTAAACCTCGAAAACAGCACGAGCGAAAGAAGTTAATTGTTAATGAAACACATGAAGTGGTGGTACTGAGCGTGAATGGGATCTGAGGAAACATGACCAATCATAAGGTGCATAACCGGAGGCGAATGAGCCCGACGTGCTCCTATTAATGCCCATAAACGTCGTTCTTATATTGGTGCCTGTGGTCATTTCTTGTCTCTGATAGATAAATAAACCAGCTTAGTCCAAAATACTTACTCACACAGCAGAGTAATAACACAAATAAAGTGCAAATGGAGAAGTTCTCAAGTTCCAAAAAATAATCACATCAATTATCATGCTGAAAGTCTAATGCTCATTATTTATTTTAAAAATCTTTTATTTGGAAAACAAATATTTTCTAGTTGCAGAATGAACGTACATAAAGCGGGCCTAAATAGACTACTATTTAATCCAAAGTACGAGTGCCTCCCACTTACCTCCAACTTCGAAACATTATTTAGTAGCATCTGTGTACACGGCGCTCTCGTACTGGTTGGCTATCTGTAGCTCAACGTTTAAATGTGAACAAGTTACTGGGCATTTTGAAATCGCCAAAATCTACTAGTTACCTTATGTAAGTTCCGCCAAAAGCAATTGAATATCTCCAGGCTCAGAGAATTCTTTTGATTCTCATCCAAAGTGCTGCCAACAATCAGCTGTCAAAATTATGAAATTTTTTTTAGTTTCACACTTATGCATTTGTGTGTTAAAACCAGCAGAAATTGAGAGAAATGCAAAGTGATCTTTTATAAAAGCATGAACAAGTAGTACATACTCAATCAGAAAAAAATAAGTTCGGTCGATACCATCATTGAGATTGAGTCTGAGGAAACTCGAGGTGATGCAACCTACATTACAGCCATGTGTTCTCCTTTTACCGCTTTTCCTCCTACTCCAAACTAAAAACCTTCAATAAGCCTTCACTTCAATAAGGTGTCTCATTACAGCCACTGTTTCATAGTCTTATTTTATCCCCTGGCCTATTTGTTCCACGTAATAGTATCATACCATTTCCTTCCATAAAGCCTTGGGCGCATTGTAACTGAATATTTACCTGGCCAAATGTACCTCGAAGCGTCGAAATCTTGTCCAAATACTTGTGAGTGGGTGCCATCTTGGCAATGCCATATTGCGGTCTGTCTTGACTATTTTATATGCAATTTCGAAATGTTCTCTGAAAAAAATTGCATACATCTACTTGACAGACTCTAGAATGCAGTATGCTTTCCCGACCCGCACTTGAATCCCTTTATTCCCCTGTTCCAAGCCATTACCAAGGTCATTTAAATTATTGCAGTCCTTGTTTTAAACCACTGCGATTCCTTGAAAGTCGTTGAGATGAGACTACTTGTGGTTTTTGTCTCATTTTTGTTGGAAAGTCAATGTTTGTGGTTTTGCCATTCAAAATCTGTTAACACTTATCTCCTGATACTTTATGTGAATTTGACGAAATATCTCTCGATGATCGCATCTGTTAACAAAACTGCATTCCCCCGCAATGACTATGAAAGCACTCCCTACCCCCGGGCTCCAAGTCGCTTCTTCGATTAATCAATGAAATTCGAGGTGCTCTTCTCAATGGAATGGAGGAAAGACATTTCACTCAGTTAAAGTTATCTCTAACTTTACTCAGGATTTTAAGTAGTGGGCAAATCAAACCGAGAATAGCCTTATCTAAATCTTGTCGTTAATATCAATTGGGATTGAATTCGGGAGAATTTTCTATTAGAGCTTCTAATCGCTATAATTTAGGTTAATTGACCTTTGTTTACTGACCAAAAGTCTGAAGAAGCTACCAAAATCCGAAAGAGAAAGAGACAAAGGCCACTGTAGGCATGTGTTTGGAATTACCGGTTTTTGAGAACTTGTTTGGATGGGGCAGTAAACGTAGGATAGGCCATAACAGCGTAAGAAGCCATTGGGGAATGTGGGGGGCAATGAGCGAGTACAAATTGTTCGATTTTAGGACACAAAGGCTTCCACCAGCGCGTACGATGGTCAGACTCACTGTTGTTTTTTTTAAAATTTAGGGGGAGGTTACATTCTGCAGGTCCGCCGGGTGAAAAAAATGTCCACCGAAAATTGATCCATATTAATTATTTCATAAATTTTCAGAGCAAACGAAATGAAAGTGGTAAACTTGGGATTTTAGTACAGATATTTTAATGACGTGCTACCTAAACAGGCAGTCCATAAATTATTGGAAAAGTGGACCTAGTACTATGCATTTTTGCATCCAAAAAATGTCCAATCAGATAAATAGACACTGTGCGGCTTTTTGAGTCACCATACCTGGTTTCCATTCTATGAACCGTTATTGGTCAAAAATAGGGTGACAAGCCTAAGGAGATTAGAGGGGGCCAAGGATTAACTTGATAATGGTAACTTTTCTTCTAAAATAACTCCAGGGTTGGGTACTTGAATTTAAGTTCTGAACAACACAGTTTGTTAATTTTAGCGATAAGATTATATTTATAAAAAGCATCTTTTGACTAAATCCATTAACTTTTCAAGCTTTCAATAATAAAAGGACTAAGCCTAGACTAACACCAACTCGTTAGAAGAGCGAAGGGCATACGAGACAAAACGCTCTGTTTGATTTGAGTGCTTTCATACATTCAACTGGTCTAGTACTGAGGTCAGGTGTCCTCATAGGTACATTAAGACCACTCTAAATTCCAGCGATCATGTGAGGGCGATTTGACCCAAGCCTGATCTATCGGTAATGAATGTCACATTATAATGGTTAGAGCATCAAGGCAAAAGTCCAGGGCTGAATCGGTGCTGCCACATGGGACCGAATCAGAAAGAAATGAGTCCAAGGTAAAGGGTATAAGCCGCAGTTGAGAAGCCAAGTTCTTTTTTCCTTAATCTTCTTTCGGTCTGCCCTGGCCAGCCATGTGCGCCTGGAGGCTCAACTGAGACTTTATTGTTAAATAACTCCCATCAGCTCTGATTCCCGCGCTCCTAATTGCGGTGCAGCATTAACTGAGAACCTTTGTGATTAGATAAGGTTTCTTGGATCTTTCAGTAACTAGAATGGCTGGTCATTTCAACCATTATCGTCATTGTTAACCGCCAGTCCCCTTTAAATGAGGTTTGCTTTACTACTACAGGACCGCGAGGAGACGAGGACTGGATCCCCTGAAAAGTTAAGAGCTTCTTACGCGGATGGGTACTATACTGCTATTAATCCTTTCTCAGTACTTACCCACTCGGGGAGCATTAGCTAAGTTACATCTCTATGTTCTTTTCTACATTAAAAGTTGCACATTCGTAGCCACCTATTAAAACCGATGCCGATTTAGACCGAGAGCCTGTTCTCTCAACTCATCGACAACCAATTGAAACTGCGATACCATAAATTAATAACTAAGTGGAAATTTAAAATTTTGAAGGGCATTTATTACTTCTTCGCAGTTCGCAAAAAGGGCCACTTGAAGGATTGTCCCAGCTAATATGTAAATTGCATTCACCTTGATTTTCGCATTGATTAGAAGAAATAAAAATTAAAAGAGGAAACCCGCAAAACACAGTGCATCTGCATTCCGTGAGACTTGTGTTCGTCTTTCAACGTTCGCTTTAAAAACTCAACGTCGACTTAACATGTATGCCTCCTGATTACTGGAAACAAGCCGCTTTGTTTTGAAACTCATGCCATTTAGCAAATTAAATGCGTGCAGTCATCTTCATCAACTGAAAATTTCATCAACTTAGTTCCAATTATGAAACACGGTAGTTTGAATTATTCTGCTTATTGATAGAGGCTAACAAACAAGAAACTAGTACTTTACTCTCCTGAACTTTACTCGCCTCATTTGAACTTTATTCACCTCCCTTTACCACAGAAGTGCAGAAGTAAATATCATGTCGATACCAAAGTTTATTTAAATAGATGGTAATAATTGCGCCCAAATTCCATACCCTGCAGAGTTGCCGTCTTTACGTTCACCGCTGAATATTGATAACCACGAAAGTCAACAGATAGCAGTGGAGGCATACGCAGGGGCCAAACGAGAAGAATGTCGCTTAAGGCAAGATGGGACATGGTGATTTGTCCTTCCGATTCGGAGGTTATCGAGGTCCACCCAGTCAAGCAACTGATTAAAGACCAAATTTAGCCATCTCCTCCAATCCCGGAATTCATTTTGACTGCCAATCCGAAAATAAACGCCACCAAGCCTCACTTCCATTCATGTTAAGATTACATGATTTAACCTTGTAACTAGCTAGAGCTTGGGGTAGTCAAAACATGAATAAATACTTGGCAAAATATGCCGACTTCCGGCAAACTTTTAAGAACCAGATGACTGTGTGCACGAAAGAAACCATTGTGATTTAGGCGGACCCCAACTCTGAGCATTTAAGTCTGAGTTTCACACGTAGAAAATGAATGCAATAATATCCCGCATCCATAAGGTTCATTAATTTTAACCTTTATTTTAGTTGACGAAGCACCCAAAGTCTAAAATTCATACTATTTTGGCTAAGATAATGTAAAAATCCCCAAGATATCGGGTAGAACGAAGACGACTTACCATGAAAAATTTTTTAAGGTCGAAGATCTGGTTAGTTCAATTCTCGACCAAGTAACATTGAGCTTGTTAAAGCTCAACCAATAGGGATAGGGTTTTGTTTTGATTGGTTCTCATGAAGACATCAACCTACGCTTAAATGCATCATGCATTTTAGCGTGGAGAGAAGGTGTATGAGGTTGGTGTTCGTTCGAGCGATGTGTTTCTTCGGACGGCGTGTCGTAGCAGCTCGTCACAAATGTTTTCTTTTCTACACCCTCTTGTATATATGCTTCTTTACCGCCTTGTGGTTTCAGATTAAGCTCACAGTTCTAAGTGTCTTTTATAAATCTACGCATCTGCAAGCCTTCGTGTATCACGTACCGGATGTAGATGGGACGAATACATCTTGTCGCTGCCCTAAAGGTCCTGGTATGTATGTCTGGCCACCTCCGAATGGATCCAATGACCTTCTCTGTTCCGACTCATCCTACGACCTCACACTTTGTGTCCAAGTTAATCCTCAGACGTCATCTAAGCCTACTATGCTGCAGGAAAGACTTTTACATTTACTGGGGCTTAATGGTTCAGGGTCTAGGAGAAACGTGATGAATAATTACAATGAGAGTCGCCCAATTGAAGGGGAAGAACTTCTCCAATGGTATCAGCTGGAGGGAAAAAATATAAATGGCGGGGAGGGCGGATACGAGATGTACCCTCTTGCCATCAATCTGACGGATACGATTCAGGCCATCACTCGGGGTTTGCCAGCTCCTTATGTGAGTCCGAATATTTCCTACGGCTGCTCCTTTTAATGGTTTTGAGCCATGTTCATATTGCAAACAGCAGTCCAGTGTGGTTTTAAATGTATTTAATAAACTAGTCTTCCTAAGTCACCCAGAAATGTTCAAGGTTTCTTTCATATTGTGCGATGTCAGTTAAAGCGCCTGTGATCGTCATAAAACTTCTTCACCCTAGCAGTCATTGGTGTTTATTCCTCGCCTTGTTTCCCTGGCGTCTATACTGTTAGCATCTTGTCAGATTAGATCAGGTTATTCGTTGCTTTGAATATGCTCTCATTATTTTACCCCTAGGTATTTTCTATTGTATCTTTTTAGACCTCAGATTCAGTATTTGATGTGAGCCCATCGAGCAATTAAATGCTCAATTTTCTTATGCTGTTTTACACTATTGCTCTTGTGAGGGAGTTCTGTTCCTGCCCCTTGGAAGCAGGTTTCGGCATTTGAAAACGTGTTAAATCGAGGAATACCTAGCAGAAGGGACACCATGGCTTAAGCATTTTATTCCAGCAATTAGTTTTTCGTGTTGGATGCTAAATTCAGACTTTGAATGAACGTTGATTCAAGACATGGATTGGTCCCAATCAGGGCCAGCCGACGAAGTTTGCGATTCATTTCAAAGGTCTCTGTAAGCCCGTGTATCAAGCTGGAGATTCGACAATATGATGGCTGATTTAATGACTAGTTGAATCGTTTTCTAGACTGTAACTTTTGATCTGGTCTCTATTGTACCTAACATCCACCAACTAAGTAAACGCAGATTTCTCAGTTGCGTCGTTACCTTTTTTTTCACATATTTCTTTAATATTTCGTTTGAGGAATGATTTTTAATAAAACTTCCGATAGTCCAGAACCTGAAAACTGACTATCCGTTGTCGATTCACAGCAAAGCTCTACGCGATACCCTTAAGTTTCGGTGCTATAGCTATCGGATCTGGCTTATCCTGTCCGGAAGATGTCCCCCTATCCACCGGCTATGGAATTGACGTTTTACAAACCATATCTCCAAATTTTCCAGTCCTGTCTGGGCTTGCAAGCAGATGGTTCATGTCATTACATATTTCACATATTTGTATTACCGCTCATCATGCCATTTGATAGAGGATGTGCTCCTTAATACAGACTCAATGAATGCGTCTTAATGACTTTAAACAAATTCAAGTAGGTGTCGCGCTATGAGGATAAACATAGTTAACGTCCATAGTTTATCGATTTATCCTGGAGATGTTCATTTTCCTTAGAATTATTTCACTCGTCATCTCATTCGTTACAACAATTAGTTCACTCTTGAAATGAGAACTAGATGCTTTGCTTAGAAGGTTTTTTGATATAATTACCTGGAACTATATTCTTCTTTATTTGTTAAAAATGTATTGAAATCTAACGGTATGTCATTAGGGGATTTATGCGGGATTATAGAGCAGTTCGGTGGAGATTGTTGGTTGGTAGAACGCATCTCTTTCCCACTTTATGCACTCATTTCGCTCCTCTGGCATTAAGTTTCGGCATTCGCCTGACAACTCTATCGTGATTCTATACTTGGAAGGTCTCTTCTAGCTTCTTTTTGACTTCCTGCCTTTTTGGTTTTTGGGCGTAATGTTTACGCAAACAGTACTTCTCTTACGCCTCCTTTCTAATCGTCATAAGAGAAGCAGTTCAAATTAAATCGTCGATCTCGAATCGATACCTTCCAGAGGAACTGAGAATTGGATTGGCTGAAGAATAACCTGAAAATATACTTTGAAAATGCGGGATTTCTGGATCCGCTTTCAAAGAGAGCGCGAATGTTGTTCTGATACATGAATGCCTCTATTTAGAAGTTGTTTGCCAAATCTAGAAATTATGACTATTAGAATGAATTCAAGTAGGTCACTTCCTGTAATCAAGTCCTTCCTGGCCACTGCATTGCCGTTCCCAGCTGCCTTTTCCATCCACCAAAAGTGTGGGAATGATGTTGATTTCACATATCCTCTCAAGTTAAGAAATGCTCTGATATCGTTTTTTAAGCCATATCAAAGACATTTCTATCTTAGTACTACCTAGCAAGAGCCCGGTAGTTGTTGGACGAACCTTGTAGCCTATTTCTCCATCTCGTGGTCCTTAAACGTATTTTAGGTGGGTGTACAGGGGTATCAGAGTTTGGAGCAGTCTCAGCGATGTGGAAGAGGAGGTCTTGACTTCTATTATTTATGAAAACTCTGGGTGAGAAGATAATCTCGGATTATAAACCGTACGTGTCCTTTATACCGCTGTTGAAATCTTATTTGTACAGTTGGATTGTTGCTGCTAGCACAGTCGTATTGCCATTTTTAGCTTGGAAATCAAGAGAGTAAACTGGGGAGTGAACAAGTAAGGGAGCGTGGACATAGACCTGCTGCAACTTCTAGGCGATCGAAGGCCACGCTGTACTTATAATAAAGTATGTACCGTAAGTTTTGTCGAGTCTCAACAGGCAAAGGAAAAGCATCTTGCCGTCAAAGAAAATTGTCGACACGTAGAATCATTTAAATATAGGAGAGAGCCAACAGTGCCAAGATAATCGTGGTCGAATCTGGTTTCTGGGGGTGAAAAATTTCCAATCCAAAATTTGGTATGATTGCCTGATGTTTTTGTCCCGTTTATTGTATCTTTTCGACTGCAAGGCCAAGTATATTTGATCGGCAATTGGTTTCACTGGGTTTGTTTTCACTCAGAGGCTTAGCAACGAAAGAGCCCTGGGAGACCAGCTGACATTTCATAAGTCATTATTCTCACTGACGGTAACAATGGAATATCTCATAGTGGAAGGGAAGTCGGACAGTATTCGTACCTGGAGCTCGAAATTCAGTTTCAGTATCGAAATCAACGCGAAATAGACAATTGATTTCGTTTTGGTCGGTTCTTTCGAAGTGACGAAGGTCTTTGCGGATTTGCAGAGCGAGTAGTAAGCCTACTGGTGTATGGTCTGTGAAGACTGTACATTCGTAACTTGCTGGGCTATATCTAAAGTCTAACCGCCATTAGACAGCTAAAACCTTCCACCTGAAGGTATTATATCGTCTCTGAGTAGGCGTTGGATTAACCGTAATGTTTTCTAGAAACTAGATTTCAGAGCCTTTTCTCTATATTAAAGCCTGCACCAATCACAACTAGCGAAGTTAGGCCTGCCTCCAGATGTTGGCAAGCCGAACCACTAGTTGCCTTTGGTATAAGGGCGAGTTATTCGGTAAGGTGGAAATTTTTAGCTGGTGAACTGAGAAGGGATCCGTAAAAAAAGCTTCCACTCACCTCTTTCACGCACCTTTTGTTAGGCGATTACACATTAAAACCTCACCAGGCTTACATGACTTTTTTTTCAAACGGCCGTCTCTCTTCTAGATAGCTAGATAGCCTCTGTTATCTTTGACCGGTGCGAAGGCCAAGCTCTTGTAAACTAGCTTCTAAATTTGCATTTGACCTTTTCCTGTATTGATTGGACATCGAACAGTGCTAGCAGTTAATAAGATGACCCTATCATTCTTACCATTTCGAGTTGAGACTCGTATTTGGTCTCTGCCCTCAGGCCCACGAGTAACTTTATGATAACCCGTTTAACCAGGAAGAACAAACTGGATATTCATCGACGCCCTGCTTTTTGTTCCGACAGCTTATAAGTGGGTCTAAAGGTTGTTCCCCTCAAATTAGTTCTATTGACAAAAAAAAAAGCGTCGGCTTAGGTTTTGGAATTCGATTTACTTTCTATCCCCTAAATCAGGTGGTGAACATTCTATTCTCTATCTTTTAACTGATGTGTGGGTTTGGTAGCTAGAACACTGCCAAGTTTATATTAAGCTGTCAGGAGTATTGTTAGGAGGATGTGCAAAGCCATGTAATTTAATAAGCGAAAGTTAGACCTATAAGTGCGTTGATGATCGTGCCTTCTTCAAACGTCATCCTGGTGTCAATAACTTTACCGGAGAGACTTTTTTTTACTTATTCCCCATCCATTAGGGCAAGTCTTAAGGACTTTTTGGGGGTACAATAGAAATATAAATAGCTTTTACAAAAAGTAGCTCACAACAGTCAACACAGAAGACGGTAAAAGAGTTTATCGACGTCTTCGGTCCTCTGGTCACTTTTCTGGCATGGTTTCATCGTACAGGTAGCAGTTCGACTTCGTAATGGCACCTCGTCCGTCCTTGACAGTGTTAAGGGCGGACAATCTTCATACCTCTTCCAGAAGTATTCAACTTTCTGGCGGAGATGCCTTTCATTGCTACATGCACGCACTTCCCACAGCCCAGTCTGAGACCATGAATCCAGATATTTACGTCGTGCCTCGTTTACCAGGCTATACCAAGTTATACTTCTGCTGGCGTAATCTAATTTTATGCGTCCTGTGGGTGATTATTCCTATCCGGCCGCCCCTCTTATTAGGCCCAAGAGTTGCCCCTGGGGTTACCGGTGGTCGCCACGAGGAGGTTGAGACCACCTAACACCGGAGAGACATGAGCTTTTGGTTTACGGCATTGAAAGTCCCCGTAAAAATCGGATATCTTCGATCCATCACAGTAGTCTCCTCACGAACAAGTGAATTCCTTTGACTTCGGGAGTTTGACCGCTCTTCGTGTTGGCACCAATTGCTGAATCAGATAAGTTAATCTAGGTATAAATGGGCGAATTGATTTCTTTTCTTTGATTTTCTTCGAAATAAGGACTTCGGCTTAGATTAGCCAAAATTGAAAGTTCAAGAGGTAATATCCCAGTTGTTATTCATCTTGAAAGGAATTGAAATAGGGGCCGAAAGCCAGTAATCAAATAAAAACATTAATCCTGAACTTCACACATTATGTAATTCAGTTGGTGTTTTAGGGTCCCCACGCGAACCCCAGGACCCGACCTTTTATTTGGATTTTTCATGCATTTATCTTTTACCTCATCCTGTGTAATCATGGTTTACTGTGGCAAAGCTGGTCATCACAAAACTCTATTGCTAGTTTTGCGTTATTAAGCTTAGGAGTAATAACTTTTTCGCTCTTTGTTTGGCATATGACTTTTTAAAAAAACGGATTCTTCAATGGTTATTTGTCAATGATTATTCCTTTCGACCGCATAAGTGTAGAAGAAACCCTAAAAATTGCAAGAATGGAACACCATTTAGAAAAGAAGAGGGAATAGCTGCAGACTGGTTAATCGAGAATTGAATCCGGGTCTGCATGGATTCTGAGCATGAAAGAGAAGAACAAAGGCTTACAGTTGGGGGCAGTCACTATACTAGCCTGGGGACGACTGTTAAGGGTTTTTGTATTTTTACACACTTTTGTCAATCCACACTTTCTTCTGCTGGGATTTAGCTCTTTGTAATCAGTCAGATTTCTCTTGCACTTCGGTCCCCTTCCGATTGCTGTTGATCTGTCTACTTAGGTCCTTCGCTATTAGAATTAGGCAAGGCAAGGCTGTCGATGCTTTTACTTAATGGAAAATTAAAATTACGACTAATCGGATTAAAAACTGTCTTGATGTTTTTTTAGCTCTGAAGTTACCAAAAAAGACTTACTGATACACCAAGCTTATTCTGCAATGGATAGTTTTACAAATTAGTATTGTTTTTAACCGAAAATAAGCACTTCGGAACTCGTTTAACTTTTTTTGAAAGGCTCCCATCACAAATCCTAATATCAAACTGCTCCGAGCCCCCCGTACGGCTTGCGCCCCAACCTCGTATAGCATAGATGGTTCCGAAGCACCAAAGAGGTATGACTTGATAGTAATCTATCGAACCGCAGTGTTCCATTTCGACACCCGAGAGCGCATTCGAGCTGCAACACGAGACTTATCTGAAGAGGTACGTGTACTCTTCTCCATCGGTCTACCTCGCACTGGCGGCGAGGGAAAGTTTTTCCATATGAACGGTGGCTTCGACTTCCAACTTCCTGAACGGGCTGGTGCTGTGGCAGACCTCTGGGCAAATCATTCAGAAGAAGCTAATCGCCGGTTGTTCGAGGAATCTGACCGGTTCGGTGATATCATCCTTGGCGACTATGTGGACACTTACGTCAATCTCACCTACAAGCTGCTGACTGGTCACCGATGGGCTTCAGCTTTTTGTCAAGGTAAGGTGAAATTTATCCATAAATAGCAAATAACGAACAATCATTTCAACTAGTAGTACTGGAAGTGAAATACTTTTAAAACTCATGATCAGAAGGGTGGGAAATCACTGGAAGTAGAAGAGCAGAGCATCATTTTCTCAACTTCTCGATGGCTGCGATCATTCTCTTTCAATAGAAATTCTTTTCAAATCTTTCTCTTCTACCGACTGAACACCTGTTTTTTTGTAAAGTGTGTTTTATCTAGGGTTACTTTAACGCTTCTGAGTGCCTGTGCACGAACTGTTAAGTTGGAGACCATTAATAACTTCATACTCAGGCCTCCAAGTAGTTGGATAACAGGTGTATATTACCCTCAAACGAGTAGTAGCCTTAGCTTTGCTGCTCCTGAACGTTCGTTTGTCGGTTACTGCATGTAGGAAGCTTTGTGCTTGCAAGTGTGTGTGGAAGTGTGTCTTCAAACACTTGTCTTGATATTGAGGGTACCTTGATAAGCTCTGGAGATTATCATTAGGTAATGTGACACTCACTCCATTCAATGAATGTGCACTGATGAGTCGGAGGAGTAAGCTACTGCTGCACAACCAGCATTTTATGATCGGAATAGTGGAGAGAACCAAAGGCTCACTTGCGGAAGAGCTTTTTACTTGAGTTCAGGCAGTATTATTGCTCTTGTCATTATCCAAGTACAGGATTACACACAGGTGGAAAACAAGTCACCCATTGAACGGCTTACAATCGGTATGACTACCATAGTCGAGGACCATCGAGGACTTCAATTTTCAGCAACCGACGCCAATTAATAGGCGCCTCGATTCTAGAACCCCGAGTGATTCATTACGTTATTTCTGAGACTATAAACTATTTTTTTTTCGAAGTTTATTTTCATAGGCGATCATGAGGAATAAACAATGCAGCATTTAACTTTAACTTTGCGTAGAGAGTTATCAAGCAACGATTGAGTTTAGAATTGAAGGAGAAGCATTGTTGTCGAATTGAAAAGGACCCCATTCAATCCTGGTCACAATCTTCTGATACTCTATTTTCCTAACTTCATTTCAGTCTTTTAACATTTAACTTCACATCCACCTATCCTTAGAATCAGGATCACATTCATTTGGGAAGTCTTGAAGCCGGTAGTCTTGAAGATTTAACCTTGGGTAGCATCCCAATTTCACAATTCACTGTGTTCATTTTTCAGATTTGTCATGCTCTTTTTTATATCATCTTCTCTTAAATACTATGAGTCTTAACCGTTTTTTGCTTCTTCCAGATGAAGTCGATGTTCGGAAATTGTGGGGACCTACTTTTCAGAAAGAGAAACCCATTTTAATCATACTGCTGTTATATAATCCAACCTATCTGCAATCAAACTGCAGTTAAAATAGTCTAACCTGCCCACAAACGTCGTAGAGATCCAAAAGGACGAATTGTCTTCCTCTAAACAGCTATGGTTACAGGAATAATAGCAGCAGCGCAGTTTTTCGCTGTTTTTTTCCTATCTATCTCGTACTGTTGTCATTTTTTCTGCTTCCAGCAACAGTAAATTTTCCCTGACATAGTGTGGGCCAGTACATGCTGCAAAATGCCACAGAAACGTGCAATTCTGAACGACTGTGACCTTTATTAGCCAGGTTAAATGTTACATTGAACGTATAAACATCCCCAACTAAAAGCCATTGAGTCTTTCAGTTTTTGATATTGGGCTTCACAAGCTAAAGGAAAGTGGATCTCAGGACTTTGCTCAGAATGATAAGTCAAGGAAGTGGTCACTTTCTCACATTGTTTTCCCACTCCTCTTCTGCCCATCACTGCGAGGTCCATTCTTTTTATCAAATTTATCGAATCATCCTGTCGTCGATATACCTACTCCCATTTTCAAAAGGTAGCTAGAACACTGTGTGGGAAATTTGATTTCATGGCTCCTCGAAGTATAAGCTAATTGATAGTCGGTCGCCTATTTATCCTTGGTTAAAGCAGCTTTTTTGCACTATTTCTAATTGTAATAAGCGTATCACCTTGTGATATTTTCACTTTAAGTGTACGAAAATTACCACCAAAATGCAAATGACCGGTTTATTAATCTATTCATATGAGCAGATGCATAAGGAACAGACAGTCTGGGCAGACAAATAAGCACAAATAGTGAACTTTATGTGATGGAGCTGCTGAAAAGCAAATGTAGTATTGCGTAATTATATCGCAATTTCTGTGTTTTTTCAGGTAGAGCCGATGTGTTTCTTTTTCTTGATGATGACTATGAGTTCAATGCAAATAATATTCTGCAGTACCTTCGCGGATTTCCGAGAGAAGAACGGAGACAAATGCTCAATGGACCGCTGATGTTGTGGCGACGTGTTATTCGTCCCAATCGGGACATTCGACGCAACAAATGGGCCTTGACTCTACAAGAGGTAAATGACCTGAACAATTGCATCAGATACACGTTATACTTTTTCCATTATTTCTAATCAGCTCTTGTTAAAGTTGGTTTATCTGGGAAACTAGAGACTGTTGATTTTTTCTTGTAAGGTTCTTATGTTATGCCGATATTGTCAGGATGAAATATTAGTTTGGCTTAATCTATCGAGATCACATGAGGACAAAGTCTTAAGGTACCAATGAAAGTACCATGAGTTAGGTAGAGATAATGCAGCTCTAGGAAGGGTGTTAATGATCAGGGGTATCAAGTGTATAACATATCATAAAGTTGCGCCTTCAAACTGCAGGAAGGTGGTTTCCAGTTGCTAAGTGAGGCGAGAGTAGGCGCCTTGGACCCTTTCTAATTTGTAGACTTACTAGCTAGCATTTTATAAGCAGAGGGATTATTCATCCGAACCTCACTGTCATTGAGTGAGAAGAAGATTTCATCCAATATGAGCTGGAAGGTTAGGTTGAAAAGAAGTGGTCCTTCTTTTGAGCCCTGTCTCACTCCACGTTCTATCACGAAGTAGTCCTTTGTTCCCTTCAATTTTCCCATCGGCAAGTCCATCAAGGACTTTACTGAGTGGACCACTTGCCAAGAGCAGCCTAGGTCGATCATTCGGTTCATTTTTGCAGCTTTAGGCAGTGAGTTAAAAGCCTTTTTCGGGTCAACAAACTCTAGCACTATTTTCTGCTCCTGGTGCACGGCTTTCTGTATAATGGTTCTTACTCCAAGTGGGCCTTCACTGGATCTTCCTTCGCAGAATCCGAATCGGGTTCTTGAGTGTATTTCGGCAAGGTGTTGCTTCGGACGTTGGCACAGAATAGATGTATATAACTTGCCTAATGTATCTAGAATGAAGACTGATCCATACTTAGCAGGATCAGTCTGTAAATTTATGCGCTTGTAGACACAACTTCAGCATCAATCCACACGAGGACTTTTGTATAGTTTCAATCCACTTTTAGCTGTCTCTATCCACTCCATTGAAATAGAGGAGTCTCTTGGTAGGAGCTCATAGTTTTTAATTTCTTTGATGGCTCTGGCCTTAAACAGCATCCTTGCACTTTTTACTTTCCATGAGCAGCTTTTTCTCATTATATCCATTAAGACCATGAAGGCTTTTCGAACTTCTCTCTGCGAGGTATGCTGGAAAGCAGGTTATTCTTTCTTGATAAGTTTGGTTCCGTTTTCGATTCGGGTGTTCGTCTTGTTTCTTTGCTCTTTGTACCTCAAGAGCGTTACTTGGGATAGATTTTAGAGCCAATTTGTCCTCAACTGATTTTGAGCAGGCGTTCTCCGTTTCCCTTATCGCATATAGTTGTATAGCATCCGTTTTTCTTTCGCTCGGCTTTTGCCCCGCAGTTTTGGCACCAGCATCTCTTATAGATTTCAGGATGTCCTGAGGTAGTTCTCTTTTGAGGTGTTCCTGGTGTGTTTCCCTCGATTTCACTATATTTTCGAGGCCTTTAGGCAGTTGGGACATTTGTTTTTGACTGTTTATATCCTCTGTCAAAGTTCTATTCTTTCGTTTTCCCACGCGCTTTCTAATGTTCGATTTGAGCTTTAGGATGATTGTTTGTAGGCAATAATCAGAAGCTCGTTCATCACTTAAAAGGAGTAGATTTGACCTTTTTATCATAAAAAAAGTCAAGGATAGTACCTATCCCTGTAGAATGGTACCAAGTCATTCTTCGAGAAGTTGGTTTCCGAAAGAAAGCATTCACCACGTTTAAATTATACTCTTGGCATAGGCCTAGTAGCCTTAGACCATTCTTTGTAGTGTCATCTCGATCGGTGAAGGGACCGATGGCGCCAATGTTACGAGCATCAGAGCCCAACTGGCAATCGAAATCGCCAAGGATAATTAGTTGTGCACACTGAGAGAGAAGTAATCCATAGGCTCTTGCCATTAGTTTGTAGAAGGACTCACTCGGAGCATAGCATCCAATCAGGCCAACCTTTACTCGTCTGATTTGGAGGGTTAGTGTGGTAAATCTTTTTGTCTAAATTCAGCTTCTATGGCCTTTTGGCCGGAAAGGTGACCCCACCATTCAGTCTAGAGCTTTCACTGTGTCCAGAGTTAAAGAAAGCATAGTTTTATATATATATATAAGGTGCAGGACTTCATTCGAGTTTCCTGGAGGGCAACAATCTCCATATCTCTGCCAGAAGTATCTTCCACTATCTGGCCGAGTTTTCATTCATTGCTACATGCGCGCATGTTCCACAATCCAAGACCATGACTCCAGGTATCATGTCGAACCTTGATTAAAAGGTTCTTGGTTGACTAATACTGTACTTCTGCCGGCATAATAATGTATTTGTACGTCCGGTGGGTGATTAGTCCTATCCGGCCGTCCCTCTCTTTAGCCCTCAGGGTGGCCCCTGAGATTATCGGTGGTCACCGCGAGGAGATAGAGAGTAGGCTCGATCACCTGGATAATAAACTTGTTTCTACTCAGTGCCTCTTTTCCCTCAATTTAGAAACTACAATTCAGCTTCAACTTGTACAAATCTTTCCTTGGAATTGTGATAGTCAGGTCCTTTTTTTTGTAGCACCTTAATCATAATTCACTTACGTCGTTTACTAATTTTTTTTTTCACAAGGAGGTCTCTTAGCATATTGTATTCCAATAATAAATCAACTTTCCACTTATCCTTGGGAGACAGGCTTCTTCGGGAGTTTCGCTACAATAGCACGAGGATTCGTCTGTCTCTTCTAGTATCGCTACATCCGTTGTTGTTACAGCTGTGCTGTCGGACGAGAGGCGTAATTCAATAATTTTTTTGTCATTTGATTAAAATTTGGTGGAACCCTAGCGTTTTATTCTGAAAGAGATCGCTTAGGCCATATTGAAGATACCTAAGGAACAGACTCAAGAACAGCGAATCTGTGATTAAACCAAAAAAGATTTGGCTTAACTTCAGTTTAGTGGAGGATCATTAATCTAGAATATCCAGGAAGTGAAAAAGGATGCATTGCCACGGTTAGTCACCCTTAGCCGAAGAATTTGACCGAGACTATCCAACTTTGTCTAGCCAAAAAGCTAAATCTCACAGAAAGGATAGGAACCTCTGGATGGTTTCAAATTACACAACGACAAAGGTGGTTAAGGGCTTACACTTCGGATTGTCATTCTCAGACTCTGAATAAAGAGGACCCAGAACAGCCTATCTTCTCTCCAAGCTCCAACGCCCCTCACTTGGTGCCTCTAAATGCATCAACAATTAAATTATGGTAAGAATAAATTGGTGTAGCGCGACATTTAGAAAGTTGCCGAAAACTTCTTATTTCAAATTAGTTATATATATATAGGTGTGTGTACATGGATGCATATATGTGCGTGTATGGGCGTTACGAGTTCATCGGTTAACATGCATAAAAATATTATCACTTCCTCCAACCCTCTATTTCTCCGGATTTTCTACTCCACTTCGGTTCGTACTTTTTTTATTGCTTAATCCGGTTGTCTGGCTGGGCGTGAGCTCATTTGACATCACAAATTAGAGGCGAAAGCATCAAAAGTTTGTACTTTTCTACTTTTTAATTTTCGAGAGCTTTTCTCAACATCCGATCAGCGAAACTTTTGAACAGAAGAGAGAAGTGATGATAAATGTTATGAAAATTTCGCCATTCCTTTATTTGATCCATCAGATAACCTGAATTGAAAATCCATCAGTAAGCAACTAGAGATCACCGCTGAGATATTTCCCCTACCCGGATGGTGAGTCGAAGGACATTTTTTAAAATAGACCTGGATCATTATTAGTACTATTAAGGAAGACTGGATAACTTTCGATCCAGCAGCTGATGGCTATCTGGTGAGTGCTAGGACCATAAGTTATAGTTTTTCTAGGGGGTTTCAGTAGTTTGATCAAGAAGTTTCTCTTAGTCACATTACATAATCTATTTTCAGGTGCCGTGGTCCCGTTTTCCGGTCTACGTGTGGGGAACCGCCTGTCTGATTGGTGCTGATATTCTCGACGATTTAATAATAGCGGAGATCTACACTCGTTTCCTCTGGATCGATGATGCCTACATGGGTTTCGTAGTGGCCAAGCTGCCCTCGCGTCAATTCCGGGACATGAAGGGCTTCTATCTGGAATCGAACAACAACAACAAAGCTCTTGTCTCACACGTGCCCTTCAAATTTACCGTCGATTGGCTCGTCGATAATTTGAGCCAATTTGTTAACAACCTCGGCTTCTAAATTCACTGTCACTATTTTTCTGTATTCCATAAAATACCTCTCCCTCCGCCCCCCGCTCCAGTGCCTATTTGGTATCGAAACTGTTTTTTTTACGAAATTTTCATTAGTACTTGTTTTGCTGCGTTGAAGACATTCTAACTCACCCGCTGGTTCTTATGTCTAGTTTTTCATGCTACCGTTTTTATCAATATTAAGCAAATAAAATACAATTCAGTGTTGTTTACATAGATGTTGAGAAGCAATGCACTTTCAGAAGGTTGGCTTCATGCTGGTGTTTTTCCAGAACTTTTATAGGCTCTATTTAAAGTGATAAACATTTAAAACTGGCACTAATATTAGGCTAGGCGTGCCGGTACGTTCATTTTCATTGGTCGCTTGGTAGCGAAAATTCGTTGGCTGCTTTGTTTACGCCGGCAAGGTCTGATTTATATTCCTATAATGGGATGCTAATTCAAGGAGAGGGATGGTTCAACGGCTCATGTGTCGTCGTTAGGCCGAAGCCATTGGCATAAGTGATAAAGTAAGTTATTCAGAGAGTCGTGCTCAGGGGTGGACCTCTATAGTTTCGCTTTGGCCCGTCCATTTCCATTAAAAGCATGGAAGGGTCCCGGTAGTTAAATGCCTCTGAGGGCATCAGCTAGTAGGAGAGCGAATCTCCGGGCCTTCCCCTTCGGCGTAAAAAGCGCCTCTGGAGTTCTGTGTTTTTGGTCTCTTCCGCCGTTTTACCCGCTCTCTGTTCGTGGCCTAGTTCACGAGCTCAGCAGTCTCCTGAACTCAGGAGCACTGCTTTCATCATCTCTCGAATGACCGATTTCGGTGTGGGTAGTCATGCTACATTTTGTTCAGACTGTTTTTTTTGCCTTGGGTTTTCTCGGTGTCTGCCAAAGTGGCGATAAATCCTTCCCTCAAATGACCGTCATAGCCATTATAAGAGAGAATGAAGTTTTTTTACATTTACGATCACCACGGTTTTCATTGATTAAAATATCTGTAAGATCCGGAATTTATTGAAACCCCTGGCTTTCTAATCGTATGATCAAGCCAAACGAAACAGTCCACGATTCAAATCGAATAAATCGCTTGAGTGCCTCGGAAATGGGCCAATCGATTATGATGTCCTGGATGGCAATAATCAATATCTTTCGTTTGTGGTCCCTACACGTAATTGTAATTCATTGAGCAGTGTAGTTTTTCAATTAATAAACAGCGCTCTTTAAAGAAGCATTTCTCACTCACTTCAACTTTACTTTACGCGCATACATATCGTAACGTCTGATTTAATTTTTGAAAAGGTTAAGTTTGGATTTTAGCTTCAAGGTTCGCAGCCTTGGCAGTAGCTGCTGCTCTCCTTTAATGACTCCTGGTCGTTTTGTTGCAACACACAATCTATTAAGGCCAGAGAAGGAAATTTAAACCAAAACATAGGGACTCTTTTGGCAAACTTCCTCGACTTGACTCTGTCAGCGCTCTGCTCGCATAAATGACCTCTTCAGTGATTTCAGTTTAATCTTTGGACGACCACCTAGTCGATTGGCATCTTCTAATTGCTTTAACTGCGGGCGGGACTTCCTCGAGGGCGAGCTGGACTTTTCAAGCTAGGCAGCTATGTGATGAGTCAGTTAGACTAAATCACGGCATCATCGCGATTGTTGCCCAGAACCCATCGTCTGTGTCCAGCTTTAAGTCATCGCTGAACTTCGAGAAGGTGAGGCTTGTACTAACGTTCATATTGCATTGCATTTGTTTAACAAAGGAAAAAATGGGTGAGCGTTATAATTAAATCGGAGAGAGGCGATTTCAGTGCCGTTGGTAGGTGAATTCATTCCTTGGGTTTCCAAACCGCCCTAATGCTTGAAGAAGTCGTTCAGCTCATATCATGGGAGGAGAAGGTGTCCTGAAGTCTGTCCAATTGGGAACCTCCAATTTGACCTTCCTTCTTTGCCAATTAGTACATAACTAGTGTGGGTTGTGACTCTAATCGATCGATGTGAGCCATTGTTGGCTGTAGTTGTAAACAGCGAATATAGTGCTGCACTCAACACGCATAAGAATGTTTATTCCTAGTTTTTATTCGTGGGATTGAACATGTTTCCTCCCTCCTTTTGGTAAAGATCACCAACATAAACATGGCTATGGATTTTGACTCCTCTTCCATGTTATTTAACATCATTATGATGGTATTTAACCTCTTAACTCGATTGCTGCTTCGTTCAGGTGGTAGATGGATGGGCAAAGTACTTGTATAGTGACTCATTGTCTCATGTGATGCTCTTATCAAAATTTTCTTGCAGTCTTATGAGTCGTGGAGATATATTGTTAATCACAGCTTGTCTTTCGAGGACGGACCTGGCATATGTGGGATTGAAAACAAAGGTCCACTTTCTGGATATGTTATGTGTAACCACTGGCCTTCTTTGTTAACGAGTCTACATTGAATAAACTACAGACAGGTAATCATATTTAAATATACATGCTGTGAGATTCTAGCTGCGTGGAATCGGTCCAATCGCTGTATTATCTCCTCTACACCTCAATGCTTCCGTCGATCAATAATCAATAAGGCTTCTCCCGCAAAGACCTCATCCAAATGGCACTTATTAAATTACCCTCTTATTTAATGTTCACATTGATTCAAATAAACGCAAAGCAATCATCCTAACTACCGAAAATATGCTTGCTTTGCCAAAATGATTGAGTTCATAACCGAAAAGAAACACCTTTTTACCTACACATGGTTTACTGATTATCGGAGCAAGGAAAAGTACAATGAGTGATCGATTATCGGAGGGGATTTGCTTTAACTATCCAGACAGTGCAAGCGATATCGATTAATGCTAATCGTGTACGTCACGAATATGAGCAGCACCTGCATAGATAAACTTTTCACCTAATCAAGAAAGATGTCTCCAAAGCCTCGTTTACGAGCATTCTTGACCCCCCTTGTAAACCTTAAACCTTTAAGGGTGCACAGTAGTTAGGACGAAATGTTCCGCATTTCGAGGACTACTCGATGTTGTATAGTTGAACTTCCTCTATTTCGCATTTTTTTTTCAAATCGAAGTGTTTCTGCGGGGACCTGACTTTCGGATCCTGAACCCCCCTCCAAAAGCCAAGTGATGAGATCAAGTAGATTACTTCAACCTTACTTGGTAAGCAGGCATATATGGTCAAAGGGCATTTTCCTCAGAGAGCTAGCTTGAGTAATGAAATGCTGGAATCGACATCGACCTATATTAACACCATAATAAGAAGTGAAGCCTCAAACAAATAACCGAGAAATTTTACACACCCAACAATTAAGAATTAAGAAAACTCCGCCCAGATGATCTGACGCTTTCAGCGAGAAACACACTAGGGGATTCTCAAATTGACTTAAAGCAACCGGCGTCACTACTCAGTGCCAATAAAGTTGACAGAATTCAATGCACCTCTGTTTTCAATATATGAGATGGAAATTAACTGCAATTTTATTGTTACACTGGAACACTTTCAAAAAATAACGCGATTTACACTGCATCGAAATTCCACGAACTAAAGCAGCTTTAATAGGTCTGCTTTATCGTTTTATGGCTAATTTTGAAGGCTGGTAGTGGCGTCGTGAACTCCTTTTATGTCGACAATGACAGGAAGGAATGATTAATGAGGTAAAGCAAAACAGTGTTCTTAAGTACTTGGGTAACTAGGCTGCCAATTGCTACAGCAGCCTTCCAACAAATAGTTGTTTGATCCCAAAAGACTGCAATATCTATAAATTGTCTTAAAATATCTGCGAAAATCTCGCCTGAACACCATTGTTGAGGAAGTTTTCGACGAAAATACATTTAGGAAGTTAAAAATGTCACTTGATTTTTTCAATTAACTAACCTGACATCATCCCTGGTTACTCATACATTTGATCGGCCACATCTCAAATCGCTGACTAATGGAAGTTAATGTACACAGGCATTAACTGGACATGAGATGTTAAGTTTTGACATCTTGGAATTAGAAGGGATAAGGGAGGCTCTGAAAACCTTGAATTATTGCTTTTAAATTTCAAAATGACAGTTCAGATGCGTTGATTAACACAGATCAGTCATGCTTTTTGTAGTGGTGATGCGACTACTTTCATTTCGATTAGTGCCCGCTCGAAGCCTCAGATCGACAGCGATTGAGATCCATAGAAACCTCAGTAAGAATCTTTAGGGAGAGTAATTACATTAGAGCTTAGCTAATCAATGGATTAAGGGTAACAGTCAGACATGAGAAGTTTCAACCACCTAATTCCTGTTGACAAGGTGAAACGTCCAGAGGTGGTACTTTTTCAAGCAATCATTTCTATTATGATGAAGCATTTCCTTATTTTCAGCGGATGACTGATTAGAATGAGCTCATCGTGATGCTACTTAATTCGGGCTAACCCCCTCTACTGGACCATAGCAGCTCTCTAAACGAGAAAGTCCGAAAGAGAGTATCCGTATGAGAAGTGTTTGTTAACTTCGAAGATATTTTTCCTGAAGTCAGACCCTGAACTGATACTTTTCATGTTGTCACCTATATGAAAGCAAGGTAAATACCCGATGCAAAGTCATTGCGGAGAAAGTAGGCGGGCCTGACTATTTACTATTAATAACAGGGACGCAGTGCTGATTGATGGGCCTTGTGGTCATTCGAGGAGGCAACTTTATTGGAACTTTAACTATGGAATAGGCAATGATGAGGTCAGAGGATCTGAAATTTCTAGCAAACGACTGCCCTCTTAAATCCGGTCTCGGAGTATTTCATTAACTCAATGTCGACTAGCCTTACCTAGAGAATTCTGCTTCCGACCGTATTTATAACGAGAATTGCTAAATATCAAGCGAATAGGATCGCAATTGAAGGTTGAATTTCTAAAAGTATAACCAAATCTAAATGTGCATTTTTTTCACACACAAAAAGCACTCTTGGCAACTTGCAGACTTCGTCAATGCGATTGCGATCGTCAATGCGTTCGAAAGTATGCGACAACGATCACGGAGATGAAGAGCTGGGTCATGAGATGATTTCTATCGGCGAGTACATAATTCTTCGAGAGTGTAGCTTCGCAGACTCTCCGGAGAAACAAACAACTTGTGACACTGCTTTTGCGCAGATAAATTAATTAACGGAATCCTTTCAAAGTGACCGGGTAAATTCTGTGAAAATGAATGATAAGTAATCGGAAAGCATTTGAATGATGTGAAAAATTCTATTTAAAATAGACCGCAGGAAGAAAGCCATCTGGTTGACTATGCGATTTATAAGAGGAAAAGAATGATAACAGCACGATTTGAGTCTAAACAACAGACAAAAGCATATTGTCTGTTACATTGACGAAAGCCATAGGCCAGTTCAACAATGGCTGGCGAAAAGTTCCATTAGAGGTTTTAAATCTGAATGACCTGGATATCTAACTCTGGTACTTACAAGGTATCGCATTTTTGAGGTTTAAGGTTGGTCTAGTTTCATTCATATTTAAAGACCACAACTCGAAGGACCTTGCAGCGCTATGACCTTAAAAACACCTGAGTGGTAAAGATGACCTTAAGATTCCATGCTATTTGTAAGCCTAGGCTAGCTTTTAGACGGAACATATGCTTGGTGTGGTAAATAGTGCAAACATCCTCCAAAAGGCAAAACGGCTAGCTTTTTGCAGCGTTTTCGCCGCAGTCAGATTTATTCAAGTCTTATATTACATTTTCCGAACAATACGTAATCTGGTAAGTAAATAGGAGATTTTAATATCACTAAAGGGGTGAAAGACTTGGCGTATAACAGAACCGTAACAGGAAAATATTCAAGAAAAACAAGATCACCAGGGCTAGAACGCTACTCCCACCAATTTCACATCGAGGGAACGCGTTCATCTCAGCCACGCCTTAACTATCAATAGATTAGGGGTATCGTCGGCCATATCGAAATCGGAATCTAGCAGACGGTAAATGCGTGGCTCCCATCCTGCACGTCGCGTCTTAATAGCGCTCTCCCACCTGCCTGGTATTCGTATGACTTCGGACTTCCGAGTTATTTCACTCATTTGGCCGAAGCTGTTCCCACTCACCCGCCTCGCCCTTCTTTAGTCTTCACTTTTTGGTGGAATTCGTCCAAATCAGAAGGATGTGCAAGTTTTCAGCCCATTGCTCAAATAACAATCAGTGCAATATGGCCAGTAAGCAGGATATTTGGAAGAAAGTGGTTTTCGTGATACCTCCAAGGCAAAGAGTCGAGGGGTAGGCCGGTTCATATGATTGCATTCCCGCAAGCCTCTGATGGTGTATACTGAACAAGGCTGCTCTGTTTTGCCGTGTAGGAAAGAACCATTGGGAGAAAAAGGTCTCAGTCCCCACCATAGCGATGGTCCCTCAGATATTCATCGATATAAGAACCACAGCCCTGCTGGACGGAAACAACTGACCAGGGTTAGGCACAAGGCAAAAGAGCCGACTTATCCCCGATCACGCTAGTCGTGCTTGTTCGCAGGACAAATACTAACCTCAACATCAGTAACAGAGTTCTCGTATACCGTCAGATTAAGGGCCGGGTGGGTGCGGGTTAGCGATCCAAAATCCCGTTTATCAGAGTAATGAGACCGAATCGGATTCGACAAAGCACCAACACATGGCACAGCACTCCAACCTAGTTCAAAGTTGGCGCCAAAGCCCGCAAGGAGGCAGGAGAGGAACGAAATGGGGGTCAACTCAGTCCCCAATTGCGAACTAGACCGCGCACCAATCGCATCATAAATTTAACGACACTAGCTCCTAGGGGTTGGATAGGCGCTTGAAGACCCGATTTAAGCAAAACCGCAACTCTTAGGTGAAAAAAAGCCCCAGCGGTGAAGTGGTTTATCGAATGCCAACCACCGAAATTCCCACTAGAAGCCACTATATTTTCTAAAGCCACGAACAATAAACAGCTTAGGACGACCAAGGTGATCAATAGTTTATTTACATCTCGATCAGTGCACGAACAGACTCATCGAAATAGTCTGAAATGAAACAAGATTGTTGTCAGCAAAGCTCCGAGTACCTTATCAATAATCAGACTACAAAACATCAGGTATAATCAGATGACGAAAAATAGTCATCACTACCTTTCTTCGACGGTAATTTGGGCGACTGCCAGTCGTAATCCTGCATCGAAAGAGGGGATTATTAGTACAAAGTCTTGTGTAAACACTCAAAAGTGCCCATTTACTATCAGTCTACAGATTCAGCACGAAATGCTCAAGAGACGAAAAATGAGTCATCACTGTAGCGAAGAGACTGTACCGGCATCAACTTTAAAAGTTGATATCGGGTTCAATCTTCCACAAAACGGCATACATATCAAATAAACCGACATGCACTTGAATTTCGTGGATGCTACCAAACACTTCCTGGTTTACGTACCTGCGTCAGCTTCCCCTGGCCAGCGACTGAAAGATCGGCAATTTCGGCGCTTAATGCATTGAATTTCAGACTATACGGCCTAAAAAAGAAATAGTCTCGAATTTTCTATAAAATATATGAATGTCAGGTGTTTAATTCTCTGCATTAAGGTAGGAGAGAGGAACAAGTATCATCAGTGAAAATCACCTTGTAGCCCAGAATCAGTGCAGATGGAATAAAACATTTGAAGGCTCATAAGATACGGGTTACCGCCAACGAAGCAATGTCTGAGCCGCCAGCACGACAGAGCGGGTGAATCTCCCATGCCACACCTTTTCAGTTCTGGCGGCGGTGCATAGGAGCCAACTACAACAACAGACAATATTATATTATATTCACTATAGCCTCTGAATTATATGGTTTTTTTACTAATCATTGTTAGAGATATTATTTGATTTTACTTTTAATATTTGTATTGAGTTTGCATAAATTTAACAGTTGGTCAGGGCGCCAATTATATATTTGTTTATGTTGATATTTCATACAGCTCTAATCCTCTAATGCTGTTACGTAGCTTTCACAACCTCTCTATACAAATAGGAGTTCTCAACTCTCATTCTGTAACGGGCACTGCAAGGAGTGCCATTTAAGATTTCTAAATATTTTAACGGTTCCATTTAGAGATGGAAGTAATAGCCTGTTGTATTTAACGAGTTAAAGCAATGATTTGTATATTACATATCAGGATTTAGCGATAAAGACATTCCCTATACTCGTTAAATTGGGTTAATTGAATATCGGCGTATCCGTATTTAGACGTGAAAATTTACAGTAAAACCAAGCTGTACGCTGCTATGACCTGTCAGCTATTTATGTGATTCAATCCTTAAGCCCATCTAGAAGTACTCTGTTGTTATTAAAAGATAGTGAGATAGAAATTCTGCGGTTATCTCTCGTCTTGCTGTTTTAGGACTAAATTCTTCCGACTTAGTATTATTTCTTACATAATTTCCTTTAAGGCAACCTCATTTGAATCCAGCACTCAGAATTCCTATCGATGATATGGGTGGCAGACATAAATTTTCATCCTATAAATCGTGAGTTTTACAGATCAATAATGGACAATGTTCATTTTTTGTCAATTTACTTTCTTTCCCCTCAATATTTCAAACAGTTTTGTAGATTTGCGTCACGACTTGTATGAATTCCCTGCGTACTTATCCTTCCCCTCCCTTCACAAATAAAATCTTTCTGGGTCTGATTATACCGGTTCGTTGGTGAACATATCGGGATGTTCAAGATCCTAATCTTGAGGTTGGTTTTAGCCTACATTTTTGTCTGTTGTTTAAGCTCGGACTATGATGTTATGATTCTTTTAAAAGCGCTATCGAAGCGCCTTTACGGGATGGTATCATTGGTGCTGTTGAAACGGTTATCAGTGCACAGCCTACTCGTTAGTGGTGAGATCGGAGAACTTTCGAATTCTAATTTGCATATTACTGTCCTTGCTGTCATCCCCGCCCTAAATTAGTGATTTTTGTGGTTTGGGCAACTGGCGATTCCCTTCTATAGCCTCCAAATAAACCTCACTTTCATCTTGAGGAGATTCGAACATATGGAATGATCTTTAGATTTTTCAAGCTTTTACGTGATAAACCTCATTGGACAATTTAAATCAAACGAAGAGTGGCGTAACTATCATCCCTGCCCTCCTCCCCCTAACATCTCACTTTTCCGAATTGTCCTATCTAGAACTCACTCTACGGAAATGCTATTCTCTCCGCTCAGACAGATGTTGAACAGACATTATCAGCCCCTCTGCGCCCTTACCTTCAGTCTTGAAAATTGATATACAATGATCCAAGTGAGTCTCTGCTACCTCAGACTCCCAGTCAACAACCAGACGCGCTAGTAAAGCGCTCCAGCATTCATAATCCACCAGCTTAGCTTTCTTAAAGCAGTTAGTAAATGTGTTAAGCCCCAAAGTCACCCTTAAATACAATAATTATGCGTAACCACTCAGGGATTTATGGATTCTGTAAGAAAGTATTGTTTATCCAACATGAACTGTGAATATTCCATCATGACAAGGTTAAAGAAGTAACGCATATTTATCAATTTATGAAAAGGCAGCGAAGAAAAGCGAAATTCATTTTCTTAACAAACTAACAAACTATACAATACACTTCAACTATATGATAGCAGTCATTTTCGCTGCACATATCATTCCAGACTTGCTGCTCTTGAAGAGGACAGTTTGAAGACCTTTTCGAAGTCGCTGTCCTTGAAGGAGAGAGCAGATAGCAGCCAGACTGATGAATCCGATCGCGATACACAAACCATGAGAGAAGGCGTAGCCACCCTCATCCACGTATCCAATTAGTTGCCGCGGAGCTTCAGCAGAAAGGGAAACAAACGGTGGAATGTCTGTTTCCAAAGGTGCAAATATTTCCGACTTTGCCTCCGGTACTCCTCGCGATATCACCTCGAGCTTTACCTGGAGTGGAAAACAGCAGTGGAATAGAAATAATGACCCAAACATGCACCGAAAGCGCGTGTCTTACAGGAGTCATTTTGGAGAGAAGGTAGCCTGACGGCTATTTGAGAAATACCTATTTGAATATATATATAATCAGCTCCTTAGTTGACCACGAGGGGCGGGATTCCGATGCGCGTTAGGGCTTCGATTTTATGTCATCTGATGGGTCAGACATGCGCCACCGCTACATCACCGACACATAACATTAGATTAAGAATGAAATTTGCGGCATTCAATGGGTGAATATATTTAGTTCAGTTATATAACAAAAAAGCAGGTCAAATCGGAAGAGTACACAAAAATGTAAGATTGACAAAAAATCAAGACGAATAAATCAGCATCAATTCAGTAAGTGCATAATAAAATGCATACTCCCTGTCACATCGAATTGGTGGAAGTATTCGTAACTACTATTTACCAGAATACTAGAGAAGATTTTAGTGGCTGGAAGGTTACTTCGAAACCTGCAGACAGCCTGATTAACGAGGTATCGCTAAATCTGCAACTGGAAACACGGAAGAATAAATGGAAACTGATACCAACTTCTTCATAACTTAAATAAGCATAGCAATTAATACTCACACTTTGTAAAAGTTCCTTCATGCACCGATTTACTCTAAATCTATTCAAGGTTCAATTCCATTGGATTCACATACTTAGTAAACTTATAAAATATCTTTATGCTCAGGTTCTTTGAGACAAAATTACAAATGCATCTACTTCTAAAACGTCTTATCGCAAAATACGAAATGACCGTTAATCTTTACCTGTCGAGATTGGCTGAAGCGAATTGAAGTTCGTCAGGAGATAGCCTGCCTTGAAAGTGTTGAAAGCAAAGATAACTCGGGATTGCTAATAAGAGATGTTCCAGCAAAAAATTTATCAGTAGGAGCGGCTCAAAGCTACTCACGTAATTTCAAGTTGTCGACATTGAGGATAGCAACGTTTCGCCAGATTTTACTAATTTTCACAATTGATTACGGCTTTAAAACCAGTTCAAGAATTTATCCGGGCAGAAAAGATCAAATATTACTAAAGCGTTTGCATATTGAACAATCAAGGTATGTACCATAACAAGGGCCCTCGGCAAGTCAGGATCGTATCTCGCTAGATGATCCACAGTAAGATGTTGAACTCGAGGATCACCTAACAGCAGGCGGCGAACCAATAACACCAGCATCGCCTTGTCGCGAAGTACAAAGAAAGAATTTTCTGCACCATCACTACCATGAGACGTAGAAACCGGTGACTGGAGCGGCTTGATCAATTCCAGCCAATCCTTCGATGTCGGTGGTGAACAGCGAAACTTGATTCGCGCCCGGCGTTTGGCATCTCCAGTTAGTTTACTAAAAATTCAGCGCAATAAAATCTATCCAAAACGTTATTTCACGGCAACCTTGTCTAATCTGTAAAAATGAATCTGCCGTTTAAGTCACTATGAACAATATTTCTAGAGTTGTACATTTCTCAATCGATTTAAATCAGCTTTACAGTGCTGCCCGCCTTGAGAAATGTTACCTACCCATCCAGTTATAAGAAACAGTAAGAATAAAAAACAGCAGTATAAGAAATCAGATAATCGGTGGAAAACTCAAAAGCGATTAAAGTATACAAGAACGAGAACAAAATGTCAGTTCGATACCTGCTTAGAAACCCACAAATAGACCTTGAATATCACATCAACTGGAAAACAAGAGCCACATCATTAGCCTTCAATAAATACCACCGTGGAACCTAATGGTCAGCAAGGCGGCGATGCGGAAAAAATACTTTATTGAAAAGAGGAGATGCGCTATTGATGGCTCCGATCATGTCTTAGAGAGAAGGGGAAGGGGGTATTTAAGGGCATTATCATATAGCGTCGCCAAAAGTTTAAAATTTCATTAGGCAGTTACAAAGATTTTTTTCGATTTGAGGAATAGACAACGTCAGAAGGGCAGCATAAGCGTTGGAAAGTGGACACCACGAAGACGAATTCAGACCGCCGGATGTCAAGGTGTATGGTTGTGGATCTAGCTAATTCAAGACCGGGAAGGGAAGCCTTAGATACTCTTCAAACTAAAATTCAAAGTATGCCCGGCCGAGGCATGCACAAATAATAGAAATAACAGTAATCCAAGCGATCACTATAATTGTTTGTTTGTCCGGTCTATAAAGGAAGGAGGAACACGAAGGTGTGTAAAACTAAAACTGCTGATGAAAAAGACGCTAAAAAAGAGTGCAGTTGAGATCTTCACAAAGAAGACTTGAAGAAGCAGACTGGAAAGGTTTCTTGAGGAAGTCAGCTATGGAAGTCAATTTTACTCGAGACAGTCTGAAGAAATGCGGACCAATACACAAACACGATGGCTGATTATTACACTTACTGCCTTCCCTTCTCCATAATTAAGAGTTGTGCTACTGCCGGGACAAATCACGACAAGTGCAGAAAACACCACAACTGACTACCAATACACTTGTTGAAAAGATCGGGATAGATACAAACTTAACTGAATCGAGATGACCTTTTACAAGTGCATTAAATCACATTTAGATTGCGCGGATCATATTGAGTAGCCATAGATGTTTGAACTTCATCGAAGTCTTCAAATAAGTAGAAAGGAAATAACATGATAGGAAAGTCTGATGGAATTGTTGAAAATTTTCGTATTTCTCAAAGTTTTCAAATTGGAAGAAATAGTAGAAATCTTGCATTTTTACTGGTTATTCGTAGAAATTAAGGATCCCGAAACGGCCTTTCAAATGACATTCCTATGATCGTTTCCTATGTATGGTAAAGGTTCCTACAGCTTGGGTTTGATTATATCCCTTTACAGGCAATTTATTTCTGGAAATCAGGATCTTCCATCTACAGACTTCCTGTTACACCACCTAACAGTTAGGCCTAAGCCTATTCTTCTTCTTCTTCTCCTTCTCCTTCTTCAAGACAGTTTTCTAATTTATGCAAAATGCACGGAGCTTTATGTCCTAAGAGAAGATTTAAGAAACAGACACCACGAAGCTCGTACATCTTTAAACCTGTAGGAGAACTGAGTACTCCCAATAAGGAGAACCGGCCTACTTCAAAAATCCCAACCTTCGCTTACATTTTAACTCACAAATATTACACAAAATTTCTCATTTGCACTAATAAGAATAGGGTAAACTCAGCACATACCCCTTGGCATTTCTTTCCACCTTGATATGAATCTTCTCATCAGTAACTATTCTAGAGGCTGGGGTTTCCGGCCACAGGGCGTAAGGAAAGGCATCGACTCTGGCCGCGGCTTCGGTGGTGAGGCATGCCCATCGCAGCTGATCTCTTAGACCACCAACCCGAACTCCGCGATATACGCAGGCCACCACGAAATCACGAGGAGCTGACGTATTTACTTCCGGTGGTGATGATGGTGTGAAAGCCGGTACCTCATAATTTACAGGTGGATTAAGCAACTGTCTTGGAAGGACTACGTCCCAGCCGACGCATTGAGGCTTCTGGCTTTCAAGACTAGGGGTGGCATTCTGGATTAGGATAATCGGTATACCATTCTGGAAGGGCGATAAAAAGAATACGACGAAGTTAATTCTTAAAAGTGCTTACCTCATCTACTGAATATAGAGAACAGCTATTATGTCCTAAGGCGAATCATGATTGCGAAGCTATGGAATTCTGCAGACATTTGACTATTTGGAACTAAAAGCTGACATTGAATGCACTAAGCTTTAAAGAACTAAATCGAATGATCAAACTAGAGAGGTCCAACAAAAATGCAGCAATTTGAAGGGAATGGTCTTGAAAATCGGCATTTCACCGGTACGCGAAGCGGGCACCGAAAAGGCCCATGATTTTCTGTCCCAAATTGTGCTCCATTCTCTTCACCTGTGTTGCTCCAAGAACTTTAAAATTCATTTGACTTAGATAAAAATTAAGGATAATTAATGGCAAGTAACATTACATCTCCCTTCCATCCGTGTATAACTTTACAACAAAATTAAATTACTTCGTTTTCAAAACTGCCAAAAATACATTCAACCAGAGGTAACCACAAAGAAACATTAGAAATCTAAGGGCTCAAATCGAAATATCTTCACATAATAGGTTGAACGTTCAAAGTGAAGATGATCTGACTTACATTGGACAAGCAGACAGGCTGTGATGAAGAGAACCACTGAGCGATTTGATTACTGAATACTGAATCGCAGCACCCATTTTGAATCTTGACAAATTCTGTTCTGGAGAGTGACTTTGAGACGAAACTACCATTCACTATTCCCGATCCCTTCGGCTCAGGAATCAACCAATTTCGATTATTCAGTTTTAATCGGGGTCTAAAAATAGAGGAACCACTGATGTGAACCACTGGGGAAACATGATTAAATGCGAGGGAGAGGGAAGAACATTTACCTTTTTACAAGGAAGGATGAGCAGAGTAGAGCAAGTGTACAACCGGACGGAAAAAGACTTGACTTTTGATAAGTACTTAAAACCCTCCAGACAGACCAGTCGCCATTCTCACCAGCCGCTGAATGCGGTTGGAAAGTGTCTACAAGAATTTGGTGGGCGAATGGACCGATTAGTTTCATTCTGCACAAATGCCCAGTGCAATCAGTCAATTTAACGCGACCGGTGTCATCTGTTGGTATCTCCGAAGCTGTGGATACATACTTGAGAGAAGTAAGCAACTTCCAGGCGTCAGAAGATATGCTAGGATGCAACCAGAACCAGACAGTTGAGTGCTTCTCCTCATTCTGCATTTGACAAATAGGACCTCTGAGAACTCTTAGGGGACCAAGAATGGGTCTGGAGATGTTCGGTAAACGAGCAATGCCAATCTGAGGTCGGGGTGGCATAGCCTCGCAGCACAGGAGTCCAACTGTTTCATGAAATCCGATTGCCACTGTGTCATCTGGAAAATCGATATTGGCTTTGGATACATAAAAGGGTAGAGTCGTTTCTTTCAAGCATCGGATTAGCAAATCCAAAGACCCGCTGAGAGCGAAACAATTCAAATATCCGTGATCAATCAGTATACAGCGACTGAAAAGAAAATGCACTTTCAAGCCGAATCATCTCACAGAAATGGTGAGCGGGGGGAATTGACGTACTCCGATGCAGCTCGCTGAAGAGTCTTGAAGAGCTTATCAGTGGGTGCGAAAGGTATTCGCCAACCCCAGTTGTGAACCACATGGAAGCGCTTAGCGTGCCAAAGAGCAGTTGGTATCCAACGTGTTTGAACTTCATCTCCTTCAAAATTGCGGACTGGCATTTGAGCTCGATGCGCTGCCAATGCTGCCAGTCTTTGAGGCCTACGACGATAGCGACGACATCGCTTGGCCTGGTTTACCAACTTCTGACTTAACTGTGGATACAGAAAGTTTTCGTAAGAGGGAGATCGAATAGAACTCAATAATGGCGAAGATGACGGGAGCTCACGGCTTGAACAGGGCCTTGATGAAGACGCCGTGGAAGACGCTGGATTTTATGGCTGGCGGCGCGTCTACGCAGACGAAAGGGCAGACGTTGAAGTGGAGCAACAGCTCGAGCGGTGGCGATGTGAACTGAGGCTTCACAGGCTATCATTTCAGCTGATCGCGCGGCCAAAAGACGTAGAACATCCACATTGACTTCAGAATCATCTAACCCATTAGTGGGATTCTGAATATTATCGGAGAGATTCATCTTAGGGAGATGGGAAAAAAGCAATCTAGAGAGGAATCCACTCAGCTGAACAAATTCAAACAAATAGAGCGCTGTTTGGACAATGAAGGGTGTCAATTCAATGGTTAGACAGTGCTATTTTACAGCTTCAGGCGATTGGCTAATCAACCTTCACGTAGCTGCTTTTGTGGCGCATTTTAAAATCACTGCCTCCATCTCCGATGTGACAAGTCATAATTAGACTAAGGCACCTTTCAGTAAGTTACCGTTTTATTTATGAACCACCTATTTTATTAAGAAGCTATAGGTTCGAACGCAGACTTTATCAATAAATATAAATCTTAAGTCCAGAACTTTTATCAAAAATATAAAAGTACAGATGCCTTTCAAATGAGAAAGCAATCGAAAACTTCCAAGTTTAGAAGGAATACCATCATCTGGTAAACGGAAGATCCAGGTTTAAATTTTGTGATACCAACATCTTAGTTTAATCAGAAGCTAGGCTTCTATACACGAACAAAATGACCATACGCAAAGAAAACAAGAGTACGAGCCAGTAACACCACAAAGACCAATCACGCAGTTAAAAATAAACCATTCAAAGAAGTCTGGCCAAATTCAAACTCCGGTTGTTCAGCGACACGATGAGTCGAACTCACCTAGTTTGGTTGGCCACAAAGACAATTCAACAAAATGAGCTTTAAGTCTAAGAAACTCCACTTGCGTACGAAAATAATTATATACAGTTGCACTAACATATATGAACATGCATTACTACTCAGCAAACTCACAAGCAAATTGGATAGCCTATTAAACGAATAAAAAGTCGCAAAGAAAAGAACTCAAAAGGCATATCTCTCATGCCTATTTGATTTGGCGTATGTTTATCACGTAGATTTTGCTTGAACTGGCAGGACAGGCAAGAAAAGAGAGGAGGGGGAAGGAGGGCTGGGTCAATCAGGGTGAGAGACAAAGAGGAGAAAGGGGAAAAGGAAAGTCAGTAAAAAGTGCCGCCTGCGAAAGGCAATGCTCCTGCTGCGCCATTATGATGGACTATTGCCTCTCACTTCCCATTCTCTCGCTCTGTCACAATCTTTGAGGCCAAATCGAGTCAGAACATCCCGAAACCCTTAGAGTAGTCAATGGCCGTCCGCAGACAGCGTTCCAGCTTCTCCTTGCTCGAATATTCCGGCAGCAAAAGGACGTTGAAACAGGTATGTGCTGTCGGTAGTCTGTAATATAAGATTCACAAATACAAGCAGAGATAAGGTCACCACCCATCATCAGAAGTAAGCGAATCTGAAAAAGAGCCTACAAACCTGTCGGAGTCGGGCCCCTGTCTAGCAATGACAAATTTCATACGAGACATGCCACCAACAGGAATACGATCAGTTCCAGTGGCAAACTGGAGAAGTTTGCGCTGCTCTTCCTCTGACATAGAGTGCACCACTGCCCAAAATTGACGGATTACGGGTGTGTCTGAACTGTAGTCGCCTTCGTACTCTGTAACTCGCTCCAGTTCATTAAAGTCATAATTCTTAAGATAAAGAAGACAGTAGAAAGTGGTAAAGGGTAAAGATTAGTGGTATTATTAATCATCTCGGAATTTTTCCAGAGACAAAAAGAGCTGGCATGAAGAAATAGATTATAATCGCCCAGATTTCAAATGAACACTGATGAATTTTGATGATATTGGACTAGCCTTTTACTTGACATAAGAGGAAATTTCTTTCTTGAGATTGATTTCTTTTGAGTGTCCATTGTGTCTGTTAAGTTACTCTTAACAAATGACCATCCTGCACTTCACCGACAGATTTGATTGATACAAATCTTTTCCTGGAAGTGAGACAGCCCCAGGATCTGCTACCCGAAAACGTTCTCTTTCAGAGCCTAGGAGCTTATTTGCACCGGCTATGACCTTTTGCTTCCCGCATTTGATAAGAAAGCAATAGACTATAAAAAAAACTCAAGCTCCGATTTCTTTTTACTACTTTTCTTGCAAGGAACACCCAGATTTGAGGTTGCCCACGAGATATTTTTATTACCAAACCGATAGAGCTATGAGATATCTAGACTCAATTTTACGAATAATTTAACTTTGGAAAATGTCTTAGAAAAATTAGCTGGTTTGCGTGCAGTAAGTAGGGAGGATTTCATCAGCAGTACCAAAATCGCAAGATCGGAATGACGCACCTGACTTCCAAGAAGAAGGAGTTCAATTTCTGAGGGAGAGAAAAGGTGAAACAGGGGAGTATCCCCCACGACCAGTAGAAAACCCTTTCTGAAGGCAGCAAACTGTTTTTTTACAGAGGTATTAAGAAGGAAATCCACCGTTTTATCCACAAATTCCTGAAGGAGAACAGCAACAAACCATTGAAGCATTGAAGAACATAAGACAAGTATCCGACGCAAGAGAACTATGATATACCTGGCGATTTTCCATAGTGACAGGCTTGGAGGCACCATTGGGGACCAATTCATGGCTCACCGGTTGGCCGAACATGTCCTTGTAATTGACTACAAAGTTGATGCAATGGTCGCCCTCGAAATCGTCCCCGTCGTAGTCCAGCAGGGCCTTGTAAAGCAGAAAGGTACACAAAGATACACAAAATCACAGTTTAGGGTCAGCACGATAAAAGTACAGGTTGGAAAAACAAACAAACCAAGTAACTAAAAAAATACGCTTTTCGTGCAAGGGTTGACAACGAACCTAATAGGCCGACAGGTACTTTTTTTAAAACGAGACAACCGTCCATGTTGAACTAATGCAATCGCAATTTGGCATCACACAAAATTTGTTCAGCGAGGTAAACAATTCACAGCTCTACACATGCATTGAGAGCGACCAAATTTTCACATTAGGATCTATTCAAAGTGAGGAATTTATTTCGACTGACATCTCATCTAACTGAAGACCACTGTAAACCAATCCAAACTAGATAAGATAATGGAACGTTTCCATTTCCAAGACTTGACTTGAATAAGAAATACCCCAAAGTTCTGCACAGTATGCGTGTAAACTAGAGCAACTAAAGCGTTAATCAGAAAAGGCGAAAATGGCCGTCGATCATAGGGATCAGATGAGACAAAATGAGCATAGATCTTCAGGAATAACATCCCATTCAAACCCTTAAATACTTTAACTCCTCGATTGCACTTGAATACCCTAGATGTATCCTCTAGTGTTGCTATGCTGCTATATGAAGGCCAACTTTGGGAGGCAAATGTATGAATATGGCCGATATGACACATGCACGCCAATAACGAGTTCTTAACCCGGAGGGATGGGGATTCAGCCAACATCGACAAAATAGCAAAATCCAAAATCAGAAATGCAGGTGTGTTGGTGGGTCTATCAACGTACAAACGAGCGACTTTGATAACGCCATTTAGATGGGAATCTCTACATTTGATTACAGAAATACATACCTACTGTTTTGATACCAAAGACAGGGTGGTCGTCAGACTTTCATTACTCGGAGTTTGGTCTATATGGTAAACGTAAGAACAGTCTTCATTTTTTATCATTAACACACTTTGACATAGACTATGTAGGCATCCTCAGTCAACGGCCTTTTACATTTCAGTGTTCGCATTATGATCCCCCTACTTAGAGAAAACACAATATCATTTGGCCTTACCAAACACTACCAATAAAAATCTCACAAGCGATAAGGAGTCATTGTCGCGGGTTCAAAACCAACTGCCAATATATCGCGCCTCCCCGAACATTTTCAAAACTGGTGCTGAAACATCCTTAATGAACTGATTTACTCACTGGCAGGACCAACGAATTGATTCTTACCAACTAGCTTACCATTTGGTCCTTCAAGACTATTAAATAGTACCCAATGTGGACAGGGCTTCATATACCGTAACTATGTCTTTTGCAGCGGAAGAGCATGAAATGGACGGGGGAAGGAGGGGGAGAAACAGATAACATATTGACCTGAAGTCCGTGGGCGAGAGAGGGCCATCCGTCCTTGAGATCCTCCAATCCAGAGGCGAGTTTGCCGCAAATTTTGCGGAAGAGAACGGCTGGAAAGTGTATGTCAAGGATGACGCTATTGTAGATGGCGAGACCCAGGATAGTTCCGATGAGGCAGTATTCCCGTTCCAACTCCTCTGCCAGTGGGCTGCGGTTGAACCAAAAACACTGCGACTGCTCTTCAAAGACAAACATGCCTGCAGAAAAAAACAGCAATTAGAGAGAATCGAACCAATCAAACTGAAATCAATAGAGAGCTCACCGTAATCTGGATTGAAAATGCGTTCCACAATGAGTTGGAAGAATTCCTTGCTAAGACCACCCTCGTCAATACCCTGCTCACCGTCGAACTCAACATAAAGCTGCTTTTTCAAGTCCCCAACTGCTTCCATTCGCGTTAACTCCAACTGTAAGACGGGGGCGAAAAAATATACGAAAAGAATCTCAAAACCAAATCTCATCAAGTTTTAGTGCTGAGAGTTTAATTTTAGGATGTCAGGGCCTGGGAAGCAAGGCTCTTGCCAATAGAGACAAACTAACGTAATTAGTTATAAACCACTGACGAGAGCCCTATTAGATTACTCAAATTATTCAAAATAGCGTCAAAAGTTAACAATTTGTTGGAGAATGTACAGCTTCCAAGAGTTCTGAATATAGCAAAGAGAAGTTCGTAGAATTTGTGAACTTCCGCTCCCGGCGTCGTTTTTTCATCTCGTGGTTCAAAAAAGTGGTTAATAATGCATTTCCTCGAACTCAGCACTTTTCAATATTAGAGATCCGTTAAATATTTGCTGGGAGCCAATTCAAAAAAGCTAGAGAATAACACTGAAATACTTTACTTTCAACAATATTAATCACTTATGAACGATCTTTAAAAGAAAGGATCCTGTGGGCAGATATTAGGAACAGGAATTTGACGGAACTAATTGGTGAGAAGTCTAATTGGTCTTTTGGCCTACGGAGAAAATTAATTCAGAAAAAGAACAATATTCCGACGTTTGAAAGGCAGAAGTCACAGCACTCGGAACAGGACACCCCTACGGGATACCATTAATCATTTTATCATTATTTTTGTCCTTATGAGAACGACTGCAAATGCCTTGCAGGATGATTTGATGGAAATGCTACTGAGGTGGTATCTAAAAGATAGGAAATCATATCGTTGAATACCATGATCCAAAAAAGCGCAACCCACGCATTCATTTGTGACATGACGAACAATAAAACTCAGTTGAAACGAGTGTTACACTCATAATGTCGTGAACATTTTAGCCCTGTAGGGAGTTAATTTGCAGCATATTCGAAGAGATTAATACAAGCTCTAGGGGAGTGATTAGCTACCTGAGTTATTAACCCTTTCATTCAAATCCGCATCGAGGGAAAAAGTAATAATGCTTTGTGCACTATGAGGAAACTGGATTACGGCAGACGAACAAGCTGCGGTGACGCCACCATCGGGGATAGTACTAAAAGCGGTCATCATCCCGCTCTAGAGGTAAATAGAAGTGGTCATACGAAAGAAAACGAGAATACGATGGTTTCGCCTATTGCTTTCTCATGGGAGTAATCATAACGAGCAGTGGGGTTCAAAAGGCTAATTTGTCGACTTAATGGTGCACTGACTTCAGAATTTGACGGAAAACTTAAGTGGAGCGTGTGACAATCCTGCCGTTACATGATCAAAAAAGAATTGCAAATTTGAGAACCGAGTGGAATGACAATAAGGGTACCACAGAGAACAGCTTTTAGAAGTGAAAAAAATTGGGAAAAACATCATAGACGAGGTAGAAGAGAGTGGAAGTGCAAGGAAATGTGACCGGGCAGAGGAAAGGAAAATAAGGCAGCAAACGCAACTTATGAAATGTAAATTGTTCTTCAGATGCTATCAAACAGAATGATTTGAAGAACTTTATAGACAAGGGACTTAAATATCAAGTTTAGAAAAAAAAGATGAAGGAAAATGGGGAGAAAAGATGCCACCAGTAAAAGTAGATAACTTGCTCCAACGCGATACGTCAGCGTGCACAGGTTTCACATTTTGGGAAAGCTTCCCTTCTGTATATAGACGACATCCGGAAAAGAGCACAAAATTGTTTAAGCTACTAACCAGTAGAGGAGGATGTGTTCACGAAAGTCTAAATTCATTCGACGGCAAATCATCGACAGTAACTCTCTTTAATATCGGGCTAACAAATTGATAGTACCGTGAAGTTAAAACCGAAAACGGAAGATAAGCTGTGGGCGTTTCCAGGGAAACTCCAGCTCATCTGTAGGAAATGAGGTGAATCCTGTACACTTGACAGCCCTTTACGCTCAAATCGTATACTAGATCCGATAGGCCCTAATTATTGTAAAAAAACTCTTGGGTGAAAAAGGAGAGTGTCTGGCCGTGGCAATATTCATTTTCAAGAAATGCCTGAAGGGTCAAAACAAGAGAGGTGTGATCACTCTCGAGAAAATGAACAGACTCAAAAAAAATAATCAGTGAAGGGATGATTTTGAAGTAATGAATCCTTAAAGAGGAGGTTGCGTTAGAATCTGTAAAGTCCAGAGATGGTTGAAAACACTCAAAAGATCGCCATCAATTCCTTCAAGCAGATAATCGAAAACTAGATAAGTACCTCAAACTGAGTGAAGATTTAAACTGAATCACTAGTCATTTTTAGCTCTTTGAAGCTTTCAGATAGTTCCGGATATGCTTACTTTTTATAAAACAAAAGCTAGGATGAATAAATAAATAAATAAATAAATAAAAAGGAAAGCAAAGAAGGCAATATACGGCAATGAGGGCATCTTCCACAACCCGCTCCCGATTAACACAAATCTTGAAGTAAGGCATTTCGAGGGTCGCATCAGAAGTGAAAGTGGAGAAGAGAGCGTTGAAGATGGCGCCTCGACGTTCCTGTAGCATGTTCAACCGGTTGTCGTAGTGAAGCTGAGTGATCTTCGTGGTTATCTGAAGCATAAAGGGCAACTCCATGAAGGAGAGCTTCTCTGGCCAGCTCGAGGAGAAAGATCGCTTCGAACGAAAGTTCGCAAAGTCCTTCTCCACCTATGAATAGCGAAAACACATGACCAAATTTAATTCCACATACAAGCTGTAGGCTTGAGTAGCTCATTATTCAGCAATACGTGAAGGAAAACATACCACAATGAAATCATTCATCGTTTCATTTAGGAATTCTTTTGGAGGAATGACAGGATGGCGGCAGTCATTCGGAGAGATTCCAAGGATAGTACCAAGTGGATCTTTGCGTAGGGCGGCCCTCTCATACTAGAAAATGAAATCAATCTAATCATTAGTACTAGTGGTGTCGATCAATAGGATTCGAAAACACATTTAATCCGATTGAGAATGCCTGGAAAAAAAGCTGATTCTTTATTCTTCACCATTTATCTAACAATTTGAAATCCTCATAAAATTGCACCCGACTTTTCCTGTTATACACTTTTCTAATAGAGGCTACGAAGGATGAACGAATAAGTCATTCATTGGTAGGTCGATAAATACCATTCAGCTTAAAAACTGCAATCACAGATGAAGATAAGAGCCTTTCAGTACCTTCTTGAAGAGAGTTAAGGTACCTTGATGCTTCTCTGAGGCTTCTGATCGGCTCTTGATAGTAAGCCTAATTACTGAATTTACACAGAGAGGGTTTAAATTCCGAGTCATTTGATGAATTAAAATGCGACTGCGACCGCCATACTGCCGGTGCACGCAGTATTAGCACAACAATCCCTTGAAGCCCACAACGGCCGAAACACACCCTAGAAGAGAAAGACGAAGAGGTAGAAGCTGTGACCGAAATTTCTGCGAGGATCTCCTCGGCTTCAGCAGCCTCTCGCTTGAGTTGAGAGGGTGGATCACAGCCACCAGCCAAGAGGGAGGCGTAGAAGACAATGCGAACGACTCGAGCGACATCACAGATGACCCGATCATCATTTGGTGTTGGGGTGTCCTCCAAGTCACTGCCACCGCTGTTCGACGAAGTGGGCGGCTCGAGAGTTAGACAACAGAGCGTGATCTGCTGCATGAGGATACGGTGCAAATCCAACAGCCAGAAGCTCTCCGTGGCAGAGGGAAGTGCCTCGCGCTGCGTTATCGCATACTGTGCCCAGGTGCGACAAAGGCGCGCCTGCGTTGCCATTGGCAAAGACACAGTCAGCTGACAGAGATGTGGCAGGATTGGCTATAGGGTTCAAAAATAAACGAAGAATGAGGGTTTTAGTAGCCTGTGCTGCCCTATTCGGGTAATTATAGGCCCTAAAAACTGATTTTAACACACAAGAGTAACAGATATTTTCGGATTCACCTTCTTTGATCCGAGAAAACAGAGAAATTCTTTTTACACCTAACACATAACCAATGGGCAAAGGTATAAACAAATGCGTAGAACGGTTCGTTTCCCTTTTAAAGTGTGAAATTTATTCCCTCGGGAAAGTAAGGGCACACTTGAGGTACATAGATGCGGACAGGATAAAAAAACTGGATAAGACAGAAATTTGTTCGAATCAGTAGAAATGCTTCAGAGACTAACAGTAGTGATTCCCTTTGCGAGGGTGCTACCCAAAACTGATTATTTCGTAATATTAAAGATAGATAGGCGCAGAATAAATCCACTCGAAAAATCACAAACCTCGAAGTGTAGGGGATCGGTAATGAGTGGGCAGGCATATATGGTGGCGAAGAGATTAACTATGCGCTGTTGAAGTCTATCTGACTCTTTTCCAGGAAAAGGATCCAAAACTTCCAATTGGGCCATGTAGGGTTCTGAAACGATCCCAGCCGTGGAGGAAGAAGAGGGGAGAGGATATGCACGGAAGAATCGGCGTAGCATGACTATTAACAAATGCTTAATGAGACGCGAAAGATTGGCCTCCATTTCGAAGCTCTTTGGCGGACGCTCCAGCAGAAGCACGTAGGCTGCCCGAGCCTCGTCAATATTCACTGGGACTGCAGGGTCCGAGTCGCTGTTGAGGAAGAGCTGGAGGTTCTGAGATGTGGAGACCTCCTGCTTGTAAGCTGCATCTGATTCCATAACTAACAACGGCAAAAAAACAAAATAGGGATGCGGCAAGAGCGACTAATGATAAAATAATCAGTCGAAAGTATTGAAACAAACCTTCAGGTGAAGAGGTGGTGGAACGCACTTCGGCATCAGTTAATTTAGCTCCTTGTGGAAAGGAATTAGCAAGAGCCGTAAGGGAGTGAAAAACGTCACTGATGAGATTGGAAAGGGGAGTCCAACGAGAGGATCTTTCGCATTCTTCAATGCACTCACGAACTTCGGAAAGACTGAGACCCTTCACTCGTTTACTAACAATGTTAGTTGAGGAGAGAGATTCACTATCTTCCTCCCTCTCTTCTATCTTGGGCATACTTCTCTTTGTTATAGTTTTAAACAAATCCAAGAGATAGCTGTGCCGAAGGGGCTCTGTGCTCACCGCACTGTCATTCACTGCCCCAGAGCTCACTAAAATAACGATCAAACAGATATTTTGATAGCAGTTCAGGGTGAGCTATTGATATAAACTATAAGAACCAATAAGAACGAGCACGAGGGGAGTACGCACAGTTCTCAGTAAAAGGCGGATTAGAAGAGGGCGAGGTGCCGGAGATGTGGAGAAGAAAACGACTCAGGCCAGGAGATATTTCACTGGTAGAAGAGGTTGGTGTGGACCCTTCAAGAGTTTCACGGAGTTCAGCGTCTCCCTCTCTCTCCTGATCCGATTCACTCTCCATTTTTTCTTGTGGTGGAAATGCTGAAGAATGCTCCATGCTTTCATTAGCCTCTGAGCTCATTGTAGCGCTTGCGTTTTCACCCAGTTGGTTCTAAGAAAACAGAGGGCACAATTAGTATGCATTACAGGTAAAATTTACTAAATCGAAAACTTACGGCGGAGTCAATATGGCCAAACTTTTGGGCTGAATTCTTACATTGATTTGAAGAGCTCGCGTGGTTGAAACACATGGGTTCTGAGTCTCTTAGAAGACGGAGAGCCAGTGCAGCGGCATGGTTGTTGTCGAGCCCTCGATGGGCGAAATGGGGTGACGAGGCACAATTTTGATTAGGGCATGTGGAATCGCCACAGCCAACAGTAAGTTGATTAAAATAATAACGAATACGCTCTTCAATCACAGCCTGGTGATTAGATTCTTCCCTAAAATTGAGGGAGAAGCATACAGGAATTAATTAATGGCAGAATTCAGTGCATTGAGTACTGCCGATGTATGAAAAACACATAATCAATGAAAGATGCACTAGCTAAGAAAAATTATACGATCAACTGATTAAAGCATTTAGGCAAAAACAAGCGAGATATCAAACAAAATACTGGAAAATGTTTGGAAAAAAGGCGAGATGAAATATAATAAACACCTGTCTTCAAAAATTTTTACCACGAACCAACTAGGGTCTGTAAAATGGCTTACATTTCGGGAATTAATTTGCACAGCTTCTATTTTCTATCTAAAAACGGGTGCAACCCAGGCCATGTATCTCCGAACTCGCCGATTGGTGAGACTGATGGGCCTTAAAATCGTGCCCTTTTTTAGTTGATTCAAAATATAAACAAAAGCTAGAAAATCATCGAAATAAAATCGCATGGAATTACAGTTCTAATTCAGATTTCAATGGATCCCTTGATGCAAATTTTAAATGCTAATAGAAACGACTAGATCAACTGTCATTTCAATTCGAAAAAGAGACCCAATCAGGAGATCCAGAGTTAAGGAGGGAGCATTATCTCATTGTCAATCCCGATGTTTGAAGAATTTGGTTTCATATGTGAGATTCAATTGCAAAGATGCATGGCTTGTCATGACCTTTAATGTACCAAATGATATTGGTCAATCATTGCAAGCACATTAAACTAGTTAATAATGGAAGATTTTCAGGAGCGTAAACGTAGTCTGCGTAAGTAACAAAGCCTCTGAGATGTCACTTTAAGGGGGAAAATGTCGAGAGCACCATTTACGGAAATACTCCACGTAATTGAGTGCCTTAAAATTTTTCTTAACCAGGACTTTTAATTTATAAATTTTAGAAGAAGCTTAAATTGGATATCAGCAGTATTGGTTACTAGCTGTATTTCGATTTCTATCTCAAGCCATGGCAATCTCAATATTATTTTGATTTTAACTTTGCCAAAATTATTTATTTATGTGTTTGTTGAAAAGTTGTAAGAATGGCTCGAATAACCCATATGCAGTCTGTATGTTGGCCGAGAAATTAAGTATTCAGAAAATATTACACTTTATGTCAAACTGAGCCACTTGGGAATAGGCTTAGCTGGTTGGTACACAGTAAAAATAGGTATAATATTTAATCAAACAGTCGATGCTTTTTAAAAATAACATATCATGAGTCTCTTTAACAGTCTTAAATACTACCTTTTTGTGTTCTACGGGCATTTACCTTGTGGCCCATTGGCAGAATTCAACGATTAATAACGCTTTTCTTCGCAGAAAATGACTTAAATCGCCTTACATATGTTAATGAGAAAAGTGATGGAGCATTGACTATTACTTGGGCCATCGCACAAACTCCGAAATATCGAACCCTGAACCAGCGTCAGCGCTCTAAATATATTTAGTTATATTCATTAGATTATAGTCTGCGAAAGCCCCTATTAAACAACTTGCAAAAATAAGGTGATTAATTTTTAATACCTGGTAGTTTCTCAGAGAAATAGCACAGAGATTCGTTGTTTTCTTTCTAGTGTAACACGAGAATCAACTAATCAACCTGGCCTAACGTGCGAGGTCACCCGAAAACGGTTAAATGAACAAATGTTATCAATAAAGAAGCATGAAAAATGTGTTCTTTGTTTTTCGACTTAGCAAAGTCTTTTCTAGCATTTAAAGGCAATTTAATAAATTATCAAAATCATCCACTGCTTGATTGAACGAGATTTTCAAATCAATGCCTTATGTCAAGTTAAGGGTCTGACTATCTGATTCCTCGAGTTCTTGTGGATAAGGGCATATGCACAATTAATCGTTTGGGAAATGGAATAGAAATAAAGGATTATTCGTGCAGAGATGAAGGCTTGCTGGTGAGTGTTTATCTTTGTTATTTTGAAATCTTACAGTTTGAGCAAAATGTTTATTTCCCATAGCCTAATTAATTTTTGCTCGTGGTTTATGATGGATAGTGGGTCGAGTTGCGCTGGAACCAAAAATTAGAATTTGTGCGTTAATAGCGGGAGAAAGTCAATATTGCTCGAATGGTATGGAAACGCATGCGTAAGCCCAAAGCATTTGAATTTATCATTTGATGACCGGGTATTACCTAAAATTGTCCATTCAACCAGTCCAATTTCTTGTCAAGATCAATGGCCTGCATAGTACAAATGTCCAATGCATAAAGTAGCTTATTTTAAAGTTTATTACCATGTGAAATTATTCTTTTATCTTTAGCTATGAGCAAAAAATGATTGATGATATTTTTTAACACTCCTTAGGTATTGTCAATTAATATTAGTAAACTCGAAAAATATAACCACTTATTTAAAAAAAACATCTGTAAAGGCTATCTCACACTTGGTTATTTAAAATATTTTGTGTTGATTTAAAATCATATGTAATTTTCAGTAGTACTTTACTATTCCTCAGAATCGTAATCCATTTATATAAACCTTGTTAAAAATGGCTTTAAGTAACCCGCACCTGATAAGCATCAAATCCGATCGTTGGTTTTGCCTTAATTATTTTCAAACATATGTGCTCCACATTATGACAGACTACATTCGCGAAGAATTAATTAATGGTAAAGATGATTGCCTTAACAAAGTGCTAAAATGCTTGGATGAAAAAAGCAATGACTATTACAAAAAGCTGTGCGAGGTTTTCGGATCAATAGAATACTTCGATCAGTTTAAAAAGTGCTACGAAAATTCTCAATCTCCTGAGGTAGATGATCAAGCTCTCAGTCCTCGTAAGGAGACATCGCTACCTGAATTTTATACCTTATTGTTTAATAATTGCAAGCATGGAGCACTGATTTTTAATTCTCAGAACTTGAAGTGGCTTTTTTTCTTAAGTTCATGAACATCTTTGTGCCATCCTTGAATGGCGTTCGCTCCTTGCTACCGAGGTGGAGTCGTTACAGGTTATGAAGGCTGAGATTGAGGATTATCCTAAGGATTTTGAGATCCAAATACGGTTGAGTGAATCACTCCATGAACAGAATCGTCTTCGTCGGGAGCTGGATTCTCTAAAGGAGCAAGGTATTACTATGATTTTTATTCTAATGTTTTTAATTAACTTAGCTGAAAGACTGCAAGTGGAGAATAGCGCTTACAGTGCAGTAATTGATGAGTTAAAAAAGGATTATAATGAGAAGCTCGCCGAAGCAAACGAACGCGCTAAAAAAGCGGAAAAGGCATTTATTGACCTCACGCGACATCGGTCCACCCATTCAACTTTGAACTTTACGAATTCTTCAAACAAACCTCTCGACGCTGCCCTACAACAGCGAACCTCGGAGGCAATGCTCAATGCTATGTCGCCTTATTCCTTCAAGTCATCCTTGGAAAAGGTTCAAGTAAGTTCAATTTCCCTAATTAATTATATGTTCCAGTAAGTGTTCCAATAATTCATTATTATTAGGCTATCTCGTGATTTAATGTCATAAAACTGTAACAATTCTAAGTTTATCACGTTCCCACTGGAGGACGAAATAAAATCATGAAATGCTCCGCTTTATTTGGGGATCGGTGATGCTGTATTCATGCATAAATTTGGGTCATCAGATTTGCATTGCATCCTATCAGTGTACATCTGCCAAATGAAACGATCACGGAACCTGTCATTTTCGTCTTGTAAATGAAGGGTTAAATGGGGTTTCTCAATCCTAGAAACTGCAAATAGTCCCAAGCTAAAAATCTGTAACTTCTTAAAAGCTTTCCATTTGTTATGCTCTAGAATGCTTATCAGCATTCCAGCACGATCTGTTATGACGTAACCGAGGCGAATATAATCATTCCAACTGAATTACTTCTTCGCAAAAATGGATACTTGACTTTAGTTATTTCTCGTAAGTGATGCGTTGGTTTGGCATCATCTGTGTCCGCCACACCCACATACAATGACTAATTAGTTGACGCCCAGTTTTTATGTTGACTGCTTGAAATTCATTGCACCATTTAGTAATGCTTGGCGGCAGCGTTAACTTCTTTGCGGCAGACCATATCCCGATGTAATAACGTACACCGAAGTAGGATCGGTGTGACGTAGTATCAGTTGTATATCTTATAACAGAGCTGGCTCAGTCTAAATCTTATGCTTTTTAATCCTTTGCTATTATAACATGATTATAACCTAGACCTAGTTGCTGACATTAACCGCATTGACTTAGGTAAATGGCAATTTATTGGAGCAGCACTTCAGTCTTCATGTGAACCAGCAGAAGCAAGGGAAGGCTGGCGTTCTTTGATAACGTCCTTACAAAGTGAATTAATTTTAGTCGAGTAGAATGAATTGGTTTTTGTTAAAAAGGATAGTCGAGGGCCCTTATCAATTTCATGCAATCTGCTTTTATCGATCTTGGCTGAATACCCGTAGAAGGGATTTGTAGGTCACTGTGCAGCAACCATGGCACCGATAACACTTAAGATACGTCATCTCATCCATATATTTTGATGTATATGGGATCCGATCCATGAAAACAGGTTGTCATTCATATAGCCAGAAGGCTTCAAAGCTGGTCTTACGATTGCCTTATCGAAAGAATAGGACATTCATACTAAGGCCTTCATTTAAACTTTGTCGCTTCCATCTAGTCGATTGTCACCCCTTCGTGGATGGGTTCAAAGGATGTGGCTTTGCATCCGCATTGTTAGATTTTGACGCTGTCGAATCGTCAAAGTCTATGTCTCATACTAACCGGGTCTGCTTCGATAACTCGTGATTGATATGTATGACACATTTGCCGATTATATGGCAATATTTTTATTTACGGACAGACCTTCAGGGGTTCGTCTTTTTTGAAAACTGTGAACCCATCAAGAAGTGTTGAAATCGGATCCATATATTTGCAGTCCACTAATTTCAGTTTCTGAATCTTTGCTAAAGTCAATATGGCTACTGTCAATAAGTCGAGTCTCGCTTAATACTATATTTGGTGTGCATTCATGTCTTACCCCTAATCACTTTTCCCTATCTGTAGAGTTGCATTCTTTTCAATCAGCAATCAATCATTGGAACATGGAATGTTTCATGTCACTCATTCTCTTAGGTTGACTACATCCTTTGTCCACTTCTAGTGAATCACTTTATTAACTTATGTTCCTTTAATGTGTCGACAACTTATAAAGTCTCTTCTCAAATCCTCCTCTCCCAGAGACCTTTCCTACGCACTATTGATTTGATTTGGGTTTCTTTTAATGAAGGTGTCTTCATTATAGACCGATGTCGGTAGTTATTCAGATTACTGGAGCACTTATTTTCTCCCTGCATTATTTTTAAAGAGCAGTTCAATGCGCTTCAAAGTATATAGTACTCTCACCGCATGGGAAGGTTTCGACTCCTTGGATGAGAATTCCAGTGATGATGATGTCGCTGCAGGAAACAAAGCAGCCTCTGAGGATACAGTGGAACCTTTACCAAAATCAGCTAACTTGGAGACCCCTCTGGTGCCCGAAGCGCGACCCTCAACTCCAGAAGGCGTTGTTACGAAACTGCCCGATCTTGACGCCAGCCCTATTATGTCAATTAGTAAGCCGAATGCCAAGACCCTAAAAATTGTTTAGCTATTTTCCAGTGGTATCTGCTAAAATTATTTTGGCGCATACTTAAATCCTTACATATGAAGTATAACCATACGATAAAACCGCATCAATAGTTGAGCCAAGCTCATTTTTATTAATATGATTAGAAAGAGAAAAAAAGGCATAACCATGTATGCCTCTTGTGTGAATCCGAGAGCTCAGAGTACAATGTTTAACTCCTCTATTAAAAAAGGTCAACAGGCATATATCAATAAACAACATCAAATTTATGAAGCTCTTGGTTAATTTAGCTTTCAAAGGCTTAAGTGCAAAGTGGACTGTGTAAAATTTGGAAATTTCCACTATCCCTTTCACTAGTGGCTTTCTTTATTCAGCTTGAATTTCTGAACACAATACTGGTTTCTAGTACTGCTTACAAGGACATCCTTTTAGTAGCAGTGGCCGATAATGCCCTTCATCCTCGGTGCATCTCCACAGCTTGAGCTATTGAAATCCATTGAAACTTAATTTGCGGTCTCTTGGGGGAGAGATTGCATTGCATTCTGGGTTTCTTCGGGCAGGTGACATTCTTAAGGGACACCTTAACCGTTTTCCTCTCGTAAAACATCCAGGAGGCCCATTTTCTATCACAAGCACTGAAGTATAAGATTAAAATGAACTACCTTAGCCGGTCTTAAGTTTTCCCTCGTAGACTGAATTTGAAGATCTTAAGGCGTTGTAAAGTTAAGATTATGGCTGTATTCGGATAAAAATTTGCCTCCATTACAGAGATTGTTGGATCTGATGAAGCAATGGATGATGCAGGTGATGCACGCACTTCTCTGAGCAGCACTCCTAGAAAATCTCTCCCAACTCCTTTATCCGGATCAATGACACCTCGCCAAAATGAGATCTCTACTCCGGAGCCTTCAGCCTCAGTGGGTGCTGTCATTTCCCCTTCCTCCGCTCTGGTCCCTTCTGCAATTACCATCTCTTCTATGAAGACGCCGAGCTCCACACCACAGATTCTCGCCAACAGTTCAAGTGGTGAAGCTGTCGACAAGGCTGTCTACCTCCAGCTTTACAATGAGGTACTTGAACTGCGCTCCGAGTTAGAAAAGGTCAATAACCAACGTTATATCTCTGCTAATGCTGCTTTATCGAGCACCACAGCGTAAGTAGTAAATGAACCTTGATATGTTTCCCCAAGTAAATCAGGATTAACATTAATCTGACTAGTTAAATGCGTTTTGCGGATATTATTTCCCACAATTAAATATTCTCTGCTCTGTGAGTACTATCTTTTTGGATATCCTGCTTGATGGATTTAGGCTTTATTGCCGATCTCAGGATTTGAATTTAGTCCTTTTGTGTGCTGTTTCCGGGGTTATTTTTCTTCACAGCATTGTGCTGTCCATTCTTTTGTGCGTGGGTTTGTCGCTGGACCACAGGGCCTGAAATGCCATGCTTTGTTTGTATATTTAAGCCTTTTAGTAAAGAAGAAACTTTTCTCAACCTATCAGGGAAATTACTACCCTAGTTCTTCCATGCATGGAAGATGAGAAACTTTTGGTGGCTAAATTTTATCCCTTAGAGTGATGCTGTGGGAAATTCAATGACGTCTTCTGGCGATTCATATTGATACTGTTACTGTTTTATATGCCCTCCACCATAGTGCTATTTCCAAATCTGTTTAACGGCAAGAAATTGGTGAAAAGAAGAATTTTACACTGAAAGCCATTTTTTCTTGGCAGCAGTCCTTCTTAAAAACTAGATTTAGCGCTGAGGGATTCACTTTCAATCTGTGAATATATGGGTTGAGGAGTTCGAATGGTGAAAATTAAGCCGACAAGTGAGGTCAATTGAAAGAACCTCGTGGTACTTCAAAAAGGGGTTTGGCCTGTCGAAAGAAGATCGTGAATTCATATGTCCGTCGGAAAGACACTCAAAATGCTAGGCATTGAGTATATGAAAACTGATTAAAATATTGGTTAATTTTAATGTAATATTCCGCTCCACGCCGGACTTGATCTCAGCAAATCCCTTTTTTTTTCAATTCTTTTCTGGAGTTCTCATTCTGGTTGATCGTTTTAATCTACCTTGGTAGCTTTTCGACCATGTGCTTCTCGTGAACGGAGCTACTTATCTCTTGAAATGGCGTGACAATTTATAAAGTAATGGCGAATAAGGCTTCTTACTAAACTGGCAGCTTTGTCCAAGGTCTCACTCCGCCTCATTGTGAGATTAAACTACCATATTGTTACAGCCTGGATTGAGTGGACTGATGAACAGTCACTTAGCTTGACCCCGCCATTATCATCTGGTAATCTCTACGGCAAGGATGGTATAGTGCGACATTTACAGCACAAATTAACAGTTGCTTGCCTTTCTCCCTTTTCGTCTTGGGTCGCCTTAAATGATTGAACTTAGCATGTGAGCGGGTGGGTAACTAGTTTGAGTGATTGCGCTTGCGTATTTGACCTCAAGCATCTCCACGTGTTCATGTGTGTGCGCATCTCATGAGGGGGGAAATACTTTCTGTACGTATTTGCGTATTTTGTCCATTTACATGGGTTTCTCTCTTTACGTGCTTTTTCAGGCAATCATGCAATCGAATTGAACATGCTAGTGCAACATGCTTTGTTTATTCCTATTTCCGGTAAATGTGAGAACCTTCTTTGCTGATTAACGATAACCAGACTTCATCGCGTGAGAAACATTTAAATCGCCTTGGATGATGCACTCGGAACAGGCGATGAAACCGATCACTAGTCGATGGATTGATTGAATTCACCAGTTCACCGAATATTATCCTATTTGCAAGTTGTATCTTCTGGTTTTCTGGTGCTTAAGGAGCTGCTATATCAGTGAAATGTCCGATATCAGTGTCTGCGGTGATGGCTAGCTGCATAGTAATGCATGACCATTGTGAAACTGTCTGCCTGCCCGGTAGAGGGGTTCAAAAACCAGTTGAATCAGTCCTGAAGTCACTATACTCGCCTTTTCGGGCTATCTTGCACGGAATCTAATTTGGCCATCTATAATAAAGGCACTGTCAAAAACAGGCTGATGCACTCGAGCAGTCGCGATACTCTCGTGGCCACCCAATCAACCAAGTCCGATTTAGAAAACAGTAGGTGTACTCAGAATTCATTGGTGATGCAGTGGAAACGTACACATTTGGCTTTCAGATCCGAAGTCTGTCGGTACGCTCCAGTAATTGGAATGATCACCCACACCAAGCGATGGAGAATAGAAAGATGGCTGCATTAAAATCCCCTGTATCCATATATATTATATTTCTTTATTATGAATGCTAATCTAACGGCAGCAGAGATCACCTGGATTTAGGAACCTGGAAAGCAATTTGAAGAAAATCGAAGCATAGATGGGCTGAATGAAGTGTCAGTTTAGAGTAGTTCTTTTTCAATGCTGTTCCTCTCTGACTGCCGGTAGCCAATCAAATCAATTTCTTTCAATTGAAGGAATGGATGACAGCTTTTTTAATGGCTTTTTAAATACTTCAAGGTTTTGTAGGACCTGAACAAACCTTCCACTCCTTTTTTGCTTGTTTGTTCGTTTTCGCCAATACGACATGGAGCTAAGTTGTTGAGTTTCTTCCCAATCAGTTCATGAGCATTGCCCTTTGGGCAGAAAAATCCAAAGTTAAAATAATTATATCAACATGGCTTTATTGTAATTTTACTGCGTCATGGAATTTTGATCGTAACTGGTTATTTGTTAAAGTGATATGTGGAAAATTCAAGCTGTTGCTCAATTAACTCTTCAAAATGGAATACATGCAATACATCCAAACTCGAACTTTATATTCTCTACATTGACATTGATTACTCATAGATTTGCGTTACAATTGTCCTTTCCTTTATCCTCTGAAGTCGTTTCTCTGACTGAATTTCCCTTTTTCCCTCGACCGGAGGGCTTAGTCACAACCTCTCCTGTGTTGCTCCACACGGGGTCCTAATAGTTTGTCATATTCCCCAGCAAACTTAACCTACTTGATTGCCACCTAAGTCGGTTTACCCATATCATTGTTAAATTTACTCGTCACTGAACTGTTACATTATTTATGTGAAAACTTAATCTCCCCTATATGTGGTGGGAACGCGATCGCGATCTCAAACTCGTTCTCTTTTTTTTTAGACCGAGAAATGAATCGGGACTGACTACTCAACTGAACGACCTTCGATGTCAGGCAAGCGCCCTGTAGTTTAATTGAAAAACGAAGTCATATTAGCATGGTTGGGATAGGGTCGTTGAGAGAAAAAAACGAATAACTCGTGCAGCCTAAAGGATTTGTCGATTGTCCTAAGACTGTTTCGTATCACTGCTGTAAAATCAGTGCTATGTAATTATCATAGTTTACTCCGAAAGGAGGGCTCTATGATCGTGCATCGCTACCCATATTCCTTGGATTTTCGTGGTGTTGGGATTTGTGCGTCATACCGGCTGGGTCATTATTGCTACGTATTCGGATAACTCGTGATTAGCGTGAATGCGTTTTTTCGCTAGGGTTTCCGACAAGATGAGTTAGGTTTTGGAATAAAACAGATCTCCTTCTCTTCTCAGGGTTCCCTGAAGCCCAGTTTTTGCTTCAGCGATCTGCTCTTCGATTCAGTTTTTGAAAGCTAAATCACCTTCACCCTATGCAATTCGTAAATCACCTATGTGTAAAATGAAAGTTTCTCACACGCGTAATTCCTCGGTCGTCATGACAACCTCGAGAAACAACCGATCCAACTTCTTAAACAAATCACTACTTTTTCACTATTTTAGCTTTTGTATAGCACAGTCTTCCCTTCTATTTTTGACCACCCGCTGTGAAATCAGATATATGTTAACGTAATTCTTATCTGTTACTACTCTGATTGGTGTTTATGCTATCGCTTTTCAGGTGTGTGATACATCAGTTCAAGAAACGAGTTTTGCTTCTCCTGTCCGTGTCTCCGATAGCGGCATCTTTCCTATAAATCCGATTCCTCTTAGAGAAAACAAGCACTTAACTGATTGGTCGATCTCTCTCGATCAGACCAACATTTCCTGTGCTGCTCTAAACACCTCCGAGAATGACGCTAACGAACTCAACGGTGTTAATAAAACTCCCCGAACCTCTTCGGTAGGTTGTTTGGTGAAAGGAGTCTGTAGCAGTACTGATCCTAGTGTCTTTTGGATTTATTTTCCCCGACCCATGAAGCTATGTTATTCAATGTGGTAAATTTTCTTTCTTGTTGGTAATGCCCGCCACTGTTTTTTTTCTTATTAATTTGATCACAAGGGACCAAAGGAACCAGCTCACAACCTGTGTCATCGTCTCCTTTGTTTCCAAACTGTGCTTCTATGGCGTTTGCTGCAAGCGACCACACACAAAGTGAATGGACATCGTTTATCGCGAATCCATGTTTCCTACTTCTAGTGCTAATTTTTTTGGCACATTTGTGTGGTTGTATTTAGTAAAAGTTAATGCGTGAATGACTTGCTACGCTTGCCTCCCTTTAGAATTGGTTAAGCAGGGTAGGTACCCGGAATTCTTCGCAAATTCTACCTAAACTAGAATTATTCCTCTTCCCCTCGCTCTGCAGTTTTGTTATTCTTATATTTACTATGTATAGTTGCGCACCGTGATCGAAATCGCAATAATAGTCATTGATGACTCCTGTGAGCTCCTATGAGTGCTGTGTAATTTTGAAACTCCCAATTTATGACTCGCACTCTACTGTGATTATGTGCATGTGCTGTGCCAACCACCGTACCATGTCGTTCACTCAGGATTCTTCCTTGATCGATTAGTTCTCGCAGTTGAAGTTGTATCATGAGAATGAACCTGTTTTTAGAGATTAGGAAAAACGGTGTTAGAGAAAATGACAAGTCGCTAAGAATATACAATTTCTTTTGCTGTCGCTTTTCGAATTGTCATGGCCAGCAGAGCTCCCACATTGGGTTCATCAGTTCTCATCCGGATACTCTTTCAAAGCTTAATCTTTGAAAAACGTTTTACTCCTACGCACTCAGCTCTCGAACTTGTATCCTTTCAGACGGAGCAAACCTCTTTTTTTCAATAACCGAGGCTTAGTTCGTTTGCCCTAACAACAATTAAATAAATATCAACCAATATTAGTAAAAGAAGGCATACGCTTAAGCTAATAGCAGAGGAAGTTTTGACCTATCTGAGGTGGATTCCATTATTATTTCAGTGAGTACCGGAGTAAACATTCCTGTATTGATCATCCTCTTTGACTGCCATACTTCAAGCTCTTCATTGACTTTAGCTTCGAAATTACTAGGTAATTCGGGTTTATTGCCTGAGAAGGAGATGCAGCTCTACATTTTCATAGTTGTTCCAGCGGTAGCCCTTAATCATATACCACCGTGTAAAATTTTGTGGATAAATGCAATAAATTACGGATTGCTAGTTTTACGGAGTTCCAAAAAACCTCTGATGTGATCATTCTGCCAAATTTGCTTATGCACAGCTGTCTTCACGATGTATTTATCGGCAGCATTATTTGTCCACTATAGCTATACTTGTTATTCCACCAAAAACTTGGTTACATTACCGTTCCTTGGAGTTTCTGGAGTGCATAGGGCATCGTGATTACGCCTTCTGTTCCACCAGGGTTTATGATATAGCATTAAAGTTTGATTTATGTCTTCAGGAGGCTCAAGAGTTCTACTGCCAACTTTCCGACCACTCTCTCATTAACTGTATCGCCTCTTCTTCGGATTCGTTGCTCAATCTTGTGAGCAGACATGTTCCCATAGAGTTCCGTCGTTCGTTTATTTAATCTTTGAATATGTTTTTATCTAATACTGCTGTGTTATTGCCAGACCTACGATGTGACCAATCCCAGACTTCGTGTAATACGGCATCTCCACCCCTTCTTGCTTCGTTTATTAATTTGTTGTTTGATTTTCACTCTTTCTCTTAGCCTCTTTAGTTGTTCCTTTATTTTTAATATTTGATCTTGATCTCATTAAATTTTATGGCCTTCGCAGTCAGTCGGTCAGCAGACGGATATGTCCTACTTGTGCAATGACTGCTCCTCAGACTCTGTAAACACACAATCTGGTCTGGTGCCTTTGCCGGAAGTGAGTGATCAACGTCGAAGTGGATACCTCGTCCATTTTGCTACAGAAGACTTGTTTTTCATAATTTTGTTACTGTTTCCTTTCAGGTGAGTGTCTCCGCACTGGGTGTAAATGTGATATCTCCCGCCTCAACTCTTCAGGAGCTAAATGTTGACTTCTCGGAATCCGCCACCAGACAAGGTATGAATCTTCAGTGGCTTTCATATTTGGTTGAATTTCAAATTTGTCTCTTCGGACGAGGTAAGTTACCTCTGTTCTCTTACACCTCAGCGTGTTTGCTAGTTTAGTAAAGCGGCCGTGATTTAAATCCTATTTAAAAATAAGGCCTATTCCCACTTTTTCTTCAATATTAATATAAGCCAACAGGATCTTGCACACTGTTTTTGACCCTGCTCTTTGTAAACAGTCAATATTTCAAGTACCATTTCTAAATTTATTTATTTGTCTCTGATCTTCGGATCGATTGCTTGTTAATTCGACACAAAAGTTATTTCGAAAGGTTCCCACAAACGAAACCTTTTAATGTTTCTAATTAGCACTTCAAATGTAAAACAGAATACTTGGTTTTATCTATTATAAGTGTCTAGCGCTTCCAAATTTGAAAGCCAGGAATTTAGATTGAGATTTTAAAATTTCTGCCTTCGAATAAATTTGCCGACTTGCCCCAAAGTTTACATATTTGAGTACCCGATAGTCTTCAAATAGCTCTCGTTGTACCAGGAGGTGTACCATTCAGTTCCCCTCGATAATATCAAGTGCGAATGGACGATGTCCATTTTGTAAATGGCTCCATGAATAATATGCAAATGATTAGCACTCGAGAAGGGCACCTAAGGATATGGCTTCAAATGATAATGTTGATATACATAATTTACCTCTTCTTAGTTACGCGCAATGCCGATCGTTTTTATGTTTTCAACGTCATATATGCCCTCTTCCGCAATGAAAATCCACCTTCTTCTTACTTTAGGTCCGAGTGCGGAGATTGTTGAATCAGCCTGCTCTCCAATTTTCGATTTCATAAAAAAGGTATTGTTCGTTTCAGGAGCTATTCATTATTCAAACTTCATTCAGTCATTAAAAAATTGTACATGCTTAAATGAGAGGACACATCTGCCGATTTCAATATATCAAAAGGCGAACTATGCATATCATAGTGTCGAATCAATTTAGATTATTTTCAATCTTTACAATTTAGATTGAGGGAGACACCAGGTCCTATCAAATGGAAATCAGTTTCTTCTGAGAAATCTGGATTCCCAGGTTCACCGTAGGAGATGTAAGAAAAGCAGTGAAAATTAGCTTTAAGCTGGAGCACTTGATAGCTTTTTATTCCCATATTAAAAGACTGAACCCACAAGTCCAATACGATACAAAAAAGCTCTTAAAAAATGAAGGTAGACTTAGCTGGCCAAAAAACCTGCCTCTACTTCACCTCTAAGAAACAACGGGCGTCAGCAAAATCTGAATAGATGAAGCAAAAAAAATTCAATTTGTAAAGGCCCAAGCTGTGCAAAAGTTTCATCAAACTGTAGGAACTCGGCAATCACATGGAAACTAGCACTAAGAAACTGACTCTCAGGAAATTAATTTCATTGTAAGTTAAGTGGAGGAAGGCTTCTGGCATCATGCTTCCACCGGAATAGGTAGTCTATTTTAATCCTGAAGGAAAATAGCTGAATAATTTCAGGGACGTCAAGAAGGCTAATTTCAATACCGTTTTACTGTATTTTTGGCTTAGCATACGTCACGCATCTCTGTGGGCGGCTTTCACGGCTTATTTTTTAAACTCAAGGTTAAAGTAACTTAGTCTCGCAATGGAAATGTCAGAATGTCGGCGAGGTTGGCTTCCAGTTTTGATAATGAAACTACTTGTTTAGTAGATGTTTGTTACTATTTCAAGTTATAAGAGATCTTAAATTAAGGGACTTCTGTCTCTGTACTCGAAATCCCCAAAGATGGGAACCAGGGGCCCTTAATTTATTAATTTGCTTTCAAAACTCATTTTAGGGAATAGACGCTTCTTCAGAATGCCGTCTTCTGTCGGATGAGACGTAAGTCTGGTTCTCTTTACCGAATTTTTTGTTTTGATGCAAATGTCAGCGAAATAACTTTTCCAATTAAATAGACTCCATGATCGAGAGTTGTCTGAGTCACTGGCTAACGCCACTGGCGTTTGTGTAGACCTGTTGCGGCGCCTATCCGCTCTTCAGCCCAACGCTTCTGTAACACTCAATTACGGTATATATTTGGTGTATTTGTTAATCCTACTTATATGAACATAAGTATGTTGTTTTTTGACCATTTAAACGGTTTTCACACTCCTCCAAATCTCATTGGTTAATTCTCTGCTACTTTAGAAATAAAGGATGATCTAAACAGTGGAGTTGTAAATCTCGAACGTGAGTCCGCAACCGTTCATTATTTAATTAAATAGAATTTATACTCAACCGATGTTTTTAAACATTTCAGTAATTTTGCAACAGCTCAGTACTGAAGTAGAGTGGCTCAGTAGATCCTATATTGAATTGGAGAAGAAGCAGGGTAATAACTCGGTTTTCTAATTACCATCAGTCTAGCTTTTGATTTGGCCTAGTCATATTTCTTCCATTTTCTTGAAGCCTCTAAGCCGTCTTACGAGGCGGAGATTGCCAAGCTGCGAGAAAAATTAGAAGAGACCGAACGTCTCCTTGAATCTAGATCCCCAACCAATTCTCAGATTTGTGAGTTCTGCAGTTTTCCAATTATCATTTGCATCTTCTCACTATCGATGAAGTAGACGCCTATGTACTTCGTTCTCAAATAAATTAGATTTTTTTTGGTGATTAACTTGCAATTAGGTGGAAAATAGTGTCCTGGTTTCTCGATTCTGTTGTTTAATCTCCCCTTTGACAGTCAGAAAAATATATCGGATTTGCCTATACTTTCAAGTACAAGTATTAGGATCCAATTTGGATTGATCATCTTTCAAAAATGCATTTTACTTGGTTATTTTCATTTTTTCCTGAAATTCCCGGGACTTGGTTTCAAAAGACTGGATTGCTCTGACCCCTAATGTAAAGGTGTTCAGATGCAATCAACGTGAATCCAATTTGATTGAATCTAACTGTTGTTTTAGAATTCACATAATTTGTTACACTTTCTCACCTGCCGAAATATGATATTAAGTGGGGATTTAACTTTTTCAATTAGTGTTTTTTTTATTTCATCCATGCATTCAAACCTATTGCCATCTTTTTTCATAGGCAATTTTTTCACAGAGGTGGGTCTCTATAAGACAATTTTGAGGACGTTCTCGGGAATAGCAACTAACTGATGTCTGGAAGCGTATGCTCAATGCGCATGCAATTGAGGCTGTTTGTCTGCTGAGAAGGAGTGAATGGCACTTAGTGCCATTCGAAGGAGTTGGAGAAGGAGCTGAAAAGCAACAAGTTTAAGCTCTCAGAAACTCACTCTTAATCGATTTTCCACTGCAGCTCTAGATTGCTAATTACTTTTGCCGTTTACATTTGAAGTACTTCTTAAATACGGGTGCATTGTGTGCTTTACTCCTAGTCAATTTTTATTTATTTTTATTTTCACATTGAGAGAACCATCTACTGCATTTAAGTCACGAGTTCTTATCCAGAATTCGCTTAAACATTACGAAAGTTGGATCTTCATATTCTTGTAATCTCTTGTTGAATTCTCTCGTTTTTGCCGCAACCGGAGCATTCTGGGGTGTTGGTAAACGTTAGGAACATACCTAGAAGTGAGACGGTTCAACGTAGGATCACCTCTGATATCACAGTAATTGTTTCAAAATGAATCTCCGAAGGAGTCGGGGTTATTTTTCGTCACAATAGCACAACTTACTATTAGGGACCGAACATTGCCCTAACGTATTATTCTCTTATGCTTATTAAGCCTTTCACTGAGGATCAGAGTTCTTGATCAACTCATGAAATAAATATTTTGATCTCGTTCCCTAACGTTATAGAATTGTAAATTTCCACAAGAATTACCGCAAGGAAACATATATTATCTAGAGAATGTGTCGATGTGAAACTCAAGTGGATTTCATCACTAATAAAAATGAATTCAAATCGGTTAATGGCCATTATAAATCTCTGAGTCTTTATTTTACCTCGTATGCTTGCGAAATGATGAAATTTAAATTAATCTAATGCGAGTCTATCGGCGCTAAAGACGAACATATCGGTATTAGAATTCAAAATGTAGCTTAAACCGTCAATTACTTTGTTAAGAGTTATTGTTAGGAATCATTTATTTGCAAAGTTGGCTGCATTCTTGCATGTTTGTAGTCTCACAGAGAATAGAGAAAACTGAGATAGAGAAAATGCCATACACGAATAACATAATATTTGTTGTATCTAGGTGGTAAATGTAATTGGAGGGAAACCATTCTGTCACTTATCTAATCGAATGTGATATTCAAGTTCTAAATTGTGGGTCTTCTTTTCTTGCTGCAGAATATATTGCTGTTCTGTATCTGTTATTGCAGCGGTGATGAGGATAAACGAGGTCTTGGAAGCCGAGCGGGAACAACTTCAGCGAGAGCTTAATCAGCGTCTCGCAGACTGTGGCACTACACATGCCACCTCCGTTGCGGAGTTGGAGCAGGTACAGGCCGATCTCTCTGCTCGACTCAACGCCTCTGAATTTCGCGCCAACAATCTGGAGAGCGAACGCGACGCTGTTACCCAAAAACTCAACGCCACAGTGAGTCCCACCCGACTCGTATTAAATTTATGTATTTTCGCAGAATTGCCAATTTTTTCGTCTCTTCCAGGAGCGTTTTCTCAATGAACAACTGCAAGAGCGTGAACAGGAGCGTGAGGATTTTCAGGGGGAAATTAATGGCCTTCGAGAAGAGATATCACTGCTCAGGTTAGTGACATCTTTTGTGGCAAGAAGAAAACTGCATTTGCGCCATGGTAGGCCTTAATGAATTTACTTTCTGCAAATCATCGACGCTTACGAACGGATTAATAAGTTCTCTGTCGGTTTTTCTCAAAAAGAAAATTATTATTTGACTGACGAGGAGCCGTTGTTAGTTAGGCTATTTTCGTGTCAGTTCACTATTCCATATTTTCAATCCAGATCCAAGTTATCAACAATGGAGCGTCAACGATCTCAGGAATCGGCGTCTACCTCCTCCTCCTTGGCACCCACACCTCATGCAAGTCCACGGAAGCCCCAGAAAAGTCGGTCCTGTCGAAGTGGTGTTCAAACCCTTGCCACTTCTACGCCTGTCACCGCCTCTTCTCGAAGCCAGTTGCGTCCTCGCATCTTAACGCCCTCCCTTCTCTCCATACCAGATTCTGATCATAGCGATGTAGACGATTCACCAGTCTTTGAACTCGCTCCCACTCCTAATAGAATAGAACCTCAAATGCACGGTCAGCAGCGTGATTGGGTGAGAATGATGAGGATAGCAGTATCAGCACTTTATTACTTTGGGCCACTTTTGGATGGTTTAGCGGCCCAAGTGGCCTGCCCGCGTAGCCTCTCTTGAGCAGGTGTTAACTGCACTTTGAATCTCATGGTATATAGTGTTGATATGTTACTCTCTCCTCTTGCCAAACAATTGAACATTGGTAGCGGGAGTTCGTCTGTGTTTTATTGCTCTTTAAAACTTTCTAGTTGTCGGTATTTTTGTGTTTGAATTGAGTATAATTTCGTGGCTGTTTATAATCGAATTTCGAATCAATTTTCTTTATTAGTCGTGAGGGCACGCGTTTCTTATTTTATTCAAAATTACCTATAACACACCGATTCAATTATTTTATTTATAATAAGACTTGCCTTCTGTAAGAGTTTGCGTGTTTTCTCTTTTGTTGAAGTCGGGGAAAACTTCTCTCATTTCATTAAATAACTCATTTAGCACAAGAAAAGATGATACTCCTAAATATCAGAGCTAATATCTCGAAGTATTCATCCGCTCTTTGTGAAAGGGTCTCTGCCTGAAGAGTCAGTTCCAATGTCAGTCCTTTTCCCCCCTATGGCAAAGAATCTTGCATAGCTTTGGGATTAGCAGGTGATATCCCTTGCGTTGGAATTTGTGATGTAGTGATACGTCATCTTTGAGGTTAAATCGTTTCAGAGTTTCCCACTCAATAACGCTCTTTCTCGATTTTTGATTCTGGTTGTCTCTGCTTTAGGGCTTAATACGTGTCTAACGGGCTGTAAAGTGTTCAAACCTCGGATAATGATTTGTGAAGAAGCATTTGTGAGTGTTTTTTTATTGTACCTGCGAGTCTGAATTTTTCCTAGCGGCTACTTAAGGGAGGTATTTTTCGGAAAAAAGGTTTGTGTATCATGTCAAACTTATTCCATTTGGTGGCAATAGCGGGTATTTGATAATTAGATCAAGCAGGTCACTTTTTTTTCGCAAACTTTCAAATTTTATGAAATATCAGTTGATTTATTTAACAAGTTTTCTTCCGCTAACAGCACCAAGAATATCGACAGGAACTAAGGTCCAACTTTAGGTCAATTGCGGCGCCCTATTTCGGATATCTTTCGGCCTTGGCTTTTCAGGATATAGCTTTATTCACAAAACAGATCAAGCTGATGGTCATGTCAATCGGCGGTGTGCTCGCTTCGCTGTCGGCTGCGGATTATGTATTCTGCTGTCATCCACACTTCACATCTACATCTACAAAGTTTGGCACTATTGAGATTTCTAAGTTTGTGCCGTACTGATTGAACCTTTACTGCTCCTTTTTCGGAAAACTTATGATTTTCTCACATGCCTCATGTTGGCCAATACCATAACAACTATTTATTTATCGAGTTGCGATATAAAAGTGATTTCAGGTTTCTAGGATAAAAAGCAGAATAAGATGATCGGACCTTCATAAGATCCTGATAGTAGTGATGTTATCATTTGTTAATACTACTCATTCATCGCTCCATCGGAAAGACTCATTGCTGTAGAATCAACAAATCCATTCAATGCATTCCGTTTTTTATTCGGTGAAATAGACCTTTGAGCTTACGCCCATGTTTTCGAATCACCCCTAATGACGACCCTGTCAATCACCTGAAAATTCGTAATCTGAAAGTTTTTTCTTTTTTTGCCGTTGAGCTGTCATGTCTTGTTGTTCTCGCAGAGTCTTGCTATTGCAGCAAGACAGAAAAGTCGATTTTCATCATGTGATACGTTTGTTTAATCAAGACAGCTTACCAATTCATTGCATTAGTTAACTGCTCTCTTTAGGTGCACATAGATTCTCAAAATATTGCCACTTAGCCTCAAGCAAATCAGCATGATATGGCATGACGGTTGATCAAAAATTGTCATATAAGTCGTGAAAATACTTCGTGCCTGCTCCCCTCTCTTCTTCCAATCACATATGCATGCCAGTGGGTGCTCACAGGCTTTCTGCACATTCATCGCTCATTGGTGCCTTCTCAGAAATATTGTGTATGCGCACATGAGCCGCCTACGCGGCTGCTTCACAATCATCAGTTGCTCATTTATGAAGTCTAGCGTCGTTACCACACCGTTGCCTCCTGCAAATCTAGTAAACCCGGATGTGGTGACACATCGTCCACCCAGACGAGCTTTTTCTTTATCTGCTCAGGCTCGTTCCGAGATGCCGGATTCTAGTTGGAGCGAAGATAGTGACTACCATTCGCCGGGTGATTGTGAACACTACTACAAAAGACTCATGGCTGCTAGTCAGCTTGAGGCTCTTGAAGCGGAATTACACAAAATAGCTTATTTGCGGTCTGAAATTGTCCGCTCGGAGATGAATCTGTGTGGGGTATGCGCGGTAGTAACTTAACGCCTTTTATTCCCTTCTTCACTAGTCCCGACCATTGAGTGCGGGTGATGCAGTTCTGCGGCAGCAGGTTCGACCTCCAATGAAACTAGTTACCACCAGCGTAGGAGATTCTCCAGTTGAATTGGTGGACGCCTCTGTCTCCGCCCAGACCTCACTCTCCGACCACTCCGATGGCTCATCCACTGAAATTGATGGTGATTTGGACGATGAAGAAATGGATGATGTGGAGACTACTACAACTACTGCAGCCGCTGTGGGCCTTATTACCACGGTGACTACTACCAAAAAGAAACGTCGCGATCGTCGGGATAACCGAGTTTCTTCCAATATGATTATTTCTCCCGAGGTTCCACCCAACAACCTCGGACTGGATGTAGAAATGAGGCATGTAGCAGAGATGCAAGAATTGGTAAGACGATAAAATTCTACTTAAGGGCTATTGTAGTACGTCGATTAACTGGGGTGATTACATTTGCGCGATTTCAGCGGGATGCGCTCATAGTGGCTCAAAACTCATTGGCAGAAAAGGATATGGTGTTAGAGAATCTGCGAGCTCAACTTGAAGTGAGTAGCGTATTATCGTTTATTTTTGAGGTGTGAAAATGCCTTGAACTAAAAGAACATCCTATTTTTCGTGTTTGGCGTTAGTGCTTTGGCTCTCTGGCTCATTTCAGTGTTTAACTCCACTATCTTTTGCAGCTGGCTAGGAATCCTCCGGGTGAAAGCGTGGGAGTTCAGACCCTGACCAACACTCCATCTGATCCTGGAGCTTGTTGGTCATGCAAATCTCAGATTGCGCCCTCTGATCTCACCGTAGCCCCTATTCCCAACATGTCTTCATCTCAAACCCATTCCCCCATAAAGCAAACTCAAAGCTCTCGTGATTCTACCCTCTCACCGCCTCCCGTAACTGACCTACACTCAGATTCGTCTTCTAACGCTGAAGCCTCCATCTCAATGCCCGCTAGTGAAGCGTCTTTACAGGCTGGTGAGGTGGAAGATCAAGTCGTTGATATCGACGATGAAGAAGAGGAAATGTATCAACAAATGGAGCATGTGGTGAGTCCTTTTGAAGTTTGGATCAATTTTAGAACCCTTGACGTATGTATTTGATCCACCTAAATTGTTGATAAATGTCTCGATGATTGAAGTTGTACATGCGCCGTATTTTTGATCATGCTAATTATTATACATCATTCCTTTAACGGTATCTTAATTTTCGGTAAAATTGAAGTACTCTTTCCTACATCTTTGGCTTGATATTTTTTCCTAATTGGATGAGTAAATGTGAACTTTTATCGAAGGTCTTTTACCTGTATTTAAGGGCAGTAAAGCTAACCTGCTCTGTTCTGTTGCCCATCAGTACGGTTTTAGCTATTTATTAGTCTTATGATCTTTTTTAACTGTTGAGGACCGGATTTTGTACTTGCGCATAGATTTTAAGTTTAAAGTGCTGTCGATTTAGCTTTGGTGAGGTCCATTCAGACACCAAAACCGTGCTACTGTGCCATTCATTGGAGATGTGGTGGTAACCTGCTCTTTTATTTGCTGATAAAAATTGCGGAAATTACTGTTCACAGATGTGTCGAAATCCTTGGGGTCGCCGTCATAGAGGATATTCGAAAGTCGGCAAAAGTCGGATCTAAACAATTCGTTAGATGGCTTCTTCTCAAAGTTGGGAGATTTCCTCGTAAATTAAGTGTCTGACCGGTTGAGATGCCCTGATAATAAATACTAGGTTAGACGTTCTCAAGCTGATCTAAAAAAAGACGTTTGGTTCGCCGGGAAAGATTTCGGTAGTACGCCATTTCTGAGGGTTGATTTACAATAAAACTCTAAAGGTTAACACAAGAAGGATGCGATCTCTATTTCTCGTTTTGTTGTTACAGTCTTCAAGTGAGAGCGACCATCTTGCTGCAGACCTCGAAGAGGCTAGAGCCGAAATCGTATCTCTCAAAGCCGAAATAAACGGTCTCATTAACTACCAGGTAAGCTTTCATCGGATTTGACTTCAAATGAATAGAAGGGCCTCAAATATACACTCCTCTTGTCCTTTTCTGGATTGACTACTTATGCATTTTCTTTCAAACACGAGCTCTTAAATCCTCACTTCCCAGGGTTCTTATTGGGAATTTAAAAATTTTATTTGGCTTCATTTTGCCTCGCAATGCAAACATAAGCTGCCATTGAGATCACTCGATTGCCGAAATTAACGATTTTTTTAAAGCTCTATCACAATCTCCAGTGAACACATGATTGACTTAGGGGTGTTTTCAATTTCTTAGGAGCCACATGCTACTTTGAGCAAGGAATTCTCAAACTAATAGGGTGAAACCATCTATCACAAACGTACTAAGCCCAGTTATTGCTAATAAATCCAATTTAAAATGCTCGAAAAAGCATTCTCAAACGCTTTTAACCCTCGTTAGCCGACCACGATTGTTAAAGCTAGTATCCATAGGTCTGCTGAGGTGGTGGATGGCCAATTTTCGATTTTTTTGAGGTTTGGGAGGTTGAGATTTGTTGAATTTTTAGATTTTCGCTTCTGGCTTTCAATTTGAAATTTGTTTTTCATCAGTTGGAGTCTCGAAAAGTGTGTCTGCTTTCTCATTGCTTATAGAGACGTCGACTAATATGGACAAACCCCACTCTTTATATGGGTAGTTATTTATACCTTTCCTTGCCTTCAGCACCTTCCCATATCTCCAGACAGGATAACTGTTGGAGCTTAGATGGGAATCTCTCCCAACGCCTCAACACCTTTTCTTGCAAGGTTTGAGAAGGGCATCCGTAATCATTGAAATTACAGTGATTGGATTGCAGTGATTTCGTCTGTTTTCCCTAAACTTTCCCTACTTTTCAATTAGTACCGTTTTCCGGTTACGTCTAGGACGATCTCCACCGTGATTTTGAGTTAGTTCAATCCATGTTGGAAGAGAGACAGTCTGAGGTGGAACGTCTTCAAAAGGAGCTTCTAGACGTCCCAATCCGACTCCAAGCCGATTTCGATGCCTCGGTACGTAAACTACAGAAACGCATGACTGAAAAATGCGAAGTCGTCGAGGAACGTGATGAGGACCTCTACGTTCTAAACGAAGAAAAAGTGCGTCTTCTGGTTTCAGGTTACCTTATGTCGAGTTCAATTCTTCAAAAATGTATATTCTAATTATTTAGGAAGCCTTAGCACTACAAGTAAAAGAATTAGAAAAGGAGTTGGCTTCTCTTCGCGAGAATACGGAGATAGCTGCGTCGCGAATGGACATAGCCTCTCAAACCGACCCACCTCATTGCATGGTGGAATCTGGTATCCAGGTTGATCTTGAGCGTTCCTTCCCTCTCGCCGATCAATCGGGAGCTGATATGGATTGTACTAGTGGGGATGACCTTCCGTTCGATAGTGATTTTATCACCTCGACAGCACAACCCGACGTGGAATCAGCAGCCCCACCTCCCACAAAGGAAGAAACACTGGTTGCTGTGGATCAACTTCAACGAGAAAGTTGTCGCCTCTTGAGTTTGTCTCTAACGGAAGCTTCTTCAGCTGATCCAAATGATTACAAATCTCAACTCATTAGTAAACTCATTGAAGCAAACCGAATGCTCAAATCGGTGATTGAGAACGTTGCTAAAGAGGTAATTTCCTAAAATTCTACCATTGGTTTGCAAGTTGTTGTTAAAATCATGATCCAAAATTTATCCCATAAAGGAACCGTCAGCGACGGATGAGTTGCTGCAGTCCGCACCAAAGAACAGAAGTCTTTCAAATTCCCTCTACTATAGTCTTCTTTCAGCGCTCCTGGCTGACCGTCAGGCCAATCTTGCGCTTTTTACCTCAAGTGCTATTGATCAGACTTCAGATGCCGCAATGGGTCGATTGTCCAAGAGTGGAAGCATCAATGGCGTCATGAAAGCGCTAGCTGGATACGCCATTGCAGAGGAAGAGGTTTGACGAGGATTATATTACTTTAACGGATATACCCTCCACATTCTAATCTTAATTTTAACTGTCTCCCTAGCGTTGGAAGGAGTTGTCATCAGCGCTGGCATCTGATCGGAAAGATCTTCAGGCCGATGTAGATTCAATGAAAAGGCGGCAAGACTCGTTGCTCGAAGAAGGTTTGTTTTCTCTCCAACACCTTTTTGGCCCTTGAGGGTCATATTTCCTTACCGCTGTGTTTCTATTTCAGTGGCTTATTTAACTAACCAACTATCGATTCGCGATACGGCAGTAGCCCAGAAGTCTGCCGCAGTCAACGAACTGGCTGGTGAGATAAAAGCGCTTGAAGTGACAATATCGGATCTTAAAAAACAACTGGAAGGTGCTAAAACGGATAAGGAAAATATCATTGAGATAACTAGGTGGGTTTTTTATATTGGTCAGATATTGCACAGAATGCTACTCTGTTTTAAGTAACACATTGGCTGCATTAGCCCTACCAGCATGAGCTCGCAGGCTCATTATCAGAAGCCTGGTAGATTTTGTCCTGCATTTCGTGTATTTGAGTGCATTGAGTACTTATCAGAACGTCATTCGACGATTGACCTCATTTTAATACCCCTCCCACAGCGAAAATTGTTTTGAAGTTGATTTCCTACCACCAATTATTTTATGTCCTTTGCGCCCATATTTCATAGATCTCAAATCGAAGAGGAGCGACAACGAGGCTCAGAACTTGAGTCAACACTCGAGGCTTCTCAGAATGCCCTGAAACAGGCTCGTGAACGGGTGGCGTCTCTTGAGAATGATTTACAAGTACGTTATTTGATCAGACTCCACATGAGCGAAAAAGACTTCCTCTTTGGTATTATTTTATGCGCTTGATATTTTTTCTTACTTAAAGAAATCCTCTACTGATGTCAGAATGGAGCAGAATCGATGCCGTCTGGCGGAAACCCGGATCGTTCAGCTGGAGCAGGAAATCAAGGCGATGAAGTCGTAGGCTCTCACACTGCTAGCCTTTGAATCATTATTTGAAGGAATCTGTGAATAATGATCATATTTTCCGCCTAGATCCTGTATTCGAGTTGAACCGAAAGCGAACATCAATGCGGGCATATGTGCGCGAAGGAATTTCCCATCAACAGTCAACCATATCTCCAATCAGCTGGCCTCAGTTCGACTTCAAGCGGTTAGGGCCGAGAAACTGTCTCGAGATCTCCATGTACGTTTCTGTCCAAACGTCGCCATTCCTTGAGGTTCGACCGAAGAAAATCATATTTGTACTTGCTTACAGGCGTGGAATCAAAATCTCCGTGTGTCTCTTGCTGAGACAGAGCTAGCTCTTCTTCCTCTCTCTCTGGGCAAAGAGAATGATCACTATCTTATCAACGGTAGTGGCAGCGGCAGTGGTAACACTAGTGGTGATGATGAGAGTGCTCCTTATAGTGCCGTAGACGCCGTCCCCGCTGCTCGCACTCTCCCCAAGCAGCTCACCGACTCAGGTTTTGCTGATGCCCCCGCTGGTCTACGTCGTCTTCACATCGTCTGTATGCATCTTCTTCGACTGGTCTCTCTGGCTACTGGCGGGGCCCCTGGCGATGCTGGTTCCTCTTCTTCATCATCAGATAGTCTTAATAACCCGGCGGAATTGTTACGCTATGCTGTTCTTGGAGGCAAGAAAGCCGACTATACGGAACAGCATCCAGGTCCAGCGGAGGTGTATGCCTGTTTAGCCGAGGTGGAATCACACGTAAGGGCTCTGGTGGGTGGAACTCCCGTGAAGTCCAATTCTGCTGCTTGCGCCCTTTTGGCACAAGCTAAACAATTAATACTCACTGGAGTCGCCCAATTGGACACGAGCATGTCTCAAATTAATGCTTTGGTGGACGGACCCGATTCTATTAGACAGGTAAGCTCTTCTAAATGAGTCCTCATTGAAATGGGAAACACTTTGCAATTGCTAACCACGATGACCTTAAAGGGATGAGTGTAGTCATGAGGATGCAGAATGTTTCTTTTGTACATCACTCCGCTTCCGGTCAGGGACCGTTCTCGTACTACAACTGTTTTCATCCTCTTCTAAATAACCCCGGTGCGATCTCTTCTCAATTCTTCCTTTTCCAAAATCTTCAATCGACGTATCTTATCGAGCACTTCTGGGTCAATTTTAGATGTCACTAACATCACCTGCCTCATTATGTATTTGAGCGCACAATCTGCGCAGGTAACGCCTTAATAGGCGAAAGTGCATTTATATAGCGCGTTTTTCAATTGCAGGTCTTAACTGAGTGCAAATCGACTCAATGCTCACTCGTCGAGAACCATCAGTCTTCGGGCGATTCCCGAACAGTCTCCCTGGAGAAGGTTAGTCAATTTTTTTGCACATCTTCCCTTTTCTCTTGATTTACTATTTTCTTTTCGTGATTTCTCTTCTTCCTCAAAGTGCAGCCCCTGTTTTTGCCTAGTGGCGAATTGGTAAATCACTTTGTTTTTTTGTTTCACATTGACAACTCAGGTTTTGCTGTTTTGTTTTATTGTCTGTTTTACTACACTTCACATCTATTCCTTATTTTTTCAGTTCCGTCATATGTCGGCTCGTTACCTGCGGATGGAATCCTACAGACGAGCGCTTGTGTACCAAAAGCAATACCTTTTGCTTCTCCTTGGCGATTTTCAGCTCTCGGTTCAGAGGGTGACAGCAAGTTTGGGTCAAGGTTTGCTAATGGGTACTTCCAGCAGACAGGATTCGAATGGCGATCCTCTGCCAGGCCCACCTCATTGGCCGCTTGATTCCCCGCCTCCTCTTGTCCGGTTCCGCGCTGCGGCCCGATGTATCATGGTCATTCACAGGTCTGTAGCACTTCTTTATCATTTGACGAGTTTGAGGGGAGGGTGTCCCAATTCTCTGGCGTGGAAAGAATTTTTTTAAATGCTTAATACTAGTCGCTGAGATGCAGTTTACTTACAATTCTCATGGTAAGATAGGTAGTTGGAATCCATTGCCCACCGCTGCAGTTTCCGCCCCGTCAAAGTTGTTTTGGCGTCCTCGTTGTTATTTTGCTGCTTCCTAACTTTTTTTCAACGCAACGCTGTTGTGCGCTTATATGCAAATTTTAAGGAGCCATCAAAATTCATGGCAATATATTCTCAAACGGTGCCATTTGCATTGTCTTAGATCCTATTTGCAAGTCCAACTATCGAATTGGACGTTCTACTGATTTTGTGCTCATCTAACACATTAGATATTCTGCTCCTTGCCATATTCGCACCCCCGACAGCCTTATTCGACCTATCACCTCTCTAACCATCTGAACAACTATTTCAGTCTTATCCTTGGCGTTATCTCTTCACAAATCAGTGTATTTCGTTGACCTATTCGGTTTTCCTGTTAAAGACCCAACGTATTTCCGGCTTCGATGTTCATTTGAACAGACTATTGAGATTGTGAGCGTTTTCGACTCGTGAATTCCGAATGGTTGGATAAAGTATCGATATTCGTCTTATAGGGTGAGGCAGTTGCGTTTGAAGTGGCAACGAACGGGAATTCGAAGCCATGCTCCAGTTAACCTTACTTCGGAAAGTCGAACTTCAAATCTCGGTCAGTCACATGCAACCGCAACCTCCACATCTTCCACCATTGTACCTACTCCCCCACTTCGCACAGGTGGCGACATCGCCGGCGCATCCCAACTCCGCCATCTCTCCAGTCCCTCTCTTGCCTCACACTCACGATTTTCCGGCGGCAGAAACTGTCAATCATTGTCTCCAGCCACCGCGTGAGTTCCTCCCTAAATAGCATTTTGATTTATCTAGAGAAAAGAGTGCAAACCTTTTGAGTTTCGTTGCTACTGGGCTTTAAGTGTCATTGTCATGATATTTATAATGTTTATTCAAATTTTTCCATTGTGAAAAGGTGTATTGCACATTTTGTGTTTTGATGAGTGGTGCTTCTTAGTTTTGATCTTTCGGGTACGACTAGTTTAACTCATTTATTGAAATTGAGATTTTTCGAGGGTCTTCCACCCAGAGGCATCTTTTTTGGGGCGTGAAAATCCTAACCAATCAACCTTCAAATCTTTTTCCACTACTTTTGTATAGGGGTTTTCTGTTGCTTGTGAATTGAGGATGAATGTTTAGGTGTTCTTCGTTCGAATCTGTGAGGCTGTTTCTTAGGAGCATTTCAGAATGTCAAAACTCGCATAGCAGGATCCCCATGACTAGGATCATCGTCCTAGTTATATCTTGTTTTAAGAAGAGAGGCTATAAAGTAAAGTTAGAAGTTTTTAGCTTTGTTGGCTAGTGATACTGCGATACTTCTTTGAATTGGTCATGGAGGTATTATTTGGAGGTATTTAGGGACTACTTAGTAGTAGGCTTTATTATTGCTTGGAGACCGTCTAAGGTAATAAAGATCTTAACACCGAAATACGTACAAGATCTGAAAGCATCTCCTAGGGAAAACGCTTCGCTATATTATCTCATTTTTCCTCTGTAGATTTATAGATTCGGGGTTGGACGCAAGTCACTATCGAAACAACTCAACTTCCTCCATGGTGCAATTGTCAAAACCTTCTTTCCCTCGAATGGATGTCCAGCATCATCAAATGGAAGTTTCGGGCTCTTTTCGGCATCAACAAGACCAACAGGCTCAACCTCAGTACCACAGAATACCGACATCATCCCCATCTGTGGTAATCTCTTCTTCTGCTGGTCTCGGTGATTGTAGCGGTACTGGGAGTCGGTTCCGTTGGGGCTCCTTCAAAGGTTGAAATGCCAGGTTCTTGTATCAGATCTCCTTTGAATTGAGTGAATGACCTCCTATGCCTTTGAGGCGATTTCAGCTCCTCCACCAACTTGTACATATCCCCCTCGATGTCATTTTTTATCCTGTCCTCTCCTTGCCCTAGACCAAGGTCTTGGTAATATTGCTGACTAACCGCCTTTGCCCTTCCCTGCTGGCAGTCCCGCTCGAGAGGCTGGGCGGAATGAGGGCTATGCATTTATTTGATGCGAATCTTAATATACGAGATAGTACGTTGTTTCAGTGGTAAACACCTGTTCGGTTTCTCCTTAGCGCGATTTATAGGCTTCCAAGACTAATAGTTGGTACTTCTCAGGGATATTCAAAAAGTACATCTGAAAAGGACCACACTTTATTGCCCTGTGCGAGTTTAAGATATGGATGTATGTGTAGAAAGAGTTCTTGATGAACAATATGTCCGAAAATCTGTTTAGTGGGTCCGTCTCGGAAATTACAGGGTCTGCACTGGGGTGATGTCATTAAAGCTTGAGTAACTTGGAGAGAAGTAAAAAAAGGAGCATTGTGCTCATAGTCGTGTCATCAGATGTAAAGAGTAACGAAATGTGGTGGAACTGTATAGTGCTAATCGTGAGTGCCTTTCGTAAAGGTCGCCACGAAAAAGTTCTTTCAAATTTTCATTTGGGCGGAATCAGAACTCTCCTGATGACCTAGCTTTACAATCGTATTGGTTGCAAAAAAGGCAAAGCGTTGCCTAACGGGGCTGAAGCTGTGTGAGAGCGTTGGAATTCACTTAGTATTCAACGACTTGGAGACTTGAATACAGTAACCGTTCATGGGTCTCCGTTTGGGACTCTTCACATTCACTTTGGAGGGTTAACAGTGATCTGGATAACTCAATGCTTCCATTGAGACAAGTTATAAGAAGTTGAAGCAACTATATAGGGAGGATTCTCACTAACATCGTCCTTCAAGCATAGGTCTGCTCGGGAGTGGATAATCACTTTAACCTCGTCCAACTTCAGAGATGCAATCGCGGGGCGTATCAGAATTGGAATGTACCACTGATTACGGGGCGGTCTCATTACGGTCTTCGAACTATTTCATTTTACACCGGTGACTCGACTTCCCTGCGGCTAATTGAAAACAGAACCCTTAAGCTTGTGATTTGAATCTAGATTCATCCCAGCTCACTCTTTATTTTTTGACGCAGTTTGAGTTACCTCTAAGTGAATGTCAGAGTAGCCCTCACCTCTTTGATGTGTTTTCTGTGAACTGGAGATTCGCGGGAATTACGTCAAAAACTGCGAAATAAGCTGTAATTTTACGACGAGGCCATGTTAGCTAGGCCTGGCTCAGCACGTCAATCTAGATTTTTGAGGTTACGAGATTTTGAGTTGGACATTCGATTGGAATTTGTAAAATCTAAAAAGGGTAGGGATTATTGACACTTTCGACTTTAGTGCATGGGTGTAAGAAAGTCTCCTATCCGGTTGTCCGCTCTCCTTTTCTTTCGAAGAAAAACAGGCTTCACCGCATGTTCTCTCATTTTCATCGACTCCAATTAGCTCTTAATCAGTTAATTCAAACTTTAAAAAACAAACAGTTTACCAAATGTTACCTAAGAGACCATTTTTGAAGAAAACAAACTAGAACGACAAAATAAAGTCGCGAGCCGGCTTCTAATATATGCAGAACGAGATCTGATGAGAATAAGCAGCGTTCTTCCAAATTCCATTAAAGGAGCATCGGTGTTCAATAATGACTGGATAATCGGTTTGTAAGGGTCGTTTTGATTAGCACCTACAACGATTTATTTTGATCCTGGCTTGCTCGTATGTTTGCATTAGTAAAGATCCATCCTAAGCCACAATGCCACGATTCCCAAAAAAACCTAGTTATAAAGAAAATGTGAAAACAGTTGTGGCTGTGTATGGGGCTTAATTTAGCTCCGATTTTTTTACGCCATAAACAAATATAGCCTAAGAAGTCAGGAACTGGATCTAGAAGATAAAAACCAGCCTGCTTAAGTAAATGACAGAGTTAAAACTAGGAAATATTAGTTTATTGAAGAGCCAACTGCCATTTTCGCGACGAATCATGGTGGTCCTATTGCCTGACAGGCCGATCCATATTTCCATTTGAAAACCGTATTTTAGAATTTAAAAATGCGTCATATGCATTAATACACTGCTGGCTTGACATACCGCCATGGCCTTATATTTGGAAAGCATAGTACCTTAGAGTAGAAGATACAAGTTCAGAATGTGCACAGAACACTAAAATGTATTTCTAGCGAACATGTCAAGCTCGTCGGATGGAATGTGCTTAAAATCTGTCAGCAGGCATGTATCCACGCTGCATGAATATCAACCAACAGAGGCATGATCGAATTAGGAGTTCTCGAGAGGGACTGTTCTAGTTGTTACCCCTGTTTCCAAGATAGGAATTGAAAAATCGCTGCTTCAATAATGCGTGTTTTACACTCAGCTCAAACTTTCATTCCTTCACAGCGTTTTCGAAAAGAAGGTTTTCGCTTATTGATTGGCTAGCTACCGATCGCAATCGAAAACTTAGACCTCAATTAACCTAATCTGCTTTTTCGTCTCTATTAGCAACTCCATCGGTGTTCTCTAAAACTTAGACCTAGACCTAGCGTGAAAAATATATTGAGTTACGGCTAACAAACCAAAAAAGTGTACTTATTTATACAGAATGTAGAATCGATGGCTGGAAAACTCCTGCGATGAATCCACGCCACTCATGCTCACATACTTTTTAACTCACTTACGTAGAGTAATAACTAATGCGCAGTACGCATTTCAAACAATGCTTTACCACCCTATTAGGGGCCTCACAGTGGATCACATCAGCGTGGTTGGATTTTGGATGTCTGTACAGCTACTCCGATCCTTCCTCGCATTCTCATTTTAGCAGCACATTATCTATGCAGCAATCAACATTAACTTAGAAGACGGATTGATGCAGAATA